>CM061544.1:79388568-84188568 GCA_030864215.1 Capsicum pubescens | reverse complement strand
CTCTACGATAATAGGTGAAAATCTCCAATCAGTTGGTTCGAAGTGGGTGAGGCCGCAGTAGAAGGTCCTGACTTAGTATTCGACACCTTAGAGAAATTTCAGTTGATCATTGAATGGCTCAAGATAGATCAGAGCCGACAAAAATCATACGCAGATGTGCACAAAAAGGATCTTAAGATTGATTTTGATAATTATGTGTAATTGAAAATCTCTCCCATAAAAGGAGTGAAGCGACAAGAAGGGAAAGCTGAGTCCCTGATATGTCGGTCCCTTCAAAATTCTCAGTCGTTTCGACAAGGTAGCTTATGATCTTGAATTGCCTTCAGATCTAGCCTCAGTTCATCCAGTGTTCTATTTCTTGTTGCTAAAGAAGAGCATAGCTTTCCTAGTAGTTATATTCCCGGTAGAGGTCTTAGACATTCAGAACAACCTTTCTTTCGAAGAGATTCCAGTCAAAATTCTTGACTACCAGACTCGTAGACTGAGGAACAAAGAAGTCCCTCTAGTCAAAGTTCTTTGGCGAAATCAATCCATTGAGGGAGCTACTTGGGAAGAAGAAGTAGATATGCAGACCTAGTATCCTCACCTATTCTCCTCAAACTCAAATTAGCCCAAGGTAATAGCTTTCCTTAAGCTTATTCAATTTCATGTTCAGATTTTAGTTATAAACTTGGTATCAAATACCCTTGCATATCCAGTCATATGTTCATGTATCATGTCAGTCATGTATTTATGCATCAGATATGCATTCTCATCATGACAAATTCAGCTTCTCAGTAATTTTAGTCATGTATTCATGAAGACTCTCTGTCACATATCTATGTATCAGACATGCATATTCAGTATGAGATTTTAGTATATCAGAAGTTCCAGTCATATAGACATGTTCAATATTCACATCCCTTAAGTAAGATCATTCTATCAACTTTCCCAGTCTAGTCAGTCCCATTCGAGGATGAATATTCCCAAGGGGGAGATATTGTAATGCCCCAAACTTTTTTTATGTCAAATCTAGTCTCCAGAAGAGTTAGTGATGACTTCCTAAATGATTAATGTTTAAATCAGATAAAATTTCCCCAATTTCAACTTTTTATCATATGAGAAATTGAATTACCTTTCCAACGATTCTAATTTCATCCAAATCCGGTATCGGAGTAAAAAGTTATGGACATTTTATAGAGAACCATCGGAACTGCCCAGAAGCGATGGTCAGGACGATGGACCGTCGAGATAGCGACGAATCTTCGCCCAAGCCGTCGCGACTAAGGCAGTGAACCCATCTTCTAGCTAAGTGCGATGGTCAGGACCGATGGACTATCGAACTAGTGACGGACAGTCGCCCAAACCGTCATAGATGAGGCAGAAAGTTTAGGTTCTAGCCAAGTAAGATGGGATGGACCAACGGACCGTCGAGCCAATGATGGACCATTGACCAAACCATCACCACTTTCGATCAACAATTTTAAGCCATTTTTAAAAGGGTATTTGGGCCTTTTTCCACCCGTTTTAACCCCTAATTATACCAGACCAGAGTTCATAACTTCTTTATCCATCTATAGCACCAAATTAGGGTTTCTCTCAAAGATCAATCCTAAGAACAAGAAACCCTAGGTGTCTAATCCCAACTCAAGAATTCAAAATTTTCTCTACTAATCTTCAAGAAATCATCCACCCAGGTATGTCAAGTGCCAATTCATGAGTTCCTTTCACCCATGAAGCTCAAGAAATCCTATTTGAAATATAAACTTTGGATTCCATGGTATGAATTGGATTATATCCATGTTTATGTTGTTGTTTGATTTCCAAGTTGAAGTCTTTAATGACTATCATGAAAATATGTTAGTATGTGGTTGAAATTCTTGCATTGGAAGTGTAAAATGTTGCCATGAAGTATTATTTGAATATTCATGCCTAAGCCTAAAGATATGCATGCAAGGTGTTTGATAAAATACCTAAGAGAATAGGAATTATGCCTTATGACTCATTTATGACCAAAATTGATGAATCCATGTTTCTCCCTTATGTTTGATATGAATCCCACATTATTGTTATGCTTTGTAATGGATTAATGTAATGCTCATGAGATTAGGCTTATGAAATTATGATATGTTTACATGCATTCCTATTCATGTGTAAGCTTATAGCATGCGAATACTTCATGAAAATCCCCAATGATTGTACTATGAATTGTTGACTATGGTCATGTGTCAAGAAATGTCATGTCTTGTTAGTTTCATGCTATCGAGTCCTGGGGGTACTTGTACCCGACAATTTAGCTGTGTGCCTAGAGCCAGTGTTAGGTTTTCTAGATACTCTCATTCAACCCATGATTCATAGAAATCAGTCAGTCATGTTACTCAGGAAAACTCAGTAAACTTAGTAATCTCAAAAATTCAGTAATCTCAGTAGTGTTCCGTTAGTCAATGAAACTCAATGAACGCAGTCCAGTGGGATCTCACCTATTATTATAAGATGTGATTCTTCGAAGCAATCCTTGAGCTCCAGAACTACGTAGCAAGTGTTGGTTAAGACATCAAACCTGCTAGTTGAGGGTAGATGAGGTGGCTTAGCCTGTTATATGAGGGTCCCATCATTCTTCTTAGAGTACCTGTTAGATGAGGGATTACTCACAGCTTTTCCTTACCAGTGGCGCAGTATTGACACCCTTCTAATTGGGGTTATAGATTGGACCCCAACTCAATTATATTATTTTATTTGGGTTATGTCAGTTAGATGACTACTTCCCATAGTTATAGTTTCAGTCTCAGTAATAAAACTCAGATAGTTCTATAGAATTCAGGACTGTCAGATACAGTCACCCAGTTCAGTATGGACCTCAGCTAGTTCTATCAAAAATAGGACTGTCAGACACAGTCAACAACAACAATAACAACAATAACAATAAACCCATTGTATTCCCATCAAGTGGGGTCTGGGGAGGGTAAAATATACGTAGTCCATACCGCTACTTCTGAAGAGGTAGAGAGGCTTTTTCCGATACTTTCAGACATAGTCATTCAGATAATAGTATATCAGTCATACGAAACTTATGTTATCAATATTTAGATTCAGTGATGTCATGATCTCAGTTACAGTTCATATATTCATGCATGTATTCTCACACTCATGTTATTCAGTCAGTTAGTATTGTTCATGCATATAAACCCATTGCATTCAGCCTACGTCACTTGCATACCAGTACATTCAAATATACTAACGCATTTGCGCTATGGTGTTTTATACCATAGGTTCAAAAGTATGAGCTCCATAGCATCCTTTGTAGATCAGACGTTCAACAACCAGACTAGCAGTAAGTCCTCATCATTTGAGGATAGCATGATTATTTTATTACTTTATTATTTCAATAGTTCGGAGTTAGTTGGGGATATATTCCATCAACTCCATAGTTTTTAGATAGTTTAAAGGCTTTCAGACTAGCATGTTCAGACAGTTATTTTAGTTTTGATATGGTGATACCGTATTATTTAGATGTTATATTTTATTAGTTATTTAAACCTTATGGCCTTTCAGCCTTTTATTCCGCATTTATACAGTATATTATGCAGTTCTTAGTTACAGATATCAGTCATGGGTTAGCTTGTGGTCCTTCGGGGTCACGAGCACCATGTGGTATTCTGGGTACCAGATTCGGGGCGTTACAGAGAATTTTAAGTCTTATTTGATTGGGACAAAGGTGATTGTGCACACTAATCATGCAACATTGTAGTACTTAATGACAAAAAAAATGCAAAGCCTATACTGATTAGGTGGGTTCTATTGCTAGAAGAATTTGATTTTGTGGTCAACGACAGAAAAGGCACTGAGAATCA
Organism: Capsicum pubescens; assembly: GCA_030864215.1. Classification (NCBI taxonomy): domain Eukaryota; kingdom Viridiplantae; phylum Streptophyta; class Magnoliopsida; order Solanales; family Solanaceae; genus Capsicum; species Capsicum pubescens. The sequence continues at coordinate 84,184,738 of CM061544.1, read as the reverse complement.
AGTTGCGGATCATTTGTCCAGATTTGAGGAGGAAGCTATGCAGAATGTTGAAAATGGGCTCGAGATTGATGATAATTTTCTAGATGAGCAGTTATTATTAGCTTCCAAGATCTAATCCCATGGTTTGCAAACTATGAAAATTACCCAGCCAGTGATCTCATCATAAAAGATCTTTTCTTCCAATAAAGAAAGAAGTTTATGCTTGAGGTAAGGAAATTTTTCTGGGATGAGCCTTATTTATTTAGAATTTGTGCAGATGGGATTATTCATAGATGTATACCTGAGGTGGAGATGATGAGCATATTGAGGCTTGTCAGTGTTCACCAATTGGGGGTCATCATGGAGAAACCCGTACAACCCACAAAATCTTGAAATGTGGGTACTATTGGCCAATAATTTACAAAGATGCACATGATTTTACTTCAGCTTGTGATCAATGTCAATGCCAAGGTAACATCTCTAAATGCCATGAACTACCTAGGACTCCTATTTTAGAATAAGAATTATTTGATGTATAGGGCATAGACTTCATGGGACCTTTTGTGAGTTTATTTGACATGAAGTATATACTTGTGGCTATGGATTATGTTTCTAAGTGGGTAAAACAAATTGTGCTCCCCAATAAAGAAGCACATAGTGTCACTGCATTCTTGAAAAATCACATCTTTTCTCGATTTGGCATGCCATGTGCTATCATTAGTGACAGTGGTTTACATTTTTGTAATCGTATATTCAAAAGTTTGCTAGGAAGTATGGAGTGAAACACAAGGTTGCAATACCTTATCATCTGTAGACTAGTGGACTGGTTAAGGTATCCCACAGAGAAATTAAGTCTATCTTGGCAAAGTTAGTAAATGCCAATAAGACTGATTGGTCACAGAAGTTAGATGATGCATTATGGGTTTACCGAACAACTTTCAAGACCCCCATTGGTGTTTCTCCTTATCAGTTGGTGTATAGCAAGGCATGTCACTTTCCTGTTGAACTTCACCATAAAGCACTGTAGGCTTTTAAAAAGATGAATTTTGAGTGGCAAGATGCAGCAAAATCAAGGATGAACAGCATGAATGAGTTGGATGAATTATGACTTCGAGCGCATGAAAGTTTTGTACTTTACAAGGAAAAGATGAAGTTTTATCATGATCGCAAGATTGAGTAAAGAATTTTTGAAAAAGGTGACCATGTATTGCTCTACAACTTAAGGCTTCGCTTGTTTCCAGGTAAGTTGCAGTTTAGATGTTATGGTCTCTTTACTGTGCTAAGAGTGTTGCCATATGGTGCTTTGGAATTAAAGAGGGATGGTGAATCCCCATTCAAGGTGAATGGGCAAAGTTTAAAGCATTATATGGGTAACACTGAGGAAATTAATGTGATTTTTGAGATGGACCTTGGTGAAGTCTGAGTAATCAAGACAATTACGTCGTGCCGTGATGTTAAATCAAGCACTGCATGAGAGGAAACCCATGAGGCTAGTTGGTAAAATCTAGTAACCAACTTAGCCCCATCGTGCTGCCAAGTTAAATCAAGCGCTGCGTGGGAGGCACCTCATGTTTTGTATTTATTTATTTATAGGGTAATATGTTTGTTCAGTGTGCAGGACTAGTGATTGAAGAAATAAGCCAAAAAATTTCAAAAAGTTAGGTCATATGGACTCTTCACGAGTAGTATCTTAAGGTTATGACTCATGAGTAAGAGTCATAAGGATTTGGGAGATGATAAAGATCTAGGTAAAAGTTTTTGGAGTCTTTACGACTCTCAGAACGATTCGTATCCTCAGGGTACGAGCCATCATCTTGAGTTGTATGTACTCCAGGTAAGGTTCCAGGCCTTTACAAATAGAAGAAAAGACCTGTAAGCTTGGGTACAAGTCATACACATGACTCGTACCCAAGCTTACCAGGTTGAGGGTTGCGGGTCAACCCAGCTCAGTGCACTGGTTTTAAACAAAAGAGGTACCAAATACAGGTACACGATATTCGAAACATAAAATTACCTCTATTAATGCATGATTTTTAAGCTCCTATTGCACTAATTAACTCCAAATCACACACCAAATTTTTTGTTTTGCTCATATCGCATGAATTTTTGGAGAATTTGGGGAAGTAAAGTGAAAACTCAAGCACCCTAATCTCTCAATCATTCAAGTAGGTATTGAACTTAATTGCTCTATATTTCCAGTTGAAAGTGATAATGTGTGAGATTTTAGCTTTGCTTGGAGTTAAATATACGTGTATGTCGAAAATAAGAACCCTAGTTCTTAGAAATTTTTAGCTTAAAATTAAAATTGGGGATGAACTTGATTTTGTGTGTTGAATATGTGTGTTTGTTTACTGAAATAGGGTAGAAATGCTATACAATATAAGGGTAAATTGGGGATTACGTATTAGAGTCAACTCAGAAGTTGAACTTCTATGTTGAAGTAGATACGAGACCTATTAGGACTTGTACACACAAGTAACGAGTCCTGACGATACTCGTAACTACTGACAACATAGAAGTCTAATTGAGTGTAGGTACTGATATGGGTATGACTTGACCATACGAGTCGTATCCAACCCTTACGACTCTTACACATAAGTCGTATTGACCTGAGAGATGTCATTTATTAGAAGTTTGGTTTTGGTCTTCTTACGATTATCGATAACGATTCATAACATTCCTTACGACTAGTTAAGTGGACTCGTATGCAAACTAGTGAATAATAATACATACACTGTTTAGCTTATGACTCACTCATACGAGTCATATCCAGTCGATATGATTCTTACCCCCAATCGTACCCTGAATAGAATATACACTCTGACATAGACTTTTCTTATTTTTGATTTCCTTTACTTAAGTAATTCCTAATTAATATATGTATACAGGTACCATGCCTCCAAAAGGTGCCTCATCTTCAAAACAAGTAGCGAAGCAGGGAAATAAGAAGACACCAACTTCAAGTTCTGATTGTATTGAGTCCTCTAGCAGTAGCGGTAACTTAGTCGAATTCCCAATAAAGGGAAAGGTCAGGTCAAGAGACCAAAGACAGCCTTGAGGAAAGAAAGTAGTTCCTATGGAGGACATACCTCCGAAAGGACCCAGAAATAAGAACCTCCACACTTCACCGCCCCGAACACTGTCCTAATTTTAAGAGGGTAATGGTGATGATTAAGAAGAGTATATCTGAGAGGAACCAAGCTCGGAGAGTGCAAGTATGGTCGGGGAAGAATTTGATGCAACCCCTATTAATAGACAGGATCCACCCCTAGCTCTTACACCTACTTCACTGCCCACTCTTAAATGATGAGAGTACCCCGGTATGCAGGAAACATATAATGATAAGTTGAGTAAGCTCCCCAATAGAAGAATAAAAAGAAGTTTATCTCTGGAGAGACGATTGACCACCACCGGGATATCTGAGCTACCTAGGCTTAAGGTTAGATTCAACAATATGACTTTCAGTGGATGACCACACCACCTGGAAAGTACAATGATGCATTAGTTCGAGAGTTTTATGCGGTTTGTAAGGGAGAGATAAAAAGACAATATCCGTAGGGAAAGTTATGGAAAGGTGGTGATCCTATCGACTTATTGACCATTTGGGGAGTGCAAGTGAATATCTCCCCGCTCACTATTTATCGGTTCTTGAATGGATCGAACTTCCATCCGCCAGTCAACACAAGCCAAATAGAGTACCACATGGACAAAATGCACAAAATCACATGGAAAAAACTATGGTTAGATGATAAGATGACATACTTTAGGTGGATTGTAGGGTTGATTATGGTAAATGGAGAAGATGCAGTTTGGTTAGTTGGAGGACTGAGTGTGATGTCACAAAATATAGAAAAACACACACTTAACTTTGAGGTTAAGGCATGGTGGACACTAGCCAGGCACCGACTCTGTCCCACTACTAGGGATAATGTACTCAGTCCGATTTGTGTTGCGCTGATAGCTGGGTTAATGGATGAGTGCAAATTTAATGTGGGAGAGTTCTTAGCCCAAGAGATCCGAGATAGGGATGTGGGCTGAGAGAATTTGTTGCTAGCATATTCGTGCATGATTACACAAATCTGTTTGGCTGTGGGGGAGCAACAAATTCCAGGGATTGATGAGCTTATTGAGCCCACTCATACTACAAATCTTAGGTTAATTCAGGTTGCAACAAACCCACTGTCCAGACAGGCGAGGAGAGTAGATGATATATTAGCGGAGATATTCAGACAAACTGGATAGGCTGATGCTGCTAAGATAGATGCCACCACGGGTTGAGAAGTGCGAACTAAGCCACTTCCTTTAGAGACAACAGGTACATCTAGTGCCCCTCATATAGCTCAGTTTGTACCACCTCGACCCATAGCCATGCTAGCTAGTATGATCTTGATCACATAGTCTATATGGGATGAGGCGACGAGGAGATTGGCCAGTTAGAGGCTAAAGTTTAGAATATGGAAGGCGCGTGAAGCCTTGGGTTGAAACAAAGCTGGAGAACCAAGATAGAAGGGTGCGGGGTTGATTAGATACATTCGAGCAGTGGATGACCCGATAGTTGGGTAGTAGCCAGACCTAGGATATTGCAGAGGTCAAATATGAGGTGGGTAAAATAAAAAAGATAGTGGACAAGTTATATGACATGCCATTCATCCCAACACCTATGGTTATGAAAATTGAGCCCAACATTGAGATTAAAAATATCTGGGATATCTCAAAATCAGAGGAGGAAGGAATAAGAGAGAGAAAAAAAAGCACAGGAGTGCTGAAAAATACGCGATGAAGAAAGCAAAGAAAGACAACATACAGAGTGAGCAAGACCAGCTGACAAAGGTTCAAAAGATGCGAGTTGGAGCCGGTATCTCAAGAACTGCGAGTATTGATGAAGATGGGGACGGTGATGTGACCCTGAATATTGGGGTATCACTGAGTGCACTAGCCATAACTGGTTCCATGATTGCGGAGTCAGTCCCGATAGTTGATGGAACTACAGCTGATGATGGTGGGACTCTACTTGAGGACCCACAAGATAATATTCATGAGCTGGTACCTAGAGCACCCAGGTATATTCCCAATCCCTTGCATTATATTTTTAGTTGCACTGGGGACAGTGCATAAGCTTTAAGTTGGGGGTGGAAGTGTACCAAGGTCGCCAGGAGCTATACTTGCCATGTTTCGAATCCCGTGGCCACAATATAAAAAATTTGAGAACTAGCATGTTTTTATTTTTGACTTGTTGTTTTTGTGTTGTTGTGTGATAGGATAGTTAAAAAAAGGAGGGAAATTTATACGTGTGGCAACTGATGTTGTTTACATAATAGTAAAAGTTGATACCCCTCCTAAAAATTTACTCTCTGTGTGTATGTGTGTGAGACAACTGTGAATCTGATAATGGCATTAGGATTAGGGATAGAAAAATTAGGACGAGCATCTACATAAACTGGATAAATAGCACCTAGCAGTATAGCCCTGTGCGAGTGTGTGTGAGGGGATACTTAGTTCTTATTGTGTCTAAATCTAGAACTTTCCTGGTTGCTCTTAATTAGAGTTTAGGGTAGTCGAGTAGGAGATAATCATAGGCCATTTTTGTTGTGAGTCCACCTGATCCTAAATACCCAAGCAAATTTGAAATGAATCCCCTGATCCAAAAAAATTTGATCCTTAATTGACCCATTTCTTGATTACACCGATTTTACTTTTCCGTTTCACTTACAATGAACTTGTATTGACCCTGATCCTTCTTGCGCACTGTGCACCTCAACTAAAGAAAATTGCCTAAGTTGAGGGTGGCTATTATAGGGCTGCATAGGAAAAAATGAGTATGAAGAAAGATGTGTAGAAAGAAAAATAAAAAAGAATAGGTGCGGTAAAAATTAAAATAAAAAAGGTAAGAGAAAAGAAAAGAAAAGAAAAAGACAATGAGAAAAGAAAATCGGACCTAGTCCTGTTTGAATGTGCTTTAAAAAGAAAAAGGGAGACATAAGAGCGAAAATAAAACAAAGAGAAAGTGGATAATAAGTGAACCCCAAATAAAGCATAGTGTAAAAAAGGCATAGTCATTAAATAAATCCCAAAAAGATACCATACCAACCCCTAACCTACGTTACAAATCGAATAAAGTCCTTTAGTGATCCTATACCGAATGTCCAAAAACTTGAGAAGAGAGCATATGGGCAAGCTTATGGTATTCTATATACATCGACGGTACTTTTTTTGTAAGCGAGAGCATCTTCTGTATATCCCTGATATTGATTGATCTTAACCAAGTAAATGGGATCTCTTTGACTGTGAGCACACATGGGTTATGTTATTAGGTTGCAAGACTGTTTGGTTAATGTTATTTGTGTCTATGCCTGATTGTCTGTTACAAATGTAATGCCATCATCAGATTCCATTATGTTTCTCCATATGCCAAATCAATACACACAGTCTGATTTTTGATAACTTAAAACTAGGAGAGGAATAAAATTGTTGATAATTGGTTTGAAAGTCACTGCCATAGGTATCTTAGGATCTTCCTGTTTAAGCATTGTTCAGTTGGGTTATAGTTTGTTATTTTTGTTTGCCTGAGGACACACAAACTTTTGAAGTTGAGGGTGTTGGTGTGCCATGGAAACATGACACATTCGATTCTTAAAACTAATAATTTATGCTTGCACTTAGGTTTTTATAGTGGATATAAGGTGGTTTTTTTCTTGTTGTAGGTGAAATAGGTCAATAAAATCCTTGGAACAAAATTGGAAGAAAAAGACCTATAAAGACCAAGTCTACAGATGGTACGAGTCTCATCATGAGTTGTCAACATCTCACACGACTCGTAGGCTGACTCGTAAGCACAACAAAAACTAAATCCAAAAAGAAAATCTAAGAGATGAGAAGATACGACTGAGGGTACGGGCCGTAAGATGAGGATATGAGTCATGTCAAGAAATCATCAAGAGAGCAAAAACTAAAAACCAGATGCAAAGTTGAAGTCTCAGAAGAATATATGTCAGAAGTCTGCGAATGACTCGAATGGACAAACTGTAAGCAGAACAGTATTCAGAGTATGAAAGGAAGAAGTCCCAGGTGGATACGAGTGAAGGCCCTGAGTCATATGGTCAAGGTACCACTCGTGAGAAAAAGTTGTAAAAAGAGCATAAAGTTGAAGCCTGGAAGATCAGACACTGGAGTGGATACGAGAGGCACAGTACGACTCATAAGAAGACCTTACGAGTTGTACCTTGTGCCAACATAACTTTTACCTTTCTATTTTTATTAGGATTTATGATTATTTTTGAGATACTATAAATACCCTAGGGTTTATCTTTTATTAGGTTGCATTCTTTTACACTCTAGTACATGTTTTTTTACATCTTATTACATTTTTTGATACTCTATTACATCCATTTACACACTTTACATTATTCTTGAGATTTGTGGGTTATTATTCAATTGAAGACTTTGGATTTTATTCATCTTATTCTTGTGCAATTAATTACATGAATTCTTTATTGATTATCATGGATTCTCGCATGAACATGAGCGACTAATTTCCCTGACTAGGGTTGTGAGAACTCTGGCGGATTAGTTACATAAAGGAAGTGGGATATTCATCTATTCTAAGGTGTATACATGTATCTTAATATTATTTATCATAATTGACCTCAGAGCTACTGCAGAAGCTTGAGGATAGCCTGTATTCAGAAACATCCTCACAAGGGAGTTTGTGATTAGGAAAAAAAGATTAAGACAGTAATTTGAGATTCACGTCCAAATTATTACTCCATCATCTCATCTAATCAACTTGAGACTCAAAAGGTAAAAGTTGAGCTAAATTCATAGACAAGGAGCAATAAGGCGATGCCTTGAGACGCACAAGGTAAAGGGTGAGATTTATCAACATATTCACAAGACGGTTGATAAAACATATCTTGTTGACTTTACATGCAGAGTAACAAAATAAGTGGGTTAAACACGAGAAATTTATTGAGTTGAGAATCTAGGGGGAACACAGTCCTATTGTTCATCTTCTATTGTTTACAACTCAAAGCATTCAAGATTTAGTTACTAGTTACTGATAATTCCAAAATCCCCTCATTTACTTTCTGCATTTCTCGTAAATTATATCAAGGCTAAGAAACTATTCAACATTTTCCCTGTGGGTTCGAGCCCAACCTAGTTGGGTTACTATATTTGGCATTTACCATAGCATACTTCTTTTGGAGGTTAGTTTTGAGTGAAGATATCTGAATTAGTCCCGGACATCTTCTATCCAATTATTTAGTTCTCTCTTCCAAGGCATTTTGAGCTCATTAAAGAGGAGTGTTTGCACATTGCATAGACTCAGGGAGAAAAAAGTGCCGAACCCTGCCATGAACATCTTTGGTGGTTTGATAGTCCTACACAGGAACTGAAATATCAAACTTATCAAAGAAATGCCCAAGACAAAAGCCATATGCCAATGAATTACTATTTTATCATGATGGAGCACATGATTTATATGTTTCAAGATCAAACTAGGATGGTCAATATTGATCTTAGAATCTAGTAGCTCCATTAAGGTCATAACCAAATAGTTGGCTTCAGTTTTTTCTCTCCTTTCTTAGGAGAATGATCTTGTGCACAACATCAAAGTAAAGTTGATGCAGAGAAGACATTTCTCTCTTTTCAACACGACGATGGTGAGAAAGTTCAGGTTGTCCTGGGAATTTTCTTGTGATTTTCAATGTTGTGGGTAGATTTTGAAGGGGAGGCCACTCATATTTCACATAGTGACTCCACCCTTCTGAAGGGACATCCAAAATGCGTGCCACACTAGCATGAGTCGGTTTTATAAGGACCCTAAGGACATTTAAGGTAAACTCAAAACCATCAAACTTACCATTGATTAAAACTTAGTGACCTCACTATTGGCCAACTTTTATTGAGTAGTACCTTGAAGAAATAGAGAGGACCATCCTTGAGTAGCAATTTTGGTAACAAGAATAGGTATTTCGGGCCCCTGAAAACCAGTGATAACACATTCTCGCACCACCTTTTTATTTTGAAAATTGATAATATAATCAAGAAATAATGAAGGGCTGGACTCAAATTGAATAGGTGGTGAAGTAGTAAAAAGGGGAAAGCATGGAGAAAGTCAAAGGACCTATTTATTTGGAGTGCAAGAGGAGGGTGTGGATTTCATTAAAGCTTTTGGTGAAAATTTAGGAGCTTTCTTTGGAGGTGGTTTTAAGGCAGAGGGAGAGTAAGTGGAATGAAAAGAGTAGGGTTTAGGGATAATGTTCTTAACATTTTTCCCATGACAACTCCGACTTATAAGCAAGTCTTCATCATGGTTAGAGAAAGTAGCCTCTGAAGATGAAGACCTTGTAGTGACGTGTCATTTCTTTTTACTTGCTCTTAGAGATTTTTCAAGAACTTCTTCCTCTTGTATTTTGCAATTTTGAGTGTGTAGGGTTGTCTTTGGAACAAAAAAGCAAATGGTTTCCTCAAGAACTTCATCATCAGGTACACAAAGAGGGCCTTCAAATAATTTCCCTCTTTGGAACTTGGTTGAAGACGATGGATTCTTGGGATGAAATAGTTTGGATAGGAAGGATATCTTTAATTTCTACTAAAGAGGATTGATTAAAAAAGTCAAGCATAGCTCTAAACTCATTCTAAGAAGTTAAGTCCAATATTTTGAAGGTTGGGAAATAAGGTATTTAGGGAATAAGAGACTCAACTAGAACAAGTTCCATTGGAGAGGATAAATGTGGTTTAGTGTTTTCTTAAGAAGATGACATGGAGAGTGAGGAAGATGAATCCATTTAGAAAAAATCAAGAGAGATAAAGAGAACAAGAAGCTTGTGAGTTGATGAGTTTCAACAAGGTGAGTGGGGTTTAAATATGAGTGAAATTTGAGTAACTGTAGGAGAAGCGGAAGATATTTTGACAGTGAAGACCTAATAGGATTAGGCGATTTAAATATAACATGATCGTTAGTGGAATCTTTTTGTAGTGGAAAAAGACTCTTCAAAAATTGGCGGTTAACGAAGAGAGAGTGATTCATTTAATACAGGTAACACTTACGCTTATATGTTTTAATTCAATTATAATTAAGCTGTCAACAAGTGTGGACATACCTTTGGAAATTTCAACATTGTACTTCCAGTTTAGCTCATTTGTTTTCTAAAAACTGCATAGTTGAATTTCACAATAATAAAAACTTTTAGGAACTAGAATTGAGACATACAACTAAATGTGCAAGACTGAATAAAGTAACAATTATGCTTCCAACAAACATGTAAAGTAATTTTTCTAGCCAATCATTGAGGGTGATTTATGCAATTTTAATCATCTCAGTTCTAGCCCATTCTTTTCAAAGTGTTCCCTACTCAATGCCTCAGTAAAAATATCCATAATTTGATCTTCAGTAAAACAAAACATTAGACGAACAAGACCTTTTTCTATATTGTCCCTAAGGAAATGATGTATTATATCAATGTATTTAGTTCTTTTGTGTTGCACAGTATTTTTAGCAATATTGATCCACTTGTATTATCACAAAAAATTAGAACACACCCAATATCCATACCAAAATCCCAAAGTTTTTTAATATACAAAATCTGAGCATAACATGATCCAACAATAATATATTCAGCCTCAGCAGTAGATAAGGATACAAAGTTTTTCTTCTTAGTAGACCAGGAAATAAGACATAATCCAAGGAAGTGTGCCATAACTGTGATGCTTTTTTTGTCCACTAAATAACTTGCATAATCAGCATCACCATATCCCACCAACTTAAAAATACTTTCTTTAGGATACCAAAGACCAAGATCAGTTATTTCTTTGAGATATCTCAAGATCCTCTTTATAGATTTAAGATGAGATTCCTTAGGGTCTGCTTGGAATCTTGCACATAGAATAATACTGAAGAAAATGTCAGGCCTACTTGCTGTGAGATACAGTAGTGATCCAATCATTCCTCTATACAACTTGTGTTCAACTAATGGACCTGTTTCATCCATGTCCAATTTTATGGCAGTAGAAATGGGAGTGATCATCTTTTTTTCTTCCTCATTGAAAACCTTTTAAGTAGTTCCTTCACATACCTTTGATAGTGAATCAATATCCCAACAACAGTTTGTTTGATTTGCAAGACTAAGAAGATGTTGAGTTCTCCAATCATGCTCATCTCAAATTCACTACTCATGAGTTTTGTGAAGTCATGAGTCATGTTGATATTTATAGATCTAAATATGATGTCATCTACATAAAACTACACAATTAACAAATCCTTCCCATTAGACTTTAAGAAGAGAGTGTTGCCAAATTTTACCTCTTGTATGTCCATGCTCCAAAAAGAATTTTGACAATCTTTCATACCAAGCCCTTGGAGCTTGTTTCAGTCCTTACAAAGCTTTATCAAGTTTGTACACATAGTCAGGAAATTCTTCACTTTCAAACCCAGGGGGTTGTTTCATATATACTTCCTCCTTAAGATAACCATTTAAGAATGCACTCTTTACATCCATTTGATAAAGAGTAAATTCTCGTAGGATGCAAATACTACAAGAAACTTGATTTCTCCAAGTCTTGACATAGGAGCAAAAGTATCATCATAGTCTATGCCTTCCTCTTGATTATATTCTTAGACCACCAGTCTTACCTTGTTCCTTCTAACTATTCCATATTCATCTACTTTGTTTTTGTACACCCACTTAGTTCCAATCATAGTTTTGCCTTATGAAGATGGAACTAAGTGCCAAACCTTACTTCTTTCAAATTGGTTAAGATCCTCTTGCATGAAAATGATCCAGCCTGAATCCAGAAGTGCTTCATTCACCTTTTTTGGTTCAATCATTGATAGAAAAGCTTTGAAGGCACATAGGTTTTTTAATCTAGATCTGGTGGTGATCCCTGAGGTAAGATAAGTAAGAACATCTTAATTGGTTGAGTTCCTTGATACTTGTAGTTTTTGGAACCAATTCTTATGAGTTACTTTCTCACTGTGAATGACTTTAGCTGAAGTTACTGGTGGTTCAGTTCCTCCGTCAAAGTATCTCTAGTACGTTTTGCAGTTGGACCAGGTTGTACAACCTATTTCTTTTCCTATTTTTAGTTTTAATTTCATCCTGCATGTTAGTCTCAACACAAAATTCATCAAAAACAACATGTACACTTTCTTCAACACAGTTTGTTCTTTTATTTAAGACCCTACAAGCTTAACTATGGTGAGAATACCCTAGGAAGATTCTCTTATCACTTCTAGCATCAAATTTTCCTAAATTATCTTTTCCATTATTATGAATGAAATACTTGGAACCAAAGATTCTAAAATGAGAAATATTTGGTTTCTTCCTTTGAGTAATTCATAGGGAGTCTTCTGTAGAATGGGTCTAATCATGTATCTATTCATAATGTACCCAATAGTACTTATGGCCTCAGCCCAAATATTTTTTACAAGATTTCCTTCAAGTAATACTATTTTAGCCATATCTACCAAAGTCCTATTTTTCCTTTCTACTATTCCTTTTTGTTGTGGTGTTCTAGTAGCAGAGAAATTATGATCTATACCATTTATTGAACAAAATCCAAAAATTTTGCATTTTCAAATTCAGTACCATGATCAGATCTTATGGAAGTTAGGAAAGTGCCTAGCTTTTTTTCTATTTTATTAATGAAGATATAAAATACATCAAAAGCATCTTCTTTGGAAGCCAAAAACAGTGTCCAGATAAACCTTGAATAGTCATCAACAATTACAAGAACATATCTTTTCCCTCCCCTGCTTTGTACTCTCATTGGTCCACAGAGGTCTATATGGACCAGGTCAAGACACTTGGTTGTGCTTACATGGTTCTTTGGTTTGAAAGTGGATCTTACCTGCTTCCCTCTTACACAAGCACTAAAATCTTTCTCTTCTTTGAACTTAGTTTTGGGAAAGCCCACCACAATGTCTTTAGACTTTAGTTTGTTTAATTGCTTTAGACTTACATGCCCAAGTCTTTTATGCCAAAAGAGGTGATCATTTTCAATTGCACTTAAACAATTTAGTCTTGGTCTTGGCATTCCTATGATATCAACTTTGTACATATTTTTGTGTCTTCTAACAGTTAGAACAACCTCCTCAGTATCCATCCTTTTGACCATACAACCTGCAGAAGTAAAAGTTACCTTATTACCTTTGTCACATAATTATGATATTCTGAGCAAGTTGTGCTTAAGTCCTTCTATGAGATAGACATATTCTAGTTCTTTATATTTAGATTTTCTAATCTATCCAGATCCATTAATAAAAACCTTTTTACCATCTTTAAATGATACTCCTTCCCTATTAATTTTAGAGAGTGAAAAGAATGTATGTCTATCTCCAGTCTTGTGTATTGAGCAAGCACTATCCAAGTAACTGTGTTGCTTGATTCCTTTCACTCTTGACTGTAAATAATTTTAGGAGTTAGTTTTAGGAACCCATACAAGCTTAGGTCCTTTCGTATGATTAAAGGGATGAATAAGGTTCCTTCTAGCCCATCGAGTCAACAGGTTGTGTGACCTATTTCTTTGATCAGTATTGACTCCTCTTTTGTTAGACTATGCTAACTTAGAGTCATATTCCTTTGCTAGATTTGTGCTTCTTAATATACTTTTTACAACATCTGGATATTCAGTGGTTGTATGTCTTATATTCCCACATAAATAGCACAGATCTTTTGTAACATCAAAACATTTGTAAAAACCCAATCTAGACTTTTCATTGTGGGTTCTTTCACTAATCTTATGAACATTTTTTGAGGAATTTGTCCACCTATTTTCTCTTTAAAGATTAATTTTTAGTCTATTTATTTCTTGAGTTAATTTCCTCAACTTTTCTTTTTCACAGAAGCACTCATGTCTATACTTAATCAATTTTGACAAAGTTTTTTCTTGTTCTTCACTCTTAACCTTTTTGCCTTTTCAATGAGTGATAATTTCAAAACTTTAGATTTGAGGCTCAGGCTTGATGAGTCAAGTTTGCTAACCTATTCCTTTTGGGTGCAGTTTTCTTTCTCAATAGTGATTTCACAAGCCTCTAGTTCAATATAATCGAATTTTAGGCTTGCAAGACTATTGAATATTTCATCCCTATTAGAGGTTAGTTCTTGAAAATCATCAATTAGAGCATTCATTAATGAAACAAGCTTTTTCTTTAAAATAAAATGTCTATTCTTAATCAGTTCTGACCAAGTTTTTTCTTGTTCTTCACTCTTAACCTTTTTGCCTTTTTCAATGAGTGATAATTTCAAAACTTTAGATTTGAGGCTCAGGCTTGATGACTCAAGTTTGATAACCTATTCCTTTTGGATGCAGTTTTCTTTCTCAATAGTAATTTTACAAGCCTCTAGTTCAATATAATCAAATTTTAGGCTTGCAAGACTATTGAAAATTTCATCCCTATTAGAGGTTAGTTCTTGAAAATCATCAATTAGAGAATTCATTAATGAAACAAGATTTTTCTTTAAAAGAAAATGTAACTTTTCTTTGAAACCTTTTTTTATATGGTCGTGTTTCTGAAACTTTAGGTATGACTATACTTATGATATAATGCTAAGGGGTCATCTAAGGCCTTCGTTGGTTTGGGATACCCATTTATGCAGTTTTTGGTGTGAAAACCACAAGAATCTTAAAGATTCATCCTTCGTAAGTGTATTTCATCCTTTGTTTTGTTCTAAGGTCTTGAGGCAACCCTAGAATATTTAGAAGGAGGAAACATTATAGTTTAAAGATGAAATGAAAATGCCTTAAAAATCCATAGAGGGACTGTCGAAACCTCGCAATAACGGTCTGCATGTTGCTACCGTGGCACCACTATAGCGAGGTTACATTAGTCCACCCCTTATAACTTTTTCACTCCGAATCCATCTAACCATAGTCTTTAATGAAACTCTTGAATATTTTAAAAGGAATTTTCATACCCCAGGCCCTTCAAATGTTGTAATTATAGTAACAACAGAATGTGTTATTACAAATATGAAACTGAATATTGAATTATAAATACTAAGCAACCGGGTTAAATAGCCTTATACCATTTACATTTGGTTTTGATTTTTTTTTTTTGAAGTTGTTGATGGGCCTTAAAACTGTAGTATATCTTTGTCTTGAAGTTTTATATGTTCATAGACATGTTTTTATATTAAAATGTGGTTTTGTATGGACCGAATTTCATAATAATAAAAAGACGAAAAAAATAGAAAATTACCAATAATATGATGATCTATGATCACATATCACATCATAAATTGCATGTCAGATTGTAGAAACGTTTAGAGAAGGTGTCTTAGGTACCCTATAAGAAGGTTTCATCCAATAAGAAATCTTTGACTCCTCTTTTTATTCTGTTTCTCTTTATTAATTATTTCTTACTTTCCTTCTTTATTTCACCTCATTATAAATTTTCTTCTTTTGTCCTTCATTTCACGTGTCTATTTTTTTTTCTCCTCTATTTCTCCTAAGTACTTATTTTCTTATTTGCTTCATTATTTCATCTCTTTATTTCTTTTCTTTTTTGCTCTTCTATCTCCTCATTCTTTCATTCCATATTTGCACCAATATTTATCCTCTTTATTTCTTTCCTTTTATACTATAATCTTCCATATTTGTACATGATGTCTTTGTGCATAAATACTGAACCAATTTCACGATGTCATTCATCAAAACTACAAATATGTTCTTCTTTTTTCCATCAAATTACTTATGTGTGATGTTAGAAGAAAATTCTCAAATTGTTATGAAAATATATAATCTAGTGGTGGGTCCTTTTATAATGCAGTAGATCATGACAAAGAGTGTATTTCGTAGATGATTGATTTGTCCGAGTCATTTGAATATAAAGGTGACATATTTTTAGAGATGTTAACTTCTATTCATAAGACTCTTACAAATCGATCATCTAAGTAACAAAATCTTTGTCATTTTCTACTAGCATCATACATACTTCTTTTATCACATTGTAATAGGGATAAACCATTGAATTATACATTCCTTTAGCAGTTTCAGAATTCTTGTGATTTCTTATATGAAAAGGTTTAATTTACCTGAGAAACACACAACTCTTTGTAGATTTGTTTATTGAATCTATAATGCAAAGTTCACTTAACTCTACTAGCTAATGAACATGTTTAGTGTTGACCAACATTAGCATGTTTAGTGTTAACAATAAATTTTTTCTTGACGTATTTAAGTTTTTCCTTATTTCTTTCTTTCTGCAAAGATAATGACAATTTTTTGCCTTTTTTTCTTTAACTTTTTGTTTAGTATGGAGGGCAATATTTTCTTGATAAAATCTTTATCTGTATTTAGTAACTTGAATAGATTTTTCAAGAAACGTATTACTGTCTTAAGAAAAAGATGATTTATCCCACTTATGAGATCTGAATGAGCACATAAAGAAAATCATAGTTATGTTCTTACTTTATCTCAATTGTTTCACCTAATACTTACATATTATTATCAATAATTAGTATTTAAAAAAGTCATAACACCATTATCTCCCTATCATATGTTCAACATTATCCTATAAATATACATTAAAAATGATATAGAAAAAACCTTTTTTTCAAGATAAAATATGTTTTCTATTCTCTTATATCATACACAATGATGCATGATGAAATGATCATTATTCAGGATCAATTAACTTAAATTTTATATTTTGTATTGCTTTTATGAGATGTTATGATATATGTTTCACTTGATTCAGATTTATCTAAGGTAGAGGATTAATTTAAGGTGACAAGAAGTGAAATTGTACAAAACGAAATCTATAGTAAGATGAAAATTGAAAAAGAAAAAGAGATGTTTGGTCTCGAGTATCACAAATACCAACGCAAACTTGCAAAATCAATATTTATAGGTAAGAGAAGAAAATGGAAGTAGAAGTCACAAACTGACTTCCTATATCACAAAATCGATACAAATCGATACCAGTTGGCAAATACCAAAAGTCACAACCGCGAGACCGATCTTTGCAAAAGTAAATTCAGTGGACTTTCGTGAAATAATAGAATTTAACTTAATTTTGATTCTTACCTCTGTATAAGGTGACCTAAATTCCTACAGAATCCATATTTTACATATTTTGAGAAAACCTTACACGTTTGCAAGTAAAGGACATGAGAATTTTTGAAAATCATAATTCTCGAAGAATGGGCTCTACAAAATCTTAGAGATTAATTGTTATCTTTATTTCTATGATACTTATATTATACATCTTTAGTATTTTTTTTCTTTCCAAGTTGAATCTTGTCTGTGAGTTTTCTTATTTTAATTACAATAGTTGTTATATTGATGCTTCTGTGGATATTATTTAGAGTTCAGTATATTCTTTAAATCTTCAAGTTAATCTCATCCCTAAATTTTTTCAAGGAGAGGATCTAATACCCTCACTCGTCTACTTTAGGTTAAGCTCAGGAGACACAGCTTGTGGTTGAGAAGATTAATTAATAAGAATTTGGTGCACTAATCCTCATATAATAATTTCGTATTACGAATGTGAATTTACTTGGAATATGCAGTAAGTGTTAAGTTAACGTCTATTTTATTTCTCAAAATCTAATTAAAGCAGCAAAGAATGAAAATATGTGATTGTTGTCATGACCCAAAAAATGCGTCATGATAGCACTTATCGTGTCTTAGCCTTGATAAGTTAGTCTAAATTGATAAACGAAAGTCAAAGACCACCACGTTGTAACCCAAAGGGAGAATTATAGAATGAGTAAGACCCATGCAAGTATAAGAATAGCAAAAATTTTAAAGACATATCATAAATTTCCTAAAACCTAGTGTCATAATGTAAGAGCATTTAATACAATATCCAAAACTGAAAATACTCAATCTCTCGCCAAAAATCAAAATAAAGATAAATAGGGATAGAAGAGGTCTGAATCAGCCCTGAACAGTAGAGTGAATCAATACCCCAGAATCTGGATATCTGTGCATAAAATCAACTATCTCATGAAGTGCTCATACTAGGAACTACTCTAAAAGGGCACAGTAGGAGTGAGTACGGTCCATTTGTACTTAGTAGGTATCGCAGGACAACTGAGCAAAGAAGAAAAATATGATAGGTAAAAGTAATACTATGAGCACGTCACATGAAAATAGAAAATTTCACCATCTTCACTAATAGTTCTAATATATATACAAAAAAAATGGAACTAATACAAATAGATATACGAAAGTACATAGAAACTAAGCACAAGTCAAGTAAACTAGAAACAATCAAGCATGATACGTATGCAATGTAATGCAATGCATTGTGGATATAATGAATGATGAAAGCAATCACTCAACCTTCTGTATACACCCACTGAGCTCACAACGATCAGGTAGGACCCATGGGGATTTCACAACCCATATACTATATCTCATATCTTAATCTCAATCTCAACTCACCTCTTCAGCTTGTGTTAATGTAGTGGATTTTCATTAAAACATCTCATTTTCTTTCAAAAATAGTGTTTATCAATGATACAAATATGTCATGAATGTATATGTATGTATTAAGGATTTAATACTCATAATCAGTCCAAAAATAAGGATATCTAATCAAACCAATGCGAATGTATAAATAAGTGAGCACAAAAATTAACTCAATTTCTCAACAATTCAAGATTACCAGCTTAACGTTTGGCACCATCAGTATAAATATGAATTTAAGACATCATTTATACCATATCTACCCATAGCTCAGGTATAAATATCATGATAAAAAATATCCAATGCCCAGATAAGGCATATGTTATAAAATTAAGCCCCACACATGCATTATTTCTAAGATGAAGGCATATAGAAACATAAAAAAGGCCAATGATGTCAAATAAAACCTCCACATGAATAACACATAATATTAGATGTGACAAGTTAAAAATAATAGGACATAGGTAGAATAATAGGACATAGGCCCTGCCGGTTAGGGAATATCAAACCCATATAGCTCGTGAGTTATTGGAGGTTGCTGAAAAAACTATAGATTTCAGGACTAAATTTTAAATGGTCATGTCTTTATGTTCTTTGTCCTATGTACCTTACTTTATTATTATTATGGATGATGAAAATGGATTTTATGACTAGTTTTATAAAAATATCTTTTATCCCTTTTCCTAGGTTGCATAACAGTAGTCGCCGTACTGGTCGTCCCCGGATGCTACTTCATTTCATGATATAGGTTTAGAGGTATTTTTCTATAATTCTATACAACACTAGGGCATTCATATTCTCTCTTGAATAAGTGATAATAAGTGATGAAACCTCCATCATTCGGAAGGCATTTGTACTTTTCACTTATGTTTCTATTCTATCATTTCAAGGTTTTTATGATACAGTCATGTCCCAACCATGGAGTTTATTCTTAAAGTTAGAGGCTTCGTAGTGTGATTCATAAAGTTATTTCAGATTTTATTCTTAAGACATAGATATTACTCTGTTTTAAATGTTGAACTTATTATCTTATGGGATTATTTCTGCAACTTTATTTATGACTATGCTTATGAAATAATTCTTAGGGGTCACCTCAGGCCTTCATTGGGGATGTCCGTCATAGCCAGGGCCATGGTTCTTGTCGTGAGAGGACATTAGCATGATGTAGCAATGCTCGACTAGTTTCAATAATATGCTTATGTTTTCTTTCGGCACTACCATTTTGTTTAGGGCTATATGGACATAAGTAACGTTGCACAATTCCAATACCTCTCAATTAATTTTGTAAGGCTTGATATTTCTTTCACTAGTCTGCTGAAAACTTTTAATGGTACGACCAAAGTATTTTTCAACAATAGTACGAAATTGCATAAATATTGAGAGTACTTCAGATTTTAAATGAAGAAAATAAATCCATATATATTTGCTAACGTGATCAAAGAAAATCACATAATAATGATAACCTTCAGTAGAAACAAGTGGAGCAGGACCCAAAACATCCCAAAAAACCAAATATAAAGGCATGGAATCTTGAAAACTAGACTCATGAAAAGGAATTGTATGACTCTTACTCACAACGGATGTAGAATATAAACTAGAAGATTTAACTAAAGGGACATTAACTCTAGACGATAATGCTTGACAAATTATTGGAAAAGATGTAAGAGCCAAATAAGCATGCGAAACCCAAAGCGCTGAGCATATGAGAAAGGTGCTAAGGACTTCAATATAGGAAGAAAATAGAATCCATCCTCACTCTGACCTATGTGTACTATGTCCCTCATCGCGAAGTTCTTAATCAAATAATAGTAAGGAAAAAATTTAATTGAAACATAGTTAGATTTAGCAAAAGAACTAATAGAGAATATATTTTGAGTAGCTGTTGGAACATGTAGGATGTTATCAAGTTTGAAATTTTTATCAGCTATAGCAACTAAAATTTTACCAACATGCAAAATAGGAAGTTTGGAACCATTACCTATTATAACTTACTAAAGACCTTATTATTCCGAATGAATATGCAAGTTACCAAGTTCAAGTGTAATATGATATATGTTCCCACTATCCATTAACCAATGTTTTGGAGATGAAGTTCTTGAAAAGTTGGAAACAGGTATTCCAAAAACTTTGTTGCCATTGTTAATACTAGGAGATGAACACACAAGCACAATATGATCTTTACCTTCACAGTTATGGCAAACAATTCTAGAACTTTCTAAAGTTTGAGTTGGAGTATAATTGGTATTAGCAATGTTCTGAACACCATAATTTTAAGATGATTGAAACCTTGAGCGGAAGAGAGTCCATGACCTCGGCCCCCTCAATCTTTACCACATCCACGGGTGGTAGGATAGGAACTTTGAGTATATTGTGTTGTAGGTTCTATGGTCGTAAGGGCTTCATACCTTTTTAATTGTCATGTTATAGGTTCTATGACAGTAATGGCTTCATCTCTTTTTAATTGTAATTCTTCATTCACTAAAAATCCATATAATGTATCAAAAGAAGTTTCCTATTGTCGGGATTCAAGTGTCCTGGTAAAAGGACAAAAGAAAGGTCCTAGTCCAGCAAGAACAAATTCTACCATATTATCATTGAGAACCCGATGCTGCAATGCAACCAACTTATGTGCTATTTCCTTTTCCTTATATAGATACAACTCTATACTAGCATTATCATGAATCAGAGTATGTAACTGAGTCGTGAGTTCACAAATATATGACATTGACCCTGATTCATATACAACAACAAGTTTGTCCCAAGCTTCATGAGAAGTGGTGGCTCCGACCAACTGAGGTAGGATACTTTTTGAAACAGAAGCAACAATCCAGCTTAAAACAAGTTGATTTTTATGTAACCAAATCATATAGTCTAGGTTTGGTTTGGTATTGACATCATCCAAAATTATTTTAGGCATATCTGTACTGCCATCAATATGGTAGTTCATACCACAAGCATACACCATTGGTATAATCTCTGTGTTCCACAGTAAAAAGTTTTTAAGATATGAGTTTCACATACAGTTGATGTGCGAGGTTTGGGGGATAGGTCAGACATTATGGAGGAGCTGCTGGTTTAACCCATGTGGTCAATCTTTAATTTTTCATGAAAAGAAACAAATTTTGGTTAGTTTAACCTCTAATGGCTCTTGAAACCCTGAAACAAATGGTGTTCTAATCTTACAATTAATTATGTGGATGCATAAATATATACACGAGTTTCTTGAAGAATAAGACTCCAAAGGTATCACGTCTAAGGACTCCTAATATGAAAACTATTACACAACTCATGACTTCTTTAAGTGAAGTCCTAAGAATTAACAACTATATACAAATGCACGTTATCTCAAACACCTATGTGGAATTATCCTTACATATCTATGATAGAGTTACTTGTGTTAAAGGTTTTTTATGTTTACGGAGTCATACGGTGCAGCAGTCGCTAGTTATTTATTATCCCACTACAGAAAATGTGAGATCTCTTTCTTTCTCAAATTTCATTGACAAAGTAACCTTTTATAACTATTTAATAGGTTTTAACCCAGGTAAGAAGAAGTATGAAATATTGATGATTATAATACGATCTCAAAATGTACCAATGAGTTACTGGATTTTACTCTAGGATCCACTGAATGGTTGAGATAGATTAACTGTGCAACACAACCTTTATGGAGTTTGTTATATTTTAATGAAGGAGTTCACATTGATGGAGTTATCTATTTCTGCGGTCATTACTATCATAAAATACTGTCATTTAATGTTAAAATTGAATTTCAGAACTATCTTTTTATGTGAAGCCAAAGTACTGTTTTGTAACTAGATAGAACTCCAGGGACAATGTGCAGCCATTGATTATTCAAGATTGTATAAGGGAGAGACATATTTGTGGATATTAGAGAATTCAAAAGAATTACTATTAATGCCTCTCCGATAGCCCTTTGTATTAGCAAGGAATATTTACTGTTATTCACTTCTACTAGTACTTATCAAACATGTATTGCTAAAGAAATATCTTACATACTATACTAGCTCATAGCTGTCAGCCAAAACCCAAAAAACACTGGCCCACTATTTTTTTTATGGAAAAACAATCAATCTTAATTTTTTCTTTCACCTAATTATCGCTTACAAGAACATCTTTTTCCTTTTTCACAAAATTACTGCAGCACATTAATATTCATTACACACCGTCTCACATACTATACAAGCTTACAAATACTATATAAGAAAATCAAGAAATACCGGGTCTACTAAATCTGCACGATCTTAAACTTACAGTCCATTAACACATTATCCATTCATACTTCACATCTACTTATCCATGCAGAGTTTTCAATTCCCTTCATAGCCCCAAAAGTATCAAGGGGTTTCCCTCGTAAATAAAAATCATGAGTTGAAGCTTAGATAAAATAATTTATGACTCTATCCTTTTACTCACAACATATACTTGATCCTTACTACAAAAATGACAAGTCACCATAAGATTCTCCCCTAGTTTTAATATATCCTAACCCACCTTAACTAACCACTCTCTCCCTCTCTACTAACTTTTTAAAAAAGAATCTGTAAACATTTGTACATCTTAGAAAACACAACAAGGGCATACAACCCCCATCACTCACTTACTAGGTATATGGCTTTAGTTAATTCTCCGATCAATCACTATCCCCACTCTCTGGCTTCTAAATTTACGACATCATATTTCTAGCTCTGGAATCATCCTATGGCTTTTAGGTTCTTATAACACCCTAGTTTATACTATCTCTAGGGTGGAAACATTACCCAAATGCTCATCGACTTAAATTCCACCCAATTTAAGTCATCGATAATAAGGTTCTTAAAAAGATCTGAGTACACGTATCACCTTGACTCAACTGCACAATCCATGAAGATAGGAGCATATGAATAAAATCAATAGACATTGATTCACTAATGGACTCCTCTCAAGTCCTTATGTAGTTTAATCACTTTTTGATGAAGTAATCTATAACTTTTTAATGATGCAATCTAAAAGGATCACATCATTAGGAATCCATTCTTTTGCACTTCTACCACCTCAAAAATGAGGCATAGTTAGCAGAATTTAAGCAAGACAGGAATCTGGGAAAGTTTCTCATGGACAACTCTATTGCATGATTTGGAGTATGAATGAATGGGAAATATTTTCTAAATTTCTTGTAGCCTTCTTATTGTAAGTGTGGTTTTAAATATACCCGTAAGCAAGCCTCTACTAGACATGGCTTCATAGAAACTTATGGAAACTTGAACTCCAGGCTATGATATCAAGTTTATGACAAACCAAGACTAGGACCTCGACGTAATAAGCACCTAGAACCATTAAGGCCCAAGAGAAACTGAAGCACTATCAAAGTTGTCAGTCTTGACGACTTAGACCCTACAAGTCGTAGGGTGGCCCTACGAGTCATTGGGAGACCATAAAATTCATAGGGTGACTTTTTTGTTAGGAAGTGGGATGTGGAAATTGATTCTCAAGCGATGACTCAAGCTACGATGCATAGCTAGACCCTATGAGTCATCACTTGAGTCATCCAGACTGATTTTAGTAGCTCTTTAGATGATTTTAATAGGGTTGTTAAGTTTTTTTCCACTCTTTTAACATTAAAATTATATTTTTCAAGCTATCCTAAGTCTGATTAATTAACTTAAACTACCCCAATTCCTCAATTAACTCAAAAATCAAGTGACACTTAGAATATTTTAAGCAAACATGTAATTTTTCTTCTCCAAGGCAAAAATAAGTATTCTACAATTTCAGGCTGCAAATCCAAAGATTTCAGCAATGATTTTTCATAAGGTTTGTGGAATTTTATCACTTTTTTTCTTTCACCCATTGAGTCCAAAAATTATTTCAAAATCTCAGATTAATTCACTCTTCAAGCGTAGGATTTTTCGTGAAAAGTGTGAATTCCATTAACATTTAGTTTCTTTTCTTGTCTAACCCATGAATATATGTTTTCCCATAAAATTTAGCATCTTTACATACTCATTACTATGAACTCTCATCATATTGATAAATTACTGATTTTGGACTTGAGTTATAAAATTTCTTATTACGTTCAAATTACATAATTGACATTTGGTTGCATGCTTCAGAGATGGCGGGTTATAAAACCCCGATGACCTATGATTTCATGAATATGTTGATGAATACTAAGTCCTTCATATTTAAATGATGTAGAATTATTTTCAGATAAAGTATCTACTACTCCAGACACAAATAAAAGTATTATGAGTTTGTGAGTTATTCATTCTACATGAACTATCCAGTTATCAGTTGGTATTCAGTTTGTAGTAGAACTTAGCACCGAGAGGGCGTAGGGATAAAGGGTTAACTGTTAGTTCGGTTGAGACCTTTAGTAGAAGTCCCTAAGTTTTATAACTACAATGCCACCATATATTCTAAAGCGTCACCTATCAAAACAGGCTTGATACCGTAGTCCCTTCAGATACCAGTCTAGTGGATCTATATCAGTTAGTGTTCATACCTTTGGCAAGGTATAAAATATCCCTCAAGCTGGGTGATTAGCTTAAATTAGGACATATCTATTAATAACATCTCCCACAGTTCAGATGTAGATATTGCATGACCTTGTATTCAGTTTATCTGGAAAATTATATGGTTAAATATTTATTATTTGGCCATTGCATAAATTTACATTTTTAAGTTTGATGTTAAGTTTATTATCCCATCCTCAACATATTTAGTTCATATAGAGTAGTGCATCTCCCACATGCTCAGTACATTCAAAGTATTGACCGCATATTTTCTTTGTACTATATTGCTTTATAATATAAGTACATCTATCTGGTGGTTATTATGATCTCCTACTAGTTTAAGAACAACGTTGGGGAGTCCTCATCCTTCGAGGACAAGACTTATGTCTACTTATCTCTATTTTAGTTTTTAAGTTTTCAAATAGATAGAGTTAGTTGAGGGCTTGTACCAACAACTTATCTTAGTACAAACTTTCAGGAAGACAGTTAGATTTTTAATTCAATGTCTATGTAAGGCAATGTTTGTTTTGATACTCAGTAATGGCATTAGTTTTATTTATGATTATATTATGTTAGTTTAGCAACCAAAAAGGTCCTTTTTACTGATCTCATTATAAATTATCACTTTCCAAACTTGCATTCAATAATTAACAAGTTAAAGATTCAATAGGATGCATTGCAACTAAATAAACAAACGATCAGTTAATATGCACACATACAACCAAATTTATCCTTAACTCCAATTCAACCATAGCCTACTCAAATACCAATGCATGTAAGGATATAGAAATAGTCAATACAAGGGAATATATACAAGTAGTTCGGTTTTATACACTTACTTTTTAAATATCTATAGATATATATAAACATATGCTCTCTCACACATCCACAGTTCATTCTTATATACCACACAATCAAATTCTCAGCTTCTATCTCATAGCAATTAATCATTTGCTTCACCACTTTCGTAGAATTCTCTTATTGGCATGAAATCACACAAGATCTCACGATCTCCACCAAAAGGACCACATTTCACACATTAAGTATCTCTAGACAAATAAGATTTAAGGCATTAAAATCAACTTGTGGCCCAACTCATTTCCAATAATGAATCTTTGACCACTCTTTAGATTCTATTTCTCTTAGTTAATTCTTTCTTATTTTGCTCTTTTATTTCTCCTCATTATTTTTTCTTCTTTTGTCCTTTATTTCACCTCTATATTTTTTTTCTTTTTTGTTCCTCTATTTCTCTTTAATACTTATTTTCTTAATTGCTCCTTTATTTCTACTCTTTATATATATATTTTTTCTCTTCTATCTCCACTTAATTTTATTTCATATTTGCACCAATATTTATCCTGTTTATTTCTTTCCTTTTCTACTCTAACCTTCCATATTTGTACATGCTTTATTTGTGCATAAATATTGAACCAATTTCTCTATGTCATTCAGCAAGCCTACAAACATTTTATTATTTTTCCCAACAAATGACTTATGTGTTATGTTAAAAGAAAAATACCAAATTATTAAGGGAATATATAATTCAATGGAGGGTCCTTTTATGGTGTGATAGTAGAAGTTGGTGAGATGCAGTAGATAATGACAAAGAGTTTTTTCTTAGATGATAGATTTGCCAGTCATAAAAAGGTAACATATTTTTAGAGATGTCAACTTCTTTTCCTAAGACTCTTGCAAATCATTCATCTTAGTAACAAAATCTTTGTTATATTCTACTATATCAACCAACTTTTTTTATCACATCGTAATAGCGATCAACCATTGAATTATATATTCCTTTAGCAGTTTGAGAAGTCTTCTAATTTCTTATATTAAAAGGTTTAATTTACCTGAGAAACACATAACTCTTTATAGATTTGTTAATTGAATCTATAATGCAGTGTTCACTTAACTCTACTTACTGATGAACATGTTAGTGTTGACCAACATTAGCCTGTTTAGTGTTAGTGATAAGTTTTTGCTTGACCTATTTAAGTTTTTCGTTCATTCTTTCTTTCATTCTTTCTGCATTAATAATGGTAGACTTTTGACTTTTTTTCCTATAAATTTTAGTTTAGTATGGAGGTCAATCTTTCTTGATAAAATTATTTTTTGTGTGTAGTAACTTAAACAGATTTTCCAAGAAATGTGTTATAGTATTACGAAAAAGATGACTTATCCCATTTATGAGATCTGAATGAGCACATATTGAAAATCATAGTTATGTTCTTACTTTATCTCAATTTTTTCATCTAACTCTTGCAAATTATTATCAATAATTAGTATTTAAAAAAGTCATAACACCATTATCTCCTTATCATATTTCCACATTTTTCTATAAATATACTTTGAAATGATATAGAAAATATTTTTTTCAAGATAAAATATTTTTTATATTCTCTTATATCATACACAATGATCCATGGTGAAATGATCATATATTCGGGATCAATTAACTTAAATTTTATATTTTGTATTGCTATTATGAAGATGCAATAATATATGTTTCACTTAATTTAGATTTATTTGAGGTGAAAAGAAGTGAAATTGGACAAAACAAAATCTATAATGGACTGAAAATAAAAAAATAAAAAGAGAAGATGTTTGGTCTCGAGTATCACAAATACCAACACAGACTTACAAAATCATGATTTATAGGCAGGAGAAGCAAATCAAAGTAGAAGTCACAGACTGAATTCCTATATCGCAATATCGATACCAGCTTGCAGATACCAAAAGTCACAACTGTGAACCCGATGTTTGCCAAAGCAAACTCCGTGGAGTTCTGTGAAATAACAAGATTTAACTTAGTTCTTGTTCTTACCTCTGTATAAG
This sequence comes from Capsicum pubescens, assembly GCA_030864215.1. NCBI lineage: Eukaryota > Viridiplantae > Streptophyta > Magnoliopsida > Solanales > Solanaceae > Capsicum > Capsicum pubescens. Next base: position 84,156,995 of record CM061544.1, on the reverse strand, counting down.
GTGACCTAAATTCCTAGAGAATAGATATTTTACATATTTTGAGAAAATCGTACACATTAGTGGGTTTAGGACATGAAAATTAGCGGAAAACACAAGTCTTGAACAATGGGTTCTACAAAATTAAAAAGATTAATTGTTATCTTTACTTCTATAATGCTTTTAAATTATGCATCTTTAGTATTGATTGTTTCTTTTCATGTTTAATCATGTATGTGATTTTTCTTATTTTGATTACAACTCTTTTTATATTAATGCTTCCATAGTTATTATTTAGTATTAAGTATATTCTTGTAACACCCCACATTTTTGGGCTAGAGTTTGAATTATCTTTCCTATGTATACAGACCCGAACCCAATAGTTTCTACTTAAAAATAAGTGTGAATAATGATTCTTTAGGGAGAGGGGAGGAACATCTTCAGAGATGGATTGAAGTCTTAAATACCTCCCAGCTTAACGTTAAGTTGAGCACTTTTCTATTCATTAAATTTTGGTATACGATTTTTATTGGGTCAATTTTCAGTCACCATTACTCCTAGAATATAAGTATTTATGTGGTCCATGCTATATCAATTTAAATCTCTTTGAGTCATCTTTCTAATACAACTGACCGTTCGTTAATTCGAGTTTTGAATCAAAAGTTATGAGTGTTTTAGTGAGACAATGTCTAGGGTGCGCGATTGGGTCGCGAGGCAATGTTGGAGCTACAAGTTCGGTCGCGAGGCAAATCTCCTACTCCACATTGGGTCCGTGGTGCAAACCCCTTTTTCCAGACATTAAAACACTTTTTTCTCACTTAAAATCAAGGGCAAAAAGGTCCTTTAACCCTCCATAACTCCCCCAATCCATCATATAACCCTAAAACCATCCCAAAACCAATGGAAAGCCCCCAAACCATCATCCTCTTCCTTTCATGATCATCAAGGAGGGACTTATCAATTCTTAAGCATGTAGATTCAAAACTCAAGGTTATTCTACAATTTTTCTCTGTCAAAAGGTTTATAGGACTACCTAACTCACATGGGTGTAAATTAATGTTTTTAACATGCTTCAAAGTATATAAGTATGTATGTATTATGGGTTTTGAGATTTTTTGGAGAGCATGCATTATAAACCCCGCCTTATGACAAAACTTTTGTTTTTAATAGGGTCCTTTTTCATTAAATTTGAGTTATAAACATGCGCATATCTGTAATGAGTTTAGAACATTGAGTTATGAGCATGATTTATGAAATTACCTATCTCTTGATGAAATCTATTGCCTTAACATGATATGCATTGTCCAAAATGCATCATTGAAACACTTAAGATCAAATGCGTTGCTATTATTATGAACTTACATTGTATTATGATCTAATGAGAGGGTGATTTCTTGTTTTATAAAATGCTCATTGTATTATATAGATGAATTTCATGCTATGGATGAAAGAGTTGGCCACTATATGTTTAATTCTTGAAAGAGAGTATTATGCATAAGATTTTATGTTCTTTTAAAATAAGAACACTAATGTGAAATGTAAATCATTTTGGTTGAAATTAATGTGTTTTGAATTAAAAGGGATATGGACATGATTTGATATGATATGACTTGCAAGTCAAGATATGATGATACCTATTATGGAATTCCCTTAATATGAATGAGATGAATATTTTGAGCATGAAGCATGTTTTTAAAGGACTAAAATTAGGCTTAAAGAGAGTTAGATGGTTATCTGATGAAAGCATGAGTTGAAAGACTCATCGCTGAAAATCCTGTTTTGCCGGCGTGGGATTATGGTACCCTACTTTGTGATCTTGTGTACTTTTGATTCTTGTCATCCCATTTTGTGACAATGGTTAGGAGCTCTTCTTTGTGATCTTGTGCACTACTATGACATGTTGGCTTGATTGGGGATTATGGCACCCTACTTTGTAATCTTTTATGCCCCCTTACTGATACTCCAATCCTTATGGAAAACATAAAATGAGGGATTCGCCGCTGAGTCAAGGGTGGATTTCATATAGTTCATGGGATTTTAAAAATGTAGGGTGTACCATCTAGCTCAAAACTAAAGCAAAGAGTTGAGTCGATTTTTTACAAGCATGAATTGAAACTCTTTATATTATGGCCATGTGTTATATATATATATATTATGATAAATGGTTTTCACAATACTCTCGATTATTTTTCATGAAATATACATTATTTTTAGATTGTTCTGCATACTAATACTTTCCAAGTATTGACCTTTATAACACAGGTTCTGAGGCATAGTCCTGTGGTCCTTCACATTTGTAGAACATTTGGGATAATGGAAGAGTTGGTGAGCCATCTATCTTCTGGAGGGCATTTATTCATATGTTGACTTCTTTCAGTTTATGGTCTAGCCAGGGTCCTTGTCCCGACCTAAACTGTTAGTATTCAGTAAATACTTTGTAGACTATATTTGAGTAATGTATTATCATAACTTGTTGACACAGTTTGATTATGAGTTTCTCTTGAATGTCATTATATCTTCCACACTTTGATTTATATATGGATTATGCTTTTGATAGTATGCTAAGGGGTCTCTCAGGCCTTCATGTTACGGGATGCCCATCGCGGCTAGGGCCTTGGTTCGGATCATGACAATTCTTTACATCTTCATTTTAATCTCATCCTTGAATTTTTCCAAGGAGAGTATCTAATCCTAGACCTCACTCATCCACTTTAGGTTAAGCTCAGGAGATACAACTTTTGGTTGAGAAGATTCATTAATATGAATTTGGTGCACTAAGCCTCATCTAATAATTTTGTATTACGAATGTAAATTTACTTGGAATAATGGTTTCCTCTTATGTTTATCTTGAATATGTAAATGTATGTATGTATGTAAGCATGGATGTGGAAATTTTGAAATCCATACACTATAATTCAAATAACAATTGACACAAAAAAAGAATATTATGTTTTTTTAAATTTTGGTTTATTTTAAATCCTTAGCATGTGCGGAAAAGTGCTAAGTAAATGACTATTTTATATCTCTAAATATAATTAATGTAGTAAAGAATAGCTACCACTCTAGTATCCAGATGGCTCCTTTTAAGGCTCTCTGTGGAAGGAGATATAGATCACCAATTAGGTGTTATGAGGTAGGTGAGAACCATTTGCTTGGAACTGACCATGTTCATTAGGTGATGGAGAAAGTCAAAATCATTAGTGAGAGACTTAATAACCGCACAAAGTCGCAAGAAGTTCTACACCAACTTTAGAAGAAGGGAGTTGGAATTTGAGGTTGATGACTGGGTGTTACTGAAGGTCTCCCCTATGAAGGGATTCATGAGATTCGGGAGGAAAGTAAAACTCCATCCTAGCTACATCGGTCCTTACTAGATTACAAGAAAGATTGGTAGAGTGGCATATGAGTTAGATTTGCCTGGGAGTTTAGCTTCAGTTCACTCTGTCTTTCATGTATCGATTCTTAAGAATTGTGTTGGGGATCACTCTTTGATGTTTCCTATTAAGGAGATTGGGGTGAAGGACTCTTTTTCATATGAAGAATTACCCATAGCTATATTAGATCATCAAATTTGGAAGTTAAGAAGTAAGGAGAAAGCTTCAATTAAATTACTGTGGAGGAATGAAAAAGTTGAGGAAACTACATGGGAGTCAGAGGGGGATATGCGTGCAAGATACCCATCACTTTTTGAATCCATGGATGATAGTATGGAAGGTATTAATCTTTTCCTTCTCATTTTATCCCTTATAACTCCTTAAATCATGTTAATTATGTTCCAAATCATCATTCATGGACAAATGATCCCAAGGGGGAAAAATGTAACACCCCTATACTTTTCATCACTCAAAGAATGCATAGAAAGATCCCTTAGGACCATGATATAAAAGTTTAATCATGTCAAGTTGAGTTGAATGGGTTGAGGGTGGTTTATACTTGAAAATTGGGTTTGCGTCACAAAATGGGCATCCTACAATGGGTCCGCACAGTGGAGGGGCCCAAAAATAGTAAATTCCTTGGGACTGAACCAAGTTACACATCGTGAACCTCCCAGATCGCATCGCGAATCTCCTGGTCTGCGATGGGTGTTGCACCACGAACTACTTCCCGTGCATTAAAATTTCTCCATTTTTGAAATAGTTTAGGGGCATGGGAGTCTTTTCACATCCTTAAACCATTGAAAATTCATTGTGGAAAATATAGGGCCTTAAAAATATTTTAAATAGTAAATCTCTAACTATCATTCTAATAGCAAGAGAGGAGGAAACTACCTCGGGTTTAAGGTATTCTAAGCTCCAAGGGTCAAATTACTTTACGTTCTTCTCGCTCTTAAGGTATGTAGGACTATCATAACTCTCATGGGTATAAGTTAATGTTTTATTAAGCTTTAATGATGTATATGTGTGTATATACAATGAATTTTGAATTTGTTTGAAGAGCATGCATCATGAATCCATTTTGATGAAGATATGCATTTACTATAGGGTCTTTCCATAAACTTGATTTATAATCATTTGCATATATGATATGAGTTTCGAACAGTGATCTATAAGAATAATTTATGAAACTCCCTCTCCCATGATGAAATTTATTGTCTTAACATGTTATGAATTATGAAGTAGGTTTAAGAGCACGAATTATAAGTCTCCTTTTTCGATCATGAGATTTATGTATGACTAGTGTTGGGTCTTTTTATGAATGATGATAATTCTTGAGTTCCAAATGCTTCTTTAATTAGTGGGATTTGTTATTTTAAAAGTTTCCAAAGAGGTGATTCTAATTTTAAATGCTCTTGTGTCCAAATAGAGAAAATGCATGTGATAAATGATTGAATCGGCCACAATATGTTAAAGTCTTTAAAGAAGAGTGTTTTACATAAGTTTCATTTGCTATATGAAATTAAGTACACTCATGTGATGTTTAAATCTTGTTGGTTGTCACTAGCATGCTTTGAATGAAAAAGGCTATGGATATGATTTGATATGATGTCTTACAAGTCTAGGTATGACATACCTATTATGAAGTGCTCGAGACATGAAAGTAAATGAATATTTTGAGCATGAAGCATGATTTTAAAGAATTAAATTTGTCTTAAAGAGAGTTAGATGGTTATTCAAAGAAGGCATTGGAGTGTAAGGACTCACTACTGAATACCAAGATTTTTCGATTTAGGAGACATGATTAGATCAGTCTTGATATGCGGATGGCCAATGCATACTTGCCCCCGAGGAACTGGTATACTATAATATTATGTAAGACCCCAATCCTTGCAGCAAACTTGGATTGGGGGATTGGCCATCGAGTCAAGTGAAGATTCCTTATAGACCATGGGATTTTAGAAATGTAAGGTGTACCATCTAGATCAGAATTAAAGAAAAAAGTTGAGTGAATGTTTTACAAGAAAGATTTACAACTCTTTAAGATTTACAAGAAAGATTTACAAAAAAGTTGGTAAGCCTCCCTTACTTGATAAGGCATTCAATCCATACGTTAGTTTCAGTAAGTTTTATGGTCTAGCCAGGGGCTTATCCCAGCTTAGACAACTAGTATTTTAGTAGAGGCTTCATAAACTGTTTTGACGATATTTGGGTTTTCATGGATTTATGTATTAAATTGTTAATTATGATTACAGACCCTATATATGTTTCATCTCATCTTCTGCTTTTCTTTTGGTATGAGTAATGCTTATGATAACATGCGAAGGGGTCTCTCGAGCTTTCATGGTTTGGGATGGCCTTAGCGGACAAGGCCTTATTTTAGGTCGTGATAAACTTGGTATCAAAGCATAATTCAGGGTCCTAGGGTGTTTACGAAGCCGTGTCTAGTAGAGTCCTTTTTATGGGTGTGTAGCACGCCACACTTATAAGGGGGAAGCTACATGGCATGTAGGAATGTTTCTCCTTTATCTTCATGTTCTAGTTCGTCCAGTGGGGTCTGAATATTTCCTAACGCATGAATTTATTCATTTCATATTATGCCTCATCGTAGATTGAATGGTCAAAACATCTCAACCAAGAACTCTGTCCCTATGTGAACTAATGCTGAAGATGTACGCCTCACGCATGGAATGTGCTCGTTATAGAGCCCAAAGTCCATATTTCAGACTCCTTCAGGGGTTCCACCAGTCCACACTTGCCCTCCTCGAGCTCCCCAAACTAGTGCCAACCGTACTCAGTCTCCTCAGAGAGAAGTCTTAAATACTGACTTTCGTCAGTCTATCCATATGCTTGCTAGCTTGTTGCTTCGTAGTTTTGTTGATTTGGAAATATGAGTTTCGTTTTTGGATCTTCAGAGATCACTAGGGTTGGCTAATTTATGAGGCTGAAACCACCCATCTTTATTGGTACCACGGTTGAGTAGGATCCTCAAGGGTTTATATATGAAATGGAGAATGTATTTAGAGTCATGCATGCTAGTGATACTGAGGGGGTAGAGTTTGTGGTGTATCAACTGGAAGATGTGGCTTACCAGTGGTATTAGGAGTGGGAAGAATTGCTAGGTAAGGATGCTGAACTTGCTATATGGGAGGGGTTTTTCGAGGCTTTTCTTGATCCTTTCTTTCCCCAGGAGTTGAGGGAAGCCAAAGCTGAAGAATTTGTTTATCTGAAGTAGGGGAAGATAAGTTTCAAAGAATATGCACTGAAATTCACCCAGCTGTCTCACTATGCCCCAGAGTTGGTGTCTACTATGAATTTTCACATGAGAAAGTTTTCCTTCGGTCTCTCTAAAGATTTGGTATTAGAGTATAAGGGGGTTATGATGAACAATGATATGGATACCTCCAGTTTAGTAGTATACATAAAACAAGTTGAAGAAGAGAAGAAAAAACATGCAAGGAATAAGGAGAGGAAGGCTAAGAAAGCAAGGTTGGGTGATTAGAATGTCAGTCAGTAGTAGGGTGAAAAATGGGGCAGGCAGTGGTATAAGAAGAAATTTTAGAGCAATGCATAGTCATCAGACAACGCCCCATCACCCAGATCTCCAGTCGACTAGCAGTAGGTCGAGGAAGCAGGGTACCTAATCTCTGGGTAGTGTGGACTGAACTTTTAAGCCATACCCACGCTGGGGAAATTATAGGAAGAATCACCTGGGAAAGTGAAGCTATGGTGATCGTGTGTGTAATACTTGTGGTCATCCAGGCCATTTCATAAGGGACTTCCCCTCATCTAGAGGAAATTCAAGAGGCGCTAAGTCCTAAGATGCTTCCACAGCTCTGTTACCTAAGGGTTCTACTTCTACTACCGTGGGTGGTAGTAACCGTCTATATGCTTCGTCTACACGCCAAGAATCAGAGGCGTCACTAGATATGGTTATTGGTATGTAATGGATTTTCTCTTGTGATGTATATATGTAGCATGATCTTGGGTCTACCTTGTCTTATGTGACCCTTTATGTGGCATTTAGTTTTGGTTTCAAGCCCGAAAATATTCCTGAACCCTTCTTTGTCTCTACCCCTGTTCGTGACTCTATCGTTGCTTGGAGAGTTTATATAGATTGTGTGGTGTCTGTATTCCATTGGTATACTATGGCTAATCTTGTTGAACATTATATGGTAGATTTTAACGCTATTCTAGGAATGGATTGGCTCCATTCATGTTATGCTACATAAATTGTAGAACCAGAAAGCTCACCTTCTGTTTTCCTAATGAGCCAACTATAGAGTGGGAGGGTTATTCTCTTGAACTTTGAGGGGAATTCATATCTTATCTTACAGCTCGTAAACTCATATTGAAAGATTGTCTGTATTATCTTATTCGGATTAAAGATTCTAGTGCTGAAAATCATTCTCTTTAGTCAGTTCTAGTACTTAACAAAATCCCAAAAGTTACCTCCTTGGGATTCTGTCACGACCCAAACCAGGGACTGACTGTGACGAGTGTCTTAAGTCACACGTGGATCGGAGATCACCCCGTTCGCCTAACCTAGTCAACATAACAACCTCAGGTGTCGGATGAGTTCCGAACATGTAACAAGAGAGTGCAAAAGAAGAATAATGATAACACATGAAATTTCAAAACCAATCTACCCAAAATGACGCACCCAAGTCCACAGTAATCCAACAAAGCCTCTACATATACGAAGTTCATAAAATATCGGGATATGCCCCCGACAATAGCCAAAACCAAAGTCTAAATAAAGTCTAAGACATAGAATATAAGGATCATGAAATGAGGCCTTCTGAAGTATGGAAGCTCACCACTTCAATGTAAATTCATGAACCACTTGAACACATGATCACTGTATAGGAAAAGTTGAAGAAGTTCCAGTACCTGCATTGCATGGGGATACAACGTCCGAAGATGGTTAGATATTGGTTTGATAGCATGTAACTTAGGGATAGAAGAATAAAATAATGCCATAATGTATAACCAAGTCAATAACCATACGTAACCATGTACATACAAGTATATATATTGTGCCAAATAGGGAACAAGGATTAACATGAACTTTGAAAACATTAACCTGGGATGTGTAGAATACTCGTCATATAACAAGGCACCCACGTGCTATATGGGCCCAGCTCTCCACTAGCTGGAAGAGCCCAATACGTGTAGCCGCACGAACCAGATAATATCCATATTCGTATATGCCCTTATAGGGGACTCTAACCTCCCGACATAATCAAAGTGACTTAAGCACCAATGTATACAATATGGAGGACTCGAACCTCCCATTCATATATTTATTTGGGAGACTCAAACCTTACCGTCATATAGACACGTGCACCGGCTACCACGGATTATAGTGTTAGTCCTTTGGACTCTATTTTCACAGCCCGAATACACATCCCGCTTTAAAGCCCAATTTAAACATTCAGTACACACACAACCATTATTCCAATTACTTACCAAAGGAATCCTATTGGTATCATCATATCAACCCTAATTGCAAGCATACAATATGCCATACAATTATTAATCAACTTTGGGACTCGAACCCATTGTCTAAAGGAAGACATATATTAAATTCAACATTTAGGGAATCAAACCTATTTAGCCAATTAGACCACCAAGGTTATGATTTAAATCAATTTATGTCTAACAAGGCCTTTATAAAACCATTTACCAATCATCAACATTCATAGGCTAGCGCCTTAGTTCAAAACACAATTCATATGTGACAAGATTCTTCTCACTAGCATTTTCACAAATAGGATGAGGGCATACCATTGTCAAACCATTATTCAATCCAAAAACCATCAAGTCTAGGGCTAAACATGACCCATTCATTAAACTACACTTCCCATGCACCCACATATGAAAAAGCATTATCAAAGCATGTATAATTATAATTTAAAACATGGGGAAACAATACTCAACATTATGTATTCAAACCCTCAACCATGTATTTCAAAACAACCGTTAATGATTCATGAACAATGTTTAAAACTCATGATTATTGTGGACTAACAATGAGTGAAGAGTCACATGCCTGAGTTACGAATATTCATGGAGATATTTCAATCCATTAGCCTTTAGTTGACCATCTTGAAGAAATCCTAGCTGATGATAGGCGAATTTACACGCCTATAGTGCTATATTTTGCCCATATTTTAGCTAAGTTTTGATGAACAATTATATAATTCATGCACTTTTAGTCCTTTTTCCTGTAAGTGAGCTAACGAACATGATTAGCAAGTTTTCAGGTATAAATGATGCAGAATTCAGCATTTTATGGATAACTTGACGCCAAAGAAAGCTTCACGAAAGGAGGAAAGCAAATCTTGGACGCCAAGGACCAAAAGTGGCGCATGGAAAATCTGTCCCGGGCAAAAACAACAATTCTAAAGACTTTGGGGACTAGCAGTAACTTATTAGGAGTAGGATAATGATGCAGTAACCCAGTAGGATTGGGTTAAGTAATGCAGTAGCTTAGTAGGAATAGGATAGGAGTATTATAAATACCCTATTCTTCTAGAGATTTTTATCATTCTTCCATTACTTTTAACTCTGAAAACAATTCTTCTACTTTTAATTCTACTTTTTATTCATCTATTCAATCCTTAATTTCCACAACAAGAGAAACGTTACTCTGCAAAGGAGTTCACGCCTAAAACGCCACACCACACCTTACTACACGAGATTTTTATTGTGGTATATTAATAATGTCTATAGTGATTTCCTTCGCACTCATGGGTAACTAAACTTCTCTGTTGGGGTTATGGAAGCCATATGAGATACTATCTATTGCAATGAGTTTGTGAATTCGTGACACGTATGCTGCTTATATCATTATTCTCTTCATCTTAATCTAAATTCTTTGTGGTTGCAAACGCATAGAATACGCCAGTATAGCATTAACTTGTTCGAAAGAAAAGTTATATGTCTGGAAAAGAGATAATGTCAAGGTAATAGGGCACCAACCCCTGTTAAAAAGTTAGTGCCGTAACTGGATTAACCTCTTGGAGAATTCGTACTGTTAGATACGCTTTAAGCTCGAAAGAGTTAAAGTGAAATAGTCCTGGTTAAGGTCGAAAGACGCCTGGATTTACCATCGAATACAATTCTCAATAAGTACATGCATGTCTGAATTCCGCACAACTCATAGCCAATAGAGACGTATAACTCATAAGGTGGACATAACCCCAACTTCTCAATTCTCATTGATTAGAATCTTACTAAACATTCTTTCTTTTTACTTTGCTATTTTCCGTTTTCACTTTGTTACTTTATTGCACGCTACAATCCCCCATTTTTACGAGACTTGCTCCAAAAGTCTAGTAATCTTTGCTTACTCATTGACCGGCTATTCCCTGTGGGATCGATACCCAACCCAGTTGGGTTATATATTTGACAACGACCACTTTACACTCTTATGAGAGCTGTAGATTGAGCGTTATCAAAAATTGGCGCCGTTGCCGGGGAATACGGTTATCAATTAAGTTCGTAATAATTACTAGACCCTTTGGTCAAAGATTCTCGTACTTTTACTTTTAGTTTTTGTTTTTGTTTACTGTAGGTTTTTTTATTCAGTGCATGCCCCATACCCGAAGTTCTGGTCAACCGTTATTACCTATCAATCCTGAACCTTAACGTATTGGCAGAATGGAGGCACAACACGCAATTGAAAGGATGGCTGCTCAACAGGAACTGGCGAGACTAGCTGCGCTAGCTGCCGCTCAAGTGCATCAACAGAATATTGATAACCCTGGGCAAGCAAAAAATCCTGACGATGAGGATCTAGGTAATGACGAGCTACTAAACCCTAGGCATGCCGCTGAGATCGCAACACCTGCCAACAGAAGAGATCGTCAAGCTAGGTTTAGGCCTGAACGCCAAGCTATGCAACCAGCTTTTGACGATGATGATGATGATCTTGATGGAGCCGGAGCCACAGGAGCCATTATTCCTCCACCATTGGCACCTGGAGCCAAGTTCAACATCACAAGCACCATGATTCAGTTATTGCAACTCAAGGGATTATTTGGTGGACTGGCAGGCGATGATCCGAATATGCATCTCATCAACTTTATTTCTACATGCAAGTCGTTTGACAATCCTGGCGTTGGTCAGAATGTAATTCGATTACGTCTATTTCCATTATCTCTGTCTGGGGAGGAACCTCTATGGTTGAATGGGCTGACTCCTGATTCTATTACAAATTGGAGGCAATTGAGAGACGCTTTCCTAGAAAGATTCTTTCCGCCATCCAAAAGAGCACAAATGAGAGATAAAATCAGCAACTTTCGTCAGCTTCCAACTGAAGCCCTTCATAAAACATGGGAGAGGTTCAAGACGAAGCTAATGAGGTGCCCAAACCATCACATGACTAATGTTCACCTAATGGAGATACTTTACAGAGCCTTGAATTCAATAACTAAACCAGTTGTGGATAATGCGGCTGGAGGATCATTCATGGATCTCACCTTTGGTCAGGCAAGCAATATGCTAGACCAGATGACGAAGCAAAGTAGAGCTTAGCATACCAGGGATTCTGAGGTATTAAGCCCCACTTTATCTATAGGCATGACTGCAGACCAAAGAAGAAGAGAAGAAGAACGTGATCAAGATATGACGCACATGAAGACACAAGTGGATCTTCTTACAAAGCATCTATTATCAGGGAAGACCAAAAAAGTCAAAGCCATTGCGTCAAAAGGAAGAGACGAATCTGATTCGGATGAAGAGGCCAACTACTTGAACAATCAGGGGGGTTTCCGAGGTAATACCCAAGGAAACCAAGGTCAGAACTATTATGATAAATATGGAAACAAGGAACAAAGTAGTTGGAAGAACAAGAATGACAAAAGTGGTTTGTATGTTCCCCCTGGAAGACGTGACGCCACCACATCTAGTTCTGGAAATATGGAAGAGATGATGGCTAAACTGTTGAAAGGAGTGGAAGCAACCAGCGCGGGAGTAACGGAGGTAATAAATGATTTGTCCTCAATGAAGCAATTGGTTGATTCACATTCCACTTCGATCAAGCAAATAGAGCAGCAATTGAGCCAACTTTCAGCAGCACTCAATCAAAGAAAGACTGGCACCTTACCTAGCGACACTTTGCAAAACCCAAGGAATGATGGGTCATGCATGGCCATTACTACCCGAAGCGGTAAGGTGCTGGAAACTTCATCAAAAGGCAAGAAAGTGGTTGACGAAGTAGCAGACATTGATGACAAGGCAAAAGGAGAAGCTGCCGTAGAATCCACCCACGACGTCCATGACGGTACACCGAGTATGTTGTAGCCTGAAAAGGGTGAAAAACGAAGGCAAGAGGAGAAGAAAACCGTGGAGAAAACAATTCCATATCCACCACCACCTTTTCCTCAAAGATTGAAGAAGGTGGCGGACGATACAAAGTTCAGCAAATTCATGACTATGTTAAAGCAGCTGACCATTAATGTTCCATTGGTGGAGGCACTTGAAAAAATGCCTGGGTATGCGAAATTTATGAAGGATCTTTTGACAAAGAAGCGGGCAGCAAGCTATGAGTTGAAAGATAATGTTCATCACTGCAGCGCAATTGCTACCCGATCACTAGTTCAGAAGAAGGCTGACCCCGGTGCTTTCACTATTCCTTGCACCGTTGGATCTTTGAATTTTGCCAAGGCATTATGTGATTTAGGAGACAGCATCAATTTGATGCCACTATCCATTTACAAAAAGTTGGGGTTGGGTGATCCTACTCCAACCAATATGAGGCTCGTAATGGCGGATAGGTCGGTAAAATGACCTGTTGGCATTCTATGTGATGTATTGGTGAAGGTTTATTCATTCATCTTTCCAGCGGACTTCGTTATTTTGGATTGTGAGGCAGACTCAGAAGTTCCCATAATCTTGGGGTGCCCTTTCCTTGCTACGGGAAGTGTGCTTATTGATTTGAGAGCTAATGAGCTTTAATTCTGAATAAATGACGAAGTAGTTTGCTCTGACGTGTGCAAATCAATGAAGCAACCCAAAGATCTGAATGTATTCTCAGTAGCGGATGTTTATGTTGATGATGAGAAAGAATTACTTGAAGAAGAGCAAACTATTGATGACCCATTGGCGGTTGTGCTCATGAATGGAGAGAGTAAAGATGCTGAAAACTATGAAGAAACTATTAATGCTCTAATAGGATTTGGGTCATATCCTCATGCTCCCAAGAAGCTGGACCTTGATCTCAAAAATCGACCTACACCACCAGCTAAACCATTTATTGAAGAGCCACCCACATTAGAATTAAAAAAGCTGCCTAGTCATTTAAAGTATGCATTCTTAGGAAGCGGAAACACACTTCCAGTCATTGTGGTGGCAGATTTGGGTGAGCAACAAGTTGCAACTCTCATTGCTATTTTACGGAAGTACATTAGAGCCATCGGATGGACCATCGCAGATATTATTGGTATTCCACCTGGGATTTGTACACACAAGATTCAGCTTGAAGAAAATTGCACGCCCACCATTGAGCATCAAAGGCATCTCAATCCACCTATGCAAGAAGTGGTAAAGAAAGAAATTATTAAGTGGTTAGATACAGGAGTTGTGTATCCAATCTCTGACAGTACATGGGTAAGCCCGGTACAATGTGTTCCCAAGAAAGGAGGCATGACGGTGGTCGCGAATGAAAAGAATGAGCTTATTCCACTCAGACCCATCACCGGATGGAGAGTATGCATGGACTACCAAAAGTTAAATTCATGGACGCTCAAAAATCACTTTCCAATGCCATTTATGGACCAAATGCTAGATCGATTAGCGGGGAAAGGATGGTTTTATTTCTTAGACGGTTATTCCGGCTATAATCAGATTTGTATTGCCCCCGAAGACCAAGAGAAGACAATGTTCACATGCCCATATGGTACGTTTGCCTTCAAACGCATGCCATTCGGGCTATGTAACGCACCAGCCACTTTTCAGCGTTGTATGATGTCCATTTTTCTGATATGGTTGAAGACACCTTGGAGGTGTTCATGGACGATTTTTCAGTTGTGGGTGAGTCGTTTGAATCATGCTTGGAAAACCTAAGTATGGAGTTACAAAGATGCGTTGAATTCAACCTAGTGCTGAACTGGGAGAAGTGCCACTTTATGGTTAAAGAAGGTATCGTCCTTGGGCATAAAATCTCTGAAAAAGGAATTGAGGTTGATCGAGCAAAAATTGAAGTTATTGAAAAGCTACCACCCCCAATTTCAGTAAAGGGAGTCCGTAGTTTTCTCGGTCATGCAGGTTTCTATCGACGGTTTATCAAAGACTTCTCCAAAATTGCTAGTCCATTGTGCAAACTCTTGGAGAAAGAAGAAAAATTTGACTTCAATGAAGATTGTTTGAAGGCATTCGAATGCCTCAAAGGAAAACTAATTGAAGCTACTATCATGGTAGCACCAGATTGGTCTTTACCGTTTGAAGTCATGTGTGACGCCAGTGGGGTAGCATTAGGCGTTGTACTTGGCCAGAGAAGGAAGAAATTATTCCATCCTATCTACTATGCGAGAAAGGTCCTGAATGAAGCACAGAAGAACTACACTGTCACAGAACAAGAGCTTCTAGCGGTTGTGTATGCTTTTGAAAAGTTTCGTGCTTATTTGCTGGGAACCAAAGTGGTAGTTCATACTAATCATGCAGCTCTGAGATATCTAATGACAAAAAAGGATGTGAAACCAAGGCTAATTCGATGGGTGTTGTTGCTGCAAGAATTTGATTTCGAGGTAAAAGATAGAAGAGGTTGCGAGAACCAAGTGGCTGATCATCTATCTAGACTCGAGAACGAGCATATAACGCAGCCTGATCTTGAGATTGATGACGCATTCCCTGACGAAGATATCTTAGCCACAATAATGGAAGAGTTACCATGGTATGCAGACTTTGCGAATTTTGTGGTGAGTAATGTGATGCCTGCAAATCTATCTTTCCATCAAAAGAGGAAGTTCATGCATGATGTAAAACACTACTTTTGGGATGAGCCATATTTGATTTGACGATGCGTGGATGGTGTTATCAGGCGATGCATATCCCATGTAGAGGTGCCGAATATATTGGAAGCATGTCACACTTCCCAAGTTGGGGGACATCACGCAGGTAATCGGACAGCAAAGAAGGTATTGCAAAGTAGATACTATTGGCCTTCGATATTTAGAGATGCCTACAAATTTGTGAGAAGATGCGACCAATGTCAGAGACAAGGTGCAATTTTGAAACACCATGAGATGCCCATGATGAAAATTCTTGAAGTTGAGCTATTTGATGTATGGGGTATTGATTTCATGGGCCCATTCATAAATTCGTTTGGAATGAAATACATCCTAGTCGCTGTAGATTATGTTTCAAAATGGGTCGAAGCAGTAGCATTGGCCGACAATGAAGGAAAGCGTGTTGTAGCATTCTTGAAGAGAAATATCTTCTCTCGCTTTAGAGTACCACGTACTATCATAAGCGATGGAGGATCTCACTTTTGCAACAAGCTGTTCAAATCCATATTGGCCAAATATGGTGTCAAGAAACATAAGGTAGCCACACCTTATCACCCACAATCTAGTGGACAGGTAGAGGTTTCCAATCGAGAGATCAAGCAAATCCTTGCTAAGACTATAAATGCTAATAGGAAGGATTGGTCTCGGAAGCTGGACGATGCACTATGGGCTTATAGGACTGCATTCAAAATCCCAATTGGCATGTCCCCGTACCAACTAGTTTATGGAAAGGCTTGTCACTTGCCCATTGAGCTCGAGCATAAAGCATTGTGGGCGTTAAAGCAACTTAATTTGAATTGGGATGATGCCATGAATCTGATATTGGAGCAGCTAAATGAGATGGATGAATTTCGTCTACATGCATACGAAAGAGCAGACCTCTACAAGGAACGGATGAAAAAGTATCATGATCAGTGGATTGTTCAATGAAACTTTCAAAAGAATGATATGGTACTTCTTTTCAATTCCAGACTGAAGCTATTCCCAGGTAAGTTAAAGTCCAAATGGTCTGGTCCGTACAAAGTTACCCAAGTCTACTCGACTGGAGTAGTTGAGCTAGAAGACGATAATGGTGTTGTCTTCAAGGTGAATGGCCAATGAGTAAAACCATATATCGGTCCTCTTGACTCGATAAACTATATGGCCACCATCTATCTCGACAAAGTCTAAGTACTCGAGGTAACTATGTCGTGCCGCGACAATAAATCAAGCGCTAGATGGGAGGCAACCCATCGTTTATCGTTCTTTTTTTTTGTTTACGTGTTTGCTTTTGATAAATAAAAATCCAAAAATAAGAGTCGTGCCACGACCAAAACTAAGGTGCTAGATGGGAGGCAACCCATCGTTCTAATCGTTTTTGTTGTCTTTGAGCAAGTGTAGGTGCAAGAGGCGTAAACGAGGAGATTGGTTTCAAATTTTGATTTGGACGTATTGCATGTAAAAGGTGGTAAGTTAGTGATGAAGAAGAAAAAGGCTATGGCTTGGGCATTGCTTATGAAAATATAGGCAACGAACAAGGCTAGGCCTATATAAAACTAGGCCATGAACAAGGCAAGGCCTATACTATGGCCTAAGATCTCGGAATCTAGTGTGCCATAGCATAGGCGCCGCCCATGCCCAAGTGTGCCATAGCATAGGCGCCGCCTATGCCAATGCCTTTTGTCTCTAAATCTCATATGCTATGGCATAGGCACCGCCTATGCCCAAGAATGCCATGGCATAGGCTCCGCCTATGCTCAACAATGCTATGCAAAAGGCGCCGCCTATGCCAAGCATAGGCAAAGCAAAAGGCGCCGCCTATGGTCATTTCTTGTCTCCAAATCCAATTTTAAATGGGTCAAAACCTGACCCAACCTTCTCCTTTAAATATGAGACTTAGTCTTGAACCAAAAACACATTGGAAACCTAGCATAAGCGCCGCCTATAGTCCCCAAATCCACTCCAAAATTTTCCTTTTGCTCTTCTTCTTCACAAGAACATCATCCAAAGTCATCAATCAAGTAAGTGCTACTTTGTTCTTCATTTATATTCCGTAAGTACAACACTACAACGCCTATTATGAATTGCTAAATCTTGAAGTAGTATTGGTGATTTGAAAGTGATTGAATTGTTGTGATACAACCAAATGAGTGAACGTATACGTAAGAATGATCTTAACTTGTTCCCAACTTGTATTTGATTTTGATGCACTGTCATACTTTTGTGGAATTAATATGGTCACAAAAATTGCATAATCTTGTCACTTGAATACTTACATGTTGGAATGACTTGTTCATCGGGATAAGAATTATAGTTGCCTACCGACATAGGAGGTTGTGATTAGTTAGATACTATACCTTGATTCAATCCCTATGTAGTAGTCATGATATATCAAACATGAAAGTATTGCCAAGATTACAAGAAGTATGACTGCTCTGATTTTATTGTTGGAATATAGCACCTAAAACGTATGTCGATGAAGTCTGACTAGTCTACCACTTTCACTTCACTAGTCTGTACCAACAAACTAAGTGTGGGGTGGTGCCCCTACTGCTCGTTTATAGATTGTATCTATCGGGATGATGCTAACATGAACATTATTTTAGTCTCAGGTACAATGGCACCCAAAGCAAGACAAGGCAAAGATAAGGCTACCACTTCACAAAAAGGCAAGAAAAGAGGCCGAAAAGAGCAAGGAGAATCATCCTCGATGCAATTACCACGCCGCATGTTCGGAATAAAATGGGTTCTTGAGGAGGAAGCAAAGGAATGGTATAGGAACAACAAAGAAAGAAAATATGTTCATGTGGACTTGATAAACAAGGAAAGCCTAGCAAAGAAAGAACCGCGCATGTTGGCCAAGATCATGGCATTACATCTGGATTTCATCTTCCGAGACATGGGAGAATGCAATCTCGATTTAACAAGAGAATTCTATGCCAACTGGTCACCGAAAACCACAGGAAGCGAGGTCAAGATTCGGGGCCAAGTTTTACAACTCAATGCGGATTTCTTCAACTCCTTTCTTGGCTTGCCCTCAG
This sequence comes from Capsicum pubescens, assembly GCA_030864215.1. Classification (NCBI taxonomy): domain Eukaryota; kingdom Viridiplantae; phylum Streptophyta; class Magnoliopsida; order Solanales; family Solanaceae; genus Capsicum; species Capsicum pubescens. The sequence continues at coordinate 84,138,611 of CM061544.1, read as the reverse complement.
TCGATCCATCACCATTCAAGGAGCTGTACAGGAGACCTCCATATAGAGCTATTCGACACACACTCTGTGGAACAAGATCCATGGCACGCTGGAGTAGACACAAGGACACTGGTCGACACAACACCTTCCCATATGCTCCTTTGAATAGGGAAGCAAGGATATGGTTGCGCATAGTCAACTCTTGCCTAATTCCAGGGACTCAGTACACCAAGATAACAAGAGATAGAGTGTGATTGGTATACGCATTGATGACGAATGTCTCTATCAACGTCGGGGAAATTATTCGTTCCACAATGCGGAAAGCTAGGCTACACAAGAGGTCCCTCTTAAGTTTTGGCAACCTGTTGACTGCAATACTAAGGAAAGAAGACATCGAAAAGGAACCGGCTGATCACAAACTCCCACACAACATAAAGAAGGTTGACCTCACGAAGGTTAAAGATGCTGAAACCACGCATGTAGTCAACCTTACCACTTCAGAACGACATGCTCGTGACAAAAGCTTCTCCCGCCATTTATATGGCATGATGAAGTTTACCATGATGAGCGGGGGTCGTGTTCCAACTGCTGCAGAGCTCCAACAGTTGGATTATGACTACCTAATGAATGAGCATGCGAGGGCGATGTGTGGAGTAGGTGTATATTTTGAGGAACCTCTTGATGACGACATTCCAACCGATGATGATCGACGAATGCCAGACTCCGACGTGGAAGAGAACTCTGATGATGATTCCGATGCAGGGGTATGACCCCAGACATAGAGGATGAGTCCGACTAATCAGGTTCTTCTTGTTTATTTTTCACTGAGGGCAGTGTGTCCCGTCTAAGTGTGGGGTCCTGGTATTGCATGCTTCTTTATCTGCATTTGCATTTATTTATGTTATTTATGTTTGGTTGTTTGATTTAGTTAGTAGTCGTAGATTTTTTTATTTTGATGCATAAAATTGTTCTGATAGGCGGCATGGTGTTATGACAAGAGTTTGTGCTAGAATCATTACTATTGAGACACTTAGGCTCTAAGTGTGACTCACTGTGTGATAATTATGTGGTTTAATTCATTCATCTGTTGGGTCAAGAGTCTATAATGCTCCCAATAAAGTTAACCATGTGCCTTGTGTGTGTGAGATGATAGTATATTCTGTGCTTGTGACTGATGCTAGAACTTGCCTGGTGTGTGTGTAAAGCGAAATAAAGAGTGTGAGTTTAGGAGATGATTTAGGCATTTCTTTGGCAACCGATACTTGTTTACCTTCGTTTTACCTACCCGTGGACATTATCCTAGTCAACCCCTTTGAGCCTTTAAGCCATTTTCTTTGACAGCCTCATATGTAAGCCTAATCCATTTTTTTCAAGACCATAATTTGATCCAAATTCCTAAGTGCTTTAAGTTGTAAAGTCATGTGACAAAATAAGAGGAAATTGGGTGAGAGTGATGCCTTAGAGTGTATTGGTACTTGAATTTGTTATGAAAAAGAGTGGCTATCATGGAGGTGTGTTATAAAAAAAAAGAAAAAAAAAGAGAAAGAGAAAAGAAAAAGAAATAGAAAAACAAAAAGATAAATTGTGTTTATGATTAAATAAAAAGATAATTATGCTTGAATGGCAAAATTAGGTGAAAATGGGTGATAGATGAAACAAAGGTAGCAGGGTTGATTAAAAGAAAGTGTTAATGGCATAATTTGATGTATTAAAGCGCTTAGGAACATAGTCACTAATTCTGGCCAAAATAGTCCTACCCGTCCCTTAGCCTACATTACAACCTATAGAAGACCTATTTGATTCTAAGCTTAGCATTCTGATATTAGTAGAGCATTACACTATGGGAAAGCCTATGGTCATCAGTTGCAACATATGAATTCTTTGTGAGAGTGAGAGCAAGGATAATCTTATACCCATGTTCTGAAAAATGCAATACTTGTGAGTGATTATGGGTAATATTTTATGTGAGACACACATGGTTGATGAGTTTTGGGTAGTTGTGTATGATTCTTTGTGCCTTAACTTTTGAATATAAATTAGCCATCATCACGAGTCTATGTTAGAGGTTAAATTATTTCTAGTAGTGATCAGAAAACTACTCTTTGTTAATGATTGTCGTGCCTGTCTTGATGAATATTTTGTGCTGTTACTGTGAAACCCTAAGTAGATGTTTAGATGGACATGATATTTTATTCGAGGATGAACAAAGCTTTAAGTGTGGGGTGTTGATGATAGGCGAATTTACACGCCTATAGTGCTATATTTTGCCCATATTTTAGCTAAGTTTTGAGGACAAATTATATAATTCATGCACTTTTAGTCCTTTTTTCTGTAAGTGAGCTAACGAACATGATTAGCAAGTTTTCAGGTATAAATGATGCAGAATTCAGCATTTTATGGATAACTTGACGCCAAAGAAAGCTTCACGAAAGGAGGAAAGCAAAGCTTGGATGCCAAGGACCAAAAGTGGCGCATGGAAAATCTGTCCCGGGCAAAAACAACAATTCTAAAGACTTTGGGGACTAGCAGTAACTTATTAGGAGTAGGATAATGATGCAGTAACCCAGTAGGATTGGGTTAAGTAATGCAGTAGCTTAGTAGGAATAGGATAGGAGTATTATAAATACCCTATTCTGCTAGAGATTTTTATCATTCTTCCATTACTTTTAACTCTGAAAACAATTCTTCTACTTTTAATTCTACTTTTAATTCATCTATTCAATCCTTAATTTCCACAACAAGAGAAACGTTACTCTGCAAGGGAGTTCACGCCTAAAACGCCACACCACACCTTACTACACGAGATTTTTATTGTGGTATATTAATAATGTCTATAGTGATTTCCTTCGCACTCATGGGTAACTAAACTTCTCTGTTGGGGTTATGGAAGCCATATGAGATACTATCTATTGCTATGAGTTTGTGAATTCGTGACACGTATGCTGCTTATATCATTATTCTCTTCATCTTAATCTAAATTCTTTGTGGTTGCAAACGCATAGAATACGCCAGTATAGCATTAACTTGTTCGAAAGAAAAGTTATATGTCTGGAAAAGAGATAATGTCAAGGTAATAGGGCACCAACCCCTGTTAGAAAGTTAGTGCCATAACTGGATTAACCTCTTGGAATATTCGTACTGTTAGATACGCTTTAAGCTCGAAAGAGTTAAAGTGAAATAGTCCTGGTTAAGGTCGAAAGATGCCTGGATTTACCATCGAATACAATTCTCTATAAGCACATGCATGTCTGAATTCCGCACAACTCATAGCCAATAGAGACGTACAACTCATAAGGTGGACATAACCCCAACTTCTCAATTCTCATTGATTAGAATCTTACTAAACATTCTTTCTTTTTACTTTGCTATTTTCCATTTTCACTTTGTTACTTTATTGCACGCTACAATCCCCCATTTTTATGAGACTTGCTCCAAAAGTCTAGTAATCTTTGCTTACTCATTGACCGGCTATTCCCTGTGGGATCGATACCCAACCCAGTTGGGTTATATATTTGACAACGACCGCTTTACACTCTTATGAGAGCTGTAGATTGAGCGTTATCACTAGCCCAATCTTCTTGAGAGGTTTCTAGAGAGTGTTTAGAGAGTTACAATATTCTAAAGTGTAGAATGAAAGCCAAATAAGTGTTATAAGACATGGGGTCCTAAGGGCTTGGTGTGGGAGTTGTCCAAAATACCCTCAGCTAAAAAGTTGTAAAAAGAACGCAGGTGGGTATGACAGGTGGATATGATTGGACCCTTAACTCGTAACCACAACATACGAGTGGTACCCTCAAATCGTCACTTGATTAGAAAGTTGGACACCATATATTCTGTCCAACATAAGACTCCCTTGCCCAACTCATATTATCACCATACGATTAGTATAGTGTGAGTCATACCCTAGATAGAGCATCAAAAGCTAGACACTAAAAACATACGATTTGGACCCTACCTCTCCTCACTTGAACATACGACTCATATGGAGTATTCTCTTATCTAGGTTCGAATTTGTCCAATATCACACTGACCAACATACGACTAGGGTCCTAAAACCATAACCATATCGTACGACTAGTATAGTGTGAGCCGTATGATGATCAGAAGGTCAAGACTCAAGAAATTTGCAAGGGACAAAGTTCAAGGCATTTCATTCTCCCCTACTTAGGATCATTCGTCCTCGAATGATGGGATGGGGCACTGACTATCGCAATTACACCACAAACGTCTCTACTCTTACCTTAAAGACAAAAAATAAAACACCAAGAAATTCACAATCTACCATTAACAACGATAGAAAACAAGGATGTTAAGAACATCATATATCTCAAGTACAAATTTTTGAAATCGGGAATAGGGACAGATACTTGGACTTCATGTCCTTCTCGGCCTCCCAAGTAGCTTCCTTAGACTTTTGGTTCAGCCATTGAACCTTCACTGACACCACATCTTTCATTTACAAATGAAAAACTTACCTATCCAAGATCCTCACCGGGACCTCCTCATCGAACAAAGAATCCAAAATATCAATGTTCTCCAATGGAACAACTAATGAAGGATCACCAACGCATTTCCACAACACGGTCACATGGAATACCGGATGAATGGAACTCATGCTAGAGGGAAAATCCAACTCATATGTAATATTTTCAATCTTTTTGAAAACCAAGTAAGGTCCAACATACAAGGGACTGAGCTTCCTCTTCTTCCTAAACTGCAATACTCCCTTCATGGGAGACACCTTCAAGAACACCCAATCTCTAACCTCAAACTCTAGGTACCTTTACCTCACATCCGCATAGGACTTTTGGTGACTTTGAGTAGTCTTAAGCCTATCCCAAATCACCTTCATCTTCTCCATGGCTTGGTGAACCAAATTCAGGCCAAATATTTCTGCTTCACCAAACTCGAACCACCCAATAGGAGATCTACACATCCTTCCATACAAAGATTCAAACGGGGCCATACCCATGCTAGAATGATGACTATTATTATAGGATAATTCAATGAGAGGCAAGTGGTCATACCAACTACCACAAAAGTCGATTACACAAGCTTGCAACATATCTTCCAAAGTCCGAATAGTTCTTTCTTCTTGTCCATCCGACTGTGGGTGAAAAGTCGTACTAAGACACTTTGATCCCTAAACCATGCTAAAAAGAGCGCCAAAAATGTGATGAGAATTGTGTACCACAATCCAAAATAATCGAGATAGGCTCACCATTCAACTTTACCACTTCCTAAAGGATCAACTTCACATAATCCTTGGTAGAATAAGTAGTTCTCACTAGCAAGAGTAAGCGGATTTAGTCATCCTTTCCACAATAACCCAAAAAGAGTCACACTGATTCTGCGACAGTGGAAGGTCGATAATGAAATTAATATTAATTACCTCTTATTTTTACATCGGCAATTCAATATATTGAAGTAGTACACCGTGCCAAATGTGTTTCACCTTTACCTGCTGACATACCATATACTTAGCCATAAGGTTTGCTACATCTCGTTTCATATTATTCTACTAATACAACTCCGTAAGGTAATGATATATCTTTTTTGAATTGGGTTGAACCATATACCATGATTCATGGGCCTCAGCAAAAATCCATCCTCGTAATCTATCTATGCCGGGAACACACAACCTCCCTTGGTACCTCAAGATACCATCGCCGCCGATCTTGAAAGTACCACCTTCTGCTTACCCAGATCATCCTTGATCTTCATCAAGAGAGAATATACTACATGCTTTTCCTTGATTTTGAAACCTAAAAATAATTGTGCCACCTGTTGCACAAACATACCACCATCCTTAGAGTCCAAGAGACGAACTCCAAGGTTAGCCAAATGGAGAATATCCTTCACCAATTCCCGCTTATCCTCATCCACGTGACCTAGACTCCCCATAGATAAACCGTTAAGAGCATAAACAACTATATTAGCTTTACCTAGATGGTAGTGAAGACCCATATCATAGTCTTTCAAAAACTCAAGCCACCTCTTTTGCCTAAGATTAAGCTCTTTCTGCGTTAACACATACTGCAGGCTCTTATGATCAGAAAAGATATTAACATACACCCCATATAGATGATGAAGCTAGATTTTCAATGTGAATTCCATCGCTATTAATTCTATGTCATGAGTTGAATAGTTCTTCTCATGAACATTTAACTTTCTAGAGGCATAAGCAACCACCTTTTGCCATGCTGCTTCAACACATACCCTAAACCAATCTGGGATGTATCACAATAGACAACAAAACCCTCGATAAATTCAGGTAGAGTCAAGACCGGCAGCAGAAGTTAACTTATCCTTTAACTTCTCTAAACTATCCTTACAAGCATCAGATCACTAGAACTTTACCTTTTTCTGAGTTAGCTTAATCAACGGGGAAGCTATAGAAGAAAAAATCTCTACAAACCTCTTATACTAACTAGCTAAACCCAAGAAGCTCTGAATATCAGTTGGAGTCATGGGTCTAGGACACTTTATAACCACAACAACTTTCTGAGTATCCAACATGATCCCTTCACTAGACACAACATGACCCAAAAATGTAACAACGTTCAACCAGAATTAATATTTAGAGAACTTAGCATATAACTACTGATCTTTCAAGGTTTGCAACATAATGCAAGTAAGCAAGTAAACTACCTTAACGGTAAAGGATCCCGGAGGTGATCGACATCATCCTCCCCACTCTTAGAGTATACCAAAAATATCATCAAAGAAAATAATCACGAACAAATCTAAAAAGTGATGGAAGACCTTATTCATTAAGTCCATGAATGCTGTAGGGGCATTTGTCAAGCCAAATGACATCACCAAGAACTCAAAATGTCCATACCGGGTATGAAAAGCTTTCTTAGGGATATCCACTTCCCTAATCTATAGTTGATGATACCCAGACTGAAATTAATTTTAGGGATGGACTTAGCACCCTGAAGATGATGAAATGAATCATCTATCCTTAAGAGGGTACTTATTCTTTACCATTACCACTTTCAACTATCGATAATCAATACACATCCAAAGGGAACTATCCTTCTTATAAATGAAAAAGATAGGTTCACCCCATAGGTACACACTAGGATGGATGAAACCCTTATATAAAAGATCCTTCAACTGCTCTTTTGAGTTCCTTCAACTCAGCCAGAGACATTCTATATGAGGGAATAAAGATAGGACAAGTGTCTAAAATAAGATCAACACCAAAATCAATCTCCCTATCGGGAGGAATATTAGGAAGGTCGTCAGGGAAGACCTCAAGAAATTCATTCACCATCGGTATGAAATGAAGAAAAGAAATCTCTGAGTTAGAATCTTTAACTCAAACCAGATGGTAGAGACACCCCTTGGAGATCAATATTTGAGCTATAAGATATGAACTTCCCTTTTGGAGTTAGGGAACCACCATCCCAATTAATAACCAGATCATTAGGGATTTAAAGGTGACCTTACGGGCCCGACAGTCTAAAGAAGCATAACATGAGTGTAACCAATCCATCCCTAAAATAACATCAAAGTCAACATGTATAACTCTATCAAGTCTACCAGTATTTAAGTACTACTAAAAGATACCTCACACTCTCTATAGTTTATTAGGACAAACACAGAGTCTCTAACTATAAAAAAAATAGAAAAAGGGTCTGACAAACACTCAGGACCAAAAGTAAAATACACAATCACAAATAGGGCCACTATAAGACCCCATAAAATTCTAAAGCTTAATACAATCCTTTAAGCGTGTCAAGGGGGTCCTAGACTTAGAAAATTTTAGCTACATTCAAGACTTAGCTTAATTTTGGCCTTCAAAAGTTGGAAAATTCATTTCACCACCTTAATGTCCTTTAATGGTTCGTATTTTTATTGATTCATGATCAGGAAGGTCAATAGGTGTTCCCGGACAAGTTTTGGATCTTTCGGAAACTCGTTTAGATCAAGATTGGAAGTCCAAAATAGTGGACCAACGCGATCTTGGCGCGCCACATCGCTAATCGTGTTGGTCACCAATTATGCAAACTGCCAGAGCCAAAACAACTGAGGCTCAATTTGTTCATGGCATGCCGCATCGGGTATAGCGTCGCAGCCCTCGATGTGCCGCATCACTCATAGCGTCGGTGCCTAGTTATTTAGTCATTAAATGTCCATGTTTTTAAGGGAAAAGGTGTAATTTTCCCAACCCTATATAAGGCTCAAACGCGGGATTAAGCCTCATTTATACCAAAATACACCCTTTTCTCTCAAAATCCTCTTAAGAACACATTAGGGTTTTCAATTGGGGATCCAAGTTCAAGAAAATTTCTCCGTGAATCATCAAGAATCTTCCATCTAAGGTATGCATAGTGTTCATTCATGGACTCCTATCGTCCATGAAGCCCAAAAATCAAGTTTTAAATTATGAATTGTGATATTCATTCTATGAATTGAATAATGTTCATGTGTTGTTGTTGTATGAATTCCAAGATGGAATCATTATTATGTGTTTATGAAATTACGCTAATTGTGGGCTAAAATCATGAAATTAGGTGGAATTGTCAAGTAAGGTTGAATTAAATTCATGCTCATGCCTAAGCCTTAAATCATGCAATCTAAGTGTTTGATAAAATGCCTAGGAAAATAGAAATTATTCTTGATAGTTAAACTGTGACCCAAGTTATGAATGTACGTGCTCCCCTATGTTTAAAATGATCTCCATGAGGATTGTTGTGTAATACAATTGCGTGATGATATAATTATGATATTAAAATGATGAAGTTAAGACATGATCATGTGCATTATAAGCTATATACAAGATTATGATAACCACGTGCTTCATGATATATCCCCTACTATTGAAGTAGAAATTGTTGATGTTGGCCATGTATTCAAGAAAGTCATGCTTTGTTAGTTTCCTTCTATTGAGTCCTGGGGGTACTTGTACCTAAAAAATAATAGTTGTGTACCTAGAGCCAGTGTCATGTTTCAAGATATCTTCAGTCAATCCACGATACAGAGAACTCAGTCAGTCATCTTACTTAGGAAATTTCAGTAAATTCAAAAATCTCAGTCTAGCTAGTTACTACCATTATTTTGTTGAGGGATTCTCTTCCATTGCATCTACAATGACCCGATTGACCCAAAAGAAAGTGAAGTTCCTGTGGTCGAAACTTAAAGAGAAGAGTTTTCAGGAGTTAAAGACTCGACTCACTTCAGCCCCAGTGTTAGCTTTACCTGATGGTACTGATGGTTTTGTGGTGTATTGTGATACTTCTAGAGTTGGTTTGGGTTATGTGTTGATGAAGAAGGGTAAAGTTATAGCTTATGCTTCTATACAGTTGAAGCCTCATGAGAAGAATTACCCAACCCATGATCTTGAATTAGAAACTGTAGTTTTTGCTTTGAAAATCTAAAGATATTATTTGTATGGTGTTTATGTTGATGTGTTTACTAATCACAAAATCCTGCAACATGTGTTTACTCAGAGGGAGTTGAATCTTAGACAAAGAAGATGGTTAGAGTTGCTAAAAGATTTGATATGAGTGTATTGTATCACCCGAGCAAGGCCAATATTGTGGTAGATGCTCTTAGCAGGTTGTCTATGGGTAGTGTAGCTCATGTAGAGAATGATAAGAAAGAATTGGCTCGTTATATGCAACGTTTCACTAGGTTGGGTGTTAGATTACATGATTCCGCTGAAGGGAGTATGTTAGTTCAGAGTAGTTCCGAGTCCTCTTTGGTCTCAGAGGTAAAGGAGAAGCAAGACCCCTGTCAGTTAAGGACCAAAAGGTAGAGGTTTTCTCCCAAGAGGGAGATGGTGTGTTGAGATTGCAGGGTAGATTGTGTGTTCCCGATGTTAATGATCTAAGGCAGAGAATTATGGCTGAAGCGGATGGCGCGCGATATTCTATTCATCCTGGTGCTACCAAGATGTACTACAATTTACGAGAAATCTATTGGTGGAACGATATGAAGAAAGACATAGAAGGATTTATGGCAAAGTGTTCTACTTGTCAATAGGTTAATGTAGAGTACCAAAATCCTGATGGTGTAATGCAAAAGTTTTGCATTCCTACTTGGAAGTGGGAAAAAGTGAATATGGATTTCGTAATTAGTTTGCCTTCTTATCATCATCATCATGATTAGAGTTGGGTTGTTGTAGATCGGTTGACTAAATCAGTTTATTTCTTGCCAGTGCATTCGTCTTATACAACTGAGGATTATACTAGATTGTATATTCGAGAATTCGTTAGATTTCATGGAGTTCCTTTGGCTATTATCTCTGATAGGGGTACTCAGTTTACTTCCCAGTTTTGGAGAGGTTTTCAGAAGGGCCTCGGTACCCAAGTTAGTCTAAGTTCTGCTTTCCATCCACAAACAGATGGTCAGGCTGAGCGGACCATTCAGACATTAAAAGATATGTTGAGGGCATGTGCGCTTGATTTTAAAGGTAGTTGGGATGAGCACTTACCATTGATCGAATTTGTAATTAACAATAGTTTCCATGCTAGTATTCAGATGGACCTATTTGAAACTTTGTATGGGAGAAGATATAGATCACCTATAGGTTGGTTTGAAGTAGGAGAAATAGCTGTGATTGGGCCTGATGCTGTGTTCGAGGCTATGGAAAAAGTTAAGTTGATTCGAGAAAGATTGAAGATCGCGCAAAGTCATCAGAAGTCGTACACGGATGTGATAAGAAAGGATCTTGAGTTTAATGTTAATTATTTGGTGTACTTGAAGGTTTCACCCATGAAAGGGGTGAAAAGATTTGGGAAGAAGGGAAAGCTTAGTCCCCGTTATGTTGGTCCGTACAGGATTCTGAGCCGTGTTGGGAAAGTAGCATATGAGGTGGAGTTACCTGTAGAGTTGTCTAGTGTTCATCTAGTATTTCATGTGTCCATGCTTAAGAAGTGTATTGGTGATTCTGTCGTGGTTGATTCTTTCGAAAGCTTAGATATTCAGGATAGCCATTCATTTGAGGATATTCCGGTTGAGATTTTGGATTTTCAAATCCATAGGCTAAGGAACAAAGAAGTTCCTTTGGTTAAAGTGCTTTGGAAAAATCAATTTGTTGAGGGTGATACTTGGGAAACCAAAGATGATATACGGGCCAAGTACCCTCACCTCTTTTCTATGAGTTCGGAGCGAGCAGAAGGTACCATTCTTTCTTAATTCTGCCCTCTTCTTATTAAAGATTCAGTTGTGTGTCTACTTCCATCATGAATTCATACATTTTGTAGGGTATCCGAAGGTATAGATTGAAGTGAGCCCTTTGAGTGAGTCATTCCATATATACGTTCTCATCTTCTCTTGTTCTTGGCCTATATGGCAACATTCGAGGACGAATGTTTCCAAGGGGGAGATATTGTAATACCCCGAGACTCTAACCAATAGTGCAACCATGACTCAAGCTCATGAGAAGTAAATTATAGTGCTTTGGTTGTTTTCTGATCAAGGGTGATGTCTATTAAGTCCTCAAAGATGTCCTACCGATTAGGTGAATCAAAATATTTCTTACCGATTGAATTCTTGGGAAGGATACTGCCATATTCAACTTGAAATGAGCATATCTCTCGTTATACTGCGAATTATTGAGCTCATGACATACCAAAAGATATATAATTGAATTATCTTTCCAACGATATCAATTTCACCCAAAACCGATATCGGAGAAAAGAGTTATGCCCATTTTACTCCAGCATGTCAGCCTGGAAATTTTGTGACGACTTGTCACAAGCCTGACGTCTTGTCACAAAATGTCGTCACCATAAGCAGAAAGTCACAAAATCCAACATCTTGTGACGACATTTTGTGATGACTTGTCACAAGTTTGACGGCTTGTCACAAAATGTCGTCAACCTTAAGCCGAAAATCATAAAATCCACCCTTTTGTGACAACATTTCGTGACGACTTGTCACGAATGTCATCGGCTATTTTTTTTTCAGCAATTAAAGAACGTTTTTGAAAGGATATTTTGGTCTTTTTCCATCTTTTGGAGGCCCATATATTTATTAGAATTCCCATCTAAACCCTAATTTCTTCATTCTCTGAGTCCAATTCTCTTAAGAAATATATCTAGGATTTTTATTTAAGGACATTAATCTTCCAAAAATCATCCATAAATCTTTAAGATTTCTTCAAGAATCAAGTTTCTCATAGTGTGGGCTTCGAGAATCATTTATTACAAGTGCGGATAGAGTCTCAAGCACTAGAATTCATCCAATTTCAAAGATTAAGGTATGTGGGGTTTTGAACAAGAGCAATTCTTTCGTTCTTGTGCCCAAAGCTTTGATTTCTATCATGGATTTATATGATTTTGCAAGTGGGTTTATACCCAAATTACTTCATCATGATATTATGAGAATATAAATTGTTCAAGATTTTTATACATGATTATTTTGCTATTCCCAAGTTATGACTTGATATTTAATATTGTGGATTTCATATTTCTACCATGAGTTGATATTTCAAGTGCTTTCAAGATATGTGTCAAGCTTTAAGCTTCCTTATGACAAACTGGATTATTGAGTATATTGATTCATGAGATTGAGTTGCTACAATGAGTCTTGATATTTCCTCAAAGTTATTGATGTTTCCATGATTTAATGAATTGATACATTTTGATAATGAGAAAGATTGATTTGATTTGAGTCGAGTTAGGAATCCACAAATTGATTATGATTTGATAAATGAGAAAGAGATTTGATTTGGTTTCCAAGATAGACCGTTGTGATATTTGTGGAGGATTTCCTAACGCGTTCTGAGCTTCTGTCTAGGAGTAGTATTTAGCACCGAGTAGGAAATATGGTATTTCCCCAAAACTATGTGCCACCGTAGGATTAATATTGATAATTGTGGGCCATAGGCCGAGTATGAGATTGTGATCACTGAATTTAGGTTGTACTCCCTGGTAAGAGTACGACGCTCCCGCCAATGTGGGGTTCTCTCCTTAGGAGGGCAAAACGTTGGACTCCATGTAGCTCATATGGTTTATGTCGGTTATAAGAACCTCCCATGTCCATAAGAGTTGAGTTTCTTGAATTAACGAGTCACTCCGAGTCTTGAGTTGAGTTGTTTATGGTGATTTATGAGTTTTTTTATCATATGAATTATTTACTATGAGATTATGAAAAGTATGTTTCAATCTAATTCAAGCCAAGTGAGCCATCATTGTACATATGCATATTTTCATGAAATTTATGATGATATTTACATTGTTGCATGCACCTCCACATACTCAGTACATTCCAAAGTGATGACCCACATATTTTCCTCTGGGCTACATTTTCTCGTAATGTAGGTTCAGGTACTCAGCCGCAGCCGCGTTAGCGATATTCAAGTGCCTCAACTACGTTCCCTCAGTGATGAGTCGTCATGGTTCGAGGACCGTGTCTATATTTTTGTGATATCATTTTGTTGTTATGGTTTTTAGTACTATTGAGTCAGTTGGGGGTTTGTCCCAATGGCTCCTTGATTCAGATGTATAGAGGCTTTGTCAGACTAGAGGGTCAGTATGTACAGACATTCAATATATTTTGGTTGTACAATCTAGTATTCTCCAGTATTTCTCTTGAACCTGATGTGGTATATCTCTTTGTTGTGCATGACTATTGTTGAATTAAATTCCTTGAGGTAGTTTCTGGCTCTGAGGGTTAGCTTGGGGCTACTGGTAGCCTTAAGCACCGTGTGTCATCTCAAAATGAAATTTTGGGGCGTTACATTAACCTATTATATGAGGGTTCTCACCATTCTCATTAGAGTTACTTGTTATATAAGGGTTACTCACCGATTGTCCTTACTAAGGTGCGGTATTGAAACCCTTCCAATTGGGGTTACAGATTGAACCCCAGCTCAACTATATTGCGATTATTTATGACATGTCGATTAGATAACTACTTCCCATAATTTTAGTTATAGAATCAGGACTGTCAGATACAATTATTCAGTCTCAGTAATAGAACTCAGATAGTTCTATAGAATTCAGGACTATCAGATATAGTCAACTCAGAACAGTACGAAACTCAGCTAGTTTCATCAAAACATAGACTGTCAGATACATTCGCTCAGTATCAGTTATATTAGTTATACCAGTTATCTCAGTTATATTAGTTATGTCAGTTATCAATAACTCACGTTACCAGTAATCAGTTTTAGGACTGTCAGATACAGTCAATCAGACCAATTCTTCATAATCAGAACTGCTAGAAACAATTATTCCTCTATCAATAATATACCATCAGTTCTCCAGTATTCAATAGACTCAATTATCAGTATCAGTAAACCCAGATATTAGTAAATCAGTACTCAGAACTCAGTACCCAGTGTTAGTATGGTCTCAGTTACAATTACTTGTTCATGCATGTATTCTCACGTTCATGTTATATAGTCATTTAGTATTGCTTATGCATATGAACCCTTGCATTCAGCCTACCTCACATACATACTAGTACATTCAATTATACTAACGCATTTGCGCTATGGTGTTTTACTTTATGCCATAGGTTCAGAAGCACGAGCTCCAGAGCATCAGTAGCCATCTAGTATCCAGCAGTCAGAGTTAGCAGTGAGTCCTCATCCTTCGAAGACATGATCATTACATTATCATTTTAGTACTTAGTTCATTTTAGTAGTTGAAGTTAGTTGGGGAGAAGTCCCATCAACTCCTTATTCAGATAGTTTAGAGGCTTTCAGACTATAGTATATTCAGGAAGTTTATTTTAGTTTTAGGTATTTCTATACCCTATTTAAACATTGTTTTATCAGATTTTATGTTTCAGATTTGAACCTTATGGCCTTACAGCTTATGTTTCTGCATTTATATACGTATATTATGTAGTGTTTAGGTACATATATCAGCCATAGGTTAGCTTGTGGTCCTTCGGGGTCAAGAGCACCGTGTAGTGTTCCAGGTACCAGATTCGGGGTGTTACAACCACATAGAAGAGAGAGAAACCTAGATCAAGTAAGCAGTACACATCATGGAAAAAGAGTTTCAACATACCAGTAATGACATTGGGAGATGCCTCGTAGTCTTGACGACAAACAAGTGCATACAGCCGATTTTGGCCAGTGTCGGAGCCAAAAAAAGAAGAAGAAGTAGGAACAACACCTTTTAATGTAGGAGCTGAGGAGGTAGAAATAGGGACCCTATTGGCTCTAGAAGTAACTCTAGAGGGACAATCCTGCTGTATATGCCCAATCTGTCCATAACTAAAACATTGGTTCATCCCTTTCTCAAACTGGCCACGGTGCGACTGACCATAAAATTTGTAAGAAGGATATAATGGAGTAGGCTAAGCCCCACCAATCTGAGATTGGGCACCTTGTGCCCTGTACCCTCCACCATGCTGAGAAAACCGATTACCCGGTGGCTTCGGGTAAGTAGTACTAGCCATAGAGAACGAACCAAAACTTCCCCACTTCTTCTTAAGTCACTTTACCCCATCTCTACCACTCTGCTGCTGGCCTCTACCCAAATCATAAAATCTAAACTTCTTACTTTGCCTCTCACCAATCTCAGTCTGCCTTTTCTTTTCTTCCTCAACCTGCTGCATATAAACCACAACTCGAGAAATATCCATATCCTTATTCAAAAAGGCAACCTTATTCTCCAGAATTAACTCACAGGACAACTCAGAAGCAAACTTATATTCTAGCTCTCGTGATAGGCACCAACTCAGGCGCATACCTAAACAACTAATGGAATTTCAAAACATACTCCTTGAATGTCATCCTCCCTTGCTTCAAGTTAACAAATTCCTCCACTTTTGCCTCCCTCAACTCCCGAGCAAAGTAACGGTCAAAAAAGGCACTAGAAAAGTCATCCCATAATGTAGAGTCAATATCATATCCCCTAGACTGTTCCCACTCTTCGTACTATTGGTATGCTGCATCCTTTAATTGGTAGGAAGAAAACTCCACACCTTCAACATTTGATGCATGCATAATCCAAAAGATCTTCTCCATCTCATTATTAAAAGATTAAGGATCCTTCTCAACCAAAAAACCAGTAAACACAAAAGGGCTAAAACTCGTGAATTGGCCAACTCTTGTTGCCTCAGAAGATAGAGAAACAGAAACACCACACTTAGATTGAAAAGATACCAATTGAGACAACATATGAATAGACTGATGAAACTCAATATTTGTCATATCTACCTTAGGAGTTCGAGGAGGGCTAGAGGGAGCCGATGGAACTTTAGGAGGGAAATTAGGAACTAGACCCCTAGATCGAGTCTTTACCCTATAAGTAGGGTGTGTCCCATCAACAGTGTCCCCAAGTAGAATAGAGGAGTTCCCATGAACTTCAAATCGTCTAAGAGGCATGATCCGAAAAAGCGAGGAAATGGAAATTAGAGAAATCCAATATCTTAGACTTTATAGCTTGAAGTAAGACAACAAGAAAGGGAAACATTCTTAAATCTCTCATAGCCTCTCTCATATAAGTGTGGATCACTACATATGCATAAATGAGACTCTATTCAGTACGGCTTTATGGTCACCCAATTGACCATGAAACTAGGCTCTAATATCAACTTGTCACGAACCAAACCAAGGCCTGGCCGTGACTGGTATCTCATGTCCCACGTGGACTAAAAATCACCCCTTTCACCTAATGTTGTCAACATAACAACCTAAGGCGTCGGATGAGTTCCAAATATGTCACAAGATAGGGCAAAAGAATACTAATGATAACTCACGAAATGTCTAAACCAATCCACCTAAAATAACACACTCAAGTCCATAGTAATCCAACAAAGCCTCTACAAATTAAAAGTAAATAAAATGTCAGGATATGCCCCCGACAATAGCTAAAACCAAAATCTACGCAAAGTCTGAGACATAGAATATAAGGACCATGAAGCAAAGTCTGAGACATAGAATATAAGGACCATGAAATAAGGCCTTTTGATATATGGAAGCTCACCACTTCAACGTCAATTCATGAACCTCTTGAACACTTGATCACTGCACAGGAAAAGTAAAAGAAGTTTCGGTACTTTCATTATATGGGGATACAATGTCTAGAGACGGTTAGCGGTTGGAGATCTAGCATGTAACTCAGGGATGGAGGAATAAAATAATTTCATCGCTTACAACTAAGTCAATAACCATATGCAATCATGTACATAAATGTATATATATCATGTTGGGATAGGGAACAAGTCTTAACATGAACTTTGAAAACCTTGACCTGGCAGTGTAGCATAACCATCATATAACTAGGTACCCAAGAGCTATATGAGCCTAACTTTCCCCTAGATGAAAGGGCCCCAGTGCGTGTAGCCACACGAACCAGAGAATATCCATATCCATATATTCCTTTATGGGGGACTCAAACCTCCCAACTTAATTAAGGTGACTTAGGCACCAATGTATACAATATGGGGGACTTGAACCTCCCATTCATATATTCATTTGGGGACTCAAAACTTTTGGTCATATAGACACCCGCACCGGCTAGCGGGGTTTCCAATGTTACTCCTTTTGACTCCACTTTCATGGACTGACTATACATCCTGCTTTAAAACCCAATTAAAACATTCATTACACATACAACCATTATTCTAATTACTTACCAAAGGCATCTTATTGATATCGTCATACCAAACCCACTTGCAAGCGTACAACATTCCATAACTATTATTAATCAACTTTGGGACTCGATTCCATTGTCTAAACAAAGACATTAATTTAATTCAATATTAAGGACTCGAACCCATTTAGACAATTAAACCACCGAGGTTATGATTCAAATCAATTTATGGCCAACAAGGCCTTCATAAAACCATATAGCGATCATCAATATTCATAGGCCAGTGCATTAGTTCAAAACACAATTCATATGTAAAAAGATTCTTCTCATTGATAATTTCACAAATAGGTTGAGGGCATACTATTTTCAAACCATTATTCAAGACAAAAACTATCAAGTCTAGGGTTAAATATGACACATTCATTAAACCAAACTTCCCATGCACCCACATGTGCAAAATCATTATCAAATCATGTATAATCATAATTTAAATCATAGGGAAACAATACTCAACATTATGCATTCAAACCCTCAACCATGGCTTTCAAAATCACCATTAATGATTCATGAACAATGTTTAAATCATATGATTATTGTGAACTAACAATGAGGGAAGATTAACATGCCCGAGTTACAAAGATTCACAAAGAGATTTTGATCCTTAAGCCTCTAGATGACCACCTTAAAGAAACCCTAGCCAAATCTTCTTGGGAGTTTTTTAGAGAGTGCTTAGAGAGTGTTTTATTCTTCTAAACTATAGAATAAAAGAAAAATAAGTGTTATAAGATGTAGGGTCCTAAGGGCTTAGGATGGGATTTGTCAAAAATGCCCTTAGCTTAAAAGCTATAAAAAGAATGCAGGTGGGTACGATTGGACTCTTCAACTCATAACCACATCATACAAGTGGTATCCTCAATTAGTCACTTGATTAGAAAGTTGTACACCATATTATATCAAATATATGACTCCCTTGCCCAACTCGTATCATCACCATATGTTAATTATGGTGTGAGTCATACACTAGGAAGAATATTAAAGGCTAGACACTAGACAACATATGGTTTGGACCCTACCTCTCATCACTTGAACATATGACTTATATGGAGTCTTCACCTATCTAGATCAGAATAAGACCAATATCACACTAACCAATATATGACTAGGGTCCCAAAACTGTAACTAAATCATATGACTAGTATGGTGTGACTCGTATGATGATCAGAAGGTTCAAGACTCAAGAAATTTACAAGAGCCAATGTTTAGGGCATTTTAGATTCCCTCATATAGGGAGATAGACTTTGGTATTAACCTGTTTCCAAAGACTTTACCTATTTTGATTCCGCTATATAGAATAGCTCCTGCAAACCTTCTTGATATGTGCTTCATTCATCCTAGTGTCTCTCTCTGGGGTACTCCTATAATCTTCATACGTAAGAAATATGGATCATTTCATATGTGTATAGGCTACCAATAACTGAAAAAAGTCACAGTTAATTCACTACAAGAAATAACGCCTTTAGTGGCAACAAAAGTCGCCGCTAAATCTCCAAAAGTCGCGGCAAAAGACATTTAGTGGTGACTGGGTGGCCGTTGGTATTACGACCGTAACTAAAGGTTATTTGTGGCGACATAAATGATTCGCCACTGAATGAAAGAATTTAGTAGCGACCCTAGGTCGCGACAGAAAATGACTAGAGGAGACTTCACCTTGCTACAATAGGCAATTTCAATATAGAGGAAATACACCTTTAGCGGCAACTTATAGTCGCCACTAATATTAATATTTTTGAAAAAAAATTAATACACCTTTAGCAACAACTTATAGTCGCCACTAATATTAATATTTTTGAAAAAAAAAATTAATATAAATTTATTGTACAATTATTTGTTAATACAAAATTTAATGTCTTCAGACTCCTAATCAATAATTCTCCATCATTTAAAGAACCTTTCCCTGTAAAGAACAAAGTAAATTGTTATTTTGATAGATTGAAATTGAGCAAGAAAAGATTTGATCACAACAATAGAAGAAATTCATGCTAACTAGCATGTTAATATAAATGCATTACAAGTTTGTTACTCACAACTACACCATACATATGGATAGACACACCCAATGTTGCAAGAATTTCTCAAAAAAAAGATAAACAACAAAGCAGTTTCTTATCAAATACTAGGTAGTGAAGGCCCGTGCTAGCACAGGCCGAACGTTGGAGCATTTTTCTTACTTAAATAGCATATATATTTTACAGTTCTTACATGTAGAAATTATATGGCTGGCAAGTGTTATCTTGTTTACATCCATCACTATATTATTCACCTCAGACATGTACCATGCTATACTATTTACATGTTGAAAATAATGTTTTTTATAGCTTCTTAGAGGCACTTAACCAAAAAAAGAAGCAAGAGACTATAGACAAAGGAGATTCTCGACCAAATTTAGTAAGTCTACTGCTTAACACATACAAGAATCTAATGTATCTACCAATGTCACCTAAATTGAAAATTTCCTTCTAGTAAAACATGCTAATGAAAATATTTATAATGTAGATCCACATTCTCTCCATTTCCAGTGTGTTTTATCATTTCTCAAAGTCTGCAGGGAGAAACATTTCACTTTGACCAAGTTGTAGTAACAATCAAGGTGTATAAGCATCACCAAGTTGAAGGGACAATTAAGGTGTATAAGTATCAACCTACTAAACATTCCAAGGAGATAAATAGAGGACCAACAAACATCATCTCTATTTCTTCCAAGATTGCATGTGGTTAAGTATTTTAAAAAGAATCCAACCATTTTATCTAGCAAAGATTCACATATTTGTAGCTTTAGAAACATGAAAAGAAACATCAACATGTCCTAAAACATGTGGCCTCAGATTGTACCTGATGTTTAGAAATGATGCACAAATACTTTTTGGTCTTGAGCTCTTAGCAAACGTCAATATGATAAAATTTGTAAATTAGGTCAACTTGTAGAATATTAATTCTTTCCTGATACTTCATGTCATAAAACACAAATAAATTAGTAATCTGAAGAAAATTTTTAATGTGCCCTTGTATTAGGGAAGTGAAGCAATTTGTATTCAACAATATTTTATAAAAATAAATAAGCAAGAAGCAACAACCATATTCAACCATAACAAAGATGATGGAAGCCTCATTAAATACTCCAGTTCTACTATACCAAAACACATGAAAAGTTAGCATTGTTATTAAGATTATATCTAACACAAGTAAAATAAGCGACAAACCCTGAAAAACTTATCTCGATCAAGCAAGTTGGTAGCAGATAGAGGCAACTGCAAGTGTACAAGTAAAGAAATATTGAAGCATCACAAGGGTATGATTTGAAGATAAAAAGCTTTAGGAAATAGCAAAATATTTAGCTAATCTCAATATCAAACCAATCGATAGAACAGAACAGTCAAAGAAGTCTATCGACTTAGCTAATCTCAATTGAAGACCTACATGATAAAAAGGAAAAAGGATTAACAGAAGTAAACAGAGGAGAATATTAGACAAACATGAAAACAAAAATAGAAGAAGACTAACCAGAACGGAAAGTATTATTCTCAAATAAACCATAAGGTGCTGCACTAAACTATATCCCATTCTTTTACTTTAAATTATCTCTATAGTAAAAATATCTAGAAGATATAAACAACTTCTTAACTAAATAAATTAGGAAAAAATTATTTAGCTAAACTACAATATCATGTTACCCATGGAAACATATTGGAAAACATCCGAGGAGCTAAAATAACTCAATTATAATGTTAATGCTAGCTAACAACTAGCAAAAGTTTCAGGTAAGCTCTAGCGGCGTAATTGAAGATCAGAATTCAAATATCAATTTACATAAAATCAATCAAGCTAAAAAAGGAAAAAATTTCCATCAATGGAATCAATTATTCAAATCATCAGAGAAGGAAAAATATATTACCAAGACATTTAGAGTGAAACCAAATACGAAATTGGATGAATCAAAAAATCAAAATCAACTGTTACTAATTTCAAATTTAATAATCTATCAAAGAAAAGAACGAGAAGAATATAACAATGTTAATTTGGGACATAAAATTAAATTGGGTACAAACCTGGACGGATTCGCGGGTTTCGCCGACGATGAGTGGAAATTATGGCGGCGGAGAAGCGGACTAGTAGTGGTCCTTCGGGCTGGCAACTCTTGTTGCTGTTGATTTTTCCATTGGTGGATGGGGCGTCTGACGGGGGATGGATCGGCGACGGAGTTACCCACTTTTTCGGTAAAGGGAGACGACTACGTGGAGGGGCGTCGGCGATATTATTTGAGGGCTGCTGGTGGTAAAGGGCTTGGTCGGAGATGGCTTCGTTTGGGCTCACAACAAGGGATGCTGGTGGAGCGCGGCTCACCAGAGCATGGGTTTTTTTGGTGGTTTTAAAGAGAAAGAGAGAGAGGAGCGGTACTGCTATTGGGTGGTCGATCAGTGGCGATTCACTGGTGATAGTGATGTGTCTGTTGTGGTGAGAGGGAAAGATTATGGGGAGGAGAGAGGTGACTGCTTTGCTGTTGTTGAAAATAGGATTAGGTTTTAGGTTTTGTTTAAAAAAGAGAGTGAGAGATTTGATATCAGCCATTAGATCAATTTTGATCCAATGGCTGAGATTAAAAGGGTTTAAAAGATGGTCCAAAAATTGTAACTTAATTTGAATTTTAAAAAGTATCAATATAATTTAATAAATATTAATAAAATTATATAAAATGTCATACTTGAATTAATAAATTATAAAAAATGATACTAAAAAAGTAATAGAATAATTTGTACATTTTTAAATCATGATTGTAGATTGTCTATATATAAAATATATATCAAAAATATATTTACAAATAACTTAATTTATTTTTTTTAAGAGAAAAACAATGCAAAATGAAAATTTGAACTTTTGATTTGGTTTACTTTTAAACTTTTTGGGCCTTTAATTTATATCATTAATTATTCTATATTTTTATTTTGTAACTCTAAATATGTCACTATTAGTGGTGACTTTAACGGCCGCCCCTAAATCTTATACCTTTTGTGGCGATCTATGCACAGTCGCCACTAAATATGTCACTATTAGTGGCGACTTTAACGGTCGCCACTAATTCTTATACCTTTGTGGAGACCTACGCATAGTTGCCACTAAATATGTCACTATTAGTGGAACCTTTAATGGTCGCCCCTAATCTTATACCTTTTGTGGTGACCTGTGCATAGGCTCCACTAAATATGTCACTATTAGTGGCGACTTTAATGGTCGCCCATAAATCTTATACCTTTTGTGGCGATCTATTCACAGTTTCCACTAAATATGTCACTATTAGTGGTGACTTTAAATGTCGCCACTAATTCTTAGACCTTTTGTGGCGACCTTTATATGTTGCCAAAGAAATGCTAGCTTTTGTGGAAACTTTTTTTTGTCGCCTCTGAAAGTCGTGACAAAAAACTATATTTCTTGTAGTGTAAGAATAAGTACCCTCTTCCCATAATCAATGATATTTTTGACCAAATTCAGGGTGTTAGATGTTTTTCTAAAATAGAACTTCATTTGGGTTATCATCAATTAAAGGTTATAGAGTCTGACATCCCCAAAATAGTTTTTTGAACCTGGTATAGTCACTATGAATTACTGGTCATGTCCTTTGGACTTAATAATGCTCCAACAATATTTATGGACCTCATGAATAGGGTGTTTCATCAATTTTTGGACCTGTTTGTCATGGTCTTCATTGATGATATTCTGATTTACTTTAAGAGTAAGGAAGGTCATGCTAATCACCTCTAAATCATCCTATAGACTCTTAAAGACCATGAGTTGTATGCCAAATTCTCCAAGTGTGAGTTTTTTCTCCGTGCAATAGATTTTCTGGGACATATTATTTCTAGCGAGGGAATTAAGTTGATCCCCAAAAGATTGATGCAGTAAAGAAATGGCCCAGACCCATGACTCCAATCGATATTCAAAGCTTTTTTGGTTTGGCAGGATATTATAGGAGGTTTGTAAAGAGATTTTTATCCATAGTGGCTCCACTTACCAGGTTGACTCAAAAGAAGGTAAAGTTTTTATGGTCTGAAACTTGTGAGAGTAGTTTTGAGAGATTGAAAGACAAATTGACTACGGTACCTATTTTAAACCTAGGTTACAAAGGGTTTTGTGGTAAGTTGTGATGAATCTTAGGTGGGACTTGGATGTGTACTTATGCAGCGTGCTAAGGTGGTGGCCTAGGCATCTAGGAGTTGAAGGCCCATGAGAAAAACTATCCCACCCATGATCTAGAATTGGCTACTATAGTTTTTTCACTAAAAATTTGGCGCCATTATCTTTATAGGGTACATGTCGATATCCTTACTGATCATAATAGTTTGCAGTTCATATTCACCCAAAAGTAGTTAAATCTCAAGCAGAGGTGGTGGTTGGATCTATTTAAGGACTATAATATGAGTCTACACTTTTATCCAGGTAAAGTAAATATGCTAGGATGTCCATGTGCAATCTTTCTAATGTTGAGGAAGGAAAGAGGAATTTAATTAAGGATATTCATTGACTTTGTAATTTGGGAGTTTGACTCCTAGGCTCTAAGGATGAAGAGTTGTTCATCCAAGGGGTAGCTAAATCATCCTTGTGTGCTGAAGTTAAGGAAAAGCAAACCAGGGTTCCCATATTGATGTAGATCAGGGATGACATTGGTCATAACAATATGATAGATTTTGAAATTAGAGGAGATGGTATTTTAAGATACCAAGGTCGGTTATGCGTGCCAAATGTGTGTAGGTTGCGAGAAAAGATTCTTGGTGAAGCTAATACTGCCAGGTATGTTTTCCACCCTACTTCCACTAAAATGTATCATGACTTAAAGAAAGTTTAATTGTGGAATAACATGAAGTGAAATATTGCTAATGAATTACCAACAAGTTAAGGTGGAGCATTTGAGGATAGGTGGTACCTCCCATGACATATCTTTTTCCTTGTAGAAGTAGGAAATGATCAACATGGACTTTATTATTGGGCTTCCATGATCTCAAAACCAATATGATTCTATTTGGGTAATTGTTGACAAGATGATCAAGTCTGCTCACTTTTTCCCTGTGAGGACCAATTATTCGGAGGATGATTATGCAAAGCTGTACATTCAGGAAATAGTGATATTGCATGGGGCTACAATATCCATTATACCCGTTCGAGGTATACAATTCTCTACTCTGTTTGGTGGTCTTTTTAGAAAGGTTTAGGTACCCAGGTGAATCTTGTCACTTCTTTCAAACCTCAAATGGATGGGTAGACAAAGCATACTATCTAGATATTAGAGGGTATGCTAAGGGATTGCGTGATTGACTTTGAAGGTTGTTGGGTGGATAAATTTCCCCTAATAGAATTTGCCCATAACAATAGCTACCACTCTATCATCCAAATGGCTTCTCTTGAGGCTCTCAATGAAAGGAGATGTAGATCACCAGCTGGGTGGTATGAGGTGGGTGAGACCCATTTATTTAGACCTGACCTTGATCATTAGGCGATTGAGAAAGTGAAAATCATTAGAGAGAAACTTAAGATAGACCTAAGTTGCTAGAAGTCCTACGCCAATGTTATAAGAAGGGAGTTGGAACTAGAGGTTGATGATTGGATGTGTTTGAAGTTCTCCTTTTTGAAGGGAGTCATAAGATTCGGGAGGAAAAGAAACCTTAGTCCTCTCTTCATAGTTCCTTACTAGATTACAAGGAAGATTAGTAGAGTACCATATGAGTTAGATTTTCCTGCGAGTTTAGCTTCAGTTAACCCACGTTTTTCATGTATCAATGGTTAAGAAATGTGTTAAGGATCACTTTTTGGTATTTCCTATTAAGGAGATTGAGTTGAAGGACTCTTTGTCATATGAAGGATTACCCATTGCTATATTGGATTGTCAAATTTAGAAGATAAAAAGTAAGGAGATAGCTTTGTATAAAATACTATGGAGGAATGAAAAAGTTGAAGAAGCTACTTGGGAGTTAGATGGGGATATGCATGAAAGATACCCATTATTTTTTGAATACACAGATGTTAGTATGGAAGGTAGTAATGTTTTCCTACATATTTTATCCCTTGTTAATTCTTAAATCGTGTTAACTATGTTCCAAATCATCATTCAGGGATGAATGATACCAAGGGGGATAATGTAACACCCCATACTTTTATCGCTCAAAGAATTCATAAAATGATCCATTAGGACCTTGATATCGTTGTTTAATAATGTCAAGTTGAGTTGAATTGGTTAGGGGTGGTTAGAATTTAAAAAATAGGTTTACGTCATGAAACGAGCACCCTGTAATGGCTCCGCACAATGAAGGCGCCCACAAATGGTCACTGCCTCGGGACTGCACAAGGTACGTGTCGCGAACCTCCCAGATCATGCCGCAAACCTCCTGGTCAGCGATGGGGGTCACACCACGAACCCCCTCTCATGTGTCAAAATTTCTCTATTTTTGAAATATTTTAAGGGTATAGGAATCTTTTCACATCCTTAAACCATTCCCAATTCATTATGGATGAATATCGGGCCTTAAAAATATTTTACACCTCAGTAAATCCCTAACTATCATTCTAATAGTAAGAGAGGATGAAACTACCTAGGGTTTAGAGAATTTTAATCTCCAAGGGTCAAATTACTTTATGTTCTCATCGTTCTCAAGGTATGTGGGACTATCCTAACTCTCATGGGCATAAATTTAACATTTTATCAAGCTTTAATAATGTATATATATGTATATATAATGGATTTTGAAATTTTTTGAAGAGCATGCATCATGAATCCATTGTGATGAAGAGATGCATTTACTATGGGGTCTTTCCATAAACATGAGTTATAATCATGTGCGTAGATCATATGAATTTTGAAAAGTGATCTATAAGCATGGTTTATGAAACCCCCTCTCCCATGGTGAAATTTATGATCTTAACATGTTATGAATTGTTAAATGGGTATGAGAGCACGAATTATAAGTCCCTTTTTTTGATCATGAGATTTATGTATGACTAGTGTTGGGTCTTTTAATGAATGATGATAATTCTTGAGTTTCAAATGCCTCTTTAATTATTATGCTTTGTAATTTTACCAGTTTCCAAAGAGGTAATTCTAATTCAAAATACTCTTGTGTCCAAATGGATAACATACATGTGATAAATGATTGAATTGGCCACTATATGATAATCTCTTTAAAGAAGAGTGTTTTACATAAGTTTCATATGCTATTTGAAGTTAAGTACACTCGTATGATGTTTAAATATTATTGGTTGTCACTAACATGCTTTGAATGAAAAAGGCCTATGGATATGATTTGATATAATATGTATTGCAAGTCTAGGTATGACAATACCTATTATAAAGTGCCTGAGACATGAAAGTAATTGATTATTTTGATCATGAAGAATGGTTTTGAAGAATTAACTTGGGCTTAAATAGAGTTAGGTGGTTACCCAAAGAAGGCATTTAACTGTAAAAGCTCATTGTTGGAAATCAGGATTCACTGACTCGGGAGACATGATTAGCTCAGTCCTGATATGAGGATGGATAATGTATACTTGTCCCTGAGGCACTGGTATACTATAATAGTATGTATGACTCCAATCCTTGAAGCAAACTTGGATTGGAGTCTTGGCCACTGAGTCAAGGGTGGATTCCATGTAGCCCGTGGGATTTTTTAAATGTAAGGCGTAACATCTAGCAGCAAAGAGTTGATTCAATGTGTTACAAGAATGATTTGAAGCTTTTTAATTATGCCCATGGGTTATATATATATATATATATATATATAATACCAAATTGATTTCACCATGCTCTTGACTATTTTACTTAAAATATATGTTATTTTTTTCCAAGTATCGACCATCCCTTAATATAGGTTCTGAGGCATAGTCCCATGGTCCAGTGCAATAGTAGATTACATTAAGATATTCAGAGTTTGTAAACCTTCCATACTTCGGAAGGCATTCTATCCATATTTTAGTTTCGGTTAGTTTTATGGTCCAGATGGGGGACTTGTCCCAACTCGGATAGACTTGTATTTCAGTAGAGGCTTTGTAAACTGTTTGGACAATTTTTTGGTTTTCATGGTTTTATGTATTAAAGTGTTAATTATGATTATGGGCCCTTTATATGTTTCAACTCATCTTCCGCGATTCTTTTGGTATGAATAATGCTTATGATAACATGCTAAGGGGTCTCTCTAGCCTTTATGGTTTGGGATGCCCATCGTGGGGCCTTGGTTCGGGTTATGATCTATACTATATCTCATATCTCAATCTCAACTCACCTCTTCAGTTCGTTTTAACGGAGTGAGTTTTCATAAAAGTGTCACATTTTCTTTCAAAAATAGCGTTACTCAGTGGTACCAATATCTCATGAATGTATATGAATGGAATGAGGATTTAATGCTCACAATCAGTCCAAAAATGAGGATATCCAATCCAACCAATATGAATGTATAAACAAGTGAGACCAAAAATCAAATCAATATCTCCCCAATTCAAGTAGCTCAATGTGTGGCAATATTAGAATAAATATGCATGTAAGACATCATTTTTATCATATCTACCCCTATATCAAGTATGACTCTCACAATAAAGGCAACCAATGCAAAAATAAGATATATGCTATTAAATTCAACCCCAATCAATTATCAAAACAGGGATGAAGGCATATAGATTCCCAGATAAGGCCAATGATATCAAATAAAGCCTTCACACCGGTAACAAATAATATCATATATGATAAGTGAACAACAATAGGACATAGGCCCTAGTGATTGGGGAGTATTAGACCCATATAGCCCACGGGTTACTGAAGGTCGCTGAAAAGCTACATAGTTTAGGACTAAATTTTAGATGGTCATGCCTTTATGTTCCTTGTCCCCTGTCCTTTACTTTATTACTATTATGGATGATGAAAATGGATTTTATGACTATTTTTATAAAAAAATATTTTATCCCTTTTCCTAGTTTGCAAGTCAGTACTCTCTGTACTGATCATCCCCGGATGCAACATCATTTCATGATGTACGTTTGGAGGCATTTTGCCTTGATTTTGTGAAGCACTAGGGCATTCGTATTCTCTCTTGAACAACTGATAATAAGTGGTGAGTCCTTTATCATCCGTAAGGCGCTTGTACTTTTCACTTAAGTTTTTGTTCTAGAATTTCATAGTTTTTATGGTATATTTAGGGCCATGTCCCAACCATGGAGTTTATTCTTAAAGTTAGAAGCTTCGTAGACTGAGTCGGTAATTATTTTAGATTTTGTTCTTAATACTTAGATATTACTTTGTTTCATATGTTGAACTTTTTATCTCATGGGATTGTTTCTGCAACTTTATTTATGACTATGCTTTTGATATAGTGCTTAGGGGTCATCTCAAGCCTTCATTGGTTTGAGATGCCATCAAGGCCAGGGCCACGATTAAGGTTGTGAGAGGAGATTAGCATGATGTAGCAATGCTCGACTAGTTTCATTAATAGTTCTATGTTTTGTTTTTTGGCACTAACATTTTATTTAGGGGTATATTAGCATGAGTAATGCTGGACAATTCCATTATCTCTCAATTAATTTGTTAATGCTTGATATTCCCCTCCCTAGTTTGTTTGAAAACCTTTAATGGTTGGGCCATACTACTACAGGACTTAAAGCTTGAAAACTAGATAATGAAAAGTAACTTTATGACTCTTACTAAAAGTAGATGTAGAGCACACCTAGAAGATTTAATTGAATGGACAATAATGCTTAGACAACAATGCTTGATGAACTGCTGGAAAAGATGTAAAAGCCAAATGAGCATGACAAACCCTAAGGTATGCAACATATGTGATAAGTGCTAATGACTTAAATTTAGGAAGAGAATATAATACATCATCACTCCATCCTGTGTGCACTATGTCCCTCATTGCCAAGTCCTTAATCAACTAATAGTAAGGAAAAAATTCAATTGACACTTAGTTAGATTTAGAAAAAAAACTAATAGAAAATAAATTTTGAGTAGCTGTTGGAACATGTAGGATTTCATCAAGATTGAATTTTTATTAGATATAACAACTGAACTTTTACCAACTTGTGAAATAGGAAGTTTGGAACCACTACGTACTATAACTTCCTTAGGACCTCATTATTCCAAATGAATATGCAAGTTACCAAGATTAAGTGTAATATGGTGTGTGGCGCTACAATCCATTAAACAATCTTTTGGAGATAAAGTTCTTACAATGTTTGAAATAGGTTGTCTAGAAACTTCGTTTCCTTCGTTAATCCTAGGAGATGAACTCACATATGCAATATGAGATTTATGTTCATAGTTATGGTAAATAATTCCATACAAATCTAAAGTTTGAGATGGAATTTAATTGGTATTAGCAGTGTTCTGAACCCACGATTTTGAGAAATTTAGAAACCTTGAGCAGAGCATCCACGACTTTGACCCCCTTAACCCCTACCATGTTCGCGGGTGGTAGGAAAGGAACTTTGAGTATACTGTGTTGTAGGTTCTACTATAGTAAGGGCTTCAATTCTTTTTGATTCTCATTCATCATTCAACAATAATGCATATAATGAATCAAAAGTAAATTTCCTATTTTCAAGATTGAAGTGACCTGGTAAAAGGGCAATAGGAAGGTACTAGTCCAGCAAGAAAAAATTCTACCATATCTTCATTGGGAAGTAGGTGCTACAATGAAACCAACTTATCTGCTATTCTCTTTGCCTTTTGTACATACAAATCTATACTTGCATTATAATAACTATGAGTGTGCAACTGAGTCTTGAGTTCACGAATATATGACCTTAACTACGATGCATATGCATCAATAATTTTGTCCCAAGCTACACGAGAAGTGGTGGGTCCAACCAACTGAGGTAGGATACTTTCTGATATAGAAAAAACCATCTAGCTTAATACAAGTTAGTCTTTACATAGCCAAACCATATACTCTGGGTTTGGTTTTGTATTGGCATCATCCATAATTTTTTTAGGCATCTCTGTATTGCCATAAATATGATGGTTCCTACCACTAGCATATAGCATTGGCATAAACTATCTTCCACAGTAAAAAGTATGAAGATGTGAGTTTCATAGGTAGTTGATGTGCAAGGTTTGGTGATAGGCCAGGCATTATGGAGGAGCTGCAAGTTTAACCCATATGGTCGATCTTTATTTGTAATAACCTGAAATTTTAATAAAATATGTAAAATATGTGTTTTTATGTGATTTTGCTATTTTGCCCCTCCACGTAGTTGCATTATGGTATTTCTGGGGTGTGTGATTAATTGAAATGAGTCCCAATTCATTTTGGTTCCATTTGTGTGATATTATGGTTTTTGGTGGTTTCAAGATCCTTATTATGGACGTCTATGGTTATCTTTTGATCCATGTGATGGATGGTAGAATGGACTGTGCCAGTAGGTTAGGAACATTGATTTTTGGGTGGTAACATATTTTTTCTAGTTTTATGCTTTTAAATCTCATTTCGTCCATAGATTTGAAAAGTTGTGATTCTGGGTTTCGGGGGTCAACTTTGTGAAAATGATATTTTTTAAAAAATTTGATAGCACAATTGAGTCGAGAGTGTTGAATTTGATAGGTTATCATATTTTGTTTATGTTCATGGAATCCTAGATAAATACCAAGGGCCTGGGGGGACTTTGAATGATCCAAAATCCCCCAACTATCTGGTGCACCCACTATCGCGAAATAGTATCTCAATCCCAACAGGGCCAATAAACTCAATGTTTTGATCAAGAAAACCCATCCATGATCATAAAAGCTGAGTCTGATGAGGTATACAATCACAACCCGTGGTCCGCAATCACGGGTACTGGGTATAAATATCCCTATTTTATCTTTTTAACCATTTTTGAGACTTGAAGCTTAGGGTTTTGGGGTTTTGAGCTCCTTCCTCCATTTCTAAGCATGGGTAAGCTTTATTACACCTATTTTCGCTAATTTCTTCCCTCTTTCACATTACTTTCTTGTTTTAATTCAAATTTGAAAGTGGAAATTAGGGAATTTTGTGACGAAGGCTGAAAATTGTATTTCTTCATATTAAATTCCAAATGCACTCCTTTCCACTTTAATAATGTTCCTAATCCTATAATTACTAGTTTTTGCTGAATTTCATGTTCAAAACAACTTCAATTTTTGATTTTTAAATGGATTTCAAAGATTTTCCAGGTAAATTTTTAAAATGGGTTTTCTTAAACTTGTACCATGTTTTAAATCATTTTCTCTTGGGGTTTCAACTGTAGACTCCTAAAGACATGAGGAACATATTTTTAAAACATAGTTATGATTTTGTCGTTCATTATGAAAAATACATTTTGGGGGTCTGTATTGACCTCGACTAAAAACTAGGCATTATGGGTGTTTTTGGCCTCCTTTTGACGCGTAGATTTTATATTTTTATGTTTTAGTTGATTTTGGGTCCGTTTGTGAGATGTAAGGTTTTGGGATTGAAGTTTAACAGACCGATTTTTGCATTAGATGTAGTTATGGATTAACTCTTTTAGACTAGGCTGGGTAGTTAATTTGTATGCAAAATGCATGCTATGGGTGTGGGAACTAATCAAGAAAAATGGCTATATTATTGTGTTGTGCCTGTGTGGGGGGCCTATAGGTGACGTAATTGGTGGATTTGGTATATTATGTTCTATGAGTGACCGTGTAGGGTCTTATGTAATTATTAATAGCTTATATACATGATAATAATTCTGTTTTTCTTGATGAAAAGCCTGTTGTGGTACTAATTGTGAAAAATGATGCATTCTTACTCTATTAGCATATGAATCATGTGGGAAATTATGGATGGTTGGATATAATGTGGATTATTGGATCACGTAATTGGTATGTTGATTTGTTGTGAAAATACACATTGTGGTTGGTTGTGAACATTGCATTATAATCCTAATGGCATCACATGCACAATTTCACTTTTTGTTGTATGCTTTATATATACTTATTGTTGTTGTATGTGTACTAGATTTGTGTCTTATGTTATGTATGTTCCTTTGGAAACACTGGTAATATTGGAGACTTTAGAAACACTAGGAACATCGTATTTTAATAGTCCTTCTTCAAGAAAGGTGTCAGCTAGGATTCATGGATATTGGTATCGGATATGTGATCTAATAGACCTTCTTCGAAGGTTCTGCCTGAGAAGAGTCACAGATATTGGTTGTATACGAGTTGACAAGACCTTCATGGGCCCTACGTCAGGAAGTATTAGCTCCTTAGGTTTATGTGGGGTAGTTATGGGTTGACGGACCCTCCATGGGTCCTACGTCGGGTAGCTTTATCACCGTAGGTGTTTACGGAGGTTGTGTGAAGACCTTATGCTTCACCCTCTTTATCATTATCATCATCATTATTCTTATTTTATTTACTTTATATACTTGTGATGTGATTGTATATCCTTTTTTGACTTGTCACCTATCCTTTATTCTATCTTTCCTTGCTTTTGTTGGATTCTATCGTATATGTTATTCTCTCTTCCTTGCTTATACAGTGTAAAAATATGTTCTTTTATTCCTTTCTGTGCTTTTTTATAATATGTGTTGATTTTATAGAACTATTAGTGCAAACGGTGTGGACTAAAATTGTGGGACATTTTCTGATTACAGGTGGCATGCCCTTAGTGTGTATTTTTTTATATTTTATTATCTACTTTGCTCGATCATCCTATTATACCTACATTGTACATGGACTATACACACGCCTACTACGCCCTTTCGGTGAATGTCCTAGTTCAAGTGCACTACAGGTTGGTTGATTTTGGTGACTATTGGAGATTTCAAGGTAGTGGGTAATTTTCAAGCATCCAAATGTCTTCTGCTACCTTTCTCTATATACTATGTCTTTACTTTCATTTTAGAGATAGAGTTTCTCTAGTATTTTTGACATCTTATGTATTTCATATGGATTTGAGTTGTATTATACATGTTCTTACACTATTGACACCAGGTTTTGGGTAAGTATGATATTTTTGTTTATTTCTTTCTGTATTTGTCATATTGTAGGGTTTGACTTCATTCTAAAAGACTTACCTTAGGGTTATTATTATCTTTTCCATCTTGTGTACAAGTTTGGGTCAAAGTCTTACTTGCCATGGTCCGTTGCAATAAGTGCCATCATGAGGTCATGACTAATTAGTATCAAGCAACCAAGTTTTATTGGTCTCAACATTGTCAGAATGGGAGTCTAATAGAGTCTCGTAGATTGGTACATTGGTGTTTGTATCTATCTTTGAGAGGCTATAAGATGTCTTTAGGAAAATTTCCCTTATTTTGTTCCTTATCATGTGAATTTCTTTCATACCTAGTGTTCTGAGTTATGTTTCACTCCTTCTGCAGAGATGGTGTTAACTAGGTCTTATGAGATCAGAGATCTAGAACCTTCACCCAAAAGGCGAGACTCAAGCCATGGATGGACTCAAGGGAGTGGATGGGCCTATGGATCAACCCCATCTAGGAAGAGTGTGAGGGGACTTTCCCTTGAGTCTTATTTTGAGAAGGTTAGAGGTATGGGTTCCACCCCAGTTCCCCAGAGTTTTTCTACCTATGTATTAGAGGGATTGCTGGTTCATTTGTTGACCTATTTAGAGGGTACTCCTTTTTGTTCGTCTGGTATTCCCCCATCTCTGAGTGTTGTGCCTCCACCTATGCCAGAGTTTATATGTGGCATTCCTTCAGTCGTAAATATGGATCCTCCAATTGTACCTATTTTCTTTTGGGTACTTTTTAGGCCTCGAGTAATATTACTCCTTCAGCATCGACATTTGAGTATGGTGTTTTGAGATCAGAAGTTTAGCCTTTTTTTGTGTTGCCTCCTTAGGTGGGATCTCTGCTAGTTGGGATTGCTATTCCTCCAACTCTTTAGCCAGCCATAACACAGAAGATAGTATTTGGGACATCATTTCAGAGTATAGGGTGTTAGGCAAGGTTTCATGGACCTATACCTCTAGTGTCACAAAAAAGAACCAAGAGGGTGTACCCTCAAGATGAGTTTAGAAGTTACTTTGTGTGTGATAAAATTAGCCATTTGGCCAAGGAATATCCTTTTTCGTGTGATTCAAGCTACTCTTATTTTAGCAATGAGAGGTAAGGGTTTTACTAGAGGCACGGGAGACAGAGGTATTAGAGCCCGTGGTGGTGGTCGTAGGTCTATTCAGTTGGTTGGTAGTCGTGGATAGTGCTCTGCTATGCCATCCAGACCTGAAGTAGATTCTTCAGATGCTGTAATCATAGGTATCATCCTCATTTGTTTTAGATGTACATCTGTGTTATTTGATCCTGAGTCAACTTTTTCCTATGTGTATGAATATCTTGCTTTGGGTGTTGATTCCGTTAGTGATCCTCTTGCCATGCCTATTCCTATATCTACCCAAGCAGAGATTTCTTAGTGGTGGATCAGATGTATCGATCATGTGTTGTGACTTTTTCTAGGTGTGAGACTTGGGTAGACTTGTTTGTAATAGATATGGTTTATTTCGATGTTATCTTGGGTGTGGATTGGTTGTCTCCTTATCATTCTGTCCTAGATTATTATGCTAAGACTATGACTTTATTTTATTGAGAGGGGATGTTTATCTTATTTGGCTTATATTCATGATACTAGTATTGTTTTACCTCTTTCTCTAGATTCTGTTATTGTTGTTCGTGAGTTCATGGATTTGTTCCCTGTGAATTTGCTTGGTATGCCTCCAGATCAAGATATTGATTTTGCTATTGATATTGAGTCAGGAACCACACATATTTCTATTTCTCCTTATAGGATGGCCCAGTCGAGTTGATGGAATTGAAGGATCAATTGTAGGAGTTATTAGAAATAGGATTTATCCTACCTAGTGTATCACCTTGGGACACCTATCATGTTTATAAAGAATAAAGATGGATCTATGTGAATATGTATTGATTATTGACAATTGAACCAGGTGACTATTAAGAATAAGTATCTTCCTCCTTGTAGTGATGATATATTTGATCAGCTTAAGGGTGCCATAGTATTTTTGAAGATTTATTTGAGGTCTGGTTATTACCACTTGAGGATTAGAGCTTATGATATTCTAAAGACAACTTTTAAGACTCATTACAGTTATTATGAGTTCTTGGTCATGTTCGTTGGGTTGACTAATGCCCAATTGCATTCACATAGTTGATGAACTAGGTGTTTAAATCATATATCGACTCCTTTTTATTGTATTTATAGATGATATCTTGGTTTATTCAAAGAGTGAGGATGACCATGAGGACCATTTATGAATTATGCTTCAGAGATTGAGGGATGAGAAATTGTATGCCAAGTTCTCCAAGTGTGACTTTTTGTTGGAGTCTGTTTCTTTCCTTGGTCATGTGGTGACTAAGGAAGGCATTATGGTTGTTCCAACCAAGATTGCAGCAATTCGTGATTGGGCTAGATCTATTTCGCCCATTGAGATTCATAGTTTTTTCAGTGTGACAGGTTATTACGATATTTTGCTAAGGGTTTCTCATCTATTCTGGCTCTGTTGACCAAGTTGACTCAAAAGAAGATTTATTCCCAGTGGTCTTATACTTGTGAGGCAATCTTCCAAAAGATTAAAGATTTGTTATCTTCAGCAACTATCTTGACTTTGCCCATGTAGGACATAGGTTTTACCATCTTTTATGATGTATCAAGTTTTGGGTTAGGTGCTATGTTGATGCAGTAGTGTAAGGTGATTGCGTATGCTTCTGTTTAGGTGAAGCCCCATAAGAGGAATTACCCTACCCATGATTTGGAGTTGTGCACAGTTGTTTTTTCTTTGAAGTAATAGAAGCACTACTTGTATGAAGTCCATTGTGAGATTTTCTCGGATCATCGTAGCCTTCATGAAATGCACTGGGTTTGTCCCTTGAAAACTTCCAGAGTTGTGAACCTTCTGATCATCATACAACTCACACCTTGACTCGTATGATGTGATTATGAGTATAAGACCCTAGTCATTTATTGGTAAGAATAATATTTTCCATGTTCTAAGCTATATACGAGATGAATCCTTATGAGTCGTATGTTCAGAATACGAGAAGTATAGTGTCTAATTGTGTGTTGCCAAGTGTCTGGCCTAGATATTTTGCTTAGGGTACAACTTGAGCGATGCTAATCGTATGGTGATGATACGAGTTGTGCAAGGGATTCGTGTGTTGGACAGAATATGGTGTCCAATTTTCTGATCAAATGATGATTTGAGGGTACAATTCATATGATGTGGTTACGAATTGAGGGTTCCTATCTTATATTTTATGTTTGGGGTATTTGGACATTTCCCCTCTTAACTCTATTTGACCCCATGACATAAAACACCTTTTAGGATCTCGTAAACCCCGTATTATCAATCAAACACTCTTAAAATCTCTCTCAAGCTCTTGGTTCAAGAAGAGGCAAGAGTTTCTTCAAGGCAATTAATTAAGGCCCTTAATAGTGGTTTCTCTCCGTCTTCTTTGTCGTCTAAGGCATGTTACTCCTCCCTCATTGTTAGTTTAACTAAAAATATGTTTTAATGAATGATTTTCATGGTATCATTGTAGTATTATTTGGGTTTTTGGTTGTTCCTGGTTTGATAATGTTTTCCATGTTTTTTCTTATGGTTTTCATGTTATAATTATGATTTTAACATGTGATTTCATGGTTATGGTTAATTGATACTTGGTTTTGGTTTTGGAAACTATATGCCCTCAACATATTAGTTAAAATACCTATTAGAATGATTTTTTCATGTAGTCTGATTATTCTTGAAACCTTTGTATTGCGTGATATGGTAATGGAACCTTAATTGGTTTGGTTGGTTTTAAATGGTTTGGAAATACCTTAGTGGCCATGGTTTTGGTTTAATTGGAAATCTTGTGAGGTACATGAGAATCCCCTATGCTTTGGCTAATGACATGTCTTGCAAGTTCTAGTCGATATTACGATACCACTTCATAATGCCTTGGTAATTGACTCCTGGAATTGGTGGTTTGGTTATTTGCTAAAGGTTTTAATTGGGTAATAATGGGGATTGTGAAAGCTAGCCGTGAAGGTGTGAGTCTAATGGACGGGAAATGGAAACTCATGTTTGCCGACATGAGGGTTAGTCTTGGTAATCTTAGGCTTGAGGGGTATAGGGGAATCCCACAAGTCTATACTCGTACGTATATATCATGGAGGGTGAATGGTACATGTGAATCCTTAACCCTTATGATATCTCCAGTTTGTGCGGCTACACGCACCAAGGTCCGTTCAGGGGGTAACACTGAAACCATATTTCCTGTGGGTTGATTTATGACGGTATAGCTACACAACCCAGGTTATGATTTTAAATGCATGTTAAACTTGGTTCCCTTTCCCGATATGGTATATATGTATGTATGTGGTTGGATATGGTTATTTACTTTGCTTTTAAATAATGGAATTATTTTATCCTCATTCCTGAGTACATACTACCATTCACCCGCTAACCGTCTTCTAGCATTGTATCCCCATGCAATGTATGAACCGTCCATACTACTCCTACTACTCAGTGACTTAGATTTGGGGACAATATTTGTGTCAGACTGAAATGGTGAGCTTTTATACTCCAGAAGACTCCATTTCATGCTATGGACTTTTTTATCCTATTGTTAGTTCTTTGACTTTGGTTTTTGCTATGGTCGGGGGCCTATACCGATCAGATGTTCTTGGATTTCAGTTAGAGGCTTTGTGTGACTACTATAGGTATGCGTGGTGTTGGTATTGGTTTCAGCTTTGGTATTGGTATTGGCATTGGGGCTGACACCAATTGGATATTTGGTTGGATATTTCATTGGTTATTTTTATCAACTTCTCTAAATGTCTTCCAATAAATTTTGTTATAACTTGTTACATGTTCAAAATTTATCTAACATAGGGTACAAGGCGATTATGGTAGGGTATTGGGGGTGGTGTCTGGTCTCGGTCGGAATTGAGATGCCCGACATGACCAGGCCTCTGTTGAGTCATGTTAGCTTGGTATTAGATCCCTAGATTCATGGTAACTTGGGAGTCCACAAAGATTTATTGAGTAGAGTCTCTTTTAAGGGTGTGTAGCATGCCACACTCATAAGGGAGAGGATAAAATGTATTTAGGAATGTTTCTCTTTCTTGTATTATATTTTTGAGCTGTAGAGTCTAAGGCCCTGAATTCTCTTCTAATTTCTATTTGATTGCTTTTGAGATCATGCCTTCTCGATGATCTGAAGCTCTTGGAAACTCCTTTGTACTACCTGAGGACAATATTGATGGGACCCATTCTACTTATGGGGTCCAGACTCGGTCTAGAGGTCCAATTCTTGATTAACCTCCTGAGTTGCACCTGTTCCCTTTTGTCCTCCTCTAGCTCCCCAGGATGATGTAACGAATGCTAAGTTTTGTCAGTCTATCAATATGTTTGCTCAATTTGTAGCTTCTCAGGCTGAGCGTGGTACATCTGTTACTCCATCTTCTAAGGCCACAAGGGTTGGCCTGTTCATGAGGTTAAAACCTTCGACCTTTACTGGTGTTAAGGTAGAGAAAGATCCTTAAGGTTTTTTGGAAGAGATGGAAAAGATCTTCCATGTTATGCATACCACTAAAGTTGAAGTCATGGAGTTTGCTGCCTACCAGCTGAATGATGTGGCGTACTAATGGTACGAGGAATGGGATCAATCCAGAGGATATAGTGAGGAGTTAGCTCAATGGGAGGATTTCTCTAATGCTTTCCTTAACCACTTTTTTCCTTAGGAGTTGAGGGAAGCACATGCATAAGAATTTGCAAATCTAAAGAAACACAAGATGTCAGTCAAAGAGTATGCCTTGTAGTTTCACCAATTATCTTGGTATGATCCTGAGTTAGTTTCTAACATAAGGGATATGATGAGGGAACTTGCTTTGGGTTATTCTGAGACTTGATTTTAGAGAGTAAGGCTTCCTTGTTTAACAAGGACATGGATAACTCCAGGTTGGTTGTGCATATGCAGCAAGTGGATGAGGAGAACAAGAAGCAGACAGACATTGGGGAGAGGCAGGGAAAGACTTTTATATTCTCTAAGAAGGTTGGTGTCCAATAATAAAGTGGTAGTGATGGCGAAAAGTTGCCCAAGAAGAAGTGGGGCAATTTTGGGTCTCACTCGACGGCTAGTTCTCCCTACCTAAAGTCGTTGTATGATAGGCGTTTCTAAGGTAGTGATAACTTTAGGGAACAGGGTGCCCAATCTCAAGCTAGTAGGTCCCAGTCAACTCCATCATATCCTTTCTGCAGGTTTTATGGTAGATTACATCGAGATTTTTGTGATGAAGGAAGGGACAGGTGCTTTAACTATGGTCGGGAAGGGAGCATGCTCAGAAATTTTCCTATTGGTAAGGTTGCTTCTGGGGTAAACACGATTCCTATTGCTTGAACTTCAGCTCTGGTACCAAAGGGTGCACCATCTAGTTTCAGCACTAGTCGGAATTGTCTCAATGCTCTCACTACCCGACAGAAGTCTAAGGCATCACCTAATATCATAAATGGTATGTTGAAACTCTTCTCCTATGATGTGCACTATTTACTTTATCTGGGGTCCACTCTTTCTTATATGACTCTATTTATGGCTATGCATTTTGGTTTTGGTCCCGAGTATATTTCAGACCCTTTTTTTATCTCTACCTTATTGGGTAACTCTGTGGTGGATAAAATAGTCTATAAGGGTTGTGTGGTATCTATGGGTAGTCAGGAGACCTTGGTGGATCTATTTGAATTAGACATGGTTGATTTTGATGTCATATTAGGGATGGATTGGTTGAACTCATGCTATGCATCCCTGGCTTGTTAGACCCGTAAGGCTCGAATTACCTAATAAGCCAGTTATTAAGTAGGAGGGTGGTTCCCTAGCTCCTAAGAGAAAGTTCATATCATATCTTAGAGATTAGATATAATCTCCAAGGGGTGTCTCTATCATATGGTCCGAGTTAAATATTCTAACTCGGAGGATCTTTCTTTACATTTCATCCCAATGGTGAATGAATTTCCTGAGGTTTTCCTCAATGACTTTCCTGGTATTCCTCTATATAGGGAGATGAAGTTTTATATTGATCTTGTTCTGGGCACTCATCCTATATCTATCCCCTATATAGAATTGCCCCGACTGAGTTGAAGGAGCTTAAGGAGCAACTCAAAAATCTTTTAGATAAGGGTTTCATCCGTCCTAGTGTGTCCCATGGGGTTCACCTTTTTTATTCATGTGTAAGAAGAATGGTTCACTTCAGATTTGTATTGATTACAGAAAATTGAATAAAGTGATGGTAAATAATAAGTACCACCTTCCAAGGATAGATGATTTGTTTGATCAGTTGCAGGGTACTATGTTTTTCTCCAAAATTGATCTCCGATGTGAGTATCACCAATTAAAAATTAGGGAGGTGGATATACCTAAGATTACCTTTCGTACCTGGTATGGACATTTTGAGTTTCTAGTTATATCTTTTAGGCTGATCAATGCCCTGATAATGTTTGTGGATTTGATGAATAGGGTGTTCCATTAGTTTCTGGATTTGTTCGTCATTGTTTTCATAGATGATATTCTGGTATACTCTAAGAGTAAGGTGGATCATGCCAATTACCTCTATATAGTGTTGCAGACGTTGAAAGAACAGTAGTTGTATGCCAAATTTTTGAAATATGAATTCTGGTTGAACGCTGTCACTTTTCTGGGTCATGTCATTTCTGATGAAGGGATCATGGTAGATCCATAGAAAGTTGAAGTGGTGAAGAAGTGGCCTAGAACTGTGATGCCAATTGATATACGGAGAATCTTGAGTTTAG
This sequence comes from Capsicum pubescens, assembly GCA_030864215.1. Taxonomy (NCBI): domain Eukaryota; kingdom Viridiplantae; phylum Streptophyta; class Magnoliopsida; order Solanales; family Solanaceae; genus Capsicum; species Capsicum pubescens. The sequence goes on along the minus strand of CM061544.1, from coordinate 84,097,291 downwards.
CTGGCTACTACAGGAGGTTTAGGGAGAGTTTCTTGACTATAGCTTCCCCATTGACTAAGTTGACTCAGAAGAAGGTAAGTTCTTGTGGCCTGATGATTGTGAGGGTAGTTTCAAGTAGTTAAAGGATAAGCTAACTTCGTCTCCAGTCTTGACTTTGCCTGAAAGCATGGATGGGTTTGTGGTCTACTATGATGTATCCCGTGTGGGACTTGGTTGTGTTCTGATGTGGCATAGTAAGGTGATATCTTATGTCTCTAGACAGTTGAAGGTGCATGAGAGGAACTACCCAACTCAGGACTTAGAATTTTTAGTTGTGGTATTCAGGTTAAAAATCTGGCGGCACTACTTGTATGGAGTGCATGTGGATATCTTTTCTGATGATAAGAGCTTACAGTATATGTTTACTCAGAAAGAGATTAACCTCAGGCAAAGAAGATGGCTTGAGCTTCTTAAGGATTAAGATATGAGTCTTCACTACCACCCAGGTAAAGCTAACGTGGTTGCTGATGCTCTTAGAAGGTTATCCATGAGGATTCTAGCTCATGTGGATAAGGAGAAGTGGGAGTTGGTGAAGGATATTCACGGTTTGTCTAACATTGGAGTTTCCTCTTTAACTCTGAGGATGGTGGTGTGGTTGTGCAGGAAGTGGCATAGTCATCTCTGGGTGTATAAATCAAGGAGAAGTAGATGCTAGATCTTATCTTAATGAGGATCAAGGGTGATATAGGTAGGCATAAGGTGTTGTCCTTTGAGATTAGTGGTGATGGTACCTTGCGCTACCAAGGGAGATTATGTGTTCCTGATGTAGATGGTTTGCAAGAAAAGATCATGGATGAAGCGCATGAGCCGCACTTTATTGTTCATCCTGATTCCATTAAAATGTATCATGACCTCAAAGGAATGTTTTGGTGGAATAATATGAAGTGGGATGTGGCTAATTTTTTGGCTAAGTGCTGGAGTATCAACAACTGAAAGTTGAGCACATGAAGACTAAGGGATTGTATCAAGAAATCGAGTTGCCAGAATTAAAATGGAAGGTAATAAACATGGATTTTGTTACCGTTCTTCCTCAGTCTCAGAACCAATTTAAATCTCTTTGGGTCATCGTTTATAGGATGACAAAGTCAAATCAGCTTTTGCCAGTGAGAACTAACTTCTCGATTTAGGATTATGCAAGGTTGTACCTCCAAGACATTGTGAAGTTGAATGGGGTGCCTGTTACTATCATCTCTGGTCGTGGTACGCAGTTTTTATCTCACTTTTGGCACTCATTTCAGAAAGGTTTGGGGACCAAAGTGGGTCTTAGTTTTGCTTTTCACCCGTAGTCGGATGGGCAAGCAAAAAGAAGTATTCAGATGTTGGAGGATATGCTCTGTGCTTGCGTGATTGACTATGGTGGTGGTTGGGTTGATCACTTTCTTCTTGTAGAGTTTGCATAAAATAATAGCTACCACTTTAGCATTAGGATGGCTCCATTTGAGGCGTTGTATGATAGCTGGTTTAGGTCTCCTATTAGGTGGTTTGAAGTCGGCGAGGCAGATATATTTTGCTCGGATTTGGTTCACAAAACTTTAGAGAAGGTGAAGGTGATTTGGGATAGGATTAAGGCTGTCCAAAGTCGCCAAAAGTCCTATGAAGATGTGAGAAATAAGAAGTTGGAGTTTGAGGTTGGGGATTAGGTGTTCTTGAAGGTGTCTCCTATGAAGGGATTAGTGCGATTTAAGAAGAAAGAAAATCTCAGTCCCCGATGTGTTGGTCTGTATGTGATTTTGAGGAGGGTTAGGAATATTGTGTATGAGTTGGAGTTGCCTTCTAGTTTGAGTTCCATTCATTCGGTGTTCTGTGTTTCTATGTTGAGGAAGTATATAGGTGATCTATCGCAAATTGTACCTATCAAGGATAATGGTATCTCATATTCCATATCTTATGAGATGATCTTAGTTGAAATCTAGGATCAGCAGGTTCGTCGCTTGCGGACCAAAGATGTGGCCTCGGTAAAGGTTATATGGAGGAACCACAAGGTGGAAGAGGAAACTAAAGAGGATATGAAGTCTAAGTATCCGTTCCTATTCCACGTTCTGAAAATTAGTGCCCAAGGTATGTGTTGATTCTTAACCTCTTGGTTTTATGTCTTTGTTAAAGGTAAAAAGGTGAATTCCTTGGTGTTCTATTTTTTGTCTTAAAGGTAAGAATAGAGACGTTTGGGGGTTTAACCGTGCTTGTACTGCCTTGTTCCATCATTCGAGGATGAATGATCCAAGTAGGGGAAAATTGTAGCGCCATGGGTTTGGCCCTTGAAAAGTACTTGATTCTTCAACCTTCTGATCATTATATGACTCACACCTTGACTCGTATGGTGTGAGTACGGGTCTAGAACCCTAGTTATTTGTTGGCCAGAATGATATTGGCCAAGTTCTAAAATAGATACGATTAGACTCCTTAAGAGTCATATGTTCAGGATATAAGAATTATAATGTCCAATCATATGTTGCCTAGTGTGTAGCCTAGATGTTCTGCTTAGGTTACGCTTGAGGGATACCAGTCTTATGGTGATGATACGAATTGGGAAATAGAGTCCTATGTTGGAAAGAATATGGTGTCTAATTTTCTAATCAAGTGACGATTTGAGGGTACCACTCGTATGATGTGGTTACGAGTTGAGAGTTCCAATTGTACCCACCTATGAGAATTTTTATAGTTTAAGTTGGGGAATTCTGGACATTTTCCCACTTAATTCCTTTTGACCCCATGACATAAAACACCTTTTAGGATCTCATTAACCCCGTATTCTCAATCAAACACTCTTAAAACACTTTTAAAATCTATCTCAAGCTCTTGGTTCAAGAAGAGGCTAGGATTTCTTCAAGGCAATCAATTAAGTCTCTTAAGGGTGGTTTCTCTCCATCTTCCTTGTTGTCTAAGGCATGTTACTCCTTCCTCATTCTTAGTTCAACTAAAAGAATGTTTTAATGAATGGTTTTCATGGTATTATTGTTGTATTATTTGGGTTTTGAAATATATGTTGTGGGTTTAGGTTGTTTTGTGTTGGATAATGTTTTCCCATATTTTTCTTATGGTTTTTATTTTATAATTATGATTTGAACATGTGATGTCATGGGAATGGTTAATTGACACTTGATTTTTGTTTTTGAAACTATATGCCCTAAACATGTCAGTTGAAATGCCTATGAGAATGATTTTGTCACATAGTTTGATTATTCTTGAAACCTTTGCATTGCTTGATATGGTAATGGAACCTAAATTGGTTAAGTTGGTTTTAAATGGTTTGGAAAGGCCTTGGTGGCCATGGTGGCCATGGTTTTGGGTTAATTGGAAATTTTGTGGGGTATATGGGAATCCCCTAAGTATTGGCTAATGACATTTCTTGCAAGCTATAGTCGATATGACGATACCACTTCATAATGCCTTAGTAATTCACTCTTGGAATTTGTGGTTTGGTTATGTGATAAATATTTTAATTGGGAAATAATGTGGGATGTGATAGCTAGACATGAAGGTGTGAGTCCAAAGAAAGGACACTGAAAACTCATATTTGCCGATATGAGGGTTGGTCTTAGTGACCTTAGGCTTGTGGGGTACATGGGAATCCCCCAAGTATGTACTCGTATATATGTATCATGAAAGGCGAAGGGTATACAGGAATCCTCGGCCCCTATGATATCTTCGGTTTATGTGGCTACATGCACTAGGGGCCGTTCAGGGGGTGATACTGGAGTCATATAGCCAGTGGGTAGATTTATGATGACAAAGCTACACAACCCAGGTTAGGATTTTAAATGCATGCTAAACTCGATTCCCTTTTTTGGCGTGGTATATATGTATGTATGTGGTTGCATATGGTTATTTACTTTGATTTTAAATAATAACGTTATTTTATCCTTATTCCTGAGTACATAAGCATTCATCCGTTAATCGTCTTTGGGTGCTGTATCCTCACACTATGCAGGAATCGGCCATACTACTCCTCCTGCTCAGTGACTTAGATTTGGGGACAACATTTGTGTCAGACTAAAATGGTGAGATTTCATGCTCAAAATGACTCCAGTTCATGCTATGGACTTCTATTTATCCTATTGCTATTTCTTGGTATTTGGTTTTGGCTATGGTCAGGGGCATGTCCCGATAGGATGTTCTTGGATTTTAGTTAGAGGCTTTGTGTGACTACTATGGGCTTAGGCGGTGTCGGTATTGGTGTAAGCCTTGGTATTGGTATTGACATTAGGAATAACACCAGTTGGATGTTTGATTGGATATTTTATTTGTAATGGTTATGAAATTATCTAAATGTATTCCAATAAATTTGGTTATAACTTGTTATATGTTCAGAATTTATCCAACATAGGGTACATAGTGGTTATGGAGGGGTATTGGGGGTGTTCTCCGGTCCCAGTCAGACTTGAGATGCCCAATACGACTAGGCCCCTGTTCGGGTCATGTCACTTCAGTACTTATTCACTAGGAAGGATCTTAATATTAGGTAGTGACATTGGCTTGAGTTGTTCAAGGATTATTACTTGACTATTCTCTTTTATCCGAGCAAGGGTAATTTGATTACAGATGCCTTAATCTAGAGGTCGACTAGCATGGATAGCTTGGCTCATCTTTTGATTAAGGAAATGCCTTTGGCCTTAGAGGTTCAGTCTTTAGCTAAAAAGATAGTCAGGCTTGATATTTCAACCCTTAAGTGTATTTGGCATTTCTGAAGGCTAGGTCTTCATTGATGAAGCAGATTCGAGCTCATCAGTTTGATCTTGTTGTGTTGAGATTGATTCGAAATAAGGTGTTGAGTGGTGAGGCTAAGGAAGACTCACTTGACTCCAATGGTGTTTTGAGGATTAGGGACCGAGTTTGTGTGTCAAGAGTGGGTGATTGGATTAGATTGATTTTGGAGGAGGATTATTTTTCTAGGTATTCTATCCACCCGGGAGTCACTAAGATGTATCGGGATTTGAGGAAACATGTAACACCCTATAATTTTGGGCTAAAGTTTGAACAGTCTTTTGTACGCGTATGACCGGAATGCAATGATTCTTTGTTAATATATGTGTTATGATCAATACTATAGTTTGTGAATACCTTTGAATATGAATTGAGGTCACAAAAATCTCCTAACTCAAAGATGAATTGAAAGCTTTCCTATTGATTGAGTTTTAATAAGCGTCTAAGCTTTGGTCAACGTCCATCGACAATAACTTCTTGTATATAATGAGTTAGAGGGCCTACTATTTCCAAATGAAAGGTCTTTGAATCTTCTTTCCAACGCCGCCGGTTTTGCCTTAATCCGATATCGAAGTACAAAGTTATGCTCATTTTACTTCGAAGTGTCTGTCTACCAAAATGTGACGACGAGGCTGACGATCTATCAACTAGGTGATGGACCATCAGCCCTAGTCGTCATTCTAGGGAAAAAATTGGTAAAATCCATCCCAAAAGTGTCGATCTAGGGGATGGCCTATCACCTGAGCGACAACCCATCAACCTTGGTTGTTAACTGATGAAGTTTTGTGATTTTTTTGGTTTCCTTAAGGGTATTTTGGTCTTTTCATCACCCTAAAACATACCCCACGAATATAAATTTTATCCTAAGCATTATTTCCATCTTGCTATCATTTTTGAACATCTCAAATCCTCTCCACTCTAAAAAGTAAGATCAAACTAGGGTTTCCTTCAAGAACAAGAAATCAAGAAAATCAATCCTTAAGTCCAAGATTTCCAAGGAACAAATCAAGATTCAAGTTCTACTCTTTAAACCTTGTAATCTAAGGTACGTGAGGTTTTCCTAAACTACATGGGCATGATGAAATTGTCTCAATAACATTTATATGTCGAGAAATCATGAATTTACAAAAGGATATTGAAATTTCAACTACAATAATGCATTGTGAATCTTTCTTGATAACAAAGTTTTGGTCTTGAGGCCTTCCCCCTTAAATTCGATTATTGTTCACATGTATATACATGTATGCATATGGTTTGGCATTTGAAACTTGAATTGAGAGCATAAACAATTATAATCCCTCTATTGTTGTAAAACCCCTTGTTTTCATATGTTGTGCATTATTCAATTGTATATTTAGAAGCATGATTCAAATGTCTTTACTATTTTCAGCCTTGATTTTGGATATGAACTAAAGAGAGGGTGATTCTTGATAATATAAATGAAAAGTATGATTCAAAGAGATTGCATAGTTTGTTATAGGATACTTGAGTACCATATGTTTGTTGAAATATTGAAAAGAGAGAGACTTTGCATGATTTTACATATATCTTTAAATATGAATTCTCTTATACTGTTGAATTTTTTGGTGGTTTGAACATTGTTTTGAATGAAAGAATTGTACATGATATTTTATGGCTTAAAAGATACGACTTGCAAGTCTTGGTATGACGATACCAAAATAGTTAATGCCATAAGAGACTCAGAACAGAATCGAAGTAAGATTTTATTTAGATTTTAAGAATTTGAATTCTTAAATATCCATGTTCAGAAAAGGTTAAAAATGGACTTAAGAGATGTTAGGTGGTTACCCGAAGAAGGCACGAGTTTAGATAACTCATTACCCAAAACCATATTTTGCCGATACGGGTTATTTTGTCCCCAAGAGGGGTTATATGCTAGCCTAGTACCTTGTGGCGTATCAGACTCAAAAACTCCAACTCTTGTGGTAAACTTGGTTTGGGGCATAACCACCAAGTCAATGGCGGATTCCATATAGCCTATGGATTATCAGACTTGTAGGGTGTACCACCTTGCTCAGAACTAAGACAAAGATGTTGAGTTGTTTATATAACTGTTTTTTAAAGGCTTATTTACTATGCCTTTGGATTTTCAAATGGTTTATGATGATGTATTTTTTTCATGAAATGCTCTCACTTACTTCATGTATCAATATTTTTATTTTGGATTGCTCTGTGTACCGGTACATATGTATTGACCCCCTATATTTTAGGATCCTAGACACAATCTCGGGGTCCCGCTAAGTAGTAGATTGGGTTGTCCAAAGTTTATAGTTGGTGAGCCTCCCTTATTTCAGAAGACCTAATGTATAAGTCATTATTATTTTATTTTGATTCATGGTGTCACTGGGGGCCTTGTCCTAGTCTTCAGAAAGAGGTTATTTTCAGTTAGTAAAGATTTTGTAGACTAGAGTTAGATGTTTTTAATCTTTATGAACTCATTTTAGTATTGAGTAGTTTGAAATAAAAGTTGACCATGATTTTGTATTATTTTATATTCTGCATTTTCCCTTCATATTAGATGAATGTGTGTATGATTTCCAGATAGAGAAGGGCGTTCGAGCCTTCACGGTTCGAGATACTTGTCACGGCTAGGGCCTTGGTTTGAGTCGTTCATGGTCCTAGGGTGTCTACAAAATCAAGTCTAGTAGAGTCTTTCTTATGGGTGTGTTGTGCACCACACTTATAATCAGGAGTCTACCGGGCATTTAGGAGTTGTTTCTTAATCTTTCAGAATCCAATTTGTGCTATAGCGGTATCCATAAGAAAGTTATCCAAATCTCTTCATTTTTCTAATTTCATGGGCCATGCCTCATTGTTGAGGTGATACAAATCTAAGAGTCTAGCTTTCCAGAGATGTGGTTCTCTTTGATTGAGTTATCCATAAAAGTCACAAGGTAGCACAAGGACTTGAAAGGAGTCCATTAGTGTTTTAAGGTGTATTGATTTGAGTGTATACCTTTATCTTGATGAAATCGTACTTTTCAGCCTGAGGTACGAAGTGTATTTAGTCCCCTTTCAAAATTTTTGTTGCAGATGTTATGTATAAGGGTAATGATGTGTAATAGAATATTAGAACTGTTTTTGCACCCGAGTAGTAGTATTTGTTAAAATGTCATGACCCATTGGTAGTGAGATGGTCCAGAAGTTGGTGACATGAAGTCACAAGGATAAAAGTCAGAATAAGGGTGACTTTTGTGTAAATAAATAGTTTTAGTTATATAGCCATTGATTGAGTGATGGTTTGCCATTTTATAGTGGTAGACTAATATGGTAGCAATAGTTGTAGATTTTATGGTATTCTGTGAAGGAATTGGTAGGATCTGATCTTTATTTATTTAAATTAGGGAAGGAGTATAGAGTGTATAGTTATGGTGGTAATAGAAATCAATTATAAGTTGTGAATGGAAAGGGGAAACTAGTCAATAAGTTATGGGTAGAGGCTCATTGGTGTTTATGGAATTTGGTGATAGTGAGAATTCATACATGGGTAAGTAAGTATGATGTGAGGAAGTGGAATATGTAGATAAGATCATAATGGGTATGTTATAAGATTAAGACTGACTGTCCCTATTATGTGACTTTAACCCCCTTGATTGTCTTTTCTTTGGTAGCTGTAAGCTAGTACTGCATGTGAGAATATGTGTGGTAGATTCTAAGGTGCGGTAGTAATGTTGTGGAGAGAATGAACTTGTGGGCAATAGTTAGGTTAAATGGCGTAGTTGGGCTGATTCCCCAATTTTGTGGATTAGTATAGTATGTGGCATGCTTTATTGGTGATACATAATTGACATTAGACTATAGGCTTGAACGTTAGATGTGAAGTGTGGTGGTAAGAGTAATAGCTTAAGATTAATGATGCATGCTTTGTTGGAATTAATTAGCAGTCTTGATGTGATGTGTGAAATGCCCTAGGTTTATAATTTATGAAAAGTGTATGTAGTAATCACGAGGAATATGTGTATATGAGGAATAGTATTAAAATAATGAATTGTGGTTGTATCATTAAGTGGATAAGAATGTGAGTATAAAGGAATAAGTTGAACCCTAGGTAGCAGGTTTTTAGATAAAGTTTTATCTGTATAAGTGTTTGGTGTACCTAGTCTGTGTTCTTGAAATTTGTTGTATGGAGACGTCTGGGGAAGACTAAGGAGTTGTTGTATGGTGTTCATTATAGTGAAATTGAGAAAATATAGGTAGGCAATATGTGGCTTTTGTATAGTTTAGCAAATTTTGTCAAGATGTGAGTTGTGTGATTAGAGGTGTAAAGCTAGCATTCTAAGGAATTGAAGATGGAGTGTTAAGTGTTTAGTAGCATGGGTGTCTATGCCTATAATGATGGTGGTCGTAAGTTAATGACCTTAGGGGTTGGAGGAAATTACGATTTAGTCTCCCTAGAAAGGAGAGGTTCTAGAAAGAATTTAGTATCTTTACATATTTATTGAGGGGAGTTTGTGTTCATGTGTATATTGATATCCCTTTGTGATAAGGAGTGTGGATGTATACATTCATGAGAGTGGGAGTTGTAGAGTGATGGTTATAGAGGTTAGCGAAAGTTAAGAGTAGCATTTTTTTTCGGATAGCGAGGCCTTCACAGTATAGTTCATTAGGGAGAGTTTAGAGTTTAAGTATACAGTGATGTCTCTTTTGCGTTGATAGTTGTGGCTATAGATTTTGATGTGAGGTTATGTCTTCAAGTTTAGGAGTGTGATATTGATCTAAGGGGGAGATGATAGATTCCAGCAGTTCCCGAATGTTCTTGTGGTGTCAAGTTTCAAGTAAGAATCATGAAAAATCAATTCCTATTCAAGCAAGCTCCTTCTACTTCGATTTGAATAGATGTCTTATGTATTCATGTCTTACCTATGCCTAAAGTTTGAACTCTCTATGTAACTCATGTCATGTTACGACCTCCAAACAAGAATCTATAATATCCCTCAGTGATCCAATATTTTGAGTATCCAAGCCATATGTTATGTTACTCATGATCTAAATCTATGGCTCACAACGTGTTTGGTCCTAAGAAAATATGTTCCTATATGTTGCAGAATCATTTTATGCCGAAATTAGACAAAGTGATAAAGTTTACACTAACTCATGGAAAATTTCGGTTCTTTAAATAAGGATCAATTGCATCAAGTGGAAATCCTTGTCTTAGTTGTTAACTACATAAATTTTGTCTTTATGCCATAAAGATTATGATATGTGCATCCATGTTTCTCATTTTGGTCTGTCTTAAGGAAACCATGTTGTGTTGTGTTCGTGCCGAACGAATCTTTACTTATGATCCAAATAGTTGATATATGAAACACTTTGTGTCTATTCTATCGTATCTTCACCTCATGTCCCTCCTTGAGAAGTGCAATAAGTATAAGTTATGGATTGATAAGTGTTACTTCCATTCATGATGTTTATGCTCGGGTCCCTCAATGACCCTTCGTATGTTAGTATGATGGTTGTTGTGGAAGCGTGGTGATGTGTTAGGTAGGGGAGTAGATGTTGTTGAAGGTGAAAATTTTTATGTGATTTCTTGAGCTAAGGCTATAGGATAAGGGGAAAAAAGAGATGAACTTTCGTTTCGTGAAATAGTTAAGAAGGAGTTATGTGACGAAAACCTTACTGACAATGATTGAATTGGCTGGTCTTAGTTGGGAGATCCATGAAGTGGGTGTAGAAATGGTAGGCTTGAATATTGTGATTGATGAAAACGCAAACCAATACGCTATGCGGTTAGTACTCTTTGTTTTAAAACTTGGGTGTGTTTGACAGTAGTGATAAAGTGAAGTATTTTTCTTAATGAGGTGTAGAGTACAAGGACCAGTAGCTAAAGCTAGCATCTCTTTCCTCCGAGTTAGGCTTCAACATAAAAGTACTATGTAGTGGGACTCAAACTCTTGTGTTTAGATGTGTGATGGGAGAATTACAAGTGGAAATTATGAAGTATGTTGTTTATTTATTATTTGGGGCATAGTCAAGTAGTGTCTCTAAGTGAGATTCATTCATTTTAAATTGTACGGTGGAGAATGCATCTCTCCCCATCTTTTGCGAAATCTAATTTCATGATTAGTACCAATGGAAATCAAGCCTATGATCACCAAATAAACTTATACCATATGTTGTGATGATCATGATCACTAGAATTCATGTACAAGGTCATCCCTATGTCTGTTCATATCCTCTCATGCTTCATGCTTACACAATTCACTTGGAAACATCATGAATGCTTTTCTTGAGGTCTGTGTATGTTTCCTTCAGAGAAAATTCTTAGAGTAAGGTTACGTCCTTTATTCCATATTTTTGGAGCTTCAGCAAGTCCCTACCCATCATTCGGGGATGAATGATCCCAAGGGGGAGATAATGTAACACCCCACACTTTTGGGCTAAAGTTTGAATCATATTTTGTACGCGTATAGACCCAAACCCAAATATTCTTTGTTAATATATGTGTTATGGTCAATACTATAGTGTGTGAATACCTTTGAATATGATCTGAGGTCACAAAAATCCCCTAACTCAAAGACGAATTGAAAACTTTCCAATTGATTGATTTTTAGTGAGCGTCTAAACTTTGGTCAACTTTCATCGACCATAACTTCTTGTATATAATGATTTAGAGGTCCTACTATATTCAAATGAAAGGTATTTGAGTCTTCATTCCAACGCCGCCGATTTTGCCTTAGTCTGATATCGGAGTAGAAAGTTATACTCATTTTACTTAGAAGTGTCTGTCTGCCAAAGTATGATGACGAGGCTGATAACCTATCAACTAGGTGATGGGCCATCATCCCTAGTCGTCATCCTAGGGAAGAAAGTGGTACAATTCATCCCAAAAGTGTTTACCTAGGGGACGACCTATCACTTGAGTGACAACCCATCAACCTTGATCGTCAACTGATGAAGTTCTGCGATTTTTTTGGTTTCCTTAGGAGTATTTTGGTCTTTTCCTCACATTAAAACCTACCCCATGAATATAAATCATATCCTAAGCATTATATCCATTTGGCTACAAGTTTTCAACATCTCAAATCCTCTCTACTCTAAAAAATAATATCAAACTAGGGTTTCCTCCAAGAATAAGAAATCAAGAAAATCAATCCTTAAGTCCAAGATTTCCAAGGAAAAAATCAAGATTCAAGTTCTACTCTTTAAAACTTGTAATCTAAGGTACGTGGGGTTTTCCTAAACTACATGGGCATGATGAAATTGTTTCAAAAACATTTACATGTTGAGAAATCATGAATTTACAAAAGGGTATTGAAATTTCAACTACAATTATGCATTGTGAATCTTTCTTGATAGCAAAGTTTTGGTCTTGAGTCCTCCTCCCTTAAATTCGGTTATTGTTTACATGTATATATATGTATGAATATGGTTTGATGTTTGAAACTTGAATTGAGAGCATGAACAATTCTAATCCCTCTCTTGTTATAAAACCCCTTGTTTCATATGTTATGCATTATTCAATTGCATATTGAGAAGCATGATTCAAATGTCTTTACTATTTTTAAGCCTTGATTTTGGATATGAACTGAAGAGAGGGTGATTCTATCTAATATAAATGAAAAGTATGATTCAAAGAGATCGCATGGTTTGTTACAGAATACCTGACCACCGCATGTTTGTTGAAATGTTGAAAAGAGAGAGTCTTTGCATGATTTTACATATGTCTTGAAATATGAATTCTCTTATATTGTTGAATGTTTTGGTGGTCTGAACTTTGTTTTGAATGAAAGAATTGTACCTGATAATTTATGGCTTAGAAGATATGACTTGCAAGTATTGGTATGACAATATCAAAATAGTTAATGCCATAATATACTCAAAACAGAATAGAAATGAGATTTTATTCAGATTTTCAGAATTTGAGTTCTTAAATATGCATGTTCAGAAATGGTTAAAAATGGGCTTAAGAGATATTAGGTGGTTACCCGAAGAAGGAACGAGTTCAAATAACTCATTGCCCAAAATCGTGTTTTGTCAATACAGGTTATTTTGACCAAAAAAGGGATTATACGTTGGCTAGTGCCTTATGGCATATTAGACTCAAAAATTCCAACTCTTGCGGCAAACTTGGGTTGGGGGCTTACCCTCCGAGTCAATGGCGGATTCCATATAGCCTGTGGAATATCAAACTTGTAGGGTGTACCACCTAGCTCAAAAGTAAGACAAAGATGTTGAGTTGATTTACAAAACTATTTTTTTAAAGGCATATTTACTATGCCCATGGATTTTCAAATGGTTTATGATGATGTATTTTTTTCATGAAATGCTCTCACTTACTTTATGTATCATTATTTTTATTTTGAATTGCTTTGCGTACTAGTACATTTGTATTGACCCCTTATATTTCAGGATCTAAAACACAATCCCGGGGTCTCGCTAAGCAGTAGATTGGGTTGTCCAAAGTTTGCAGTTTGTGAGCCTCCCTTATTCCGGAAGGCCTAATGTATAAGTCATTGTTATTTTATTTTTATTCATGGTCCGACTAGGGGCCTTGTCCCAGTCTTCATACAAAGGTTATTTTTAGTTAGTAAAGATTTCCCAGACTAGAGTTAGATGTTTTTGATCTAATGAACTCATTTCAGTATTGATTAGTTTGAAATAAAAGTTGACCATGATTCCGTATTATTTTATATTCCACATTTTTCCTTCATATTATATGAATGTGTGTATCATTGCCAGATAGAGAAGGGCGCTCGGGCCTTCATGGTTTGAGATGCTTGTCGCGGCCAGGGCCTCGGTTTTGGTCGTGACAAAACATTACTAGTGGGTTGGTATGAGAAAGGATATAGCAGATAGTGTAGCTTGTTTCCTTTGTTTCTAGTTGGTTAAGGCCGAGCATTTAAGTCCAGGTGGATTGCTTCAGCAGTTACCCATTCTCGAGTGGAAGTAGGAACGAATCACTATGGATTTTATGACTATGTTGCGTCGCATTTTCTATGGATCAAATAGAGATTGGGGCCATCATAGATCAACTGACCAAGTGTATATATTTCCTTTTGGTACAGGTCTTCTTTAGTGCTGAGAGGCTGACCCGTATCAACTTTTGTGAGATTATGCGACTTTATGGTGTGTTGGTGTCTATCATATCAGATCGAGGCTCTGTGTTTATTTATCACTTCTAGAAGACTTTTCAGGATGAGTTGTGTACTCGAGTTTACCTTAGCATGACATTTTACCCCAGATTAATAGTCAGTCAACACAGATAATCCAGGTTTTTGAGGATATGATCGACACTTATGTGATGGATTTTTGTGTCCAGTGGGAGAAACATTTGTCTTTAGCAGAGTTTGCCTATAATGAAAGCTACTATTCTAGTATCAATATGGCTTCTTTTTAGGTATTGTTGCTCTCCAATAGGTTAGTTTGATGTTTTTGGGAGAGACCTTAAGGTATGAACATGCATTTTGAGTCCTTGGATTGAGTTTGAATCATTCAGGATAGACTTTGAGTGGATCAAAGTAGGCAGAAGTGCTATGCAGATCATAGACTTTATTCCTTGAGATTTGGCATTGGTGATCATGCTTTCCTTTGAATTTCACCTATGAAGGGTGTGGTGGGTTTGGAAGAAGGGGCAATCTTAGCCCGAGGTATAATGGTCCATTTGAGATTCTTTGTCTGTTGGTGATGTGGTTTATGTGTTATCTTTTCCCCCAGTTTTATAAGCTGTTCATCTAGTTTTCAATGTTTCTATATGTCACCATTATATTCAGGATGAGCCTCATGTCATTCATTGGGAGTCAGTTTAGTTAGATAAGAGGTTGTCTTTTTTTTGAGGATCCGGTCTCTATTTTTACTAGGAAAGTTAGACGGATGTGCTCTAGATTTATCCCTATGATTAAGGTTCAGTGTCCACATCGACCTATAGGTGAGGCTACTTAGGAGGTCGAGTCTGATTTGCGTAGTTCTTATCCCCAACTATTTGTTGATTCAGCTATTTCTCTTGTATTTAGTTCAAGGACGAACTAGCTCTTTAGTGGTGGATGATGTAACAACCTGAAATTTTTATGAAATATGTGATATATGTGTTTTTATATGATTTGACTAGTTTACCACTCTCCGTAGTTGCATTATGGTATTTCTAGTGTGTGGGGTTGATTAGCACGATTCCCAATGTATTTTCCTGCCATTTGTGCGATATTATAGTTTTTGGTAGCTTCGAGAGCCTTATTATGGACTTCTATGATTATCTTTTGATTCGTGCGACAAATGGCAGAACGAATTGCGCCAGCGGGTCGGGAACGTCGAGTTTAGGTTGGTAACTTGTTTGGTCTAGTATTATGGCTTTTAAACCTCATTTCGATCCTCGATTTGAAAAGTTCTAATTTTGGGTTTGGGGGGGTCAACTTTGTAAAAATGATGCTTTTTTTTTCAAAAATATGGTATTGTCATTGAGTCTGGAGCATCGAATTTGATAGGGTATAAAATTTTATTTGCTCTGAGGGAATTTTGGATCAATCTCGAGCAGCCCGTAGGGACTCAGAATGATCAAAATCCCCAATCAGTGTGCCAGTTATCTGGTGCACTCAAGTGATTATGATATAGTACCTCAATTGAGATAGGGCCAGGAGACTCAGTGTCATGATCGCGGCACCCCATCCGTGATTACTATAGCTGAGTCAAACGAGGCACTGCAATCACTACCTGTGGTCTGCGATCGCGGGCACTGGGTATAAATAACCATGTTTCATCTTTTTTCACCATTTTTTAGACTTGGAGCTTACAGTTTCATGGATTTGAGAAATTTCCTCCATTTCTAAGGTTGGGTAAGCTCCATTACACTTATTTAAACTAATTTCTTCCATCTTTAACAATAGATTCTTGTTTTTATTCGAATTTGAAAGTAGAAATTGGGGATTTTTGCCCCAAAGGCCGAATATTGTATTTCTTCATATTAAACCCCAAATTCACTTCTTTCTACTTGAATAATGTTTCTAATCCTATAGTTACTAGTTCTTCCTCAATTTCATCTTCAAAACAACTTCGATTCTCGATATTTAAATAGATGTCAGATTTTTCCCAGTAAAGTTTAAAAATGAGTTTCTTTGATTTGGTCCTCATTTTTAACTCCTTTTCTCTTGTTTTTCATATATAGAATCGTAAAGACATGAGGAATATATTTTTAAAATAAAGTTACAATTTTGTCCTTCTTTTTTGAAAACTCATTCTGGGGATTCATTTTTACCCCGACTCAAAACTAACCATTATGGGTGTCATTGGCCTCTTTTTGATGTGAAGATTTTATATTTTTATATTTTAGTTAATTTCAAGTCCTTTTGTGAGGTGTATAGCATTGGGTTTGAAGTATAGTGGAATAGTTTCGGCATTCGAGGTAGGTTATGTATGGCTTAACTCTTTCAGATCGGGTTGGGTAGTTAATTTGTAAATAAAATACATGCTAAGGGTGTGGGAACTTATCATGAAAAATTTCTATCTTATTGTGTTATGCCTGTGTGGGAGGACTATAGGTGACGTATGTGTTGGATTTGGTATATTATGTGCTACATGTGACCGTGTGGGGTCCTATGTGATGATTGATAGCCTATATACATGAAAATAAATGTGTTTTGCTTGATGAAAAGCCTGTTGTGGTTCCAATTGTGAAATGTGATGTATTTTTACTCTATTGGCATATGAATAATGTCAGAAATTATGGATGGTTGCAAATAATGAGTAGATAATTGACTCACGTAATTGGTATATTGGTTGGTTGTGAAAATACACATTGCAATTAGTTTTGAACATTGCATCATCATTCTTATGGCATCACACACATAATTTCAGTTGTTTTTCATGCTTTATATATACTTCTTGTTGTTGTCGTATGTGTTTTTGATTTGTGTCTTATGTTATGTATATGCTCTCGAAAACACTTGAAACACTGGAAATATTGGAGATTCTGGAAACACTGGGAACATCGAATTTTATAGTCCTTCTCTGAGGGAGGTACCAGAGAGAAGTCATGGATATTGGATCTTATAAACCTTCTCTGAAGGATCTGACAGAGAAGAGTAATGGATATTGGTTGTATACGGGTTGACAAGCACTCTATGGGTCCTATAATGTATGCGAGGTAGTATATGGGTTGATAAACACTCCATGGGTCCTACGTTAGGTAGATTTATCTTCGTAGGTGTATACATAGGTAGTGCGATAACCTTATGCTTCACCCTTATTATCATTATCA
The DNA here is from genome assembly GCA_030864215.1 of Capsicum pubescens. NCBI lineage: Eukaryota > Viridiplantae > Streptophyta > Magnoliopsida > Solanales > Solanaceae > Capsicum > Capsicum pubescens. The sequence continues at coordinate 84,080,346 of CM061544.1, read as the reverse complement.
TCATTATCATTATACTCATCATCTTTATTATCATTATCATCATTATTATTATTGCATTTACTTTACTATGCTTGTGATGTTTTGTATATCTTGTTTTAACTTGTCACCTATCCTTTATTCTATCTTTCCTTACTTGTATTTGATGCTCTCGTATATGTTGTTCTCTGTTTCTTGCTTATACGTGGTATAAATGTATGCTTGTATTCCTTTATGGTTCTTTGTTGTAATATATATTGATTTTATAGAACAACTAGTGCTAGCTGTGTGGTCTACAATTGTGGGACATTTTCTAATTGCAGGTGGCATGCCCTTAGTGTGTATTTTGTATGTTTTATTACCTACTTTTCTTAGTCGGCCTATGATACCTACATAGTACAAGTGGACCGTACTTATGCCTATTGCGCCCTTTCGGTGCGCCCTAGTTTAGTTGTTTTGAGCGACTATTGGAGCTTTAAAGGTAGTGGGTGATTTTTAGGTGATTGCATGTGTTCTATGACCTTTCTCTATAGACTATGTCTTTACTTTCATTTAAAAGATAGAGTTTCTCTTGTATTTTGTACATCTTATGTATTTCATTTGGATTCAAATTGTATTAGGTATGTTCTTACACTATTGACAGTAGGTTTTTTGAAATGTATGGTATTCTGGTTCATTTCTCCTACATTTGTGATATTGTAGGGTTCGGCTTCATTCTAGAAGTATTGCCTTGGGGTTATTATTGTCTTTTCCTCCTAGTGTATCAGTTTGGATGATAGGATTACTTTTCAAGGTTTACTGTAACAAGTGCCATCACGACCCTTGTTTTTGGGTCATGACATTATTTTTTCATGAAAATAAAAATATTGGGTTAGTTTAACCTCTAATGGATCTTGATACCATGAAAAAATGGTGTTCCAATCTTACAATTAATTACGTAGCTACATCAATATATACATGAGTTTCTTAGATAGTAAGACTTCAAAAGGTATCATGGCTAAGGACTCTTAATCTAGAAACAATTACATGACTCACGACTTCTTTAAGTGAGGTCCTAAAAATCAACAACTGTCTACAAATACACGTTAGCTTATATACCTACATGTAATTATCCTTACATAGCTATGATAGAGTTACTTTTGTTAAAAGATTGTTATATTTATGGAGTCATAAGGTTCAGCAGTTGCTTGTTATTTATAACCCCACTACAAGAAATGTGAGATCTATTCCTTTCCAAAATTTTATTCTCAAAGTAACCTTTAATAAATATTTAAAAGATTTCAACTCAAGAAGAAGTACAAAATCTTGATGATTACTATACGATCTCTAAATGTACCAACGAGTTGATGGATTTCACTCTGGGATCAATTGAATGATTGAGAGAGATTAACTATGCAACACAACCTTTATGGTGTTTGATACATTTTAACAAAGGAGTTCGCATTGATGGAGTTATCTATTTCTGCGGTCCTTACTACCATAAAATACTGGCATTTAATGTTAGAATCGAATTTTAGAACTATGATTTTATAGTAAGCCAAAGTACTGTTTTGTAACTTGATAGAACTTGAGGGTAAATTGCAACCATTCATTGTTCAAGATTGTATAAGGGAGATATAGATTTGTGGATATTAGAGAAGTCTAAAGAATAGGTGAAGCATACTATTATTGCCTCTCCGATGACACTTTCTATTAGCAAGGAATATGTATTGTCATTCGCTTCTACTAGTAGTTATCAAACATGGATTTCGAAAGAAATATCTTACATACTATACTAGCTCATACCTGTCAGCCAAAATAAGGAAAACACTGGCCCACCAAATTTTTTTTCCGAAAGAATCAATCTTCATTTCTTCTTTCACCTAAATATGGCTTACAAGAACATCATATTTTTTTCATAAAATTACTACAACACCTTAATATTCATTACACATTGTCTCATATACTACACTAACTTACAATACTACTATATAAGAAAATCAAGAAACATTGGGTCTGTACTAACTTACAATACTACTATATAGGAAAATCAAGAAACACTGGATCTACTAGAATCAGAACATCTTAAACTTATAGTCCATTAACACATTCTCGATTCATACTTCACATCTACTTATCCATGCTACCTTTAAAATCTCTTATTAGATATACAAGCATCAAGGGGTTTCCCTACTAAATAAAAATCAAGAGGTGAAGCTTAGGTAAAATAATTATTGACGCCTCTATCCTTTTACTCACAACATACACTTGATCTTTACTACCTAAATGACAAGTCACCGCGAGATTCTCCTCTAGTTTTTATATATCCTAACTCACCTTAACTAACCACTCTCTCCCTCTACTGAATTTCAGAATAATCTGTAAATCGTTACTAAATCTTAGCAAACACAACAAGGGCATACCGCCTCATCACTCACTTACTAGTTATATGGCTCTAGTTACACTCTCCGATCAATCACTAGTCCCACTTTCTGACTTCTAAATTTATGACTTCATATTTCTAGTTGTGGAATCATCTTATTTATTATAGGTTCTTATAACACCCCAGTTTATACTATCTCTAGGGTGGAAACATTACCCCAACATTCCTCTACATACCTTCCCTCTGAATTTAAATCATCGATTATAATGTTCTTGAAAAGGTCTGAGTACGCGTATCACCTTGACTCAACTGTACGATTCTTGAAGATAGGATCATATGAATAAAATCTATAGACATTGATTCAGTAATGAACTCCTCTCAAATCCTTATGTAGTTTAATAACTTTTTGATGAAGGAATCTATAACTTTTTGATGATGCAGTCTAAAAGGATCACATCATTAGGAATTTGTCTTTTTGTACTTCTACCACCTCAACAACGAGGCACAATTAGCATAATTCAAGCCAAATAGGAATATGGGTATGTTTCTTATGGATAACTCTATTTCATAATTTGGAGTATGAATGAATGGAAAATCTTTACAAAATTCCCTGTAGCCTTCATATTATATGAGTGTTTTAAAACACACCCATAAGTAAGACTACTAGACACTTTAGGAAACTTGAAATTCTGGAACTAATAGCATATTTTTCACGAAACAAGACTAGGACCTGGACGTAATAAGTGCCCAGAACCATTAGGGCCCGAGATAATCTGAAGCACTATCAAAACTCTCAATCTCAATGACTCAGAACCTACGAGTCATAGGGTGAAACTATAAGTCGTTGGGAGACCATACAATTCATAGGGTGACTTTTTTTTAAGGAAGTGGGGAGTGGAAATTTATTCTCAATCTATGACTCATAGCTAGACCCTACGAGTCATTGCATGAGTCATTGGGATTGATTCCAGTAGCTTTTTAGACTATTTTAACAGGGTTGTTATGTCTTTTTTTACTCTTTCAACATAAAAAATATATTGTTAAAGATATCCTAAGGTTGATTAATAAACTTAAACTACCCCAATTCCTCAATTAACTCAATAATCAAGCGACACTAAGAATATTTTGAGCCAACATGCAATTTTTCTTCTCTAAGCCAAAAATAAGTATTCTTTGACATCATGCCCCAAATCCAAAGATTTTACCAATGATTTTTCATCAGGTATGTGGAATTTTTTTCACTTTTTTCCTTTCAACCATTGAGTTCCAAAATTATTTCAAAATCTTAGATTAATTTAATCTTCAAGTTTAGGATATTTCGTGAAAAGTGTGAATTCCATTACCATTTAGTTTTTTGACTTGATAAACCCATGAATATATGTTTTCCCATAATATTGAGAATCTTTACATACTCATGATTACGAAATCTCATTATATTGATAAATTACTAATTTTGGGCTTGAGTTATAAATTTTTTTATTACGTTCAAATTACAAATTGACATTTGTAGTGTATGCTTCAGAGATGGCGGGTTATAAACTCCCAATGACCTTTGATTTTATGCATATGTTGATGAATACTAATTCCTTCATGTTTAAATAATGTAGAATGTTTTTTCAGATAAAGTATCTGCAACTCTAGACTCACATAAAAGTATTATGAGTTTGTCAGTTATTCATTCAACATGAACTATCCAGTTATTAGTTGATATTCAGTCGGGTGAAGTACTTAGCACCGAGAAGATGTAGGGACAAAGACTCATATGTTGGTTAGGCTGAGACATTTATTAGAAGTACCTAAGTCCTAGAACTACAGTGCTACCATAGTTTCTAAAGAGTCAACCCTCAAACAAGGCTTGATACTGTAGTCCCTTCATATATCAGTTTAGTGAATCCACATCAGTCAATGTTCATACCCTTGGCAAATTATAAAATAGCCCTCCGGCTGAGTGATTAGCTTAACTTAGGGTATATCAATTAATAACATCTCCCACAGTCAGATGCAGACATTGGATGAACTTGTATTCAGTTTATCTAACATATTATGTGGTTACATGTTTATTATTTGGTAATTGCATGAGTTTACATTTTCAAGTTTCATTTTAAGTTTATTATGTCATCCTCAGCATATTCAGTTCATATAGTGTAGTGCATTTCCTGCTTGCTCAGTACATTCAATGTATTAACCACATACTTTCAATGTACTATATTGCTTTATAATATAAGTTCAGATGTTCAACATCTAGATCATGGTTATTACGATATCCTACCACTTTAAGAGCAGCGCTTGGTGGGTCCTTATCCTTCTAGGACAAGACTTATGTCTACTTATCTCTATTTTAGTTTTTAAGTTTTCAAATAGTTAGAGTTAGTTGGGTGCTTGTACAGATAACTTATCTTAGTAGAAACTTTTAGACAGAAAGTTAGATTTTCAGTTTAATGTTTATGTTAGATAGTGTTTGTTTGGAAACTCAGTAATCACATTAGTTTTATTTATGATTATATTACTTTAGTTTAGCACCCAAACAATGTCCTTTTTACCAATCTTATTATAAATTATCACTTTCCAAACTTGAATTCAATAATTAACAAGTTAAATATTCATTAGGATGCATTGTAACTAAATAAAAAACAACCAATTAATATGCACACATACAACCAAATTGAGCCTTAACTCCAATTCAACCATAACCTACTCAACAACTAATGTATCTAAGGACATAGAAATATTCAAAATAAGGGAATATATACAAGTAATTCGGTTTTATGCACTTACTTTTTAAATATCTATATATATAAATAAACATACGCTCTCTCACACCTCCACAATTCATCCTTATCTACCACACAATCAAATTCTCAACTTCCATCACACCCCCATTAATCATTTGCATCACCACTTTCCCTAAATTCTCTTATTGGCATACAATCACACCACATCTCATGATCTCAACCAAAGGACCATATTTCACACATTAAGTATCTCTAGCCAAATAAGATTTAAGGCATTAACATGAGTGCCCCAACTCATCTCCATTGAGATATCATCCTTCGAATATAGACCAACTCATGCCCACATTACTACTCAATTAGCATGAAAAATGAAATAGCAGGCAAGCATTATAAATAGATACTCACACAAATGCCTTAAGCCTTATAGAACACAGTAAGACCCATGCAAATATAAGAAAAACAGAAATCTAAAAGAAATATTATAAATCACTCAAAACCTGGTGTCATAACATAAGAGAATTTAATACAATATCCAAAACTAAAAATACACAATCTCTCTCTTAAAATAAAAATAAAGACAAATAGAGATAGAATAGGTCTAAATCAGCCCCGAACACTGGAGTGAATCAGTACCTTGAGATTTTGAAAACTACACATAAAATTAGTTATCTCATTAAGTGCTCATTCTAGGATCTACTTCAAAAAGGCATAGTAGTGGTGAGTATGGTCCATTTGTATTCAGTAGGTATTATAGGCCGACTGAGTAAAGATAAAAATATGATAGGTAAAACTAATACTATGAGCAGGTCAATTGCCAGCAGAAAAATTCACTATCTCCACTAATTGTTCTAATATGTATATACAAAAAAATGGAAATAACATATATTGATATATGAAAATACATAAAGCTAAGCACAAGTCAAGTAAACTAGGTAAAATCAAGCATGATACATATACAAGTTAATGCAATGCAATTTGGATTGAATGAATGATGAAAGCCATTGCTCGACCTTCTGTATACACTAACAGAGTACTTAGCTTTAAGTAGGACCCATGGGGGTTTCACAATCCATATACTATATCTCATATCTCAAATAGTATTACTCAATGGTACAAATATCTCATGAATGTATATGTATGGAATGAGGATTTAATGCTCACAATCAGTCCAAAAATGAGGATATCCAATCCAACTGTATGACCCCACAAAATTCTAAGCTTAACTCAGTCTATTAAAACTTGAAAAGAGGTCCCAAACTTAGAAAATTTCAGCCAAGTGTTTATACTTAGAAGTATTTTAGCCTTCATAAGTTGGCGATCCTATTTTATGACCCTTATGACCTTAAAGTATCAATTTTTAGGTTTATTCATGATTAGGAATGTTAGTAGGTCAATTTGAAAGGGTTTTGGATTTTTTGAACCTCGTTTGAACCATGTTCAGGTGACAAAAATAGTGGGTTGATGCGATCTCGATGCGTCGCATCGCCCATCACGTCGAGAGACAATTTCCCCCAAGCTTTCAGTGCAATTCCAGTGAACCAACACGAACTGGACGTGGCGTGTTGGTCATCGCGTTGATGCCATCGATGCGGCACATCTGTCTGCGCGTCATAGGGCACATTTTCAATTATTAAAATCCCGCATCCAGAGTGGTATTTGGGTCATTATCCCACCTATTTTCAGCCCCAAAATATAAAATCAAATGACCCTAGAGGCTAAATTGCTCACTTTCTTTCAAATTCTCTTTAATTTACTCAAGAGCAATAAGGCTTTTAATTTCAAGAGCAAATCTTCAAGATAAAACCATCAGTCTTTATGAATTCAAGCATCAAGGTATGTGAAGTGTTCATCCAAGGGTTTTCTTCCACCCTTGGAGTTTAAGAAGCTCTTTTAAACAACAAGTTAATTGATTTCATGATTTCCATGTGGGATTTGAGTGTATTAATGATTATGATGTTAATTGTATTCTAATCCATGGTTTATTTCAAGTTTCATGTGAAATTATTTATCATGTTTGTAGTATCATGTGAATTCATATTAAAAGCCCTTGATTTTTAAATTAGGATTTGAAATTATGATGCCTACGTGTTGTTTAGTATCATGTGCATAGCTTATGTTCCCCAGGTGCTTGATAAATTGCTCATGTGAATTAAATGTGAAAATCATGACATGCTAGCATATGTGCAAGCTTATATCTTACAAGTGTTTGATAAAATGCCTCCATGAATGAGTTGTGAGCAAGTGAACATTGTTATGATTTTTAAGTTTATGCTATGCTTTACTTTTCATGCTATCGAGTCCTAGGGGTATTCAATAACCAAAAATCTAGCTACTTACCTAGAGTTACAGTACTTACAAAATAGTCCCAGTAGTGTCACGAACAGTAGTACTCAGTAATCAGTCACAGTCTCAGTTCAGTATTTAGTTCAAAACTCAATAGTATTTCATCAGTCAGCGGAACCCAGTAAACTCAGTTCAGTTCAGTAAGACTACACGATCAGTAACAGTTAAGTCCAGCCTAGTACAGTTTAGAAATTAGTATAGTATATATTCAGCAGTGAGTATGATTCAGTGCCGAGTGAACATAAGGATGGGGACTCACCTTTCCGTTGAGAGTGTGATCCTTCGAAACAGTCCTTGCATTCCAGAACTATATAGCCAGCGTAGGTTGAGACATTAACCTGCCAGTTGAGGGTTGATGGGGTATTCCACCTTCCAGATAAGGGTACCACCATTCTCGTTCAGAGTACCTACCAGATGAGGGTGACTCAACATTTGTGTTTATCTATGGCACGATACTGACACCCTTCCAGTTGGGGTTACAGGTTGGACCCCAATCAGTTCAGAAAAAGGGCATGTCGATTAGATGATTACCTCCCACAATTTTAGTTTCATTCTCAGTATAGAACTCAGTTCAGTTCTATAGAACTAGGACTGTCAGGTACAGTCACCCAGCTCAGCATAGAACTCAGTTCAGTTCTAAAGAATCAGGACTGTCAGAAATAGTCTCTCAGTTAACAGTGATTCAGTTATCAGTAAACTTAGATATCAGTCATTCAGTTATCAGTTAATAGAACTTAGTACCCAGTGTTAATATGATCTTAGTTACAACATGTGTAGATATGTGCATAGTATCACATAATTAGTATATACAACAGTCTCACATATACATGTACTCTCATTCAGTTATATTTATGTTACTCAGCCAGTTATTGTTCATGCATATGAACCCATGCATTTAGCCTTACCTCACTTATCATACAAGTATATTCAAAGTACTGACGCATACCTTTATTTTGTGCTATGATGCCTTATATCATAGGTTTAGATGCACGGGCTCCTAAGCATACTTAGTAGTCTAGCCTATTAGCAGCAGACTTAGTGGTAAGTCCTAATAGTTTGAGGGCAAATTTGTTATTTTAGTATTTCAGTACGTTTTTCAGTAGTTGGAGTTAGTTGGGGGCTTGTCCCATCAACTCCAATTTTAGACAGTTTAGTTAGAGGCTTATCAGACTAGATTATTTAAGACAAACGTTCAGATTTTAGTTTTTCATTATCAGTATTTGATATTCAGATGTGAACCTTATAGCAATTTTAGCCCATTTTCTGCATTTCATTATTATTATCATTCAAATATTGTAGCAGGTACTAGTCATGCATTAGCTTGTGGTCCTTCGGGATTATGAGCATCGTGTGATGTCCGAGGTGCAGAATCGGGGCGTTACACCAACCAACTCAAATGTATAAATAAGTGAACCCAAATATTAACTTAATATCTCCACATTTTAAGAAGCTCAATGATTAGCACCATCAGAATAAATATGCATGTAAGATATTATTTATATCACATCTACCCATATCTCAAGTAAAACTATCATGATAAAGGCAGTGTAACACCCCGAATCTGGTACCTGAAATGCTAGATGGTGCTCATGACCCTGAAGGACCACAAGTTAACCCATGACTAATATTTGTGCCTGTATACTGCATGATATACTGTATAATGCAGAAACATAAAATAAAAGGCCATAAGGTTCAAACTGTAACATAATATCTGATAAAATATAACATCTGGGATAGGGTATAAATGCCCCAAACAAAACTTTCTAAACATACTGTAGTCTGAAAAGCCTCTAAAACATAACTGTATCAATAAGGAGATGATGGGACATGCCCCCAACTAACTCCAACAAATAAACTAATTAATGAGATAAAAAAGAAATGATCATATCCCCAAAAGATAAGGACTCACTGCTAAATCTGACTGCGGAGACTGGAATGCTGCTGATGCTCTGGAGCTCGTGCTTCTGAAGCTAAGGTATAAGACACCATAGCACAAATGCGTCAATACTTTGAATGTATAGGTATATATGTGAGGTAGGCCGAATGCAAAGGGTTTGTATGCATGATCTATACTAACTAACTGAATAATATGAACGTGAGAATATATGCATGAATACACAATAATTGTAACTGAGTTCATGATAACATGATTACTGAGTATGAGTACTGATAACATGAGATACTAATAACTGTATAACTGAAATAACTGATACTGAGCAACTATATCTGACAGTCTAGATTCTGATAGAACTAGTTGAGTTTTATACTGTTCTGAGTTGATTGTATCTGACAGTCCTGAATTCTGTAACTGAAACTGTGGGAAGTAGTATCTAACCGACATACCCCAAAATATGCCGTAATTGCTGAGCTTGGGTCCAATCTATGCCCTGATTAGAAGGGTGTCAATACCGCGCCACTAGTAAGGACAAACTATGGGTGACCCTCATCTGATAGTGTCCCTAAAAGAGAATGGTGGGACCCTCATCTGACAGTGTTTATCAACCTTATCAACCCTCATCTAATAGTGTTGATGTCTCAACCTATGCTGGCTACATAGTTCTGGAATGCAATGATGACTTCTAAGAATCACACCCTCATCTGACAGTATGTGTTCCAATCCTTGGGGTTCACTCGGTGATAATTCCTACTCCCATCTGAATAGACACTAAACATGGTTAACTGAATAGTACTACACTGAATTCATGGAGTTTCGTTAACTGACGGAATACTATTGATACTACTGAATTACTGAGCTTTCCTGAGTCACATGACTGACTGAGTTCTATGGATCATGGCTTGATTGAGGATACCGTGAAAACATGTCACTGACTCTAGGCACACAATTATATTTTTTGGGTACAAGTACCCCAGGACTCGATGGAAGGAAACTAACAAGGAATGACATTTTTGAATACATGACCAACATCAACAATCCATAATACAATAGTTAGAGATATTTCATGAGCATTTGATTATCATAGCTTGGTACGTGAATAAGATAGCATGTATACATGGAATAATTTAATAAGGCTAACTCATGAGCAATCCCACGAGAAATTTCAATACATAAGAATAATATGAAAGTCATTTTGAACATAAGGTTAAAGCATACATTGTCATTTGGGTCACAATTTAGCTATAGTGTATAATTTTTATCCCTTTAGGATTTTTATCAAACACCTTACATGCACCACTTAAGGCATAGGCGAAATCATCAAATTTCATAAATCATAAACCACCAAATTCATGGATTTCAATTTATATGCTAATGTAGTTTTCATAATTTCACATAAGGATCCCAACATGGGAATCAAACAACAACCATCACATAACTTGAGTAACCCATAACATAATAATCATGATTCATAATTTAAAATAGGGTTATTGAGATTTATGGATGAAAGGAATCCATAAATCAATACAACTCATACCTTAGTTCCTGATTTAGCAAAGATTGATGGAGAGAATTTCTTGAAATTAAATCCCCAATTGAAACCCTAGTTTATTCTTGAGAGAAAATTGACAGAAACTAGTATATTTTAGGTGATGAATGGCTAAATCATGTGTAATTGGGTTTAAATAGGGGTGGGAAATTGACCCTTTTAACCCTGGACACGTCTTTTAAAATTGGTGAAAATTTTCTGACCTGTACCCTTTGGCGCGACGCGGCGCTATCGCGCCGTGTCACTGGAATTTGACAATTGAGATTTGGGAGACCTCCACGATGTGGTGAAATTCCAGAGTCTTACTAGAAATTGACAAATGTCATTTTTTCTTACGGCACGACGCGTCACTAACTGAGATGACGGTGTTTTACGATTTAAACTTGAAATAGTCATAACTTCTTACTCGGTTATCGAATTTAGGCGAATCTTATATCGATGGAAATCTTATTGAATTTCCCACATAAGCATCTTCGAAAATCCCACGTGTATAAAAGTGGATCTCCTTTGGTCTAGCATTTAGTTAGTGGTGAAGAGGTGAGCTTTCATTCTCCAGAAGACTTGATCATTCCACCAGTTTATTTTCTTTAAGTAGAATGAAAAAATTTATATTATCATTAATATTATCATTATCATTGTCATTTTCATTTTCATTTTCAATGTTAGGAGCATGTCCCGACTTAGATCATTTTTAGATTTGTTTAGAGGCTTTATGCATATTGTTGTGGTTGGGTATTTTTGGATGAAGTTTCATAAGCTTTGAGTTTCTACTATTCCTATCTTTTTATGTGTTTGGAAGTCATCCATTTCTAGATGTGTTACATCTTTCTTGATTTGGAAAAGAGGGTGGTCTCCGATCGTCGGTGGACTTGAGATACCCATCGTCGGTGGACTTGAGGTACCCAAATAAAACATCTTTGAAAGCTTATTGATTTCAAAATAGTTTCACTAGGAAGGATCTCCTTTGGTCTAGCATTTAGTTGAGAGGAGATTTGACCTATTTTCATTTCCAATTGCTTAATAGAAGTTGAATGAGACTCAACTGTTTGGTTGATTTGCGAGAAATTGCCTTTTAGTTCAAGAAACATCTTGTCTGTTCCCTCCACATTCATCAAAATTCTTGCCAAGACATCTTCGATTAAGTATTTTTTGGGGTCAATGGGATTTGCATCTTTGTTCTATGCCCAGTCATGAGGGGGCACATAACGATCATGCTTTTGATATTTGTCCCTCTAATCACCATCATATTCATAAGCCATCAAAACTTGATTCCGAGCTTGATTTTGATAGGCGCGGCGGGAACCCCCAGAATAGTTAACCAAATACTAAATATCTTCATCAAAATTTTTGGATGCTTCATCATCATAGTCCTTGGATGCCACAACATTCACTACTTCTGTGGGTTCACCTATCACATGCTTAGTAAAAATCTCCAGTTGTGTTATCATTTTTGCCATTTTCTCTTCCCTCTCTTAATATCTTTTCCTTTGCTCTTTATCAACAAAGGAGGTAGTAGGGGATCCTTTCGAGACGTCGACATCACACGTGCCCCATCCCCAATTTTCCTTGGTAACTTCCTTAAGTAAATTTGTAGCCGCATGATAAGTTAAATTCACAAGAGATCCCCCTGCCACATTGTCTACCACAATTTTGTTGAGTAGATCAAGAACTCGATAGAAGATTTGCAGAAGCATCTTCTCTAGGATCTCGTGGTTCGGACAATGCATGAGTTTTACGTTGAATCTTTCCCACACCTCAAACAAGGGTTCACTATTCAATTACCAAAAGTTTATTATTTCATCCCACAATTGTAGCAACTTTGAAAATTCCACGTGTATAAAAGTGGATTCATCTTTAAAACATGGCTTTAACATTTTTTGCACGAATTCAAGCTAGGTAGAAGTATGGGGTATTGCCATATCCTCCTCTTGGGAGCATTCATCCTCGAATGAGATTGACTGAGAGAGGGGAGAAAAGATAAACTGACATAAAAACTACACATGAATGACTGAAACATGATTTCATGACTAGCATAACTGCTAACAGAGTATATTATACTGAACATGCATATCTGATGCATGTGTAACTGATTAATGGATGCATGACTGAGATTTTTGATAACTGAATTTCTTACTAGGATAATGCATGTCTGATACATGAACACATGACTAATCTAATGCATTAACATATGACTGAATATGCAATGGTACTTAGTACCAAGTTTAAAATATAATTCTGAACATGAGACTGATACCAAGTTGTAACTGAAATCTGGACATGAAATCTGAAGAGCTTAAGGAGAACTGTTACCTTGAGCTTGATCTGAGTTAGCGGAGAAGAGGTGAGGATACTTGGTATGTATGTCTGCTTCTGCTTCCCAAGTAACTCCCTCAAAGGACTGATTTTTCCAAAGAACTTTAACTAGAGGGACTTCTTTGTTCCTCAGTCTATGAGTCTGATAGTCTAGAATTTTGATTGGAATCTCTTCGTAAGAGAGACTTCTCTGAATGTCGATGCCCTCAACAGGGACTATGACTGATGGATCCCCTATGCACTTCTTGAGCAATGAGACATGAAAAACTGGATGAACTGAGGCTTGATTTGAAGGCAACTCGAGCTCATAAGCTACCTTGCTGAGGAGACTAAGAATCTTTAAGGGACCGACATATCGGGGACTGAGCTTTCCCTTTTCTTCGAATCTCTTCACTCCCTTCATGGGAGGGAAATTTAGATAGACATAGTCACCAACCTCGAACTTGAGGTCCTTTCTACGCACATCTGCATAAGACTTCTGTCGGCTCTGAGAAGCCTAGAGTCTTTCTCTGATCAACTGGACTTTTTCTAAGGCATCAAATACCAAGTTAGGCCCTATAATTGAGGCCTCACTAACTTCAAACCAACCGAATGGAGATTTGTATCTCCTACCATAGATAGCTTTGAATGGAGCCATCTAAATACTGGAATAATAGCTATTATTGTATGAAAACTCAATCAAAGGCAAGTGGTCATCCCAACTACCCTTGAAATCAATTGCACATGCCCTTAGCATATATTCTAGGGTACGAATGACCCTTTCTGCTTGACCATCTGTCTGAGGATGAAAGGCTGTGTTGAGATAAACTTGGGTACCAAGACCCTTTTGGAATGCTTTCCAGAAATAAGAGGTGAATTGGGTACCTCTGTCTAAAATAATGGATAACAAAACATCATGAAATCTGACCAACTCTCTGATGTAGAGTTTGGCGTAATCCTCGGCTGAATAAGAGGTATGGACTGGAAGGAAATGAGCTGATTTGGTCATTCTATCTACAATGACCCAAACTGAATCATGCTGATGACGAGTACGAGGAAAACCCGTCACGAAGTCCATGTTCACTTCTTCCCACTTCAAAGTAGGAATTTTAAACTCTTGCATGGACCCACTAGGATTATGATGCTCTATCTTAACTTGCTAAAATGTAGAGCACTTAGCCACAAACTCTGGAACATCTCTCTTTATCCCACTCCATCAATAGATCTCTCGCAAGTCACAGTACATCTTTGTGGCCCCTAGATGAATAGAGTAGCGCGCACCATGTGCTTCTGTAAGAATTCTCTTCCTTAATTCATCAAAACCTGGAACACACAGATAACCCTGAAAATGTAAAACACCATCTCCCCCTTGGGAGAAAACTCTACTTTCTGTTCCTTGACTGACTCTTTCAACTTGACTAGACTGGGATCTCTATCTTGATTTTCTTTTACCTCGGAAATTAGAGATGATTTTGAACTACTCAAAACCCATATATCCCCCTCCTCTGTATCGACTAAGTGAACGCCTAGTCTGGAAAGATGATGGATTTCTTAAGATATCTTCTTCCTACTGTCCTCGACATGAGCAACACTACCCATAGACATTCTACTAAGAGCATTGGCTGCTACGTTGGCCTTGCCCGGATGATAAAGGACACTCATGTCATAATTTTTCAAGAGCTCTAACCACCTTCTCTGACGAAGATTGATATCTTTCTGAGAAAAGACATATTTAAGGATCTTATTATCTGTGAAAACATCTACATGAACAACGTATAAATAATGCCTCTAAATCTTTAAGGCAAATACTACGTATGCTAACTCAAGATCATGAGTAGGATAATTCTTCTCAGGGGGTTTAAGTAGTCTAGAGGCATAGGCTATGACCTTACCATGCTGCATAAGGACACAACCTAAACCTACTTTAGATGCATCACAGTACACTACAAACCCATCTGGACCATCTAGAAGAGCTAAAACTGGGGCTGAGGTGAGTCGAGTCTTCAACTCCTGAAAACTCTTCACAAAAGAATCTGACCACTAAAACTTGACTTTTTTCTGAGTCAATCTGGACATAGGGGATATAATAAAAAAAAATCCCTTAACAAACCGTCTGTAATAGCCACCCAGACCTAAGAAACTCCTGATATCTGATGGAGAGATAGGGCGAGGCTAGTTTCTTACTGCTTTGGTCTTTTGAGGATCTTCTCTAATCCCATCACTGGAAATGATATGACCAAGGAATGCTACTGACCTTAGCCAAAATTTGGACTTACTGAATTTGGCGAATAGCTGATGATCTCTGAGAGTCTGAAGTACAATTCTGAGATGGTCTGTATGATCATGCTCTCTGCGGGAATTGACAAGGATATCATATATGAAGACTATGACGAACATGTCTAAGTACTGCTTGTACACATAGTTCATCAAGTACATGAAAGCTTTAGGAGCATTGGTAAGACCAAAGGACATGACTAGGAATTCGAAGTGACCATACCGAGTTCGGAAAGCTGTTTTTGGAATGTTACATTTTCTGAATCTGAACTGATGATAGCCTGATCTGAGGTCTATCTCAGAGAAATAGCTGGCACCCTAAAGTTGGTCAAAAAAGTCATCAATTCGGGGAAGTGTCTACTTGTTCTTGACAGTGACTTTATTGAGCTGACGGTAATCAATACACATTATAAGAGAACCATCTTTCTTGCGCACGAATAAGACTGGTGTAGCCCACGGGGACACACTGGGTCTGATGAATCCCTTATCTAAGAGATCCTTCAACTGCTCTTTTAGTTATTTGATTTCTTCTGGTGTCATTCTATATGGAGAAATAAATATAGGCTGAGTATCTGGAAGAAGATCAATACCAAAGTCTATTTGCCTTTTGGGAGGAATTCCTGGAAGATCTTCGGGAAAGACATCTAAATATTCACTCACGACTGGGACTGATTCAAGACTGGTTGTCTCAGAACTAGAATCCTTAACATGAACAGGATGATAGACACATCCTTTAGATATCATTTTCAGTGCCCGAAGGTAGAAAACAAGATGACCTCTGAAAGGGGATACACTACCCTTCCACTCTAGGACGGGTTTACTTGGAAACTAAAACTAGACTATTCTGTTTCCGCAGTCGATTGTGGCATAGAAGGAATGAAGCCAATCCATACCGAGAGTGATGTTAAAATTAGTCATCTCTAATTCATCTAAGTCTACTGAGGTGACTTTCTAAAATATCATAACTGGGAAGTTCCTGTATACCCGTTGGGCTATGATGGTTTTACCCACTGGGGTAGATACTGAAAAGGGCTCTGCTAGAATTTTGGGACAGACTTCGAAATCAACTGCTATATAAGGAGTAACAAAAGACAAGAAAGCTCCTAAATCTAGCAAAGCAAAAACATACAAGTGAAAGATCTGTAATATACCAGTAACCATATAAGAAGAATTTTCCTGATCTTGCTGGGACTGGAGAGCATAAATTCGATTTGGACTTTGCCCACTAGTAGCACTAGAAATGACACCCTGCTAATTTGGGCGACCAGACTGAGCTGAGGAATAGTTTGGCTGACCCTGATAACCTGACTGGGGACAATCTCTGACTCTTTAGCCTAGCTTGCCACATCCAAAACACACATCGCTATCAGCCCTACAAGTACCTTGATGGTGCTTTCCATATGTCTGACAAAGAGGTGGGTGCGGGCACTGCTAACACTGCCCTGAGACTTAGAGCCTGGCGCCCAATATTTGATACCCTCCCTGAACTTAGGAATTGGAGCACTGACTGAGGAAGGAGATGGAACGGATGACTTAGGATGGAACTGAGAATGATTCCCTCCTTCTGACTTGGAATGAGCAAAGTTGAAACTACCTGTCCTTTGTCTCTTATTTTGCTTCTCCCTCATCTTAATCTTTTGCTCCTCTATCTTCTGAGCATGGGTTATAATCCTAGCTATGTTCATGTCACTATTCAACATCGCGGACCTACACTTATTGACCACACTATCATTCACCCCTGAAACAAATTTACTCATCTTGGCCCTGCTATCTACAACCGCATGAGTAGTATATCCGACTAATTAAGTAAACTTAAGAGAATACTCTTTCACCATCATGTTTCCCTGCCTGAGGTTGATAAATTCCAATATCTTAGCTTCTCTAAGATCTAAGGGAAAGAACCTATCTAGGAAAGCAAAGGCAAACTTCTCCCACTCAATAGGCCCGACATCAAATGGCCTCTCTAAATTCCACGGTTTGAACCAAGTGTGAGCAACATCCTGTAACTGATATTCAACTATCTCAGCACTCTCAACAGCTGACACCCCATAATGTCAGTAACCTTCTAAACCTGATCGATGAATTCCTGAGGGTCCTCATCTGACTTAGACTCGAGAAAAGATGGAGAATTCATTCGGGTGAAGTCCCGAATCCTGGCTGCAGTTGAATTGGCCACTTGGTTGGCCGGAATGACAGCTGGTCATTCATTCTGAGTGGCAACTGACTAAGCAAGAGTAGTGAATACAGCTATAAACTCTACATGAGAAACATGTTTGCCCAAAGGTTCTTTAGGCTGAGGGGATGATTGATTCATGTCTCTACTATTAGGAGGCATGTTCTGCAGAAGAAAGGGAGAAATGGATTAGATTAAGAGATTGACTTGAGATTATGCTCACTGGCATGACATAAATACTGAAAGAAGGGAAACTATTCCTCAAAACATCTTATATCCTCCTGTAAATAAATATGGCGCGCAACACACCTATGCACAAGACTCTACTAGATGCAGCTTTCAGACTTCCTATGACACTGTTGAACCTTAGGCTCTTATACCAAGATTGTAATTCCACAAATATGGTACCCAGAATGCTACATGGTGCTCAAAACCCTGAAGGACCACAAGCTAACCCAAGACTGATATCTGTGTCTGTATATTGCATGATATACTGTATAATGCGGAAACATGAACTGAAAGGCCATAAAATTTAAAATGTAACATAATATCCGATAAAATATAACATCTGGGATGGGGTATAAATTCCCAAAACAAAACTGTTTAAACATGCTATAGTTTGAAAAACCTCTAAAACATAACTGTCTGAATAAGGAGATAATGGGATATGTCCCCAACTAACTCCAACTAATAAACTAGTTAATGAGATAATAAAGAAATAATCATGTCCTCGAAAGGTGAGGACTCACTAAAAACTCTGCTTGCGGATACTGAAATTCTACTGATGCTCTGGAGCTCATGCTTCTAAACTTATGGTAAAAGACACCATAGCGCAAATGCGTCAATACTTTGAATGTACTGGTATGCATGTGAGGTAGGCTGAATGTAAAGGGTTTGCATGCATGATCTATACTAACGAACTGAATAATATGAACGTGAGAATACATGCATGAATACATACTAACTGTAACTGAGTTTGTGATAACATGATTACTAAGTCTGAGTACTGATAACATGAGATACTGATAATTGTATAACTGAAATAACTGATACTGAGCGACTATATCTGACACTCTAGATTCTTATAGAACTAGCTTAGTTCCATACTGTTCTAAGTTGACTGTATCTGACAGTCCTAAATTTTGTAACTAAAACAGTGGGAAGTAGTATGTCACTACCCAACTAGGGCCTGGCTGTGACGGATATCCCAAACCATGAAGGCCCGAATGTCCTACTCTATCTGGTAATCATGCACATCATTCATATAATAAGAGAATATGCAAAAATACAATCTGATACAGAAACATAGTCATTAACTTTGAGTTTGAAGACATGTGAATGAAAGTTACAAATCAAAACATATAAATAAGATTTGACTCAGTCTGCAAAATCTCTACTACATCTCAAAACTGTTCTGAAAACTGGGATAAGGCCCCTAGTAGACCAAAACAATGGAATAACATAATTTCAAATAACAGGCCTTCTGGAACAAAGAAGTCTCACCACTGAACGAATCACATCTCTCTGGAATACTCTACAATTTAGCCAGATCCTTGGACTGAGCCTCCGAACCTGGGAGGTAGGAGGTCAATACAGATATACTGGTATACAGAGCAGAATAATTTATATTCAACATATATAAGAGCAATTTAAAATAGGTCTTGAACATATCATATAGTAAGAAATATCATGGGCATTTTCGAAAGACTCTGTAAAATCATCTGAACTCTGTGACAATCTTCGTTTTACTTCTGCACTAGGTGGTATGCCCTACAACTCTTAAATTCCACAGGCTATATACCCAAGTGTCTCGCAAGGGTTGGAGTCTATGACTTTGCTACGCCACACATCCGTCGCCAGTGTAAAAATAATCTACCCGGATCGGCAAATAACAATTTTAGGATAAGAGTTACTTGAACTCTTTCCCTCTTCAGGCAACCATCTAAATCTCTTTATGCCCATTTTTAAATCTTTAAGATATGCATTCTCTGAAAACATTCTCTGAAAACTCTAACTCTGTTATGGCATACATTTATATGGTATAGCCATACCATTGGCTTGCTAGTCACATCTCTGAGCCATTATTAGCATATAATAATCTCTATTTCAAAATGTAAATCTGGGACCACCATATCAATAAGTTATTTCATGAAAATGTTTCTTAAAGCTCATATAAACATATGCAAGAACCTCTCTTTTTCAATAATTAAATACACAAGGTGGTCATGTAAAAAATGTCAATAACATGAAATTTTTTCTTTTTTAAAACAAGAACGAAATCATACCAAGAAACTCCCTCTCATCATCATCAAAATCATGTTAAATACTTACACATTGAAAAGATCCCCTTCAAAACATTAAAAAAGCATCTTAAATCATTCCCAACAAGTTCATCAACTCTAAATTATCAAAGAGAGGAATTTAAATAATAATGCTTCTATAAAATCTTCAATATCATACATATTCATATAGGTTTAAATCAATTTAAGGGGGTAAGTCCTAAAGGAAAAAACAACAATATCATTAAACATAATAAAATCATGGATCTCAAAACCCCTTTAACAAATTCATGCTTGATGATTTTTAAATCATAATTGGGTGTTTTCAACAATCCCATGTAGTTTTAGGATAAACCCCATGTATCTCAATTTAGAAATTTGATGGATGATTCTTGAAGCCTACGGTTTGGGGATTCCAAATCTTCACTCAGTTTCGAAAACCCAAAGTTGAATCTTGAGTTAATTGGGTTTTTAGTTTGAAACCCTAGAGAGTGTTCTTGTAAATTTTTGAAGAGAATATGAATAGTGTGGTCACTTGGGAGTATAATCCCGTGTTTAAGCTGATAAGGGGGGTGGAAAATACCTAATATACCCTTAATAAGATGGAATAAAATATAACTGGGAGCCTAATTTTATGGGACACCGCGATGCGGAGCCATCACGTTGTACTACTGGTTGGAACCTGAAATTTCAGTGCGATGCAACACAATCATGCTAGGCTACTGGAATATGAAAATTGCTAAATAGACCCCCTCCGTGACGCGCCAAGCACAAAAATGATGATGTTTTCGACTAGGACTTAAATTAGCCATAATTTTTGCCTGGGTATCGGATTTGGGCGAATCTTAAATCGATGGAAAGCTTATCAAATTTCCCATGTGATTAAAAGTCAAAATTAGTAAAATATAATTTTCTAGTCTTTAACTCTAAGAGCATATTACCATGAGATAACTCATGGACGATGCGGGGTGTTACATTATCCCCCTCTTGGGATCATTCGTCCCCGAATGATGATGCAGAATACAGATAAGCACGATTTCAAACATACTAAGGCCATAAAAGAATAAGACAAGGATTGTACCTTTCATTTTGTCATTCACCGAAGAAAATATGTCTGGGTATCTATCTCTCATGACATCTTCTGATTCCCAAGTTGCTTCCTCAACTTTCTTATTTTTCCACAACACTTTAACCGAAGTTATCTCCTTGCCCCTCAACTTTCTAACTTGATGATCTAATATTGCAATAGGTTCCTCTTCATAGGATAAGGAGTCTATCACTTTGACCTCCTCTATAGGCAACACTAATGAATGGTCTCCAATATATTTCTTCAACATGGATATGTGAAATACCGGATGAACAGAACCCAAACTTGCAGGCAACTCTAACTTATATGCAACCCCACTTATTCTTCTCAAAATTTGGTATGGACCTATATAGAGAGGACTCAGCTTACCTTTCTTCCCGAATCGCATAACTCCCTTTAGAGGGGAGACTTTGAGAAATACCCAATCACCAACTTCAAATTCTAGCTCCCGTCTCCGAACATCGACATAGGATTTCTGTCTACTCTGGGCTGTTTTAAGTCGTTCTCTACTAATTTTCACATCCTCCATCGCTTTTTGAACAAGATCAGGCCCAAACAACTGATTCTCACCCACTTCATACCACCCTATCGGTGATCTACATCTTCTCATATACAAAGCTTCAAATGGAGCCATCTTAATACTGGCATGGTAGCTGTTATTATAAGAGAACTCTATTAATGGCAAATGATCTACGCAACTACCTTTGAAGTCAATCACACAAGCTCTCTATATATCTTAAAGGGTTTGAATAGTACGTTCGGCTTACCCATCCATCTGAGGGTGGAAAGCCGTACTCAGGTTCACTTGGGTACCTAAACCCCTCTGAAAAGATCTCCAGAACTGTGAATAGAATTGCGTACCTCAGTCAGATATGATGGATACAGGTGCTCCATTCAAATGGACTATCTCCTTGATGTATAACTTGGCATAGTCATCTCCCGAATAGTTGGTTCTCACAGGCAGAAAGTGGGCTGACTTGGTCAGCCGATCTACGATTACCCAAATAGAATCATACTGGTTTTGGGACCTCAAAAGTCCTGTGATAAAGTCCATATTGACCATATCCCACTTCCACAAGGGCAAAGCTATCTCTTGGGAGGTACCACCTAGCCTTAAATGCTCTACTTTCACTTGTTGGCAATTCAACCACTTGGTAACAAAGTTAGCCACACCACACTTCATATTATTCTACCAGTATATGGTTTTAAAATCATGATACATCTTAGTAGAGCCTAGGTGAACAACATACCTCGAAGTGTGAGCTTCATCAAGGACCCTCTTTCGTAACCCATCAACATCTGGATAACATAGTCTACTCTGATATCTCAAAATCCTATCACCACTAATTTCAAAAGACATCACCTTCTGTTGACCCACATCCATCTTGATTTACATCAAGATTGGATCTTTAATCTGCTTCTCTTTAACTTCAGCACAAAGGGAAGATTTAGCTACCTCTTGAACAACCACTCCCCCGTCTTCGGAATCCAAGAGTCGTACTTCTAGATTTGCAAGTCAGTGAATATACTTCACCATCTCCCTCTTCCCCTTTACAACATGCAAAAGGTTGCCCATAGATAACCTGCTGAGGGTGTCGGCTACCACATTTACCTTGCTCGGATGGTAGTGTAGGCTCATGTCATAATCCTTCAAAAGCTCAAACTAACGTGTTGCCTGAGATTTAATTTTTTATGTGAGAAAACACACTGTAAACTTTTGTGGTCAGTATATATATCAACATGTACCCCATAAAGATAATGTCGCCAAATTTTAAATGCAAACACCACAACTGCTAACTCCAAGTCATGGGTGGGGTAATTTTGCTCATGCACTTTTAACTACCTAGATGCATAAGCCACCAATTTATCGTACTGCATAAGTACACACCCAAGTCCCACACGGGATGCATCACAGTACACAAAAAAACCCTCTGTACCTTTCGAAAGAGTTAGAATAGGTGCAGTGGTCAACTTGTCTTTCAATTTCTCAAAACTATTCTCACAGGAGTCAGACCACACAAACTTTACCTTTTTCTGCGTCAACTTAGTGAGTGGTGCAGCTATGGAAGAGAAACACTCTATGAACCTTCTATAATACCATACCAAACCCAAGAAGCTTTGAATGTCAGTTGGAGTCGTGGGTCTGGGCCATTTTCTCACTGCTTCAATCTTTTGGGGATTAACCTTAATCCCGTCACTAGACACAATATGCCCCAAGAAAGAAATAACATTAAGCCAGAATTCACTCTTAGAATAAATCAAGATATCATCAATAAAAACTATGACAAAAAAATCCAGAAACTGATGGAACACCCTATTCATAAGATCCATGAAGGCTGCAGGGGTGTTAGTCAACCCGAAGGACATGACTAAGAATTCATAATGACCGTATATGGTTCGAAAGGCTGTTTTGGGAATGACTCTCTAACTTTCAACTGATGGTATCCCGAACGAAGGTCTATCTTTGAAAAACATCTAGCACCTTAAAGCTGATAAAAAAGATCATCAATTCTAGGAAGAGGATATTTATTTTTAACAGTAACCTTGTTCAACTGGTAATAATCTATACACATACGGAGGGAACCATCTGTCTTTCGCACAAAGAGTATAGGTGCACCCCAGGGAGAAATACTAGAATGGATAAAACCTTTGTCTAGAAGATCTTCTAGCTATTCTTCAACTCTTTTAATTCTGCAGGAGCCATTCTATACGGCAGAATAGAGATTGGATGGGTATCGGGTAACAAATCAATACCAAAATCTATCTCCTTATCAGGTGGTATGCCTAGGAAATCATCAGGTAAAACTTCTGGGAACTCATTCACCATAGGGATAGACTGAAGAGAAAGGGTTTCGGTAGTCGAATCTTTAACTCGAATAAGATGATACAAGTAACCCTTAGAAATAAGTTTACGGGATCTGAGGTAAGATATAAAGTGCCCTCTAGGTGCTAAAGAATGGCCCTCCCATTCTATTACTGGTTTATTCGGGAAGGAAAAAGTAACCTTTCGGGTTCTATAATTTAGTGTGGCATAGCATGAATGAAGCCAATCCATCCCTAGGATAGCATCAAAATCAACCACATCTAAGACTAGGAGGTCTGCCACAGTATCCCTCCTACAAAAAGTCACCACACAATTTTTATACACCCTCCTAGCCACAACAAAATCTCCCACTGGAGTAGAAATAGAAAAAGGTTCGGCAATCACATAGGGTTCGAACCCAAAACTAACAGCCACATAAGGTATCACGTAAGACAAGGTAGACCCGGGATCACGTAACATATATACATCACAGGAAAAGATTTTCAATGTACCAGTAACTATATCTCGTGAGGCCTCTGCCTCCTGGTGGTTGGTCAAGGCATACAACTTGTTGCGGCCGCTTCCAGCGGCTGAAGTGACACCATTATAAGGCGGTGGTGGTGCAGAAGAATTATCCTGTCACTTGGATCCACCAATATTACCCTTTGCTACCGGACAGTCTCTCTGGATATGGCCTGGCTGGCCGTACAAATAACACACCATAGCGCCAAACTGACATCTCCCTGGATGATTGATTCCTCCCACATCTCTTACAGTGCAGGTATGTCTGAGAGGTCTGAGCTACACTTCCTTGAGATTGAAAACCCTGTATTCTCAGCCTCTGTCTGGACTAAAAATCTTTGGGGCGCTATTCGGCTGGGGGTCTGGACACCGGAGCACTGGCTGCAGAGTGTGCATTACCCCAAAACTTTTTCTTTTGCCATTTGTTACCCCAATTCCCACTTTACCGCTGACTGTGGATCTGGTCTATTTTCTTGAATCTCTTTGCCTACCTGTCCTTCTCTCTAGATTTAGTGATTTTCTTTTTCTTTTCCTCAACTTTGCTGCATGTGGACTAATAGTCTGGCAAAATCCATGTCCCGGTTTAACATTTCTCCCTAACATTCAAGCACTAAGTCATCCAAAAGGTTGGATTCAAATTTTCAACATTGCTCCTTGACATTCAAGCACTAAGTCATCCAAAAGGCCGGATGCAAATTTTCTCATTCGGGCTCTCATGTTACTAGTCATCTCTGTAGCAAATGGGATAGTTGGTTGAACCTCAGAGTGTACTCTTGGCCACTCATCTTTCCCTGCTTTAGATTTATAAACTCTTCAGCTTTGGCCTCTCTTATGTCAAAAGGAAAGAACCGATCGAGGAAGGCTTCCACGACCTCGGCCCAAACTGAGGGCTCAACACTCTCACCCTTTGAGTCTTCCCACTTATTATACCATTGGTTCGCTATATCCTTAAGCTGGTAAGATGCTAACTCAACCCCCTCTACCTCATCTACATGTATCACCTTAAAGATCTTTTCCATCTCATCCACAAACTCCTATGGATCCTCTTCTACCTTGGTACCAGTAAACTTGGGCGGGTTCATTCTCATGAACTGGCCCACTCTTGTAGCCTCAGACATAACAGATGCAGACCTAATTTCTTTTAACTATGGAGTTGGTATGGCTACCAGCTTTGCAAGCATGTGAATGGACTGTCTAAATTCTGCTTTAAATATCTCTCTCTCGTGAGGCTGAGTGTTGTTAGTCCACATTCGGGGAGATCTGGGTGCCCTAGGTGGGCTGGTCTGAATAGATGGGACTCCCGGAGTAACATCAATCTCTAGAGTCTGATCTTTTTCTCGGGTCCTCATCCTATGAGTGGGACGGACCTTATCTGTCTGTGCATTCTGATCGATAGTACGATAGGGAGGCATGGTTGTTTTTCTAAAACACAAGAGACCATTGATTAGGGGACAATTCATACTCTGAAGCACAAACTAAACCACAAAGGAGAGAAATATTCTCAAACTCCTTGTAGCCTCCTGCTTATAAGTGTGGTGCACTACATACCCATAAAAAAGATTCTACTCGACGCAATTTCGCAGACACCCTGGGACCATGAACCGTTCTCTGATACTAAGTTTGTCATGACCCGAACTAGGGCCTGGCCATGATGAAAATCCTGAACAATGAAGGATCGAACATCCTACTCTATCTAGTAGTAATGCACAACATTCATATAATAAGAGACTATGCAGAAATACAATCTTATACGGAAACATGGTCATTAACTCTGAGTTTCAAGACATGAGAATAAAAGTTACAATTCAAAACATCTGAATAAGATCTAACTCAGTCTGTGAAATCTCTACTACATCTCAAAACTATTCTGAAAACTGGGATAAAGCCCCCAGTAGACAAAAACAATGGAATAACATAATCTGAAATAACAGGCCTTCTAAAATAAAGAAGGCTCACCACTGAACGGATCACGTCTCTCTGGAATACTCTATTGATTAGTTAGACCCTTGGACTGAGCCTCCAAACCTGGGAGGTAGGGGATCAATACAGATGTACTGGTATGCAGAGAAGATCCAAAATAATAATTTATATTCAACATATATGAGAGCAATGTAAAATAGTTCATGAATATATCATATAGTAAGAAATCTCATGGGCATTTTCGAAAGACTCTGTAAAATCATCTGAACTCTGTGACACTCTTCGTTTTACTTCTGCGCTAAGTGGTATACCCTACAACTCTAAAATTCAACGGGATATATGGAATCCGCCATTGGCTCAGCGGGGAAGCATCAAACCCAAGTGTGTCGGAAGGGTTGGAGTCTCTGACTCTGCTACGCCACACGGCCATCGCCAGCGTAAAAATAATCTACCCAAATCGGCAAATCACGATTTTAGGCTAAGAGTTACTTGAACTCTAGCCCTCTTCAGGTAACCACCTAACTCTCTTTATGCCCATTTTTAACTCTTTAAGACATGCATTCTCTAAAAACTCTAACTCTGTTGTGGCATACATTTATGTGGTATCGTCATACCATTGACTTGAAAGTCACATCTCTGAGCCATTATTAACATATAATAATCTCTGTTTCAAAATGTAAATCTGGGACCACCATATCAATAAGTCATTTCAAGAAACTCTTTCTTAAAGCTCATTTAAACATATGCAAGAACCTCTCTTTTTCAATATTCAAATACAGAAGGTGGTTATGTCAAAAATGTCAATCACATGAAATTCTTTCTTTTTAAAATAAGAACGAAATCATACCAAGAAACTCCCTCTCATCATCATCAAAATCTTGTTAAATACTTAAATATTGAAAAGATCCCCTTCAAAATATTAAACAAGCATCTTAAATCAATCCCAACAAGTTCATCAACTTTAAATTATCAAAGAGAGGAATTTAAATAATAATGCTCTCTATCAAATCTTCAACATCATACATATTCATACAGGTTTAAATCAATTTAAGGGGCAAAGGCCTAAAGGTCAAAACAACAATATCATTAAACATGCATAAAGCATAATAAAATCATGGGTCTCAAAAACCCTTTAACAAATTCATGCTTGATGGTTTTTAAATCATAATTGAGTGTTTTCATCAAGCCCATGTAGTTTTAGGATAAATCCCGCGTACCTCAATTTATAAATTTGATGGATGATTCTTGAAGCCTACGGTTTGGGGATTCCAAATCTTCACTCAGTTACGAAAACCCACGGTTGAATCTTGAGTTAATTGTGTTTTTAGTTTGAAACCCTAGAGAGTGTTCTTGTGAATTTTTGAAGAGAATATGAATAATGTGGTCACTTGGGAGTATAATCCCGTGTTTAAGCTGATAAAGGGGGTGGAAAATATCTAATATACCCATAATAAGACGGAATAAAATATAACTGGGAGCCCAATTTTATGGGCCACCGCGACGCGGAGCCATCGCGTTATCCCACTGGTTGGGACCTAGAATTTTAGCGTGACGCGCCACAATCGCGCTAGGCTACTGGAATTTGACAATTGTTAAATAGACCCCCTCTGCGATGCGCCTAGCACAAAAATGACGGTGTTTTTGACGAGGACTTAAATTAGCCATAATTTCTTCCTCAAGTATCGGATTTGGGCGAATCTTAAATTGGTGGAAAACTTATCAAATTTCCCATGTGATGAAAAGTCGAAATTAGGAAAAATTAATTTTCTAGTCTTTAACTCTAAGAGGATATTAACACGAGCTAACTCATAGACGATGCGGGGTTTTACATAGTATCTAACCACATGCCCCAAAATGCACCATAATAGCTGAGCTGGGGTCTAATCTGTTCCCTGATTGGAAGAGTGTTAATACCGTGCCACTGGTAAGGACAAGCTATCGGTAACCCTCATCTGACAGTGTCCCCTAAAGACAACGGCGGGACCCTCATCTGGCAGTGTCTATCCACCTCATCAACCTTCATCTGACAGTGTTGATGTATCAACCTATGCCGGCTACATAGTTCTGGAATGCAAGGATGACTTCTAAGAATCACACCCTCATTGACAGTGTGTGTTCCCATCCTTGGGTTCACTCAGTGTTAATTCCTATTCCTATATGAATAGACACTGAACATTATTAACTGAACTGGACTACACTGAATTCATGGAGTTCCGTTAACTGATAAAGTACTATTAAGATTACTGAATTAATGAGCTTTCCTGAGTCACATGACTGACTGAGTTCTATGGATCATGGCTTGACTGAGTATATCATGAAAAAATATCATTGTATCTAGGCACACAACTATATTTTTCATGTACAAGTAACCCAAGGACTCGATGGAAGGAAAATGACAAGGCATGACATTATTAAATACATGACCAACATCAACAATCCATAATACAATAGTTGGAGATATTTCATGGGCATTTGATTATCATAGCTTGGTACGTGAATAAGATAGCATGTATACATAGCATAATTTCATAAGGCCAACTCATGAGAAATCCCACAAGCAATTTCAATACATAAGAATAACATGGAAGTTATTTTGAACATAAGGTTAAAGCATACATTGCCATTTGGGTCACAATTTAGCTATAGTGAATAATTTCTATCCCTTTAGGAATTTTATAGAACACCTTACATGCACAACTTAAGGCATAGGTAAAATCATCAAATTTCACAAATCATAAGCCACCAAATTCATGGATTTCAATTTATATGCTAACATATTTTTCATAATTTCACATAAGGATCCCAACATAGGAATCAAATAACAACCATCACATAACTTGAGAAACAACAACATAATAATGATGATTCATAATTTTAAATAGGGTTCTTGAGCTTTATGGATGAAAGGAATCCATAAATCAACACAACGCATACCTTAGTTCTTGATTTAGCAAAGATTGATGGAGAGATTTTCTTGAAATTGAATCCCCAATTGAAATACTAGTTTGTTCTTGAGAGAAAATCTAGAGAAAGTAGTATATTTTAGGCGAAGAATGGATAAATCATGTGTTATTGGGTTTAAATAGGGGTGGGAAATTGACCCTTTTAACCCTGGACGCATTTTTTAAAATTGGTAAAAATTTCTCGACCTCGACCCCTGGCGCGATGCGGAACTATCGCGCCGTGTCACTGGAATTTGACAATTAGGATTTTGGAGCCTTCCACGATGCGGTGAAATTGAGGAGTCTTACTGAAAATTGACAAATGTCATTTTGACTTATGGCGCGATGCGCCACTGACTGAGATGACGGTGTTTTACGACTAAAACTTAAAATAGTCATAGCTTCTTACTCGATTATCGGATTTAGGAAAATCTTATATCGATTGAAAGCTTATTGAATTTCCCACATGACAAAAAATGAAAATCTTGAAAATTTTATGTTTATAAAAGTGCATCTTTAAAACATGTCTTTAATATTTTTGGGACGAATTCAAGCTAGGTTGAAGTACGGGGTATAACAAGCAGCCAATGGCCAAATAAGGCATATGTTATCAAATTAAGCCCTGTATGATCATAATATTTGGGGTGAAGGCATATAGATGCCATTATAAGGTAAATGTTGTCAAATAAAGCCTCCACATGGGTTACACAAAATATCAGATAAGATAAGTCAACAACAATAGGACATAGGCCCAACTAATTGGGGAGTATCGAACCCATATAGCCCATGGTTACTAAAGGTCCTTAAAATGCTACATAATGCAGGACTAAATTTCAAATGGTCATTCCATTATATTGCCTATCCCCTATCCCTTACTTTATTACTATTATGGATGATGGAAATGGATTTTATGACTGTTTTATAAAAGAATATTTTATCCTTTTCCATGGGTTGCATGTCGGTACTCGCCATACTGACCATCCCCGGATGTTACATCATTTCATGATGTAGGTTCAAAGGCATTTTCCCATGATTTTGTGCAGCACTAGGGCCTTCGTATTTTTTCTTGAATAATTGATACTAAGTGGTGAGCCATTCATCATCCGAAAGGCATTTGTATTTTTTAGTTGTATATTTTTTAGCATTTCATGATTTTTATAGTATAGTCAGTGTCATGTACAAACCATGGAGTTTATTCTTAAATTTAGAGGCTTTGTAGATTGAGTCGGGTAGTTCTTTCAAATTTTGTTCTTAAGACTTAGACATTACTTTGTTTCAAATGTTTTAACTTGTTATCTTATGGGATTGTTTCCACAACATTATTTATGAATATGCTTATGATATAATGCTTAGGGGTCATCTCAGGACTTCATTGGTTTGGGATGCCATCACGGCCAGGACCACAGTTTGGCTCGTGAGAGGAGGTTAGCATGATGTAGCAATGCTTGACTAGTTTCAACAATATGTCTATGTTTTCTTTCATTTATTCAGGGGTATATGGACATGAGTAACGCTGCAAAATTCCATTATCTCTCATTTAATTTATTTAGGCTTGATATTCCCCTCCCTATTCTGTTTGACAACTTTTAATGGCATGACCAAAGTATTTTTCTACAATGGAACAAAATTACGTAAAATTGAGAGCACTTTAGATTTTTAATGAGGAAAATAAATTCATATATATTTGCTAAAGTGATCAAAGAAAATCACATAATATCAATAACCTTCAGTAGAAACAAGTGGAGAAGGATCCAAAACATCCGAACAAACCAAATCTAAAGGCCTTGAAGCTTGAAAACTCGACTCCTGAAAAGGAACTTTATGACTATTACTAAAAGCAGATGTAGATCATAAACTAGAAGATTTAATTAAAGGGCCAATAATGCTTAGACGACAATTCTTGACAAACTATTAGAAAAGACGTAAGAGCCAAAAAATCATACCAAACCCCAAGGGATGCAACATACGAGGCAGGTGATAATGACTTCAAAGTAGGAAATGAATATAATCCATCGTCACTCTGGACTATGTGCACTATGTCCCTCATCAGCAAGTCCTTAATCAAATAAATGTAAGGAAAAAATTCAATTGAAAGTTGGTCAAATTTCGTAAAAGAACAAATAGAAAAAAAAATTTGAGTAGCTATTGGAACATGCAGGATGTCATCAAGATTGAAGTTTTTATGAGATATAACAATAGAATTTTTACCAACAAGTGAAATAGGAAGTTTGAAACCATTACTTACTATAACTGCCTTAGGACCTTGTTATTCCGAATGAATATTCAGGTTACCAAGATCAGGTGCAATGTGAGGTATGGTGCTACTGTTTTTTAATTGTCATTATTCATTCAACAATAATCTGTATAATGAATAAAAATTAATTTTCCTATTGTCGAGATTTGATTGACCTGGTAAAGGACAAAAGGAAGGTCCTAGTCTAGCAAGAAAAAATTCTACCATATCATCATTAGGAATTAGGTGTTGTAATGCAACCAACTTATCTGCTATTCTATTTGAATTTTGTACATATGACTCTGTACTGGAATTATAATGACTCAGAGTGTGCAACTGAGTATTGAGTTCATGAATATATTACCTTAACCCTTATGTATATGCAATAACAAGTTTGTCCAAAGTTGAATGAGAAGTGGTGGATCCGACCAACTGAGACAGGACACTTTCTGGTACAAAAGAAATGATATAGCTTAAAACAAGTTAGTCTTTATGTAACCAAACCATATACTCTGGGTTTAGTTTGAGTAACGCACCGAGAATACCCCCTGGACATCACACAATTCTTGAGACTACGAATAGTCCCAAGCTAACCCATGATATCTAATTGGAACTGAACTCATAGGAAGGTAGACTGAGATATACGCAACAACAAAAAGAAAATAAGTTTAAAATATCCCTTTTGAAATCCTACAACTTAGAAATCTCAATAAAATTTCTTTAACAAAAGTAAATTATCTGACAAGCTCCTAATCTTATAACTGAAAAGTCACTAGGATAAACCCCAACTAACCCATAATGGAAATCACATAACTAAGAAACATCCATAAAGTCTGAAATGCTAATAGACTTGGTCCTTGGACTATTAGGACTTACCAAGTATCCAGATGTTGGAGATGATGCTCGTAATCAATCGTACAATTGGGAACAAGCAACAGACCTACATTATTAGACGATGTAGCACATAGAAATATATGTTGTCAGTACTTCCAAAATGTACCATGTATATGAGGGTGAATACATAAATAAGACAGAGTTGAATACACTTTCAAATTATGTATGCTAAGTGTAAAGGGACCCACCTTTGAAATGAATAAAACTGAAAGCTGAAAGATCATAAACCATGAATGATAAATCATAAAGTATAAGTTTAGTGAGTCATTACTCTTAGTTTATAAAATATTTATTTGTTTTCTTTCTGGTGGGAGATTTTTATATAACAATAACATACACTATGTATTCCCACATAGTGGGGCCTGGGGAGGGTAGAGTGTACGCAAACCATACCACTACCTCGGGTGAAGTTGAGAGGCTGTTTCTGATAGACCCCTAGCTTAGGACCATTAACAGTATAATAAAAACAAAAGATAAGTGCATAAAAACTAGAACGGTATGCAAAATAAACTAACAACATAACAAACGCAAAAAATAAGTGCATATAAACTAGTACGATATGCAAAATAAACTAACACCTCTAGCCACAAGATAACACTATAGCAACAACACCGCAAAAAAGAAACTCCATACATAAAAGAACACTCCCCTACTATTATCGATGCACTTCCACCCCATAACCCTCTACACTAATCCGCATCCTCCACACCTTTCTATCAAGGGTCATGTCCTCCGTAAGCTGTAACTGCTCCGTATCATGCCTAATCACCTCCCTCTAATAATTTTTTGGCCTACCTCTACCCCATCTAAAACATCCATAACAGTGTCTCACACCTCCCTACTGGAGCATCAGAGCCCCTCCTCATCACATGCCTGAACCATCGTAACCTCACTTCTCACATCTTGTCCTCCACCGAGGCAACTCCCACCTTCTCCTGAATAATCTCATTCCTCACCTTATATTTCCTAGTATGTCCACACATCCATCACAACATTCTCATCTCCGTCACCTTTAACTTTTGAATGTGGGAGTTCTTAACTGGACAACACTCCGCTCCATACAACATAGCCGGTCGGACTACCACTCTGTAGAATTTACCTTTAAGTTTCTGGGGAACCTTCATATTACATAGAACTCCTGAAGAGAGCCTCCATTTCAACCACCCTTCCCCAATACGATGTGTGACATCCTCATCCAATGTTTTACCCACATTGGGGAGATTTTTATAACCGACATAAACTATGTAAGCTATTATGGAGTCAAACGTCTTACTCACATTAGGGAGAGCAGTCTACCCTTGATATCGTAATAGAACCTTAACTTAAGTGATCACTAAACTTAGACCATATTGGGAAAAGAAGACACTCTTTAGCGAGGTTCCTTAAACCAATAGTGGCTCATAGCTTCAGGAAAATAGGATGCTCTAAACACACATTCCCCTTCTCGATGCTAAATACTGCTCCCAATATATATATATATGCACCCATACTTAGAAATCCACCTTAAAGTAGCATTTGGGTTTGTAAACTAAAAACCAACTATGCTTCTCTTACTTAAATCATATTCATGGGGTGAAGTTGTAGATCTCGAGTCTTAAATGAGATCATAAGATCAAAATTAAACTTTCATCATGTAGTAATAATTGTAAATTGAACTTATAAGCTTAAACTTTTTGTACCTCAATAACTTGTATTAAAGTTTTGAAATTCATACATTCTTTCATAAAGACTCATTGAAAAATATTATGCTCAATAATCAATTTGGAATCTTTCATTAATTCATCAAAATCCAAGACGAAATAGTGGAAATCATTTCATAGTAGCAATCGTGCAAGTCAAAACATGAAAAAAAGGCAAACTCTTATGCACTTTAAACTTTAAATTCACATGATAATGCCATAACTTCAAGAATATAAGTATTTGGGTATGAAACCTAATTGAAATCATATAAATTCAACTTTAAAATCAATTTTTTGGGCACAAGGATGAAAGATTATCCTTGCTCAAACCTCACATACCTGGATTTGCTTGACTTCCTTGAAGGGAATTTAGACTTGGTAACTTGAGAAGTGAATTTGAAGAAGAAACCCTAGCCTTATTGTTCTTGAGAGTGGGAGAAGAAAGGACATCGTTAACTGATTAAGAATAGGGGAAAACAATGACTCTTTTATGTTTAAACTCGTAGGTTGGAAGTTTTAATAGGGGAAAAGACCAAAATACCCCTTAACTGAACATATAGAGACTTGGCCACAGTCTTCATGGGTCACCTTTATGACTCGTGACATCTGGCTACATGTCTTCCCAGTGACTCATAGTCTTAGAATTTACAGGAAAGGTACACACTGGTCTAGCTACGAGTTGTACCCAATGAATAATAGTCATCTACTACGACTCATAGTTACCAACCATAGTTCGAGAAGAAACTTAGGGGTCCTACACTATTGACGCTACGACTCTGAATATCAAATAACAATCACTCATAATGACTCATAGAGTTGAATCATCATGTGACTAAAAATGTTGGGTTTCACCACTAAGATCACTATGAATGGACCACATGATTCGTATAGTCTCACTATGACTCATTTAGTGTGTGTCATAATGAAAATAGAACCTCAACCATACCACACTATCTTGACTACAATTTAATATTATGACTCGTAATGAGTCTTCACGACTTGTTGAGTGAGTCATAGATTCCATTGTAAACTTAAGGACACAGGGTATTACAATATCTCCCCCTTGGAAACATTCGTCCTCTAGTGAGATCCATCTAGGATTAGGATTTTAGGGAAAATCAATATCTCCACACTGAGATTACAACCAACCTTATAACTATCACAAGTATTAAATGACTCATGGATACTTGATATGATGTAAAAGTACTGAAATGGTCTTAAAGAGAAAGAATTTGGTGAAAAGAACAATTTACCTTCGACAGGGGCTGATTTAGAAGAAAAAAGATGAGGGTACTTGGTCATCATGTCTTCTTAGGCTTCCCAAGTGGCTCCTTCAACCAATCGGTTTCTTTAAAGAACTTTTACTGACGCCACATCCTTATTCCTTAGTCTTTAGACTTACCTATCAAGTATTTTTATCAAAATTTCCTTATAGGACAAGTTATCCTTGACCCTAATACTCTTTACGAGACTATTAGGGATGGATACTAAATGCATTTCTTTAACATCGATACATGGAAAATTGGGTGGATAGCTGTTAACTCTGGTGGGAGGTCCAACTCGTAAGGAACCACTCCAATATGCCTTATTATTTCATACGGACCAATAAATTGGGTACTCAGCTTTTCTTTTTTTCCAATTCTCATTATACCTTTCATGGGCAACACCTTTAAGAATACACAGTCGCCAACTTCAAACTTGAGTTCCCTCCTTCTTACGTCTGCATACTTTTGATGACTCAGAGCAGTTCTCAACCTCTCAAGAATCAGCTGAACCTTTTTCCATAACTTAAAGAATAGAGTCTATCCTAATCAAAGCCGCTTCACAAACCTCAAACCACCCTATAGGTGATCCGCACCTGTGCCCATACTATGCCTCAAATAGACATATCTGAATACTAGCGTGATAACTATTATTATAGGCAAACTCGATCAAAGGTAAATAATCATCCCAGCTTCCCTTAAAGTCTAATACATACCCCCTTAACACGTCCTCCAATGTCTAAATTATAAAGTCAACATGACTATCTATCTGTGAAATAAACACCATGCTAAGCTTATGTCACGATCCGAGCTACGGCCTTGGCCGCAACGAGCATCCTGAACCATGAAGGCCTGAGAGCCCTTCTAATTGGCAATCATATGCATAATTCATATACTTATAAAGAAATGCAGAAAAACATAACAAAAAAAAAACATGGTCATCTTATTTCAACTGACAATATGATTATGAAATCCATAAAACATTTAACAACATCTAACACCAGTCCATGAAATCTCTAACAATTAAGAAACAAACATCTTTCTAAAACTGGGACAAGGCCCCTAGTCAGACCATAAACCAAAATAAAATAACAATGTTCCAAAATAGGACTTCCTAAATAAGGAAGGCTCACCAACTGCAACTTCTGACCGAATTGATCTATTTCTTAGCAAGACCCCAGACTAAGCCTCAGATCCTAAAATATAAGAGTCAATACAGATGTACTGGTAAGCAGAGTAATCCAAAATAATTTACTTTTACACAACATAAGTGAGAGAAATTAAAAAAATAGTTTACATACCATATATGAAAAACACATAGGCATACTTTAATGACTTTGAAACATTTCTTTGAAATCATGAACCACTCTTTATGTTACTTCTGAGCTAGATGATACACCCTACAATCTATAATTCCACGGGCTATATGGAATCCACCCTTGACTCGGCGGCCAACACTCTAATCCTAGTTTGCCACAAGGATTGGAGTATCAATAAGGGGAGACACGCAAGACCACACAACATGGTGCCATGATCTCCAATCAAATCTACTTTCCATGGTTGTGCACAAGACCACAAAGCATGACTACTAAGCATAGTCCCAAATTGGGACAACATAAATAAAGGTACATAGGACCACACAACATGGTACCATAACCCTTTGTCAGCAAATCATGGTTTCTAGCATTGAGTCTTTCAACTCATATTTTCTTTGGGTAACCATCTTTCTGAACTCAAAATCTGAGAAAAACCTATATTTTAGTCTATTCTAAATCTTCTATGGCATTCGTGTGTTTGATATCGACATACCAAGACTTAC
Source organism: Capsicum pubescens (assembly GCA_030864215.1). Classification (NCBI taxonomy): domain Eukaryota; kingdom Viridiplantae; phylum Streptophyta; class Magnoliopsida; order Solanales; family Solanaceae; genus Capsicum; species Capsicum pubescens. The sequence continues at coordinate 84,043,311 of CM061544.1, read as the reverse complement.
AAGTCATATCTCAACACCATACATTATAATATTACAACTTTTTCATTTAAAAAATATTTAGACCACCAAGTCATTCCATCAGTACAATATGATTCATGATTTAAAAACATATGTAAAACCATGCAAAGATTCACTTTTTCAACATTTCAACAAATGGTGGTCAATTTCTCAAACAATCATGCAATTCCTTTGATTATCACCTTTAGTATTTAAAAATAAGAAATTATCCCTCTCTTTAATTCACAATCAACATAAAATCCATATAAGTTGGTAAACCCTTGGTTCATTCTTTAAGACATGTAATTGAATAACCCTTAACTTGTTAATCAAGAAATAACATAACGAGAGAGGGAAATTCGTTCTTTATGCCCTCAATTCATATTTTCAAACTTCAAACGCATACATACATATCTTATATATATGGTCAAAAATCAATCTTTAAGGGAAGGCCTCAAGACCAAAACATTATATCATAAAAAAAGGATTCATAATGCATAACCTTTAAATTGTTATCAAAACCCTTCACGAATAAATGATTTCATAATTTTTGAAACTTACTAAAATGATTTCAACATGCCCCTATAGTTTAGGAAAACCTCACGTACCTTAGATTACTTAGTTTAAATAGTAGAACCCGAATATTGATTTGTTTCTTGGGAATCTTTGATAGAAAGGTTTGAATTCTTGCCTTGAAGAAAAACCCTAATTTTCTCTTGTTCTTGAGAGTGGAGAGGACATAAGATGTTGAAAACTGATAGAATATGGATTATAATGCTTAGGATATGATTTATATTCGTACGGTAATTTTTAGGGCAAGGAAAATACCAAAATACCCCTAAGAAAACCAAAGAAGTCGCCAAATTTCATCAGTTGACGATCATGGTTGATGGCCTGTCACTCAGGTAATAGCTCATCACTTTTGGGCTGAATTTTACCACTTACTTCCCTAGGCTCATGACTAGGGATGATGGGTCGTCACTTCATTGATGGACAATCAACTTGGTTACCTAGTTGATAATTCGTCAACTTCATCATCACATTTTGGCTAATAGACATTTCGAAGTAAAATGAGCATAACTTTCTACTCCTATATCGGATTAAGGTGAAACCAGTTGCGTTGGAAAGATGACTCAAAGATATTTCTTTTGATATATGGTAGAACATGTAATTAATTATATACTTGGTGTAATGGTCATTGAAATTTTATCCAAGCTGAAAAGTTCAATAAAATTTAATTGATAGAAACGTTCTCAACTCGTCTTTGAGTTAGGAGATATTTGTCACCTCAATTCATTTCCAAAGATATTCCACACTATAGAATTGATCATAACACATATATTAACAAATAAATATTGGGTTCGAGTCTATACGCATAGGAACGACGGTTTGAAATCTAGCCTAAAAAAATGCGGGGTGTTACATTATCTCCTCCTTGAAATCATTCATCCTCGAATGATGTGTAGGATTTTGTTGAAGCTATAGAAGTATTGAATAATGGACGTAATCTCACATAAGAAATTTTATTTCCATAAATGAAACATACGTAGACATTCAAGAAGAGCTTTATGGCATCACCAAGTAAATTGTATAAGCCCAAATCATGAGATAACGAAACTTGACATCAATATGATTTTGGCATGTGTTTTATTGCACATGATTAAAACATTGTAAAGCATGAACTTTTATAAGAATACCCAGCTTGATTAAGATTGATACAAGACATGAGATGAGATTCCCACGGGACATAAGAATAGATTAGAAACATTCTCTACCTCAGATGATACATCTAATAGCCTTTAAATTTTTGTGACGCTTCTCCACTATGATTTCAACTATGAATACCATATTTCAACATCCCAAATCATATAATTTCCCCGCTAAATACATAACTGCAAGAGCTTGAGTCTAACTGTATCGTATTTCTATGTTGAAGCCAAACCCCAAGTAAAAGATGCTAGCTTAAGCTATGGGACCCCATGCGTTCTAACCACATAATGCATTGGTTTGCATTTTCATCAAGCACAACATTCAAGCCTATCTCCACTACACCCATTTTATAGATATCCCTACTAAAACCAGCAACTTCAATCATTCTCACAAAGATTGTTTCCACATATATCCTTCTTAACTATTTTGCATAACAAAAGTTTGTCTACTTCTTTCCCCCTTCACCTATAACCCTAGCTAAAAAAATCACCTCAAAATTTTCACATTCAAGAACATCTACTCCCCTACCTAAAACATCATATATTTTCCATAACTACTGTCATACTATCATACGGTGGGTCATTGAGGGACCCGAGCATGAGCATCATGAAAATGGGAGTGACACTATTTGACTATAACTTATACTTATTGAATTACTCAAGGTGGGATATGAGATGAAGTTACAACACATTAGGAAGAAAGTGCTTCATCTATCAAGTGTCTAGATCATAAGTAGAGAGTCATTTTGGCATAAACACAACACAACATGGATTCTTAGGACTGGGAATGGTGTAAAAGCATTAGTGCACATGTCAAGATTTGTATAACATAATGCTAGAATTCATGAAGTCAATGATTGAGACAAGGATTTTCCACTTGGAGCCATTGCTCCTCATTTAAGAACTGAACATGTCCATGAGTTTGCATAAACTTTATCTCATTAGGCTAGACCCGACATAGCATGAATCGGTAACATAAAGAAAGCACATTTTTCCTTGAACCAAGCATGTTATAAGACATGGATTTTCTTATGGATCATGAGCATCATATCATAGGGCAAAAATACATGTACACATAAGACATCCCATCCCGAGATGTCACACGGTGCTTTTGACCTCGAAGGACCACAAGCTAACCCTTTACTGATTTCTGTACTTGTACACCGTATAATATCTGGAATAAATACAGAAACTGGCCATAAGGTTCAACACATCTATAAATACTCAAAATATAAAACTGAATACTATACTATACATCCATCTAAAAAGCCTCTAATCTGACTGAACTGTGGAGTTGATGGGACAGGTCCCCAACTAACTCCGTCAACTGAAAGTAAATAAAATTTTGATTACAATCATAGAAAACTGAAACTCATCCTCGAAAGAAGAGGAATCACTGCTACTGCTGCTGACTGGGACTAATCTGCTGATGATACTCTGAGTCCTGTGCCTCTAAACCTATGGTGTCAAATGAGATACCATAGCGCAAATGCGTCAGCATAAAATGTACCGAGTATGTAGATGGGGTAAGGCTAAATACAAGGGATCATGGAAGCAAAATATGTATAACCTAAATGATCATAAAAATACCGCACGAAAATAAGCACACATACAAGAATGCATAAATCATACTCATAATCATCACAACTCTAGAGACTTGACCTTGGATACCGCTTTACTGCGAGCTAAACTCACTACCATCAGTGAGATACTGAACCACTTACTCATCTGCTACTGATAACTGAGGATCTGAGTATACTTATATCAAAGACTGAGTTCTGATCTTACCGCTTTCAACCAACAGAATTAGAGATTCAACTTTTCTAACAGATAACTTTGGAATCTTTATCAATGATAAGAAAATAGGATTATATCCGAATCTAACAACAAGAATACTCAACAAATTCTGAGAAGGAGACCAAGCCTATATAATGAGAGATTTTTAAATATGATAATAAGAATATTCAACATGATATGAGACTGAGATCAAGCCTCTCTGATGGGAGATCTTTAAATATGATAGTAAGCATTTATATATGAGGCCAAGACTATCTAAAGGGATGGTCCATGAATCAATGAAACTATCTGAGTTCCTTACTGAGATAGATGACTATACCACACGGTCTTGACTTCTGAAGATTGACACTGAAATTGCAACTGTGGGAAGTAGTCACTTAACCGACATGCCCCGACCTACCAAAGGTGGGCTCCAACCTATAACCCCAGCTGTAAGGGCATCAATATGGTGCCACGGGTAAAGACTCACTCTCGGGTCAAGCCTCTCTGATGGGAGGACCCTCGCAGGAAATCAACTTGAGGTAATATAATAGTCAACCTCTCTGACGGTGACAACCTTTACTGATGGGGACTCCTGTATCCTGCGCTGGCTATGCAGTTTTAGAGTTTACGGATTGCTACTAACGACTCCAGCCTCTCTCTCTAATGGGAGGAATCTCCATCCCTTCCCTCGCTCGGTGCTAGTTTCTACTCCCAACTAAAAGACTCTCACTGAATCCTTAGAATGAACACAATAAAGCTGAATCTATTTACATGATCATGTTTCTCAAATGATCTGGATGAAATACGCTGAGATCACTTTGTTTCATATCTGACAGAAATAATATCGAATCACGGTATCTGACTGACGATACATAGCTTGATTAGATTACTCGAATCATTTCTGAGATTAGAATTGAATCACTTGAGTTCCATTAGGACTGGGTTGAGTACAGGTCTGAGGCTAGATTACTAGCGATACAGAGATTAAAAAGATGATTGAGATTACTGAGCTTTATTAAGCTTCGCACTTGTCTGAGGATACAGAGTTCTATAGTTCACTGAGTTCTGAAAATCATGGCTCAGTTGGAATTATCGAGAAACTGACACGGGCTCTAGACAACAACTCTATTTTTGGGTATAAATACCCCTAGGACTCAATAACATAGAAGTAAAGCATCATCATTCATTCAAGCATCACAAGCATTCATGCATCATTACCATCATTCAGGCATATTCACAAGAAACTTAGAAATCATGCCATATATTCAATTTCACAATCATTAGAACATCACCTCAAGCCTCCAAGGATTCACAAATGTCTACTCATCATCACAACTACCAAGGGGTCACTCTAAGCATTTCAGAATCATAACATACTTTTCCCCTCGCAAACCTTACGGCATCATATCTATCATTTAGGAAATATAAACCTCTATTCACCATTATGATTACCAAAGTATCACTCCCAACATTTAGGGGGTCATCAATATCGATTCATCATCACAAACTACCTTAAGGAAGATATTCTATTAAATTGTACCCTATTCAACGAAGTCTTGCATCAAGTACTTCACACCTATATCGGTCTCGACATACATCTAGATATCATGAGATTTTGGGAAAACTTCACACTATCATGTCATTACTCTCTTGCTAACCACTTAGCATGTATCAAAACTTAAAATAAATCAAAGAGCACTCACTTGGGAGATTTACCGCTATTTCGTCTCAACTTACTCACTACGGTCTTTCGACAACCACTAGACATGTCTGATTCTACACCTACTCGGGGATTCCATATTATTGTTATGGCTCATTCCACTCACTAAGACATTTTATCAAACACTAGGTGTGCATGGACTAGCCCACAACTTTGGGTTTCCCCTTTAACATACTACAATGCCCCTCTATGCTTCACCTCAGCCTCTCATCCAACCTATGGGGTGCATACTCCGCTTACTCAACCATCTCTACACCCTAATGTCATGAACACCTCACATAGACACCAACTTTAAAAGATCTCATCACAACATCACATAAATTCCACATAATAGGGTCAAAGACTATAAATCTTGCAAACAATGATGAATCCAAACTCAACAACACAAGTAACATCAACTTCAACTCATAAAAATCATGGAATATCACAAAGCATAAAATCCTTAAGTTTTAAAAAAAAGGTAATTGAGCTTCTTGGATGAAAGGGACCCAAGAATCAACATCTACATACCTAGGAATTTCTTTTCTTGAAGGCTCTTGAAAGGAGTTCTTGATTTCTCTAGATCCTTCTTGATCTCTCTTGAATTTTATGAAAGGAGAAGAGAGTATTTTGATTTTGGAAACCCTAATTTTTGGGTGGAAGAGAGAAAAATGAAGTTGAAGGACCTTGGCCCAGTATTTATAGAGCTGGGGGAGGATGTGGAAAAGACCGAAATACCCCTTTAAAATTTTTCTAGAAAATTCCGATTGAGGTCTGTGACGGTCGACCTGAAAGTCCATTAGAGGGACTGACGGTCCACCAAGTCGTCCGTTACTCAAGTGCCAAAACTGGGATGTTCTTCCTCGGAGTGATGGTCGAAGTGAAGGTCCGTCAGGAATCTGATGGTCAACCAGATCATCCGTCACTCGAGGTCCAGGAATGGGACATTCTGCCTCGGTCTGACGGGCCACTTGACGGTCCGTCAATTTTTTGATGGTCCACCACTTTGGCCTTCACATGATGACCAAAAAAAGAAGACACTGCCTTTGTTTGATGGGATATTTGAAGGTCCACCAAGGACTTGGCGGTCTATTAGATCTACCGTCAAACCTGCGATTCCGACAACGCTCAGTAAAACCGCCATAACTTCTTCGTCCGATGTCCGATTTTGATAAAATTGGTATCAATGGAAATCTTGTTCAATGCTCTACATTACTAAAAGTATAAATTAGGGAAATTACACACGATTCAAAGTGTTTCATACTTGGGAAGATACTTCTGAAACTTTTAGACTCATCTTTTCTGATTTACTGGATACGCTCTAACGCTCAGACTAGGAGAGAACTTTGCAGGGTATTACACTTACCCTTAGATCAAAGTCACAATCCTAGACTTGAGAACATGACCTCTCATTAATCTATAACCATAATTCTCAATACAATAGGGGGTATCGGTATACACATGAACACAAACTTCCCTCAATAATTCAATATAAAAACACTAAATTCTTTCTGGGACATCCCCCTTTAGGGATACTAATCATAACTTCCTATAAACCCTAAAGTCATCAACTTATGACTAGCATTATCATGGGAATGGACATCCACTCTTCTAAATACTTAACACTCCATCTTCAACTCCTTAGGATACTAGCATTATAACAATAATCACATAACTTACAACTTAACAAAATTTGTAAAATCATACCAAAGGTGCACATTGCCTACCTATTTTTCCTCAATTCAACTCTAAAGAACACTATACAACAACTTCCCAGACTTCTCTATACTACAAGATTCAAGAACACAACTAGGTACACAAAACACCTATACACATAAAATTGTATCTAACAATATGCTACCTGGGGGAGGGGAGTGGTCCAACTTATTCTTATATACCTAAGCTCTTATCCGCTTAATAACTCAACCACAATTAATCATCCTAACACTAGTCTCATGTAAATAAATATCGTAATTATCCACTCTTTTTTCCATTAGTTGCCAACCTAGGCTATTGCACACATCAAATCAAGCCTACTACTTACTCCCACAAAACATGCATCATTAACCTTAAGCTACTATTCTTACCACCACAATCCACATCTAAAGTTTAAGCCTATTGTCTAGCACCAATCATGTAATCCCGATGAAGCATGTTGCATATTATACTAGCCCATCAAATAGAAATATCAACCTAAGTCTATTACTTCACTTAACTATGGCCTATAAGTTCATCCTCTTCACGAAATTACTACTACACCTCAAAATCTACTACATACCTTCTCACATACCGTACTAGTCTACAACTACTAGAGAAAAGAAAATCAAGGGGGTAAAGTCACATAATAAGAATAGTCAATCTTAATCTTATAATATCACCCATTACCATCTATTAACATATCTCACTTTCTCACATCATATTCACTTACCCATGCATACATCACAACCACCTTAAAAAATCCCATATATAAAAATGAGTCTATACCTATAACTTATTGACTAATCTACCCGTTTCCATTCATAGCCTATAAATGATTTCTACAACCACCACAACTATCCATTCTGAGTTCCTTCCCTATTTTAAGTAAATAATAATCGTACCCAGCCACTTCCTTCATAGACTATCATACAATCTATAATTATTGCTACCACATTAGTCTATCACTATAAAATGGCAAACCATCCCTCAATCAATGGCTACACAACTAAACTAACTTCTTTATACAAAATCCCCCTTATTCTGACTTCTAAGCTTGTGTCTTCATATCACTAACTTCTAAACCATCTTACAGCTCACAGGTTATGAAAATTTATCACATACTACCATTCAGGTGGAAGTAATGTCTGCCATACATCATTACCCTTAAGCATGACATCTGTAATAAGGGTTTTATAAAAGAGGACTGAATACACTCCATACCTCAAGATCAAGCACATGACTGATGTAGATAGGGGTATATTCTTAAATCAATACACTTTATAGCACTCATGGACTCCTCTCAAGTCCTTGTGCAATTTCATAATTGTTTATGACTCAATCAGAAAGGACCACATCATTTACTCTAATCTTCTGCGCTTGAATAGACTCGACAATGATACATAGTAATAAAATCAAAGAAAAGAAGGAATTTGGATAATTTCAAAATTGACAACAAAATGGCACGATCTAAAACATGAAGAAAAGTGAAACATTCCTAAATGCCTAGTAGCTTTCTCCTTATAAGTGTGACACGCTACACACTAATAAAAAGGACTCTACCTGACGTGATTTCGTAGACACCCTAGGACCATGAACCGTGCTATGATATCAAGTTTGTAACAACTCGAGATGAGGCCCTGACTGAGATAAGCATCCCAAACCATGAAGGCCCGAGAGCTCTTTTAACCGGCAGTCATATGCATAATTCATATACTTATAAAGAAATGCAGAAAAACATAGAAAGACTAAAACATGGTAATCTTATTTCAACTGACAATATGATTATGAAATCCATAAAATATTCAATAACATCTAACACCAGTCTATAAAATCTTAAATAATTTCGAAAACAACAACAGTCTAAAACTGGGACAAGGTCCCCAGTCGGACCATAAACCAAAATAAAATAACAATTTTCCAAAATAGGCCTTCCAAAATAAGGGAGGCTCACCAACTGCTACTTCTGACCGAATTGATCTACTGCTTAGCGGGACCCAGGACTAAGCCTCAGATCTTGAAATATAGGGGTTAATACAAATGTACTGGTATGCAGAGCAATCCAAAATAATATACTTTTATATGACATAAGTGAAAGAAATTCAAAAAACAGTTTACATACCATATATGAAAAAACATAGGCATACTTTAATTGACTTTGAAATATTTCTTTGAAATCATGAACCATTCTTTATGTTACTTCTAAGATAGAAGGTACACCCTACAATCTTTAATTAAACGGGCTATATGAAAATTGTCTTTGACTCGATAGAGAAACCTCCAATCCAAGTTTGCTGCAAGGATTGGAGTATCAATAAGGGGAGACACGCAAGACCACACAGCATGGTGCCATGATCCCCAATCAAATATACATGTCATGGTAGTGCACAAGACCATAAAGAATGGCTCCTAAGAATTTTCCTAAATTGGGACGACATAAATCAAGGTACACAAGACCACACAACATGGTACCATAGCCCCGTGTCTGCAAATCACAATTTCTAGCATTGAGTCTTTCAACCCGTACTTTTTTGGGTAACCATCTAATTCACTTTAAGTCAACTTTTAAACTTTTCTAGACATGCATCTTTTTGAATTCAAAATCTAAGAAAAATTTGTATCTTAGTCTATTCTGAATCTGCTATGGCATTCGTTTGTTTGGTATCATTATACCAAGACTTGCAAGTCATATCCCTATGTCATACATTATCATATTACAGCTCTTTCATTCAAACAATATTTAGACCACCAAGTCATTCAAACAGTACAATAAGATTCTAGTTTTCAAAAGATATGTCAAACCATGTTAAGATTCTCTTTTTCAATATTTTAACAAATAGTGGTCAATTTCTCAAACAATCATGCAATTCCATTGATTATCACCTTTAGCATTTAAAAATAAGAAATTATCCCTCTCTTTAATTCACAATCAACATAAAATCCATATATGTTGGTAAACCCTTGGTCATGCTTTAAGACATGCAATTGAATAACCCTAAACTTCTAAATCAAGAAATAACATAATGAGAGAGGGAAATTCATTCTTCATGCCCTCAATTCATATTTTCAAACTTCAAACGCATACATACATATCATATATATATGATCAAAAGTCAACTTTAAGGGAAGGCCTCAAAACCAAAACATTATGTAAGGCCTCAAGACCAAAATATTATGTCGTAAAAAAATGGATTCATAATGCATAACCATTAAATTGTTCTCAAAACCCTTCATGAGTATATGATTTCATAATTTTTGAAACTTACTAAAATGATTTCAACATGACCATGTAGTTTAGGAAAACCCCACGTACCTTAGATTACTTAATTTATATAGTAGAATCCGAATCTTGATTTGTTTCTTGAGAATCTTGGATTGAAAGGCTTGAATTCTTTCCTTGGATAAAAACCCTAATTTTTCTCTTGTTCTTGAGAGTGGAGAGGATTTGAAATGTTGAAAACTGATAGAATATGGATTATAACACTTAAGATATGATTTATATTTGTGGGGTAAGTTTTGGGGTGAGGAAAAGACCAAAATACCCCTAAGAAAACCAAAGAAGTCGTAGAATTTCATCAGTTGACGACCATGGTTGATGGCCTGTCACTCAGGTGATAGATCGTCACCTAGGTCATCACTTTTGGGCTGGATTTTACCACTTACTGCCCTAGGATGACGACTAGGTCTGATGGGTCATCACGTAGTTGACGTCCCGTCAACTTGGTCGTCACCTAGTTGATAAGTCATCAACTTCGTCGTCATATTTTGGCAAATAGACACTTCAAAGTAAAATGAGTATAAAGTTCTACTCCGATATCGGATTAAGGTGAAACTGGTTGCATTGGAAAAAGGACTCAAAGATATTTCTTTTGGTATATGGTTGGATACCTAACTCATTATACACTAGGAGTAATGGTCATTGAAATTTGATCAAAGCTGAAACATTCAATAAAACTTAATTGATAGAAATGTTCTCAACTCGTCTTTGAGTTAGGAGATATTTGTGACCTCAATTCATATCAAAAAGTATTCCCACACTGTATAATTAATCATAACATATATATTAACAAAGAATGATTGGGTTCAGGTCTATACGCGTAGGATAGATGGTTTGAAATCTAGCCAGAAAAAATGTGGGGTGTTATAGCTTAACCTTTGTACCAAGGCCTCTCTGAAATGACTGCAAAAACTAGGAAGGAAACTGTATGCCCTGGTTTGAAATAATGGACAAGGGTATCCTATGAAGCCTTAATAGCTCATGAATATACATTTTGGCATAATCTTCTGTCGTATCTAATATCTTAACTGGTAGGAAATGAGCCGATTTGGTCATTCGATCAACTATGACCCAAATTAGATAATGATGACGTCTTGTATGAGGCATTCCTATGATCAAATACATATTCACTACTTCCAGCTTACAAGTAGGAATATTGATTTCCTAAAGCGTACCAAACGGCCTCTGGTGCTCAACTTTAACCTGCTAGCAATTGAGACACTTGGATACAAACTCGGCTTTGTCCCTCTTAATACCGTTCAAACAATAGATTTCTCATAAATCATGGTACATCTTAGTGGAACCAATATGGATTGAATATTTAGAACTGTGAGCCTCAGCTAGTATCTTTTCCCTCAACCCATCTATATTGGGATCACAAAGCCTTCCTTGATAGTAAATTACACTATCTCCCCCTTGGGAGAAAACCTCAACCTTTTACTGCTAGACTGCTTGAAATATCTGACTAAGTATGGGATCATTATGCTACTTTTCTTTCACTCCCACTACTAGAGATGATTCTGAACTGTTATGCACCACTACTACCCCATCATTCATATAAAGCAAACATAACCCCAAATGGGCCAATCTATTTACTTCATTGGCCAACTTCCGATCTTCCTCATTAATATGAACCACACTACCCATAGACAACATACTTAATGCGTCGTCCACCACATTTGCCTTACCCTGATGGTAGAGCACATTCATGTCATAATCCTTCAAGAATTCCAACCACCTTCTTTGACAAAGATTTATTTTCTGTTGTGAATTTATATACTAAAGACTCTTATGGTCAGTAAAAACACCAACATGCACACCATACAAATTGTGTCTCTAAATTTTCAAAGCGAACACTACAATAGCTAATTCCAGATTATGAGTTAGGTAGTTCTTTTCGTGATCCATAATCTATTTATAGGCATAGGTTATAAATCTCCCATTTTGCATCAATACACAACATAACCCAACTCTCGAAGAATCACAATACACCACAAATCCATCTAACCCCTCTTGTGGAGCTAATACTGGTGCCGAAGTCAATCTATACTTTAAGTCCTGAACGCTCTTCTCATATTTATCTGACCATATAAACTTCACATTCTTTTATGTAAACTTAGTTAATGCTATGGCTATGAATGAAAAAACTTCATAAAATCTCCTATAATACCAAGCTAAACCCAAAAATCTCCTGATATTATATGGAGTGATGGGTCTAGGCTTGTGCTTCACTACATTTATCTTCTAAGGGTCTACATGAATGTCAACTCCTAAAATGAAGTTCCCTAAAAAGGTAATAAACTCTAACAAAAAATTGCACTTACTAAACTTTGCATACAATTGATGTATCTTAAGGATCTGCAACACCATCCTCAAACAGTCTGCATGCTCCTCCTTACTCCAGGTGTACACTAATATGTCATCTATGAAGATAATGAAAAACATATCCAAGTACGGCTTGAAGAACCTGTTCATCAGATTCATAAAGGATGTAGGAGTATTTGTTAGTCCATACAATATCACTACAAACTCAAAATGACCATATCTCATTCTGAAAGCAGTCTTCAGAATATCGTGCTCCCTAATATTTAACTGGTGGTACCCCGACTTGAAGTCAATCTTGGAAAACCACCGGGCACCCTGAAGATGATCGAACAAATCATTGATCCTAGGAATAGGGTACTTATTCTTGATGGTAACCTTGTTTAGCTGTCTATAGTCTATACATATTTTTCCAAGAGGGCCATCTTTATTGCACATGAATAGAACTAGATCATCCCAAAGGGAAATATTGGGGTGATGAAATCCTTATCTAAGAGATCCTTAAGTTTCTCCTTTAACTGTTTGAGTTCAGGTGGAGCCAAATGATATGGAAGGATGGAGATGGGTTGAGTATCAGGAAGAAGATTAATACCATAGTCTATTTTTCTGTCTAGAAGACCTATAGAATTTCACGGACTACACAGACTGATTGAATGGTTGGGGCTTCAGACTTAGTATCTTTGACTCAAACTAAATGGTAGATACACCCTTTTGATATTAACTTTCTGGCCTTAAGGTAGAAGATGAAATGACCTTTGGGATGCACCAATCTACCCTCCTACTCAAATACTAAAACTTTACCATGCGGGTCCGATAATTAAATGATGAATAACATGAATGAAGACAATCTATCCCCAAAATAACATTGAAATCTATCATCTGTAACTCTACTAAGTCTGCTAAAGTGACCTTATAGAGGACGGTAATAGGACATCCTCTTTAGACTCGCCTAGCTATAACTGACTCACCCACTGGAGTAGATATAGAGAAGGGCTTAGGATGATTTTTAGGGCTCAACCCAAAATGTACAAAAATAAGTGGGGTCACATAAGAGAGGTTTGATCCTGGGTCTAATAACACATATATATCAAGGTGAAAGGAATAAATCATACTAATAACAAACTCTGGGAAACTCTTCTACTCCTGATGGGATGGTAATGCATAAAAAAAATTCAGGCATTGACCGCCACTGGTACTAGATGATATACCTTATGGAGGAGTTGGGAAGCCTGGATGAGCTACTTGGTTCTTGGCCTTAGTTTGAGGACGGACATTTGTACTTCCTTTCTTAGTATATGAGTATTTCTTAATCTTGTGTCCCATATTTACACAACCATATCAACCCTTTTTACCCATCAAAAACTCACTAGGATGGGTCCTATAACACTTTACAGAAGTCGAATAAGTAGGACTCCCACCCATACTTCCCTGAGATCTTGGATTTGAAGATCTACCCCATTGCTCTTGCTTTGTCATGGGTGCAGGGGCACTAGCTGAGGATGGTGTATGTATTGGTGAGTCATCTTGGATCTATGAATTACCTCCTCCTCCCGATCTCTACTAACTATACTTAAACTATTCAGTCCTATCCATTTTGTTCCTCTTCTCTTATTCTTTCAACTTATCTACCCTAATATATTGAACATGAGTCATCAACCAATAAATATGCATATATGCAATTAGCATAGCATTCCTACATACCTTGACCACCAAATTAGACACTCTAATGACAAACTTACTGTAATACCCTAAAAAATCCAAACCAATATTAGTTCCATGTTTCAAGCTTATTCATAGTACATAATGGTTATTTTATAGTTTTATGAGCAATTTAGATGTATATTAAGTCTTCAAGTAACTCCCATCAATTAGAATAACCAAAACATTCCTTACCGATTGAATTCTTAGGAAGAATATTGTCATAGTCAACTTCAAATGAGCATATCTATCGTTATACTATGAATTTTTGAGCTCATTACCCACCATCCGATAGATAATTTAATTATCTTTCAACCAATACTAATTTCTCCAAAATCCAATTTCGGAGCAAAATGTTATGCCTATTTTACTCCAGCATGTCAGCCTGGAAACTGAGTGATGACATTTCTGACCACTTATTCCATTTCTGACGACATTTCTGATGACTTATCACATTTCTCATGACTTATCATCCATGTCTTTAGTCTTAGATAGAAATCCAAAAATTCCATCTCCCAGGTGACCATCTGGGCTAATGGGCTATCATAGATCTGATGGCTTATCAGCCCATGTTGTCAACTGATAATTTCAGCAACTGGGAGGTGATTTTGTAGGGGTATTTTGGTCTTTTTACCTCACCCTAAAACATACACCACAACATAAAACACCAAAAAAAACATGTATTTAGCTATTGGTATTTAGTTTAAAAAAACTCTTAACCCTCTTTGTTCCCAAGAACAAACTTAGGGTTTCTTCTCAATTAACTTCAAGATCCCATCACACTCTCCACAAGATATTCAAGAATTAAGGTTCCCAATACAATAACATTCAAAAAAGGTCAATTTTCTTTTAAGATTCAATCACTACGGTATGCGTAGTGTTCATCCATGGTCCCTTTCATTCATGGAGTTCAAGAATCAAGTTTTAAAATAATGAATTGTGATTATCTTATTATTGTATAATTATGTTCATGTTGATGGTTGTTATTTGGTATCTTGATGTATTTTCATGAAGTATGTGAGCATGTTAGTTGAAATCCATGAATTTGTGTGGCTTAAGATTGTTAAATTGATAAGTATACCTATGCCCAAAGTTGTGTATATAAGGTGTTTGATAAAATGCCTACAATGATAGAAATCATGTATTATAGCTTAGGGATGAACTATATGATAAATTCATGCTAGTCTATTATGTTCAAAGGGCTCATATGTTGTTGTTGTGCAATATATGTGTTAATGGAATGTCCATGATGATTAGAGAATGGATTCATAGTGTGTCTATATGCATTCCATGTTATGTACAAGATCATGATTATGAAGTACCACATGAGTTATCCCCCAATTATTACAATATGAACTAAATGTTACATGTTTGCCATTCCCTTATGTTTAAACAATTTTTATGCTATCGTTATGAAAAGTATATGTTGTCGGAATGTCTATGATATTAGAACATGAGGTTTATGACTTGATTTCAAGCATTTCCATTCATGTTAGATATTATGATGACCATGTACTTCATGAAATCCCTCACTCATGTATTATGGATTATTATTGATGGTCATGTATTCAAGAAAGTCACAATGCATCACTTTCCTTCCATCGAGTCCTGGGGGTACTTGTACCAAAAAAAATATAGTTGTGTTCCTAGAGCCAAGTGATGTTTTCATGATATCCTTAGTCAATGCAGGATCCATAGAACTCAGTCAGTCATGTGACTCAGGAAAACTCAAAAACCTCAGAAATCTCAGTAATCTCAGTAGTTCAGTAATCTCAGTGACCTCAGTGATCTCAGTACCCAATAATCTTGGTAACCTCAATATTCCCATTAATATCAGTAATCTCATGAACCCAATCATTTTCCAGGTATTGGTAGTATTCCACCAGTCACGGAACTTTGTAAACTCAGTCCAGTTCAGTACGGTAATCCATGTTCAGTGTTTATTCAGATGGGAGTAGAAATTAGCACCGAATGAACCCAATGATGGGAACATACACTGGAAGATGAGGGTGTGATTATTAGCATTCATCCTAGTATTCTAGAACTGTGTAGCCAACATAGGTTGAGACATTAACAATGTCAGATGAGGGTTGATGAGGTGGATATGCACTGTCAGACGAGAGCCCTACCGTTCTATTTTGGGAATACTGTCAGATGAGGGTTACCCACAACTTGTCCTTACCAGTGGTGCAATATTGACACCCTTCCTGTCAGGGCAGAGATTGGACCCCAGCTCAGCTATAATAGCATATATGGGGCATGTCGGTTAAATAACTACTTCCTACAGTCCCATTTTTAGTCTCAGTCTCAGTAAAAGAACTCAAATAGTTTTTTAGATTTCAGGACTGTTAGATACAATCAATTTAGATATAGTATGGAACTCAGATAGTTCTATTAGATTCAGGTCTGTCAGATACAGTCACCCATGTTATCAGTATTCAGTATCAGGGCAGTTAGATACAGTCACTCATGTTATCATCATTCAGTACTCTGTAATCCTATTATCACGAACTCAGTTAATAGTATATCAATTATACAAAACTCATGTTCTCAATTACAAAAAACCCAGGTTATCAGTATTCAGATTCAGGACTGTCGATACAGTCAATCAGACCAGTTCTTCATAATCTGAACTGTCAGAAATATTTATTTAATTATTCAGTAATACAGTATTAGTTCCTTACTTATTGGTGACTTTTATATCAATATCAGTAGATAGAGTCACTCAGTATCTCAGTGTCAGTAAACTCATGTTGTCAGTATTCAGACTCAGTAGTCAGTATCACCACGAGTCTAATAACTTGTGTATGTATGTATTCTCACGATTATATCAGTCATCATTGTTCATGCATATAACCCATTACATTTAGATTATCTTACTCGTATACTCAGTACATTCAGTCGTACTGATGCATTCTCACTATGGTGTTTTATTTTATGCCATAAGTTCAGAGGCACGAGTTCCATAGCAGTTGTAGCATTGCATATTTCAGCAGTCAGAGTCAGCAGTGAGTCCTTTTCATTTGAGAAAGATATGATTATCCATTTATTTTAGTACTTTAGTACTTAGAAATTTTAGTAGATGGAGTTAGTTGGGGACATGTCCCATCAACTTCGTATTTCAAATTATTCAGACAGTAGAGGCTTTCAGACTAGATATAGATTATCATGTTCCAGACTTCAGTATTTCATTTTTTTTTGGTATTGTGATACCAATTTATTCAGATATTATCATTATTCAGATTATGCTCAGTATTGAACCTTATGGCCTTTCAGTATATGTTTACGCAATATTATGTCATATTATACAATGTACAGGTACAGATATCAGTCATAGGTTAGCTTGTGGTCCTTCGGGGTCTTGAGAACCGTGTAGAATTTTAGGTACCAGATTCGGGGTATTACAAACTTGGTATCAGAGCCTAAGGTTCAATAAACTCCTAGGAAGTCTGAAAGCTGCATCTAGTAGAGTCTTGTACATGGGTGTGTTGTGCACCACACTTATGTGCAGGAGGCTAGGAGATGTTTTAGGAATAGTTTCCCTTTTTTCATGTTTCAGATTATGCTATATAAAGGTTTCCTAAGAAACTCATGTATATTCATATCATGCTTCAGTCATGTCAACTCCACCTTACTTTTAAGGTAATAGAAGTAGTGAAGCTTAAGTCCTACGGATAGGGCTTTCTTAGACAGTCCCTACAGAAACTTATGGGTTTTGCAATATGCTCAGATAGTATCCCTCAGTTCCGTTATGTTCCAAAGTTGTACGGATCTCATTCATGATCATGAGAACTCGTTCTCAAACCTAGATTTATATATTCCACCAGATCCCTTCTCAAAATCTTATGATAGCATATGACTAGAGTTAGAAGCATGAACCCAAGGGTTTAGCAGTAATGGAGTTGGGATAATATTGTTCGGATTGATTAGATTATGTATTCATGGGGATAATTGTGCCAGAATGAATCAGTAGGCTTGAATAGTGTGAGTTAGAAATTTAAGTTTATTGACTTGAAATTAAGAATGAAGGTGTGAATGTGATATTAGTAGTATATAAGGAAACAAAGGTAGATGATGTGTTTAGTAAGGAGAGCATGTGTCGATCAGAGTGTAAGTATGTGATGATGATTGCAGTTCAGTTCAGAGATTGGTTTAGTGTTCACAGACTTATGATGATGGCTTAAATCCAAGGGGGAGATGGTAGATCAAGTACCCAAGTCAGGCACTTAGATTTCAGTAGTAGTGCTAGTATGTATAGAAAAGCAGTTAGGGAAGACGATTCCTGACCCATCCTTATCTCAGTGTAAAGTTTTGCACTCTAGTCAGCATGATGCCTGTGCATTATTCATGTATCAGTTCCTTGAACCCAATTTATATTCACGTTTTCCATAGAATCATGTACGATTCCATTTTCTAGCATATGGGGTTCGGTTTTATTCCCCTCAGTAATACAAATCATGTCCGATGAATGCAGAAAACTCCCAGATTAGGTCATGTAGCTCATGACTCATGTACACATGTCACACTTCACATATTTCTTAAATCCCATGACTCATGCTACACTCCTATTGATCAGTTAATCCAGGATGTGTCATGTATATCCTCAGTTTAGACCTTTTGGGTACATACATATTGTTGATATCCTATTCCTCAAGCCTTAGTCATGTGTCAAGTTCAGCTAGTGTTCATTCATGTTTCAGGTCCTCTTAATTCAAACCCTTTAGTGAGCTCTCTTTGTGAAAATAGTGTAGTGATGAGCAGTTGCTTAGATAAGTGAGAGAGTAAATAATACATATTAAGAGAAGATTGTTGCATGCCTATTTTACATGAGGGTGTAGTTATGGAGATAGGCTTGAATGTCATGCTAATATGCAAATAAATGACTAGCAAGAGGTTGTACTTAGAAATCAGGAAAAGTTCAGAGTGTGAGTGCACATTCAGATCCTTGACTTATGACAGCCTTCATTATGCGACTATCATAACTCAGTTGCGATCTCAGTTATAGTCTTAATTATAATGTATGCTTCAGTTCAGTAATCAGCTCAGTTCACGTGTCATGCCTCAGTTTCAGATCTCATATAATCAGTCATGATTTAGTTCCCAGGTGCGTTGCGCATCACCTCAGCTTCCCTCAATAGCTCAGCCAAGTTAGTATTCTGTGAGGGACCTAGTGTCCCAAGGAGGAGATACGCTATGATTCCCCTAACTTTTATAACATAAGCATTCCATTCTCTCTTTATGTAATGAATCCAGTATAGAGTAGGGGATACTCATAATTTGACCCTTAAGCTCCAACCTCAGATGCACGCCATGTATTACAGACTCAGTTCAGTTCATGTATCACGTTCTAGACTCAGTTATGTTCTCATATTTCTGCTCATGCATATTGAGTAATTAGTCTCAGACTCATTGGTATTTTTAGTTCAAGGTAACAGTCTTTCTTGAAGTTACTCATTCTCATGTTCAAATTTCAGTAACAAACTTGGTATTCAGTTCCATGCTCAGTTTTCAGTTCAAACTTGGTATCTTTACCATTACATGTTCAGTCGCATGTTCATGAGTCAATTCAGTTAAGTATTCACGCATCAAATATACGTGATAATCTTACTAGTACTTTCAGTCATGCATTCATGTATCATGTCAGTCATAAAATTAGGCATCGACTATGCATTATTATTATGAGAAACTCAGTTCATCAGAACACTCAGTCATGCATTCAAGAATCAGTTACTCATGCATCAGATATGCATGTTCAGTATGATGTATTAAGCTTATCAGTCATATCAGTCCCAAAATCATGTTTCATTAGTATATGTCTTGTACATATTTTAGTTGATCTTTTCTTCCATCTCAGTCATTCTCATTCGAGGATGAATGTTCCCAAGGGGGAGATATTCTAATACCCCAAAAAATCCAAACCAATATTAGTGCCACGTTTCAAGCTCATGAATATTACATCATGGTTTTTTTATATTTTTATTAGCAATTTAGATGTATATTAAGTCTTCAAATAACTCCCAGCTATCAGACGAATCAAAACATTCCTTACCGATTGAATTCTTGGGAAGGATATTGCCATAGTCAACTTCAAACAAGAATATCTCTTTTTATACTATGAATTTTTGATATCATGACCCACCAACATATAGATAATTGAATTGTGTTTCCAACGATACAAATTTTGCCAAAATCCAATATCGGAGCAAAAATCTATGCCCATTTTACTCCAGCATGTCATCCTGGAAACTAAGTGACGACATTTCTGACGACTTATCACATTTCTGATGAATTATCACATTTCTGATGACTTATCATCCATGTCATCAGGCTTAGATAGAAACCCAAAAATTCCAGCTCCTAGGTGATGACCTAGGTTGACGAGCTATCACAGATCTGACGGCTTATCAACCCATGTCGTTAGCTGATAATTTCAGCAACTGGGAGGTGATTTCGTAGGGGTATTTTGTTCTTTTTCCCTCACCCTAAACCTTACCTCACGACATGAAACACCAAAAAAACATGTATTTAGCTACTGGTATTTAGTTTCAAAAAGCTCTTAACCCTCTTTGTTCCCAAGAACAAACTTCGAGTTTCTTCCTAATTAACTTCAAGATACCATCATACTCTCCACAAGATATTCAAGAATTAAGGTTCCCAATCCAAGAACATTCAATAAAGGTCAATTTTCTTTCAAGATTCAATCACTAAGGTGTAATGCCCAGCAAAATCCTCTTTCAGTCCGAGCCTTAGAGCATATTTTGGTAAAGCAAAAATCCGAGTCATAATGTTTTAGAAATATCCTCCCAAGTCTGAAATACTTTGGATCGGGTGGGAATATATTTGAGCATTAATTAAGATCATAGAGGTCCCCTAACTCAAGGACGAGTTGAAATTTTTCCTATCGTTCAAGTTTTAGTGACCGTCAAACTTTGGGTCAACTTCAATCGACCATAACTCCTTGTATATATCTAATTATATGACCTACTATATATCAAATGAAATCTCTTTAAATTATCTTTCCAACGATACCAATTTCGTCAAAAACCAATATCGGAACAAAGAGTTATGCCTATTTACTCCAGCATGTCTAGCTGGGAAACTGGTGACAACAATAGTGAAAATACGTAACGTCGTGATGGCCTATCACCAAATATCATCGGCCCTGGGCAGAAAATTAAGAATTCGACCCCTTTTTGTGATGACAATTCGTGAAGGCCTATCACGGGCCTGACAGCTTGTCACGGATGTCGTCAAGAATATTTATCCAGCAATTTTAGAACATTTTTGCAAGGGTATTTTGGTCATTTTCTACCTTTTGGAAGCGTCTATAAATATGAAAAACCTCATCCAAAACCCTAATTTCCTTAATTTTCTCTTCCAATTCTCTAAAGAGAGAATATCTAGGGTTTTATTCAAGAACCCTAATCTTCCAAAAATTCATCCATAATTCTTCAAGATTTCTTCAAGAATCAAGTTCCTCATAGTATGGGCTTCAAGAATTATTTATTACAAGTGCGGATAGAGTCTCAAGCATTAGAATTCATCCAATTTCAAATATTTAGATATGTAGATGTTGATTCTTGCATCCTTTTCATCCAAGAAGCTCAAGAGCCCTTTTTAAAACTAAAAGATTTTTATGTTTATGAGTTGTTAATGATTTGTATGAGCTTAAATTGATGTTTAATGTGTTGTTGCGTTTTCATTTATGTTTTCCTACAAAATTTATGAGCTTTGACCCTAGTATGTGAAATTTGTGATGTTTGTAATAGACCTTCTTGAAGTTGTTTTCTATGTGATGTGTTCATGACTTTTGGGTGTAGAAATGGTTGAATAAGTGAAGCATGCCCCCCATAGGTTTGATAAATATCATAGGTGAAGCATAAGGGCCATTATAGTATGTTGAATAGGAAAACCCAAATTGTGAGTTAGTTTGTGCTTAGTGTTTGATAAAATGCCCAAGTGAATGGATTATTCTATGGTAGTAGGAAATTCCCAAATAAGTGTGAACCCGAGCATGTCTAGTGTTTTGTTGAAGGACCTTAGTGAACAAGTTGAGAGGTGATAGCAGTAATTTCCCCAATTATGTGCTCTTGATATATGCTAAGCTTGTAATACATGCCAAATGGTTAGCAAGTAGGTTATGATGTGATAGTATGAAGTTTCCCCGAGCTATGTGTTATCCAAACACGTGTCAAGATTGATATAGATATGAAATAGATGAGGTAAAACATTGTTGAATGGAGTTTGATTTAGTAGCATGTTTCCCCTACGTTATTATATGATTATGATTCCGAGATGCCTAAAGTGACCCCTCGGCGACTGTGAAAATGCTTTAATGATTATGAGATGCTTTGATGATTTTTATGATGCATGAATGATTATGATGATATATGAATGAACATGATGATCAATGAATGATTATTCTTTACTTTTATGTCATCGAGTCCTGGGGGTATTTATACCCGATAATAGAGTTGTTGTCTAGATCCCGTGTCAGTTTATCGATAATTCCAGTCGAGCCATGATTCTCAGAACTCAGTGAATTTTTGAACTCTGTATCCTCAGACAAATGCAGAACTTAAGAAAGCTCAGTAATCTCAGTTATCTCTGTAATCTCTGTATCACTAGTAATCTAGCCTCAGTTTTGTAATTAGCTCAGTTCTAATAGTATTTAAGTGATTCAATTCTAATATCAAAAGCGATTCGAGTAATCTATTCAATCTTTGTATTGTCAGTCAGATATCATGATGTGATATTTTTTCTATCAGATACGAAACTAAGTATTATCAGCATAACTCAGTCAGATCTTTTGAGAAACATGATCAGTATTAGATTCAGCTTTGTCTAGTACAGTCTAAGAATCAACCAGAGTCTTTCAGTAGGGAGTAGGATTCAGCATCGAGCGAACCCAAGGATGGGAACTCACCTGCTAGTAGAGGGTGTGATTCTTTAAAGCAATCTTTGAGTTCCAGAACTATGTAGACAACACAGGAAAAGGAGTCACCCATTAAGCAAGCTTGACGTCCTGTTTAGGTTCACCGCCAGAGAGCCTGACCTTAGAGAAAATATAATGTCTTTACCCATGGCACGGTATTGGAACCCTTCCCACAGTTTCCGTTTCATATCCAGTCTCAGTTTCAGAATTAATCTTCAAAAATCAGGACTGTGTGGTACAATCATTTATTTCAGTGAGGAACTCAGATAGTTCCATTGATTTATGGACCATCCCGTCAGATAGGATTGGTCTTATATACAGTTGTTTGATATCATATTCAGAGATATACCGCCAGACAGGCTTGATCACAGTATCAAATTTCTATTGAATATTCTTGTCGTTAGATTCCGATATAATCATATTTCTTATCATTGATAAAGCTTCCAATGTAATCTGTTAGAAAAGTTAATATCTAATCCCGTCAGTTAAAAGTAGTAAGCTTAGAATTCAGTCTTTGATGTGAGTACATCTAGACTCTCAGTTATCAGTATTAGATGAGTCAGTCATTTAGTATCTTAGTATCAGTAGTGAGTTCAGTCTGTAGTAAAGTGGTATCTGAGTTTCAGTATCTAGAGTTGCGATGATTGTGTTCATGGTCTGTGCATTCATATATGTGTTCTCATGTGGCATCTTCATGATTATTCAGTTTAGATATTATGCATGCATGAGCCCTTGTATTAGCCTACCTCGTCTACATACTTGGTACATTCTTATACTGACGCATTTGCGCTATGGTGTTTTATTTGACACCATAGGTTCAGAGGCATAGGATTTAGAGTATCCTCAGTAGTTCAGTCCTGTCAGCAGCAGTAGCAGTGAGTCCTCGTCTTTCGAGGATGAATCTCAGTTTACTATTATTGCTTCAGACTTTGTTTATTTTTAGTTGAGGGAGTTAGTTGGGGACCTTCCTATCATATCCATAGTTCATACAGTTTAGAGGCTTTTTAGACGGATGTATTAGTATTCAATTTTTTTGTATTATGAGTATTCATAGATGTGTTGAACCTTATGGCTAGTTTTTGCATTTATTTCAGATATTATGCAGTGTACAGGTACAGATATCAGTAAAGGGTTAGCTTGTGGTCCTTCGGGGTCATAAGAATCATGTGACATCTCGGGATGGGATCTCGCGGCGTTACAAACTTGGTATTAGAGCCTAAGGTTCAAGAGTGTCCTAGGGAGTCTGAAAAGTCGCATCTAGTAGAGTCTTGTGAATGGGTGTGTAGCGTAGTACATTTATGTACAAGAGGCTACGTGATGTTCTTAGAAGCAGTTCCTCTTCTTTCAGTGATCATTTCATGCAAGTGGGCATGAGCTCAATTTTATCCTTTGTCTAATCCATTTCTTTCTTCCAATTATAGAGTATTCCTCCTCACAGAGATTTTTTCCGTGGGATTAGTGATCAACCCCCATAGCCAGTAGATCCTGAGAAAGAGAATGTGTCACATACAGAGTTTTGGGTAGCTTTTCAAGCACTAGCCTAAGCTGTGGCAAATGTTCTATGGAACCGTTAGGATGCAGCCCCACCTCAGCAAGATAGGAATTCTGCCGCAGCCAGGGTTAGAAATTTCATGAAAATGAACCCGCCAGAATTCTTTGGGTAAGTAGTAGGTGAGAACCTACAGCTTTATCTAGAGGAGGTGAAGAAAATCACCAGATTATGCATGTTTCTATAGAGAGACAGTGAGTAAGAGAGCCAAGATAGGTAGTCGTGGTTTCTCGCAGTCAGGATCTTAAGGTGGTAATAGTTCTCAGTATGGTCGAAGATTTTTAGTCCCAGCTCCATCTTCATCTAGTATACCCGCACCTGTGTTTGGGGGTGATAGATCTAAGGGAGCACTAAGCTCTAAAGCCTAGAGTAGTACTAGTGGTTTTTGTACCGGTCCAAGTTGTGGAGAGTATGGAAGGCGCCACCAAGGTGTGTGTAGAGCCGGTAGTGATGTATGTTTTTGTTGTGGTGATCCAGACCATAGAATATGAGAATGTAGTTTGCTGACTCAGAGGGGTAGACTCCGTACGTTTTAGGCTCGCCTTCATTGGGAAGGATTCCCTAAAATAGATTCGGGTATGTTATGAGACCTTTATCTTTATGACATGCATTGATAGATCCTTTTCTCCTATTTTGAGCTTATATGTTAGCATGAGTCATGCATGAGTTTTAGATCTAGATCAGTTAATCATGACCAAGTCTGTAGGTGCCCCGCGCACTGCTCCAGTATTTCAGCGAAGTGTGTTTAGAGGGACATAGAGTCCCAAGGGGGAGATACCCCATAGTATTATAATGTTTCATTCCATTAGATTCATCCCGATGCATGTTCATATTTTCTTTGAGTTAGAATCAATTGTCATTGCATTGTCAAGTCTGCTTTTAAAAGTCAGCTTAGCCAGACAGTCATGCATTAGATATGCACATTCAGTAGAAAGAGTTCAACTTGTCAGCGTGTGTTCTGTCATGTATTCATGAGATCATCCCAGTTCTTAGTCCATGCATCAGATATGCATGCCTAGTGTGAGAACACTATATGTCAGTCGTTCCAGTTGCGTAGTCCTGATCTGAGATATTTCCATTTCTTGAGTAAGTTCTTTTGATCCATATTCTCATTCTATCAAGCGACATTCGAGGATGAATGTTCTCAAGGGGGAGATAATGTAATGCTCCGTAAAATCCTCTTCTAGTCCGAGCCTTAGAGCGTATTTTGGTAAACCAAAAATCCGAGTAAAAATGTTTCAGAAGTATCCTCCCATGTATGAAATACTTTTAATCATGAGGTAATTTATTTGATCATGAATTAAGATCATAGAGGTCCCTTAACATAAGGATGAGTTGAAATATTTCCTATCGTTCAAGTTTTAGAGACCGTCAAAATTTGGGTAAACTTCAATCGACCATAACTCCTTATATATATCGAATTAGAGGACCTACTATATATCAAATGAAACATATTTTAATTATCTTTCCAACGATACTAATTTCATCAAAAACTGATATCGAAGCAAAGAGTTATACCTATTTTAATCCAGAATGTCTGGCCGAGAAACTGGTGACGACAATTGTGACAAGCCGTCACGCCCATGACGGCCTATCACCAAATGTCGTCAGCCCTGGGAAGAAAATCAAGAATTCGACCCCTTTTTGTGACGACAATTTGTGACGTCCTATCACGGGCTTGACGGCTTATCACGGATGTCGTCAAGAATATTTTTCCAGCAATTTTAGAATATTTTTGCAAGGGTATTTTGGTCATTTTCCACCTTTTGGAAGCTTCTATAAATATGGGAAACCTCATCCAAAACCCTAATTTCCTTCATTTTCTCTTCCAATTCTCTAAAGAGAGAATATCTAGGGTTTCATTCAAGAACTCTAATCTTCCAAAAATTCATCCATAATTCTTCAAGATTTCTTCAAGAATCAAGTTCCTCATAGTGTGAGCTTCGAGAATTATTTATTACAAGTGCGGATAGAGTCTCAAGCATTAGAATTCATCCAATTTCAAAGATTTATGTATGTAGATGTTGATTCTTGGGTCCCTTTCATCCAAGAAGCTCAAGAACCCTTTTTAGAACTAAAATATTTTTATGTTTATGAGTTGTTAATGATTTGTATGAGTTTAAATTGATGTTTAATGTGTTGTTGTATTTTGATTTATGTTTGCCTACAAAATTTATGAGCTTTGACCCTAGTATGTGGAATTCATGTGATGTTTGTGATAGACCTTCTTGAAGTTGTTTTCTAGGTGATGTGTTCATGACTTTTGGGTGTAGAAATGGTTGAATAAGTGAAGCATGTCCCCCATAGGTTTGATAAAGGGCATAGGTGAATCATAAGGGCCATTATAGTATGTTGAATAGGAAACTCCAAATTGTGAGTTAGTTTCTGCTTAGTGTTTGATAAAATGCCCAAGTGAATAAATTATTCCATGGTAGTTGGAAATTCCCAAATAAGTGTGAACACGTGCATGTCTAGTGTTTTGTCGAAGGACCTTAGTGAACAAGTGGAGAGGTGATAGTAGTAATTTCCCCAATTATGTGCTCTTGATATATGCTAAGCTTTTAATACATGCCAAGTGGTTAGCAAGTAGGTTATGACGTGATAGTATGAAGTTTCCCCAAGCTATATTTTATCCAAACACGTGTCAAGATTGAAATAGGTATGAAATAGCTGAGGTAAAATCTTATTAAATGGAGTACGATTTATTAGCATGTTTCCCTTACGTCATTATATGATTATGATTTCGAGATGCCTAAAGTGACCTCTCGGCGACTGTGAAAATGCTTTAATGATTTTGAGATGCTTTGATGATTGTGATGATGCATAAATGATTATGCTTTACTTTTATGTCATCGAGTCCGGGGGTATTTATACCTGACAATAGAGTTGTTGTCTAGAGCCTGTGTCAGTTTTTCGATAATTCCAGTCGAGCCATAATTCTCAGAACTCAGTGAATTATAGAGCTCTGTTTCCTCAGACAAGTGCAGAACTTAAGAAAGTTCAGTAATTACAGTTATCTCTGTAATCTCTGTATCACTAGTAATCTAGCCTCAGTCCTGTAATCAATTCTAATATCAGAAGAGATTTGAGTAATCTATTCAAGCTCTGTATTGTCAGTCAGATATCATGATTCGATATCTTTTCCGTCAGATACGGAACTAATAATCTCAACATAACTCAGTCAGATCTTTTGAGAAACATGATCAGTATTAGATTCAGCTTTTTCTAGTACGGTCTAAGAATCAACCAGAGTC
Organism: Capsicum pubescens; assembly: GCA_030864215.1. Classification (NCBI taxonomy): domain Eukaryota; kingdom Viridiplantae; phylum Streptophyta; class Magnoliopsida; order Solanales; family Solanaceae; genus Capsicum; species Capsicum pubescens. The sequence goes on along the minus strand of CM061544.1, from coordinate 84,015,397 downwards.
TTTCAGTTGGGAGTAGGATTCAGCACCGAGAGAACCCAAGGATGGGAACTCACCTGCTAGTAGAGGGTGTGATTATTAAAAGCAATCTTTGCGTTCTAAAACTGTGTAGCCAGCACATGCAAAGGAGTCACCCATTAAGCAAGCTTGACGTCCTGTTAAGGGTCACCGCCAGAGAGCCTGAACATAGAGAAAATATAATGTCTTTACCCGTGGCACGGTATTGGTACCCTCTCAAATAGGGGTAGAGGTTGTACCCCACCTATGGTAAGTTGGGGCATGTCGGTTAGATGACTACTTCCCACAGTTTCAGTGTCAAATTCAGTCTCAGTTTCATAATCAATCTTCAGAAATCAGCATTGTGTGGTACAATCATTTATCTCAGTGAGGAACTTAGATAGTTCCATTGATTTATGGACCATCCCGTCAGATAGTCTTGGTCTTATATACAGGTGTTTGATATCATATTCAGAGATATGCCGCCAGACAGGCTTGATCACAGTATCAGATTTCTATTGAATATTCTTCTCGTCAGATTCAGATATAATCATATTTCTTATCATTGATAAAGCTTCCATAGTAATCTGTTACAAAATTTGATCTCTAATCTTGTTTGTCGAAAGCAGTAAGCTCAGAATTCAGTCGTTAATGTGAGTACATCCCGACTCTCAGTTATCAGTATCAGATAAGTCTGTGATTCAGTATCTCAGTGTCAGTAGTGAGTTCTGTCTGCAGTAAAGTGGTATCTGAGTGTCAGTATCTAGAGTTGCGATGATTGTCTTCATGGTCTGTGCATTCATATATATGTTCTCATGCGGCATCTTTATGATTATTCAGCTTAGATATTGTGCATGCATGAGCCCTTGCATTAACCTACCTTGTTTACATACTTGGTATATTCTTGTACTGACGCATTTGCGCTATGGTGTTTTATTTGACACCATAGGTTCAGAGGCACAAGATCCAGAGTATCCTCAGCAGTTCAGTCCCAGTCAGCAGCAGTAGCAGTAAGTCCTCTTCTTTCGAGGATGCATCTCAGTTTACTATTATTGCTTGAGACTTTGTTTATTTTCTGTTGAGGGAGTTAGTTGGGGACCTGTCCCATCAACTCCATAGTTTAGACATTTTAGAGGCTTTTCAGACGAATGTATTAATATTCAGTTTTTCTGTATTATGAGTATTCATAGATGTATTGAACCTTATGGCTAGTTTCCATATTTATTTCAGATATTATGCAGTGTACTGGTATATATATCTGTAAAGGGTTAGCTTGTGGTCCTTCGGGGTCATAAGCACCGTCTGACGTATTGGGAAGGGATCTCGGGGCATTACGAACTTGGTACCAGAGCCTAAAGTTCAAGAGTGTCCTAGGGAGTCTGAAAAGGTGAATCTAGTAGAGTCTTGTTCATGGGTGTGTAGCTCGCCACATTTATGTACAAGAGTCTACGGGATGTTCTTAGGAGCAATTCCTCTTGTTTCAGTGATCATTTCGTGCTAGTGAGCGTGAGCTCAAGTTGATCCTTAGTCTAATCCACTTCTTTCTTATAATTACATAGTATGTCTCCGCACAGAGATTTTGTCTGTGGGGTTGGTGATCAACCCCCACTGCCAGTAGATCTTGAGAAAGAGAGTGTGTTACATACAGAGTTTCGGGCAGCTTTTTAGGCACTAGCCCAAGCTGTGACTAATGTTCAGGGGAACCGTCAGGCTGCAGACCACCTCAGAAAGATGGGAATTTTTCTGCAGCCAGGGTTAGAAATTTCATGAAAATGAAATTGCTACAATTCTTTAGGTTAGTAGTAGGTGAGAACCCGTAGCTTTATCTAGAGGAGGTGAAGAAGATCACCTAGATTATGCATATTTCTAAGGAGAGAGAGTGAGTAAGAAATCCAAGATAGGTAGTCGTGGTTTCTCACAATCAAGGTATCAAGGTGGTAGTAGTTCTCAGTATGGTTGGAGATTTTTAGTCCCAGCTCCATCTTCAGCTAGTGTACCCGCACCTGTGTTTGGGGGTGACAGATCTAAGAGAGTGCCAAGCTCCAAAGCCCAGAGTAGTACTAGTGGTGGTTGTCCCCATCCGCGTTGTAGAGAGTGTGGCAGGCGCCACCAAGGTGTGTGTAGAGCTGGTAGTGATGTGTGTTTTTGTTGTGGTGAGCCTGGCCATGCAATGCGAGAATGTAGAATGCTAACTCAGAGGGGTAGGCTCCGTGAATTTCAGGCTCACCTTGATTGGGAAAGATTCCCTAAAATAGACTCGGGTATGCTATGATCCCTTTATCTTTATGTCATGTATTGATATATCCTTTGCTCCCATTTTGATCTTATATGTTAGCATGAGTCATGCATGAGTTTCAGATCTTGATCGGTCAATCATGACCCAGTCTGTAGGTGCCCCGCGCACCGCTCCAGTATTTCAGTGAAGTGTGTTTAGAGGGACATAGAGTCCCAAGGGGGAGATACCCCATAGTATTATAATGTTACAAGCCATTAGATTCATCCCGATGTATGTTCATATTTTCTTTATGGAGTTAGAATCAATTGTCATTGCATTGTCAAGTCGTGCTTTTAAAAGTCAGCTTAGCCAGACATTCATGCATTAGATATGCACATTCAGTATAAAGAGTTTATCTTGTCAGTGTGTGTTCAGTCGTGTATTCATGAGATCATCCCAGTTATGAGTCCATGCATCAGATATGCATGCCCAGTGTGAGAACTCTATATGTCAGTTGTTCCTGTTGCGTAGTCCTGATCTGAGATGTTTCCATTTATTGAGTAAGTTCTATTGATCCTTATTCTCAGTCTATCAAGCGATATTCGAGGATGAATGTTCTCAAGGGAGAGATAATGTAATGCCCTGCAAAATCCTCTTCCAGTCCTAGCCTTAGAGCGTATTTTGGTAAAGCGAAAATTTGAGTCAAAATGTTTCAGAAATATCCTCCCAAGTATGAAATACTTTGAATCGTGTGGGAATCTGTTTGAGCATGAATTAACATCATAGAGATCCCCAAACTCAAGGACGAGTTAAAATCTTTCCTATCGTTCAAGTTTTAGTGACCGTCAAAATTTAGGTCAAATTTAATTGACCATAAATCCTTGTATATATCGAATTAGAGTACCTACAATATATCAAATGAAATCTCTTTGAATTATCTTTCCAAAGATACTAATTTAGTCAAAAATCGATATCAGAGCAAAGAGTTATGCCTATTTTATTCTAACATGTCTGGCCGGGAAACTGGTGACGACAATTGTGACAAGCCGTCACGCCCGTGACGGCCTATCACCAAATGTTGTCAGCCCTTGGCAGAACATCAAGAATTCAACCCCTTTTTATGACGACAATTTGTGACGGCCTATCATGGGCCTGACGGCTTGTCACGGATGTTGTCAAGAATATTTTTCCAGCAATTATAGAACGTTTTTGCAAGGGTATTTTGGTCATTTCCCACCTTTTGGAAGCCTCTGTAAATATGGGAAACCTCATCCAAAACCCTAATTTCCTTCATTTTCTCTTCTAATTCTCTAAAGAGAGAATATCTAGGGTTTCATTCAAGAATCCTAATCTACCAAAAATTCATCCATAATTCTTCAAGATTTCTTCAAGAATCAAGTTCCTCATAGTGTGGGCTTCGAGAATTATTTATTACAAGTGCGGATAGAGTCTCAAGAATTAGAATTCATCCAATTTCAAAGATTTATGTATGTAGATGTTGATTCTTGGGTCCCTTTCATCCAAGAAGCTTAAAAACCCTTTTTAGAACTAAAATATTTTTATGTTTATGAGTTGTTAATGATTTGTATGAGTTTAAATTGATGTTTAATGTGTTGTTGTATTTTGATTTATGTTTGCCTACAAAATTTATGAGCTTTGACCCTAGTATGTGGAATTCATGTGATGTTTGTGATAGACCTTCTTGAAGTTGTTTTCTAGGTGATGTGTTCATGACTTTTGGGTGTAGAAATGGTTGAATAAGTGAAACATGTCCCCCATAGGTTTGATAAAGGGCATAGGTGGCATAGGTGAAGCATAAGGGCCATTATAGTATGTTGAATAGGAAACTCCAAACTGTGAGTTAGTTTGTGCTTAGTGTTTGATAAAATGCCCAAGTGAATGAATTATTCCATGGTAGTAGGAAATTCCCAAATAAGTGTGAACCCGAGAATGTCTAGTGGTTTGTTGAAGGACCTTAGTGAACAAGTGGAGAGGTGATAGTAGTAATTTCTCCAATTATGTGCTCTTGATATATGCTAAGTTTTTAATACATGCCAAGTGGTTAGCAAGTAGGTTATGACGTGATAGTATGAAGTTTCCCCAAGCTTTGTGATATCCAAACACGTGTCAAGATTGATATAGGTATGAAATAGCTGAGGAAAAACCTTGTTGAATGGAGTATGATTTATTAGCATGTTTCCCCTACGTTATTGTATGATTATGATTTCGAGATGCCTAAAGTGAGCCCTCGGCGATTGTGAAAATACTTTAATGATTATGAGATTCTTTGATGATTGTGATAATGCTTGAATTATTGTGATGATATATGAATGAAAATGATGATGAATGATTGATTATGCTTTACTTTTATGTCATCGAGTCCTGGGGGTATTTATACCCGATAGTAGAGCTGTTATCTAGAGCCTGTGTCAGTTTCTCGATAATTCCAGTCGAGCCATGATTCTCAGAACTCAGTGAATTATAGTACTCTGTATCCTCATACAAGTGTAGAACTTAAGAAAGCCCAGTAATCACAGTTATCTCTGTAATCTAGACTCAGTCTTGTAATCAACTCAGTTCTAATAGTATTCAAGTGATTCAATTCTAATCTCAGAAGCGATTCGAGTAATCTATTCAAGATCTGTATTGTCAGTCAGATACCATGATTTGATATCTTTTCCGTCAGATACGGACTTAAGTAATCTCAACGTAACTCAGTCAGATCTTTTGAGAAACATGATCAGCATCAGATTCAACTTTATCTTGTACAGTCTACGAATCAACCCAGAGTCTTCCAGTTGGGAGTAGGATTCAGCACCGAGCGAACCCAAGGATGGGAACTCACCTTCTAGTAGAGGGTGTGATTCTTAGAAGCAATCTTTGCGTTCCATAACTGTGTAGACAGCACAGGAAAATAAGTCACCCGTTAAGCAAGCTTTACGTCCTATTGAGGGTCACCGCCAGAGAGCCTGACCTTAGAGAAAAGATAATGTATTTACCTGTGGCACGGTATTGGCACCCTCCCAACTGGGGTTAGAGGTTGGACCCTACCTGTAGTAGGTTGGGGTATGTTGGTTAGATGACTACTTCCCACAGTTTCAGTTTCAGATTCAGTCTCAGTTTCAGAATCAATCTTCAGAAATTAGGTTTGTGTGGTACAGTCATTTATCTTAGTGAGGAACTCAGATAGTTCCATTGATTTATGGACCATCCCGTCAGATAGGATTGGTCTTATATACAGTTCTTTGATATCATATTCAGAGATATGCCGCCAGAAAGTCTTGATCACAGTATCAGATTTTTATTGAATATTTTTGTTGTCAGATTCAGATATAATCATATTTCTTATCATTGATAAAGCTTCCAGAGTAATCTGTTAGAAAAGTTGATCTCTAATCCTGTCAGTCGAAAGCAGTAAGCACAGAATTCAGTCCATGATGTGAGTACGTCCAGACTCTCAATATCAGTATCAGATGAGTCATTGATTCAGTATCTCAGTGTGAGTAGTGAGTTCAGTCTACAGTAAAGTGGTATATGAGTTTCAGTATCTAGAGTTGCGATGATTGTTTTCATGATATGTACATTCATAGATGTGTTCTCATGTGGCATCTTCATGATTATTCAATTTAGATATTATGCATGCATGAGCTCTTGCATTAGCCTACCTCGTCTACATACTTGGTACATTCCTGTACTGACGTATTTGCGCTATGGTGTTTTATTTGACCCCATAGGTTCAGAGACATAGGATCCAGAGTATCCTTACTAGTTCAGTCCCAGTCAGCAGCAGTAGCAGTGAGTCCTCTGCTTTCGAGGATGAATCTTAGTTTACTATTATAGCTTCACACTTTGTTTATTTTCAGTTGAGGGAGTTAGATGGGGATCTGTCCCACCAACTCTATAGTTCAGATAGTTTAGAGGTTTTTCAGATGGATGTATTAGTATTCAATTTTTCTGTATTATGAGTATTCATAGATGTGTTGAACCTTATGGCTAGTTTCCGTATTTATGTTTGATATTATGCAGTGTATAGGTATAGATATCAGTAAAGGGTTAGCTTGTGGTCCTTCGGGGTCATAAGCACCGTGTGATGTCTCGGTATGGGATCTTAGGGTATTACATAAGGTATGTGTAGTGTTCATCCATGGATCCATTTCATCCATGGAGTTCAAGAATCAAGTTTTAAAATCATGAATTGTGATTATCTTGTTGTGGTATGATTATGTTCATATTGGTGGTTGTTATTTGGTATCTTGATATATTTTCATGAAGTATGTGAGCATGTTAGTTGAAATCCATGAATTTGGGTGGCTTAAGATTGTTAAACTGATAAGTATATCTATGCCCAAAGTTGTGCATGTAAGGTGTTTGATAAAATGCCTAGAATGATAGAAATCGTATATTATAGCTTAGGGATGAACTATACGATAAATTCATGCTAGTCTATTATGTTCAATGGGCTCACATGTTGTTGTGCAATATATGTGTTAATGGAATGTACATGATGATTGGAGAATGGATTCATAGTGTGTCTATTTGCATTCCATGTTATGTACAAGATCATGATTATGAAGTACCACATGAGTTATCGCCCAATTATTACAATATGAACTAAATGTTACATGTTTGCCATTCTCTTATGTTTAAATAGTTACTATGCTATCGTTATGAAAAGTATATGTTGTCGAAATGCCCATGATATTAGAACATGAGGTTTATGACTTGATTTCAAGCATTCCCATTTATGTTAGATATTATGATGACCATGTACTTCATGAAATCCCTCACTCATGTATTATGGATTATATTGATGGTCATGTATTCAAGAAAGTCACATTGTGTTAGTTTCCCTCCGTCGAGTCCTGGGGGTACTTGTACCCAAAAAAATATAGTTGTGTGCCTAGAGCCAAGTGATGTTTTCATGATATCCTCAGTCAAGCCAGGATCCATAGAACTCAATCAGTCATGTGACTCAGGAAAACTCTAAAACCTCAGAAATCTCAGTAGTTCAGTAATATGAGTTATCTCAGTACTCAATATTCTCAGTAACCTCAGTATTCCTATTAATATCAATAATCTCATGAACCCAATCAGTTTTCAGATATCAGTTGTATTCCGTCAGTCACGGAACTTAGTAAACTCAGTCCTGTTCAGTTCAGTAATCCATGTTCAGTGTCTATTCAGATGAGAGTAGAAATTAGCACTGAGTGAACCCAAGACGGGGAACACACGCTGTCAGATGAGGGTGTGATTCTTAGCAGTCATCCTTGCATTCCAGAACTATGTAGCCAGCATAGGTTGAGACATCAACACTTTCAGATGAGGGTTGATGTGGGGGATATACACTGTCAGACGAGGGCCCTACCATTCTCTTTTGGGAACACTGTCAGATGAGGGTTACCCATAACTTGTACTTACCAGTGGCGCGGTATTGACACCCTTCCTGTCAGGGAAGAGATTGGACCCCAGCTCAGCTATAATAGCATTTATGGGGCATGTCAGTTAAATAACTACTTCCCACAGTCTCAGTTTCAGTCTCAGTCTCAGTAAAAGAACTCAGATAGTTCTTCAGATTTCATGACTTTCAGATACAGTACGAAACTTAGATAGTTCCATTAGATTTAGGACTATTAGATACAGTCACCCATGTTATCAGTATTCAGTATCAGGGAAGTCAGATACAGTCACTCATGTTATCATCCTTAAGTACTCAGTAATTTTGTTATCACGAACTCAATTAATAGTATATCAATTGTACAAAACTTATGTTATCAATTACACAAAACTTAGGTTATCAGTATTCAGATTCAGGACTGTTATATACAGTCAATTAGAACGGTTCTTCATAATTCAAACTGTCAGAAATATTCATTTCATTATTCAGTAATACAGTATCAGTTCCTCACTTATTAGTGACTTTCATATCAATATCAGTAGACTCAGTCACTCAGTATCTCAGTGTCAGTAAACTCATGTTGTCAGTATTCAGACTCAGTAGTCAGTATCACCGCGAGTCCAGTTACTTATGCCTGTATGTATTCTCACGTTTATATCAGTCAACATTGTTCATGCATATAACCCTTTGCATTTAGCCTACCTCACTCGTATACTCATTACATCCAGTCGTACTGAGGCATTCGCGCTATGGTAGTTTAATTTACGCCATAGGTTCAGAGGCACGAGTTTTATAGTAGTAGTAGCATTGCAGATTTCAGCAGTCAGAGTCAGCAGTGAGTCCTCTTCATTCGAGGGTGAAATAATTATCCATTTATTTTAGTACTTTAGTACTTAGACATTTCAGTAGATGGAGTTAGTTGGGGACATGTCCCATCTACTCCGTATTTCAGATTATTCAGACAGTAGAGGCTTTCAGACTAGATACAAACTATCATGTTCCAGACTTCAGTATTTTAGTTTTGTTTTGGTATTGTGATACCACTTTATTCAGATATAATCATTATTCAGATTATGTTCAGTATTGAACCTTATGTCCTTTCAGTACATGTTTCCACAATATTATGTCATATTATGCAGTGTACAGGTACAAATATCAGTCATGGGTTAGCTTGTGGAGTGATGCTGGGTATATAAGTAAGAAAGTCTTACTCCCTAGTGATGCGTTTTAAAGCCGTGCGGTCTTAGGCCCAGAGAGAACAATATCACTAGTGGGTTGGGACGTGACAGGGGTATCTCGGGCCTGTGTGGTTCGGGTCGTGATAGAATGGTATCAGAGCCGTTCCTATGTCATCCCTGTCGATATGGACAAGAGTTCAAACTGAGTGTAGGCGAATCCCGATAAGGCGGGGCAAACCTCAGTCCTGAGTATAGGTAAATCCCATTCGGAGGGGCAAACCTCATCGAGGATGCTGAGTCCATAAGGAGGGGTGTATGTAACATCCCAACTTAGAAAGGAGTCCCACATCGACAAAAACACAGGAGTGATGCTAGGTATATAAATAAGAAAGTCTTATTCCCTAATGATGCATTTTAAAGCCGTGCGGGCTTGGGCCCAGAGTGGACAATATCACTAGTGGGTTGGGCAAAGACAGGGGTGCCTCGGGCCTTAATGGTCTGGGTGCCCATTGCAGCCAGGGCCTCAGGTCGGGTCGTGATACTTACTCAAATGAGCTCTAGAGTCAGACAACAACTCCGAAGCATACTTAGCTAACTGAGTGAATGACACGACGCTAAATAGGGCTTTGTCGTAATGAAGAACACCATAGTTTCCCAACCCAATCAATCAACATGTAGCCAGTGTCAGATGAATTCTAAATATATAACATGATAGCGTATTTGTATAATTCCAGACTCTAGGATGGGTCTATAACCGTGATAAACCCAAGAAAGTCCAACTATCCAGAACACAACCGTTGACCACATACCAAGCCAAAACCAAATAAATAACCAAGCTCCTATCCATAACATAACAAAAAATGACAAAACAATCATAAATTTAACTAAATAGTATTATCCCCAATATCAAATCTAATACTAATGATGACACCACTACCGATCCCTCCTATTCCAACCCATAGTAGTTTCATAAAGCCTCTAAACAAAAGAAAAACAATATCCAGTTGGGATATGCCCCAAACAATAGTTAAAACCAATATCCATAAAATAACCAAAGTATGAAAAGATGTCCATGATATAAAATGGAGCATTTTGAAGTATGGAAGGTCTCCACTTTAATCCAATAGCTGATCCCAAATTCGGTCACTAAACATGAGAAGTAGGATGGACGGATCCTATATTCCCTGGGGATACAACCGCCTAAATGAGTTAGTCGGTGAATGCTAGCAAGTACTCGGTATAAGGATAAGGTAATGTCATCCTTTGAGATCAAGTAAACATTCATATGCATATACCACTATACATATATTTATATACATATCGGGAAAGGGAACCAGGTTTAGCATGCATTTATAACCATTAACCTGGGTATGTATAGCTTAACCATTCTAGAACCACCCACGGGCTATATGGGTAAAACATAAACCCCTGAAAAGGACCAGATGCATGTAGCCGCATGAACCAAAGATACCATATGAGTGGGGGATTCCCAAGTACCCTTTGCACTCCATGATACATATATACAAGTATAACTTAGGGGATTCCTATGTACCCAATATGGTCATCATCGCCAATCTTCATATCAGCAAACATGAGTTTCCAGTTTCTGTCCATTGGACTCACATTTTTACATTAACCATCATACCCTGCCATTATTGCCCAATTAAAACCATTTCTAGATAACTAAACCACTATTTCATTTATTATTAGCCAAGGCTATAAGAAGTGGTATCGTCATACCGGCTATAGATTGCAAGCAATGTCCTTAGCCAACCTTTTAGAGAAGAAGGGATTCCCATGTACCCATAGATTACATTATTTAGTTGCTTGGGGGATTACCATGTACCCCACAAGTATGTGTATGAACTAGTTTTTTCTTAGGGGATTCCCTTGTACCCTACACGACCTTCAATTAAAGATAACCATGACCACCAAGACCTTACCATTTATCCATTCCAAACCATTTAAACAATTTATACCTTTTAGGGTTCCATTACCAAGTTATACGATGAAATAGTTCCATTAAAAGTTTAATAATATAGTAAAAGCATTATCATAGGCATTTCATCAAACATATTGGGGGCATAGTGATTCCAAAGCCAAAACCCAAGTACCAATTAACCATTCCCATGCAATTAAGTGTTCAAACCATTATTATAATATGCAAACCACAAGTAAAATACATGGGAAAACCATTACCAACCATTATAACCAAAAACCCCAACATATATTTGAAAAACCAAAACCATACAATAATTATGAAATAAAAACAATTCATAAAACATGCTTTTAGTTGGAACTAACAATGATGGAGGAGTAACTTGGCTTAGATTACGAAGATAATAGAGAGAAACACCCGTACAAGTCCCAAATTGATCCTCTAGATGAAACCCTAGCCTTCCTTTACCCAAGAGGCAGAGAGAATTAAATAGTGTCTCTAAATATTTTAGATTAGAATATTAGGGTAAATGATGTCCCAAAAGAGTTATAAGTCATTGGAACTTAAGAGGTTTAGTGGTGAAATGTCCATATTACCCCCAACTTAAACTTTTTAAAATTCGCGTCAGATGGTACAAATACCCCATACCAGACGTACCCTTCAATACTAGTGGAACCCACCACTCGTACCCTAGGCCTCCCTCTTGGACCCAATACTATCCACCATACGACTTACCTAAACCAAGTCATACCCAGACCATACGATCAGTATTCCTAAATTATATCCCTGGCAGAATAGAATCAAAGAAAGTTTAGACACTGCTACCATACGAGTCAATGGTACGAATCATACCATAGCTTACACCTCATGGTGAGCCACTCCTACTAAGATCCAAGTTAAGTTAATAAGTATCCGGTTAAGTGAATGAAAAAACAAAACCATTCGACCTGTCACCAACCATACCACTCATACCTACCAAGTCATACCCATTCCAGAAACTAATCCAACCCCTCAACCAATATTGATTAGCATATGAACAAGACCATACCAGTCGTACCCCATCATATGAATGGTACCCTTAAGTCGTATGAAGCCTAAAATTCAAAAATCCTAGAAATTTTCTAAGGTTCCAAAACCTAGGGTGTTTCAGTCTCGCCTACTAGTATCATTCATCCCCAAATGACGAACTTGGTAGTACAAGCATGATTTACTCCCCATAGATGCACTTACTCTTATCTTTAACAAAGATGCAAAGAAATCAATCTTTTATTTAAAACAAAACCAGGAAATAAGAATGTCATAAATAATACATACCTTCCGCAAGAATATCCGGAGCCAAAAATAAATGTTGATACTTGGACTTCATGTCCTCTTTTGCTTCCCAAGTAGCCTACTCCACCTTGTGGTTCCTCCATAAAACCTTAACCGAGGCCACATCCTTGGTACGCAATCAACAAACCTGAAGATCCAAGATCTCAATCAGGATCTCTTCATAAAATAGAGAATCCGTGATACCCAAACCTTCCAAAGGAACAACCGATGAAGGGTTGCCTACATATTTTCTCAACATAGAAACACAGAACACCGAATAAATTGATCTCAAACTAGAAGGAAACTCCAATTCATATGCCACATTACCAACCCTTATCAAAACCACATAAGGACCAACATATCAGGGACTGAGCTTCACCTTCTTACCAAATTGCATTACCCCTTTATGGGAGACACCTTTAGGAATACCCTATCCCTAACCTCAAACTCCAAGTCCCTACGTCTTACATTTGCATAGGACTTTTGGAAACTTTGGTCAGCCTTAAGCCTATCCAGAATCACCTTTACCTTTTCCATAGCCTGATAAACCAAATCTAGACCAAACATATTTGCCTCTCCAACCTCAAACCACCCAAGAAGAGATCTACACATCCTACCATATAACGCCCCGAAATAGGCTATTCCAATGCTAGAATGGTAACTATTATTGTAAGAAAACTCTACAAAAGTTAGATGCTCAACCAAATTAGCACCATAATCAATCACACATGTATGAAGACTATTCTCTAATATCTGAATAGTCCTCTCTACTTACCCATCCATCCGTGGATGGAAAGTAGTACTAAAACTAACCTTAGTCCCCAACTCATTCTAAAATGATCGCAAAAGTAAAATTAAAACTGTGTACAACAATCAGAGATAATAAAAATAGGTACCCCATGCAGCTTTACAATATCATGAAAATACAACCTTGCATAATGCTCCACCGAAAAGTTAGTCCTCACTTGCAAGAAGTGAACCAAATTTGTCATCCTATCTATGATAACCAAAATCAAATCAAATTGATTCCGAGGCCAAGGAATACCGGCAACAAAATTCATGTTAACCATTTCCCATTTCCATTATGGTAATTCAATTTCTTGAGACAACCTTCCGGGTCTCATGTGCTCAACTTTTACCAGTTGTCACACCAGACACATGGCTACAAAGTTAGCCACATCCTTCTTCATACCATTTCACCAATATATTTATTTGAGGTCATGATACATTTTTATCAAACCAAGATGAACAACATAGCGTGATTCAATTGCCTTATTAAATATCCTTACACACAAACTATCAACGTCAGCAACACATAACCTCCTTTGGTACCTCAAGGTACCATAACCACTGACCTCAAATACCATTACCTTTTGCCCACTTACACCACTCTTGATTTCATTAAGACAGGATCTAGTATTTGTTTTTCCTTGATCTCTGAACCAAGAGACGACTGAACCACTTCCTATACCATTCTCGGAGTCTAGAAGACGAACCCCAAGATTATCCAAGCGGTGAACATCCTATACCAACCCCTATTTTTTTCATATAATCCAAACACCACATAGATAACCTTCTAAGAGCATTAACAACTACATTAGCTTTAACTGGGAGGTAGTGAAGACTCATGTCATAGTCCTTGAGAAGCTCAAACCATCTTCTCTGCCTGAGATTAACCTTCTTCTAAGTAAATACATAATCCAGGATCTTATGATCCGAGAAGATATCCATATAAACTCCATACAAATAGTGTCACCAAATCTTTAATGAAAATACCACAACTAATAGTTCTAAGTCATGAGTAGGATAGTTCCTTTTATGCACCTTCAACTGCCTAGAAGCATAGACTATCACCTTCCCATGCAGCAAGTCCCACCAGGGATGCATCGCAATAAACCAGAAATCCGTTAGTGTCTTTAGGAAAATTCAAAACTAGAGCCAAAGTTAGATTATGCTTAAACTTCTCAAAACATCCTTCACAATCATTGAACCTAAGAAATTTTACCTTCTTCTTAGTCAACCTAGTCATAGGGGAAACTATAGAAGAAAAGCTCTCAACAAACCTCATGTAATACCCATCCAAACCCAAGAAGCTTCAAATATCGATTGGAGTTGTGGGTCTAGGCCACTTCTTAACCACAACAACTTTTTGTGGATCCACCATAATCCCCTCACTAGAGATAATATGACCCATAAAAGTGACAACATTCAACCAAAACTCACATTTCAAGAAATTTCCATACAATCGTTGTTCCCCCAAGGTCTACAACACCACACAGAGGTGATTGGCATGATCCACCTCACTCTTAGAATACTCCAAAATGTCATCTTTGTACACAATGACAAACAGATACAGAAACTACCAGAAAACCCTATTTAACAAATCAATAAATTTTGTCAGAGTACTGGTCAACCCAATGACATCACCAGGAACTTAAAGTGCCTATATTGGGTTCTGAAAGTCGTCTTAGGGATATCCACCTCCCTAATCTTAAGATGATGATTCCAAGACCAAAGATTTATCTTAGAAAAGGATTTGGCACCTTTCAACTAATCAAACAAATTATCTATCCTTAGAAGAGGATACTTGTTCTTAACCGTCACCTTATTCAACTGCCTATAGTTGATGCACATCTGAAGGGAACCATTCATCTTGCACATGAATAAAACTGGTGCTCCCCATGAGGATACACTAGGATTGATGAAACCCTTATCCAAAAAATCCTTAAATTGCTCCTTGAGTCCTTCAACTTAGTCAAAGCCTTTCTATAAGGAGGAATAGATATTGGACGAGTGTCTGGAACTAAGTTAATACCAAACTCAATCTCCCTATTAGGAGGAAACCATGGAGGTCATCAGGAAAGACCTCAGGAATTATTCACCACCAGAACCAAACACAAAGAAGGACCTTAGAATATTTAACCTAGACTAGATGATAGAGATACCCTTTAAAGATTAACCTCTGAGCTCTAAGGTAAGATATAAAAGTCCCTTTAGGGGATAAGGAACCACCCTCCCATTCAATAATTGGTTCACCAGGAAAACTTAAAGTCCACCCTACAGGTCCAATAATCTAAGGACGCGTAGCAAGAATGTAACCAATCCATAACCAAGATGACATCAAAATCCATCATAGCCAGTTCAAAAAAATCCAACAAGATTTCCCTACTACTAATAGATACCACACACTCACTATAGACTCTTTTAGAAATCACAGAGTTACCTATAAGGGTGGAAACAGAAAAATAATCCAAAATAACCGCGGGATCAAAACCAAAATACACAGCCACATATGGAATCACATTAGAAAGAGTGGACCCAGGTCAATCAAGAAATACATGTTACGAGAAAAGAGTTGTAATATACCAGTTATGATATCTGACGATGCCTCATAATCTTATCAAGTAGCAAATGAATATAACCTATTCCGACCTATGCCAGTACTAACAATAGAAATAGTCGTAGAAACAACACCCTTTAGTGCAGAAGTAGATAAAGAAGAAACTGGAACCTTATTTGATCCCGTAGAGACCTTACCAATAGGATAATTCCTGAGCATATGGACTAGATAACAATATTTAAAGCACCTATCCCTTCCCTCATCATAGAAACCTCAATGCAAATGACCACAGAACCTACAAGGTAGACATGATGAAGCCAACTGTGACCAACTCACTTGAGATTGGGCACCCTATGCCCTGAAATTATCTCTACCCTACTGACGCCTGTCACCTGATGGCTTAATGTAAGGAGCAATAGCTATGAAGAAAGAACCAAAACTCCCCCACTTCTTCTTTAGACACTTACCACTCCCCTACTACTTTGCTATTGACCACCATCTTTATCAAAGAACCTGAACTTCTTGCCCTGGCATTCCCCTACCTCAGCCTACTTTCTCTTTTCCTCCTCTACCTGTTGCATATGAACAATCAACCTGGAGATATTCCTGTCCTTGATCAATAATGTAGTCTTGCTTTTAAGGATCAACTCTCGAGACAGTCTTGAGTCAAATATCCTTATCCTGACTCTCATATCAGCCACTAATTCTAGATCATACCTTAATATCTGGTGAAATTTCAAGGCATATTCCTTGACCGACATCTTCCATTTTATCAAATTGACAAACTCCTCCGTTTTTACTTTCTGCAGCTCCTGAGGAAGGAAGTGTTCCAAAAATTCATTGGAGAAAGTCTCCTACAAAGATTACTCATCAACATCACCCCTTGCCCCATCCTATTCCTCATATCATTGGTACACCGCATCCTTAATTTGATAAGCTATAAACTCCACCCCTTCCACATTCATGGCATGCATGATCCTGAATATCTTTTCCATCTCATATACAAAGCCCTGAGGATCCTCCTACACCTTAACACCAGTAAAGGTTGGAGGACTCATCTTCATAAGTTTTCCAACCCTTATGGCCTCAGAAGATGGAATACTAGATGCATTTCGCTCAGCCTTAGAAGCCAACAATGGAGCAATCATATGAATCGATTGACAAAACTCCACATTCATCATATCGTCCTGATGGGGACTAGAAGAAATTGGTGGAACTCCAATGTTATCAGGGATTAGACCCTAGACTGAGTATGGATTCCCTGAGTAGAATGTGTCCTATCAATATTGTCCATAGTTTGGACAGAAAAGTTTTTGTAAGTTTTAGATCATCGAGGCATAATCTTAAAAGCGAACAAATAGTAATTAGAAAGGACCTTATACCTCGCAACTTGACAAAAAAACACAAGAAAGATAAACATTCCTAGATGCCTTATAGCCTCTCCCTTATAAATGTGGCTTGCTACGCATCCCTAAAAGAGACTCTACTCGACACGACTTTATGGATTTCCAATTGACTATGAACTTAAGGATTTGATATAAACTTGACACAAAGTAAACCAGGGCCTTGTCGTAATAGGCATACCAAGTCCAACTAGGACTAGAGACCACCCCTGTTGCCCAACCTAACCAACCAACATATACCCTGTCTCGAATGAATTTCAAATATGTAAATAGATAGCATATTTGTACAATTCTAGACTCTGGGATAGGTCTATACCATGAACAACCCAAACATGTCCAACCATCCAGTACCTAACCATTGACAAACTACCAAGCCAAAACCATTAGCCAAAACCAAAATAATAACTAAGTTCCTATCCATAACGTAACTTAAAAGGATGTAAAAATTATAAATTTAACTAAATGGTATCAATCCTAGTACTAATGCCAATACTAAGGATGGCATCACTACTAATCCCACCTCTTCCAACCCATAGAAGTGCCACAAAGCCTCTAACCAAAAGAAAAAGAATATCCAATTAGGACATGCCCCCAACCATAGCCAAACCATTATCCATAAAATAACTAAAGTATGAAAAGATGTCCATGATATGAAATGGAGCCTTCCAAAGTATGGAAGCTCACCACCATAATCCAATAACTGATCCCAAATTTGATCACTAAGCAAGAGGAGTAGGAAGATCGGTTCCTGCATCGTGTGGGGAGATAGCCACCCATAGACGGGTTAGTGGGTGAACATTAGCAAGTAATTAGGACAAGGATAAAGTAATACCAGACTTTGAAATCAAGTAAACATTCATATTCATACACCACCCTACATACATATATATAACCATGCCGGGAAAGGGAACCAGTTATAGCATGCGTTTAAAACCATTAACCTGGGTATGTGTAGCTTAACTATTCTAGAACCACCCACAAGCTATGTAAGTCTAGTGTAACCCCCTAAACGAGCCCCGATGCGTGTAGCTGCATGAATCAGAGACACCATAGGAGTAGGGAATTCCCATTACCCTTCCCTCTCTATGATACATAAATACAAAGGTAACTTAGGGGATTCCCATATACCCTATATGGTCATCATGCCATATCCTCATGTCGGCAAACATGAATTTTTAGAGTTCGTCCTTTAAACCCACACCTTTACAGTTACCCATCACACCCCGCCATTAATGCCCAATTAAAATCATTTACATATAACTAAACCACCATTTCATTTATTATAAACCAAGTCTATAAGAAGTGGTATCGTCATTCTGACTATAGATTGCAAGCAATGTCCTTAGCCAAACTTTTAGAGATTACATTATTTAGTTGCTTGGGAGATTCCCATGTACCCCATAAGTATGTGCATGACTTAGTTTTTGCTTGGGGGATTCCCTTGTACCCTACAAGGACTTTAATTAAAGATAACCATGACCTCCAAGAACTTACCATTTATCCATTCCAAAATATTTAAACTATTTATACCATTTAGGGTTCCATTACCAAGTTATACCATGTAATAGTTCCATTAAAAGTTCAATAATATAGTAAAAGCATTATCATAGGCATTTCATCAAATATATTGGGGGCATAGTATTTCCAAAGCCAAAACCAAGTACCAATTAACCATTCCCATGCAACTAAGTGTTCAAACCATCATTATTATATGCAAACTACAAGTAAAAGACATGGAAAAATAGTTACCAACCATTATAACCAAAAACCCCAACATATATTCGAAAAACCAAAGCCATACAACAATCATGACATGAAAACAATT
Source organism: Capsicum pubescens (assembly GCA_030864215.1). Taxonomy (NCBI): domain Eukaryota; kingdom Viridiplantae; phylum Streptophyta; class Magnoliopsida; order Solanales; family Solanaceae; genus Capsicum; species Capsicum pubescens. The sequence continues at coordinate 83,996,797 of CM061544.1, read as the reverse complement.
CATAAAACATGCCTTTAGTTGGAACTAACAATGATGGAGGAGTAACTTGGCTTAGATTATGAAGATGATAGAGAGAATCACCCATACAAGTCCCAAATTGATCCTCTAGATGAAACCCTAGCCTTCTTTTTCCCAAGAGACTTAGAGAGAATTAGATAGAGTTTCAAAGTGTTTAGATTAGAATATTAGGGTAAATGATGTACCATAAGAGTTATAAGTCGTTGTACCTTAAGAGTTTTAGTGAGGAAATATCCATATTACCCTTAACTTAAACTGCTTAAAATTCGCGTTAGATGGACCAATTACCCCATACCAGTCATACCCTTTAATATGAGTGGTACCCACCACTCATACCATAGGCCTCCCCGTTGGACCTAACACTGTCCTCCATATGACTTACCTAAACCAAGTTATACCCAAACCATACGATCTGTATTCCTAAACTGTATCCCTAGCAGAATAGAATCAAAGAAAGTTTAGACACTTTTTACCATACGAGTCAATGGTACGACTCGTACCCTAACTTGCAGCTCACGGTGAGACACTCATACTAAGATCCAACTTATTTTACTATGTCTCAAATTAAGTAATGGAAAAACCAAAACTATATGACCTCTCACCAACCATATGACTCGTGCCCATCAAGTCATACCCATTCTAGAAACCTATCCAATCCATTAACCAACACTGGTTAGCATACGACCAAAACCATACCAACCGTACCCCATCATACGACCGGTACCCACAAGTCGTATGATGTCCAGAATGCAAAAATCTAGGAAATTTTCTAAGGTTCCAAACCTAGGGTGTTTCCGTGAACTTAAGGTAGTACTCCTTCACTTGCATAGCACCCTACCTCAGGTTCATAAACTCCCCCACCTTGTTCATTCTCATTTTACAAGGAAAGAACCTTCCTAGCAAAGTACTTTTAAAGACCTACCAACTTATAGGCACCACATCACCCCTACCATCCTTTCATTTGGTAATCCAATCATAAGCAATATTTTTTAACTGATAAGACGCCAACTCTACACTCCCCTCTTCAGTAATATACATAATTTGCATTCTTTTTCACCTCATCAATAAAGAAATAGGGATACTCATTCACCTTTGACCAAAAGAAAGGACCACAAGCTAACCCATGACTGGTACCTGCTGTGAGCACTAAATAACAATACTAAAAATATATGCAGAAGTATAACTGAAAATACCATAAGGTTATTAAAATACTGAAATAATAACTGAATCTAATTGTCTGAATATGGACTAGATGGGTCAAACCCCCAATTAACTCTAACTGAAATAACTACTGAACTAACTAAAATACTGATATGCTAAAATAAAATAGTATCCTCAATGGATGAGGACTCACTACTGAATCTGCTGCTAATATCCTGAGATGCTAAGTAGAATTGGGAACCCATGCACCTGAACCTATGATATGAGACATCATAGTGCAAAAGAGAAAGTATGTATCAGTACTTGGAATGTGCTGATATGCCAAGTAAGGTAGGCTAATATACATGGGTTCATATGTATGATATGACAACTAACTGAATAAACATCATGAAGTAACTGGATGAAAGAACATGAAAAACTGTAACTATTGGACATGTTGAATATGCAATACTAGAGCATATAACGTCTATCTGAATTAAACTTAAACTGAAGTTCTGAGTTCTAGTAACTGAATATTGTAACTAAGGTTTAGACTAATACTAAAGTACTAATTTCTAATGGCTAAATAACGGATAACAGATAACCATGGTTATGTAGAACTATCTGAGTCCTTTACTGAGTTCTGAGGCTGAATACTGATTACAGAGTATTGAATACTAAAACAATAATTGTGGGAGTGTTCATCTAACCGACATACCCCGATTATAACTGAGTTGGGATCCAACCTGTGACCCCAGTTGGAAGGGTGTTAGCACTTTGCCAAGGGATACTAACAATGCTGGGTCAACCCTAATTTGGTAGGAATACTTATGAGATATATATATGGTTGTGTCAACCCTAGTATGGCAGGAGGATGACTTACCCTACACTGGCTACGTAGTACTATAATACAGGGACTATTACTAAGGGTCAAACCCTCTACTGGAAGGAATGCCCCCATCTTTTGGTTTACTCGATGCTGAATCCTATTCCCAGCTGAATACACACTAATCACTAGATTCTACTAAGCTTGACTGATCTAGCAGTGATCGTGTTGACTGAATGAACCATACCGAGTTTACTGATTTCTATTACTGATTGAGTACTACTATCCTTGACCTTTACTAGAACTATTCTATAACTACTTCAACTAAGTAAGTAGCTAGATTTCGGGTAACAAGTACTCCTAGGACTCGATAGCATCAATAATAAAGCTTGACAAATCTTGAAAGCATAGCAATAGTTAATTTTTCACAATTCATTCATTTGGGCCTTTAGTCAAACACTTGGAAGTAATGAACTTGTACATGAATGAGAAAACATGCTAACATGTCATGATTACATTATTAAATTCACACGAACATTCTATCAAACACTTGGGGAGCATGATTGTTATACATAATAATGAACAAAACATAAGCATCATGACTACAACTTAAATTTTCAATTTCAAGGATTGTAATATGGGAATTACATCAAACAACATACATGCTATCTTATATTCACGAAACTCAGAACAAAATGTTGAATTGAAACCCATACCATAACACAAACATGAATACAACCTAATTTGCACATGTAAATTCATGAATCAATAAACTTGTAGTTTAAAAAGGGTTATTGAACTCCAAGGGTGGAAGGAAACCGAAGGATGAACACCTAACATTCATTGATTGTTAATTTTAGTGAATATTTTAGGGAATTTCTTAGAACATAGACTTGACTTGAAGAATCTGGGGCTTTTTTCTTGAGAGGCTTGAGTGAATAATGAATGTAATTTGCCCTATTGGGTGTTTAATTTTGTGTTTTTAGCTGAACTGGGTGAGGAAAAAGGGACTAAACTTCCCCTTGGACTCTTTTCCCATGTAAATAACCCTCAAGGCACGACCCCCAAAAATGAGGAATGGACCTCGCATCGTGTAATACCCCATACTTTTTCCTAGCTAATTTCATCTCAAGAATAACTAGCATTAGCTTCTGATGATAGGCGAATTTACACGCCTATAGCACTATATTTTGCCCATATTTTAGCCTAGTTTTGAGAACAAATTATATATTTCATGCGCTTTTAGTCCATTTTCTTGTAAGTGAGCTAACGAACATGATTAGTAAAGTTTCAGGTATAAATGATGCAGAATTCAGCATTTCATGGATAACTTGACGCCAAAGAAAGCTTCACGAAAGGAGAAAAGCCAATTTTGGACGCCAAGGACTAAAGATGGCACATGGAAATTCTGTCCCGGGCTAAAACTACATTTCTGAAGACTTTGGGGACTAGCAGTAACTTATTAGGATTAGGATAATGATACATTAACCTAGTACAATTGGGTTAAGTATTACATTAGCTTGTTAGGATTAGGATAATGATACATTAACCTAGTACAATTGGGTTAAGTATTTCATTAGCTTAGTAGGATTTGGTTAAGCATTTCATTAGCTTAGTAGGAATAGGATATGGGTATTATAAATACCCTATCTTGCTAGAGATTTTAAGGACATCTTCTTACATTCAATTCTATTCTATTCTACTAAGACATTCTAGTTCTAAACAATCATTCTTCCATTAATTCTATTTTTCTTCTTCTATTCATCTATTCTTAAATTCCACAACAAGAGAAACGTTACTTTGCTAAGGGATTCACGCCTAACGCCTACCACACCATTACAAACGTGAAATCTTAATTGTGGTATAACAACAATGTCAATTGTGATTTCCTTCGCATTCATGGGTAACTAAACTTCTCTGTTGGGGTTATGGAAGTCGTATGAGATACTATTTATTGCTGTGAGTTTGTGAGTTCGTGACACGTATGTTGCTTATATCATTATTCTCTTCATCTTAATCTAAATTCTTTGTGGTTGCAAACGCAAGAATACGCCAGTATAACATTTAACTTGTTCGAAAGAAAGGTTATCTGTCTGGAAAAGAGATAATGTCAAGGTAGTAGGGTCCCATCCCCTATTAAAAAGTTAGTGCCGTAACTGGATTAACCTCTTGGAGAATTTGTACCATTAGACACGCTTTAAGCTCGAAAGAGTTAAAGTGAAATAATCCTCGAATAGGTCGAAAGACGCCTGGATTTACCATCGAATACAATTCTCTATAAGCACATGCATGTCTGAATTCCGCACACTCATAATCAATAGAGACGTATAACTCAAAAGGTGGACATAACCCCAACTTCTCAATTCTCATTGTTTCACAACCTACTAAACATTCTTTCTTTTTACTTTGCTATTTTCTGCTTTACTCTCTTATTTTGGTTACATTACTTTCACAATACAATTCCCCCCTTCTTACGAGACTTGCACTAAAAGTCTAGTAATCGTTGCTTACTTGTTGACCAAGCTATTCCCTGCGGGATCGATACCCAACCCAGGTTGGGTTCTATATTTGCTAATGATCGCTTTACACTCCTACGAGAGCTGTAGATTGAGCGTTATCAAAAAATTGGCACCGCTGCCGGGGAATACAAGTGTCAATTAAGTTCGTAATAATTACTTGACCCTTTGGTCAAAGATTCTCGTACTTTTACTTTTAGTTTTTGTTTTTGTTTACTGCAGGTTTTTATTCGGTGCATGCCCCATACCCAAAGTTCTGGTCAACCGTTATTACCTATCAATCCTAAACCACAACGTATTCGCAGAAAGGAGGCACAACACGCAATTAAAAGGATGGCTGCTCAACAGGAACAGGCGAGACTAGCTGCGCTAGCCGCCGCTCAAGTGCATCAACAGAATATTAATAACCCTGGAAGAGCAACAAATCCTGACGATGAAGATCTAGGTGATGACGAGCTACTAAACCCTAGGCATGCCGCTGAGATCGCAACACCTGCCAACAGAAGAGATCGTCAAGCTAGGTTTAGGCCTGAACGCCAAGCTATGCAGCCTGCTTTCGACGATGATGATGATGATCTTGATGGAGCCGGAGCCACAGGAGCCATTATTCCTCCACCATTGGCACCCAGAGCCAAGTTCAACATCACAAGCACCATGATTCAGTTATTGCAACTCAAGGGATTATTTGGGGGACTAGCAGGCGATGATCCGAATATGCATCTCATCAACTTTATTTCTACATACAAGTCGTTTGACAATCCTGGAGTTGGTCAGAATGCAATTCGATTACGTCTATTTCTATTGTCTCTGTCTGGGGAGGCAACTCTATGGTTGAATGGGCTGACTCCTGATTCTATTACAAATTGGAGGCAATTGAGAGACGCTTTCCTAGAAAGATTCTTTCCGCCATCCAAAAGAGCACAATTGAGAGATGAAATCATCAACTTTCGTCAGCTTCCCACTGAAGCTCTTCATGAAACATGGGAGAGGTTCAAGACAAAGCTAGCGAGGTGTCCAAACCATCATATGACTAATGTTCACCTAATGGAGATATTATATAGAGCCCTGAATTCAATAACTAAACCAGTGGTGGATAATGCGGATGGAGGATCCTTTATGGATCTCACCTTTGGTCAAGCAAGCAATATGCTAGATCGTATGACGAAACAAAGTAGAGCTTGGCATACTAGGGATTCTGAGGTAGCAAGCCCCACTTTATCTATTGGCATGACTGCAGACCAAAGAAGAAGACAAGAAGAACGTGATCAAGATATGGCGCACATGAAAACACAAGTGGATCTTCTTACAAAGCATTTATTATCAGGGAAGACCGAAAAAGTGAAAGCTATTGCGTCAAAAGGAAGAGACGAATCTGATTCGGAAGAGGAAGCCAACTACTTGAACAATCAGGGGGGTTTCCGAGGCAATGCCCAAGGAAACCAAGGTCGGAACTATCATGGTAAATCTGGAAACATGGACCAAGGTAGTTGGAAAAACAAGAATGACAGTAATGGTTTGTATGTTCCCCCTGGAAGACGTGACACCACCACATCTAGTTCTGGAAATATGGAAGAGATGATGGCTAAACTGTTGAAAGGAGTGGAAGTAACTCGCGCGGGAGTAACGGAGGTAATAAATGATTTGTCCTCAATGAAGCAATTGGTTGATTCACTTTCCACTTCGATCAAGCAAATAGAGCAGCAATTGAGCCAACTTTCAACAGCTCTCAATCAAAGAAAGACTGGCACCTTACCTAGCGACACTGTGCAAAACCCAAGGAATGATGGGTCATGCATGGCCATGACTACCTGGAGTGGTAAGGTGCTGGAAAATTCATCCCAAAGCAAGCAAGTGGCCGAACATAAGGAAGATGATGATGCCATAGAAGCTGACCATGACGTCCATGACGTTACCCCTAGTACTTTGAAGCTTGAAAAGACCGAAATACGGAAGCAAGAGGAGAAGAAAGCTGTGGAGAGAACACTTCCCTATCCACCACCACCTTTTCCTCAAAGATTGAAGAAGCAGGCGGATGATACAAGGTTCAGTAAATTCATGGCAATGTTAAAACAGCTGACCATTAATGTTCCGTTGGTGGAGGCACTAGAACAAATGCCCGGATATGCTAAATTCATGAAGGACCTTTTAACAGAAAAGCGGGCAGTAAGCTATGAGCTGGAAGATAATATTCATCATTGCAGTGCAATTGCCACAAGGTCCTTAGTACAGAAGAAGGCAGACCCTGATGCTTTCACTATTCCTTGCACGGTTGGATCTATGAATTTTGCTAAGGCATTGTGCGATTTGGGAGCTAGCATCAATTTGATGCCACTATCCGTCTATAGAAAGTTGGCGTTGGGCGACCCTACACCAACCAATATGCGGCTCGTGATGGAAGATAGGTCGGTAAAACGTCCTGTGGGTATCTTGAATGATGTGTTGGTGAAGGTGTCTACCTTCATTTTTCCTGCAGACTTTGTGATTTTGGATTGCGAGGTGGATTGTGAAGTTCCCATAATCTTGGGATGCCCTTTCCTTGCTACAGGAAGTGTGCTTATTGACATGAGAGCTAATGAGCTTTTATTTCGGTTGAATGACGAAGTGGTCCGCTTTGATATATGCAAAGCAATGAAGCAGCCCAGCGATATAAATGTGTTCTCTGTAGCTGATGTTCATCATGAGGATAAGAAAGCATTATCTGTAGACAAACAGCTTACTGTTGAGCCATTGTCTGCTGCGCCACTGAATGTTGAGAATGAGGACGATAAAGATTATGAAGAACTTATGGGTGCTCTAACAGAAATAGAGTCCTATTCCCATACTCCTAAGCAACTGGACCGTGATCTTAAGAATCAACCGCCACCAACAGCGAAGACTTCCCTTGAAGAGCCTCCAATGCTAGAATCGAAAGAGCTCCCCGATTATCTAAGGTATGTGTTCTTGGAAAGTATAAATATACTTCCGGTGAGTGCGGATGATTTAAGTAAACAGAAAGTAGAGGCTCTCATCTCTGCTCTGAAGAGATACATGAGAGCTATGGGTTGGACTATTGATGATATAATTGGTATCCCTCCTGGGATAGGCATGCACAAGGGTCATCTCGAAGAAGATTGCATGCCTACAAGTAAGCCTCATTATCGTCTGAATCCATTCAGAAAACGATCAACCATCTATCTCGATGAAGTCTAAGTAATCGAGATAGCTATGTCGTGCCGCGACAATAAATCAAGCGCTAGATGGGAGGCAACCCATCGTTTATTGTTTTTCATTTTTTTGTCTTTCTCTCATTCTAGTACGTGTTTCGTTTTTTATAAATAAAAATCCAAAAATAAGAGTCGTGCCACGACCAAAACTAAGGCGCTTGATGGGAGGCAACCCATCGTACTAATCGTTTTCATTGGTTTTGAGCGAATGTAGGTGCAAGAGGTAAAAAACGAGGAGATCGATTTCAGATACGATTTGGACGTATGGCATGGTAAAGGTGGTAAGTTAGGAATTAAGATGCATAAGGCTATGGATTGAGCATTGCTCATGAAAACATAGGCATCGAGAAAGTCTAGGCCTAGGTAAAACTAGGCCACGAACAAGGCAAAGCCTATACTATAGCCCAAGGTCTCGGAATCTAGTGTGCTATAGCATAGGCGCCGCCCATGCTCAAGTATGCCATAGCATAGGCGCCGCCTATGCTAAAGCATTTGGTATCTGAATCTCATATGACATGCTAAAGGCGCCGCCTATGTTCACTAAAGGCATTGAACTAGGCGCCGCCTATGCTAGCAAATGCTTTGCATTAGGCGCCGCCTATGGTCACCATAGGCAAAGCTAAAGGCGCCGCCTATGGTCACTTTTTGTCTCCAAAACTGATTTTAAATGGGTCAAAACCCGACCCATTCTTTTCCTATATAAAGGAGACTTAGTCTTGAGGCACAAACACATTGAAAACCTAACACAGGCGCCGCACATAGCATCCAAATCTTCTCAAAACTTTTGCTCTTCCACTTCACAAGAACATCTCCAAAGGCTTCAATCACGTAAGTACTCTTGTGTTCTTCATCTATTTTTCGTAAGCACTACGTTACTATGTCTATTATGAATTTCTAAATCTTGAAAAAGTATTGGAGATGTGAATGTGTTTGAATTGTTGATACACAACCAAGTGAGTGAACATATACGTTAGGATGATCTTAACTTGTTTCCGACTTCAATTCGATTTTGATGCATTGTCATACTACTTGCGGAATTGCTATAGTCATGAACATTACATACTCTTGTCACTTGAATACTTACATGTCGGGATGTCTCGCTCATCGGAATAAGACTTATAGTTGCCTACCGACATAGGAGATTGTGATTATTGATAGAAACTATACCATGATGTAATCCCTATGTAGAAGTCTTGATATACCTAACATGAAAGTATTTCAAAGATTGCAAGAAGTGTTACATATCTGAATTTCTTGTTGGAATATAGCCCCTAAAACGTATGTCGATGAAGTCTGAGTAATCGACCACTTTCACTTCACTAGTCTGTACCAATAAACTAAGTGTGGGGTGGTGCCACTACTGCTTGTTTATAGATTGTATACATCGAGATGATTCTAACATGAACATTTTTTTATGTCTCAGGTACAATGGCACCCAAAGCAAGACAAGGCAAAGATAAGGCTACCACTTCACAAAAAGGCAAGAAAAGAGGCCGAAAAGAGCAAGGAGAACCCTCCTCGCTGCAAATACCTCGACTCACTCTTGAAATTAAGTGGGATACTTATGAGGAACTTCTGAGGATGACGACTCTGATGATGATTCCGATGCAAGGGGTATGACCCCAGACATAGAGGATGAGTCCGACTAACCAGGTTCTTCTTATTTATTTTCCACTGAGGACAGTGTGTTCCGTCTAAGTGTGGGGTGCTGGTATTTGCATGCTATACTTCTCCATCCACATTTGCATTTATTTATGTTTGTTTGTAGTTAATTGTTTTTTTTAGCTTAGCTTCGCATGAAATTATTCTAATAGGCAGCATGAGATTATGACAAGAGTTTGTGCTAAAATCATGACTATTGAGACATTTAGGCTCTAATTGTGACTCACTATGTGATATTGTTCGGTTTAATTCCTTCATCTGTTGGGTCAAGAGTCTATACTACTCCCAATAAAGTCGACCATGTGCCTTGTGTGTGTGAGATAATAGTATATTCTGTGCTTGTGGCTAATGCTAGAACTTGCCTGGTATGTATGTAAAGCGAAAATAAAGAGTGCAAGTCTAGGAGATGATTTAGGCATTTCTTTGGCAACCTATGATTATTTACCTTCTTTTTACCTACCCATGGACATCATCCTAGTTAAACCCTTTTGAGCCTTTAGCCTATTTTCTTTGACAAACCTCGTATGTAAGCCTAATCCATTTTTTCAAGACCATAATTTGATCCAAATTCCTAAGTTCTTTAAAGTGAAAAAGTCATGTGACAAAATAAGAGGAAATTGGGTGAGTATGATGCTTTAGAATGCATTGGTGCTTGAATGAGTTATGAAAAAGAAAGTGCTATCATAAGAGGTATGTTATCAAAAGAAAAAGGAAAGGAAAACTGAAAAGTTAGTTATGTTTAAAATTGAAAAACAAAAGAGGAGAAAAAGAGTGGTAGAATAAAAGAAAGTAGAAAGGTTGTTTGAAAGAAAAGTGTTAATGATACAATGTGATGTATTAAAGCGCTTAGGAACATAGTTACTATTTCTGGCCAAAATAGTCCTACCTGTCCCTTAGCCTACATTACAACCATCAAAAGACCTAGTTGATCCTAAGCTTGGCATTCTGACATTTAGTGGAGCATTACACTAAGGGCAAGCCTATGGTCATCAGTTGCTGCATATGAATTCTTTGTGAGAGTGAGAGCAAGGATATTTTGATACCCATGTTTGAAAAATATGCTATACTTGTGAGTGATTATGGGTAATATATTGTGAGACACACATGGTTGATGAGTTTTGGGAAGTTGTGTATGATTCTTTGTGCCTTAACTTTTGAATATGAGTTGACCACCATCACGAGTCTATGTTGGAGGCTAAATGGTCTTTACTAATGATCGAAAAACTACTCTTTGTTGATAATTGTTGTGCTTGTCTTGATGAATATTTTATGTTGTTGCTGTGAAACCCTAAGTTGATGTTTAGAGGGACATGATATTTTGTTCAAGGACGAACAAAGCTTTAAGTGTGGGGTGTTGATGATAGGCAAATTTACACGCCTATAGCACTATATTTTGCCCATATTTTAGCCTAGTTTTGAGAACAAATTATATATTTCATGTACTTTTAGTCCATTTTCCTGTAAGTGAGCTAACGAACATGATTAGCAAAGTTTTAGGTATAAATGATGCAGAATTCAGCATTTCATGGATAACTTGACGCCAAAGAAAGCTTCACGAAAGGAGAAAAGCCAATCTTGGACGCCAAGGACTAAAGATGGCACATGGAAATTCTTTCCCGGGGTAAAACAACATTTCTGAAGACTTTGGGGACTAGCAGTAACTTATTAGGATTAGGATAATGATACATTAACCTAGTACAATTGGTTTAAGTATTACATTAGCTTGTTAGGATTAGGATAATGATACATTAACCTAGTACAATTGGGTTAAGTATTTCATTAGCTTAGTAGGATTTGGTTAAGCATTTCATTAGCTTAGTAGGAATAGGATATGGGTATTATAAATACCCTATCTTGCTAGAGATTTTAAGGACATCTTCTTACATTCAATTCTATTCTATTCTACTAAGACATTCTAGTTCTAAACAATCATTCTTCCATTAATTCTATTTTTCTTCTTCTATTCATCTATTCTTAAATTCCACAACAAGAGAAACGTTACTTTGCTAAGGGATTCACGCCTAACGCCTACCACACCATTATAAACGTGAAATCTTAATTGTGGTATAACAACAATGTCAATTGTGATTTCCTTCGCATTCATGGGTAACTAAACTTCTCTGTTGGGGTTATGGAAGCCGTATGAGATACTATTTATTGCTGTGAGTTTGTGAGTTCGTGACACGTATGTTGCTTATATCATTATTCTCTTCATCTTAATCTAAATTCTTTGTGGCTGCAAACGCAAGAATACGCCAGTATAACATTTAACTTATTCGAAAGAAAGGTTATCTGTCTGGAAAAGAGATAATGTCAAGGTAGTAGGGTCCCATCCCCTATTAAAAAGTTAGTGCCATAACTGGATTAACCTCTTGGAGAATTCGTACCGTTAGACACGCTTTAAGCTCGAAAGAGTTAAAGTGAAATAATCCTCGAATAAGTCGAAAGATGCCTGGATTTACCATCGAATACAATTCTCTATAAGCACATGCATGTCTGAATTCCGCACACTCATAATCAATAGAGACGTATAACTCAGAAGGTGGACATAACCCCAACTCCTCAATTCTCATTATTTCATAACCTACTAAACATTCTTTCTTTTTACTTTGCTATTTTCTGCTTTACTCTCTTATTTTGGTTACATTACTTTCACAATACAATTCCCCCTTCTTACGAGACTTGCACTAAAAGTCTAGTAATCGTTGCTTACTTGTTGACCAAGCTATTCCCTGTGGGATCGATACCCAACCCAGGTTGGGTTCTATATTTGCTAACGACCGCTTTACACTCCTACGAGAGTTGTAGATTGAGCGTTATCAGCTTCTAAATTTAATGATGGTTATTCCATGAGTAATTTTCAGGATTTTCACTTTTTATCATGTGGGAAATTCAATAAGATTTCCATCGATATAAGATTCGACCAAATCTGATAACCGATTCAGAAGTTACGACTATTTCAAGTTCCCGTCATAAAACAACGTCATATTAGTCAGTGGCGCACCGCACCACAAGAGGAAATGACATTTGGAAAATTCTAGTAGGGGTCCGTGACTATGGCACGTCGCGCCAGAGCCCAAATTCCAAATTATCCTTTTTCCAGTGTCTTAGCGAGATTCCCTCCGCGTCCAGCCAAAATTCTAGGTCGCAAAAGAAGGGGCAACGCGATGGCTCCACATCGCGCCATCCCTAGGTTACCCAATTGTAAAATTCCAGTGACACGGTGTGATTGCACAGCATCGCACTAGGGGTTCAGTTTGGGAAAATTTTACTAAAATTAAATGATGCGTTCAGGGTTAAAAGGGTCAACTTCCCACCCTTATTTAAGCCTTTTAACACATGATTCAACCACTTTTCACCCAAAATATACTAGTTTCTCTAAAGTTTTTCACAAGAAAAAGCTAGGGTTTCCATACAAGATCCAATTTCAAGAAAGTTTCACCATCAATCTTCACGAAATCACAAACTAAGGTATGCATAGTGTTCAGTCATGGACTCCTTTCGTCCATGAAGTCCGAGAATCCCTTTTTCAACTTTAAGTTATGGATTTTCTTTATGATTTCATAATTGGGTTGTTCTTGTTCATGTTGATAAATGAGAAACTGAATTCTACTCTATGTTGGGTGACAATTTCAATGTGAGTTTAATTATTATAGATATAGATTCATGCAAACCTATGACTAAACCCTTGAATAATGAAATTAGAATATGACCATGATGTTTAATTGTTGTACAATGAAATTTACATGTACCATGCCTACAATATGTTTGATTTAATGCCTAAATGAAGGAAAAGTGCCTGACTAGCATGTTGTAATGAAATCCCCATGTATGTACAAGCTTATGCCTATCGCATGTTTGATAAAATGCTTCAGTAAATGCATTATATTGATTATTATGTATTCAAGCAAGTCATGCTTTGTTAGTTTCCTTCTATTGAGTCCTGGGGGTACTTGTACCAAAAGTATTAGCTGTATGCTAAGATCCATGTCATGTTTTCACGATACTCTCAGTCAAGCTATGAATACTTAGGCTTCAGATAGTCTTATGACTCAAGAAATCTCCATGATCTCATGAACTCAGTCAATTATCAGATATCAGTAGCATTTCATCAGTCAACGGAATTCAGTAACTCAGCCCATGTTTAGTTCAGTAGATCATGATTCAGTGTCTATTCAGATGGGAGTAGGAATTAGCACCGAGTGAACCCAAGGATAGGAAAACACACTATTAGTTGAGAGTGTGATTCTTAGAGATCATCCTTACGTTTCAGAACTATATAGCCAGCATAGGTTGAGACATCAACACTATCTAATGAGGGTTGATGAGGTGGATAAGCACTGTCAGATAAGGGCCCCACCATTCTCGAATAGGAGACACTATCAGATGAGGGTCGCCTACAGCTTATCTTTATCGGTGGCGTGATATTGACACCTTTCCAATTGGGGTTACAGATTGGACCCTAACTCAGTCATAATGGCGTATCAGGTGCATGTCGGTTAGATAACTACTTCCCATAATTTCATGTTACAGAATCAGGACTGTCAGACATAGTCAATCAGTCTCAGTATTAGATCTCAGAAAGTTCTTTAGATTTTAGGACTATCAGATACAGTCAACTCAGATACAGTACGAAGCTCAAATAGTTCCATCAAATTTAGGACGGTTAGATACAGTCACTCATGTTATTAGTTATATTCAGATTCAGTAATTATGTTATCACAGTATTAGTGTCAGTTGTTATGTCTCATACATGTATTCTCATGCTCATGATAGTTAGTCAGTTATTATTATTGTTTATGCATATGAACCCCATGCATTTACCCTACCTCACATGCATACCAGTACAATCAAAGTACTAACGCATTTTCTCTATGGTGTCTTATACCATAGGTTCAGAGACACGAGCTCTAAAGCAATAATAGATTCCAGATATCTGTAGACAGAGTTAGAAGTGAGTCCTCATCTTTCGAGGACATAATTATTTCCCTATTATCTCATTAATCAGTTTATTAGTTGGAGTTAGTTGGGGACATATCCCATCAACTCCTTACTCAGACAGTTCAGTCCGTTAGAGGCTTTCTAGACTATTATGTTTCAGACTTCAGTATGTTTAGTTTTGTTTTGGGTATTCTATTACCCCACAAAGATGTTATATCATTCATATCATGTTCATATAGAACCTTATGGCCTTTTAGTTCATGTTTCCGCAGTATAAAGTATTTTTTGCCGTATACAGTTACAGATATCAGTCATGGGTTAGCTTGTCGTTCTTCGGGGTTATGAGCATCGTGTAGCATTCTAGGTACTAGATTTGGGGTGTTACAAACTTGGTATTAGTTCCAGGTTCAATAGAGTCCTAGGAAGTCTGAAAGCCGCATCTAGTAGAATCTTGTACATGGGTGTGTTGCTCATCACATTTATGTGTAAGAGGCTATAAGATGTTTTAGTAACATTTTCCCTTCTATCGGTATTCATTTCATTCCATTGATCATAATCTCAAGTCAATATCTCAGTCTAATCTATTTTCCCCTTTCTTCTATAGAACATGCCTCCTAATAGAAGAAATGAAAATCAGTCAGCACAAAGATCCTTTGGGCGATCATGTTTCTCATGTAGAGTTCAGGGCCACATTCACTACTATTGCTCAGTCAGTTGCTGCTTAAAACGAATGGCCAACAGTTATTCTGGCCAACCCAGTGGCCAATTCAGCCGTAGAAAGGATTTGGGACTTCACCCGAATAAATCCTCCATCCTTTCTCGAGTTTAAGGTAGAAAAGGACCCTCAGGAATTCGTTGATCAAGTTCAGAAGGTTACGGACATCATGGAGGTGACTACAATTGAGTATGCTGATCTAGCTGCATATCAATTGCAGGATGTGGCTCATACTTGGTTTAAACAGGAGAAGTCAGAGAGGTCAGATAATGCAGGTCCTATAGAGTGGGAGGAGTTTTTCACTGCATTCTTAGACATATTCTTTCCCCAAGATCTTAGAGAGGCTAAGGTGCTAGAATTCATCAACCTCAGGCAGGGAAATATGACGGTGAAAGAGTATTCTCTTAAGTTTACTCAATTATCCGAATATAACCCTCATGTGGTTGCAGACAGCAGAGCCAAGATGAGTAAGTTTGCTTTAGGGGTAAATGATAGCATGGTAAATGAGTGCAGATCTGCAATACTGAATAGTGACATGACTTTAGCCAGGCTTATGACTCATGCTCAGCAGATAGAGGAGCAGAAGATTAAGCAAAGGGAGAAGCAGAATAAGAGAGTAAAGATAGGTAGTTTCAACTTTATTCAGCCTAAATTAGAAGGAGGAAACCATTCCCAGTTTCAACCTAAGTCATCAGTTTCATCCCCTTCTTCAGCCAGTGCTCTAATTCCTAAGTTCAGGGAGGGTAACAGAGATAGAACACTAGGCTCTAGGCCTCAGGACAGTGTTAGCAATGCCCAAACTAATCCCTTTTGTCAGACTTATGGTAAGAACCATAAGGGTGATTGCAAAGCTAGTAGCGATGTCTATTTCGATTATGGAAAGCTAGGCCACAGAGTCAGAGACTTCCCTCAGTCAGGTTATCAGAGTCATCTCCGTTTCTCTGCTCAGTTCAGTTACACAAATCAGCAGGGTACCACTACCAGTGCTACTAGTGGGCAATGCCCAAATCATCTATATTCTCTTCACTCCCGATAGGATCAGGAAAATTCTCCTGATGTAGTTACTGGTACATTACAGATATTTCATGTCCATATTTACTCTTTCCTAGATCCAGGAGCTTTTTTGTCTTTTGTTACTCCCTATATAGCAGGCAATTTTGGAATCAGTCCCGAAATCCTAGCAGAGCCCTTTTCAGTTTCTACCCCAGTGGGTAAAACCATCATAGCCCGATGGGTATATAGGAACTTCCCGATTATGGTATTTCAGAAAGTCACTTCAGCAGACTTAGATGAATTAGAGATGATTAATTTTGATGTCATTCTCGGCATGGATTAGCTTCATTCCTGCTATGCCATAGTCAACTGTACAAACAGAATAGTCCAGTTTTAGTTTCTGAATAAACCCGTCCTTGAGTGGAAGGGTAGTACTTCAGCATTCAGAGGTCAGCTTGTTTCCTACCTTCGGGCACGGAAAATGATATCTAAAGGATCTGTCTATTATCTTGTTCGAGTTAAGGACACCAGTTCTGAAACTCCCAGTCTTGAATCAGTCCCAGCAGTGAATGAATATTTAGATGTCTTTCCCGAAGACCTTCCAGGAATCCTCCCGAAAGGGAAATAGACTTTGACATTGATCTTTTTCCAGATACTCAGCCTATATCTATTTCTCCATATAGAATGGCACCAGCAGAACTTAGAGAACTGAAAGAACAATTAATGAATCTCTTAGATAAGGGCTTCATCAGGCCCATCATTTCCCCGTGGGGCACTCCAGTATTATTCGTGCGCAAGAAAGACAGTTCTCTTAAGATGTGTGTAGACCACCGTCAACTCAATAAGGTCACGGTCAAGAACAAGTATCCTCTTCGTAGAATCGACGACTTGTTTGATCAACTTCAGGGTGCCAGTTATTTCTCTAAGATATACCTCAGATCAGCCTACCATCAGCTCAGAGTTAGAGAATATGACATTCCGAAAATAGGTTTTCATACTTGGTATGGTCATTTTGAATTCCTAGTTATGTCCTTTGGTCTTACCAATGCCCTAGAAGCTTTTATGGACTTGATGGCCGTGTGTTCAAGTAGTACTTGGACATGTTCGTCATAGTCTTCATAGATGATATTCTGGTCTATTCCCGCAGTGAGTGTGATCATGCAGACCATCTCAGAACAGTACTTCAAACTCTCAGAAATCATCAGTTATTGCCAAATTTAGTAAGTGTGAGTGTTGGCTAAGGTCAGTAGCATTCCTTGGTCACATCGTTTTCGATGATGGCATTAGAGTAGATCCTTAAATGACCAAAGTAGTAAGAAACTGGCCTCTCCTTATCTCTCCATCAGATATTAAGAGTTTCTTGGGTTTGGCTGGCTATTACAGACGGTTTGTTAAGGGATTTTATTCTATTGCATCCCCTATGTATAGATTGACTGAGAAGAAAGACAAGTTTTAATGGTCAGATCCTTGGGAGAAGAGTTTTTAGGAGTTGAAGACTTGACTCACCTCAGCTCCAGTCTTAGCTCTCCCAGATGATTCAGATGGGTTCGTAGTGTATTGTGATGCATCCAGAGTGAGTCTAGGTTGCGTCCTTATACAGCATGGTAAGGTCATATCCTACACCTCCAGACAGCTTAAACCCTATGAGATGAATTATCCTACTCATTATCTTAAGGTAGAAGTCATAGTCTTTGCCTTGAAAATTTGGACGTATTATCTCTGCAGAGTCCATGTAGATGTCTTCATAAGAGTATTCATTATGTATTTTCTCAAAAATATCTCAATCTTCGTCAGAGAAGGTGGTTAGAGATCTTGAAAGATTATGACATGAGTGTCCTCTATTATCTGGGAAAGGCCAATGTAGTGGAAAATTCTCTCAGTAGACTGTCTATGGGTAGTTTTGCTCATGTGGATGATAGTAAGAAGAAGTTAGCTCAGGAAGTACATCAGCTTACAAGACTAGGCGTTTTCTTAGCTGATACATATGAGGGTGATATATGGGTTCAGAGTAGTTCAGAATCATCTCTAGTTTCTGAGGTGATAGAAAAGCAAGATAGAGATCCCAACCTTGTCAAGTTGAAAGAGTTAGTCTAGGATCAGAAAGTAGAGGTTTTATACCAAGGGGGAGATGGTGTCCTTCATTGTCAGGGTCATCTCTATGTTCCAGGTGTAGATGACTTAAGGAAGCAAATTCTTACAGAAGTGTGTGGTGCGCACTACTCTATTTATCCAGGGGCCACAAAGATGTACCACAACTTGTGGGAAATCTATTAGTGTAGTAGGATGAAGAGAGACATTACAGAGTTTGTGGCTAAGTTCTCTACATGTCATCAGGTTAAGATAGAGCATCAAAAGCCTAGTTGGTCCATGCAAGAGTTCAGTATTCCTACTTAGAAGTGGGAAGTTGTGAACATTGACTTCATGACGGGTTTGCCTCAAACTCGTCATCAGTATGATTCAGTCTGGGCCATTGTAGACAGAATAACCAAATCAGCTCATTTCCTTCCAGTTCATACCTCTTATTCAGATGAGGATTATGCAAAATTCTACATCAAAAAGTTGGTCAACTTGCACGGTGTTCTTTTGTTCATTATCTCAGACAGAGGTACCCAGTTCACCTCTCATTTCTGGAAAGTGTTCTAAAAGGGTCTTGGTACCCAAGTTCATCTTAGTGAAGCCTTTCATCCTCAGATAGATAGTCAAGCACAAAGGACCATTAACATGTTAGAATATATGCTAAGGGCGTGTGCAATTGATTTCAAGGGAAGCTGAGATGACCACTTACCTTTGATTGAGTTTGCATACAACAACGACTATCATTCCAGTATTCAGATGTCTCCATTCGAAGATCTCTATGGTAGGAGATGTAGATATCTAATTGGTTAGTTTGAAGTTAGTGAGGCCTCAGTTATAGGGCCTGACTTGGTATTTGACACCATAGAAAAAGTCCAGTTGATTAGAGAAAGACTCTGGGCTGCTCAGAGCCGACAGAAGTCTTATGCATATGTTCGTAGAAAAAATATTGAGTTCGAGATTGGTGACTATTTCTATCTAAAGATCTCTCCCATGAAGGGAGTGAAGTGGTTCAGCAAGAAAGGGAAACTCAGTCCCCGATATGTCGGTCCCTTCAAGCTTCTCAGTCGATTTGGCAAGGTAGCTTACGAGCTCAAATTGCCTTTAGATCTAGCCTCAGTTCATCCAGTCTTTCATGTCTCTTTTATCAAGATGTGCATAGGTGACCCATCAGTTATAGTCCATATTCAGAGCATTGATGTTCAGAATACTCTTTCTCATGAAGAGATTCCAGTCGAAATCTTAGACTATCAAGTTCGTAGATTGGGGAACAAAGAGGTCCCTCTAGTTATGGTTCTTTGGAGAAATCAGTCAGTCAAGGGAGCTACTTGTGAAGTTGAGGTAGACATATGTACCAAATGTCCTCACCTCTTCTTCGCCAACTCAGATCAAGCTCAAGGTAACAGTTCTCCTTAAGCTTACTCAGTTTCATGTTCAGTGTTCACCACAAACTTGGTATGCAGTTTCATGCTCATGTTCCTATTATAAACATGGTATCAAGTACCATTGCATATTCATTCATGCACTCATGTATCATTTAAGTTATGTAATTAGTCATCAGACATGCATTCTCATTATGAGAAACTTAGTTCTTCAGAACACTCAGTCATGCATTCATGAATCAGTTACACATGCATCAGATATGCATGTTCAGTATTATATGTCCCGCTTGTCAGTCATGTCAGCCATTAGATCATGTTCTAGTTATTCATATTTAGTATGCACATCAGTTATCTTTTCTCCCCTTTCAGTCAGTCCCATTCGAGGAAGAATGTTCTCAAGGGGGAGTTATTATAATACCCCATACTTTTTCCTAGCTAATTTCATCTTAAGAATGTCTAGAATTAGATTCTAAATTGAATGATGGTTATTCCATGAGAAATTTTCAAGATTTTCACTTTTTATCATGTGGAAATTCAATAACCTTTCCATCGATATAAGATTCTCGTCGTAAAATAGCGCCATATTAGTAAGTGGTGCGCTGCGTCATAAGAGGAAATGGCATTTGTCAAATTCCAATAGGGGTCCGCGATTATGGCGCATCACTCCAGGGCCAAAATTTAGAATTATCCTTTTTCCAATGTCTTAGCGAGATTCCCTCCGCATCGCGGTAAAATTCCAGGTCACAAAAGATTGAGCTACAATATGATCCTTTTTCCAGTATCTATAATTATGGATTTTTTTTATGATTTCATGATCGGGATGTTCTTGTTCATGTTTATAAATGAGAAATTGAATTATACTCCATGTTGGTTGATAATTTCTATGCCGATTTAATAATTATAGATATAGATTCATGCAAACCTATGACTAAACCCTTGAATGATGAAATTAGAATGTGTCCATGATGTTTAATTGTTGTACAATGATGTTTACATGTACCATGCCTACAATATGTTTGATTCCATGCCTAAATGAAGGAAAAGTGCCTAACTAGCATGTTGTTATGAAACCACCATGTATGTACAAGCTTATGTCAATCACATGTTTGATGAAATGCTTCAGTAAATGCATTATGGTGATTATAATGTATTCAAGAAAGTCATGCTTTGTCAGTTTCTTTCTATCGAGTCCTGGGTGTACTTGTATCGGAAATATTAGTTGTCTGCCTAGATCCATGTTTTGTTTTCACAATACTCTCAGTCAAGCTATGAATTCTTAGACTTCAGATTGTCTTATGACTCAGGAAATCTCTATGATCTCATAAACTCAGTCAGTTGTCAGATATCAATAGTATTTTGTCAATTAATGGAATTCAGTAACTCAGCCCATGTTCAGTTCAATAAATCATGATTTAGAGTCTATTCAGATGGGAGTAGGAATTAGCACTGAGTGAACTAAAGTATGGGAACACACACTATCAGTTGAGGGTGTGATTCTTAGAGGTCATCCTTGCATTCCAAAACTATGTAGCCAGCATAGGTTGAAGCATCAATACTTTCTGATGAGGTGGATAAGCACTGTTAGATAAGGGCCCCACCGTTCTCGTACAGGGCACACTATAATTTGTGGGTCGCCCACAGCTTGTCCTTACCGGTGGTGAGGTATTGACACCCTTCCAATTGGGGTTACAGATTGGACCTCAACTCAGCCATAATGGCGTATTAGGGGCATGTCGTTTAGATAACTACTTCCCATAGTTTCATGTTACAAAATCAGGACTGTCAGACACAGTCAATCAGTCTTAGTATTAGAACTCAGATTGTTTTTTGGATTTCTGGACTGTCAGATACAGTCAACTCAGATACAGTACAGAGCTCAGATAGTTCCATCAGATTTAGGACTGTCAGATACAGTCACTCATGTTATCAGTTTTTTTCAAATTCAGTAATCATGTTATCACAGTATTAGTGTCAGTTGTTATGTCTCAGGCATGTATTCTCACGCTCATGATAGTTAGTCAGTTATTATTATTCTTTATGCATATAAACCTCATGCATTCAGCCTACCTCACATGCATACCAGTACATTCAAAGTACTGATGTATTTTGCTATGGTGTCTTATACCATAGTTTCAGAGACATAAGCTCCAGAGCAATAGTAGATTCTAGATAGAAGCAGACAGATTTAGAGTGAGTCCTCATCTTTCGAGGACATGATTATTTCCCTATTATCTCATTAATTAGTTTATTTGTTGGAGTTAGTTGGGGATCAACTCCTTATTCAGACAGTTCAGTCAGATAGAGGCTTTCTAGACTGTTATGTTTCATACTTCTGTATGTTCAGTTTTGTTTTACGTATTCTATTACCCCACACAGATGTTATATCATTCAGATCATGTTCACTATTGAACCTTATGGCCTTTCAATTCATGTTTCGCAGTATAAAGTATTTTATGCAGTATACAGGTACAGATATCAGTTATGGGTTTTCTTGTAGTCCTTCGGGGTCATCAACACCATATAGCATTTCGGGTACCAGATTTGCGGCATTACACGTCACCACTCCCAGAAACAGGAATAAATCTTGCATCGCGACTCTAAAAAATAGGAAATGGACCTTGCATCGCTGCTCCCAAAAACTAGAAATGGGTCTCGCGTCACTAGCCCATCATGAGACCTTACTGTTTTGGACATCCAAACTCACCCTTACGCTAGTATAAAAATTTGGAAACTCACCCAATATGACCTATTGACAGTCTTGATCATGAATCAACTTAAAAATGTACAATCCAAGGCTGAAAAGATAAAAAATAAAGTCATTGAAATATCGAACCCAAAAATGAAATTAAGTGTTAAATCTTAGCTGAAATTTTCTAAGTCTAGGACCTTTTTTGGCATGCTAAATAGGAATGAAATGACTAGAATTTTTTGGGTTCTTACAATATCTCCCTATTGGGAACATTCGTTCTTGAATGAGACTGACTGAACTAAGAGGAACTAAGGAACCGTACTTATATTGCCATGCATAATTGAAGCATGAATGAACTCTGGAGACATGATACATGAATGAACTATTTCATGAATGCATGACTCTTATGATAGTATTATATAGCTCTAACTGAGTATGGAATAGAGTAAATCTAAGAAAAGTTGTTACCTTAGGCTGAGTCTGAGTTTGCAGAGAAAAGGTGAGGATACTTAGTTTGCATCTCTTCTTCTTCTTCCTAAGTATCTCCCCCAATGAACTGATTCCACCAAAGAACTTTGACCAAAGGGATTTCTTTATTCCTTAATCTGCGAATCTGATGATTAATGATTTCTACTGGGATTTTCTTATAAGAGAGACAATTCTGAACATCTACACTATCTATAGGGACTATGACTACTGGGTCACTAATTTACTTCTTTAGCAATGAGACATGAAACACTGGGTACACTAATGCTATATCTGTAGTCAACTCAAGCTCATAACCTACCTCACCGAAGTGACTGAGAATCCTGTAAGGACCAACATATCAGGGACTAAGTTTCCCCTTCTTGCCAAATCTCTTTATCCCTTCATGAGCTAGATTTTCAAATACACAAAGTCTTCAATCTCTATCTCGAGGTATTTTCTTCTCACATCTGCATATAATTTTTGTCAGCTCTGAGAAGTCTTAAGCCTCTCTATGATCAACTGAACCTTCTCTAAGGCATCAAATAGTAGGCCAGGCCCTGCCAATATAGTCTTGCCAACCTCAAACCAACCAATAGGAGATCTACATCTCCTCCCATAAAGAGCCTCAAACGGAGCCATCTAAATACTAGAATGATAGCTATTATTACATGCAAACTCAATCAAACGTAAGTGGTCATCCCAACTACCCTTAAAGTTAATGACACACGCTCTCAACATATCTTCTAAGGTCTAAATAGTCCTTTATGCTTGACCATATATCTGAGGGTGGAAGGTTGTACTGAGGTAGACTTGGGTACCAAGACCCTTTTGGAAGGCTTTCCAAAAATAAGAGGTGAATTGCGTAACTATATCTGAAATAATGGATATAGGGACACTGTGAAATCTTACCAACTCTCTAATATAGAGTTTGGCATGGTCATCTACTGAGTAAGAGGTATGAACTTGCAAGATATAGGTTGACTTATTCATCCTATCTACAATGACCCAAATTGAATCATGCTGATGATGAGTACGAGGTAAACCCATCACGAAATCCATGTTCACTTCCTCCTACTTCCATATAGGAATACTGAAATCCTGCATGGAACTACTAGGGTTTTGATGCTCAATCATCACCTGCTAACATGTAGAGCACTTAGCCACAAACTCTACAATGTCTCTCTTCATCCCACTCCACCAATAGACTTCCTGTAAGTCGCAGTACATCTTAGTAGCCCCTGGGTGAATCGAGTAACGTGCACCATGCGCTTCTTCCAGAATACGCTGCCTCATACCATCCATACATGACACACATAGTCTACCCTGGCAACGCAACACGCCATCTCCCCCTTGGGAGAAAACCTCTACTTTCTGTTCTCTAACTGACTATTTCAACTTAACTAAATAGGGATCCCTGTCCTTCCTTTCTTTCATCTCGGAAACCAAAGATGATTCAGATCTATTCTACACCCAAACACTACCCTCAATTGAATCAACCAAATGGACGCCTAACCTGGTAAGCAGATGAACTTCCTAAACTAACTTCTTTTTACCATCCTCAACATAAGCAACACTACCCACAGACAATCTACTGAGGGTATCTTCCACTACATTGTCCTTCCCCGAATGATATAGAACACTCATGTCATAGTCTTTCAATAACACTAACCACCTACTTTGATGCAAGCTTAGGTCTTTCTGACAAAATACATACTACAGGCTTTTGTGATCTGTGAACACATCAGCATGTACCCCATGCAAATAGTGCCTCTAAATCTTTAAGGGAAACATAAAAAACGCTAACTCAAGATCATGGGTGGGAGGATTCTTTTCATAGGGGCATAGGCCACAACCTTACCTTTATGCATCAAAACACACCCAAAACCTTATGGCTATTTAGCCTAATTTTGTATTTATTCCAAGATCTTTTTTACACATTGTTTACTTTTCTACAATTTAAAACTTCCAAACTCTCTTTGTGGTTACGCTTGCATCAACTGAATCTAAATTTTGAACTAAAATAGAATCGTTGCTGAATCAAGTCTCTGTGGTATCGATACTTGGCTTCTTGAAGGCCACTTTACTACTTGATAAGACTACGTACACTTGCGTGTGCACTTGGGCGCTGTCAAGTTTCTGGCGCCAATTTTGGGGAGTTGTTATTTGGCAATTGTTTATTTTAGTTTTACTTTTAGATTTATTTGGTGTTTTTACACTTATTCTTGGTTTTGTGATTGCAGGAAAAAGGTTTTAAGGTTAGGAAGTTGGCAAGGGATAGGGAGTTGGTTGAACTAAGACCCAAACCCGAACAACACCTCCATCAATGAAGGAGAGATGCAATACATATCCCCAAATTTCCATAAATAAAAGAAGACCAAGTAGTTCCTACTCCAATGGATGAAGAACAAGCAGCCCGCAGGACAGTGAGAGAAGTGGTAGTCCCACTTCCGATGAACTTGACTTCCCCAATTCAAAGACCGGCTACTGGGGGAATTTTTAGTTAAATCACAACATGGTGCAGCTTCTCATCAACAGTAGAAAATTTGCAGGGGTTTCACGCGAGGATCCATAAGTCCACTTACAGACTTTTATTGAGCTTACTAACACATTCATTACAACTGGGTTGAGTTCAGATTATGTGAGGCTGACACTTTTTCCCCATTCACTATTTAGGGAAGCTAAAAGGTGGTTGAATTCGAAGCCGGCCAATTCAATAACATCATGGGACGACTTATCCAGAAAGTTCCTCATCAAATTATTTCTATCTGACAAGACGTCAAGGCTTTGTAGTGAGATAAAGAGCTTTAAACAGAAGCCAGATGAAAACCTCTATCATTCATGGGAATGCTTCAAGGAACTTCTTTGAGATTGCCTACACCACTAACAGTCCAATGAGGTACTTGCTCACACTTTTGTAGAAGCACTTGATAACAATACGAAGATTTTGTTAGATTCGGCCGCAGGTGGTCAAGCACTTGAGATAACTTATGATAAGCTGTACACAGTGTTGAACCACATAGCACAAGGAAATCCAGAATGACATTCAGATTTTATAAGTTCCATGAAAAGAATCATGGGCGTATTGGAGGTGGACCAATTCACAGCCTTATCAGCTCAGGTTACAACATTACAAAATATGATAAACACTGAGTTCAACAACCTAATATTGGGAGCTCCACAACCTGCAGCCACAGTCAATGACATCCAAAAGCTGGAAGTTGGTATGAAATATATGGTAATAATGGTCACTTAGCGACTATGTGTGGTTTAAATCTAAAATCAGTGATGTATGTAGGTAATACTCAAAGGACAAATTATGGTAATTCCTACAACATAAAGTGGAAGAATCAGCCTTGGAACACACAACAACAACAAATTCAGCAACCATAGGCACACGGGAATCAATCAACTAGTAACATGGAAGAGATGTTGAAGTAGCTACTATCTAGTTAGACACAACGGGCTGGAGACATAAAAAATTTGCAAGCTGCTCAAAGAAGCTTAAAGATTCAAGTAGGGCAGATACAACAAGCATTAAATACTAGGCCACAAGGTGGTTTGCTAGAAGATACATAAAATCTAAAGCAGGTTATGGAAATCACCTTAAGAAGCGATAAAGAATTTCAAAAAGAACCTCCTAAGGCAACAAAGGAGGTGAATGCATATTTGACTCTCCAACAGGTTTCTGAAAAAGCTATTGATAAGTCAAGGAAGTCTGAGTACTTGAAGGAGACACTTGTTGCTGAACCAGAAAAGAAGTAAGTACCACCACTATCCTTACCTCAAAAGCACATGAAAGTGAAACAGGATGGAATGTTTAAGAAGTTATTTGATACATTCAGAGAGCTTCACATTAACTTACCTTCGCTAGATATTTTATAGGGTATACCTAAGTATACAAAGTACTTATGAGATGTGGTTTCTAATAAGATGAAATTGCAGGATGTGGGGGCTATAACACTTAGTGAAGAGTGTAGCACTGTAATGACACAGAAAATCCACAATAAATTAAGAGATCCAAGGAAGTTTACTCTACCTATCCAAATTGGGAGTAAAGTGGTCCATGCACTGAGTTACTAAGGGGAGAGCATAAATTTGATGCACATATCTTTGTTTGAACCATTAGGATTGGGAAAGCCAAAATCAACCAAGTTGGTTTTACAGCTCGCAGAAAGGTCTAAGTCTTATTCGGAAGGAATTATTGAGGATGTCCTCATAAAGGTTGCTAAATTTATTATTCCTGATGACTTTATTGTTCTTAATTTTGAGGAAGACAAACATGTACCAATCATCTTGGGGCATCCATTTTTAGAAACTGGAGGAGCTTTGATTGATGTTAGAGAAGGCACACTCAAAATAAGGGTAGAGGATAAAGAGGTGGTATTTGATGTTTATAAATCACCTACACTAACATCCTATTATAAAAATTTATGTATGATAAATGTTATTGAAGGGGACAAGTATGGGGTGGTTAGGGCACTGAAGACCTCTTTGGACTACCTGATTGAGCAGCCTAAAACTCTACCGCCTAAGCTTGATTTGATGCTAATTGATGATCCTGAAAAGGCTAGAGTTGAAAAATCTGTTGCACTTAAAAATTCACACCTTAGAGGGGTAAAGAGATAAAAAGATTGATACAAAGTGTGATAAAGAGAAGGAAAGAGCATGACTAAGCCGTTAGTTGGGTAGTGTCGCGACACTAAATCAGGCGCTGCTTGGGAGGCAACCCAAGTTAAGTAGGTATGTTTTATTTTTAGTTTTTAGTTTTTTATTTCATATAGATTTTTTGTTTTTGGTTGAGTCGCAGGTTAATGGGAAGTCTGAGTATCGGAAACTTGTGCTAAAAAACATGATAAAAATTGAGTGTGGGGTCCCACGGATCCTACAAATATAAAAGATGCTACTAGCTAGGCCTAGAGGCCTCATGGAGTATTTCTATCTATTACTTTTATATTCACTTTGGGAACAATGTAGATTTTTAAGTATGGGGTGGGGAAATTCCTAAATTTTGGCTGAATTTCAAAAATTTTGGATTAAGATATTCTTGTTGTACTTTTTGGTTTAACTTTGAATTCATGCTATTATTTTCTTGGGAGTCTATGATGATCCAATTGAGTTGACTATGCGCCATGTGCGTGTGAGATTTTTGTAAATTCCTTGTTGCATGTGATTTCTAGAACTTGCCCGGTGTGTATGTAGAGCAAAATTAAAAGTGTCAGTTTAGGAGATGATTTAGGCATTTCTTTGATAGCCATGTTTTATACCTTCCCTTTGTCCTACCCCTTGTGCATTATCCTAGTTAACCCCCATTGAGCCTTTAAAGTTTATTTTGGTATCCTCATAAGTAGCCTAATCCTTTGTTTGATAGACCATAATTTGATCTAAAGATCTCCTATGTTCTTTAATTAAAAATTAATTTAGTAAGAAGTTTGAGAAATTGAAGAAGAAAAAGATGAAATTGATGCCCCAAGGTAATAGTTATTGGTGTTTATATTTGATATGTGGTGGTTGGGAGTGATATAAATGGTATTAGAAATATTCCCATGATTTTACAAAATGAGAAAAATTGAATCTTGAAGGAATAGACAATACCCCCACCAAGTGTTTGTGAAAATGCTTAAAAGAGATGGGGTAAAAACAAAAGAATATGGTAGACAAAAATGATGCAAATTTGTTGTTGGGGATTGTTTTTAAATGTACAATGTAGTGTATTAAAGTGCTTAGAGAGGTTAGTCACTATTCCTAAATAGTTTCTACCCGTCCCTTAGCCTACATTACAACCCAGAAAAGACATATTTCATCCTAAATTCATCATTCTAATATTAGTGGAGCATTACACTAAGGGAAAGCCTATGGTTCATTGTGTGTAACCTGTGAATTCTTTGTGAGAGTAAGCATAATTTTATTTTTATACCTATCATGTGTTAAATTTCTTAATTGTGAGTGATTATGGGTATCTCTGTTGTTGTGAGGGGAACATGTTTGATGAAGGTGGTGAGTTTTATGACATCCTTTATTGAATGATAAGCATGAGTTTTCCAACTAGGTGAGTCAATTCTTGCGTCTAGGATATTTTAGAGTAGTGTTCCTAAGCTTTCAATTATGTTTGTAACATGCTTAGAGTAGAAACTTGCAATCTATTTAGTCATGGTGGTACTATATTGAATGTCTTTCATAGAGTAGAAGCGTAGAGTTTCCAGATGATGATGATTATAGTTGAGAGTTGTTCGAGGATGAACAAGCCTTTAAGTGTGGGGTGGTGATGTTGGGTGTATTTATGCAATCTAGCGTTACTATTATAGCCTTTTTTGCCTTTTTTTAGGATGATTCGTATGATATATGGGTTGATAATGAGATGAATGTGTATCAAAGTGCTAAATAATATGTTTACAATTCTCAAAGTAAAGTCCAAACAATTTTGTACCTAAAAGATCCATTTAGAAGTTTAACCCAGAAAACTAGTGTTACATGCTTGAGCTAGGTGCTTGTCTAATTGGTCTCATTAGATTCTATTGTTCATAATGTATTCCTTATGGTTTAAATGTCTGATTATGAGTTGAATAACTTTTTGATAGTGATAAAAGTTCAATTTGAGAGTGTACAGCTGGAATAACAATAATGTTGTGTTTGTCTCCTAATTCATATGGTGTGAATTTGTAGGATTATTTAGGATCTAAATATGATGATATTTTGATGTTAATAAGTCTGGAAATCCATGTGAAAGACATCACAAGACAAGAGACTAAGAGGGTAGACTCAACACCTAACATAAATTCAGAGCGCAACTTCCAGAGGCTTAGGGAGATATTGAGGCGTTGTCCCATCTAGAGCAGGACTATGGGCAGGGCTCAGCGTCACCTGGAATGGGGATATAGCCAAGGCAATGCCCCACACACTCCCGGGCTCAATAACTGAAGTTTTCCAACTCCAACATGGACTTGGCTTGCTCCTATACTATAAATACATGTTATATCACGTTTTTACATATCTTTGGACATATTTTGGAGATCAAGGGGCTGATACAACTTCTTCTTTTGGTTTTTATTATTTTAATTTATTTAATTCATGTTTTTAGTCGTTAATTACCACCTTGTTATTACGATTATGACTATGCATGTCTAAACGCCCTTTTACGGGGTTAAAGCCAAGGATATGAGTATTATTGTTTTGAATGAAGTTCATTTGATATACTTATAATTATTAGTTGTTTGTTTATTCTTGTTATAACTATTTTAAGGATTCCCGACCCTTAGAATAAATATATTGTCAACCTTGTGAACTCGGGAGAGGGAATAAACAAAGTTTGGATTTTTATTATTTTATGAAATAAAGAATTTAACTTAGCACCTAGGATAGGGATGTACTTAGGAGCCGAACTTGATTCAAACATAGGATGATGGCTTAAAGAACTTAAGTGGATTATTACATCCCCGCTCAATGATGTAGTAGTAATGTCCAACTTAGGTAAAGGATTAGAGGTTGGGAAACCATAATCATATAACTAACCCTATGAATCAACAACCAAGATAAGCAACTTAACGAATGAAGTTCAATAACATAGTATGATTTTTCGAAAGTGGTTTAACCATGGGTTTTCTCTTAATGATTGTTTCAAGATCTTTATTTACGCATTGTTTACTTTTCTACAAGTTACAACTTCCAAACTATTTTTGTGGTTACGCTTGCATCAAATGAATCTAAATTGTGAATTAAAATAGAATCATTGTTGAATCAAGTCTCTGTGGGATCAATACTTGGCTTCTTGAAGGCCACTTTACTACTTTATAAGACTAGATACACTAGCTTGTATACTTGGGCACTGTCAATTACCTAACTAATGATATTAATCATGATTTGACGAATTGGGTTGAGGGGAAAAGACACAATTTCCCCTTAGGAAATTAAATTCTTAACTGGGTTGTGGTTTATAAGCTCACCGCAATGCGGTGAAGGTGCCATCGTTATTAGCACCACGACGCGACACTATCGCGATGAGTCACTGCAATCGTGATCCAAACATGACCCAATCCTCGTCAAAAAAATCCAAAATTTCCTTGAGACATACTACCTACTCCCCCAAACATGAGTTAACCCAAAAACCAATGCCTCAGGGTCTGGAAGACTAATTTAAAAATCCTCAAAGTTAAGAGGCTTCAAATATAACTAAGTCCCCAACACTTAGAGAAATTTTAAAGCCTTAAACTCCCCATGCATGCAACTAAGATCTAAATCATGCCATGAATAATATGGGGTGTTACAGACAGTTAGATGGTTAGCCAAAAGGCACGAGTTTAAATAACTCATTACTTGAAATTGTGTTTTGCTGATGCAGGTTGATTCTTCTTTAAATATAGAATATATGCTTGATTTTTGCTTTTTGGTGTATTAGAGAGTAGAGACTGTTAGTATAATGCCTCGGGAGTACATCCTGGATGCCACATGGTGCTTGCAGTCATAAGTGACCACAGGCTAACCCATGAGCTGGTACCTATTATGCGCACTGAATGAAATATCAAAGAACATGTGCGGAATTTAACTGAGAAGCCATAAGGTTTTAGCAACTAAAATTAATACTGAATAATAGTGTTAAGCGTATGAATAGAACATACTGTCAATACTGATAAAAATAACTGAAAAATGACTAATTGTCTATACTAGTTTGAAAGCCTCTAAACTGACTGAAGGTGGAGTTGATGGGACAAACCCCCAACTAACTCCGACTGACTAAATAACTAAACTACTAAACTAAACTAAAATAAGGTAATCATGTCCTCGATAGATGAAGACTCAGCACAACTTCTGCTACTGATAAGCTGAATTGTCTAAGCATGGTCAGGAAAGCCTATGATATTAGACATCATAGAGTAAGAAAAAGGTATGTGATCAGTAGTTTGAATGTACTGGTATGCTAAATGATGCTAGGCTAATATGAATGGGTTTAGATTCATGAGTAATAACTGACTGAAAAAAAATCATGGGATGACTGAGTAAAATGCATGAAATCTGTAAAGAGTTGAGGATATATGACCACACATAAGAAAAAATTCTGAAATGACTTGTAAACTAAAATACTAAAATACGGGTAACTGAATAACTGATACATGTATGTAGTGGTCAAGAAAAAATGAAGATGAATACTGGATTGAGATTATGGGAACTATCATCTAACTGACATGCCCCAAATGAGCTAATTAGGGTCCAACCTGTGACCCAAATTGGAAGGGTGTCAATACCGTACCACGGGTACTAACACTAGCTGTGTGGATCCACTACACTAATTTTCCAATGGACCAAGGTGTCAATCCTAAACTAACGGGTGAACCTTGAGAGGTAGTCAAGCCTAAACTAACGGGTGAATCCTCGTATCCTATGCTGGATACATAGTTCTGGAATACACGGACTGCTACTAACAACTCTGCCTAACTGGTGAGGAAGCCATCATCCCTGCATTTTCTCAGTGCTAAATCCTACTCCCAACTGAAAGATACTAAACTATGGACTGATCTGAGTATAACTGAATATGATAACTGACTAGACTGATGACGCTCATAGTTTATTTGGAACCATTCTGAAAATACTAAAACTAAGTAAACAACTAAGTTTTCGGGTATTCATAACCTCTGGGACTCAATAACAATAACAATGGATTCATACTAAAGATTTAAGGATAGGATAAGTAGTAAGAATTCAAAACTCATTCATCTAGGCATTTCATCGAACACAGGGGGTCATAAATTAAAGCATGAAATAGGTAAACCATATGAACATAACCAAATTCCAATACCAAAGCATGAGTCAAGGATTTTAGCATGTGAATATCATCATTCTAACAAATTAAGGATAATTTCCAACAAACACATGGAAATCATAAATTTAAATCAAAGTCCATAGTCGTTTCACGAAGATAACTCATAAACATGTAAAAATCATTACTTTAAAACTTAAAAATAATGTTTGGACTCCATGGGTGAAAGAGACCCATGGATTAACATCTAACATACCTTAATTGGAGAGTTTGAGAACGTTCTTGGCGGATTCCTTGAAGATTGATCTTGAATGTTTGATGGTCTAGGGTTTGTTCTTGAAAGGGGGTTGTTTTAATTTAAGAGAATTGTGAAATAATATGCAAATAATGCTCTCTTAGGACTTAAATCCCATGTTTTGGATGAATTGGGTAAAGGGAAAGGACCTAAATGCCCTTGAAAAAATATGACTGAAAATTAGAAATACACGAGGTGCGATGGAGCGAACATCGCGGGATCTGAATCATTGGACTGGAGCGGGAACTGTGGGCTCCCCCCAAAACCGTACTATAGCGGGCACCGCGGGTTAATCGCCAGGAGCTGCTGTTTTGGAAGTTCGGACATGCCCTTACGCTTTTCTGAAAATTCCAAAACTCACCCGAGATGTACTAGTGACTTTCCTAGTCATGAATCAACTTAAAAATTAACTTTTTAATGCCGGGAAAGTCTAAAATAGATTCATCAAAGTTTAAGGGCTTTAGAAATGACTAAGTCTTAACACTTAGTGAAATATTCTAAGTCTTTGACCCCTTTAACATACAATAGTAAGATAAAATGAGCTAGAGTCTTACGGAGTCTTACAATATCAACCCCCAGGAAATATTCGTCATCCAATGAGACTGATTAAACTGAGAAATACTAAGGTGCTGACGTTAAAAGCTGAATATGCATAATTGAAAGCATGATTACATAAGTGAGTCTAAAATAAGGTAACTGAATGAGCTGATTCGTGAATGCAGCCAATGACATGAAGATGATCATATGACTAGAACTGAGATAATCTAAGTAAAATTATTACCTTGAACTATGTCTGAGTTTGTGGAGAAAACATGGGGGTACATGGTTTGCATATCTTCTTCTGCTTCCCAAGTGGCTCCCTCAATGGACTGATTCCTCCATAGAACTTTGACCAATGGACTTCTTTGTTCCTTAGAATATGAATCTGGTGATCTAAGATTTCAAATGGGAGTTCTTCGTAAGAGAGGTTCTGAACATCTAAGCTTTCTAAATAAACAACGACAGTTGGATCACTAATACACTTCTTTAACAAAGAGACATGGAATACAGGATGTACTGACGCCAAATTTGCAGGCAACTCGTGCTTATAAGCTACCTTCCCATAGCGATTTGAGATCCTGTAAGGGCTAACATATCGAGGACTTAGTTTCCCTTTCCTACAAAATCTCTTCACTCCCTTCATGGGAGAGATTTTTAAGTAAACCAGATCACTAAGCCCAAATGCAAGCTCTCTCTTTCTCACATCCGCATAAGATTTCTATTGGCTTTAGGAATTCATAAGCCTCTTTCTAATTAACTAAACTTTCTCCAAGGCATTAAACATCGAATTACACCCTACCAAGGTAGTTTTACCTACCTCAAGTCAACCAATCGAAGATCTATATATCCTCTGATATAGAGACTCAAACGGAGCCATCTAAATACTGGAATGATAGTTGTTGTTGTAAGAAAACTCGATCAATAGCAAGTGATCATCCAAACTACCATTAAATTCAATAATACAAGCTCTCAACAAGTCTTCTAGGGTCTGAATGGTCCTATTTTCCTTACTATTTTTCTGAGGGTGAAAGGTTTTACTGAGATAAACTTGGGTACCAGGACCCTTCTGAAAAGCCTTCCAAAAATGAGAGGTAAATTGAGTACCTCTATCTAAAATGATGGACAATCGGACTCCATGCAATCTAACCAACTCTTTAATATAGAGATTGGCATAATCCCCGGCTGAATAAAAATTATGGACTGGAAAGAAATAGACCAATTTGGTCATTCTATCTACGATAACCCAAATAGAATCATGTTGGCGACGTGAACGAGACAACCATGTCACAAAATTCATGTTCACCTCTTCCTACTTCCAAGTGGGGATGCTGAATTCCTGCATAGTTCTACTTTGTCTTTGGTTCTCAACCTTCAAAGATTCAAACTTAGATTCTAACACTTAATATGGATATCCTCAAACCCTTGATGAACCATACTAACCTCCTTCATAGATTTCTAATATGACATCTCTAAACTTATCTTTCTCCCTAAACCATGAGAATTACCATTACACCTAGACATCCAACATCAACATCTGATAGCCCATAACTTAGCTGGTAAGAATGTCAATTACTAAATTACCAACCTCATTCAAACTTAGCACTCAAGGTTACTACATAAGCACACCCACTATTAAAACTTAGAAATAATACAATCTTATATCACCTTGGGAACACCTCTAGATTATACACACATAATCATACTTAATTTTGAATCAACAACTTAAACTATTGCATGCACCGATACAAGCCTATTGATTCACTTTCATACAACTAGCCCCATGATGCATAATCTACTCAATTTAGATAACAGTATCCCCACTTTATTACTATTAAACTTCTGGGATCATGATTCTAACTCTAGATCATATGCTATCATAGGATTTTGAGAAAGAATCTAAAAACACATCTGACCCCTAAGCACTGAGGTACTACCCCTTCATTTAATGACTGGTTCATTAGGAAATGGAAACTGAATGACTCTATTTCTGCTATCAACTGAAGTTATTTTCTGTGACACTATAACTAAGAAATTTTTGTATACCCGTCTAATTATGGTAGACTTACCCACTGGGGTAGACACTGAGAAAGGCTCCACTAATATTTTGGTACTAACATAAAAATTAACAGCAATATAGGGGGTTACAAAATAAAGTAAAACCCCAGGATCTAGCAAAATATAAATATGAAGATAAAAGACCTGTAACGTACTCGTAACAACATCAGGAGAACATTCCTGATCAGGATGGGACTAGAGTGCATACAATCTATTCTGTAGCTGACTGCTGGTGGCACTGGAAGAGGTGCCTTGCTGAGTTAGGTGATCTAATGGGACTGGAGGACAATGGTGCTAACTTTGCTGACTAACCTTAGGACAATCTCTAGCTATGTGGCCTAGTTTGCCACATCCAAAACGCAAACCACTACCAACCCTATACACACCCTAATAATTCCTACCACATTCTCTGCCAAGCATATTAGTACGAACACCCTTCCCACTACCCTGTAACTTAGAGCCTGGTGCTCTATCTCGATTGTCATTCCTAAACTTAGGCACTGATGCACTAGCTGGAGGCATAGCTAGGATTGAGAATTTCTGATGGAACTAGGAATAGTTGCCACCCTCTAACCTTGGCATAAAACTACCTATTTTGTCCCTCTTTCTCATTCTCTCTATTCTCCCCCCCCCCCCCCTCAATCTCCTAAGCATAAAGCATAAGTCTAGATCAGAAAACAACCTGCTAATAGTTTTAAATAACTACTTAATGAGACAAGGTAGTAAATGCAGCTCTAAATTTGGCATAAAAGACATGCTCGTTCAAGGGATCTTCATGAACAGGTGGAGGTGCGGGTTGATTCAAGTTTCTCCTTCTGTTGCTCTTTTTGGGAGGCATTTTCTAAACAAGAAGGGAAGGATGAATTAGAAAGAAATTTTAACTAGAGCATCATGCTCTTTCACATGACATGAATACTGAAAGAAGGGGAACTTTTCCTAAAACATCTTGTAGCCTCTTATCCATAATTGTGGCCTGCTTCACACCCATGCACAAGACTCTACGCGCTCCACTCTTATTAATAAGCATGCCACAAGACTTTACTCTAAGTAAAATGCATAAAATCTGTAAAGGGCTGAGGATGCATGACCATGCATAAGACATAATTTTGAAAAGATCTGTAAACTAAAATACTGAAATACGGGTAACTAAATAACTAATACATGTATGTTATGTTCAATCAAACTTGAAATTGAATACTAAAATGAATATTGGACTAATACCATGGGAGCTATCATCTAACCGACGTACCCCAAATGAGCTAATTGGGGTCCAACCTATGATCCCAATTGAAAGGGTGTCAATATCGTGTCACGGGTACTAACACTAGCTGTGTGTATCAACTATACTGATGTTCACAAGGACCAGGGTGTCAAGCCTAAACTGATGGGTGACTTCTCGTATCCTACACTAGCTACATAGTTCTGGAATATAGATACTGCTACTAATGACTCTACCTAACTGACGGGGAAGCTGCCATCCCTATATTTGCTCATTGCCAAATCCTACTTCCAACCGAAAGACACTGAACTCTTGACTGATTTTAGTATAACTAAATATGATAACTGATTGGACTGATGACGCTCATGGTTTATTTGGAACCATTCTGAAAATACTAAAACAAAGTAAACAGCTAAGTTTTTTAGTATTCATAACCCTTGAGACTCAATAGCAATAACAATGGATTCATACTAAAGATTTAAGGACAGAATAAGTAGTCATAATTCAAAACCCATTCATCTAGGCATTTCATCAAACACATGGGGTAATAAGTTAAAGCATGAAATAGTTAAACCATATGGACATAACAAAATTCCAATACCAAATCATGATTCAAGTATTTTAGCATGTGAATATCATGATTCAAAAATATTAAGGATAATTTCCAATAAACACACGGAAATCATAATTTTAAATCAAAAGTCGTTGTCATTTTTGGAAGATAACTCATAAACATAAAAAAAATCATAACTTTAAAATTTAAAAATGATGTTTGGACTCCATGGGGAACGGGACCCATGGATGAACATCTAACATACCTTAATTGGAGAGTTTGAGAACGTTGTTGGTGGATTCCATGAAGATTGATCTTTAATGTTGGATGGGCTAGGATTTGTTCTTGGAAGAGGGTTGTTTTAATTTGAGAGAATTGTTTAAATAATAGGCAACTAATGCTCTTTTGGGACTTAAATCCCATGTTTTGGTTGAATTGGGTGAATGAAAAGGACCTAAATGCCCTTGGAAAAATATGACTGAAAACTGGATATACAGGGGGCACGATGGAGCGGGCACCACGGGCTTCGGCACCACAGAATAGAGAAGGCATCGTGGTCTACCCCAGCACCGAACTAAAGCGGGCACCGCGGGCTAATCACCTGCAACTACTATTTTAGAAGTCCAAACATGCCCTTATGATTTTCCAAAAATTCTGAAACTCACCCAAGATGTACTATTGACTTCCTCGATCATGAATCAACTTAAAAATTAACTTTCCAATGCTAGAAGGTTAAAAATAAATTCATCAAAGTGTAAGGGTTTTAGAAATGATAAGTCTTAACACTTAGTGAAATATTCTAAGTCTTGGACCCCTTAAATATACAATAGTAAGTTGAAACTTGCTAGAGTCTTACGGGGTCTTACACTTACCCTTTTGGAAAACTTAGGTTGGGGGATTGGGCGACGAGTCAATGTCGAACCCATATACCCTGTGGATATTAGAGAGGTCAGTGATGCCATCTTTCTCACAATTAAAGAAAAGAGTTCAATCTATTATTTTTAAGAGATTAAATCTTTCAATTATGCCCATGTGTTTTATTCTATTTCGTTAAAACATTTTCATAATGGTTTTGTTTATTTTGTATAAGTTATATGTTGTTTTGGACCATTATGCATGATATGTGCACACTACTATGATTTAATGTTATAAATAAGACAGTTTGGTCATTTAAATGCACTAATTCCCATATTTTACAGGTATATAGGTGATGAGAAGAAAAGAAGTAAAGTGAGGTAAAAAATATCAAAAAGGGAAGAGAAGTGCAAAAGTTATAAAAAAAGAGAAGGAATTGACCTCAGTCACCACTATCGTGGTCTGAGGGTCGCAATCGTGGCTAGTCAAGATTAGTCAAAGCCAGCGATTGCGAAGAAATCTCCACGATCGCAGAAGTCGTGATTGCGATCAAGATGGGGCGATTGTGGAAGCGTGGGTTTTTACCACGGGAAAAAATTATAATTTCATATAACCGACCACAAATCCCATATAGAGTAAAAACCATTTCAATTTTTGGCATCTTTCTGACTAGAATTGAACTTTGAAAAATTTGAAACCCTACCTAATTGGGAAACTTATTGTGGCTAAGTTCTCAAGTAGTTTTGGTTGTAATTGAAGTTGGATATTAGATTACTCTTACTTTCAATTTCTATGGAAGCATTGAATGATCCTTTTGGTATATTCCTTTCCTTTAACTTCAAGAGTAGCTAAAAATTTATCTTGGGATTATGTTGAAATAGGGTAAAAATATGTGTCATTTGTAATTTATTAGTGTATATTCTTAGTTATTTATGATGGGTTTCACTAATGCTTGGTTGATTTAGTTGGGATTTGTGGGTGAAAAACATAAATTCCCAAAATCTGACATTATCCTTGAAAGATGAATGTATGTATTCTTTGAATCCTATATCATCCTAGAAAGAGGGATATAGGTGACAAGGAATTAGTGAACAATAGTTAGAAGTAGCTTATTTTATTTTCATTATCTAAGAAAAATGGGTGGATTGAGAATTAGATAGGTCTTGGGCATCTTCCTAGAAATAAGGATGTTCAATTGAAATATTGGTTGTATTTTCTTGCCACATCCATGAGGTATCCAAAAGGGTACATGGGTGATAATCTTGAGGTTTGGTTGACAAACTAGAATCAAGAACCCCTAACCTAGCCTATCCATGTATTCATTAACTAGAATTTACATTTGATTGTCATGAACCCATGCATTATTTGCCCCTAGAAAGACATAATACCAAGACTTTTCTCATATTGAAATCTTATCCATATTTTTTGTCTTTAATTGGTAGTTTTATTAGATTTTGGTACAATAAATTTCCAAACCAACCCCTCCCCCCTTATTTTAATTCATGTATTTTAATATGTTTATATTACGGGTATATCTTTAGTAGCTACTACAACTATAGAATTTGAAGACTAATTCCACTCCTCAAGGATTCGACCCCAAATCACGTTGGGTTAATATACTTGACAATGATCTCCTTACCCATAAATCATAGAGTGAGTTGAGCGTTATCAAAATGGTGTTGTTGCCGGAGTGTGAAACTTAGTTTTCACTTGTGCGGTGTTGATAGTAGCTTTGTGTTTAGTCGTAGTGGTTTTTTTCTTTTTAGGTGATTTTAATAGTGTCCACAACACCATGAGTGACTATACAAATAATGTCGGGACCTTTGATGGGTCCCTTGATGACAAGGAGTAACTCCATGATGTTGTACGTGAGAGTGCTATTTGTATCTTACCTAATCAAGGAAACCGGGTATTCCACGTCATGAGTGTTATGTTGCACATGCTTCAAATGAAAGTTCTCTTTGGGGGGAAATCTCATAAAGACCCAAACTTGCACTTGAAGAATTTTGTGAAAATTTGTGTCGCCTTTGACATTGCTCACATATCACATGAGTGCATATAGTTGTGCCTCTTTCCATTTTTTCTAGGTGAGGTGGTATTTTGGCTACATTATCATTCCACAGGGTCAATCACATTGTGGGACGAACTTAACTTTGCTTTCATAGACTGATACTTCCTACCATCTAAGATGTTGCAATTTCATGATGAAATTTCCAATTTTAATCAATTGAATAGAGAACCTCTAATATAGGGTTTGGGAGAGATTTAATGGAAAGATCATGAAATGTCCTAACCACGATGTCCTATAAAATATGAACATCTAAATCTTCTACAAGGCTT
The DNA here is from genome assembly GCA_030864215.1 of Capsicum pubescens. Taxonomy (NCBI): domain Eukaryota; kingdom Viridiplantae; phylum Streptophyta; class Magnoliopsida; order Solanales; family Solanaceae; genus Capsicum; species Capsicum pubescens. The sequence continues at coordinate 83,956,569 of CM061544.1, read as the reverse complement.
TGGATCAACTAATCAAAACCATGGTGGATAATTCGGTCGGGGGTTCTCTTATGAAGTTGTCTTATAATGTGGCTACAAACTTGCTTGAGGAAGTGACAAAGCAAAATATGGGGTGGCATACCTGAGACACTAAGTTATATAAGGGGTCCCCTACCACCTCCTATGTTGATAAAGAGCAAAGTAAGATAGATGAAGGAAGGAAAGAAAACATAACGAAAATAGTGACGCAGTTAGAGCTCTTAATGAAGCTTGTGATGGGTACACCCATAAAAATGGTAAATTTCATGGCATCCAAGGGCTATGATGAAGAATTGGATGAAAGGATTTATGAAGAAATTTGGTATTTAGCTAACTATCCTGTGGGTTCCCTCTCTTCCTATCAAAGGCAAATGTGAGAACCAAGGTTGGACCGATAGCAAAAGAGAATAGGATTTGCGCGATAGGGATAGAGATTGTGATTGGAGAGAAAAGGCAAGGGAGTATGATCGATAAGTTCCTCCCTATGATCGAGTGAAGGGCAAAAAGTTAAATTCTATTAATCCTGAAAAATTTAAGACCAAGGATGTATTAGCAATGATCTTGCTGAGAGTGAATGGAAGGAACAAGAATGACCCGAGAATTTAATGGAAACTTTTTGCAAATCAAACAAATGGTTGTATCACACTCCACCTCAATCAAACAATTGAAGACTGAAATTAGCCAAATCTCCACTCAACTTAAAGCTAGACAAAAGAGGGCTTTTCTAGAGATACCATTAGGAATCCAAAAAATGATGCTCAAGTGTTGGCAATAGTCAGTAGGAGTGGGAAAACCCTTGGTGGTCATGGGGTGGAAGTTGAAAAAGAGGAAAATTTTGAACAAGCAAATGAGAAGAAAAGGCATGTGGTTGATTCACATGTGGAGGCTCTAAAGTCACAAAAGGGGATGAAAAAAACCAATAATAATGGAAGAAATGGTTGATAAAGACGGAGATCCAAAGGTAGTGGAGAATGATAAACTACAAAGTGATCTGTTGCTTACCATGAAGTTTCCTCCATCGTTCCTTCAAATTTTGAAAAAGAAGAAGGCAATACCAAATTAAAGATGTTCTCTACTAAGCTTAGCAACTTATCAATTAATATCACATTGCTAGAGGCCATTTAAGAGATTCTAGGATATGCTAAGATTATAAAAAAGTTGATGTCAAAGAAATATTTTGTTGATGGTGAAAACATAGAAGTTACACATGGGTGTAACGCTATCATGACTAGTGTTATAGCGGAAAAAAAAAGGATCCCGAGGCCTTTACAATCCCTTGCACCATAAGGACACACAAGTTTGAGAAATCTTTGTGTGACCTTGGTGCAAGCATCAATCTAATGCTTTATCCAATATAATAGAGACTTGGTTTGGGCTCTCCTACTCCAATAACAATGATGTTATTAATGGCAGACCGGTCTATCAAGAGACCGATTGGAGTTCTGTAAGATGTTTTGGAAAAGGTGGATCGCTTCATTCTTTCGGTGAATTGTGTTGTGCTTGATTGTGAATTGATCAAGAAATACCTATTATCCTTGGCTAAACATTCATTTCAATTGTAAAATCTATTATTGATACGGAGTTAGGAGAAATTAAATTTTAGGTCCAAGATGATGAAGTGTCCTTTCAAGTATACAAGACTAAGAAACAATCCATGGAACTACAAGTGGTGTCCATCATTGATGTGGTGGACGAGTAAGGAGATGATGGTTCTCTTGAGGATCCAACTTAAAAAGATGTATAATATTATGCCACGATGATAAATTAGGTTCTAGGTGGGAGGCAACCCACCAATGACACAAAAGTGGCCCATATCATTTGTTTTTTATTAAGTGGAGTAGGCTTCACTTTTTTTTATGATTAATCCATGAAAATGTGGTACTATGAAGTGTTTTGAATGAGGCTGAATAGGGGAAATTATGAAAAATTTATGCAGTGGACTGAGCAAGGGAAAATAGAGGTCCAAATTTCCTCAATTACCGTAATTGCAGCACCCATCCTATCATTATTGTGGTATCTATGTGACTATGATTGTGAAACTTGGACTATAATAACGGTCATAACTTGTTAAATGACCAGTCGGCTGTTATTTTCCCCCCACACTCCCCTTTCAATTTTCTCTCAAATTGCAATTGACTTTGATTGGGTTTTGGCCTCCAAATTTATGCATCAACATCTCCCTTGAATTATTAATCTGGTATGTGGTTCAAATTCCCTCTAATTATGCATTTGTATAGACTTTAGAACTCATGCCTTAGGATTGGCATAAAAATTATTCTTCGAATTTTAAGTTTTGTGTTGATTATGCTAAGATGGTGTGGTTAGATGTTGTTAGTGGTGTGCACATAGTTGGGGAAGTCTTGAGTACCAAAAATTCTTCGAAATGATAGAAATAGATTGTACACACCAAGTGTTTGATTAAATGCCCGAAAGAATTTCTTACAAGTTTTCTCATAATTCAAGGGCATAATCGAACATCTAGAGGCTAAGTTTCATGTACTTAAAGTTACTTTTTTATTTGAAACACAACTTGGCCTTGAAATTTGATAATTTGAGTGTTGAAAAATTTGGTCTGGTTTTGATTCAAATACCGTGATCGCAATTGCAGCAGCGCGATGATGGCTTAGTGGCCCGCGATCGCTATATTTGAGAGTGGTTTTCAGCTGAGACAAAAAATCCTGCAATTAAAATTCTTTCCCAAAATCCATCAAGGCACCATCCCATGTTATTAAATTGATAACATAGCAAAGTTTTCACATATAAATGTTTACAATTAATGCTATTGTGTGATTCTCAAGTTTTCAAGGCTCAATATGGATTATTATGACCAAACTCGGTGCATGGCCCGAAAATTCCACAATTAGTACTATGTTGACCTCCCCAAAACCAAATTTCTACCTGAGAGAGGCATTTGTTTGGATATAGTGCTGATAAAGCTCCCAATATTTTATGCCCGTTAAGTAGCCATCGGGTAGAGTTGTTTTGCCCTGAATCCTTGCCAAGCAAATGAGCATTTGGTAACAGATTTATATGCTAACCTTAGTATAGTATATTTCTTCGAACTAGTTGTGTGGATCTAGGGGAAGAATGTTCATTTTAGGGCCGAACAAATTAATGATTTATATGGGTTGTTGGATGAAGACATGATCTAATTTGAAGAGAAGGGGTATGAACCGGAGAGTTGGATGGATGAAATATTGTGTTCTAGAAAGGAAGTTCCTTAGGAGACCACTGGGAGGGGTATATCGATGAATTATTTAACAGATGAGTCAAGGATATGGTTGAACATTATTTGTAGCCAAGTTTCTCCGTGCACACACATGATTGTTGTTCCAGATATGCGAGCCTGAATGGTTACTTCTATATTAGACAACATTCTTTGAATATTGGTCATCTTGTGATTTTAGACATGACCATTTTAAGAACCATGGTGGTACGCTCCTCTTATTTCCTTCTTTGATTACTGAGTTGTGCGGGAAAGTCAGGGTTGAGGAGTATCCTGAAGACACTTAGGTGCACCCAAACACCCCTATTTATCCTCTTAGGCAAGTTGATAGGTGAGGACAAAGACTCATGCAGGATATCCATGTTATGGCCTTTTTAGGAGATCTCGATGAAGATTAGGGAGATAAAGAATCTTGTAGCAGGGTTGCCTCAGGGTCCAAAAGAGTCTTCCACTTCCTGTCATTCCTATGTGGCTCGGTCCAATTATGAGATATATATATAGGATCAAAAAAAGAAGTAAGCCACTATTTCTAGGCTTGAGAGAGCCTACTCATCTCTAGCACACTTACATAGGTAGCTTAGGGACTCGCATGAGAAGATGAATAAGAGGGATAAGAAGAGAGACAAGTTCTTCCCCAAAATGTGGAAGGGGGTGAAGGGCATTTGGAATATCCTGAAACCCAGAGATGGAGCTGATTCTTCGAGAGTTGATAGTGATGATAAGGCCCCAACTGAGTGGCCCAACACAGACGATGCTAGAGGTGATGCAGATTCTGAGGGTGGCAGCGGCTCTTGATGCAGTCACAGGATTTTACTCTCTTTATGCTTTATTGATTATGCAGTGAGGTCACTGCAGGCTTTTTAGTAGGGGGTGCATGTCTCTGTATTTTTTATTTGGTATGTATTATTGGGATATTTATGGATGTTTTGATATTGATTTGGATGATTTTTATTTTATTTTTGGTTGTAATATCCAATCACTCTGATGGTGCCCACATTTCATGAATTAGTTGCTTGTTTCATTTTTATATTTTCTTATCTTATCTTTATCTTGCTTATGATGATTTCGGATGAGCTTTTCCCTATAATAGATTGAGTGACGACATTCTTAAGGGAAAATCATCATGATTGTGTTTTGAGCCATGGATGCAGAGAAAGTCTGAGTACCCGTAGCATCGGACCTATAAATACAAGGAAAATCTATGTACCTGTGGAATTTTTTATTTGAGATTGCCTTTATACCTATAGTGAAGTCTGAGTAGCCATACGGTTTTCCCTCATGAAAGACAAAATATGAGACGATGACTTGTTTGATACCATCAATAGCAAATTTTACATAATGTAGATGCAAAAAAAACACCCCCCTCTGCCCCCCCCCCCCCCTTCATCCAAAATTTTTGAAAACCAAGGGCATGGACATGAATAATTTTGAAATAATACTTTACCTCTTTTTGTGACTCCGAAGTCTTTAGCTTGTAGAAATTAGTAAATACTCATTTTTGTCTCTTGTAGGAAGTACAATTGAGCCTCCTTGAAAAGTTTGTAAGCCATTTGCAGTGAGCATAATTGTCTAACTCTATTCATACTTGTACCATCTAGAACTTGGCTTGTTAGTCTCTCAAGGCTAATTATGATTATACTTGGTTGGTGAAATGATCTTTGGTCTTCTTGGGGAATATAGGAGCCCACTTTAGGCTAAATTGCCTACCCATACATAGAATAGTATCTTTAGTTACCCATTTTGAGCCTTCAAGCCATTCTTTGGAAACCACATTACAATCCTTGAACCATTCAAAATTTTCCCTCTTTTGAACCATACCCTCCTTGAACTTGAAAAATGAAATTTGAGGCCAAATGTCTAAGTTAGGGGTAGTAAGTTTGGAAGAAATGACCTTGGGCCATGATAATGTAAGTAGATGTGTATGATACTATGCAAAGAAAGACAAGTGAAAAACTAAAAAAGAAAGGAATATTCAAAAGAAAGAATATCATGGATTGAAAAAGAAACAGTCAAAAAGAAAATACTTCCAAGGAAATGGGTAAATCAAGGTCGCTAGAGTAGGGATGTGAGTTTTGGAAGAAAATAAATGGTCCATGATCAAAAGCTGGATTGAATAGTGTAATGTACATGTTCAAGGTGGGTGTAGTAACTTTGTTCCTAAAGGATATCATACCCTTTCCCAACCCTACATATAAGTTTGAACAAGCCTTTAGAGATCTCCACCAAGTTTATTCATTGTAGTGGCAATTGAACATAATGGCAAGCATATGGTACGGTACTTGTTAGAATTACGAGAGTATTTATGAGAATGAGTATTTACACTTAAATCCCTTGTTGCATATTAGATAATTTGGTATAGGGGATTTCCTTCTCATAAGGAGGCATGTATACTAATTGAGGTAGGTGAAATTGTCATCTTCCAAAAAATGAGGCAAAAGAGTATAGTTGAGTTGTTATTGATAGGGAGTCACCTCTAGAGAGGTTGCAAATGTTAAATTATTGTTATTTAAAGTATTTGGCATCTTTGAAATTGTATTTCATGTTGAGGGGAGTCATGAGAATAGCATTACCCATGTTTGAGAGCTACCTTTTGGTGTTAATAATGATCAAAGTCATTGTGATCATTTGGTTGCGTAAATGGGCTTACAATTGAATAGTCTCACTTAGTAAGAAGTAGTGTTACTTGAGGACAAGCAAAGGTTTAAGTTAGAGTGTTGATGAGCGCTAAATTTACCACTCATTTAGGTCCAAATGTGTGCACACTACTATGATTTATCGATATGAATAAGACAACTTTGGCACTTGAATGCACTAATTCCTATATTTTACAGATATACATGTGATGAGAAGAAAATAAGTGAAGTGAGTTAAAAAGAGATCAAAAGGTGAAGAGAAGTGCAAAAGCTAGAAATCAGGAGCAGGATCTGACCTCATTTACCACGATCACTATCTCAAGACTCCAATCACGGATAGTTAAGATTATTCAGAGCCATCAAAAGCGAAGGGCTCACCATGATCGCGGGAGTCATGATCATGATCAAGATGGGGCGATCAGGGAAGCGTGGGTTTATTCCTAGGGGAATATTTATAATTTCATACAATTGAACCCAAATCCCATATAGATGAAAAACCATTTGGGCATCTTCCCAACTAAAATTGAACTTTGAACAATTTAAAACCCTACTAAATTGGGAAAATTATTGTGGCTAAGTTCTCAAGTATTTTTGGTTTTAATTGAAGTTAGATATTGGATTACTCTTACTTTCAATTTCCATGGAAATATTGAATGATCCTTTTGGTGTATTCTTTTCCATTAACTTCATGAGTACCTAAACATTTATCTTGGGATTATGTGGAAATAGAGTACAAATATGTGTGGGTTGCAATTTATTAGTGTAGATTATTGGTTATTGATATGGGTTTCACTAATGCTTGATTGATTGAGTTGGGATTTTTGGGTGAAAACCCCAAATTTGCAAAATCTCACATCATCCTTGAAAGAGGGAAGTGAGTATACTTTTGGATCCTATATCATCCTTGAAAGAGGGATATAGGTTACAAGGCATTAGTGAATAATATTTGATATATCTTATTCCCTTTTCATTATCTTATAAAAAGAGGTGGATGGAGAATTGGCTAGGTATTGAGCATCTTCCTAGAAATAGGGATGCCCAATTGAGGTGTTGGGTGAATTTGTTTGCCATATCCATGAGGTATTCAAAAGGTTCCATGGATGATAATCTTGAGGTTTGGTTGACAAACTAGCATCAAGAAACCCTAACATAGCCTACCCATGTAGTCATTAACTAGAATTACCATTTGATTGTCATGAACCCATGCATTATTTGCTCCAAGGAAAACATAATCCAAAGACTTGTCTCATATTGAAATCTTATCCATATTTTTTGCCTTGAATTGGTAGTTTGATTATATTTTGGTAAAATAACTTTCCAAACCTACCAACCCCCCTATTTTAATTCATGTATATTAATTTGCTTACATTGCGTGTATCTCTTTAGTAGCTACTACACCCATAGGATTTGAAGACTAATCCTGTAATGCCCTGAGTATGTACCCTGGACACTACTCGGTGCTCATGATCCTGAAGGACCACAAGCTAACTCATGACTGGTACCTACTATAACAACAGAATAATAATACTGTAAATATACAGAATTAGGCAAAACTTTCCATAAGGTTCAATACTGTAAATAATACAGGATATGGTATCACAATACCAAAACTGAATATAAGTACTAAAAACTGAATATTTGTCTGAACTATACTCTAGTCCGGAAAGACTCTAAACTGTCTGAATTGTGGAGCTGATGGGACAAGTCCCCAACTAACTTCGACAACTAGATATGAACTGAAATGCTGAAATAAATAATCATGTCCTCGAACTATGAGGACTCACCACTAACTCTGTATGATGAGAATTTGAACTGTTAAGGGTGCTCTAGATCCCGTATGTCTGAACCTATGATATAAAACATCATAGTACAAGAGAAAAGCATTCGTCAGTACTTTGAATATACTGGTATGCTCGGCGAGGTAGGCTGAAATGCATGGGTTCATATGCATGAATAATAATAACTGAATAACATGAGTATGACTGAATGAAAGTACATGCATAAATACGTAGACTGTAACTGAAATCATGGTAACACTTGATACTAAATCTAAATACTGATAAACTGATATCTAAGTATACTAATTCTGAATTACTGATAACTGAATGACTGTATCTGACAGTCCTAAATCTGTGGAACTATATTAAGTTCTAAACTGAGCTGAGTGACTATATCTAACAGTCTTGAATCTACAGAACTGAACTGAGTTATATACTGAGACTGAATCTAAAATTGAGACTTTGGGAGGTAATCATCTAACCGACATGCCCCTTCTCTAACTGATTTGGGGTCCAACCTGTAACCCTAGTTGGAAGGGTATCAATATCATTTCATGGGTAAGGACAAGCTGTGAGTTAGCCCTCTCTGACAGGAAGCTCTTCCGTCAACCCTCGTTGGTAGGAAAACTCAAATGAGATATATCAACCCTAGTCTCACAGGGTGATATCTCAACGTATGCTAGCTACGTAGTTTTGGAATGCATGGATTGTTCCTAAGGATTTCACCCTATGCTTGAAGGTGAGTCCCCGTCCTTGTGTTCACTCGGTGCTAAATTCTATTCCCAACTGAATAGACATTGGACTGAATTCTAGACTATACTAGGATGGACTGAATGGTTTACTGATCGTGCTGTATAACTGAACTGGGATGATTTTACTGAACTTAACAAGACTGATTTTGAGTTATCTAAGTAATGAACTGATTACTGACTGAATTATGTGAACTGACTGATTTTATTGAGTTCTGAACTAGATACTACTATGTCATGAACTGAATACTTAACTGAGACTGATTACTGAGTACTACTGAATTTTCCTCAGTCCTATACCTGACTGAGAGTACTACTAATTGTAACATGACTTAGATTATTATGTAACTGACACTGGCTCTAGGTAAACAACTAAATTATCGGGTATAAATACCCTCAGGACTCGATAGCATAAAAAGTAGAGCATGGCATAGTTGTAAAAGTCATAACAATGCATACTAGTCCTAGTTCATTCATATAGACATTTACTCAAATACTTGTAATGCATTAACTTGTACATGAATGGGGAATACATGTTAGCATGCTATAATTTCATTATTCAACTCACATGAACAATTCATCAAATACTTAGTAAGCATACATATGCATATCACACTAAACAACAAGTTGACATCATAATTCAAATCCCCATTGACAATTTCAAGGGTTTTACATGGATCCTCATAATATTACTTACATATCAATTAACCTCATATGAAACGTATCTTAAAATATGGATTAGAATCCTAATTAATCATTATAAACAGGAACATAATCAAACCCAACATGGAATTCATGAAATCCATAAACTTGAAGTTTAAAAATAGTTTCTTGGACTCCAAGGGTGGAAGTCACCCTTGGATGAACAATTCACATACCTTAGTGCCTGAATTTCTGAAAGTTAATGGTGAAACCTTGAGTTCTTGCTTTGAAATTGAAGGTTCTAGGGTTTTGTTCTTGAGAAAAATTGATAAAGAATGAGTTTATTTGCTCCCTAAGATGATTAATTTCCTATTTTGGGGGTTGAAAGTTGAGGGAAAAATACCTAAATACCCCCAAGAAAGTGGTCTTTTAATGACTGAAAACTGTACCATCAATCTTCATACCGATGCATTGCGTCGTTGGCATCGACGCAATAGCCAACGCATCGCACCTAGTCAGCATTGACTCACTGAAAATTGGCGTTGGGAGCTGGGGAAAACATCCATCAACGTGATGGTCGATGCGGCGCGCCAAGATCGCGTTGATCCATTATTTTAGGATTCCAAAAAATCTTCAAACGAAGTCCAAAAAATCCAAAATTTTTCTGGAAATACATACAGACATTCTTGATCATGAATCAACCTAGATATCAATATTTAAGGTATGTAAAGGTGTAATACCCCGATCGTTTCTTAACCCTAAATCCGATTTTTGAGTGAATATGGATGACTTCCAAAGTGATTGTTGTTTATATCGTGTTGTATTTACCTAAATTCCACTTTCTATCATGTGGAGAAATGGATAAGCTTTCCTTCAACATAAGATTCACCCGAATCGGACACCCGGTGAGGGAGTTAGAGCCATTTTGTAATACCCCGAGAGTCTAACTAATAGTGCAACCATGAATCAAGCTCATGAGAAATAAATTATAGTTCTTTAGTTGTTTTCTAACCAAGGGTGATGTGTATTAGGAACTCAAATATGTCCTAGCGATTAGGTAAATCAAAACATTCCTTACCGATTGAATTCTTGGGAAGGATTTTTCTATATCTAACTTCAAATGATCATATCTCTCGTTATACTATGAATCATTGATCCCATGACCTATCAAAATATATATAATTGAATTAGATTCCCAACGATACCAATTTTATCAAAATACGATATCGGGGCAAAGAGTTATGCTTATTTTACTCTAGCATGTCAGATTGGAAACTCTGTGATGACCTTTTGTGATAACTTGTCACAAGCCTGACGGCTTGTCACAAAATGTCGTCACCTTAAGGCAGAAAGTCACAAAATCCAACATTTTGTGACAACATTTTGTGATGGCTTGTCACAAGTTTGACGGCTTGTCACAAAATGTCGTCAACCTTAAGCTGCAAATCATTAAATCCACCTTTTTTGTGATGACAATTCGTGATGGCCTATCATGGGCCTGACGGCTTGTCACAGATGTCATCAGCTATTTTTTTCAGCAATTAAGGGACATTTTTGCAAGGACATTTTGGTCATTTCCGCCCATTTTGGTCCTATATATTTATATATCCAATTAGAGAAGAGAAGTTCATTTTCTCTCATTTCTCTTCCAAGAAAGATCTAGAACTAGGGTTTCTTCCAAAATCCTAAATCAAATCTTCAATAAGCAAATTCAAGAATCATCCAAAGATTTCACCAAGTTGTTCAAGAATCAAGTTCTCCAAGTCAAAGGCATCAAGAACTTAGCTCAAAAGTGTGAAGAAGAGTTTCCAATCAAGCTTGCTTACTTAAAATCATAATTCAAGGTATGCGGGGTTTGAACAAGAACACATCTTTCGTTCTTGTGCCCAAAGATTTAATTTCTACTATTGAAATTCATGATTTTACAAAGTGGGTTTACACCCAAATTACTTTATTAATGATTTATGATATTTGAGCTATTCAAGATTGATACACATGACTATTTCATTATTTTATTTCTTAAATTGAGAACTTATGCCATGAGTTGAATATTGTTATTATGAGTTGATGATTTTCGAATGATTTGAGATAAGAGTCATGATTTAAGCTTTTCTATGAGAAGTTTGATTATTGAATATATATATTGATATTTGAGCTTGAGCGTCAAAAATAAGTTCTATGATGTTTTCTTGAAGTTTTTGATACATGATTATTTTATAATTTCCAAATTATGACTTGATATTTAATATTGTGAATTTCATGTTTCTACCATGAGTTGGTATTTCAAGTACTTTCAATACATATGTCAAGCTTTAAGCTTCGTTATGATAAATTGAATTATTGAGTATATTGATTCATGAGATTGAGTTGTTACAATGAGTCTTGATATTTCCTCACAGTTATTGATGTTGCCATAACTTAATGAATTGATACATCTTGATGTTGAGAAAGGTTGTTTGAGTTTGAGTCGAGTTAGGAATCCACAATTGTTTTGATTTAAAGATGAGAAATATTTATGATTTGGTCCCTATGGTATACCCTTGAGTTGATTAAGGTGGATTTCCTAACGCGTTCTGAGCTTAAGTCTGGGAGTAGTATTTAGCACCGAGTGGGAAGTGTGGGTTTAGCGGATCCTACTTCCCCAGAACTACGTCCCACCGTAGGATTAAGATTAAGGGCCAAAGGCAAAGATAGTGATCACTAAAGTTAAGGTTCTACTCCGATGGCAAGGATAGAACAGCTCTCCCCAACGTGGGCAAGACGTTGGACTCCATGTAATCTCACATGGTTTATATCGGTTATAATAAACTCCCAAGTCCATAAGAGTTCAAGTTTCATGAGTTAAAGAGTTTGAGTTGAGTATAATGATTTATGAGACATATAATGCTTGCATTACTATTGATGATAATATATTTCAGTTAATTCAAGCAAAGAAAGTCGTTATCGTCAGCATGCATGATTTTCATAATGATTTATGATATTATTTATAATGTTGCATTGCACCCCCACGTACTCAGTATATTCCTTAAAGTACTGACCCCCATATATTTCTATGTGCTACAGTATCTTTTAATGTAGGTACAAATTGTAGTGCAGATACCGCATTCAGTCAGTCCGTCGCTCCTAGCCAGTAGGTGACTAGTCCTTTTGATTCGAGGGCTTGAGTTGGTTATACAGTTCGAGAAGTATTGTATTTTCTTATTTTAGTTGTATTGAGCTTAGATAGTTGGGAGTCATGACCCGACTATCTAAAGTCAGTACTAGTAGAGGCTTCATAGACAGTCTGTAGAAGTTGATGTATTCAGTTTCAGTTTCGTTTGGTAGAAGCAGAGTTGTAATCTTGTAAAGTTCATGTTTATATTGATCAAGTTTAGAGAAGTTATATGCTTTCACTGATTTTATATTGATTTAAGTATTTTATCCAGTTGCTTATGAGTTATGCCAGTAGGAGGGTTAGCTTGGAGTCACTTGTGCCCCTATGCACCGTGTGACATCTCGGGACCCAATTTCGAGGTGTTTCAAACTTGGTATCAGAGCACAAAGTTTAAGTGTCCTAGGGTATCTATGAAGCCGTGTCTAGTAGAGTCTTTCGAAATGGTATGGAGACGTCTGTACTTTTTTTTGAGAGGCTACAAGACATTTAGAAAAGGTCTCCATTCTTTCATGTCTTAGATCGTGCTATAGAAAGGTTCTTTGAGAAACTTATGCAGATTCTCATCTTCCTCTATTCAGGGCATCCCCGTCGTATTTTCGAGGTATTAGAGATAGTCAAGCTCAACTCTTTGCAGATAGTACTTTCTTAAGAAGTCTCCATAGATAGTTACGGAGTTTTAAATTAGCTAGAAAGTATCCTATTAGTGTTTTATCATGTCTTTCTTATGAATCATGTAATAAGCCTAAGTCAGTTACGCTTCCAGATTCCTTCTCAGAATCCATAATGATAATAAATATTTCTTTATCTATGTACTGTTCTTGAGGTAACATGATCTGCAAGTTTTAATTTCCTTCCCTGACAATGTCCTTAGACTTGCAAGTGAGAAATTTCAGAAGTCTCACAAAGCGGCCTGAGAAGAGCTTACCAACGTGTTATAAATTTCCTAAGTTCAATGTTATGCCCTCTTCCTTATGATTCATTTAGTTAAGATAGAGTAAGATATGTATTCTTAGATTATCGAATATTATATGGCAAGTTTCTACCTCTCGTAACCTTGTTAGCATCATGATGTTGGAACTGAAAGTCTAGTGAAGTCGTATGGGGCTCTTTCGATTCACTAGCATAATTTCTTTGTTATCCATCTCAAAAAAAAAATCAAAATGAAAAATCAAAGACTAGTGAAGCCTATTTTGATTCACTAGAGACTCTTTATGTATCTTGTTTCCTCGTGCTGGTTGGAACTGAGTTTAGAGGTGTAGTGACAAGAAAGATGGAAAGTGTAATTTATTGGAAGTATGTATAGCCAAGCCTTTTGCATGTGATCGAGTTAGTGATGAAGTGATATTATTCTTGTGTGTCAGCTCATGGAAGAAAGAGAAGGAGTTATTGGTGGAGGTAAATAATAGTTTCCTTAAGGTATGAAAAAAGTTGTTGACGGTGTGTTGCACAAGATAAGTATAGGTTATGGATGAGGATACTTAGTGGATGAGTGTTGTTAACTTAGGTGCTCCTGAGATTGCAAGGGGAAGTTAAATTAAGGCTTAGAAGTTATGAACTAAGTTAAGCTGTGTATGAAGGATAGATAGTAATGATGGGTAGAAGGGGGCGTGTTGATGGATTATAAATGAGAGAGGCCATATGATTATGACCAATTATTGTTATTAGGGGGTTTAAGTGGGCTAGTGTTTATTGGCATTTTGTTTTATAGTTTCTAAGTGAGAATTGTGTGTGTGAGGTGGAGTTGTAAGTTATGTTGAGCGTTAGGCATTAAGCTTGGAAGATTGGTGTCTATGAAGGTGGATGTGATGATTTCTTGGTTGATGGTGCTAGTTATAAAGAAGTGATCTAATGGGCTTGGACAGTGTATGCAAGATCTTGAGTCTGATCAACTTGTAATTAAGTTTGATTTTGTGTTCTTGGTGAGAAATCTTGCCCAAGGTGTTATGGGGCTGCTTTACTTTCTAGGGTCATTGTATGTGTCGTAATTAGTAAGTTTCGTGGAGTTGCTAGGTGGAGAAAGACTAGTTAGGTAATGAATGATGTTTTTAATAATTGAGTCAAGGAGTGTGATAGCTTTAGTCTAAGGGGGAGATAGTAGAACGAGTAACCAGGTTAGGTTGTCAGGTTCTAGTGGGTGTGCCAGTAAGTTGTGGATAAACTGTGAGAAGGGATACTACTCGACCCATTTTATTTTAGTATTTTCTGTCATTCCAGTATTCATTCATGCTTTGCATTTTGATTCCATGATCATGATTCATGTCCAGGCATGCCATAAAGAATCCTGTCCTCACTTAGTTACCGAAATGTGGAGTTTCAGACCTTTCACTGGTTGGAATCACATTTCATAGCTATGAATTCCCAATTTAGGTCATGCAACTCATGACTTATGTACTCAAGTTTTATGACATGTTCAGTTCCAATGTTCAAGCGCTACTTTTAATGATCAGCAAAGAAAAGAATTCAGATTTATATTGGGCATGTCCCCGGGCCGTATTTCTTTGATGGGTTTATGATGTTAAATCCTCCATTTCTCAAGCCTCAGTTGAGTGTCAAGTTATTCATAGCATCTATTCATATGTTATATCCTCATGCTCTAATCTTTTAGTTATCTTTACTTACCCAAGATAGTGGTGGTGAATAGTTGTTTAGTCGGGACAGAGGAGATATTTCCTTATCAATGATAGAGGGTGGCATGCCTACTTTGGCTTGGCGGTAATGTGAAGTAATATTGAGGCTATGTCTTTGATACATGTTATGGTTAGTTGAAGTTTAATGTGTTATGATTTGGAAGATTGTGGTGTGTTCATTTTGTGTAATTCCATGAGTTGGAAGGAATATTGGAGTGAAGCATTTGTGTAGGACTTGATTAGCTAGGAGTATGTCAGGTTGCTTGAGGTGAGTGCATGGAATTTTTTCTTGATTAGAGGTGGGTAGGGTTTGAAGATAGGCTTGAATGTCGTGTTTGTGTGCATGCGGATGGGTGCTTTGCGCATTAGTAAATGGCTAGTACTAGGTGGATTGGAGTTGTCGAAGTGGTAATAAGAATTACTATTGAAGTAAGAGGTTGTAAGAATGTAGATATGTGGGAGCTCATGATTTAGAATGGGGTTATATGGCGAATCTTGTGGTTCTAGGTTAGGCATGAAGACGATGATGGGGTTTTGTTCGAGGGGATATGAGTAGATGGAAGTATCGGTGTCATGTGAGAATTGTAAGTTGAATCAATCAAGTATAGTATCATAAGGGTATAGTATAGTCGAGAGAGTATTTGAGAAGTGTGGTTAAGTTTGAGAGTAAGGAGTTGCCTTGCTTGAAGCTTAGTACTTTTATCCTGACTTATGATTCATAGGTTTAGGTTTCAAGTTATGGGATTATGGTAATTCTATGATCTCTAATTCAGTTGTCTTGTTTAGATCTTACTTAAAGTTCTTTGCTCCTTCAGACCATTAGAATTCCTTGGGAGGGTGTTGAAGAAATACTCTACTTAAGTATGAGTATCTAGTACAATTAAGTTTGCATAGTTAGCAACCCAGTTTTTAAAATTTGGCAGATAGATTTCTATGGTCTTCCATTTTTTTGAACTAGTCTGGTCTTACCACTCGAAGTTTCATAAGTACGGGCAATCTGGTAAGTAGTTGCTCGCACCCAAAATCTATGAATTCAGTTCAGTATGTGTATCAGGCATCAGTTTCAGAATTCGGATAGCTAATTGTGATTCAGTCTGTAAGCATTCATTGAACAATCTTTGTTTTACAAGTATTCTAATCCAGAAAATGTAATACCCATTGTGTAGTCTTATCTTTGTTTCTCATGACTTATGCCTGCATAAATTAACTCTTCGTCATCTATGAGTACGATTGCACCCTTATCACATCAAGTGAATTCTAAACTCTCAGCATGAGCCCGCTCTTTAATACAAGCAGAAGGCAAATCAACTCAAATTCAGTCGAGAATTACAGTTGTCCTCTATCTATTATTTTCCAGTCTCGGATCCAGCGGTATAGCTATTCTCATCATGAGTTTATACATTCAACGAAGTACTTCAAAGTTTAGAAAGATATAGATTCAGATTAGGAAGTTGTTTCAGCTGTATGTCTTCAGTTTTCTCTGTATTCTTGGCCAAACAGCAACATTCGAGGATGAATGTTTCAAAGGAGGAGATATTGTAATACCCCGATCATTTCTTAAGCCTAAATCTATCTTTTGAGTGAATATGGATGACTTCCAAAGTGATTATTTATTATATCATATTGCATTTCCCTAAATTCCACTTTCTATCATGTGGAGAATTGGATAAGCTTTTCATCGACATAAGATTCACCCGAATCGGACACCTGGTGAGGGAGTTAGAGTCATTTTGTAATACACCGAGACTCTAACCAATAGTGAAACCATGAATCAAGCTCATGAGAAATAAATTATAGTTCTTTGGTTGTTTTTTAATCAAGGGAGATATGTATTAAGGCCTCAAAGATGTCCTAGTGATTAGGTGAATCAAAACATTCCTTAACGATTGAATTCTTGGGAAGGATTTTCCATATCCAACTTCAAATGATCATATCTCTCGTTATACTATAAATCATTGAGCCCATGACCTACCAAAAGATATATAATTGAATTAGTTTTCCAACGATACCAATTTTCTCAAAATCCAATATCGGATAAAAGATTTATGCTTATTTTCCTCCAGCGTGTCAGCCTGGAAACTCTGTGACGACCTTTTGTGACGACTTGTCACAAGCCTGACGGCTTGTCACAAAATGTCGTCACCTTAAGGAGGAAAATCACAAAATCCAACTTTTTGTGACGACATTTTGTGACGACTTGTCACAAGTTTGACAGCTTGTCACAAAATGTCGTCAACCTTAAGCTGAAAATCATAAAATCCAGCCTTTTTGTGACGACAATTCGTGACGGCCTATCACGGGCCTGACGGCTTCTCACGGATGTTGTCAGCTATTTTTTTTCTAGAAATTATGGGACGTTTTTGCAAGGACATTTTCGTCATTTCCTCCCATTTTGGTCCTATATATATATATCTAAGTAGAGAAGAGAAGTTCATTTTCTCTCATTTCTCTTCCAAGAAAGATCTAGAACTAGAGTTTCTTCCAAAATCCTAAATCAAATCTTCTACAAGAAAATTCAAGAATCTTCCAAAGATTTCACCAAGTTGTACAAGAATCAAGTTCTCCAAGTCAAAGGCATCAAGAACTTAGCTCAAAAGTGTGAAGAAGAGTTTCCAATCAAGCTTGCTCATCTTAAAATCATAATCCAAGGTATGTGGGGTTTGAACAAGAACATTTCTTTCATTCTTGTGCCCAAAGATTTAATTTCTTCAATTGAAATTCATGATTTTGCAAAGTGGGTTTATACCCAAATTACTTTATTAAAGATTTATGATATTTGAGCTATTCAAGATTGATACACATGACTATTTTATTATTTTATTTGTTAAATTGAGAACTTATGCCATGAGTTGAATATTGTTATTATGAGTTGATGATTTCCGAATGATTTGAGATAAGAGCCATGATTTAAGCTTTTCTATGAGAAGTTTGATTATTGAATATATATATTGATATTTGAGCTTGAGAGTCAAGAATGAGTTCTATAATGTTTTCTTGAAGTTTTTGATACATGATTATTTTACAATTTCCAAATTATGACTTGATATTTAATATTGTGAATTTCATGTTTCTACCATGAGTTGGTATTTCAAGTGTTTTCAAGACATGTGTCAAGATTTAATCTTCCTTATGAAAAATTGGATTATTGAGTAAATTGATTCATGAGATTGAGTTGTTACAATGAGTCTTGATATTTCCTCACAGTTATTGATGTTACCATGACTTAATGAATTGATACATCTTGATGTTGAGAAAGGTTGCTTGAGTTTGAATCCACAATTTTTTTAATTTAAAGATGAGAAATATTTATGATTTGGTCCCTATGGTAGACCCTTGAGTTGATTAAGGTGGATTTCCTAATGCGTTCTGAGCTTAAGTCTGGAAGTAGTATTTCGCATTGAGCGGGAAGTGTGGGTTTAGCGCATCCTACTTCCCCAAAACTACATGCCACCGTAGGATTAAGATTAAGGTCCAAAGGCCAAGACAGTGATCACTAAAGTTATGGTTCTACTCCGATGGCAAGGATAGAATATCTCTCCCCAACGTGGGCAAGACGTTGGACTCCATGTAATCTCACATGGTTTATGTCGGTTATAAGAAACTCACAAGTCCATAAGAGTTCAAGTTTCATTAGTTACCAAGTCACTCTAAGTCATGAGTTAAAGAGTTTGAGTTGATTATAATGATTTATGAGACATATAATGCTTTCATTACTATTGATGATTAACAAGGAATATATTTCAGTTTATTCAACCAAAGAAAGTCGTTATCGTCAGCATGCATGATTTTCATAATCATTTATGATATTATTTATAATGTTGCATTGCACCCGCACATACTCAGTACATTCCTTAAAGTAATGACCCCCATATGTTTATATGTTCTACAGTTTCTTATAATGTAGGTACAAATTGTAGCGCAGATACCGCATTCAGTAAGTCCGCCGCTCCCAGTCAGTAGGTGACAAGTCCTTTTGATTCGAGGGCTTGAGTTGGTTATACAGTTCGAGAAGTATTGTATTTTCTTATTTTAGTCGTATTGAGCTTAGATATTTGGGAGTCATGACCCGGCTATCTAAAGTCATTACCAGTAGAGACTTTATAGACAGTCAGTAGAAGTTGATGTATTCAGTTTCAGTTTCGTTTGGTAAAAGTAGAGTTGTAATCTTGTAAAGTTCATGTTTATACTGATCAAGTTCAGAGAAGTTCTATGCTTTCGCTGATTTTATATAGATTTAAGCATTTTATCCAATTGCTTATGAGTTATGCCAGTAGGAGGGTTAGCTTGGGGTCACTTGTGCCCCGAAGCACTGTATGACGTCTCGGGACCCAATTTCAGGGCGTTACAAAAGGTCGCAAAATAAAATTGCCAACTTTCGAAGGCTAAACTAACACTAAGTTTGTATACTTATCTAGAATTTTTTAAGTTTGGGACAACTTAACAAGCTTATAGGACTGAATTAAGCTAAGAATTTTGCGGGGTCTTACAAATCCACTTCTCGAGGATTCGACCCCAACTCATTTTCGGTTAATAAACTTGACAACCATCGCCTTTCAATAAATCATAGAGTAAGTTAAGAGTTATTAGGGACATAGAACATAAAGACATGACCATTTAAAATTTAATCTTGAACTATATAGATTGCACCGATGTTAAGACACCTAAGAGCAATATGGGTCCGGTTCCCCCACCAGAGGAGTCCCATTCCATGTTAGCTACATGAACGAGGAATTAAGCTAAAGTTACAAATAAAAAATGCACTCCCAATAGAATAACTATGTACAACCGCATAAAGCCTGCACACATGAGTCATACACCTCCCCAACGTCAGTAAATGTGGTTTTGAGTATTGGTAACAAGGACTACATCTTCTCGGTGATGCTACACAATTACCATTAAGCCCAATTGAAATATTTTCACATAATAGTAACCATAGAGTTTCCATTAAGGCATTGCCAAATTGGTATTGTCATATCAAGATTTGCAAGCCATCCATATAATGACATACCATTTTCCATTTAATCACTTAAACTCCAAATTCCAATTTGAAAATCCAATGTAAACCAATTTCTATAAATGTTATACCATCTTTCAAAGAAACAATTAAACACTAGAAAACCAAAATCAAGTTTGTGAAAATGGGTTGAGGTTCATATTTTTGTCTTGCAAAAGCCATAAACATTATGAAACCATATTACCTCTTTGCATAGAATACAATTAGAGACAAGAGGAAAAAAAATTACTTTACAACCAAAAGCCCTGAATCCTAACTTTAAGAAACCATCAAAACATAAGAATATGAAGTAAATATTACAATATAAAGATAATTTAAGTGAGGGAGTGTCCAACATGCCTTTATGAAGGAAGAATTTCGAGAAGAACTTGTATTTAGAGCTCTGAAAGTTGAATCCTTGGGAAGAACCTTTGTCATTTCTCTTGCGAATTGAGAGGAGAAGGAATGCTGATAATTTTTTTGATAACGGATGAGTAATAAGTGTTGAGTTAATGTTTAATTCATATAAATAGGTAAAAGTCCAAAAATCCCTCGACCAAAACCAAAAATAAGCAAAATCTGCATTTTGTACTCTTGAGTATGGCACGCCCTTATCGCGCCAACCCATGGGCATGACACACCCTTATTGCAAAGTGACAAGATTATTGTGCGCTCTTATCATGGACCTTTACTAGTTTTTTCAACAAGTGTATGCCTTCCCTTGGTGGCACACCCTTATCATGGAGCCCCACTATTTTGGGATCCCGAAATATCCTAAAATGCGATTGAAAATTTTAGAAATGCATCCTAATGGTCCCATTAACATCCTTTTCCATAATTCCACTCAAAAATCACCATTAAACATTAAGAAGATTTCAAATTAAATTCATCAAAAATCTATGAGTTAACATACTTAGGCTCATTTTTTAATGCATTTTGAACCCCATAACACCCAGAGTGTTACATTATCCCCCCTCCCCTCCCCCAAGATCATTCATCATAGAATGAGAGATTAGGACACATTTATCACAATATACAAAAAACATAGAGGGAATCGAGAATAAACTAAAAATGCATTAGGAGAAGAAAAAAGATTCGTAACTCACGCACCTTCGTCCAATGATGGGCAAAAGAATGGATATTTAGCTTTCATGTCCTCCTCCGATTCCCATGTAGTCTCTTCTACTTTTTATTTCCTCCAAATAACCTTCACTGAAGCTATATCCTTAGTTCACAATTTCTCAACTTGTTTATCCAAGATTTCAATCGAGATTTCCTCATAAGACAATAAATTCTTAACACCAATATCCCCAAGAGGCACCCCCAAGAAAGGGTTACCCTTACACTTATTAAGCGTACACACACGAAAGATGGGGTGAACTGATGCCAAGCTCGCCGGTAAGTCCAACCTATAAGCAACATTCCCAATCCTCCCTTGGATCTGATGTGGACATATGTAACAAATACTAAGGATCCACTTTTTTTCAAATCTCGTAACTCCTTTCATAGAAGAAACTATCAAGAACACTCAATCACCTCTCTTGAGTCACCTTCACTTTCTCCATTGCTTGATGTACCAAGTCAGGCCCAAAATATCTCATCTCACTTACCGTATATTATATAGGCAACCTACATATTCTACCATAAAGGTCCTCAAAAAGAGCCATTTGGATGTCAGAATAATAGCTATTATTATACGTAAACTCAATAAGCAGCAAATGATCCACCCAACTTCCCTTGAATTCAATCACACAAGCCCTTAGCATATCTTCTAATGTCTGAATAGTATGCCTTCTTGCCAATATATTTAAGGGTAGAAAGAGGTACCAAGGTTCACCTACGAACCCAACCCCTTTCGAAAGGACCATAAAAATGAGAAGAAAATTGTGTATCTCGATAAAAAATAATATATACTGGGACCCCATGCAACAGAACTATCTTCTGAATAAACAACTTCACATAATGCTTTCCCGAGTAATTAGTCCTCACAGGAAAGAAGTGCACAGACTTGTTCATTCTATCCACAATGACCCAAATAGAATTGCATTGATTTTAAGATAGCGGTAGACCAGTAACAAAGTCCATATTAATCATCTCCTAATTCCACATGGGTACAGCTATCTCTTGAGAGGTTCCACCTATCCTCAAATGCTCAACCATGACTTGTTGACAAACCATACACTTGGCAACAAAACTTGCTACATCTCTCTTCATGTTATTCCGCTAATACATTTCTTTCAAGTCATGATACGTCTTTTTCAAGCCCGGATGAACTATATATCTGGACACATGAGCTTCGGTCAAAATTCTCTCCCGCACCATCTACATTAGGATTACATAATCACCCTTGATATCTTAGAATGTCATCTCCCCTAATTTTAAAAGTCATAACTTTTTATGGCCCTACTTTCTCTTTGATTTACATAAGTATGGGATCCAAAACCAGCTTCTCCTTAACTTATACCCCAAGAGATAACTTGGCCACTTCTTGGAAAATCATTCCCCCGTCTTCAGAGTCCACTTAGTGGACCCCTTTATTTTCCATACGATGAATATACTTCACTAATCCTCTATTCTCCTCCTTAATATGAGACAAACTCTCCATGGACGACCTTGTAAGAGCATCAACAACAACATTAGCTTTGCCTAAGTAGTAGTGCAGGCTCATGTTATAACCCTTAAGCAATTATAGCCACCTCCTCTACCTAAGTCTTAATTCTTCCTAATTGAACTCATAGAGAAAACTCTTATGATCCAAGTAAATATCACATGCATCCCATATAAATAATGGCGCCAAATCTTCAACGCAAACACTACCATCGCCAACTCTAAACCATGAGTGGGTAATTCCTTTCGTACACCTTAATTTGTCTATAAAAATAGGCCACAACCTTACCATGTTGTATAAACGCACAAACAAGCCCCACACAAAAAGAATCACAATACACCACAAACCCATTAATACCCTCGGGTAGGGTCAAAATATGAGCAGACATCAACCGATCATTCAATTTCATGAAACTACCCTCATAGGCATCAGACCATAGAAACCTTACCTTCTTCTAAGTCAATCTCATATGTGTTGCATCAATGGATGAAAACTCTACACAAATATCCTATAATAACCTGTCATGCCCAAGAAGCTCCTAATATCGGTTGGAGTCATGCATCGGGGCTATTTCTTTACCGCCGCAATATTTTTAAGATCCACTTGAATCCCTTCACTAGAGACCATATGCCTAAGAAAAGTCGCAGCACTTCGACAAAACTAACATTCAGAAAATTTTGCATACAACTTTTGATCCTAAAGAGTTTCCAACACAATTCGAAGGTGATTTGCATAATCCTCCTCACTTTTGGAGTACATCACGATGTCATCAGTGAAAACTATGATGAACATGTACAGATTTTGTCTTAAACCTAATTCAGAAGGTCCATGAAGCAGCTAGAGCATTAACCAACCCAAATAATATAACCAATAACTCATAGTGACCATAGTGAGTTTTGATATCAACCTTCAGAATATCATTTCTGTAATCTTAAGATGGTGATAACCCTAACGAAGGTCTATTTTTGTGAAACACCTAGCTCCATGAAGTTAGTCAAAGAGATCATCGATCCTAGGAAGAGGATACCTATTTTTCATGGTGACCTTATTCAGCAAACGGTAGTCTACATGTATATGGAGAGACCCATCCTTCTGTAGCACAAAAACTATAGGAGTTCCCTAAGGAGAAATACTCGGACAAATAAAACCTTTGTCAGGAAGATCCTTTAATTACATCTTTAGTCCTTTCAACTCTATTGGACCCATCTTATAAGGAGGAATGGAAATGGGATGGGTATCCGAGAGAAAATCAATCCCAAAGTCTATTTCCCTATTTGGATGGATTTTTAGAAGATTATCAGGAAAAAAATTTGAAAACTCATTAACCATAGGAATCGATTGCAAGAAAGAACTTCCAGAGTTGAAATTCTTGACCCAAACTAGATGATAAAAACACTCTTTTGGATATAAATTTTGAGCTCTAAAATAAGAAAAAAAAAATCCCCTTTAGCACCGGGGAACTCCCCTCCCATTCTATGACCAGTTCCTTTGGGAAATGAAAAGTGACCTTTTGGTTTCTACTATCCAAAGAAGCATAGCATGAATGAAACCATTTCATCCCTAAGATTACATCTAAATCCACCATATCAACCCTATTAAGTCTATCAACATATCTTTATGAAGGATGGATACCACACAACCCTTATAAACTTTTTTAGCAATAATAGACTCACTCATAGGAGTAAAAACTTAAAAGGTGTAGAAAATACTTTTGGAGCCAAAACCAAAGTGTACAGTAACATAAGAAGTCCCATAGTATAGGGTGGAACCAGGATAAAGCAACACATAAACAGCATAGAACAAAAGTGGTAAGATACCAGTAACAACATTGGGGGATTTCTCGTATTCTTGATGAGTAGAAAGTGAATAAAAGTAATTTTAGCCATTCCCTATCCCTGAAGTAGCACCCTTTGCAAGATAAGTTGATGAGATAACAATCAGAAACTTATTATCCCCAAATGTAAACCTAGATGAGGAGCAATCTCGTTGCCAATGATCAGGCTGTCCACATCTGAATCACAAGTTATTTCCCTCCTAACAATATCCACGATAAGGCTTTTCACAAAATAGAAAGGAGGTCAAGGTGGGCCGACTGAGATACACTAGCTTAATACTGAGCACCTTGTGCTCTCGGGCTATTAATTAACTGGAAACACTGATCACTAGAAGGCTTGGGTACTGGAGCATAAGACGAAGGGTAAGAATTTCCATAAGTCTTCATTTTGGGCCAATGGCTACCCTCTTTCCTATTGTTTTGCTTTCTCGCATACTTAGTCTTGTTGCTCGACCCTTGTTACTTTTCTACTACTACCTTTTCTCATTTTTATACTGTTACACATAAACCACCTGACTGGATATATCTATGTCACTATTTAGTATAACAACCTTACACTCCAACACCAAATCACGAGAAATACTTAAAGAAAACTTTCTCATCCTAGGCTTTATATTAGACATAAGCTTCGGGGCATAATGGGATAGTTGAATGAACTTTAAGACATTCTCCATAATATTTTTCTTACCCTTCTTTAGATTCACAAACTCCTTGTCCATAGCCTCCCTCAAATCCTTAGGAAAGAAATGATCAAAAAAGCCCAAACACTTTCTACACTACTGGTTCAGCATATTCACTCATCACTTCTTCCCACTCTACATACAACTGGTAAGATACCTCTTTCAATTGAAAAGTTGCAAACTTTACCCCCTTAGCATCAATAGCATATATAACCCTAAAGATCTTTTCTATCTCATCTACAAACCCTTGAGGATCCTCCTCAACCCTAGAACCTATAAGAGTTGGTAGATTCAGCCTCATAAATTGACCAACTCAAGTGATCTAAGAGGAGCTAGTGATAGGACTATCATGGTTAGAACGATGAGACTGTGATGCCATAATCTAACAAAGCATGTGAATGGACTAACGAAACTCCAAATCAGAGACATCACTCTAAGGAGACTGAGTATAGTTAATGCCAGCTCAAAGGGCTTGAGGAGGACCCCTAAGGACCAGTGGAACCCTAGGATCAGTAGAGGAGTCAGGAGTATGGGTCCTATACCGAGTCTGTATTCCATGAGTTGGACAAACCTCCTCAACATTTACCCCAGTTAGGATGGAGGTTCAAGTTGAATTTCTATCACTATTAGATCTTTATGGAGTCATGATCTATAATTCAAGTAAGCTAGAAGATAGAGGCAATTAATAGTAACTAGACTCTCTATCATAAAATAGAGTACAAAGAAGGGAAACATTCCCAAATTCCTTATAGTCTCCCCCTTATAACTATGGAACGCTACGTGCCCATAACTGGACTCTATGTGACACGACTTGTAGATATACAGTGATCCTAAACCATACTCTGATACCTAGCTTATCACGACCCGAACTGGGGCCCTAACCGTGACGATCACCCTAAGCCAACCAAGGCATAAGATGATCCTTTATCCTTACATCGTAAGCATAGAAATATAAATAAATTACGGAAGACAACTAAAAATAAGCATAGAAATATAAAGAAGTTGTAGAAGCCGACCTATAAAATGAAAGAGTTTGATGAATAATAAATGAAGTTTGAAAATAAAATCTAAATCTAGAAACAGTAACCCAATACTGTCAACAAGTTTCTATCCTTAAAATATCTACTAAGTCAGGACATGACCCCGACTATGCCAAAGAAAAAATAAAAAAGTAGAAATAATCAAGTGACCAAAAAGTAACAAGGCCTTTTAAAGGGTGAAGGGCTCACCACTTCTCTCTAGCAGTCTAATAGAATAATGAACCATCTAACGCCGCACAGGGTAACAAAAAATGGCCTTCGAATCTACAAAATAAAATGATGTAGAATCCAAAGATGTTTAGTACATCGAGTACTGGCATTCGACCTAAGGAAAAGGATAAAGTGTACATTTACAAAAATTAATCATAAAACACATGATCATACTCTATAATAATAATAAAATAAGGGACATGGGACATGAAACATAAAAATATGACCATTTAAAATTTAAGAGAAAATAGATAAGGACCCCCTGATCTTGTTCAAGTTTTTCATAAAGACACCTAAAATTTGAGGATGACCTATTACCCCATGAAACTAGTTAAAACTATTATAAATGCCCCTTTTTAATCAATTTTCTCACCCTCTTTAGTATATTACTCAATGCGTGTGGTACACTTTCTTTAATGTAATTAATTTAATAAAATCATTTAACATAGGTCGGGTTTGACCCGATTCGCTTCACTTTAGTCCCAAAAGAAAATTTCATTATCTTATTGGCATTGTTCTTTTCTGTTACTCAATTCCATGTTCTTGCACAAATCTTTGTGGTGCTCAAACTTATCAAAATCAAAGTTGGGATGATTGGGATATTTCTTTCTCTTATTAATGGTACGTTGGCATAGATTTTCTTAGCTTTTGTTGTTGTCTCCTTCTTTTGCTTAGCTCAAACTCACCGGTACTCTTTGATATGAGGCAACCTTTGTTTAGATTTTTTATTTCCATCACCAGAAATATCATCAATATTGAAAAGAAGTGAAGAATCAGAAGGCAATTCCAAATGCCTTTTCCTCAAAATAGCCAAAAAAATAGAAGCATTTTGTGTCAATGTACTTCCCTTGAGTTTCTTGAACCTATATTTTCTTGTGCCATTTGAAAATTGTGAAACCAATAACAATTACACAAGCACAAATTCCATAACCCCATTCTCTTCCCAAATTATCTTGTATGTATATTAGCTTTTGCTATTGTCTTTTCTGAGAATGAAGACATGAGTTTGACTTCTCTTTGGCTGATCCTCTCAAGCATATCCTTCATTTTTTTGGAAGGAGGATTAAACAAACCTGAAAAGGTGAATCAATTAGTGAGTTCAGAATTTAACATAATTTTCTTCAAAATCTAATCACAAAAGAAAACTTAATTTCACAATTTTTAAGCAAATTAAGAAGAAATTAAAGTTAATACATGATTTTTTTATCCAACTAGTCTGATTCATTGAGAAGGATTTATTTTTTTGAAATTTCCTAGCTTCAATGGTTGTTAATGAAGATTGGGGAAGAAGAAGGGGAAAAGGGGGTTAATCCCTTTACACGTGGCATATTCAAATTCGTTTTTGAAATAATTACTTCTCATTCATGCGTCTCAGTTGTGTGATAACACGCATGGGCTGAAAATGGATCAAAATGGTGAATTTATAATGGTTTAGATAATTTTTGTGGGGCAATAGGTCACCCTCAAACTTTAGGTGTCTTTTTGAAAAACTCGGACAAGATCAGGGGGGTCTTTATGTGTTTTCTCAAAATTTAATCCTGAACTATGTTGCTTGCACCAACCTTAAGACACCCACCGGCTAGTCCATGTTAGTCTCATGGACCAAGGAATTAGACTCAAGTTAACATTAGACAATACCCTCCCAAAAGAATAACTACCTACACCGCATAAAGCCAGCACATAGTGGACATAGACCTCCCCAACATTGGCAAATGTGGTTTCAAGTGTTGTTCACAAGTACTACAACTTCTCGGTGAATCCACACAATTCCCATTAAGCCCAATTAAAACTTTTTCACATACCATTAACCATGGAGTTTCCATTAACTCATTCCCAAACTGGTAACATCATACCAAGACTTGCAATCCATCCATATAATGCTATGTTGTTTTCCATTTAACAATTTAAACTCAAGATTCTAACTTGAAAATCCAATGCAAGGAAAATTCCATTAATGTTATACCATGTTTCAAAGAAAGAGTTAAACACTAGGAAATATCCTTAACATAAAGTTTGTGAAAATGTTTTGAGGTTCATATTTTTATCCTGCAAAAGCCATAAACATTATGAAACCATATTACCAAATTTCACCCTTATCATAAAACACAATTTTAGTTTAAAATCCACCATTTTCTTTGCATAAAAAATCATTAGAGACAAAAGGAAACCAATAATATTACTTTACAATGAAAATCCCTCAACCCTAAAAAGTCATCAAAACATAATAATATCACGTAAATATCATAATTTAATGATAATTAAAATAAGAGAGTGTCTAACCTGCCTTTATGATGGATGAATTTTGAGAAGAACATACATTTAGAGCCCTAAAAGTTGTATCCTTGGGAAGAAACTTAGTTGTTTCTCTTGGGAGTTGAGAGGATAAGAAACGGTGATATTTTTATAACTGATGAGTAATAGAGGTTAAGGTAATGTTTAGAGTTGTTTAAATGGGTAAAAGACCAAAAATCCCTCTACCTAAACCAAAAATAAGCAAAATCTGTGTTTTGTACCATTGGGCTGGCACGCCCTTATCGTGACAACACAAAGGTGTGGCACACCCTTATCGCAAGCGATTAGGTCATGGGACACTCTTATCGCGGACCTTCATTAGTTTCCATGACGATGGTGTGCATCCCCTCCATGGCACGCCCTTATTGCGGACTCTACTATTTTGGGGCCTTGAAACATCTCAAAATACGATAAAAAAATTCCAAAATGCATTGCAATGGTCCTACTAGCATACTGTACCATAATTTTTCTCAAAAATCACCATTAAACATTAAGGAGATATCTAATTAAATTCATTGAAAATCTATGTGTTAACATACTTAGGCTCATTTTTAATGCATTCTGGACCCCGTGACACCTGGGGTGTTACAAACTCCCCCTTAGGATCATTCGTCCTTAAATAAAGACTGATATTGGGGTGAAAATAATTTCTTTACTTAACATGAAATTGAATTTCTAAAATTGATCGTGTTTCATAATTTGATAGTGTACTAACTTAGCTGATACATATGGAATAGGAACATATACATAGAAATCGTATGAAATAATTTAGAAACGAAATTAGAAGAGAAAAATTCTAGGATGGAAATCTCTTACTCCTTTTGGATCATTGCTAGGAGTGAATAAAGAACGGTACTTGGCCATCATGTCTGCCAATGAGGATATAGTAGGAAAAAAGATAAAACCCCTAACATGAAACTAATTACTAGGCTGACTTGATGGACTTTATGGAGCTAATTCATGCTGAGAATTTAGAACTCAATTGAAGAGTTCATGACACGGTCATAAATATAAAACTATGAAGTAATAGATAATGCAATAAAATTTCCACAAGTTACAAAGATGGGAATATGAGTTTTCTCAAACTCTCCTTATCATAAATTCTAGTAACGATCGAGGAAAAGAATTTTTTGGCATGATTTGAGTAAGAAATTCGAATAAGGAATCGCATCATAGTCTAACTATTCAGATCCATTGATATAGGTTCATATGGTAGAGATGGTATAGACTTAAACATGAAAAATTCTCTGGCTAAAACTATATATTATGGAATATAGGCATCTAGAGCTGAAGCAAGAGTAGAATTACTATGCCTTAGGCAGTGCAATAGTTAACTTTCAAGACTAACCATACTTTTCAAACACTCTTATCAGCAGTACTTTTTCTCTTAAATACTACACATCATTTGATGCAACTTATAATCCTCACATTTGTACAGGTGAATGCCCCAACCGAAGTCTTAGTTGAACTATATACTCTGATCATGTTCAAGCTTAATCTCATAGTCATAAAGTACTACACATGACACAATAATACTCGTATAAACTATGGGATTCAATATCCTATGTCTTTTTAGAGCCCTCATCTCAAGGATAATACTTCTTACACTTCACCAAATAACTTCGAGCTCTAATTAGTAATTCACTAATACATAGTGCATTCATCCACTTATATACAAACATGACATTCAAGCCTGTCGTTATAACAACATATAAACATTTAGGAAACCACCCATCAAGGATTTTTTTTCCATATTCTTTAATACCTCTATCAATAAAAATTTCATAAATTATCTCCAAAAAGGAATTACAAAAATTCTCAACTAACTATGACATATAACAAAGTTTTTCCTCAATCTTCCTTCACATGTATAGCATTAGATAAAACAAGCATATAATAAATTTCCCTAATAAGGAACATTTAATCTCTCCTATCTAAACCACTGTTCATCTATTTTCATCAACCACTATCTTTAACATAACAAGGGTAACTGAAATGATAGAACATGAGGATCTAAAGCATAAAAGAATATTATACATAACTTTAACACTGTATTGCGGCCTGAAGAATAGAGTATCATAGGCATAGATTTAATAAAAAGATCTATATTAAGGACCTACATGACATAATGTGAATTTCACTAGTCATAAGGGTGTATCATGAGTTAAGAGGACTGGTGTAACACCCCATAGTTGTAACGCTTAAATAACACATTCAAAATGACCTTTAGGACCCCATTTAAATGGTAGACCATGTTTAGATATTATGGGTTATGTTGGGGGTGTTTTTGAATGTTGGAGTTAGGTGTGCATCGCCTAATAGACCATCCGCTAGGGTTACGCGTCGTACGACAAACGCCAATAGCCACTGGATAGGCTTGTGTTTTGGTGTGTGCTACCCACCCTAGCTATGATTTTGGCGTGCTCCCCTACCCTCAGGTATGCTTTGGCTGTGTGCCACCCAGCAAAAGCCAAGTGCAAAATTGCTCCATTTTTACTTAATTTAAGGGCATTGAGGTCTTTTCACACCCCCAAAACCGATTCTGATCATCCTCCAATGAAGTAAGGGGTCTTAAAAACACATTTTTCTACTCTCTTAACCCTAAACATTTAGTAGATGACTTAAAAACCCTTCCCTTCTTCCCAAGAACAAAATTCAAGTTTCTTCCCTTAAGAATTCAAGAAGTTAAGTTCCAAATTCAATATTTCTCCAAGAATTCATACAATCGAGGTATGTGGGACTTATGAACAAGTTTATCCTCTCATCTTTGTGCCCAAATACATATTTTTAAGATTTAATTTCTTTATTTTAAATTAGGGTTCATACCCAAATAGCCATGTCCTTGAATTCTGATATTTCCTTGAGATTTAAAGCTTTATGTGCATCGAGAATTGCATATGTTCTTGTTTTAACTTATAAGATTCATATTATGATTTTAATTTTATTATATAGGCTGAAATTGTTGAAAGATTTTAATGTGATAATTGAGCATGAAGTTTTTTTATGAATTTCATTAAATTAAAGCATGAATTCTAAGTTTCAAGTACAAGTAATGAGTATTCAAGAAGATTATGCTCATAAGCTCCATTGATAAGTCTATACCTTGATTTAAACTAAAGATTGATCTTCAGATCCTATATAATATATGAAATCCACAAATTGTTCATATTGATCATGATTTAAAGTAAAGAGAAGCATAACTAGTTTTTATTCAATAATCCTTTATGTCATTAAAGGTGGATTTCATAAATTATGAGCAATAAGTATTCTGGGAGTAGTATTTAGTATCGAGAAGGGAATGCGGATTAGCGTATCCTTAATTCCTAGAAACTATGAGCCACCATAGGTTAAGATTTTTCCCAAAACAGATGAAGTTTAGTGATCACTTAAGATTAAGGTTCTACACCGATGGCAAGGGTAGAATAGCTCTCCCCAACATAAGAAAGACATTGGACTCCATGGTAGCTCACTTCATTTATGTTGGTTAGAAGGACCTCCCTAAGAAATAATAATAAGTAAAGCTTTTAGAAACTTAGTTTCATGGCTTACAAAGTTTAATCTTATGCTTCTTCATTTATGATGATCTTTCATCGTTTGGTTTATTCATGTTCAAGGTGAGTCATTTACACTTAGCATGCATCATTGAAAATTTAGTTGAATATTCAGTTATCATTTTTACTTATGCATTCACCCCTACATACTTAATACATTCCATATGTACTGACCCACCAATATGTCTATGTGCTACATTATTTTATAATATAGGTTTTGGTTCTCATTTCCAGCAGCACGATTGACTATGGGAATTACCACCTATATTCTAACTTTTGGTGAGTCCTTATAGTCCAAGGACCCAATTTATCAGACTTTTGTTATTGATGAAGTGTTTTAATTATATGATTTCTTCTTATGTTCGGGTTAGCTGGGCCGGTCCCAGTGGCTCTCTATTCAATATTAGAGGCTTGTTAGACTATTAATGTTTTCAGTTTTTAAGAGTTGTCTAATGATTTCCAAGTTAAAGTTTGAATATGTAGTTTGCTTTTCATATGAGTTCCAAATTAAGTTTGAATTATGGGTTAGTTGGGACTAGTCATAGTCTTAACTATTGTCTGACATCCAGGGGGTACTTCCAAGGTATTACAATTGAGCACATGAGTTCATATATATCATAAGTTAGTTAACCTAGGACTGGAATTCATAGATTCATGGGGGATGACAAGGATCACGGAGTGAAGCTATTGCTTCTTTTGGTAGGAACAAAGAATGAACATGATTACATATAAAGTGTATAAGCATTGGTCATAGGCTTGTCTCTATTTTGTAAGAGATGGAAAGGGTGGTATAATGAAAGAAATTCAAGGAATACATGTAGTAATAATGAATCGTTATCTCATCACAACTCATGTTGACATACATCACAATGTAATTCACAAAACTTAATTTGGTTCTTCTCTATATAATCTCCCCTTTTGATTAAATCCGATATTTTAAGCTTATGGGACTATTCCATATCTTCAATACTGAGCCATAATTTATTTACTTTAATGGTTTACACATGAATGCTCAACTCACATGAACAAAATGAACTTTGAAAATACTAACTTTATCTTTTGACACTCTTTCCATATATACCACACTTAACTTTCTCTAGCTTCAATAATCATCATCATATACTTACACTCTTCTTGATAAACATACCTGCCTCTCTAAATACATAATTTTCCCTTATCCTTGTAGTTTGCTAATATCACACCTCTAAATTTATATTTTTCCCTAAACCACAAGAATTAAAATTATATCAAATGACCCAATATCGTCTATCTATAATTCCTTAATTTGTATATAAATAAAATCATATACTATATGAATAGACTTTTACACATGTAGTAACTGAAGAGTGAAAAGAGTTCTTTTTTGTTGTAGTTTCTTCTCTCCGATCAACCACCTTCAGATCGTATTTTCTAGCTTGTTCACCGTTGGATTAACCTGAACAAATGAATGAGTGTTTCTAACATCTTATTGTTTGGTTTGAATGGTGTATATTAGATTTGGATGTCTGCAACATCAGTTTTAGAGTCCGGAATAGAAGCTCTATTTTGAGTGATTTCTCTTAATTTATTTTTATTGGTGTAGCCATTGTTTCTCCATGATTGGCACTTGTTGTATAGCTATTTGGGATGATATTTGTAACTCTCTTATTGTTATAGTAGATTTTTTTGTGGAGATATCCGTGATCTCGTGGTTGTTACCTTTGATTTGAAAGATTTTTCCACATTAAACTTGGTGTATTTACCGTTTCTGTCATAACTAATGGTATCGGAGCTTTGGAATCTCTCAAGGATTTTTGGATGGAGGAAAATATGACCAATATGGTATGTTTAAATGGGAGAAATTACAACATATGAAAAATCAATCTAAAAGATCTTCTATTTGTAAATAAGATGCATCTTTCTGTGTTTACTACACATAAATCCGAGAATATTACTGATGAAAATTGGGATTGTGAGCACCAACAAGTATTTAGATATAAATATGTAAATGTATTGAATATAATATTTACAATCATATTATGAATGAGAAACATGCTAGAATATTGTGAGAAAAATTGGAGACACTTTACGCTTTAAAACTGGCAATAGAAATTTATTCCTTCAAAAGAAATTGATGACTTTTAAATATAAGGAAGATAGTCCTATTCTTGATCATATAAATGATTTTCAAGGAATCCTTGATCATCTTTCTAGAATGAGTGTTATTTTTTATGATGAGATGCAAGGACTTTGGCTTCTAAATACTCTACCAGATTTTGGGAGACTCTTCACTTTTCTATAACAAATTCAACTCTTGGTTGAAAGGTGACCATGAAATTTGTCAAGAGTGTTGCTTTGAATGAATAAGTAAGGAGAAAATCTCATCCCTCATCATTACACTCTGGTATTCTATTTACTAAAGAACGGGGTAGAAAAACAAGAAATACAAGGAATAAAGATAAAAGCATAAGCAAATCAAGGTTAGGGTTTGAGACTTATTCATGCTATAATTGTGGAAAGAAAGGACATATTAAAGTATTTTTCAATAAGATAAAGCAAGAGATTAGAGAAGGAAATAAAGAAGAAAATAATGGAATCAATGTTGTTGTTCGACATGACCTTCTATTTGCTTGTGATAAAAATGTCATCAATTTTGTATCCCAGGATACTAGTTGGATAGTAGATTCTTGACCTACATCTCATATCAAACCAAGTAAATACTTCTTTTCAAATTATACTCCTATTAATAATGGAATGTTGAAGATAGGCAATGCGGCTGAGGTTAAGGTGTTTGGTTTTGGCATGGTTTGTTTGAAGACTAATATTGGTACAACGTTATTCCTTTAGAATGTCAAGCATACTCCAGACCTTCCTCTAAGATTGATATTTTTAGGGTAACTTGATGATGATGGCTACCATAATGACTTGTTTGATGGTAAATGGAATCTCAACAAAGGCATATTAGTTTTGGCTCAAGAAAGAAATTACTCAAATTTATGAATCAAGGCTCTATCCTTAGTGACTTTGTAAATTTGGTGAAAAGTGACTCTTTATTAGAATTGTGGCATAAGAGACTCAGTCATATGAGTGAGAGTGGGATCACTTGTTTGGATAAGAAGAATTTGTTTTCAGGTATGAAAAAAACAAAGGATAAAAAATGTGTTCATTGCTTAGTCAGGAAATTAAAGAAAGATTCTTTTCATAATCATCCTCCCTAAAGAAAGCATGAATTAATTGATCTAGTACGCTATGACAATAGTGGTGATTATATTGGCGCTTTTGATAACAGTAGCAAATCGTAAGGAATTCATCGTCAGTGAGCTACACCCAAGACACCTTAATTAAATGGTTTGGTATAAAGGATGAATAGAACTCTAGTTGAGCGATTTAGATGTGTACTTTTAGACGTTAAACTTTCAAATTCCATTTGGGTGGAAGAAATTAATACTGTTTCTTATGTAATCAATTTGTCTGCTGTAGTTTATTTTAATGGTGATGTTCCACATAGAGTTTTCTTTTATAAGGATGTGTCTTATGATCACTTGAGGGTTTTTATGTGTAAATCTTGTGTGCGTGTTCCAAAAGATAAGAGGTCAAAACTAGATATTAAAACAAAGCAGTGCATTTTCATTAGTTATGGTCAAGATTGGTTTGGATATCACTTTTATGATCCAGTTGATAAGTAGCTTAACAGAAGTTGTGGTGTGGTGTTCTTTGAAGTCTAAACTATTGAAGATATTGACAAGAATAAGAAAAAAATGTTCACATAATGATGAGAGCATAGTTGATATTGATCCAATTCCTATTACTGATAAATTTATTGCATATAAAGGAACCCAAGATGATGATGTCAAAAGAGTGTAGAACCTATAGATGATTTGATTGATGATATTGTGGTTGATCAAGAACGGACTCCTACTTAGGCAACTGCTTCAGATATTCGAAAAACCTCTTGTTGAAGATCTTCTATAGAGGAGGAGAAGTCAAGAATTTATTCTCCAAATGACTATGTACTTTTGACTGACATGGAAGAACCCGGAGATTATGATAAATCCATGTAATATACTCAAAGAGATTATCTAGTAGAAGCTACGGAAGAAGAGCTGAAGTCACTCCACAAGAATGGCATATATGAGTTAGTGAGATTGTCTAAAGGTAAGAAAGCCCTAACAAACAAAAGGATCCTTAGAGTAAAGCAATAACAACATACCTTTGTGCCTAGGCATAAGGTGAGATTAGCTGTCAAAAACTTTGGCAAGAGAAAGGGAGTAGACATTGATGAAATTTTCTCCCCTGTCGTGAAAATATTTTTTATTCATACATTGCTAGGCTTAGCGAAAAATATAAATTTAGAGGTTGAACAGATGGATGTCAATTTTCATCCACTAGGATTGAACTTATAAACAAAAGTTTACAACTCTTTCTTGTAAGTTCTAGTTCTTGACAACTGTTTGATTAACTACTTTCCTATTCCTTTAAATATTAAAGTGGAGAATTTTTATTCTCAGTAACCTATGTCGAGCGATTCTGTGGCGTTCTTTGAACCACTGATTTATTTTTGCTTGCATGATGTGTTATATCATGCTCAAATGGTGACTGATATGAGGGCCAGGATGAGGAAGTTTGCCTTAGGACTGTCCGTGAGTTGATCCTTGAAAGCTAGATTGCATTGCTGATTAAGGACATGCATATCTCTAGGTTGATTGTTTATATGAAACAGGTGAAGAAGGAAAAGAAAAAGCAGGCTAACATAGGGGAACGAGAGGGTAAGAAACTTAGGTTCTCTGATTAAGGTGGTGGTCAATAGAAAAGTGGTAGTGATGGTGGTAAGTTGCCAAAGAACAAGTGGGGGAGTTCTGGTCTTTTCTACACAGCTAGTGCTTCTTACATGAAGACTTCGGGTGATAGGCATCAACAGGGCGGTGATAACTTCAGGGCATAGGGTGCCCAATGTCAGGAAAGTGGAGCACAATCGGCATCATCATGTCCACCTTGAAGGTTCTGTAGTCGATTGCATAGGGGTTTCTATGATGAGGGAAGGGACAGGTGCTTTAAATGTTGTCATCCAGTCCATATTCTTAGAAATTATTTGGTTCGTAAGATTGCTTCGATAGAGAATAAGGTCCTAGTTGCTTCTTCATATGCTCCTGCACTGAAGGGTGCTGCTTCAGCATCTATTTTTCTTCTGGTACCGAAATAGGTTATATGCTCTTACTACATGATAGGAGTTTGAGGCATCGCCTGATATCATGACTAGAATATTACATGACATGACCCGAACTAGGTCCTTATCGTAATGGGCAATCCCAAGCCCAACCAGGACTAAGAACTACCCCCGTTACCCAACCCAACCATTAAACTCATACCTTGAGTCGGCTGAAGTTCAAACAAATAACAAGATAGTGTAATTAACCATGTGGTGACTCTAGGATAAGCCTATATCCAAGGCCAACCCAACCAAGTCGATCCACCAAATAACCAAAACCAATCATTAAAACCAACTGATAACCAAGCCGAAACCATAAATCAAAACCAAGATGATAACCCAATGTATTTATATATAACCATAACCAAGCCATACCATACCCAAGTCCACAGTTGTCCATACAAAGCCTCTAGACCAACCAAAGAGTACCTAGTTGGGATATGCCCTCGACCAAACCCAAAACCCAAAGTCTATGAAAGACGAGATATGTAAAGTAACCCATGGCATAAAATAGAAGACTTCCAAACTATGGAATATCACCACTTTAATACAACATCGACTATCCCCAAATCTAATTAATAAGTAGGAGAAGTAGAATGGTCGGTCCCTGCATAGCGTGGGTTTACAGCCGCCCGAATATGGGTTAGTGGGTGAACACTAGCATACACTCTGGATAAGGGTAGAATAATGCCATTTATAAAACCAAGTAAAATAATACATTCTTCATACAACTATACATATATATAACCATGCCGGGAAAGGGAACTAGTTTAGCATGCCATTAAAACTATTACCTGGGTTATGTATGTTTTTCATCCTAAACCACCCATGGGCTATATAGGTTTAGCTCCCTTTACTAAACAGTCCCCAGTACGTGTAGCCGTACGATCAGGGAAGAAAACTTGGTATGACTAGTACATCCCCTAAAATAAAGTGTGACAACATGCAATATTCACCAAGACCAAACCTCACATTGGTAAATATAAGTTTCCAATTTTGGTCCCCCTGGGACCTCCACCTTCCACGGCTTTGCTACATAACCCACCATTATTTCCCAATTAAAACTATTACCAAACAACCAACCAATCCATTAACAATTTATTAACCAAGTCCAATTAGTGGTGGTATCGTCATACCGACCATACTTGAAAGTATTATACATAGCCAACCATATATAGGTTTAAGGGGACCTCCAAGTGCCCTTCAATTTACCATATTAAACCACTTGGAGGATTTCCATGTATACTACAATCATAA
This sequence comes from Capsicum pubescens, assembly GCA_030864215.1. NCBI lineage: Eukaryota > Viridiplantae > Streptophyta > Magnoliopsida > Solanales > Solanaceae > Capsicum > Capsicum pubescens. Next base: position 83,918,092 of record CM061544.1, on the reverse strand, counting down.
CCAATTAATCCATAAACAATTATTAAAACAAATCCCATTAATGCATTCACTTGGGGGATTTCTATGTATCCCGCAAGGTTTTCAAAGTAGACTAACCATGACCACCAAAACCTTTACCCTTTAAAACATTACAAAAAATTTTAGACCATGCCCAACATTTAAAGCATTTATATCAATTAAACCATGTAAACCCATCCAAAACCATTTAGAGTTCCATTACCAAACCAAACCGTACAAGAGTTTCAATAAATTTTCAACAATAGAGTAAAAACATTCTTTGAGGCATTTTATCAAATATGTTGAGGGCATACCATTACCATGACCCAAAACTGATGCTAAAACCACCATAATTAGGGTTACTCAAGATCCATTTGTTAAACCATAACCAACCAATAACCACATATGCATACCATTACCAAAATCATGTAAAAACATAGTATAAACCAATACCAAACCATATACATCAAGGATCTCAATATATATTTCGAAAACCACCATTCATTATTCATAAATCAATATTTAAAGAACAATAAACATACCTTTATTTAGAACTAACAATGAGGGAAGGAGTAAATGCCTTATGCAAGAAGATTCCGAAGAGAAATATGACTCTTGAGCCCTTTGAAGAACACATGAAGAAACCCTTTCCTCCAAAGTTAAAAAACAAGTTTAAGAGATTATTTGAAGTGTTTTAATCCTTTAACAAGTGTATGAAAGGCCACCAAGGGTTATATAACGTGAGAACATAAGGGTTTTAGTGTAAAAAAATTTTGGACTACCCATGACTTAAAGTTAAAACAAACCACGTTCAGGTGTATGACTCACCTATACCAACTATACCCTAGGGTAAAAGTGTGGACTTGGTATCTATATGTGTCACCCTTATGTTCTACACTAGAACCCTTATGTTCTATATGTCTTACACCCTAGTGGTATCTATACGTCTCACACCTCTCTAACTCGTACCTATGGCTACAAGTGGTACACACAATCGTACCCACCAACCATACCATGGGAAGACTCAATATGAAAACTCAATCAAGCACTATAAAACTTACCTTACACCACTCGCATGTTCCTATATGACTTGTACCAATATGAGTTGTATCTTGGGCAGTAGCTTTACCAAACACACTGCCTAGTGTACTAGTGAACCACCAATCCTCCTCCTAACTCATATATAAGGGTAAAATTAGTACTCTTGAGTCGCACCAAGCCTAGTAAGTCCAAAACCAAAAAAAATTGCAAGGGTTCAAGACTTATGGTATTTTATTACAACTTTTTTCACATGACGTGTATTGTTTGCTTGATTTGGGGTCCACTCTTTCTTATATGACCCCATATGTAGTTATGTATTTTGGTTTTTATCCCAATAGGTGATTTTGTGATTGCTAAAAGAGTTTATAGGGGTGTGTGGTATCTGTTGGTTATAGAGAAACCTTGGTAGATTTATTTGAACTGGATATGGTGGATTTTGACATTATTCTGGGTATGGATTGGTTACATTCATGCTATTCATCCTTAGTTTTTCAGACCCGTAGTGTTTTATTTAAGTTCCCTAGTGAACCGGTTATTGAATGGAAGGGTGGTCATTAGCTCCTAAGGGGAAATTGTTTCTATTATCTTAGAGCTCGAAGGTTAATCTCAAAAGGGTGTCTCTATAATATAGTCCGGGTTAAAGATCCTAACTTGAAAGGTCCTTCTTTTCATTCAGTTTGGTGGTGAATGAGTTCCCTAAGGTCTTCCCGAATAACCTTCCTGGTGTTTCTCTAGATAGGGAGATTGAGTTTGGTATTGATTTGATTTCAGAAACTCATCCAATATCTATTCCTCCTTATAGAATGGCTCCAACTGAGTTGAAAGAACTTAAGGAGCAACTGAAGGATCTTTTGGATAAGGGTTTCATTCGTCCTAGTGTCTCCGCGTGGGGTGCACAAGTTTAATTCATGCATTAAAAAAATGGTTACCCTTGGATATTCATTGACTATAGGCAGTTGAATAAAGTGACAGTTAAGAATAAGTATCCTCTTCCAGGGATAGATGACTTGTTTGATTAGTTGCAAGGTGCCAAATTTTTTTCCAAGATAGACCTTCGGTCTGGGTATCATCGGCATAACATTAGGGAGATAAATAACCCTAATATGATTTTCCAAACTCGATATGGGCACTTTGAGTTCTTAGTGATGTCATTTGAGTTGACCAATACTCCAACAACATTTATAGATTTGATTAATAGGGTTTTCTGATAATTTTTGAATCTATTTGTCATTGTGTTAGTTGATTACATCTTGGTATAATCTAAGAGTAAGGTAGATCATGCCAATCACCTCTATATTTTATTGTAGACCTTGAGGGAGCAGTAGCTGTATACTAAGTTCTCAAAATGTGAATTTTTGTTGAACACTATCACTTTTTTGGGTCATAATATTTCTAGTGAGGGGATCATAGTGGATCCATAAAAGGTTTTTGTGGTTAGGAAGTTTCCTAGACCCACAACTCCAATCGATATTTGGAGCTTCTTGGATTTAGAGGGTTATTATAGGAGGTTTGTAGAGGGTTTTTCTTCTATAACTGCCTCGTTGACTAGGTTGACACAGGAAAAAGTAAATTTTTTATGGTCCGATGATTGTGAAGGAAGTTTTGAGAAGCTTAAGGATAAGCTAACCTCGATTTTGACTTTGCCTGAAGGCTATGAGGGGTTTGTGGTTTATTGTGATGCGTCCCGGGTGGGACTTAGTTGTGTTTTGATACAGCATGGTAAGGTGATTGCATATGCTTCCAGGCACTTGAAGGTACATGAGACAAATTATCCTACTTATGATTTAGAACTGTTAGATGTGGTGTTTGCATTAAAGATTTGGCGGTACTATTTGTATGGAGTGCATGTGGATATCATCTCAGATCATAAGATTTTGCAATATGTATTTACTCAGAAGGAACTTAATCTCAAGCAGAAAAGATGGGTTGAACTCCTTAAAGACTATGATATGAGTCTTTACTACCGCTTAGGTAAAGCTAACGTGGTTGTTAATGCTCTTAACAGGTTATCCGTGGGGAGTTTGGATTATGTGGAAAAAGATAAGTGGGAATTGGTGAAGGATATTCACCACTTGTCTAACTTTGGGGATCGTCTTCTAGACTCCGAGGATGGTAGTGTGATATTGCAGAAAGTGATGCGGTCGTCTCTTGGTGCTGAGATCAAGGAAAATCTAATGCTAGATCCTATCTTGATAAATATTAGGGGAAAGGAAGGTGGTCCAAAGGTTAAGGTATTTAAGGTTAGTGGTTATGGTACCTTAAGGTACGAAGGAAGGTTATATGTTCCTTACGTAGATGGTTTGTGTAAAATGATATTGGTTGAGGTGCATGAATCGCGCTATATTTTTCATCCTGGTTTGACTAAAATGTATCATGATCTCAAGGTAATGTATTGGTGGAATGGTATGAAAAAGGATATGGCTAACTTTATAGCCAAGTGTATGGTGTGCCAACAAGTAAAGGTTGAGAACATAAGGCCTGGAGGGTTATATCAGGAAAATAAATTACCAAAATGGAAATAAAAAGTGGTCAACATGGATTTCGTTACTGATCTTTGTAGGTCTTAGAATAAGTTTTATTTGATTTTGGTCATCGTGGATAGTATGACAAAGTCGGCTCACTTCTTTCTAGTGAAGACTAACTTTTCAGTGAAGGATTATGCGAGGTTATATCTCCATGAGATTATAAAGATGCATGGGGTACTTGTTTTGATCATCTTTGATCGTGGTACGCAGTTTTCATCTAACTTTTAGTGGTTGCTTCAGAAGGGGTAGGGGACTAAGGTTAGTCTAGGTACAACTTTCCACCCGCAGATGGATAGGCAAGTAGAAAGGACTATTCATACACTAGAGGATATGCTTTAGTCATATGTGATTGACTACAATGGTAATTGGGTTGAGCATCTACCTCTTATAGAGTTTTCTAACAATAATAGCTACCATTCTAGTATTGGAATAGCCCCTTTTGAGGCATTGTATGGTAGGAGATGTAGATCTCTTATTGAGTAGTTTGAGGTTGGTGAGGCAAATATGTTTGGTCTAGATTTGGTTTATCAGGCTATGGAAAGGGTGAAGGTGATACAGAATAGACTTAAGGCTACCCAAAGTCACTAAAAGTCCTATGTGGATGCAAGACATAGGGATTTGGAGTTTGAGGTTAGGGATAGGGTGTTCGTAAAGGTATCTCCCAATAAGGAAGTAATACGATTTGGGAAGAATGGAAAGCTCAGTCCTCGGTATATTGGTCCCTATGTAGTTTTGAGGGTTGGTAATATGGTGTATGAATTGGAGTTGCCGTCTAGTTTGAACCCCATTCATCCAGTTTTCCATGTCTGTACGTTGAGAAAATGTGTAGGGGATCCTTCATCGGTTATTCCTCAGGAAGGTTTAGGTATCACAAATTCTCTATCTTATAAAGAGATCCCAATTGAGATCTTGGATTATCAGGTTCTTTGGTTATGGTCCAAGGACTTAGTTTAGGTTTTATGGCAGAACCATAAGGTGGAAGCGGCTACTTGGGAAGAAAAAGAGGACATGAAGTCCAACTATCCCCATTTGTTTTCCAATCTGGATATTCGTGCTTAAGGTATTGGTTCTTTATGAAATTCTTATTTTCCTGGTTTTTATTTAATGAAAGATTGATTTTTCTGCATCTTTGTTAAAGGTAAGAGTCGAGCCATCTAAGGGGTACAAATCGTGCTTAAACTACCCTGTTCTTCATTCGAGGATGAATGATCCTAGTAGGGGAGAATTGAAACACCCTGGGTTTTGATCCTTAGGAACTTCTTAAGTTTTGGACTCACTAGACATCATACGACTTAGAGTACTAATAGTATGTTATGATATGATTTGGTTGGTCTTCGTCATAGCTTTGGCAGTATGGTTGGGTTTTCTACCATCCAAGGTATGAGTGAATCATACCAGTCGTACCTTGGGGTACAAGTCTTATGTTGGCAATCGTATGATGTCTAAGTTGGATGATTAGGTTTTGGTTTCTGGAATGGGTACAGTTTTGGGTACTACTCGTATATTTGGGTACGGATTAACTTGCATGGTCGTATATTGACTAGTGTGGGCATTTAATTTGAGGAAAAAGGAATGAGTAAGGGTACCACTCGTACCTTAGGGTACGGATAGTACGGTTGTAATACCTTGAACTTTCTTTAAGTCGAGTTTCATCCTTAAGAAGAGAAAGAACTGACTTTCCAAGTGAGAAATATTTTTAACAGTGGAGAATTGAATAAGCTTTCTGTCGATACCAAATTCGTCAAAATCCAATGTTGGGGTAAAAGTTATAGACGTTTTACAGAAAGCTATCTGAACTACCCATGTGCGACGGACAGGATGATGGACCGTTGATCTAGCGACGGAATGTCTCCCATAGTTGTTGCCATGAGGCAGTAGTCCCATTCACTGGCTATGTGCGATGGTCAGGACCGATGAACCATGGAGCTAGTGACGGACCGTCTCCCCAGGCCATCGCGACGAGGAAGTAAGTCCTAGTTCTGGTCCAGGTGCGACGGTCTGTCTGATGGACCGTCGACCTAGCGACGGACCATCACACTGCACCATCACATGGCCCGATCATTATTTTTAAGTTGCATTTAATAGGGCTTTTTGGTCTTTTTCTACCCTTTTTAGCACCTATTTATATCAGATCAAGGCTCCCAACTTCATTATTCATCTATAACATCAAAAGCTAGGGTTTCTTTTAAGATCAAAAATCCAAGAACAAAATCAAAACCCTTCTTCAGGAAAACTCAAGAAACTACGAATCTCTCTAAGAACCTTCAAGAAAGAGTCTTTTAAGGTATGTTAGATGTTGATTCTTGGTTTCCTTCCACCCAAGAAGTCCAAGAACTCTTTTCAAAATTACAAAGTTTATGTATTTATGAGATTTCATGATTTATGTGTATTGAGGTTCATGATTATGTGTTGTTGAGTTTTAATTCATGATTTAGACTACAGATATTAATAATTGATTCTAGCATGTGATTAATTGTGTGATGTTCATGATAAACCCTCTTCAAGTTGCATGTTGGGTAATGAAATAATGATACTTAGGTGTAGTATTTTTTGTATAACCAAAGCATGCTCCCCATATGTTTGATAAAATGCTTGTGTGAAGGAAATAGGGTCATTATATCATGTTAACAAGAAATCCCCAAATTGTGTATTAATTCATGTATGCCAAGTTTTTGTTAAAATGCCTTAGTGAGTGAATTATAATATATGGCATGCATTCTTATGCTTGTGCATTCCTTATTGAATGAATTATGAGAAATTAGTATCCATCCCTATACCTTTACACGTTTTAAGATTCCCAAATGCTTGAAGAAATGCTTTAGTGATTGTAATGGTGAATGAAAGTCCATTGTCATGGTTATTCAAGAATGGTTATGTTTAAATTTTATGTTATCGAGTCCTGGGGGTATTTATACCTAACAAATTAGCTGCAAGTCTAGATCCAGTGTCAGTTTCAAGATAACCTCAATCAAGTCATGATCAGTAGAATTCAGACAGTTATAGAACTTAAGGATTGACACGGTATTTACCCATGGTATGGTATTGACACCCTTCCAGCTAGGGTTACAGGTTGGACCCCACTAGTTTAGATTTAAGGCATGTCGGTTAAGTGAGAACTCCCATAGTTGAAGTTTCAGTATCAGTCTTCAGAGTAGAACTCAAAAATTAGGGTTGTCAGATACTGTCACCAATATCAGTAAGGAACTTGATAGTTCCATAGATTCATAGACCACCCGCTAGATAGGCCTGGTCTCATATAAATTTGATCAGTATCAGTACTAATAGATCCAGAGATCACCCATTAGATAGGCCTGATCTCAAACTCAGGCCATTATTTCTATTATTAAAAGATTCAGAGATATTCCGCTAGATAGGTCTGATCTCATATACAATCATTCCTTATGACTATTAGTAGATTCGGAGATCATCTGTTAGAGAGGTTTGATCTTAGATTTAGTCAGTCTATAGTAGCAAGATTAAAACTCAGTTATTGATATGAGTAGATTCAGTTATTCAGTATTCCAAAGTTAGTAAACTCAGATATTAGTGTTAGTAGACCCAGTGATCAGTAAGTCAGTATTCAGAAACCAGTATTCAGAGTTGGTATTCAGTGTTACTGCGATTCCAGTTTTGGGTTGTGTGTTCATGCATATATCCTCATTCAGTACTCTCATGTTATTCAGTTAAGTTATATTCTTAGATAAGCCCTTGTATTTGGCCTTACCTCATCTAGCATACCAGTACATTCAAAGTGTTGACGCATATTTTTCTCTTGCGCTATGGTGTTTTATACCATAAGTTTAGAAGAGCGAGAGATAAGGAACCCTTAGCAGTCCAGGCTAGCCAGCAACAGTTGACTTAGTAGTAAGTCCTCATCACTCGAGGATGATCCTTATTTTATTATGGCATTAGACTCGGTTTATTTTTAGTAGACGGAGTTAGTTGGGAACATGTCCCATCAACTCCACAGTTCAGATAATTTAAAGGCTTTTCAGACAGATGTATCAGTATTCAATTTTCAATTTTGAGTATTTTAGACATTTGGAATATTATGGAAAGTTTCCGTTAGTTTTCCGCATTTATTTCAGTATATTATGCAATACTCAGTTATAGGTACCCGCAGAGGGTTAGCTTGTGGTCCCGTGTGGCATTTCAGTTCCAGAAAATTAGGGCATTACAATGGTGGAGTTGTACCCACCTATGGGGATTTTATACAGTTTAAGTTGGGGGTAATCTGGACATTTCCCCTTATAAATCCATGGGACCCCATGACTTAAAACACCTTTTTAGGCTTCATTTAACCTATTTGCAATCACATAAACACTTAGAAACTCTCTCAAATTCACTCAAAGGCTCTTGGGTCAAAGAAGGCTAGGGTTTCACCAATAGGGTCAATGTAGGACTTACATAGGTGGTTTTCTTCATCTTCTTCTAAATCTAAGGAAAGATACTCCTCCCTCATTGTTTGTTCCAACTAATGGCATGTTTTATGAGTGATTTTCATGGTTTAGTTATTGTATGGTTTTGGTATTTCAAATATATATTGGAGGTTTTGGTCATAACGGTTGGTAATGGTTTTACCATGTCTTTTACTTATGTTTTGCATGTTATAATGAAGGTTTGAATACTTGGTTGCATGGAAATGGTTAATTGGTACTTGGTTTTGGCTTTGGAAACACTATGCCCTCAACATGTTTGATAAAATTCCCAGGAGAATACTTTTACTATATCATTTAACTTTTAGTGGAACTATTGGATGGTATAACTTGGTAATGGAACCCTAAATAGTATAAATGGGTTAAATGGTAAGGTCTTGGTGGTCATGGTTATGGTTAATTGAACATCCTTGTAGGCTACAAGGGAACCCCCCAAGCCAGCATAATAATGAACATACTTGTTAGGTACATGGAAATCCCCTAAGTAACTAAATAATGTAATCTACTGGTATATGGGTATCCCTTATTCTTAAAAAGTTGGCTAAGGACATTTCTGACAAGCTATAGTTGGTTTGACGATACCACTACTCATATCTTTTGTTAATTAAAATAGAATGGTGTTCTTGATTATGTGGAAGAGGTTTTAATTGGTCAATAATGGTGGGGTTTGATAGATAACCGTGAAGGTGTGAGTCCAATAGACGGACACTGGGAACTCATATTTGCTGACATGATGTTTGGTCATGATGACCCTATGAGGTACATAGGAATCCTCAAAGTTACATTTTTATATACATATCATAGAGAGCGAATGGTACTTGGGAATCCCCTACTCCTCTGATATCTCTGGTTCATGCGGCTACATATATTGGGCCCATTCAGGGGTTACACTGGACCCATATAGCCCGTGGGTGGTACTAAGATGGTTAAGCTACACATACTCAGGTTAATGATTTAAATGTATGCTAAACCCAATTCCTTTTTCTAGATATGGACTTTATATATATATATATATATGTATGGATGTGTATCCATATGGTTGGTTTACTTGGTTTTAAAGGTTGATAGTACTTTATCCTTATCTTGAGTACTTGCTAGCATTCACCCGCTAACCCATCTTTAAGCGGCTGTATCCCCATGCGATGTAGGAATTAGACATTCTACTCATCTTACTTAGTGGTTAGACTTGGGATCAGCTATTGGATTGAAGTGGTGAGCTTCCATACTTTGGAAGGCTCCATTTCATATCATGGACATCTATTTATAATTTGGTTATTTTATGGATATTGGTTTTAGCTATGGTTGGAGCATGTCCCAACCAGATATTCTTTTTCTTTAAGTTAGGGGCTTTATGGAACTACTATGGGTTGGAATGGGTGGTGTCGGTAATGGTGTCAGCCTTAGTATTGGCATTGGGGTTTATACAATTGAACTATATTTATGAGTGTTCCATCCTCTTATATTATGTTATGGATAGGAACTTGGTTTATATTTTGGTTTTTGTTCATAGTTATGGTTTGGTACTTGATTAATGGTTGGGTATTGGATAGTTGAAATTGTTTGGGTTGATCACGGTTATGAATCTATCCCAGAGTATGGATTGGTAAAAATATGCTATCTTATTATATATTTAGAATTCATCCGACTTAGGGTATATATTGGTTGGTTGGGTTGGGTATCACTTGAGATACCCATTATTACAAGGACCTTGTTCGGGCTATGTCAGCAACGCTAATATGGTTGCAGCTTTCTTGAGCCAGAAGTCGACTAGCATGGGTAGCTTGGCGCATCTTTAACCCAAGAGAATCCTTTAGCCTTAGAGGTTTGGTCTTTAGCTAACCAGATGGTTAGGCTTGATATTTTGACACCTGGGCATGTTTTGCCATTTATGGAGGCTAGATCTTCTTTAATTGAGTAGATTTGAGATAATTAGTTTTGTGATATTGAATTGAGGTTGAATCGAGATAAGGTGTTGAGTGGAGAGGCTAAGGCGGCCTCACTTGATTCAGGCAGTGTTTTGTACATTGGAGACCAAGTTTGTGAACTGCGAGTGGGTGACATGATTAGGTTGATCTTGGAGGAGGACAATAGTTTTGGACATTTCATCCATCCAAATGTGACTAAGATGTACCATGACTTGAGACAGCACTACTGGTGGGGTGGTATGAGGCAAAATATAGCGGATTTTATGGCCCATTACCTATGTTGTCAATAGGTAAAGATCGAGCATATAAGACCTGGTGGTTTACTTTAGAGGTTACCCATTCTTGAGTGGAAATAGAAATGTATTACTATGGATTTTATGATTGGGTTGCCTCGTACTTTCGATGGATCTAATAGTGTTTGGGTCATCATAGATCGATTGACCAAGTTTGCATATTTTCTTTCATTATAGGTCTCTTCCATTGCAAAGAGGTTATCCTGTATCTATAAATGTGAGATTGAGCGACTACTTGGTGTGCCAGTGTCAATTATTTTAGATTGGGGTTTTGTGTTCACTTCGCACTTTTGAAAGATTTCCAGAATGAATTGGGTACTCGGGTTAACATTAGTAAAGTATTTCACCCCTAGACTGATGGTCAGTCATAGCGGACTATCTAGGTTTTAAAGGATATCCATGCTTGAGTGATAGATTTTTGTGGCTAGTGGGAGCAGTACTTAACTTTAGCAGATAAAAATAGCTATCATTCTTGTATTGATATGTCTCCTTTTGAGGCATTGTATGGTAGAATTTTTTGCTCTCCAGTTGGTGGGTTTGATGTTTTTTGGGTGAGACCTCTAGGTACAAACTTGCTTCATGAGTCTTTGGATAGAATTTGTATCATTCAGGATAGACTTAGAGCTACTCAGAGTAGGCAGAAGTGTTATGCATATTGTAGGTTTCATGCCTTGAGATTTGGGGTTGGTGATTGTGTTTTTCTTCAAGTTTAACCCATGAAGGTTGAGATGTTTGGGAAGAGGGGCAAGCTTAGCCCCAAGTATATTGGTCCATTTGAAATTCTTCGGACCGTGGATGATGAGGCCTATGAGTTAGCTTTGCCTCTAGATTTATCGGTTATTCATCCTATGTTTCGTGTTTCTATGCTTTGTCATTACATTCTAGATGAGTCCCATGTCATTCGTTAGGATTTGGTTCTGTTAGATGAGTGGTTGTCTTTTTTTATGGAGCCAGTCTCTATTTAGGCAAGGGATGAGAGGCGGTTCCGCTCTAGATTCATCCCTATGGTTAAGGTCCAGTTGTGACATCGACCTATAGATAAGGCTACTTGGGAGGTCAAGTCTGATATTCATAGTTCTTATCCCCATCACTTTGTTGATCCAGGTATTTCTTTGTCTTAGTTCGAGGATGAACTAAATTTTTAGTGGTGGATAATGTATCAACTTGAAAATTTGATAAAATATGTAAAATATGTGTTACTATGTGAAGGGGCTATTTCACCCCTCCCCATAGTTTCATTATGGTATTTTTAGGGTGTGGGGTGATTGACATGATTCTCGATGTATTTTGGAGCCTTCTGTGTGATATAGCAATTTTTGGAGGCTTCAAGATCCTTATTATTCCATTATGTGCTTATCTTTTGATCCTTGTGATGTATGACTAAACGGACTGTGCCAGCAGATTAGAATTGTTGATTTTAGGGTTGTAACATATTTTGTTGGGTTTTATGGCTCATTTCGATCCTCGGTCTAGAAAATTGTGACTATGTGTTTCGGGGGTCAACTTTGTGAAAATGATGTTTTTTAAAAAAATCCTATATCACCATGAGTATGTAGCATTGAATTTAGTATGGTTATATAATTTGTTTGTGTATATCAATCTCTGAACGAATTTTGGGAACCCCGCTGACGACCATTTCGGACTTAAGAATCTAGTGCACCGGGTTAACTGGTGCACAAAGGGTAAAACATATATAGTGCATGTGTTTTATACATATATAGGGGTAAATCGCATGTAAGGGTTGTGTTTTATGCTCTATTGCACCTAGTAACCTAGTATGACGTATAAATAGCCTCTTTTACTCATTTTTTGCTCATTTTTCACATTTCCTTTTACGAGTTAAACCCTAAAATAGTGTGAGAGCTTAAAAGTAAAGCTTGTGGGTGTGTGGGAAGCTAGATTAACATCTATTTCTCGATTCTTTTGTGGATTTAAGGTGACATTTCATCCTTTTCTAACTTTAATTCTTGATTATTATTCAAAAACCCCAAAAACCATATTACTTGATTTATCCCCAAATTTCACTCCTTTATACTTGAATAATGTTCCTAATTCTATAATTACATATTTTCCTCAATTTCATCTCCAAACTATCCTCGATTCTTGATTTTTTAACGGATTTCAAAGAATTTATCCGATAAAGACTAAAAGTGGTTTTTCTTCGATTTGAACTTCATTTTTACTTTATTTGACTTGGGTTTTCATCTATTGATTCCTAAAGATATGGGGAACACATTTTTGTAATAAATTTTTTATTTTGCCCTACTTTTCTGAAAATCCATTTCGGGGGTCCGTTTTGACCCCCAAACCAAAAGTAGGCAATATAGGTACCATTGAATTCCTTTGGACATGTAGATTCTATATTTCTAGGTTTTAGTCGATTTTGAGATCATTCTTAAGTAGTAGGACTTGGGATCGAAGTGTAGTGGACCAGTTCTGGCATTCGAGGTTGGTTATGGCTTAACTCTTCAGACTAGGCTGGGTAGTTTATTTGTATATCAAAATACATATTAAGGGAGAAAACTAATCATGAAATATGGCTATTTATATGATGTGATTATGTGGGAGCCTAAATATGATGTAATTGATGAATCAGATATATCATGTGATATGCATGACTGTGTGGGGTCGTATGTGATGTTGATAGCCTGGAATACAAGAGAATAATTGTATTGTGTTGTTAGAAATGCCTATTGTGGTTCCTCTAACGTATTATGATATATTCATTCTTTGTGGGCATATGAATCTTGTGGAAAATTCAAGGACAGTGGAAATAGTAAGTGGATATTAGCTCATGTGGTTGTGGAATTGTAATATTGTGGTTGGTTGTAGAAATACATCATATAGATTGGTTGTGAAAATACACCATGTAGCTTGGTTATGGAAATACCTATTTTTAATGGTTGTGAACATTGCATCATCATTATTATATCATCATATGCATCATTTCACATGTTTATTTTATTGTTATTATTTACATGTTGTCATATATGTGTACCTGATTTGTGTCTTATGTTATGCATGTTCTTGGAAACACTGAAAATAATGGAAACACTAGGAAATACGAGAAATACGAAACTTGGAAATTATTAAATACTGGTATCGGATATTGGATATTATGGACCTCTTCCGAAGGATTATACCAAAGAAAACTCGAAGGTTGTGTGCCAACATCAAGGCTATGTGCCAACCTCAAAGCTGCGTGCCAACCTCGTGGAGCATCAGCAGCAACATCATCATCTTATACATTGCACTTGCTTTGTTGGGTTAATGTTGTGATTGAATTTACGAATTGACTTATAATATGTCTACTTGATGTATATCCTATTAGTTATACTTGACCATCCTATATATGAAGGTTTTTCTCTTTTTATACTTGCATGTGATATAATGAATACTTGTGTTATACTTGTTGTATTGTTGTTTTATTTCTTATATATATTAGAATTGTTACAGCAAGCAGTGTAGGCTATCGTTATAGAACATTTTCTGATAGTAGATGACGTGCCCTTAGTGTGTATTTTGTATGCTTTATTTTCTACTTTGCTCGGTCGGCCTATAATACCTACTGAGTACAAGTAGATCGTAATCACCCCTACTGTGCCCTTCTGGTGCAGATTCAGTTTTGGGCGCGCCCTAGGTTGCTTGATTCGGGCGATTGTTGGAGCTTTCAAGGTAGTTGATGATTTTCAGGCATTCGGATGTCTTCTGCTACATTTCTTTACAAACAATGTCTTTATTTTCTTTTTAGAGACAATGTTTCTCTTGTATTTAGATATCTTATGTATTTTATTTGGACTCGAGTTGTACTAGATAAGTTCTTATACTATTGACACCTGGTTTTGGGAGTTATGGTTGCATTGTTATGTTTCTTTCCACATTTATTATACTTTTATGATTTGATTTCATTCAAGATTCCTTATCATAGGGTTATTGTTTTCTTTTCCTCCTTTGTATAATGGTTAGGGTGTTAAGCTTACTTGTCTAGGTTCGTAGCAACAACTGTAATCATTGCCTCTTTAAATTTTTGGTCTTGATAATACTAACACCTATTGCACCCTTTTGGTGTAGGTCCAGGTTTGAGTGCGCCTTATGATGGTTGATTCAGGCGATACTTTAGAGTGATTCAAGGTAGCGGTTGGATTCTTGCTTTCAGAGTCTACTACTACCTTTCTTTGTTTAGACTATGTCTTCATTTTGCATTCAGAGACAGATTTGTTCATGATTTAGATATCTTATGTAGTTTGATCATGAGTTGTACTTATTAGTTTTTACACTGTGACACTAGGTTTTGGGATTATTGTATTGTATCTTTTGTTATGTTCTTCTGCTTTTATTATATTGTGTGGTTCAACTTTGCTCTAAAAGCCTTACTTTGGGCTATTATTGTTATTTTTTCTTCTTGTATTAGTTTATATGATAGTCTTACTTGTCAAGGATTAGCGCGACAAGTGCCATCATGACCCTTGGTTTTAGGGTCGTGACAACGACATTGCTTCTTTAAGCATTTAAGACTTATTTTCAAGTAGAAATGTTACAAAATCTGATCCAAAGGAAGTCCACATTCTTTGATGTATACTACGCCTTGGATTCTCATCATTAAGTAAATTCTCCTTTGGTTCATCTTAAAGTCATTTAGATGTTTCACAGGACATGTCTAGTTTTATATAGATAAATATGTTAAAAGAACTCAACATTATCTAATTCAATTACCATATTGTCATGAATATACAGATGTTCAGATTTATGAACCAAAAATTAATATGATTTACTGCTTGTAGCATATTTGATGAACATACAGTCCACAGTCTTAGTTCCTATTTCTACCCTGTTAGGCATAGGAACTTGGACTTTGGCTAGACACCCCCACACTTTGAAATATTTCAAGTTGGGCTTTCTTCCTTTCAATTTTCCATATGTAATAGAGTGTGTCTAGCTATGGGGCACTCTATTGAGTATTTGGTTTGTTGTATGGATAGATTCCCCCACATGATTTGAGGCAAACCTAAACTTATGAGTAAGGCATTCATCATTTTCTTTAATGTTTTATTTTTCCTTTACACAAAACCATTTGATTGAGATGAATATGGGACAGTAGTTTGATGGACAATTCAATTTTCTAAACATATCTCCTCAAAAGGAGATTCATACTCTCCACCCCTATCACCCTTTATCAGTTGATCTTTTTATCACCTAATTTTAAACTTTAATGTGTCAATTTCTTCATACTTATCATTTAACAAATAAACATAAAATTATCTTGTCCAATCATCAATAAAAGTTATGAAATACATTTCCCCACCACGAGATGGTGTTGACTTCATATCACAAATGTCTATATGGATAAAGTCTAAGGGATTGAAATTCCTTTCAACAGACTTATACTGATGCTTAGCATACTTGGATTACCCACATTCTTGCATAATGTTTTTAATCATATAATTACTTATTTTTCCTCAATTTCATCTCTAAACCATCCTCGGTTATTAAATTTTTAATGGATTTCAACGAATTTATCTGGAAAAGGGTAAAAATGGTTTTTCTTCCATTTGAACCTCTTTTTAACTTGATTTGACTTGGGTTTTCAGTTGTCGATTTCTAAAGGTATGGGGGACATGTTTTTGTAATAAAGTTCTAATTTTGTCCTTCTTTTTCAAAAACCCATTTCGGGATCCGTTTTGACCCCGGACCAAAAGTAGGCAATATCGGTATCGTTGGCTTATTTTGACATGTAGATACTATATTTCCTGGTTTTAGTTGATTTTGAGATTGTTCGTATGGAGTAGGACTTGGGATCAAAGTATAGCGGATCGATTCCGGCATTCGAGATAGGTTATGGCTTAACTCTTCAGATTGGGCTAGGTAGTTAATTTGTATAGCAAAATACATGTTAAGGATGGAAACTAATCATGAAATATAGCTATCTATAAGTTCTGCCTGTGTGGGGTGGTAAATGTGATGTAATTTTTGAATCTGAGATATCGTGTGTGTGTGACCGTGCTGAGTTTTATGTGATGTTGATAGCCTGAAATACATATGAATAATTGTATTGTGTTGTTAGAAATGCTTATTGTAGTTCCTTTGATGTATTATGATATATTCATACTTTGTAGGCATATGAATCTTTTGAAAAATCCATGGATAGTGGAAATAGTAAGTGGATATTGTCTCACGTGGTTGTGAAATTTTAATATTGTGGTTGGTGTTGGAAATACATCAAATAGATTGGTTGTGGGAATAGGCTATGTCTCTTGGTTGTGGAAACACTCAGTTTGAATGGTTGTGAACATCGAATCATCATTCTCATGTCATCATATTCATCATTTCACTTGTATGTTTTATTGCTTTATATTTACTTGTTGTCATGTATATGTACTTGATTTGAGTCCTATGTTATGTATGTTCTTGGAAACACTAGAAATATTAGAAATACTGGGAAATACAGGAAATTCGGGAGTCCGAGAAAATACTAAATTTGGTATCGGATATTGGATATTATGGACCTCCTCCAAAGGAATATACCGGAGAAGACTCAAAGGCTGTGTGCCAACATCAAGGCTGTGTGACAACCTCAAGGATATGTTCCAACCTCGTGCAGCATCAGCAGTATCAGTATTATCATCTTATACATTACACTAACTTTATTGGGTTGACGTTGTGATTGAATTAACGTATTTACTTCTTATTATTCTACTTGATCTATATATTTTTACTTATAGTTGACCATCCAATATATCCATGTTCTTCTCTTTATATATGTAATACCCCATATTTTTCTAGTCCAGTTCAGCCCATAGTACCTGCATAAGAGGCCTAAAAGCTGAAAATTTAGCTAAGTGTGGGGGGCTTAGCCGTATTTTACTTAACTTCGATGATTTTTAAAGGGACCTTCCCAACCTCAAGATGTAAGTTTTTGAGTTAATTCATGTTCAAGGGTGTAAGGAGCATGTCTCGGAGAAGTTTCAGATTTTTCGGACAAGGTTTGGGTCGTGTTTGGATTTTGATTCCAATAGCTCAACGCAATTGCACCACGTCGTGCTAGGTATAGTTATAAGCATGTCATCATATCGTGCCAAGCCTCCAATTAGCATTCCAGTTAAGAATTTAAATCCTAGAGGAGCAGTCTTGTCTTTTCCTATTGCCTCATTTCATAAAAACACAGGATTAAACTAGTGATAGGGCATTATATGCTCAAATTTCCAAATTTCTCTCTCAAATAAACCATAACCTATCTCTAAAGTCATCAAGTTAGATCATCTTCATTTTAAGAAAACCAAGAACTCAAGTAATCCAATTCAAGAAAGCTTTCTAGAAAGTTGTTCTCTTTAAAGATTTAAGTACTAAAGGTATATGTGATGTTCATCCATTGGCCCTTCTCACCCATGGAGTCCAGGAATCCTTTTCAAGTTTAAGGTTATGATTTTTAAATGTTGTTATGAATAATCTACATGAAGCTATTATGAACTTTGATTTCAAATCATGTTTACCATGTGTTTTCGTTGGAATTCATTCGCGACATGTTTGAATGGTGATTTATGCATGTTTCATCCTTAAACCATGATATTTAGTATTGCAATTATGTTAGTAGAACATGTTTTAACCATTCCCATACTAAAGTCTATGAATTCCAAGTGTTTGATGAAATGCCAAAGAGAATGATTTTTTAGAATGATTTCCTTATTATTGTTTTGAAGCTTTTACATGCCTTTATCGTTATTTTCATTCAGTGTTGGGGGTTATGAATACCCAAAACTTAGTTGTTTACCTAGTTTTCAGAATCTTCAGAATGGTTTCAGATAAACCATGAGTCTTGTCATTCCATTAGTATCATTTCCCAGTTGCTGGATCAGATAAGCGCAGTTTAGTTCAATAATTAGTGTCTTTCAGTTAGGAGTAGGATTTAGCATCAAGTGAATGCAGGATGGGGGCTTCCCCGTCAGTTAGGCAAATTCGTTAGTAGTAGTCCTTGTAGTCCAGAACCACGTAGCCAGTGTGGGTTATGAGGAGTCACCCGTCAGTTTAGGCTTTACTACCTCCTAGGGGTCACCCGTCAGTTTAGGTTTGACTCTTGCCAGGGATCACCCATCAGTTTAGGCTTGATACCCTGGTTCTTCAGTAGATTAGTGGATCCACACAGCCAATGTTAGTAATCATGGAATGGTACTGACACTCTTCCAACTAAGGTCACAGGTTGGACCCTAATCAGCTTAGAATGGGGCATATTGGTTAGATGATACCTCCCTCAGTCTCAGTTCAGTACTCAGTATAGAATTCAGTGCAAATCACTTGAACAGGGCATATGGATTATCAGTTACTCAGTTATCAGACTTCAGTATTATAGTATTTTAGTTTATTAGTCTTACATATTATATCAGAAACATTATATGCCTGGTCTTGCACTTACAGTATTTCAATTTTCATACATCCATATACAGTTATCTCATGTTATTCAGCCAGTCATTACTTTATGTTCGTTAACCCATGCATTACAGCCTAACCCCATCTCATATACCAGTACATTCAAATTACTAATTGCATACTTACTTTTTGCGCTATGACGTCTTATATCATAGGTTCGAACGCTCAGTTTCTTGATTGGGCCTAGACAGGATTAGTTAGCCAGCATCAGCAGCAGTGGTGAGTCCTCATTTTTTAGGACGAGTTTATCTTTATTCAGTTGAGTTAGTACTTCATTTATATGGTCAGTCGAAGTTAGTTGGGGGTTTGTCCCATCAACTCCCCAGTCAGCTAGTCTTAGAGGATTTTTAGACATTTAAATCAATCAGTTAGCTTATTTGTTTTCATCAGTCATGTTACACTATTTTTGTAGATGTTCCTCTCTCAGACTTATGACTTCAGTTATACTTTTCAGTACTTAAAACCTTAAGACATTTTCTGCTATTTTCCTCAAATGTCTTTATCATCAGTATATTATTCAGTGCTCATAGGAGGTACCAGCTCATGGGTTAGCTTGTGGTCATTTGTGACCATAAGCACTATGTGGCATCCCGGGTATATTTTCAGGATGTTACAAACTTATTATCAGAGACTAAGGTTTTAAAGTGTCCTAGGAGGTCTGAAAAGCACGTTGAGCAGAGTCTTGTGCATGGGTGTGAAGCATGCCACACATATGGACAGGAGGCTACAAAATATTTTAGGAAAAGTTTCCCTTCTTTCAATATTCATGTCGTGTGAATGAGCATTAGCTTAATTTAAACTCTTTTTCTAATTTAGTCTTTATTTTGCTTATAGAACATGCCTCCAAGAAAGAATAATGAAAGAAGAAATGGGAATCAGCCCGCACCTTCGCCTGTTCAGGAAGATCCCCTAAATGAGAATGTTTCTCATGTGAGTTCTGATTTGCATTCACTACTTCATCTCACTCAATAGTAGCTTAGAATAATCATCAGGCTTCTATCCCAGCCAATCTTGTATCTAATATAGCCGCAGCTAGGATTCGGGACTTCACTCGAATGAACCCTCATCTGTTTACGAGA
Organism: Capsicum pubescens; assembly: GCA_030864215.1. NCBI lineage: Eukaryota > Viridiplantae > Streptophyta > Magnoliopsida > Solanales > Solanaceae > Capsicum > Capsicum pubescens. Next base: position 83,898,378 of record CM061544.1, on the reverse strand, counting down.
TCCAAGTCTGATGAGGATCCATAGGAGTTCCTTGACATGGTTTAGAAGGTAATGGATATTATGGGTGTTACATCTAGTGAGAGAGCAGAGTTGGCTGCTTACTAGTTGCTGGATATAGCTCACACCTAGTTTAAGCAGTGGAAAGAAGATAGAGGCGCAGATGCAGGGCCTACAGGGTAGGAAGAGTTTGCTACAGCCTTTTTAAACAAATTCTTTCCCTTTGAGTTGAGGAAAGCTAAGGTGCAGGATTTATTAATTTGAAGCAGGGTAATATGAGTGTGAAAGAGTATTTGCTTAAGTTTACTCAGCTAACGAGGTATGCTTCCCATGTGGTGTCTGATAACCAGTCTAGAATGAGTAAGTTTGTGTCTAGCATATCTGATAGTGTGGTCAAGGAGTGTACAACTGTGATGTTGATTAAGGATATAGACATATGTAGGCTTATAGTCCATGCTCAACATATTGAGGAGAAGAAGTTTAAAGAGAAAGAGAGGGAGAATAAGAGAGCCAGAATAGGTAGCTTCAGGTTTGCTCTGCTAAAGTCAGAGGGTGGTAATCATTCTCAATATTGCCAGAAGTTTTTAGCCCCTGCTCCATCTTCAGCTAGTGCGCCAGTACAAAATTTCGGATACAACAATCAAGATAGGGCACCAGGCTCTAAGCGTTAGGGTAGTATGAACAGTGGTCGTACTAATCCTCTTTGCCAAAAATATGGAAGAAATCATCAGGGTATGTGTAGAGCTGGCAGTGATGTATGTTTTAGATGTGTCAAGCCATGTCATAGGTTCAGAGAGTGTCGATTAGTTTCTTAGAAGGTAAGGAACTTGCACCAACAGGGTCAGTCCAACCAGTCATTAGCTCCAGTAGGTCACCAGACTCAGCAGGGTGCTACTTTAAGTGCCATCAGTGGACGGCGTCAGAACAGGCTTTATGCATTTCAGTCCCGACAGGATCAAGAAATTTCTCTTTATATTGTTACTGGTATGTTACAGGTCTTTTACCTCCATGTTTATGCTTTGTTAGACCCCGGAGCTTCACTTTCTTTTATAACCCTTATAAAGTTGTTAATTTTGGTATCAGTCCCAAGTCTTTAGCAGAACCATTCTTAGTGTCAGCCCCAATAGGTGTTTTTATTGTATTCAGGCTAGAATATAAGAACTGTCCAGTCATAATATCCTCGAAAGTCTTCTCAGTTGACCTCATAGAGTTAGAGATGACTAATTTTTATGTCATTCTCAACATAGATTGGATCGACTCATATTATGCTATAGTTGATTGTAGAAATAGAATCGTTCAATTTTAGTTTCCTAATGAACCAGTCATTAAATGAAGGGGTAGTACTTCAGCGCATAGGGGTCAAATTGTTTCATACCTTAAGGTAAGAAAAATAATTTCCAAGGGTTGTGTTCACCATCTTGTTCGAGTCAAAGACTCTAGTTCAGAGAATCCTAGTCTTGAGTCAGTTTTAGTAGTAAGGGAATTTCCAGATATGTTCCCTGAAGACCATCCCGGAGTTTCTCTCGAAAGGGAAATTGACTTTAAAATAGACATTTTTCTAGATACCCAGCCTATCTATATTCCGCCCTATAGGATAGATTGAGCTGAGCTTAGGGAGTTGAAAGAACAGTTGAAAGATCTCTTAGATAAAGGATTCATCAAGCCCAGTGTTTCTACATGGGGTTCTCCAGTCCTTTTCGTATGAAATAAAGATGGTTCTCTCAGAATTTTCTTTGATTATTGTCACTTGAACAAAGTCACAATCAAGAATAAGTATCCACTTTCCAGAATCAATGACTTGTTCGAACAATTTCAGGGTGCATATTATTTCTCTAAGATAGACCTCAAATCTGGCTATCATCAGCTCAGAGTCAGGGAATTTGACATTCCAAAAATAGCTTTCAAAACCTAGTATGGTCACTTCAAATTCTTAGTTATGTCTTTTGGACTAACGAATTCCAAAGTAGCTTTTATGGGCTTGATGAATCGAGTGTTATAGCAGTACTTAGACATGTTTATCATAATCTTCATTGATGGTATTCTTGTTTATTCCTGTAACAAAAATGATCATGCGGACCATCTCAGAATTGTATTGCAGGCTCTTAGAGCCCATCAGTTATTTGCCAAATTTAGTATGTGAAAATTTTGAATAAGATTAGTATCTTTCCTTGGATATATTATTTCCGGTGATGGCATTAGGTTTGACCGTCAAGAGACCGAAGCAGTGAGAAATTGGTCCAGACCCATCTCTCTGTCAAATATCAGGAGTTTCTTAGGATTAGTTGGCTATTACTGATGGTTTGGTTAAGGGTTATCATCTATTGCATCCCCCATGTCCAGATTGACTCAGAAGAAAGTCAAGTTTTAGTGGTCAAATTCTTGTGAGAAGACTTTTCAGGAGTTGAAGACCCAACTTACCTCAGCCTCAGTCTTGACCTTAGCAGATGGTTCAAATAGGTTTGGTGTTTACTGTGATGGTTCCAAGGTTGGTCTGGGTTTATTTTTGATGCAGAGAGGTAAGTTCATAGCCTACGCATCTAGACAGCTTAAACCCCATGAAAAAAATTACCCTACCCATGATCTTGAGTTAGCAGCTATTGTTGTTTACTTGAAAAATTGGAGACACTATTTGTATGGGGTTTATGTTGATGATTTTATAGATCACAAAAGTTTACAGTATGTGTTTTTGCAGAAAGATTTAAATATACATCATGGAAGGTGGTTAGAATTGTTGAAATATTATGATATGAGTGTGTTGTATAATCCGGGAAGGCCAATATAGTGGCAGATGCCATTAGTAGATTGTTTATGGGAAGTGTTACTCATGTAGAGGATGATAAGAAGCAGTTAGTCTGGGAGGTTAATCATCTTTCTAGGTTAGGTGTACGGTTGGTGGATTCAGATGAGGGTATTATATGGGTTCAGAATAGTTTAGAATCTTCTTTGGTTGAAAAAGTGAAAGAAAAGCAAGAGAAAGGTTCCAGCTTGGTTAAGTTAAATGAGTCTGCTAGAGATTAAAAAGTAGATGTTTTCTCCCAATGGGGAGATGGCCTGTTGCGATGTCAGGGTAGGTTGTATGTGTCGTGTATTTATATTTTGAGATGGTGTATTTTGGCAAAAGTGCATGGTGCACGTTATTCTATTCACCTAGGAGCCACTAAGATGTATCATGATTTGAGGGAAATATATTGGTGGAGTAGAAAAAAGAGATATATTGCAGAGTTTGTAGCTAAGTGTCCTAATTGTCAATAGGTTAAAGTTGAGCACCACAGGCCTAGTGGCACGATGTAGGAGTTCAGCATTCCTATTTGGAAGTGGGAAGAGGTGAACATGGACTTTGTGATAGGGTTTCCCCGTACGTGTTATTGGCATAATTTGATCTGGGTTGTTATCGATAGAATGACCAAATCAGCTCATTTCTTGCCAGTTCATACTTCCTATGTAGCAGAGGATTATTCCAAGCTCTATATTAGAGAGTTGGTTAGGTTTCCTGGAGTCCCGTTGTCTATAATTTCATATAGAGGTACCCAGTTTACCTCTCACTTTTGGAAAGCTTTTCAGAAGGGTCTAGTAGCCAAGTTCACCTCAGTATCGCTTTTCATCCCCAGATAGATGGCCAGGCAGAGAGGACCACTCAGATGATAAAGGATATATTGAGGGCATGTGTTATTGATTTCAAAGGTGGTTGAGATGATCACCGGCCTTTGATCTAGTTTTTCTACAATAACAGTTATCATTCCAGTATTTAGATGGCTCCATTTGAGGCTCTCTATGGAATGAGGTGTAGATATCCTATTAGTTGGTTTGAGGTAGGTGAGGCTACATTGATAGGGCCAGATTCAGTATTTGATGCAATTGAGAAGGTTCAGTTTATTAGAGAAAGGCTTAAGACAGCCCAAAGCCATCAGAAATCCTATGCCGATATGCGTAGGAGACATCTCGAGTTTGCACCTGGAGACTTAATCTATTTGAAAATCTCTCCCATAAAGGGAGTGAAGATAATTGCCAAGAAGGGGAAGCTTACTCCTTGATTTGTTGACCCTTATAAGATCTTGAGTCATTATTGAAAGGTAGCTTACGATCTTAGTTTCCTGCAGATTTGGCATCACTGCATCTACTATTCCATGTGTCCTTGTTAAAGAAGTGTATTGGGGACCCAATTGTGGTTGTTCCTTTAGAAAGTACAAATATTCAAGATAGCCTTTCTTACGAACAAATTCCAGTTGAAATTCTTGATCATCAGATTTATAAACTAAGGAACAAAGAAGTTCCCTTGGTCAAAGTTCTTTGGTGAAATTAGTACATAGAGGGAGCCACTTGGGAAGAAGAAATAGATATACGAACCAAGTACCCTCACTTTTTCTCTGCAAACTCTGACTCATCTTAAGGTAACAGTTTTCCTTAGATTACCCTTTTTCTGTTCTCAGTTCCAGCCATATAATCAGTTTATGTCATTGCATACATTCACAAATCAATTTAGTCATGTATCAAGATTCAGACTCAGTCATGTAATCATTCGAGGACAAATGTTCCCAAAGGGGGGTTACTGTAATATCCCATATTTTTCTAGTCTAAGTTAGCCCATAGTACTTGCATAAGAGGCTTAAAGCCTTTAAATTTAGCATAGTGTTGGGGGCTTAGCCTTATTTTTGGACCCTAAACTTTGATGATTGTTAAAGTGACCTTATCGACCTCGAGACGTCAGTTTTTGAGTTAATTCATGTTTAAGGGTGTAAGGAGCATGCCTCAGGGAAGTTTCAGATTTTTCAAATGACATTTGGGCCGTGTTTGGATTTTCATTCCAATATCTCAACGTGATTTTACTGTATCATGCCAGGAATAGTGATGAGCATGTCATTCCATCGCGCCAAGCCTCCAATAGGCGTTCAAGTTACGAATTTAAATCCCAGAGAGGCAGTCTTGCCTTTTCCTATTGCCCCAATTCATAAAAACATGGGATTAAACTGCTGATAGGGAATTATATGCTAAAATTTCCTAATTTCTCTCTCAAATAAACCCTAACCTTTCTCCAAATACATCAAGTTAGATTATCTTACTTTCAAGAAAACCAAGAACTCAAGTGTTCCAATTTAAGAAAGTTGTTCTTTTTTAAGATTTAAGTATTAAAGGTATGTCTAATGTTCATCCATGGTCCCTTTTCACCCATGGAGTCCATGAATCTATTTTTAAGTTTAAGTTTATGATTTTTACATATTGTTATGAATTATCTACATAAAGCTATTATGAACTTTGATTTCAAATCATGTTTACGATGTGTTTTCGTTGGAATTCATCCACGACACGTTTGAATAGTGTTTTTTGCATGTTGCATCCTTCAACTAAGATTTTTAGTATTGCAATTATGTTAGTAGCACATATTTTAACTACTTCCATGCTAAAGTCTATGAATTTTAAGTGTTTGATGAAATGCAAAAGAGAATGATTTTGTAGAATGATTTTCTTATTATTGTTTTGAAGCTTTTACATGCCTTTATTGTTATTTTCATTCAGTAATGGGGGTTATGGATACCCAAAATTTAGTTGTTTACCTAGTTTTCAGAATCTTCAGAATGGTTTCAGATAAACCATGAGTCTTGTCATTCAATTAGTATCATTGCTCAGTTGTTGGATCAGATAAGCTTAGTTTAGTTTAGTAATCAGTGTCTTTCAGTTAGGAGTAGGATTTAGTATCGAGTGACTGCAGGAAGACAGCTTCCCCCTCGATCAGGCAAAGTCATTAGTGGAAGTCCCTGTATTCCAGAACCATGCTGCCAGCGTGGGTTATGATGAGTCACCTATCAATTTAGTCTTGACTAAGTCCCAGGGGTCACCCACTGACACCCTTCAAACAAGGGTCACAGGTTGGACCCCAATCATCTTAGAATGGGGCATGTCAATTAGATGATACCTCCCACAGTCTCAGTTCAGTACTCAATATAGAATTTAGTTCAGATCGCTTGACCATGGCATACAGATTATCAATTACTCAGTTATTAGACTTCAATATTACAGTATTTCACGATGTCAATCTTACAGATTATATTAGAAATATTATATGTCTGGTCTTGCACTTATAGTATTTCAATTTTCATGCATTCTTATATAGTTATCTCATGTTATTCATCAATTCATTACTTTATGTTCGGTTAACCCATGCATTATAGCCTAAACCTATCTCATATATCAATACATTTAAAGTATTGATCGCATACTCATTTCTTGCGCTATGATGTCTTATATCATAGGTTCGGTTGCTTAATTTCCTGACCGGCCCTAGACGGGATGAGTTAGCCAGCATTAGCAGTAATGGTGAGTGCTCATACTTTTAGGATAAGTTTATCTTTATTCAGTTGAGTTAGCAGTTCAGTTATATGGTCAGATGGAGTTAGTTAAGGGTTTGTCCCATTAACTCTCCAGTCAGTTAGTCTTAGAGGATTTTCAAACATTCAGTTAGCTTATCAGTTTTCATCAGTCATGTTGCACTATTTTTGCAGATGTTCCTCCCTCTGACCTGTGATTTCAGTTATACTTTTCAGCAGTTAAAACCTTATGGCATTTTCAACTATTTTTCGTAAATAACTTTATCATTAGTATATTATTCAGTGCTCAGAACAGGTGCTCATGGGTTAGCTTGTGGTCACTTGTGACCGTAAGCGTCGTGTGCCATCCAGGCTGTATTTCTGAGGCATTACATTATACTTGCATGTTATATAATGTGCACTTATGTTATACTTGTTGTATTGTTGTTGCATTTTATATATAGAGAGAGAGATATATTGCAAGTGGTGTGGGCTATCATTGTGGGACATTTTCTTATTGTAGGAGACGTTCCTTAAGTGTGTATTTTGTATGCTTTATTTTCTACTTTGCTCGGTCGTCCTATGATACATACTGAGTGCAAGTGGACCATACCCACTCCTACTATAACCTTCTGGTGCAAATTCAGGTTCGAGTGTGCCCCGCATTTCTTGATTCGGGCAATTGTTAGAGTTTTTAAGGTAGTTGATGATTTTCAGGCATCTATATGTTTTCTAATACCTTTATCTACAAACTATGTCATTATTTTAATATCATAGATAGAGTTTCTCATGTATTTAGATATCTTATATATTTTGTTTGAAATTGAGTTGTACTAGATATATTCTTATACTGTTGACACCTGGTTTGGGGAGTTATGGTTGCATTGTTATGTTTCTTTCCGCATTTATTATACTTGTTTGGATTGGTTTCATTCTAGAAGACTTACCATGGGGTTATTATTGTCTTTTCACTCTTTCTTTATTGGTTAGGGTGTTATGCTTACTTGTCAAGGTTCACAGCAATAAGTGTCATCATGAACCCATCGGATTGTTTATTGTGACAGTATTCACCCCTACTATGACCTTTTGGTGCAGATCTAGGTTTGAGTGCACCTCATGGTTGTTGATACAAGCGATACTTTGGAGTGATTCAAGGTAGCAAGGGATTCTTTCTTTCGAAGTCTACTACTACCTTTCTTTGTTTAGACTATGTCTTTATTTTGCATTTAGAGACATTGTTGTCCATGTTTTAGATATCATATGTATTGTGATCATGAGTTGTACTAGTTAGTTCTTACACTGTGACACCAGGTTTTGGTATTATTGTATTATATCTTTGGTTATATTCTTCCGCTTTTATTATATTGTGTGGTTCAACTTTGTTCTTTAAGCCTTACTTTGGGCTATTATTGTTATTTTTCTTCTTGTATCTGTTTGTGTGATAGACTTACTTGTCAAGGCCTGCCATGACAAATGCCATCATGATCCTTGGTTTTAGGTTTATGACAACAACATCGCTTGTTTAAGAATTTGAGACTCATTTTTCATGAACAAATGTTACAAAATCTTATCCAAAGGAAGTCAAAGTTATTTGATGTGTACTACACCTTGGATTCTCATCATTAAGTACATTCTTCTTTGGTTCATCTTGAGGTCATTTAGACCCTCCACTATACAGCTCATGTCCAGTTTTATATGGATAAATGTGTTCAAAAAATTCAGCATTATCTGATTCAATTGCCGTCTTTTCATGAATATACAGATGTTAAGATTTAATAACATAAAATCAATATGGTTTACTTCTTATAGCATATTCGATGAACACACAGGCCACAGTCTTAGGTCCTATTTTTACCCTGTTAGGCATAGGAACTTGGACTTTGGATAGACACCCCTAAACTTTTAAATATTTAAATTTGGGATTTCTTTCTTTCAAATTTTTCTATGGAAAAGAGTGTGTCTTGCTATGGGACACTCTATTGAGTATTCAGTTTGTTGCAAGGATAGATTCTCCTACTAGTTTTGCTGCAAACCTAAACTTATAAGTAAGGCAGTCATCATTTACTTTAATGTTTTGTTTTTATTTCCACAATCCCAGTTTGATTGAGATGAATACGAGACAGTAGTTTGATGGACAATTCCATTTTCTAAACATATCTACGCAAAAGGAGATTCATAGTCTCCACCCCTATCACTCTTTATCATTTTGATCTTTTTATCACCTAATTTTAAACTTACATTTTATATCACCTAAATGTGTCCATTGCTTCATCCTTATCATTTAGAAAATAAACATCACAGTATTTTATGCAATCGTCAATTAAAGTTATGAGATAATTTTTTCTACCACGAGATGGTGTTGACTTCATATCACAAAAGTCTATATTGATTAAGTCTATGGGATTGGAATTCGTTTTAACAGACTTATACTGATGCTTAGCACACTTGGGTCACACACATGTTTGACACTTAGATTTATTTCACTCAAAGTTAGGCAAAATTTCTAAATTAATCAGTTTTCTCAAGGTTTTGTAATTTACATGCCCTAACCATTCATGCCATAATTTATTTGACTCAAGTAAGTAAGAATAAACAGAACTTGTAATAATTTAACTATTCATTACATTGATATTAAAAAGTTCCTCGATGTGGTAACCTTTACCTACATACATTTCTCATTTACTAATTACAACTTTGTCGGAAACAAATACACATTTGAATCCATTCTTAGTTAGAAGTGAAGTAGAAACCAGAACCAAGTTCTTTTACAACTCCAGGACATGAAGGACATTTTTTTGTGTCACCACCTTGCTTGATGTCATCTTCAAGTAAATCTTGCATGTTCCTTCAACTTTCGTCGTAGCAGAGTTAGCCATGAATATCTTCTCATAAGCTTGATCTAAGAGCATATGATGCAAATAATTTCTTGTTGGCACATACATGGCGGGTGGACCTGAATCAATTCACCGCTCTTATGTGCATGGGTGGCACCTGAATTAATCCACCACTCTTAAGCGCGCGGGTGGCACCATAATCAATCCACCACTCTATAGGATTTCTACCCAAGTTGCTCTCCGAAAGCATAACGCATAGATCATCCATATCATCTTTGGATCCCTCCATGTTGGCTTGATCCTTTTTACTGCGCTTCTTGAGGGCCCAACAGTTTGTCGACATGTGGCCAATTTTTTCATAGTTAAATCAATTTTCTTTGTTTTCTTCTTAGGAGGATATCTTTGTTTTCCTATTGCTTTCTTTCTATTATTTAATTTATTAGGGTCATCCTCCACAATATTCGCTCCACTTATTACAGAATTTCCTCTAGACCACTTTTTGGCTACTTTGTTATCCTCTTCAATCTGTTACATCACAATGAGGTGTTCAATAGACATCTCCTTTTACTTGTGCTTCAAGTAGATTTTGAAGTCTTTCCACAAAGGTGGTAACTTCTCGATTATAGCAGCTACTTGAAAAGCTTCATTCACAACCAAACCAATGTCAAAGTTTATGTGATTATTAAGAACAAAATTAGTTTATTAAATCAAGTTATTTTCTAAGTTTATTCATTCTGCTAGGAGATCATGGATGATGAATTGTTTTTCTTAAACATGGGTGGCGACAGTTTTAATATCTAACATCATAAAGTCCAAAACTCTTGCAACAATGAATTTCTTCATTCTTGCATCCTCTATTTTATATTTTCTTTCCAAAGAATCTTATAGTTCTTTACAAGTATTCATATTGTTGTACACATTGTACAGATCATATTGTAAGTCACTCAATATGTTACACAAGAAATTCGAGTGCTACCAAGCTTTCGTTACTATAAAGAGTTTCTTTTTTCAATGTTTCCTCCGACAACTCTGGTACACTTTCTGTGATAAATTTTTGAAGATTTAATGTAGTTAAATAAAAAACTATCTTTTGCTGCCACCTTTTAAAATCCATACCACAAAACTTTCCAAATTTTTCCGCTAGTGTCATGGAGGGTGTAGCATGCAAATGGCTTGAAGTAGAAAGAATTATTGCTGCAACATTTGTCATTCTGTCATTAACTTTATTTTCAACAGTCATTTTTCTTGTCATAAAGAGACAACCGATTTGGTATGTTAGAATACTAACTATAAATTTTAAAACTTTAAACAACTTTTTTTGAGTTTAATGATGAAGTTTTTATGTTCATCTAATCATCATAACTCATGATGAAGTTTTTATATCTGCAAATCACTATTAAGTTCAAATAGAGAAGAAAGCAAAAAACAATTAACCTCCAATTTTTGAGTACAAAATCTCTATTTAAGAATATGAACTTCAACACTAAGTACAAGAACAACTTCAAGAACTATAAAGAAGTTCCAACAACTTCAAACACAAGTTCAAATGATTTATAAACTATCAAAATAAAGTTTCTACTATTTTTTGGAAAAACAATAAAACCAACTTAAAGAAAGTAAGATGAAGACAGAAAATGATAAAATCATGTCCATCGATGTGTCCTTAAGGAATTTATTCCCCTCAACTACCTAAAATAAAATATACTCCCAGGATAAAATAATTCACGTCAGAAAAAAGTGGTACCACAAATTTTCTTACAACAAACTCACTCAACAGTTTGAGGATCACACAAGATTTTTTAGAAGAAAACGATGATGTTTCTCAGCTCATATTTTTGTGTCTTTACTTGAGTAAAAATTCAGTTATTTATAGCCAAAAGGTAGTGCATAAAAAAAAAATGGTTCACAAAATAATGCACTATTTTCGAACTGACCCCTACCAGCTCTAGGTCGGACCTGCACTAGATTAGTACACATTGAAAGCATTTGGCCCAAACTAGAATACTCTATCTTGGATTGAACTCGACTTTCATATGAACTACACCCGACCTACGAATGTAGGTCATCATTTCATTCTAAAATAGTACCTTGAAGGGTCACATCCCTTCGAGGTGCATTGTATGTGCATACGCATTGTGTCAGAAAATTGACACATATTTTCTACTGAATTTTTGGATTAAAAACTTCACTTATTTTCATATTTTAAAGAAATCTTATCCAAAAAGATAATCTCCCGATCGATCATTTTTGAAATCCAAATCCGAATTCGAGCCGAGCGTGCAACGACGACGACAGTGTGAAGCATGTGTTGTTCTTTCCACACTATCTGCATGAAGGAATGCTTCTTAATATAAGCATAAGATGTTCTTTTCTCCCACCAATGTGGGAGAAATTTAACTCCATGAAGTGAAAACTCACTTCACTTTTTCCTCGATTTGTTCCCTCTATTTCCATTTACATATACCCTTAGAACACAACAATTAACACTAATAAGTTTTAAAACCACAAAATTTCACTCGATGATATCCCAAATTTAATATATCTATGTCACAAGAGAAAAATCAAAGCAGTAAATTTGTAAATATATATAATCTATGAAATTAAGTACTAATATTTTTCCCTTTCCAAATATTTTATGTTAAGATACAAATTTTAAATTATACAATCCATATAATAAGGAAAAAGATACACGATTTGATATATTTTTTAACACCCGCATTAGGACTTGTAACAAAAAAATTGAGAGATCAAAAATAAGAGAAGGAAAGTAATGTTCCAACCATAAACAAATAATTAAAAGAAAAGAAAAGTACCTATATACTTAACAAAGTGTTATAATTTTCTTAAAATGTTGAGTATGAGAGATCAAATACTTCACGTAACAATCAATTCCAACAAAAGCCTATATAAGAAAATAGAAGAAAATAAATGTTAGAACATATGTACCAAGATTGACCAGAATAAAGAAAATAAAAATTGAAGAGTTTGGAAGTATGTATTAGTTTGTATTAAGGAGAAATTTTGGGCATTCAAAAGATCATTAAAAATCAATAGGCAAGACAATGATATATGTACAAGAAAAAATCCTTCTCTACTCCCTTATAATTTTTACAAATATACAAAGGAGATTTTGCTATAAAATTTGAGGGAGAATTGTAAAAACATAATGAAAATATTAAGAAAAAAGGGACAAAGAAAGGCGAGCACCTTCGAGTCATGATATGTAAGGGCTTAATTCTGTGAATTTTTTATTTTTATATGTTTTGACTATTTTACCCCTCCTTGTGGTTGTTAATAAAGTTTTTGGGGTGTCGGATGATAGGAATAGTTCCCAAAATAATAAAGTGTGATCGAAGCAAGTTTATGGTTTTGGGGGATTAAAAAGGCTTTATAGTTGACTTTGGTCAACATTTGTTGTTCTATGTGGAAGATGGCAAAATAGATTGTGTCAAATCCATAACATTAATTTTGGGTTAGTAGCATGGTTGGTTCAATTTTATGGATTTTATATCACACTTCGACCCTCGATTCAAAAGACTGTGAAATTGGGTCTTATGTGTAAATTTTGTGAAAACAGCTTTTTTTCAAAAACTAATTTCATCGTTGAGTCTGGAGCATCGAATTTGATAAGGTAGTGTAGTTCAGATGCATTTTTTATATTATAGATGAATCATGAGGGATCGGTGGGGACATGGAAATTTTCTAAGTCCCAACTGGTGCACCACTCAGCTGGTGCAAATGCTAAAGCAACCAGTCAATCTCTTTAGCGACCTAACTCACCAGCTTAGAGCTGCTAAAGTACAACCTTGTCCACTTTAGCAGAGGATGCTAAAGTGGCCCCTTATTCGCTTAGTGGATAGTGCTGCACGAGGGTACCGCTAAAGTGCCACTTGACGGCTTTAGTAGTAAGCGCTTAAGCAGTCAAGTGGCCTCTTAAGCGGTCATTCCTAGGTAGTATAAAGAGATTTTTCTCTTTTTTTCCCCTATTTTTGAGGTTTTGAGCTTTAGGTTTTAGAATTTTTTTAATGATTTCTTATATTTTCACGCTTGGGTAAGCTCCAAATCACTATTTCAATTATTTTATTTCTATTCTTGTCATCTAAAACTCGTTAAAATGCAATTTCAAAAGTGAAAATTTAGAAATTTTGGCCCAAAAGTCCTAAACTGTTTTTTCTTCAATTTAAACCTTGTTTTCACCCCTTTTCACTTGGGATTTTTTCTTTTATGATTTCTTTAATCATGGGTAATGTGTTTATGAACAAAAATTCCAATTTTAGCACTATTTTTAAAAAAAATCCAATTCAGTGATCCATTTTGACCTTGATTTGAAAATAGGTTATATGGGTATTCTTGGCTTTCTTTTGACATGTAGATTTTATATTTGAATGTTTTAGTTATTTTGGGGCTATTCGGGAGGGGAAAGATCAACGTGAAGGGATTTTTATCTTGGATTTCAAAGTCACGAGGTAAGTTATGGCTTATATTCTTTAGACTAGGTTGGGTAGTTAATATCTTATATAAAAGCATGTTCTAGGTATGGGAATAAATCATAAAATGGCGCTAATATTATTTGCACCCATGTGGGGGCTTATGTGTTGTTATTGGTTGATTGAGAAATTAATTGTTATGTTTGGCCCATGTGGGGGTCTTACTTAATAGTATTAGCTTTGTGTATACATTTGTTTTTTATGCCTGGTAGGATTATTTAAATTGGGTTTTATGTGATGTTAGTGATGTATTACTTTCATATTTCTCTCTAATGTAACATGTCTTATATTGGATCATGGATAGTTGACCTGGATATTTAGCTCACATTCATGTATACTGGTTGGATTTGAGATTCTCATTTTGGTTTTGTTGTGATCATTACAACCCCATATCATACTGATGAGTGGTGATTTCATCACTCATTCGCACTCAGTTTACGTGCACTCAACCTTTTCTCAAATAAGTAAATATATCATAATTATGATTTAATGCACTGATATCCACTCGTTCCAGGTATAGGAGTTGAAAAGACAAAAAGATGTGGATTAGAGCTTGAAATGATCAAAAGGGAGCAACAAAAGTATAGTTGAAGACCTGTAATGAACTAGCCTCAGTTACCACAATTGCGGTCCATGGGCCACGGTCGCAATCAGTCAAGATTGTCAATCAACTATCACCACAAAAGCCAATCGTGGTCGCGTAGCCACGGTCGTAGCCAGATTTGTGCGATCGCATCTTGGTGGAAATGTTCAGCCCAAGGGCATAATTATAATTGCACTTGTTGATCCCAATTTGAACAAAAAGACTCAAACCCTAATTGGATGTATCATTCATTCCATCATATTCCTTCTTCCCCAATTTTTCTAGGTTTAGCTTGAGATTTTGTAGCCTCTATTTTTTAGAGAAGAAAATATTGTATAAATTTTGGGTGAAGAATACATTAGAGACTTTCCAAGTGGAAGATTTTCTCACTTCCATTGTTGATATTGTGAAGGAGCCAAGTTTGAAGTAACATTCGCTTAGATCTACCATAAATTAATTCAATGGAGATTATGGGTATATCGATGCTTATATATCCTATGCGTAGCTAAATATCCCTCTTGAAGTTATGTGTGAATAAGGGTCTAAGTATGTGTGGGTTGTTATTGTTAGAATCTATTTAGTAGTTCATGTTTATGGGTTCTATATTGTTATGTTAGTTTGGTTGGGATTTGAAATGTGAAAGCCCCAAATACCCACATGGGCTTGATGGGTGAAAGCTCCAAGATCTAAAAAACCTAAGGCTGTTTTCGAAAGAAGGGTTTTGGGTGAAGTTTAGAAATTTATTTCATCCTTGAAAAAAGGGTGTGGAGACCAAAGCAACAATAGATAATTGTGTGTGTAGTTTGCTAATTTCACTATCTTAGAAATAAGGGTGAAAGTGAGGTTGACTATGCCTTGGGTGTCATCCTAGAAATAGGGATGCCTTGATTGAGGTTGTGGTTGCTAATTGTTGAAACATCCATTAGATATTTAAAAGGATCGATGGGTGAAAGTTTGGAGTTTTGTTGAAAGACTAGCATCAAAATCTATAACTAAACCTACCCATATTTGACTTACTAAATCGATGTTGATGATTAACTCCCATATGGCACTCCCTTAGTAATGCATAATCCCAAGATCCATGCAGCATTTTTAAAACTCTAATTATTCGTAGCCCCTAATTTATACTAGAAAATCTCAAAAAGAAATATTAGTGTAGGAACTCACCTCCCCTATTTTATCTTTTCGTACCATTTGTTTGAATTTAACTTGTAACTATAATTTAAAATTAATTTGATCGCCACTCACATTGTTCCCCGTGGATTCAAACCCGACTCTAAAGTTGGGTAAATATATTGACGACGACTGCCTTGCACTCAAATTGACGTGTAAGTTGAGCGTTATCACATACATACATTCATGAGGCATTGGTTCCATTGTGAAAATACTGATTTTTCTAACTGAAATATGACACCTTCAAAAACCCTCTGTCATAGTTCACAAGCCAGAGAGGAGATATGGATATTGATACTGGGTTTGGTTATTAAGATTTTATATGAGTTGCGAACCCCTGATTTTCCCTACCTGGGAGTAGTGCTTGATAGGTTTGTATAGAGTTATGTGATAACTTCAGACATATCACATCATCATCATCATTGCATTTTTATATTGTGCTTCTTCAATATTATGGTCTCATGTTTGATTTTATGTCTATCTATTTTGTATTTTTTTCTGTACTTGTATCTGGTGTGTGTGATATATTTAGAACTATTAGTGAAGATGGTATGGGCTACCCTTTGGGATATTTTCTGATTACAAGTGACGTGCCCATAGTTGTATATATATACTTTATTTTTTACTTTGCTCAATTGGCCTATGATACCTACTAAGTAAAACTGGACCATACTCATCCTAACTGTGCCATTTCTTTGAAGATCCAGATATGAGCTTACCACACGGTAGCTGACTTCAAGCGGTGATTTGATACATTTGAGGTAGTAACCTCTCTATGTTTCTCAAGTCAACTTCCTACCCCATCCTATCTAGTTTATGTCTTGTTTTGTAGTCAGAGATGGTCTTAAGTTCCTTTTTGTAATATTAGTTATATTTTTTATCCTTGAGATGTATTTATATTGTTACTACACTGTGACACCATGTTTGGGGATGGTTTGGTTCTATTGTTATTCAGACTTCTGTTATTACTGTGTGTATAGGTGGAAAGACTTTGTTCTACGAATCACAACCTTGAAATTATGTTAGGATTTTCTTATATATATCCATTTGGGTGATTGTCTTACTTATGAAGGCTTAGCTATGATAAGTTCCATCATGACCTGAGTTTTTGGGTCATTTGAATTAGAAAAAGAATTCTTTTCATTGTTCTGATACTTGTGATGCAAAATTTCAAAAGGTCAAGGATTTATTGACATTAGCTCCTATATTGACTTTTCCCAAGGAGGGTGTGGTCTTTACCATCTTTTATGGTGCTTCTGTGTTGGGTTAAGTAGTGTGTTGATGTAGGATAATTAGGTGATTGATTATTCTACACACCAATTGAATCCTTATAAGAAGAATTACTCTACCCATAATTTGGAGTTGTGCACGGTTGTATTTGCTATGATGTTGTGGAGGCACTATATGTATGGAGTCCATTGTTATATCTTTTTGAATCACTATAACATTCAACATTTCTTAACCTAACAAGATCTTTATATGAGACTATGTTATTGGCTTTAATTGCTTCAAGATTATGATCTTACTATTCTCTATCATTCTAGAAAGGCTAAAGTTGTTGTAGATGCCTTGAGACGGAGGTAGGCTAGTATAGATAGCTTGGCACATATTTTGACCTAAGAGAGCCCTTAGACCTTAGAGGTTCAGTATTTGGCTAACTAGATAATTAAGCTTGATATTTAAACACATGGGTGTGTATTGGCATTTGTGAAGGATAGGCCTTCTATGATGGAGAAAATTAGGCTTATCAGTTTGATGATGTTGGTTTGAGAGTGATTTGATATAAGGTATTGGAAGGTGAGTCTAAGGAAGCCTCTCTTGATTCTGATGGTGTTTTGAGGATTGGAAGTCAAGTTTGCACACCGAAAGTGAGTGATTGGATGAGATTGATCTTGGAGAAGGCTTATTCTTCAAGGTATTCCATTCACTTGAGAGTGGCTATGATCTATCATAATCTGAGACAGCACTATTGGTGGGGTGGTATAAGGAAGGATGTAGAGAATTTTCTAGGTCATTGCATATGATTCTAGTAGGTGAAGCCCAAGCATTTGAGGCCTTATGGTTTACAGCAGTGATTACCATTATCGAGTGGAAATAGGAATGGATCACTATGGACTTCCTAATAATATTGCCTCGTACTTCTCATGGTTTTGGCAGTGTTTGGGTTATCATGGATCGATTGACCAAATCTATTTATTTTATTCCTATCCAAGTTTTCTTCAGTAGTGAGAGGTTTTCTCATATCTATGTTCATGAAATAATCCCATCACCATGGTTTTCCAGTGTCTGTTGTCTCAAATAGGGGTTTAGTGTTTACTTCTCACTTCTAGAAGGATTTTTAGGAGGACATAGGTACCAGGGATGACCTTAGCATTACTTTTCATCCCCAGAAATTGTAATTCTGAGTGGACTATTCAGGTATCGGAGAATATGCTCTACACTTGTGTTATAGACTTTGGAGGTCGGTAGGTATAGCATTTAGCCTTGGCAGAATTTCCATATAATAATAGATGTCATTTCGGTATTGATATGGCACCCTTCGAGGCCTTATATTGTAGGCATTGTCGAACTCTTGTTGGTTGGTTTGGGGCTTCTAAGATTAGAGCTCAAGGTATAGACTTCCTTCATGAGTCTTTGGATAGGGTTAAAGTCATTTAGGATAGACTTCGAGCGGCTCTGAGTAGTTAGAAATGCTATGAAAATTATCGACTTTGTGCCTTGATATTTAGGATGGGTGATCGAGTCTTCCTCTGTGTTTCATCCATGAAGGGAGTGATGGGGTTTTTGAAAGAAAGAAAACTTAGCACAAGGTAAATTGGGCCATTTAAGATTCTTCGGACTATTGGGGATGTAGCTTATGAGTTAGCATTGGTCCCAGATTTATCTGTTGTTTATCTAAAAAAAATTCCATGATATAGCGTTATATTTTGGATAGTATCATGTAATTTTTTAGAACTAATATGATATAGCTTTATAGCACTTTGAAAGCTTAAAACGATGAAAATATGCAAGTTACTTAGGTTGTTTTATTAGATATGATAGGTTTTGTGTTATGTTTTGCAAGAAATCAAGTTTTGGAGTTTTTCAAGAAGAAAAGACTAAAAATTGAGGTTTTGGACTACAGAAGTGGGAACCTACGGCCCGTATATTCTGCCTATGGTCTGTAGGTGCCAAAGTGGGTGTCAGAAATTGAGGTCCAGTGACTCAGAAGTTCAAAAATGAAGACCATGTCACTGATAAAGGGAACCAATGGCTCATAGGTACCAACTATGTCCATAGGTGCCACTTTCGGCATGTATGTACCAGCGTAGGTCTTAGAAAAACAAAGTCCAGAGATTTTCTGTAGTGTTTAAGGACTAGGGCACCTAAGTGGAACCACCTATGGTCCGTAGGTGCTACTTAATGCCCGTAGGTGGTCTAGTAAGTGGCCACCGACCTTGATTTTCATTCTTTCTTCAGGAATTGTTTCCTAAGGTTTCCTTGTAACCAATATATACCCTTTTTTAGTTAGTTTATACACTCTATATATATACAAACATGTATTTGATTCCATGATTAGATTTTGATCTTGGGATTGCTTTGTATTGATTTTGAATGTTTATTCAGTTAAAGACTTTGGGTTTTATCCATTGATTATAGTGATATTGTTGGAATGTCTTCAATTATGAATTCCTTTAATCGTATTACAACCATGAGCGACTAATTCCTTTAGCTAGGGTTGTGGGAACCCTAGCTAAATAACAAAGTAGGGAAATTGTTCAATCCTTCTAGATTGTTGTTGATCCATGCATTTTTGTTTTCTTCGTACTTATTTTGCTCTTAACAGTTGTAAACATTAGGATCCAGCCTGTATTCACTATAAACTCGAAAGGGGTGTAGAGATTAGAAAAAGAAGATCACAATAGCGATTTAGGGTTAATTACCAAAAAAAGCCTACCTGCATTATCTGTTTAATACGATTAACTTATATCTAATCAACCTGAGATCGAGAGGATATAATTGAAATGGGAGTTCAAGGTGAGGGTTAGTAAGGAGATGCTCTGAGATTGAGAGAAGAAGGGTGAAATTCATCAAAGTATGCTGAGAGGCAGTTGGTGATACCTAACTTACCGAATTTTACATGCACAGCAGTTTGATAGTTGGACTGAGAATGAGAAGCCTAATGAGTTAGAATCTAGGGGGAACACAAACTAGTGTTCATTTTCGACTGTTTATAGCCAAAGCTTTTGAGTTGGGTTACTTGTTCAAGATTACTACTACAATTATTCACCGTAGTTAGGGCATTCCCTCGTGGTGACATAGAGCTAAAAAGAGATGGTGAAGCCTCAATTAAAGTGAGTGGGCAATGTGTGAAGCACTATTTGGGTAATTTGGAAGAGGTGAAGGTAATTGATGAGGTCAACCTTAGCAAAATCTGAGTAGCCGAAGTAACTAAGTCATGTCGCGATGTTTAATCAGACACTGCTTAGGAGATAACACAAGGTATATGGTGATTTTTACTAGCATTACATGGACACCTTGTGCGTCCCGGGTGTGTCCCTATTCCCTTGCTTTACATTATTTACACATATTGGAAACAGTGTGTAGTCTTTTAGTTGGGGTGGAGTATACCATAGCCACCATGGGTTTTTGTTGCCGTGCTTGTTTTTCTATTGGCCATAGTATGGTTGTACAACCAGCAGTCTAGGTTAATTTTGTGTCATATTGTTTTTTATTTCATATTGTGTTTCGTTTTTGTGTAACTAAGAGATTTTTTAGTATATAGGGCATTGACATATTTTTTGTTGTTCTTAGAACTGTGTGAATGTATATATGTGTGACCATTGTGGATCTTGTTATGGTATTAAGATTAGGGGCATGATAATTATTGCTAATAATTTGCATGAATAGGATAGGTAGTAGCTTGTGATGTGACCCTATTCCATGTGTATTTGAGATACTACTTAGTTCCCTTTATGTGTTAAATCTAGAACACACCCAGTTAATCTTACCTAGGTTATAGGATAGTCAGTTAGGGAAGGATCCTAGGTTGTTTTTCATATTAGTCCACTTTTAGCCTAAATGATCTTTCATGAGTGAATAAGTAACCCTTGATCTCATTTTTTGAGCCTTATAGCCTATTTTTCCTATTATACCTTTCATCTTTCCATTTGTATTCCAATGAACCTATTTTGGCCCTGGTCTTCCTTGGACATTGTGCACTTTAACTTAGGCAAATCGCCTAAGTTGAGGGTGGTTATCATAAGGGTGAGTATATAAAGTTGGTATGAAGAAGGGAAAAATAAGAAAAATGATAGTAAGGCTAGGTGTGGTAGAAAAAGGAAAAAGAAAAGAAAAAAAGAATGAATAAAAGGAACCACACCCAAGCTAAATGTGCAATAAAGGAGTAAAAGGGGAAAAAAGGGGTGGAAACAAAAGGAAATTGGTAGAAAAGAGGACCCCAAAGTAATTGTAGTTCCAAGGAGGCTTGGCGACTAAATATATCCAAATGTACCATACCATCCCCCAAGCCTACAAAACAAGATGAATAAAGTCCTATGGTGAGCTTAACTTGATTGTCTAATAGCTAAGGTAAAGAAACAAAGGGCAAGCCTATGGTATTTTATGTGCATTGGTGGAACTTCTCTTGTGAGTGAGAGTGTCTCTTGACCTTCCCTGCATTGACATGCATTATTTCATATGAGTTAGTGGGACTTCTTAGTTGTGAGGGCACATGGGTTGTATTGTTAGCTGCTTACTTGTCTGGGTAGTGTAACTTGTATACATGCATGATTGTTTGTTGCTAATGTAATGTCATTTCTTAATTCCCTTATGTCACATTGTTGTGCTTCATGTATACAAACAATTGGTTTTGAATTATTGAAATAGGATAGGATAATATTTTTTGAGCTTAAAGTGTTGATTGACCGCCTTAGATAGCTTAGAGTTCTCCTAGTTAAGCGTCATTGTTTTGTTTTATTATGTTGTGTTTCCTATGGACATGCTAATGTTCAAAGTTGAGGGTGTTGACGTTCTATGGATTCATAGAACTTTTGACGCTTAAAACAATAAAAATATTTAAGTTACTTAGGTTGTTTTATTAGATATAATGGGTTTTGTGATATGTTTTGCAGGAAATCAAGTTTTAGAACTGTTCTGGAAGAAAATAATAAAAGTTGAAGTTTTTGACCATAGAAGTGGGAATCTATGGCCCGTATGTGCTACCTACAGTCCGTAGGTGCCAAAGTAGGTGTCAGAAATTGATATCCAAAGACTCAAATGTTCAAAAAAAGGACCTTGTCACTCATGGAGGGCACCTATGGCCCGTTGGTCCCATCGTAGGTCTCATAAAAGTAAAGTCTAGAAAATTTCTACAATTTTTTAGGGACATGGGCACCTATGTGGGACCACCTACGATCTGTAGCTACAAATTACAGCCTGTAGGTAGCCCAGTCAGTGGCCATCGACCTTGATTTTCCTTCTTTGTTAGGGAGTTGTTTCCTAGGGTTTCTTTGTAACCTATATATACCCTTTTAACATTTTTAGTTAGTTTACGTACTTTATATACTTACAAATATATATTTGATTCCTGGATTTGATTTTGATCTTGGGATTGCTTTATATTGATTTTTGTTGTTTATTCAGTTAAAGACTTTGAGTTTTATCAGTTGATTATTGTGATATTGTTTGAATGTCTTTAATTATGAATTATTTGATCACATTACAACCATGAGTGTCTAATTCCTTTAGCTAAGGTTGTGGGAACTCTGGCTAAATAACGAAGTAGCAAAAATGTTCAGTCCTTCTCGATACTTGTTGTTGCATGCATTTTGGTTTTCTTCATACTTATTGCTTTCTTACAGGTTGCAAAAATTAGGATCCATCTTGTATTCACTATGAACCTGAGAGGGAGGTAGAGACTGGGAAAAGGAGATCACAATAGTGATTTGGGGTTAATTGCAGAATTAAGCTGACCTACATTATCTACTTTAGACGATCAACTTACATCTAATCAACTTAGGACCTAGAAGAGATAGTTGAAGTGAGATTTAAGATAGGGGTTTGTAAGGCGACGCTCTGAGACTGAGAGAAGATAAGTGAAATTAACCGAATTATGCTGAGAGGTAGTTGGTGGTACCTAACTTACCAGATTCTACATGCGCAGTAGTTTGATTATTGGATTGAGCATGAGAAGCCTACTGACTTAGAAGCCAGCGGAACACAACACTAGTATTCATTTCTGACAATTTACAATCAAAGCTTTTGAGTTTGATTACTTGTTCGAGATTACTACTACAAACCCTTATTTACTTTCAAGACTGGCAGTTAATTCCAGCAAACTAAAGAGACAAGTCCACGTATTCAATGTGGGTTCGACCCCAACCTGAGTTGGGATACTTTATCTGAGAGCAATCGATTTATCTTCAATTGGAGGTATAGTTTAGGCATTGAATAGGGATGCAATGCAGTTAGATGTGAGGTTGTCCTACACTTAGAATTCAATCTCTATTTTAGCCAGGGATGTTAGATGGTTGTGTTCTAGAGATATTTTGGTGCTTAAGATATAGTGGAGACACCATCCTGTAGATGAGGCTACTTTGGAGGTTGAGTTCAACATGCATAGTATTTATCCCCATCTTTTTGCTGATTTAGGTATTTTTATTGCCCTTAGTTCGAGGATGAACTATAATCTTAGTGGTGGATATTGGGCTTGATTTTCGTAAATGATTTATTTTATGTGATTTGACCATTTTACTCCTCAAAATGGTTGGAAGGTGATGTTTTTCGGGTGAGGGGGTGGTTGGTAAGGTTTCCATGCAATTTGGTACAATTTGTGGAGTTTTTAGTTTCTACAGATTAAAAAAACCTTATAGTTGACTTTGTTGAACATTTATTGTTCGATGTGTTGGATTACAAAAAGGACTACGCCAATAGATCCAGAACATTGAGTTTGTGTTGGAAGCGTGGTTGGTATGATTTTATAGATTTTGGATCTCATTTTGATCCTCGGTTCGAGAAATTGTGAAATTGGGTCTCAGGGGTCAACTCTATGAAAACAACCTATTTTTGAAAATATGATGTCGTTATTGAGTCTAAAATGTCAAATTTATCTTAGTAGCATATTTTATTTTCCTTCACGGGATGCCAAACGAATCCCAAGGACTTGATTCACAACTTTGCACTTTTAGTAAAGTTGATGGTGCAACAATTATCTGGTGCAGCTATTTTAGTGTCCTTGGGACAGTAAAGTGGGCACCTCTAAAATGGAGCCAGTTTGTAAACAGGTACCACTAGAGTGGGCCTTCGTCGCTTTAGCAGCCTCCGCTTTAGTGGTATAGGGACCACTTTAGAGATCAACCCTAGTAGGGTCGAACCACTTTAGTGGTAGACCCGCACTAAAGTGGTGACTGCTAAAGCAATCATTTGACCACTTCATGATCAGTGCAGGTACAATATAAAAATTATTTTTTCTTGATCTTATTCCATTTTTAAGACTTTGAGCATCGGATTTTATAGTTATTAGGATATTTGTTACATTTTCAAGCTAAGGTAAGCTCCAAATCACTATTTCAATTCATTTTCTTCGATTCTTGTCATCTAAAACCCATTAATTCATGAATTCAAAAGTGAAATTTGGGGATTTTGGCCAAAAAGGCATAAAAATGGTTTTTCTTCAATCTAAGCCTCTTTTTAAACCTGTTTTCACTTGGGTTTTCTTATATGGGTTTCTTAATCATGGATAATATGTTTACAAACAAAAAATATGATTTTACCTTTTCTTTTCAAAAATCCATTTCGGGGGTCCGTATTGTCCCCATTTTGGAAATAGATTATATTGGTATTGTTGCTTTCTTTTGAGACTTAGATTCTATATTTATAAGTTTTAGTTGATTTCGGGGCCGCTAAAGAGTGGAAAAGCTCCGCATGAAGGGTTGATGACTTTGATTTTAGTATGATGAGGTAGGTTATGGCTTAACTTTCTTTAGACCGTATTAGGTAGTTAATAATTATATAGGTATGGGTAATGTTATAAAAATAATATTATTACTATTGTGTGTCTGTGTGGGGCTTATGTTGATATTATTGGTGATTTGAGATGATATTTGCTATGTGTGGCCCATGTGGAGTCCTAAATTATATTGTTGGCCTTTTGTATACGTTGGATTGTTTTCCTTGTCTTAAAAATGCTTATTTGGGGGTTATTGTGGGTATTGATGTCTTACTGGCATACTTTACTTTAATGGTACATGGCTTATATTTAATCATGGATGGTTGACATATTGAGTGGACATTGAGCTAATGTGTGTGTATATTGGTTGGATTTGAGTTCCTCATTTTGGTTTGGTTGTGAGATTACTTCCTCATATCATGCGTACATTCATGAGAGCTTGGTCCCATTGTGGAAAGGCTGATTTCAGACAGAAATATGACACTTTTACAAATCCATCTGTCATAGCCCATGAGTTGGGAAGGAGAAATGGATATTGAGAGTGGGATTAAGTATTGAGATTTTATATGGGTTGCGGACCCCTAATCAGTCCTACCTGAAAGTATAGATGCATGATAGGTTTATATGGAGGTTATGTGAAAACCTCAGACATATCACATCATCATCATTATCATCCTCATTGTATTTCATACATTATGCATCTTTTGTGTTGTACTTTCGTGTTTTATTTGATGTCTATCTAATCTGTATATCTTTTCGTACTTGTATCTAGTGTATGTAATATATTTAGAACTATTAGTGGAAATTGTGTGGGCTACCATTTAGGATATTTTCTTATTGCAGGTGTCGAGCCTATAGTGTGTATTTGTATACCTTGTTTTTTCTACTTTTTTCAGTCAACCTATGATACCTACTTGGTCTAAGTGGACTGTACTCATCCTTACTGTACCTTTTCAGTGCAGATCCAGGTATGAGTGCACCATGCGGCACCTGAGTTCGTGCGGAGATTCGTGATACATCTGATGTAGTGGCCACTCTATGCTTCCAGAGTTGACTTTCG
The DNA here is from genome assembly GCA_030864215.1 of Capsicum pubescens. Taxonomy (NCBI): domain Eukaryota; kingdom Viridiplantae; phylum Streptophyta; class Magnoliopsida; order Solanales; family Solanaceae; genus Capsicum; species Capsicum pubescens. Next base: position 83,873,016 of record CM061544.1, on the reverse strand, counting down.
ACCTCTTCCTATCTAGTTTATTTCTTATTGTGTATTAAAAGGTAAAATGTTTTCCTTCAGACTTTCAGTTGTATTTTCACACTTCAAGAAGTATTTAGTTTGTTCATACACTGTTACACCAAGTTTCGGGATGGTTTATCGTATTATTGTGATTTAGACTTCCACTGTCTTTATGTATGCGTGGCTTGACTTTGTTCTGGAGTCTCACCTTGGGTGTTATGTTGGAATTTTCATTTGCATATCAGTTTTGGGTGATTGGCTTACTTGTAAAGGATTAGCCATGATAAGTGCCATCATGACCCGAGATTTTGGGTCGTGACACAAGGCCCCGGTGATCCACATAAACTGATAGTACTGGATGTCTAAAATAAACCGTCGTTTGAATGATGGATGACTCACCAACTCTAATTTTTTGGGATAATCCTACTATGCGTTGGACCATGATATTGACCCTTCGAACCTACATCATGAGATAATGCAACCACCCGAGGACGGTCAATACTTTAAATGTATTGGCTTTTAGAATGGCCAAAAATAATATTAATAATGATAGTAAAAGCATTGAACAAAATACATAATAGAATGGAAGTTTAAATCATTAAAACACAATATAAGGATTTTAATAAAATTTGTCTATTTAAACCCTATTATGATTTCTTTACTTCTGAACTAGATAGCGTCCCTGACATTTCTATTACACCACGGGCTATATGGGTCCGACTTTAAGTCGGCGGCCAAGCCCCTAATCAAAGTTTTTCGCAAGGATTGGAGTTTCTACATTTTATTCTAGTACACTAACGCATAATGCAAGTATATTGTAACACCTGAGTTTTGATGAAATATGTAAAATATGTGCTTCAATTTGATTTGATCATTTTACCATGCCCGGTGATTACATTGTGGTATTTTTAGGTTATCGGGGTGATTGGCATGGTTCTTGATGCATTTATGTGATTTTGTGGTTTTTGGTGGTTTCGAGAGCTTTATAGTTGAATTTAGTCCTTATCTTTTAATCTGTGTGACGGATGAAAAAACAGACTACGCTAACTGATTCAAAACATCAATTTTAGGGTGGTAACATGGTTGGTGTGATTTTATTATTTTTAAATCACATTTTGACCCTCGGATTACAAAATTTGGAATTTTGAATTTTTGGGATCAACTTTATGAAAATGATATTTTTTTGAAAATTATATATCTCCATTGAGTTTGGAGCATCAAATTTGATAGGTTATTATAGTTCATTTGCATTCACGGGATTTCGGGAGAATCTCGAGGGACCCCAGAGACTTGGAAAGCACCAAGTCCCCAGCCGGTGCACCCGTGATCGCAACAGGAGTATCGCAATCGCGATTGTTCCAGCAGGTCAAGTGGCATGATCATGACACCCCTTTCACGATCATAATAGGCTTTCCAGTAAAGAAACTGTGATCGCGATCCTAGATCGTGATCGTGAAGTCTAGGTACATAAATACCTGATTTTCACGATTTTTCACCATTTTTTAGATTTAAAGCTTAGGGTTTCTTGGTTTTGAGAAACTTTCTCCATTTTTAAGCTTGGGTAAACACCTCTTGAAATACCCTTTAGGTCCCCAACTCCTCCTGAAATGCCCTCTATAAGCGATAAGTGAACACTAAACCTCTATCAAAGATAACAGACATGGGTACACCATAGAGATGAACTATCTCATGAAACTTGATACGGGCCAACCTCTCAGCATTGAAGGAAGCCTAAATAGGGATGAAATAAGAAAATTTGGTCAGTCGATCTATGATAACCCAAACACTATCAAACCGTGAGAAGTACGAGGAAATCCAGTCACAAAATCTAGAGTGATCCATTCCATTTCCACTCGAGAATGGGTAACCTCTGAAGAAAACCATCAGGCCTTAAATGCTCGCCCTTCACCTGCTGAAAATACAAGCAACAAGAAATGAAGTCCACTATATCTTTTCTCATATCACCCTACCAGTAGTGATGTCTCAAATCACGATACATCTTGGTCACTCCCGGATGAATGGAATGCCTAGAACAATAAGCCTCCTCAAAAATTGATCTCACCCAATCACCCACTCTTAGCACACAAACTCGGCCCCCAATCTTCAAAATACCATCAGAGTCAAGTAAGGCCTTTTTAGCCTCACCATTCAACACTTGATCCTAAATCACTCTCGAACCAGCATCACCAAACTGATTAGCTCGAATATGCTCCATCAAGGAAGATCTAGCCTCTATAATTGATAAAATACACCCTTGTGTCAAAATATCAAACCTAACCATATGATTAGCCAAAGACTAAATCCTAAGGCCAGAGGCCTCTCCTGGGTCAAAAGATGCACCAAGCTACCCATACTAGTTGACTTCCAACTCAAGGCATCCACAACCATATAGGCCTTGCCCGAATGAAAAAAAAAATAGTAAGGTCATCATCCTTAAGCAACTCAAGCCAACGATGATTTCTAATACTATGATATCGCTGGGTGAAGAAATATTGAAGGCTATGGTAATCTAAGAAGATCTTACAATAGACTTCATACAAATAGTAATTCTACAACTTCAAAGTAAATACAACTGTACACAACTCCAAATTATGGGTAGGGTAATTCTTCTCATGGGGCTTCAACTGTACGCAATAACCTTACCCTCTTGTATTAACATAGAACCTAAGCTAACACCAGAAGTATCACAATAGATGGTAAAACCCATGCCCTCCTTTTTCAATGTCAAGATAGGAGCTGGTATCAATAAATTCTTGAGCTTTTGAAAGCTCGCCTCACAAGCATCAAACCAGTAAAATGAAATTTTCTTCTGAGTCGACTTGTTTAATAGAGCCGCAATTGATGAAATACCCTCAACAAAGAGACAATATTTGCCTGCTAAACTAATAATACTCTGAATCTCAGTAGGAAAAGTAGGCCTAGCCCAATCACAAACTACTGCAATATTGGCTGGATCGACTATGATACCAATATTTGTCACAATATGTCCTAATAAAGAGATAGTCTCCGACCAAAAGTAATAATTCGAGAACTTATCATACAACTTCTCATCTATCAATCTCTAAAGTACAATCCTCAGATTCTCCCTATGGTCGGCCTCAATATTAGAGTAAACTAAGCTATCATCCATAAATAAGTGACAAAAGAGTTGAGATACAATTGAAACACCTAGTTCATCAACTCCAGGAACACATCTAGGGTATTGGTCAATTCAAAAGAAATAACCAAAAACTAATAATAATCATATCGAGCTTGCAAAGCTGTCCTCGGAATATCCAAAGTTCTAATCCTCAACTAGTGATACCGAACCTCCAATCAATCTTCAAAAACATCAAAGCACCCTGAAGTTGATCGAACAAATCATTGATACAAGAAAGACGATACTTATTCTTAATCATAACATTGTTCAACTATCAATAATCAATACACATTTGCATAGACCCATCCTTTTTCTTCATAAATAAGATAGGTGCATCCTACGTGATACACTAGGATGAATAAATTAAGGTAATCCCTTCGTGTCGTGATGTTAAATCAAATGTTTGTGTGGGAGTCTACCCATGGTCTAGTTGGAGAAATTTGAGTACCCAACTTAGCCACGTCGTGCCGCGACATTAAATCAAGCTCTGTGTGGGAGGAAACCTATGTTTTTGTACTTATTTCATTAATAGGATAATGTGTTTGTTCAATTAGCAGGAATTAGGAATGCCGACAAAACCAAGATAAGGTGAAAAGTAATCATACGGACTCTTTAAGAGTCGTATCTATACGGTATGACTCATGAGAAGGAGTCGTATTAACCTGGGATAAAAATCATAATCAGGCAAAAGTTTAAGAAGGGGATACGATTCTCAGAATGAGTTGTACCCTCAAGGTACTATTTTTCACTCTGTATCGCACCCGCTCTAGAAACCAAAGTAAGTCCCAGGTCTATCGAGTCAAAGAAAAGACCCATAAGCCTAGGTACGAGTCATATCATCAACTCATACCCATAGGTACTAGGTAAAATCTTGGGTTGACCCGACCCAATTATTCAATTAAAAGTAGAGAAAAGGGCTCCTGATCGGGTACATGATTGAACTCATCGTACCCATTTCCTTTTTGGAACAAATTTCAAAATTCAATATACAAAAACAAAGTATTTTTAACTCAATTTAGCTACCAATAACTTCAAATATTTCAATTTTTTAGCGTTAAACTCAATTTTGGGAAGCATTAGGATTCAAAATCAAGAACTAAAATTCTTCTCTCATCAAGTAAGTTCCTCAATTCATTTTCTCTAATTTGAAAAGTTGAAATGAGTAGTGTTTGAGATGTGAACTTGGTTTGAGTAGATTTTATACAAATTATCGAAACTGTTGGTAACCTAGTTGTGTTATTTTTGTTGAAAATAGGAACTTGGAGAAGAACTAGGGTTTAGAAATGAATTTGGTATGTATGGGTTGAAATAATGATTATAGATGAAATCAGTTGTGGGTATTTTAGGAAATTGCATCGGAGTCAAACTTTAAAGTTGGACTTCTATGTTGCAGTAGATATGAGACCTCTTACGACTCATACCCATCGGTATGAGAGTCGTAATGGGACTCGTACCTACTGAAAACATAGAAATCTAACAAATTTAAGGTTCTAGAATGGATACGACTCACCCTTATGAGTCGTACCCAGACTATACGACTCATACATACTTAGTCGTAACCCACCTGGGATGATTTAGGTTAGAATAAATGTTTCTGTCCAATTTATGACTATTGGTAATGAGTCGTACCCTACTGGTATAATTGGTTAGGAGGAGTCGTAAGCTGACCAATGAACAAAGGTCATTCATTGAACAAAATACGACTCGATCATAAGAGTCATACCTAGTTGGTACAACCAGTAACCACCACTCGTACCTGACTCAGAACAAGCACATTGAACTTTACTTTTAAATTTTTCTTTTATTTTTTTTTCTTAGCTACTAATAATGGTGTATTTACAGGAACCATGCCTCCCAAAAATACTTTCTCATCCAAGCATGTGGTAAAAAAGGGCACTAAGCTAGTACCAGTTGCTAGTACGGAGTCCAGTTAGTCCGAGTATGAAACCTTATCTAAAAGAAGTGGGGAAATATATGATGGAACCTCTACAAACAAAGTTGCATAAAAGGGAAAAGCGATTGCTAAAGAAAATGGGAAGAAGGTGGTGCCCTAGAAGTGTGAGTCACCACCAAAGGGGCCAAGGAGAAAAAATCCTACTGTATCTCCCCCGCATAAACCACAGTCAGATTTTGATAATAATGATAAGGATAATAATGATGAAAAAGAATCTAGTTCGGAGGAAGCAAGTTCTGAGCATTCTAACAATGCAGGAGATGTGAATGAGGTACCACCAATAACCAGATAGGACCCACCGCTTACTCGGACCACTGCTCTGGTAGCCATCGTGGAATAATGAGAATACCCTAGTATGCAGGAGATATTCAACACTGGGATGTTTTGACTTCCAGTTGGTAAGATAAAAAAGGTTTTATATCCAGAAAAAAAAATGACCACCACTGGGGTGTCAGAATTGTCGGGATTTAAGGAATGCTCCCGACAGTATGGGTTTGACTGGATGACACGGGCACCAAAAAAATATAGTGAAGTATTGGTATGTGAATTTTATGTTGCATACAAAGTAGAACTTTAGAGGCAATATCTACAAGGTCGATTATGGAAGGGTAGTGATCCGATTGAGTCACTGATGATTCGACGAATTCGGGTAAACATAGATTTTTATATTGACCAAAGTACCAAGCTCTGATCAACACAGAATAGATATATTACTGGATGGTGGAGATAAGTAAAGTTACATAAAGGCAATTGGGTTCGGATGACAAGATGGTCATGATTAGATGGATTGTAGAGCAGATTACCGCAAATGAAGAAATATAGTTTGGGTAGTGGGAGGTCCTAGAGAGGTCTCCCAGAAAATTAAGAAGACTACCCTCAACTTCGAGGGAAAATCATAGTGGACGTTGGATGGGCACAGGTTATGCCCTACTACAGGAGATGACGTATTAAGACCATTCTGAACAGCCATGATAGCCGATTTAATAGCCGGTTATGAGTTTGATATTGGTGTGTTCTTGTTGCGGGAAATGTAAGATAGGGTAGTTGGGTTTCAAAAGTCATTGGTAGCCTACCCCTGCATGATTACACAGATTTGACTAGTTTTAGGAGTGCTAGAACTCTCTGGGATTAATGAGATAATCAAGGCTCGGCGAACATTTGACATTGTCCTGATTAGAGATGCAGCCAACTTATTAGACCAACCAATGAGGTAGGCAGCAGATATGTTTGCAGGCATATTCCCATAGGATGATCAGACTGACACCCATGCTACAACTGCAGTTAATAAGACAGCATCCCAGACGGAGGGTGTATATAGAGATGCAGAAGGTATTTCTAGTGCTCCACCACTAGTCTAGTCTATCACGCTAAGACCTTGAGGTATGCCACATGGTGTTATTCTTATTTCACAGGCCCTCTGGGTGAAGGTTATGACAAGGTTAGCCACATTGGAGGCTAAAGTGGGCCACATAGAGGGTGGTGTGCTATCATGGATAGATTCTCGGTTTGAGCAGCAATATAGGAGAGTCCAGATCAGATTAGATGATTTTGAGTCGAGGATAACTCGACAGTTGAGAGACAAACAGATGCCTAATATTACAAAGCTTAAAATAGAGAAGGGAGAGATTAAGAAGATGGTGCATAATTTATACAATAGATCGGTAATTTCAGAATCGGTGATTGAGACAGTGATGCCCACTATCCTTGTGCCAAATATTTGGGCCATCCCAGAGCCTAAAATTGAGAAAATGAAAGAAGAGAGAATAGAGAAGAAGATAAAGAGGAAAGAAGAGAGATCAGCTGAGAAGAAGGTATGAGCAGATAGTAATCAAGATGAGCGAGACCGAGAAACCAGGGTTTGTGAGATGGCTACGGGAGATAATGGTTTTACACCACCTATTATTGATGTTGAGGGGGTCAGTACTATGCCCCCGACTGTTGTTGAGTCAGTATCGATAGTTAATGAGAGTAGGACCCGCGGTGAGAGCCCACGTGTAGATGCCATTGATCCAACTCCTTGAGCTCCTAGCTATGACCCTTATCCTTACTCTTTTTTATTTTTTTGTAGCACTGGGGACAGTGCAACGATTTTTAGTTAGGGGTGGGGATTATTCCAAAAAAAATTGGGAGTAGTTACAAAGTGTAACTAGCTAAGACTGAAAGTCTATAATGACTTATAGGTTTGATATAGGCAGATGAAATAGGGAGAGCTCAGCGCTCCTATGGCAACAGATTATTTTGATTATGATTTTGGAGGATTTGAATTTGAAAAAATTTAGTTGTATTGAAAACGCTTTTTTATCTTTTAATTCATGATTGTGGAAATACTGCTGATTTGAAATGTTATTGTGAAATATTAGTTGTGTTTAAAATTGAAAAAGTTGAGCCCACTTCTTCAAAAACTTTTGTGTAAATAATTATGTGATTGGTATACTTGTGTGAGACTGTTGTGAATCTGAAAATGGAATTAGGAATAGGGATAGAACTGAGAGGAATAAAACAGTTGTATAGTTGGATAACTAGTACTTAGTAATATAGCCCTGTGCAAGTGTGTGTGAGATATATTGAGTTCCTGGTGTGTTGGAATCTAGAACTTGCCCGATTACTTTTACCTAGGTCAAGGATAGTTAGGGATGAAGTGATCATAAGCATTGTTTGTTTATAGTCCACATGAGCCTAAAATGCCCTAACCAAATGAACACATCCCTTTAATCCAAATATTTGAGCTTTAATAGACCGATTTTTCATGTTACACCTATCACCTTCCCATTTATCTTACAATAAACCTATTTTTTCCTCAGTCCTCCTGTGGACACTGTGAACTTCAACTCAGGCAAATTGCCTAAGTTGAGGGTGGCTATTATAGGGGTGCATGAGAGAAAACTAGTATGAACAAAGTGTATAGAAGGGGAATAATTGAAATTTGAGCAGAGGTGGTGGAAAGAAAAGAAACAAAAAACTGCAATAAAAAACAAAAGAAAAAGAATAAGGAAAAAAGAAATGCTAGAAAACCACACCTGACCCAATTAGAATGTGCTTAAAAGAAAAAGTGAGATATAAGGGTGGAAATAAAAGAAGAAGAAGAGGAAAGTGAGTGGACCCTGAGAAATGTGTAGTGTCTAGGAGGCTTAGACACTAAATAAAACCCAAAAAGATATCATATCAACCCCAAGACTACATTACAAGCCAAATAAAGTTCTAGAGTGATCTTACCATGACTGTCTAAAAATTTAGGAAAAGAGCATAAGGACAAGCCTATGGTATTCCGAGTGCACCGGCGGTACTTCTTTTTGAGTGAGAGAGTCCTTTGTTATATCCCAAAATAGATTGGTTTATCCAAACGATGAGTGAATGGAATTTCTTTGACTATGAGCGCACATGGGTTATGATGCTAGGTTACTAGAATGTTTGACAAATGTACTCTGTATCTATGCCCAAGTGTCTATTTCTAATGTAATGTCATCATCAAATTCCCTCGTGTTTCTACGTGTGCTAAATTGTTGAACACAGTTTGGGTTTGGAAAGTTAGAATTAGGAGGGGGCCCAATAGGAGTGAAATTAAATTCAAAATCACTGCCATGGGTCGCTTGAGATCTTGTTATTTAATCATCGTCGCTATGTTAGAAAATAGTATTTGGTTTTATTTTCTTGTGGACATGCAAAAGTCTAACTTGAGAGTGTTGATGTGGCATGGAAATATGACACTTTTGACGCTTAAAACCGCAAATTTATGCGTAAACTTAGGGTGTTTTGTTAGATATAATGCACTTTGGTGTATATTGCAGGTAAAACAGGTCTACAACAGTGTTTGAATGAGAAGAGAAGAGAAAGATCTAAAAAAGACTAAAACTGATCAGGATACGAGTCAGCTCATGAGTCATAAACTCAACATATGACTCATAGGAGGAATCGTACCCATAGCAAAAGCAAACACCAGAACCAGATTCTAAGGGATAGATATGACTCATATATATATGAATCGTAAGATGAGTACATGATTCATGTCAACCAATCATTAGCATTCTAGAATCAAGGATCCAAATAAAAGACCAAGTGAAGAAAACATATGGCTTATCCATACAAGTCATACATTAAGGATACGAGATGTACAAAGCCGTTGTGAGCATAACAAAACCCAAGATACTATACAGAGATTTAAGTGCCAATAGTATACAAGTCAAAAGTCTGAGTATGACTCATGTAGGGAAATTGTACACAAACCAGTGTTCAAAGATTAGAAAGACAAAAGTCCCAGGTGGATACGAGTGGAAGATACGAGTTGTACACCTAGGTACGACTCATAAGCTAGATGTATGTAGAATAAGAAGTCGAAGCCTTGGGAGATTAGACACTGGAATGGATACGGAAGGGCAAGGTATGACTCATATATTGCCGTTATGAGTTAAAGAACGAGTCATACCAATTGCCGACATAACTTAACCTTTCCCATTTTTATTAGGATTTTTTTGTTATTTTGAGATACTATAAATACCTTAGGGTTTATCTTTAATTTGGTTACATACTTTTAATATTCATTTACGCTCTTTTAAAATACTTTTCCAATTGTTCTTGAGATATTGGATTTTTGTTCAATTATAGACTTCAGAGTTTATTCATGTTATTATTGTGCAATTGATTTTATGTGTTCTTCATTTATAATCATGGTTTCTTGCACAAACATGAGTAGCTAATCTCCTTGACTAGGGTTGTGGGAACCTAGTGGATTAGCTACGTAGAGGAAAATTGATACTCTTCTGCTCTAGGGTTTCTGCATGTATCTTAATCTTCTTCATGATAATTAATCTTAAGTATCTGCAGTAACTTGAGATAGACTGTATTCACATCCATCCTCACAAGAGAGCTTGTGATTGGGAAATAAAGATTAGGACAGTGATTTGGGGTTCACATCCACCTTTTAGTTCCTGCCATCCCATCTAATCACTTGATCCTACCCCGTGATAGTGAACTAACTTCATAGCAAGGGGCGACAAGGCAAAACCCTGACACTTACCCGGTAAAGGATGAAATTTATCTTAAACCATACCCGGTGGTTGATAAGACTTATCTTGCAGACTTTGCATGCTGAACAATAGAATAATTAGGTTGATCATGAGAAATATACAGAGTTAAGAAGCCATGGGAAACCCAGACCTAGTGTTCGTCTCATATTATCTACAACTCAAAAGCACTCAAGATCTGGTTACTAATTGCAATTGATACTAAAATCCCCCCATTTACTTTCCGATACTTCTCGAGCATTACACCAAGTCAAGTAACTATTCATGTTTTCCCTGTGGGATCGACCCCAACCTAGTTGTTTAATTATATTTCAATTGACCGTATTATACTTCCAATCGGAGTGTAGTTTTGGGCGACATCAATGAACAATCACTTTTCAAACCTCAGAGTCCAAAAGAAAACTCACAAATTAGCTAGTCGATGAATTTTCTTCAGCAAACCTCTCTTCTACTTCTCAATATGAGACTAACTCCTAGTGGACAACCTGCTAAGAGTATCAGCAAATCATTAGCTTTACCTTGGTGATAGTGCAGATTCATGTTGTAATCCTTTAGTAATTCAAGCCACCTCCTCTGCCTGGGTTTAATTCTTTTTGGGTGAACACATACTGGAAACTCTTATGGTCTGAGTAGATGTCCACATGCACTCCTTACAAATAGTGATACTAAATTTTTAATGCAAAAACCATGGTTGCTAACTCTAGATCATAAGTTTGGTAATTTTTCTCGTGCGCCTTAGTTGTCCAGAAGCCTAAGCTACTACTATTTTTTGGTGCATCACTACACAACCAAGTCCCACCCAGGATGCATCACAATTAACAATAAACCCCTAAGTACCTTTGGGAAGCGTCAAGACAGGGGCAGTAGTCAAACGATCCTAAAGTTTCACAAAACTGCCCTCTCAAGCATCAGACCATAAAAACTTTACCTTCTTGTGAATCGATATCGTTAGTGGAGTAGTTATTAATGAAAAAATTTCCACAAATCTATTGTAATAACCTAACAAATCCAAGAAGCTCCAAATGTCGGTTGGAGTCGAGTGTCTAGGCCATTTCTTCACCGCCTCAATCTTCTGTGGATTCTCTTTAATCCTTTCACTAGACAACATGCCCAAGAAAAGTCACAACACTGAAGAATTTTTTTCATAAAATTCCTGATCCATAAGGGTCTACAACATAATTTGGATATGATTGTCATGATCCTCCTCACTCTTGGAGTACACCAAGATAGCATTGATAATTACTATGACAAACAAATCCAGAAAATGTCTAAACACCCTATTCATAAGGTCTATGAGAGAAGCAAGAGCATTAGTCAATCCAAAAGAAATAACCAGTAACTCATAATGGCCATAGCAGGTTCGAAAGGAAGTCTTAGGAATATCAGCTTCCATAATCCTTAACTGATGGAAACCCAAATGGAGATCTAATTTAGAGAAACACCTAGCACACTAAACTTGATCAAAGAGATCATCAATCCTAGGAAGATGGTACTTATTTTTCATGGTGACTTTATTCAGTTGGTAGTAGTCTATACACATATAGATAGACCCATCTTTCTTCTGCACGAAAAGCACACGAGCACCCCAAGGAGAAGCACTAGGATGGACAGAACCCTTATTAAAGAGGTCTTTTAATTATTCCTTCAACTTTTAAGCTCCATATAAGACATTCTATATGGTGGAATAGATATGGGACGAGTATCGAGTAGAAGATCAATCCTAAAGTCTATCTCCCTATTAAGAAGAATTCAAGGAAGATCATTGGGAAAGACTTCAGGAAACTCATTAACCATAAGAGCATACTGCAAGGATGGTTTTCAAAGTTAGAATATTTGGCCCAAACCAAATCATATAGAAACCTCTTAAATATCAATTTTTGAACTCTAAGATAAGAAATAAACTTCCCTTTAGGAATGAGTGAACTCCATTCCCATTCTATCACTCATTTATTAAGATAATGAAAAGTGACATTTCAAGTTCCACAGTCCAAGGTAGCATGGCACTAATGAATCTATGCCATCCCCAATATTATATCCAAATCCACTATATCAAGATCTACCAAATCTACTACCATCTCCCAATGAAATACAGACTCAATAAAACCCTTATAGATTTTCATAGCAACAATGAACTCACCTACTAAGGTAGAAACTATGAAGGGGCTAGAAATATTCTCGAGACAAAAACCAAAGTGTACAGCCACATAATGAGTTACATAGGATAGGGTGGAACTGGGATCAAGCAATATATAAACATCACGCGAGAAAAGTTGTAATATACATAGGACAACATCTAGAGATGCCTTAGAATCCTAACAAGTAGACCATGCATATAAGCAATTACGACCATTTCTCATCTCTAAAGTAGAACCCTTCACAGTAGGAGTTGAAGAAGTGGCAAATGGGGTATTATTAGCCCCAGGTGCACCCCTAACTGAGGGGAAATCTTGTTGCATATTACGTGGATGCATAAAATTAAAGCACAAGTTCTATCATACATTATAATAACCATGGTGGAGCTTTCCACAAGTGCATCAATGAGGGTGATATGGGGCCTGAGCTACAAAGTTCATAAGGAGCACGTTTGCATCATCAATAGGCAAGCCCGCAAACACTCCCTTCAAATTCAGCAACTACATCATTGCGCTCGTAATGTCAAATTTTGTTCCATGATGTAATTTACGAGGAATGATAGCACCTATCTCAATTGGTATCTTCTCTTAGAACCTTGACAAGTAAGCATAACACCCTAAATTGGTCAGCTGTGAAAATTCCTACCCCTATTTAAACCCAATAACACATGATTGATGGAATACTATTGATATCTGACAACTGACTGAGTCTTGAGATCATGAAGATTTTTCCTGAGTCATAAGACTATCTGAAGTCTAAGGATTCATAGCTTGACTGAGAGTATCATGAAATCATGACATGGCTTTAGGTACACAGCTAATGTTTCGAGTACAAGTACCCCCAGGACTCGATGGAAGGAAACTGACCAAGCATAACTTACTTGAACATATAACTAACATCATAATCCATAATACATTTATAAAAGCATTCCATCAAAACATGTGATAGGCATAACTTGTACATACATGGGGATTTCATGATATCATACTAGTTGGGCATTAGTCCTTCATCTAGGCATTTAATCAAACACATGGTAGGCATAGCATATGTAGACAACATTATACAACAATTAATCATCATGATTCATCTCTAATTTCATCATCTAGGGTTTATTCATAGGTTCACATGAATATACATCTATACAAATCAATTTCCACATAAAATTGATCACCCAACATTGATTTGAATTCAACTGATCATTCTCAACATAAACAAAACAAAACCAACATGAAATTCATAAGGAAATCCATAAACTTAAACTTAGAAAAGAGATTCTTGGGCTTCATGGATGAAAGGAGTCCATGAATGAACACTACGCATACCTTGGTTCGTGATTTCGTGAAGATTGATGATGAAACCTTCTTGAATTTGAATCCCCAATAGAAACCCTATCTTGTTCTTGAGAGAAAATAGTATATTTTGGTCAGATGTTAATGTCTTTATTGTTAAAGCAGCTGGCCATTAAGATAGATAATGGCATCAAATTGATGCTGGCTCCTAAATCACATAATGCCTTGGCAAAATTCAAAGATCCAACAGTGTAAGGAATAGTGAAAGCTCCGGGGTCATCCTTCTTCTGAACTAGTGATCGGGTAGCGATGGCGCTGCAGTGATGAACATTATCTTTCAACTCATGGCTTGTTGCCCGCTTTTCCGTCAAAAGATCTTTCATAAATTTCGCATACCCAGGCATTTGTTCAAGTGCCTCCACCAATGGAACATTAATGGTCAGCTGCTTTAACATCAATCACCTGTCAAATATAGTGCTATATTTTGCCCATATTTTAGCTAAGTTTTGAGGACAAATTATATAATTCATGCACTTTTAGTCCTTTTTCCTGTAAGTGAGATAACGAACATGATTAGCAAGTTTTCAGGTATAAATGATGCAGAATTCAGCATTTTATGGATAACTTGACGCCAAAGAAAGCTTCACGAAAGGAGGAAAGCAAAGCTTGGACACCAAGGACCAAAAGTGACGCATGGAAAATCTGTCCCGGGCAAAAACAGCAATTCTAAAGACTTTGGGGACTAGAAGTAACTTATTAGGATTAGGATAATGATACCTTAACCTAGTAGGATTGGGTTAAGTAATTCATTAGCTTAGTAGGAATAGGATATGGGTATTATAAATACCCTATTTTGCTAGAGATTTTAATAATTCTCATTCTATTTTTAATTCATTCTTCTATTATTGATTCCTCTACTCTTCCAACCATTCTAATAATTCTACTTTTTATTCTTCTTCTATTCATCTATTCAATTCTTAATTTCCGCAATAAGAGAAACGTTACTTTGCAAAGAAGTCACGCCTAACGCCTACCACACCTTACTACACGAGATCTTTATTGTGGTATAATAATAATGTTTATTGTGATTTCCTTCGCACTCATGGGTAACTAAACTTCTCTGTTGGGGTTATGGAAGCCTTATGAGATACTATCTATTGCTATGAGTTTGTCAATTCGTGACACGAGTGTTGCTTATATCATTATTCTCTTCATCTTAATGCAAATTCTTGTGGCTGCAGACGCATAGAATACGCCAGTATAGCATTAACTTGTTTGAAAGAAAGGTTATATGTCTGGAAAAGAGATAATGTCAAGGTAATAGGGTTCCATCCCCTATTAAAAAGTTAGTGTCGTAACTGGATTAACCTCTTGGAGAATTTGTACCGCTAGATACGCTTTAAGCTCGAAAGAGTTAAAGTGAAATAGTCCTTGTTTAGGTCGAAAGACGCTTGGATTTACCATCGAATACAATTCTCTATAAGCACACGCATGTCTGAATTCCGCACAACTCATAGCCAATAGAGACGTACAACTCATAAGGTGGACATAACCCTAACTTCTCAATTCTCATTGTTTTACATATTACAAAACATTCGTTTTTTTACTTTGCTATTTTCCGTTTTTACTTTAATAGTTTGGTTACATTACTTGCACAACAAAACTCCCCCCTTTTTACGAGACTTGCACTAAAAGTCTAGTAATCTTTGCTTACTTGTTGACCAAGCTATTCCCTGTGGGATCGATACCCAACCCAGTTGGGTTCTATATTTGACAAACGACCGTTTTACACTCCGACGAGAGCTATAGATTGAGTGTTATCAAGTGGCAATCATCAGAAATAACCTCATCAACACATAAGACCTCTTCATCCGAAAAATAAGTCTTTAATGGCTCATATTCCTCATCGATAGGATTTTTAGCCAAATGATCCGCTAAGGCTTGAGCTTTCATTGCAGTTTATGTCACATAGATAATATCAAACTCTGTGAGTAGCATCTGCCATTTTGCAAGTCTGTCTATGGGCATAGGCTTCTGAAAAATATACTTTAAGGGATCCATACGAGAGATAAGGTAAGTAGTGTAAGATGACAAGTAATGCTTCAGCTTTTGTGCTACCCAAGTTAAGGCGCAACATGTCTTTTCAAGAAGAGTATACTTAGCCTCATAAGTGGTAAACTTTTTACTAAGGTAATAGATAGCCTGTTCTTTTCTACCTGTGATATCATGTTGACCCAATACACAACCCAAAGAATTGTCTAACACAGACATATACAATATCAAGGGTCTGTCTGGCTCCGGAGGAACCAAAATAGGCGGATTCGACAAGTACCTCTTAATTCTGTCAAATGCCTCTTGACATTCCTTAGTCCATTAAACTTTAGCATTCTTATTTAACAACATGAACATCGGCTCACAGGTTGTTGAAAGTTGGGTAATGAATCTACTGATATAATTCAACCTTCCAAGTAAGCTCATCACCTCCAATTTATTTTTTAGTAGAGGTAAATCTTAAATAGCTTTTATTTTTTAAGGATCTAACTCAATGCCGCATCGACTGACTATAAACCCCAAGAGTTTTACCGATGGAACTCCAAATACATATTTTGCTGGGTTAAGTTTGAGATCATACTTTCAAAGAATTTCCTCAGATATCTAACATGGTCAGACTGCTCTCTTGACTTAATGATCACGTCGTCCACATAAACTTCAATCTCTTTATGCATCATGTCATGGAACATTATAGTCATTGCCCTCATGTAAGTTGCCCCAGCATTTTTTAATCCAAAAGGCATAACTCGATAATAATATGTTCCCCATGTCGTGATAAATGATGTCTTTTCTGCATATTTTGGATCCATGATAATCTAGTGATACCCCGCATAACAATCCATAATAAACGTAAGATCATGTTTGGCACAATTGTCCAACAAATTATGGATTTTGGAAAGTGGAAAATTATCTTTCGGACTTGCTTTATTTAGATCACGATAATCAACACACATCTGAACTTTGCCATCCTTTTTTGGAATAGGGACAATATTTGCCAACCAAGTAGGATATTGGGCCACCCGAATGACTTTAGCTTCAAGTTGCTTCGTAATTTCCTCTTTGATTTTTACACTCATATCAGTTTTAAGCTTCCTTAACTTTTGCTTGACAGGAGAGAAAGCAGGATCAATTGGCAACTTATGAACTACCAAATCAGTACTCAAACCGGGCATATCATTATAAGACCACGCAAAAATGTCTTTGTACTCAAGCAAAGCTTCAATTATAGCTTTCTTTTGTTATGGTTGAGCATGTACATTTATCTCAGTCTCTCTAATATTTTCATGATCTCCTAAATTAATCACTTCAGTTTTATCCAAATTGGGGTTTGACTTGTTCTCAAACTGTTTGAAATCTTTGCTTATATCTTCAAATATTTCCTCATCATTATATTCAACTTCTTTATTCATTATTTCATAATTAGATTGGTTTTTTAAATCTGTTTGGCAATTCTTCATGCATGTCATATAATTAGAATCGGCTTAGAAAAAACTATATGATAGAAAATAAATAAGTAAATATTGGACACAAAATAAAACAAAAGGAAACTGCATTTTATTTAAAACAAATATAGAAAGAGTTTTAACCTGAAATACCAAGTCAAAGATCTGAAATACGATCCTAGAACGATTTAAATTATAGAAAGAAAAACAAAGAAACTACCAAGACTGAAAGAAAAACAAACAAACTACCAAGTCTCCTTCACAGTAGGTAGAGGAGTGGCCTCCTAATTGTTAAGCTGGACACCAGTGCCAATAAACTGCACATCTGCCTTGCTGCTACCTTTTCCCATTTTCAACCATATCATCTTCAATGAACATGTTCTAGAAAAGGTCAATCAACTCGGTATCATCATCATTCATTGACTCTACAGCAGACTCAAAGCACTGACTTTGATGAAGGACTCGTAAAGTGGCGGTATCAGCTTGGTAAGTGACCATGACTCTTTCTAATGCTTTTTAGCCTTCTTATGTCTTCAGCAGTGGGCTCATATCCCAAACCAAAGGTACCGAGGTTCTCATAGAGGTTTACTGGATGAGCCCTGCCTTGCAAAAACATTCCTAAACCTTTTCCTGGTTCGAAACCCTACTTTAACATTTCATTAACTACCAGAACAGATGTTGCGGACAGTTGTGGTTTTGGGATGAGATTCCCCTCGAGGATATGCTCAACAACCACTACCTCAAAAGCTTTATGAATTAGCACTCTATCTGTAATGTCTGCTTCAATAGAGGAAATGGAGTAGTCTTTATACATGGATAAGTCTCCTTCACCGTGAACAACTATTTTTTGCCTATCGTTTTCAAATTTGACCATTTGATGCAGCGTAGATGTGACTGCTCCAGCCCTATGAATCCATGGCTTTCCCAATAACATATTATATAAAGCATCAATGTTCAACACTTGGAAATCCATAACAAAGTCCACAGGTCCAATTGTCAATATGAGTTCTATTTCACCAATGGCATCGGTTTTTTATTCGTCAAAACCTTTGACGCATACATTATTAGGTTAGATCCTTTCCATAGTAATATCCAACTTTTTCAAAGTTGACACAGGACAAATGTTAGCACCTGACCCTCCATCAATCAACACTTGAGTGATGATGGAATGCTCATATTTCACATTAATGCAGAGACCTCTATTATGTCTGGTACCTTCTATAGGCAATTCTTCATCTGAGAAAGTGATCTTATTTACATCAAAGATCCTTCCAACAATTTTTTCCAGTTGATTCACTTTAATCTCACTGGAACACATGCCTCATTAAGAATCTTCATTATAGCCTTGCGGTGCTCCTCTGAATGTATCAATAAAGACACCAAAAAAATTTATGTTGGTGTTTTCTTCAACTGTTCTACAACAGAATATTCTGGCAATTTTATTTTTTTTAAGAATTCTTCGGCCTCTTCTTTAGTAACTAGTTTCTTGACTGTCATTTGTTCCTCATTGCCTTGTTTATTTTTTCTTAACTCCATTAGGGCATAACACCTTCCAGAATGGGTTAATCCCCCTTACTTCATCCACCTCTACGACTATTTCTTTCCCCTTGTGCATCACCACAACGCTATCGTAGTTCCAGGGGACCACCTTGTTATTAACCATAGGCAGCTGTGACACTGGTTTAATAACAATAGGAGCTATAGGATCTCCTTTTATGATTAAAAGAGGCTTAGTTGGTCTTCCAGGAATAATGAGCTTTGGTTTTACTTGACCTGACCCAACATTTTCTAGAATCTCTTTTCTCACGACCAAGGAAACTTTCGATGATTAGAATTTTATTATCACCTCCTTAACTTCTACAGGTTTTTCTTTCATCAAATCTACAGCATTTACTGATTTTTCCAAATCAGTTTTAATTTTAATGATCGGCTTGAAGAAAATCGTAGCATCTTCACCAGTAGGTATCAATTCGAGCATGTTTGTTTCATTATGATCTGGCAACAGATTTTGATTAACATTCGGAGCATCTGGACTTTGTACCATGATCTGTTGTGTGTCAATCAGCTCCTGAATAGCTCTTTTCAGCTACCAATATTTCTCTATGTCATGCCCAAAGGCATTAGAACAGTACACACATCTTTTGAAACAATCCAAGTTTTTCGGTAGAGGATTCGAAATCCTTTTTGCAATTGGTCTTAAAACATTTATGTCCCTCAATCTTTAAAACAATCTTGCCTAAGATATTCAATCGGAGTGAAATTATATTTTCCCATGTTATCCATCTTGAAGTCTGCTCTAGGTCAGAAAGTAGATCTAGGGGGACCTTGTCGAACTTCTGGGATTGTAGGATGATTTTGGATGGCTGGTGCACGCCATTGTGGGTATAAAGGATCCCGAGCATATGGTTGTGCATTGTAAATAGGATACTGGGGGGATGGAATGAAATATAATGGATTCTGCGCGTAAAGTTGACGCGCACCTCTCCAATTTAATCATGGATCGGGCACAACAGTTGCTACATCCTCTTTTCTTTTCTTGTCTTTTCCCCGAAACTCCCTACGCCACTTTGAATTATCTGTGTTGTTGCTTTCAAAGTGGCTTGGATGATAATCTTTTTTGATTTTATTCCATTCTCTACCATCTCTCCAACTTTAATAACTTTAATAAATGTGCTTCCAATAGTAGAAAGTAAGTGGTGAAAATAATCAGGTTTTTGTGCTTACAGAAAGATATCGATTATTTCAAATTCCTTTATCGATGGTCTAACTCTTGAAGCCTGCTCTCTCCATCTGACAGCATATTCTCGAAAACTTTCAGTCATCTTTTTTCTCATATTGGCAAGCGTAGTGCGATCTGGCACAATCTCAATGTTATATTAAAACTGCTGAATGAAATCCCTAGCCATGTTATCCCATACGTGCCAATGGGAAATGTCTTGGTTAATAAACCATTCAGAAGTTATTCCTTCCAGGCTTTCTCCAAAGTAAGCCATGAGCAATTCTTCTTTTCCTTATGCTCCCCTTAATTGATTTCAGAACTTTTTTAAGTGAGCCACAGGATCTCCATGGCCTTCGTATTTGTGAAACTTGGGCATTTTGAACCCCATCGGCAAATGGACATTCGAAAACATGCACAAATCTTTATATGAAACACTTTTTGGTCCTCATAATCCTTGCATATTTATCATACTCTACTTCAAGCTTCTTACTTTTCTACCCATCTCCTTTTTCTCCTCATTCTTAATAATCTTCTCAATCACGATAGGAGAATTATGTTGATGAGCATGATAATGTGGATTTTGGGGTTTGAAATTCATTTCAAGAGGATACAACAAATCATGACTTAGTTCCCGCATACTCTTCTGTACTGTCGATTGAAGACCCTCAGTAGCTGGTGCAACAGAAGTGAAAAGTGGGTTATTTGTGACAGATAAATTTGGTGGACACATGGAAGAAGTACCTGCAGCGCCAGACACATTAGCATATGGGCCAAATCCAGGCGGGTAAACTGGATTGCTAGTTTGAGCTTGAGCAGGATTTGGCTCATTCATATTCGTAAGTCCAGGGATTGAGGAAGGCGGGGCTTGTCCATTTAACCAATCTTGGTACAGTTCTGCCATTTGTTGTTTCAATAACTTAACCTCTTCCATTGATGCTAATTCTGGTGAAATCAACTAATTTTGCTCCTCCTCACTGTCAGATCCTACACCCTCTTTGCGGGTTATTTTTCTTTTCCCTTGTATCTGGTGTTGTACGGATGTGATATCAGTTTAAACCACAAACTAACCACCAACTACTTTATCTTTCTGTGACCAAGTAGCAAATGGGTAAGTGTTACATATTTAACACATTATAATGCCATGTTGTATGTTATGCTTCTAGATGCATTTTTCAACCTATCATGGAAGGCCTTATGTTTCATCCCGGCTTTTCTAGGCGCACTTTTTTGAAAAATTTGGATCAAACCCTCTGAGGGTTGCCTACGTATCATGCCAAGACATGAATCAGATCTTGCGTAGTTCGGGAAAATGAACAAATGATTGATTCTTCTTTTTTTAAGAAAATAAATAAAGTAAGTGAAGTAAAATTTATATAATATATATAGAAATAAATGATCAATTTCATTACATTCCATAATTTTCAAATACAAATACGATAGAATAAATGATCCAACTCCTAAGATAAAACCTACTAACTGACATCTGACAATAAAACTAAACTTAATCAAATATGATTAGCTACAAGACATAACATCTGAACAAGAAATTTTTAAACTGAAACTGAAAACTATGATAAAGGAAACAACTATCCACTCATACAACTGAACCCCAATGTCTCAAAGTCTTCAACTGATTCTTGTAGCTTCAGCATGCTCAATCAAGGAGAATTCGGATTAATATGACCTCCCAAACCCAAGTATATGTCCTCCAATAACGTGGTGAGACACTGTGCGAAGGCTGGTACTTCTGCTAAAAAGTCTTCACGATCTAACTGCTGATAATCCAAATCCATTTCGGCGGCATCCTGTGATACACGATGGACCTTACCTCGAAGGGAACTGAAGGCCTGATCCCGTTCTTGGGCCTATCGGTCTCAGGAATCAATCATCTTTCTTGCAAAGTGTTCACGAGCAGAATCAACCTCTAACTATTCTCGCAATATCCCTCTTTCATGGATCCACTGAGATCTATCTCGATCAAATTTTTCTTGCATGTTCTTTTCAACTTCTTGCAACTGCTGTCGGTGAGATACGGCAAGTTTTGCAATGTGTGACCCCCTAGTGGCAGCTAGTTTGATTTGTCCCCGAAGTGCGACCTCAAAATCCACTGACTTAGCTTTTTCTTCAGCAAATTCCTTTTATTATTCTTCTATTTTTTCCCCTAGCATGCTTTAATTCTGCTCTCAAAGCTTGGTTGGCTTCATGATGTTCTCGCATGGCTCTCTCGATTCCTATTCTGATTACAGCTCCTTGATATATAGGTCCCTTAACCGTTCTTTCTGGTCTGACTAGTGGACTCGACTGTTCTTCTAACCATTCATGATAGTCTGGGTGTACTTCTCCTTTCTCATGCTCTTCGACTATTATTTCAATTCCTATGATATGACAACCATCCCAAATTTGATGGGTCAATCCCTCTTGAAGTGGAATCTCTGGTTTGACCTCAAATACAAACTTGGCCATATTTTTTGTTATGGGAATTACTTGACGTCTGCCTAGCTGACGTAGGACCCTCAATGGAACATACAGTTGAACACCCCAAATACCCATTAATAACAAGAACGTCTGAAAAGTGGAACTATATATGACCTGTCTCTGTAATGCCCCGATTTTCTGAATCGGAATGCTACACGGTGCTCATGACCTCGAGGGACCACAAGCTAACCCATGACTGATATCTGTACCTGTACACTGCATAATATATATATATATAATACATGGAAAACCTGAACATGCAGGCCATAAGGTTCAACTGAAGAAATATAGTAACATCCACGGGGTAATGAATACCCAAAACAACTGAATATAAAACTGAATACTGAATCTAATAGCTAAATCTGACTAAATATGAAAACCTCTAAGTACTGTCTGAATAAGGAGTTGAAGGAACATGTATCCAACTAACTCCACAAAACTGAACTGAAGTAATAAATGAATAAATCAAATTATATTATCCTCGAATGGATGAGGACTCACTGCAACACTGCGACTGGAAAGCTACTGCTGGTCTGGAACTCATGGCTCTGGACCTATAGTGTAACATGAAAAGAAAGTACCATAGCGCAAATGCATCAGTACAACTGGAGTACTGAGTATACGAGTGAGGTAGGCTAATGCAAAGGGTTTGCATGCATGAATAATGCTAACTGACTGACTGATATGAACATAAGAGTACAAACATACATACATATTAACTGAGATCGTGAGTACGTGGTAGCTAAATCTGTACGCTAATACATGACTGGAACTGTAGTTCTGATACATGAGAGACTGTGTCTGACAGTCCTGAATATGGTAGAACTCTCTAAGTCCCATGCTATAACTGAATTTGATTGTATCTAACAGTCCTGGTATACTGATATCTGAAGAACTGTCTGAGTTCTTTTATTGAGACTGATACTAAAACTGTGGGAGGTAGTTGTTTAACCAACATGCCCCATGTATACCATTATGGCTAAGCTGGGGTCCAATCTCTACCCCGACTGGAGGGGAGTCAATACCGCGCCACTGGTAAGGACAATTGTGAGTGACCCTTATCTGGCAGGTACTCAAAGTGAGAACGGTGGGACCCTAAACTGACAGGTTAAGCCACCTCATCAACCCTAATCTGATAGGTTAAGATGTCTCAACCTACGCTGGCTACGTAGTTCTGGAACACAAGGATGACTGCTAAGAATCACACCCTGAACTGGCAGGTGAGTTCCCATCCTTGGGTTCACTCGGTGATAACTTCTACTCCCATCTAAAGGGACTGAACATAATTGAACTGGTTGTACATAGACTGAATAACTGACATTCGTTAACTGACGGAGTAGTACTATTATCTGAGAGTTAACTGAGATCATGAGATTTCTGATGTTTCCTGAGTCACATGACTGACTGAGTTCTATAGAGTATAGCTTGACTGAGATTTATCGTGTCACATGACATGGCTCTAGGCACACAGCTATATTTTTCGGGTACGAATACCCTCAGGACTCAATAGAAGGAAACTGGCACACATGAAATAACTTGATCACAAGATTAGAGTCCACAATTCACAATATTATAAGTAGGGGATAGTATACTTCATGTATTTATTCACATCTCAACATGGTAGGGAGAGCATGGATACATTTCGTGTATATAATTCATATTTCCATTATCACACATGCTTCATGCCACAACAACAACAACACATAAATAGCATGGAAATTTATATGGAAGTGTATAGCTAATATGGACTTGTCATTTAGATATCATGGAATCATGTAATTATGGGTTTCTAGCATCCTAGGAATTTTATCAAACACCTTGCATGCATTCTTCAAAGAATAGGTGGATTTCATACTTGCATCACATCAAACCACCTAAAGTTCATGTTTTTCAACTAACAACCACATATATTTCATGAAAACATCTTTAGATATTATTTTGAAACTTAAACAACAATCATCAACATGTACATGCTTATATCACCACAAAAATTTTACAAAATAACATTTAAAAACATGGTTCTTGAGCTCTATGAACGGATTGGATCCATAGATGAACACTACGCATACCTTAGATTAAGAATTTGTGGAATCTACGGTTGAATTTGCTTGAAGCTTGAAACCCCAATGGAAACCCTAGACTTGTTCTTGACTGTTCTTGAGTGAATTTTGATAAAATTAATGTAAAGGGCTTCTTTGGAGATTCAATCCCGTGTTTAAAGAGTATATATAGGGTTTTGGTAAGTTACCATATTGCCCTTGAGGAGTTTAAAACGAAAACTGAAAATAACGCAAAATTTATCCCAATTTAGGGCCCCAGCGCGACGCGGAGCTTGGTAAAATGCCAATTATTGCGACCTGGAAGCTTGGCGCAAAGTAGGTCTATCACGGAGGCTTTCTGTAAATTGGCGAGTGCCATTTTGGCCTCCGGAGCGATGCGTCATGCCCTGAAATGGCATTCGTCTTACAGCAGAAACTTAAAATAGCCATAACTTCTTCACCGGGTGTCCGTTTTAGGCGAATTTGATATTGATGGAAATATTATTAAATTATATATCTGTTGGTAGGTCATGGGATCAAAAATTCGTAGTATAATGATAGATATGCTCATTTGAAGTTGACGATACTAATATCCTTCTCAAGAATTCAATCGGTAAGGAATGTTTTGATTCGCACAATAGCTAGGACATATTTAAGACCTTAATTCACATCAACCTTGATCATGAAACTACCAAGGAACCATGATGTACTATGCATGAGTGTGAAATATGGAGCTAATAATGATTTGGATTTTTTGGGGTATTACAATATCTCCCCTTTGGGAACATTCGTCCTCGAATGAGACTTAACTGAGAGGGAAGAATAAGACAAGTCAAACATGAACTGAACATGAAGGAATGAAACATGATCTCATGACTGGCATGCTAAACATACTAAACTCATGCATAGCTGGCGCATGGATAACTGGTACATGGATACGTAACTGAGCAATCTGATAAACTGAGCTTCTCAAGATGAGAATGCATATCTGATGCATGATCTTATAATTGAACTGATACATGAATGCATGACTGAGTATGCAACGGTAATAGATACCAAATTTAAACTGGGGACATGAACATGAAACTAAATAAGATTAAGGAGAACTGTTACCTTGAGCTTGATCTAAATTTGTGGGGAAGAGGTGAGGATACTTGGTACGCATATCTGTTTCTGTTTCCCAAGTAGCTCCCTCATGAGACTGATTTCGCCAAAGAACCTTAACTAGAGGGACTTCTTTGTTCCTCAATCGACGAGTCTGATAGTCTAAGATTTTGACTAGAATCTCTTCATAAAAGAGGTTGTTCTGAATGTTAATGCTCTGAATAGGGACTAAAACTGTTGGGTCACCTATGCACTTCTTGAGCAAAGAGACATGGAAGACTAGATGAACTGAGGCTAGATCTGAAGGCAATTCTAGATCATAAGCTACCTTGCCGAAGCGACTGAGAATCCTGAAGGGAACGATATATCGGGGACTGAGTTTCCCTTTCTTGCTGAACCTCTTCACTCCCTTCATAGGAGAGATCTTAAGATAGACATAGTCGTTGACCTTGAACTCGATATCCTTTCTACGAACATCTGCATAAGACTTTTGTCGGCTCTGAGCAGCCCGGAGTCTCTCTCTGATCAACTAAACTTTCTCTAAGGCGTCGAATACTAAGTTAGGACTTATGACTAAGGCCTCACTAACTTCGAACTAACCGATCGGAGATCTACATCTCCTACCATAGAGAGCTTCGAATGAAGCCATCTGAATACTGGAATGATAGCTATTGTTGTATGCAAACTCAATTAAGGCCAAGTGGTAATCCCAACTTCCCTTGAAATCAATTGATACGCCCTTAGCATATCTTCAAGAGTATGAATGGTCCTTTCTTCTTGACCATCTGTCTGAGGATAAAATGTTGTACTAAGATGAACTTGGGTATCGAGACCCTTTTTGAATGCTTTCCAGAAGTGAGAGGTGAATTGGGTACCTATGTCTTAGATGATAGATGAGGGAACACCGCGTAATCTAACCAACTCCCTGATGTAGAGTTTGGCATAATCCTCGACTGAATAGGAGGTACGAACTGGAAGGAAATGGGCTGACTTGGTCATTCTATCTATAATGACCCAAACTGAATTATGCTGATGACGAGTTCTAGGCAAATCCATCACGAAGTCCATGTTCACTTCTTCCCACTTCCAAGTAGGAATGGTGAACTCCTGCATGGAACCACTAGGTTTTTGATGCCCTATCTTAACCTGCTGACATGTAGAGCACTTAGCCACAAACTCTGCAACATCAGTCTTCATCCCACTCCACCAATAGATCTCCCTCAAATCGCGGTACATCTTAGTAGCCCCTGGATGAATGGAGTATCGCGCACCATGCCCTTCTACAAGAATTTGTTGCCTTAAGTCATCTACACCTGGAACGTACAAACGACCTTGACAATGAAGAACACCATCTCCCCCTTGGGAGAAAACCTGAACTTTCTGATTTTGAATTGACTCTTTCAGCTTGACAAGGCTAGGATCCATGTATTGCTTTTCTTTTACCTCGGAAACTAGAGATGACTCTGAACTACTCTGAACACATACACCACCCTCTGAAGAGTCGACTAAGCGAATGTCTAGTCTGGCAAGCTGATGGATTTCCTGAGCTAACTTTTTCTTGCTATCCTTAACGTGAGAAATACTTCCCATGGAGAGTCTACTGAGAGCATCGGCCATAACGTTGGCCTGGCCCAGATGATAAAGGACACTCATGTCATAGTCCTTCAAGAGCTCTAACCACCTTCTCTGACGAAGATTGAGATCTTTTTTAGAAAAGACATACTAGAGACTCTTATGATCTGTGAAGACATCTACATGAACTCCGTAAATCTAATGCCTCCAAATCTTCAAGCCAAAAACTATGGCTGCTAACTCAAGATCATAAGTAGGATAATTCTTCTCATGGGGCTTTAATTATCTGAAGGCGTAGGCTATGACCTTACCATGCTGCATGAGGACACAACCTAAACCCACTCTGGATGCATCACAATATACTACGAACCCATCTAAACTATTTGGAAGAGCTAGAACTGGAGCTATAGTGAGTCGAGTCTTCAATTCCTGAAAACTCTTCTCGCATGAAACTTGACCTTTTTCTGAGTCAATCTGGACATAGGAGATGCAATAGAAGAAAATCCCTCAACAAACCGTATGTAATAGCCAGCCAAACCCAAGAAACTCCTGATATCTGTTGGAGATACGGGTCTGGGCCAGTTTCTTACCGCTTCGGTTTTCTGAGGATCTACTCTAATGCGCTCACCGGAAATAATATGGCCAAGGAATTCTACTGATCTTAGCCAAAACTCGCACTTACTAAACTTGGCGAATAACTGATGATTTTTTAGGGTCTGAGGAACAATTCTGAGATGATATGAATGATCACGCTCAGTGCGAGAATAGACCAGAATATCATTTATAAAGACTATGATGAACATGTCCAAGTACGTCTTAAACACACGGTTCATCAAGTCCATGAAAGTTGTAGGGGCATTGGTTATACCAAAGGACATGACTAGAAATTCAAAGTGACCATACCGAGTACGGAAAGCTGTCTTCGAGATGTCACATTCTCTAACTCTGAGCTGATGATAGCCTGATCTGAGGTCTATCTTGGAGAAATAACTGGCACCCTGAAGTTGGTCGAACAGGTCATCTATTCTGGGAAGTGGATACCTATTCTTGACCGTAACTTTGTTGAGCTGACGGTAATCAATACACATCCTGAGAGAACCATCTTTCTTGCGCACGAATAAGACTGGCACACTCCATGGGGATACACTGGGCCTGATGAATCCCTTATCTAAGAGATCCTTCAACTGATCTTTCAGTTCCTTAAGTTCTACTGGTGCCATGACATTGACCAGGAATGAGAGCAGAATGAGCCTAACGACGTACCTTCAACTCAAAAGGCTAAGCCAATAAGAGAGAGATGTCTCCTTCCATGTGAAAGTTCTGTATGGAGGGATAGAGATAGGTTGAGTATCTGAGAGAAGGTCTATGCTGAAGTCTATTTCCCATTAGGGAGGAATGCCTGGAAGATCTTCGGGAAAGAGATCTGAATATTCACTAACCACTGGGACTAATTCAAAACTGGGAGATTTGTAACTGGAATCTTTAACATGCACGAGATGATACATACACCCCTTAGAAATTATTTTCCTTGCTCGGAGGTAGGAAACAAGCTGACCCCTGAACGCTGAAACACTACCCTCCCACTCTAAGGCAGGCTCATTTGGGAACTGAAACTGAAATATCCTATTTCTGCAGTCGATTGTGGCATAATAGCAGGAATGAAGCCAATCCATGCCGAGAATGACATCAAAGTTCGTCATCTCTAACTCGACTAAATCTGCTGACATGGATTTCTGAAATATCATAATTGGGTAGTTCCTGTATACCCATCGGGCTATGATGGTTTTGCCCACTGGGGTAGAGACTGAAAAGGGCTCTGCTAAAATCTTGGGACTGATTCCGAAATCGCCTTCTATGTATGGAGTAACAAAAGACAAGGATGCACCTAGGTCTAGAAAAGCATAAACATGAACATGGAAAATTTGTAACGTACCAGTAACGACCTCAGAAGAATTTTCCTGATCCTATCAGTTCTGAAGAGCATAGAGTCTATTTGGGTGTTGCCCACTAGTAGTACTGGAAGTGGCACCTTGTTGGTTCGGGCGACCGGACTGAGCTGCTGAATGAATTTGCTGACCCTGAAGACCTGACTGTGGACACTCTCTAATCCTGTGGCCTGGCTTGCCACAACCAAAACAGACATCACTACCGGCTCTGCAAATACCCTTGTGGTTCTTACCACAATCCTAACAAAGGGGATTTGTTCAGGCACTGCTAACACTACCCTGAGATTTAGAGCCTGGCACTTTATCTCTGTTGTCGTCTCTAAATTTTGGCACTGGGGCACTAGCGGAGGAAGGAGTTGGAGCTGCTGACTTAGGACAAAACTACGAACGCCCTCCCTCTGATTTGGGCTGAGCAAAACTACAACTGCCTGATTTTGCTCTCTTATTCTGCCTCTCTCTAGTCCTAACCTTCTGTTCCTCTATCTGCTGAGCATGGGTCATGAGTCTAGCTAAGGTTATATCACTGTTCAGCATCGCAGATCTACACTCATTCACCACGCTATCGTTCACCCCTGATATGAACTTGCTCATCTTAGCCCTATTGTTTATAACCACATGAGGGGCATACCTGGCTAGCTGAGTAAATCTGAGAGAATACTCCCTAACCATTATATTTTCCTTCCTGAGGTTGATGAACTCAAGAACTTTGGCTTCCCTCAGCTCTTGGGGAAAGAATCAGTCTAGAAAAGTCGTGACAAATTTCTCCCACCCAATGGGACCTACGCCATCTACCCTCTCGGACTTCTACTGTTTGTACCAAGTGTGAGTCATAGCTTGTAACTGATATGCGGCTAACTCATCACTCTAAATAGAAGTAACACCCATGATGTCAATGACCTTCTGAACTTGGTCAATGAACTCCTGAGGGTCTTCATCAGACTTAGACCCATGGAAAGATAGAGGGTTCATTCGGGTGAAGTCCCGAATCCTAACTGCTGCGGAATTCGCCACTATATTGGCCGGAATAGCTGGTAGCCTTTAATTTTGGGCAGCCACAGACTGAGCTAGTGTGGTGAATGCGTCTATAAACTCCGCATGAGAAACATGTTCGCCCAAAGGATCTTCGGGCTGAGGAGCTGGCTAGTTTCTTCTCTTTGGGGCCATATTCTGAAACAAGAGAAGAACGGATTAGACTGGGAGTTTAACTTGAGATTATGCTCAATAGCACGAGATGAATACTGAAAGAAGGGAAACTGTTCCTAAAACATCTTATAGCCTCTTGTACATAAATGTGGCGCGCAACACACCCAAGCACAAGACTCTACTAGATGCAGCTTTTAGAATTCTTAGGACTCTATTGAATCTTAGGCTCTAATACCAAGTTTGTAACGCCCTAATTTTCTGAATCGGAATACTACACGGTGCTCATGACCCCGAGGGACCACAAGCTAACCTATGACTGATATCTGTACCTATACACTGCATAATATACATATAATACGCAGAAAACCTAAATATGTAGGCCATAAGGTTAAACTGAAGAGATATAGTAACATCCATGAGGTAATAAATACCCAAAACAACTGAATATAAAACTGAATACCGAATCTGATAGCTAAATCTGACTAAATATGAAAGCCTCTAAGTATTGTCTGAAGAAGGAGTTAAAGGAACATGTCTCCAACTAACTCCGTAAAACTGAACTGAAGTAATAAATAAATAAATCAAATCATATTATCCTCGAATAGATGAGGACTCACTGCAACACTGCGATTGGAAAGCTACTGCTGGTCTGGAACTCGTGGCTCTGGACCTATGGTGTAACATGAAAAGAAAGCACCATAGCGCAAATGCGTCAGTACAACTGGAGTACTGAGTATACGAGTGAGGTAGGCTAATGCAAAGGGTTTAGATGCATGAATAATGCTAACTGACTGACTGATATGAACGTAAGAGTACAAATATACATACATAGTAACTGAGATCGTGAGTACGTGGTAGATAAATCTGTACGCTAATACATGACTGGAACTGTAGTTCTGATACATGAACGACTGTTTTTTACAGTCCTGAATCTGGTAGAACTCTCTAAATCCTGTGCTATAACAGAATTTGACTGGATCTAATAGTCCTGGTATACTGATATCTGAAGAACTGTCTGAGTTCTTTTACTGAGAATGATACTGAAACTGTGGGAGGTAGTTGTTTAACCAATATGCCCCATGTATACCATTATGGCTAAGCTGGGGTCCAATCTCTACCCCGACTGGAGGGGTGTCAATACCGCGCCACAGGTAAGGACAGTTGTGAGTGACCCTTATCTGGCAGGTACTCAAAGTGAGAACGGTGGGACCCTAAACTGATAGGTTAAGCCACCTCATCAACCCTAATCTGATAGGTTAAGATGTCTCAACCTACGCTGGCTACGTAGTTCTGGAACACAAGGATGACTGCTAAGAATCACACCCTGAACTGGCAGGTGAGTTCCCATCCTTGGGTTCACTCGGTGATAACTTCTACTCCCATCTAAAGGGACTGAACATAATTGATCTGGTTGTACATAGACTGAATAACTGACATCCGTTGACTGACGGAGTAGTACTATTATCTGAGAGTTAACTGAGATCATGAGATTTCTGATGTTTCCTGAGTCACATGACTGACTGAGTTCTATAGAGTATAGCTTGACTGAGATTTATCGTGGCACATGACATGGCTCTAGGCACACAGCTATATTTTTCGGGTACGAATACCCTCAGGACTCAATAGAAGGAAACTGGCACACATGACATGACTTGATCACAAGATTAGAATCCACAATTCACAATATTATAAGTAGGGGATAGTATACTTCATGTATTTATTCACATCTCAACATGGTAGGGAGAGCATGGATACATTTCGTGTATATAATTCATATTTCCATTATCACACATGCTTCATGCCACAACAACAACAACACATAAATAGCATGGAAATTCATATGGAAATGTATAGCTAATATGGACTTGTCATTTAGATATCATGGAATCATGTAATTATAGGTTTCTAGCATCCTAGGAATTTTATCAAACACCTTGCATGCATTCTTTAAAGAATAGGTGGATTTCATACTTGCATCACATTAAACCACCTAAATTTCATGTTTTTCAACTAACAACCACATATATTTCATGAAAACATCTTTAGATATCATTTTGAAACTTAAACAACAATCATTAACATGTACATGCTTATATCACCAATAAAATTTTACAAAATAACATTTAAAAACATGGTTCTTGATCTCTATGAACGGATTGGATCCATAGATGAACACTACGCATACCTTAGATTAAGAATTTGTGGAATCTACGATTGAATTTGCTTGTAGCTTGAAACCCCAATGGAAACCCTAGACTTGTTCTTGACTGTTCTTGAGTGAATTTTGATAAAATTAATGTAAAGGGATGTTTTGGAGCTTCAATCCCGTGTTTAAAGATTATATATAGGGTTTTGGGAAGTTACCATATTGCCCTTGAGGAGTTTAAAACGAAAATTGAAAACTACGCAAAATTTATCCCGATTTAGGGCCCCGGCACGACGCGGAGCTTGGTAAAATGCCAATTATTGCGACCTAGAAGATTGGCGTGAAGAACGGCTATCGTGGAGGCTTTCTGGAAATTGACGAGTGCCATTTTGTCCTCCGGCGCAATGCGCCATGCACTGAAATGGCATTCGTCTTACAGCAGAAACTTAAAATAGCCATAACTTCTTCACCGGGTGTCTGTTTTAGGTGAATTTGGTATCGATGGAAATCTTATTAAATTATCTATCCGTTGGTAGGTAATGGGATCAAAAATTCATAGTATAATGAGATATATGCTTGTTTGAAGTTTATGATACCAATATCCTTCTCAAGAATTCAATTGGTAAGGAATGTTTTGATTCGCACAATAGCTAGGACATATTTGAGACCTTAATTCACATCAACCTTGATCATGAAACTACCAAGGAACCATGATGTACTGTGCATGAGCTTGAAACATGGAGCTAATATTGAGTTGGATTTTTTGGGGTATTACAGCCTCCAGGGGAACCAAGAGAGATTCCAAGTGATTTTATCTGCAGTCAGAGAACGAAAAAGTTTATCCCAATCTCTAATTCCTTCTGGACACTTATATTTCTCCATTATTTTCTCGTAATCATTGATGTGATTGAATCTTTCAGGATTTAACCTTGCCACTGTAGGACGTCGGTAAAGATGCTCCATAATCCACATCTGTAGCAAAATATTACATCTCTCAAAAAAACTCTTTTTCTTCTGACAAACGGTCTGAGCACAGTAAATATCGGCCAAGATCATTGGTACCATGGTGTAATCTTTCTTAATCAGTATCTATACCACTCCAGCTAAACGAATATTAATTTTTCTCTCTCTCCTCGAGAAGACCATAGTGCCTATAAAGGCTACCATGAATGCAAACCGTCTATGAACCTTCCAAGCCTCAAAACTTCCCTTGTTACAGAGTTGTTTACCGAACTCCTCAAACCCCTCCTGCCTTTCATATCTTTCATACAAAAACTACAAGGAGGCCCAACCTTTTTTCGTTGATTCTTCTTTTGAGTTTTGTATGTTCATGAGCTTGCAGGATATGTTTATCGAGATGAGTCTAGGGGCTATAAGTTTTTTCCAATGCAAATCCCCATATCCAACATAGCCCATTATTTCCTCTAAAGTCGGTGTCAACTCGAAATATGAAAAGCGAAATACATTGTTCCTCGGGTCCCAGAAATTCAACAATGGATAAATCACCTCCCTATTTGGGTTGATTTTCATGATACTTGTCAAAAAACTCAAATACTTAAGTATCTCATCATAATCGAATGTATCCATTTCGTTCCACCAGAACCAAAGCTGCAAAGAGGTACAATCCACAATCTGAAGCGGTACACTCCCATCCCCCTTTCTCTTTTGATGTTTTCCACGAACAGGAGAAGACATTTTATACCTACTGACAGGGACATAAGATTAATAAATGTCTAGACTTAGGTAGAACTTAATTTATTAATTTTTGAAAAAAAAATTAAACTTGACTCGTGAAAACTAGTGTGACCATTAAATTGGAACTTAGATGCAAAGAACAATTTTATTAAAAATAAAAGTGAGGGAAACATGAATGACAATATTTTTTTAGGAAAAACACTTATTTAAATCGACACTATCAAAAATTTTGCAATAATAGACCTCTAGATAATTTTAACTATATGTTTGGGAGAAATACCACTAAGTACACTTAAAAGAAAAGGAAAAGAAAATAAAATGACTTAGAAAGAAAGAAAAATGATTGTTTTATATATAAAGTTGCATAAAAATTTCAGCCTCATGACCCCTAAAGGTTCAGGACTGTTAAGATATATGTTTACATATTTTATTACTTTATAAAAATTCAGCTCACGACCCCTAAAGGTTCAGGCTATTAAGATTTGTATTAAAATTAATTTTATGAATAAAAAGGAAAAATAAAGAAAAAAATAAAATAAAATAAAATAAAATAAAGATAATAATATTCATAAAAATAATTATTATTTTTATTTTATTATTTTTTCAAAAATATCCTTTAACAAATTTGTGAATACATATATTTTTTTCAAAATACAGGGTTGTATCCCAGGCAGAATTTCTTACGTATCTCACTAAAGAGTGAGAATCAGACCCTCGTAATTCATAAAAAACTTTATTGTTGTATATTTTAATATTTTTCATTTTTAAAAAAAAACTTTAAAAATGATTCACTAAATTTGAGGATAATTTAATCTCTTGTATTTTAAAGTTGCCAAAAAGTCGGTCAACAATCAAATAGCCTTCCAAACAAATATCAAAGAGCACGTAAGATGCACATGTTGGTCAAAAAGGGACACCTTTCCTAGACAGACCCGGCCCTTATGCCGAGTCCCACTAAGTCAAATGCATATGATGCAAATAAAGCGGAACCTAATAGGGATAACCAGATTCTGAGTTTTCAGTTCTTCTAAGTTTAAGCCTAATAGGGATAAGTGTATAGACTGGCTTACCCGAGCGGACACTCGAGTCGGGGAGGGACAACTTGTTCGGTAGCTGGGCTACTCCGACTTCGTTGCCGATCCGAACCCCGCCTAACATGTGTGACTATAATTCTTCACCTGGTGCCTTGACACTCCGGCTATCTCAAAAAGAAAGTAGGATGCATGCACTGCATTCCTTCTATCCTAGTTCAGAAATCAGAGGGGGATGTGCGAGAAAAGACAGTTTATAAATACAATTCAAATAATATCAAAGTTGTAAATGAGCGACAAGTAGCACATAAGGCCAACAAACACAATATTAACAATAATTAAAGCAAGTATAAGTCAATATTAAAAGCTCGAATTCTAATTAGATCCTCAGCAGAGTCGCCAGAGATGTCACACCCTTTTTTTTGCTCGAGGGATCAAGTCGAAGGATTTTTTCAATTAAAGTGACGGTAATGAATAGGAATTATTCTTATTATTTTCAAAGACACCACTTGAAATTGAGTTATGGTGTTCCATGTCACCTTATTGA
Source organism: Capsicum pubescens (assembly GCA_030864215.1). Lineage (NCBI taxonomy): Eukaryota > Viridiplantae > Streptophyta > Magnoliopsida > Solanales > Solanaceae > Capsicum > Capsicum pubescens. The sequence goes on along the minus strand of CM061544.1, from coordinate 83,837,572 downwards.
ATCCCTAATCAAAAGAAAATGACTCTTTGTTGGTCTGCGAAAACAGAAGACTGGTAAGGAATTCTGTTGACCGAGGAGAAGGTGTGAGGCACCCCTCGAGTCCCGTGATTCTAGTGTGGTCGCTTTTATTGACTTATCTTGACTTATTTTAATAAATTATGTTAAGGCCTAAAATAGCTCATTTTTTAATATACTAAAAATATTTGTTTATACTTCTTATATTAAATAAATCGGTGAAAATTAATTTTTAGAAAATATTTGCCAAGGTACATTGTTGCATCCTTGAATTTTTAAATGTCTCAGAAAAATGCGTACGCCGCATTCTTAATTGAGACGAATATTTTAAAACTTACCTAAAGTTTATCTAATGTTAAAAGCGTTAATTTACTGCTTAAAAATTCATAACAATTTATTATTTAAAAAGTTACTTGTTCTTAACAGTAGACTAAAATAATTAATTTAATAAATAAATAATTACTAAATTTTATTAATAACAATGAATAAAAATAATAGAATAATGAATAAATAAATTTACCCATATTATGCTAAATTTAAAATTATCTCCAAAATTTATTATATTTAATTTTAATACAAACTTAAATCACAGATATGAGATAATTTAAATACGAAATCATATTCAATAGTTTGCTCAAACAAATTTGTCAGTTCATTGAAAAATGAATCCAATTGTCACTAAAATTATTAATTAAAAAGGCAAAGTATTAAGGAAACATTTATTTGAAGAAGATTAAAATCTAGAAAAAGTCAATGTTAAAATTTAGATTGAGAAATTTCTGTTACATATTTTTAGTGAAAATAGTGTGATTCGTGTAGGATTGGCAATTGGAGAAGCCATTGATTGGTCCAAGTAATTACTAACTTTATTAAAAAAAAAATCTTGGAATGGCTCTTGTGCTATTTTTTTAAATTAATAATTAATGAGACTATGTGTCACATTAGCACTAGTATACGTGGACTTAATGATAAAAATGGGGCCACAAAAAGGTTGTACGGGTAACTGGTTGACCCAATTTTAGAAATGAACTCTTATATATGCAAAAGATTTGTTAATATTAACCTCTTTATATATATATATATGGAAAAAGAATAAAAATAACACCTAAAATAAAATAATTTTACAAAATTAGCACCTAAATTTTAAACCTTAATAAACAGCCACTCAGGAAACTAATTTCAACCAAATGGCCATTGTTTTGATACTTCACAATATATACTGTGTATTTATTTTTTAAATATTCCATGTTGAATTTTGTTTTCTTTTGTTTGTTTTATCAAGGGAGAATTTCACTTTTGTTTTGTTTTTATGTGAGCACTTATATTAATATTTTTTTTCCTCCTTTTCCTTTTTAAAGATTCTACTCATTTATATTCTTTTTAAATAATTGAGTAATTATTTTTTTTTTTCAGATTATTTTGCATTCATCAACATTATTAAAATAACATACTATTTGTTTTGTTTAATTTTAATTATTTATACAATAAAATACAATATCATATACTTTTAATATAATACAATTGTTAAAGATATATATTTATAATAATAATACAGTTTCTATATATATACATATTCTATAAATAATTATAGCATTTTTATACACATTCTATATAATTTTTAACTACAATTATTATTCAAATACATATTTTATACGACTATATATAGTTTCTATATGCATTCTAAAAATGTTTCAATCTAGTATAAGAGAGTAATTGAGTATATGGACACTGCAGGTGTATCAATGTAGTATAAAAGTGCATTAATGTGGTATAAAAAAGTATCAATTGAATATAAGGATTGCATGTGCTTACATAGAATTTCCTTTCTCTTTTTTTAAAAAGTGTATCAATATAGTATAAAAGTGTATCAATTTGATATAAAAGCGTATCAATTGAGTACAGAGACTGCATGTGCCCAATTGGGCCAAATGGCTAAAAAAGGAAATTGAAAACGGGGAAAGAACAGAAACGGCACTTCAAATTAAACTACTTCCATGAAAATGGCCATGGAATTTAAATTCCACTTTCTAGTCATTTCAATTTATTGGCTTGTTTTATACTGTTTCTACACACCTTCTATAAAGTTTTTATACAAATCTTATACATATAAATATTCTATACGAAAATTATACAGTTTTAATACATAATTTATATATTAACTGTACACTTTTTTTACACGTTTTATACAACAATTATATAATTTTTATACACTTATATATATATATATATCTATATATATATATATATATATATATATATATTGTACATATACATATTTGATAGAACTATATAATTTCTATACATATATCTTATATAGATACATATTCTATTCAATAATTATATCATTTTTATATAATTTAATTATTATTTCTAAATAATAAAAAAAGCAGAATATTTGATCAATTAAAAAAATTATAGCAAAAAAAATTGAAATATTTTAAAAGAGCCGAATTGCTCAAGTTGAATATTGCATCAGTATTGTATATAGACTGTATCAGTATTGTATATGAACTGCATATGGACTACATGAACCAAAATGTCCCAAATTGGGAAAGATTAGGAAATGACCATAAAATGACATTTGTTAACCCGACTGAACATTATATGTCCAAATACCCAAACTTGGGCTATTATTTTTAAAAAAGGCCATGTCTTTTTCCCATTAAAAATAGTCGACTAGCTACAATTGTCCACCTTTTCAAATTGTGATCATTTTTAAAAAATGGCCAACCCATGTCATTTTCCCTTATATTATCTCTAAAAATTATCCTTTGATACAGTAATTATCATTATACTAAATTATAAGTATGCTTTAGAGCCATTATGTCAACCATTACGCTAAAAATCGCTCCAAAAATGTCCATAAGAAGGAAACGGAAGAGAGGCGGCAACGGCCAACCATCGGCGCCGGCAGTAGGGAGATGCGATTTTTCGACGAGTTTTGTGGCTTTTTCTCGTGGTTATCCGCCGGATCTGGAGCAAAAGAAGGCCGACTGCAGTCGTGGCTCGCCTGCGGCGGTCGGATTTATAAGGAGAGAGGGGTAGGGGCGACGGCGGTGGTGGTTTCTTGGGATGGTTTTCGGTAGCGATATGACCGGAATAACCCGCTGGATTATTGTTACGTCTTGTCGGAGATCTGACGAACTCAAACAGCGATAGAAAATATTTGGTCGGTGATGAAGACATCATTTCCGGCGAAATTCACCGAAAAAAACTGGACCAAAATTGTCTTCTGTTTTCCTCCCCTATGCTTTCACTGCTCTTTGCCTCCATTTTTTTTCTCTAATTTCCATATATGTGTGAATTAATATTGTATGCAGTGTATTTGTACAGTATACAAAAATAGAATATGAGAAATTGTGTGTATGTTGTTGTGTAAGATTTTTATTCTATTTTCACTATGAACAGATGACAAACTAAATGTTTTAATGCATACTATCGATTTTCTTTTTATGTTTGACAATATGCGTAATACAGGATTAAAAGACGACAGATACTGAATTAAATAATCACACAAACAAACAGGAAACTGCAACAAACTCACATAGTGAATAATAGATGAAATTTTTTTAAAATTACTTCATTCATATTTTGGTTCCCAATAAAATTTATGTAGTAAATAATATAAAATTGAATAAAAATCTGTTGATGAACAAAAGCAAAAATTTAAATGTCGTCACCGAAAATTTGATAGAAACTTCAACTTTAACTTTTTCTTTTCCCTTTTTTTGACTGATGTTTTTATTTCTCTCTCTAGTTTTTCTAACTTATATTTTTTTTCTGTATTTCTTATCTGATGTTGTCTTCTGGTTCTGTATCATACAGTGTAGAATGTACGCTCTGGGGTGGAAAGATTCCTTAAATATAGGAAATCTTGGGAGGGGGGGGATTGGGGGAGGGAATAGTTATTATCTGAGAGGAGTTTTAAATTTTAAAAATAAAGTTTTTCTTTTTCTTTTCTTTTTTTTAATCTATTAATAATAATAAATAAAGATAAATAATAAATAAAAATAAATGAATAAGATAATAGAATAAAAATAATAATAAATATAAATATAATTAATTAATTTTTATATTTTAAGGAAATAAAATATATATTTATAAATAGCCAAAATAAATTAAATAACACTAAAACTACTAATTTATTAAAATTTAGAAAACAAAAATATATTATTATTATTATATTTTAAAAAAAATTTGTATTATTTTTAAAACTAAAGTAAATAAAATATCTCAAAATTAACTTTATTTAGTTATTTATTTTTTAATTAAAAATTTATTAAAATAAAATAAGAATTTAAATAATATCAGACCAAATATAAATATTTAATATTGAAAAATAAGTTAAAGTTCGAGGAGAATCAAAAATCACGTGTCTATACGTTGAAAAAAAAAATCAACTTTATCTAGTTTAGTTAAAAGTAATTTACGTCACTAAATAGACTTTTAATCCTTGATGGAAAAATTTGCCCAACTGATTATTTTCTTAATTAGTGACAATTATCTTTTAATTAAAAAATATATTTTTTTAATATAAAAAGATAAGTGCAACGAAGATCAGGAGGAACAGATCTTGACTATCCACTCCTAGGGATCGTTTGGTAGAGTGTATAAGAACAATGTAGAATATAGTGTATTAATAATGTTTGCATTAATAATGTCTGTATTAGTTATGCTTGTATTAATTGTGCATGTATTATTTCTTATACATTATTTGGTTTGATGTATAAGATATAATGCATCTTACATAAAATCTATAAAAGAAATGTTTGTTTACAAAAATACCCTTCTTTAATTTTGTACACTTTTTTGCAACAAAATTTTTTTGTCATCTCAAACATAATTAGTATTGTTGAACTAGTATATAGAGGTTTCAGATTAATTGCAAGACCTTCGTCTTTGAACATGAAATATTACGTCAACGGATTAACATAGTCGAAACAAAAATAAAATATAAGACGTAAAATTAAGAAATAGTCTCATTTCTTTTTAATCTTTTTAAAGACCCTCGAAGAAAAGAAAAAATATGTTACAATTATTTAAAGGCAAAATGATCTTTTGGACCCTTGTACTATGTCGGTTTTGTAAGTTGGACACTTCTACTTATATGTTTGTCATACCCTTTAACCCATTAAAAAGCAATATTTTAAACACTTTTTCGGTGAGTGTGTTACACCGACCATATCAGCTGCCACGTCGGCTGCCACATCTGTCACGTCATTTTCCACATCATTTTTACATATAAAAAATATTAAATATTAAAATAAATAAATAAACACCCCCTTCTCTCTCTTCCCCTTTTTCTTTCTTTTTCTACCTTTCCCGTTCTTTCTTTCTCCATTTCTTCTTTCTTCTTCTTTTTCTTATTCTTCTTCCTCCTCTTCTCATTCTTCTTTTCCTTTATCATCTTCATCTTGTTATTCTTCTTGTTCTACGAAAAAATTTAAAAGTAAGGGTCGAAAAATTTAAGAAGTATGAAAAGAATGATTTTTGAAGATTTTTGTGATTTGGGTGATTTAAGAAACTTGAAATTCAGCGTAAAGACTCAATTTTTTTTGCTTTCTTTGAATTTTTTGTGATTTGAGGAATTTGAGAAACTTGAAATTCAATGTAAAAATTCATTTTTTATGCTTTCTTTGAAATTTTTGTGATTTGGGTAATTCAATTTTTTTTTTTCGCAATGAACAACAACAACAATATCAAGCACAACAAAGACTTGACCAAAAAAAAAAGACAAAGCAAAGACCCTCTTCAGGGATTGCCCAGATCTGTTGTGCGAAGGGAAAGTGAGGAGTGAGTGCGCAAATGAAAGCAATACGAGGAAAGGGAAGGAGAGAGAGACGTTTGTTGCTTTTGATGAGGAAGGCAATGAATTGTTTGAGTTCGAAAAGAGAAGTGAAATAATGGACAATGAAGGGCGATTATACATTGTTGTTGACATCAATGGAGGGTTTGAATTTTTTTAAGGGAAAATGGTGAAGTGGAGATGCTAAGGAAAGTGAATTTTTTGTACATTGTTGTTGGTATCAAATGGGGGGTGCTGGGATGAGGCTGGGTGGGGTTGGGGGTGTTGGGACGGGGCTGGGTGGGGTGGGGGTGCTGGGACAAGGCTGGGTGAGGTGGGGGAGTGGCTGGATTGGGGGAGGGGTTTGGGGGTGACCTTGTTTTTATTTTTTATTTTAAAATTTATTATTTTTTAACTTTTTAAAATATTTTTAAATTAAAAAACTGAAAAAAAAATTGAGTGCCATTTAAAAAAATATATATTTTAATATAAAATTGGCCAAAAGTTGACCCCCACTCGCACCCTCAGGTGTGTGACTACACTCTCTTTGTCCTAGTCAGCATTTGAATGCCACATAGGCTCGGTCAATGGTCAAAAGATGCAAAATGTTGTTTTTTAATGGGTTAAAGGGTTCAGATGACAGACATGTAAGTAGAAGTGTCCAACTTACAAAACCGACATAGTACAGGGGTTCAGAAGGCCATTTTGTCTTATTTAAATCAACTATTCATTGTTGTAGATTAAAATGGTGGAAAAAAATTGTGAAATATTTTGAAAAGATTCATGATCCCAAATTAAAATGGCGAAAAATGGAATGATGAAATATTTTGAGAGAAAAATTGAGGGGTATTAAGGTTATTTAATAAGTTAATGCATGTGTTAAAAGACATTGTATTACTAATACATAGGAAATAGAGTGTATTACTAATACACACTTCAATACACAGTAAAGTATATAACTAATGCAAGCATTAGTTACTAGTAGTAAGGAGTATTAAGGTCATTTAATAAGTTAATGCAAGCATTAGTTATACATAGGCAAAAAATTATACCAAACAAGGTACTAGTGGTACACATTAACTAATGCATGTATTATACTTTTCAATACACTCTACCAAACGACCCCCTAGTGTGTTGGAATATTAATGCATGCATTAGTTTAATGTGTATTAGTAGTATCTTATTTGGTATACCTTTTTACCCGATTTATAACTAATGCAAGCAATAGTTATATACTCTATTGTGTATTGAGGTGTGTATTACTAATACCTCAAAATCCATGGCATTAGTGATGCAATGGATCTAAAGCATGCATTAACATGCTTAAAGACCCTATTACCCCTCAAAAAAAAATTCGCATCCTTTCTATCATATATATTGAGAGTATTATGTAAAAAAAAAAAAAATTAAAAAATTATGTAATTCATATTTTTCTAATACATCGAACCAAACACTGCATAAGAAAAATACAAGCATAACGAATGCAAGTATAACTAACACAAGCATTACAAATCCAAGCATTATTAATACGCCATATTTTACATTATTCTTATATATTCTACCAAACGATCCCTTAGTGACAGTTTCAAAAGATCGTTAAAGGCTAGTCAATACCTAAGTTTACTCTAATCAAAATCATTTCCTACTTGTATCAAATACCAAAATTATTTTCTTTTCGGCATTATTTACTGACGCCTAAGCTTTTTCACAAGTTTTTCCTAAGTTTTTTCATAAGTTTTTTCTTAATGTATAAACTAGTAAAGTTTTCTTCTATCGCCTGAGTAAATTTCATGGGTGGTCATCCAACTTTATATTTTTTATCCAAAAGTCATTTTTCTTTATTTTGTTACACAAAAGTCATTTAACTTTACCTCATCTTTCATGAAAGTCATTTTGATATAATTTGGTTAAAACACTACCTAAAATTTGAGATTAAATAAAAAAAGATCTCTTATGTTTAAAGGTAGGTTCAAAATGGTCCCTCACATATACTTTTAAGTAGTTTTGATCCACTATATTGCTAATAAAAATTAATTATTTTATTTTCATATGTTTGACAAACTCTATCTACTAAATTAACGATATTAAAAAAAGGTAAAATAAAAAATAAATAAATTAAATTCTATTTATCATAAATGTGCAATAATTACATTTTCATTTACTTACCCTTTTACTGATATACTATTTTGTTTGATTAATTTATAGAACTTTTTTTTGCTTTTGCTACATATTATTTTGTTCAAGTAGATATGATTTTCAAATTATTTTGTAATAATTTTTATGAATTTTATTTTCACTACATTGACTATGCAAAGTAAACTAAAATAATTTTTAATAAATAGAGTTAGTAAAAGAAATAAAAAATTAAATAATGTTACTTATTATGAAATAAAAAACTAAAAAAATTTGGATGATAGATATTTTTGAGATGTTGGGGACAGAGCTGAAAGATTTGTTGAAATTTGGTAATACTGGCATAATAAAAATTTTAAAAATTTACAAAAGTATTTCACTCCTTGGTATTTTAATTATTTCATAAAAGAATTAGTTTCAAGTATACTGTTTTGTATAGTGATAAATAGATTAAAAGAATTATTATAAAGAAATTAAAACAATCAAAGTAAGTGCGGTGTCATATGTAACATGAGAGATTAACTTTCAAAGGTAAAATGACCTTCTGGACCCCTGTACTATGTCGGTTTTGTAAGTTGGACACTTCTACTTACATGTTTGTCATCTGGACCCTTGAACCCATTAAAAAGCAATATTTTGCACCCATTGACCGTTGACCTTGCCTATGTGGCATTGAAATGGTGACTAGGACAAAGAGAGTGTAGCCACTCGCCTGGGGTGCAAGTGGGGGTCAATTTTTGGCTAATTTTACATTAAAATAATTAAAAATTAAAATAAAAATAATATTAAAATTAAAAAAAGGGTCCTTTTTTTTCCTCCATCTTTTTTAATTTAAAAATATTTTTAAAAATTTAAAAATAATTTTTTTTTAAAAATTCCCTCCCCACCCTCATACCCCACCCAGCCCCATCCCACCCTACCCCCAGCCCCCTTACCCCACCCCAACGCCCGTCCAGCCCGTCCCCACCCCCCCACACCCTACCCAACCCCATCCCACCTCACCCCCAGCCCCTCCACCCCATCCCAGCCCCGTCCCCACCCCATCACACCTCACCAGCCCCTCCCCACCCCACCCCACCCCCATCCCCACCCACCCCCAGCCCTTTCCAGCCCCCACACCCCACCCCAACACTCTTCCAACCCCCCCTCACCACCACCACCACCTTCACTTTTAATTTTTTATTTTAATTTTCCCTCAATTCAATTCTTTTCATTTTTTTTTGAATAAAAATTTAAATTTGAAATCTTTTTTTTTTTTCGATTAAAATTTAAATTTGAATTGAAAGTGAGTGATAGTGAATATTGAAAAAAATTAGTGAATTTCGCTTGAAAAAAATTAAACTTTTTGTGAATTTTTTAAAGATCTTCAAATTTAAAAATCAAAAATTTATTATGTTTGTATATATGAATTTATAGTTAAAAATTTAAATTAGTTGGAGAAGAATTTTAATTATTTGGAATGAATTTGATGTTTAATTTGTGAGCAAAAATAAAAACATGATTATTTAAATTTTTCTACAATTATAAATTTTTCTTATTTAATTAAATTAATTTTAATATTTAATTTGTTATTTAGCATTTTAAAAATGACTTGGAATTTGATGCAATACCTTTTTTATTTTTCTTAATTTTTTTAATTTTTTTTAATTTTTATTTTTTTAAATGACGTGGCAAATGAGGCTAACGTGGCAGCTGACGTGAGGAGAGTGTGTTACACTCACCAAAAAAGGATTTAAAATGTTGCTTTTTAGTGGGTTCAGGGGTCTAGATGACAAACATGTAAGTAAAAGTATCCAACTTACAAAACCGACACAGTACAAGGGTCCAGAAGGTCATTTTGCCACTTTCAAAAACTAAATTTATGAAGAGGTTTATGAAATTATTCTACAAATAAATAAATTAATCTAGAAAGCTACATCAAATCCTGTAATAAATCATTTTTTTTTTTTTTTGCAGATAATAAACCTCTAAATGTGACTCAATATTAAATTCTTTTGTTTAGAATTTTATAAAATTTAACAATTAGAGTTTGTTAAGCATATGAAGAAAATTAAATGTACTCACATATAGTAAGCTTAAGGCACCAAAACTTCTCAAAAGTATATTTGAGAGATCATTTTGAACCTACTCTCAAACACAAGGGAATTTTTTTTTAATTTCATCTCATATTTTAGGTAGGGTGTTAACCAGATTATATCAAAATGACTTTTGTATAAGATGGGGCAAAGTTAAATGAATTTTGTGTAACAAAATAAAAAAAATTGACTTTTGAGTAAAAAATATAAAGTTTGATAACCCACCCATGAAATTTACTCTCATCGCCTTACAGATTATGAATTTTTTTTATCTATTAACACCCAACCCCTAAAACAAGTTTGCTCAATCATGTCATTTTTACCAAGTCGTTGAGGCTATCTGAATTCGCAAAATACTTCATTGAAGTTTGTCTCAATGCCTTGGTTAGATGTCGAACAATGTAATTTCTAATGAACGTGAGGGATCTGACCAATTGAGTGAACACTTTCTTTAGCTTAAACACTACGTTTGCAGAGTGAATTTGAAAATAATGCACGTATTAACTTTTTGTATCACTAGTGAATTTGAAAATAATGCATGTATTAACTTTTTGTATCACTAGTGAATTTGAAAATAATGCATGTATTAACTTTTTGTATCACTAATATCTTATTTGATATATTTTTTTAGTCATTGCGGACCTTAGTTAAATACTCTATTTGATATTAAGGTGTAAATAATCACTGCAAGAAAATTCATGATATTAATAATGTGATGGGCGTCAACGCGCGAATTAGTATCATTAAAGACATAATTGTCCCTCAAAAACACTTTCCACATCCTTAATCATATTTGTGGAGGTATTTTCTAAACAAGTATTTTATTTTTATACAAACTATGCAATGCATGTAATTTTTCAAAAATTGAAACCAAACATTGAATAAGAAAATTCTCAACATAACTAATATCAACATTACTAACACACCATATTTTTTATTATTCTTAAACATCCTACCAAAAGAGTCGTTAAGTATTTCGGACATAACAAATTCCAAAGGACAAATCAAATCTAATTAAGGAACAATTTTGTAGGCTTTGAACTTATAAATCCAAGAAATGAAGGCATTTTTGGTGTTCCTAAAACCCAAAAAGCCATGTTCCTTACTCTTGTTCATAGTATCCAATGGACCCTCTCCACCCAAAGCAATATCAACAAACCACCAACCTCCAATCTCCTCCAATTTACTTGCTACCAATCCATTCTCCTTCACAATCTCATCCCAAATTTGTCCTTTGTCCTTCATCATCTCCTCCAATGTACATTTCTTCCTTTCATGAAATTCCTCAACTTCCAATTCAAATTCCTCAGCTAAAATCTTCCACAAATGTTTCCACTTGAACACATCTCCATTGCTCACATCAAATGCCTCATTCTTTGCGTTTGGATCCACCGATGCCCATATTTGATGCTCGGCAATTAAATCTGCGTCCGAACAATCTGAATACCCATCCCACGCTGATTTAGAACCTGGAAATCTCAATGGCAAACCCTCGTGTTTACATATAGCTGCATAAACACATAGACTTGCAATAATGTTCATCGAACTATATGGTGAAAAACCAAAAATTAGTCCAGGCCTATGTACTGACCATGTTAATCCTTCTTTTTTCTTCACCTCTTCAAACAAAATATCCTCAAGAGTGTAGTAGAAATTGGGTATGGGTAAACGGGGCAAACCCTCATGATGTGGTGTATCATGGGCTACTATTCCGAACAATTCAAATGAACCATGATAGTGCTTTCGACCCGTTTGCAAACAGATATGGGACAAAGTGGGGCAATTTGGGATGATAGCATCGAGCACATTTTGAAACATTTTACCGTTGATTTCACAGTTTTCGAGCTCTGTAGATCGATTTGCCCAACAAACATAGTAAACGTGGGTGACATCAGTGAGAAGAGTGAGTTTGGATTGGGTATCTTCTGATTTCGATATATCACACTGAATATACTCAATAGGGTGGTCGGCATTCCACGACGGTCTAGGGCGGCGGGCAACACCGTAGACCTTCCAAGGACCGCCGGGGGTGTCGGCCAGAGGGAGGATCTCAGCGAGGCTATTGCCGACGATGCCAGTGACTCCGACAATTAGAGCAACGCTTTCATAATTTTGTGGAACATTATCTTCTAATTTTTTCTGCGTGATGATTAGCAATTACATATTACTTAGATTAGATTATTGAAGGAAGAACTAGTAGCCATTAGACCTTGAAAGTAACTGAATCTTTTTTTTTACAAACATGATTGTGTTTCAGTGGTTGAGGCTGTTCCATCCTTAACTGACCCTGGTACAGAGAAAACTCTGTTGGGAACGCCCCTACAAGGCGCGATCCGTTTTAGTTGGAGCTCCAATGCGAGCACCGAACATCGGATGAGAAACAAAAAAAATAATTTTTTTGAGATTTTATTAAACTGTTATCTTTGCAAATAATATATTATTATTTGAATGTAATTTTAAAAGAAAAAGAATATGATTCAAATATGAAATATAATTTAAATAGAGTCATTTTTATATAATATACAAATTAAGATATGATTTGAAAAGGAAAAATATAGTAAAAGTGAAATTGAGAAAAAGGTGAAAACAGGATTTTGATGATTTTCAAATTAACTTCAATTTATATGCCAAAAATAATTTTCAACTAATTTTTTTTTTTAAAAAAACTATTCTCAAGGCCAAATGAAGACTTGGATTGAAGCGAGATTTTGCAGAGAGAAAATTAATTACCTTAGCAGCACCAATAGCTCCAGACCACCAGCAGCTCATCTTTTGGTATTTCCAATTTGGGATGAAGTCCAATCACCGTGATTGTTGGAGGAAGCTTTAGGAAATGGTGGGAATATAAAAAGAAACGGAGTCAGATCTGTCAGGACGAAAATATCTTTTATGGAAGGGAGTAAGGAGGTTTAATCATGAAAATTAAAAATATATTTATTTTATTTAATAGTTTTAAAGTTAAAAATATAAGTAAAATTGTAATTAACAATAGTATTTTTCAAAAATATTTTAGATTTTTAAGATTTTCTTTTTATAAAGTACTCTCTCCGTTTCATTTTAGTTGATCTTTTTTTTTTTAAATATTTGTTTCAATTTAGTTATCCCTTTGATGAAATCTAAGAGAATTTTATTATGTTCTTCCAATACTACCCTTAACATTAAATGACTAAATAAAATGTATTTACTCAAATTTATATCTTCAAAGCATATATATATTTTTTTGGTAATAAATGAAATTTTTATTTATACCAAAGTGAGTTTTTACAAACCAGGCTTGAGCTGACCTCTTGCCTCACAGAATTACAAAAACAAAAAATAGTTTTGCTACTGCTTCCTATCTATTACATCATTCAGTCATCCAATACAAGCTACTATGGGACGTTGTTCAACTGCAATAATAGAGCTTGCCATTTCGATTTTCGTCTGCCAGTGATGTGTACGTGCACTGCAATCTCTTTGAATAGCTTTTCAGCATTGAATATGCCTGTTTGGAATCTGAGATGGTTTATTTCCCTCCAAATTATTGCAACCATCATCCCAAATACACAACTGATAATAGCCCCATTGCTGACTTCTTTTTTACCCAGTTAGAGGCCCATTGAATCTCTTCTGTCCAGCCACCCACAGTTCTCTGTATACTGAGCCATTTCAACAGTTTTTGCCACAAGCTATGTGTTACTCTGCAACCAAAATATAGGTGGTCTAGTGTTTCAACCTATGAATCACAGAAGATACATGTTTGGGGCGCATGAATACTAAATTTTAACAATCTATCTATTGTAGCAAGTTTTCTTTTGATAGCTAGCCATAGAATGAACTTATGCCGAGGATGAATGCTCTGTTGGAGTACTAACCTCTTCCATGGTACCTTTTGATATTGGGGTAAAAACTGAGTATAGAATTTCTTGATGCTGAATTTGTCGTTAACAACCATTTCATGAAGTCTAGTTGCGAGATCACCCTGCAAACTTAAGCACTGTATGATGTATGTCCTTGCTGCCAATATTTTCCTTACCACCCAAGTGGAATTTGCTGGGACAGTGCATGTCTCTACTTCTTCAGTCTTTAGATAGTACTCTTGGACCCATTTTATCCAGATAGAATCTTTCTTCTCAGTGACTGCCCATATCAGTTTCAAGATTGTTGCCTTATTCCACAGTCTGATATTCTGTATGTTCAACCCTCCTGCACCTTGGGGAATGCAGATGTTGTCCCAAGATACCAGGGATTTTTGAGAGACTTCTATGGAGCCTGTCCAAAGAAATGTCCTGCTGATGGCTTCAATCATCTTAAGGGTCTTTTTAGGAAGTACAAAAATTTAAGCCCAAAATATCTAAATGCTGAAGAGCACTGCTTTGATTAATTGAACCCTGCCAGCATAAGATAGCAACTTAGCAATCCAACATCTGATTCTTCCTATTATTCTCTCTACCAGTGGTAAGCATTGACCTACTGTGAGTTTCTTTAAATGACAGAGGGACTCCCAGATATCTGAAAGGCCACTCCCCTTCACCATACCCAAGTTTCTGTAGTAGTTCCTGTTTCAGCTGGGGTTTGACCCCTGACATATAAATGGAGCTCTTATCAGGATTTGCCTGGAGGCCTGATACAGCTGAAAATTTATCAAAAGCTTCCTGTAACAACCTCACAGACTTCATCTCTGCCCTACAGAACATTAGAAGGTCATCTGCATAACTGATGTGAATCACCTCAAGTTTTTTACATCTGGGGTGGTGTTTGAAATCCTTGTGTTGTTGTACTAACTAGAGCTCTCTATGTAGATATTCCATTGCTATGACAAAAAGATAAGGGGATATAGGGTCCCCTTGTCTTATCCATCTCCTCCCCTGAAAAGGTTTGGCTAATCCTCCATTGATGACTAGGGAGTAAGAGACAGAAGTGACACACTCCATGATCCAAGTGATGAATTTACTGGGAAATCCTAACTCAGCTAGGAGTGTCTTTAGGAAACCCCATTCAATGGAATCATAAGCCTTCCTAAGATCTACTTTCATAGCACATCTTGGGGACAATCCTTTCCTATTATACCATTTAAATATTTTATGGCTAAACAGGATGTTGTCTACAATACTTCTACCTTCTATAAAAGCTGATTGGGAAGGGTTCACAATATGTCTGACAATATTCTTCAGTCTATTAGTAAGAATTCAGGTAATGATTTTATAGATAGTAGTGCAATAAACTATAGGCCTATAATCCTTAACATAAGTAGGGTTGGCTACTTTAGGGATTAAGGTTACAACTGTGTAGCTAAATGATTTCAATAGTTTATCAGATTCAAAGAACTCTTTTACAACAAGTGTTGACACCTAATTTTTGCCCTCCACAACTACGTTAAATCTCGAGTTTCTTCGATTTTCAAATAAAATCATAACAATTATTTTTTCCAAATAAATGCATTTTTAAATATGTATTTGGGATAAATTTGTTATTTAAGTGATAATTATAGATTTTCGTATTTACATATACGAGATTGTATAAATGATGTCATTTAAATAAACATTCTCATCAATATCGAATTTTAATTAAGGATAATCTTTGAAAATAAATGTAATGATCAAAATGTTGATTTAAATATAATTTATTCTCAAAAATAATTTATTTGAATAAATATGTGCTTGATTTTATCGAATCAAGAAGCTCGGGGTTAAAGGAGATATTAAATTCATTTCGAATTTTGACTTAATTTAGCCAATCTATTAGAGTTGGCCATAATTGAAATCAAATTGGCCACAATCGCGATGCAATTGGCCAATTAATTTTCAACTTGGACAAAACTTAAATGAATTGGCCAAATTCTCAAATAATATAATCCATCCAATTTTTAACCCAACTTCAGCAACACATTTCTTTTTCTTTCAAATGTTTCTAACCCATATCAACCCAATTGCTCAACCAGGCCCAAAATAATAAAATAACCCAGCCCACCATCAATAAATCCACTTTCTCCTCTAATCAGCAAGAACAATTCTCCCTCAAACAACACGACAGAAAAAATTGCGACAAAACCTTTCCAAATCGCGAACAAAACAGCAACAGCTTTCAGCGATCTCGACAACAACCCAGAAACCAAAAACCCGATCTGTGACCCATTTTCAACCAACAATAACTCGTAAGACTTTTCCCCGCTTTGATTTTCTCAGAAAAATGGTCGAATCTTCTAAAAGGTGTTGAGGTGTCATCTCAAACGGCTGATTTGTACGAATTCGTACAATTACAACTGATTATTCTTATCCCCTTTTCAAAATTCAAAATTACCCATTATAAAAACCCCAAAATACCCCCCAATGTTCCTAATCCCACATCGGTGGAGCTTAAAAAAGGACCCTATTTTGTTTTCTATATAAAGGTCTCACTATTGAGCAAAAAGGGCAAGTCTCAGAAGGTGAAAAAAGCCATTTTGAGCAAAAACTAGTATATTTTTGTTTGAGTATAAAATTTTCTTCTTCCCGAGGAAGGTTGGGGGCGGCTCGGAGCTTTCGGAGTCGTGGAAGAATCCTCCGGTGGTGATAGAGTCCAGTGTTAGCTCGTTGCCCCGTTTTGCTTCCCCAGAAGAGGTGAATATACTCTTATTCTCTTAATTTCGTCACTTTCTGCTTCATCCCCATTTTTCTCCGTAAAACTAGTTAATATTTTAATCGTAATCGGGAATGAGGCTGGAGTTTGTTGTTGTAGAAGTCGTTGCTGGCCTTAGGACTTATTTGTGATCGTTGTGGTTATGCTATTTTGCTGAATCAGTATTACGTCGTAGTTTTCAATTTGGCTTCCTGGAATAAGTTCCCTGTTTCGTTTTGATTATGTTGATTAGCCATCCTTTTACGAAGCAGTGTATATACATATCGTTGAATGCCTTGAATAATGAAGCAGTGTATATACATATCGTTGAATGCCTTGAATAATGAAGCAGTGTATATACATATCGTTGAATGCCTTGAATAAGCTCCCTATTTCGTGTTGATTAGCCATCATTTTTATATCATGAAGTAGCGTATATACATATTGCTGAATCCCTGCCTTATCTTGTTTAGTTTGCTATCATGATTTAATAATCTTTGTGGTGAAAGTCTAAGCCTCAGCTTATTTAATGAACGTTGAAGACAATCTCTTTGACTTATTCCTCGTCATTTCGATCTCGAGTCTAATGCCTAATCTATATTTAATCCTGTTTGCAAAAATGCTACAGTATCAAAAACTTCTATGCGGGTATAGTTTGATGGGTGTATGACCTATATTATAGAAAAAGGTTTCCCTGTGTATATGCTGTGGTGTAGTATATATTTTCAATGAGTTAAATTGTGTGTGTGCATTATGCTCTCTGGAAAGTGAATCAGACAAGTTCTTGAACTTGTTTACAAATACTTTTAGAATTCTCATGTGGCAGAATAGTATGTGCACATCACATATGACCAGTTTTTCATAAATGCATACCATTTTGATGATTCATTTGTGAGCTAATATTTTTAAACACGTATACTTTTTGCCAATAAGGTGTAGATTCCCTTACTGTTTTAGACATCTTGTGCCTCTCCTCAAAATTGGTTAATCATATTGCATTCGATCTAAATTCTTGAACTTGTTTAGATTAATTGATCATGTTGCATTCGATTCAATTCTTGAAATTGTTCTAGGGATAGGTTAATTGTCTTTTCATTAGATAAATTGCACCGCTTCATATCATGGCTTACTATTATCCTTGTGCGCGAAAATGCTCTTTTAATAACATTATTGGTCTTCAAGTACTGATCTTTGAACACGTATTACTTACTTTATTTTTCTTTTTTCTTTCGCATATGGATACGCTCGGGTCCTACTTGAACTCCCCATTTTCCTTTGCATGCCCATTATGGGCCATTGAGGCCCATTTAATCCCTCGTCGGTCTTGAAGGAGTAAATTCAACGTCAACCTCGTAGCACAGAGATACACGAAGATAGAAGAAAAAGAAAATGGGTTGGAACCCATCGACAAAGTAGCTCAGAGACTCAAAAGTCTCATTTGTTCTTTTATTTATTTATTTATTTATTTATTGTTGTCGTTATTTTATTTTATTTTATTTTATTTATTTATTTATTCATTTGGGCCTAGAAGCCAAAGTTGTACTTAATACAGGTGGAGCAAGATTCGAGTCAAAGGCTCGAAAACTAGATTAGGACAGGTGAAATGGGTCGAAGGCCCAATTAGCCTAGGACAGGTTTTGTTGGTTTGGACCCAATGTCCTAAATAGTTTACTTTCTTCTCCCTTTCCCCGTTTATGTGTTTACTTGCTTATTTCATTTGTGTAGACTTAGTTAAAATCCCTATTAGGTAGTCTAAAACTGTTTTTACACGAAACTTTTTTCTAAAAAATCAATCACTTTTCAACAAATTAATCTTTTAGAAGTTAATCAAAGACGATTTTCAAACAGTCCGAATAACCGCAAGTTAGCGGACGTTTTAGGTGCTTAACACCTTCCTAAAACGCTAATAGGAACCACTTACTCAGAATCTCTTAACTTAAATGATTTTCCTGTTTTGAATCGTTTGAAGTACTCTCTAAAGGTTTCTTAATTCCTTTTCAAAATTAAGTGGAGACTCTTCTCAAAAAGTCAAAATTTCTCCGCAAAACAGAAATGGCGACTCTGCTGAGGATTTTTAATTAGGTTCTAACCAAATGTTTGATTTCGTCTTTTGATTAACTGTTTATGTGTTTGTATGTTTTGATTCTGTAAAGTTTAACTATCGCATCTCATGGCATATTCCTGCATTATTTAAATTGTTTTGGGGTTTCGTGGATGTCCCGACCCCTGTTGTTCAATTCCAAAAATGTGTTGGAAATACGAACGGCTTATTAGCACATGAGTCGTCTGATGGTTGTTCGTATTTTCAAAGTCAAGTTATCCGCTTGAGAACCAGTGTTCAAACCCACTCTAGACACCTAGGATAGAACGAAACCAAAACCCTATTTTAGGCATAAGCCTAGGACGACCCAGTACTCGAGCGGGGTATTAGGCCCATTAAAAAACCTGTCCTACATTTATTGACCCCGAGTCAATTATAGACGAACCATATTTATGTGTTGAGGAAAATATATGCCTGTCTAATTCAATCCATTATTCTTTGGGGGTCGGGAAAAAACTTGATTTGCTTACTTTCGTAAGAAGAATTGAAGCAAGTTAAATAAGAAATTGATTGATTTGGGAGGTTGCATCTAAGGCATAGTTTGAACGTCAACGGATGTCACTAATAGAAGAAATGGATGAACCTAAGAAGGCGAAGGCTGATAGAAGAAACACCCAGGAGTTAGTATTTTCTATCCCCTGTGTGGGAACGTGTCTTCTTTTATGTTATTTCCTTTTCCTTAAAGATTGTATCCCTATTTTGTTATCTTTTGTAGGCATTTATGCCCTTTTAGTGTCTATAAAAGTTGGGGGATAATGGATTGACCTTAAGCAAGCATATATTTTTCTTCAAAATCGTTAGGGCCAAACCCTTGGCTCAAAAGGGTCACCCCAGTTAGGATACGCATTATTATAATGTTTTTATGTGATATAACTGTATTATGTGTTTATGTGCATTTGTTTGGATCAAAGGCAAGTTTATCCGCTATGCTCCTATGGATGAATTTTGGCTATGGCATAAACGACTCTACATGGCTATTTCTTGTCAAGTTTTTGCATTGCTTATCACATGTGGAAACTAACACGTTTGCTTTTGAGTTGTTTTACTTTACAGATAATAGAAAACTACTCCGTGTTGAAATCAGCTGGCAGAACATCCCTACTTCACCCGGTCAAAAGCGCACAAAATCCCATCCTCTGACAATCATTCAAAAATGACAGGAAATAACGAAGAAAATATATTGACCATTAGGGACAATGTAATAGCGGAACAGAGTGAGATGATTGCGGAACTCGCAAGAAAGTTAGAAATGCTTCAGGAGGAAATAAATCACACTCAAGATTAGGATAACCTGGCCATCACCGTCAATGCCCCCGCTCCAGGAGGACACGAGACTCCACTCCAAATTCCTCCCCTCAGTACACCTATTCTCGAGAATCAACCAAATAACATATCGTCCGTCTCCGCTCCTCCATTTGTCCAAAACACCATTCGCAAAAATAACCCAGATGCCTACCATCTATAAAATCCATCTCTAACCCCACAAAACCCATCTCCGAATCCATTCCCAAATCCCCAGAACACATTTTCAAATCTAGAAAATTCATTCCCAAATCCACAAGATTCACTCACAAACCCACAAAATCCATCAAATCTATCCCCGAATCCACCAAATTCATTTCCAAATCCGTAAAATCCTTCTCAGATTCCACCAAGCTACTCGCAAATTCAACAGAACCTTTCTAATTTCCAAAACATCCTCCCCACCTACCAACCAACTTCCTTTCATCCGCAAAATCAAGCCTCCCTTCCAAATACTTCTCATGCCATCATATCCCCTGACATCTATAATTCCCTTCCTAATCCTGAGGTGGACCATTACGAGGAGAAGGAGAAAGAGTGGAGGACCGAGCATGAACTGAAGTTGCTAGCTATGAATGAAGAGATTATGAGGATCAAAGAATCTCATGGAGTGAGGGACCACGACGGTTTAGGGTATGATGATTTATGTGTTCACCTTGGAATAGATCTACCAGAAGGGTATAAAGTCCCTAAATTTGAAGTGTTCGATGGCACCGGAAATCCAATGGCCCATCTAAGAAGGTATTATGATCAAATGGTGGGGGTAGGGAAAAATAAAGCATTATTAATGCGTTTGTTCAGCCGGAGTTTAAGTTGCGAAGCCTTAGAATGGTCCATGTCTCAGGAGCTGAAAAGATGGACTGGTTGGAAGGCATTGGCCAAGGGTTTCATTGACAGGTTCGTATTTAACATTGAGATAGTCCCTGACCGATACTCACTAGATCGGATCAAACAGAAGAATAATGAGTGTTTTCGAGACTACGCCTTTCGTTGGAGAAAAGAAGCTGCTAAAGTACAACCTCCCATGTCTGAGGAAGAAATGGTATCAATTTTCTCTCGCGCACAGGAAGGAGAATTTTATACCAGGATGGTATCCGCGATCCGAGAAACTTTCGTAGATTTAGTAAAGATTGGGGAATCGTTAGAGGAAGGCATTCGAACAGAAAAAATTGCCAAAACCCCAACATCATTTGAATTTTTTGCATTCTCAAAAAAGAAAAGAGAGGATGCGACTGCGGTCTCTACTAATTCTGTTGATAAGTTAAAGAGGAAATTCAGGCCTAGGAATATTCTTTCTTCATCATCGTCACCAAGTTTTCAGCCTGTATTCTACGCTCAACCCCAATGTCAATCTCTAATTCCAAATATTTTACCCCAGTACCAAGTTCCACAGCCAAATTATCAGCCTCATACTCAAGTTACTCTTACAAATAACCAAATAAACGTCCAAACGTCTCCAAACTATCATCAAGTACCTCCTCCTGCTAATCAAACTAGTATAACCACCCACATGTAAACCTTGAAAAGAAGCCTCCTAGAAAATTCACTCCATTAGCTGAAAGTCGTACCCAGCTCTTCAGAAGATTAATGAAAGCTGGTTATTTGCAACCGATCCAGCCAAAGCCTGTCAATCTCAACTCCCGGTTTTATCATGCTGATCAAAATTGTGCCTATCATTCAGGAGCAGCGGGGCACAGTACCATGGATTGTATTAACTTGAAACATAAGATCCAAGATTTGATCGATTAGAAGGTTATCACGCTTCAGTCGCCGACACCAAATGTTAACAGCAATCCATTGCCTAACCATGGGGGACCTACGATTAACATGATTGAATAGAGGGTGAATGGGCGTCTAGAAAGGCCATCATTAAGGTAAATTCAGAAGGACTCAAAAGAACAGAAGAGGTTGAGAAGATAGAGAAAGTTGTGGTCGCCTTAAATAAGGATTTGGAAGGAATTATTAAGCCTGTTATGGTCCCAAAAAAAGTATTTGAGCATGGAATAGAGTACCAACCAAGAAAGGAAGATGAGATCGAAGATAATTCAAAGGAGAGTCTATGTAGGCCCTTGCCGCTCTTGTACCAGTCATTTCCCGTACATGAGATGTCAAACGATGATGGTCTTGGGGATGGGATAGGAGATGTGTTTGAAGGATGCAATGCTCTACCAGATGATTTCCCAAAGTCCGGTGGGGTGAAAAAGATTGCACCAGGGGAGGCCTTACAAAATTGGACCTCCACTCCACTCATAACCCGTCACCCATCCTGGTAGATGAAAGGACAATTACTAATAGTTTTTAAAATTAGTGATGATTCGGAGGAGGCCTCGTGATCCACCATTTTATGTCTCAAATTTTTATTTCGTGTTTTACAACTTTCAAAAAGGCATGGGCCCACATTTGTGTGGGTCATGAGCCATAGTTTTTATTTATTTTCCAAAAGGCCTCCCTTTATTTAAGAAGTTATTTTTTTAAAATATGATTATCTAGCATGGTTTATTTTGCTAGCAATAATTTAAAAACCTGCCAATGTCATGTCATGTCATGTCAAGGGTTAGACGAACAAAGCGAAGAAAATAATGATGAACAAAAAAAGGTGATGAGGAACAATTAGTTGAAGGTATAGAGGAATGTAAAAATCAAAAGAAGCCCAACCTGGAGGAGCCCTAATTCTACCGGAGATGGATGGTCAAGAGTGGACCAAGCCAATCAATTCTGATATGCTAAAGAGATATTGTGCTTGAAAGATGTTATAGTTTTTGTGTTTCCTTAGTTTACTTGTAATCGCCTTTGTAATAATGTTGTTTTCTAGTATGTAATTGCCTATAACCCCTTTCCTTTTATGTACGAACTACGTTTGACCTGAAATCCCAATAAAGGGATACGTAGGCGACCTATGTCGGCTTCGGTCAATCCCTTAGAAAAAATTATCCTTCCTTTTTATGTATGAACTATGTGATGACCTGAATTCCCAACAAAAGGGATACGTAGGTGGCCTATGTCGGCTTCGTTCAACCCATTAAATTTTTCTATATATCCTTAGCGTAGTCCTGAACTATGTTTGACCTGATTCCTGCTTCAACGGGATACGTAGGCATCCCAACGGCTCGATCATTAACCCTAGGAAATGGAAACTGGGGCAGAATTTTTGAGAAGAAATCTCAAAAATTTGCAAGAGAAGATCAACATCCAATAAAGAGAATGAAGATCAGCAAAGACTTCAGATCCGCTCGAGTTGATATCATCTCAGACTACTTTAAACTGGGGCAGAAATTTTGAGGAAGGCCTCAAAATTTCCACCAAATACTGGAATATATTTCAAATTCCCTGGCACCAGAGGTTAAAGACAAGCTTTTGAAACCACCAACTGCGAAAAAGTCTAGGTAGACTCAATTTCTGGCTATGACAAGAGCTATTTGACGAATCCTCCAACTATGATCATGAGTTTTGGAAATCATCCGTCGGATATAGTCAAAACCACGAGAAAGACATTCGTTGAGCTAGTACATAACATGACTGACAAAGATTTTCTAAAGCTTTTATAGATACTTTCGAAACTATTTGCTAAAAATAAGACTACTTTAGAAAAAAAAATCTTTACAAATCTTTTACTTAGTGATTGCCTAGGCATCTATGGGAGAAGGGACCCAGGGTGGAGGTACCAATGTGACGGGACACCTGAAAGATGGCGAGGAGCAAATCAAGGATCAAAGAAGGTCGACATGGAGTAGTTTTATTCAAACTAATCATTTCTCTGTGGATGCAGGGATCGATACACAAAAATGAGCGTTTCTTTCGAAAAATCCCCAAGCAAGTCGGGAGCCATGTCAGAGCATATAATGCTTAAGAGCGGTACTTTTTGTAGCCCAAAAATGGGCTCAACACCCATTTATCGACGACCTTTTGAATTGTCCATCTCATTTCATGAGATCATGGAAGACAAACAAAGGCGTCTTGTTTTCTTTACAAACATTGTATTTAGATTTTTTCTCAAAAGATGGTCGCTAGCAAAGGCGACTTTATTTCTACTAATTGTCTATCTTGAGTACAGGTACATGTAGAAAGCAAGACGCAGACAAATGAACTCAGGTAAAACTATTTTCAAATTGCCAAGAGGGACATTTATATCATTTTCAAGAGGGTCATTGCATATCATTGCCAAGAGGGACATTCATATCATTGCCAAAAGGGCCATTTCATATCATTGCCAAGAGGGCCATTTCATATCATTGCCAAGAGGGCCATTGCATATCATTGACAAAAGGGCCATTGTATATCATTGCCAAGAGGGCCATTCATATCATCGCCGAGAGGGCCATTGCATATTATTGTCAAGAGGGCCATTTAATATCTGTTGACACGCAAGACATAAACGCTGGCGTCGAGGATATCATCATCATTTAATATTTGTTGACATGCTAGACACAAACGCTGGCGTCGAGGATATCTCATTTTTTTTATGAATCAGTATCTGAATACATCAAGAGCACGTGATTTGAAAGGACTCCTTTAAGTCGCTATATGAAGACAAGCGATATATGAGATTTTCTAGAAATTGATAATTTGAGGGTCATCTATAAGTCATATTATTTGAAATAGGATAGTGTGCAAGATCACCTATGAATTGATAGTCTGTAGGTCATCCGTAAGCCACAACAACATCCTAATCGGATAATGTGCAAGATCGCCCAAAAATTGATAGTTTGAAGGTTATCTATAAGTCGCAACTAAATCCATACTGGAGAATATGCGAGATTATCAAATTGATACGTCCAAGGGTTCTTTATAATCCGCGTCATATCCAAGATCGATTATGTGCAGGATTACCCAAGGACTAACAATTTGAGAGATATCTATAAGTCATATTGTATCCAAAGTCAGATGATGTGCAGGAACACCTGAAAGCTAGCGATTGGAGGGATACTTGTAAGCCATCTCTTATCCAAGGCCGGATAATGTGTAGGATTACCTAAAAGCTAGCAATTCAAAGGATATCTGTAAGTCGCCTCGTATCCAAACATCAAATAATGCGCAAGATTATCCAAAGATTGACAATTTAAGGAAAATTTATAAATAGATCATCGGCTATAACCGGAGAGGTTATCATTCCACATACAACAAGTGATATAGGTAACCAAAAGGGTTGCCACACTAGCACAAGATTACATGGTTGTAGGGACCGTTCTGCATAAAGTATCGCCGGTGTCCAAAAGGGCTACCCCACTTTGAAGACATATTCAACCGATAAGTGGCATAATTATACAACAACCAAGAGGGTTGTTGTGTTTGTTATTGCCAGTTATTTCATTCCAAACAGGTACATGAAGAGATAATTCCGTTTTTCAGGCTATAACTCACGTGGAGATATGGTAAACGACTACATACCTCTTTCGTAAATTGTGTTTAGTACTAATAATTTTTGTTTGAGATATTGTCGAGAGCATCCGAGAGGATGAAAAATCTCAAATCAAAACCACAGGTGTGGACGACTCCAAAAAGGATGCATCACAATGTGGAACTTTTTCTTAGCAGCAAAATGGGACATAGTCTAGAGAGGGACGTCAAACTCTCTGGACGCGAGCTAAAGGATGATCACCACCACCATCTAACCAAACCTCTATTAGAAGGCATGTGGGTATTGTCGAGATATTTTGGTTTCCACTTCACCTTCGAGATAGTTCTAAATTCATATTGAGGGTAGTCTTCCCTTTCTTTAAAATTTGAGTGATGGGACACCTAGAGTTTTGGAAATTATGTCTAGGTAAGTTCTTGCCTATGGATGTGAAGGATCCCACATTCATGTTTAAGAGGTTACAAGCTTCTTTTCCACAACTCATTGACTTGTCACTCATCCCGAGCCAAAGATCGTCTGAAATAAAAACTATATTTTCTACCGATTGAGTCGAACTACAAGCAGTCTGATTCCCTAAGTTTCAGGGATATGTAGGTTGGTATCTAGGTTGAAAACTCGACTACATTCCAACCTCCCCTCAAATCCCTCTATTCTCCGGCTTTTCGGTTTCGTCAAAAACTCTAAAACAAGATAGCTGGTGAATCCTCTTGAAAATCGTCCTTAAAATCAAGCTTTATGACCTATAAATGGCCTGAATTCTCATGTAACCTGAGATATGTAGGAAACTTGATACCGAGTTTCAGCCATAACTCCATGAAACTCGTGCGAAAAATCAACCTCTTTCAGATTCGAATTTATGATCGAACAAAAATTAGGAGCGTCAACCTCCTTTTGCCCAGGGTTACTTGCATCTACCCTACCCAAAGGGAAGGGGCAGTTGTTGACACCTAATTTTTTCCCTCCACAACTACGTTAAATCTCGAGTTTCTTTGATTTTCAAATAAAATCACAACAATTATTTTTTCCAAATAAATGCATTTTTAATTATGTATTTGGGTTAAATTTGTTATTTAAGTGATAATTATATATTTTTGTATTTACATATACGAGATTGTATAAATGATGTCATTTAAATGAACATTCTCATCAATATTGAATTTTAATTAAGGATAATCTTTGAAAATAAATGTAATGATCAAAATCTTGATTTAAATATAATTTATTCTCAAAAATAATTTATTTGAATAAATATGTGCTTGATTTTATCGAATCAAGAAGCTCGGGGTTAAAGGAGACATTAAATTCATTTCGAATTTTGACTTAATTTAGCCAATCTATTAGAGTTGGCCATAATTGAAATCAAGTTGGCCACAATCGCGATGCAATTGGCCAATTAATTTCCAACTTGGACAAAATTTAAATGAATTGGCCAAATTCTCAAATTATATAATTCATCCAATTTTTAACCCAATTTCAGCAGCCCATTTCTTTTTCTTTCAAATGTTGCTAACCCATATCAACCCAATTGCTCAACCAGGCCCAAAATAATAAAATGACCCAACCCACCATCAATAAATCCCCTTTCTCCTCTAATCAGCAAGAACAATTCTCCCTCAAACAACACGATAGAAAAAATTGTGACAAAACCTTTCCAAATTGCGAACAAAACAGCAACAGCTTTCAGCGATCTCGACAATAACCCAAAAACCAAAACCCCGATCCATGACCCATTTTCAACCAACAATAACTCGTAAGCCTTTTTCCCGCTTTGATTTTCTCAGAAAAATGGTCGAATCTTCTAGAAGGTGTTGAGGTGTCATCTCAAATGGCTGATTTGTACGAATTTGTACAATTACAACAGATTATTCTTATCCCCTTTTTAAAATTCAAAATTACCCTTTACAAAAACCCCTAAAATACCCCCCTAATTTTCTTAATCCCACATCGGTGGAGCTTAAAAAAGGACCCTATTTTGTTCTCTATATAAAGGTCTAACTATTGAGCAAAAAGGACGAGTCTCAGAAGGTGAAAAAAGCCATTTTGAGAAAAAACTAGTATATTTTACTTTGAGTATAAAATTTTCTTCTTTTCGAGGAAGGTTGTGGGCGGCTCGGAGTTTTCGGAGTCGCGAAAGAATCCTCTGGTGGTGATAAAGTCCGGTGTTAGCTCGTTGCCCCGTTTTGCTGCCCCAGAAGAGGTGAATATACTCTTATTCTCTTAATTTCATCACTTTCTGCTTCATCCCCATTTTCCTCCGTAGAACTAGTTAATATTTTAATCGTAATCGTGAATGAGGCTGGAGTTTGTTGCTGTAGAAGTTGTTGATGGCCTTAGGACTTGTTTGTGATCGTTGTGGTTATGCTATTTTGCTGAATCAGTATTACGTCATAGTTTTCAATTTGGTTGCCTGGAATAAGTTCCATGTTTTGTGTTGATTATGTTGATTAGCCATCCTTTTACGAAGCAGTGTATATACATATCGTTGAATGCCTTGAATAACGAAGCAGTGTATATTCATATCATTAAATGCCTTGAATAAGCTCCCTGTTTCGTGTTGATTGTGTTGATTATCCATCATTTTTATATCATGAAGCAGCGTATATACATATCGCTGAATCCTTGCCTTATCTTGTTTAGTTTGCTGTCATGATTTAATAATCTCCGTGGTTAAAGTCTAAACCTCAACTTAACGTTGAAGACAATCTCTTTGACTTATTCCTCGTCGTTTCAATCTCGAGTCTAATGCCTAATCTATATTTAATCCTGTTTGCAAAACCATTGCAGTATCGAAAACTTCTATGTGGGTATAGTTTGAAGGGTGTATGACCTATATTATAGAAAAAGGTTTCCCTGTGTATATGCTGAGGTGTAGTATATATTTTCAATGAGTTAAATTGCGTGTGTGCATCATGCTCTCTGGAAAGTGAATCAGACAAATTCTTGAACTTGTTTACAAATACTTTTAGAATTCTCATGTGGCAGAATAGTATGTGCACATCACATATGGCCAATTTTCAATAAATGCATACCATTTTGATGATTCATTTGTGAGCTAATATTTTTAAACACGTATACTTTTTGCCAATAAGGTGTAGATTCCCTTACTGTTTTAGACATCTTGTGCCTTTCCTTAAAATTGGTTAATCATATTGTATTCGATCTAAATTTTTGAACTTGTTTGGATTAATTGATCATGTTGCATTTGATTCAATTCTTGAATTTATTCGAGGGATAAGTTAATTGTCTTTTCATTAGATAAATTGCACCGCTTTATATCATGGCTTACTATTATCGTTGTGCGCGAAAATGCTGTTTTAATGACATTATTGGTCTTCAAGTACTGATCTTTGAACACGTATTACTTACTTTATTTTTCTTTTTTCTTTCGCATATGGATACGCTCGGGTCTTACTTGAACTCCCCCTTTTCCTTTGCATGCCCATTATGGGCCATTGAGGCCCATTTAATCCCGAGTCGGTCTCGAAGCAGTAAATTCAACGTCAATCTCGTAGCACAGGGATACAAGAAGATAAAAGAAAAAAATGGGTTGGAACCCATCGGCAAAGTAGCTCAGAGACTCAAAAGTCTCATTTGTTCTTTTTTTTTTTTTTTATTGTCGGTATTTTATTTTATATTTTTATTCATTTGGGCCTAGAAGCCAAAGTTGTACTTAATACAGGTGGAGCAAGATTCGAGTCAAAGGTTGAAAAACTAGATTAGGACAGGTGAAATGGGTCGAAGGCCCAATTAGCCTAGGACAGGTTTTGTTGGTTTGGGCCCAATGGCCTAAATCATTTACTTTCTCCTCCCTTTCCCCGTTTATGTGTTTACTTGCTTATTTCATTTGTGTAGACTTAGTTAAAATCCCTATTAGGTCGTCTAAAACTGTTTTTACACGAATCTTTTTTCTAAAAAATTAATCACTTTTCAGCAAATTAATCTTTTAGAAGTTAACCAAAGACGATTTTCAAACAGTCCAAATAACCGCAAGTTAGCGGACGTTTTAGGTGCCTAACACCTTCCTAAAACGTTAATAGGAACCACTTACTCAGAATCTCTTAACTTAAATGATTTTCCTATTTTGAATCGTTTGAAGTACTCTCTAAAGGTTTCTTAATTCCTTTTCAAAATTAAGTGGCGACTCTTCTCAAAAAGTCAAAATTTCTCCGCAAAACAGCAAGTATTACATCCAGTTTGACTATAGACCAATTTAGCTTAAATAATTCTTATGGATAACCATCAATACCTAGAGCTTTGTCCAGTGGCATTCTTTTCACTGCTATATATATTTCTTGCTCTGTGACAGGGCTGATTAGCTTGCACTTTTATTCATGAGAGAGATATGTGCCACTTCTGATCACTGTAATATTTGGGCATGGTAGTTGGTCTGCAGCTGTGCCCATAAGATTAGAAAAGAACTTAATGAACTCAACTTCAACAAATACAGGGTCCTCTTGCTCAGGACTACTCTAGCTTGTTGCCAGCATCATCATATATAGAAATTATAGAGTTCCTAATGGTTCTAAGCTTCAGTTGAGCATGGAAATAACTTATATTAGTATCTCCATCATCAATCTAATTTACTCTGGCTTTTTGTGTGTAGACCTGTTCCTCTATGTCATTCCATTTTTTGACTTCAGTCAGCCAAGCTCTTTCGTGTTCAATCAGAGAGGAGCATACTGGGTGGTTAATGAGTTTGGATTGTATGAGCTCTAGGTTTATTTGATCCTGTTGAATCTTCTGGCTATACAAGGCTATATGATTATTCAACCCCTTCAACTCTCTTTGCAGCACTTTCAGCTTGCTCCATAATATATATTGTTTTGTTCCATGTACCCTGGTATGCCAAGCCCTTTCCAGGATCCTGCCAAAATCAGGGTGCTTCAGCACAGTCATGTATAGCTTGAATGGTTTTAGTCCAGATTTTGGTAGTGGAATCATGGAAACAAGTATTGGGGAGTGGTCTGATACTCCTGCAGGCAAGAAATCTACCTCAATATGCCCATTTTAGCTAGCCACTGTGAGTTTTCAAACGCCCAGTTTATTTTGGAGTATACTCTACTGCCAGCTTCCTGTCTATTACTAAAAGTATAGTAACAACCTTTAGATTTGAGTGTTGTGATACCAAGAGTATCAATGCGGGTTTGAAACTTATCAACTTCATGTGGGAGAACAGGAGAACCAATCCTATCTTCAGTTATCAAGACATTGTTGAAATCTCCACACAACAACCAATTCTCTGTAATGTTGCTCCCCAGCTGGACCAATTCATGCCACAATATTTCTCTGTTTTGACCTTCATTCTTAGCATATACGATGGTGAGGTAAGCCTGAAATTTACTTGCTGGGATTTCAACTTTGCAATATATAAACTATTCATGTAACATCTCAACCTGAACTTTGACATTTGTGCTCCAAATTAGACACACCCTACCATTGTATGCCATAAGATAGTTGCAGCAGTAGTTCCATCCACTAGCAATCTTCCTTATAATTCCTTGTGCTTTATTTTCTTTGACCCTTATTTCCAGGATTCCCATAACCTCCACCTTATTCTTCTGCAGAAACAGTTTCATCTCTTTCTATTTTGAGGGATAATTCAGCCCTCTTATGTTTCAGGTTGAGATTGTCATGGAGGTTTCTGTTGCACCTCTGTAGCCTCATCAAGGCTAGTGTCAATGTTTTGTAAGATAGCAAACCTGTTTTGCGACATACTAGTACTAGTTGCTGCTTCGTTCACTGTGTGCACACTGAGAGATTATATGTGATCCTTGATTATCTGTGTGTCTGCTACCTCTTTACCTTTTTGATTCTTCTAGACTTCTTCCTCATCTGGGGGTGCAGCTTTTATTGTCCATTCTTGTCTCACAACCGGCTCTGTTGGTTTAGTTTTCTTGCGTCTTCTACGCCTCTTTTTCACTACCTGGAATCATTGCTCCTCCATGGTATCTTCCTTCTTCCAACAGTCATTGGTATTATGACCAAATTTCAAGCAATCTGCATAAAACTTGGGCCTCCAATCATACTCTACATCTTGTTGGAAGCTATTAGCAGGGGTGATTAGTTCAATAGTATTCAATAGTGGTTGAGAAACATCCACTTCAATCAAGATTCTAGCATAAGATATATGATTTATGTTGGCTATGGATAGGTTTGTGTAAAGAGGCCTCCCTACTGCACTTGCAACTTTGCTTAGTGCTTCAATCGACCAATATCCCACAGGTAGCCCAGGAAAGGTTACCCATAATGGAATCATTGTAATGCAGTCGAGGTTGAATATAAAGTTTACCTCCCAGTCATGGATCACAAATGGCTTGTTGTGGAAAGTATACGGGCCTGCTTGCTTTACCTTGTCACAATCTTCCATTGTCTCAAATCGAAAAATGAAGTACCCCTCATCATGTTGTAATATCTAAGGTTTCTGAGCAAATTGCCAAGTATGTGAGATGTAGGTTTCCATTGTTTTTAGATAAAGTGTGTCACCGATGACATATCCAATAATGGTCGCCTTCCAATATTCCTCTTATTCCTTGAGGTCAGCCGCCTCGATGTTGACAATTACTTTCCCCTCTTTAGTGCATGGTGGAACATAGGACAACGCTTTACCCCTTTGTCCAGCTCTATTCTCGTGACTCTCAGTATTATTTACCGGAGTCGGTTGGGTTGTTCCGGCTTTTGAAAATTGCAATCGTCTGGCTGCTTGCGCCGTTGTCGAGACCCCAAAGGTTTGCAAATGAAGTGAACTTTGTGATTTCGAGTCCGATTGACCCTCATCTTTTGCTTACAAAATAGATTGGATCTGTGGTGGAATAAAGCTACCAAAGGTGAGCGAGCGTAGGTGTGAGCTCAAGCCCTCCTCCGGTGTTATCATCTTGTCCGCCACAGTGTGTTTGTCGGTATTTCTACGTCGGGGCATGGTATTTTTCGTCGTCAGTGCACATTAGCAAAACCTAGCTAAAGCATAATTAATAAGACTAATTTGATAAATACACCCCTAATTAATATTTTTTTAATGGGTGTATAAAGTCCATAGGGGACAACTAATATAAATTGAGGGAGTAATAGAAAAAATAGAGACCAAAAAAGTGAAAACGTCTCAAGAAGTATTTTTCAAAAAATAAAAAATTATGAAAACGTATTGTGGTTTTTTAAAAAAATTTCATGATCAAACAAGTATTTCAAAATAAAATAAAAACATATTACGAAATATTGTGAATAATATTTATGGTCAAACGCCTACTAGGTCACAACCATTCTCATTTTGAGATTGAATTTTTTTGGATTTTTTAAGTTGGTGCCACATTCTCCGACCTAATTATTTGGGATACACACCGACAAATTTTGCCAATAAAATACACCTTGACCCGTTTGCAAAAACATATGGGACAACTTGAGGCAATTTGGGATAATACCATCGAGCACATTTTGAAATATTTTGCCAATTGATTTCACAGTTTTCGAGCTCTATAGGTCGATTTGCTTAGGTAACATAGAAAATGTGGGTGACATCAGTGAGAAGAGTGAATTTGGATTGGGTATCTTCTGATTTTGATATATCACACTGAATATACTCAATAGTATAGTCTCCATTCCATGATGGTCTAGCACGGCGGGCAACACTGCAGACTTTTCCAAGAACCGCCAGGGGGTCGGCGAGAGGGAGGATCTCAACGAGGCTATTGCCGACGATGCCAGTGACTCCGATGATTCGAGCAACACTTTCATAGTTTTGTGGAACATCATCTTCTTCCAATTTTTTCTGCCTGATGATTAATAGTTACATATTACTTAGGGATCGTTTGGTTGGGAAACAAGTTATGTTGGGATTAGTTATGTTGCGATTAGTTATCATGTTATTACTTGTTGTTTCGTTTGTGATATTAAAAATAATATGCATTGCATTCTTTTTAAGAATAGATAGTTTGTTTACAAAAATACCATTCACCTTATTTAATTTAGCTTAATTATTTTCCTTCATATTAAATCATACAAAAGAAATTAAAAAGTTATTAATTTTTTTTTAAAATTTATTAGTTTTTTTTCCTAAAAATACATGTTAAGAAATTTATGTTGATATTTCTTAAATGTGTATGAATCTTTAATGTTTCATGTTAAATTACTTATTTTGTCCGAAATTCTATAAAATGTTGATAATCTCATTTTTTGTTAAAAAAATTCATCATCAAAAAATTTGAAAAAGAATTACTCTAATTTTTCAGTATTTAGTATCATTAATATTTGGAGAGTCAAGCTGTATTTAAAAATAAAATAAAATATTTTTAGCTAATTATAAAAAATATTATTTTATTTAATAATTAAGCATGTATTAAGTTAAAAAGGAAATGTCAAAATACTTTAATTACTTGTTCGTGATAAATTTGTTAGAAAAAATAAAAATTTGAAATAAGATTAATAAACATATCTACAAAATAGAAAGACAATAAACCCATGGATCAATTTTGAATTTAATTGTATAAATAATTTTTATGGTGTCACTATCATTTTTTCACGACTCATCACTTTTGTAGCATTTAATAAGCTCATATAATTGTTTAAATTTACCAAAATGGATAAAAATTTATAGAGTAATTAAAATTTAAATTAGGGATAAAATTGACCAAAAAATTTGATGTGAGGACTACCAAAATCTCACGTCCTTAGTAGAGTAATATATATATATATGAAAGTGATAATCAAGGATTTGGAGAGTAATTGTATCCTTTCATGGCTTTATCCCATGGATAAATTAGGGTGGGATTGTTATACCACCATGGCCTTGACTTTTACATTGTACAGAAAGTATAACCGGATCTAGAGAATCTTTCTCTCTCTTCAAGTAACATTCCATTAACATCCCTGTAATTTTCTATTAATGTTCCACTAACGTTCCTTTCTCTCTTCGACTGACAGGCCGACGACAGCGTAGACGCGCTGACAACAGGTAAGGGTATCCTCTTTGCCTCTCTCCCTCGATCTTTCTCTCTCCACAGCTCCTCCGAGCTACTTCTCTCTCTCTCCCTTCCTATTCTTAGCCAGCTAGTCACTGCTATCGCCAGTGGGACCAGGGTTTCTGTCGACTCGACCCCGACGACGGTATAAGGGTGCAATACCAGCCAAATCAGGTGGTACGATGACAGCTGGCCACCAGAGCACAAATTTGGTAACAACCAGAAGAAGACCCAGCAACAGCCGACGACGCTCCGACAGCTAAATTTCGGCGACACTAGTTTCCAGCAACCAAGTCCAAAATCAAAATTGACGGTACCATCAGCACGAAGGAGTACCCCGGTGACATCTTATCTCTCATATTTAGATACTTTTACTAGTTATTATCTACCATTCCGTTTGTATTATTTTTTTTATTATAGTTGTGACTGCCTGCTTTCAACTATTGGTAGATATTTGTTATGTTGTTCTACCTACTAGGTCGGGTAGTATATTTTGTGTGTGCCTGATGTTTCCCTGCTGCTTTTCTGTTTGCCTGCGCTCCTATTATTGCTTTCTTTGGTTTGTCTATAGATTTGGGGTTTTGTTTTGGTTCTTAAGTGGTGGCTGTAGGGGTTGATAGTAGTATAGGGTCATGTCCTAGGGGGTTGGGGGCGGGGGCGGTTTTGGGTGGGGGTGAAGAGGAGAGGGTGTGGGGTTTAGGTCGGGTGTTAGGGTTGGTGCGGTGAGGGGTGTTAGAGGTAGGCGAAAGGTGAGAGAAGATAGGTTAAAGGTAGGGTCTTGGAATATAGGGACCCTTCAGGGGAAGTCCATTGAGCTGGTGAAGATTCTTAAGAGGAGGAAGATTAATATTGTGTGTGTCCAGGAGACTAAGTGGGTAAGATCTAAGGCTAGGGATGTGGATGGGTATAAGCTGTGGTACTCAGGGAGTGATAGGCATCAAAATGGAGTAGGGATCTTAGTAGATGAGGAGCTTAGGGAAGGTGGTAGATGTTAAGATGGTCAATGATAGGCTGATGACAATTAAGTTGGTCATTGGGTGATTTACGCTGCATGTGTGTAGTGTTTATGCGCCGCAGGTGGTCTTGGAGGAGGAGGTGAAAGCGAGGTTTTGCGAGGCATTAGAAGAGGTGGTGAGAAGCGTGCCTAGTTCAAAGAAGATTATTATAGCAGGGGAATTCAATGGGCATATTGGGGTTTTGCCGGGAGGTTATGATGATGTGAATGGAGGTTTTGGTTTCGGTGATAAAAATGATGAAGGAGCGGCTCTGTTGGATTTTGCGAGGGCCTTTGGGCTGGTGGTGGTAAACTCGAGCTTCCCGAAGAAGGAGGATCACCTGATTACCTTCCGAAGCGCGATAGCCAAGACTCATATTGACTTTCTGCTTCTTAAGAAAGGGGATAGGATCTTATGTAAGGACTGTAAAGTCATTTCGAGTGAGAATCTTTCGACTTAGCACAGGATTCTGGTGATGGATTTGATTATCAAAAAGAGCAAGATGAAAAGGGCTGGGGAGGGTCGGCCTAGAATTAGGTAGGGTGGCTTGATGCCAATTAGTGCACTAGAGATAAAGCAGAAAGTGGCGGGAATGGAGGTGTGGGAGTGTAGAGGGGATGTGGATGTTATGTGGGATAGGGCTACCAGTTGCATCACGGAGTCGGCTAGAGAAGTGTTGGGTGTTTCGAGGGGGAAGAAAGGACGACATAAGGGGGATTGGTGGTGGAATGAAGAAGTTAAGAAGAAAGTGGAGATTAAGAAAGGGGCGTATGTTAAGATGACTGAGAGTAAAGATGTAGAAGAGAAGCGGGTGAATAGAGAGGCTTACAAAGTAGCAAGAAAAGAGTCTAAGCTAGCAGTTATGGCTATTAAGACAACAACGTTTGAGAGCTTGTATGCGGAGAAAGGCAGGGAAAAGAGGTTGTATAGGCTTGCTAAGGCTAGGGAGCGGAAGGGTCGGGACCTTGGCAAAGTAAAGTGCATTAAGGGGGAGAATGGTAGAGTTTTGGTAGAGGATGGCTACATTAAGAAGAGATGGCATGAGTATTTTCATAGGCTCTTGAACGAGGAGGGAGATAGAGGCATTGAGTTAGGGGAGCCGGAGCACTCGGAAGAGAGACGTGATTTCAGTTATTGTAGACTTTTTAAGTTTGAGAATGTCAGAGAGGCTATTCATAGGATGCGGAGGGGGAGGGCGACGAGGCTTGACAAGATTCCGGTGGATTTTTGAAAGTTTATAGGTGGGGCAGGTTTAAGGTGGTTGACTGATTTGTTTAACGACATTTTCAAGATGGCGAGAATGCCTGAGGCTTTGAGGTAGAGTATGGTGATTCTGTTATATAAAAACAAGGGTGATATTCAGAGTTGCACCAACTATAGGGGTATCAAGCTGTTGAGTCATACTATAAAGATTTGGTAGAGGATGGTTGAGCGGAGACTGAGGAGGATCGTGTCCATTTCGGAGAACCAGTTTGGTTTTATGCTTGGTTGCTTGACGATAGAGGCAATCCACCTGGTGAGGAGATTGGTGGAGAAGTATAGGGAAAGGAAGAGGGATTTGTACTTGGTGTTCATCGACCTGGAGAAGGCGTATAACAAAGTTCCCAAGGAGGTGTTTTGGAGATGCTTAGAGGTGAGAGGGGTCCTGGTGGCATACATCAGAGCTATTAAGGACATGTACGATGGAGGGAAGACTCGGGTGAGAATGACGAGAGGGGACTCAGAGCATTTTGTGATTGAGACAGGGTTGCATCGGGGTTCGACTCTTAGTCCGTTCTTGTTTGCATTGGTGATGGACATGTTGACATGGAGTATTCAAGGGTGGTGCCGTGGTGTATGTTATTTGTGGATGATGTAGTGCTGATTGATGAGACATGGGAGGGGGTGAATGAAAAATTAGAGGTTTTGAGGCAAACCCTTGAATCTAAGAGGTTTAGGTTTAATAGGTCCAAGATGCAGTATATGGAGTGCAAGTTTAGTGACTTGAGGCAAGAGAACGATGTGGTGGTGAGGTTGGATTCCCAGGATATTTGTAAGAGGGATAGTTTTAAGTATCTTGGGTCTATGATTCAAGGGAATGGCAAGATTGATGAGGATGTCTCTAACCATATCGGAGCTAGTTGGATGAAGTGAAGGCTCGACTCGGGAGTGTTGTGTGATAAGAATGTGCCACTTAAGCTTAAGGGTAAATTCTATAGAGTGGCAGTCCATCCAGCCATGCTATATGGAACAGAGTGTTGGTCAGTGAAGAACTCCCACATTCAAAGGGTAAAGGCAGTGGAAATGAGAATGTTGCGCTGGATGTGTGGACTTACTAAAGGGGATAAAGTTAGGAATGAGACTGTCCAGGAGAAGGTGGGAGTGGCTTCGATGGAAGACAAGATGCGAAAAGAATGGTTGAGATGGTTTGGGCATGTGATGAGGAGGGGCACGGATTCCCCAGTTCGTAGGTGTGAGAGACTTGCGTTGGATGGCTTCAAAAGGAGGAGAGGTAGGCCGAAGAAGTAATAGAGGGAAGTGATTAGACATGACATGGAGCAACTTCAGCTTACTGAGGGCATGACCCTAGATAGAAAGGTGTGGAGGTCACGGTTAAGGGTAGAAGGCTAGGCTGTGTGCGTAGGTTGTAGCAAGTAGTTAGAAGAGCTCATGTATAGCCGGGTTAGTAATCCTAGGACTGTGTCCATACGTAAGAGACCCTAGTCAGGAGGGTCTGGGTGTGGCGGGTGTCTCTGGTCTTTGTGTGTATGTTACTGCTAAGTGGAGGTCGTATTCCAGATGTCCTATGGCTTACCTGTTATCTCATATTGCGCTTATTTACCTTATTTCCGTATTGCTCTGATTTCTATTTTATTATGTCTTATTCCTTTTATGTTATTCCATCTATTATGCTTCATGTTTCATTACGCTCCTATTTACTATTCTCTATCTTGAGCCGGAGGTCTATCAAAAATAGCCTCTCTACTTCTTTGGAGGTAGCGGTATGGACTGCGTACATTTTACCCTCTCCAGACCCCACTTTTGTGGGAATATACTAGGTTTGTTGTTGTTGTGTTGTTATACCATCAAATGTATGTGATAACTTATCCCAGTATTATTTATTAGTATCGGGATAAGTTATTTCGAATTAGCCAACCAAACAAAGCACCAAAATATTTATTCCCGGACTATTATTTTATTCTGGGACTATTTGTATTAGTACCTCACACCAAACGACCCCTTAGATTATTAGATTACTGAACGAAGAACTAATAGCCATTTGACCTTGAAAGTAACTGAATTATTGAGGTAGATGAAGAACGTCCACATTCTTCCCGAGAGCTGTCAATATGTGTCGGCCCAGTCCATCCGAGCTAGCCTACACGGGCTTTGGAGCTTGACGTGCTAGGTCGTACTGGCTCATCAACATGACAGGTCAAAAAACAGCAAGTTCAATCCATCACACTGTGGGCTGCAGGCCTCCACTGGCTAGCCCACTTTTTAAAATATATTATTTTTATAATTTAAATTTAAATTTTAAAATGTTAATAATATAAATATTTATAATATAATAGTACATAAAGTTAATACTTGTTAATCAAGTCTCAAATTTACAAAAAAATTCTAATAATATGTGAAATTGAATAACTTTTGACACTAAATTCAAACCAGATAGAGATGTTGAAAAATAAACGAAACAGTTAGAGCCCGTTTGGATAGAATTAAAATCTGGTCAAATCAGCTTTTAATATCTTTTTTAGCTTTTTTTAGGTGTTTGGTAAAATTAAAAAGTGTTTAAAAAGGTTAAAAACTGATTAAAAAAAGCAAAAAGTGAGAAGTTGGGTACCTCAGCTTTTTACTTTTTAGATTAAAATTCTTTTAGATTTGATCATAACATTTATCTTTTTATCCCTTATATTTTTCTCTAATTCCAACAATACTCTGAACTTGTATTCCTTAAATATCTGATTTTTCTTTCTTTTTGTTTTTGTTGCTTCCTTTTGTCTCTTTCCTTCAATTTTCTCTTCATTTTTCTTCTTTGTTTTCAATGAATCATCATACATCGAAGGTTTGCTCAAATATTTTATTTTAGAATTAAAAATTATAAATAATTCACTTTATTTATGGTGTTAACAACTTTACGGACATTTAAGTTATTTTGACAACAAAAAAGTTCTTAACAACACTTGTTTACCAAACACATCAATAATTTTTTTCAGTTTCAGTCCTTCTATCCAGACACTTATCTGCTTAATTTATAAGCACTTATTTTAAGCTTTTAATCACTTAAACTAAAAAGCTATTTTTTAATCCTATCCAAACAGGCTCTTAATGAGTAATAATATAACAAGCTAAATAGCAATAATAACCTAATTTTATTTTAATTGATCACAATAATACACAAAAAAGTGTCAATATTTAGTCCATTAAAAGTGAAAATGAACTCTTAAAAAACTCTCATAACACTTATGGCGTGTTCAACATCGTCACGTCATCTTCATCAAACATATTTAATTTAGAAAAAGATTTTGTATTTTGCATTTTAATTATTTATATATTTTATAAACATAATTAATATTTTTATATCCATGATGGTCAAAATAGATTTTGAGTTTGGACTCTTTTTTTATTCTTAGTACTCTATTTTATTTTTTAATCATTTTTTGTTTGGTCCACGGGTCTGCCCAGCCTATATTGATCAAGCCCCATGGGCCAACGAGCTTATCCGGGCTGGGCTAAAAAGTCATGTTCTTAAACGGACTGTAAAAATCGTAACCCAGCCCTATCAAATTACAGGTTGGGTTGGACCAACCCAATGGGCCTGGCCCATATTGACGGCTCTACTCTTCACCTACTTTTCCGTTTAAGTTCCTTAGATCTTTTGTCTTTGTCCAAGTATGGGTCATTGGGCCTAATCTCGGTTATTTTAGTTTGAGAGATTCTTGAGATTCTTTGGGCGGTTTCTGTGCAGGAAATTACACGGGATTACCCCAATAGTGGGTGACTTTGAATTTTTGACATCCATAAGAAAAGTTTTTAAAGATTAGTCTTTCTTTTTTTTATGTATAGTACAAATATATTTTTGCCCCTCTACACCTCAAATATTTTTAAACTTTTCATTCTCATTTGTCTCTCAACTTCTATTTTAATTTTTTTATCTTAACTTTTTTTTTTTCTTGTTTTAATTTATTTGTCTCAACTTTTATTCTTATTTTTACCTTTTTCTCTTTTTTCTTTTTTTTCCTCAAACATTATTTATTTCTTCATTTCTCTCTCTTTTTTTTTAATTCATTGCTCAATCTTTATTTTTATTTTGTTTTTTATTATTATTTCTCATTTTATTCATTTTTCTCAAACTTTATTTTTATTTTTTTTCTTCTCATGTTTGGTTTTCTCAATCTTTTTTTTCCTTTTTTTTGTCATTTATTCTTCTCTTTTTTCTTAACTTTTATTTTTTTATTGTCTTTTTTGTTCTTTTTTTCTCAATCTTTTTTTTTATTTTTCTATTTTGTTTGTTCTCTTTTTTTTTTCTCAACTTCTATTTTATTTTGCTAATAAATAAAAAGTTGGAATAACCGCAAAGGAATCTTTTTTTTTTTAACATCAAAATAAATTTAAGGGCATGACTTATTGTTATGAAGTCCTTTGGGATAAGTCTTGTCTCTAAGACAAAATTTATAGAACAACTCATAAATTAAGACACTATGTGGTAGTGTTAAGTCTTGCTTGTGGAGGGTAACTTGTTGTTTAAAAATCCTTGAGTTAAGTCTTGCGTCTAAGGCAAGTGTCATAGGACATCTCATAAATCAAGAAACAATGTGGTAGTGTCAACACTTATCCATTGAGCGTAACTTGTTCTTTTGGGAGGTTCTTGGGCAAGTCTTGTCTTAGAGGCAAAGACTAATAGAGCATCACATAAATCAAGACATAATATGATAGTGTCAACTCTTATCCATGCGGCGTAACTTATCGGCTAAGTTTTGCCTCTAAGGCAAGAGTTATAGAATATCTCATAAATCAAGACACGGTGTGGTAGTGTCAACTCTTTCCCATGGGGCATAACTTATTGTTTGAAAGTCCTTAGACTAATTTGTGCCTCTAAGGCAAGAGTTATTGAACATATCATAAATCAAAATATAATGTGGTAATGTCAACTCTTATCCATGTGGCATAACTTATTGTTTGAAAGTCCTTGATTTATAAAACATCTCATAAATCAAGAGACAATGTGATAGTGTCAAATCTTTTCCATGGAGCATAACTTGTTGTTTAAAAGTCCTTGGTCTAAGTCTTGCCTCTAAGACAAGAGTTATAAAACATATCATAAATCAAAACATAATATGATAGTGTCAACTCTTACTCATGGGGCGTTATTTGTTGTTTGAAAGTCCTTAGGTTAAGTCTTGCCTCTAAGGCAAGAGTTATAGAATATCTCAAAAATCAAAACATAATGTGATAATGTCAACTCTTGCCCATAGGGCACAACTTGTTGCTTGAAATCCCTTGGTCTAAGTCTGTCTCTAAGGGAAGAGTTATAAAGCATCTCATAAATCAATGCACAATGTGGTGGTGTCAACTCTTACTCATGGGGCATAACTTGTTATTTGATGGTCCTTGGGCTGAGTCATACCTCTAAGACAAGAGTTATAGAGCATTTCATAAGTAAAAATACAATGTGTTAGTGTTAACTCTTGCCCATTGTACGTAACTTGTTTGAAAATTCTTGGGATAAGTCGTGCCCCCAAGGCAAGAGTTGTAGAACATCTCATAAATGAAGACATAACGTGGTAGTCTCAACTCTTGTCCGTGGGGAATAATTTATTGTTTGAAAGTCCTTGAGCTAAGTCTTGCCTCTAAGGCAAGAGTTGTAGAACATCTCATAAATGAATACATAATGTGGTAGTATCAATTCTTGCCCATGGGGCATAATTTATTGTTTGAAAATCCTTGAGCTAAGTTTTGCCTCTAAGGCAAGAGTTGTAGAACCTCTCATAAATGAAGACATAAGGTGGTAGT
The DNA here is from genome assembly GCA_030864215.1 of Capsicum pubescens. Taxonomy (NCBI): domain Eukaryota; kingdom Viridiplantae; phylum Streptophyta; class Magnoliopsida; order Solanales; family Solanaceae; genus Capsicum; species Capsicum pubescens. The sequence continues at coordinate 83,795,293 of CM061544.1, read as the reverse complement.
GTCAACTCTTGCCTTGAGGCATAATTTATTGTTTGAAAGTTCTTGAGATATTGTAACACCCCATAAATTTTTTCGTACACTTATCGCGATTATATGGAGTCCTAAAGGCTTGCGTATGGGTTAAATTAAGTTTATGGTGTTCGGAAGTATCCCTTCAATAGTTGTATGTGTAGGTATTGGAATAAGCTTTCCAACGATATAAAGTTTTCCCAAAACAGAGGAGTATTTCATATAAGCGAGCACATTCGAAATTTCAAAACGGTGGCCGGGAAGCCTGTGAACAGTAAATCTGCAGGAAAATTACTGCAGTTAGGCAATTTTTTTTTGGATCAACTTTAGACGATCATAACTCCTCGTACAAAAAGAACTGTGTGAGCTTCTATATATAGACGAAAATCTTCGAGAGTCTTCTTTCCGATGAAATTGGTTTCATCCAAATCCAATGTCTGAGTAAGGAGCTATATCCGTTTTACTATAGCCTATCAAGAAAAAAAACAGAATTTTGGGACAGATTTTTGGGTCAACTTTAAACGACAATAACTCCTTGTACAGGAAGAACTGGGTGGTATACTTTATATGAAAATGAAATTCCTTTGAATTATATTTCCAATGCAATTGGTTTCACCCAAATCCGATACCGGAGCAAAGAGTTATGATCGATTTACTTCAGCCTGTCAAAACTGTCCACTGGGGACAGATTCGGATTTATTTAAATTTTTAGGGCAAAATGGTCATTTTCTATTACCTCTTGGACGAAAATTGGTCTTTATAAACATACACTTAGCCTCATATATATCATATATCATCCAATTATTAAGAGAAGGTGAAACCCTAGCCTAATTTCAACTTCAAATATTTTGTGATTCAACCGTAGAAAATTCGAATTGGTTCCGTAGTTGTGTTCACCATCTCGAAAGCTTCGAGAAGCACCCCATGGTTATGTAAGGAGGATTCTAAATACAAGAGTTCATTATTAAGGTATGAATATTGTTTATTCTTGATTCTTATCCATGAATAAGTATTGATAAAGGATTATGAGTATTGTCTTGATGTTGGAAGATAACTAGAAACATAGTTATGAATTGTTTTGTATAAATTGTTAGTAGTAAATTATGGAAGTTGTTGTATTGGATTATGGAGGATGAATTGTGGTGATATATCATTATATTAGTGGTTATGTATGCCTAGTGATCATGTTGGTATTGGATGGTGATTAAGAGGGAAAATAAAGGCTAAGAGTGATGTTGAGGGATATTGCATGAAAATGCATGATATGTGAATGTAATAAGAGTATAAGAGGATGTATGTAGCACTCTTATTGTTGAGTTAAAGGATTACTTCCTAGACATTATTTGGTGAAGTTAATACCTAAATGGTAAGGTTTGGTTGCTAATACTAGTTTGCCACAAATGACTTATTGTAGATAAGTGTTCGAAGAGTACGGGAAGTCAAGTTGGACTTGTATTGAAGTGGTTATATCAAGGTATGTAAGACATACTCTATCTAATCTTTGGCATGAATAATGACCCATGGCACTCTCAAGTAAGCTTCCAACATTTTCCTACGACACATGACACATAATAACATCATATGATCTTCGACACTACCAATTGAACTTGTTTTCACTTTTAAGATGTCCGGCTAGTCAAAAAAATGTCCATATACTATTGTTGACTCCGAAATGGTTTAATGAGGTATCCATGATTCTCTACTTCATTTTCATGATATTGATTACCTATTTACATGTTTTTCCTATTGAGGTATCATGGTTTCAAGTTCCATAAGGTGTGACCACAAAGTAACCAATCTCAAAGATTAATTGAAGTAAGAAATGGAATGTCTTTATTTTAAATTGATGATATGATGTATTGTATTAGTACCACTGATCAGTTGGCCATTGTATTATAAAGATTATGTATATATGCTATTCCAGGGGTGGTCCCTGATGTATTGTATTAGTACCACTGATCAGTTGGCCATTGTATGACATATGTTATGTATTGATAAGGAAAACGGGAAGTAATGATATGAAAGTAATGTGCAGGTATCCCATCAGCTCTTTTAAGTGTGGTCTACTCATACTGTTTATTCACTGGTATCTGGGTTCTGTTGATCTTTTGTATCTCATCTTGATACTCACTGCCTTACATACTCAGTACATATTTCCGTACTGACGTCCCTCACGGGGGACCTGTATTAACAGGTACTTCAGGTCGTACACCTCCACAGTAAGAGCCAGGACATTCTGTTGATAGTGGTGAACTCCAGTTGTTTCGGGGCATCCCAAGTCGTTTCTATATGTAATTTTGGTATTTGTATAAAAGTCTTTTGTGGGCGGGAGTTTGTCCCGACCCTAACTCAGTTGTGTATCTATGTAGAGGCTTTTGTAGACATATTGTACAGCCATAAGAGTGTTTGGTTGATAGACGTGATGGCTCTGACGGCCAATTACTGTTCATATATATATATATGCGTGTCTGCTGGGCTGATACAGGTACTGTTTTCTTCTATTTACAACGAAGTGCTGCCCAAATTTCTAATTTTCATAAGTAATGTAAATGTGAAAGTATAGGTTATGAACGGGTTCTCCCGGGCCTCCTCGGCTACGGGTGCCAGTCCGCTCCAATGGGATTTAGGGCGTGACAGATATGTCTTGCTTCTAAGGCAAGAGTTGTAGAACATCTCATAAATGAAGGCATAACATGGTAGAGTCAACTCTTGCCAGTGGGGCATAATTTATTGTTTGAAAGTCCTTGAGTGCCTCTAAGGTAAGAGTTATAGAATATCTCATGAATTAAAACACAATGTGATAGTGTCAACTCTTGCCCATAAAATGTAACTTCTTATTTGAAAGTCATAAGTCTTGCCTCTACAATGTGGTAGTGTCAACTCTTTCTCATGGGGTGTAACTTGATTGGAAGAAATCAAAGAAAAGAAAATAATAATAAAAATTGCGAAAAAGGAAGAAAATGAAGAAAAATATTTTTAAAAAAATCAAAGAAAATAAAAAAAAATAAAAAAAAATATTGAAGCTAAGGGGAGAAAAGAAAAAAAATAAAAAAAGTGACAAAACAAAAATAAAGATTGAGAAAAGTAAAAAAGAAAAAAGGAGAAAAATTAAAAAATAAATAGAAGTTGAGAGGAGAAAAGAAAAAAAAAAGTAAGGGTTGATAATTTTTTTTAAGAAAATAAAAAATAAAAGTAAAAGTAAAATAAAAAAAACGAGAATTTAAAAAAAAATAGAAATTGAGAGGAGAAAAGAAAAAAAAAGTAAGGATTGAGAAAAAGTAAAAAAAACAAGAGAGAGAAAAGAAAAGATAAAATTAAAGAAAAATAAAAAAGAGAAAAAAAATAAAAGTTGAAAGATAAAGAAGCATGGAGTTATTTATAAATATGTGAGCTATCGAGGGGTAAATAGGTAATTGTGCTATATTAAAAAAAAAGGGAGACTAGTTTTATAAAATCATTATTATGAGGGACAAAAAAACAAAGTCACCCAATATAAAAGTCATTTATGTAGTTTACCCATTTTTGTGCCTACTCGTTTTGACTTTTTCAATAAATAAATGACCAACTTTGGCTACTTTTAATTACAAAAAAAAAAACTTTTTTACCTTATAAAAAAATTATTTCATCTACTCTTCAAAAATATTTATTTTAAAAAAAAAATAGCCAAAAATATAATTTTTTTAAAATTAATATTTTTAAAGAAAAATAAGCATTTTTGAAAAAAGATTTTTAGCCAAACAAGTTATTAATATAAATTACAGAGAGTATTATTATTTTATAGAAATTGACAAAAGATCTCTCTCTCTCTATATATTTTATAAAGCAGAAGACAAAGCACCACAATTAGCCAAGTGGTAGCATGAAATATTGCCAAGTGTACAGATATATGACAAGACTAATAATATTGTAATAAAAATTTTGAATTAAAGGATTAGAGATATTTGAATTTGAAAATATTAGGCTTTTAAAGAAAAGATTATCATTAGCTTGAACTCTACTAAAATTATTATTATTATTATTAATAATAATAATAATCTCTATTTACAATTAAATTATGTATATATTTAAATAAAAGAAAAAGGAGATAAAAGAAACAGAATAGGCAAAATTTAAACAAAGTCTATATTTCAAGGAATAATAATAATAATTTAAAAAGTGACCTACACGTCCCTTATGTTAAATTATTACGTGATAAAGATCACTATCAAATTTGAATTGAAAATCAATTGACTGTGACTTCTCCTTTTTAATAGCATATTTTTGGGGCAGAAAAATTATAATCCTCTGGACTCCTTATGAGTTTTTACTTCTTTATTGTTTAAATTAATATTTATCCAAATTAATTTTATAATCAGTTAGTTTTTGGCAAAATGACCTTCTGGATCCCTGTACTATGTCGTTTTTGTAAGTTGGACACTTCTACTTACATGTTTGTCATCTGAACCCCTGAACCCACTAAAAAGTAATATTTCAAACCCTTTGACCGATGACTTTGCCTATGTGGCATTAAAGTGCTGACTGGGACTTGAAGAGTGTAGTCACTTGCCTGGAGTACGAGTGGGGGGTCAATTTTTGGTCAATTTTATATTAAAATAATTAAAAAAAAAAAGGATTAAAACATTTTTTCAGTTTTTTAAATTTAAAGATATTTTAAAAAATTTAAAAATAATAAATTTAAAAATATAAAAATAAAAAAGCTCCCCCAAATCCCCTCCCCCATCCAACCACTACCCTACCCCACCCCATCCCCCGTCCCAGCCCCCACCCCACCCAGTCCCATCCCAGCTACCCCCACCTCAGCCCGGTCCAACCCCCCACCCCACCCCACCCCACCGCCGTCCACCAGTCTCCCACCCCCACCGACTGCCATGTCCATTGTAAAATCACAATTGCAATTGCAAAGTACAACTTCTCAAGCCTAAAGTACAACAATTCACACAACATAAAAAAACAAATCAATACAATCGAATAGAACTTTGAGAATTTTTTTTTCAAACAAATCAACACAACCAACAAGAATCAGAAGACGAAGATAAAGAATAAACAAGAAACAAACAAACAAATGACGTGGTTTTCTTTCTTCTTCGATTCTCACTTCTCAATTTTTTCAAACAAACAACAAAAATCTAATCACCAGCTGCTATAAATTGAGTAATCCTGAGATCATCATCATCTTCAACAACAACCAAAGCTCAAACACAGACAAACAGGTGAACGAAAAGCTTCAAGAACCGTCAGAAATTGTGCAACAAAAAAAATAGTATTTTTTTTTTTTTGCCTCTTAGTGCTTTGAGCGTTTCTTTTCAATTTTTTCAAAGAGTGATAAGAATAAGAAGATTAAAATGATGAAGAAAAAGAAGAAAGAGAAGAGGAGGGAGAACCATAAGAAAAGAAAAAAAAAAGAAACGCAAATCAGAAAAATGGGAAAGAGAGATGAAAGGGGAGAGGGAGGGGTTGGTTTATTTATTTATTTATTTTAATATTTAATATTTTTATATTTAAAAATAAAAATAACGTGGAAGCTGATGTGGCAACTGACGTGGCGAGAGTGTATTACACTCACCAAAAAAATATTTAAAATGTTGCCTTTTAATGGGTTCAAAAGTCCAGATAACAAACATCTACGTAGAAGTGTTCAACTTACAAAACCGACATAGTACAGAGATCCAAAAGGTCATTTTGGCTTAGTTTTTTGAATTCAAATTTAAAAAGAATTTGAGTTGGAATAAATTTCTAGCTTCTTAGCTTCTCTTATAAATATTTCTATAATGATATACAATAACAAATTTTCTCCTCTTTTATTTTAGTTATTTTATATTGATCATCAGTTTTTTTTCGTGAATTTATTTACTCAATTCTATATGTTCTTCACTTTTTTTAGACACATTTTTTGCTTTAATATTTTCAATTTTATATGCAGATAAGTGGTGATGAAAATGCCTGAATTCAAATAAGTAATATTTTTTAATATGATTTAGTTGATTTGATTTTTGACAAAGATAAATACATTCAACTACGTAAATAAATATATAAAATCACTTTTAGTTGAGAAGTCAAGTTAACTCTTTTTGTTACTACTTTTATATTGTTATTTATTTAAAATAAATATTTATATTTATTATTGAGAAATAATATGATAGTTGAACGTGATAGACAAATAGATAAAATAGTACATTGCAAATAACATCTTTCTAGCCTTTAAAGTAATATTATGATTTAACATACACATTCAAATATAAAATAACTAAAATAATATTTTAATATTATTCATACATCGCACGTTACATATATCAATGATAATGACGTCAAAAGTAAGCGGTAGTTGTGAACTTTTAGATTTTGCTTATAATTCATTTTATTTTATTTTATTATTAAATTTTGTCATCTAATATAAAAGTGAATGGTAGTCATAGATTAGTGAAAATGACACATATCATCAATCAACATCAACATTGATCAAAACAGGACAATATTTGATCGGAGGGGATTTAATCCTTAAATGTATTATTTGTATTTGTATATAAATAAATATCATTATGTCAATTATAAGTATAAGAATAAATAAAATAATAAAAATAACATAATTCACCCAATTACAAAATATAAATACACATACAAGAATAATAAAACAATGAAAACTTCAAATGAAACAATAAAAATCAATTCACAAAATACTAAATATTATGAAAATCAATTAATAGCTGACAGAAATGTATAATGACTAATTTTTGGGTAAAGTAGGAGAGAGAAATGAATTTCAAAATGGATTTGATAAGGAAAGAGGAGTGAAAATATGAACAGAATCTTTTTCTAATTGTATTGGAGGGAAAAATGAGATATTTGATAAAATATTGCTATAAATGCTTAAAAAAGGGCAGCCCGATGCACTAAAGCTATCGCTATGCGTGGTGTCCGGGGAAGGGCCCCACCACAAGGGTGTATCGTACGCAGCCTTACCTTGCATTTCTGTCAGAGGCTGTTTCCAAGACTTGAACCTGTAACCTGGTCACATGACAGTAATTTTATTAGTTACTCCAAGGCTCCCCTTCATTGCTATAAATGCTTGGATGATAAATATTTTAAACTGTTGTTACGGATCATAATTATAATCCTAGAATTGTCACACTAAGTAATTATTTTTAGTAAAAAAAACGTAAAGAAAGAAATACTATATCTTCTATATATATAATATAAAGCAGGGGACGAAGCATAAGAAGAAACCAAGTGGCAAGCTGCTAAGAAGTCACATATTAGTTTTTAGGATAAGTTTAATTGTATTGTAATAAGATTTTTATAATTATTTAAATTTTAAAATATATTATTCTTTAAAAAATATTATTAATTAGTTTAAAAATAAAAACCCACAATGAAAGAGTTCGAAATGAACTAACTTATCTATATCAAATATAATGATATTATTATTATTATTATTATTATTATTATTGATACAACAACAACAACAGATCCAGTGTATTCCCACAAAGTGAGGTCTGGATTATTATTATTGATAAATATATATAAATAATATATATTTGTGGTGTGTATCTAAAACATATCCTTACTTGCGATTATTTTAAAATTTTAAATATAAACTAAAATATAATAATTAAATTCAACGTATATATCTACTTGAAATACATTTAAATATCTAAATTTTCAATTTATTTTTAAAAAAAATTAACAAACAAACAAAAGAAAGAAAGGAAGGAAAGAAAAGAAAAGAAAATTTTTAAAAAGTGCAAAAAAAAAGTTTAACTATCAAAAGATAATTAAGACTAATAAATTATTAATTTTAAATTAAAAATAATTATAAATAAAATTACATATTAGAAATAGTTAGTTATCACATTGGAGTGTTCTAATTGGACTCTTATTAAGTTTTGAATTGAAAGATTAAGTATTTGAATTTGAAATACATTATCCTTTTAATCAATTTTTTGTTGTTATATTAAAAATAGGAAACCCATAATTAAAGATTTTTAATAGTTATTTTCTATTTCAAACTTATCTCTTTAAAATTTAAATGCTATAAAATATATTTAAATATAATTTATTTACATATTAATGTAAGGTGAAAATTTATTAAAATATTAATAATAATATTTAATAGTATTGTAATAAGATTTTTATAATTATTTAAATTTCAAAATACATTATCCTTTAAAAAAATATTATTAATTATTTTTAAAATAAAAACCCACAATGAAAGAGTTCTAAATGAACTCTTATATTTCATAACATTATCTATATCAAATATAATAATAAATAAGTTATTATCATCATCATCATCATTATTATTATTATTATTATTATTATTATTATTATTATTATTATTATTATTATTATTATTATTATTATTATTATTATTACTATTATTGTTGTTGTTGTTGTTGTTGTTGTAGTTATTATTATTCTTGATAAATATAAATAAAATATATTTGTGGTGTGTCTCAAAAATTTATCCTTACGTACAATTATTTTTAAATTTTAAATATAAATAAAAATTTAATAATTAAACTCATCTTATATATCTAATTGAAATACCTTTATACATTTAAGTCGTCAATTTATTTTTATAACAAGAAAAAGTTAAAGAACAAACAAAAGAAAGAAAGAAAGAAAAGAAAAGAAGAGAATTTAAGAAAACGTGCAAGAAAAAAAGGTGCACTGTCAAAAGATAATTAAGACTAATATATTATTAATTTTAAACTAAAAATAATTATAAAATAAAATTACATATTAGAAATAATTACTTATCACATTAGAGAGTTTTAATTGGACTCTTATCAAGTTTTGAATTGAAAGATTAAATATTTGTATTTGAAATACATTATCCTTTTAACAATTTTTTTTAAGAGAGTTCTAATTGGACTCTTATCAAGTTTTGAAATGAAAGATTAAATATTTGTATTTGAAATACATTATTCTTTTAATAAAAAAATATTATCTTAAAAATTGAAACTCATAATTGAAGAAATTCTAATAGATATTTGTTATTTCAAACTTATCTCCTTAAAATTTAAATGCTATAAAAAATATTTAAATAAAATTTATTGCTGTTGTTGCTGTTGTTAATGTTGTTGTTGCTGTTTCTGTTGTTGCTGTTGTTGTTGTTGTTGTTGCTGTTATTGTTGTTGTTGTTGTTTCTGTTGCTGTTGCTGTTGTTGTTGTTGTTGCTGTTGTTGCTGTTGTTGTTGCTGTTGTTGTTGCTGTTGTTGTTGCTGTTGTTGTTGCTGCTATTGTTGTTGCTGTTGTTGTTGCTGTTGTTGTTGCTGTTGTTGTTGTTGTTGCTGTTGTTGTTGTTGTTGCTGTTGCTGTTGCTGTTGCTGTTGCTGTTGTTGTTGCTGTTGTTGTTGCTGTTGTTGTTGCTGCTGTTGTTGCTGCTGTTGTTGCTGTTGTTGTTGCTGTTGTTGTTGCTGTTGTTGCTGCTGTTGTTGTCGTTGCTGTTGTTGTGTTGCTGTTGTTGTTGCTGTTGTTGTTGCTGTTGTTGTTGCTGCTGTTGTTGCTGCTGTTGTTGCTGCGAAATTAGCTTATGAAATTGACATGAAAAATAAAAAAACTGGATGAGATGTGAATGTGAAAGTGTATCCAAAAACGAAAATCCATCAGTCGTTGAAGAAAAAGAAGAATGGTCAAGAGGAATTGACCCTGTGTATCCTCTTAAACAAGTACTAAGATGATATATGGCCTTCTCAACCTCCCTCTTCCCGCACAGGTTTTCTCCCAAACACCTTCTGCTGTATAATAGTCTCCTCCACCAATCCATCCATATAAATTTGGATCAGGGGAATTTCTATTGGTTCTATCATTGTTTGCTACATTGCGAGGCTTCGAAGGCCTTTCAAGAAGTCCATTGTGCCATTAAAACCGGTCCAATCACTATTGGATATTTACACTACTGCCAAAAATTTAAACCCTTTCCCAAACACAAAAACATGTGCATGAATCGTGTCATTAAATTGTAACGGGGTATCGACACCACCGTCTTGGAACCCTTCGGCCTTATCAGCTCACACCTATCAAACTAAACTGTACAATTCAGGATCTTGTTTGAAGGATCTGTGTCTAATCATCGGTAAAAAACTGCATTCACAAAATCATTGCACTTTATGTGTCTTCACGGTAGCCTGATCAATAATACGCATAACTCGCATGCATAAAAATAGGATCTATTGCACGCATCTTATTCTTCCTACCCCATCAGGACATGTCAGTGTTATTTATTCATCTGCACGAATGTGATAACTATTAAAATAGAGGTGTTTAGAGTTGTGACTTTTTATCTTAACACATTCAAAATAGATGATGAATCTAAATCTCCGTCTGTTGCAACTGACGAATCAGCTGTTGGAAAAAATCAAAACATCTCCTCCAAACATATGGTCCATCTGTCGCAACAGATAATCTATATGTTGCAACAGATGGTAAATCTATTGCGATAGATGGACTATATGGTAAATCAAAACATCTTCTTTCTAAATATGTTTGTTTCAATTTAGTTTTCCTATTTATAAAATCAAGAGAATTTTATTATATTCTTTCAAGATTACCCCTATTATTAAATGACTACATAAAGTATATTATTCACATTTATACTTTCTAATCATAATTGATAAGACCAATTTGGTAAAACAATCACCTAATTAATATTTTTATTAATTGGTGTGCCAAGCTCATGGGGCCCAACTAATACGTAACGGAGGGACTATTAAAAAGAGGTGAAGACTTTTTATCTCACACATTCAAAACATCTAATGAATCGAATACTCCATCTATTGAAACTGAAACTAATGAATCAGTTGTCAGAAAATATCAAAACTTCTCCTCCAACTTATATATACTATCCATCTGTTGCAACAGATAATACATAAGTTGCATCAGATGTCTTATTTGTTGCATATACAAACCATCTATTGCAACAGATGGTAAATTTGTTTTGACAGCTGTCTGTTGCACATTCAATCCATCCATCTGTTGCAACAAATGCTAAATCTATTAAAAATGCTGGACGAGCTGTTGCAACAACTTAATAATAACGGCTTTTATCGATTCTCAAACCTCTATCAAAAAGGTAAGAAGTAATTAGTGTAAAAAAAAAAGTTGCGACTTTTCACAGAAAATAAAATGCCACCATTTTGAATGTAATTAATACAATGGAGCTGAACAGTCCTGCCTTTTGGCCTGAAACGTCTAGATTATATTATAGGTCCCTCAATCTTCATTCAACTCTATTTATTTCTTGCATTTTTTCCTTTCGTGTGACATCTTCAACCACTTCTCTTCAAAGAGAATATTCCTTTCTCGTTGAGGTAAGTTTTTTTCTGGCATAAATTTACCAGTTGGCCGTATACGTTTATTACATTGTGAACATTTTTCTTTACATTTGTCAATTCATGCGTGTTCTAGATATGGCTGATCTTTTTCCAGACATTGCTATTCTATACGACACAGTGCGGGAACTACAAAGGCATGTTAATGACCTGCAGAGCGAGTTGGTTGCTGTGAGAGCAACAATGTTCAGAGAGATGCAGAGGTTGATGAGAGCCTTGCTGCTGCGAGTTGATTGGCCGACTGTCATTAATGATGATGATGATAATAATAATTAGAATGTATTTTTTCTTTTAGCGTATGTATTTTAATTTTTCTATATTGGATCTATACCTAATGTATTTTATTTTTCATTTAATGAAAAATTTACTTTTAGTCAGACTTTGGCGTTTTAATTCTTATTTAATTTTCATTCTGTTTTCTTCTAATCTAATACATGTTAATATGTCAACGGTTGGAGGCAATGTTGAATCCAGTAGCACTAGCAATTTTGGCTTTTGAGCTCTTTCAACAGTTGGAACCGATTGGTCATCTGTTGGGTTTCAACAGATTATCCATCTATTTCGACAGATTTTCATCTGTTGGAAGAAAGCATTGCAGTTATTTGTGCAACTATTGAGAATAATTGTGGTCTGCTGTATTATTTAAGTTTATGTTTTGCCTCATTTTATTGATGCACAAGTTATTTAAAAAAAAGACATTTTATATATAATAAATGATAACATTAGGTTCACAACAATGAGTTAAATATATAAAAGTCCACAACAAACAAACAAACAAACAACAACACAAGTTTCTGCAATTACAACGATCATGGTGGATTATGATTCGGGCATGTAGTTCTTTTGTGGCCAGCACACTTACATATGGAGCACTTGTTTCTTCTTGATGAAAGTGATTCTCTAACTCCACGCCTCCTTTTATATGGCTTTCTTTCCGGTTTGATAGTGCTCGGGTCAATATATGGAGGAGGTATTAATCTCCCCATAAGCTCTACTGGAACAACCCAAGATTCTTCGAGAGGCATCGGAGTAATATGCCAACTATATGCCATTTCATATTTTTCCACCGAATAATATTGAGAGGAGTGCTCGTAAACTTTAGGTCCATATTTATGACCGTATTGAGCTCGAAGGGCTGCCATAGCATGTGGACAAGGTATTTTGTCCATGTCAAAAACTCTACACGTACAATATCTTGTTTGATGATCGACCGTGGCAGCATCACCATGACCGGTGATACAGGAATTTATAATTTGCTATTTTATGAGAGAATAACCTATTCCCCAAACTGATGTTCGTTGATATTTTCTTTTCAATTTCGAGAACAAATCGGGTTTTTATTTCTGGGCACTTGAACTGCACACGCCTTTCGTTAAAAAAATTGCTATATTTCTCGCTTATTTTTTCAAACATAGCCTTGATGGGAAATTATCTTTCATCGCCAAACAATGAATTCACCAATTCAGCTATGTTTGATGTCATAATATTGTACCTATAGAAAAGAATCACTTAGTACAACATCAAACTAAACTTGTAAATCAAACAAGACATTAAATTCATAAGAGTGTACCTATTTGCTGGACAGAATGCCCGGCTCCATCTCTCAAAACCAACATGTGCAAGAAATTCTGCTACCTTGGGATTCACATCCGCTATTTGATTGAAATGGTCTAAAAACTCTTCTCTACTATATGCTTTAGCTACTCTATAAAAAAGGGTGACGACCCTTTCGTTGTGATAGTTGTTTCGAATGTTCTCTCCAAGATGCCTGATGCAACAACCAAAGTAAGCTGAAGTGAAGAAAAGTGAACCCATCTTTGGAATACTTGGATGCCTATCCGATACAAAACACAACTCTTCGGTATCTTCGACGAAGCATCTCAGTTGTTTAAAAAAAATCCATAAGAGGCATCACATTCCTTGTCCGCTACACAAAAAGCGACAGGAAAGATGTGATTCTCCGCATCCTGCGCCACCGCCGCTAGCAGAACTCCGTTATACCTGGTCCTCAAGAAGGTATCGTCGACGGCTATGCCTTTTCTTAAATGTCGAAAACCTTGAATCCAAGCACCATAGGATACAAAAAAGTACTTGAACCTTCGTTTTTATCCAGATGCAATGCCGTCTTACTTTCGGGATTTGTGAACTCAATCATGTAACGGTAAGTATCCAAGACTTCATACCCATGCTCGAGTGTCCCCCGAACCAGGTCCTTGGCAATCCTCATGGACGTATATATCTTCCAATAACTGACCAGGACACCAAAATCCGTGAGGAGTTTATTGGCCATAAGCTTTGTTGAAGGGCCTTTGCCATCGGGGAAAATACTCCTGAAATATTCACCGAGGACCTTTGCCGTGGCGTAAGGATTTTGTCCCGAGATGTGCTCCGAACCACATGTGTGATGCTTTTCATGTTTATTAATGACAAATCTGTCAGAACTTACGTACTTCACCGCTCTTAACCACCATTTGCAGTTCGAATTAGCACATTTGAAGCAAAAGACACTGCTCGAATTAATCACCTTCTTTATTCTGAAATCTTTTTTCACGCAAGAAATAAACAAAGTGTTAGATAGTTCATTCTTGTCCTTGAATGACATTCCAATAAAAAAGCCGGTCCCGTCGTCTTAAAGATTTCCAGATTGTGTCGATTGAGAAGAACTACACATCATATTGGTCGCATCAACGGGCGTAGGTGTTTGATCATCATCTTGAATATTCATGTCTAGATCATCCAACCTATCATCAAAGAAGTCTTCTTTTTATTTTTTCTTCTTCTTCTTCTTCTTCTTCTTCTTCTATGTTCTGTTTCTCATTCTCTCTCGTCTTTTTAACCATGTACACCCTTAACACCGGCCTGGTTGAATTACTTAGATAAGAACGCAACCGAACCTGATCGGTTATCTTGAAAGACAGTACCCTCTGATTTTCAAAGGAGCTGTGCATGTAGCTGATGGCGAATTCTTCCAGTTGATAATTCAGTCCACAAAAGCTGATGATTAAGTTCACAAAATCGTCATACGAAACATCACTTTAGACTGTCATAGCTATCGTCTCTAGCATTTCACCCTTCTTCCAACGCCATACATATCGATTGCTCTTCTTGACCCAATGACCATGACAATCCACCTCTATTGTTATTAAGCCCTCCATTAGTGGTACCTAAATAAAGTCATTTGTTAAAAAAAGTTGATAGTGATTTCATAGTGCCGTGAATGAATCCCAACAAATGTGTTATTTGTTGCAATAGGTAAGTGATGAGTTGCAACAGATTCTTACCTGTTGGGATTCATGTTACGGGTCTAAATATCTGTTGCAACAGATAAATCAGCTGTTGGAATTGATATTATAACTAAATCACCTTTGAAGCTGATTCCAACATATGAGTGACAGTTGCAACAGATAATTAACCTGTTGCGACAGATGACTTACCTGATGCAACAGGTTATTAATCTGTTGTAACCTATGTTGGAATCGTGTTCAGGTTCTGTTGCAACAGATAATCTATCTGTTTAAACATGAATCCAACATATCAGTCTTCCTTTGAAACAGATGTCTCATCTATCGCAACAGATGATTTATCTGTTTAAACAGATGGATTTTATGTTGGATTCATGATTGAGTTCTATCCATTGTTGGAAAACAATAACACAATAGCAGTTACCCAGATGACAAATTCAACTAAAAATCATAATTTGACTTACCAACGTCTCCTATGAAGTAATGCCAAAGTGGAAAGTGATGTTAGAAATAAAATTTGACCTAAGAAATTTGTAAAATAGCAACAGTAACAGTAACAACAACAACAACAAATGGTCAACAAGAACAAGATGAAGATGATAATGAAGTAGAAGATAATGATAATGAAGCAGAAGATGATGAATGAAGCAGCAGCAACAATGAACAACAAAAATCGCTAAGAGAGAGAAATCAACAAAGGGTGAGAAGAGAGAGAAAAACACCTTTTTTTGCCTCCGTTTTCAGTTATATAGGCTAACATTTGGATCAAAGTATAAATTTAAAAACTTGTGGGTTATTTTCAAACTTCCCCAACTTTCTTAATCCATAATAA
This sequence comes from Capsicum pubescens, assembly GCA_030864215.1. NCBI lineage: Eukaryota > Viridiplantae > Streptophyta > Magnoliopsida > Solanales > Solanaceae > Capsicum > Capsicum pubescens. Next base: position 83,779,880 of record CM061544.1, on the reverse strand, counting down.
AGTAATTGTCACCTCCACCTAATAATTAATACTTGTGTCACCTACACCTCATTTTAAAACTCTTTTGTCACCTGTGGCCCAACCCCCCTACTAAGTACTACTACTAATACACATATATATTATGTACTACAACTACTGCTGCTATTTATGATTAGTAGTAGTAGTATTATATTCATATATTTTATTTAATATTTTAATAAATTACATTTAAATATATTTTTAATACATCTAATAATTAAATGTATCTATAATTTATTAAAAAAATTATAATTTTATCTTTGAGAAGATATTGTATCTCCAATTCAAATTTAAAAAAGGAATAGATAACAATAAAAATCCAATTAGAACTCTTTTAGTATGATAGCTAACTACTTTTAATATGTAATTTCATATACATTTAATTTACCTTTAATCTTATTTGAAACCAAATAACTCTCTTAACTTGAATATTCGACTTACTCTTATCTCTTACTCGTCTCAAGATTTTTTTTTTCTAATATTATATAATGTTCTTCTCTTTTAATATATATTATGGACTTACATATACTTATAGAACAAATAAATTTTAGTTATCATATAAATATGAGATACATAATTTTTCAAACATATTAAATGTTAGAAAGATAAAATAAGTGATCACAATAATATTTTAGTTGGAATGATTTATTTGTATAAGTAATTTTGACAATAGTATTAATAATACAAAATTTTACTTACATATTTGATAATGAAACAAAATCAAAAACTATTTCCCCCCTTCTCCTCATATCCCCCCCCCCCCCCAAAACCCACCCAAAAAAGAAAAAGAAAATCAAAATCAAATATTTTTTATTTTTTTTAACTTTTAAATTTAAATTCAAATGCTATCACAAATTATTAAAAGAAGATTAATTTATTATTCTCTGTATTCTTATTTTTCTTTAAAGTATGTATATTTATCTTATAAGTTATATAATTGAATTGAGATAAATATTTAAGATAAATGATGATGACAATAATAAAGTAGTAATAGTAATAGTAGTTGTTGTTGTTGTTTTCATACTGCTATTACTACTACTGCTACTACTAAAATTTAAGTTAAGTTAGTTTATTTTAAATTTAATGCTCATGTGACTTGTTGTTTATCGAGATTTTAGCTGTGTGATTTTAGAAAATATATTTCAACAAACAAAATTTGTAAATATTTTTTATATATAAATATAAATTTGCAAGTAAAATCATGAAAAGAATAAATTAATTTCAATATTTAAATGCATATTAATCTTTTTTATAACCTTCTTAGAATAGAGTGGATATGTAAATGTGATAGAGAAATATATTATATTTGAACACATAGAAATATTTGCATTAATTCTTTACACAAATGGTCTGATAAATTTTCTTTGTATATTTCAACTCTCAATTGTACTTGTTGATTTCTTAAATATATATTTTGCATTTTGGAGAGATTTATATGCATAAGATTTGTGAAAATTTCAGCTTCCTTAGACACATCTGTGACAAAAGATAAATATAGTGTTAATCACAAAAATAATAAAGTTAATAAAAAATTAAATCAAGTATGAGAACATACCTTTCTAATTTATTCAGAGGAATCTGATGAGCATTACCTATAATTTTTTTAATCCAGGGTAGGTACATTTGTTTCAAAAAATAAATATAATGTTAATCATAATAATAATTCAAAATAAATTAACCATGAACATTATATATTGATAATTAATCAAACAAATCTGATGGGCATTACCTGTAATCTTTTTAACCATGGTAGATATATCTGAGATAAAAATTAGATATAATGTTAATCATAAAAAACAATGAAAAAATTTAAAAGCTAAGTTAAGCATCAACATACTTTGATAGTTATTCAAAGATAATTTTAACAACAATAATGTAAAAATTATTTTCTGATATTATTATACCAATATCTTATGAATAAAAAGAGAAATGAAGAAAGCTTAAATGATATATGTATTGAAGCTAAGGGGATATATATAGGAGGTTGCAAATATGGATATTTATGCCAACCAAAATTTCATTTAAATTCAAAATTTAAATATATCAGTTTGTTAGAAAAGATAAGATTCTATATTATGATTATCTAATAGTTTAGAATCTCAAAATTTAAAAAGTAGAAAATCATTTGATAAGTTACATTCAAACTTGAAAACCACATAGTTAGCATTTTATTTGGAACTCAAACTCATTTAATTGATTTAAACAAAAAATAAATAAAAAAGAAGACACTTGCTCAAACGTGTTCTTATATTTAATTATTTATTTTAAAAATTCTTAGTAGTGCTTCTACATTGTTTTAACGAGTTCTTAATAGTGTTTTAATTATTATTATTATTATTATTATTATTATTATTATTATTATTATTATTATAGATAGTATAGGATAATAACAAAAACTAGACACGCACAAGATAATACTAAAAAATATCTATTCAAAAAACATAGGTATCACCAATACACCACAAACATACTCCTACACATTAATCCTCTTCCCTAATCCACGTCCTCCACACCTTTCTATCAAGGGTTATGTCCTCCGTAAGCTGTAACTTTGATCAAGTAGAAGTCAAAAAACAATAAGTCAAGTCAAACTATGACCATGTCAACAACTCTAACTCTAGCAATATCCAAGTTAATAAACCATGACTCTAACCATATCTAAGTCAACAAATCATGACTCTAACAACAAGGATCCTAAAATATATGATAAGTAACAAGACGACACAAGAATCCCAAATATACCCAGCAACATCATAATTTAGTTCACTCAAGGAACCCACAACAACCACACTACAACTTGATTCACTTATGAAATCAATACAAAAACAATAATAAGAATAATCATACACCCGGTCCACTCAAGAAATTGTCTCACTGGTCCACTCAAGAAATTGTCTCACTCATACATACCTTGTAGATCCATGCTAAGAGTCTTATGATTGTCCACTAGTCATGATCAATAGAGGACGAGCTCTTATCCATGAACTATACTAGCATGATATCCTAGCCAACTAATGAATCACATCAATTAATTTCATGAATGTCCGAATACCGATACATCCTACAATAATAACTGATATCACAAAAGCATAACCATAATGAGAATAAACAATCATACCTATACAGTCAACAAGACTTTAATATAACCTCATTATACCTGAGTAACACTTATGATTTCATTTAACACTTATATTATAAGACCCCGCAAAATCCAAAGCTTAATTCAATCCTTTAGGCTTGTCAAGGGGTCCCAGACTTAGAATATTTTAGCTAAGTACTCAAACTTAGTGTTATTTTATCCTATGATGGTTGGAAATCTTATTTTGCAACCTTTACGTCCATTAAATATTGATGTTTAGGTTGATTAATGATCAAGGAGGTCCATAGATGTTCCCATACAAGTCTCGAATTTTTTAGACCTTGTTTGAAATACGTTTGAGTGCCCAAAATAGTGGGTCGACACGATCTCGACGCATCGCATCGACCATCGCATCGATGGATGATTTTTTCCAGCTTCAGTGCAAATTCCAGTGAACCAACGTAAACTTGGCACGATGCGTTGGCTATCGCGTCAATGCCATCAACACAACACGTTGACTTGCACATCGGTAACCCCATTTTCAGTCATTAAAAGACGCATTCTTGGGAGTATTTGGGTCTTTTTCCCTCGACCCTCAGCCCCAAAAACACAAAATTAAACACCCTATAGAGTAAATATAGTCATTGTTTCTCAAAATCTCTCAAGAACAAAACCCTAAAAGCTTTAATTTCAAATCAAGGGCACAAGATTCCACCATAAACTTTCATAAATTCTTCAACAAAGGTATGTAAAGTGTTTATCCAAGGGTTCCTTCCACCCTTGGAGTCCAAGAATCTCTTTTGAACTTCAAGTAACTGATTTTATAATTTCCATGTTTGGAATTAAAGTGTATCCATGATTGCTATTTGGATTAAGTTTCTAATTCATGATTATATATATATTTTATGTGAAATTGATTATTATGTGTGTAGATTCATATGAATCCATCATAAACCCTTGAATTGTGAAATTAGAGTTGAATTATGATGTTCACGTGTTGTTCAACACTATGTGCATATATTATGCTCACCAAGTGCTTAATAAATTGTCCATGTGAGCTATTAAGAGGATGAAATCATGTCAAGTTAGCTTATGTGCAAGTTATATTATGCGAGTGTTTATCAAAATGCCCCAATGAATGAATGATGATCAAGTACTTAGCTTATATGCTTCAAGTTATGCAATATCTCTTAATTTATACTATCGAGTCCCGGGGGTACTTGTACCCGACAATTTAGTTGATTACCTAGAGCCATGGTCAGTCATAGAACAGTATCAGTCACGACATAATTAGTAGTACTCTCAGTTAGTTACAGAACTCAAGAAAACTTAGTAGAATTATTATTAGTCCAGTCTAATTCAGTATCCAGTTTAGACCTCAGTAATCTCAGTCAGCTAACAGGGTTCAGTAGTATTCTGTCAATTAATAGAACTCAGTGAACTTAGTTCAGTCCAGCTAAATAGTAATATCAGTAACCGTTCAGTCCAGCCCAGTACAGACTAGAAATCAGTTCAGTGTCTATTCAATTGGGAGTGGGATTCAGCACCGAGTTAACCCAGGGATAGGGGAATTCCTGTCAGCAGAGGGTTTGACCTTTAGCAGTAGTCCCTGCGTTACAGAACTATGTAGCCAGCGTAGGTTGAGGTATCTTCCTGCCAGACATTATGAGAGTTAATATTTCTCATCCGAGTTATCCTACCAGCAAGGGTTGACAAAAGAGCTTCCTATCAAAGAGGGTTAACTCACAACTTGTCCTTCCCCGTGGCATGGTATTGACACCCTTCTAACTGGGGTTATAGTTTAGACCTCAATCAGTTTAGAAAGGGGTATATCAGTTAGATGATTACCTCCCACAGTCTCAGTTTCAGAATAGAACTCAGTTCAGTTCTACAGATTCAGGACAATCAGACATAGTCAATCAACTCAGTATGGAACTCAGTATGTTTCCACAATATTTAGAACTATTAGACACAGTCATTTAGATAATCAGTAATATAGTATTCATAAACTCAAATATCGGTTATCAGTATTCAGATTTAGTACTCAGTATTAGCATGATCTCAGTTATAGTTTATGTATTCATGTATGTACTCATACTTAGTCATACTCATGTTATTCAGTTATTATTGTGCATGCATATGAACCCATGTGTTTCATCCTACCTCACTGAGCATACCAGTACATTCAAAGTACTAACGCATGCTTTTGTTTATGCTATGATGTCTTATATTATACGTTAAGGTGCACGAGCTCTAGAGCACCCTTAGCAGTTCAGATTCTCAGCTTCCAGAGTAGTGGTGAGTCCTCATAGTTAGAGGATATGCTTATTATTTAAAGTACTTCAGTTTTATTTCAGTTGATAGAGTTAGTTGGGGGCTTGTCCCATCAACTCCATAATTTAGACAGTTAGAGGCTTTTCAGACTAGAGTATTTTCAGACAATTATTTTGTTTTTAGCACTTATATTCAGTTTTGATATTTTGATACCGCATTCAGATTTATTTACAGATTTGAACCATATGGAATATGTTTTCGCCTATTTCCAAAATCATTACAGTATTTACAATACAATTATTACAGCAGGTACCAATCATGGGTTAGCTTGTGGTCCTTCGGGATTATGAGCACCGTGTAGATTTCGGGATACAGATTCAGGGTGTTACAAACTTGGTATCAGAGCCTAAGGTTCAACAGTGTCCTAGAAAGTCTGAAAGCCATATCCAGTAGAGTTTTATGCATGGGTGTGTTGCGCGCCACACTTATGGATAGGAGGATACGAGATGTTTTAGGAAAAGTTTCCCTTCTTTCAGTATCCATGTCGTGCGAGTGAGCATGAGCTCCAGTTACACTCTCTTTCTAATCTTAGCTTCTCTTCTGCTTATAGAATATCCCTCCAAAGAGGACTCAGAGAAGAGGATAGGGAGTATGTCTCCCACGTAAAGTTTAAAGCAGCCTTCACCACCCTAGTTTATTTTGTGGCAGCCTAGAATAAATGCCAAACTGACATTTTGCCCAACCCAGTGGATAATACTGTTGCTGCTAAAATTCAAGACTTTACCCAAATGAACCCTCTATCATTTACCAGGTCTAAGTCAGATGAGGACCCTCAAAAATTTCTTGATCAGGTGCAAAAGGTTACCGATATCATGGGGGTGACTGCTGTTGAGAGCGCTAAGTTGGCCGCATATAAGTTACAGGATGTGGCTCATTCATGGTTCAAACAGCGAAAGGAAGAGAGGGCCACAGATGTAGGGTCCATAGAATGGAAGGAGTTTGCAGTTGCTTTTCTAGATAGGTTCTTCCCGCTAGAGTTGAGGGAAGGAAAAGTTTTGGAGTTTATAAACCTGAAGCAGGGAAATATGACAGTGCAGGAGTATTCTCTCATGTTTACTCAGTTAGCCAGATATGCTCCGCATGTTGTAGCATATAGCAGAGCGAAGAAGAGTAAGTTTGTGTCAAGGGTGTCTAGCAGCATTGTCAAGGAATGTAGGACCGCATACTTATTAAGGAGATGGACATAGCCAGGTTCATGGTCCATGCTCAGTAGATAGAGGAGGCCAAGAATAAAGAGAAAGAGAGGAAGAATAAGAGAGCAAGAACAAGTAGTTTCATTGCTCAGCCTAAGTCAGAGGGTGGGAATCGATCTCAATTCCACCTGAAATCCTCAGTTATAGCTCTGTCCTTAGCCAGTGCTCCAGTGCCGAAATTTAGAGATGGCAACATAGATAGGACATCAGGCCCTAAGCCCCAGGGCAGTGTTAGCAGTGCCTGAACCAATACTCTTTGCCAGAAGTGCGACAGAAACCACTAGGGTATCTACAGAGATGGCAGCGATGTGTGTTTTGGATGTAGCAAGCCAGGACATAGAGTCAGAAAATGTCCTCAGATGGGTTAGAAGATTTAGCATACCTGTCTCCCAGCTTAGTCCGATCGCTCGAATTAGCAGGGTGCCTCATCCAGTACCACCAGTGGGCAGCGCCCAAAAAGACTCTATGCTCTTCAGTCCCGACGGGATCAGGAAAGTTCTCCTGATATGGTCACTGGTACATTACAAGTTTATCATTTGCATAGTTACGCTTTGCTAGATCCAGGAGATTCCTTGTCCTTTGTTACTCCTTATATAGTAGTAGATTTTGGAGTCAGTCCCGATATTCTAGCAGATCCCTTCTCAACTTCTACCCTAATGGGTAAATCTATCATAGCCCGACGGGTATACAGGAACTGTCCGGGTATACTTCAGCAGACTTAGTCGAATTAGAGATGACTGATTTTAATGTCATTCTTCGTATGGATTGGCTTTACTCCTTCTATGCCTCAGTCGACTACAAAAATAGAATATTCCAGTTTTAGTTTCTAAATGAACCCGTCCTAGAGTGGAGGGGTAGTACTTCAACACTTAGGGGTCAGTTTATTTCTTACCTTTAGGCTAGAAAAATGATAGCTAATGTATGTGTCTACCATATCGTTCGAGTTTGGGATTCTAGTTCAGAAAACCCTACTCTTGAATCAGTGTTATTAGCATGTGAATTCCTAGATGTGTTTCCTGAAGACCTTCCTAGAGTTCCTCCCGAGAGGGAAATTAATTTTGGAATCGTCCTTCTTCCAGATACTCTGCCCATATCTAACCTCGCCATACAGAATGGCTCTAGTAGAACTCAAAGAATTAAAATAGCAGTTAAAGAATCTCCTAGATAAGGGGTTAATCAGACCCAGTATGTCCCTTTGGAATGCACCAGTGTTATTCGTGCATAAGAAAAATGGCTCTCTCAGAATGTGTATAGATTACCGTCAGTTAAATGAAGTTATAGTCAAAAACAAGTATCCACTACCCAGAATTGATGACTTGTTTGACCAGCTTTAGGGTACCTGTTATTTCTCAAAGAGAGATCACAGATAAGGCTATCATTGGCTCAGAGTCAGGGAATGTGACATCCCAAAAACATCTTTCAGAAATCGGTACGGTCACTTCAAACTTTTAGTCATGTCCTTTGGTCTTACCAATTCCCTAGAAACCTTTATGGACTTGATGAAACATGTGTTCAAGAAGTACTTGGACATGTTCATCATAGTCTTCATAGATGACATTTTTGTTTACTCCCGTAGTGAACACGATTATGCAGACCATCTCAGAATAGTATTGCAGACCCTCAGAAACCATCAACTATTTGCCAAATTCAGTAAGTGCAAGTTTTGGCTAAGGTCAGTAGCTTTACTTGTCCATATAATTTTTGGTGATGGCATTAGAGTTTATCCCCAAAAGACCGAAGCAGTGAGAAACTGGCCCAGGCCTATCTCTCCATCAGATATCAGGAGTTTCTTAGGTTTGGATAGCTATTACCGATGGTTCATTGAGGGATTTTCATCTATTGCATCCCCTACGCCCAGATTGACTCATAAGAAAGTCAAATTCCAGTGGTTAGATTCTTGTTAAAAGAGTTTTCAGGAGTTGAAAACTCGACTTACTACAGCTCTAGTTTTAACCCTACCAGATGGTTCCGATGGTTTTGTTGTGTACTATGACGTATCCAGAGTCAGATTGGGTTATGTTTTGATGCAGAGAGGTAAGGTCATATCCTATGCCTCTAGATAGCTTAATCCCCATAATAAGAACTACCCTACTCAAGATCTTGAGTTGGCAGCTTTAGTCTTTGCCTTAAAGATTTGGAGGCTCTATTTGTATGGTGTGCATGTTGATGTGTTCACTGATCATAAGAGCCTGCAGTATGTGTTTTCTCAAAAAGACCTCAACCTCCGTCAGAGAAGGTGGTTGGAGTTATTTAAAGACTACGACATTAGTGTCCTATATCATTCGGGCAAGGCCAATATAGCAGCCGACACTCTCAGTAGAATGTCTATGGGTAGTGTTTCCCACGTTGAGGATAGTCACAAAAAGTTAGCCCAGGAAGTTCATCTGCTAGCCCGACTAGGTATTCGGTTATTCGATTCAGTAGAAGGTGGTGTGTGGGTGCAAAGTAGATCAGAATCATCCCTAGTTTCTGAAGTAAAGGAAAAGTAGGATAGGGATCCCAGTCTAGTCCAGTTGAAGGAATCAGTTAGAAATCAGAAAGTAGAGGTTTTCTCCCAAGGGGGTAGATAGTGTATTACATTGTCAGGGTCATCTGTGTGTGCCAAGTGTCTATGACTTGAGGCAGTGAATTCTCGTAGAGGTGCATGGTGCGGGTACTCTATTCATCCAGGGGACACAAATATGTACCATAATTTGTGGGAGATCTATTGGTGGAGTGGGATGAAAAGAGACATTGCAGAGTTTGTGGATAAGTGCTCAATATGTCAGCAGGTTAAGATTAAGCATCAGAAGCCTATTGGGTCCATGCAAGAGTTTAGTATTCCCACCTAGAAATGGGAAGAAGTGAACATGGACTTTGTGACGGGTTTGCCTCGTACTTGTCGTCAGCATGATTCAGTTTGGGTCACTGTAGACAGGATGACCAAATCAACTTATTTCCTTCTAGTTCATACCTCTTATTCAACTGATAATTACGCCAAACTCTATATTAGGGAGTTGGTCATATTGCATGGTGTTCCATTTTCCGTTAGCTCAGATAGAGGTACCCAGTTCACCTCTTATTTCTGGAAAGCATTCCAAAAAGATCTTGGTACTCGAGTTCACCTTAGTAAAGCTTTTTATCCTTAGAAAGATGGTCAAGCAGAAAGGACCATTCAGACTTTAGAGGATTTGCTACGAGTATGTGCAATAGACTTCAAGGGTAGTTGGGATGACCACTTGCCTTTGATTGAGTTTGCATATAACAACAGTTATCACTCCAGTATTCAGATGGCTCCATTTGAGGCTCTTTATGGATGAAGATATAGATCTTTCATTGGTTGGTGAAAAGTGGGTGAGGCCACAGTGGTAGGGCCTGACTTGGTGTTTGATACCTTAGAGAAGGTCCAGCTGATTAGGGAAAGGCTTAAGATAGCTCAGAGCCGACAGAAATCATATGCAGATGTACGCAGAAAGGATATCGAGTTCGAGATTGGTAACTATGTGTACTTTAATATATCTCCTATGAAAGTATTGAAGCACTTTAGCAAGAAGGTGAAACTCAGTCCTCGATATATCGGTCCTTACCGAATTCTCAGCCGTTTCTGAAAGGTAGCTTACGAGCTTGAGTTGCCTTCATATCTATCTTCAGTCCATCCAGTGTTTCATGTATCCTTTCTACAGAAATGCATAGGTTACCCATCATCCATAATCCCCATAGAGGGCATAGATGTTTAGAACAACCTCTCTTACGAGGAGATCCTTGCTGAAATCCTTGATTATCAGATTCGCAGACTGAGGAACAAAGAAGTCCCTCTAGTCAAAGTTCTATGGTGGAATCAGTCCGTTGAGGTAGTTACTTGGGAATAAGAAGCATATATACTAACCAAGTATCCTCACCTCTTATCCAAAAACTCAGATTCAACGTAAGGTAATAGTTTTCCTTAAGCTTATTTAGCTTCATGTCCAGATTTCAGTTACAAAATTGGTATTAGTTACCATTGCATGTTCAGTTATTTGTTCATGAGTTAGTTTAGTCATGTATTCATGCATCAGATATGCATGTCCAGTATGAGAAACTCAGCTTATTAGTATTCCCAGTTATGCATTCATGAATCATGTTCAGTTATGTACTCATGCATCAGATATGCATGCTCTGTATGATAATTCAGAGTATCAGTGATCTCAGTCAAGAAACCATACTTGATTTGTGCATGCCTAGTGTCTAAGTCTAGTCTCTCTGTATTCTTAGTCTCAGCAGTTTCATTCGAGGATGAATGTTCCCCAGGGGGAGATAAAGTAAGACCCCGCAAAATCCTAAGCTTAATTCAGTCCTTTAGGCTTGTCAAGGGGTCCCAGACTTAGAATATTTTAGCTAAGTACTCAGACTCAGTGTCATTTTAGTCACTTAGTGTCATTTTAGTCTACGAAGGTTGTCAATCTTATTTCGTGACCTTTACATCCATTAAATGCTGATGTTTAGGTTGATGCATGATCAGGGAGGTCCATAGGTGTTCCCGGAAGATTCTTAGATTTTTTGGACCTCATTTGAAACATGTTTGAGTGCCCAAAATAGTGGTTCAATGCGATCTCCATGCGTTACGTTGACCATCACATCGATGGATGATTTTCCCCATCTTCAGTGATAATTCCAGTGAACCAATGCGAACTTGGCATGATGCATTAGCTATTATGTCGATGCCATCGATGTGGCGCATTGAACTGTGCATCGGTAACCCAGTTTAATTTAGTATCCAGTTTAGACCTCAGTAAACTCAGTCATCTAACAGGGTTCAATAGTATTCCATCAGCCAACAGAACTTAGTGAACTCAGTTCAGTCCAGTTAAATAGTAATCTCAGTAACCATTCAGTCCATCCCAGTAAAGACTAAAAATTAGTTAAGTGTCTATTCAGTTGGGAGTAGGATTCAACTCCGAGTTAACCCAGGGATGGGGGTATTCCTGTCAGCAGAGGGTTTGACCCTTAGTAGAAGTCCCTGTATTACTGAACTATGTAGCCAGCATAGGTTGAGGTATCTTCCTGCCAGACATTATGAGGGTTGATATTTCTCATTCGAGTTATCCTACCAGAAAGGGTTAACGAAAGAGCTTCCTGTCAGAGAGGGTTAACTCACAACTTATCCTTACTCATGGCACGGTATTGACACCCTTCCAACTGAGGTTACAGGTTGGACCCCAATCAATTTAGAGAGGGGCATGTCGGTTAGATGATTACCTCCAACAGTCTCAATTCCAGTCTCAGTCTAAGAATAAAGCTCAGTTCAGTTCTACAGATTCAGGACAATCAGACATAGTCACTCAGCTCAGTACAGAATTCAGTATGGTTCCACAATATTTAGAATTGTCAGATACAGTCATTTAGATAATCAGTAATACAGAATTTGTAGACTCAGATATCGGTTATTAGTATTCAGATTTAGTACTCAGTATTAGCACGATCTTAGTTACAGTCTATGTATTCATGCATGTAATCCTACTTAGTCATATTTATGTTATTTAGTTATTATTGTGCATGCATATGAACCCATGCGTTTTAGCCTACCTCACTGAGCATACCAGTACATTCAAAGTACTGACGCATGCTTTTCTTTACACTATGATGTCTTATATCACAGGTTAAACGTATGAGCTCCAGAGCATCCTTAGCAGTTCAAATTCTCAGCATTCAGAGTAATGGTGAGTCCTTATAGTTTGAGGACATGCTTATTATTTACAGTACTTCAGTTTTATTTCAGTAGATGGAGTTATTTGGGGCCTTGTCCCATCAACTCCATAGTTCAGACAGTTTGAGGCTTTTTAGACTAGAGTATTTTCAGATAGTTGTTCAGTTTTCAGTACTTATATTCAGTTTTGGTATGTTGATATTGCATTTAGATTTATTTACAAGTTTAAACCTTATGGCATATGTTTTCTCCTAATTCCGAAATCATTACAATATTTATTATACAGTTATTGCAGTAGGTACCAGTCATGGGTTAGCTTGTGGTCCTTCAGGATTATGAGCACCGTGTAGCATCTGGGGTACAGACTTCAGGCATTACATATATTCCTTGAGTATTTATTGCAACAGACAACCACCCAAATACTTGGTGAATTTGAGTTAATCATTTTTGGTAAACAACAATCATACATAAACACACCAAATTACAAGTAGATTTGAATTCATTGGTTTTAGTAATAGTAGCATGTCCTAAGACCAATTCACAGCTTATTCAAGAAAGCATTATCAATCCATATTTATTAAATCCAAGTACTTATTTTAGGTGAGAACATTCAATCCAAAGGAGTCTAAACTCTAGATCAACATTCATAAGTTTGTTCACTTATCCAATCCTTCTTTATTAATACCGAGATAATTTTTTTTTTATTATTATCCAACGATCCATACATTTGAGTCATTACTAGGTTTAAGACCAACTCCAGTAGTCAATCATTCAACTCTATTTAACTTACAATTTTGTTTTAGTCATACACCTTTATACCTTTTACTTTCTCACCCTTAACCTAACTTGATTTTAGACGCTTATATTATGTCACCACCTCCTTATACCATAACCAGTTCTCAACTCTAACCTTAAGCAAAATTATCTCATATTCGAACCACACATAATATCAAGTTCACTTTTTATGGTAATTGGATTAAATTACTAGATTATGTGCTCACACAATCTCCTTATCATCTATATTCACATAATTCATATTACAATCCACCATGGAGTCATACAAATATAGAATACTCATAAGGGATTCATACATTAAAATCATAACACACAATTAGGTTCTTATTATATTAAAATCATGTTTTATCCATCCAAACTTTATGTCTATAGGAATACGCATAATTCTCCTGTTTAATCTATAATATGGATTCTATTACTAAACACAGTCTACAACTCATAAACCATAACCTACTTGGACGTCAAGCTGCTCCAATAAGTAGTTATACTATGGATGATCTTCCTTCTTTTTCTTCATATTTTCGAAGGTTAAATTATCTAATAAACAACAATTACATGAGTAATTAATAAACTATTCTTCAAATAAATACCTTGTGAATTCAAATCCATAATTTTATCCTCATTTATGGTCTAAAAGATTACCCAAGAGTCATTTAACCATTAAATAGTTCCTTCAAGCTTAACCCAACTCTATTAATAGAGTTTTTAGAGCTAAATATTTCACCTTTATGGAATTCAAGTCTCCAACTATCAACTTTTATATTTTTGAACCTTAATTTCACACTAGGAAGAATTATTTTACAATCTAAAACGAATCCCACAAATCAACAATGGAAGTGAGCTAATCCTCCACTTAGAAAGTCTCCAATGTATTCTTCACCCCTAAATTTATACAATATTTTCTTCTCCAAGTATGGAGGCTATCAATTCAAGAGTTAAACCTAAAAATTGGGGAAGATAGTTAAACCTAAAAATTGGGGAAGATAGAATTCTTCTTATGGTGATAGGGTTTGAGTCTTTATGTAAAAATTGAGATCATCCAGGTGCATTTCTAGTTTTTCCCTTGCGTTGCTTTTTTCTGCTAAGACGTGATCGCGTGGGATTGACAACGACTGTAGCTATCGGACAGCGAATATCTTCTGCGACTACGGTTGATTGACCCTGCTTGACTTCTGCGATCACAGTCAGCTGACCACAACTGCGGTAACTGCGGCCCTTCTGCTCCAGGTCTTCATCTGCACTTTTCTTGCATCCTTTTGATTATTTTAAGCTCCATTCCATATTTTTCTATCTCTTCAACTCTATGCCTACAAAGAATAGATATTAGTGCATTTAATTACAATTATGTCTTATTTATTCATTCAAAACGAGGTAATATGCATGGATATTGAGTGCGAATGAGTGGTAAGATCACCACTCATTAAAGACAGAAAGTTGAAATGTATAGGAGTGAACAAATAGGAGAAGGAGATGGGAAAATAATGTGAAGGTGATGGAAACTGTAACGCCCCAAAAATGGGTTCCGAGATGTTACACGGTGCTCAAGACTACGAGTAGCCTTAAGCTAACCTATCTTCCTTCTACTAAGTCTGAATCTCATAACAAGGGAATATAGATATAAAAATTATGCTAAATGCAGAAATCTTCCTGAACTAACTGAGCATATCTAAATATAATGTCTAAAAAATACTCAACTTGTGAGTCTGAACAACCAATGATAAAAATCTGAATAATAATCTAGCAGTCTGAAAGGCCTCTACTACTAATAACTAGAGATTCACTAGGACAAACCCCCAACTGACTCAAACTGTCTGAATCATCTATACTAGTAAGCTAAAAATTTGAAAGACTAAGTCCCCAAACTATGAGGACTCACCAACTGTCGGGATATAGATTGAGATGCTCGAAATCACTCATGCTGCTGGAACTGAGCACCTGAAACTATATTATGAGACAATATAGCATATAGATGTATATTTGGATCATTACTCTAAGAATGTATTAAGTATATGGGGGAGAATGCATAAGTAAAGCAACGTCTCAACATCATCATAATTTGTAAAACAATGCATGTTTAATGTAGATGACTCACATAAGCTGGAATATCTGAAAGCTAAGAATCATAATCATGAGTAGTAAATCATACTTTATAAATCTAGTGAGTCATAACATTTAGTTCCAAAAACTGTACTAGTGTTCTGTGTGTAAATCATGTTGTCTAAGTGTATAAAGGACTCACTTTTATATCTGAAATCTGAAAGCTAAAGTCTGCACCTAATGTCTTTCTGTAAAGAAATATCTAAGTAAAGTTGTGAGCCTTTACACTTAGTTTCTAAAAGATGTTTATTTACTTTTACTATTAGGGAAATACTATAAAAAACTATTCTGAAAGTCTTTACTGTTAGGTTACTCTTTTCTGTAGGGAGGTTCTTCTAACTGACATAAACCATGTGAGCTATCATGGAGTTGATAACGCTCAAACTACAGCTCTCGTAAGAGTGTAAGCGATCATTGTCAAATATACAATCCAACTGGGTTGGGTGTCGAATCCCAAAAGGAATACTTGGTCACTAAGTATGCAACGATTAGTAGACTGTTGATCGAAAATTCTACGAAAAAGGGGGGATTTAATTGTAGCGTGAATTAAGAGTATCAAAGTAACAAAGAAAAACGGAATGTTTAGTAGGTTTTAATCAATGAGAATTGTAAGTTAGGGTTATGTCCACCTTATGAGTTTTACGTATCTATTGGCTATGAGTTATGCGGAATTCAGACATGCATGCGCTTATAGAGATTCGTATTCTATGGTAAATCCTAGTGTCTTTCGACCATCAAGGATTATATCACTTTAACTCTTTCGATCTTAAAGCGTATACTAATGGTACGAATTCTCCAAGAGGTTAATCCAGTTACGGCACTAACTTTTAAACAGGGGTTGGTAGCCCTATTTCCTTGTCATTCTCTCTTTTCCATACATGTAACTTTTCTTTCGAACAAGTTAATGCTATACTGGCGTATTCTATATGTTTGCAACCATAAGAATTCAATTAAGATGAAGAGAGTAATGATATAAGCAGCATACGTATCAAGAATCCACAAACTCATAGCAATAGATAGTATCTCATAAGGTTTCCATAACCCTAACAGAGAAGTTTAGCTACTCATGAGCGCAACGAAGATCACAATAAACATCATTATCATATCAAAACTAGAATGATCTCACGTTGGAGAGGAGTGTGGCGTCACAACAAGGTTGACGTTTTTCCTCTTGGTGTTTCCCACGAGTTAGCATTTTTCTCTGTTAACAATTGTAACGTGAATTAGGAGCAAAAGTCGAATGAAAAAGACTTGAATTAATGAATGAGTGAATAATAAAAAGCTTGCTGAAAAATTCAGCAAATAGGGTTTTTATAACATCCTTGTCCTAATCCTACTGAAATAGGGTTTTTATCCTTGTCCTAGTCCTACTGGGTTACTGCATACTTGTCCTAATCCTACTAAGTTACTGCTGATCCCCCAAGTCTTTAGAAATGCTATTTTTTCCCGGGACAAGTTCTCCATGCATCACTTTCAGTCCACAAGCTTCCAGGAGCTGCTTTCCTTCTTACGTGAAGTTTCCTTTGGCGTCCAACAGTCCATAAAATGCTGAAATCTTCATCATTTATTCCTGAAAACTTGCTAATCACGTTGGTTAGCTCACTTACAGGAAAAAGGACTAAAAGTGCAGGAATTATATACTTTGTCCTTTAAAACTTAGCTAAAATATGGGTAAATTAAGGTGCTTTAGGCGTGTAAATACGCCTAACATCAACACCCCACACTTAAAGCTTTGTTCGTCCTCGGACAATATATCATGTCCATATAAACATCTACTTAGGGTTTCACATTAACAACACAAAATATTCATCAAGACAGGCACAACAATTATTAACAAAGAGTAGTTTTCTAATCACTTCTAGAAACAATTCAATCTCCAACATAGACTCGTGATGATGGTTAATTCGTATTCAAAAGTTAAGGCACAAAAAATCATACAAGACTACCCAAAACTTATCAACCATGTGTGTCTCACGCAATATAGCACCCATAATCACTCACAAGTATTTCATTTTTCAAAACATGGGTATAATATTATCCTTACTCTCACTCTCATAAAGAATTCATATGTTGCAACTGATGACCATAGGCTTGCCCTTAGTGTAATGCTCTACTAATATCAGAATGTTAAACTTAGGATCAAATAGGTCTTTACAGGTTGTAATGTAGGCTAAGGGACGGGTAGGACTATTTTGGCTAGAAATAGTGACTAAGTTCCCTAAGCGCTTTAATACATCACATTATGCCATTTACACTTTCTTTCAAACGACCTTTCTACTTTCTTTTAATCTACCACCCCTTCTGACCTCTTTTGTTATTCAATTTTAAATAGAATCAACTTTGTATTTTTCTTTTTCATTTCATTTTTCATTTTTTTTATAACACACCTCTATAATAGCCATTTTTTTCATAACAAATTCAAGTACCAATTCACTTTAAGGCATCACTCTCACCCAATTTCCTTTTATTTTGTCACATGACTTTACAATTTAAAGCGCTTAGGAATTTGGATCAAATTATGGTCTTAAAAAAATGGATTAGGCTACATATGAGGCTGTCAAAGAAAATGGCTTAAAGGCTCAAAAGGGTTGACTAGGATAATGTCCACGGGTAGGTAAAAAGAAGGTAAACAAATACAGGTTGCCAAAGAAATGCCTAAATCATCTCCTAAACTCACACTCTTTATTTCGCTTTACACACACACCGGGCATGTTCTAGCATCAGCCACAAACATAGAATATACTATCATCTCACACACACAAGGCACATGGTCGACTTTATTAGGAGCAGTATAGACTCTTGACCCAACAGATGAAGGAATTAACCCACACATTTATTACATACTGAGTCACATTTAGAGCCTAAATGTCTCAATAGTAATGATTTTATCATAGACTCTTGTCATAATACCATGCTGCCTATCAGAACAATTTTATGAATTTTTTTTTTTCTAAAATTTAACTACTAACAAACAAAACAAACAAACATAAATAAATGCAAATGCAGATAAAGAAGTATAGCATACAAATACCTGCACCCCACACTTAGACGGGACACACTGCCCTTAGTGGAAAATAAATAAGAATAACCTGGTTAGTCGGACTCCTCCTCTATGTCTGGGGTCATACCCCCTACATCGGAATCATCATCAGAGTCTTCGTCATCAGAGTTCTCCTCCACGTCGGAGTCTGGCATTTCCCGCTCATCATGGTAAACCTCGTCATGCTATATAAATGGCGGAAGAAGCTTTCATCGCGAGCATGTCTTTCTGCAGTGGTTAGGTTGACGCCATTCATGGATTCAACATCTTTAACCTTTGTGAGGTCAACCTTCTTCGGGTTGTGTGGAAGCTTATGATCTGAAGGTTCCTCTTTGATGTCCTCCTTCCTCAATATCGCAGTCAACAGATTGCCAAAGCTGAAGTGGGACCTCTTGTGCAGCCTGGCCTTACGCATTGAAGATCGAATAATCACCCCAATGTTGATGGGGATGTTTGTCATCAAAGCGTACACCAAGCATACTCTATCATGTGTGATCTTTGTGTATTTTGACCCTAGAATCAGGCAAAAATTGACTATCCGCAACCATATCCGAGCTTCTCTGTTCAAGGAGGCATACAGGAAGGTATTGTGCCGACCGGTATCCTTGTGACGACTCCACCGTGCCATTGATCTTATTCCGTATAGTGTGTGCCTGATTTCCTTGTATGGAGGTCTTTGATAAAGCTCCTTAAGCGGTGATGGATCCACAGATGGAAGAACCAGAAAAGATTTGAAGAACTCCGCATTTAGTTGCAGGACTTGGCCTCGAATCTTTACTTCACTCCCTGTAGTTTTTGGTGACCAGTTGGCATAGAATTCTCGTGTTAGATCGAGATTGAACTCTCCCATATCTCGTAAGATGAAATCAAGATGTAACACCATTATCTTAGCCAAAATGCGGGGTTCTTTCTTTGCTAGGCTCTCCTTTTGTATCAACTCCACATGAATATATTTTTTTACTTTATTGCTCTTGTACCACTCCTTTCGTTCCTCCTCTAGGACCCATTTTATCCCGTACATGCGTCGAGGTAGTTGCAGCGAGGAGGATTCAGCTCGCTCTTTTCTTCCCCTTTTCTGGCCTTTCTGTGAGGTAGATGCTTTTTCTTTTTCGGGTTGACTTTTTGGTGCCATTGTACCTGAGATTAAAATAATAGTCATGTTAGCTTCATCTCGGTAGATACAATCGACAAACCAACAGTAGTGTCACTACCCCACACTTAATTTGTTGGCACAAACTTAATTAAGTGAAAGATGTCGATTACTCAGACTTCATCGCCCTACATTTAGGTGTTATGTTCCAACAATATATTCAGCACAATCATACTTTTCTTGTCATCTTCACTATCCTTTTCAATTCTTTTTCATGTATTCTTAACTATGTTTTCATGTTTGGACTAATGCATCTCTTTGAACAAAACTACTATATAGATATCGTATCAATTTATGGCTTAGAAATAATCACAACATCTCATGTTTGTAGTTAACCATGATTTTCATCTCGATGGACAAGTCATTCAAACATACAAGCTTTCGAGTTACAAGATTATGCAATTATCTTAACCATGTCGATTCCTCAAAAGTATGACAGTGTATCAAAATCAAATTCAGGTTGGAACCAAGTCTAGAACATCCTTACGTATTCTTTCACTCACTTAGTTGTATCACAACAAATCAACCATATTCAAATCACCAACACTATTTCAAGATTTAACAATTTCTTATAGGCGTAGTAGTGTAGTACTTTACGGAATATAAAAGAAGAGCAAAGAAGTACTTACTTGGTTAATGGCCTCGGAAGATGTTCTTGCAAAGTTAAAAGAGCAAAAGGAAAATTTTTGAGAGATTTTGGAGAGGTAGGCGGCGCTTAGGTTGAATTTGCAATGCATTTTTGTTCTAAGACTAAGGTTCTATTTATAGGACAAGCTTGGGTCGGGTTTTGACCCGTTTGGAATCGGATTAGGAGACCAAAAAGTGAGCATAGGCGGCGCCTATGCTATGGAATTGTTAGGCATAGGCGGTGCCTATGCCATGGCATTCTAGATTCAGAGACAAAAGGCTTTTGCATAGGCAGCGCCTATGCTATGGCATTGTTAGGAATAGGCGGCGCCTATGCTATGGAATTCTAGATTCAGAGAGCTTAGGCCATAGCATAGGCCTTGCCTTGTTCGTTGCCTAGATTTTCATAGGCAATGCCTAACTCATAGCCTTTTTCTTCTTCATTCCCAACTTACCACCTTCAACATGCAATACTTCCAAATCAAAATTTGAAACGAATCTCCTCCTTTACACCTCTTGAACCTACACTTATTAAAAAACAACAAAAATGATTAGAACGATGGGTTGCCTCCCATCAAGCGCCTTAGTTTTGGTCGTGGCTCGACAAAATCCTAGGAAAACAAAAACAATTAAAAACGATGGGTTGCCTCCCACCAAGCGCTTGATTTATTGTCGCGACACGACATAGTTATCTCGATTACTTAGACTTCATCGAGATATTTGGTGTATCATTTTCTGAATGGATTCAGACGACGCTGATGCTTAGTTGTGGGCATGCAATCTTCTTCGAGATGCATCTTGTGCATACATATCCCAGGTGGGATACCAATTATATCATCAATAGACCAACCAATATATCTCTTGTACCTCTTCAAAGCAGAGATGAGAGCCTCTACCTGTTCACCTAAATCAGCCGCAACACTCACCGAAAGTGTATTTCCACTTCCCAAAAATGCATACCTTAGGTGACTGGGGAGCTCTTCCGATTCTAGCGCTGGTATCTCTTCAATGGAAGTCTTCGCTGTTGGTGAAGATTGATTCTTAAGATCAAGGCCCAACTTCTTAGGATCATGAGAATAAGACCTTATTCCTGTTAGAGCACGAACGGTTTCTTCTTGTTCTTCAGCCTCCTCATGTTCAAAATTCAGTAGCACATTAGATAGTGACTCAACAGTAAGCTGCTTCTCTACAGATAATTCTTTCTCATCCTCATAATAAACATCATCTACAGAGAACACATTCATATCGCTGGGCTACTTCATTGCTTTGTATACATCAAAACGGACCACTTCGTCATTCATCCGAAATAAAAGCTCATTAGCTCTTAAGTCGATAAGCACACTTCCAGTTGCGAGGAAAGGACACCCCAAGATTATGGGAACTTTAAAATCCACCTCGCAATCCAAAATAACAAAGTCTGCAGAAAAGATGAAGGTGGAAACCTTCACCAACACATCATATAAGATACCAACAGGCCGTTTTACCGACCTATCTGCCATCACGAGCCGCATATTGGTTGGTGTAGGATCGCCCAACCCCAACTTTCTGTAAACGGATAACGACATCAAATTGATGCTAGCCCCCAGATCGCACAACGCCTTAGCAAAATCCAACGATCCAATTGTGTAAACAATAGTGAAAGCACCAGGATCTGCCTTCTTCTGTACTAAAGACCTCGTGGCAATTGCACTGCAATGATGAACATTATCTGCCAGCTCATAGCTTACTGCCCGCTTCTTTGTCAAAAGGTCCTTCATGAATTTAGCATACCCAGGCATCTGTTCCAGCGCCTCCACCAATGGAACATTAATAGTCAGCTGCTTCATCATGGTCATGAATTTACTGAACCTGGTGTCATCAGCTTTCTTCTTCAGTCTCTGCGGAGTTTTCTCCACCACTTCCCCTTTATCTTGATTCCGATTATCAATCTTTACAGGAGTGTCATCAGCCTTCTTCTTCAGTCTCTGAGGAAAAGGTAGTGGTGGAAGAGGAATCGTTTTCTCCACCACTTTCTTTTTATCTTGCTTCCGATTATCACTCTTTTTAGGCTGGTGACGTCTAGGTGTAACATCATGAGCACTCACTTCAGCTTCTACGGCATCTTCAAGCTCTGCTTCATCAACATTCTCTGCTATATCATCAACCACCTGCTTGCCTTTGGATGGATTTTCCAACACTTTACCACTCCGGGTAGTAATAGCCATACACGATCCATCATTCCTCGGATTTTGCACTGTGTCGCTAGGTAGTGTTCCAGCTTTTCTTTGATTGAATGCCGCTGAAAGTTGACTCAATTACTGCTCCAGCTGTTTTATTGAAGTGGAATGTGAGTTAACCAATTGGTTTATTGAAGACAAATCATTCTTCACCTCGGTTACACCCATGTTGGTTGCCTCCACTCCTTTCAATAGCTTAGCCATCATATCTTCCATGGACATCTTCCCAGAGCCAGACGCCACAGCCTCACGATTTCTAGGAGGAACATACAAACCACTCCTGTCAGTCTTATTCTTCCAACCACCTTGATCGCGGTCCTTGTATCCAGATTTATCATAATAGTTCCGACCTTGGTTTCCTTGGGCATTGCCTCGGAAACCCCCCCTGATTATTTAAGTAATTTTCTTCCCCCTCAGAATCGGAATCATATCTTCCCTGTGATACAATGTCTTTAACCTTTTCGGTCTTTCCTGATAATAAATGCTTGGTAAGAAGATCCATCTGCGTTTTCATGTGAGACATATCTTGGTCACGTTCCTTTTGTCTACGCCTCTTCTCTGCAGTCAAGCCAATAGATACGGTTGAGTTTGCTACCTCAGAATCCCTGGTATGCCAAGCTCTACTCTGTTTTTTCATACGATCTAGCATATCACTTGCCTCAAGAAAAGTAAGGTCCATGAATGACCCACCTGCAGCATTATCAACCACTGGCTTAGTCACTAAGTTCAAAGCCCTGTATAATATCTCCATCAAGTGGATGTTGGTCATCTGATGATTTGGGCACCGCATAAGCTTCTTCTTGAACCTCTCCCATGTTTCGTGGAGAGCTTCAGTTGGAAGCTGTCAGAAATTGCTGATCTCATCTCTCAACTGTGCTCTCTTGGATGGCGGAAAGAATCTTTCTAGGAAAGCGTCTATCAGTTGCCTCCAATTAGTAATAGAATCAGGAGTTAGCCCGTTCAGCCATAGAGTTGCCTCTCCAGATAGAGAAAATGGAAATAAGTGCAGCCGAATTGCATTCTGCCCAACTCCTGGATTGTCAAACGACTTGCATGTTGAAATAAAATTGACCAGATGCATATTCGGATCATCTCCTGCAAGTCCACCAAATAACCCCTTAAGCTGCAATAACTGAATCATGGTGCTAGTGATATTGAACTTAGCTCCGGGTGCCAAGGGTGGAGGAATAATAGCCCCTGTGGCACCAACTCCATCCAGATCAGTCATCATCATCATTAAAAGGATCTTGCACAGCTTGGCGGTCAGGTCTCATTCTAGCTTGATGATCTCTCCTGTGCATAGGTGACGCCACCTCATCAATACGCCTAGGATTCAGTAACTCATCATCACCCAGGTCCTCATCATCAGGATTTGTTGCTCGACCTGGGTTATCAATATTCTGTTGATGCACTTGAGCAGTTGCCAACGCAGCTAATCTAGCCTACTCCTGTTGAGCAGCCCTTTTTTCAATGTCACGCTGTGTATCCATTCTGCCAATAAGTTGTGGTTCAGGATTGCTAGGTAATAACGGTTGACCTGAACTTCGAGTGTTTGGCATGCACTCAAACAAACCTGAATAAAACAAAAACAACAACTAACAGTAAAATCTGAGAATTTTTGACCAAAGGGTCTAGTAACTATCACAAACTTAGTTGACAACTGTATTCCCCGGCAACGGCACCAAAATTTGATAATACTCAAACTACAGCTCTCGTAAGAGTGTAAGCGGTCGTTGTCAAATATAGAACCCAACTGGGTTGGGTGTCGAATCCCACAGGGAATACTTGGTCACTAAGTATGCAACGATTAGTAGACTGTTGATCGAAAATTCTATGAAAAAGGGGGGATTTAATTGTAGCGTGAATTAAGAGTATCAAAGTAACAAAGAAAAACGGAATGTTTAGTAGGTTTTAATTAATGAGAATTGTAAGTTAGGGTTATGTCCACCTTATGAGTTTTACGTATCTATTGGCTATGAGTTATGCGGAATTCAGACATGCATGCGCTTATAGAGATTCGTATTCTATGGTAAATCCTAGTGTCTTTCGACCATCAAGGATTATATCACTTTAACTCTTTCGATCTTAAAGCGTATACTAATGGTACGAATTCTCCAAGAGGTTAATCCAGTTACGGCACTAACTTTTAAACAGGGGTTGGTAGCCCTATTTCCTTGTCATTCTCTCTTTTCCATACATGTAACTTTTCTTTCGAACAAGTTAATGCTATACTGGCGTATTCTATATGTTTGCAACCATAAGAATTCAATTAAGATGAAGAGAGTAATGATATAAGCAGCATACGTATCAAGAATTCACAAACTCATAACAATAGATAGTATCTCATAAGGCTTCCATAACCCTAACAGAGAAGTTTAGCTACTCATGAGCGCAACGGAGATCATAATAAACATCATCATCATATCAAAACTAGAATGATCTCACGTTGGAGAGGAGTGTGGCGTCACAACAAGGTTGACGTTTTTCCTCTTGGTGTTTCCCACGAGTTAGCATTTTTCTCTGTTAACAATTGTAACGTGAATTAGGAGCAAAAGTCGAATGAAAAAGACTTGAATTAATGAATGAGTGAATAATAAAAAGCTTGCTGAAAAATTCAGCAAATAGGGTTTTTATAACATCCTTGTCCTAATCCTACTGAAATAGGGTTTTTATCCTTGTCCTAGACATACTGGGTTACTGCATACTTGTCCTAATCCTACTAAGTTACTGCTGATCCCCCAAGTCTTTAGAAATGCTATTTTTTCCCGGGACAAGTTCTCCATGCATCACTTTCAGTCCACAAGCTTCCAGGAGCTGCCTTCCTTCTTACGTGAAGTTTCCTTTGGCGTCCAACAGTCCATAAAATGCTGAAATCTTCATCATTTATTCCTGAAAACTTGCTAATCACGTTGGTTAACTCACTTATAGGAAAAAGGACTAAAAGTGCAGGAATTATATACTTTGTCCTTTAAAACTTAGCTAAAATATGGGTAAATTAAGGTGCTTTAGGCGTGTAAATACGCCTAACATCAGGAGTCAAACGTCTAGTTCCCTTATGGGAAAACCTCACATTAGGGAGAGGTGTCATACTCTTTCCAAAGAGTATAACCTAATCTAAGTGATCACATATGTATTTGTCATCCATATAGAAATGGGATTAATCTGATAATTTGAACCTACGTTGGCTCGTAGTTCTGGGGCACATGAAATACCCAACTCGGTGCTAAATACTACTCCCTTTAATTTGTATGCTCATTCTGTTGGAAATCCATTTTAAAATCTAGTATAATGGTTCATTATGAAAACCAACTATATAATTGCTAAGTTAAACTAAAATCTAAAACTGTGAAGTGGATTCAATGTCTAAGTTGAGGTCAAAGATCAAATTTTTATCAAAAATCTAAAAATAATAGTCATGGGATGCTTAAAAGCATAATCTTCTTGAAATAGCAATATCCAATTAGGTCTTAATGACCCATGCATCAAATCATGTTAAAACATCATAATGTTCATGCTTGATAATGTAAATATTGATAATTCAACTCAAAATCTGGAATTTACTGCAATACGTATGAAAATACGAAAATAGACATGCAATTCAACTCCTAAATCACTTGAAATATCATAATCTTGCAAATAACAATAATGGGTATGAATCCTAATTTGAAACTCATGTATATTCATACAAAATCATGTAAATTTATAATTAAAAACTAGTTTTGGGCACATGAAAGAATATCCTTGTTCATAACCCCACATGCCTTAATTGATGAAATTGAATAAAAATCTTGATCTGGGATTCCTATTTGTGTCCTTGAAGATGAATTCTTGACTATCTTGAATGAAAACCTTGAATTTTAAGCTATCTTGGAAAAATAATGGAGGAAATTGGATTTCTAGGGGAGTAAGTTTTGAGCTCTAGGGTTTTTTTTGGGAGAGAATTGATGAAAAATATGCATAAAGTGCTTAGAATAAGCTTAATTCCTTGTTTTGACGAATTGGGGCTCGGAAAAATGACAAAACTACCCTTTTAAAAATTTAATCGAAATTGGAAAAGACAGAAAATTCCCAATTTGACATGCCACCGTAATGCTCCACTATTGCGGTGGCTCACTGGAAATTGACAACAGGAAACTGAAAAATCAACGTGACGCGGAACTATAGTGGTAAGCCACTGAAATGCCATTTAGGCCATCACCGCGATGCGGTACCATCGCGTTGGACAACTAGATCTTGACAATTTGGAAATAAGACATAAACACGATGTGGTCCAATCGTGGAGGTCCACTAGAAATGGACAATTATCATTCTGCATGTCACCGCGATGCGGTGCTTCTTAATTTAGGACACTGTCTTTACTAAAAGTGCCAAAACTTCCCAACCGAGTATCAAATTTAGGCGAAATTGGTATCGTTGAAAAGATAATTCAATTCTCTATACACTGAAGGGTCTATAACTTGAAAATTCTATATGTATCAAAGGTTATTCATTTTTAAAGATAACCCTTGACATTCTAGGAGCTAAATTGAGCTAGGAAAAAGTGCGGAGTATTACAGAAACTTTTTGAAAAAAGGGAGGACTTTTGAGTTTTGGTGGTTACAAGTAGAGTATTGAAAGTTTTGACACTTGGAACATGAGTGCCTATCTATTTCATAATGCATACTTAATCACTAACTAAAGTAAATCATACCTGCCAAAACCAATGAGCTCCTCTGCCTTTTGTTTTCAATAGATCTGCATAACTA
This sequence comes from Capsicum pubescens, assembly GCA_030864215.1. Classification (NCBI taxonomy): domain Eukaryota; kingdom Viridiplantae; phylum Streptophyta; class Magnoliopsida; order Solanales; family Solanaceae; genus Capsicum; species Capsicum pubescens. The sequence goes on along the minus strand of CM061544.1, from coordinate 83,752,924 downwards.
TTACACAATTGAAGTTGGTCATCATTACACTAGAATTGGGATAGAGAAATAAATGTGCAAGACTAAAATGTGTAGCATAAGGCTACTATGAAAAGAGAATCTTTTCTAACCAATCATTAAGGATATCTTATGCAATTTTATTTATCTCCAAGTCTAGCCTGTCCTTTTCAAAGTGTTCTCTACTTAGTGTTTTAGAAAAAATGTCAGCAATTTGATCTTCAATAGAACAAAACATGAGTGATATATGACCCTTTTCAATATTATCTATAAGAAAATGATGTCTAATATCAATATGTTTGGTTTTCTTATGTTAAACTGAATTTTTTCAATATTTGTGGTACTACTGTTGTTACCAAAAATTGGAACACAACCAACACCCATAATAAAATCATATAATTATTGTTTAATAAATAGTAACCATGCACAGTATGATCCAACAACAACATACTCTGCCTCGACAGTGGGCAAGGCTACAGAAGTTTGCTTCTTAGTGGACCAGGAGATCAAACATGATCCAAGGAAGTGTGCCATACCTATGGTGCTTTTCTTACCCATTGGATAACCTACATAGCCTAGAAACTTGAAATTACTCTCTTTGGGATACCAAATACCTAGGTTAGTAGTTTCTTTGAGATATCTCGAAATCCCCTTTACAGATTTAAGATGGGATTCCTTAGGAGCTACTTGGAACCTTGCACATAGGCCAACAATAAAGAAAATGTCAGTTCTTCTTTTAGTGAGATACAAGAGAGACCCAATCATACCTCTATACAATTTTTGTTCTACAGATGGACCTGTTTCATCCATGTCCAATTTTGTGGCAGTGTTAATGAGAGTATTTATCTCCTTGGCTTTTTCATTGGAGAACCATTTGAGTAGTTCCTTTACATACTTTTGTAGATGAATCAATGTTCCAATAGAAGTTTGTTTGATTAAAAATCCTAAGGAGTAAAGTTCTCCCATGATGCTCACCTTAAATTCACTACTCATGAGTTTGGAAAAGTCATGAGTTCAGATGATATTAGTAGAGTCAAAAATAATGTCATCAATATAAACCTGTACAATAAACAAATCCTTGTAATTAATTTTCAAAAAGGGAGTGTTGTTAATTTTACCTCTTGTATGCCCATGCTCTACAAGAAATTTTGATAATCTTTCACACGAAGCCCTAGGGGCTTGTTTCAACCCATACAAGGCTTTGTCAAGTTTGTACAAATAATCAGGGAACTCTACATTTTCAAATCCAGGTGTTTATTTCATATAAACTTTCTCTTTTAGATAACCATTAGGAATGCACTCTTCATGTTTATTTGATAAAGAGTAAATTCCTTAAAGGCAACAAATGCTACAAAGAGCCTGATTGATTCACATCTTGCCACAGGGGAAAAGTCTCATCATAGTTTATGCCTTTCTTCTGATTGTATCCTTGGACCACCAATATTTCCTTATTCCTTATAACTATTCTAGATTCATCCATTTTTTTGTATACCCACTTAGTTCCAATCACGGTCCTATCTTGTGGTGGTGGTACTAAGTGTCATACTTTACATTTTATAAATTGATAAAGCTCCTCTTGCATGGAAATGATCCAATCTTCATCAAGAAATTCTTAATTTACCTTTTAGGTTCAATCACTGAGAGAAAATCTTTGAAAGCACACAGATTCTTTAATCCTGATCTTATGGCTATCCCTGGTATGAGATTGGTGAGAACATTCTCAATAGGATGATATTAGATCCCAAATTTTCTATGATTTTATTTTGGTACTTCCTTCATGTTTAATGGTGATTTCTAAGTTGAATTATTATAAGTAATGATAATGGGACCATTAGGGAGTGTTTCAAATACTTTGGAATGCGTTTCAGGATATTTTGGGATACCAAAACAGTAAGGGCTTGTATTAAGGGAGTGCCACAGAGGGGAGGCATACCCTTACATAGAAAATAGTGAAGGAATACAAAAAAAGTGTGACACACACTTGTCATACTGCAATCCGGGCATGCCCATTCCCTTGGAGTGACACGATAAAGGTGTACCATGCCCTTGGGCGCAGAAATGCCAATTTTATTTTTTTTTTAATTTTATTTGAGGGATTTTTTGTATTTTACCTATTAAATGACTTCCCAATCATATTAAACACAAAACACACCCTCATAACTCAGAATTAAATGATCTCTTTCCTGTCAAAACCCTTAAGAACACAAAAGAGGAGTTTTTCAAAAAAATTCAATCTTGAAATATTCCAATTTGAGTTTACCTCAAGAAATTCAATAAGTACAGGTACGAGGGGTTTGAACAAGGATAACCTTTCACACTTGTGACCAAAAGTTAGGTTTTTATCATGAATTTTTGATTTTTTTTTAACTAGGATTCATACCCATTTTTCTTATGCTTAAGTTTAAGATGTTTTATCACGAGTTGCACATTGTTTTGTATATGTTTTCATGCTTATTTAAGTTTATCTACTAAAGTAACTTCAAGTATTGAGTTATGACATTTCGATATGAAGTTTCCATGAGTTGATAAAAGATTAAAATTTGAGCATCTAGTATCTAGTTTACAAGAAGTTCAGGTTTACAAGTTTAAGTTTAAAAAGCATTATAGTATAGTCATAGTTTCAGTATTTTTATGAGATTTCAGACAAGATATGAAGTTCACATAAGAAACGAAGAATTTGAGATAGAAATAGGGTCATATTATATTTTCAGACCTATCATCTTATATGCCTATTTCGAGGTAAACTTCATAGATACAGTATGAGCAATAGTATAATTTTGAGAGTAGTATCTAGCACCAAAAAAGGAATATGGGTTTAGGGCATCTTATTTCCAAATACTATGTGCCACCATAGGTCATTTGAGATTTTCCTAATGGTCATGTCATTTATATCATTAAGCTTGTCCAAACGGACCTGTTTAGAATATCTCCATAGTTAGCCTTTACTCTCTGGAAAGGTATATTGGGTCATGATGAGGTTTTGAGTCATCGTTCTATTTCAATGAGGTCTTGATTCATCGAACTCCATTTTGCTCACATGGTTTATTTTGATAATATCCCACAAAAAAGGTATTTTAGAAACTAAGGGGTCGTTTGGTTTGAGGTATAAAAAATCCAAGGGATAAGTTATCCCGAGATAAAATAAAAGATCACTTAATCCCTTGTTTTGTTGGAGGGATTAACCTAACCCGGGATAACTTATCCCACCATTTTCCCCTTAGTGATGGGATAACTTATCCTATATACATAGTGGGATAAGTTATCCCGGGTAATCTCAGGATAACTAATCCCGGTATTAGTTATCCCGGGATAATAATTTCCCAACCAAATGACCCGTAAGTGTAATGACTCACAGTTGTTGTTCAGATATTATTTTATAAGTGATTCTTTCTGAGATTTTAACTTTTAGTCAAACTTATAATCAAGATGAGTCCTTTTTCACTAGCATGAATGATTCGAAATTATGTACAACTTTAATTTTACTTGTTTTATTCACCCCCATATACTTAGTATATTTTAGAAGTATTGGACATATATATGTCTGTGTGTGTACAATTTTTCATAATGTAGGTTCTGGTGTTCGTCTCCAGTAGCACGATGAACTGTGGGCACCACTTTCTATATTCAGATAGTTTGTGAGTACTCATAGTTCAAGGGCCAAGTTTATGATAGTTCCAAATGTTTATTGCGGTTATTTCAATTACTTGTCTTTCAATTTGGGTCATCCAAGGTCTGTTCGAGTGGCTATTTATTTTTAGTTAGAGAATTGCAAAAACTAGTTCGACTATGTGTTTCTTTCAGTTATGCATAGATTTGAAAGTTAGTGAGTTATAGTGTTTTGGTTGAGATTATTCATCTAATTGAACTCAATTATAAGTTTTTACAGTTTTTGTTCATATTTTAAGTTTATATTTATGAGAGTTCAGTGTTGAGTGGATATCATGGAGTAGCTTTGGGCTATTCATAGTCTTAAGCATCATGTGACGTTCAGGGGGTAACTTCAAGGCATTACAAACTTAGTATCAGAGCCTAAGGTTATAAAGAGTCCTAGGGAGTCTGAGAAGCTGTGTTACGTAGATTCTTGATCATGGGTGTGAGTGTACCACACTTATGAACAAAAGGCTACAAAATGTATTAGGAACTATCCCTTTTTTTGTGATCGCTATCGTGCTTTAAAGTTTTCTCTATTTGTTCTAATATGTTTTTTTATGTGATAGAAAAATGCCTTCTCACAAAGCTTACGCACATAGAAATGGGGATCAGCCAATCCCACCCTCACCTACAGACCCTCTGAATGAAAATATCTCTCATGTTAAGTTTCAGGTTGCTTTTCAAATGTTAGATCAAGCTTTGAATTCAAATGTTCTGGGCAATTAGCTTGCAATAGTCCCTCTTCAGTAGAATGGTAACTTACCTGCAGCCATAGTTTGGGATTTTATGAGGATGAACCTATCTGAGTTCTTTGGGTTTAAGGTGAACGAAGATCCTAAATTTTTAACTAATGAGGTGAAGAAGATTACCAATATTATGCATTTTACTAATGAGGAAAGTGAGGAATTGGCTTCTTATCAATAGAAGGATATTTCTTTTGACTGAGTTACTATGTGAAAGGAAGGTAGGGGTGACAATACAACTCTTATGAGTTGAGATGTGTTTCAAATGAATTTTTTGGAAAGGTTCTTTCCTAGAGAGATGAGAGAGGTTAAGGTAGATGAATTTATGAACCTAAGGTAGGGCTCTATATCGGTGAGGAGTATTGCCTCAAATTTACTCAGCTAGCTATGTCTAAACTAGTATTGTTGCCAGATTCTAGAGCAAGTATGCGTAAGTCTATCACTAGTGTGTCTGATTTGGTAGTCAAATAGTGTAAGGCTACCATTTCTATTGGGGATATGGACATTTCCAGTTTGATGACTCATGCCCAAAAGATTAAGGCTGAGAAACTAAAGGAAAGGGATATAGAGAATAAGAAAACTAGGATTGATTAGTTTACGTATAGTTAGTAGAGTGGAAATTGTTCTCAGTTTCAAGGCCATTTATCAGCACCTACATCATACGCAGCCAGTGCCTCCATACCTAGAACTAAGCAAGAGAAATAGGGTAGAGCACTAACTTCAAAATCATAGGACAGCATTGTTGAGGCATCTAGTTATCCACCCAACAAAAAATATGGTAGAAATCATTACGGTGAGCGTTTGACCGATAAAATAGGGTGCTATAGATATGGAAAAATGGATCACGACCTGAGGGACTCTCTCTCATGAAGATGGACAATAGGGATGTTCTCCCTCAGGCTAATCCCACTACTTTAGCAGCTTAGTCAGGCCACCCAACTCTGTAACACATTGCATCTTTCGATACCAGTGTCAGTCAGCATCAAAATTGATTCTATGCTACACCATCCCATCAGGAGCAAGAGAGCTCCCCAATATAGTCACAGGTATGCTTCATGTCTTTCACCTTAATGCTTATGTATAATTAAATCTAGGGTCAACCCTCTTATTTGTGACCTCAATTGTTGTTTTGTGTTTAGGTTTAGTGTAATACCCATAATAGTCTAAGCTCAATTCAGCTCTTATTTTCATGCTTAAGGGCTCCAAGGCTTAAAATTTCCCTAAGTGTTGAGGACTTAGTCATTTTCAAGACCTCTAAACTTCATGAAATTTTAGTTTTGCCTTTTCGACTCCAAAATGTTGGTTTTAAAGTTGATTCATGGTTAGGGAGGTTAAAAGTATGTCTCGGGTGAGTTTCAATATTTTTAGACGAGGTTCAGGCCAAATTTGGATAGCCAAAACAGTGAGACAATGTGATTTGGCTGTGAAGAGTAGCTCCCTCCTATGGTGAGGAGCTTCACAGTGCGTTGCTCTCTCCACTGGAGTAAGATCCATAGCGCATTACTCTCTCTTACACAGTGTCATCACTTAAGTGCCCAAGGGGCATTTGGGTCATTTCCCTTTGCCTAATTCATCCATAACACAAAATTAGTGCTTCCAAGGAGCATTATTTGCTCTTTTAATCACAAATTCCTCTTAAGAAACCCTCCTTCTTCCCTAAGAACAAATTTTGGCTTCATTCTCAAGAAATCAAGAGTTCCAGCTTCCAATCCAAGGAATCTTCAAGAATACAATTTTAGGTATGTAGGATATTCATCCATTGGTCCCTTTCACCCATGGAGCCCAAAAAAATCTTAATTTAATTAAAAATATGAGTTTTATCCTTTTATGAAGTTGCACAAGTTCAAGATGAGTTTAAATCAAGTCTTTTCCTAGTAATTTGACTCAATTCATACCCAAGGTTGATTTCATGAAAAGTTAGATTATCTTATGCTTCAAGTTTCAATTTCCCATGTCATATTTAAGTGAATTTCATGTTAAACCCCGAATTTATGAATTTGGCCATGTAATCATGTTGATTTCTCATGTTTAACACATTCCCATGTTCAAGTTCATGATTTTCACATGTTTGATGAAATGTCTATGCTTTTGGGTTTGAACCATGATCCCATATTATTGTTATAAATTTTTTTTGTCATAATTTATAGTCATTCAGTGTTGGCAGGTTATGAACACCCGATACCTAGGTGTTTTACATGATTTCAGTTTTTCAAGTAATAATTTAGTGAAACCATGAGTCTTGTTATTTACTTAAATATTAATGATCATGATGAGCACTATCAGTTATCAGAAATAACATTTAGTTAAACTTAGTTCAGTTTGAAACCACTGTCAGTTTAGTTGGGAGTACGATTTATCACCAAGCGAGTGCAGGGATGATGGCTTCCCAGTCAGTTAGGCAGAATCATTAGTAGCAGTCCCTGTATTCTAGAACTACGTAGCGAGCGTAGGATATAAGGAGTCACCCATCAGTTTAGGGTTGACTTTCCCTAAGGGGTCACCCATCAGTTTATGCTTGACACCCTGGTCCTTCGGGACAATAGATCAGTGGATCCACACATCCAGTGTTGGTACTCGTGGCATGATATTGACATCCTTCCAACTGGGATTACAGGTTGGAACCCAATTAGCTCAGATTAGGGCCTTTCAGTTACATGATACCTCCCATAATCTCAATACAGTAATCAGTGTAATTCAGTTTTGGCTTGCTTGACTAAGTGTATAGATTTTTAGTTATTCAGTTATGGACAAAAGGCTGTGAAACATTTTAGGAAAGTTTCCCTTCTTTAAGTGTTCGTGTCATGCGAAAAAGTATGAGCTCTATTTAAACTCTCTTTTCTAACTCATCTTTCATTCCGTTTACAGACTATGACTCCCAAAAGAAACAATAGAAGGAGGAACAAGGATCAGCCCGTACCGTCTATTCAGGAAGACCCCCTGAATGATCATGTCTCCCATGCTGAATTAAGGGTTGCTTTCACTAAGTTAGCCTATTTTGTTGTTTCTCAGAACAAACAACAAGTTGTTTCCCTAGTCAATCCGGTGGCTAATACGGCTATAGTTAGGATTCAAGATTTCACTCGGATGAATTCCCATTTATTCTGGGTATCCAAGTCTGAGGAGGATCCACAGGAGTTTCTAGGTATGGTTAAGAAGGTGACTGATATTATGGGTATCACTTTAAGTAAGAGTGTAAAGTTAGTTGCATATCAGTTGTAGGATATAGCTCACACATAATTTAAGCAGTTGAAGGATGACCGAGGTATTGAGGTAGGGCTTGTAGAATAGGAGGAGTTTTCCACAACTTTTCTATATAGGTTCTTTTCCTTAGAGTTGTGGGAAGCTAAGGTACATGAGTTCATCAATTTGAAGTAGGGTAGTATGAGCGTGAAAAAGTAATCACTTAAGTTCACTCAGTTGGCGAGGTATGATCCTTCTATGGTGGCGGATAATAGGTCTAGAATGAGTAAGTTTATATCTGGTGTATCTGATAGTATGGTTAAGGAGTGTCGTGTTACCATACTGATTAAGTAAATAGACCTGTCTAGATTCATGGTCGATGCTTAGTAGATTGAGGATAAAAAGCTTAAAGAGAGAGAGAGAGAATAAGAGGGCCAGAATAGGTAGTTTCAACTTTTCTCAGCAAAGGTTTGAAGGTGGTAATCGTCCTTAGTTCCATCAGAAATTTCTAGCCCCAGCTCAAACTTCAGCTAGTGCGCTAGTGCCTGAGTTCAAGCAAGACAGTTGGGATAGAGCGCCAAGCCCTAAGCCCCGGGGTAGCGTGAACAATAGTCGTATGAATATGTTCTATGGGAAATATGGTAGATTCATTAGGATATGTGTACGGCCGGTAGTTATGTGTATTTTGGATGTGGCAAGCTAGGCCATAGGATCCAAAAGTGTATGGTGGTTGTGCAGAGGGGCAGAAATGATCGCCAGCAGGGCCAAACTACCTCTTTAATAGCTCCAACAGGTCATTCGACTCAACAATGTGCTACCTTTAGTTCCACTAGTGGGCAATGCTAGAACAGACTATATACTCTCCAGACTCACCATGATTAGAAGATACCTCCTGATATGGTTACGGGTATGTTACAAGTCTTTTACCTTCATGTGTGTGTTTTATTAGATCCCGGAGATTCACTTTATTTTGTGACTCCTTATATAGTAGTCAATTTTGGAATTAATCCTGAAGCTTTAGCATAACCTTTCTTAGTTTCTACTCCAGTGGGTAAATCTATCATAGCTAAACGGGTATACAAAAATTGCTTGGTCACAGTGTCTCAGAAAGTCACCTCAAATGATCTTGTGTAGTTAGAAATGACCAATTTTGATGTCATTCTTGGCATAGATTAGCTCCACTCATGTTATGATTCAGTTTATTGCAGAAATAGGGTCGTTTAGTTTTAGTTTCCCAATGAACCAATCATTGAATAGAGGAGTAGTACTTCAGTGCTTTGGAGTCAGATTATTTATTATCTTAAAGAAAGAAGAATGATATCTAAGGGGTGCATATACTATCTTATTTAAGTTAAAGACTCTAGTTCTGCGAGTCCAAGTATCGAGTCAGTTTCAATAGTAAGGGAATTTCCAAATGTGTTCCCTGAAGATCTTCCTAGAGTTCCTCCTGAGAGGTAAATTAACTTCGGAATAGATCTCCCTCCAGATACCCAGCCTATCTCTATTCCACCTTACTGAATTATTCCAGTTGAGCTTAAAGAGTTGAAAGAATAGTTAAAAGATATCTTACATAAGGGTTTCATCAGGCCTAGTGTTTCTCTATAGGGTGCTTCAGTCTTATTAATGCATAAGAAAGATGGTTCTCTCGGAATGTGCATCGACTACAGTCAATTGAAAAAATTCACCATCATGAATAAGCATCCACTCCCTAGAATTGATGACTTCTTTTACCAACTTTAGGGTGCCAGTTATTTCTTCAAGATAGACCTCATATCCAGCTATCATCAGCTCAGAGTCAGATAATGTGACATTCCAAAGACAATTTTTAGAACTCAGTATGGTTACTTCAAATTCCTAGTTATATATTTTGGACTAACGAATGCCCCTGCAGCTTTCATGGACTTGATAAACAGGGTGTTCAAATAGTACTTGGACATGTTTGTCATAGTCTTCATTGATGATATCCTTGTCTATTCCCATAGTGAGAATGATCATGCAAACCATCCGAGAATTGTGTTGCAGACCCTTAGAGCTTATCATTTGTTTGCCAAGTTTAGTAAGTGCAAATTTTAGCTAAGATCGGTATCTTTCCTTAGCTATATTATTTATGGCGATAACATTAGAGTTGATATTCAAAAGACTGAGGTAGTGAGAAACTGGCCTAGACCCATCTCTCCATTAGATATTTAGAGTTTCTTAGGCTTCGTTGTCTATTACAGATGATTTTTTAAAGGGATTTATTCTATTGCATCCCCCTTGTCTCGATTGACTCAGAAGAAAGTCAAATTTTAGTAGTCAGATTCTTGTGAAAAGATTTTTCCAGGAGTTGAACACTTGACTCACTTCTGCCCCAGTCTTAACTTTTCCAGATGGTTTAAATGGATTTGTAGTTTACTGTGATACGTCCAGAGTTGGTCTTGGATATGTTTTGATAAAAAGGGGAAAGGTCATAGCCTACTCCTCTGGATAGCTTAAACCCCATGAAAGAATTATCTTACCCATGATTTTGAGTTCACAGCCATTGTTTTTGCCTTTAAAATTTGAAGAAATTATTATTATAGGGTACATATTGATGTGTTTACTAACCATAAGAGTTTATAGCACGTGTTCACGCAGAAAGATCTGAATCTTCGTCAGAGTAGATGGCTCAAGTTGTTAAAAGATTATGATATGAGTGTGTTGTATCATCTAAGCAAGGCCAATATAGTGGCAGATTCCCTTAGTAGGTTTTCTATAGGGAGTGTTGCTCACGTTGAGGAGGATAAGAAGAATTTAGTTCAAGAGGTTCATCAGCTTTCTAGATTAGGTATTCGGTTAGTTGATTTAGCTGAAGCTAGTATATGGATTCGGGATGGTTCGGAATCTTTATTGGTTGCTGAAGTGAAAGAAAAACAAGATAGGGATCCTAGTTTGGTTAGGTTGAAGGAGGCAGTTAGAGATCAGAAAGTAGAGGTTTTCTTCCAAAGGGGAGATGTTGTGCTTCATTTTCAAGGTAGGTTATGTGTTCCGTGTGTTGATGATTTGAGACACTGAATACTTGTTGAAGTACATAGTGTATGATACTCTATCTATCTAGGATCCACTAAGATTTACCATGATTTGCAGGAAATCTATTGGCTGAGTGGTATGAAGTAGGATATGGCAGAGTTTATGGCTAACTGCCCAGATTTTTAGCAGGTTAACGTTGAGCACCAAAGGCCTAGTGGTGCATTGCAGGAGTTTAGCATCCCCACTTGGAAGTAAAAAGTGGTGAACATGGATTTTGTGACAGGGTTTCCTCGTACACATCGTAAGTATGATTCGATTTAGGTCATTATGGATAGAATGATCAAGTTAGCTCATTTTTTGCCAGTTCATATGTTGTATTCAGTCGAGGATTATTCTAGACTCTATATCAGAGAGTTATTTAAATTGCATAGGGTTACATTGTCTATCATTTCAGATAGAGGTACTCAGTTTACCTCTTAATTTTGAAAGGCTTTTCAAAAGGGTCTTGGTACCCAATTTCATCTCAGTATAGATTTTCATCCTCAAAAAGATGGTCAGGAAGAGAGGACCATTCAGACCTTAGAGGACATGCTAAGAGAATATGTTATTGTCTTTAAAGGTAGTTGGGATAACCACTTACCTTTGATTGAGTTTTCTTACAACAATAGTTAACACTCTAGTATTCAGATGGCTCTATTTGAGGTACTCTATGAAAGGAAATGTAGATCTCCTATTGGTTGGTTTGAAGTAGGAGAGACTACAGTGATAGGGCCAGATTCAGTGTTTGAGGCAATGGAGAAGGTTCAGTTGATTTGGGAGAGGCTGAAGACAACCAAAGCCATCAGAAATCTTATGCAAATGTAAGGAGAAGAGATCTTTAGTTTGAGGTTGGTGATTTGGTCTATTTGAAAATCTTGCCTATGAAAGGAGTAAAGAGATTTGGCATGAAGAGGAAGCTCAGTCCCTGCTATATTGGCTCGTATAGGATCTTGAGTCATTTTAGGAAGGTAGCTTATGAGCTAGAGTTGCCTACAGATTTGGGATCAGTACATCTAGTGTTTCATGTTTCTTTGTTAAAGAAGTGTATTGGTGATTCAGATGTAGTTGTTCCTTTAGGATATGGACAATAAGGATAGCCTTACCTACGAAGAAGTCCCTGTTGAGATCCTTGATCGTCAGATTCGTGGGCTAAGTAATAAGAAAGTTCCCTTGGTTAAGGTCGTTTTGGCAGAACCAGTCTGTTGAGGGAGCTTCTTGGGAAGAAGAAGAAGATATGCGAACCAAGTACCCTCATCTTTATGCGAACCAAGTACCCTCATCTTTTCTCCTACAACCCAGATTTAGCTTGAGGTAACAATTTTTCTTAGATTGACTCTTTTTTATTCTCAGTTCCAGCTATGTAACCAATCTCATGACATTGCATACATTCACAAAATCAGTTCAGTTCATGTTTCAAAATCAGTTATGTAATCATGTTTCAAGTCGTTCATGTTCAGTATATGATCTCAGTTTTCTCAATATTCTCAGCTAAACTAGTCTTATTCGAGAATGAATGATCCCAAGGGGATATATTATAATACCCCATAATAGTCTAAGCTCGATTCAACACTTAGTTTCATGCTTAAGGGGTCCAAGTCTTAAAATTTCCCTAATTGTTGAGGACTTAGTCATTTTCAAGACCTCTAAACTTTGCAGGATTTTTGTTTGGCCTTCTCGACCCCGAAATGTTGGTTTTTAAGTTGATTCATGTCTAGGGAGGTTAAAAGTATATCTCGGCTAAGTTTTAGTATTTTCAGATGAGGTTCGGGCCTTTTTGGATAGCTAATACAATAAGGCAACACAATTTGTCCATGGCGCGTTGCTCTCTCCCATGGTAAGGAGCTCCGCAGTGTGTTGCTCTCTCCATTGGAGTAAGATACGTGGCGTGTTGCTCTCTCCCGCATAGTGTCATTGTTTAAGTGACCAAGGGATATTTGGGTAATTTCCCTTTGCCTAATTCATCCATAACACAAAATTGGGGCTTCTAAGGGGCAGAGTCATTGTTGTAGTCCCTGTATTCCAGAACTATATAGCAAGCGTAGGATATGAAGGGTCACCCATCAGTTTAGGCTTGACTTCCTCTCAGGGGTCACTCGTTAGTTTAGGATTGACACCCTAGTCCTTCGGTATAACTAATTAGTGGATCCACATAGCCAGTGTTGGTACTCGTGGCACGGTACTGACACCTTTCCAACTGGTGTTACAGGTTGAACCCAAATTAGCTCAGATTGGGGCATGTCGGTTACATGATACCTCCCATAGTCTCACTATAGCAATTAGTGTATTTCAGTTTTGGCTTGCTTGACCAAGTGTACAGTTTTTCAAATATTTAGTTATATAGATTTTGGTCTTTCAGATTTCAAATTATCTCAGTAACATGTTTATACTTGGTCTTGTATTCTCATATTTATACATGTTCATGCATTTGTCCTAAGTTATCTCATGAATTTTGGTCAATCCTTATCTAACGTACTAGTACATTCAAAGTAATGATCGCATACTTTTCTTTGTGCTATGTTATCTTATAACATAGGTTCAGATGCTCAGTCTCCCAATCGCTCTTACACAGATCAGCGTACTCAGCAGCAATAGTGGTGAGTCCTTGTCTATCAAAGACATTATTTGCTTACTTCGGTAACTTTAATATTTTTATGTGTTTAGTCAGTTAGAGTTAGTTGGGGGGTCTATCCCATCAACTCCACAGTCAGTTTAGAGGCTTTCAGATAATTAGTTAGACAGTCAGTCAGTCATTTTAGTATTATCAGTTGCTATCAGATATTTCAGAAATGTTTGATTTGTATTTCAGTATCCAGTTTTACAATATGTTATCAGCTTATTTTCCATATATGTTAAATAAGTGCTGTTATATTTAGTGCTCACAATACGTATTAGCTCATGGGTTAGCTTATGGTCAGTTATGACTGTAAGCACCGTTGTTGCAACTGGGGGGTAGCCTTGGGTCATGACATTTAAGTCCCTAAAATCCTTCTGAACTCCTCTCAATTTCTAGTCTAGTGGGTGAGTCAGTTGTATCTAGATGAGAATACAGAAAGTACCCTATCACAGTCCTCCATAGGGTTACTTTAGAAGATTTAGTAAACCTAGATATGATAGTTTTTGATGTTATTCTAGGAATAGATTGGATCCATTCTTGCTATGCATCAGTCGAATGTCATACCCTAGTGGTGAAGTTTTTGTTTCCTTGTGAGTCAGTCCTCGAGTGAGAGGGTAGTTCAGTATCTCCCAAAAGTCGTTTCATCTCTAATCTTATAGCCAAAAAGTTAATATCAAAAGGGTGTATCTACAACATAGTTTGGGTTAAAGATACTAAGTCAGAAGCCCCAACAATTTGTTTATCCTGTATAGACAATGAGTTTTCTGAGGTCTACCCATAGGCTCTACCTGGTGTACCTTGATCTTAGGTGGATTTATGCGCCTAAGTGTCAAAATCTCCATGTATCTAGCCTAGTTTAGAGAACTTCCTGTATGCATAATTAGTGGATATCCATATAATTGATAATCTAAGTGTTAAAATACTTGATAATGATGTTTAAGGTGTGTTTAAACCCATTTTGGACTGAAAATAATCACTTACAGTTTAGACAAGAAAACTAGTGTTACGAGTTTAAGTTATGTGTTGTTCTAGCTGATCTTATTAGATTCTATTGTGTTTAAGAACTAATTTATGATGTTTGATGATATAGGAGTATATGTGAGATGTTAAGGTTGATGTAGGGGAGATAAACAAGATCTAAAAACAAGATCTAACAGTGATGGAAGATCACCCATGAATTAAGGAACTCAACACCAAATGGATGGAGGTTACTTGGATGAAATTTGGAAATTCTTAGCATAAGGGTGTGACACACCCTTGGATATCCACATTAAGGGTATGCCACATGCTTAGAAACAAACAAAAATCATTTAATTCTAGTAATCCTCCATGATAAGGGTTTGCCACGCCCTTATCCCTGCAAAGCAAGAGTGTGGCACGCCCATGATTCCAAAATGGGCACTTTGTTCCAACTATAAAGAGGACACTCCTATATTATTATACTTACCTTGGACGACCTTTTGGGCTTGGAATACACTTGAGGAGGATTCTTTTAGTGTTCTTAACCTTTCTCTTAGTTTAATTTTGGTTTATATAAATAAATTCTTTAACTAGGATTTGTTGTAAATCCATGATTGGCTATACACCCTCATCTAGGATTGAGGCCAGAAATATGATTACTTAAGTATATTTATGAGTTGGTTTTTGTTTATTATAATTATTGGTTATTCTTATATCCTTGTATTTACAATTATACAGATTCGCAACCCTTAGGATAAATCTATGTTTCTATTGTGAGCTTGAAAGGAGGAACAATAGATTAAAAACTATGGAATATGATCTTATACAGAGAGGGATTGAAGTTAATATTTGTGGTTAGGATAGTAATATACCTAATTTTCCCCATTTGGTTCATATACGCGATTAAATATAAATTCATTTAACTTAGTTGTCAAATCCCCGCTCAACAAGGTAGTTGTGGGTCTAAGTTAGATAGATGATTAGAGGATGACCACTCCCTAATTATTTTTTAAACCTCGTGAATCGACAACTAAGATAATTAATTGAACTAATGAAATTGTATAACTAAGTAGGATTGTTTGTAGTGACGAGACCCTGTATTTCTCCTTATTATTCTACAAGAACTTTATACTATCACATTGTTTACAGTTAATTTATGTTTTCAAATCTCAAACTCTATAAATTACTTTTGTGGTTGTTTAATCTTCGTAGAACTACTGGAATTAGATCATTGTTGAGTATAATTACCTGTGAGATCAATACTTGTCTTTTAAATGCCACTTTACTACTTGGGTGACCACATACATTTGTGTGTGCACTAGGACGCAACAAATTTTTGGTGCCATTGTTAGGGACTTGAAAAATGGCAATTGTCTTAGTTTTAGTTTTGGTATTTTATTTGATGAGTGCTAACAACTTGATCTTGTCTTCTGAATTTTTGGTACAAGTTTGAAACTTAAGTAAGTTGGTAAGGGAAAGGGATTTGGTTGACCCATATCCTAAGCATTAGTGATGCTTACATTATTGAGGAGACAAAAGGTACTTCTCTATCAGATACCCTAAATTGAATAGGAAGAAGTTATTCCTACTCCAATGGCTGAAGATCAACTAGTCCACAGGATAGTACGTGAAGTAGCAATACCATTTGCAACTAATACTACCTCTGCTATCCGCAGACCAGAACTTGGAGGTAGATTTGAGCTCAAACAGAATATGGTCCAACTATTGCACATCAATGGGCATTTTACAAGCCTGTCACATGAGGATCCACAAGTCCATTTATAGAACTTTTAGGAGTTTAGTGACACCTTCATCAACACTAAAGTTTCCACAGACTATGTGAGACACTTTTTTCACTTCTCACTTTTGGGGGAAGTAAAGAAGTGGCTGAAGGAAGAACTTTTAAATTCCATCACTATATGGGATGATCTGGCGAAGAAGTTCCTTATCCAATTCTTCCTTTCTTGCAAGATTGCGAAGCTATGCTGTGAGATTCTAAGTTTTAAGTAGCAGTCGGACAAGAATTTGAATCATGTGTGGGATAGGTTCAAATCTCTTCTCTGGGATTACCCACACCATCAACAGACGAATAAGATAATAATTTACACTTTTGTTGAGGTTCTTGACCATAACATAAAAATTTTGTTAGATGCAACTGTAGGTGGTAAAGCATTAGAGAAAAGTTATGATGAACTTTATACTTTTCTCATCCAAATTGTGCAAGGTAATACTAATATTCATTGTGATATCTCCAAAAGTGCAGTGAAAAAGCTTGTCGAAATGATTGAAGTAGATAGTGCCACAGCCTTGCCCGCTCATCTGTCAGCTTTGCAGAACTAAATAATGATGCAGTTCAGTAAGTTGAGTGTGAACCAACCTCAGGCTCAGGTAAATTCAACCCAGCAGACCCCATCTTGGTATGAGATTTATGGAATCAGTGGTCACTCTGTAGACTTATGTGGAGCAAATTCGAAGTTGGTAAATTTTGTGCATAATGCACAAAAAGGAAATTATGGTAATACCTACAATCACAAGTGAGCCAACCCAACTATTCATGGGGCAACAATTAGGTTCAAACTCAGCAGTTTCAATAGCTGCCAAATATGTAGGCTAGTAATATTGAAAAAACATTGAAAAAGATCTTGGCCAATCAAGAACAAATGGCTGTAGAAATCAAAACTCAACAACTTTCCTAGAAAAACTTAGAGATGTAATTGGGGAAGCTAGATCAGACATAGAATACTAGACCTCAAGGGGATTTGCCTAGTGAGATAAAGAATATAAAGAAAGTAATGGAAATCTCCTTAAGGAGTGGTAAAGATCTCATTGATAGACTTCCCAAGAAAAATTAAGAGGTACAAACAGAGTTAGTCCCATTGCAAGTAGAACAGAAACAAGTTGTAGAAAGAGATGCTGAAAATTTAGGGAAGTCTGAGTACCCAAAAGCAAAGGCAGTGGACCATATACAAGAGAGACCACTACCACCATTCCCGAAAAAGTTCAAAAGGGCTAAAGAAGATGTATGTTTCAAGAATTTTTTGACATATTTAGGGAACTACATATTAACCTTCCATTTTTAGATTTTTTATAGGGTATGCCTAAGTATACCAAGTACTTGAAGGGTTTGGTGACCAATAAAATGAAGCAGAGTGATATTAAGACAAAGGCACTTACTAAACAGTGTAGTTCTATTGTTATGAGGAAGATGCTGAAGAAGTTAAAGTACCCAGGGAGCTTCACCCTCTCTATCAAATTAGTTATAATGATATGGTCCATGCATTGAGTTAGTTGGGGGCAATAATAAACTTGATTACCCTGTCTATTTTTAATATTCTTGGTTTTGGAAAGCCAATGCCATGCGTTTTGGTTCTCCAAATGGCGGATAGAACGAGAGCGCATCCCAAAGAAATCATTGAAGATATCCCCATTAAGGTTGGTAATATCATTAGTCCTATTGAATTTATTATTCTTGATTATGATATATATGATAGGGTACTGATCATATTGGGGCATTCATTCTTGGAAACAGTAAGAACATTAATCATTGTTAGAGAGGGCACTCTAAAAATGTGATTGGATGATAAAGAGGTGGTTTTCAGAGTATACAAACCACTAAATCCACCTTGGAATTATGAGGATTTATGAATGATTATGGCTATGGAAGTGGATAAGTGTAGGGTGTAGAGTGCGCACCACAAAAGACCTTTTTATACCATCTCATAGAGTTGAACAAGCCACCAATTATTCTCAAAAGAGTGAAGCTAAAAGAAGAGCCTGAAAATGCTATTGTTGGAAAAAAATGTGAACCTTGAGTATACACACTCACAATCTCACAAAAGAGTGAGAAGATGGCCTTCAAGCAGGAGAAAGAGGATAAATAAATATGGTTATAGTAGTGATGTAAGTCATTTTGTGATACTATTTAAAGCGCTGCTTGGGAGGCAACCTAAAGGTAGATATTTTATTTTCTTAGTTTTTTGTTAGTATCACATTTGTTTTTGTTTTGTTTTGAGTCACAAGTTGATGAGAAGTCTGAGTATCAGAGATCTTAGCTAATAAGCATGGAAATACTGGGTGTGAGGTCTACCATACCTCATTGATGACTAACGATGTTGCTAGCTAGATCTAAAAGCCTAGGGAGTATTTCTATTCTTGCTTTTGAATTATACTTTGGGGACAAAGTATGTTTTTTAAGTGTAGGAACCCAAAAGTGTGTTTTATAAGTGTAGGGTGGGGAATCTTCCCATGGATTAGGGTGAAGTTCTTTATAGGAATTTGTTTTATTTGTTTTTCTAATTTTTGACTAAATTTGGATAAAAAATACAAAAAGATTTTTTTTGTTAGTCTTTGTTGGTGTCAGTCTAGTAGCGAGCACACTTCACCTATCCCTAGGTTTTATTTTTGGTTATTTTTTGAGGAGGCATCCTTTTAACCCAGTATCTCTTTTTATTTTTAAGAGTAAATTTTAAAATTCTTGTATTAGAAATAAGTGAGACATTCTTGCTAGTGCTATATGTGATTAAATGATGCAAGTGGTTTTGAATGTGAAAGTGTGTTGATTGTGTTGAATGACCATTTTTGAGACTCCTGGGCTTATTTCCATGACTCTTGTGCAATGTTGGCTTAATATTAAGTTTGTGCTATTGCTTGGTTTAGAGTTGATAGTGATCCTACTTGATTTCAGCATGTGGCATGTGTGATATGAAGTTTTTGTGGTATTCCTTAGTATATAGTGATATCTAGAACTTGCCTAGTGTATGTGCAAATAAAAATAAAGAGTGTTAGATTTAGGAGATGGTACAGGCATTTCTTTGATAGCCAGATTTATACCCCCTTTTATCTACCGTTGTTCATAATCTTAGTTAACTCCATCGAGCCTTGCCATATTTCATCGGTAGCCTCATATATAGCTTGTTCCCCTTTGTTGATTGGTAGTAATTTGATCAAATCTCCTAAGTGCTTTAGTTGAAACATTAATAGGGTTAAGGAGTGTGAAATTCAAGAAGGAAAGAGGTGAAAGTGAAACCCCAATGTAGTAGCTAGTGGTATTTAAAAAGTTGTTATGTTGTGGGTGGGAGTAATGTAATGAAAAGAGTAAAATTGAATCATATGTTGATTAAGAATACTCCCTCGATTATGTATGTTAAGTAGCATAATGATATATGGAAAAACAAAAGAATATGGGAAGTTAGAAATGGTGAAACTTTGGTTGTTTTAAGAGGAACCTAATGTATAATGTGATGTATTTAAGCTCTTAAGGAATATAGTCACTAAAACTGGGAAGAATAGTTCCTACCTGTCCCTTAGCCTACGTTACAATCTTTAAAGTCCTACTTAATCTTGATTCTTTGCATTATGATATTAGTGGAGTACTACACTAAGGGAAAGACAATGGTTCATCTTGTATGGCATGATAATTCCTTATTAGAGTGAGTAAAATTTGATTCTTATACCCATTTTTATGGTGAATTACTTTGCTATGAGTTAATATGGGTAACTCTCTTGTCTGAGGGAACATGTTTGATTATAGTGAGGTGACTTGTATTGTATATTTGATTGAGTAATATGCATGAGTTTTCCAACTTGGTTAAGTCAATTCACGAAGCTAGGATGTTTTGAAGTGGTGTTCATGACCTTTCAAATGTATATGACATGCTTAATTTGGAACTTGCTATTTGTGTAGTCATTACAGTGCTGTCTTGAATGTCTCATTTTTAGTAGTAATATTGGATTATTCCTCATATATGATGCTTAATGTCATGAATTGTTGAAGGAATAACAAGTCTTTAAGTATGGGTGATGATCTTAGGTGAATTTATGCACCTAAGTGTCATAATCTCTATGTATTTAGCATCTAAGTGTTGAAGTAATTTTTTATGATGTTTAAGGCGTGTTCAAAAGAAGTTTGGAATGAAAATGATCATTTAGAGTTTAGATGTGAAAACTAGTATTACTAGCTTGGGCTATATGTTGTTTTAGTTGATCTTGTTGGATTCTATTGTGTTTAAGGACTAGTTTGTGGTGTTTGATCATATATGAGAACATATGATAGATTAAGGTTGATATCCAGGAGCAAATTAAGGTCTAACGATGATGGAAAATCACCCATGAAGTGAGGAGCTCAACACCAAATGGATGGAGCTTACTTGGACAAAATCTGGAAATTCTGAACACAAGGGTGTGCCACGACCTTGGATATACATCTTAAGGGTGTGACACACAATTATACGCAAACCAAAATCATAAAATTCCAATAAGACTCCACAATAAAGAAGTGCCACGCCCTTATCATACCATTGCAAAAGTGTGGCATGTCCATGGTTCCAAAATGGGCACTTCATTCCAACTATAAATAGGACACTCCTATGTTATTGCTCATACCTTGGACCACCTTTTAGGATTGTACTAAACTTGAGGCTTATTTTAAGGTTCTTAAACTTTCTCTTAGTTTACTTTTGATTTATATACATAAATTCTTTAACTATGATTCGTTGTAAATCATCAGTGGCTAAACAACCTCATCTAGGGTTGAGACCGAGAACATGACTATTTAAGCTTATATCTAAGTTAGTGTATGTATATTATCATTACTGGTTGTTCATATATCCTTTTATTTACTATTCTACAGATTCGTTATCATTAGGATAAATCTATATTTCTTTTCTGAGCCCAGAAGGAGAAATAATAGATTAGAACGTGGGATATTTGGAGTGGGATCTTATACAGAGAGGGATTGAAGTTAAGATTTTCTGTTAGTATAGGAATATACCTAATTTTCCCCATCTGGTTCATATAAGGGATTAGATATAAATGTGTTTAACTTAGTTCTCAATTCCCCGCAGTTAGATAGACGATTAGAGGATGACGAATTCCTAATTATGTTATAAACCTCATGAATCAAGTACCAATATAATTAATTAATCAAATAAAATTGTATAGCTAAGTGGGATTGTTCTTAGTGCCTTGACCCTGGATTTCTCCCTATTATTGTTCAATCACTTTATACTATCCCATTGCTTACGGTTACATTACAATTTCAAATCTTAAACATTGTAGATTACTTTTGCACTTGTTTAATCTTCGTATAAATACTAAAATTAGATTGTTGCTAAGCACAAGTCCTTGTGGAATTGATACTTGGCATTTAAAGGCCATTTTACATTACTAGAAAAATAGGCTATGGCGATGGTTCTCATACCATCTTCATAGGCACCAAAATTGTTCCAATAGATATATAGCGACAGTTAGAGGACCCGATACAACTGAAGGCGTTACATTAGATATATAGCGATGGATTTTTGTGACGGTTAGTATAACCATCGCTATATCCTGTCTTTCGCGATGGTTTTTGCTAACCGTCCCTATAGCTATATGTTTAGTGATGGTTATTGCATTGAACATATGGCAACGGCTTATAGGTTATTAGAATGGTTCAAAACCGTCCCTATATATCTAATATTGCGATGGTTTACTATATGTTGGAACGGTTTTCAACCATCCCAATAAAACCTGTTCGGACGGTTTTTAAGCTATTACGGTGGTTTGATTATAAAACTTTTTGGGATGGTTTTTAAGCTATTACGACGATTTGGTTATAGAACTTTTTGGGACGGTTTTTAAGCTTTATAGGATGGTTATTTTGTAGGCTATTGCAACAGTTAAACATGAGCTATAGCAACGGTTAATTTTGGCTACTGGGACAGTTATATTATGCTATTAGGACAATTATTATTACACTATTCAACAATATATTATGCTATTGCAATAATTTTATAAAGCTACCATATGCATAACACATAAAATAAAACATACACAAGTATTTTTGAATGTTCAAAAATAAAAGATGTTTGAATCTACTCGATCAAATGTGATCGATTTCAATCAGAACATACACAAGTTTTTCAACTACTAGAGTGATGTGAAGCCAATGTGATCAATCGCTTAAGTCAGATCTAGTTCATCAATATCGTTCCCACCATCTTCTATGTCATGATCATATATAACAACAAGAAAAACAAAATTAAATTTGAACAATAAATTACACAACAACAACAATAACAAAAGTTGGAAAAGATCAAGTTACAGTAAATAGGACAACCTAAACATTAAACAACCACAAAGCTATAGCTTCAGTCTGATAAACTTGGATATTAACATACTGCACTGAACAATCTGTACGCATGGTACACAAATGAAATGAGTAAATTTACTCGATTAAAAGGAATATTTACTAAAACTCCAGAATAATGATTGTAACTCAGGGATTAAATGCAACAAGTAATATTATCTCTCTTCAGAAAATTAGAAGAGTACCAATTTTGTAGACTTTGCTTAACATGAACAATGTACTGTTATCCAACAAACTAGAGGGTAGCAACTAGCTAGCTAGGGGTTCTCTCAAATTCTCTCGACAAAAATTACACTATATATATAAGGTAACCCCTGCATATAAGATTAGATATAACTCAGTGACTTGAGGGAGTTCAAAAGAGTTCAAATTTCACCGTGAATTTTTAAAGTCAAATCTCTAATTAAGCACACTGCTGATGCCGACACCTTGGTAAAAAAAGGTTGGGGACATTGTGGAAAGACCAACGTATGGGACCATATGTTTAGTAGTATCTTTTTCTTTTAGTTTTGTCCTAGGCAACTATCCATTAGTAAATTATGCTGGCAAGAGGCAGTAATTGTAATTCTAGAGAACAGGTAGCCTTTCCAACCACAAAACTAATTAGAAGGGGAAATATTTAAGAAAGGAGTACCAATTGAAAAGATAGGTGGAGGGTGGAACTATAATCATTGCAATTGTAATTGGAATCTATCATGCACAAAATGATATTGCAATTGCAAGTCGTAGTAGTTATAATGATCAATATGGTAAGGGAATGGTTTGATTTTGTGGTCAAAGCCATTACTATATACGTCCATATATATCAAGCATGTCACTCACTTATTCACAGACACCTGGTTAAACTCCACATATAAACCTTCTATAGAAACCGTATCCTAACTTATGTGGAACTTCCACTTCTCAACAAACAAGTAAACTTCTCTAATGTGTTGCAGAGTATTTAAGATAATAGCTAGAAAAGGTTTTTTCTATTAACTCTTATATCATAATGTTGACTTTGGTTGACTTGGATGATCGTCAACTACGATTTTCCTGAGATAATCTGGTCCAACAGAGTTAATAAGAGAGGGGAGGAGGGAAAAAAAAAGAGAAGAACAAAAATCATTTGGCAGTAAATTTGCACCCAACTATGATCTTGCAAATACTACATAGCAAAAAATGGAGATTCAAAGCCCTTTAGCCTAGCAATTGTCCATGTATTCATTTCTTTCCCAAAGTAGAATGTTCCACAAATACAAATTCTTATATGGAGACTCAAGGAATCATCACATTGCCACTGAATACCCCAGTAATCTTCAGTGGCGAGCTTCCTTATTCTATAAGGCTTTCCTTCACATGGAAAAGACAAGGCAAGTGAACGCAAACAAGAAAGTATAAGCACGACATTCATAAACATCAAGTGCATTCTATTATGTTAATGAAGGAGAAACAAAATATCACAACTCGCATTCAAATGATTTTATGGAGGAGGTTAAATTTGTGATAGAACTTGATCACATTGATAAACTATACTTAAAAGAAAATAGATAAATGTTACTCCTATCTTATAGCGTCAACATGATTCAATATTCTATAAATCACTAAATATGTTTAAAGATAACTAAACATATCCAGTAGTTGGAGTTACCCGATAACTATGCTGGTGGGAGATAGGAGGTACTCAGTGAAAAGTCAAGTTACACACACGTGGGACTGAACACCACCATTTAAGAAAAAAATAGACTGTGGAAGCTAACATGTAGAGACGTGATCATGGAACAATTACAAAATTCAAAACTAGTACAGATGAGCAGAGAGGTAGCATCACCAACTTTAAAATGCAGAAGAAGCCATTTTCTTTTAAAAGTGGTCGATAACTCTTTCTATAATAATTCCAACAATTATAGATTTTAGACTCTATAGTTTTGAGTAGCTAGACAGAAAAGATAGCTTTGTAGATTTGAGGAAGAAAGTGTGGCTATCATCTGTCTTATTTACTAGATGAGACAAATACGAGGGACTTGAGTCTATCATAGCTAGAATTAATTTTACATACATTATTATTATTTGGATGCGATATGCAGGATTCTCTGTGAGCCCGTAGGGAACTTTGACTGCCAAGTATTGTCAAACAAAAATCACATCCTCGTTCTTTGAAGACTCTTTCACATTCTGCCTTTGGAAGTGGCTCTGCGTATCATATGAATTAATTGGGAGTACATTAATGACCAAATAAAAGTATTTTATTTTGACGTATGGTGTATATAACTTAAAATCCATAACATGACTAGAGTGTTACACATGATGGTTTTATACTTCAGGCCTCAATAGGACTTACCGTCGCCAGTCAAGCAATGCAAGATTTTCTAAATCCAGTTGTCCGGAGAGTCACTTGAAAAATGCTAAAGGAATAGATGTCATGGTACTAATACTTGAACCTTAGAGATCTACATAAATGAATTTTACAAGTGGATTAAACACTACACCTATCTAAATTAGAAACTAAATATTCACTTTCTGCATCCTAGATAGTAAGAAGATTGAGATTTCTAAACTTCTGAAAACCATTATGGAACATTACTAACAACATAAGGATATTATGGTTGGTAGTGCTATTTGTTTCTCATTGCATTGTTCTTAAAACTAACCACCAGGTAACCCATGTTTACTTAATAGTTAAAATGTAAATTATCTACCTAAGAAATTTTTGTATTAAACCTCTTACTAACTGTTGAATATAAGAATGGCAAAAGGAGACTATAGAAAATAAACCTGAAAACATGACGAGAAAAAGGATTCATAAAGGAAGAAATTAAAAAGAATTCAAGGAAAAAGAATTCTCATGTCAATTATGTTGCTCGGACTATTCAAAAGTGTTGAGGGAGCGCAAGATGGATCCTCCAAAAGTAGTGCATTTTTGGAAACAGCCGGGGGTCTATCGAAAACAGCCTCTCTACCTCTTTAGAGGTAGTGGTATGGACTACGTACACTCTACCCTCCCTATACCCCACTTTGAGGGAATATTCTGGGTTTGTTGTTGTTGTTGAACATGATTGCGGTTACATTTTTGGAGAGTTCAAGAAACATAGCATGTGAAGGAACTATATAATCTTAAACTTTTTCTTAATGATGTTGCAGGCCTATTTAAATTTTAGGCATAATTATTCATCACCACATTGGTCTATTCTGGAGACGACCATCTTCAAAATTCAAGATTTTACAAGCTACTTTTACCTTAGCTGATGGAGACTAGGCCTCGTCTGTCGGAGTAGGTGGTGGTGGTTGAGCGAGTACTTGAGCCCTGCCTCCTAACTGTAAAATAGTTCCATGGCCAACTGAGCTACGGGTGATTCTTGAAAATAGGTCCATTTTAGTCCGCCTACATTGTGATGTGAGGCGACTAACTAACAACTCCAAGGCTTCTTTCATCAACCCCTGTTGGTAGAGCTTTCTTGCTTATCGCACGCTCATCTACAATTGAATGAAGGAAAATACCAGTAGGAAAATATGGATATGTGATGCAGTGACGTTGTGTATATGCAAATGTATAGAGAATGTACAATAGATTTTTCGCGGATGTCTTAGATCTTTCGCGGGTGTCTTTCTCCGGCCATAAATCTAGTTCCTCCATCACAAATAAGGGAAATAGGTGCCCTTTGTAAGCAGTGTCATCACTTTTATTCTCGAAGTACCATGTTCCTAGTTTTTCCTGCAATATGATTTTCAACGTCTTGTTAGAACTACCTCTAACGACTTATATAAGAGCAAAAAGTTGTAGATCAAAGAACTTTCAAATGGCTTTTGGCCATAACTAACCTTGATATCACCATAAACACCAGCTTTCTCTATTGTCTCGTGCCCTCCAGCAACTTCAATTGTTTCATCCTTTTCCCAACCTCCCTAATACAACAAAAGCGAGATTTGTAAGCAAAATAGATGAATCAATCTGATAGAGTTTAGAGCATAATCTACAGAGTTCGAAAACCATAGATCTGTTTCACTTGAAATAGATAACATTTAATCCTTATACACCACATAATAGTCCCAAAAATAGAGGCAAATCGATTCTATCTAAGTGTAAAATTGGCCATATAAGATTGAAATCCAAACAAAATAGGTCACGTACTATATCTAGATTAAACTAACAGACAAAAATTCAACGAAATTAGACAACCATCATTAAACTCGAATAATCCCAAGAGAACCCTAAATACCATTTTCATTACTTACAACTTTTAATCCCAGCACAATCCCCAAACTAACTTAAAAAACAGTGCAAAGAATTACCCACGTCAACTATAAATAATTTGCTGACCTTGAAAAAGAGGTTGTTGTAGGAAAAACACCAAGGTTGAACGATTCACACCGAATTGAGCGGAGAAGAAGATGAGTAGAACAACAATTAATGTAACGAATTTCTCAATAGAAAAATGAAGTGTCTTTTACTTCAACAATTTTTTCAATAGATGAAGAATTGTTTCTCAATGTAACGATTCCTTGAAGAATTGACGAAGAGAAGAATTAAAGTCCCTGATGTTGAAGACTTTATGAGAGGATGAATGAAGAAAGTGTTGGTATATTATCGATTTGGGGCCTTTCTAAACCCTAACTAGAAACAAAATATTAAAATATTTTTTTAAATTAATATAATTAAAATAAGAGGGTAACTAAAAAGTTGGAGGGAAAATTCCCGGCAAATATAATTTTTTGTCAAAAATAACCGTGACTAAAAATTATCTATGGCGACGGTTCTTAACACCGTTATCATAGAATATCCTTTTGCGACGGTTTTCTAGTATATTGCGACGGTTCTATTAATTTTTGTGCTAATAAACTAGACAATTTTATGCGATGGTTAAAACCATCGCTATAGGTAGTTTTTAGTAACGGTTTTTGAATCGTCGCTAAATAAGCATTCCCATAGCCCTTATTTCTAGTAATGTTACTACTTGGGTGACCACGTACACTTGCATGTGTGCTAGGATACAACATACTTCCCAATAGAGAAATAGACTTAGATATTTATATCCTTTTCGATACCCAACCTATCTCCATTCCTCCCTACTATATGGCTCTAGTCGATCATAAAGAATTGAAAGAGCAGGTCGAGGACCTCTTATATAAGAGGTTCATCAGGCCTAGTTGATAACGCTTAAGCAACACTCTTGAATGGGTGTATGTGATCGTTGTCAATATAAAACCCAACTAGGTTGGGGTGGAATCCCACAAGAAATAGGGTGTGAACTTTGATTTGTTTATGAAATGCTTTACTGGTAGTTTACTATTTCCAAAAATAGGGGTTTAAGTTTCACAGAGAGTCAATTGTCACTTTCGATATTTTAGTATTTGTAACCAAGATAAATGGGAGACGAGAGTTATGTTCACCATGGGTTTTGGGAATTGAAATATACTAGGGAATGCTTAAGACTCTTGAAGTAAGTAGAAATAGCAGAATATCCCTGATGACGATACTATCTGACTTATCTCTCGACCTCACCAGACAATTTATTATCTAATTCTCTCGAACTTAGATAACTTATCAATTTCCAATAGGATTTTATCTTAAGTAGATTAATCCATTTACAGCATCAATCATTAAACAGAAGGTTGGTATCTTTCGAGTCCCTGCTGATAATTCACGTCCTCAGTTTATTTCTCTATTAAAAGCAAATAATCCTAAAGCATAACCTATTGTTTGCAACCAATAGATTCTAGTTAAAGAAATAGAATTTTAAGATGTCCTACTACTCTTTGAATCCTTTAAATACCTAGCATCATATCAAACCCTAATCCATGGATCCCATAACTCGAGCTAATGGAATTAGCCACTCATTATTCGATGAACGAAATAACAAGTTGGATTCATGATAATATGGATAAACTTACTGATGGAGGAAACCCACTAAGTATTTCTTCAGTTCAATCACAAGATGGAAACCCACAATAGTTGATAAGTGTTTTGAAAGAAAAAAGAAAAACATCTGATGAAAAAGATGAAGCAATTTTACGTGCCACCCTCTGAGTTAATTATCTGATAACTTCTCAATCATAAAAATCCCAAAAAGAAGATGATAGATCGTTCAAAAAACCTAAAACAAGTCGTTAAATAGTTAATTCTAAATAAGGAAACAAAATTAAGATTTCATTTTTCTTTTCGGAAAAATCGATGGAGATCTTGACAGTGTGTCAGAAGTCTGACGACATGTACAAGATATCGTCAAAGATTCCACTGAATTTTTATCTTCTGAGTCTTCTGACGGCAAATCTGACGACGTGTCAATTAAGTGACGGCGCATGAAAAATGTCATCACATCTTCATTAGAAATCATCATGTTCTGCTTCGAGTTGACGACAATTTTGACGCCTTATCACAGTTGTGACGGCTCTTCAAAAAGATCATCACAAGTCACTTCAATTCTTCAGATTCTATCTACGCTTGACGGTGACTTTGACAGCCTTTCACATATCTGCTGGCACTTCAGAAATGTCGTCAACTTTACTTCAGCTTATTTTCACCAGATTCTAACTGATTTTTTCTTCTTTCCTTTTGTTTACTCCCCTATCACTCACATCTGTATTAACATAATAAAGACAATCAAAACTAACAAATTTGCTTAAGACTTTGCAATTATTCCAAGTTAAAAGCCTCAAATGTGTTAGAATCTGCTCACACATCACTAGTATTTCCCCACGGGGTGCTATAATTCTATTTGTGCACAAGAAGAATGGTACTCCCATAATGTATATTGATTACAGACAGTTAAACAAGGTCACTATCAGGAATAAGTACTCTATCAATAGATTTAATAATCTATTTGATCAGCTTCAGGGTGCTTGTTGGTTTTAAGGATTAATCTTAGGTCAGGGTATCACCAGTTGAAGGTTAGTGACCATTACATCTCAAAGAATACTTTTAGTACCTGATATGATCACTTTGAGTTTGTGATTATGTCTTTAGGACTAACGAATGCTCCTGCAGCCTTTGTGGATTTAATGAACACGGTCTTCAAGTAGTACTTTGACATGTTTGTCATTGTATTCATAGATAACATACATGTATATTCTTAGAGTCAGGAGGAACATACAAACTATTTGAGAATAATATTGTAGACCCTTAAGGAACATTAGCTTTATGAAAAGTTTTGTAAGTATGAATTTTGGATGGGGTCTGTTATCTCTTTGGGATATATAATTTTGGGTGCCGCTATTTATGTAGACCCTTAAAAAACTAATGCAGTGAAGCACTGGCCTAGGCCTATTACTCTATATGAAATTCAAAGCTTTTGGGGTTTAGTCAGTTAATATAGGAGGTTTGTTGAGTATTTTATCTTAATAGTTGCATCATTGACTATGTTGACACAATAAAGGTGAAAATTATATGGTCAGAGAAATGTGAGAAGATCTTCCAAGAGTTAAAGGATAGAATGACTTTAGCTCCAGTGTTAGCTTTGTACAGGGGTTAGATGGGTTTGTGGTGTATTATGATGCCTCTAGAGTTGGATTAGGTTGTGCTTTAATGAAAAATGGGAAGCTAATAGTTTATGCCTCAAGATAGCTTAAAGATCATGAGAAGAATTATCCAACGTATGAGTTAGAGTTATTAACTATTGTGTTTTCACTAAAGATTTTGAAGCACTACTTGTATGGTGTGCATTTTTATATTTTTACTGATCATAAGAGTCTCTGGTGTGTATTTATTCAAAAGGAATTGATTCTTTTCCAGACAAGGTGGTTGGAGTTGTTGATAGATTATGATATAAATGTGTTTTTCCATATGAGGAAGGCAAATGTAGTAGTAGATGCATTGAGTAGACTGTCTATGGTTAGTGTGGCTCATGTGAAAAAAGAAGAGCGGGAATTGGCCAAGGAAGTTGATAACGCCCAAACTACAGCTCTCATAAGAGTGTAAGCGGTCGCTGTCAAATATAGAACCCAACTGGGTTGGGTGTCGAATCCCACAGGGAATACTTGGTCACTAAGTGTTGCAATTATTAGTAGACTGTTGATAGAAAATTCCACGGAAAAGGGGGATTGGATTGTGGCGTGAATTAATGCTATCAAAGTAACAACATAATGCTTTGTTTAGTAAGATTTAATCACAGAGAAAAATAAGTTAGGGTTATGTCCACCTTATGAGTTCTACGTATCTATTATCTATGAGTAATGCGGAATTCAGACATGCATACACTTATAGAGATTCGTATTCTAATGGTAAATCCTAGTGTTTCTCAACCATCAAGGATTATTTCACTTTAACTCTCTCGAGCTTAAAGCGTATAACTAATGGTACGAACTGTCCAAGAGATTAATCCGGTTAAGGCATTAATGTGTAAATAGGGGTTGGTAGCCCTATTTCCTTGTCACACTCTCTTTTCCAAACATGTAACTTTTCTCTCGAACAAGTTAATGCTATAATGGTGTATTCTATATGTTTGCAACCACAAGAATTTAATTAAAACAAAGAGAGTAATGATATAAGTAGCATACGCATCAAGAATTCACAAACTCATAGTAATAGATAGTATATCAAAAGGCTTCCATAACCCTAACAGAGAAGTTTACCTACTCATGATTACAACGGAGATCACAATAGATATAATTATCATACCACAACCTATAATAAACTTGGCGATAGAGATGGTTTAGGCGTCAACTAGGGTTTGACGTTTTCCCTTCTCCGTTGCTCACAAGAGCCGTGCTTTCTCTGTCAGAAAGTAACGTGAATAATCCAAAAGTGGCATCTCAATTATGAAAAACAATAATGAATGAATGAATGAATGCTGAAAAATTCAGCAAATAGGGTTTTTATAACATCCTTGTCCTAGTCCTATTAAGTTACTGCTGCACCCCTAAGTATTTAAAAATACTGCTTTTGCCCGGGACAATTTCTCCATGCGTCACATTCAGTCCATAAACTTCCAAAAGCTGCCTCCCCTCTTCTGTGAAGTTTTCCTTTGCTGCCCAAAGGTCCACAAAGTGCTGAAATCTTCATCATTAATACCTGAAAACATGCTAATCACGTAGGTTAGCTCACTTACAGGAAAATGGACTAAAAGTGCAGGAATTATATATTTTATCCTCAAAACTTAGCTATAACATGGGTAAATTATGGTGTTTAGGCATGTAAATACACCCAACATCAACACCCCACACTTAAAGATTTGTTCGTCCTCGAACAAAATATTACGTCCATGCAAACATCTAACTAGGATTTCATAGCAGTAACACAAAATATTCATCAAGACATGCACGACAATTATTAACAAAGAGTAGTTTTCTTTATCACTGCTAGAAACCATTCAACCTCCAACATAGACTCGTGATGATGGCTAATTCGTATCCACAAGTTAAGTCACAAAGAATCATATAACACTACCCAACAATCATCAACCATGTGTGTCTCACACAAGATATCACCCATAATTACTCATAAGTTTTGTATTTTTCGAAACATGGGTACAAGATTCTCCTTGCTCTCACTCTCACAAAGAATTCATATGTTGCAACTGATGACCATAGACTTGCCCTTAGTGTAATGCTCCACTAATATCAGAATGCTAAGCTTAGGATCAAATAGGTCTTTACAGGTTGTAATGTAGGCTAAGGGACAGGTAGGACTATTTTGGCCAGAAATAGTGACTATGTTCCCTAAGCGCTTTAATACACTACGTTATGTCATTAACACTCTCTTTTAAACAACCCCTCTACTTTCCTTTCATCTACCACCCCTTCTCACCTATTTTGTTATTCAATTATAAACACAACTATCTTTTTATTTTTCTATTTCTTTTTTTTTTTCTTTTCTCTTTTTTTTTATAAAACACCTCTATGATAGCCACTCCTTTTCACAACAATTTCAAGTACCAATACACTCTGAGGCATCACTCTCACCCAATTTCCTCTTATTTTGTCACATGACTCTACAATTTAAAGCGCTTAGGAATTTGGATCAAATTATGGTCTTGAAAAAAAAAGGATTAGGCTACATATGAGGCTGCCAAAGAAAATAGCTAAAGGCTCAAAGGGGGTTCACTAGGATAATGTACAAAGGTAGGTAAAAAGAAGGTAAACAATTACAGGCTGCCAAAGAAATGCCTAAATCATCTCCTAAACTCACACTCTTTATTTCGCTTTACACACACACCAGGCAAGTTCTAGAATCAGTCACAACACAAAATATACTATAACCTCAGTCACACAAGGCACATGGTCAACTTAATTGGGAGCAATATAGACTCTTGACCCAACAGGTGAATGAATTAAACCACACAATTATCACACAATGAGTCACACTTAGAGCCTAAATGTCTCAATAGTAATGATTTTGGCACAAACTCTTGTCATAATACCATGCCGCCTATCAGAATAATTTCATGCAAAATCTAATTTTTTTTTAAAAATCTAAAAATTTAACTACAAACGAGAATAAATGCAGGCAAAGAAGTACAATACAACATACAAATACCAGCACCCCACACTTAGATGGGACACACTGTCCTCAGTGGAAAATAAATAAGGAAAACCTGATTAGTCGGACTCTTCCTTTATGTCTGGGGTCATACCCCCTGCATCGGAATCATCATCAGAGTCGTCGTCAACAGAGATATCCTCCATGTCTGAGTCTGGCTGTCGGTGAACATCGTCAGTCGGTACGTCATCATCGAGAGGTTCCTCAAAATGTACACCTACTCCACACATATCCCGCGCATGCTCATTCATCGGGTAGTCATAATCCAACTGCTAGAGCTCTGCATCAGTTGGAACACGTCCCCCACTCATCATGGTAAACCTCTTCATGCCATATAAATGGCGAAAAAAGCTTTCATCGCAAGCATGTCTTTCTGCAGTGGTCAGGTTGATGCCATGCATAGTTTCAGGATCTTTAATCTTCGTAAGATCAACCTTCTTCGGGTTGTGTGGAAGCTTATGATCTGTAGGTTCCTCTTCAATGTCCTCCTTCCTCAATATCGCGGTCAACAAATTGCCAAAGCTGAAGTGGGACCTCTTGTGCAGCCTAGCCTTACGCATTGACGACCGTATAACCGCACCAATGTGGATGGGAATATTAGTCATCAGAGCGTACACCAAGAAAACTCTATCATGTGTGATCTTTGTGTACTGTGTCCCTGGAAACAGGCAAGAGTTGACTATCCGCAACCATATCTGAGCTTCTCTGTTCAAGGAAGCATACGGGAAGGTATTATGCCGACCGGTATCCTTGTGATGACTCCAACGTGCCATTGATCTTGTTCCGCACAGTGTGTGTCTGATTTCCCTGTATGGAGGTCTGTGATAAAGCTCCTTGAGCGGTGATGGATTCACAGATGGAAGACCCAGAAAAGAGTTGAAGAACTCCGCATTCAGTTGCAAGACTTGGCCCCGAATCTTCACTTCACTTCCGGTAGTCTTTGGGGACCAATTGGCATAGAATTCTCGTGTTAGATCAAGATTGCATTCTCCCATATCTCGAAAAATGAAATCAAGATGTAGCGCCATGATTTTAGCCAAAATGCGAGATTCTCTCTTCGCTAGACTCTCCTTTTGTATCAACTCCACGTGAACATATTTTTTTACTTTGTTGTTCTTGTACCACTCCTTTCCTTCCTCCTCTAGGACCCATTTTATCCCGAACATGCGGCGAGGTATTTGCAGCGAGGAGGATTCAACTTGCTCTTTTCTTCCCCTTTTCTGACATTTCTGTGAGGTGGACACTTTTTCTTTTCCTGGTCGACCTTTTGGTGCCATTTTACCTGAGATTAAAATAAAGTCATGTTAGCTTATCTCGGAAGATTTGATCGACAAACAAACAATAATGGCACCACCCCACACTTAATTTGTTGGCACCAACTAATTAAGTGAATGATATCGATTACTCAGACTTCATCGACATACATGTAGGCGATATGTTCCAACAATATGTTCAGCACAGTCATACTTTCATGGAACCTTAACTATTCTTTACAACTCTATTTCATGTAATCTTAACTACACTTTCATGTTTGGATTAATGCACCTTTTGAATAAGACTACTACATAGAGATCGTATCAAGTTATGGCAGAGAAATAATCACAACATCTCATGCTTGTATTCAATCATGATCTTTATCTCGATGAACTAGTCATTCAAACATTCAAGCTTTCAACTTTGAAGATTATGCAATTAACTTTACCATTGTGATTCCGCAAAAAGGATGACAGTGTATAACAATCAAATACAATTCGGAACAAAGTCAAGAACACCCACACGTATTCTTTTACTCAACTAGATGTATCATAACAAACCATCCACATTCAAATCACCCACACCACTTCAAGATTTAACAAATCATTATAGGCGTAGTATTGTAATAACTACGGAATATAAAAGAAGAACTTACCTGGTGATGGACTTGGAAGATGATCTTGCAAGGTTATATGAGCAAAAAGAAAAGTTTTGAGAGATTTGGGAAGGTTAGGCGGCGCCTAGGTTGAGCAAACAATGTGATTTTGTCTCAAGGTTGAAGTTCTATTTATAGACCAAGGCTTGGGTCGGGTTTGACCCATGAAAAATCGGGTTAGGAGACCAAAAAGCATAAGTAGGCGGCGCCTAATGCTTTGCCTATGCTTAGCATAGGCGACACCTTTAGCAAATCCTAGTTGAACATAGGCGGCGCCTATGCTATGGCCTAGTTGGGCATAGGCGGCGCCTATGCTATGGCATTGTAGATTCAGAGAGCAAAGGCAATGGCATAGGCGGCACCTTTAGCTTTGCCTAGTTGAACATAGGCGGCGCCTATGCTATGGCCTAGTTGGGCATAGGCGGCGCCTATGCTATGGCATTGTAGATTCAGAGAGCAAAGGCAATGGCATAGGCGGCGCCTTTAGCTTTTCCTAGTTGAGCATAGGCGGCGTCTATGCTATAGCATTGTCGATTCAGAGAGCAAAGGCAATAGCATAGGCCTTGCCTTGTCCGTTTCCTAGATTTACATAGGCCTTGCCTTGTCCATTGCCTAGATTTGTATAGGAAATGCCTAACTGAAAGCCTTTTGCTCCTTCATTACTCACTTACCACTTTTAACATTGCTCACTTTCAAATCAAAATTTGAGACCAAGCTCCTCCTATATACGTCTTCCCCTACACTTAATCAAAAACAACAAAAACGATTAGAAAGATGGGTTGCCTCTCACCAAGCGCCTTAGTTTTGGTCGTGGCTCGACTTTTTTTTTTGAATTTTTATTTAACAAAACAAACTCCTAGGTAAACAAAACAATTAAAAACGATGGGTTGCCTCCCATGTAGCTCTTGATTTATTGTCGCGTCACGACATAGTTACCTCGATTACTTAGACTTCGTCGAGATAGATGGTGGCCATGCATTTTATCGAGTCAAGAGGATCGATATATGGCTTCACACGTTGGCCATTCACCTTGAAGACACTACCATTTTTGTCTTCTAACTCTACTACTCCAGACGAGTAGACTTGGCTAATTCTGAACGGACCAGACCATTTAGACTTCAACTTACCTGGAAATAGCTTCAGTCTGGAGTTGAAAAGAAGTACCATATCACCCTTCTGAAAGTTTCTTTGGATAATCCACCGATCATGGTACTTTTTCATCTGTTCCTTGTAGAGGTCTGCCCTTGCATACGTATGTAGACGGAATTCATCCATCTCATTCAGCTGTTCCAATCTCAGATTAATAGCATCATCCAAATTCAGGTTAAGCCTCTTCAACACCCACAATGCTTTATGTTCGAGCTCAATCGGCAAGTGAAAAGCCTTCCCATAAACTAGTTGGTACGGGGACATGCTAACTGGTGTCTTGAATGCAGTCCTATAAGCCCATAAGGCATCATCCAGCTTTCGGGACCAATCCTTCCTACTAGCATTTACAGTCTTAGCAAGGATCAGCTTGATCTCCCTATTAGAAACCTCTACCTGCCCACTAGTTTGTGGGTGGTAAGGTGTAGCTACCTTATGTTGCTTGACCCCATATTTCACTAATACGGCTCTGAACAGCTTGTTACAAAAGTGTGATCCTCCATCGCTTATGATGGTACGTGGTACCCCAAAACGAGAGAAGATATTTCTCTTTAAGAATGCTACAACACGCTTACCTTCATTATCAGCCAGCGCTACTGCTTCGACCCATTTGGATACATAATCCACAGTAACTTGGATATATTTCATCCCACATGAACTCACAAATGGGCCCATAAAATCAAGACCCCATACATCAAATAGCTCCACTTCAAGAATTTTAGACATGGGCATCTCATGGTGCTTCGAGATAGAGTCTTGCCTCTGACACTGATCACATCTTCTCACAAAAGCGTAAGCATTCTTGAATAATAAAGGCCAATAATAGCCGCTTTGCAATACCTTCCTGGCTGTCCGATCACCTGCATGGTGACCCCCAACTTGGGAAGCATGACTTGCTTCCAAGATGCTAGGCACCTCCACATCAGAGATGCATCGCCTAATAACACCATCAGCACATCGTCGAAAAAGATACGGTTCATCCCAGAAGTAGTGTTTCACATCATGCATGAACTTTCTCTTTTGATGAAAGGAGAGATTCTCAGGCATCACTTTACTTACCACGTAGTTCGTAAAGTCTGCATACCACGGTAAGTCTTCCACTATAGCGGCTAGGATCTCTTCGTCGGGAAATGCATCATCAATCTCAAGGTCGGGTTGCGCTATGTGCGCATTCTCAAGTCTAGATAGTTGATCAGCTACTTGGTTTTCGCAACCTTTTCTATCCTTTACCTCGAAATCAAATTCTTGAAGCAATAACACCCACCGAATTAGACTTGGCTTAGCGTCCTTCTTTGACATTAAATATCTCAGAGCCGCATGATCTGTATGAACCACCACTTTGGTTCCCAACAAGTAAGCACGGAAATTTTCAAAAGCATAAACAACTGCTAGAAGCTCTTGTTCCGTGACGGTATAGTTCTTCTGGGCTCCATTCAAGGCCTTGCTCGCATAGTATATTGGATGAAAAAGCCTTTCTCTTTTCTGACCATGTACAACACCCAAAGCTACCCCACTTGCATCACACATCACTTCAAATGGTAGAGACCAATCGGGTGCTACAATAATAAGAGCTTCAACTAGCTTTCCTTTGAGGCATTCAAATGCCTTCAAGCAATCTTCACCGAAGTCAAACTTTGCATCCTTCTCCAAGAGTTTTCATAATGGACTAGCAATCTTGGAGAAGTCTTTAATAAACCTTCGATAAAAACCTGCATGACCGAGGAAACTACGAACTCTCTTTACAGAAATTGGAGGTGGTAGTTTCTCGATAACTTCAATTTTGGCTCGATCAACCTCAATTCCTCTTTCGGAGACTTTGTGCCCAAGAACAATGCTTTCCTTAACCATAAAATGGCACTTCTCCCAGTTTAGCACCAAGTTGAACTCAACATATCTCTGCAACGCCATACTCAGATTCGCCAAGCACGATTCAAACGATTCACCCACAACTGAAAAATCATCCATGAACACCTCCAAGGTGTCTTGAACCATATCAGAAAAAATGGACATCATACAATGCTGAAAAGTGGCAGGTGCGTTACATAACCCAAATGGCATACGTTTGAAGGCAAACGTACCATATGGGCATGTAAAAGTGGTCTTCTCTTTATCCTTAGGAGCAATACAAATCTGATTATAACCGGAATAACCATCTAAGAAACAAAACCATCCCTTCCCTGCCAATCGATCAAGCATTTGGTCCATGAATGGCATTGGGAAGTGATCCTTAAGCGTCCACGAATTTAGCTTCCGATAGTCCATACACACTCTCCACCCTGTGACAGGTCTGAGTGGAATCAGCTCATTCTTTTCATTCGCGACTACCGTCATGCCCCCTTTCTTGGGCACACATTGTACCGGACTTACCCACTTACTATCGGAGATTGGATATACTACCCCAGCATCTAACCACTTAATAATTTCTTTCTTCACCACCTCCTGCATGGGTGGATTCAAACGTCGTTGATGCTCAATGGTAGGCACACAATTTTCCTCGAGCTAAATCTTGTGCATACATATCCCAGGAGGGATACCAATAATATCAACAATAGTCCAACCGATGGCTCTGTTATATCTCCTCAGAACAAAAATAAGAGCCGCAACCTGTTGCTCACCTAAATCAAATGCAACAATAACCGGAAGTGTATCACCACTTCCCAAAAATGCATATTTCAGGTGACTGGGCAGCTCCTTCAATTCTAGCACTGGTGGTTCTTCAATGGATGGCTTTGCTGGTGGTGAAGGGCGATTTTTAAGATCCAGATCCAGCTTCTTAGGAGCATGAGAATAGGAGCCAATTCCTGTTAGAGCACAAATAGTTTCTTCATACTCTTCAACATCCTCACGCTCAAAATTCATAAGCACAACAGCCAATGGGTCAACAATAAGCTGCTTCTCTACAGATAATTCTTTATCATCATCATTGTAAACATCAACTACAGAGAACACTTTCATATCTTTGGGATGCTTCATTGATTTGCATACATCAAAACGGACCACTTTGTCATTCATCCAAAATAAAAGATCATTAGCTCTTAGATTAATAAGCACACTTCCTGTTGCAAGGAAATGACGCCCCAAGATTATGAGTACTTCAGAATCCACCTCGCAATCCAAAATAACAAAGTCTGCAGGAAAGATGAAGGTGGAAACCTTCACCAATACATCATATAAGATACCAACAGGTCGTTTTACTGACCTATCTGCCATCACGAGCCGCATATTGGTTGGTGTAGGATCACCCAAACCCAACTTTCTGTAAATAGATAGTGGCATCAAATTAATGCTAGCTCCCAAATCGCAAAATGCCTTAGCAAAATCCAAAGATACAACCGTGCAAGGAATAGTGAAAGCACCAGGATCTGCCTTCTTCTGAACTAGCGATCTTGTAGCGATTGCACTGCAATGATGAACATTATCTGCCAGCTCATAGCTTGCTGCCCGCTTCTTTGTCAAAATGTCCTTCATGAATTTAGCGTATCCGGGCATCTGCTCTAGCGCCTTCACCAAAGGAACATTAATAGTCAGCTGCTTCAACATAGTCATGAATTTACTGAACCTGGTGTCATTGGCTTTCTTCTTCAGTCTCTGAGGAAAGGGTGGTGGTGGAAGGGGAATAGCTTTCTCCGCCACTTCCTTTTTATCCTGCTTCCGATTGTCGATCTTTTCAGGCTGCAGACGTCTAGGGGTAACGTCAGGAACACTATCTTTAGCTTCTACGGCATCTTCACATTCTGCATCAATAATATTATCTGCTATATCATCAACCACCTGCTTGCCTTTGGATGGATTTTCCAATGCTTTATCACTCCTGGTAGTAATAGCCATACATGATCCATTATTCCTTGGGTTTTGCACAGTGTCGCTAGGTAAGGTGCCAGCCTTTCTTTGATTGAATGCCGCTGATAGTTGACTCAATTGTTGCTCCAGCTGTTTTATCGAAGTAGAATGCGAATCAACCAATTGATTTATTGATGACAAATCATTCTTTACCTCAGTAACGCCCATATTGGTTGCCTCCACCCCTTTCAACAGCTTAGCCATCATATCATCCATGGACATCTTTCCAGAGCCAGACGCCACAGCCTCACGGTTTCCAGGAGGAACATACAAACCACTCTTGTCAGTCTTATTCTTCCAACCACCTTGATCGCAGTCCTTGTATCCAGATTTATCATAATAGTTCCGACCTTGGTTTCCTTGGGCATTGCCTCGGAAACCTCCCTGATTATTCAAATAATTTGCTTCCTCTTCAGAATCTGATTTATCTCTTCCCTGTGACACCACAGGCTTGACTTTTTCGGTCTTCCCTGATAATAAATGCTTGGTAAGAAGATACATCTACGTTTTTATGTGAGCCATATCCTGGTCACGTTCTTCTTGTCTACGCCACTGCTCTGCAGTCATGCCAACAGATAAAGTAGAGCTTGCTACCTCAGCATCCCTGGTATGCCAGGCTCTACTCTGCTTTGTCATACGGTCCAGCATATCACTTGCCTCAATAAAAGTAAGGTCCATGAATGACCCACCTGCAACATTATCAACCACTGGCTTTGTCACTGAGTTCAAAGCCCTGTATAATATCTCCATCAAGTGGATGTTGGTCATTTGATGATTTGGACACCGCATAAGCTTCTTCTTGAACCTCTCCCATGTTTCATGGAGAGCTTCAGTTGGAAGCTGTCGGAAATTGCTGATCTCATCTCTTAACTGTGCTCTCTTGGATGGCAGAAAGAATCATTCTAGGAAAGCGTCTTTCAGTTGCCTCCAATTAATAATAGAATCAGGAGTTAGCCCGTTCAGCCATAGAGTTGCCTCCCCAGACAGAGACAATGGAAATAAGCGCAGCCAAATTGCGTTCTGTCCAACTCCTGGACTGTCAAACGACTTGTATGCTGAAATAAAGTTGATCATATGCATATTCGGATCATCTCCTGCGAGTCCACCAAATAACCCCTTGAGCTGCAATAACTGAATCATGGTGCTAGTGATATTAAACTTAGCTCCGGGTGCCAAGGGTGGAGGAATAATAGCCCCTGTGGCACCAGCTCCATCCAGATCGTCATCATCATCATCAAAAGGATCCTGCACAGCTCGGCGGTCAGGTCTCATTCTAGCTTGACGATCTCTCCTATGCATAGGTGCCTCCACCTCATCAGTACGCCTAGGATTCAGTAACTCATCATCACCCAGGTCCTCATCATCAGGATTTATTGCTCGCCCTGGGTTATTAATATTCTGTTGATATACTTGAGCAGCTGCCAGTGCAGCTAATCTAGCCTGCTCCTGTTGAGCCGCCCTTCTATCAATGTCACGCTGTGCATCCATTCTGCCAATAAGTTGATGTTCAGGATTTATGGGTAATAATGGCTGACCAGAACTACGAGTATTTGGGATGCACTCAAACAAACCTGAATAAAACAAAAACAACAACTAAAAGTAAAATCTGAGAATTTTTTACCAAAGGGTCTAGAAACTATCACAAACTTAGTTGACAACTGTATTCCCCGGCAACGGTGCCAAAATTTGATAACGCCCAAACTACAGCTCTCGTAAGAGAGTAAGCAGTCGCTGTCAAATATAGAACCCAATTGGGTTGGGTGTCGAATCCCACAGGGAATACTTGGTCACTAAGTGTTGCAACTATTAGTAGACTGTTGGTCGAAAATTCTACGGAAAGGGGGAAATTTGAGTTTGGCGTGAATTAATACTATGGAAGTAAAAACGGAATGCTTGATTTAGTAAGATTTAATCACAGAGAATAATAAGTTAGGGTTATGTCCACCTTGTGAGTTCTACGTATCTATTAACTACGAGTAATGCGGAATTCAGACATGCATGCACTTATAGAGATTCGTATTCTAATGGTAAATCCTAGTGTTTCTCAACCATCAAGGATTATTTCACTTTAACTCTCTCGAGCTTAAAGCGTATAACTAATGGTACGAACTCTCCAAGAGATTAATCCGGTTAAGGCATTAATGTGTAAATAGGGGTTGGTAGCCCTATTTCCTTGTCACACTCTCTTTTCCAAACATGTAACTTTTTTCTCGAATAAGTTAATGCTATAATGGCGTATTCTATATGTTTGCAACCACAAGAATTTAATTAAAATGAAGAGAGTAATGATATAAGTAGCATACGCATCAAGAATTCACAAACTCATAGTAATAGATAGCATATCAAAAGGCTTCCATAACCCTAACAGAGAAGTTTAGCTACACATGATTGTAAAGAAAAACAACGAAGACATCATCATCATCATACCAAAACTAGAACAATCTTCGCGAGAGGATGCTTTTAACGTCAAAGAGGGATGACATTTTTCCTCTTAGCCGACTTCCCCAAATATGTTGCGTGTTTCTCTCTCTGAACTTACAGAATCTGTAAACCTGAATAAATAAAAAGTGTCGACTGACTTATCAAAAGCAATAATGAATAAATCAATGAATGAATGAATGCTGAAAAATTTAGCAAATAGGGTTTTTATAACATCCTTGTCCTAGTCCTATTAAGTTACTGCTGCACCCCTAAGTATTTAAAAATACTGCTTTTGCCCGGGACAATTTCTTCATGCGTCACATTCAGTCCATAAGCTTCCAAAAGCTGCCTTCCCTCTTCTGTGAAGTTTTCCTTTACTGTCCAAAGGTCCACAAAGTGCTGAAATCTTCATCATTAATACCTGAAAACATGCTAATCACGTAGGTTAGCTCACTTACAGGAAAATAGAATAAAAGTGCAGGAATTATATATTTTATCCTCAAAACTTAGCTATAGCATGGGTAAATTATGGTGTTTAGGCGTGTAAATACACCCAACATCAGAAGTTCATAGACAAACCCGTTTGGGTGTATGTATGCTTGATATAGATAATGGGGAGTAGTGGTTCAGAATGATTCAAAATCATCCTCAAAGGTGGAAATGAAAGAGAAGAAAAGTAGTGATCCCATACAAAGCCGAATATTAGATGCAGTCCAGCAACAAAAGATTGAAGTTCTCTCGAAAGGGAGATGGTGTCCTTCTTTATCAAGGTCAGCTATGTATTCCTAGTGTTGATGGATTGAGAGAAAATATATTAGCAGAGGCCCGAAGTTCTAATTATTAAGATCATATTGGTGCTACCAAAAAGTACCACAAAAATTTATTGGTGAAATGTTATAAGGAGGGACATAGCAGAGTTTATAGCCAAGTGTCGCAATTATCAGTTGGTAAAGATTACGCATCAAAGGCCCGGGGTTACACTTTAGGATATTGTCATTACTTCTTGGAAGTGAAAGGTCATTAATATATATTTCGTTACTGGACTCCCTCGCACCAGATGTCAACATGATTCAATTTGGGTCATTGTGGATCGAATGAAAAAATCAACATATTTCTTACCTGTTAAGACTTCAGATACAGAGAAAGATTATGCTAAGATTTATATTGCTGAGTTAGAAAACCTCCATGGGATTTCTTTGTCTATTATTTCAGACCAAGGAACGTAACTCACTTCTCAATTTTGGAAATTATTTCAGAAGGGCCTTGGTACAAAAGTGAAGCATAGTACAACTTTTCATCCACAGACAGATCGGTAG
Organism: Capsicum pubescens; assembly: GCA_030864215.1. Classification (NCBI taxonomy): domain Eukaryota; kingdom Viridiplantae; phylum Streptophyta; class Magnoliopsida; order Solanales; family Solanaceae; genus Capsicum; species Capsicum pubescens. The sequence goes on along the minus strand of CM061544.1, from coordinate 83,709,542 downwards.
GTTGAGCATAAGATTCAAATATTAGAAGATATTTTGAGAGACTTTATGATGGACTTTAAAATAAATTGGGATGATCATTTACCCTTGATTGAGTTTGCCAATAACATAGTTATCATGCTAGAATTTAGATGGCTTTGTTCAGAGCATTGTACGAGCGTAGATGCAGGTCATCTATAGGTTGGTTTGAAGTTGGTAAAGCGGCTTTGGTTGGGATCGATTCTGTTCTTGAAGCTATGGATAAATTTCAGTTGATTCGTGAGATATTTAAAACTACTCTAATTTATTATAAATCATATGCATGTATGAGGAGAAGTGAACTAAAGTTTGAAGTAGGTGATTGGGTATTTTTGAAAGTTTCACCCATGAAGGAAATAATGAGATTTGGGAAGCAAGGAAAGCTTAGTCCCCGATATATTGCTTGTTATGGAATAGTGAAGTGCATTGGAGAAGTTGCTTATAATCTAGACCTTTCATCAAAGTTAATCGTTGTCCATCTATTTTTCCATGTGTCGATGTTAAGAAAGTCCATCGGGGACCCGTCTTTAGTAGTGCCCATTGAAATTATTGGGGTGAAATATAATCTGTCCTACAAAAAGATTCCAATTCAAATTATTGCTTTAGTTAAAGTTCTTTGGAGAAATCAAACAGTTAAGCGAGCAACAAGAGAAGCTGAGCCAAATATAATGGGTTGATATCCACACCTATGAACTTCTAGCACAAAGTTAGTGTAAGGTAAGAAATTTTTCCTAGACTATTCTATTCATAAGTATCCTTACTCTTAAATCATGAAATTCTTGTCTAAGGAATTATTTCAGTTATAAGTTATTGCTTAAGATGAAAGATTTCAATTTTATAGTAAAAAAAGATTCACATCTTATCTTAGTGATCCCATGAGAGAGTTATTATTCCTTCCTAACCTTCATTTGAGGATGAATGGTCCCAAGGGTTATATAATATTAGACCTCAAAATTTCTAAGATTTTATTTTGGTGATTTTTTTGTGTTTAATTGTAACACCCCACATTTTCAGGCTATAATTTGAACCATTGTTCCTACAAGTATAGACCAAATCTAATGATTCTATGTCAATATAAGTTTGATGATTAATTATATAGTAGGGGAACATTTTTGGATATTAATTGAGATCATAAAAATCTCCTAACTCAAAGATGAGTTGAGAACTTTTCAATCGATTGAGTTTAAGTGGATATTTCAACTTGGATCAACTTCCAATGACCATTACTCCCAGAATATAACTAGTTAGGTGGCCTAATAGATACCAAATAAATGATATTCAAGGCTTCTTTCCAACACATCTTATTTAACCTTAATCTGATATTAGAGTAGTAAGTTATGCTCATTTTACTTGGGGGTGTCTATCTGCCAGAAGGTGATGACTAAGTTGATGAGATGTCAACTAGGTGATGAGTTATCAACTCAAGTCATCAACCTTAGACAGTAAATGGCCAAATTTAACTAGAGTTTGATGACTAAGTTGATGAGTTGTCAATAAATTGATGGGTTGTTAACTTAGTTGTCAATTGAGAAATTCCTACAATCTTTTTTTACTTCTTTAGGGGTATTTTGGTATTTTTCTCACCTCAAACCCGACCCCACTACTTTGAATCACTCTTTAAATGTTATTTACTCATTCGATATCAGTTTCTCATCGCTCTTTCTCCCCACAAGTTCATTGTGATGTAATGGGAAAGTGAAAGGTGTACAAGAAAGAACTAGGCTATTTAGGCTCAAAAAGGGATCAAGGGATATTATTCACAATTGGATGGTCATTTAAGCTAAAATGGGTTAACATGCAAAAACGGCCTATGATCCTTTTCTAACGCCTATCCTATGACTATGGCATGACTAACTGGGAAAGTTCTGTATTCAACGCACAACGGGAACTGAGTAAGACCTTACACGTGCATGGCACACAAGTATATCGCATATCACTACTCATCCATTTCATGCATTTGCTTTCTACAGGTTATTTATTTGCCATATTAATGCAATAAACAGATACACAGTGGTCATAATGGATGCAATCCGCACAGTACACAACAGATCAGACCACTAAAGAGGTACTCAAAAATCACAAAACAAGCTAACTGCCTCATGTACTTGTAGCACTCCTAATTATCTACAGAACATGTTACAACAATAGTTCCCCTACTCCCTCAACTTAAAATCAAGAAATAAAAAGCATTAAGGGTTAGGATATACTTGAAGACAATGAAGCCTGTGGATCTTGGGTCTCCGACCCCGCTACTGCATCATCTGTTGTCTTCCCCCCACTCGTAGCATCTGCCTTTGCAGTGGCTGGAGCCTGGCTCGATGAAGCACCTGCAGCCCTAGCTCTGATGGCTGCTTACCATTTCTCTGTGTCAGCCAGAGACTCCAATCTTGCCCTTTCTAAGTCTACCTTCTCATCCTTCTTCTTTGCTTTCTTTTTAGCTTTTCTCTCTTCTTCACTATCCGGCTTATCTCTCTTGTTCTTGCCTTTCTTTTCCCCCTTTTTTTTCTTCGGGGAATCCACAGTAAGATCAAGGATAGGAATTTCTTCCTCTACATCATGCATGTCTGATCTTATTGGCACCATAATTTGGTACTGCTGCAGCATCCCAACCTCAGCCTTCACCTTGTCCAATGCAGCCCTGAAAGTGGCAAGATTAGCACCTGTCATCTCTCATGCCTGGGGCATCGAATTTATTCTCTAGATCTGCCACTCGCCCAGGCAAATTCATGAAAGGTTCAAGTGCAGCCTTGATTATTTTATCCACAACAACATCAAACTATTTGGTGAAGTCCTGTAGTTGTACCTCACACCAATTTGCTTCCCTAGCTACCTTCCTGATATCAATCGACTGAAATGCAGAACCTGTTGCTGTTAGAGAAATTGAGGTAGTCGGCTTACTTTGAGGCATTGAGACTGCCTGAGCTGAATATGCTGGTGGTGGTGGTACAGCTTCAGATCTTTGCACCCCCACATCTGGTGCTGAAATAGTCTCAGTGACTGGAGGATCTGCTGTGCCAACTGCATCTTGACCAAGTCTCAAGCCCGGCTGAATTTCATCTTTTCTGACAGGGTTGTGGGTCTTTTTGGCATGTAACTCAACATCAATACCTGAAATCTCAGGTACATTATCCTCTTCACACAACCAAGTGATTAGAAATGGGAATGAATATGCAGCATCGAGTTTTACGAGCCGAATCTTGATCTCTTCCGCTATAATTTCTCTGAAATCCAAGGGAGTTCTATCTATCAAGATTACAACCAACATTGCTTGATCATCCCCCAATATGTTCTCTCCCTCGGTGGGTATCAGATGAATCTGTACTAAACCCCACCAAAATCTTGCCTCTGAATTTAGAGACGCTATGGTTATCTTTTCTGCAGGATTATTCAGCCACTCAGGTTCCCCATCTGCTATGAGAGTAGCTAGCCATTTGTGCTGATTTCTTGATGCTTCAATCGGGCATAGAAGGTAGGTGACGTGGCTCGTGGGATGAAGGTTAGCCCATAAAGAAACCTGTTTATGGTAGCGTCTGATACATCTACCCTTACTCCATATACTACAACTTTGGTCAGTAGAGGCTTATCTGAAGTTCTATCCCCTTCTTTGCACATATTTTCCACCGTAGCCTGGTAGTTCGCGTAGAACTCCCGGACTAACGAAGGACAGTAAACACCGCTTCCCCTAGTAGTCCACTCCAGGCCATAGTCCTTGAGTTTTTGCATCACCTCATGGTATCTGATCAACCCTGTAGTGATAGTGATAATCTTCTTCTCCTCTAAAATTGGCCTTTGAGCACTTCTTCAATCTATTCTGCGAAGTCCGTCCCAAAAGATTATTTCAGCTCTAGGGATTTGCCATCTCACATTGTTCCTAATCTCGGGGTTTTTGCATTTCACCAAAGTTCCCCGTACTGGAGAATCCTTATCACCTTGATGCTCCGATGATGGTGATTCAGAATCAGTTTCTTCAGCTTCAGGCTTCTCAGAACCCTCAGTTTCTGATTCTTGTTTGATGTCCTCTGGCTCCTGCTCAGTGTGTTCTGATCCTTATTCCTCTGATGCTTTCCCATATGAGGTTGTTACCTCAGTATCATCAGTATCTTCCACCTCAATAGGCTTAGGTGGAGGTGGTGTCTTTGGACCATCCCACTTTCTAGTCCATCTGAGCAATGGTTCATTGTCTTCATAGTCAGAGTCCTCATTGACAAGTTGCCGAGGTACACTCTCTTTAGCCGCTTTCTTTGGTGTAGTTGGATTCTTTTTCTTGGGTTCCATGCTCAGTTATTCAACAACATAGAAATCCTCAATTAGTGTCCATAATCAAACAAGAGAAGAAAAGTATTACCTCAGTTTAACCTCATTACTGTTTTTAGTTCGAAGGTTTGATGGCCTTTTTGATTTGCCGTTACAAGTGTGACGGCGCTTCAAAGGCATCATCAACCTTATCTAGAATCAATAATATTTCCCAACTTTTGATGGCATTTTTGAAAAGCCGTCACACAGGTGCAAGGCCGTAAAAGTTGTCGTCAGACAAAATTACCACTTCCAATTTCTTTTTACTTGATTTTTAATCTACCATTATTCTCAATTTCAACTTAGGTCATGTGATTCAACTAAAATTTCAATGAAATTATACCGCATGACCCTACAAACCTTTGTTTACGAAGGAGCTTGAAACATGTTGTAGTTCATAATTTCTCCAAAGAAAGATGAAGTTGAAGTTTTTCTCATACCTGAATGTCGACTCTTAGCTGATGTACTTTGAGCACTTAGAATTGTGAGTGAAAAAAGACTATAATGAGATAGAGGGAAGGTTTCTTGACTTAACTCTCAAGCTTTAACTTACAAGGAAAGTATTAAAATTTTGCCTTATATGGAAATAACTTTGAAAAAGGAAGGGAAATAATTAACTAAGGAAAGAAAACCAAAACTGAAAAAAAAAGTATCTGTAGTATGCGAGAACGTGAACAACTGTTGCTGGGCCGGGTTAGCTCAAATTTTTAAACTGGGCCCAACTCGTTTGATGGTAGTTTTTACGGCCCGTCAGAGATCGTACGGTGCTTCAAAATTGTCGCCAGCCTTAACAGTATAAGGCTTTGACTTAATTTTTTTGATGACGTTTCTCACGGCTAGTCATACTTGTGACATCCCATCAAAATTAACGTCAACCTTCTCAAGCTAACTGCAACCAGTTCACCTCCTTTGTACAACTCTTAGCTACAAAAATTAACAAAACTAGTGCAACAAAATTAAAACTTTGAGTTGCCTCCCAAACAATGCCTGATTTAACATCGCGGCACGACTTGGTTATCTTGAATACTCATACTTCATCAAGATACCGTATCGATACCTCATTACCATTTTCCTGGAATACATCCACAACCGAGAAGATATTCATCTCCTCCACTTGCTTCATAGGAGGATGCATGTTGAATCTGGCCTCCCATTTTCCATACCTGAACTTTAGCTCATTGAGCTATATATCAACTAATACTCTTCCCATGGCTAACGGTGGTCTACCCAAAATGATGGGTACCTCAAAATCAACATCACAATCCAATATCACAAAATCTGTAGGCAGAATAAAGTCATCCACCTTTACCGGCACATCTTGCAATATACCAACTGGTCGTTTCACTGATTTGTCTGCCATCACAAGACGCATCGTTATGGGAGTAGGTTCCCCCAAGCCAAGTTTCTTGTAGATATCAAGTGGCATCAGATTAATACTTTCTCCTAAGTCACATAAAGCTTTGGTAAACTTCATGGACCCAACTGTGCATGGTATAGTAAATGCTCCAGGGTCAGGTTTTTTCTGCACTAAGGATTGTGAAGAAACAACACTACATAGGTGGATATTCTCCACCGTCTCACAACTTACATTCCGCTTCTTTTTTAACAATTCCTTCATAAATCTAGCATAGTTTGGCATTTTCTAAAGTGCCTCTATCAATGGAACATTCACTGTCAGTTGTTTCAGTATTGCCATGAATTTGCTAAATTTTTCATTATCTTATTTCTTCCTCAATCTCTGAGGAAAGGGAGGTGGTGGTCTTGGAATTTCTTTCAATACCACTTCTTCTTCCTTTTTGTCTTCTTTATCTGAAATATCAACAAAACCATCCAGCTTCTCAGACTCCACTGGATTTCTTCCTTCTGATTTATCAACACTTAGCTCATTCTCCACATGTTTACCCACAGGAGGGCCATATAATATCTTACCACTTTGAGTGGTAATCGCCATACAAGAGCCATCAGTCCGCGAGTTTTGAATCGTATCACTAGGTAAAGTACTAGCTTTTCTCTGGTTTAGTGTAGCAGAAAGTTGGCTCATCTGTTGCTCCAACTTCTTAATAGAAGCAGAGTGTGAGCTAACCAACTGACTGAGGGTAAAAAACTCACTCTTCATAGTAGTTACCCCCGAGTTGGTAGCTTCAACTCCCTCTAACAACTTTTTCATCATGTCCTCCATGGACATCTTGAAAGAACTAGTTGTTGCAGTATCCCGACTTCCAGGAGGAACATACAAACCACTCCTATAATTATTGTTTCTCTAGTATCCCTGCTCCTTATCTTTATAATCAGGCTTGTCATAGAAAGTCTGAATTTGGTCCCCTTGGCTATTGCCTCGGAAACCCGCTGATTACTCACATAGTTTGCCTATGCATCAGCACCTGCAGAAACAATACCCTGAGATTCCACCGCTTTAACCATTTTAGTCTTACCGGATAGAAAGTGTTTCGCTAGCAAGTCCATCTGCATCTTCAAATGGGCCATGTCCTGATCTCGCTCCTCATCCCTTCTACGCTGCTCCAAAGTTATACCACCTGCAATAGTCGGGCTAGCCACTACAGAATCCCTAGTGTGCCAAGCTCGACTCTGTTTGGTTATTCTATTCAGCATGTCAGAAGCATCTAGAAAAGAGAGGTCAATGAACGAACTACCTGTAGTGTTGTCAACAATTGGCTTTGTCACATAGTTGAAAGCTTGGTACAAAGTCTCCATCAAGTGCAAGTACGTCATGTTGTGGTTCGGATATTGTGCAAGTTTCTTCTTAAATCTTTCCCAGGTTTTGTGTAATGCTTCAGTCGGGAGCTGTCTGAAGTTACTAATTTCATCCCTCAACTGTACCCATCTACAGGGTGGAAAGAACCATTCTAGGAATGCATATTTCAACTGTATCTAGTTGGTTATAGAATCAGGTTCTAGTTCATTCAACCACAATGTTGTCTCTCCAGATAGAGACAATGAAAATAACCTCAACCTGATTGCATTCTAGCTCACTCCCGGATTGTCAAAGTATTTGCAAGTAGTGATAAAGTTCACCAAATGCATGTTCGGATCATCACCAGGCAAGCCTCCAAATAACCCCTTCAGATTCAGAAGTTGGATCATGGTACTTATTATGCTGAATTTTGCACCTGGTGCTAACGGTGGAGGAATGATAGCACCCGTTTCACCGGATCCGTCCATTCCTTCATCATATTCATCAGCCTTATATTAAATAGACTGTTGACCATATCTTCCTTGGACTGGACGGTTTCTATTGATGTTTCGCTGCACTGGTGCAGTAAATTGTTCAGCTCTCTTTGGGTTTTGAGGATTCAGCAATTCCTCATTCCCCAAGTCTTCATCATCAGGGTTCTGGTGACTTTCTTGTTGACCTAAATTCTACACATTCACCAGAGCCCTGGCCAAAGCAGCTAGTCTCTCTGCTTTCTGTTGTTCAGCCATTCTCCCTATCAGCTGAGGTTTCGGGTTGATTGGTAATAACGGTTCCACGGAACTTCTTATTTTTGTCATAAACAGCACAACACCTAAAATAGGCAAAAACAACAAATAAACGTAAATCAAGGAAACTTAACTCTCAGCAAATTTTTGGGCACAAACTTTTAGTCTACAACCGTATTCCCCGGCAACGGTGCCATTTTTTATAACACTCAAACTACACTCTTGAATGGGTGTACGCGATCATTGTCAATATAACACCCAACTAGGTTGGGGTCAAATCCCACAGGTAATAGGGTGTGAACTTCAATTTGTTTACGAAATGCTTTACTGGTAGTTTACTATTTCTGAAAATGGGGGTTTAAGTTTCACAGAGAGTCAATTGTCACTTTCAATATTTTAGTGTTTGTAACTAATATAAATGGGAGACCAGTGTTATGTTCACCATGGGTTTTGGGAATTGAAAGATACTAGGTAATGCTTAAGACTCTTGAAGTAAGTAGAAACAACAGAATATCCCTAACGATGATACTATATGACTTATCTCTCGACCTCACCAGACAATTTATTATCTAATTCTCTCAAACTTAGATAACTTATCTATTTCCAATAGGATTTTATCTCAGGTAGATTAATCCAGTTACGACATCAATCATTAAACAGAAGGTTGGTAGCTTCTGAGTCCCTGTTGATAATTCACGTCCTCTAGTTTATTTTTGCGTTAAAAGAAAATAAGCCTATTGCATAACCTATTGTTTGCAATCAATAGATTCAAGTTAAAGCAACAGAATTTCAAGATGTCCTACTACTCTTTGAATCCTTTAAATACCTAGCATCGTATCAAACCCTAATCCATGGATCCCATAACTCATGCTAATGGAATTAGCCGCTCATGATTTGATGAATGAAATAACAAGTTGGATTCATGATAATATGGATAAACTTACTGTTGGATGAAACCCACTAAGTATTTCTTCAATTCAATCACAAGATGGAAACCCACAATAGTTGATAAGTGTTTTGAAAGAAAAAAAATATCTGATGAAAAAGATGAAGAATTTTACGTACCACCCTCTGAGTTAATTATCTGATAGCTTCTCAATCATAAAAATCCCCAAAAAAAGATGATAGATCATTCAAAAAACCTAAAACAAGTCTTTAAATAGTTAATTCTAAATAAGGAAACAAAAATTAAGATTTTAGTTTTCTCTTCAGAATAGTCGACGGCGATCTTGACGGCGTGTACAACATATCGTCAAAGATTTCAGTGAACTTTTATCTTCTAAGACTTCTGACGAAAAATCTGACGGCGTGTCAATTAAGTAACGGTACGTGAAAAATGTCATCACATCTTCATTGGAAATCATTATGCTCTGCTTTGAGTTGATGGTAATTTTGATGCCTTATGACAGTTGTGACGACGCTTCAAAAAGGTCGTCACACGTCACTTCAATTCTTCAGATTCTGTCTACGCTTGACGGTGACTTTGACAACCTTTCACATATCTGACGGCGCTTCAAAAATATCAGCAGCTTTACTTCAGCTTATTTGCACCAGATTCTAACTGATTTGTTCTTCTTTTCTTTTTTTCCTCCCCTATCACTCACATCTGCATTAACACAATAAAAACAATCAAAACTAACAAAAGTTGCTTAAGACTTTGCATTTATTCCGAGTTAAAAGCCGCCTCAAATGTGTTAGCATCTGCTCATTCATCCCTAGTATTTCCTCACGGGGTGCTATAATTCTATTTATGCACAAGAAGAATGGTACTCGCATAATGTATATTGATTATAGACAGTTAAACAAGGTCACTATCAGGAATAAGTACTCCATCTGCAGATTTAATGATCTATTTGATCATCTTCAGGGTGCTTGTTGGTTTTAAGGATTAATCTTAGGTCAGGGTATCACCAGTTGAAGGTTAGTGACCGTTACATCTCAAAATATACTTTTAGTACCTGATATGATCACTTTGAGTTTGTGATTATGTCTTTCGGACTAACAAATGCTCCTGCAGCCTTTGTGGATTTAATGAACACGGTCTTCAAGTAGTAAATTGACATGTTTGTCATTGTATTCGTAGATAACATACTTCTATATTCTTAGAGTCAAGAGGAGCATAAAAACTATTTGAGAATAATATTTTAGACCCTTAAGGACCATTAGATTTATGAAAAGTTTAGTAAGTATGAATTTTTGATGGTGTCTGTTATCTCTTTGGGACATATAATTTTGGGTGCTGCTATTTATGTAGACCCTTAAAAAACTAATGCAGTGAAGAACTGGCCTGGGCCTATTACTCTATATGATATTCAAATCTTTTTGGGTTTAGTCAGTTAATATAGGAGGTTTGTTGAGCATTTTATCTCAATAGTTGCATCATTGACTATGTTGACACAATAAAGGTAAAAATTATATGGTCAGATAAATGTGAGAAGATCTTCCAAGAGTTAAAGGATAGAATGACTTTAGCTCCAGTGTTAGCTTTGTACAGGGGTTACATGGATTTGTGGTGTATTGTGATGCCTCTAGAGTTGGATTAGGTTGTGCTTTAATGCAAAATAGGAAGCTAATAGTTTATGCCGCAAGATAGCTTTAAGATCATGAGAATAATTATCCAACGTATGATTTATAGTTATTAACTATTGTGTTTGCACTAAATATTTTGAAGCACTACTTGTATGGTGTGCATTTTTATATTTTTACTGATCATAAGAGTCTCTTGTATGTACTTATCCAAAAGGAATTGATTCTTTTCCTGAGAAGCTGGCTGGAGTTGTTGATAGATTATGATATAAATGTATTTTTCCAGCTGAGGAAGGCAAATGTAGTAGTAGATGCATTGAGTAGATTATCTATGGTTAGTGTGGCTCATGTGAAAAAAGAAGAGCGGGAATTGGCCAAGGAAGTTCATAGACAAGCCCGTTTGGGTGTATGTATGCTTGATATAGATAATGGGGAGTAGTGGTTCAGAACGATTCCAAATCATCCTCAAAGGTGGAAATGAAAGATAAGAAAAGTAGTGATCCCATACATAGCCAAATATTAGATGCAGTCCAGCAATAGAAGATTGAAGTTTTCTCTCGAAAGGGAGATGATGTTCTTCTTTATCAAGGTCATCTATGTGTTCCTAGTGTTGATGGATTAAGAGAAAGTATATTAGCAGAGGCCCGCAGTTCTAATTATTAAGATCATATTGGTGCTACCAAAAAGTACCACGAAAATTTATTGGTGAAATGGTATAAGAAGGGACATAGCAGAGTTTGTGGCTAAGTGTCGTAATTATCAGTCTGTAAAATTACGCATCAAAGGCCCGAGGTTACACTTCAGGATATTGTCATTACTTCTTGGAAGTGGAAAGTCATTAATATGGATTTCGTTACTGGACTCCCTCGCACCAGATGTCAACATGATTCAATTTGGGTCATTGTGGATCGAATGAAAAAATCAACATATTTCTTACCTGTTAAGACTTCAGATACAGAGAAAGATTATGCTAAGATTTATATTGGTGAGTTAGAAAACCTCCATGGGATTTCCTTGTCTATTATTTCAGACCAAGTAACATAACTCACTTCTCAATTTTGGAAATTATTTCAGAAAGGCCTTGGTACAAAAGTGAAGCATAGTACAGTTTTTCATCTGCAGACAGATCGACAGGTTGAGCATAAGATTCAAATATTAGAAGATATTTTGAGAGACTTTGTAATGGACTTTAAAAGAAATTGGGATGTACCCTTGATTGAGTTTGCCAATAACATAGTTATCATGCTACAATTTAGATGGCTTTGTTCGGAGCATTGTACGAGCAGGTCACCTATAGGTTGGTTTGAAGTTGGAAAAACGGCTTTTGTTGGGATCGATTCCGTTCTTGAAGCTATGGATAAATTTCAGTTGATTCGTGAGATGTTTAAACCTACTCTAATTCATTATAAATCATATGCATGTATAAGGCGAAGTGAACTAAAGTTTGAAATAGGTGATTGGGTGTTTTTGAAAGTTTCACCCATGAAGGAAATAATGAGATTTGGGAAGCAAGGAAAGCTTAGTCCCCGATATATTGCTTGTTATGAAATAGTGAAGTGCATTGGAGAAGTTGCTTATGATCTAGACCTTTTATCAAAGTTAGTCGTTGTCCATCTAGTTTTCCATGTGTCTATGTTAAGAAAGTCCATTGGGGACCCGTCTTTAGTAGTGCCCGTAGAAAGCCATTTACTACTTGAGTAAAAAGTTCACACCATATGAAGCCCGTTACACTCTTATAGAAAGGACATGTTGTGCTTTGACTTGGACGACACAAAAGTTGAGGCATTATCTGTCGTCCTACACAACATACCTCATCTCAAGAATGGATCCATTAAATCCAAAAGGTCATGCCTATGGGAAAGCTAGACAAGTGGCAAATGTTGCTGAGTGAGTTTGACATTGTGTATGTAACCCAAAAAGTAATCAAGGGGCAAACCTTAGCAGATTATTTGGCAGAGAACCCAGTTGATGAGGAATATGAGCCACTTCAAACTTACTTTCCAGATGAGGAAGTTTTTTTTGTAGGAGAACACATTACAGAGATTTACCCCGGATGGAGGCTATTTTTTTATGGGGAGGTCAACTTCAAAGGTTCAGGAATTGAAGCATTGGTGTCAGAAATAGGCCCGCATTATTCGGTAACTGCTAAGTTACGTTTTCCATGCACCAATAACATGGTTGAATATGAGGCTTGCATTCTGGGTCTCAAATTGGCACTTGATATGGGTGTTCATGAATTGTTAGTCAATGGGGATTCAGATTTGCTGATTCACCGGGTACGGGGAGAATGGGCTGTAAAAAATCCCAAGATCAATCCTTATGTGGAGCTGATGCGAGAATTATGTGAAATATTCAAGAAAGTTGATTTTAGGAATATCCCACGGATACAAAATGAGTTTGCTGATGCTTTGGCCACTACATCTTCCATGATTCAGCACCCGGATCAGAGTTACATTGATCCTTTGGAAATAAGCTTGAAGGAGCAACCCGCGCATTGTGTACACGTGGAAGAGTAGCCTGATGGAAAGCCTTGGTACTATGACATTAAAAGGTATTTGGAAGTTGGAATATATCCTAAAGAGGCTAGTAACAACCAAAAGAAGACAATCCGGCGTTTGGCAAAAAATTACTTTCCAAGTGGGGAAATTCTTTTTAGGAGAACTCCTGATTTGGGATTCCTAAGATGCGTCGATGCTACGGAAGCCAATAAATTGATAAAAGAGGTACACGCTAGAATTTGTGGGCCCCATATGAATGGGTTTGTCCTTTCTAGAAAGATCCCGAGAACCGGTTACTTCTGGATGACTATGGAAAATGATTGTAGTAAGTATGTGCAGAGATGTCCAAAATGTCGAATACACGGAGATCTGATTCGAATTCCTCCACACGAGCTTCAGACAATGAATTCGTCTTGGCCTTTCGTAGCTTAGGGCATGGATGCCATCGAACCAATAGAGACATTAGCGTCGAATGGGCATAGATTCATTTTGGTTGCCATTGATTATTTCACTAAGTGGGTTGAAGCGGCTTCGTACAGAGCCGTCACTAAGAAAGTGGTTGCGGATTTCATCAGGAATAACTTGAGTTTCCGGTTCGGAGTATCGAAATCGATCATTACTGACAATGGGGCAAACTTGAACCGTCAATTGATGAAAGAAATTTGTGATCAGTTCAAGATTATGCATCGGAACTCGACTGCATATCGTCCCTAAATAAATGGAGCTGTGGAAGTGGCTAACAAAAATATCAAGAAGATCTTGAGAAAGATGGTCGAAAATGATAGATCATGGCATGAGATTTTACCTTACGCTTTTCTAGGGTATCGCACAACAGTTTGAACCTCCACTGGGGCGTCCCCCTATTTACTTGTCTATGGGAATGAAGCTGTGATACCTGTTGAAGTTGAAATACCTTCCCTAAGGATTATTCAGGAAGCTGGACTAAGTAACGAAAAATGGGTTCGTTCTCGCTATGAATAACTCATGTTGATTGATGAAAATAGAATGGTCGATGTATGCCATGGTCAGTTGTACCAACACAGGATAGTTTATTTCTTTAACAAAAAGGTGAGGGATCGGGCATTTGAAGTGGGGCAACTGGTTCTCAAACGAATATTCCCTCACCAAGAGGAGTACAAGGGCAAGTTCGCTCCAAACTGGCAAGGGCCATACATAGTTCACAAGGTGCTATATGGAGGAGCTCTGATTTTGTCTGAGATGGATGGCACGGAGTGGACCAAACCAATCAATTCCGACGCGGTATAGAGATATTATGTTTGAAAGACATTCTAGCTTTTGTGTTTCTTTAGTTAATTTACTTGTAATCGCCTTTGTAATAATGTTGTTTTCTAGTGTGTGACTGTCTAAAGTCCCTTCCTCTTATGTACGAACTACGTTTGAGCTGAATTCCCAAGAAAGGGATACGTAGGCGGCCTATGTCGGCTTCGGTCAACCCCTTAGGATAATTTATCCTTTCCTCTAATGTATGAACTATGTGATGACCTGAATTCCCAACAAAAGGGATACGTAGGCGGCCTATATCAGCTTCGGTCAACCCATTAGATTTTCTATATATATACCTAGCGTAGTCCTGAACTACGTTTGACCTAATTCCTGCTTCAACGGTATACGTTGGTGCCCCAACGGCTCGGTCATATAACCCCTGGAAATGGAAACTGGGGCAGAATTTTCGAGAAGGAATCTTGAAATTCACAAGAGAAGATCGACATCTAACAAAGAGAATGAAGATCAGCAAAGACTTCAAACCCATCCGGATTGGAATCATCTCAAACAACTTTAAACTGGGGCCGAAATTTTGAGGAAGACCTCAAAATTTCCACCAAATGCCAGAACATATTCCAAATTCCCCAGCACCAGAGGTTAAAGTCAAGCTTTGGAAGCCATCGACTGTAACAAAGTTTGGGGTGACTCAATTTTTGGCTATGATAGAACTATTTGAAGAAACCCTCCAACAATGATCATGAGTTTTGGAAACTATCCATCGGATATAGTCAAAACCACGAGGAAAACGTTCGTTGAGCTAGTACATGACATGACTGGCAGAGATTTTCTAAAGTTTTACAAAAGTTTTCGAAATTATTTTCAAAAATTTATGACTATTTTCAAAAATCTTACGACTCACTTATTTAGTACTTTCCTAGACATCATTTGGGATGGAGTGTCAGGGTGGAAGTCCCAATATGACGGAATGCCCAAGTGATGGCAAGAAGCAAATCGAGGATCAAAGAAGGTCAACATGGAATAATTTCATTCAAACTAATCATTTTTCTGTGGATGCAGGGATCAATACAAAAAAATGAGAGTCTCTTTCAAAAATCCCCGAGCAAATTGGGAGCCACAACAGATCATTAATGCCCAAGAACGGTATTTTAGGGTAGCCCTAAAAATGGGTTAACAACTATTTATTAAGGACCTTTTGATTTGTCCATCTCATTTCTTGAGATCATAAGCGACAAACAAAAGTGCCTAGTCTTCTTTACAAATATTGTATTTAGAAGTTTCCTAAAAATAGTCGCTAGAAAAAGCGACTTTGTGTCTACTAATCGCCTACCTTGAGCACAGGTACATGCAGAAAGCAAGACGATGACAGATGAATTCAGGTAAAATTATTTTTATCATTGCCTCAAGGGCCATTATATATCGGTTCCCCAAGGGCCATTACATATCGTTGCCGCAAGGCATTGCCCCAAGGGCCATTACATATCATTGCCGCAAGGCGTTGCCCAAGGGCTATTACATATCATTGCCGCAAGGAGTTGCCCCAAGGGACATTACATATCATTGCCGCAAGGCATTGCCCCAAGGTCCATTACATATCATTGCCGTAAGGCGTTGCCCCAAGGGCCATTACATATCATTGCCGCAAGGCGTTGCCCCGAGGGCTATTACACATCATTGCCACAAGGCGTTTCCCCAAGGGCCATTACATATCATTGCCACAAGGCGTTGCCCAAGGGCCATTACATATTATTGACACAAGGCATTTCCCCAAGGGACATTACATATCATTACTGCAAGGCGTTGCCCCAAGGGCCATTACATATCATTGCCGCAAGGCGTTGCCCCAAGGGCCTTTACATATTATTGCCGCAAGGCGTTACCCCAAGGGCCATTACATATCATTGTCGCAACGCATTTCCCCAAGGGCCATTACATATCATTTCCACAAGGCGTTTCCCCAAGGTCCATTACATATCATTTCCGCAAGGCGTTTCCCCAAGGGCCATTACATATCATTGCCGCAAGGCGTTGCACCAAGGGCTATTACATATTTTTTCGGCAAGGCGTTGCCCCAAGGGCCATTACATATCATTACCGCAAGGCGTTTCCCCAAGGGCCATTACATATCATTGGCGCAAGGCATTGCCCCAAGGTCCATTACATATCATTACCGCAAAACGTAGACCCAAGGGCCCTTACATATCAGTGTCGCAAGGCGTTGCCCCAAGGTCCATTACATATCATTGCCGTAAGGCGTTGCCCCAAGGGATATTACATATCATTACCGCAAGGTGTTTCCCCAAGGGCTATTACATATCATTGCCGTAAGGCATTTCCCCGAGGGCTATTACATATCATTGCCGCAAGGCGTTGCCCCAAGGGCCATTACATATCATTGCCGCAAGGCGTTGCCCCAAGGGCCATTACATATCATTACCGCAAGGCGTTACCCCAAGGGCCATTACATATCATTGCCGCAATGAATTTCCCCAAGGGACATTATATATCATTGCCACAAGGCGTTGCCCCAAGGTCCATTACATATCATTGCCGCAAGGCATTTCCCCAAGGGCCATTACATATCATTGCAGTAAGGCGTTGCACCAAGGGCGATTACATATCTTTTCCGCAAGGCGTTGCCCCAAGGGCCATTACATATCTTTGCCACAAGGCATTGCCCCAAGGGCTATTACATATCTTTTCCTCAAGGCGTTGCCCCAAGGGCCATACATATCATTGCCGTAAGGCGTTTCCCCAAGGGCCATTACATATCATTTCCGCAAAGCGTTGCCCCAAGGGCCATTGCATATCATAGCCACAAAGCGTAGACCCAAGGGCCTTTACATATCATTACCGCAAGGCGTTGCCCTAAGGGCCATTACAAATCATTGTTGCAAGGTGTTTCCCCAAGGGCCATTACATATCATTGCCGCAAGGTGTTTCCCTAAGGGCTATTACATATCATTGCCGTAAGGCGTTTCCCCAAGGGCCATTACATATCATTTCCGCAAGGCGTTGCCTCAAGGGCCATCACATATTATTGTCGCAAAGGCCATCTTATACCATCGCCCCAGAAGGCATTCAATATCTGTTGATGCGCTAAACAGAAACGGTGGCATCGAGGATATCATCATTTAATATCTTTTGACACGCTAGACAAAAATGTTGGCGTCGAGGATATCTCATCATTTTATGAATCAGCATCTGAATGCATTGAGAGCACATGATTTAAAGAGACGCCTTTAAGTCGTTATCTAAGAATGAATGATATATAAGGTTTCCTATAAATTGACAATTTGAGTGTCATCTATAAATCATATTATTTGAAATAGGATAGTGTGAAAGATCACCTATGAGTTGATAGCCTGTAGGTCATCCGTAAGCCCTAACAACATCCTAACCGGATAGTGTGCAAGATTGCCCAAAAGTCGATAGTTCAAAGGTTATCCCTAAGTCGCAACTAAATCCTTACCGAAGAATATGCAAGATTATCAAATTGATACGTCCAAGGGTTCTCTATAAGACGCATCATATCCAAGATCGATTATGTGTAGGATTACCCAAATACTAACAATTTGAGAAATTATCTATAAGTCATATTGTATCCAAGGTCGGATGATGTGCAGGAACCCCTAAAAGCTAGCGATTAGAGGGATATCTGTAAGCCATCTCTTATCCAAAGTCGAATAATGTGCAGGATTACCTAAAAGCTAGAAATTAAAAGGATATTTGTAAGTCGCCTCGTAGCCAATATCAAATAATGCGAAAGATTATCCAAAGATTGACAATTTAAGGAAAATTTATAAATCGATCATCGGCTATAACCGGAGAGTTCATCATTCCACATACAACAAGTGATATAGGTAACCAAAAGGGTTGACACACCAGCATAAGATTACATGGTTGTAGGGACCGTTCTACAAAAGTATCGCCAATGTCCAAAGGGCCACCCCACTCTGAAGGTACAAGAAAGAATGACTTCTCTTTTTAGACAACAACTCACGCGGAGATATGGTAAAATACTATATACTTCTTTCGTGAATTGAGCTTATCACTAATGATTTTTGTGTGAGAAATTGTCTAGAGCATCCGAAATAATGAGAATTTAAACCAAAACCACAGCTGTGGACGACTCCAAAGAGGACGCAGCACAACGTGGAACTCTTTCTCAGCAGCAAAACGGGACATAGTCTGGAGAGGGATGTCAAACTCTCTAGACGCGAGCTAAATAATGATCACCACCACCATCCAACCATGCATCTATTAGAAGTCATGTGGGTATTTTTGGAAATTATGGTCTCAGCTTTACCTCTGGGATGTTTTCTTAACTCATATCGAGGGGAACTTTCTCTTCCTTTCAAATTCGGGTGGCAACATACTTAGAGTTTTGGAAATTATGTCCAGGTAAGTTCTTACCTATGGATGTGAAGAGCTACACATTCATGTTTAATAGGTTACAAGCATCTTTTCTGCAACTTGATCGACTGGTCACCCATTTTGAGCCAAAGATTGTCTGAAATAAAAGACTATCTTTTCTACCGGTTGAGTCAAACTACAAGAAGTCTGATTCCCTAAGTCTTGGGGATATGTAGGCTGGGATCTATGTAGAAAACTCGAATGCATACCAACTTCCCCCTAATCCCTTTATCCACCAGTTTCTCAGTTTTATCAAAAACTCTAAAATCGAGATAACTTGTGAATTTTTTGAAAATCATGCTCAAAATCAAGCTTTATGAACTACAAGTGGCCTGAATTCTCATGAAACCTGACATATGTAGGAAACCTGATACCGAGGTTTGGTCATAACTCCATGAAACGCGTGTGGAAAACCAATCTCTCTTAGATACGAATTTGTGGGCGGACAAAAATTAGGAATGTAAACCTCCCTTTGCCCAAGATTACTTGCATCCATCCTACCCAAAGGGAGGGGAAAATTATTGACACCTAATTTTTTCTCTCCACAACTACGTTTAATCTCGGGTTTCTTCGATTTTCAAATAAAATCACAACAATTATTTTTTCTAAATAAACGCATTTTAAAATATGCATTTGGGTTAAATTTGTCATTTAAGTGATAATTATATATTTTCGTATTTGAATATACGGGATTGTATAAATGATGTCATTTAAATGAACATTTTCATCAAAATTGGACTTTAAATTAAGGATTATTTGGAAAATAAATATAAATAATTAAATCTTGATTTAAATATAATTTATTCTTACAAATAATCTATTTGGAGAAATACTTGTTTAATTTTATCGAATCAAGAAGCTCAGGATTAAACAATGTGTTAATTCGTATCGAATTTTGATTTGATTTAGTCCATCTATTATATTTGACTACAATTGAAATCAAATTATCCCCAATTGCAATTGGCCAAATTGATTTTCAATTTGGCCAAAACTTAAATTAATTGGTCAAATCCCCAATTCCAATAACCTAATTAACCCCAATCCCAATTTTAAACCCATTTCCAAAACCCAACCGCCCCGGGCCCAATTCTCTTCAGCAACAAAATAACAAACAGCCCAACAATTCACACTGACCAGGCCCATTATTCTCAGCATTAGCCCAAACACCCCTAAAACCCACCCGGTCCATCATCAATCCCTTTTATCCCTTCCATACCCGAATCAGCAATAACAGTGACCATAGGCAAACAACCAGCCAAAACCTGAGCCTACCCGTGTTTCGTGAACCCATAGCCACGACGAGCCTGATCCCGTGAATCCACCGTCAACCCAACCCAAAACCAATCTTAAATCATTCTCTTCTCTCTTTCACGCATCTCACACAACAGTAGGACAAAGACGACCCTCGAATCTTCTAGAAAATAAGCCAGGTGTCATCCCCTAACATTCATATTCTGCAAAATTCGGGATGATGGTATGAATTTAGTATGTATTTGGATGTTTTCTATTGGTTTCGGATGGGAATCCGTTTGGCTCGATTCTAATTGGTCAACCATTTTCCAAATTGGTACAGCTACGGAAAACGCAAGCTGGAAAAAGGGATTTCAAATTGGAAATCCTAGAGGACCCTTTCTTTCACCTTCTATATATAGGAGGGCCTGGGTTTTTGTAAAAGGGAGAGAGATTGGAGGGTTGGAGAGGGAGGATACATAAAATTAGGGTTTCGAAAAAGCAAAATCTTCTGAGCGAATTTTTGATTCGAAAAAAGAGAAAGGAATTATTTTTTTTGGAGTTTCTAAATTTAGGTTGAAATCTTAGTTCGAAAATCTGGGAGCTCGGAAAATTGGGGATTCTTCTGTTGGGGTTACTGCTTCCAAAGCTAGATTTGAATTTTGGGTAGAGAATTCGGAAAGAAAAAGTTTCTTTGGGAAAAGTTTTCTTATCCACTTCTTTTCGGGAAATTTTGAAAGTAAAAAGTTTTGTTTTGCTAAAATTTTTCTCGTCCATTTTTCTGGGAAGCTAGTCGATTGATTGGGAATTTCGAGTCGACAACATAAGCTCCCAGCGGGGATAATTTTTCTGATAGCTCGAGTCCCATTTTGCTACTCCCTAAAAGGTAATATCCCATCCCTTTGAGCTTTCTAGTGTTTATGCTTCATCTTGATCTTCTATAGTCGTGAATAAGTCTTCAATATAATTGTATGCTGGGATGTTTGCTGGTAGATGGCTTTGGCGGCCGTAGGTTTCATTTATGATGTTTGTTACTCAAATTTATGTGCACTGTCTTTGTTCTGCACTATTAATGAAGTGGTTTTCATTACGGAATTTTTAAATCTATACTCGTATATTGGCTCTATTTTTTAGGCTCATATGGGGGAGGTTAATAATTGAAAAACTCATTGACGTGATTTATTTATAGTATATAAAATCTCCCTAAAGCATTTGTTGTATGTTACAAGCTTCAGTTTGTTGGAATGTGTATGGTGATTTGGTTAGATGCTTTATTTGTTAAGAAAACTCCGCTCTACGTCTATTTCTTTATTTCATTCAGGCAGAGTTATTTGTTGTTAAAAGTGTAAGATGGAAAAGTTATGATGTATGTGAAGATAGTTTGTTGCTGCGATTTTGGAACTTACTTTATATAAGGGCCGAATTTAAAAATGAAGTTACCTCTGTATCATATCGGTTTTTTTTTATTTTTTCTTCTGGTTGATGTGCTATATTTTTTTTTACATATGTGTCCTGCTTATCAGATAGCTCTTTTGGTTTATGGTTCTAGCCTAGAAATCTTTCAGACTCTTTTGTTTTGCTCTTGGTTGTTGCTTGGACTATTTCGTTCTCTCCAAACGTGTTAAAGCCTTTCTCAAATTTTCTCTACTCATAACGCAGATGAAAATGGTGGGGTAGGTTTATAGAAGAGGAATATTTCATTCAAATATCCCTCTATGACCATCTTGAGGTGTGGGGTTCTTTTCGACCCACGCAAGAGAGAAAGAGAATGAAATAAGTCCCCCATACCAAAGCTGCCTCTTAAAAAGTATTACGCAACCCCTTAGCCTTGGAATAAAGTCATTGTCCATTTCTCCTATGTGTTGAATCAGAATACTCTTTGGAATCTCCATTATTTGTAAGGAATGTTATATTGATATTAAGGGATCTTTAAGTTTCTTTTATCATATTGTGACAAGCAAATCTCTGTAGCTTTATAAAGGAAGAATGAAAAGCTCTTGTGAATAAGGAGTTTACTGAGTCTTTGATCGCTTCATCATTGGGTTAAGTTGTTTGGGCATGTCATAATTCTATAGATATAGGACTTCACCTCAATTTTATTTTTTACAATATGGTGTATTTTGTTTCCTCGATATCTCGGTCATTTTCTGAGTTCATACATCTTTCTTGTTTATGATTTCCCTCAGTCGCATCAAGAAAGGGTTGTTGAAACTTTCGAGGGAAAGACAATCTGTCTCATTTTTTTTATTATTTTCCTAACTGTTTGGTTATGACTTAACCCGCTTAAACCATCCTCACTTCTACTTATTCGGGTTTACAAGAGTGGTTTTAAACTGCTTCATGTTTACTTCGTAGTTTCATTATGTTAAGATGCTCGTTTCGATTTTGTTATCTGGCTGTAGAATACCAAAGTTGTTTCTTTCTCTTTTGAAGTCAAAATGCTCATTTTCCTTTACACTTGTGCATGTTATATACTGTTTTGCAAACCCATATTAATTCCTTCATTTGTTTTTTTTCTTTTGCATGAACCCGTTTGGGAGTCCAAATGGACTCTTTCCTCTTTGCATTACGTAATGGGCCATTGAGGCCCACTCGTTTAAAAGACTCTTGAAGAAATTGAAAGGGCAACCTCACGGCGTATGGATACGAGAAGTCAAAAAGGAAAAACGGGTTAAAGTCCCATATTTGAAGCGGCTAAGAGACAAAGGTGTCATTTATTATTTTATTTTGTTTAATTAGTGTTGTTTTTTATTATTTATTATTTATTTTATTTTGTTTATTCATTTGGGCCTCGAAGCCAAAGTTGTATTTAATACAGGTGAAGTGAAAACTCGAGCCAAAGGGCCCAAAAACATAGAAATAGGATAGGTGAAATGGGTCAAAGGCCCGATTAGACTAGGACAGGTTCTGTTGGTTTGGTCCCAATGGCCTAAATCGTTTACTTTCTCCTCCCTTTCCCCGTTTATGTTGTTTACTTGCTTATTTCATTTGTGTAGACTTGTTCAAAATTCCTATTAGGTCGTCTAAAACTGTTTTTACACAAATCTTTTTGACAAAATCAATCACTTTTCAAAAATAAACTTTTTTAAGGTTAATCGAAGAGGATTTTCAAACATTTTGGATAACCGTAAGTTAGCGGACGTTTTAGGTGCCTAACACCTTCCTAAAAACGTTAATAGGAACCGTTTATCTAGAATCTCTAACTTAAACGATTTTACTGTTTTGAATTATCTAAGTACATTTAAGGGTTTCTTAATTCCTTTTCAAAATTAAGTGGCGACTCTCAATAAGTCAAAATTTCCGCAAAACAATATGTATATAATCGTTTTGCATGTAATTTTTGATTAGATTTTAGTAAATGCATATATTTAATCACTTTTGTTGGGTAGCATGCCAGTACCTGCCGTACTGACTGTCTCTAGATGTTACATCATTTTATGATGTAGGTTTTGAGGGATTTACTTAGGTCCTTGTGCAGCGTTAGGTGGTTTGGTATGTCGGTTGGACAGTTGTTGAGGTAGTGAGCCCTCCATATTTCAAAAGTCCCAATTTTTTTAGTTTACATTTACTATTCTAGAACTTTTAGTTTTGTTTTAGCATTGTCAGGGTCATGTCCTGACTTGGTTGACATTCTTCTATTAGAGGCTTTTTGGTCAGTGTTGGGTTGTTACTTTGTAGATTTGAATCTTGAACTAAAAACTTGATCTTTTAGTTCAATCAATTCCATTTTATGCTATTGATTAGCTTTTGCAAATTTATTATTACAATGTGGTTGAGGTAAGGCTAAGGGGTCGTACTAGGACTTGGCTAGTTTGGGATGCTCGTCATGGCTAAGCCCCAATTTGGGTCGTGACAAGCTTGGTATCAGAGCACAGTTCAGGGTTGTTGGGTGTCCACAAAACCCTGTCGAGTAGAGTCCGTTTTTAGGTATGTAGCACACCACTATTGATAGGGGGAGGCTACAAGGCATTTAGGAAATGTTTCTTATTCTTTCATACGCTAGATAGTGCAATAGTGTTGCCATATGAATGTTATCCAAATTCCTTCCTTGCTCTAATTTTGGGGGGTATGTCTCATTATTGAGGCAATAAAAGTTCAAAAGTTTAGATTTCTAATAATGTGGTCCTTTTTTATTGAGTCCTTAAAAGGTTGGGAAATGGAACAAGTAATTGAAAAGAGTCCATTAGTGCATTAAAGTGTATATCTCTATCTTCATGAATCGTGCTTTTCAGCTTGAGGTACGGTGTAGATTCAGTCTCTTTCAAAAATTTTATGGCAGACGTATTGCTTAAGGGGGAAAGTGTGTATCTTAATATTGGGATAGTATTTCTACCTGAGAAGTAGTACAAATTGGGGTGTTATGACCTATGGATAGTAAGATGATCCCAAGGTTAGTGTTATGAAGTCATAAGTTTAGAAGCCAGGGTTAGAGTTACTTTTAAGTGTAAAAGGTAGTTGTATTCATGTAACCATTAAGTGAGTGTTAGTGGTAGTATGTTCTTATGGTAATTGGCAATGGTTTTAGAATAACTTGTAGTTCTTATGGTAGTTGGTAGAAAGAAGGTGGATAGTTAAAATGTTTGTGTCTTTAGTTGAAATAGGAAACTAGCCGATGATGTCTAGCTATTATAGTAGTAAAAGTAATCATAGGTTGTGAATGGAAGGATAGATTTGTTAATAATTTATAAATTTAGCATTCACTGGGGGAAATCGTAGAAAGGTGGAGTCAGTGGTGTTTATACAAATTTGAAGGTTGTTTAAAGATATGTATGGGTAAGTAGAAGAGTTGTGAGGAAGGAGAACGTGTTAATGGATTGTAATAGGTTATGTTATTAAATTAGTATCGACTATCCTGATTATGTGGATTTACTACCACGAGAGTCCTTTGATCTTTTAACTAGCTGTCGTAAGCCAGTCTAGTAGGTGAGAATATATGTAGTCAATTTTAAGGCGTAATATTAATATTGTGAAGAAGATGTGCTTGTAGACCATATTTAAGTGGAATAATTGTCATATATTTCGATAAACTGGTATAGGATGTGGGTTGTTTCATTAGCAATTCATGATTGGTAAAAGAAGTTAAGCTTGAACTTTAGATGTTGAGTGTGGTGATAAGAATGCTAGCTCAAGGATAGTGATCCGAGAATTATGGGAGTAAATTCGTAGGCTTGATTTGACGTGTGGAAGATCTTAGCTTGATAACCTATGAAAAAAACAGAGTGTACAATTGTGATATTTATAAATGAGGACTAGTGTTGAAATGGTGAATTGCGGCTAAGTCATTAGGTGGATAGGAGCATTATGATTATAAAAATAAGTAGAACCCTATGTAGCATGTTTTTAGATGAGGTTTTAAGTGTATAAGTGTCATGTCTACATAGTTCATGTTCTTGAATGTCTTAGTATGAAAAAGTCTAGGGAATTGTTATAAGGTGTTCTTTAGAGCCTAATTGAGGAAAATATTGATCGATGATGTGATCCCTTGGTATGGTTTTAAATATTTTGTTAAGTTAGGAGGTTATGCGATTAGAGATTAAAACTAGTATACTAAGAAGTGAAGAATGGATTTTTATATGTTAAGAAGTGTGGATGTGTATGCTCATAAGAGTGTGAGTTATAGGGTGATGACTATGGAGCCTAGCAAAGGTAAAGATTAGTATCCGTGGAGTGGAGTGTCTTCATATTATAGTTATCTGGGGAGTTTGTCATTCATGTGTATGGCGACACCCCCAATAGTGTTGAATGTTGTGCTCTTAGATTTAATTAAAGGACATGTTTGCAAGTCTAGGGTGGTGACCTTTGATCTAAAGGGGAGATTATGGACTAAGATAGGTCTTGAGTTGTCTCATAGTGGTGAGTTTCGGGGAAGAGTCATGATAAATCTATTCTAATCACAGTAAATCCCTCCAACTTTGGTTCAATAGGACATTCTACAAATGTATTATGTATTCAAATTGTGACTATGCCTAAGGTCCGAATTCAATATACAACTTATGTTCATGCTCCAACCGATGAACTACGAGCAATACCGGTTCTCCAAAATCCAAGATCCCAAGCATTCATGACGCTCATGGTCCATAAATTCATGTCTCATTTTATACTTAGTTCTAAGAAACTATACTCTCTATATGTTACCAACTCATTTTATATCACGTCTTAGCCCAAAGTGATGCTATGTATGCAAACTCATGACCATTCTCAGTTCTTAAAATGAGAAGCAATAGCTTCAACTGGAAATCCTTGTCTTATTTCTTGAATATATAAATCTCGGCTTTATGTTATATGACCCATGATATATTCACTCATGTTTCTCACTATGTCAAGTCCAAAGAACTCATGCGATATTATGTTTATGCCCGAACGACCCTCTGTTTAAGATCTAGGTGGTTTCTATGAAGTATTTCGTGCCTATTGTACCATATCTCATTCACAGGTCTCACCTTGAGTAGTTCGATAAATAGGAGTCATAATTGACAAGTAACCCTCCCATTCTTTCTTGTACTCTGGTCCCTCAGTGACCCTCCTAATTTTAGGATGGTAGTGGCTGTGAAAGCGTAGTAATGTTTATAGTTAAGAGAGTAGAGTAGATATTATCTAATCTGAAAATTATATGTGTGGCTTCTCGAGCTAAGTTATAGATGAAGAGAAAAAAAGAGATGAACTTTGGTTGTATGGAATAGTTAGGAAGTGGAGATGTGGTGAAAATTATTGTGATAGTGATTGAGTTGCTTGTTTTTTTGTGGGGAGATCCATAAAGTGATTGTAGTAAAGATAGGCTTGAATGTTATGATTGATAGATACATAACCATTGTGTTATGTGGCTAGTACTCCTTGATTAAGACCTGAGGTTGTTTGATTATAGTGATAAGATGAAGTAGTATTCTTGGAAGGGTGTAAAGTTTAGGGTTCCATATCTTAAGCTAGAACTTTTAACTCCAAATTTGACTTTAACATGGAAGAAATATGTAGTTAGACTTCAGATCTTGTAGTTATACATTTTGAGGGGGAGTTATAATATTGAAAATGTAAAGTGTGGCATTAATAGCTAAAGGCATAGTTTAAAAGCATGGCTATATTTAAGGACTATTAGATGTATCATATGATGTGGATAATTCTTATCTTCTAATATGATGTGAAATATCTTCGAGTCTTCTTTCCAGCGCATCTCATTTAACCTTAATCTGATATTAGAGTAGAAAGTTATGCTCATTTTACTTGGGGGTGTCTATCTGCCAGAAGGTGATGACCAAGTTGATGAGCTGTCAACTAGGTGATGAGTTGTAAACACAAGTTGTCAACCTTAACAAGTAAATGGCCAAATGCAACTTGAGATTGATGACTAATTGACGAGTTTCCAACTAAGAATTCTTACAATCCTTTTTTATTTCTTTAGGGGTATTTTGGTCTTTTCTCAACCCAGACCTTACCCCACGACTTTAAGTCACTCTTTAAATGCTATTTACTCATTAGATATCAGTTTCTCATCACTCTTTCCCCTCTCCACTCTCAAGAGAAATTAAACTAGGGTTTCTTTGCAAAGTTTAACTTCCTAGGCACACATTCAAGGTGTCACAAATTTGGTTCATGTAAAAGTCATGTTGTACACTCCCTATTTTAATTATTATATTATTGAATCAAAATTTCTTGGCACTTACATGTTTCACACTCCCTATTTTAATTATTATATTATTATATCAAAATTACTTGGTACTTATATGTTTCTTGGTTGTTTAATTCAAACTAGGGTTGAGGGTTTTTTGTGGTTAAACTATTGCATTATTTTATTCTTGTTTAAATGGTTTATTCATGGCTTGAATGGTGGATTTCAGGCTGGTTTTGGGTTCCATGTTAATGGTGAAATTTGGCATATGGGTTTCATAATGGTTATGGATTTTGGTATGATAATGACATGAACCTCAAGCCACATTGTTAAATTTTTATTTTGAAAATGGATTCTACATGGTTTAAATCATCTTTTGGAACATTATATTGCATTAAATAGTAAAAGGATGAAAAGGTTTTGCAATTCCCTTGGGGGCTAAGGTTTTGGACTTTACACTAAATTTGGAGTCTAACGGTTAAATGGTTATGGTATGGCATAATTGGAATGGCTTGCAAGACTATTGGTATGACAATATCAAGTTAGGAATGCCTTAATAAAAGACTCTATGGTTGGTATTATGTGCAAACTATTTTAATTTGAGCTTAAAGGAAATTGTGTAGTTCATTGAGAAGGTGTAGTCCCAGGGGGTACCAGCACTGGAAACCATATTTGCCGATGTTAAGGGTCGATGACCATTGTGTCTGATTTGCTCAGTATATTTTGGGAGGCTAATTATCTATTCATGACTTTAGCCTATTCTTCGGTACATGCAGTTAACATGAACTGTGGCCTTTTCGGCAGGGAAGCCAGACCCTTATAGCCCTGGGTGTCTTTAGGATAATATGAGCTATACAGTTCAGGACTAAGTTTATGAAAAATCATGTAACATGTCCTTTGTCCCTATCCCAGCATCCTATATATATATATATATATATATATATATATATATATATATATATATATAATTGTTGTGCATGTGATCATTGACTGATTTATAGTAAATGGATATATTTTATCCCTTTCCTTGGGTTGCATGCCAGTACTTATCGTACTGACCATCCCTGGATGCTACATCATTACATGGTGTAGGTTCCGTGAACTTTTCTTGTGTCCTTATGTAGCATTAGGTGGTTGTATCCCGATTGGACAGTTGTTGAAGTGGTGAGCCCTCCATCTTTCAAAAGGCCTGATTTCTTTTAGTTTACATTTACTATTCAAAAAAATTTGGTTTTGTTTTGGCATAGTCGGGGTCATGTCCTGACTTGGTTGACATTTTTTTGTTAGAGGATTTATGGACAATGTCGGGTTGTTACTTTGTAGATTTGAATCTTCAAATACAAACTTGATCTATCAGTTTAATAATTTTTATTTTACTCTATTGGTTAGCTTCCACAAATTTATTATTATAATGCTCTTAAGGTAAGGCTAAAAGGGTCATATCAGGCCTTGGTTAGTTTGGGACACCTATCAGGGCTGCCTCGATTTGGGTCGAGATATTAATGGTGATTTCTAAGTTGACATATGATAGGGAATGATAATGGGACCATTACAAAGTGTTTTGAAAATTTTGGAACGCATTTCGGACATTTTGGGACCCCAAAACAGTGAGGATCTTTGTTAAGGGCATGCCACATAGGGGAGATACACCCTTATATGGAAAGCATTACAGGTCCATGATAAGAGCATGACACACTCTTATCATACTGCAGTATGGGTATGACATGCCCTTGGAGCGCGCTCGAAAAGGGCGTGCCACGCCCAGGGTACAGAAACACCAATTTTAAATTTTTCAGTTTTCTTTGAGGGATTTTTTATCTTTTACCGATTAAACAACTTCCTAACCATATTAAACACAAAATCCAGCCTCATGACTCAGAATTAAATGATCTCTCTTCTCCTAAAACCCTCAAGAACACAAAAGAGGAGTTTTTCACCAAAATTCAAACTTGTAAGGTTCCAATTCGAGTTTCCCTTAAGAAATTCACAAAGTTCAGGTATGTGGGAGTTGAACAAGGATAACCTTTCATCTTTGTGACCAAAAATTAAGATTTTATCATCAATTTGAGATTTTTTTATAACTAGGGTTCAAACCCACTTTTTATGCTTGAGTTTCTGATGTTTTATCATGAGTTGTACATTGTTTTATATATGTTTTCATGTTTATTTAAGTTTATCTTCTAAAGTGATGTCAAGCATTGAGTTATGACATTTTGCGATGAAGTTTCCATGAGTTTATAAAAGATTACAATTTGAGCATTGAGTATTCAATTTACAAGAAGTTTAAGTTAATAAGTTTGAGTTAACCTTGCAGATTAGTTTTATATGAGATTCAGACAAGCTATAAAGTTCACATAAGAACCAAGAATTTGAGGTAGAAAAAGAGGCATATTATATTTCCATACTTATCATCTTATATGCCTATTTTGAGGTGAATTACATAGATGCAGTACGAGCAATAGTATGATTTTGGTAGTAGTATCTAGCACTGAGAGTGGAATGTAGGTTTAGCGCATCCTATTTCCCAAAAAGTACGTGTGACTATAGGTTATTTGATCTTTTCCTAATAGGCATTTAATTTATATTATTCAACTTGTCCAATCGAACATATTTAGGTGATTACTATATTTAGCCTTTATACCCTGCCAAGGTATATTAGTCCATTGCGATGAGTGCTTTACTCATCCTGCTCCTATGATGAGGCTTGGGTCATCATACTCCATGTTACTTGCATAGTTTATGTCAGTTACAAGAATCTCCCATAGAAAAGAGTATTTAGAAACTAAGTGTAATGACTCATAGTTGTTGTTCAGATATTTTTTTATGAGTTATTCTTTATGTGATTTCAGCTTTTAGTCTTACTTATAATCATCAAGGTGAGTCCATTTTCACTTAGCATGCATGATTTGAAATTATGTTCATCTTCAGTTTTATTGATTGCATTCACCCCCATATACTAGTACATTCTAAAAGTACTGACCAAATATATATCTGAGCGGCTATATTGTTTCATATGTAGGTTCTGGTGTTTATCCCCAGCAGAATGATTAACTCCGGGCACAACTTCGTATATTCAGACAGTTGATGAGTCCTCATAGTTCGAGGGCTAAGTTTATAGTGGTTCCAGATATTTATTGTAGTTATTTCTGTTATTTAGCTTTCTGTCCAGGTCTGTTGGGGTCTGTCCAAGTGGCTCTTAAGTTTTTGATAGAGGCTTGTCAAGACTAGCAAAACTATGTGTTTCTTTAAGTTTTTCATAGATTTGATAGTTATTGAGTTAAAGTATTTTGGTTGACATTATTCATCTATTTGAATTTAGTTATAAGTTTTTTAGTTTCCGCTCTTGTTTTAAATTTACATTTGCAAGAGTTCAATGCTGAGTAGATATCATGGGTTAGCTAGGGGCTCTTCATAGTCTTAAGCACTGTGTGACGTCCAGGGTTTATCTTTGGGACTTAACAGATGAGCTCCCTGATACTTGGAGCTTTTTTACACAGCCCTTATGATCTACTAGGATCACTGTGAATTACATGAGTTGGACTTGTTGGTGATTTAGTTCCCCCTGTCAATGTGCCTCTAGTATGTTCTTTAGTCTGACCAGGTTGTGCAACATATTCCTGTTCATTAGTTTCACTTTCATCTTGCATGGTAGTCTCAGCACAAGATTTATCAAAAATAACATGCAATATTTCTTCAGCATAATTTGTTCTTTTCTTTAAGATACTATAAGCTTTACTATGGTGAGTATATCCTAACAAGATTCTATCACGACTTGAGGCTACCCTTAGTCGTAACATGGTGTGTAAGGCCACAAATGACCCCAATCTAACCCATGAACTGGTACCTACTATGAGCATTGAGTATCATAATAATGAAACATCATGTGTGGAAGTTAAACTGATAAAGGTTTGATAAGATATAAAACTGAAGCAAATACCAACATGTCTGAATTATGGAATAAACTAAAAACAAGTCTAAATAGTCGACTATCTAATCTAAATATTTAAATATCTAACATCAAGTCTAAAAGCCTGTAAGACATGTGGAGTTGATGGGACAAACCCCTCAGCTAACTTTGACTGACAGAAATGAAAGAACTACTGAAATAACTGCAATAACATATCTTGTCCTCGATGGATGAGGACTCACCACTAATGCTGCTGAGAGGTACTGAGTTGTCTAAGGATGATCATGGAACTGGGCATCCGAACCTATGTTATAAGACAGCATAGTGCAAAAAAAAGATTATGCGATTAGTAATTTGAATACTGGTACGTCATATAGGGAACGGTTGTAATACATATAAGTACTAAACATAAATGCATGAACATATAAAAAGAATGCAAGACCAAGTAAAGTATGTAATGACATAATCTGTAAAAACTGAATAACTGAGTAACTAATAAACTGAATAACTGATATATGTATACTTGGTTATACAAACCTGAGCTATCATACTCTGAATACTGAACTGATTTTGTGGGAACTATCATGTAACCGACATGCCCCAATATGAGCTAATTGGGGTCCAACCTGTAACCCTATTTGGAAGGGTATTAGTACCTTGCCACGGGTACTGACACTGGATGTGTGGATCCAATAATTTGAATAGCTAAGGTCTCAAAAGACTAGGGTTTCACCCTATACTGGAAGGAAGACCTCTAAAAATCTATGGTGGCTACATAGTTCTGGAACTCAAGGACTGATACTAAAGGTAACACCCTCAACTGGCAGGTGATCCCCATTCTTGGGTTCACTCAATGCTAAATACTACTCCCAACTAAACTGACACTAAAGCTTGTTTTGCATTAACTAAACTCGTGACTGATAATTGCTTAACATGAATATGATCATCTGAATATAATGATAAAATCATGATCACTGGAACTTGTCAAACTGAAACATGTATAGTCATATAGGTATCGGGTATTCATAACCCACCAGCACTATATTACACTTTAAATGCAATGATATCATTCAAAAACATTGTGAGGGAGTTCATGATTCAGAGACCCAAAACATAGTACAGATCACTATCTGATGAAACTATGATTATAAGTATAGGAAGAATGTTGAACTCATAAAGACAACCTGCCTACATGGTTTAATTCATATTCTGATAATTTAACATGAGGTCAACTGAACTAGACATGAGGGACTGAATTTTAACGCATATAAGAACATAATTCACATAGGTAAACATATTAACATGGCTTGAATTCACATTACTACAAGGACATTAAGTAAATTCATACTTTAACATAGCATTTTCATGAAAAGAGAGAAAAAAGTTTTCTACTTGAAAATAAGGATTTTTTGGACTCAATGGAATCCATTGATGAATATCCCACATACCTCAATTGCTTGAATCCTTGAAGAAGAAGAAGTTTGAAATTTTTACCTTGAATGCTTGAATCCTTGGGAAGAAAACTTGAATTTACGTTCTTGTGAATGGGAAAGGGTTTTTAAGTATGAGAACTGATAGGCAATGGGGAAAATAATGCCTTTTTTGGGTTTTAATTCGTGATTTGGGTGTTCGGGTGATGGGGAAAGGACAAAAATGCCCTCCTCAAATTTTAAGGAATGCTGCCAAAAACATAGCCTCCGTGACTCAGAGGTTATCGCGGAGACTAACCTCCGTGACACGGTGTGTATCACAGAGTCTAACCTCTGTGACACACCATGTATTGTGGAGGTCCAGACTCCATGACACATCCAAATCGCGGAGGCATTCTACCTCCGTGATCCAAAAATGCCCCGAACCCATCAAAAATTTCCAAAACTCTCCCGGATGACCCTTCTAACATCCCCAAAGATAATTCAACTTATAAATTAGTGTTTCAAACTTAGGAAGGACAAAAAAAATCCTCGACTTCTTGGGGTCTTAAAATGGCTAAGTCTTTTATACTTAGTGTAAAGTAATGACTTTGGACCCCTTTATACATGAGACTAATAGCTGAAACTTGTTAAGGATCATGCGGGGTATTACATTATCTCCCCATTGGGATTATTCGTCCACGAATGAAACTTATTAAGCTAAGATAATAAGTAAACTGAGATCATGTACTGAATACTTATGAGCTGAATCATGATTAAATAACTGAATCTAAAACATGATACATGGACTGAGCTGAATTTATGAATGCAGCAATGACATGAGGATGATTATGTAGCTGAGATGGAAAGCATAAGAATCACTTAGGGAAGATCATTACCTCACGCTGGATCTGGATTAGTAGGGAAAAAATGGGGACTAATTGGCTTGCATATCAGTTTCTACTTCCCAAGTAGCTCCCTCAACGGACTGATTTCTCTATAGAATCTTAATGAAGGGACTTCTTTATTCCTCAACCTACGAATCTAGCGATCAAGGACCTTAACTGGGACTTCCTTATAAGAAAGGTTGTCTTTAACATCCACACTCTCTAAAGGAACAACAAAATCTGAGTCAACAATACATTTGTTTAGCAAAGAAACATGAAACATTGGATGCACTGATGTCAAATCTGCTGGCAACTCTAACTCATAATCTTCCTTCTCAAAATGGCTCAAAATCCTGGATGGGCCAACATAGAGGGGAATGATCATACCCTTCTTGCCAAATCTCTTCACCCCTTTCATAGGCAAAATTTTCAAATAAACCAAGTCACAACCATCAAACTCGGGATATCTTCTCCTCACATCTGCATAGGATTTCTGATGACTTCGGGCTGTCTTCAGCCTTTCTTGGATTAATTGAACTTTCTCCATCACCTCATACACTAAATCTAGACCTATCATAGAATCCTCACCTACTTCAAACCAACCAATAGGATATATACATCTCCTTCCATAAAGAGCCTCAAACAAATCCATCTGAATACTGGAACGATAGTTGTGGTTGTAGGCAAACTTAATCAAAGGTAAGTGGTTATCCCAACTACCCTTGAAGTAGATAACACAAGCCCTCAACATGTACTCTAAAGTATTAATGGTCCGTTCTGCCTGACCATCTGTTTGAGGATGGAATATTGTACTGAGATGGACTTGGGTACCAAGACTCTTCTGAAAAGCCTTCCAAAAGTGAGAGGTGAACTAGGTACCTCTATCTGAAATGATGGTCAGTGAAACCCCATGCCACTTTACCAACTCCGTGAGATAGAGTCTAGCATAATCCTTACCTAAATATGAAGTATGAACTAGAAAAAAATGGGTTGACTTAGTCATTCTACTATAATGACCCAAACTAAATCATGCAAAGGCATGTATGAGGTAATCCTGTCACATATTTCATGTTCACCATTTCCCACTTCCATGTGGGGATGCTGAAATCTTAAAGCGTACTACTAGGCCTTTGGTGCTCAACCTTAACCTGCTGACAATTTGAACACCTAAGCATAAATTCTGTAATATCTTTCTTCATACCACTCCTCCAATAGATTTCCCATAAATCACAGTGCATCCTAGTGGCTCCTGGGTGAATAGAGTACCACACACCATGCACTTCTATTAATATTCGCTACCTCAGCCCATCCACACTCGAAACACATAACCTGCATTGATAAAAAAGCACACCATCTCCCCTTTGGGAGAAAACATCAACTTATGACCCCTAACTGCCTCCTTCAACTTGACCAGAATGGAATCCCTATCTTGCTTTTCTTTCACTTCGGCAACCAATGCAGATTTTGAACCATTCTAAACCCATATACAATCTTCAACAGAATCAACCAATTGAAAACCCAATTTGAAAAGCTAATGAACCTCACGAACTAACTCCTCCTTTTCATATTCAACATGTGCAACACTTCCTATAGTCAATCTACTAAGGGCATCAGCCACCACAGTGGACTTACCTGGGTGATATAACACACTCTAATCATAACCTTCAATTCAAGCCACCTTATCTGATGAAGATTTAGATCTTTATGCGTAAACATATACTATAACACATCAACATAAACGCCATAAAAGTAATGCCACCAAATCTTTAAGGCAAAGACAACCGCTGCTAACTCAAGGTCATGGGTTATGTAATTCTTCTCATGGGCTTCAAGTATCTAGAGGCATAGGCTATGACCTTACCTCTCCGCATCAACACACAACTAATACCAATTATAAAAGCATCACAATAAACTACAAACCCATCTGTTCTACCTAGCAAAGTTAAGACTAGAGCAGACATTAGTCGAGTCTTCAACTCCTGAACACTCTTCTCGTAAGAATCTGACCACTCAAATTTGATGTTTTTCTAATTCAACCTAGACAAATGAGAAGAAATTAAAGAAACTCATTTAATAAATCATCTGTAATAGCTAGCTAAACCCAAGAAACTCCTGATGTCTGATGGAGAGATGGGTCTAGGAAAGTTTCTCACTACTTTAGTCTTTTGAGGATCAACCAGGATGTCATCACTAAAAATGATGTGACCAAGAAAATCTATTGATCTTAACCAGAATTCACACTTACTCAACTTAGAAAATAACTGGTAATCCTTAAGGGTCAACAATACAATCCTCAAATGGTTTGCATAATCACCTTTATTATGAGAATGGGTGAGAATGTTATCTATGTAAGATTATGAAGAACATATCCAAGTAATGCTTGAACACCCTATTCATCAAGTCCATAAAAGCTTTTGGGGAATTCATTATTCCAAAAGATATAACTAGGAATTTGAAGTGACCATACCAAATTCTGAAAGTTGTCTTCAGAATGTCACATTCTCAAACTCTAAGCTGCTGATAGCAGGATCTGAGATCTATCTTAGAGAAATAGCTTGCACCCTAAATTGGCTGAACAAGTCATTAGTCTTGGGGATAGGATACTTATTCTTGATTGTGACTTTATTCAGCTGACGGTAGTCAATAAATATTTTGAGAGAACCATCTTTCTTGCGCATGAAGAGAACTAGAGTTCCCTGGAGAGAAACATTAGGCCTAATGAACCCTTATCTAAGAGATATTTCTATTGCTCCTTCAATTCCTCAAGCTTAGCTGGAGCCATTCTGTAAGATGGAATTGAGATAGGCTGGGTATCTGGAATAAGATCTATTTCGAAGTTAAATTCCCTTTCGGGAGAAACTCCGGGAAGATCTTCCGGGAAAATTTCTGGAAACTCATTCACTACTGGAACTGACTTAAGACTTAAAGTTTTAGATTTAAATCCTTGACTTGTCAAAATGGTATATACATCCCTTAGATATCATCTTTCTTGACTTAAGATAAGAAAAAAAACTAACCCTTAGGCACTGAAGTACTACCTCGTCATTCAATAATGGGCTCATTAGGAAACTGGAGCTGGACAATTCTATTCCTATAATAAACTGAGGCATTGCATGAGTTGAGCCAATCCAGGCTGAGAATGATATCAAAATTAGTAATCTCTAACTCCAAAAGGTCAATTAAAGTAACTTTCTGAGACACTATGACTGGGCAATTTCTGTATATCTGTCTGACTACAATAGAACTACAAACTGGGGTAGACACTGAGAAGGGTTCTGCTAAGATATCAGAACTGACATTGAAGTCTACTGCTATAAAAGGAGTCACAAAAAAAGTGAAGATCTGGGTTCTAACAATGCATAAACATGAAGATGAAAAACTTACAATGTACCTGTATCTACATCAGGAGAACTCTCCTGATCATGTCAAGTCTGGAGAGAATAAAGTCAGTTCTGACATTGCCCGCTGGTGGCATTGGAGGTGGAGCCCAGCTGAGTCGAGCGACCTACTGAATTTGATGAAAAGTTGGACTGACCTGGCTAACGGAATACTTTACCCTTCTGACCAACCATTGGGCAATCCCTGATCCTATGGCCTGGCTTTCTACATACAAAACAAACATCACTACTTGTTATACACTCACCCTGGTGATTCCTACCACAATTTCGGCAATGCAGATTGGTGAGACCAGTATTTACACTACCCTGGGATTTAAATCATGGCGCTCTATCCTAACTTTTCAGCCTGAACTTAGGCCCTGGTGCACTGGCTGAAGATCGGGCTGGAGCTGAAAATTTTTTGTGGAACTGAGAAATTTCCACCATCAAACTTCTGGTATGAGAAGTTGAAGCTACCATTTCTAGCCTTCTTATTCTTCTTTTCCTTTTCTTTGAGCATCTCCTCCACAATCTACTGAGCATGGATCATCAATCTGGAAAGGTACATCTACTTAACCAATATAAATGTTCTACACTTCTTAACCATATTCTTCGACACATCCAATACAAACTTACTCATTCTGGCCCTAAAATCAACCACCATACTAGGGGCATACCTCATCAAATGACTTAACTTGAGTAAGTACTCATTCGCACTCAGGTTACCTTGCTTTAGATTTATGAACTCCTACACCTTATCCTCCCTCAACTCTAGCGGAAAGAACCTGTCTAAAAAGGTTGTGGAAAACTCTTCCCACCCTACAAGCCCTTCCTCAACATCTCTGTCCTTCTTTCACTACTTAAACCAAGTATGAGCTACTCCCTGCAATTGATAAGAAGCTAAGTCACTACTCTCACTCGAGATGACACCCATAATATTGGTCACCTTCTGCACACTGTCTAGAAATTCCTGCAGATCTTCCTCAGACTTAAATCAACAAAAAAAAAGAAATCATTCAAATAAATTCTCGGATCCTAGCTGCAGTCATATTCATCACTGAATTAGATGGGGCAATAGCCTACTGATTATTCTGATCAACCACAGAATGGGCCAAAGTTGTGAAAAAAGCCCTGAACTCATGTGAGAAATATGTTCATTCAGGGGATCTTCCTGAATAGGTGGTGCAAGCTAATCTCCATTTCTTCTTGCATTGTTTTTTCTATGAGGCATTTTCTACAAATGGATGAAGGATGAGTTGAAAAGGGAATTCAATAGAGCTCATACTCTTTCGCACGACATGAATACTAAAAAAGGAAAACTTTTCTAAAAAACTCATAGCCCCATACCCATAAATATGGTACGTTTTACACCCATGCACAAGAATCTACTCAATCGACTTTCAGATACCCTAGGATACTTTCAAATCTTAGGCTCTGATACTAAGTTTTTCCATGACCCGAGGCTACCCCCTAGTCATAACACGGTGCATAAGGTCACAAATGACCCCAAGCTAACCCATGATCTGGTACATGATGTGAGCACTAACTAATATAATAACTAAACATCATATGCAGAAGTTAAACTGATAAAGGTTTGATAAGATATAAAACTAAAGCAAATACCAACATATCTAAATTACTAAATAAATCAAAAACAAGTCTGAATAGTTGAATATCTAATCTGAATATCTAAGTATCTAACATATAGTCTGAAAACCTCTAAAACATGTGGAGTTTATGGGATAAACCCCCAACTAACTCTGACTAACTAAAATGAAAGAAATACTAAAATAACTATATTAACATATCTTTTCCTTGATGGATAAGGACTCACCACTACTGCTATTGAGAGGTACTTACCTGTCTAAGGATGATCAGGGAACTAAGCATCTAAACCTGTGCTATAAGACAACACAACGTAAAAGAAGAGTATGCATTTAGTACTTTGAATGTGTTGGTATGTGAGATAAGGACTGGCTGTAATACATATGAGTACTAAACATAAATGCATGAACATGTAAGAAGAATGCAAGATAAAATAAAGCATGTACTGACATAATTTCTTAAACCTAAATAGCTAAGTAATTGTTAAACTAAATAACTGAATGACTGATACATGTACACTTGATCATGCAAACCTACGCAGACATACTTTGAATATTGAATGAGACTATAGGAGCTATCAATACCCGACATGCCCCAATATGAGCTAATTAGGGTCCACCATGTATCCCCAGTTAGAAGGGTGTCATTGCCTTACCACTTGTACTGATAGTAGCTATATGGATCTACTAATCTAAATAGTTGAGTTCCTGAAGGACTAGGGTGTCACCCTCTACTGGAAGGTGTCCCTAAAAGAGTGTCAACCCTAAACTAGAAGGAAGACCTCTAAAAACCTACATTGGCTACGTAGTTTTGGAACTCGAGGACTGCTACTAAAGGTCACATACTTAACTGGGAGGTGAGCCCCCATCCTTGGGTTCACCAGTGCTAAATCCTAATCCCAACTAAACTTACACTAAAATTGGTTTTGTATTAACTGAAGTCGCGACTGATAATTACTCAATATGAATATAATTATTTGAATATAATAATAAAATCATGATCTAACTAACTAACTAAAACTTGTCAAATTGAAACATGTATAGTCATATAGGTATTGTGTGTTCATAACCCACCAGCACTAAATGAAACTTTAAATATAATGACATCATTTAAAACACTATAAGGGATTTTATGATTCAGAGACCCAAAAAATAGTATAGTTCACTATTTGATGAAACCAAGATTATAAGTATAGGAAGAATGTTTTACTCATAAAGACAACATGCTTACATAGTTAAATTCATAGTCTGATAATTTAACATGGGTCAACTGAACATGACATAGGAACTGAGCATTACATAGTTCAATTCATATTCTGATACTAAATGTGGAAAACTGTCTGAGATAGCTGAGAATAATCTGAATGTAATGTCTAAAAATCAATACTGTAAGTTTGAATCAAATATAGTAGTCTGACACGCCTCTACTACTAATACTAGAGAGTCACTGGGATAGACTCCCAGCGAACTCGAACTGTCTGAAAAGAATACTGAATCATATAAACTTATAAACTGGAAAATCTAAAATGATTAAGTCCCCGAACTATGAGGACTCACCAACTGTCAGATGCTGATGGAGATGCTAGAACTACTCATGCTGCTGATACTGAGCACCTGAACCTACATTATGAGATAATATAGCACATAGACATATATGTGGATCAGTACTTTGAGGATGTACTAAGTATATGGGTGTAAAATGCATAAGTAAAACATCATCTCACTATCATAATTTGTAAAACAATGCATGTTAAATGTAAATGACTCACATAAGCTGGAATATCTGAACTACTGAAATCTGAAATCATGAATAGCAAATCATACTTTGTAAATCTAGTGAGTCATAACATTTAGTTCTAAAAGTTGTGCTAATACTCTATCTTTAAATCATATTGTCTAAGTATAGAATGGACTCACTTCTATGTCTAAAATCTAAAAGCTGAAATCTGTAACTGTTATCTTTTTGTAAAGTATAATCTGAATAAAATTGTGAGCCTTTACACTTAGTTTTCTAAAAGCTTTTCTGTTAATCTTTTACTTTAATTAGCAGGGAGGTTCTCTTAATCGACATAAACCATGTAAGCTAACATGGAGTCCAACGTCTCATTCCCCTAAGGGAAAAACCTCACGATGGGGAGAGGTGTCATACTCTTGCCAAGGAGTATAACCTAAGCTAAGTGATCAAA
Source organism: Capsicum pubescens (assembly GCA_030864215.1). NCBI lineage: Eukaryota > Viridiplantae > Streptophyta > Magnoliopsida > Solanales > Solanaceae > Capsicum > Capsicum pubescens. Next base: position 83,668,914 of record CM061544.1, on the reverse strand, counting down.
TCTGTAACTGTCATCCACATAGAAGTGGGAATAATTTGATAATTTGTACCTACGTTAGCTACGTAGTTCTATAGAGAATAGGGCACGCTAATCCCACACTTTCCACTGGGTGATAAATACTACTCCCTTTAAATCTGCGCTCATTCTGTTGGAAATCTACTTTAAAACTAGCATAAGGGTTTATTATAAAACCAATTATGCATTTATCTGGTTCAATCTGTAAATCAAGTTGTTTTGAATTCTATAATCTGTAATAAATTTGTAAAGTGGATTCCAAAACTTATCTGAGGATCAAAATATCAAAGTTTTATTGAAAGTTTGTAAATAATCTGATCATAGGATGCTTAAAGCATCATCTTTCTTGAAATATCAACATATAAACTTGGTCTTAATAACCCATGCATCAAGTTCATTTCAAAACATCATAAATTTCATGCTTGATAATAGAAACAATGATAATTCATCTCAAAAGCTGGAAATTACTGCAATAGGTATGAAAATATGAAAATAGTCATGCAATTCATCTTCAAAATCTCTCAAAAACTCATAATCTTGCAAATAGCAATAATGGGCATGAACCCTAATTCAAATCTCATGAATATTTATTCAAAATCATATGAACTTGTAATTAAAACTTGGTTTTGGGGACAAGGATGGCAGAAAATCCTTGTTCATAAACTCCACATACGTTGATTGATCATTATGTGAAGAAACTTGAATTATTGATTCCTATATGAGTTCTTGAAGATGAGTTCTTGATTATCTTGTCTTGGAAATCCTCAATTTTTAGCCTTCTTGGAGAAACAATGGTGGAATTTATTTTTTGAAGAAGAAACTTTTTAGTTCTAGGGTTTTTGTTTGAGAGAAAATTGATGAATAATGAGCATAATAGGCTAATCTCATGTTTTGGATGGATTGGGGCTTGGAAATTGACCAAAATACCCCCTTTAAACTTTTAAATAAAACTGGAAAAGAGAACCAAAAGTCCTGATTTAATAGTCCACCGCGATCCGCCATTATCATGGTGGCTCACTAGAAAAGGGACCATAGGGAACTGGAAACTCTCCGCGATGCGGAGCTATCACGGTGCCTCTTTTGAATGCCATTTTGACCATCGTCGCGATGCGGTAAAATCATGTAGCTTACTGTAAATTAACAAATGAAAAATTGGACCTCTCCGCGATGTGCCAATATCGCAGAGGTCCACTGGTAAATGACAATTATGAATTTGTCCTTCACTGCGATACGGTGACTGCCTAGTTTGCACACTGCTTACAAAAAATGTTCTAACTTCTTCACCGAGTGTCGAATTTGGGAAAATTTGGTATCAATGGAAATTTTATTCAATTTTCCACACCATGGATGGTCTAAATTTGATAAATTCCATATGAAATAAAAATGTATTCATTTTAGAAGCTAATCCTTGACATTCCAGGGACGAAATTAAGCTAAGAAAATTATTGAATATTACAAAATGTTACTGAAAACACAATCTCTGTGACACAAAGGTTATCACAGAGACTAACCTCTGTAACATGGTGTGTATCATTGAGGCTAACCTCCATGACACGTCGTGTATCTCGGAGGTCCAGCCTCTGTAACATATCCAAATCGCAGGGGTATTCTGCCTCCGTGGTCAAAAATACCTTGAACCCCTTCCAAAAATTTTAAAACTCTCCCAGATGACCCATCTAACATCCCTAAACATAATGTAACTTATAAATCAACATTTTGAACTCAATAAGGCAAAGTCTTTTGTACTTCGTGTAAAATAATGACTTTGCACCCCTTTAAACATTAGACTAATAGCTGAAACTTGTCTAGGATCGTGCGGAGTATTACAAATTCCCTCATCACCTCTTGCATCAAATTTTTCCAAATTATATTTTCTATTATTATGAATGAAACATTTTCAACCAAAGGTCCTAATATGAGAAATATTAGGTTTTCTTCCTTTGAGTATTTCATAGAAGTCTTCTCAAGGATGGGTCTTCCCATAGATCTATTCATAATGCAGCATGCAGTACTTATGGCCTCAACACAAAGATTCTTTCCAAGATTCCTACAGGCATCATTGTCCTTGACATATATTTCAAGGTTCTATTATTAATTTCCACTGCTTCATTTTGTTGTACTTCCTCCGTTTCAAAAAGAATGACCAACTTTCCTTTTTAGTCTGTTTAAAAAAGAATGACCCCTTTTCTTTTTTCGCAATACTTTAATTTGAAATTTTCACATGGCATGTTTAGGACCACAAAATTAAAGGACATTTTGGTACATTTGACAGAACTTTAATTTAAGGCCACAAGATTTAAAAGACTTCTTTATTTTCTTACACTTTGTGCCAAGTCAAAATAGGTCATTCATTTTTAAACGGAGAGAGTAGTATTCTAGGAGCAGGGAAATTATGATCTATACCCTTTATTGAATAGAATTCCAAGAATTTAGCATTTTCAAATTCAATTCCATGGCACGATCATATGGAAATTAGTGAGGTGCCTAGTTTCTTCTCAATTTTCTTCATAAAGATAGAGAAGACATCAAAGTCATATTTCTTGGAAGATAGAAACAGTGTCAAGGTGAACCTAGAGTAGTCATGAACAATTACAAAAACATACCTCTTGCCTCCTCTTCTTTGTACTCTCATTGGTCCACAAAGGTCCATGTGGACCAGGTCAAGACACCTGGTTGTATTGTCATAGTTCTTTGGTTTGAAATATGACCTTACCTGCTTCCCCCTTACAAAAGCACTACAAACCTTTTATTCTTTGAATGTAGTTTTTGGCAAGCCGACCACCATATTCTTAGAATTTAGATTGTTTAGTTGCTTAAGACTTTCATGCCCATGTCTTATATGCGAAACAAGGGGATCATTTTCAATGGAACTTAATCATGTGATTTTTATGCTGGGCATTCCCATGATATCAGCTTTGTACATATTTTTGTGTCTTTTAGCAATTAGGATCGTCTCTTTTGGATCCAGATTCTTCACCTTGCAGCCTTCATAAGTAAGGATTACCTTATTTCCTTTGTCACATAATTGTGAAATTTTTATCAATTTGTGCTACAATCCTTCCACATGATAGACATTTTTCAATGCTCTTGATTTAGATTTGCCAATCTTCCCAACTCCAGTGATGGTACCCTTTTTTCAATCTCCAAATTATGCATTCCCCCTTCAAATGTAGAGAGTGAAAGGAATTTTTGTTTATCTCTAGTTATATACCTTGAGCAAGCACTATGTATATACCAATTTCTTTTTCCTCTATTCACTCTTGCCTGTAAAATAGCTTACGGGTTAGTTTTAGGAACCCAGACAAGCTTGGGTCCTTTCTTATGATAAAAAGGATAAATAAGGTTTCTTCTAGTCCATCGAGGAAACGGGTTTTTTAACCTATTTATCTAACCAATCTTGACTCCTTTTTTGTTAGACTAAGATAATTTGGGATTAGTTTCTTTTGCTAGATTTGTGTTTCTAGCCCTTTTTTTTACAGTAACTAAAAATTCAATAGTTGGATGTCCAAGATTTCCACATATGCAGCATAGATCTTTTATAGCATTAGAACTTTTGTAAAAACCTAATCTAGCCTCTGCATTGTTAGTTTTTTCACTCTAGTTATGAATAATTCTGGAAGAATTTGTCCATGTGTTTTCTCTCTCAAGATCCATTTTTAGTTTGCATACTTCTTGAATTAATCTCGTCACCTTTTTCTTTTCACATGAATAATCATGTTTATACTTGATTTGTTCTGAATTAATTTTCTCTTGCTCCTCACTCTTAACCTTTTTACCTATTTTAGAAAGAGAGTTTTCACACTTTATATTTAAAGCTCGGATATGATGAATCAAGTTTGATAATTTTTTCCTTTAGGGCACAGTTTTCTTTCTCAACAGTGATTTTACAAGATTTTAGATAATATAATCAAATTTTAAGCTTGCAAGACTGCTGAATATTTCATTCCTATTAGTGGTTAGTTCTTGAAAGTCATTAATAAATGCACTCATTAATGAAACAAATTTTCTCTTTAAAAATGCAATTTTTCTTTTAGCTCAAAAATACTTACCTCAAAGGCTGCATATTCTTCTTCCGTGTCAAAGTTACCAATGACCACGAGAGCAGTCTCATCAATATCCTTATCATCTTATTCTTCTGAATTTGACCCCCGAGAAGCTACCATAGCATACTCTTCCTTTTCTTTTTTCATAGATTTTTTCTATCCCTAATTTGGTGATCATTCTTGCCTCATTTGTAGCATCTAGCCTGATTATCATTTGATCATTTCTTGCTTCCTGATCTTTTTATGTCAAAACTCTTTTTCTTAAAGAACTTATTGACGTTCTTTGTGATGAATGATACATGTTCCTCATCCAGTTCAGATTCACCACTATCATATGCCTTCAATATTAGTGACTTTTCACTAGCCACTTCATCCTATTTTACCTCGTCCATGTTCATTTCACAAGTCTTTAGGTTACCAATTCAAGGACATTCTAGTGAGGTCTGTTGCTTCTCTAATTGTTGTGACCTTGACAACCCGTTTGCACTTAGTTAAAACTCTTAACACGTTTTCTACTTGTTCCTTGGTAGAAAGAACCTTTCCCAAGTATGATAACTCATTGACCAAAAGGTCAATCTAGTTATCATTTCTTCCAGAGGCTCATTTTCTTTCATTTTGAAAGCCTCATATTCAGTGAAAAGTAGGGCAATTCTAAAGTTCCTTACTTGAGTAGTACCTTCATGTGCATTTACCCAACATCCCAATTTTGTTTAGCAGTGGTGAAGTTTGACACCCTATTATAGTCATTGGGACCTAGTCCACAAACCAGAATATTTTTGGCTTTTGCATTTTTCATTAAGGCAACCAGATCCTCAAGAGTGAATTCACTTCTAACCTTTTTTAATTGATCTCCATCAACTTTCTTCATAGGAATTGTTGGTCCATTAGTAATCCTATCCCATAATTCATAGTATTCTCCTTGAAGGTACATTTCCATCCTAGACTTCTACTAAATGAAATGAGAACCATAAAATAATGGTGGTCGAGTTGTTGATTATCCTTCAATGTGTCCAATATCTGGTGTAGAGATCATCATGATGATCTTATCTAAGATGTTAACCCTATTTAAGATAACTTAATTTGATACCAATTGTTATAGTACGCGACCTACTGATTTACTAATATTTCACCTAACAGTAACCTATGAGTGAAACAAGTTGCCTAATATGTTTCAACGATGTTGTAAACAGTATAAGTAATTAAGACATTGATTTTCACATGGAAAACACTCAACTCAAAAAGGTGTGAAAAAGCATGACTTGTACCTCTATAGGATTTCATCCAAAACTTTACTAAACAACGTTGAGCTTCAGCAACAAACAAATTCCAAAGAACATGTAATCTGGGAATTATAAACTCTTAAGTCATAATCAAGCACAACTCACAAACCTCATAAGGTATGTTATCCCAAGTCTTTGAGTTCTCCAACTTGAAGAAAATAACCCTAATTCAGTTTATATTTCACTAAACCTAGAATTACATCAAGATTACAACTCAAGAACCAAGCCTAATACATAGAAATTAAGACACCTTAACTTTCTAAGTAATAGAACGTGCTCCTTTAATCTTCAAGTTATGAACTACCAATTCAATTTGTCAATTGTCTTTTTTGCTTTGTAAGTGCGTGAATGACTGTGCAAGTCACTCTCTCTATTTAAACACTAACTCTCCAAAGAGTTCTTCATCAGATTAGACTTCTTGCTCAGGTGAAACTCTTAACTCGTTAGAGTTTTATGTCAAGTAGAAGTCCCTCTTCAACTCAACCTTATTATCTTCATGTATTGTATTCAAACTCAAACTCTTTATCTCCACATATAATAATTAAGTAGAGTTTATCAGCCGCACCATCTCTTCTTTCCATTCAGATAAAATAACTCTTGTCTTTACATATCAGTGATCTCTTTGAGTTCTATCCTTCTTTTGCCTATAAATTAGTGAACCACTTCAACTAACTTATTTATTTTGTCAATCACTAAAACTTCATGAACTCCAATAACAATGGATATTTTGATTTATATAGTTACATATGATAGCATGATCAAAAAGTATCTAAAAGCTCGAACCAATACAAATGGGAACATATTAAATGAAGATCATTAAATCTGAACTACTAGATGAACTAACATTTGATGACATGTAGGACGGTGCAAACCAATTGCAATGTATCACCATGTTGAACATCTAATTAGTATTAAATATCCAATAGGCGGAAGAACTAAAAATAATAAGAGCCAAATGACAAAATTAATTGAGGCAGGCTGGGATGAAAGCTCACTATGAGAAGAAAAGGAATTATATAAGTTGATACATTTATACCTACACTAATTATGATATGTGAAGTGTATAAAAAGGATAATGCATGAACAAATAACTTGAGAATTCTAGCTTTAAGACTTGATTACCCTTTAAGAATAAAAAGGACACTGCTTCAAGAAATGTACGACTTGGTCAAGAAGAGTTGGAAATCAAAAATTGAATTCACGGAGCTTGAAGAAAAACTGAGATCATTGGTGTCTATAGTTATAGAGATCACCTCTTATTTTGTATTTACAGTTGGTTTTAAAATTGATGATTGTTGAGTACTATCATTGTTCTGCTTTAGTTCTAAGCTTGCTGCAATATTACCTTTTTGGCAGTTTTTAATGTTTTGGTACATATTTCCAGCATAGTTCTTAAGTTTTATGAATAATTCCATTGAATTTTATATGTTGAACTCAAATTTACTTTTCCTCCCTCGGTTGGTTTTGCTTATGTAATCTCGAATAATAGGGTTATATTATTATTAGATTGACCAAAGTTAACAATGGACTTTATTTGTTTCTTATTGGTTTTCCTCTTTGTTTCTGGAGTTATGTCATTCTGCTATCCATCTTCTCCCTCTGTTTTTGCTTGAAGTAATGCCTTCTATTAGATGCTAATGGTCAAGGGCGGAACATCCCCTGCTATTTATAATCCTGCTACAAGGCTAATTTAGAACACTGAATTAATACATTTGGTTGTGGCGTAATAATATAACTTCAATTGTTAGTGTTTATGTCAGATTCATGGACTGCAGTTGTTATATTGGCCCATTATTAAGTTTGTTGCAATTGTTACTACTTTACCTTTGTTAGATATTCGGTTTGTAAAATCAGTTTAGAGTATATAATTAGTTCTAAATATATACGTACTAGTTTTTTATTATTTTTTGCAAGCTCGTATCTTTTCCATATTGTAAAGGACAAGTTTGATTTAGTTAATAAAATTATCCCCTAGACACACTGACAAGTGGTATATGCTTTAAAATAATATGATGGGTCATAGTCCTGTTGATACATCTCTCCCACAAATCAGTATTCTAATTCATCTGTTGAACTCAATTTACATTGACGCCCTCGGTCAATTTTACCTATATAATCTCATACATTAGGATTAAATTACTCATGTCTCAAAAATTATACTTTTCTTTTAATCGTAAATTTTTTTCTTTACTTTTATTAAGGTATCATAAAGAGTATATATAATCTTAGAAGGAAAAGGGAAAAAGAATCAAAATAAAGGTTGTTAGGACTTGTGAAGTTTTGATAATTGACGAGAGGTCATGAAACAAGTAAGCATAACTGGTTCATGAAAAATAGCTTCAAAAGAGTTCAACTTGCAAGTGAACTTTTTATGGATTAAGTCACATATGCAAAATTGAGGACCAAAAGTTTGTTACTTCAGATAAATATAAGGAGATCATTATGTGCTGAAAAGAAGAGTTAGTGCTTGACTACAACTCTCAAAAGGAGAGTCCAAGAAGCATGAAAATTCTTGTGGAGTCAAAAGTCTACTTGGTTGTGAAGATTAATGGGAGTTATTAATATTCAATGACTTTCAAAATCAGATTTATGCACTCATACTGAGAGAAAAAAGGATATAACATGAATAAATAAGCAAGAACATTTTTTGAGAGAGTTCTGCCTACCATCGAAGTGCAACCTAATATAGTGAAACATATTGAAGAACATGTTTCATTCATGTGTCTAATAGCCTTATATTCTAGTTAATATGGTATTAGAAAGTTTATTGAGTTGTAATTTTCATGCTTTCTTAGTATCAGTGTGTTATAAACTAGTTTAGAAGTTTAGTCTTCAAGCTTAAATAACTTAAAGAGTTGGGAAGATAAACCTATGAGGTTTATGTGTTTTTAGGAATTGGACTTAGTTTTTAAGGTTGCTAGAGTTTTGTAATTTGATTTTCAAGTGGGAGAACTTGAAGTTGATTTCAATAGTCTGAGAAGATTGTTCAACATTCGGAATTAGAGTTTATAATTTCTTAGATTATAGAGTTTGTATTTATTAGTTGAGAGGCTCATTGTGTTTAGTGAAGTTGGGGTTAAATAATGTAGAGTTACAGGTTGTTGTCTTTTACACTTTTTGAGATCTGGGTGTATTTTACATAAAATTATCATTCTCATAACTTATTTTCTTGACTGCTTCTATTGTAACACGTTAGGCGACCATGTCTATCCGTAGGCAAAAATTAGGAATAACTCACGTGAGTTATCAGAACGTGCAGGAATATCAATTAGTATCAGAGCAGGTTATCCTATGAGGAAAACACCTTAATATAAGATCAGAGATAAATTTTGCACCACCTACTGAATATTGTGAAGGACAAAACATCAATAAACCTCCATTATTCAATGGACAATACTACTTAGGGTGGAAAGAATGAATGAAATATTTCCTTCAGACTGTGGACTACGAACTCTAAAACAAAATTATCGATGGACCTCAATACCCTAAGGATAAGGATGTTGAAAACAAGGACGTATTAAAAGACAAGAATGAGTATGAGGAGGATGAATCAAGATGCTAGGAAAGAATGCAAAAGCCAAGTATATTCTTATTTGTTGACTTGGACTAGATGAATACAACAGGATCTCAAGTTGCATCACTACCATTAAGACACTCTTATGGACGCGCATGAGAAGAATATGGAGAACTTCAAAAAAAGAAGAGAATTAAGAGTAACTAGCGTTAAAGGTGTTTGACAGTGAAGAATCAGATCTGAATGTTAAAAATCTTGGCAAGAACTTTAAATATTTTTTTAAGAAAGAAAAGCGACAGGATATGAAAGGAACAAGTAGTAGGTGTTGCTCCAATGATAAGTCTCAAGATGGTTAATTTAAGTGTGAAAAGATAGATTACATGATCAAGTATTGTCCATTGTAGGAAATTGAACAGAAAAATAAAGAGTTAAAATGAATTAAAGCTAAAAGAGAAATCTGACTCCAAAAGAAAGAAATTATTTGCTATGATGGTTGCATGAGGATCAAGCTTAAAAAAATCTAATGATGATGGGGTTGATGAAACTGTACTTGTGGTTGTAGGTGACTCGGAATGAAAGAAGAAGAAGTTAAATCTTAGGTAAGTCTACTTGATAGTAAAGAAAAATTATATCTTTATTTTAAGAAAAGACTATTTTCCTTGATGAATGTATTGATAGATGATTTTAATGAGCTAACATCAGATAGGGATCAGGGATTAAATGCTCTTGCAAGTCTTAAGTTTGATTACACTAATCTTGAGACCTGCAAGAATACCACCAATACAGAAAACTGCACCTTAAAGGAATAGGTTAGTCAACTTGGTTCATCTAACGTGGATCTAAAATCTGAAATCATCAAGTTATCAAATACTGAAAAAATGGAGCGATGACTGAAAATCAGAAAAAAATTGAGTAAGAACTGAAGCAATGCAAAGATGAATTTTTTTGTGAAAGAGAAAAGGTCAAAAAACTAAATCTAGAAGTATAAAAGTTAAAATTGGATCTTGAAAGATAAAATAGATGGACCCAGTCTTCTAGAATTGTAAATAAGCTAGTTGAAAGGACTCATAATAACATGGAGAGTTTAGATTTTCATAAAAAAAATTGTTGTTACTGAGGATTTGTGTTATATTTGTGGACAACTTAGACATCCCACTACTGAATATCCAGTTACAACAGGTTTCATGAATAAAAATATAAAACTTGCTAAAGGATATTGTTTCAAATCTATTAAAAGAAACAAATCTACTAATTTGTTGCTAAGTTGAGCAAAAATAAGTCTGGTCCATACCTTTGATCATAAGAAAGGACCTAAACTTGTCTGCATTCCTAGAGCTAACCTCTAATTATTTTACAGGTTTGAGTGAAATTAAGAAAGCAAACATGATATATGAATAGTGCTTACTCAAGACATATGAATGGTAGAATCTAAAGTTTCTTTCACTCGCGGTTATGATGGAAGATAATGTAGACTTCAAAAATGGATTGAAATAAAGGATATGTGGCATTGAAAAGATTAGAAACCTAGATGAAACCTTGGCCTCACTATAGAAAGGAATTTAGGAGTGGTGAATAAAGATGGATAATTAAGGGTTGGATCTGAAATATGTGCACCTATAAAACAGGTTGAGGCACCTAATTCTTCTATACAAAAAATAAATTTGATGTCAAAGGCACTATTATGTAAAAATTAATTTCAAAACAAGTGTGATATCATCTTAGAAAGATTTTGGACAATCACAGTACAATCCAAAGGACTAGACATCCTAAGACGTGTGATTCAAGATGTTATACCTGTTTCTTCAAGAAGGTCCAAGCTCTTTTGTGGCACCTAAAAGTTGCCTTGATTTCTAAGCACAATGAGATTGCAACACTTCATGCTTATCATCTTAAGGCCTTGAATATGCTTCATGTATAATATAATATTGTGAAGGATGCTCTTAGAAAGGAAAATTCATGTCTTGAGGCTGAATCAAAAAAAAAAAAAAACTACAAACTCTGGAGCATACAAGGCTTTGACTTTCTCTAGAATGATCTTCATTCATATATCTAATGCTCCAACTTCACTAAAATCCATCCTTAGACTCTTCCAAATCTTTTCTACTCTTATCACAAGTTCTTTAATATTATTTTTAATTTTTGAAAAAATCTGTAGTGTGTCTTATGAATGGTAAATGAAAATATTTGGTTTAGTCTCTAGCTTTTGGCTATTTTCCTATTTTTGCAAATACTTTGTAATATATAACTGAGGTTGAAATTTAAAGTATTTGAATAGATGATAACCCCAATACACATGAGCTTAAAATTGCTAATTTAAGAGACTTGGTCCGCATAATTGACGCAGATCTTTTATAATGTCAAAAAAAGAAAGTGTATATACTGTGTAATATTTATGACCCATGATTCTGACCTAGTTCATTTAATGTGTGTCTTTTGATACTTTGTTTAGACTCCAAACTGATTAAAATAGGTTGAGAATAGTACACAAAGAGCATTACTTTATCATCATCAAAAAGGAAAAAATTATTGGGCCCATGTATGTTTTTGATAATTAAAAAAGTAGTGAAACACGTACATGAAACAGATTGATCAACATATTCCTACATCCTAAGTCTAACTTGTATAAGGTTTTTTTGAAATAAGAAAAGTAAAATGCCTAGGCTTTGACCCTTAGGAAATTCCCTTAATTGAGGCTTCTGGACTAGATACGACAAAGGGTACTAGTCGTGCTCTTGTATACAACTTTAGTGACACTTCTCGTACCCCAGACAGTATGGAGGGAGTTACTCACTGTCCTAGATATGACTTAGCCTCTCCATGGTCATACATTAGGGTACGAGTCATATCCTACCTAGTCGTATAGAGTATGGAACTTTAGATAGAATGGACTATTTTTGGTATGAGGTAGGGTACCAGTCGTACCCTAGGGTATAATTGACTTCAGAGAGTCGTACCCTCATGCAAGTTTATTTTCCAGCTTTTAGCTAAGGGCTATATGGTCATCTTTTACCCCAAAACCCTTAAGTCCCTGTAATGCTCCAAAAATGGGTCCCGAGATGTCACACGGTGCTCAAGACTACGAGTAGCCTCAAGCTAACCCGGTAATCCTTCTACTAAATCTAAAACTTGTAATGGATAAATATAAATATAACATCAATGCAGAAGTCGGTCAGATCTAAGATGAAATTATCTGAACATAATATCTAAAACTATTAGACTCAAAAGTCCAAAAAATCAATACTGGAAATATGAATTATGTTTAACAGTCTGACAAGCCTCTACTACTAATAACTAGAGAGTCAATGGGACAAGCCCCCAGCTGACTCGAACTGACTAGAAATACTAAATCAACTGTTGTAATAAGCTAGAAAATCTGAATAACTGGGTCCCCAAACTATGAAAACTCACCAACTGTCGGGATGTAGATGGAGATGCTTGAAATCACTCACGTTGTTGAAACTGAGCACCTGAACCTACATTATTAAGCAATGTATCACACAGACATATATGTAAATCAGTACTTCTGGAATGTACTGAGCATATGGGGGTGAATGTATAAGTAAAACAGTGAGAAACTATATACATTTTTCTCATAAACAATGCATGCTAAGTAATAATGGCTCACTTAAGCTTGAGTAATTGAAAAATGTAATCATAAATCATGAATGATAAGACATACTATATGAATGTTGTGAGCCACCACACTTATTCTAAATCTGTACCTTATATCTATTTTCAATCATATATGCTAAGTGTAAAAGGACTCACCTCTATATCTGTAAACTAAAAGCTGAAATCTAGTAGCTAATGATTCATATAAAATAATATCTGAATAAAATCGTGAGCCTTTGCACTTATTTTCTAAAAGCTTTTCAATTATGATTACTCTTTTCTGTAGGGAGGTTCTTCTAATCGGCATACACTAAGTGAGCTATCATAGTGTCCAACGTCTAGTTTCCTTATGGGAAAACCTCACGTTGGGGAGAAGGGTCATACTCTTGCCAAGGAGTATAACCTAAGCTAAGTGATCACATCTGTAACTGTCATCCATATAGAGATAGGAATAATATGATAATCTAAACCTACGTTAGCTCATAGTTTTAGGGCATGTGAACATACCCAACTCGGTTTTAAAAACTACTCCCTTTAATCTGTATGCTCATTCTGTAGGAAATCCACTTTTAAAACTATTATAAGGGTTTATAATACAACTCACTTGTGTATCTGCTTACTGTAAACTGTAATTAAAACTGTAAAGTGGATTCCATATCTAAGCTAAGATCAAAAGATCAAATCTTGATCAAAATATGAAAATAACTAATCATAGGGTGCTTAAAGCATTGTCATTCTTGAAATATCAATATTCAACTAGGGCTTAATAACCCATGAATCAAATTCATGTCAAATCATCATAAGTTCATGCTAAATAATGAAAATATTAATAATTCAATTCTAAATCTAAAAATTAATGTCATACGCATAAAAATATGAAAGTAGACATGCAATTCAACATCCAAATCACTTGTAATCTCATAATCTTCAAATAGCAATATTTGAGTATGAACCCTAATTTGAAACTCATATAAATTCATGTGAAATTAACTTCAAAAACTAATTTTGGACATAAGGATAAAAGAATTATCCTTGTTGAAAACCCCACATACCTTAATTACTGAATGGATGAAGAATCTTGAACTTTGAGTTCCTATTTGTGCTCTTGAAGAGTGTTTCTTGAAGATCTTGAATTGGGAATCTTGAATTTTGGGTTATCTTGGAAAAAGAATGGTGGAATTTGGATTTCTTGAGGTTTGAAATTTGAGGTTCTAGGATTTCTTAGAAAGGAATTTGATGAATAATGAGTGTATTAGGCTTAGAATAGATTTAATCTTGTGTTTTTCACGATTTGGGGGCTTGGGAAATGACTTGATTGCCCTTTGAAAAATTTAATTCAAAACTGGAAATCTCAATTTTGCACTCCTCCGCGATGCGGTGCCATTTTGGTCTCTGGCGCGATGCGGCATAATCGCGTTACATCACTGGAAAAGGACAAGTTCCATTTTGGGCTCTGGCGCGATGCAGTGTCTATCCCATCGAGAATTTTGGTGCGATACCGATAAATTACGATGAGCTGCTGGAAAGGGACGAGTGAGATTTTAGACTTCACCGCGATGCGGCATAATCGCGGTGCTTCACTGGAAAATGGACAATTGCGAATCTGGCCTCCACCGCAACGTGGTGCTATTGCGTTGTCCTACTATTTCTCACTATAAATTCCATAGCTTCTCAACCGGGTATCGGATTTAGGTGAAATTGGTATCGTTGGAAAGCTAATTCAATAATCTACGATTTGGAGGGTCTATAGCTGGAAAATTCTACACGAGTTATACATTATTAAAGTTGACCCTTGACACACTTGCAACTAAACAGGACTAAGAAAAGTATGGGGTATTACAATATCTCCCCCTTGGGACATTCGTCCTCAAATGAGACTAGCTAAACTGAGAATACTAAGGAACTGAGGCTATATACAAGCATGCACAACTGAAACCAAGATGCATGACTAAATCTACAATATACTAAGTGTCTGAACTAATCTGTAAGTGCATGAACTGACATGGAGATAATCACATGGCTGCAACTGAGACTGGAAAAGAGATGAATTAAGGAGGACTGTTACCTTAGGCTGAATCTGAGTTTGTGGAGAAGTGGTGAGGATACATGGCTTACATGTCTTCTTCTATTTCCTAAGTAGCACCCTTAACGGACTAATATCGCCACAGAACTTTGACCAAGGGGACTTCTTTATTTCTTAGTCTACGGATCTGACAATCAAGAATCTCTACTGGAAGTTCTTCACAAGAAAGGATATTCTGAATATCTGTGCTTTCTAGAGGGACTACAATAGCTAAATCATCCATACATTTCTGCAATAAGGATATATAGAACACTGGGTGAACTGATGACAAGTCTGCAGGTAGCTCAAACTCATACGCTACCTTCCCGACACGACTCAAAATCCTGTAGGGACCCACATATCGGGGACTAAGCTTCCTTCTTTTGCCGAATCTCTTCACCCCCTTCATGGGTGAAACCTTTAAATACATAAGATCATCTACTTCAAACTCAAGATATCTTATTCTTACATCTGAATAATATTTCTGACGACTCAGAGCTGCTTTTAATCTCTCTCTAATCAACTGAACTTTCTCCATAGCTTCAAACATCATATATGTCCCAATCAAAGCGGCCTCACCCACTTTGAACCAATTGATGGGTGATCTACATCTCTACCCATACAGAGCCTCAAACAGGGTCATCTAAATACTAGAATGGTAACTGTTATTGTAAGCAAACTCGATTAACGGCAAGTGGTCATCCCAACGGCCCTTGAAGTAAAGAACACATGCCCTTAATATATCCTCTAGGGTCTGACTGGTCCTCTCTTCTTGACCATCTGTATGTGGGTGAAAAGCTGAACTGAGATGAACTTGGGTACCAAGACCCTTCTGAAAGTCTTTCCAAAACTGCGAGGTAAACTGAGTGCCCCTATCTGAAATAATGGACAAGGGAACTCCATGCAATCTAACCAACTCTCAGATATACAGCTTAGCATAATCTTCAGTTGTGTAGGACGTATGAACTTGCAAAAAGTGGGCTGATTTGGATAATTTATCTACAATAACCCAAATTGAATCATGTTGTCGACGCGAATAGGGCAATCCTATCACAAAGTCCATATTCACCTATTCCCACTTCCAAATGGGAATACCAAAGTCCTACAATATTTCACTAGGTTTTTGGTGTTCTACCTTAACCTGGTGACAAGTCGCATACTTGCCTACAAATTCTGTAATATCTTTCTTCATTCCACTCCACCAATAGACTTCTCGCAAATCGTAGTACATTTTAGTGGATCGTAGATGAATAGAGTAACGCGCACCATGCGCTTCTGCCATAATCCGCTGCCTCAAATTGTCAACACACGGCACACACAATCTACTCTGGTATCTCAACATACCATCTCCCCCTTGTGAGAAAACCTCTACCTTTTGTTCTTTAACTGATCCCTTCAGTTTGACCAAACTAGAATCCTTATCCCGTTTCTCTTTAACTTTAGAAACTAGAGAAGATTCTGAACTACTCTGAACCCAAACATTACCTTCAGTTGAGTCAACAAACCTCACACCCTATCTATATAACCGGTGAACTTCTCAAACTAATTCTCTCTTATCATCCTCTACATGAGAAAGTTGCCCATAGACAATCTACTAAGGGTGTCTGCCACTACATTGGCCTTGCCCGGATAATACAACAAACTCATATCATAATCCTTCAACAATTCTAACCACTTTCTCTGACGAAGATTTAACTCTCTTGGATTAAATACATATTGCAAGCTTTTGTGATCCTTGAATATATCAACATGCACCCCACAAATATAGTGCCTCTAAATTTTCAATGCAGATACAACAACAGCTAACTCAAGGTCATGGGTAGGGTAGTTTTTTTCATGAGGCTTAAGCTGTCTAGAGGAATAGGCTATAACCTTACCTCTCTACATTAAAACACAACTCAAACTAATTCTAAAAGCATCACAATAAACAACGAACCCATCTGTATCATCAGGTAGTGCTAAAATTGAGGCTGAAGTGAGTCGAGTCTTCAACTCCTAAAATCTCTTCTCACAGGAATCTGACCGCTGAAACTTAACTTTCTTCTAAGTTAATCTAGACATGGGGGATGCAATAGATGAAAAACCCTCAAAAAATATCTGTAATAGCCAGCTAAACCCAAGAAATTTCTGATGTCTAATGGAGAGATAAGTCTAGGCCAGTTTCTTACTGTTTCTGTCTTTTGGGGATCAATTCTAATGCCATCACTGGAAATAATGTGACTGAGATAAGCTACTAATCTTAGCCAAAATTCACATTTGCTGAATTTAGCGAACAACTGGTGATCTCTAAGAGTTTGCAATACAATTCTAAGATGGTCTCCATGGTCATCCTCACTACGAGAGTAGACAAAAATATCATCGATAAAGACTATGGCAAACATATCCAAATACTGTTTGACACTCGGTTCATCAAGCCCATGAAGACTGCTGGGGCATTGGTCAACCCGAAGGACATGACTAGAAACTCGAAATGACCGTAACAAGTTCTGAAAGTTGTCTTTGAAATATCATATTCCCTTACACTAAGATGATGATAGCCGGATCTAAGGTCTATCTTTGAGAAAAAACTTGCACCCTAGAGTTGGTCGAATAAGTCATCAATCATAGGAAGAGGATATTTGTTTTTGACTATGACTTTATTCAATTGACGATAGTCAATGCACATTCACAAAGAACCATATTTCTTTTGCACGAATAGGATGGGAGCACACCATGGAAAGAGACTGGCCTTATGAAACCTTTATCTAAGAGGTCTTTAAGTTTTTCTTTTAACTCCTTAAGCTCTGCTGGAGCCATACGATATGGAGGAATGGAGATGGGCTGAGTATCTAGAAGAAGGTCAATATCAAATTCTATTTCCCTATCGGGAGGTACACCTGGCAAATCTTCAAGAAAAAATTCAGGAAACTCATTGACTACACGGACTAACTGAACTGTTGGAGCCTTATACTTAGTGTCTTTGACTCGAACTAGATGATAGATGCACCCTTTTGAGATCAACTTTTTGGCATTAAGATAGGATACAAAATGACTCTTGGCAGATGCTGAATTACCTTTTCACTCAAAGATTGGCTCATCTGGAAACTAAAACTTTACCACTCGGGTGCGATAATCTATAGATGTATAATAGGAATAGAGTCAACCCATACCCAGAATAATGTTAAAGTTGACCATATCTAGCTCTATTAAGTCTGCTAACATGATCTTATGAGGGACAATGATAGGACACTTTCTATAGATCTGTTTGGCAACAACTGACTCACCCACTAGGGTAGAAACTAAGAAGGTCTTAGGAAGCTTTTCAGGACCTACTTCAAATTTACTGTAACTAGTGGGGTCACATAAGATAAATTCGACCTGGGTCCTAACAACACATAAATATCAAGATAAAAGTCACAAAGCATACCAATAACAACATCTGGTGAAATCTCCTACTCCTGATGGGATGGTAAAGCATAAAATTGATTCTAGCACTGACCGCCACCGGTACTGGATGATTCACCCTAAGGAGGGACTGGGCGACCTAGAAGAGCTGGTGCACTAGTAGCCTGAGTCTAGGGATGAACATCCCTATTTTCCTGCTTATCATGAGAACACTCTTTGATTTCCTGTCCCAAATTACCACAACCATAACAACCTTTTTGTCCCAACAAACACTCACCAAGATGATTTTTATGACACTTAGCACATGGAGGATAATTGGGTTTTCCATTCATACTATTCTGAGAACTGGACATAGAAATCTTACCCCACTGCTCCTACCTAGCTTTGGGGGTGAGATCACGGGCTGAAGATGGCACTGGTATAGATAAGTGACTCTGAAACTGCGAATTATTACCCCCTCCAAACTTTATCTATCCATAATCAAACTGCTCGGTTCTAGCCTTCTTATTCCCTCTCGCTTTCCCCTTCAATTTTTTTGCCTCAATCTATTGAGCAAGAATCATCAATCTAGAAAGATCCATATCCCCAATAAGCATGGTAGTTCTACACTCCTTGAATACCAACCAGAAACTCCAGTAACAAACTTACTCATACTCGACTTAGGATCATCCATTGTATTAGGGCATACTTAGACAACTGGTTGAACTTAAGGCAGTACTCTTTCACTATCATCGAGCCCTACCTCAGGTTCATAAACTCCTTTACCATAGTTTTCCTAATTTCATGCGAAAATACCCTGTCTTAAAATGTGTCCTGAAACACATACCAACTCATTGGAGCTGCATTATCACCTCTACCATTCTTCCACATAACCATCCAATTATACACCATATCATTCAGCCTATAGGATGCCAACTCTACATTGTCTTCCTCATTAACGTGCATAATCTGGGTGATTTTTCTTATCACATCTAAGTAAAGTTGTGGGTCCTCAACTACTTTTGACACAAAGAACTACAGCGAATTCATTCTCATGAAGTCACAAATTTTGGCTGCTACTAAATCCTCATTCTGCTAAAGTGGGACTGTTGCCTGATATTTTTCTTAAAAATTAGCAGTCACAGCTTGGGTTAACACCTGAAAGGTAGCCTAAAATTCAGAATGGGATACATTCTCATTCAAGTGGTCAACATGCTGAGGTGGCTGGTTATTATTTTTGCATGCATTAGCTCGGCGAAGAGGTATTTTTAATGACCGTCACGTAAGCGCATGATTTAAAAAAAAGATAGAGACACTGTAAGCATGATAGATCATTAAAGAAAAGGATAATTTCCTAACACATCTCGTAGCCTCTTGCTCATAAATGTGGTGCGCTTCACATCCATATCAAGATTCTACATAACGTGGCTTGTCTGACTCCCTAGGACTCTTATAACCTTAGGCTCTGATACCAAGTTTCTAACACCTCAAAAATAGGTCCCGAGATGTCATACGATGATCAAGACTACGAGTAGCCTCAAGCTAATCCTGTAAGCCTTCTACTAAATTTGAAACTCAAAATGGAGAAATATAAACATAAAATCAATGTGGAAGTCTATCTGATCTAAGCAGAAATTATCTGAACATAATATCTAAAAATATTAGACTCAAAAGACTAAAAAATCAATACTGGAAATCTGAAATATGTCTAGCAGTCTAACAAGCCTCTACTACTAATAACTAGAGAGCCACTGGGCCAAGCCCCCAGCTGACTCAAACTAACTAAAAATACTGAATCAACTACTATAATAAGCTAGAAAATCTGAATAACTGGGTCCCTACTCTATAAGGACTCACCAACTGTCGGGATGTAGATGGGGATGCTCGAAATCATTCACGCTGCTGAAACTAAGCACCTGAACCTACATTATTAAACAATGTAGCACATAGACATATATATGGATCAATACTTCTAGAATATACTGAGCATATGGGGGTGAATGCATAAGTAAAATAGTGAGGAACTATATACATTTTTCTCATAAACAATGCATACTAAGTAATAATGGCTCACTTAAGCTTGAGTAATTGAAAACTGTAATCATAAATCATTAATGATAAGACATACTATATGAATGTTGTGAGCCACCACACTTAGTTCTAAATCTGAACTTGAAATATGTTTTCAATCATACATGCTAAGTGTAAAAGGACTCACCTCTGTATCTTTAAACCAAAAGCTGAAATTTAGTATCTAATGACTTATATAAAACAATATCTGAACCAAATTGTGACCCTTTACACTTAGTTTCTAAAAGCTTTTCTGTTATAATTACTCATTTCTGTATGGAGGTTTTTCTAATCGACATACACTATGTGAGGTATCATAGCGTCCAACGTTTAGTTCTCTTATGGGAAAACCTCATGTTGGGGAGAAGGGCCATACTCTTGCCAAGGAGTATACCTAAGCTAAGAGATCACATTTGTAATTGTCATCCATATAGAAATAGGAATAATCTGATAATATGAACCTATGTTGGCTCATAGTTCTGGGGCATGTAAACATACCCAACTCGGTGCTAAATACTACTCCCTTTAATCTGTATGCTTATTCTATAGGAAATCCACTTTTAAAACTATTATAAGGGTTTATAATATAACCCACTTGTGTATCTGCTTATTGTAAACTATAATTAGAACTGTAAAGTGGATTCCGTATCTAAGCTGAGATCAAAAGATCAAATCTTGATCAAAATCTGAAAATAACTAATCATAGGGTGCTTAAAGCATTGTCATTCTGAAAATATCAATATTCAACTAAGGATTAATAACACATGCATCAAATTCATGTCAAATCATCATAAGTTCATGCTAAATAATGAAAATATTAATTATTCAATTCTAAATCTGGAAATTAATGTCATACCCATAAAAATACAAAAGTAGACATGCAATTCAACATCCAAATCACTTGTAATCTCATATCTTCAAATAGCAATATTTGGGTATGAACCCTAATTTGAAACTCATGTAAATTCATGTGAAATTAACTTCAAAAACTAATTTTGGACACAAGGATGAAAGAATTATCCTTCTTGAAAACCCCACATATTTTAATTAATGAATGGATGAAGAAGCTTGAACTTTGAGTTCCTATTTGTGCTCTTAAAGATTGTTTCTTAAAGATCTTGAATTTTAGGTTATCTTGAAAAAAGAATGGTGGAATTTGGATTTCTTGAGATTTGAAATTTGAGGTTCTAGGGTTTCTTGGAGAGGAATTTGATGAATCATGAGTGTATTAGGCTTAGAATTGGTTTAATCTTGTGTTTTTCATGATTTGGGGGCTTGGGAAATGACTAGATTGCCCTTTGGAAAATTTAATTTGGAACTAAAAATCCTGATTTTGCACTTCACTGCAACATGACACCATCGCGGTGGCATATTGGAAAAAGGACGAGTGCCATTTTGGGCTCTGGCGCGATGTGGTGTCTGTCCTATCGAGAATTTTTGTGCGATACCAGCTAATTGCGGTGAGCTACTGTAAAGGGACAAGTGGGATTTTGGACTTCACCATGATATAGAGTTATCACAGTGCTTCACTGGAAAATGGACAATTGTGAATCTGGCCTCTATCGCGGCGCGGTGCTATCGCGTTGGCTTACTGTTTCTCACTAAAAATGTCATAACTTCTTAACTGGGTATCGGATTTAGGAAAAATTGGTATCGTTGGAAAGCTAATTCAATTATATACAATTTGAAGGGTCTATATCTATAAAATTCTACACGTACTAAGAGTTATACATTTGTAAAGTTAACCCTTGACACACTAAGAGCTAAATGGGACTAAGTAAAGTACGGGGTATTATAATCCCCTTCTAATATAATGTGTTGTGGCCTCCTAAACCCTCATTTTTCAATAAAAAACATTCTAAATCCTCTCTACGCTTCTCAAAACAAGATTGGAGGCTAGGGTTTCAAGGGTGTTCATCTAGAGGCAAAGATGAGTCAAGTTTCTTGGTGGATCATCTTGTTTAAGGCATGTAACTCTTTCCCTTGTTAATTAACTCAAAACCCATGTATCTTACACATGGATTAACAATAGAAAATGATTATTTTGAAATCAAATGATAAGGTTTTTGTTGCCTAATGATGAATAAAGTTTGTTCTTGCTTAAAATTGTATTTATACATATTATTAGTGATGATTTGTATATGTGGGTGCTTGTTGTTTGTGGTTTAACAAATGGGTCTTGATTAACCCTAATATTGATGAATTTTACCATGAATTTTACCTTGATAAAGATATGCATACAAGATGTTTGTGAAAATGTCTAAGTGAAAATACTATTCACATGTTGATGATGTTTTGAACTAGGCAATGACCCAATGAGTATGAATGGAGGATAAATATTATGGTAAATAAATTTTTAGTTATTTAATGGGTTAAGTTATGACCTTGTTGGTTTGATGGCAAAAAGTGGGTTAAAGTCCTTAAACACGAAATTGGATTGTGCTTGAACTAAAATATGGTATGAGAGTACTAATGATGAATGAATGGATTGTAAGGGTCTTGATGACCTTAAATTAAATTGAATGATGAATCGAATCAAGTCATTGACCTATTGAATTTTTTGAATAACAAATGTTTCCATGAAGACCTTGTGGTCATGTATGGTATGGAATTAGTTAAATGGGTCAAAGTCCCTAAGAGTTGAATTGGTTAATTGGGTTAGAGTCCCTAAGTTTTGAAGTGAATGAATGTTTATGAATGGACAAAGGGTTAGAGTCCCAATGTCAACTAATGATAGTCGTGATGACTTGTGGTTAAAGTCCCTTGCCTACTAAAGTGGCTTGTGGTTAGATCTCCTTGCCTAATAAAAGTGATTTAGGTTAAAGTCCCTTGCTTAATCTAATTATGTGTGGTTAGAGTCCCGTACCAAATGAGCTTACTTGAGGTTAGAGTCCATTATCTCATACGGCTTGAGGTTAGATTCCCTTGCCTAATGAAAATATAAGAGGTTAGAGTCCCATGCCTAACGAAAGGGCATGAGGTTAGAGTCCCCCCAATGAAGGTATGTATTTGAAGTCCCTTGTCTAATGAGAATGCATGTGTGCTTAAAGTCCCTTGTCTAATGGTAATGTATAAGGTTAAATTCCTTTGCCAAATAAGAAATATTTGAATCTATAAGTATGAAAGGTCGGAGTCCTCCATCATATGACATGTGAATGAGTAAATTGAGAGTGTTGCTAAGTCTTTTTTCCTTGTAACATATTATGAACATGTTATATATATCTACATGTATGATTATGTATATAAATGTGGTTGAATATGATGTATTGACTTGGCCTTAAATGATAATTCTATTTTATCCTGATCCTTGAGTTACATACTAGCGCTCCAACCGCTAACCATCTTCGAACGCTATGTCCCCACTCGACATAGGGGCCAAAGCTTCTTGTTTTCTTCTTGTACAGTGGCAGGTGTTCGATCGGTTCGTGTGGTTGACATTGAAGTGGTGAGCTTCCATACTCCGGGAGTCATACATTTCATAGTCTTTAGCTTATAACATAGACTTTTCTTGGATTTGGTTTTGGCTATTATCGGGGGCATGTCCTGACATATACTTATATAGACTTTAGATGTGTGTTAATGCATTATGGATGACTGTGGACTTGGGAATGTTGGTAAAAAAAATGTTGGCATTAATGGAATGTTTAGATATTGCTTAATTTATGACTATTAATCTTATTTTTTTGTTACTTTGATATATGGTCGGAGTTCATCTAACCATTGTGATTTGATATGATGTCTAGGTTTGGTTAATGAGATGATCTCTGATCCAAGTTGGGCGTGAGATGCCCACACGACATGGCCCAGTTTTGGGTCGTGTCAAGTTGGTCTTAGAGCCTAGGGTCATGGTCAGATGGGTGTCCATAATGCCGTGTGAAGTAGAGTCTCTTTTATGGGTGTGAAGCGCACCACAATTATAAGAGAGGGTCTACGAAACATTTAGGAATGTTTCAATTTCTTGTGTTTCAATCTCAAGCTATAGAGTCTAAGGTCTTGGATTTCTCTGATTTCTATTTTCTTATATTTTTTATCATGCCTCCAAGGAGATTTGATATGCAGGCAAACACGTCGGCCCCGACTGAGGGACCTATGGATGAAGCATCCAACTGTTGAGGTCTAAGCCCGATCTAGGGCTACGTTATCTAACCATTCTCGTAGGGTTTTACCTATCCCCACCAACCCCGACTATGAAACTGAACCTCCTATCTTGTCACCTCAAGGGGATGCTACTAATGTCGAGTTTCATCGCTACATCAACCTCTTAACTCAATTGGTAGCCTCTTAATCAGAGTGTGGTGCTCCGACAAACATTTATTCTGAGGCTAAAAGAGTTGGCTAATTTATGAGGTTTAACCTTCCTATGTTCACGGGTATGAAGGTTGAGAAGGATCCTCAAGACTTTGTTAATGAAATGGAGAATATTTTCCGAATCATGAATGCTTTAGAGTTTGAGGTCGTTGATTTTTCCTCCTACCAATTGAAGGATGTTGCGTACCAATGGTACAAAGGGTGGGAGTTGTCTAAAGGTGTGGATGCTAGTTCTGTCATATGGGAGGATTTCTCTAATAATTTCTTGGACCTCTTCTTTCCTCAAGAGTTAAGAAAAATGAATGTAGAGAAGTTCGTGACCTTGAAGTAAAGGAAGATATTTGTTCAGGAGTATGCCTTAAGATTCCATAAATTGTCTAGGCATGCTTCTGAGATGGTTTCAAACATAAGGGCTAGAATGCAAAGTTTTTATCGAGATTATCCCGTGAGTTGGTGCTTGAGAGAAAAACGGCTTTGTTAATCGAAAACATGAACATCTCTAGGTTAATTGTGTATATGAAATAAGTGGAGGAAGAAAAAAAGAAATAGGCTGAGTTTAGTGATAGAAAAGGGAAGAAATCTAAGCCCTTCAAACAAAGTGGTAGAGGCGATGGCAAATGGCAAAGAAAGAAGTGGGGGAGTTTGAGTTCTTTCTCTTCGGCTAGTGTTCCTTACCCAAAGTCATCGGGTGATCGTTGATCTCAGTTTAATGATGGGTCCTGGGCATTGGGTGCCCAATCTCTGATTGGTGAGGCTTAGTTGGCTCTATCCTACCCAGCTTGTAGTTTTATGGTCATCCTCATCGTGATTAGTGTGAGAAGGGGAAAAACAGATGTTTTAGATGTGGCCAGATTGGGCACTTGCATTGAGAGTACCCCTCTTTAGTGGCTTCCTGGTCCAACAAGGCCCCTATTTCTACTTCACCTACTCCTGCATCGAAGGGTGCTTTTCTACTTTAACTTCTATTTCTGGCACCGACTCTGGCCGAAATCGCTTGTATGCACTTGATACTTGCCAGGATTCGGAGCTATCTCTCGATCTTGTCATGGGTGCTGAAAATTTTATCCCGTGATGTGTATTGTTATCTTGATCTAGGATCTACCTTATCTTATGAGACTTCATTTATAGTTGTGCATCTAGGCTTTGGTCATGAGAGTCAGTCAGTTTCTTTTTCTATTTATACCCCGATAGGAGACTCAGTGGTTATTAAAAGGGTCTATAGAGGGGTGTGGTTTTTGTTAGTAGTAGATAAACTCTTGTGGACTTGATAGAGTTGGACATAGATGATTCTGACGTTATTTTAGGGATGGATTGGTTTTATTCGTGTTATCCTTCCTTAGATTTTTTGTACCCGTAGGGTTATGTTTAAATTCTCTAATGAACCAGTTACTGTATGGGAAGGGGGTACTTTAGCGCCTAATGGGAAGTTCATTTCGTATCTTAAGGCCCAAAAGTTGATCATAAAGGGTGTTTGTATTATTTGGTCCGAGTTATTGATTCTAACTTGGAAGGTTCTTCTCTAGAATCCATTCCTGTGGTTGATGAGTTTCCCGAAGTTTTCCCCGATGATCTTCCTAGTATTCTTCTCGATAAGGAAATTGATTTTAGGATTGATCTTGTTTAAGACACTCGTTCGATTTTTATCCCTCCTTATAGAATGGCTCCGGCAGAGCTCAAATAGCTTAAGGAGAAATTGAAAGACTTTTTAGATAAAGGTTTTATCCGTTCTAGTGTGTCTCCTTGGGGTGCTCCTATTTTGTTTGTGTATAAGAAGGATGGTTCCCTTCGTATGTGCATTGATTATTGTCAGTTGAACAAAGTGACCATAAGGAATAAATGTCCTCTTCCTAGGATCGATGATTTGTTTGATCAACTTCAAGGTGCAAAGTATTTCTCTTAGATAGATCTTAGGTTGGGTTATCATCAACTTAAGATTAGGGAAGTAGATATCCCTAAGACCGTTTTTAGAACTCGGTATGGTCACTATAAGTTTTTAGTCATGTCATTTGGGTTGACCAATGCCCCGGCGACATTCATGGATTTAATAAATAGGGTCTTTCATCCATTCTTAGACTTGTTTGTCATTGTCTTCATCGGTGATATCTTGGTCTATTCTAAGAGTGAGACGGGTCATGTCGTTCACCTCTGTGTCGTATTATAAACTTTGAACGATCATCGTTTGTATGCCAAGTTCTCTAAGTGTGACTTTTTGGTTGAAAGTCGTGACCTTTCTTGGTCATGTTATATCTACTGAAGTAATTATTGTAGATCTTCAAAAAGTTGTTATGGTTAAGAAGTGGCCTAAACCTGTGACTCCAATCCATAGTAGAAGCTTTTTGGGTCTAGCAGGTTACTATAGGAGATTTATGGAGAGTTTTTTTACTATAGCTGCCCCATTGACTAAGTTGACCGTGAAAAAGGAAAAGTTCTTATGGTTGGATCCGTGTGAGAGTAGTTTCGAGAAGTTGAAAGATAAATTGACTTTGGCTCCAGCTTTGACCTTGCCCGAGGGTAATGATTCTTTCATAGTGTATTTTGATGATTTTAGTATTGGGCTTGGTTGTGTGTTAATGCAACATGGTAGGGTGGTGGCCTATGTTTCTAGGCAATTAAAAGTTCATGAAAAGAACTACCCTACTCCTTATTTGGAGTTTTTAGCCATGGTTTTTGCCTTGAAGATTTAGCAACATTATCTCTATGGAGTTCATGTCGACATCTTTCTAATCATAAGAGTCTTTAACATGTGTTTACTCAAAAAGAGTTAAATGTCCGACAAATGAGGTAGCTTGAGTTGTTAAAAGACTACAATATGAGTCTTCATTACCATTTGGGTAAAGCTTATGTAGTCATCAATTCTCTTAGCCGATTGTCCATGGAGAGTTTAGCCCGTGTGGATGAGGATAAGCAGGAATTAGTGAAGTACATTCACCGTTTGTCTAGTCTTAGAGTTCATCTTGCGGAATCCGGGGATGGCGGTGTGTTTGTGCATCCGGTATCTCAATCATCTCTTATTGTTGTGATAAATAAAAAGCAAGTATTGGATCCCAATTTCATGAAGATCAAAGGCAGTGTGGGTCAACAAAAGGTAGTTGACTTTGTGATTGGTGATGATGGTATCTTGAGGTACCAAGGTAGGCTATATGTTCCCAACATCAATTGATTGAGGGAAAGAATTATGGTCGAGGCTCATAAATATCGATATTCTATACATCATAATTCTACGAAGATGTATCATGATCTTAGAGAGTTCTATTAGTGGAGTAATATGAAGCGAGATGTGGCTAGTTATGTGGCTAAGTGTATGGTGTGTCAATAAGTGAAAGTTGAACACATGAGGCCCGGAGGCTTGTACCAAGAGATTGACTTGGCCGCATGGAAGTGGGAGGCAATTAATATGGATTTCGTTATTGGTCTTCCCCGATCTCAGAACCAATGTGATTCTATTTGGGTCTTGTAGATAGGATAACCAAGTACACATACTTCTTGCCCATAAAGACTAATTATTCGGCGGAGGACTATGCTAAGTTGTATCTCGTAGAGATTGTGAAATTTCAAGGTGCTTCGGTTTCTATTATCTCGAATCATGGTACTCCATTTTCATCTCACTTTTGGAAGTTTTTCCAAAAAGGTATGGGGACTAAGGTGTGCCTTAGTATCATTTTCCACCCGCAGATGGATGGACAAGAGGAGAGGACCATCCAAACATTTGAGGTTATGTTGCATGTTTGTGTGCTTGATTATGGCGGTAATTGGTACGACCATTTTCCTTTGATTGAATTTGCCTATAACAATAGTTACCACTCTAGCATTAGTATGGCTCTTTTTGACATATTTTATGGTCAGAGATGTCATTCTTCTATTGGGTGGTACGAATTTGGTAAGGGTAAGCTACTTGGCCCCAATTTAGTTCACCAAGCCTTAGAGAAGGTGAAGGTGATTTGTGAGAGGTTGAAAACCGCTTAAAGTCGCCAAAAGTCCAATGTGGATGTGAGGCGTAGGGATTTAGAGCTTAATGTTAGTGAATGGATATTCTTGAAGGTGTATCCCATGAAGAGGGTGATGTGATTCGATAAGAAGGGAAAGCTTAGTCCCCGGTATGTTGGTCCCTACTTGATTTTGAAAAGGGTGGACAATGTTGCCTATAAGTTGGAGTTGCCTTATAGTTTGAACTCCATTCACCCGGTTTCCCATGTCTCTATGTTGCAAAAATATGTGGGTGATCCTTTATTGGTTGTTCCATTGGAGAATATTGGTATTTCAGACTCTTTTCCCTATGAGGAGGTCCCGATGAGGATCTTAGATCATTAAGTTTGTCGGTTGTAAATGAAAGAAATGGCTTCGGTGAAGGTTCTATGGAGGAACTAAAAGTTCGAGGAAGCTACTTGGGAGGCGGAAGAGGACATGAATTCCAAGAATCCACATTTGTTTTCTGTTCTGGAAACTTGTGATTGTGGTATGTGTTAATCATTATGCCTTGCCTTAAGTCTTTTTTAGGCAATGGGTTTGAGTCCCAACACTTTGCATTGAGCAAGTGTGATGATAGACGATGGGTTAAAGTTCCTAAGCTTTGAATTAAATAAGTTCCTTTGATAAATAGTGGGTTTGAGTCCCACAGTAAATGAGATGAACGGTTGATTGATAATGATTGTGATGTGTCTTTTATCCTTGTTATGTACCTTGTTTTCTAAATGTTAAAAGATTGGTTGGAGTGTATTAACTTATTTTATGCGGCTCTTACATGTCATTCAAGGACGAATGATATAAGTGGGGGAGAATTGAAACACCTAGGCTTTGGACCCTTACGAAATTCCTTAATTGAGGATTCCAGACTAGGTATGACTAAGGGTACTAATCGTACCCTTGTATACGACTTTAGTGACCTCTCTCGTACCCTAGGCAGTTAGAGGGAGTTACTCACTGTCCTAGCTACGACTTAGCCTCTCCATGGTCGTACATTAGCGTATGAGTTGTATCCTACCTAGTCGTATAGAGTATGGAACTTGATATAGAGTGGACTATTTTTTGTAAGAGTTAGGGTACCACTCGTACCCTAGGGTACGATTAACTTGGGAGAGTCATACCCTCCTGCAGGTTTATTTTCTAGCTTTTAGCTAATGGCTCTATAGTCATTTCCCATCGCAAAACCTTTAAGTCCCCTTACTGTATAATATGTTGTGGATTTCTAATCCCTCATTTTGCAAGACAAAAACATTCCAAATCCTCTCTACACTTCTCAAAGCAAGATTGGAGGCTAGGGTTTCAAGGGTGTTCATCTAGAGGCAAAGATGATTCAAGTTTCTTGGTGGATCATCTTGTTTAAGGTATGTAACCCTTTCCCTTGTTAATTAACTCAAAAACCATTTATCTTACACATGGATTAACAACTAAAAATGGTTATTTTGAAATCAAATGATAAGGTTTTTGTTGCCTAATGATGAATAAAGTTTGTTCTTTCTTAAACTTGTGTTTATACATGTTATTGGTGATGATTTGAATATGTGGGTGCTTGTTGTTTGTGTTTTAACAAATGGGTCTTGAGTAACCCTAATATTTATGAATTCTACCATGAATTTGACCTTGATAAAGGTATGCACCCAAGGTGTCTGTGAAAATGTCTAAGTGAAAAAAAACTAGTCACATGTTGATGATGTTTTGAACTAGGGCAATGGCCCAATAAGTATGAATGGTTGATAAATGGTATGGTAAATATATTGTTAGCCATGTAATGGGTTAAGTTATGACCTTGTTGGTTTGATGGCAAAAAGGGGGTTAAAGTCCCTAAACACGAAATTGGATTGTGCTTGAAATAAAATGTGGTATGAGAGTGCTATGAGGAATGAATGTCTTGTAAGGGTCAAAGTCCATAAGAGTTGAATTGGTTAATTGGGTTAGAGTTTTGATGAGTGGTGATTTTACCACTCAATCGCACTCATCATTCATGTACATTACTTGTTTTGAGTGAATAAATGAGATATAATTGTGATTAAATGCACTATTATCCACACTTTGCAGGCATAGAGTTGATTGGATAGAAAGATATGGATTGGAGCTTAAAAATGATCAAAAGGAAGCAAGAAGTTCAACTGAAGACCTGGAGTAGAATGGCCTCAGTTACCGAGATCGCAGCAGTCAAGCATAGTCAATCAACTGCGGTTGCGGCCAAGCAAGTGCAATCGCGTCTTAGCGGAAGATTGCATCCCAAGAGAAAAACTAGAAATTCACGTGGTTGATCCTAATTTTTGACAAAAGAGGACTAAAACCCTAGGCAATTCATTCATCATATTCCATCTTCCTCAATAGTTAGGTTTTGTTCTGCAGTTCATAGCCTCTATACTTGGAGGAGAAAATATTGAATAAATTTTGGGTGAAGAATACTTTAGAGTAGCCTCTAAGTGGAGGAATAGCTCATTTTCATTGGAGATTTGTGGGGAGTCTAAAGTTTGAACTAACATTCACTTAGTCTTCATTAAATCAATTCAATGGAGATTATGGGTATATCTTTGCTTATTTATCTTATGTGTAGCTAGATCTCCCTCTTGGGGTTATGTATGAATAGGGATTAAAGTGTGTGTGGTTTATGGTTGTTAGCTTCTACTTGGTAGTTCATGTTGATGGGTTTTATCATTGCTTGACCAATTTAATTGGGATTTATGGGTGAAAGCCCCAAATACCCATATGGTTTTGATGGGTGAAAGCTTCAAACTCTAGAAAGCTCAAGGTTATCTTCGAAAGAAGGATTTTGGGTGAACTTTAGGAATCCATGTCATCCTTGAAAGAGGGATGTGGAGACCAAAGCAACCGTAATTATGTGTATAGTTTGTCAATCTATAACTATCTTAGACATAAGGGTGATTTGTGAAGTTGACTATACCATGGGTATTATTCTAAAAATAGAGATGCCTAAATTGAGGTTTGGTTACCAATTGTTGAACACGCCCATTAGGTATTCGAAAGAATCAATTGGTGAAAGTTTGGTGTTTTGATGAAAGACTAGCATCAAAACCTATAACCAAACCTACCCTCACTTGATCTACTAAAATGACATTGACTATTAGCATTCACATGTCACTCCCCTTAGTAATATAGAATCCCAAGATTCGTGCCTAATTGATAAAACTCTAATTATTCATAACCTGAATTTATACTAGAAAAAACTAAAATGAAACATTAGTATAGATACCTATCTCCATCATTTTTATCTTCTTGTACTATTGGTTTGAATTTAACTAGTATCTATTATTTCGAATTAACTTAATTGCCACTCACATTGTTCCTCGTAGATTCAACCCCGACTCCAAAGTTGGGTAAATATATTGACGATGAGCGCCCTGCATTTAAATTGACGTGTAAGTTGAGCATTATCAAAAATGGCGTCATAGCCGGGAAACAATTTGACGTATTAAGTTTGTTTGGAATTTTAGCTTACTTGCTTGAATTCAAGCTTCAAAATATAGGTTTGTGATTTTCTTTTTTTTCTTATGTTAGGTAGATTTTTTTATTTTCTTTTACTTGTATCCATGGCATCTTCCTACAAATATGATTTTGGTAGTTGGAAGTCTCATCTTGACGATCCATGTCCATATTGTGATGGACCCCACTTTGGAAGATATTGCACATATGCTCCCCGGAGAGAGATGAAAACACTGTCTCACTTCTATTAGGAGTATACTTGTTTTTTGTGTGGCGGTCGAGGTGGACATTGGAGTGATTGCCCAAATTCCCCCTCCCCTTATTATGCTCACCGAGTTTCTAGTTCTTTTTATGAGTTTGATAGGTCATATAATAAGGAGAAGGAAGAGCAACATACCGGGTCCACTAGTCTTGAAGTAATGCTTCAAACTATTTTGGATCAGGTAACTACAATAAGGGAGAATATGCAAGACATGCATCAACTCTATGAGGCATTTGGAAGAGAAACTGTCGAGATGGAGGAAATGGGCAAGGAAACAAACCTTGGAAATATCACTACCATGCCCATTTCCTAAGAAGGGGTTGATCAAGAAGAGAAACCAAGCTATGATGATGAGCTTGGTAGCAAATATTCCTCGATGATTTCCCAATCAACCTAGTCAAATGGGGAAGAAGATGCCGAAATAAATGAAATGGTACTAGAGTCAAAAGAAAAATCAAGGCAAATCACTTATGATGACTCTAGATCATTTCGGGGTGAAGATGCTTTGGAGGAAGAAATTTCAGAATTAGGGGTTGGGCCTCATTCAGCCCAATTTTCAACATTATGCCTAGAGGATGTAATGAGAATCCATCCATCTAGACAAATGATGGATTGTGGGGGCACAGAGTACAATTCCTATATTTTGGAATTTGATATTCCAAAGGAGCATATGGAACCCCGTCCATCAATGGCCAAGGAACTCAACACCTGATGTGCAACTAGTGTCCTATTAATGTGCTCTCATTTACCTAAGGAGCCAAACCAAAAATTCGATGTGAAGTTGGGTAAAATATTCAAGTCTTCAAAATGGCGAGATCGAAGCTTGTTTGCCATTCCCTCACATCTTCCAAGTTTTAACTTGGAAGATTTAAATCTTCTGTCCCTCTGCCGCTCTTAGAAGATTGAACGAAAATTGGGATGGAGATTCAAATCATCTAAGTGGAAGCTCAAAGAAAAGTGGTGGAAGCATCATGCCAGGATGTTAAACTAAGCGCTCGATGGGAGGCACCCCATCACACCACAAAAAGTGGCACATATCCTTTTTATTTATGCATAATAGAGCAGACTTTATTTGTGTTTTTGTGCATGGATAATCCATGTAAAGGTAGCACTAAGAGGAGTGTTAATTGAACTTGAAAAGAGAAATGTGGAAATTGGAAAGTTTGGACTGAACAGGAAGTATAGAAGACCCTATTGTTTAGTCTTAGTTACCACGACCATGGTCTGAGCTACCACAATGGTGCAAGCTGCATGACCGCGATCGCATAACTAGGAACGCGATCGCGGTCAAATCAGTTTAAGTGACCATCAGAATGTACTTTCCCATACGCCTCATTTTCTAAATTCTCTCAAATTTTGGCATTGTGTAGAGTATCCAAGTTTGCATTTCAAGTCTTTTGCACTATTTACCTGGTATGCAGTCTCAAACTCCTTTACTTTCATTGTTATTGCAGGCTTAGAACTTTTAGTTTAGCAATAGGCTCAGAATAGTGTTATAATGCCAAAATTGTGCTTGTTTGTGATTATTGTTGTGGTTAGCTATTGTAGGAAGTGTACACGTCATTTGGGGAAGTCTTGAGTACCCATATTTTAGCCTAAAACTGTTGAAATTGATGTGTATACCATGGGTTTAATTCAATGCCCCAAATGAGCTCAATGTGAATTCCTTCAAGTTTGGGGCTATAATCACGCAATCTAGGCTTAAGTTCTGTTATCGGATTTTGTATGCCTAGTTGGAACACAAAGTTTGGGTTAAAACTATGTATTTTGCTTATTGTGCAGAACTATCGACTATGGTCTCAGGTATCGCGATTGTGGTCTAGATGATCGCAATTGCAGCACCGTGATCACGGTCGCTGCCTCGCGATCGCCATACCTGAGGATGATTGTCTGTGGAATTCAAAATTTCTGCACATCTATCTCTCACCCCAAAACCTTCTATAACACTACCACATGAGCTTGATTGGTTAATTTAACATGTTTTTGGTGTGATAATGCTAAAGATGATCTGAATTGCATTACTTACAAGTACTAAGCCATAAAAATAGGAGACTTTGGCGATATTAGATTCATGGCTCCAGAATGCCACAGCCTGTATTACAATGATCTCAACAGGTTAAAGCTTCTCCTAGAGATGGGTCTCTCTATGGACAAGGTACTAGAAAAGTTCCCAGAATTCTTTAATAGGCTTGCTACTACCGGATGGATATGTTTTATCCTAGATCCCTACCTTGACAACGAGCAATGGGTGAGAGAGTTCTATGCGAATCTTAGCACAATCTCCCTCTCAAACCCAGTGATGAAAATTCAGGAAAAAGATGTAAATTTTGGAATAGAGCAGGTGAATGAAGTGTATATGCTCCCAGATTCAGATATGGATGACTTTCAGGCAAAGGGCTTTGAGCCAAGGACCTGGATGGCTGGCATTCTGTATCCTGGAAAAGAGGTCTCCCGGGCTGCCACCAAAAGAGGGATCTCCATGCACGACTTCACAATAGAGGCCAGAAACTGGTTGAACATCATATGCAGTAGAGTGTCTCCTTGTACTCATATGACTTCAGTCACTGATTTGTGAGCTCGCATGGTGGCCTTCCTTACGTCTGGCATTATTCTGAATGTGGTCCAAATTGTTCTTGAAGAATGGAGGCATTTTAAGATTCAGGGTGGTACACTTCTTCCCTTTCCTTCTTTTATTACTGAGCTATGCAAAAGAGCAGGGGTGGAAGAGTATCCCATGGACACCTGGGTGAAACTAATCCCACACATCACTCTACTCAAAATCAGGGGTGAAGTTGCACCCAGTCAGAGCAAGAAGAGAAAATTTGACTCGAGTAAGACAACAGTTGAAGAGCCTGATTCTTGTAGACCATCCACTACCGGGCCTCGGGAAGACATTGGTATTGATATTAGGTCCATCAGGGAGCTTGTTTTAGGGTTACCTCAAGGGCCGAGAGAGTCCTTCACTACTCGCCACTCATATGTATCTCGGTCAGATTATGAAATATACCAGAAAGAACAGAAAAAGCAGGGAGCCACGATTGCTAGATTGGAGAGACCCTATTCATCTTTGGCATCATTACACAGGGACCTCAGAGACTCATATAAAAAGATGGTAAAAAGAGAAAAAAAAGATAAATTCTTCATCGAGATATGGAAAGAGGTGAAGAGCATCTTCAAGGTGCTCAAACCCAAGGAGCGATTACCTTTTCCGAGGGTTGAGAGTGATGATGAGGCCCTCGATGAGTGGTCCGATGTTGATGATGGTGGAGATAATGCAGGGTCTATTGAAGAGAGCAGCTCTTGAGGTTGATTCAGGGAGCACCCTTTTCTCTTAACTTATTGATTAGGCAGTGGGGACACTGCTAGATTTTAAGTTGGGGGTATATCTGTCCCTATATCTGTATTGTTTATATGTTCTTGGTATTATTTTGATGGCATTCTTGATGATTTCTTTCATTTTGTTTTTGGGATGATACATTTAGGTACCCTGATGGTGCCTATATTTTCATGGATTATCAGGTGGTTTTAGTTTTGGTTCTTCTTTTTACTTTAGTTTTATTTTTATTTTTGCCCTATAATAGATTGAGTGACGACATTCTTAAGGGTAAAACATTGTGTTTGGGTCTTGAGCTATAGATGC
Source organism: Capsicum pubescens (assembly GCA_030864215.1). Classification (NCBI taxonomy): domain Eukaryota; kingdom Viridiplantae; phylum Streptophyta; class Magnoliopsida; order Solanales; family Solanaceae; genus Capsicum; species Capsicum pubescens. The sequence continues at coordinate 83,633,335 of CM061544.1, read as the reverse complement.
AGGGGAATTTTGAGTATTCGTGGCATCAAGGACAATGCAAGGGAAGTTTGAGTACCTGTGGCATTGATTATTTGGGATTTCATTCATACCTATTGGCGAAATTTGAGTAGCCATATGGTTGGTTTGCCTGTTTTGAGCCGAAATGTGAGACTAAAGTTTCAGTTGGTGCCATGTGTGGCAAATTCTGTGGTACTAATGCAAAACAAACAACCCCCTCCGCCCAAAAATTTTCAAATATCAAGGGCATGGACGTGAGTAATTTTGCACTAAAAATTTTTCTCATTTTGTGGCTTCGTAAATTTTTGGACTTAAAGATAAAATAGATACTCTAAATTTTGTCTCTAGTGAGAGGGACATTTGAGTTCCCTTGGTGAATTTCGCATGCCATGTGTGGTGAGCTATTTGCATTCATGTCTTGTACACTTGTGTTATCTAGAACTTACCCTATTAGTCTCTCAAGGCTAGTTTTGATTGTGTATGGTTGGAGAAATGATCTTAGACCACCCTTGTGATTTTGGAAGCCACTTTATCCTAAAAAAAATACCCAAGCATAATTGTAATCCCTAGTTACCCACTTTGAGCCTTTGGACTTTTCTTTGGCAAACACTCTACAAGTCGTGAACTATTTTTTTTGTCCCTGTTTTGAACCATACCCTCCTTAAACTTAAAAATGCAACTTGAGGCTAAAAGCCTAAGTTGGGGGTAATGAAGATTAATGGAAGAGAGTTTGGGGCCAAAAATATGTTAGTGAAATTCCTTACATGCCTAAGCTTTGAAAACAAATGAATAGAAAAAGAAAGATTTCAACAAAGGAAAGAAGTGCATGAGAGTTGCAAGAAAAAGAAATGAAAGAGAAGTAGTGAACAAAGAAAGCGAAAAATAGGCATATGAAATGAGAGAAAACAAATAGGAGTGGCCCATAGTCGAAAATAAGGATTAAATAGGGTGATGTAGATGTTCAAGTAAGGGTGTAGCGATGTTAGACCCAAGTGATATCATACCCTAACCTGAACCTACGTTACAAGATTAAAATGTCCTTTGCGATCTTCGACCATGAACTTTCTTTGTAGTGTAGATTTAAAATAGGGTCAATCCCATGGTATGACACTTGTTGTATAGAGATTTTTTTGTGGGGGAGAGAGTTCTTGCATTTAAAATTCCTTGTCGCATACTTGGTAGCTTAGTATGTGGAATTATCTTTCTTATGAGGTTGGCATGTGAACAAGTTGAGGTGGGTAATTTTGTCACCTCCCGAGCAATGAGTCAAATGGAGTATAGCTTAGTTAAGGTCAAAAGGGAGTCACTTTTAGAGTATTAGTTTAAAAGGGAGTCACTTCTAGAGTATTAATTTTTGTTGCTTGGTTGCCCTTCGAAGTCTTGTGCATCTTTAGATATGGCATTCTATGATAAGGGTGGAAGTGAAAACGGCATAGACCGTGTGCAATGAGCTACTTATGGTAGTGCCTAAGCTTGAAGTCATTTTGATCTTTGATGTATAAAGTTGGGCATAGATAATTGTTGTCTCGTGATATGATGTAGTGTTGCTTGAGGACAAGCAAGAGTTTTAAGTTAGGGGTGTTGATGAGTGGTGATTTTACCACTCATTCGTGCACATTACCTTGTTCTAAATGAATAAATGAGACATAATTATGATTAAATACACTAATACCCATACTTTGCATGCATAGAGTTGATTGGATAGAAAGATGTGGATTGGAGTTTAAAAATAATCAAAAGGAAGCAAGAAGTGTAGCTGAAGACCAAAAGCAAAATGGCCTCAGTTACTGCGGTCGCAGTCTGATGGTCTTGATCGCGGCAGTCAACCATGGTCAATCAACCACGATCGTGGTAGCTACAGTCGCGACCAAACTGGTGCGATCGCGTCTTAGCGGGAGATTAAAGCCCAAGGGTAAAATTAGAAATTCACATGGTTGATCCTAATTTTTTGACAAACGAGGACTAAAACCCTAGGAAATTCATTCATCATATTCCATCTTCCGCAATAGTTAGGTTTTGTTCTTGAGTTCATAGCCTCCATACTTGGAGAAGAAAATATTATATAAATTTTGGGTGAAGAATACATTGGAGTAGCCTCTAAGTGGAGGAATAGCTCATTTCCATTGGAGATTGGTGAGGAGTCTAAAGTTTAAAGTAACATTTACTTAGTCTTTAATAAATCATTTCAATGGAGATTATGGGTATATCCTTGCTTATTTATCTTATGTGTAGCTAGATATCCCTCTTGGGGTTATGTATGAATAGGGATTAAAGTGTGTATAGTTTGTTGTTGTTAGCTTCTACTTAGTAGTTCATGTTGATGGGTTTTATTATTTCTTGACCAATTTGATTGGGATTTATGGGTAAAAGCCCCAAATACCCATATGGGTTTGATGGGTGAAAGCTCCAAACTCTAGAAGCTCAAGGTTATCTTCGAAAGAAGGGTTTCAGGTGAACTTTAGGAATCCATGCCATCCTTGAAAGAGGGATGTGGAGACTGAAGCAATGGTAGATAATTATGTGTATAGTTTGTCAATCTATCACTATCTTAGACATAAGGGTGATTTGTGAAGCTGGCTATACCATGGATGTTATTCTAGAAATAGGGATTCCTAAATTAAGGTTTGGTTACCGTTTATTGAACACACCCATTAGGTATTCGAAAGAATCAATGGGTGAAAGTTTGGTGTTTTGATGAAAGACTAGCATCAAAACCTATAACAAAACCTACCCTCACTTGATCTACTAAAATGGCGTTGACTATTAGCATCTGCATGTCACTCCCCTTAGTAATACATAATCCCAAGATTCGTGCCTAATTGATAAAACTCCAATTATTCGTAGCCCCGAATTTATATTAGAAAAATCCAAAAATAAACATTAGTGTAGATACCTATCTCCCCTATTTTTATCTTCTTGTACTATTGGTTTGAATTTAACTAATATCTATTATTTTAAATTAACTTAATTTCCACTCACATTATTTCTCGTGGATTCGACTCCGACTCTAAAGTTGGGTAAATATATTGACGACGACCACCTTGCACTTAAATTGACATGTAAGTTGAGCATTATCAAGTCCCTAAGTGTTGAAGTGAATGAATGTTAATGTATGGACAAAGGGTTAGAGTCCCAATGTCGACTAATGATAGTCACGATGGCTTGTGGTTAAACTCCCTTGCCTACTAAAGTGGCTTATGGTTAGATACCCTTGCCTAATAAAAATGCTTGAGGTTAAAGTCCCTTGCTTAATCAAATTGTGTGTGGTTAGATTCCCGCACCAAATTAGCTCACTTGGGGTTAAAGTCCCTTCTCTAATACGTCTTGAGGTTAGATTCCCTTGCTTAATGAAAATGCATGAGGTTAGATTCCCATGCCTAATGAAAGGGCATGAGGTTAAAGTCCCTTGCCCAACGAAGATGTGTGTGGTTGAAGTCCCTTGTCTAATGAGAACGCGTATGTGCTTAAAGTCCCTTGTCTAATGGGAATGTATGAGGTTAAAGTCCTTTTCCTAATAAGAAATGTTTGAATCTATAAGTATGAAAGGTTGAAGTCCTCCATTACATAACATGTGAATGAGTACATTGAGAGTGTTTCTAAGTCTTATTTCCTTGTAACACATTATGAACATGTTATATATATATCTACATGTATGATTATGTATATAAATGTGGTTGAATACGATTTATTGACTTGGTCTTAAATAATAATGCTATTTGATCCTTATCCTTGAGTAACATGTTAGCGTTCTAACCGCTAACCATCTCTGAATGCTATGTCCCCACGCGATATTGGGGTAGGAGCTTCTTCTTTTCTTTCTGCGCAGTGACTGGTATGCAAACGGTTTGTGTGGTTAACATTGAAGTGGTGAGCTTCCATACTCCGGAAGTCATACATTTCATGGTCTTTAGCTTATGACATAGACTTGTCTTGGATTTGGTTTTGTCTATTGTCAGGGGCATGTCACGACATATACTTATATTGACTTCAGCTTTGTGTAGAGGCATTGAGGATGACTGTGGACTTGGGTATATTGGTAAAAAAGATGTTGGGATTAATGAAATGTTTAGATATTATTTAAGTTATGACTATTAGTCTTATTTTTCCACTACTTTGATATATGGTTGGAGTTCATCCGACCCATGTAATTTTATGTGATGACTAGGTTGGGTTAACGAGGAGATCTTTGGTCCAAGCTGGTTTTGAGATGCCCATACGACATGGCCCGATTTTGGGTGGAATCAGAAAATCTCAAGATGAAAAGACCACAGAATCTGTGTAAAGTATATCTAAGACATGAGTTCAAAAATATACAGACTCTAGCATCCAAGAAAGATGGGAGTCCTTATCAATCAAGAGGTCTTACATACTTGGTCAGTCATATTGGCATAAGGAGTCCACAAATATGCAGGCTCAAGCATCCAAAAAGATGAAAGTCCTTGTATAAAAAGAGTTGGTAATGGACTGACATATTTATATGATTTATAAAGTGATGAATCAGATACATAAAACATGTTTCTATTACCTGTTTCAAATTTCAGAGTCCATAATGCGTTGTCATCCATATAGTTGAAATTGTTTTTGATGATATCAAAATGGAAAAGATAAGGGTTGTGCAAATTTTATAACCTAATTAACTAACTTGGCTCATTTAAGTATTTCATGCATTAGTTTTCACGGGTCAAGATATTTGTACTGAAATGAAATTCACAAAAACATGAGTTTTTAGTCAAGTATTCCATGCTTTAGTATTCACGGGTCAAGATGTTAGTATCAAAATGGAGTGTACAAGGATCTGAGTTTGTCCTTATCAAAAAAGGGAAATTTGTTAGGACGAGTTTGTCATCATCAAAAGAGAAAAATTTATCCGGACTTGTGAAGTTTTGATAAATGACAAGAGGCCATGGAACAAGTAAGTATAGTTGATTCATGAAAAAGTGTTTTAAAAGAGTTCAACTTGCAAGAGAATTTTTTATAGATAAAGTCATATGTGAAAAAATTGAGGAATGGGAGTTTGTTACTTCAGATAAACATAAGGAGATCATTTTGTGCTGAAAAAAAAAGTTAGTGTTTGACTACAACACTCAATAAGAAAATTCAAGAAGTATGAAAATCCTTGTGGAGTTAAAACTCTACTTGATTGTGAAGATTAATGGGAGTTATAAATATTCAATGACTTTCAAAATAAGATTTATTCACTCATACTGAGAGAAAAAAGGTAGAACACGATCAAATAAGCAAGAATAATTTTTGAGAGAGTTATTCCTACCATTGTAGTGCAGCCTAATACAATGAACCAGATTGAAGAACATGTTTTATCCTTGTGTCTAATAGCCTTCTATTCTAGTTAATATGTATTAGGAAGTTTATTGAGTTGTTATTTTCATGCTTTTTCAGTGTCAATGTGTTATAAATTGGTTTAGGAATTTAGTCTTCAAGTTGGGATAACTTGAAGACTTGAAAACATAAACCTTGGGAGGTTTATGTGTTTTTAGGATTTGGAGTGAGTTGGTAGAGTTTTGTAATCTAATTTTCAAGTGGGAGAACTTGAAGTGGGTTTCAATAGTCTAGGGAGATTGTTGAACATTAGAAATTAGAGTTTATAATTCCTTAGGTTACAGAGTTTGTAATATTTTGTTGAGAGGCTCATTGCATTTAGTGGAGTTGGGGTTAAATATTATAGAATTACCGATCATCATTTTTTACACCTTTTGTAAGCCGGTGTTTTCCATGTAAAATTATCGTGTTCATTACTTATTATTTTTATTACTTCTGTTGGATCACATTAGACAACTTAGTCCATTAGTAGGATAAAATCATGTACAACTCACGTGAGTTATTAGAACGAACAGAAATATCAAAGGTCGTGGATAATTAATTTTATGTACTTTTTTAAAAAAGTTCTATTACATTTTGAGCATTTGGAAAGGGGAAAGGCAATATTGATCAATATTCTATTTTAATGAGGCTAAATTAAATGATTTTTGTTATTATAAAAAGAACTAAAAGTATTAGATTATATGTAAATTAGAAAGATAAAAGAAAACATCTGGCAGATATATACAATAAATTCTAGTGAGAAAAGGTTTTTTTGATACATGATTCATGTATGAATGGTTATATAAAACGTGGAATTATTTCATGTAACACACGATTTATCCAATGGAGAACAAAAAGAGCAAGAGTGATTCAAGAAAATCTTCTTTATAAAATAAATTATTTATGATATTCTCTAGATTTTCTATCAAGTATTTAATGTGTTTTAAGTGTCTTTCTGAATTTTATATTCACTGTAGCCACTCTATCTCATCCTGATAAAGCAAAATTCCTAGAACATATTGGGAATGGAAAATCTTTTTTCACCCTAACTCAAAAGGTAAAACATAAAAAACCAAACGTTGCATGAAAGATGGTTTGATCACTCAGCATACCTTCACGAACATAAGTAACATTACTAAAAAATAGTGCAAAAAGTAGAGGGTCGAAATCGATGGACTGAGTTAGGCTGTATTTATTTTTTTTAAGATTCAGACGTCTGAATCTGAATGCACGTCTGAATGATTAAGATGTTTTCTCTAGATCTGAAAACTGAATGATTAACACTGTTTGTTTTTCAACATCTGAATATGCAAACAAAAATTATTTGTATATATAATAAAATAAAAAATATAATTCAAATAAAAAACTAATTATATATCAAAAAAGTATGTAATTTAATACAACAAAATTATTATTTGTTTGAAAAAAAATATTTATGTTTGTTAGTGATAGTGGAGATGGTTTATAATGGTGGTTGTGGTGACAATGATTGATGTTAGTGATTAGTAATGTTGGTGGTGATAGTTGGTATTGTAGTGATTTTTATGATGGTGGCGGTTGATAGTAGCGGTGGTGGTTGTGATGTGACGTTGCTTGATGTTAGTAGTTGGAGATGTTGATTGTGATGGCTGAAAAATGAATGCATGATAGTTGACGATTTGTTGGTGCTAGTTGGAGATGTTGTTAGTTGTGATGGTAGAGATGGTTGTTAGAAGAGATAAATTGTAGCGATGGTAGTGGTTGAAGTAATGGAAGAAGTTGTGTTACTAGTGATAATGGTGGTGGCGACCGAAGAATGTGTGAAGGTTGTGATGTATTAGAGGTAGTTAGTAGTGGTGCTAGTCGTGATAGATGAGTTGGTCGATAGTGACTGATGATGGTGGTGGTGTTGATGGCGGTAGTGGTGGTGAATATAATTAGATTAATAGTAGTAGGTGTGGCAGCGGTTGACAATAGTGGTAGGTAGCGATATTTGTTGTCGATGGTGGTTGTGATGGTGAAGGTGGGTTGTGGTTGACAATGGTGGCAATGGATGAGGTGGTTAGTGGTGGTGACTAATGATTATGAATAGAATGGTGTTGAATATTATCCAACACCAGAATACCTTTCAGACCTATTAAGACTTGATTCTAGATCTGAATGATTAAGACCTATTCAGACCTATTAAGAGCTAAAATCTTAATAAAAAACAAATGCACTTAATGGTATGAAGTCTGAACCGTTCAGATTCAGACCTCCATTAAGTGCAAACAAATGAGCCCTTAGTCTTTAAAGAAAAATTGGCACAAACTGATGGACGGAACATGTCGGTTTGACTTGGTCGGTACAACAAACTGACGGACAGAGTTGATTTTAACTAAGGAACGTCTGCTAAATGGCCACAATTTTTTGCCCCAAAAATGGCCACAAATGTATAAAGATAATACTAACCTTTTACTATCTTCTAGATTTGAAACTTAAATGCAACTAAAATTTATGTTGGGTAAATTATGACTATCATTAAATGTGGAAGAAAAAAATTTATTTAACTTTAAACTAGGAGACCCACCAAACTTCACCTTCTACTCATTCTCACTGTTCCCTTTTCCGTGCTTCTCCCTCTATTTTTGTTGAGTCTTTTTTTTCATCAAATTTTAAAACTAATTTTATTATATATTGATCATAATTCTTTAAAATATTTATGAGTAAAGGTCGTCAATGATTAACTAAATTTAAACTTATCACATAAATTTATGTATTTATTTATTTGTTATATAAAAGTCATTCAATTCTAAAGTTTATCACAAAAGTGTTTTTCTTAAAATATTAACTAGGCTTAACAAATATAAAAAATATTATTTTTATAATGTGTCAATATTTATCATGTCTAAAATGTTTTGAATTTTGATTATCATTATCGAAATATTTTCAAATTAGACTTATAAATTATTTAAATATAGTTTAAATTTATTAAAATATAATAATTAATTAAAATTATTTAATTTGAGGTCATATTAATAATGAATATAAGTAATATTCACAAGTTATCAAATTATTGTAACATAGAGGTACAAAACTACAACAATAATATGTCTTGATATCTTTAATTGTTGTTAACTAGGGTCCACACATGTGAACTTTGTAATTTTCATGATTTCTATAATGTGTCAATATCTATTATGTATATAATGATTTTATTTTTGACTGCCGCTAGTGAAATATATTAAATTATATTTATAATTTATTTAATATACAATTTAAATTTTATTTGAATATAATAGTACTTAATTTGAGATCATATTAATAAAAAATATAAATTATAATTTGCAAATTATAAAATCGACGTAACATAAGGACGTAAGACGACAACATTAATGCATGACTCTCATGAGTTGTTGTTAACTAGGATCAAAATATATGAACTATATGATTTTTATAATATGTCGATGTCTACCATGTTTAAATTATTTTGAATTTCGACTGTCGATATTGAAATATTTTGAAATTATATTTAAATTATTTAAATAGAATTTAAATTATTTTAAGTATAATATTTAATAAAATTACTTAATTAAAGGACATATTCATAGCAAATATCAGTAATGATTCACAAATTATCATTTCAACATAATATAGGGGTCCAAGACTATAACATTAATGCGTCTTGATATCTTTTAGTTGTTGTTAACTAGGGTTAACACATGTGAACTATTAGGATTCTAATTTAGTTTTTCATCGCCGTAGTAAATAGGAGAGAAAATCGAATTTGATTCTATATTTTAAAAAAAATAAAAAATAGGAGTAAGCTTGTGACACGCTCACTAAAAAGAATCTGTTATAATGTGCCGATGTTTATTATGTCTAAAAGTATTTTGAAATTTTGATTGTTGTTATTATTTAAATTATTTAAATATATAGTTTAAATTTATTACAAGTTGGCTCGGACACCATGATTATAAAAGAAAATGATTTAAACATAATTAATAATTAGAGGTCGTATTAGTAACATATATAAATAATAATTGACAAGTTATCAAATCAGCGTAACACGAGAGCATAAACCCCTCCACAACATTAGCGGACGACTTTTTAGGATTGTTGTTAACCAAATTGACACACATGAACTATATGAGTTTTATAATTTCTATAATGTATTGATGTCCACCATATCTAAAATAAGACTCGTATTTGATAGCAATTAACCCTTATAAAAGATACTAAATTGATATTTAAGGTACGTATATTATTTATTAAAATATATTAATAAATAAATATATATTTATAACTAATATTAGAAAAATAATTAATTCATATTTTTTGATAACTTTCTACAACCCACATAATTTAATCAAAAGAAAAGAAAATATGAGTCTATAAACTCGTTCAACAATAAAATTCTACTTTAATTCAAAAATTAAAATAGTAATGTAGTTAATCAGTTATGCTAGATGAAGAAATAAAAATTAAAAATATGTGACATAACATAAAATTACAAGAAGTAATAATTGAGAAATAAAAAGAAAGAAAACGGAACATAAATAATGTAAAATAAAAAATTTAGATTAAAAAGTAAGAATTAAAAAAATTAAAATAGTAAAAAAAATTGAAAGAATTGAACCGACTAAATGAAAACCAAAATAATCAATACTCACCCCTATATAGAATTAAAGAGATAAAATTAGCTGAAATATCCATGCGACACCTTTTAATTCATAGAGAAATTGATGAAAGAGGCTAAGTTGTTATTTTTCTTTTATTTTTAATTTGAAAATAATTTAAATTAAAAAGTTAGCAAATGTATAATTTATTTATTTCATAAAATAACTTTTTTTGTCTAATGTGTGTGATAGTAGTAATAATATATATGTAGGGTTGACACGTATGAATTCAATAATTTTATTATTATTATAATGTGTTGGTGTCTGTCATGTTAAAGTATTTTAAATTTTGACTGTCGTGATTAAAATATTTAAAAATCTTAATCAAACATTAACAATAAATATAAGTAATGATTCGATCACAAGTTATCAAATTGACGTAATATAATAGCGCCAAGACACTACAACATTAATACATGACTCTATTGGGTCGTTGTTAACTATGATCAACACATATGAATTATATGATTTTTAATATTTGTATATCGTGTAAATGTATATTATGTCTAAAGTATTTTATGTTTTGACTGTTGTTATTGAATATTTTAAATTATATTAGAAATTTATATAAATATGTAGTTTAAATTTATTTAAGCATAATAATTAATAAAACTACTTTATTAGAGATCCTTTTAATAACAAATATAAGTAATGATAGAAAATTATCAAAATCGATGTAACATAAGGGAGAAAGACTACGACATTAATACGTGACTCGCTTTGGTTGTTGCTAGCAAATAGCAATAGTTGACACATATCAACTTTATAATTTTATGATTTTTATAATATGTCGATATATATCATGTCTAAAATATTTTGAATTTTGATTGTCATTATTAAAATATTTTTAAATTATATTTGAAAGTATTTAAATGCGTAGTTTAAATTTAGTTAGACATAATAATTAATAAAATTACTTAATTAGAGATCATATTTACAAAAAATATAGGTGTAAAATTATACTACATATTTAAATAAAACTTCAAATAAAATATTAAAGTCAAATTAATATTAACCAAAGTCATTCGATCATACAAATTATCATAAGTTATTTAATATTTTTAAATTTCTTCACTTAACATTAAAAGAAAAAAATGGCATTTATCCAATTATTTTTGTAGACAAAAAAATGTTCAATCCCCATATATTGGAAAAACCCCATATATTGAAAATAGTTAATACATTATTGAGAAAAATTTTAAATGAGAAAGGGTAAAAATGTAATCAAAAATTCAAGTTGAAGTGTGAATAAACACTCAAATATCATTGTGGCCATCGTGGCCAAAAGAATTTTTTCTTCAAGTTCTTAATTACAAAAAAAGGGCGAACCCTTAACATATTAGAAATAGTTTAAAATGCATTCCTTCCAAATTCCATCAACTAGATTAACTTTGTCCTCCTTCCACCTATTAAATAAAAAACTTTAATTTACACCAAAATATTGATTTATAGGTCATTAAAATGTATCAGGTAAGGATGTTAATTTAAGGAGGAGGACCACGGGGGGAATCAAATTATTAAATTATATATTTAAATAATATTTAAGTATAATTTGTGAAATATTTCAATAACGATAACTCAACATACTTTAGAAATGGTAAATATTTCATTAACAACAACTCAACACACTTTTACATGCAAATTAAAATCTCTAGATAACTTATTTACTTTAGTGATATTATTTTCTTTAAAAAACAATTGATCTTTGTAGGCAATTATATATAAAAACCTGAATGCTCATCTCGGAAAATAGTATGAGAATTTCTTCTAAATAAATTAATATTTTCAAAAAAAAATAATATTTATTTTGGTTAAATGAGTTTGCTAAGTTAATATGTTTATTATTTTTTTAAAAATGATGGTTTACTGATATAACATGCTACTTAGAAGAGGAGGGAACTTTTGAGGTATTTAGTGATTTTTTGAGAAAAATATTAATAACTGAGTGACATTATTATCTTAGCAAAATCGAAAAGTGATTTTTATAAGCGACTCTAGAAACATTGATAACAATCCAAGAAAATGACTTTAGAAAAAACGGAAAGTTTAAGTAATGATAAAAGATTTCTAAGCATGAAAATTTCTTCGTAATAAATTAATATATTTTTTAAAATAAAAGAATAAGAATATAATTTTGACTAAATAAGTTTGATGATTTAAATAGATCTACTATTAAAAAAATAATTTAATAACATGGCCTACAAATTCAAATTCATGATCCTTAATTTTAACTCCATTGTTCATTCTCATGCATTGGGATTGTTTTCAATGTATTGAAAAATGTTTATTAAATAAAGTAATATTAGAAATTCAAATTTAAGATGAAAAGGGCAAAAATATCTTAAAACTAACTAGTTTATAGTGTGAATAAGACTTTTTACTATTGTAGCCAATTTTTTGTGGCCAAAAAGTTTTTTCCTATTCCAAATAAAAATATACAGATGGACAACCTCAATTTAAATTTATTTTATTTTCTAAAATATCTTTAATTAAACAATTTTGAATAAAAATTTAGATAAGTTGACCCTGTTCATCAATTCGAACTTCATATTGAAGAACAAAACGATAAACAAGACCGATTTTCTAAAATTTTGCGTTTGATTTTCTTGCTGACGGATTAACCCATCTTGTCCGTCGATTTTTCTGTAAACGTTGACTTTTCTTAAGAAGAGGAACAACATATTTATTGACAACTTTCTATTCCTATGACTGAAGTTTGATTTTCGTTTTAAACATGTATTGACGACTTTGGGATTTTCTTAAAGTAAACAATGGCATATTTTCTCATAAATATTGTTTTATGTAAGACCAGAGTAGGCCACAATACGACCCGTTTTGGTTATAAGAATCTTTTATTTTATAAAAACACTCTATTAATTTGATCCTACAACCGAAGTTAGAATGTCTAACTACCACATTGTTCTCTTCCTCCAGCTTACATCAATAAAAAAACCTCGAAATTGAAGGCAACTTTAATTTTTTTTTCTTCTTCAAAATCTCCTCATGATACAACGAAATTTTAATCCGTTCATTCTTGCAACTCTTGATGTAACACCACCGACAAAGGCAATATTATTGTCTCCCCTCACATTTAGTTATATCTAGTAGGTAAAGTAGTTAAGTTGGGTAATTTTGATAGCTTTTAAAATTTGGAGGTATAAATTATATTTAAGTCTTTTCAAAAGTCTAAAAAAAAATTCAAAAAGACATTATCAAACGCAACTTCGATTCTAACTTCAACTCCAATTCCAACTCTAACTCCAAAAAAATTTAATTTTCATGTCCAAACGCCTACTATAAATATATGCTTACTTTTTAGTTAGATCTTAATAAGATCCAACAAAGCTTTTTGCTTATTTACTTTTTTAGTTAGATATTAATAAGATCCAATGAAGCGTTTGCTTATAAGTAATTCAACTTATAAGATCATAAATAATAGTACAAATTCTTTGCTTATAAGTAATTCAACTTTCCAATATAGGATTAAGAATTGCCTAATTACTTAATCCTGGCCTAACACAAGTGTAATTTCAAGTTCCCTTTCTGATACTTGTCAATTCATTGTGTTTTACTTGTTCAAGTATTTGACTAATGAATAGGAATTTTAAACATTATTTTTCGTCAGAAAAGATTTTATTCACTTTCTAGAAATATTAAAATGGAAAATTACGTGTGAAAATTCTTATAACAAAGCATTATTTTGGGATATACTTGTGGTCCATGCAGATACAGTGAGATAGAGATATGCTAATATACGTGAGGACACCTTATTATGCATGCAAATACAATGTATTTCACAATATTACGCATAGATATATATTGTATTTCAGTGTTATTATACGTCCAAATACACTAGAACAACTTTGAGTTCTTCGAATTAATAAGAAGGAAGGGAGGGGGTCTCCTTTTTACTTTTATTTTCCCCCCTTTCTGAAGCGCTGTAGTCCATTTTTTTTCAATGTTTCTTTTTAATGCTCTTGAAGGCCAAGCCTTCATCAAACTTTCACCATTCACAAGTCGTCAATAATTGGATAATATGAAATGGTAGCTAGCACAAATCCACAATACTAATCCAGTTCAAGAATTCAATATTCATGGGTCACATATATATATGTACAGAAGTGCATAATCTTGTAATAATCCTAGAATTACAGACAATAGTATTATTTGAAGGATCGCCTTGGAATAACAGCCTAACTAGTAAAGTTGCTATCATATATGTGATTAGGAGTTCAAGTCGTGGAAATATTATCCTCGAACAAAAACGCAAGGTAAGACACCCTTGTGACTGGACCCGCGTATAGCGGAAGCTTTAATGCATTAGGCTGCCTTTTTAGTAGTATTGAACAAAATTCATAATCAATCACGGGATAAAGTTAATCTCAAATTCCATCTCAAAACTATTATTTGTTGGTGTGCCTTAAGGCTGGCTTTGATGGGGCATTTTCATGGCTTTAGTGCTTGTACGTCCTTGATCAAGTTGAGGGACATGACTACTTTAAAGAGAGTCTTGATATTATTTAATTTCACTTTTGGACACTCATCTTTAATCCTTATTTACTATAACTAAAGGAAGTATGAATTTTACGGTCTTATAGCGATGTCACTTTTAAATACACAATCAAATATTAATAAAAGTTTACTTGTATCATGCGTTCACAATCAAACCAATAAATATAAGATACATGCTTTGTACAACAATTTTTTGTCACTTGGTTTTTTTAAGTGATATGCATTTTCACTTTGAGTCGTTAGCCAAGGGTTGTTTAGTTGGAAATCAAGTTATCTCAAGATTAAAATTCTTTCAAAGTTAGTTATTTCAAAATTATAATTCCATCCTCAAGTTGGATAAATATAGCACTATAATTCAGAATAACTAATTTTGAGATGAGTTATCTCATGCATTTTATCCTAACCAAATATGGAATAAGTTCATCCTAAAATTAATTCTGAGATTAGTTATCCCTTATCCCTTATATCAAACTATCCCCTTAAACTTGTTTAGTTAGATAAAAATATCTTATGCAAACAAGTATAGATATTTAGTGAATTTTTTAATACATGCATAATTAATATTATAATATATATATATATATATATATCGAGTATATAAAAATTACCAAGTTCATGCAAACTCATATTTAGCCTCTCGATCTATAATAATGAACTCATGGTTTGGAGAATAAGCAATTAATGCTGAGGGTAGAATAGAAAAAAATCTTTAGTCTGTTTTGATATGTCTGTTATATTTTGTATACAAAATTTGTATTTAACAAGATGAACTTCAACACTAAGTTCAAGAACAACTTCAAGAACTTCAAACAAGTTTCAACAACTTCAAACCCAAGTTCAAATGATGTATGAACTATCAAAATGAAGTTTCTACTATTTCCTAGAAAAACAGTAAATTCAACTTAAAGAAAGTACGATGAAGAAAGAAAATAATAGAATCAAATCCACCGAATTGACGGTGTGTCCTTAAGTAATTTATTCCTCTCAAGTACCCGAGGTTAATGGAATATCTTCTCCCAAGATAAAATGATTCGCTTTAGAAAATAGTGGTACCTCAGATTTTCTGAACCACAAACTCACTCAATAGTTTAAAGATCACTCTAGAGTTTTAAGAAGAAGGAGAAGAAGATGTTTTCAACTCAAAAAAATCATACATTTACCTGAGGAAAAAATTAGGTATTTATAGTCAAAAGATGGTGCTTCAGAAAGGAAACAATGGTTCACAAACATTACATTATTTTGAAACGACACCCAACCTGCGCCCGACCTACGCACGCAGGTGGCGTGCAGGTTGTCATTTTGCGTCTATTTATTCAAAACAGTACCTCGAAGGGTCACGTTCCTTTGAGGTGCATTGTGACTATGTGTGCACTTCGTCCGCAAATGGAGAAATATTTTCTATCGGATCTTTGGATTAATAACTTCAATTATTTTCAAGTTTCAAATAAATTTTATCCAAAAATATAATCTCTCGATTGATTATTTTTCAAATTCAAAGCCAAAGCTGAAGCTGAAGCTCACATTTCTTTTAGGTGTTTTGTGACTGCGTTCACACTGTGTCTACAAATGGAGAAATGTTTTTTATCGGATTTTTGAATTAAAAAATTCACTTATTTTAAAGTTTCAAATAAATTTTAACCAAAAATATAATCTCTCGATCGGTCATTTTTTAAATCCAAATTTAAATTTAAAATTTAAAATTTAAGTCGAAGCTGAAGCCAAAAATATAATCTCTCGATTGATCATATTCCAAATTCAAATTTAAAGCCGAAGACGAGCGAGAGAGAAACGATGGTGCAAGGCATGTCTTGTTCTTGCCTGACTAACCACATGAAGGAATGTTTCTCAATATAAGCATAAGACAGTTTCTTTCTCCCACCAATGTGGGAGAACTTTACTTTCTTACAGTGAAAACTTACTTTACTTTTTCCTCCATTTGTTCCCTTCATTTTTCATTCACATATATACTTAGAACCCAATAGTTCCCCACATGAATGGAGATGACTATTTTTAAAAAAATTATGGACAAGAGTATGATCTAGAACTAAAGACTAATTGCATACGGATAAGTAGGTTTTCCTTTGAACTTTCTGTAGTGAACTTGCATCGGATGCACTTGGTCAATCGGTAGATGTGATATCTTTAAATCGTTGAACTTCAATGTACACCTAGAAAACACAAGTCACACAACCAATCTTTTACTGTATATGATTCTCACGATTTTATTTATTTTAGCCATGAACGCCATCTAATTTTATGAGAGATTAGAGAATAGGCCTTTACTATCACTCCTTGAAGCGACTTCCACTTCACCCTCACTTAGGTGATTCCTAAATGTTTAATCCTTTTAGGTCAAACTATTTGTTCAAATCTACCAAACATAGAAACCATTAAAAATCTTCAAACCATAAAACTTATCCTTGTTTTATGAACAGTGTATTCATCATGAGAAAAGACTGAGTATATTGACAATGTTGAACCGCCAGTCACAACTTTGTTTGATCTCCTTGAACCTAACTTTTGGAATCTCTAGGCTGCTAGGTAGAGTTGCCACCGTGATGACTTTTCCTAGGCTGTAAACTATTTCTTCGATGATATTTCAACTTCATCTCTAAATAAGCCCTTTGTAAGTGGATCTGACATATTATCATTTGACTTCACATGGTCAACTATGATAATTCCACTAGAGAGTAGTTCTCTAATAGTATTATGTCTTTGTCTTATATGATGAGATTTACCGTTATACATCATACTTTCTGTCACGCTCAAAAACGATAATGACGGACAAGAACCGTATACACTTACTCTACAAGCACTTTATGACGTACGGGAGTTTATAAGATAATAACAGACAGGGTATTTAATAAGCATCATATATATATACAAGGGAGTTACATTAATAAAACTATACAATACTACATGGTATCCATGAAGCCTTTAGTCAATTAACACACTATACTACAAGTGACTAGTTGGCATTAGGCCTGTCATGCCCAACCAAAGACCTGTACATATAATCAAAAAATACTAGGCTTAGACTTGCTCCAGAGAGAGTTGGAGCTCACAAAAATATCAGTTGAAAACAGAAATAGAGCCTAACATGGACGTCTTCTATCCTGAGGGTCGGAGCCTGCATTGACAAAACATGGTGGGCCCGAGACGTCAGTACATAAACAACATGTACTGGTATGAAAGCTGATAAAATAACAACTGGAAAAATACAAAAGCTCATATGAGTCAAATGGTAAAGTGAAAAACGTATGAGCCAACAAATAAAACATCTACGAAATAAACTAATAACTTATGCACCAACCTTATTAGAGTCATGTATGATATTTAGAAATGCGTTCATTGTAATATAAGACCAATACTTTACCTAGGTGATGCACTTATCCTATAAGTCGTACAAATGATCATAAGATGGCCTTCCAAAGGCAATCTGAGGAAAGTATGAAGCATATGTTGCTCACATACTTCTTACTACAACTCCATATATATAACTGTACTCGCAGTCTGTATCCAGGTATGCCCCGCCTAGGGGATCACTATGAGGGTCTGCCCAAAGGCCATATATGTCATATGTTGGCTCGAGTCAGGGGAAACTCGTATATGACGTTCCCACTGACTTCAAATACAAATGATGCCACAAAGGCAGGTACGCCTAATGGTTGGGCTCGCTATAATGGTCTGGTCTCGATCCTAAGCATGGAATCACGTCGAGCCATATTCCAAGCCAAACCTATGTACCTTCCTATCATTAAATATTTATCAAATAGTGCCTTGGAGGCCTGTAACATATGAATTTCTAAAGTAACCGCTTAGCTAACATATACAGGTGCAACTATGTTATTACTATTTACTCTTACTTCTAATGTGTGATATATCTAGACTGTGTCCTGAGAGCTTCAAGAAGAGAAACTTATGATAATATGAAAGTATCATGGAACTTAACACAAAGGGGAAAATATAGATACTTATAAGCTTGATGGTAGAATGAAGGAATGAAATGTAAGGCAATATAAAGATTCTACTCTCGTATTTCATGAGAATTATACTAACATTGACAGGAGGAGGTGCATGACGTAGGGCGGTGCCTTAGCGGCGAGGAAAGGTTTAGCTTACATACCTTAATGCTTTATTTGCTACGATAGTAATTCGAGCCTCAAGTAATTCAACCCGCAATATTGAAGCCTTTAACCTTCCAACCACTATTTTTTGCTATCCAATACGCAATTCACTAGCTACACGAATAACATATATGTCCATAAGTAATCCGCAGGAGCATTTAGTAACTTATTCCAATAATTTTCACTTATGCCCGAAATTAATTAAACTTCTTATCAAGAATTCGGAGTAAATTCTAACTCTCCCAACTCATACAATTCAAGAGTAAAACTACCCAATCGATAGAAATTCCCAAAAGATCCTCTTTAAACAAGATTCTCTATTTTCCCCTTTTTTCTTTCATGAACCCAATTCAAGTAGTAGTGCAAAGATACAAATTAAACATCTCCAAGATACTTATTTATAGTCAAACTCAAGAAAGGGGTAGAAAATTTACCTTTTAAAATTCAACTCCAACTTTAGGTTATTGAAGTACCCTCTCAAAGATTATTTAAAAATTATTACAAGAATCCTTTCCTCCCTTCCTCTTCTAATGAATTCGTGGATGCCTAGAGAAGGAGAAGAAGTCGAGAACTAGTACTCCAGTTGCCGACTCAAGTTTTCTCTTACGGTCATAATTGATTTTCTAAGTTGGTAAGGAAAAGAAAGAAAACAAAGGGAGTACCTTACTTTCTGGTTTCCTAGAATCAATTTCCAGTGAACAAGGGAAACATTTAACCCTTTGTTTACTATTACTTAAGGAAATTATTAAAGAAAGGGTGGCCCCCACAACACACTTATCATATATATAATATAAAAACACTTTCAAGTCTCTACTTTAGCAGCAATAACGTTATTTACAAATAACATTTATACATAAATATTCTACTCCATTTGTTTTCCTTTGTACAGTAATTTCTTTATAGACCAAAGTTATACTTAATTTAAAATTTTCTCGAGGTGCCACAATTTCCCCCACTTAGGATCATTCGTCCTCGAATGATGCCTGCACCTTACCTTCCATCCCATAACTGTCCAAGATATTATTAAGATTGTTTATTCAACTCCTGCCACACTTGACCCATCATGAGGCCTTAAATTTGACTAACTCCCTAAATTTGCAAAAGTTTCGCCAGAGCTTCCTTTGTAAATAGGCCTATCGGGTACCTGTTAGCGAGCCAGAATACATCCAAATGCACTTTACAGAGTGTCACCACACATATAATATTCAAAAAATAACGCACGAGGCTCCACTTGGCCTTAAACTCAAAAACAATAGTACACAAGGCTCCTCTTGGCCTTACACGCAATTGAAAAATCATAACCAACCATGTAACTTACCTTATACTTTGCATCTGCATGTTGTTTCCATGTAAATCTCAAGGCTCATAGGCACAAATCATGTACCTAAACATATCAAGTAAGAATCATATATCTACAGAACAAAATATAATAGAACTAACGGTCACATAAAGGGACAAGTAGACTAAGAACCTTCTGATAGTTTTTGAAATAAATAAGGGTATTTAGTTTTCATATCTGTTTCTGCTTCCCACGTGGCTTCTTCTACATTCTGGTTCCTCCACAACACTTTTACTGAAGCTATGTCTCTAGATCTTAACTTCCTGACCTGTCGATCTAATATGGCCACGGGGACTTTCTCGAATGATAAGTCTCCAGCAAATTCAATACCCTCTATAGAGATAATGCGAGATGGTTCTCCTAAGCATTTATGTAGCATAGACACATGAAAGACAGGATGCACTGCAGTTAACTCTGGAGGTAATTCTAGCTCATAGGCTACCTGGCCAATTTTGCGAATAACCCTATAGGGCCCAATATACCTGGGACTTAACTTACCCTTCTGACCAAATCGCATATCGGCTTTCATAGGCGACACCTTCAAGAACACAAAATCATTAATTTGAAATTCCAAGTCTCTACGTCGCACATACGTATACATTTTTTGCCTACTCTGGTCTGTCTTCAACCGCTCTCGTATGAGTTTAACCTTTTCGACAGCTTGATGGACTAGGTCCGGACCCAATACTTGTGTCTCACCTACTTCAAACCAACCAATAGGCGATCTACATTGTCTTCTATATAAAGCTTCGAAGAGAGCCATGCCAATGCTGGAGTGATAACTGTTATTATATGCAAATTCTATTAAAGGCAAATGATCATCCCAATTACCTTTAAAATCCAGCACGCACGTTCTCAACATATCTTCGAGAGTCTGAATGGTGTGTTCGGCCTGGCCGTCTGTCTGCGGATGAAACGCAGTGCTAAGGTTCACCTGCGTACCTAAGCTCCTATGGAATGATTTCTAAAACCGAGCTTTAAACAGGGAACCTCTATCTGAAATAATGGACATCGGAGTCCCATGTAGGCGAACAATCTCCTTTACATATAGCTTGGCATAGACCTTAGCTATGCTAGTAGACATAACAGGAAAGAAATGGGTTGATTCCGTCAATCGATCAACTATTACCCAAATAGAGTCATGTTTCCAATAAGAAAAAGGTAAGCCTACAACAAAATCCATATTAATAGCATCCCACTTCCACACAGGAATACTAAAGGTTTGAGCTAGGCCATCGGGTCTTTGATGTTCTACTTTCACCTACTGACAGTTGGAGCACTGTGTCACGTATTCTGCTATATCTTTCTTTATGTCGTTCCACCAGTAGATCGCTTTAAGATCATGATACATTTTTGTAGACTCGGGATGGATTGAATAACGAGAGCAATGTGCCTCAGCCACAATCGGTTGATGCAACCCTTCTACATCATGCACATATATCTACCTCGATACCTCAAGGTGCCATTATCTGCTAGTTCAAATGCTGTGATTCGATGTTGTTGAATCCTCTCTTTGTATTGGAGCAATAAGGGGTCATTATACTACCTCTGTTTAACCTATGCCATAAGTGACGACCTAGCTGTATTGAGTACCACAATGCCACCATCTTCAGAATCCAAAAGGCGAACGCCGAGATTGGCCAATTTGTAAACATCTCTTGCTACTTCCCACTGAAAAGGTGGAAGATGTGTTAGACTACCCATGGATAGTCGACTAAGAGCATCATCCACAATGTTACCGTTACCTGGATGATAGAGAATATTGACATCATAATCCTTCAATAACTCTAACCACCTCTGTTGCCTTAAATTCAACTCTTTCTGCTTGAATAGATATTGAAGACTCTTATGATCAGTATAGTTATCAATATGTACTTCATATAAATAATGGCGCTATATTTTAAGCGCGAAAACCACAACTACAAGCTCTAAGTCATAAATGGGATAATTCTGTCCATGTTTCTTTAATTGTCGAGAAGCATACGCTATAACTCTTCCATGCTGCATTAGGACGCAACTCAAACCAATACCTGAAGCATCACAATACACCACATATCCTTCGATGCCCTCTGGTAAGGCTAATACTGGCGCAGTAGTCAATCTATGTTTCAGCTCTTGAAAACTTCTTTCGCAACCATCTGACCACTGGTACTTAACCGTTTTCTATGTCAACTTGGTCAATGGGGCAGAAATAGAGGAAAACCCCTCTACAAATATCCTATAATGACCGGCTAGCCCCAAGAAACTTCGCACCTCAGTAGGGGTAGTTGGTCGAGGCCAATTCTTCACAGCTTCTATCTTCTGAAAATCCACTCTGATGCCTTCCCCAGATACTACATGACTAAGAAAGGCTACTGAGGCCAACCAAAATTCATACTTAGAGAACTTGGCATACAACTGGTGCTCTCTCAGTGTCTGCAATACTGACCTCAAATGATCTGCATGCTCAGCTTCATTACGTCAATATATCAAAATATCATCTATAAACACAATCACGTACATATCAAGAAAAGGCTTAAAAATCCTATTCATCATGTCCATGAAGGTTTCTGGAGCGTTCGTTAGTCTAAACGACATGACAAGGAACTCAAAGTGCCCATATCTTGTCCGAAAGGCTATTTTGGAAATATCTGCTTCACGAATTCTTAACTGGTGATAACCAGACCTTAAATCGATCTTTGAAAAGCATTTAGCTCCCTACAATTGATCGAATAAGTCATCTATTTGGGGGAGAGGGTACTTATTCTTTATTGTTACTTTGTTCAGTTGCTTGTAATCTATACACATTCGCAACGTGCCATCTTTCTTGTGTACAAAAAGAACTGGCACACCCCAATGTAATATACTGGGTCGAATGAAACCTTTGTCAAGTAAGTCCTTTAACTGTTCTTTTAGCTCTTTCAGTTCTGCAGGCGCCATTCTATAAGGTGGAATTGATATCATTTGTTTACCGGGATCCACATCAATACCAAAATCAATTTTCCTAATAGGAGGTAATCCAGGAAGTTCATCAGGAAACACATATGAGTACTCATTCACCACTGGTATAGATTCTAGAGTCGGTTCCTGCTTCTCGGCCTCAACGTCTTTTACTTGGACTAGGTGATACAAACACCCCTTTGCAACAAGCTTTTGTGCCTTAAGAAAGGAAATAAACCTCCCTCTAGGCACCATAAACTCACCCCTCCACTCTAAGACTGGCTCTCCTGGGAAACAAAAATGAGCTATCTTGGCTCGACAATCAACTGTGGTGTAATAGGAGGATAACCAATCAATTCCTATAATAATGTCGAAATCAACCATTTCAAGTTCAATCAGGTTATCCAATGTAGCATGACCACATACTGTCACCACATAATCATAATATACTCATCTAGCTATAACAAAATCTTCTATTAGAGTCGATACTACAAATGGTTCACGTAACAACTCCGGCTTAATTTTGAACTTCTTAGCAACGAATGGAGTAACATATGACAAGGTAGATCTTGGGTTTATCAAGGTATATACATCGTATGAAAAGATAGTTAAGGTACCTGTGACCACATCTGGAGATGCCTCTGAATCTTGTCGACCAGCTAGTGCATACATACGGTTCGGGCCTGCGCTCAAACTGGGCCCTCTACCTCTACTAGATTCTCTGCCTGCTGATGCCTTAGGACCGCAAGAAGAAGAAGGCACTGATGAAGATGAAGCTGATGCAGACCCTATAGGCTATGATCAATTACCTCTACCTTTACCTCTGAGTTGTGGACAATCACGTACCATATGACCCTCTATACCACACCAGTAACATGCATTAGAACCACACTGACACTCTCCTCCATGTGGTCGGTCACACTGCCTGCATGTAAGACGAAGTGGTAACCCTCGACTAACACCCCTCTGAGGTCATAATTCTAGTTCCCTAGAAGTCTGACTCCACTCATACCTGTGCCTCAAGAACTGAGTTGGAGTATTAGATGTAGAGCGCACAGCTGACTAGGTCTGCCTAAGTAGCCCTCTACTAGTGGAAGCTCCACTGCTTCCCTGATACTAGCTGGTCATCCTAGCTTTCTTACTCTGCTCCCTCTCGCTATCTCTTTCATGATTTCCCTAATCTTCCACTATCTACTGAGCACGTGCCATTATCCTTGCTATATGCAAATCCCTATTCATAGCAGCAACAGAAAGAAGGTCCTTCAAGGGACTCGCAAGGCCATTCACAAAACGATGAATCCATTTTGCTTGCGTGCTAAACACCTCTGGAGCATATTTGGAAAACTACGTAAAATGCAAATAATACTCCTTAACACTAAGATTACCCTGCTTTAAAGAAAGAAATTCATCCATATTTTCCTCTCTGAGCTTTAATGGCATGAAATGGTCCATGAAAGTTTCTGCAAATTCTGTCCAGACTACTGGAGGAGCTTCCTGACCTCTCAAATCAACCCACGTCTCATACCAGTCAACAGCAACATCTTTCAGTCGATGGGCAGCCAATTCAACTGCATCTGTATCCGGGACCCGCATCACCTTACAAATTCTATGAGTGTCATCAATGAACTGTTAAGGGTCCTCTGTAAGCTTAGAACCTGTGAATTTTGGTGGATTCATATGGAGAAAATCTTTGATCCTAGATTCGGTTATCCCTCCCCGAGTAGAAACGGGTATGTCCATATTTTGTCTTTGGGCCTGAGCAGTGACCAACTACATAAGTAACTGTATTGCTCCCTTTATATCTGGGTTTGAGGCACCTAGTGGGGGGATAAGAGCTACCGTTGGTACCACTGGAAGTGTGGAAACCCCTGTAGGTCCTTTCCTTTCGGGAATTTGAGAACCTAAAAGCATATAACCCAACAAACTTTCTTGAATCCTATTCAGATCCACCAATACGGGAGATTGCCCGGTAGTGGTTGCCTCCTGAGTAGTACTAGTAGTGGCCTACTGGGTTGCTTTATCCTTTTCTGTAGCATACATGGTTTGTATCACAAATAAGCAGAGTAGGGGTCAGAAGTAACTTCTTACAACTTAACTCTATTGCACGATCTAGATTATATATAAAGGTCAAATTCTTAAATGCCCATATAGTCATTTAATTATCAAAGTGGCGCGCAACACATCTATAAGTAAGGTCCTACTAGACACGGCTTCATAGACTTCCGAGGACACCTGAACCTAGGCGCTCTGATACCAAGTTTGTCACGCCCAAAAATGATAATGACGGATAAGAATTGTATACACTTAATTTACAACCACTTTACGACGTACGCGAGTTTATAAGATAATAACGAACAGGGTATTTAACAAGCGTTACATATATACACTAGGGAGTTACATTAACAAAACTATGAAATACTACACGGTGTCCATGAAGCCTCTAGTCGATTAACACAATATACTACAAGTGACTAGTTAGCATTAGGCTCGTCATGACCAACCAAAGACCTGTACCTATAATCAAAAAATACTAGGCATAGACTGGCTCCAAAGAGAGTTAGAGCTTACTAAAATATTAGTTAAAAATAGCAATAGAGCCTAACGTGAACGTCTACTATCCTGAGGGTCGGAGCCTGCATTGACAAAACATAGTGGGACCGAGACGACAATACATAATAAATATGTACTAGTATGAAAGCAGACAGAATAATAGCTGGACAAATACAGAAGCTCATATGTGTCTAATGGTAAAGTGAAAAATGTATGAACCAACAAATAACACATATACGAGATGAACTAATAACTTATGCACCAACCTTATTAGTGTAATGTATGATATTTAGAAAAACATTCATTGTAATATAGGACCTATACTTTACCTAGGTGATGCATTTATCCTGTAAGTCATACAAATGATCACAAGATGGCCTTCCAAAGGCAATATAAGGGAAGTATGAAGCATGTGTTGCTCATATACTCCTTACTATGACTCCATATGTATAACTGTACTCGCAGTCTGTATCCAGGTATGCCCCGCCCAGGGGCTCACTATGAGGGTCTGCCTGCAGGCCATATATGTCATATGTTGTCTTGAGTCAGGTAAAACTCGTCCATGACGTTCCCACTGACTTCAAATACAAATGATGCCATAAAGGTGGGTACGCCCAATGGTTGGGCTCGCTATAGTGGTCTGGTCTCGATCCTGTGCACTGAATCACATCGAGCGATATGCCAAGCCAAACCTATGTTCCCTCCCATCATTAAATGTTTATCAAATAGTGCCTTGGAGGCCTGTAACATATGAATTTCTAAAGTAACCGCTTAGCTAACATATACAAGTGTAACTATGGTATTACCATTTACTTTTACTTCTAACATGTGATATACCTAGACTTCGGCCTGAGAGCTTCAAGAAGAGAAACTTATGATAATATGAAAGTATCATGGAACTTAACACACAAAGGGGAAAATATAGATACTTATAAGCTTGATGGTACAACGAAGGAATGAAATGTAAGGCAATATAAAGATTCTACTCTCGTATTTCATGAGAATTATACTAACATTGACAGGAGGAGGTACATGACGTAGGGTAGTGCCTTAGCGGCAAGGGAAGGTTTAGCTTACATACCTTAATGCTTTATTAGCTACGATAGTAATTCGAGCCTCAAGTAATTCAACACACGATATTGAAGCCTTTAACCTTCCAACCACTATTTCCTGCTATCCAATACACAATTCACTAGCTACAAGAATAACATATATGTCCATAAGTAAACCGCAGGAGCATTTAGTAACTTATTCCGATAATCTTCACTTATGCCCGAAATTAATTGAACTTCTTATCAAGAATTCAGAGTAAATTCTAACTCTCCCAACTTATACAATTCAAGAGTAAAACTACCCAATAGATAGAAATTCCCAAAAGCTCCTCTTTAAATAAGATTCTCCATTTTTTCCCATTTTCTTTCATGAACCCAATTCAAGTAGTAGTGCAAAGATATAAATTAAACATCTCCAAGATACTTATTTATCGTCAAACTCAAGAAAGGGGAAGAGAATTTACCTTTTAAAATTTAACTCCAACTTTAGGTTATTGAAGTCACCCTTCAAAGATTATTTAAAAATTATTACAAGAATCCTTTCCTCCCTTCCTCTTCTAATGAATTTGCGGATGCCGAGAGAAGGAAAAGAAGTCGAGAACTAGTACTCTAGCTGTCGACTCAAGTTTTCTCTAACGGTCATAATTGATTTTCTAAGTTGGTAAGGAAAAGAAAGAAAACAAAGGGAGTACCTTAATTTCTGATTTCTGGAATCAATTTCCAGTGAACAAGGGAAACATTTAACCCTTTGTTTACTATTACTTAAGGAAATTATTAAATAAAGGGTGGCCCCTACAACACACTTATCATATATATAATATAAAAACACTTCCAAGTCTCTACCTTAGCAGCAATAACGTTATTTACAAATAACATTTATACATAAATATTCTACTCCATTTGTTTTCCTTTGTATAGTAATTTCTTTATAGACCAAAGTTATACTTAATTTAAAATTTTCTCGAGGTGCCACACTTTTTGCCCTACATATTTCCGTTTGACTATCACAATGTATACATACTGGTGCCGAGGTTTAGGCTATAAGAAATATCTTTCAAGGTATTTTGGAGCCATTCATCTTCTTCGTCGACTGTATCTAACATGATAAATTCTGATTCTATTATAAAGTGGGCATTACATGTTTGTTTGAATGATTTTCAAGAGACTGCTTCTCTACCTAAAGTAAACACATATCCACTCATGGATTTTACTTCATTTGATTTGGTGACTCAATTTACATTACTATATCCTTCAATTACTGTTGGATATTTGTTATAATGCAGAGCAAAGTCTTGTGTATGTTTTAGGTATCCCAAAACTCTTTCATTGTCATTCAATGAGTTTGATTGGGATTATTCGTGTACCGACTCAATTTATTAATAGTGCATGCTATGTCTGATCGGTACAATTCATAATGTACATCAAACTTTCCAACACTCTTGCGTAGTCTAACTGTGAGTCACTACACCTTCATTCTTTTTGAAATGCAACGCTCATATCAGATGGAGTCTTGACAATATTGAAATCCAAATACTTGAACTTATCAAGTACCTTTTCATTGTTATGAGACTGTGACAACGCCAACTCTTGTGGAGTTTTATAAATTCTTATCTCTAATATCACGTCAGCAACTCCAAGGTCTTTCATATCAAACTTGCTCTCAAGCATTTATTTCATAGTGTTTATGTCAGAAATGTATCTACTTATGATCAACATGTCATCCACATACAGACAAATAATAACTTTGTGATTTGAAGTGTCTTTAATGTAAACACATTTATCACATTCGTTTATCTTAAAATCGTTTACCAATATGATTTGATCAAATTTTGTAAGCCACTGTTTGGGTGCTTATTTTAGTCCATAAAGTGACTTAACAAGTTTGCACATTTTTTTCCTTTATCAGGAACCACAAAACCCTCGGGCTGTTCCATGTAAATTTCTTATTTCAATTCTCCATTTAAGAATGTTGTTTTCGCATCCATTTGATGGATTTCAAGATCATATACCGTTGTTAATGCAACTAACATCTGAATGGATGTTATCTATGTTACTGAGGAGTATGTGTCTGAAATAATTAAAGCCTTTTTTTGTCTAAAGTTTTTCACAATAAGTCTTGTCTTGTATTTTCCAATAGTACCATCAACATTCATCCTCCTATTGAAGATCCATTTAGAACCTAAAGATTTATTTTCTAGAAGAAGATCAATCAACTCCTAAGTCTGGTTGCTCATAACTTAATCAATAGCACTATTGACTGCCTCTTTTCAAAAGAATGAGTCCGAAAATGACATATCAATTTTAAACGTTTGAGTCTCATTTTCAAGAAGAAATGTTATAAAATTTTATTCGAAGGAAGTTGACATTCTTTGATGTGTAATATGTCTTGGACTCTCATCATTAAGTACATTCTCATCTGTTTTATCTCGAGATCATTTATATCCTTCACCAGATAGCTCATATTCAATTTTATACGGATAAATATGTTCAACTCAACATTATCTGATTTAATTATCATATTTTCATGAATATTTGGATGTTCGGATTTATGAACAAAAAATTGATATGCGTTACTGCTTGTAGCTTATCTGATGAACACACAGTCCACAGTCTTAGGTCCTACTTTTATCCTTTTAGGCATAGGAACTTAGACTTTGGCTAGACACCCCTACATTTTGAAATATTTCAAGTTAGGTTTCCTTTCTTTTGATTTTTTATATGGAATAGAGTGTGTCTTGCTATAGGACACTCTACTGAGTATTCGATTTGTTGTAAAGATAGCTTCACTCTCACAAATTTTGCAATAAACCTGAACTTTTGAGTAAGACATTCATCATTTCCTTCAACGTTTGATTTTTTCTTTCCACAATTCCATTTAATTAAGGTGAATACGGGTCAGTAGTTTGATGAAAAAATTTATTTACTAAACATATTTCGCAAAAGGAGATTCATACTCTCTACCCTTATCACTTCTTCTCATTTTGATCTTTCTTATTTAATTGATTTTCAACTTTATTTTTATATTTCCTAAACATGTCTATTGCTTCATTCTTACCATTTAGCAAATAAACATAACAGTATCTAATGCAATCGTCAAGAAAAGTTATGAAATATTTTTTTCACAATGAGATGGTGTTGACTTATTATCACAAATGTCTGAATGGATCACACCTAAAGGATTGAAATTCCTTGCAACAGACTTATGCGGATGCTTAGCATACTTGGATTCCACACATGTTTGACACTTTGATGTATTGCACTTTAAGTTTGGTAAAACTTCTAAATTAATCAGTTTCTGCAAGGTTTAGTAATTGACGTCTCCTAACCGTTCATACCAAAATTCACTTGACTCAATAAGTAAGAAGTAATAGAACTTTTATAAATTTCAACATTCATTACATTGATCTTAAAAAGGTCCTTGGTGAAAATGCCCTCAGTGAGGTAACCTTTACCTACATACACTTCTCCCTTACTAATTACAACTTTGTCAGAAACAAATATACATTTGAATCCATTCTTATTCAGAAGTGAAGTAGAAACTAAGTTCTTCCACGACTACGAAACATAAAGAACATTATTGAGTGTCACCACCTTACCCAATGTCATTTTCAAGCAAATCTTGCCTGTTACTTCAACTTTTGCCATAGCAGAGTTAGCCATGAATATCTTTTTATCAGCTTAAGTCGGAGCGTACGATGCAAATAATTTTTTATTGGCACATATGTGGCGGCGGCACCTGAATCAATCCACTACTCTCTAGAATTTTCAACTAAGTTGCACTCCGAAAGCATAGCACATAGATCGTCCACTTAATCTTTAAATTCAGTCATGTTGGCTTGATCCTTTTACTGCCCTTTTTGGGAGACCAATAATTTTTTGACTTGTGACCAACTTTGCCACAATTAAAGTAATATCCTTTGGAATTAAAAAAAAATAAAAAAAGTAAATAATTTTTAGGAAACTGACCACTTGTGGTCGAGTTTTATTAAAAAAAAATTTTTATGTATAATCTAATATATTATTTTTTGAAACTACACTGATCACACGTAGTCAATAAATAATATAATAATAATAATAATAAAAATCAATCAATCTTAGATTTTGTGAAAAAATTACATTAAAAAATATTTCAAACAAAATAAACAAATTATGTTAAACATAATCTTTATCTTTTACTTATGTTTCAATATATAAAATAAATATTTTCCTTTGTATATACATTAAATAACGTTAAACAAGCATAATCTTTGTATAATGAATATGTATATATATATCATACCGTTGAGATAATAATGTTATGCTACTATTGCAGTCATAATAATCTATATATATATATATATATATATATATATAAAGGAAGAATGTGAAGGTGGTGATGTGGCATGCTTCTAAAACCACTATTCACATTTATCTTTTTTGTGGGTTTTTTTGAGCATTTTTTCCCCTTTTGAAAAGATGAAAACTCAACTAAAATTTTTATATATTAGCTAGCCACATTTAACTCATCATCAATTCTATTAATCTTATATGCTTTACGTTTCTGTAGTAATTTATTTTTATTGATAAGGTGAGTATCAAACCAGTAATTATTAGCATTTAAAAGTAAGTTTCATTGTAAATAAATATTAAAATGTGAAAATTTATGACATTCAATAGCATTTACCATATCAACCACTATGCATATCTGTAAGTGCAAATGTGTGAGAAAATCAGTAGAAATTCCATTAGAATGATATCCGCCGGCTGTTTTCAATCAAATAAAAAAAATTCAACATTTTATTGTTGTTGAACAAATGGGAAAGTACTTAAGGAAGAACAAAAAAGGAGGAGAAGTATCTCTACTTGGTGTGCTTACAAGAGCAAAAGCTTTAGCTCTTAAACGTGTACCGACGATGATGGTGGCGGCGACGATGATAGCGGTGGAGGATTAGGTAACGGCGGTGATGGTGGGTCCTACCTATAGCTAAGGAGTGGTAGGTTGGTTAAAACCCTTTATGGTTCTTGAAGGAAGAAAGCAGAAAAAAATGGGGTTTCCAAAAATGCTAACCCTAAGGACCGTGGAGAGAATTTGTAGGAATTTGAAGGTAGAAAAAGGTGCGGGGTTTTATTTTTTCTGTTTTTCAAAATTTACAAAAAAATCTTATGCTTTGTTTGGTTGCAAAATTTATAAATTTTTTGAGGAATTTTGTGCTTGGTGTTTACTAATTTGCATGTTTATGTATCTTGCTTTGTAAAGATTAGAGCTTTATGTAGTATGTGGATCCATCCTGCTATATTTTTCTTTAAAAGAATTTTCATTTTTTACTGTTTTTGTACTGTGTTTTTGCTTCAAATTATTTTGTCATCACTAATTTTTTTTGTTGTTTGTTGCAAAAATAGATTAAAGAATGTTATTAATTTATTTTCTCTATTTATTAGAGAGGATAGTCTCTAATAATTATACATGTCACAATGAAATATAATGTGACATCAAAATAACATTGTCGTTTGAAAATATATATATAGGCCGACCGTGTTTGTGATGATTCGTAAGGATACAATATAACTATCAAATTTTACGTTGTCTTGATACTGTTCTATAGAAGCAGGTGGTTAGTTCTAAAAAGATATATGAAACATCAAAAAACATGAAAAAAAAATCTAAAAATCTCAAAAAGAGAAAGATGAGATTTATCTTTGGACGAGGAGTACATTGCGGATGAATCTGTAGTCCTCTATATATAGAGAATATAATGCGTGTCCCTTATCATCTGTTGATAGGAGTAATCTGTAAAATAAAAATAAAATCAATACGATTAGTAAAATTTGTCTAGATCCCCTCTCTATCCACATTTAGTTTCTTTTAATACTATAAATTTGACACAAAATAGTCAATGAATAGGCAAAATGACCCAAAGGTTCAAGGCTCTTACTAAACCTTTCAGTTAATCCAGTTAGCAGCGATAAAGGACGAAGAAACAAAATCGCCTCTGAACAATACCCTAAGAGCCGCACTCTCAAGTGTCCATAGGCTGCAACTCTTCAAAGAATGTTCGCAGAGACAATTTGGAATTTGACACTAAAAAAAAATTATACCTTCTAGAAGTGACACGTCAAATATCGTGTGAAGAGGAAACTGAAAATCATATCCCTGAAACAAAAATAATTCAGAAATACAACAGAAAGGACTGCTAACAAATTAACATCAAACTGGTTTCATCCATAAAAAAAAAGGCAGTTCGATTTCTCGGAGATTGTTTTTGGGGCTTGAACCCATGACCCCTTAATCACGTGACAACAACTTTACCAGTTGCTCCAAGGCTCCCCTTCACCCATCAAAGAATAATACATTTACAATCATCTATCGATAGCTAGGTGACTTTGTCAAATTTAATTATGTTTAATTTCTTAATGCTTTAATTATTTCAAAAATTAATTTTTTTATTATTTTTAATTTTCTTATGCACATAGAAAGTTCAACATATAAAATAAAAATTTTCTTTCTTAACAAAAACAAAGAGAATGGTTTCAACAAGGTAAGAAACATCTTTAAAAGATCAAAGACACTCAGATGATTTAAAATTATAAAAATTACAAAATATAAATACAATTAATAAGTTGAATTAAGACTCTTTTAAGAATATTTTTAGCGGTCAATATTTTAAAAAAATATTTTATATATTTAATAAGATATTTTACGACTGCGCGAAGCACGGTCGAGTTCACTAGTATATATATAAAGGAGAATTGTACTCCATCCTATGTGGCATGTCTAAGAAGCCTCTAATGTCATTTATCTTTTTTCCCCTTTTTTTGAGCTTTTTTTTATTTTATTTTAAATTTTTTGCTCTATTTTTTTTTAATGTTATAATAATAAATGACTCTATAATTGATACTCCACATCCTAATTACATAGTTTTATTGTTTCAATCACCCAAATTCCTTATTTATGAAGGAAAAAGAATTGGAAAAGTCTTTAGCAATTTCTATTTATTTTTTATTTATTTATTTTTAAAATTTTTAATGTCTAAATATTTTGGTTAATTCTTTATTCTTCTTCAATAATTAGTGTGATTAATTTGTATTAGCTTTATTAACAAAATTTATAAACTTTCTATCTCCCCACGTCAAAGATGATCACTAACTTATTTTTTAACTTTTCATCTTCTCCTCTAATTATTTATACTTTTTGATGACATTCAACCCTTTTCTATCAATTGTGGAGGAGAAGTCATTGCTTCCCTTCATAATTCCTATAAATTTTTATCTATTTATGTTATGGAGATTTTTTTTTTCGTAATTATCTTTCTTTCTTCTTAATCTTTTATACTTACGAGTTATGGGATAATAATTATTGTTGTGCAAGCTTGATCTTTTTAGCTTTTCCGCAAAATGCATATGAATTGTATTATTTTAAAATTTTGATCTTATCATTTTTTTTTGTATTGCGATTATGGGTTGTCACGTTTTAAATTTGATCTTCTTTATTTTTCTTTCAGGTATATGTAAACTCAAGGAAAGTATTGAAGCTAACAAACAAGTGGAAGATTATTTATTTTCATTTTTCTTCCTTCTTTGAATTTGTTTCTTCATTTTCCATTAAGTATGAATTTCATGTATTTCATAGTTATACTCTTTATTAGGGGTGTACATAGGTCGAGTTGGTTCGTTTTTTCATTAAAATATAACCAAACCAATAATGTCGGTTTTCTAGATCTATAAACCAATATACAATCGGTTTTAAAATTTCGATTTTAGTTGTTGTTTTTTATTTTTTTCGGTTTTTCGATTATCTCGGTTTTTTACAATTATAATGTGATTGAAGAAAAAAATTAAATGTTTTCACTAAAAAGATATAAAAAAAAATGGTCATAGAGTAGTTTCAATTAAAATTAAGTTGGCAAATTACTAAGACGTCTAAACTACTATCTCTCAAAGTAATATTATGTGGATACCCAGTGGTTCAATTTCTTAGTCATTAGTCGCAGTAGCTTATCTGAAAGTTCCCTTCACATAAAATGTGAGCATACAAAAGAATGAAGAATTGGAGATAACTTATTAAAAACTTAACTCCATAAAGTAATTAACTATAACATAATTCCATAAAAAAAAAAAAAAGAGAAAGAAGAGAAACAAACCTGAATCACAACTTAACGAACGAATGAACAAAATGTAAAGTGAAGCAATGAAGAGTTTTAGGTTTTTATATGGCAAAAATTCAGATATAGGTAACTTTTAGTCCATAATTACAAGACATGGTTAATGTTTGCATAGTTACAAAACATAGATATACCTTAAATTCCTCTCTTTCTCTCACTTTTTCTCGCCTCTCTCCTCCTTCTCTCTCCCCTCCTCCATTCCTGTCCCTCTATTGCCCCCCCCCCCCCCCCCTTCTTTCTCATTCTTTTATTTTTTATAATTTCAAGAATTGTATATTTGTATATAAACTATGCAAAATGTATATGTACACACTCAATATAAATTCTGCAAACTGTATATATACAGATATATAGTTATTTAATATGCACTATAATAATATACAAGCATTTAGATATACAATTGAAAAATAAATAAATGTATATATACAATTAACAACTTATACATATATGACTTATATAATTGACATATATGACTTATACATATACGACTTATTCAATTGACTTATACATATAAGACTTATACAATTATATCATATATACAATTAATATACAATTTATACATATGCGCATATATATACATATACAATTAACAACTTATACATATATGACTTGTATAATTGACATATACAATTGACATATATGACTTATACAATTGACTTGCACATATACTACTTATACAATTACATCATATACACAATTAATACACAACTTATACATATACGCATATATAATTGACACATAATATATAATTGATAACAATTTAGTTGAATTGAGAAAATAATGATTGAACTAAGTTATCTCAATCAAAATTTAAGAAAGGATTGCAAAATATAAAAAATCAAAAAAATAAATTAAATCTAATATCAAAAATACTGAAAATTACCTCAAATCTTCAATAAATATTCTAAACGGATTTTATGTGGTGACAAATCCGCAAAAAAGGTTCTCCAAAGTAAAATCAAGGATGATATCTTGTGATATTAAAGTGATTTTGAGAGAAAAATAAGGAGAAAAAAAAGTTGAAGAAGGTCTCTTGAAGAACACTATTATGATGTTGTCAATGTTGTTGTTTCTTTAATGTAAAATCAAGGATATTAGAGTGATTTTGAGAGAAAAATAAGAAAAAAAAATTGAAGAAGATATCTTCAATAATCGTGCGTTTTGATGTTCCCATTGTTGCCTTTTTTTTGCCAATAGAACAAAAAAAATAATTTTAAACTACCAAATAACTATGAATTGTAATTTTTTAAAACATTAACCATACCATGTAATTAATATAGTATTTTGTCTATAATATATAATTTTTTCTTTTTATATTAATATTGGGCTTTATATTAATTTGTTACTAATGGACAAATATTATAATTAAAGGCCCAAGAATATATATCTATTTTCTGAATATAAAAAAGTAATAAAAATAATTAGAAAGTAGATTATAAGTAATATTTTTTTACGTATAAAAAATTTAAATTTAAATTATATATATTATGTCGGTTCAGTTTGGGTTCGGTTTGATTTTATTTTTGCTAATACCAAACCAAATCAAGAATGATCGGGTGTTTTTTGCCAATGCCAAACCAATCAAACCAAATCATAAGTCGGCTGTTTTCCTCGGTTTGGCTTGATTCATCGGTTCGGTTTGACTGAACGGTTCGGTTTGTACACCCCTACTCTGTATATACCTACGTCCTCCGTTCCTTTCTTTTTAAGTTTTCACTAATATATGTCTTACTAAATCTTTAATATTTGTAATAATTTATGTGCCTCTTAATTCTAAAATAATTAACATTTAAAGGTAAAGTTGGAAAATAATTATTCGTATTCTCTCTTGATTTTTTAAACTAATAAATATTTAGAAGCAACTATTTTTAGTATATATGACAACAAAGTAACGAAGGGGTATATAGTTAGGAGTATATAGTCGGCTCTCTTTTATATATAGACAAACTTTACTTTTACGGTAAATATTATAATTAACATCTACTACACCATATTTTTTTAAATTTATTTTTAAATTTAATAAGATGATATATGTTCTTATATATATATGTGTATATGTTTTAATTGTGGTATATAGCATGATTCATTCATTTTTACTATTCTCATTACTTTTCCTTTGATTCAATTCGCTCCAACTTGACTTAGGTGACATATCAAGAAAGCCAAAAAAGAATTATATTTCCTTATCCAGTCTCGTGTCCTATACCTTTTATTTTGCTTATCATCAACTTTTTATATATTTTTTCAATAAATTTAAATTTTTTGTATTTGTAAGAAATTTTTTTTTAGACTATGGTGAACAAGTACACTAATTACTTTATAGTTACCTATATTCATTGCTCAATTAAAAAGAAAATGCATTAAGAACATTAAATAATTATTAGTTTAAAAACCTTTCCTCATCCTACTAATTTAATCCGATTAAACTTAGTTCTAAAGATGCAAAAAGAAAAATGATAAAAAAAAATTAATTTATTTTATTGAAAACATGCAAAATCTCAAATTTAATATTGTACTATAAGATTTAAAATTCGTAAAAATTCAAAGGTCACACACAACAAAAGAAACGTCTTGATACTAATTAATATTATTAATAATTAACAATTAATGGTAAAATAAATAAGAAAAATGACATTTGGCAACTGCATGTATATAATGGGTCTTGGGTGTTCATGTTTTATTTATGTATTCAAGTTTCTATGTGTGTGTGTATTTATTATAAATTATATATTAGAGTCTCGGATACTCCTATTAGGTTGTATTTCCTCCAATTCTAAATAAGTGGTATGCTTAATTTTTTTTTGGGTATGAATATTTTATTTGTTGAACTTTTTATAATTGTCTTCGGATTTTTCTCTGTTTGTTATTTTCCTTTTTAGTTTCCATTAACATAGCTTTATTTGCAGATTTTTCTATTTCTTCTTCTCTCTCTTTGTTTCTACATTTAGTGAGTGGTGTTGCTTTCTAGATTTTGTTTATAATTATTTATTTATTTCTTTATTTTAGGTTTGTTGTTTTTTTGCTAATTAATTTTTACATGTTTGTTAACTAAACATTATCATTTAAAGATAGCAAGAAAGAAACCTGTCTTTGAGATTTTTTTTTTTGGATATCCTATTTAGTGGTCGACATTCATATTGGAGACTGATTTATCTTGATTCACGCTAAAATATTTCATTATGAAGATAAAATACTCCCTACCAAAGACGATCTCATACTCAAGACTCAACTGGTTAAGAATGGAGGAACATACCACTCCACCAGAACCTTTGATTGTGAAGTTGACCAACCTGACGAAGTTGCCTTTTCTCACTTCATGCATGCCAAGCAACAGTTAAAGTGAACATTTACTATTTTTTGATGATGTCTCTCTGTATTTAAAGTTTCTATAATACTCCCTTATTTTTTTATGTTAGGGTACTTGAATTAAGAAATTTTATTTTAAAAATTAAGGATTTTTGTCTAAAATATCCTTAATTAAATATTGTGTACATCATAAGACTTGCAGGTTGAATTAGAAATATTTCTTGAGAAAATTGGTGAAAAAGAATTAAATAGCTTGATTTTATTTTGGTTCATTATTTAGAAGCTAATTTATTTCTGATAGCAATCAAAAGTGAAAACAACAATAAAAATTAAGATCAACAATGAATTTCATTAGGCTGAATACATAGGTGACTTCTTAAACTGATCTGAATTTTTCATTTAGATCCCCAAATTAAAAGTTATATTATCTGTTAAATAAATACTTGAACTGAAATCAAATAATATCTATTGAGTTCACATTATTTTCTTTCAACTAACTCAAAAAATAAAATTCAGTCAACTCATAGAATCAAAATCATGAAGTGTGTTTTTAAAAAATTAACTAATTTATTTTAAAATCGTGCGAAGCGTGACAAATTTCACTAGTATAATACATAATCGATAATTCATTAGAATATAATGAACGTGTTCTATTATAAGGTAATATACTTGTGGATGTGATGTATATAGTACGCAATCAAGAGTTCATATATATAAATATCTTTTTTTATATACACATAATATATATATGATGTAGTGATCGATTGATGAACGATGTAGTCAAAATCTAGTAGAATCTATCCAAACATATTGAATACCTTGATTTGAAACAACAGAAGTAATAATATATATTGTACGTTGAAGTTATATTAATGTAAGCTAATCAAATTAATCGATCACTCATCAGAGTATGTATATGAAATACGTCGCATTATATTATTGGATAATATACTCGTGTACGTATGTGATGTATATAGTAAATATTTAGAACTTGATATAATCGATAGTGTGTATATGCGTGTGTATGTATAGGTATATATATAGTATATACATATTATATAGTGAAGGTATATTAATGACATAAGATAAACTAACTGATAATTCATCTGAGTATATGTGAAATACACTGTATATTATTATCGGATCGTAAAATTGTGTATGCATGTGATGTTTATAGTACGTATTTGAAATCCAATAGACAACTGAATATATGTATATATATATATATATATATGTATATCTCGTGTAGTGACATAAGCAGTACTAATAGTAATCTAGATAACTGAATCTATATATCAAAATATTTTGAATAATACGTTGATATCATACTAGTGAGGAAATAGATATTATATCAATGTCGCTTAAATTAAAATAAAAAATATTATAATTACAATAATTAAAAATTTAAATTACTTTTAAAGTGTAAATTCACTATCAATAACACAAAAGTTTGACAGGGAGAGTATTATAAATTAAAATAACAAACAACTTAAATAGTAAATTACAACGTCGAGGATGACATATTGATTAGGATAAAGGGATATTACTTGAAAATTATGTTGAAAGTCGTATAATTCATATGCTTTCTTTCAACTGCCTGTTTGCTCCGTGATTTTACTATATCGCCCCTAATTAATTATTATATGATATTTACGTTTTAAAAAATTAATAATATTTAATAAAAAATAAAATAGATATTTATAAAGTAAAATAGACATTTATGACATGACTGTTTCAACTGCTTCAACTGTAATTTTACTATATCACCTATAATTAATTATTATGAGTCATCTAAGTTTTTAAAAATTGATAATCTTGATGTTTTAAATTAATTTGACATCTTATTTGAGGCACACTTAAAAAAAAATTACAACTACTTTTATAACAATTTTGTCATATCAATTTAATTAGTTATTAAGTTATTCAAGGCGTGTCGGTTTCATAAAGATAATAATATACTGTTGAAGTTATAATATAATAATATAAGCTAAATTAAACGACAATTCATCAGAATAAATATAAAATATGTTGTATTACGAGATAATATGCTTGTGCATGTGATGTATATAGAACATATTCGAAGTTAATGGTCAATCAAATACACACACACACACACACACACACATATATATATAGATAGATACGTATATATATATATATATATACGTATCTCTCCCGTAGTGATGTACATAGTAGTCAAAAGCTAGCTAACTGAATATATCTATCCAAATATTTTGAATAATATGTTAACATCATATGATCAAGGTAATAATACACTATTGAAGTTATAATAATGAAGCTAATTAACTGATAATTCATCAGATTAATACGTTGTATTATGATATATATATATATATATATATATATATATATATATATATATTTAATATCATATTTAAAAATTAATTAATCAAAAATTGTTTGTAGAATACGAAATGCATTGACATTATTATACGATTGACATTATTAATTTTATTTACATAATTTATTTATAATTAATTTGAAAATAATATTTTTATTTTTTTAATATTAATTTTATATTGTTACTATACTTATTAAATATAAACTTTATTCAATTCAATTTTCCTACTTTATTTAAATTCTGGACATGTTATACTCAAGTGTCAATTGAGTTTAATTGGACTCAATAGA
This sequence comes from Capsicum pubescens, assembly GCA_030864215.1. Lineage (NCBI taxonomy): Eukaryota > Viridiplantae > Streptophyta > Magnoliopsida > Solanales > Solanaceae > Capsicum > Capsicum pubescens. The sequence continues at coordinate 83,592,787 of CM061544.1, read as the reverse complement.
AATCCCCAATTCAATTTTTTTCCACCTATACTTAGTTGTTGTATTCATTTTCTCGAAATCTCATAGAGAAAATAATCAAAAGATGTGACCTTGATTAATTATTCTTATTATTACATTTATGCCCAGCTTATTTCAAATTTATTATCGGTAATTTTTATATAATATTTTTTATGTGATATACTCGTGTATGTGATGTAATATACCCGTATAATCTTACTTTTTTTATACAAAGTGCAAAAATTATTCAATTACTGTGAGGGTATAAAAGTTTGAAACCTCAATATGAAATAGATATTGACGTGTCAGATCCATGATTTTTAAAATATATAAATTATTTTATTACTTTTAATATCATTTTTTTATAATTTATTAATATTTTTTACAGAATCTTGTTAATATTTATCAAATCATTTTTGTGAATACGCACACTTGCAATTTACAAATACATTGTCTATTATTATTATTATTATTATTATTATTATTATTATTATTATTATTATTATTACTATTATTATTATTATTATTATTGTTGTTATTATTATTATTATTATTATTATTACTATTATTATTATTATTATTATTATTATTATTATTATTATTATTATTATTATTATTATTATTATTATTATTATTATTATAGCAGTCAATTGTATTTAATTTTTTCTTTTTGTTTAAATTTTATGCCAAATTGATGATATGTTTCCATATGATTCACTTGGTATTGTTTATGCATATATTTGTTGAGCAAGTATCTGAGGTGTCCTGGTTATAAACTTATTTTTTCTTGTTTGATAGGTAGTTTAAATGTTTTGTTACAGTGCATGGCTTACAATTTGTGGACTAGCGTGTTTTTTCTCTTTGCTTATGTAAGCTGATGATAGCCCCATGCTTGTTGAGTAAAGTAGCCTACATTTTTGCAGTGCAATGCATCCAATTTTGTGCTGTAGATTGTGCTTGATTTTTGTGATGTATCCAGGAGAACAATATTGTGTTATTTCGGTTTAAAGTGTGATCACTTGAGTAGTGAATTAGTGACTCGAAAATATTTAAGTTTAGGTAGTTGAAATGTGAACTTGTCAATTGAATTTACTAAAGTGTGGTCACTTGAGTAGTGAATTAGTGATTCGAAAATATTTTAGTTTAGGTAGTTGAAAGGTGAACTTGTGTTTTGAATTTACTAAAGTGTGGTCACTTAAGTAGTGAATTAGTGACTCGAAATTTTTTAAGTTTAGGTACTTGAAATGTGAACTTGTCAATTGAATTTAGTTTAGGTAGTTGAAATGTGAACTTGTGTTTTGACTCGAAAATGGTTAAGCATAGTTACTTCAAAATGGCTAAGGATAGTGACTTGAAATGTCGATTAACTATTTGAAAATAGTTTGAGTGTAGTGACTTGAAATGTGTACTAGTGAATAAGTTATTTGACAATTATTAGGTGTAGATTGTAGTGAATTAAAAATGATTAAGTGTAGGTATTTGAAATTGCGAACTTGTGACTTGAAAACGGCTAAGTGTAGTTACTAGAAATTGTGAACTAGTGACTTAAAAATAGTTAAGTGTAGTCACTTAAAATGTGAATTAGTTAATTGAAAGTGGTTAAGTGCTTGTTTGGGATTGCTTATTTTCCAAAATAAGCACTTATTTTGAGAAAAAAAAAAACACTTTTTAAAAAAAGAAGGGTGTTTGGTAAACTTGCAAAAGTGCTTTTAAAAATAAGCAGAAACAGTTTTTCTGCTTCTGGGAAGAAGCAGAAAATTTCTGCTTTTCAAAAAAAGCAGAAGCAGAAGCAGAAAATTTCTGCTTTTCAAAAAAAGCAGAAGCAGAAAATTATTTTTTCATGACAAAAATATCCCTATCACACACACACACATATATATATATATTCCTTATTAATTAATTAACATATCTTACAAGTTTGATTAACATTTGATTTTTAAAATTTTACATTTCATATTTACGTCATAATTCTTTATGATTTATATATTGTTATTTTATTTTCACTCATTTTCTTTAAATAAATTTGAAAAAATCATTGATGATGATGACTAAATAATATATTTTTTTTTATATTTTATTATTAATGATAACAATTGACAGACGAATCATGTTACAAGATTGTATTTTAATAGCACATGCAATTTTTTTTCCGAATATTTAATTTTAAATAAATAATTCATGAAAAATGACATATTTGTTACAATATATATATATATATATATATATGTAAAATAACAGATAGAATAACACAATAAATTTTGATACAGTAAAAATATATACATTCGTAGTAAATTTTGACACAGTAAAAATATATTTTAAAAAATAATAAATAACAGATAGAATTTCATTTTAAATATTTGTTATCATGTAGTATACATAAATGAATTTGGTTACTTAGTTTTAGAATTGACACGATAAAAATATGTCCAAAAGAAAAGGTAAAAAATAACAGATATTATCTCATTTAGATATTTGTAAGCAGGATTATAGTGTTTGCTTACTTTTAGTAAATTTGACAAAGTAAATGTATCAAAAAAAATAAGGAAACAAAAAGAAGATAGATTCTAATTTTAAAATAAGGTAACAAAAACCAGATAGATTCAATTGATCTATACAATTGAAAGAACATTTGAAGTTTGAAAAAATAGATTTGCTCTCCTACGTTCAATGTCATCTTTTAAATTCGACACTCAAGTTCATTTTGTTACAACTACTATTGCTATACATAATTTCATACAACAACACTCTACTACTGATAAATACTTTAACTATTATGTTAACGAAGACATCATCACAGAGATCGAAGAAGCAGACCAATCTCTTGGTATACCTTCAGAAATACAAGACAGACGTTCTACAAATATGGAGACATTGCATGATAAAATTAGAGATGAAATCATTGAAATTTTTTGTGATGTATGAAGGACTAATTATTTTTGTCGTTAATCTTTTCATATGTAGTGATTTAATTTATGAAATAACTTTTGTATTCATTTTTGTTTGATGTTTTAAGTAATATTTAAATTATTTAAGTAATATATCACCATTTAATTTTTTTAATGTATTTATGTATATAAATATTGATTGAAAATTTTAGAGTACATACTTTTTAATTAAATAAATAATATTTAATTAAAAATATTATGATAGATATTTAAAATAAATTTTCTCTATTGATTTTAGTAATAAAAGTCTATTGATAGATGTCCTTTTTGATCATTTATCTCAAAAAAATACTTCTTGAAAAAGATTATCCAAACACAATTTGATTATCAAAAACACTTTTCAAATTAATTTACCAAACACAAACTGTTTTTTTTTTAAAAGAACTTTTTCGAAAAGCCATTTTATAAAAGTGTTTCTCAAATAAGCAGTTTTGTAACAGTAATCCCAAACGGGCTCTAAGTATAGTGATTTGAAATGAATGATTAAGTATAGTTATTTGAAATGTGAAGTAGTTACGTGAAAATGGTTAACAATAGTTATCTGAAATGTGAAGTAGTTACTTGTAAATGGTTTAAGTATAGTGACTTGAAATGTGAATTAATTATTTGAAAATGGTTAAGCGTAGTGACATGCAATACGAATTAGTTATTTGAAAATGGTTAAGTGTAGTGACTTGAAAGGTCTACTAGTTATTTGAAAATAGTTAAATGTGGTGACTTGAAATGTGTACTAGTGACTTGAAAATGGTTAAGTATAGTGACTTGAAATGTCAATTAGTTATTTGAAAATGGTTTGAGTGTAGTGACTTGAAATTGATTAAGTGTAGATAGTTGAAATGGAATTTTTTGTGTTGAATGTAGTTTAGTGTGGTAACTTGGGAGGTGACTTAGTCACTTGAAATTGATTAAGTGTAGGTACTTGAAAGGTGAATTTATCATTTTGAAGGTAGTTTAGTTTGTTTTTTTGGGAGGTGACGTACTTGAAATTGATTAAGTGTAAATAGTTGAAATGTGAATCTTTGTTTTGAATGTGGTTTAGCTTGGTAACATGTGAGATGACTTAGTCACTTGAAATTGACTAAGTGTAGGTAATTGAAACGTGGATTTTTGTTTTAAATGTAGTTTAGTTTGGTAACATGTGTGGTGACTTAGAGATTTGAAATTGATTAATTGTAGGTACTTGAAAGGTGAATTTATCATTTTGAAGGTAGTTTAGTTTGTGTTTTTGGGAGGTGACTTAGCTTGCAGTAATGACAGAGAAGAACCACAACCACCTCTGCAGCCTGCAGCATCTGAAGACGAGCAATTCTTTAGCAGGACCGACATCTATGCAGGTGCTGCATTGGGCTTTGCAGTGAGTGTGTCAATGATATTTCTACTGCTCTTGGTTTCCAAAAGATGAAGAAAATGTTACAACAAGATGGTTGATGGACTAGTTCTCAGGGTGTTTAGCAATGTTGATGTAAAGAAACGACGTGCTAATAGCATCGGTGAAATATATCGGAAAAAGAAAGCAGGGAAATACCACGGCCAAGTTCAAAGATCGCGCAGATGATTGAAGGCTTTCAGTTCTTGTTTCTATCAGACACCATATCGTTACATGTAGCTGAATGTCAGCATTTGCCTGGATTGAGTGTGTGTTCGTACCCACCAGCCTTTTTGTTGTAATTTAAGGTGTATTACTGCACTAACTTTGTACCAAATGCATGTTTTCTAAACTTAGTTTGTATGGTAGTTACGCTTTTCCTGAAATCCAGTGTGCACCGGTTGTTTCATTTTTCTACCTGAATTATCATAATTTACATATTAAACACACCTAGTGGAGTAGATAGTGATAATCTAGATAGGAAAAGGGAAACTGATAGTTGGTCTAATCAGCTTCGAAGTGTGTTTTAGGCATAGATATTGATAGTTCGGATAGGAAAAAGAAACACCCTGTTAGTTGAGGCGTGAAGCTCGCACAAAAATGATAGCTCAGGTGTGTTTTTCCATTAACTAAAATTTGTTAGCATATCTGTAAGTCAAGGGAGAGACAAGAAAAAAGACCAAAAAAAGAGAATGACTTCATAGTTAATAACAATCTTATTGCTTACATAATATAACTAATTAATGTAGATCGATGTCCAACACCACCTTAAAAGGATTACACTACTAATTAATTTAGATAATAGTATTCTCATCATCTGAATCTTCTGCAAAACAATCCATGAAAGGCTGCAGAGGTGGTTGTGGTTTTTTAAAAATTAATTAATTACAAAAACCGATCACCTGCGGTTGATTTTTTTAAAATTAATTAATTATATTAATTAAAAAACGACCACACGTGGTCGGGTTTGTAAAAATTAAATAATTAATTTAAATAAAAATACCGACCACATGTGGTCGGTTTTTTTAAAATTAATTAATTAATTTAAATAAAAACCGACCATTCGTGGTTGGTTTTATTAAAATCAATCAATTAATTTAAAAACAAAACCGACCACTTGTGGTCGGTTTTATTAAAATTAATTAATTAATTTAAAAATAAAACCAACCACTTGTGGTCGGTTTAATTTGAATTTTTTATTTTTAGTTTTTTTTCTTTTTTTAAAAAATAATATTGAATTTTAAAAATATATATATATTTATTTTTAAAAAAATGACCACACGTGGTCGGTTTTGAAAAAGCTACCACGCTTTTACCGATCACGCATTTTGATCGATTTTGTGGTTGGAAATGCAGAAAAACCGACCACATGTGGTCAGTTTTCCTGATTTTTTTAGTAGTAATCTTTTGTTGTCACCTTTTAAAATAAACTTTACAAAACTTTTGGATTTTTTCGTTGGTGCCATGATGGGTGCAACATTCGAACGGCTTGAAGTAGCAATAGTTGTTGCTGCGATATTTGTCATTCCATCATTAACTTGATTTTCAACAATTATTTTTGCTGTCACAAATAGACAATCAATTTAGTATGTTAGAATACTAACTATAAAGTTTAAAACTTTAAACAACTTATTTCTAATTTAACAACGAAGTTTTTATGTTCTTCTAATCGTCAATTGAATGAAATTTAACTCATGATGAAGTTTTTTATTTTCAAATCGCTATTAAGTTCAAACAGACTAGAAAGTCAAAAGTTTTAATCTCCATAAACCCAAAAATACAAATTATAATAAATTCTTTAAGATTGTTATAAACTGGGTACAAAATCTATATTTAAGAAGATGGACTTCAACACTAAGTTCAAGAACAACTTCAAGAACTACAAAGAAGTTTCAACAACTTCAAACACAAGTTCAAATAATGTATGAACTATCAAAATGAAGTTTCTACTATTTTTTGGAGAACTAGTAAAACCAACGTAAAGAAAGTAAGATGAAGATAGAAAATGATAGAATCAAGTCCAACGAATTCACGATGTGTCCTCAAGATATTTATTCCCTCAAGTACCTCAGAAAAAAAGCAGGTATTTATAGCCAAAAGGTGATGTTTCAGAAAGGAAGCAATGGTTTATCAATAGTGCACTATTTTGAAACGACACCCAACCTGCGCGGGCAGGTGGCGTTTGCTGCAAACCAAAACGTCCTGCGCTAGACCTACGTTCGACCTGCGCGCATTGGTCATCATTTTGCATCAGTTCATTTTGAAACAGTACCTCGAAGGAGCATGTTCCTTCGAGGTGCGTTGTGACTGCGTCCGCAAATGGAGAAATATTTTTTATCTGATTTTTTGATTAAAAACTTCACTTATTTTCAAGTTTTAAATAAATTTTATCCAAAAAGATGATCGAGATCCAAATTCAAAGTCGAAGCCAAGCGATGATGATGATGCGAGACATATCTTGTTCTTGCCTTACTATCCGATCCTCATGAAGGAATACTTCTCAAGATAATATAAGAAAACTCCTTTCTATATCAATCACTTTACTTTTTTAAAGTGAAAACTCATTCTACTTTTCCGTCTATTATTCATTTATATATACACTTAGAATATGACAAGTAAAATAGAATTTCATTTAAGAAAATAATGACAAATAAAAGCAAACAATGAAAATAGTAAAGTCATAAAACTAGTATATCTTTTGCATATTAACATAGCTGGACTTTACTTATAATAATAGTATAGTTCAAATTGTTTACAACTATAGCATTATAATCATTGGTGCGCAGGTTTTATCATTGTAATGAGTAAAATTCAGTAACCATGCCTTAAATTAAGTGAGATTCTAAATACTCCCTCCGTTTCATTTTAGTTGGTCCTCTTTCTAAAAATATTTGTTTCAGTTTAGTTGTCCTTTTTTATGAAATCAAGAGTATTTTGTTATGTTCTTTCAATACTACCCTCAACATTAAATGACTAAACAAAGTATGTTTACTCAAATTTATATTTTAAAAGCATAATTAATAAGGATAATTTGATAAAATAAATCCCTAATAAATGTTTTCTTAAGGGGAGTGTCAAGTCAAAAAGGGTCAACTATTTTAAAACGAAGGGAGTATCAGTTTAATATTCAAAAAAAGAAAAAATGATTTTATTAATTAATACTCAAGCATTCAATGACCTTACATCAAATTAAGTCAATGCTGACAGGAAGCTGGTCAGTTATCTTCTTGGTTTTAACAATCTTGTGAAGTGCTATTGAATGAAGTGTTTCCATTTTCTTGTCTATTTTTTCTTACCTCCAATGAGTAATATTGGTAGTTGATGTAGATATAAATTGGATGGGAATTTGGTTTTGTCAATCTTATGCAAAGTTACCTGTTGCCTTCTTCATGCAAGTAAATTGAATTGTCTTCAATTACTAGTCTATATGTTATTCTTTCACGATAAGAGCGATATTGGTAGTACTTTCATGCTAAAACTCTCTTGAATTTAATGTTCAATTCTAGGTATTGACCACTACTTGGCAATTATCATCTTTTTAATTTTAAATCTTGGGGATAGAGTCAAAATACTTTTAAATTATTTGAAATAGATAAACTTTACCATTTGTTACGTTTTTTCTAAAAAATACTCCCGTCGTTAGTTAACTAGCTAAAAAGTGCCTCCCCAACTAGCCAAATAGTTCGGAAAAGAAATGAACAATAAATATTTAATAGGAACTGACTAGGAAATCTTAATAGTTTAATTGATTGACTATCTGGATTTTTATCATGTTGGCGCAAATTCAATTTCATAACTTGTAATCTCCATATTTTCCTTCATCCCATCTCCTTAGTTGAGATATTTGAGATAGCTTTCTTGCCCCAATTTTAAAAAATAAATAGAAAATAACTTGAATATTGTACATAATGATGTAGGGAAGAAAAGAGATGGGTAAACTGTAGGGAAACAAAAAATTAATTGTACTATTGGGGGACAGAATTATTGTGCAAAAGAATGCATGTTTTTAAAGAAAGATTGAAGTCCTTATATTTTTGGAACTATTAGATGTTGCACCAACAAAACAATCTTATTTAACTGACAATATTTGTCTATGGCATTCAATGAGAAAAAAGAAAAGAAAATAATACTATCACAAAGGACAAAAAAGGTGTAGTTCTAGTTCATAAATAAAATTTATTTTTATATGGACTTAAATGATGGATATATATATAATTGAAAATTATTGCTTACCACAAATTCTATTAGGTTGAATTGTTGATAAACGATGTTTTCAAAATGTGGAGCTGTGACACTGTTTTAGCTAGCAATTGGCTATACATTCCCAAATATTTTTTCCAACTCATTTTTAAGTGAAGATTTACGTAAAATTTCATTATGTATTTGATCATAATATTTAGAAAATATATTTTACTTTTAAAAGTTCATAAAAATCAAAACTTGACCCAAATACTAATATTTTTTAGTATTTAAAAATTTGTATTATTTTTCAAAAATATTTGTCAAATAATAACAAATTATATGACCAATCACTATTTGTCAAATTTATTCCCAAAAACTATTTGAAATATTTATGGCTAAACGGACCCTTAAAAATAATTTCTTTACTTTCACGATAAGATAGAGATAATGCTATACACACTCTTCATACTTCACTTGTAAGATTATGATGAGTATATCGGTGTCATGTTGTTATTGTTATTTGCACAGGGTTTAATTAGCCTAGCAGGACTTTTAATTTCTTACTAATCTAGGATACGTATTTTGTACGTGTGTCTTGTGTTAATCAATAAAATTGTATATAAGAAAGAATAAAATTCATATCAAGTAGGAGTAGCATTTAACATTATTTTGATAGTGTAAAGTTATGTGAACCTTCAATAAACATGTCTACAAAAAATGAAAAAGATATTCAATTGTTTACACGTATGAAGATAAAATTTTGTATTCGTTTTAAGATTCGAGATGTATTCGATTTTATATTCATTATAAAATTGTTATCAATTTATTTTATTTTTAAACCTTTAATTATTGATCGATTTCATTTATTATTATCGAACTTGTTTATTAGTTCAAATAATAAATAAAAAAATAAAAATATATCAGTCATAAGATGGAAAAAGTGATGATTTTATTATGATATCTCCTAAATCTAAAAGAGAAAGAATTTAATGCCTCAACTTTTTAAATCCCTGTAGTTTACCTTGTTTCAAAGCACTACTATTCGAATATGTAACCATTTTAAAGATCAAGACCCCACACCACTTTTTCGTCTCATAGAATTAGGAGTAAAAAATGATTGAGTTTAAATTCATTTATGATCTATAAATTAAATTATATTTTTTATTTAAAGTTTGTTTAAGCTAATTTAAAATCTGCTTTGGTTATCTTGTTTGTTTCAAGGGATATAACTTCTAGTAATAACGATGTAGGGTTCTTCCTTCCTGTTTGTGTATATCTCTTTATTATCCAAACTTTTTATTAATTTCTATTTCTTAAAGTCCTAAATAAAAAGCATTACATTATAATTTTGTGTAATGTAATTTCTCTTCATTATAGAGTCGGAATACCTTTTTTGTCTAACATTTGCTACAAGTAAATGGAAGGAGTATCTTTGGCATGCTAATCACCAATGAATGTTTGAATTCAAGTAATTGGAGGAGTAAAAAGGTGTTAGGAAAAGTATGTAGAAGACATTTTTTTTTTCTTTTCTTTCTGGTACACAATTCCTTCATGATTCTTATCCTACAAAAAGATAAAAATCAATCACTTCATGCCCATGTCCTGCATGTTTCTACCCTGCATATACTATATCTCCATGACTCCATGCATGCCACATAATGCGTCCCATTTCTTCCCTTCTATTAAAGCACATACACAGAACTCGGAATCAAAATAAGTCACGAAATTAAAAAAAATGACTAAAATAGACCACCTATAATTAAAAAATTACCAAAATTGGCTAAACGTAATAATTTATTACGTTTTTCACTTTTTTTTTACGGTCAACTAACGGGGTTGACTTTTTATAAAACGTAAGAAATTATTACGTTTTACATATTTATTTATAAAACGTAATAATTTCTTACGTTTTATAAAAAAAAATATGTAAAACGTAAGAATTTCTTATGTTTTACACGAAATTCAAGATAAAGTGTGACAGTCTTTTATCACATCAGTATTAAATAACTTTTTCAAAAAAACGTGCCAAAACGTAAGTAATTGGGGGGTTTGGGCAACAGGTGATAAAAGAGTTTTAAAATGAGGTGTAGGTGACACAAGTCTTAATTATTAGGTGGAGGTGACAATTACTTTATTATGGATTAAGAAAGTTGGGGAAGTTTGAAAATAACCCATAAGTTTTTAAATTTACACTTTGATCCAAATGTTAGCCTATATAACAAAAAACGGAGGGGAAAAAAGGCGTTCTCTCTTCTCACCCTTTGTTGATTTTTCTCTCTTAGCAATTTTTGTTGTTCATTGTTGATGCTGCTTCATTCATCATCTTCTGTTTCATTATCATCACCTTCTACTTCATTATCATCTTCATCTTATTCTTGCTGACCATTTGTTGTTGTTGTTGTTACCGCTACTGTTGCTATTTGACCAATTTCTTAGGTCAAATTTTGTTTCTAACATCACTTTCCACTTTGGCATTACTTCATAGGAGACGTTGGTAAGTCAAATTATGATTTTTAGTTGAATTTGTCATCTGGGTAACTACTATTGTGTTGTTGTTTTCCAACAATGGATAGAACCCAATCATGAATCCAACATAAAATCCATCTGTTTAAACAGATAAATCATCTGTTGCGACAGATGAGACATCTGTTTCAAAGGAAAACAGATATGTTGGATTCATGTTTAAACAGATGGCTCATCTATTGCAACATTTGACATATATGTTGCAACAGATTAGTTACCTGTTGCAACAAAACCTGAACACGATTCCAACATAGGTTACAACAGATTAATAACCTGTTGCATCAGGTAAGTCATCTATCGCAACAGGTTAATTATCTGTTGCAACTATCACTCATCTGTTGGAATCAGCTTCAAAGGTGATTTAGTTATAACATCAATTCCAACAGGCGATTCATCTGTTGCAACAGGTATTCAGACCCGTAACATGAATCCCAACAGGTAAGAATCTGTTGCGACTCATCACTTACCTATTGCAACAGATAACACACCTGTTGGGATTCATTCACGGCACTATGAAATCACTATCAACTTTTTTTAACAAATGACTTTATTTAGGTACCACTAATGGAAGGATTAATAACAATAGGGGTGGATTGTCATGGTCATTGGGTCGAGAAGAGCAATCGATATGTATGGCGTTGGAAGGAGGGTGAAATGCTAGAGATGATAGCTATGATAGTCCAAAGTGATATTTCGTATGATGATTTTGTGAACTTAATCATCAACTTTTATGGACTGAATTGTTAACCGGAAGAATTCACCATCAGCTACATGCACAGCTTCTTTGAAAATCAGAGGGTACTGTCTTTCAAGATAACCGATCAGGTTCGGTTGCGTTCTTATCTAAGTGATTCAACCAGGCCGGTGTTAAGGGTGTACATGGTTGAAAAGATGAGAGAGAATGAGAACCAGAACGTAGAAGAAGAAGAAGAAGAAGAAGAAGAAGAAGAAGAAGAAAAATAAAAAGAAAAAGAAGACTTCTTTGATGATAGGTTGGATGATCTAGACATGAATATTCCAGATGATGATCAAACACCTACGCCCGTTGATGCGACCAATACGATGTGCAGTTCTTCTCAATCGACACAATCTGGAAATCTTCAAGACGACGGGACCGACTTTTTAATTGGAATGTCATTCAAGGACAAGAATGAACTATCTAACACCTTGTTTATTTCTTGCGTGAAAAAAGATTTCAGAATAAAGAAGGTGATTAATTCGAGCAATGTCTTTTGCTTCAAATGTGCTAATTCGAACTGCAAGTGGTGGTTGAGAGCGGTGAAGTACGTAAGTTCTGACAGATTCGTCATTCATAAACATAAAAAGTATCACACATGTGGTTCGGAGCACATCTCGGGCTAAAATCCTCACGCCACGGCAAAGGTCCTCGGTGAATATTTCAGGAGTAGTTTCCCCGATGGCAAAGGCCCTTCAACAAGGCTTATGGTCAATCAACTCCTTACGGATTTGGGTGTCCTGGACAGTTATTGGAAGGTATATACGACCATGGGGATTGCCAAGGACCTAGTTCGGGGGACACTCGAGCATGGGCATGAAGTCTTGGATGCTTACCGTTACATAATTGAGTCCACAAATCCCAGAAGTAAGACGACATTGCATCTGGATGAAAACGGAAGGTTCAAGTACATTTTTGTATCCTATGGTGCTTGGATTCAAGGTTTTTGACATTTGAGAAAAGTCATAGCCGTCGACGGTACCTTCTTGAGGAGCAGGTATAATGGAGTTCTGCTAGCGGCGGTGGCGCAGGATGCGGAGAATCACATCTTTCCTGTCGCTTTTTGTGTAGCGGACAAGGAATGTAATGCCTCTTATGGATTTTTTTTTGAACAACTGCGACGCTGCATCGAAGATACCGAAGAGTTGTGTTTTGTATCGGATAGGCATCCAAGTATTCCAAAGATGGGTTCACTTTTCTTCACTTCAGCTTACTTGGTTGTTGCATCAGGCATCTTGGAGAGAACATTCGAAACAACTATCACAACGAAAGGGTCGTCACCCTTTTTTATGGAGCAGCTAAAGCATATAGTAGAGAGGAGTTTTTAGACCATTTCAATCAAATAACGGATGTGAATCCCAAGGTAGTAGAATTTCTTACACGTGTCGGTTTCAAGAGATGGAGTCGGGCATTCTATCCAGCAAATAGGTACATTCTTATGAATTTAATGTCTTGTTTGATTTACAGGTTTAGTTTGATGTCGTACTAAGTGATTCTTTTCTATAGGTACAATATTATGACATCAAATATAGATGAATCGGTGAATTCATTGTTTGGCGATGAAAGAGAATTTTCCATCAAGTCTATGTTTGAAAAAATAAGCGAGAAATATAGCGATTTTTTTAACTAAAGGCGTGTGCAGTTCAAGTGCCCAGAAAAAAGAACCCGATTTGTTCTTGAAATCAAAAAGAAAATATCAACAAACATCAGTTTGGGGAATAGGTTATTCTCTCATAAAATAGTAAATTACAAATTTCGTATCACCGGTCATGGTGATGCTGCCACGGTCGATCTTCAAATAAGATCTTGTACGTGTAGAGTTTTTGACTTGGACAAAATACTTTGTCCACATGCTATGGCAGCCCTTCGAGTTCAATACGACCATAAATATGGACCTAAAGTTTACAAGCACTCCTCTCAATATTATTCGATGGAAAAATATGAAATGGCATATAGTGAGCATATTACTCCGGTGCCTCCCGAAGAATCTTGGGTTGTTCCAGTAGAGCTTATGGTGAGATTAATACCTCCTCCATATATTGACCTGAGCACTATCAAACCGGGAAGAAAGCCATATAAAAAGAGGCGTGGAGTTGGAGAATAATTTTCATCAAAAAGAAACAAGTGCTCCATATGTAAGTGCGCTGGCCACAAAAGAACTACATGCCCGAATCATAATCCACCATGATCGTTGTAATTACAGAAACTTGTGTTGTTGTTTGTTTGTTTGTTTGTTGTGGACTTTTATATATTTAACTCATTGTTGTGAACCTAATGTTATCATTTATTATATATAAAATGTCTTTTTTTTTTAAATAACTTGTTCATCAATAAAATGAGGCAAAACATGAACTTAAATAATACAGCAGACCACAATTATTCTCAACAGTTGCACAAATAACTGGAATGCTTTCCTCCAACAGATGAAAATCTGTCGAAATAGATGGATAATCTGTTGAAACCCAACAGATGACCAATCGGTTCCAACTATTGAAAGAACACAAAAGCCAAAATTGCTAGTGCTACTGGATTCAACATTGCCTCCAACCGTCGACATGTTAACATGTATTAGATTAGAAGAAAATAGAATTAAAATTGAATAAGAATTAAAATGCCAAAGTCTGACTAAAAGTAAATTTTTATTAAATGAAAAATAAAATACATTAGGTATAGATCCAATGTAGAAAAATTAAAATACATACGCTAAAAGAAAAAACATATTCTAATTATTATTATCATCATCATCATTAATGATAGCCGGCCAATCAAATCGCAGCAGCAGGGCTCTCATCAGCCTCTGCATCTCTCTGAATATTGTCGCTCTCACATCGACCAACTCGCTCTGCAGGTCATTAACCTGCCTTTGAAGTTCCCGCACTGTGTCGCGTAGAATAGCAATGTTCAAAAAAGGATCAGTCATATCTAGAACACGCATGAATTGACAAATGTAAAGAAAAATATTCACAATGTAATACAACGTATACGACCAACTGGTAAATTTACGCCAGAAAAAAACTTACCTCAACGAGAAAGGAATATGCTCTTTGAAAAGAAGTGGTTGAAGATGTCACACGAAAGGAAAAAATACAAGAAATAAATAGAGTTGAATGAAGATTGAGGGACCTATAATATAATCTGGACGTGTCAGGCCAAAAGGCAGGATTGTTCAGCTTCATTGTATTAATTACATTCAAACTGGTGGCATTTTATTTTCTGTGAAAAGTCACGACTTTTTCTTTTACACTAATTACTTCTTACCTTTTCATAGCGGTTTGAGACTCGATAAAAGCCGTTATTATTGAGTTGTTACAACAGACCGTCCAACATTTTTAACAGATTTAGCATCTGTTGCAATAGATGAATGGATTGAATGTGCAATAGAAGGCTGTCAAAATAGATTTACCATCTGTTGCAATAGATGGTTTTTATATGCAACAAATAAGACATCTGATCCAACTTATATATTATCTGTTGCAACAGATGGACAGTATGTATAAGTTGGAGGAGATGTTTTGATATCTTCTGACAGCTGATTCATTAGTTTCAATTTCAACAGATGGAATATTCGATTCATTAGCTATTTTGAATGTGTGAGATAAAAAGTCTTCACCTCTTTTTAATAGTCCCTCCGTTACGTATTAGTTGGGCTCCATGGGCTTGGCACACCAATTAATAAAAATATAAATTAGGTGATTGTTTTACCAAATTGTCCTTATTAATTATGATTAGAAAGTAGGGGTAATCTTGAAAGAATATAATAAAATTCTCTTGATTTTATAAATAGGAAAACTAAATTGAAACAAACATATTTAGAAAGAAGTAATCACATGCGTGCAGATTAATTAAAAAAAAAGTCAGGTCTATCGCAACAGATTTACCATCTCTTACAACATATAGATTATCTGTTGCGACAGATGGACCATATATTTGGAGGAGATGTTTTGATTTCTTCTAACAGCTGATTCATCAGTTACAACAGATGGAGATTTTGATTCATCAGCTGTTTTGAATGTGTTAAGATAAAAAGTCACGACTCTTCACACCTCCATTTTAATAGTCATCACATTCGTGCAGATGAATAAACAACACTGACATGTCCTGATGGGGTAGGAAGAATAAGATGCGTGCAATGGATCCCATTTTCATGCATGCGAGTTATGTATATTATTGATCAGGCTAAGTGCAATGATTTTGTGAATGCAATTTTTTACCGATGATTAGACACTGATCCTTCAAACAAGATCCTAAATTGTACAGTTTAGTTTGATAGGTGCGAACTGATAAGGACGAAGGGTTCCAAGACGGTTGTGTCAATACCCCGTTACAATTTAATGACACGATTCATGCACATGTTTTTGTGTTTGGAGAAGGGTTCAAATTTTTAGAGGCAGTGTAAATATCCAATAGTGATTGGACTGGTTTTAATGGCACAATGGACTTCTTGAAAGGCCTCCGAAGCCTCGTAATGCAGCAAACAACGATAGAACCAATAGAAATTCCCCTGGTCCAAATTTATATGGATGGATTAGTGAAAGAGACTATTATACAACAGAAGGTGTTTGGGAGAAAACCTGTGCGGGAAGAGGGAGGTTGAGAAGGCCATATATCATCTTAGTATTTGTTTAAGAGGATACACAGGGTCAATTCCTTTTGACCATTCTTCTTTTTCTTCAACAACTGATGGATTTTCATTTTTGGATACACTTTCACATTCACATCTCATCCAATTTTTTCATTTTCATGTCAATTTCATAAGATAATTTCGCTACGCTTTCCTTCCGACCCTGTGTATCCTCTTAAACAAGTACTAAGATAATATATGGCCTTCTCAACCTCTCTCTTCCCGCATAGGTTTTCCCCCAAACACCTTCTGCTGTATAATAGTCTTCTCCAACAACCCATCCATATAAATTTGGACCAGGGGAATTTCTATTGGTTCTATTGTTGTTTGCTGCATTGCTAGGCTTTGGAGGCCTTTCAAGAAGTCCATTGTGCTATTAAAACCAGTCCAATCACTATTAGATATTTACACTGCCACCAAAAACTTGAACCCTTCCCCAAACTTGACACAAAAATATGAGCATAAACCGTCAACAAATTGTAACGGGATATCGACACCACCGTCTTGGTCCCTCAACCTTACCAGTTCGAACCTAACAATCTTAACTGTAAAATTTCATATCTTGTTTGAAGAATTAATGCCTAATAGGTAAAATACAAACATTCACAAAATCATTATACTGGATATGTGTTTTCATGATAGGTTGATTAGTAATACATACCTCCCACATATGAAGTGGTTCCATCTGCAAGCAGCTTATTCCTCCGAACCCATCTTTACTCTACCCTTTAATACTGTCCGGGCAAAAATGGATCCAATTTCACTTTCTTTTGTTTGTAAACAAGAGAAATACATTTGATGTCAAACAAGAGAACAACAGAAAGAGCATTACAAAAGGGTAACACAAAATTGAGTGAATCAACAGATGACCAATATGATGCAACAGATTACCCATCCGTTCAACCAATGAGGCATCGTTTGCAAAGGATGGATGACATGTTGCAACAGATGGGCCATCTGTTGGAATAAATCAAACCAGCCTTGCTACTGGTTTGATTTCATCAAAAAGTTGCTCCGTTTGTTCCAACAACTGATTCATCAGTTGCAACAGTTGAGGAAACTGTTGCACCACCACCACCAACAGCATTAACAATAAAGAAACAAACAAAACAACACCATATGTTCCAACACCATCCACAACACAAACATCACATGTTCCAACACAACCACTACCCCCAACAACAGCACCGCCAAAGTACCAAACAAAAGACATAAAAAAAACCTATATTGATAACACGGCTTTTTAAGTTCTCCCAACAGATGACTTTTTTCGCATATTTTAAAAAAAACGACGGTTCATTCATTCAAGACTTAAAAGTCACCTTTACTTCAATTTTCTCAATAAATAGCAAACTGGTAATGGGTAAATTATTGATAGCAACAGATGTAAATAACTAATTTAAATGACATACAAATAAGAAGACGAGATGAAAAGAGCAACTTTGAACCATACCTGCAATGTCAAAAAAGCAAACGGATCAGAACATCCAGTTCAGTCGAGAAAAGATATTGATTGGTTGAGATCCCAAAGGATCCTCATCCGAAAGAAGAGAAAAAAGAGAGAAAAAAACAACAACAAAGATAATTGAGAATAAATAATAAAGAAGAGTTATGAGTTGAGTCTAGTCTAGACTACTTTATGGCTGAAGGAGAGAGAGTTCTAGATATGGGGGGTTTTAAATATTCATTAATAACTTTTGAGGGGAACGAGGAGACGGTGACATTGAAAAGACCAGATAAGACTACTCACTCAGGAGATTTTTGAGTTATCAAAGTTGTACCGAGTTATATTTTTTACCGCTTTAGTATTTTAACTATTTTATCTCGGACAAAAAATACCTAAATTGCTTTATAAAAAAAAGGATTAAAAAATATTTAAGTGCAACAGATGACTTAATCTGTTTGATAGTTTACAACAGATTCGTGATCTGTCACAACACATGACATAATCTGTTTGATAGTTTACAATAGATGCGTAATATGTTGCAACATATTACTTAATCTGCTTGATTTGATCCAACAGAAAATACATATGTTGCAACAGGTTGAACATTTGTTTATATATAATTTCAATTGAGTTCATATGTTAGACTAAAACCTTAATTGAATGTGAGTTCTCATAGGGTCAAATACAACTTTAATTGAGTCTTTTGGCAATTTCATGATGAGACGGTATTGCGTTCCTCCGACCAAAGTCGTCGATCGATCACTCTGAGCTGAGCCGATTCTTACTACCTCATATGTTAGAATAATACCTTAATTGATTAATCTAGGACTAGGGTACTAATACCTTGATTGAATAATCTGGGACTAGGGTTGAGTTCTCATAAGGTCAACTACAACTTCAATTGAGTCTTTTGGTAATTGCATGATGAGACGGTACTGCGTTCCTCCCGACTAGAGTCGTCGATCGATAACTCTGAGTCAAACCGATTCTTATTACCTCATATGTTAGACTAATACCTTAATTGATTAATCTAGGACTAGGGTACTAATACCCTAATTGAATATAGGGTCAACTACAACTTTAATTGAGTTTTTTGTCAATTGCATGATGAGACGGTACTGCGTTCCTCCCGACTAGAGTCGGCGATCGATCACTCTGAGTCGAACCGATTCTTACTACCTCATATGTTAGACTAATACCTTATTTGATTGATCTAGGACTAGGGGTGAGTTCTTATAATGTCAACTACAATAAATGACAACGCCTATTTGACAATTTACAATAGATGGGTAATCTATTGCAACATATGACTCAATCCATTTGATAATTTACAACAGATGGGTAATCTGTTACAACAGATGACTTAATCTGTTTGATAGTTTACAACAGATTCATGATCTGTCGCAACAAATGGCTTAATCTATCTGATAGTTTACAATAAATGTGTAATATGTTGCAACAGATTACATAATCTGTTTGATTTGATCCAACAGAAAAGACATCTGTTGCAACAGGTTGAACATTTGTTTATATATAATTCAATTGAGTTCATATGTTAGACTAATACCTTAATTGAATGTGAGTTCTAATAGGATCAACTACAACTTCAATTGAGTCTTTTGATAATTGCATGATAAAATGGTACTGCGTTCCTCTCGACCAAAGTCGGCGATCGATCACTCTGAGTCGAACCGATTCTTACTACCTGATATGTTAGACTAATACCTTAATTGATTAATCTAGGACTAGGGTACTAATACCTTGATTGAATAATCTGGGACTAGGGGTAAGTTCTCATAAGGTCAACTATCGATTAATTTAGGACTAGGGGTGAGTTCTCATAGGGTCAGCCACAATAGATGGCAGCGCCTATTTGATAATTTACAACATATGGGTAATCTGTTGCGACATATGACAATCCATTTGATAATTTACAATAGATGGGTAATCTGTTGCAATAGATGATTTAATCTGTTTGATAATTTACATCAGATTTGTAATCTGTTGTTACCTAATCTGATTGATAATTTACAACAGATGAGAAATCTGATGCAACATGTTGAACATTTGTTTTTTATAATTTCAATTGAGTTCATATGTTAGACTCCTAAATTGATTAATCTAGGACCAAGGGTGAGTTTTCACAGGGTCACCTCCTAGAGTACTCGGTCAACTACAACTTCAATTGTTTTTATATGATTTTAAAAATTACACATATATTTTATGATTTGAAAAATAATTAAGATCATTTTGGACCAAATTAACATTTTCAAAACTACTTGTCATTCTTTTCCAAAATACAAATCAACTCATACAAAATATTTCATCATTTCAAATCTCAAGGTCTGGCTCTTTCTCTCTCATTCTCACTCAACAATACAGTACAAACAACAGTTACTCAACAAATTTCCTCAACCCTCCACAACAGATCGCTTTTCTTCTCATTTTCAACCACATAGGTTTTATTTTTAACATCATTCTTGCTTGTATCAGTCATTTTCTTTGTCTTCGTAGGCAACAGAGTTCGAGAAGAGCTCTATATTTATTTATTTTTCTTCTAAAAAATAAGGGCTTTTAAGTTAATGATGAAAAATAAAACTTTTAGTTGTATTATGTTCGAGAATGGGTATACAATTTTGAGTTTTGATTGTAAAATCGTAGGAAGAACTGAAGAAATCCCTAGTTTCCATCGTAGTGTTCCGTTTACTGTCATGGTATAGTTGGATGGTGTTGGTGGTGGTGGTGGTGGTGTTTGTGGTCGTCGTGATGGCACCGGTGGTGGCATTGGTTGGTGGTGTTTGTGGTGGTGTCGATATTCATGGTGTTTGTTTGTTTGTAGGTATTGGTTGGTGGTGTTTGTGGTGGTGGCTATTGGTGTATCGGTATTCGTGGTGTTTGTAATGTATTTTTAAAAATCTATGTATACATCAACTGTAATGTAATTTTTGTTTTTCTTTGTCTATAGGTAAAATATGTCTCCCAAAAGAAAAGAAAGTGAAAGTGGATCAACGTCTGACCACTAAAAAAAAAAGACTACAGTACAGAGGGATTCGGAGGAGCTTTCAGAACAATCTCAGTCAGGGAAAAGTGAAGCTGAGGAGAGATATGAAAACAATATTGAGGGAGATGGAAAAGGGTCCATAAATGGTGATGAAGAAAATAAAAGTGAGAAAGAGGAGGAATTGGAGAGTCAAAAAGAGAAAGAGGAAGATCATCAACATGATGATAATGGATCACCGATGGGGCGTGAGTTAATATCGACATCCCAACATGATCCTGTCAAACTTTTAGTTTTGACAGGTTTGAAGTTGCGATGCCGATAAATGACCCAGAAGGAAAACAACTAACTGGTCAAATTGTACTTAAATGTCAGATGGGGAAAATTTTTGAACATTTTTAAGAAAATTATGAAGAACGAAAACATAGGCGGACTTTTTAAGAAGAGCTGCTTTGGACGCTTTCTTGAGCTGCCTGAGGACCCCTCTGCCCATATTCGTTTCCCTATGACGATGGTATATGGTCTTCTCAAGCGCAGGATCAAGTACACGGGGGATGATAAAGATCTGGAGGAGGGAGGCAAAAAAAAAAATGGATGAAATATGGATCAACTACTGTGGCATGCCTATTTTTTTTTTTGCTTGCAAGAGTTTGCCATAGTGACGGGCCTAAGATGCCATCGTCCATAAGGACCACCACCCCGCAAAAGATCTAAGGCAAGAAAATGCAAGGGAAAATAGATAGGTTGTTTGACATTGCTCGACGTGGCTACAAAGCATCGGATTTGTTGACAGATCTCAAGAATAAAACCATACCAGAGCAGTATAGGGAGCAATTGTGCTTAGTTTAGTTTGCCCATTCAGTTATATTGGCAAGAGATGTCAACAAGGTCCTAGAATATGATTTGTTGGTGCGTGCTGAGGATTTTGATAAATTCAATAATTATCCCTGGGGATATGACAGCTTCTACTTGACTATCCAATATTTACCGGCAAAGATATCCTCAGGGACAACCACATTATACGGCTTTTCTTGGGCATTCATGGTAAAATTAATCACTAATTTTACTTATCTATTAATTTATATTGAATATAGTTATTATGATTTTTTTTCCTTGCTTCCTGTTTACACTTTTTAGGCTTGGGCATTTAAAGCCATTCCCCCCTCCGAATGTAGTTAATAGATTACTCGGATGAGGTTTCTCATCCAAGGATGTTTAGGTGGTTGGCTGCAAAGAGCAACACCAATATTAAGGAGACTGATCTCTTTAACCCTCTGGATGATGCAGTACGTCTTCTTCAAGTAAAATAATTCTACTCAAAGATAAGAAACATATTGAACAAATGTTATATCTGGTGCATGAGATGTTATATCTGATGCACCAGATGGGACATCTGTTGCGACGGGGTATATGTTGCATCAGAATACCAATCTGTGGTTTTGGTTCTCTGAACCCGACTCCTAAAAGATTAACCATCTACTGTAAATTATGCAACAGATGTTTAATCTGATAACATATCGTTCATCTGTTGTAACGTACAGATCATTTGTTGCATAACAGATTACCCGTCTTGTGCAGCTGTTGCAATAGATGATTGATATTTTACATCAGATTATCCATGTGTTGCTCTAATTCTCTGAACCAGACTCAAACGGATTTTAACCATATACTGCAAACTATGCAACAGATGGGTCTTTTTTTAAAAAAATGTATCCCAACTGTGAAAATTATTATATTATATGATTTAAATGCATCTGTTTTTTTTATAGATTGTGCATCCATGGATCGTACCTACTGAGGAGGAGTCGGTGATGACTTCTTATATTACTCTAGGTCATGTTGATACTATTGCAGACCCAATGGTGGAGTTAATAAAGAAGGAATTGGCTGGAGCAACATCCAAAAGAAGAGCAGTTAGGCAAGGTCAGCCTAATGTTGAGGCTCTTCATGACCAACCTTTTACTAAGGCAGATCCGGGTGCTTCTTCTGGTGGAGTTGTTGGTGTTGGTGGTAGGCATGCTGATGCTTCTACCACTCATGATGATGAGCATGTTGATGCTCAAGAAAGAATAAATATGTTTCAAAACACCCCTTTTCTCCCTTACACAGGTCCCTCTCACCCCTCTTTACCCTCGTGTTCTCGTTGCGAATGCGATGAATGCAAGGACATACATGATAAACTCTTTGAAAAAGTAGAGGCTATCTCTAAAGCTATCGAGGAATTCAAATCCAAGAGGTTTTTCATACCATCCAAGAAGGTGAAGGAGCCACACACTCCTACAGCGTTGGTTAGGATAAAGAAAAAGGTAATTAGAGATGTACTCTCCTCTCGAAAATCAAAAGAAATTGTAATTCCTCCCTCTCCAAAAGCTGTTGAAGTTCAGGGGCCAGTAAAAAAGGTGGAAATATATGCGGAACTTGGTACCAAAGAGAAGAGGGATCTGCGACAGGCCAAGAATGCCAAGCCAGGCGCACCAGATTACCCCAGGCCTCACTTTTCCCCCTAAGACTTCCAGACTATGACTGATATGAGTATGCCGTACGAGGACAAGGAAAGTTTACTTTTCCTAACCTAGCCCTTTTAATCTACCCCATGAAGAAGAAGCTACGCAATAGATTTCACACCTGTTGCAACAGCTGGGTATACTGGTGCAACTGGTTGTGGTTCTGTTGCAACTTATTATCCATCTGTTGCATAAGGTGCGTTGGATTATTGATTCAGAGAACCCTATGCAACAGATGAACCATTCGTTGCATCTTTAAAATTACTAACCTATTTAAAAATTGACTTCTTTAAAAATTGACTTCCTATCTCACAGCATGTTGACATAATTCTCTACCTCATGAGGAAAAGGCAATTAACGTACCAAGAAGCTTATAATGCTGCCGATAGGATAATGGACCTCGACTTCTGCAAGAAGCTCAAGGATAGGTACGATCAACTCAATGGAAAGACGTCAGCCCATGGCGTGGTACTTGATTTCCTAGTTCCTACGTTGGTCTTGGATGAAGAAGAAACGTTAAGATATGTTAGAGGGGACATGCCAAATCCGCACGGCAAGAGCTGGACCGAGGCAAAAAAGATTCTTATAGTCATTAGCGTGAGCAACATGCATTATCAGGCTGTTGAAATACTACTCGAGGAGGGAAAGATCAATGTTTATGACTCCAACGTACCTTTCGTCGACGATTTCGATCTTTTTCTCCTCGTGGAGCCACTGATGGTGCTGTTGCCCATCTTGTTGAGGGAGAGTAAATTGATGAATCATTTTCCAAAGGAAGTGTTGATAAAGAAATCATGGGATTTTGAAGGTCGAAACAGGGAATGATCCTTCCAAAAGATTATGCCGCTAAAGCGAGCGGTTCGCACGCTCTTGCACAGATCGAATGTTTGCTGATTGTCATAGAAATAGCCGAGCCAACGACTTTTCTGTGCGACAACGTTGTGGCAAACTTGCAAGAGGTCTGGGTTTATGGGGTACTAACTGGACGCTTGAAGCCTGTGTATATAGAAGAGCCTGTGAAATAGAAATTTTTAATTTCAAGTCATCCTTCACTTTATTACATGTACATGTAGTGGCAATAATTTTTTTCTGATGAAAGTTGAGTTTTTTATAATGCAATAGATTAGATTGTCAATCTGTTGTAATAGTGGGAAGACCTGTTTGAATAATCTAATAATCTAATAATCTAAGTCTAATCTGTTGCAACAGTGGGAAGACCTGTTAGATAATTTTTATGAATAATCTAATAATCTAAGTCTAATCTGTTGCAACAGTGGGAAGACCTGTTTGATAATTTCCACAGATGACCTAAATTTTACAACATATGCCTAAATCTTTTTGATATTTTCCAACAGTTGTGCTTGAATATCCATGTACTCGTCGACAACAAACCAGTAGAAAATGCACACACCACCATGAAAATTTCAGCAATTAGGCTTCAATATCCATGTGCCCAGCAACACCAAACCAGTGACAATAATGGCAACAATGTAGTATCTTATTGCTCGATTTTGTTTCTCTTCAAAAGCCTTGACTTTGTTCAACAAATCCCAGATTACACAATTTACTTGTGAGGGGTGTCGTTCCTCATACCAATCAAAGTAATGGCATCCACCCAATTTCTATAAAAAAGAGAACACAATTACAAAATAATTACAAGTCAATAATTAATCAATTAATTAAATAAAAAAAATATTATCTTTGAAATCTTACAAGTAAAAAACCAATGACCCGGATTTTGTTGAGTTCAAGAAGTCTTTAACAGAGCTTCATGAACGCACTTACAATATCGAAAATCTTTATCACAAAAAACAGTGAAAAATGCGCTAGACATTGTCAAGGTCAGTTGGAAAAAATAAAAGTAATAATTTGAAGAATTTGGATAGATAAAAGAAGATGACGATGAAGAAGAAGATTTGGGAATTTAGGGTTAAATTTTAGGAGGAAGATGAATATATAAGACAATGGGGGGGGAAAATAACCGTTGGGGGCCAAGTGATGGCAAGTCAGCGAAATGTGTCAGGACTGACACTAACACATTTGATGCCTATTTTATTTTACGTGTTTAAAATGAACATGTCTACTTGATGCCTATTTTATTTTAGGTGTTTGAACTGAACACCGTCGATGGGTTGCACCTTTTTTATTTCAATTCACTTTAACCTTTTTACACGTAGTGGCAATTTTTTATGTCCAACAAAAGTTGAATTTTTATAATGCAACAGATTCTCCATCCGTTGTAACAGTTATCCTACCTGTTCTGACATATAGTTTATCTGTTGCAATAGGTTGGTCATCTGTTGCATTATCTCGATGTTTTTATCTAAAGCCCATCTGTTGCAACGGTGGAAAGACATGTTTGATAAATTTCAACAGATAACCTACCTGTTGCAACATATGTATAAATCTGTTCGATTATTCCAATAGATGTGTCATCTGTTACAACAGATAAAGTCTATTTGTTGCAACATATGTTTAAATCTGTTCTTTTTTTTTCCAATAAATGTGTCATCTGTTGCATTATCTTGATGTTTTTATCTAAAGTCCATCTGTTGTAACAGTGGGAAGACCTGTTTGATAAATTTCAACAGATCACCTACCTATTACAACATATATCTAAATCTGTTCGAATTTTCCAATAGATGTGTCGTTTGTTGCAACAGATACACTATCTGCTACAATATTTGAATCTAGTATTCCTTTTCAATTAATAAGTTCAAATCTAAGGAATAAATAAAATTCGTAGACAAAATAAAATAAATCGAAGCTTCATAAATTAGTTGAAATAAGTCAACAAATAAATAAAATGTAAAAAAATTATTATGGGTACAGATCTAAAAAAATACATCAACAACAATTTAAGTATACTGCCAAGAATTGCTTTGACAGGCTCAAGCTATAAAGATCTACTCAGTATGGACAAGTTGTTCTTCATCCGGTGCTATGGAATTCAGCTTTGCTCGTCGTGGATCTTCATTGTCGCTTGCGTACGGTTTCTGTGCTTTCTGTTCTCCGTATTTCCATAAAAAGAGTAGTATATTATCAATGTTGTTCAGCAGTATCTTCTTCTACATCCACCTGGAAAGCCAGAATTGGTCAATGCTAATCACGGAGATACAACAAAATGAAAAAGAATAACTCATCTCTTCTAGCAAATCAAACAGGTCTTCCTCTCATTTTAAATTGTCCCAAACATATTATATTTCTTTTGCAACAATGAATCAACTGTTGGGACAAATTTCTACATGAGGAAGACCCAGTATGATAATTTCCAACGAATGAACCATCCGTTGCAACATATGAATCATCTGTTGCAGCAGATAGGTTGTCTGTTGGTATAAATAAAAGTTGTACAAAGAGCTGTTTGATTTGCTAAAACAGATGAGACATATGTTGCACCAGATAAAGTATCTGGTGCAACAGGTTAGTCAACTGTTGCAACAGATGTATATATTTGTTTGATAATTTTCAGCAGATGTGTCATCTGTTGAAACAGATATGTGTCTATTTTTTTTTGTCAGTTGGAAGACATATAATATATTCACTTTCTTCAGCTCGTGCTGCTCTCCTTTGGATTTTGTACGTTGCTCAGTGCAACACGCAGACAAAGGAGTTGTAATTTCGCTTTTTGGATGCCTGATAATGCCCTGGAAATCACTCTCCTTCTCCTTTTAGCCCTAATCTCTAATGGAGCGGATGGAAATAAAATCCTCTTTGATGGAATGAGACCCTTCTTAGATGTCAATTCCTTTACAGAAGCAGTTAATGCATTAATAACATTAATCACTACATCATGTTTCGCCCTGCAGTCTTGACATTTGCATGCAGAACATTCGCTGGGAGAGGCAAAATCTGTATAACCAGTATGATCATACTCATAATGGTTTGCTTTAAGTACTGTAAGCGGAGCATCATTAGCACCACCAGCAGCACCACTACCACCACCAACAGCTCCATTAACAACAACAAGCCCACCCTCCAAAATTATTTTTCTTGTAATGGTTGTTGCTCCAAACAATTCCATTTTTATTCTGTCGATGACCTTAGGGTCCGATAAAGTTTGCACAGACCATAAAGTAAGAAAAATGGCATCTTCAACTCTCGATTGGTCGGAACTAGTGACGAATGCACATTCTAACATAATTCATTACATATATTAGAATGATGATTAGATCATTCAAAAAAAATATTAATTAAAAGAAAAAAGTAATTATAATTATACTTACTGCATCCTTCGGGGGGTTGAAGAGATCAAGAAATTTTACATTTTTATCAGTTTTGGCTGACAGCCATCTCAAGATTCTTGGACAGGAAACTCCTTCCTGGTAGTTCACTTGTTGTCTCAAATAAGGAATGGCTTCAAACGCCCAAGCCTATAAAATAACGCCAATAAATCAAAATCATTATTGAGCAAAAAAAATGAATGATATCATAATAGAAGAAAGAAATATTTACCATGAAAGCCATATAATTTGACTGTCTTTGGCGCTAATGGAGTCAACAAATATTTGACAGTCATTTTGAAGCTTTCATACCCCCATGGATAGCTGTTAAATGCCTCAAGATCCTTGGAGATCTTTATTAAACCGAGGCTTATGTTGTTGTTAATGTCTATCGCCCAAAGAATATTATGTACAAACCAAACCAAGCACAATGATTGTTTGTGCTTCTTTGAAAGTCTTTTACCTTTCAACGCTTCTATCAAATTTTTATTTTTGAAGCTTGGACCAACAATGGACACCAGGTCATCACGATTACACGACTTACCTTTGCTTTTTTTGGGTGTGCGGGGTGCTTTTTTTGGGGTTAGAATAGGTATAACTTGAGAAGGAGGATAATATTTTAGTCCAGTAACTATGGCAAACTCCTTCCAACCAAAACAAACAGGCATGCCACAGTAATTTATCCACACCTCATCCATCTTATCTTTGTTTTCATACATAAACCTATGCTTGAGAAGTTCATATACCATTTTCATTTGGAAACGAGCATTGTTGTCCTTCGGCAAATCAAGATATTTTCCAAAGCAGCTGTCCCTGAAATAAGCATCCAATTTTTGTTCTCGAAGTATTTTTCTGAAGCGTCGAAAGATTTTTCCCATGGCTGACTTAACCACGAAATCACCCGTTAAATCTGCAGCACCATCGCACTGCATTCTCACAAGATAATGATCATTATTGAAGGATTTGACCAGCTCTTCGGTGGAAGGGCTATTAGCATCTGCATCATCTCTTTTGAAACATTCCTCCTCCCCGTGTTCATCATATTCTGCTCCCAATTGAGATAACGCTTGTAAAGCAAGCTCATAGAGCGGTGGATGTAGCCTAGCTGCTTTACTTGTTCCTTTACTTGGACTTGATTCGGTTTTTGTTCTTTTGGGAACAATATTATCTAAAATTAACAGAAACATAAAATAATATATTATTGTTGATTAATGCATCATTAAAAAAGGATAACAGTAAATCAAACAAGCAAAACAGTAAAATAACAGGTGCAACAGATCATCGATCTGTTGCACCAGGTAGTATATCTGTTGCAGCATATAACCAAACTGTTGTAGCGGATGAGTAATCTGTTACAACAATACAAAACATACCACTCATCTTTTAAGACAAATGAATGGTCTGTTCAACAGATTACACAACTGTTGTGACATCATCTGTTGCAACATATGAGTGATCTGTTGGAACAGTTAAATAATTCGTAGCAACGGCTGAGTAATCTGTTGCGACAATACAAAACATATCACTCATCTGTTGAGAAAGATAAATGGTCTATGCAACAGGTTAAACATCTGTTGCAACACATGAGTGATCTGTTGGAACAGTTATCAACGGTTAATATTGTTTAGATTTCTTCTAACATAGGGTCGTCTATCACGACAGATGAATGATCAGTTGGAAAACTCAAGTCTTGGACTTTTCCTGTAGGAAGAGTTGGTAGGATTTTATCCAACAGGAGGTTCATCTGTTGCATCGGATCATTAATCTGATGGTTTTTCCATTGCACCAGATGGTTAATTAGTTGCATCAGATTTTTTATCCGAAGCTTAATCTGTTGCAACATATGGTAAAGCTGTTGCATCAGATTATTAATCTGTTGCATCAGATTATTAATCTGTTGCATCAGAATTATAATCTGATGGTTCCTCTGGTGCATCAGATGGTTGATCTGTTGCATGATATGATAAATCTGTTGCATCAGATGGTTAATATGTTGCACCAGATGGGTAATCTGTCGGAGAAAACAGTAGCATGATTTTGTTAAATAAAAAACAGCAATTTCACCATTTTTACCAAGAACAAGAACAGAACAAATCAAACCAAATTGTCCTTTTATTTTTATAAACACAAAAAATAAAAATCAAACTTCAAAAAAATACAACAAACAACAAAATATCATAATTCACTTTGAAAAGAGAAGAAATACCAGAAATTAGGGTTTTATGCAGACCGCATTTTAAATTAGTGCAATAAATATTGAAATTGTTATTCAATACTATAAGAGAAGTTGGCTCAAGTTTCTCATTTTCTTCAAAACTAAAAAGGCCATAAATTTTTATATGTGAAAGAAGAAAAAGACCGATGAAGAATTCGAAGCTGTTATGGCCGGAGAGCAAGGTTGTCACGTCGATTGAAATTGAAAAGGAACTCGAATCCCAACTATTTGTAGTCGGATATTGAAGTCGCCGAGGATTGAAATGAGAAATTTACAGAACAGTTGGTTGAGAGAGAGTTGAGAGAAGCTGTCGAGAGAGAGATGAGAGACAGGTTGATTGAATTAAAGAGGGGAACTCGAAGCCCAACTATTTATCGTCGGGGGTTGAAGGGAGAAATTTTACAGAACTGTTGGTTGGGAGAGAGTTGAGAGAAGCTGTCGAGAGAGTGGTTGATTTGGATTGAAGAGGGTGTGGGTTGGGTTGATTTGTATTTTTGAAAAGATTAGAAAGTTTTGAAAATATTAATCAAGTCCACAATTAACTTGATCAAGTTTTCTAATAATGTTTGACCCTATCTATTGGTCAATATCACCAATCCTTCATTCAAGACTTAAAAGACACTTATTCTTCAATTTTCTCAAGTAATTGTACGTGATTCACTTTTGAAAATTTGACTTTTTATGTCATATGACCATGGCCCCCACCCCCAACTTTCTTTTTCTCTATTCTCTTTCCTCTTTCATTGTTTACTATTTTTCACACACTTTTGTCCAAATAATTTTTTTTCTCTCTATAATAAATTTTTACGTTTTACATAAAAATTTAAAAAATAATAAAAAAGAGAAGTATCAATTACCTCATGAACTTAACACTTTCCTTATATTTATTCTATATAAAAAAGTAACCACTTCTATCCTTGATTATCCGATTTATCTCTAAAAAAAAATATACTTTTGAGTTTTCCTCTACTTCAAAATAGTGAAATGTTAAATTTTCGTCGATCAAATATGATATTATCTAAAAGAATTATATTTTTTTGTGTGTTAAAAATATGAATTAATTTTTTCGATTAGTGTTTCATTGTAGTTTTCGATTAGTGTTTCGATTAGGATATGGAGGAGACTCACATGCCCAAATACGTTTTTTATTATAATTAATAGAGTAAAAAATCACAATTTGATTTGGGGGTGTAAAGAAATCATACCGATAAAAATGGTATTGATTTATTGTTATTTTTTAATGATTTTATAAAACAAAAAATATTGTGTTATTTGTTAGATTTTAATTTTTTTTATTGATAAATCGATAATCCAATAAGATTGTACTAAATAATTATTTTACTCTCTCTCTCTCTCTCTCTCTCTCTCTATATATATATATATATATATATAAAAGTAGTATTTTGGTTGCAACAAAAAATTGATAACCAGTATAACTATAATATACAACTCAAAAGTATAATTTTTTTAGAGAGAAATCGAATAATTAAGGATAGAAGCGGTTATTTTTTTATATAGAATAAATATAAGGAAAGTGCTAAGTTCATGAGGTAATTGATGTTTTTTTTATATTATTTTTAAATTTTTTATGTAAAACGTAAAAATTTATTATAGAGAGAAAAAATAAATTATTTGAATAAAAGTGTGTTAAAAAATAATAAATAATGAAAGAGGAAATAGAATAGAGAAAACAAAAGTTGGAGGGGGAGAGTGGGGGCCACGGTCATGGGACATAAAAAGTCAAATTTCCAAAAATGAATCACGTAAGATTAAATTACGTTTTGGCACATTTTTTTAGAAAAAATTATTTAATACTGATGTGACAAAATAATGTCATACTTTATCTTGAATTTCGTGTAAAACATAAGAAATTCTTACATTTTACATATTTTTTTTATAAAACATAAAAAATTATTACGTTTTACAAATAAATATGTAAAACGTAATAATTTCTTACGTTTTATAAAAAGTTAACTCCGTTAGTTGACCGTTAAGAAAAAAGTGAAAAATATAATAAATTATTACGTTTAGCCTATTTTGGTAACTTTTTAAATAGGTGGCCTATTTTGATCACTTTTTAAATTTCGTGGCTTATTTTGGTTCCGAGTTCACATAGACACCATACTAACACAGTCTCACACAAAAATTAAACAGTGACTTTCTTGTAAGTTTCATATACTCATTTTGTTTCTAAATAAATGCTTATATAACTTTTTCATTTTGTTACTAAGAGCCAGTTTGGATAGGATTAAAAAAATTGTTTTTTTTCTTAAGTGATTAAAAGTTTAAAATAAGTGCTTTTAAATTAAGTAGATAAGTGTTTGGATAGAAGTGTTGAAACTGAAAAAAATATGTTGATGTGTTTGGTAAACAAGTGTTGTCAATTACCTTTTTGTTGTCAAAATGACTTAAATATCCTTAAAGTTGTTAACATATAATAACGTGAATTATTTATGATTTTTAATTCTAATACTTCAAAAATAATTTCTATTTAAATACACTTTCAAAAGTGATTATGCCAGGTCAACTTATAAATATAAGTTACTTTTTTATTTTTAAATATTAAAAATAAAAATTTTAAGATATTTTTTATATAAATATAGTATTATATTGTAATAATGCAAGCTTTTAAACAACATAAAATTTTTAGGAATGAAACAAACTATTAAAAAGAATTAATTTTTAAAATTTAAATAACATCCAGAGATTCTGTATGAACGGATAGAGAAGAACTTACCACAAGCTCGATTTGACGATAATTTTTTTGAGTGTTTTCTTATATAATGATGGATTATTTGAAAATAAAGGAGAAAGATGAAGAGAAAACATGAGGAAAAATATGAAAAAAGCAGCAAAAAGAAAAAGAAAGAAAAATCAATAAGGGCTACAAAGTTTAAGGTATTATTGGAATTAGAAGAAAATATAAAGGATAAAAAGGTAAATGTTTTGGTCAAACCTAAAAAAAAATTAATCTAAAAAGTAAAAAGTTGGGGGTATCCAGTTTCTCAATTTTTGCTTTTTTTAATTCACTTTTAGCTTTTTTTAAAGCTCTTTTTAATTTTACCAAACGCCTAAAAAGGCTAAAAAAGTAATTAAAATCTAGTTTGACTAGATTTTAATCCTATCCAAGCACCCTCTAAATAAATGGTGTTTTAGATAATCACGAAGATACTCATGTTTTTCAATTTTACCCTTCTTTAAATAATTTTTTTTTTAGTAAACCCTGAAGAGTATATATTGTTTATTTTCTTGAATGAGTAGTTTCTCAGGGATGTGCAAACCTAAAAAAATCACAAATTTAGGATCGGAGTAGTCTTTTTGAGACTGAGAATACGGTTACCAATAATTTTCTCCATTTTTTAGAAAAATGAAAGTGGCCTTTTCCACAAATGGCAACGTGAGTTCTATACTATTGATTAACAACAATAATAACCTTCGGAATGCTACTTCCCAGCCGCTACCAACAACCCTGATTTGTGCTATGAACCAAAGTTAGTTCGATCTCCACCACAACCCCGACCCTGTCATCAAAAAACATATTACAACGAATCCCGATTTGTCCGCTTTTTACGAAAGCGAAGATTAACTAGAGAAAATTTTGATTCCTACTCACTTTCAAAATTTATTTTGAGGGATAGATACCAAATTTCTTTTTGATTTATTTTTAGGGTTAAGTCTTGAAAAAGGTAAAAAATGGATCAGGGTTGTGGAGCCATGAGTTCCTTTAACATTTTTAAAAATTGAAAAAAAAAATACAACTTTTCAAAAACTACCACATGATCCCTTTTTATATTTTTTTATTTTCAAAATATTTATTAAAATCATTTAATATTTTCAACTACATTTCTCTCTCATCAAAATCTTCCTTCTCCCGATTTTGATTCCTATTTTTTTGAACAAAAAAATTTGATCGATTCTTGCTCCTCAGGCAAAAATTTTTAATTTTTCTTGCTCAGGTAAGTGTAATTTTCTTCCCCAAACAGTTTTAGATCCATTTTAGTAATTTTTTCGATGACGCTTTGTGTTGGGGTTCTTCGATTATGACAAAAATTATACTATTCATTGTTGAATTAGTCGAAATTTGAGTGTTTTTAGTTAACATTGTCGATTTCGCATGTTTAATCGTGTTTTGCTTTGGATAATGTTTAGAATTTTTTTCAATTTTTGTAGTTATATTGCGTTTGATTTTAATTTTTTTGTACTGAATTGAACCCATTTTAATGGTGTTCTTATTGTTGTGAATTGCACTGCCAATAGCTGGTGAAGTTGGAACTTGATTTGCATGTTTGATGTGAGGCTTTTTCTTTTTCTTTCTTAATAGACAAATGGTCGATAGATCGACCACTGCAGATTTGTTTTTGCTGCATTTGTTCATTTTTATTTATAGACCAGTGGTCGATAAATTGACCACTACAGATTCGTTTTTTGCTGTAGATCATAAATGGTGAGAAGAGTTCATAGAGCAGTTAAAAGGCCTGCTTCTACCAATAGGAAGCGAAAAGCCGAAGAAGTTTTGAAAACTTCCAAGAGAAAAAAACCCGTAGTCGATGAATCGGAGTCAAAAATTGAATAAAAAATTGTTGCCGATATTTTTGAATATGACAAAAGTAATGCCCAAGAGAGTGAGGATGGTGAGGATACTGAAGGCAAAAGCGAGGGGAAAAGTATAGAAGAAAGTGAAAGTGAAAGTGATAGCGGGGACGGTAAGGATAGGAGAGATAGCGGAGACGGGGAGGAGGATCCCCTATCCTTACCAATTTGTGCGAGAGATATCTCTGTTGAGTCGTACGGCCTAACAACCTGGATGGATGATCTTGGCTCTTTTCCTGCAAAGATTTCTGTGAGAGAAAGAATGGCGGTGTATCGAGAGTTTAGACGGGTTCTTGTTGAACAAAAGTTGTATTGTGATTTTAAGAAGACATGTTTCGGATACTTAAGACATATGCTGGAATATTTTAAGTTTAATGGACAGATGATTCATTATATGTTGCTGCTCCGTATAAAAAATAAAATAAAAACTGCATGAAATTTGATTTTGTATGAATGGTAAGCCAGTTTGTTTCGGCTTAAAGGAATTTGCTATGATTACGGGGCTGAATTGTTCAGCATATCCCTATAAATAAAAAATGAACAAAGTCCTCCAAAATGGAGAAAGCTTTCATTTTAAGGTGATGAAGAACAAGAGCATTAATGTTGCAAAGTTGATTAGCCTGACGAAAGGTAATAAGCTAAAAAATCAACAAAAGTTGAAGTGTGCTTTGGTTTGGTTTGTGCACGCGATGCTGTTGGCAAAGGACCTGACAAAGAATGTGGATTCGGACAACATCAAGATGGCGGCTGATTTAGAATTCTTTGGGGGATATCCATGGGGAAAAGAGTTCTTTGAGCTGACCTTGAGCTATCTGAAAAAGAAGACTGATCTGACCAAGCAGAAAGAAGTTTTTGTCAAGAGGAATAATGCATCATACACGTTATTTGGCTTTCCCTCGGTGTTTCTGGTACTTATAATCTACTGTCTTATTGGTTTTTTATAGAATCCTACATATTTATGCAATAATACATAGACATTGTAGACTTACGTGTGCTTCTATTGATTGCAGGTTTGGATATATGAGGTCTTTCCTCATCTGGGAAGGTACGCCGGCAAGTCGTTGGATTCTCCCCTGCCCATTCCCCGTCTTCTTCGATGGCACACGTCGAAGTGCGATAACATAATGGAAGGCGACCCATTTAAGTACAAAGGAAACAACACAAAGGTAAAATTATACTTATTATGATATGATACTAATATTATTATATTAACGAATGTCGTGTAATTTATTTTTATTTTTTTATAGATTGTGCATCCATACCTTACCCCTACTATCCGTGAGATTGAGCAGAGATACATGAAAACTTTTAAGCCATAAACGGACGAAGTTAAGGATACGTCCATCGATGCGTTGAAGGCGCATCTAAAAGGCGTGACTGTCCTGACTTCATCAGCAGAGGTCGCGGATGAAGACGAAGATTTGGGTGGCCACCATTATGTTCCAAGTCCACTACGCGCTTGTGATCATGCTGGTTCAAATGGACTCAAAACTTCACCAGACGCTTCTAATGACGATGACATGCGCGAGCGCATTGCTTTGCTCGAGAAAAGTCTACTGAATATTGCTTTGTTTGTTAGAGATGAGAGACTGAGGAGAATCGAGAAGAATAAGAAGAAGCAACAAGAAGAAGGTAAATTAATTTATTTTTTGCTCTTCCAATTTAATTTTCTTGCATATGTTTAGTAATCCTTTCAAAACAATACAGTGCACCTCAACAGTCTCCCTTGTAGCCGGCATCAAGTAAACCTCGAAGAACTTGCAGTCGTAGTGACAGACATTGCTGCAGTAGATGGAAAAGGTGAACAAGAAAAGAAGGAAGAAGAAATGGAAGAGGAGAATGCACCAGATGAAGAAGATGCGAAAGAAGAAAAAGAAAAAGATGAGGAGATGACAGCTGAAGCAGAAGAAGAAAATGAGGAGAAAACAAAAGAAGATGGTGAAAAGAAATCAGAAGAAGAAGAAGACAAAACGAGAAGGCAGTTGAAGACGAATTAGTGGTCGAACAGGAGGTTGAAAACACCGAAGAAGAGAAGAAATTATCATCAGAAGAAGAGAAGTTAAATGAAAAGAAAGAAGTTGAAGAAGAGGAGAAAAAGAAGTGGATGTGATGGGCATTGTTGCGGAACTCAATCAAGAAAACATGTAGTTTTGTGTATTTGGAACAAACAACTTTCTTAATGATTTATTTTTTTAGTGATTTGTTCTTTATGGATAATTGAATTACATATATTTAACATGTCAATGATGGCATTTACTGATGAAATAATGTTCAGTTATTCCATTGTCTCATTAGATTAAATAGCTGGCTGCATTGTGTTACCAGTTCAGCTATTATCCTAATTTATAGTGGTTGATTGGAAACATAATACAAGTTGTTCTATATAATTTATAGACTTAACAGACTATCGATTGAGTAATTTATATATTTACTTACAGTAACTATCATGGTTTATAGAGGTCGATGATAAAAGACATAAACATAATTCTCTATTAATTATAGATTACACCCAGGATTGATTTAAGAAACCTTACATCTATTTATTCAGTTTCCTATATCCCTATCACACCTTTCCAGAAAGCCAATAATAATAACAAACCATGCAATAAATCTTTTAGGCCTTTCTCTTTTTCCTCGGCCAAAATCAGCCTTTGCTTTACTTGATCCCTCTCCATTTCAACTTCTTTTAGTGATCCTTTCAAGTAATCTCTTTGCTCTTCGGCTTATTTTAGCAATGTCATGAGTAGATCTCTATTTTCTTCAGATTTTCGAAGCCTTTGGAGTATATGAAACTTGGAAGCGCCTAAAAATTTTGATGTCGATGGGCTGCTCGTCGGTGAGTCTTCGTCAAGCCACTTAAAAAAGAGCATCCTCCATTATCCTTTCCAACCGCACAGTTAAAGAATTTTTTATCTGGATTTCTATTGGTGCGTAACGTCCTAAAAACAGCTGGATTGCCACAATGACATATGTAGGACACTTTTACATTTGATTTTTAGGATGCTTGAGACATTCTAGTTGTTAACAAAAATTAAAGCAAAAGAAATAAGAGTGTTAACACAAAAATAGCCTTCCTTTTATAGAAGAAAAAAGTGAGATATTACTGTTGGGTGTTGATTTGACGTGTACTTTATTACCGTTGTAGAAATCTGATATTTTTATTTTTTTATTGCTGGTCTTGTTTCATAGACCTTATTTATAATCGATGCCTTCTCAGGCTTTTGGTAGATGATTCACCTAATAGATAGACAGTCTAGCATATACTAAGAGTTAATTCCTTAATAACCGCACTAGACTATGATATTTATTCATAGACCATAACTAGCACATATTTTGAGAAAAAAATTTTAATCAATAAAATAATAAATAATTAGAATTTATGCAATTAAAGGAGCTTGAGAAAGTCATGTGATCATATGAGAGTCCACGTAAATTGGATAAGGTGATCAAGGATGTGTGAGGATGGGTAGTGGATGAACAAAAAACATGCTTGGGGCAATGTTTACCCAAAACACAAGTATGTTGTGGAGAATTCATTTGTTCAACCACAACTCATCACCTCACATCTTTGATCACCACTTTCTATTTATGTGGACTCTCATATGAGCACATGACTTGTTTAGACTCATATATTTGCATGATATCCAATTATTGATTATTCTATTAATTAATTAATCATTTTCGAAATATGTGCTAGTTATGGTCTATAAATAAATATCATAGTCTAGTTATTTATTTTTGGAAGTAGTTTAGAGTCTATGCTAGACTATATCAGGTTGAGTATAAAACTAAGCATAGTCTAACATAGATTTTGTACAACTTCATTAATAAATGCACTAGACTATGACACATATTTATAGACCATGACTAACAAATATTTTGAAAAGGATTATTTAATTAATAAAATAATAAATAATTGAATTTTATGCAATTGAATGAGCTTAAATAATTCATGTGATCATATGAGAGTCCACATAAATTGAAAGTGGTGATCAAAGATGTGAGGTGATGAGTTGTGGTTGAACAACCAACATTCTTAGGGCAATGTTTACCAAGAACAAGTATGTTGTGAGGAATTCATTTGTTCTTCCACTACCCATCCTCACACATTATTGATCACCTTATCCAATTTACGTGGACTCTCATACAATCACATGGCTTGTTCAAGCTCCTTTAATTGCATAAAATCCAATTATTTATTATTTTATTGATTAATTATTTCTTTTTTTTTACAAATATGCTACTAAAGGTAATAAACCAATACGGTATATTATTGACAAGGCCTACAGTCTATGAAATACACTGGACACAATCAATGGATCTATATTGTTGATTGCATCGATTACGTATATGTTAGAGCATAGATATTGAGATTAGTATATAATAAACTCCATCCACTTTGCATTTAATTTTGTATAAATCAACATAATCGCGGATAGACCAGATTCATTTTCCATTTGCGTATATGAATTAATTTGACGTCTGACAACTATCCCGTTCATCTTCTAACTTGATCTCATACAAAAATTCTAAAAAGGGGAAATTGTAAAATTACAGTGGAGACAAATGCTGAAAACAAGAATTAATTTTCCATTATCATATATGAATTAATTTTCACATCTCAGAATCAGTTGATTCATCTTCTAACATCATTAAACCAGAACAAAATTGTTAAATTAAAAAATAGACGAATGTAGGAAACAAACATATTTCATGAATACTTCGTTGCAATGATGGTGTAGAACCATAATTACAGCAAAAATAACAAAAAAAGCAAAATAAAAAAGCTTTCATCTAACATTCCCAACCATGAAAACTTCTCTTTGCAACGAACTTAAACAAAAAAAAACAATTGAAATTAAAAAACTAATCTAATGGGATGGGGGGGGGGTGATCATCTCCTCCGGCTCCATGTTGAGACGCTCCACAATCGCCCATAAAAAATGAGCAGTTCGCCAAAGTTTGCGGTGGAGGTTCTCCTTGTCCTATTCCAGTCGATAGAACAACCGGTTGAGGCCGTTGCGGAGAAGGAGAAGGTCGTAGTTACGGTGGATTCTTCTTCTGGGTCTCAAAGGAATGTCTGAGATCTTGTCGATTAAATCTAATTTATGAGTTGATGAAGATGAATTTTGAGTCTAGTAGATGGGTGTTTATATAGACCAAAATAGAACCCTTTGGTCTTCCCGCCCATTAGTTGGTTGACGCATAAATCGGTGAAAATTGAACAGAGGTAGCGTACACCCAATCGACGCAACGTGTGATTGAACGTGCAACAGCTTTTTTAATGTGTAATAAATGCTCAACTATTCATCTATCCCTTTGAATATTTAGGATTTTTAATAGACTTTATATGTTATCGATAATAAACAATGTGTTAAATAAAGAATACAAGCAATAGACCTGACACATAATATATGCAATACCTTAAAAGGTCGATGATAGACACAGAGTGAAATCGATAAGTCTGGCATTAATCAGACCACTGAAGGGTTGTCAAAATGCATACACTGCCATGAATTACAAAAACACAAAATCATACAAGTCTAACTACGATTTGTTGTTGTTACAAGTGATTCTTTTGTGCTCGGGTCTCTTGTACAGTAAACACTTGTTCCTCCTCTTCGACTTAAAAGTCTCGTCCACGCCCTTAACGTGTTTTCTTTTCTTTCTTCTAAGCTTGGTGACCACGAGAAGTGGAATAATGTTCACGTCTAGAAATTCTTGTGGAACGCGCCATTCGGACTCCAAAGGGACAACATTAATTGATTCTGAATACGCAAAAAGGTACTCTTCCACTTTATATAGGGGCGAAGAGTAATCATAGATTCTCAAACCATAATCTTCACCGTGCTTCAATCGCAAAGCGGTCATCGCGTGATCGCATAGTATTTTGAGCAGGTCAAACTTCCTGCAAGAACACGACCTTTCCAATAGGTCGACTTTGGTCGTACAGCTACTGCCGAACACAGTGAATTGCTTTTCGTCCCCGCTTACGTTCTCTATATAGAAGGAGTCTCCCTCGCTTAAATTGTCTCTTAAGATCTTTTCGGCGGCAGGCGCAAATTTGTTATCCTTATATTTGAGGACGTAGGCACGCCTCTCTCTAATATTTTACCAAACCTCTTGGCAATCGAATTGAATATGAATGCCATGGGGTACTCCCTTTTGACAATCAACATAGCGTTCACCGACTTGGCAATATTTGTGGTCATCACGTCAAATTTGTGGCCGCGGAAATATGGCCTGCTCCATTTCTCAAAACCAAGCTCATGCTCGAGGAAAAAGGCTTCCTCGGGACAGTAGTTCTTGAATTCCACAAAATGGTCGCTAAACTCCTCGGGAGAATATGCCTTTGCCGCATTGTAGAATAGATAGAGGTGTTCTCCGCAGTGGTGATTTACCCAAAGATTTTCACCTAGGTGCCTCATGCAGTACCCGTGATAAGCATGGTTGTACACCTTCGCGAAGTCGTTGGCGATGCTCTTGTGCCTATCGGAGATAAAGCACAATTTTGGTCCATCGACCACAATAGACTTCAGCTTCTCAAACAAGGACGTCCAAGACGCATCGTTCTCCTTGTCAACGACACAAAAGGCAATGGGATAAATATAGTTCTCCGTATCCTGTGCAACCGCGCTTAGCAGCACGCCTCCGTACTTGCTGTATAAATAAGTGTCATCGACTACAATAACCTTTCTCATGTGGGCGAATCCTCTAATGCACGGGCCCAACGATAAAAAGTAGTACATAAACCTACAATCGACCTTGTTCACCATGATGGAATATGTAGTGCCAACATTAAGAGCGTCGATCATGTACGAAGAAGCGGGCAGGCAGGAATACTCGTGCTCCGCTGTCCCTCAAACCATTTTCTTGGCAATCATACCCCCCATCCAACATTTCCAATAGCTTGGTCTACTTTTCAAGTTCTTGAAAACGATTCTCCAAATCTCGCTAGTGTCCGGACCTTTTCCCTCGCGATACATGTTCACACAGAGCGACGTAATGACTTTAGATGAGATTTTTCTATGGCAGTGGGTGGCGTATTCGACGCCGCAACTGTGATCGCCGACGTATTTATAGATGATGAATCTGTCCATGTATTCATACTTCTTTGCCCACAACATCCACGCGCAGCTAGGACAAACGCATTTCACCTTGAGAAATTTGCTGCAGCTCTTCAACGTAGCATAATCAAAAGAATTTCTCACAGCTGCTACGTCCAACAATAATTTTAGATCTTTTTTGCTGCTGAATATTTGATTTACCTGAAAATTAGTTCCGTCGGAG
This sequence comes from Capsicum pubescens, assembly GCA_030864215.1. Taxonomy (NCBI): domain Eukaryota; kingdom Viridiplantae; phylum Streptophyta; class Magnoliopsida; order Solanales; family Solanaceae; genus Capsicum; species Capsicum pubescens. The sequence goes on along the minus strand of CM061544.1, from coordinate 83,551,150 downwards.
AAGGTGTGGTTGGTTTGTGCTCCCAATTCGCACTCTTCTCCCCCTTCTTCGGAGAAAATTGAATCTTTCAATTCCATTGAATGATCTTCCGAATCCATTGGATGAGCATCCAAACTCTCATCTTCAAATGAATCATGTTTGTCGATTGTCGGCTGTGGTGGAGGGATTGTCAGAGACCCCGTAACGACATTTATCCTCAATGATGGCCTAGAGCCATCGGCAGCAATATCCAACATGTATAACGACACATGCCGATCATTATTTATGAACGTGAAATGTATTTTACCCCGCTCATTTATTACATAGCTAATCACAACGTTCTTTGGCTCGCATTCTAATTCTCCGCTCTCAATTACGCTTCGAACCATGTCGTCGTACGATCCATTGCGATGCAGTGGGATGAGCACTATCTCCTCGCTAGATGATTTCCACTTCCAATAGTTGGGACCCTCCTCCCATGCACCCATATAATTATCATCCACGGCAACTACCTCAGATACTGCCATAATAAACCACATAAATCAATAATAGATTAAGGTATCGGTCTATAGATGGTCGATGACTAGTATGAATACGTCCGTACAAAGACGCGAATCAACTGATTTTCGATATAATCATTGCCCTCCTAGCTCTGGGATGGAAAAATGTATGTGTAGGACTTCTAAACTACTGAAATATATCTAATGACGAGGTATTGAGCGGATTTGGAAAGTTTTTCGAGCTAGTAGAAATGGTGAAAAAAAAATTGCATTTTTTTTTCTAAAGGGATTGAACAACAATGGAGGCAATGATGAAGAATGGAGATTTTCAATTGTGATGAATAATTTTTCATCGAAAAAGTGGCCGGAATCGAAAATTATTGGTGAAAAAGGGAGCTCCTATTGGTGGCTTCTTGGATAATTTTCTAAATTAAAATAGGAAATACGAAAAAATAGTGGAAATATAAAAAAAGGTGGGAAATATTATATTAAATGGATGAGGTGGGGGGACTAAAGTGTAAAGTTTAAAACTTGTGTGGTAGGTTTGTATGTAAGAAGTGATGATGGCATAATAGTGTCTAAACACCTAATTTTCCAAGAATTGTGTTTAAATACCAAAATAAGTTTTGAAAGTGTCTAAATGTCAAACTATTCCAAGATACTATTGAGTTAGGAGATCATATTTTGAGCAATTTCAAAGACTAGGATTCTTTGATGAGAGGACTTGTACAATGATTCTGCTTCCCTTTCAAAAGCTATTGCTCACTTAATTTCATACCTCTCCGAGTTCTCAACTGACCCAACTCAGTTCGTTAGACCTGATTTTTCTTTCACTGAGAGTAATTTTCCTCAGCATTATCTGGTGGTGAATTAAGGAAGTTTGATCAACGCCCTTGATCTCTCCAGTGATATCCACCAAATTGGAACATCAAATTTGATTACATAGATGAACTCATTCATTTCGCTGAGTGTTTTGAAACTATGAGTTTCAACTTGCACATGTGATACTAGCATAGCTCGATCAATGGCTCAGATCTGCCTCCAGTAAGCGTCTCTTAGTTTCACACAAACATGAGAATCTGTAACGGAAATCGGTGAATAAGACCCAACAATCAAAGATCGAAATATATTATTAAGTTGGAAATAACTAATACTATCATAAATAAAGTTCCCGCACCTATTTGATATGAAATGTATTATTTGACTAATTATATGACACTCGATAAAGTAATTCAAATAATCATTTAGTTATATTACTAGTTAAACTGTGAACACGCAGGATGTAATATCAAATATTGCTCCAGAGAATTCAAGGCATAGGAAATATGATAAGCAATACTATAGTAATTAACAGATATAGCATTATAATTACTATATTTTTTTTGGTTTACTTGTAACTACTCGAGATCTGATTAATTCGAATTCACATAAAGAACGTCTACTTTAGAGATAAGAACTCTCAGATTAACCTAAAGTTCTCGTGCCTAGTTAAACATAAAGAGATGTCGCCAAAATCCATATAAAAAGCTCCAGTACTACGATTTGTATTTGGAGAAATACTGAGTCTAAAAACATGTTCTTAACCAATGCATTCATCAACCTCAACAACCCAATGACCACCCCTTCCAAGTTCTAAAAGGGGAACTCTTAATGTTGTGCGCAATTGTGTATATTTTTGGACTTCTCCGTAGTCTTCTTAATGTTTTTCCATCAAGGTTTAAAGATTTTCGCATGATTTTTGGTCAAGATGCTTCGAACAAAATTCAGTGTCATATTGTGCCACCACCTAACTTTTTAACCTCCTAAGACATACACAAACACCAACAAGCTAAGCCAAAACTTTTGCAAAACATTACAACACTCTAATATCTATAAACCTTCTATCTTAATAAGCGACCTTCACACTTTCCTATCAAAAGTCATGTCTTCGGTAATACAAAGCTATGCGATGTCTTGTCTAATCACCTTTTTTCAACATTTTCGACATACCGCTGCCTCTCCTCGTACCCCTATGTATATCAAACTTCTCAAACTTCCTCACTGAGGCGTCGTCTCTTTTGGGGATAAACTGCGTCTCAAGCCTCACTTCCACGTATGCCTCATGGACCACATCACTGAATTTACTCTTCAAATATTCCACTTTTGTCCCGCTCAACCTTAAGTTTTAAAAAATGACTATAGTAAAGCAAAAGCTGACAGCTAAAAACAGTGATAGAAGAAAATTGAAAGTATTAACATTATATTTTAACTAAGAATACAATACAATACAACCATACAAAGAGAGCCAACCAACTTGTAAGTGTTAAATGACCCAATCTAATCATCAATTTGGAGCCAAGTTCCTGAAAAAGTTTCAATCAAAGTTACCTACGTCGAAAAATTATCTTATTCCTCAAAAAAATCACCATAGTCTTTTCCTTTATGTTGGCATTGTCAGTTTATATGTATATACAAAACACTTGATCTCTGTTTGGACAAAACAACAACAACAAAAAAATACAATCTCAAATCATTTCATATGCCAGAAAAGAAAGAAAACTCCCCAATTGCAATGCAAGCTATGCCAATAGCTCGAGAAATATAATGCAGTTTCTAGCTAATAAATATAATGCCATTTTATATAGTATTGTGCATAAAATAAATACAGAGTGTAACAATATAATTATACCTAGTTACCTACTTATACTATAGATTCTTGTGATATGGTTCTTTTCAAACCCCGTATATTGCGAGAGTTTTAGTGAACCTAACTATTCTTTCATTTTTTATCTACTTATACGGATCAACGAAAGCTCGGAAGAAATTTGAAAATCCACATGAAGAAAGAAAAACATTATTATTACTTATTATATCAATCCAAATACACAACTGACAAATTAAAATACAATGATAAAGTAAGTGGTCAGAAAATTGAATTAAGGAAAGAAAAATTGAAAAGAAAAACAAATATTCCTATCTTCTCCTCGTACCAATTCAATCACCACACAAAATAACTTCTTTTATAAAAGCGTATTCATAAACAAAAAAAAAGTTGATTTTAAACTCCAATATAATTTATATTAGGATATATATGATTCATATTTTTCAAAAATATATATTATTTGAGAAAAATATCTTTTATTTTTAAAAAATAGGGTAGTTTGTGGTTTGTCCAAAATATGACTCTACGGCAAACTATGATAGTTTTTACTTTGCCCACAACTTTTTAAAAAAGAAAAAACCTGTCGTTTGCCACAATATGATTTCAAATATAAGGCAATTTTGTATTTTGCCAAAAAACACACTTATGGAGTTTTTGTTTCATTAGGACTCTTGTGGCAGATTAATTTGTCAAAATAATTATAAGATCTTTTATTTTTTAAAAATATATATTATTTGAGGAAAATATAATTTTGTATAAAACAGAAATTTTTAATGAAGTACAAAAATTTTAAATAATATTTCTAAAGGTTTTCATACTTTTAATATATTAGAGATTAATATATTAGAGATAGAGATTAGAGATAAAGAGATGAATTTCAAAATAAATTGATAACAAAATTATGACAAAAAATAATCAAATTTTGTATGACGTCCAAATGAAAAAAAAAGACACAATCATAATAAAAAATGTAAAATGTGACAGACAATTTTGGGAATGAGGAAATATTTTAGCTGGGGGTGGTGCATTTGGCTTTGAACATAATTAATGTTTCGAAAATTGTTTATTCTCAAATAAAGGATAGTCGGTGGGAAAAATAGATAGTCGGTGGGAAAAAATAGATGAAGGATAGATAGGCATTGATTTATTTATGGAAAAGGTACAAAAATATCCATAATGGATGGAGAATGATTCACATACCATTATTCCATCTATTAATAAGTCTAAAATCCTATTTCAAGAATATACGCGATGTTATAAATATACTATATATAGTGAATGTCTACTTTACTATATATAGTGAATATCTATTTTATTATAAATTGTATATGTCTATTTATGAAAAAGTTACAAACTCCAAGGTTAGTTTTTTCCTATAAATAAAGGAGTTTTGCTTCATTGTAATATCATCCCTCAAAAGAAGAAATAAGAATTATTTTCTCTATTCTCTCTACTCTTCTTCTTGTTCTTTATTATTTTATAACACGTTATCAGGAGTCTCTAATTTTTTAATCAAGTTTATACTACTACAATAGTACGTACATCTTGTGAGATTGATGAAGATAACGTTGTTCAATATAATATTGTTTGATTTATGTTGACATTGATTTGATCTCTAACGTACAGGTTGGTGTTGTATTACACAACCATCAAATTAATGGTAGGTTCATCAAAAGATTAACTTCATATCATATTCTCATCTTATGGTCATACTTTAACAATATATTATATATTATGCATATGTTTATCTGACGAATATCATATTTTTATCTCTATCTATTAGATAGTTATAGATTTTTACATCTATATACCATACGTATTTTTAGTACTTGTTCACGTGGCCTAGAAGCAAATATATAATAGTGTAATAATTGCTACAGGTATATAACCATCTATAATCATTCCATTTTTAGTTTTGTTTTTAAAAGGGTCCAGAGGAGTTTCTCGTCTCTTCTCTTTTACATGTGAATTATCTAACAATTTTTTTTGTGGAAATATTTTGTTTGCCTTAAAATTTTGATGCAGTTACTGAAGTTTTATCGTGGATCATAAACATCTAGTTATTAGCCAGGCATGGACTTACGTGATGTATAAGACTAATGGATTTATGTTTCATCCTGCTAAAAAAAAAAATAAGACATCAGGTTAGAGTCCCGATGCACCATGATGAAGATGTTGGGTTTAAGTCCTATCGATTTATAGCCTAAGACGCCTCTTTATATGGATAAGATATTGAGTTTGAATCTCAATATACCATACTGATGATATTATGATGACTAAGGCAAAATAATGAGTATTTGGTGAAAAGTCATGAAATCCGACCCATTGAATATGCTTCATTCTATGAAGTGAATGTGGTAGCAATATATGATAAGTCTGAAATATGACAGCTTACTTCATTCTTGAGGTGTATGTGGTAACAGTGCATAATATGTCTGAAAGAAGACAAGTGATTGAATGCACGAATATAAGTGTGAAGGGACAATATGATAATAATCATCAAAAGTTATGATATTTTCACACGCATATTATGATCATAAGACATGTTAGAGAAAAATTCTCTACATCATATATATGTCTCGATTTGCTTCTAAAGTAACAAAATCTTGAAAGAGGTTATAAACTATCATAATTTGATAGGCTTAAGGCATGATTATATTTCATTCCTGGGGAATAAGAAACTTATTAATGCAAACGTGCACTTGATTGTGATTGTATCACAACTCACCTCCGAAAGAAGTTGAATAATTTTGAAATCTGCTTCTGAAGTAGTAAATCTGAAATTTATTCATGTAAACTTGGAGTTTACTAGAATAAAATTTCATAAATCGATATGAACAATTGTGACATCTCGAATGTGTGCATGTATTGAAGAACTAGAAGATTATTCAAGAATTGTTTATGTCGTTTATTCTCATGATAAGTTGGTTGGACCAACTAATATTGGGATTGCATCCCTTCAAATCTGAAAATTATAAAAGGTGAATAAGGGCCCGTTTATCTATTATGTGATATGTTAAAATGATGCATCAATAAGATGATCACATGTACATTTATTGTCAACCTGCAGTTTGACATTCATAAAGTTGCTTGCTAAATAAAATTGAGTTAAGCATGACTTTCAGATTGTCTAATCAAGATAATTCATTTTCATGATGATGGTTTAGTATTGAATGCCTTCGATAAATATCTAAACCATTGTTAATGAGAACAAAATTTCATGTATTGGTCTGAAATATGATATATTGCAATAGCACTTGTATGCATTAGATCAATAAATTATGATTATTTCTTCTCTCTCAATTGGTTCAAGGTCGAGAACCAATTATTCCATCTAATAATTTTGATGTGCTGTATACGATTAATGAATATACTATAACACACAAAGATGGATTCCTCAAAGAAGATGATGTATGTTAGTTTTCTTAACATAAGGGGGAGATTATAAGCGCTATGAAATATATTAGAAATTATCACCAGATCCTCATCCAAAAGATAATTCAAGTCAAATGTTGAAAGCATCTCATATTAAGCACAAATGCTCTTATTTTGTGTTCCTAAAGGACAAAGTCTATGCATGCATGAAGCATGGTAGATTAATTGGTTTCAAATGAAATAGTCGTTAAAAAATACGGAGCAAATAATCATAATAAGAAGGCAATGAGCTCTTGAAGAGCCTACAACATAACACTTCATGAAACCTTATGAGAGGTTCATGTACCTGAAAATAATGAAGTGATGAGATCTCAAAATGTTATGTCGCATTGTGAACCGATATGAAATGATATATCATCAATATCTTTGACACAATATTGAAGCAATATTGTGAAAGATTACGGGGATCTGAATTTTACGTTTATTTAAGCATGTTGACGTAGATACATTTATCAAGTGATATGAAAGGGTGCATCTTGGTAAGTGAAAACTTATTTGATTTGCAGTTCAGACACTTGAAGATGTCACACATAAAATGTTGAATATTGTCACTTGACAAAATTTGTATGAAAACTTCTTTAAGGATTCAAAATATTAAAGTTTCTGAAAAACTTATTGATAATCCTTATATTGTATAAGCTTATAGCTTAAAAATTATTGAAACTCTTGGAGAGTTTTCAAAGCAATAGATTATTTGCTGAAATGAGAAATATACTGAATTAGATTGGTTATGAAGTACCATATCTTAGTGCAAGTGATGCACTCATGTATCTTGCAAATACTACAAGGTCCGATATAGCCTTTTCAGTCAATTTGTTAGTAAGGTATATTTCTGCTCCTACTATGAGACATCAAAATGGGATAAAGATTGCAGTCCCGATCTTATTGGTCATGCTATGGTACTTATCTGACCCGCATAAAGCTCAGTCTCAAATAGGCTATGTGTTAATAAATGGTGGTCCTGCAATGTCTTGGAGATATACAAAGCAGTCTATCGTAGCCACTTCATCGAATCATGCTGAGATAATAACTATTCATGAAGCAAGACGAGAATGTGTATGGTTGAGGTCTATGATACGTCTCATTCGAGAAAAATGTGATGTGAAATATGACAATCTACCCACAATTTTATATGGAGATAATGCATCATACATAACACATCTTAATATAGAACGAAGCACACTTCATCAAAGCTTTTTTACACACATGAGCTACAAAAGGAATGGTGATATTAACATGCAACAGATTCATTCAAGGGATAGTATGGCTAATTTATTCACCAAGTTTCTTCCAACTACAACTTTCAAGAAGATGATGCACAAGATCGAGATACAACGGCTCAAGGATGTTCTCATTAGGGGGAGTTAATACGCGTTGCACTCATTTTTTCTTACGAGGTTTTGTCCCACTGCGTTTTCCTTGTAAGGTTTTTAATGAGGCAGCCTATATGCGTATTGTTAGAGATGTGTACTCTTTTTCCTTCACTAGATTTTTTTCTTCCACTGGATTTTTCTAGTAAGGTTTTAACGAGGCACATTATCTATCAATTAGACATTCAAGGGGGAGTGTTATAAATATACCATATGTAGTGAATATCTACTTTACCATATAGAGTGAATACCTACTTTACCATATATTGTGTATGTCTATTTATGGAAAAATTACAAACCCCAAGGTTACTTTTTCCCTATAAATAAAGGGGGTTTGCTTCATTGTAATATCATCCCTCAAGAGAAGAAATAAGAATTACTCTTTCCATTCTCTCTACTCTTCTTCTTGTTCTTTATAGTTTTATAACATCCTCAAGAAAGTGTTAGTTTGAGGTACATTCTTAAGCTAAAAGATAAGGAAAAATTACATAAACTAGCATTCTTAAGACTATAATTACAATAAATAACAATATTTTTTCAAAATTACAACTTATAGCAAAAATAATAATATTTTACCCACTATTTAGAGAGGCGCGTGTGTTTCTTCCATCAGTTTACCTTTTTTCTTTTTTCAAGCAATATTTACTTCTCTCCAATTAACCGTATCTTTTATTTTTTATTTTCAATTTCCACTTTTATCTCTCAATCTGTTGATAAACATTGTGCTCCATCAAATAAGATAAGTTAATTTTTTTACAGTATTTGTATGTTATCTTCTTATATAATTTATTTTTTTTGTATTTTTTTCTTCAACCGTCTTCTTCCCTTTTGGAGGGGGGGGGGGGGAGGGAGGGGTGTGTGTGATTTTTTTTGTTGAAAGATTGTGGAGGTCTACTATAATGAATTAATACGTTATTTGATGGGGTACGTTATAACGGAGGGATACATTATTTGATGGGTTTTTGTGATTTTTTTTTGTTGAAAGATTGTGGGTTTTTGTGTTAAGTTAATTTGTACTCCTATTCAGTTGAACAGAGAAGTTGGTACAGAAGAGGTGAGATCGAAGTATTGTGACGAGCCAGAAAATATTGGGGAAATCATGAAACAGAAAACATTGAGAAAACCTTCATCTCCAAAACCCCCAAATCTGCCAAAATATGTGAAAAAGAGAAAGTCAAACAAAAAGGAAGAATATGTATTTTTCCAGTTGTGCATATGTATTTATGAGCAATACATATGTATTTTTTCAGTTATGCATATATATTTATGAATAATACATATGTATTTTACCAGATTGCATATGTATTTATGACTAATACATATGTATTTTTTCATATATGCATATGTATTTTTGAATAATACATATGTATTTTCTAGTTATTCATACGTTTTTATGGGGCTACATGCTATATTTATTGATTTGGAAATATATTTTTAGTCCTGCTTAGATTTTTATAGATGCATATGTATTTATGAATAATACATATGTACTTTTTCAGTGTGCATATGTATTTATGACTAATGCATATGTATTTTTTCAGTTATGCATATCTATTTATGAATAACGCATGTGTACTTATGATTAATGCATATGTAATTATGGATGATGCATAGTTTTCGTCATAAGAATATTTTTGATGTCTATATCATGAAGAAGAAATGTGTACTTCAAGCGCAATTAGGCAAATGTATTATGTCACTTTTTGTTATAGAGATTTTATGTCCTATATGTTTATATATACATATGAGTTAGATATGTATTTTTGTAAATACATATGAAAATATATATGTATGTTTTGTACTGTAAATACATACGCAGATTTGTATGTCTATGTATTCTGTATATTTTTTGAATATTTATATGTGATATAGATATGTGTCTTTTAAAAATAAAAGCAAGAGATAGAAGAGTAAAAAATGAAAAAAATAAAAATAGAAAGAAAAAAATGAAAAATAAATATCCAAAGAAAAAGAAGTGAAAAACGAAAAAAAGGAGAAATAAAAGCTACAAATATATGTATAAAAATAAAAGCAAAAAAAATAATAATAATAGAAAAAAAAAGAAGAAGAAAACGAGAATAGGAAAAGAAAAATATGAGAAAGGAAAAAAAAGAAAACGGAAAAGAAAAAAATAAAGAAAAAAACTAAAAGGGATAAAAAAGAAGAGAAATAAAAGAGTCAAAATAAAGTAAAAGAAAAAAGGAAAAGAAAAAGAAAAAGAAAAAGAAATCAAAATAAAAAAATAAAATGAAAAAAAAAATACTTAGAAAAATACCTAACTTTGACCGGATTTTCAGTTGAGCATACTGAACTTTGCGGGGGTCCTATTACTCCCGTAGACTTTTTAAAGTGGATTTAATTCCCCCCTCCCCTGAAATGCTATACCCAATTTCGACGGCTGACGGTGTAATACATGCGTCAATCTCATTTTTACGCGTGTATTTTTTGGCAGATGACGGTGTAATACACGCACCAACCTCATATTTACACGTATTCAAGTGAGCAGATATATGCCATTAAAATACGAAAAAAAATCTAGGCATAATAGGACCCCCGCAAAGTTCAGTATGCTCAACTGAAAATTCAGTCAAAGTTCAGGTATTTTCGTGAGTATTATCCAAAAAAAAAGAAAAAGAAAAAAAACAGAAAAATATAAGAAAGGAAAAAAATAAGAGAACGAAAAATAAAATAAAAAGAAAAAAACTAAAAAGGATAAAAAAAGAAGAGAAACAGAAGAGTCATATTAGGAAAAGGAATATTTACAATTCAATGTAGCATGAATTAAGGGACGGTTACTTTCCTTATTTAACTCTAACTGAAGGGAGTTAAAATAGAAACTAATATTCAATTTGTATATGTATTTATATAGCAACATTTTACTTAAATACAAAATACAATTTGTTATTTTTCGTAATTATGGAACAGTTGCTATAAAAAATATAATTATAGCTGTTAAGTTACTACTTTTGAAAAATTTTCCGAAGTTAATCTACCAATAAATGGATGAAAGATATTTGTGAACATATTTTTCTATACGTAAGAGGTATTTTGGATTCTTCTCTACTATATATCTATAATATATTAAAAGTGTGAAGGCCTTAGATATGTTCTTGAACTTTTTGCCATTCACTAAAAGTCTCTATTTTAGACAAAATCGTCTTTTCACTATTTTTTTCTAATATTTAAGATTTGAAAATTAATTAAATATATTTATGCTAAAACTTTTCCTTATTAGAAATCATCACAATTAATGGCAACTAATATTATTTTCATTAGTTTAAGAATTCTAAATTAAATAAATTTGATTTTAAGAAGATTTGAAAAATCTAGAAATAAATATGAAAGTGTTAGAATAAGATAATTTAAGAGTTACCAAATTTTTAATAGTTTTAAGTACGTAATAAGAATGTAATCAATGATTTTGTAAAAGTTTGACTTTAAAAATAAGAAACAACAACAACAACATACTCAGTGTATTCCCACATAGTAGGGTCTGGAGAGGTAGAGTGTACGCAGATCATACCACTACCTCTGAAGAAGTAGAGAGGCTGTTTCCGATAGACCCCCGACTTAGGACCGATAACAGTATAGCAAATCACAAAACATAAATACGTATAGACTAGTACATTATGCGAAATAAACTAACACCGGTATCTACAAGGTAATATAATAGCCACCACATACTACTAAAAACTATCTAACCGAAAACATAGACATCACTCAACACCTACGAACAAGAAACTTCAAACACAAATAAAGAAAAGCTCCCACCCCTAACCATTTACCCTAATCCGCATCCTCCACACCTTTTTATCAAGGATCATGTCCTCTGTCAGTTGTAACTGCTCCATATCATGCCTAATCACCTCTCTCCAATATTTCTTCGACCTACCTCTATCCCGCCTAAAATCATCCATATCCAGTAACTCACACCTCCGCACTGGAGCATCAGAGTCCCTCCTCATCACGTGCCCAAACCAATGTAACTGCACTTCTCGCATCTTGTCCTCCACCGAAGCCACCCCCACCTTCTCCCGAATAATCTCATTCATCACCCTATCTTTCCTGGTATGGCCACACATCCATCGTAATATCCTCATCTCCGTCACCTTCAACTTCTAGATGTGGGAGTTCTTAACTGGCCAACACTGCGCATCATACAACATAGTCGGTCGAACTGTCACTCTGTAGAACTTACCTTTATGCTTCGGGGGCACCTTCTTATCACATGAAACTCCCGAAATGAGCCTCTATTTCAATCACCCTTCCTCAATATGATGCGTCACATCTTCGTTAATCTCGCCATTGCCCTGAATCATATACCCCAGATACTCGGAACTTTTCCTCCTCTGAATGGCCTGAGAGTCCAGCTTCACAACCACATCAGCCTCCTGCGACATATCACTAAACTTACGCTCCAAGTACTCCGTCTCAATCATTCTCAACCGAAATCCTTTGGACTGAAGGGTCTGTCTCCAAATCTCCAACTTATCATTAACTCCTCCCCGAATCTCGTCGATCAATACCACAAATATAACTCTCTCTTAGCCTCTGGCAGCAAGAAAAAGTAGTACTGCAACACAACTGTAAAAGTGATGATCGATCAACCACTTAAAAACTTCTGGTGGTAAAATATATATGCGCTTGCACTAAAATATATGTTTATGTTTTACATTATTATATTAAAATGTGAGGGATCTTTGAAAAGTGAATTGAACTTTTTACATTCACTAAAAATCTCCGTAATAAATAAAATTATTTAATTTTAAATAATTAAAACATTACATGTGCGAGGCACGTGCGGTTAAACTAGCATATATTAAAGTGTGAAGGGCCTTAGAAATATTGTTTGAACTTTTTGTCTTTCGTTAAAAGTCTTTCCTTTAGACAAAATCGTCCTTTTTCATTATTTTTTTCTAATATTTAAGAGTGAAAATTAATTAAATATATTTATGAATAAACCTTTCCTTATCAGAAGTCCTCAAAATTAATGACAACTAATGTTTTTTTCATTAGTTTAAAAATTTTAAATCAACTAAATTTGATTTTAAGAAGATTTGAAAAATTTAGAAATAAATATAAAAGCGTTGGAATATGAAAAATTTAAGAAGTACCAAATTTTTAAAAATTTTAAGTACGTAATAAGAATGGAATCAACGATTTTATAAAGATTTGACTTTAAAAACAAGGAACGATTTTAAATATAGAAGAAAAAAATAATAGTACCACAAATGTGGTTTAAATTGATGCGTCTATCTTCGTCTATGTTAGTAAGGGAAAAGGTACTACATGCAAAATGCAAAAGTGATGATCCATCAACCACTTGAATTTTTTGGTGATAAAATATATATGTGTTTACACTAAATATATTTTATGTTTACAGTATTATATTGAAGTGTAAAGGATCTATGAAAAGTGATTTGAATTTTTTACACTTTATTAAAAATCTCTGCAATACACAAAATCATTTAATTTTAAATCGAATAATACACGTGCGATGCACGTGCGGTTGACCTAGTTATATTAAAAATGTGAAGGGACCTAGAAATATTGTTTTAACTTTTTGCCCTTTATTAAAAGATCCCGCAATAGACAAAATCGTCTTTTCACTTATTTTCTTCAATTATTAATTAATTATGTTTATAAGATTGACTCCTAAATTATAAGAAATTAAAAGACTCCTACAATGACTCCTAAAATATATTGAAGGGAAAATTCTTGAAGATCGAATTTAATTGAATTTAAAGTATGATTTGTATTAGGACTCCTATGTTATAACCAAGTAATGAATCCTACGATTATTTTGCCCAAAAATTATTATAATAAAAAAGTTTCTATAATTCCCCCCCCCCCCCCCCCCCCATATTATTTTTCTTTTGTATACTTACAACTTTATTGCAAAAAATAATAATTGTTATAACCTTCGCCCCCCCCCCCCCCAAAAAAAAAAAAAAAAAAAAAAAAGAAGAGTGCGGCAAGTTTTAGTTATTTGAACTATGTAATATAATATATTAATATTTATTAAATAAAATAATACAATGAAAATCACATTATTTTGTGAAGAAATTGTTACCATCATCTAATTACGGCAACTAATTATAGGAGTCTTCTTTGGTAAAACTTACACACACCCGGTGTATACATCAAATCAATACATGCATGCCATGTGTTTAAATTTAAAGTTCATGTTACTTAACCATGATTAATCAATATGTATTTTACTTAATTTAATTACATAACCATGGTAAAGAACATTAATTTGGTGTATACACCGGGTGCGTGTAAGTTTTTACCCTTTTTTCTTCTCCTTATAAAATTTAAACACGCCATTCACTTTTAGTTGTAGGACTCTTTCTTATTTTTTCTTCTCATAAATTTGCATGTTTCTTTACCGTGTTTTTCCTCTCTCAAATTTTCTCCTCTTTCAATTCTTCGTGTACATGAAATTCTTTTCTTTGTATATTTAAAAATTCTCTCATTTATAGACAAACACGCCAACAATAATAATATATTAATATATTTCATGAGTCTGAAAAAGTAGAGTGTGTATAAATCTTACTCCTAGCTTTACGTACCTTGCTAGTCAAATTTGTTAATTTTTTTAATTTTATTTTTGTTGCATTTGACTATCTCAAACAAATATGTTTTGCGGTAAGTTTGCTAATATATTCTTTAATTTGATTATTATTATTATTGTTGTTATTATAATTATTTCTTGAGTCACATAAGCTAACTAAAACAATCTCTTATCCCATAAAAAAGCAATAATAGGGCAGGAATAAGTTGTGTGCGCTACAAATATTAAACGTGCTTGCAGGTTAGGATTTTGATTGGACGTCTACATGTGCATTTCACCAAATAAAAAAGGTAGACAACGCATGTTATCCTTTATTGTATTTTTGTATAATTTTAAAAACGTGTACTTATTAACAAATATGTATTGTTTGTCTATCCTTTGTTGTACTTTCGTATAATTATGAAGACATGGATTTTCTTTTGATAAAAAGCTATGTGCTCTTTTGGTGAAAAAGAAAAATAATAAAAGAATTTTCATGAAAAATTATGTTTAAAATTTGTTTGATTATTGATATACAAATTTTCTTTTTACAATTATATGCTATACAATAGGAAGGGCCAAACGTGCAAGACACGTTTCCAAAGACTAGTATTCTAATATATGTAAGAGTGAAAAGTAGGTGAGGATCATCATGTCTGCTTGTTCTGTGATTTTACTATACGATTCCTAATTAATTATTATATGTCATTTACGTATTTAAAATTAATAATATTTTGATAAAAAAATAAAATAAATATTTATGACATGTCTGCTTCAGTCGCTTCAACCGTAATTTTACTATTTTATTGCTAATTAATTATTATAAGTCATCTAAGTATTAAAAAAATTATTTAATGAAAAATATTAAATAAATAAAAAATAATAGTAAATTAACTATTAATGTTCAAAATTAACTTGACATCTTATATGAGGCTGCTTAAACTTTTTCACACCTATTTTTAAAAGTAATTTTGCTATATCACTTCTAATAAGTTATTATGAGTCATTTAAGACATGTTCGTTTCGCTGCTTCAACCATGATTTTACTATATCAATCCTAATTAATTATTATGGTTATCTAAACATTAAAAAAAATATTTCTTAAAAAAGTAAATAGACACAAAATGATAAGTCAACATAAAAAATTTGGTTGACTATCGAAATTATATTAGTGTCATATAAATTGTGATGGGACTGAGGAAGACATAAAATAACATATATTATTTGAAAATGAGATAAATGTATTGTAAATAACAATATTAAGAACTTAATATAAAAATATATGTATAAAAAATTTGATTGACTGTCGAAATTAATTTGTGCCACATAACTGGGACGGAGAGAGCCTTACTGAAAAATATTATAAATCACATAATTAACAACTTAAAAAATTTAAAAGATATAAAATATTTGGCTGACTCTCAAAATTATATCAGTGTCACTTAAATTGAAATAGAAGAAAAAGTATTATAAATCACAACAATTAAAAACTTAAATAATTTTAATGACTGATTATCTGAAATTCTATTTGTGTCACATAAATTGAGATAAAAAAATAATATATATTAGGTCTGCGCTAAACATCTAGTTTATATAAACAATGCTTTCATTATAACTTTTTTGAATTATCCATTTATCCATGATCTTAACATACTAGGAGGATCCCCCCACCCCACCCCACCCCAAATCTAAAAAATGATTTTGCTTTTACCAAGAAAAAGTTGAATAACATATATGTTTACAAGCACACACAATACAAATCTTGCATTAACCTGATGAAAGAGCTTCAACTAATAAAGAGAGAATTTATCGATGAGTTAATTTTTCATATTGTCATTGAACTATTAATAATATTCTATAAAAGTTCTTGTTATTATTTTTTTATAATAAAAATATCGTTGAACTATTACTTTATCTCTTGTATTATCATCATAACATTTTAAGCTACAAAACTCACGTAATTAAGCTTAAATTTGATGACAAATTCATTAAATTATACTCCCAATATATAACAAAAAGTGGATCTAATATAAAAACAATGAAATCCATCAAAATGAAATATATATTTAAATAAACAAAAGTTATACATATTGAGATGTCAAAAAAAAAACATGAGGTTTTATAGAACCATTCTTTTAAAAAAATGTGGGCATTCTCTCCGTTTTATATTATTAATAGACTTTTCTCTTTACATGTCTCACTTATCGAGTCAGAATTTGAAGTTTATGAATTCTGAATTTTAATCTTTTTTAAAATTAAAGAAAAGACATAATTTCCCCCCTGAACTTGTCCGCTCAACTCACTTTAACACTTAAACTTAACTTTCATTTATTTACCCCCCTTAACATCTTTAAAGTGTATTATTTTAACCCCTCAAAGTTGAATACCACTCTCACAACGGAGAATGTGTTACACTCGCCTACACATCAATACCACGTCATCGCCACGTAAGAAATTACTATTTTTTTAAAAAAAATTAATCCCCCACACATTATTGTTATATATTTTTTTGAAAAAAAATAACAAATATATATATATATATATATATATATATATATATTAAATAAAAAATGCACCCCCCATTTTCTTTCTTCTTCACACCCCCACCCTGCCCACCCCGCCCCTCTTTACGTTTCTCTCCCCCCCTCGCACCGCTCCCCCTCCCCACCAGCTCTCCTCCTCTATCAAACCCACCCCACCTTCATTGTTTTCTATTTTCCTCCATTAACAACCTCCTATCCCACCTTCAATTTCAATTGTCCTCCACCTCCATCCCTTATTTCCCTTCTTCTTCAAACCACCCACCCCCGCCCCCTCTTTTTCTTTCTCTTCTTCCAGCCAAACCCCATCCCCACCTTCAATTTTTTTTTCATTTTTCTTAATTAACACCATTAGAGAAAAATCACAAAAATATCAAATTAAAATTTTTCCTCCATTAAACACCATCTCAACCTTCAATCAAACTCTCTCAACGTTTTCAACCACCAAATTTACCCTTAAAGATGTAAACATAAATAAAGAATAGAGAAGGAACAATGAACTTTAAAAATAAAAGTTACGAAAATTTCTTTCAATTTTGTTATTCTTCGAACTGAATTAATGAAGCAATTTAATGTCTTCAATTTCTTCGTTGGAGAATGTATTAATGGAGGAAAATGAAAAAAAAAATGGAGGAAAGTGTTGTTGGAGGATGTATTTGAGGTTGTTAATGGAAGAATTAATTGTTGTAGAAAATGAGTGTTGTTGTTTATTGATGTATTGGAGAATAAAATGGTGTGGGGTGTAGGTGTGCGGGGTAGGGATGAGAGGTGAAGGGGGGTGGGGGTATTGAAGAAGAAAGGAGTATTTTCTGTTAATATATATATATATATATATATGTATGTATGTATGTATATATATATATATATGTATGTATGTATGTATATATATATATATATATATATATATATATATATATATATGTATGTATGTATGTATGTAAAATAAGTGGGAAAGGAAGAAAAAAATCTGTTTTTTAAATAATAAATGCGCCTTTTTAAAAAAAAATGTCACGTCAGCATAAGGGGTGAAATAAAAACACTTAAAGATGTTAAGAGGGGTAAATAAATGAAAGCTTAGTTTAAGTGCTAAAGTGAGTTGAGAGGACAAGTTCAGGGGGGAAATCATGTCTTTACTCTTAAAATTAATGAGTTCAATATTATTAATACGTATACATTCAATAATTTTTTATATAAAAAAATTATAGTATATATATATATATATATATACACCCAAATTTGCTCACAGTCCTGAACTCAATTTTAGTGTATTTTATCACCCTTTTTTACCGACGTGAAACACCTTGTCAACCTTTTTAGCTAACATGACACCTTTGACGTTGACCTTATTTTTTGTAATAAAGGCACCACGTCAACACAAAAGGGTGACAAAAGTACGCTAATATAGAGTTTAGAAGGTAATAAGACCGCTGTGAAGTTGGAGTGTGTCGTAGCAACTTTGACCATAGTTCAAGGGGGTAATTGGACGCTTATCTCTAGTTTATATTTTGCTTTTGTTTACTTATTTAAGAAAAGGGAGAGTATTAACTAATCTTTCTCTCTTTATGTATTCTAAGCTATTTGTCAATTTACAAGAGTAAAATAAGATTATTCTTTATCATGGTAAAAGGGCGAGGCAAATGATGGGAAGACCCCCCTAAAGTCATTCTTACGAAAGCTGGCACGTTGAGTGCATCTAAAGGAACAAGTAATGATAGTCAATGTCAGCTGGAGGACACACTCATCTAAAGTGGGAAGCTCGTCTGCATCTCCAACTCAATCCACCATAAGAACTACTGGAGGTACAACGGTAGGGCAAACGAGTGTCGAAGGATCAAATATGGGCAAGCAAAGCAATGGAACAGTAATGGAGGCCATTAGCCCTAGCCCATCGACAGTAACAGAGACATGTAGTGGGATGGAAGATGATCTAACTACGAATTCACCTGTGAAAAATGATAATCGAACCCCCTGGACAAATCTGTTCAAAGAAAATTGAGCAGCTGATTGTAAATGGTAATATTGTAGTCCAATTAGACAAAATGAAGTAGCACAGGAGGCTGCGAAGTGGATATGTGCATTGGTTGTATATGCAATTGGTGAAACCCCATGGTATAATGCTATGAGTTGATATATCCGCCAAAATTGAACTAATGTAGCTGAGCCTAGCATTTTACTACATGATGATGGATATTATCTGGTTAAGTTTCAATCGATGGAAGATATAAAGCTGATCTTTTATGGTGGACCTTATACCATGAATTACAAACCATTGATACTGAAACAATGGTCCCCTGACCTAAATTTTGCTACAGAATTTCTTACTGATATTCCACTATGGGTGCTATTTCCAAGACTTCCAATGACGGGATGGAGTTGTGACTCCATAAGTCGGCTAGCTAGTGCTATCAGAACTCCTCTTTTTGCTGATGAGTGAACCACCAAATAGATGAGAGTTTTCTTTGCTAGAGTTTTAATTAAGGCGAATATGACTAAACCCCTACCCATAAAGATTCTAGTGAAAGATTCCAGTGGTAGGGAATATAAGAAAATGGTTGATTATGATTAGAAACCCTAGTTTTGCAGAAAATACATGAAGATTGGCCATGTATGTCACCCTGCAAGGTTGCCTGATGTTAAGCACCAGGAACAACAACATAATCAGCATAGAAGTCGAAGAAGAAGGTAGTTCAAGTGTGGTAGTATAAGGGAATTATAGAAAGATCTCCACCAGTGCAAATAGAGTCTATTTTTCCTGCAAAGGGAAAGTCTACACATCCTCCTATGATTTCAAACTCGTCTGAGCTTGAGAGAAGTACACGAGAGAGAGATAAGTAACAACCTTATGGAAGTACAACACAACATACTCAAAGAAGAGAGAGCCTTCCCAGCTTGTTGTTTGATGAGAATGAATTTCCTGTACTCAGCTCAGCTAGAACAAAAAGCAGAGGTAATGTGCTATCACAGGAAGGTATTGGTGCATCTAGTTCCAATATCAGAGATAGATGTGGAATATCTACTTTACCTCTATGACTTGGATGTTCTGGAATGTGAGGGGCTCCAATGGTACAAACAAAAGGAGTTGAAATATTATTTTAGAGTTAAAAGTGTTAAACTAGTTGGATTTGTGGAAACCAGAGTTAAACAACACAAGACAAAGGATTATGCAGAATATATTGCCTGGATATAGTAGTTTAGACAATTATCAAACAACTGTTAATGGTAGGATTTGGTTACTATGGGATAGTAGTATCTATAATGTCACTCCTTTGAGAATAGAGGCCTAACTAATTCACAACTTATTGGTTGATAGATAAGATGAAACTGAATGATTGATTACTATTGTGTATGGCTTTAATACCTTGGAACAAAGGAAGGGTTTATGGGACACACTTGCTGAGATTTCACAGACCATCACTAGACCATGGTTAATTAGTAGAGATTTTAACTCTATGCTGTATACGCAAGATAGAAAGTTTGGAAATCAAATAACTCAGGCTGAGATCAAGGATTTTACAGAGTGCATACTATCCCTAAATCTTACTGAATTATCATGGTCAGGAAATTACTATACATGGATAAATAATCAATAAGGAAAGGATAAGATTTATAACAGAATAGACAAAACATTTTATGATGACAGATGGATGCACAACTGGGGATATGTAATTACTGAATATGATGTACCAAATGTTCCAGACCATTGTCCAATGTTACTGAAAGTGAGGAGACAACATATGAGAATCAAGAGTCCATTTGGATTTTTTAATATTTTGGACAAGTCACAAAGATTTTTAGAATATTATTGTAGATGTGTGGTCAACCAAGCTAGATTGGTGGAAGGTGCGAGTATCTGGCTTAAATTGAAGTAAATGAGACCTCAATTACAAAGATTAAATCAAGATAAATTTAAAGGAGTGACTCAGAAAATTGAGCAAGCTAGAATAGAGCTTAATCATGTCTAAAATCAATTCATCTGGCAGCCACCTGACCATATTCATGACCGGGAAAAAGAATTACTTAGAGACTTACAAAAATGGTCCCTTATTGAAGAGAGCATCCTAAAGCAAAAAGCAAGAGATAAATGGATCAAGATAGGAGATTCTAACTCCAAATACTTTTCAGTTGTTGTGAAAGACAAGCAAAATAGGAAGATGATCACTGAACTTACTTCTCTTACTGGTGATTTATTGACTACTAATGAAGACATTAAGATAGAGATACTATAGTTCTATAAGAGTTTGATTGGAAAAACTTCTAATTCTCTACTAGCTATTAATAGACTATTTATGAAGAATGGAACAACACTTTCCTATGAGCAACAATTAATGTTATGCGAAGAGGTTACTGATGTGGAGATAAGGAAGCTTTGCAGAATATAGATGATGAGAAGGCACCTGGGGTGGATGGTTATAATTCTCTCATTCAAAAAGACTTGGAACATAGTTAAGGAAGAAATTATGCAAGCAGTGAAAGATTTCTTTACTACAGGAAGGCTCTACAAAGCAATTAACTGCACAACTGTAACACTGGTTCCAAAAACTGTTAAACCTAAGACTGTTAAAGAATTAAGGCCTATTGCATGCTGTACTGTCCTTTATAAACTCATATCCAAGGTTTTAGCTGCCAGGATGCATAAGATTATGAATGGATTAATCCACGTGTAACAAACAAGATTCATTCCCGGAAGGACTATTGCTGATAACATCATTATTGCTCATGAGCTAGTCAAAGCATACTCCAGGAAGCATATATGCCCAAGATGTATGATCAAGATTGACTTGAAGAAGGCTTATGATTTAGTAGAATGGGTGTTCCTGAGGCAAGTTTTAGAAGAACTCAAATTTCCCGAGAGGTTTATCAACTGGATACTTGAGTGTGTTACCATTGTGAACTACTCAATTATTGTAAATGGAGAACCTACACCCTCTTTTGATGCTGCTAAAGGGATGAGGCAAGGAGATCCTATCTCTCTTTAGTTGTTTGCCATTGCGATGGAATACTTAAGTAGAATAAAGGGATGAGGCAAGGTTCTACTTAAGTATCATCCCAAATGTTTTAGACTGTGTCTCACTCATTATGTTTTGCGGATGATCTTCTATTGTTTCTTAAAGGAGACTTGGCTTTAGTACAAGCTATTAGTTCCTATTTCAGCACCTTTTCTCGAGCCTCTGGATTGCAAGCTAACATTGACAAGAGTGCTGTACACTTTGGTGGGGTTACTCAATTAGTCCAAGATAGTATCCTTTAACTACTTGGGTATATCCTTAAGAGAATTTCCTTTTAGATATCTTGGCGTCCCTCTGGCAACTAAAAAACTTACTGTGTTGCAATGGCAACCCCTAATAATAAAATAGTTGGTCAGATCTCTAATTGGACTACTAGAAAATTGTCTTATAATGGTAGAGTTCAATTGGTGCAATTAGTCCTATTTGGAATCCAAGCGTACTGGGCTCAATTTTTTACCCTTCCATCTAAAGTCACCAATACTATTAAAGGATATTGCAAAAGTTATATATGGTCAGGGGTGAATACAATCACTAAGAAGACACTAGTGGAATGGGACAAAATATGTACACCTAGATCTTGTGGTGGGTTGAACCTTACTAATTTGAAACTCTGGAACAAAGCTGCTCTCTCCAAGATTAGTTGGGATTTGTCTCACAAAGAGGATGAATTATGGATAAGGTGGATTCACTCCTATTATATTAAGGGACAAGATTTTCACACAATGTCTATTCCAAAGAAGGCTAGTTGGATGCTTAGAAATCTTTTTGAATCCAGAAGGTGTTAGAGTGCTATCACAGATATTAAGAATCAGAAACAACAAAGATTTACTAGGGCAGTTTATTTGCAGCTTCTTCGTGACATTCCCAGAGTCCCATGAAAATGCTTATTATTCTAAAATGCAGCTAGGCCTAAAGCTTTGTTTACCATGTGGTTATGCCTACAAGGTAAGTTTTTGACAATGGACCGGCTTATAAAATAGGAGATTGATGCAGAACCCGTATGTTTTCTATGAAAAAATACTATGGAATCTCGCAATCACATATTGTTCGAATGTCCTGTCATAAGAGATTTATGGGATAAACTCCTTAAGTGGATGGGCAAACAAACTGGAGTGCCATCATCATGGGATCAACATATAAAGTGGCTGCTAGTGCATGACAAAAGTAAAACAATTGGAGCTCAACTATTTTGATTGATCTTTGTAGAGACTTGTCATGTTATATAGATTGAGAGGAATCACTGACTATATTACAATGGAGGAAGGACCAAAGAGGCCATGGACAGAGAAATAACATATGTTTGCAAGCTCAGAGCTCCTTCTAAAGATTGGATGGTAATTCAATCGTGGCAATTGTGACTAAAGTTGAGATATAATAGATGAATTGGATGGTAGTTGAGGAGTACATAGATGGCGCTGACTTATAAAGCCCTATTATGTCTTCTGATGGTATTTTTGTTAGATGAATTAGAGATTAGCATACTGTGTCAAGTATAGCTATAGATTGTAATGTTCAATGGTGATTAATAAAAATTGTTAGTTACCTAAAAAAAATTACAAGGTAAATTAGTAAATTATTTTTTTTATTTATAACATTTTATGGGATGGGTAGAGAAAAGTGGATAAATAATATGAAATGGATAGAGTGACCCCTTAATTTTCTTTTAAAAAAATGATCCTATAAAATCGCATATTTTTTATTTATTTTTTTAACATCTCAGCATGTAGAATTTGTCTTTATTTAAAATTTATTTTATTTTGATGGATTTCATTGCTTTTATACTAAAATCATTTTTTATTGTGTATTGGGTGGTATAATTTAATGAATATGTTATTAAAATTGAACTTAAAATATTACTTAAGAAAATTAAGTGAGTTTAGTAGCTTAATATGTTAGAATGACTATACAAGAGACAAAGTAATAATTCAAAGATATTTTTTGTCATAAATAAAATAAAAGTGACTTTTATGAAATGTTGTCAGTAGTTCAATGACAATATGAGGAATTAACTCTTTATCGAGAACTTGTGTTAGATGTTAACTTAACTTTAGTACCAAAAATTAATGTGTTCCAACAAAATGGTTCCTTAAATTATTCCTGAATAGATCTGATTCTCTAGTCAAAGGGGCACTTTTTATCTTCGTTGCCACGTCATCAAATTGAGGTATAATATGATTGATATTTGACCTAATTATCTATCGAGCGAATCCTGAATTAAGTGTACTAATTATCAGAATAATTCGATTAACTGCATAGTAAAATCACTATATATTAACTAACTAAAGTTTCAATTTTAAACTCAAAGCAAATTCATAAAATTCCAAGAAAATACCAAACTGAGTCTAAAACTCCATAATAACCTCCCCCCGCCACTCTACCCCCTCCCCATAAAATATTATAAAACTAAGGGCATTTCCTAAAATATTAGTAATAAAGATTAAAAGTTAAGAAGTATCTCTCGTTGAAAGTGCCACAGTTCTAAGATGAGTGAGTTGGGCAAATGCCCACTTTTGAAAACTTACTGTAATATTTCGACACTAGTCTGCAAAAATGAAGTAAATAGACAATTTATGATGTGATCTATTTGACTTCTAAAAATCAACAAAACTAGGACACAAATCTTCAATAATACACTTTAGTTACCACCCCTCCTTATCAACAAATATCTCATTTTCCTATTTCTAAAATATTTATAAGAAATATCCAAGTAGCAACAAAAAAAGCTCCCATTTTCCACCTAATTTCTCCGATTCGGGCTATTTTTCCAGTAATTCTTTTCTCCTCACGATTGAAAATCACCATTATCTTGCTCATTGCTTCCATTGTTATCCTATTTTCTTTCAAATATATTCAAAAAATATTTCCCCACCATTGTTACAAACTTCAGAAGATTTCAAGATCACTCCATAACTCATTAGTAGAGAGATTTCAGTAGTTTAAAACACTATAAATTTCTTTCTCCATCTCAATAGCTAGGAAAGCATCGATTAGAACCCGATTTCATTCATTTATGTTTTTGTACAAATTTTTTACCAGTCATCGACCCGTAATAGATCAAAATCTTAATCTAAGGATCAACCCGTGTAGTCTACAATACCAATAATAGAATTTGCTATTAGTGGTGGTAATTATATGGGAGGATACTCCCAAATGTTGGAATCAAAAATCTTTTAGTAAGGTGACAGTAATCATTGTATTGCGTCGCAACGGTTTATGTGATAACATGATTGCAAGCATAACTAAGAGCAGGTAGGTAGCTTGCAATCTAAGCGACTTGGTCATTAACTATCTAATGAATGGACGAAGAAAAATGCATCCCACATTTATAAAGAAATATAGGTAGGTGGTTTCACACATATAGGATATTATTATCGATGGCTCTAGGCCTATATTGAGGATAAATATAATTGCGAGGTCTCCGGTACCCCCACCATCATATTCAAAAGTCGACGATGATGATTTGGTTGAACATGAGATTTTGCGCGATTATTCAATGAATATGGATGATCATTCAATGAATATGAATTATCATTCAATGAATATGAATGTCATCCATTGGACATGAAAGGTTATTTATTGGATGCAGAAGATCCCAATATTTTTAAGAAGAGTCCAAAGTTTGTGGATCAAAATCACAATTCAATAATTTCTTCTTCGATGAAACTAATTTTTATGAAAGACAAACATTCAATAGAAAGAAAGAGCTGAAAATATTATTTAATGATGCATATGTGAGGAAGTCTTTTGACTTTTCTTTGTTGCAGTGTTGTAGTAAGTATTTTACGATGAAATTTCTATCTCTTAGTTGTGCCTAAATATTGCGGGTGAGGAAGTATGATTGCTCGAGATGATTTTGCATCTACAAGTTTATTGTCAATCATACTTGCGATGTTGAACATGCCATGGAAAGGCATATGAAAGTTTGGGCCAAAGTCATTGCCTCGCTTTGTGGGATCTTTATTGTGATGTCAAGGGTCCAAAGATTAAAGAGATTTAGAGGATTGCTTTTAGAGATTTTCATAGCAGTTCAAGCATGTAATACCCTATATCATTAAATAATAAGTATTTTAGTTGTTATAGTTTAATTTTTTTTAAAAAGAGGGAGGGGGGAAGGAGGGGGGGGAGGGGGTGAAATGGACTATAGCTCATCTACACGTGATAAAAGAAACTGGATAAGGGAAAATGGGAAATTTTTCATCCTGCAACCATAAAGGAAAAAAGTCCACCAGTTACCTTTTCAAAATAAAAGAAAGTTGTGAGGGTTTCTGATATTTTGCGTTCTGCGGAGGAGCAAGAAGAAGACTCAAATAGTAATAGCAAAATTAAAGATATGTAGAATAGAAAGGTAAATTTCATAATTTGGATTGTTGATTTAATTTGTATTCCATGACTATAGATTTGCAGTTGAGTGTTTAAGAGTCAGGAGTTTAAACAGACATAGAAAATGTGTTAAAATTGAGTGAATATAGCAAATGATTGAACTGTAACCTTTCATTCCGGCTTACACCAAAGAATAGTATGTGGACAATAAGGTTGTTTTGAGTTTATTAAAGTTATTGAAACTTGTTTATCAAAGACAAGTATTTGAGTGATAAGGACTAGTTTTGATAAAGAATTATATAAATGAGTTCTATTAGTTTTCCAAAGTCAGTAGATTTCGTACTAGTTACATTATAAATAACTTGATAACTATAATTTGGTAAATTGATGGACAAACATGATACCTTAGGGATGTGTATTTTGATTCAATTATGAATTAGCCTAAACGAGGAAATTAACATAAGATTGATATGATTTTATTATAGATTTGACCAAGGGAAGTCATAGGAATAGCTTGAGGTGACAGGTTTGGTGTTTCGAGATCCCAAACAATTCCTTAGGTCCCGATCGAGATCATTTTGGACTTGAAAAATCGAATGCATCAGAAAATCTGGTGCCACCGTGATCTCGGTATCTATGTCGCGATCGCGACAAGTTTTATTAGACCAACCTATTTCAATATCAAGGATTTGGTTGCGATCGTGGTACGCATATGCAGGCCCAATATGGTGCAATGAAGACAAATCAGTTGCGATAACGACTCCTGAGTACCTGGATTGGGTATAAAAGGACCTCTATTCTACGATTTTAGCCATTCTTCACCACTTCCTTGAGATCCAAAAATCATAAATAGGTGATAGCTTAAAATTGAGACTTGTGGGTGACTTGGGAGATTAATTTACATTTATTTTCGCGATTATCTTCCAATTTGAGGTAAGAATTTGTCCTTTTCTTAGAGGATTTTAGTGATTTATTGCTTAAAATCCCAAAACCTTTAGGGATTGATTTAGCCCCAATTTAGCTTAGCTTTTACTCATTTTTTAGTGTAATAATTTCTTGAGTATGTAATAAGGTTGGGTTGATTCCAAAAGTGCAATTTTCATAAGTGAGACCCACAAGGAGTTTTTGTATGAATTTTGGACCTGAAGCACAATGGTGCAATATGAGTATCATTATTCTCATATTGATGAGTAGAATGTATTTATGATAGCTTTGCATTTTTAGGAGGCTTCTCGAAAAGAAAAATGGTGGTTTAGTGGGTCTTTGAGCTTTCTTCAGCGTCAAGGTAGGCTAGGTTTATCCCTTGTTAGATTGAGTTACTTCATAGTATGTTTATAATATTGTGTTGGATTTGAGATGGATTTTAGGTGTTGGATTGGTGAAATGCAAGACATGGATTAGTTGGACCGTTTAGGCTATTTTAAAATTGTAGAGCTAAAACACTTAGCTTGTTTCCTTATGCCTTAGGTGAATTGGACTTCATTACTCATGTTTAGAATGAGGATGCGTTAGATTACTCAAGTTAGGTAAAAATAATTTACACACTCATGGTTAGGGTAAGTTTGCCCTTAGTTTCTTACACTAATGAAGGTTGCCTTATTTTCCAATTGACTTAGTTAAAATGCTTGAGTGAAATCTCTACTTTAGGGATAATTGTGGCTTGCTATACATCTAAGAGAGTATTTAGATACCTTAGCCTAGTCCGGGGCATAATTTACCTTAGAGTATATTTTGGAGATTTAGAAGTGGGCTGTTCGATCCACCTTAAGTCAAGATTGATGATTAGTCCTCTTGAACCCTTATACGCTTATGAAATGCCTAAAGAATGCCCTTTTGAGGCTATATTGAGTAGCCTTGGCACATGATTGTTATGGTAATGATGATATTAGTAGTAACATTCATAGACTAATGGATTAGATTGTCATTTTATGCTATGATGAAATATGTATCATGTTGTGACAGGCTATTGGTTATGCCATGTACAAGCTATCTATTTTGCTAATGATAAGCCTTTGACCAATCTATTGATAAGTTATTTCCTATGACATTACTTATGATTATGACCATGCTAAATAATTATGCTAGTAATCATGCTAGAAAATACTCTTACTGATGATGTTAGCAAGTGTGCTATTAATTGTTCTAGAAGTCATGCTTATTAATTGTATGAGAAGTTATGCTATTAACTATGCTATAAATCATGATGCTTGACTATATTGACACTTATGACATTTCTTATTCCTGGTACTATTCCAAAATATGACTATGATAATTATATACCTGGTTCAATTTTGGAAGATGATGTTGAATATACTCAGTTTAATTTTAGAAGATGACTATGATGATTAAATACCAGTTCATGTAACACCCTGAGACTACCCCCTGACGTCACACGATGCTTAGAACCATAAGTGATCCTAAGCTAACCCATGATACTTGCATAACTCGTGAGCAACTGAATAAGATATATAAATCTGAAAGAAAGAACCGGAAGAGATGTCTTTGCTGAATATGTTCAATATAAAAATGTTACAGCTATTTACACTTTGGTTATATAAAACAAAACTAAAAATAAACACATCAACTCTGAATGACTGTCTATGAAGCCTTTACTAGTATTGACTATAGGTTGCCGGTACATGACTCCGACTATCCCTAATTAATACGACTGAATAAAGAATGATACTGAAACTATAGTTGACTCGAGTCTTAGAATAAAAAAAACTCATCGTCTACTGGTTAGAAGCTGCGAACTGTCTGATTATGATGTGAGGTCTACCACTGGTACCTACATTATGAGACAATGTTGCACATAGACATATATGTGGGTCAGTACTTTTAGAATGTACTAAGTATGTAAGGGTGAATGCATAAGTAAAACAAGAACTAAATATATATACAAACTTTCAATTGATACAGTTAAGTGTAAATGACTCACCTTGAGATTTAAATGAACAAAAGACTGCAAAATCATAAACATAAATAATGAAGCATAAGGATAAACTTTGTGTGCCATAACACTTTGTTTCTAAAATCTTTACTTTTATTCTTTCTTATGGGAGTTTCTTCTAACCGGTATAAAACATGTGAGCTACCATGGAGTCCAATGTCTTAGTCATATTGTGTAATACCCCACATAATCCTAATCATTTGAGTCCTTTAAAGCATGACAAAAGAGGTCCCAAACTTAAAATTTTTTAGCTAAGTGTTAGGACTTAGTCATTTCTAAAGCCCTCAAACTTCGAGGAATTTATTTACAACCTTCACGGCCTTAGAAAGTTAGTTTTTAAGTTGATTCATGATCAGAGAATTCAATAGTATATCTCGGGTGAGTTTCGGAATTTTTGGACAAGAGTAAGGGCATGTTTGAAACTCCAAAATAGTGGCTCAGGGCCTACCCAGTCCGATGCTAGGGGGAGCCCGCGATGCAGACTGCGGCGCCCTGCCCAGAGCAGCGCTCTAGAGCTCGCGGCGCCCTGGCCTGTCGGGTCCAGGTAATTTTTGCAGTTTTGTTCCACATTTTTAAGGGCAAATGGGTCATTTTTCCTTCACCCAATAGCTCCATAACACGAGATTAAAGCCCCAAATAGAAAAATTGCTCATCCTTTTCATAAAATCCTCTCAAGAACAAACCCTAGCTACATCAAGTCCAAGAATCAAGTCTCAAGAACTCACCCTAATCTCCACGAAATTAACAATCAAGGTATGTTAGGTATTCATCTATGGGTTCCTTTCACCCGTCGAGTCCAAGAATCCATTCTTTTAAAACTACAAGATTATTGATTCATTATTTACATGCTTGAAATTGGATTGTATTCATGTTCATGACATTAATTGGGTTTCAATCCATGATTAATTGTAGATTCCATGAAACTGAAATAACCTGTATATTGAATTGTGTAATCCCCATGCTATAATCCTTGAATTAGCAAGTTTAGGTATTGTAGTCATAATGTTTACATGTTGTTCATGATTACATACATTAAGTTGTGCTCCCCACGTATTTGATGGAATGTCCATGCTAATTTAATGGTGAAATCATGACATACTAGCATATGTACAAGCTTATGCCCTACAAGTGTTTGATAAAATGTCTCTATGAATGAATTATGGACAAGTGGACCTTGTTATGTTTTTCAAGATCATGCTATGCTTTACTTTTCATGCTATCAAGTCTTGGGGGTAGCTAATACCCAACAATCTAGTTGTTTACCTAGAGCTACAGTAGTTACAGAATAGTCTCAGTCATGTCACAAAATAGTAGTACTCAGACAATTATAGAACTCAGTGAACTCAGTCCAGTTTAGTCAGTCAACATGATCAGTAACAGTTCAGTCAAATATAGTATAGTCTAGCAAATAGTCCACGGTCTATTTAGTTGGAAGTAGGATTTAGCACCGAGTGAACCCAAGGATGGGGGCTCACCTGCCAGTAGAGGGTGTAACCCTTAGAAGCATTCCTTGCATTCCAGAACTACGTAGCCAGCGTAGGTTGAGACATCAACCTACCAGTTGAGGGTTGATAAGGTGTTTTAACCTGCCAGTTAAAGGTACCACCATTCTTATTAGAGTACCTGCCATATGAGGGTAACTCTTCAGCTTGTCTTTACCCGTGGCATGGTACAGACAACCTTTCAACTGGGGTTATAGGTTGGGCCCCAATTATCTTATTTGTGGCATGTCGGTTAGATGATTACCTCCCACAACATAAGGGTTTATAGACTAAAAACCAGTTATGCTTCTCTTTTTTTAAATCATAATCACGATGTACAATTGTGGATTTCATATCTTATCTTTAGATCCAAGGGTCAAGCTTTGCTTTAAATCATGTTAAAAAAACTTGTCAATAGAGCTTATGAGCGTAATCTTCTTGTAAACTCAATACTTGTACTTAATACTTAGAGTCCATGCTATAATTCATAGAAATTCATAACAAAACTTCATGCTTAATAATCATTTTGAAATCTTTCAACAATCCTAGTCAAGATAATGAAATTAAAATCAAAATATGAATCTAATAAGTCAACACATGAATATATGTAAATCTTGATGCCATTAAAGCTTTCAATTACATAGTAGCATCATACTTCAAGAATATAGAAATTTGGGTATGAACCCTAATTCAAAATAAAGAAATTCAATCTTTAAACCATGCACCTTGGGCACAAGAATGAAAGAATAACCTTGTTCATAAACCCCACACACCTTAATTATAACCACATATAAACTTCTGGTCAACCAACCAGCCTAGGAACCTTTACCACATTCTCAAATAACTCTTGTCAATAACAACTCCCATGCACTATCCCCAATAAAACACATATAGAATTCTCAACTAAGAATGACATATATCAAAAGCTCTACCTCAATCTTCCTTCAACCTTATAGCCTTATATAAAAAAAGCATACAATAATCTTTCCTCAAGAAGAAACATTTACACTCTCCCATCTAAACCATTGATCATTACTTTTTTATCACTACTATCTTAATATTAAAGAGAGGTCACTAAAAGTTTAGAACATGAGGACCTGGAGCATGAAATAATAATTTTGACATATAACTGAGGCCTGAGGAATAGAGTATCAAAAGAATTTCATTAAAGAGATCTAAACTGAGGACATGCATGACATAATCTAAAGTTTCTCTAATAATTAAGAGTGTAGCATGAGTATATGGAATTCAACATAATGTAAAATATGAGTACATGAGTCATGAGCTGCATAACCTGATGAAACATCCTGGGTTTTGACTCTTAGAAAATTTCCTAGAAATCTATCTCCGGATCCAATACGACTCATAGGTACGAGCCGTATGCTGGGGTATGAGTGGTATGGTCCTGTTGTATGCTGACCAGTATTAGTTGGTGGGATGGTTTTGATCACTGGAATGGTCATGACTTAGGGGAACAAGTCGCAAGGCTTGGTACGATTTGTATCATGGACTCGTACGGTGGGTAGTGTTTGATCCTCCTAGTATTTCATTCTGCCAAGGATACGGGTTATGGGTACGGATCATATACTATGGTTACGACTTGGTTGAATGAGTTGTATACTAGATAATGTTTGATCCAAGTGTTAAGTCTTGAATACGAGTGGTGGATACCGATCGTATAGGAAGGTATGACTCGTATGGGTCAGTCGTATCCCTGTGATAGTTTTTTAAGGGATTTAAGTGAGGGTATTTTGGATATTTCCCTTCTTACCCTAGTTAGGACCCACTACTTCTAATACACTTAGGAGGTTATTTAACCTATTATTCTATTCATTAACACTTAAAAACTATTCCTAAACATCCAATAATTCTCTCAAAAGCTTTTGGGGCAAGGAAGCTAGGGTTTCAACTAAAGGATTGCTTTGGGGCTTGCTTGGGTGATTTTCTTCCATTATCTTTCTTCGGTTTAAGGCATGATTCTCTTCCCTTATTGTAATTTTAACTAAAGGCATGGTTTATACTCTCCCTGTTTAAAAAAGAATGACCTACTTTCCTTTTTAGTCCGGTTAAAAAAGAATGACCTCTTTTCTTTTTTGGCAATATTTTAATTTTAACTTTCCACATGGCATGTTTAGGATCACAAGATTAAAGAGCATTTTGGTACATTTGACACAACTTTAATTTAGGGCCATAATTTTCAAAAGTCTTCTTTATTTTCTTAAACCTTGTGCCAAGTCAAAGTAGGTCATTCTTTTTGAAATGAAGGGAGTATGATTGATTTCATGGTTTTACTAATTCCTGATTATGGTTTTCAACTATTATTAGGGGTTTTGATATTAAATGTTTGGTTATGATTTCCAATGGTTTTAATTATGCTTTTATAGGCATTAATGGTGGTTTTGGACAATTGGATAACATGGTAATGGTTTAATGGTCTTTGGAATTGGTTTTGGTTATATTATGCTCCTAAGGTGTTTGATAAAATGCTTATTAAGATATGTTAATTTGATTGACTTCTTTTAATGGAACTTTTGCATGTTTTAAACTGGACAAATAATTTATGCATGGTTTAAATAGTTTGGAAATGATAAAGGCTAAATGGTTATGCTTATGGAGAACATAGAAGTCTCCCAAGTGGATTTAATATGGTAATTAGAAGGGCACCTAAGGTCCCTAAATGGTTTGGCTATGGATATTACTTACAAGTAAAAGGTGGTATGACGATACCACTAATATTGGCCTTGGTTAATAAATGATAAATGGATTGTTTGGACATGGTTTTAATTGGGCATTAATGGCGGGGTGTTTATCTAAGCCATAGAAGGTGGTGGTCCCCGGGGAACCAAAACCAGAAACTCATATTTACTGATATGAGGGGGTCTTGATGACCATGTGCGTGTGTCATATTTTATATTGGGGGATATACTAGTAATCCTATAGGATATTACCTGGTTGTTCGGCTATACGTACTAGGGCCCTTTCGGTAGGGGAAGCTGACCCAATATGGCCCGTGTGTAGTTAGGACAACAAAGCTACCTAGCCTAGGTAAAGGTTTTAAGTGCATTCTAAACCCGATCTCTTTTCTCAACACTTATATATGTATGGTTGTATGCATTATGGATAGTTTTACTTGGTTTTATGTCTGGCATTATTTTATCCTTATCTTGAGATTCATGCTAGCGGCCATTCGCTAACCCCATCTATTGGCAACTGTATACCCACACTGTGCAGGAACCGACCAATCTACTCCTCCTATTTAGCATGCAAATTTGGTATCAGTATTTGAACTGAAGTGGTGAGCTTTCATCCTTTTGGAAGGCATCATTTCATGTTATGGATTTCTTTAGACACTTTTATTTTATTTTGGATATTGGTTTTGGCCGTGGTTGAGGGCATATCCCAATCGGATTTGTTTACTCTTTTGGATAGAGGCTTCTTGGTACTTTTGGGGGTTGATATGGGTAGGATCGATATTGATATCGGCCTTGGCTTTGGAATAAGCTGGAAGGCTGGTATCATCAGACACTATTTCTCATTGTTCTATCATATTTCATTTTGGGATTGATTTTTATATTATGTTTTGGTATTTCCTTTAGTTTATGGTCTACGGTTTAGTTTGATATGATTGGGTGGCTGGTGAGGTACAGTTGGACTTGGTTGGGTCGATCATGGTTGTGATCCTATCCTAGAGTCTTAATGAGAACAATAATGCTATCTTGTTATATGTTTGAAATTCAGCCCATCCAAGGTTGGATATAAGTGGTTGGGTTGGGTAATAGGGGGCGGTCCCCGGTCCTAGTTAGACTTGGGATGCACATTACGATAGGGCT
The DNA here is from genome assembly GCA_030864215.1 of Capsicum pubescens. Lineage (NCBI taxonomy): Eukaryota > Viridiplantae > Streptophyta > Magnoliopsida > Solanales > Solanaceae > Capsicum > Capsicum pubescens. The sequence continues at coordinate 83,516,542 of CM061544.1, read as the reverse complement.
CGGGATCATGTCGTGTCAAGTTGGTATTGACGTATAGGTTCATGGTCTACTGCGAAGTCCACTAAGCTGTGTTGAGTAGAGTCTCTTTTAGGGTGTGAAGTGCATCACACTCATAAGAGAGAGATTGTAAAATATTTAGGAATATTTTAATTTCTTGGTATTCATCTTCAAGCTTGAGTTCTCAATCCTTGAATCTGCTCTAATCTTTGTTTGTTCATCTTTCAGATCATGCCTCCTAGATCTGGAACACAAGGAAATTCTTCCATACCATCTGGGGATAATGCTGAAGGGGTACATCCTACGTCTGGAGTTCATATTCGATCTTATGTTCCTATTTCTGATGGTTTTAAAGTTCCTTCTATTTCAGCTAGTTCTCCTCAGGTCCCTCAAGGCAACGTGATGAACACAGAATTTTGTCTATCTATTCATGTCATTGCCCAATTGGTTGCTTCTCAGGATGATCGGGGTGAGATTGGTGCTTTATCTGTTGAGTCCACAAGGATTGGTCAATTTATGAAGATGGGTCCTCCAACTTTTACTGGGGTAAAGGAAGAGGAAGATCTATAAGGATTCTTGGATGAGATGGAAAAGATATTTTGGGTGATGCAGGCTACTAATATAGAGGGGGTTAACTTGGCAGCTTATCAGCTCAATGATATTGCTTATCAGTAGTATGAGGAGTGTGATAGGGATAAATGTAATATGGAAGAGTAAGGCTTGTGGGGGGGCTTTTTCTAATGCCTTCTCAAATTGATTCTTTCCTGAAAAGTTAAAGGAAACAAAGATGGTGGATTTTGTGAACCTCAGGTAGGAGAGGATTTCTGTAAAGGAATACGCTTCGAAGTTCCATCAGCTATCAAGGTATGCTCTTTGGTGGCTGATATGAGGTTGAGAATGAGGAAGTTCACTTCTGTATTGAATAGATATTTGATTATGGAGAGCAAGACTTTTTTGTTGATTAAAAATATAGATATCTCAAGGTTGACTATTCATATACAATAGGTTAAGGATGAGAAGAAGATGTAGGCGGTGTTTGGGGATAGGCAAAGAAAGAGGAGCATATTTTCTACTTAGAGAGGTGCTCAGTCTCGGGTGGTAGGGATGGTGGCAAGTGGTGCAAAAAGAAGTGGGGGAGTTCAGGCTCTTTTTCTAGTGCTCCTTACTAGCCGGGAGACAGGCGTCATCAAGGTGGTGACAATTCTCGAGCACAGGTTTCCCAATATCAGGTGAACGAAGGTCAGTCGATTTCTTCGTGTCCTCCTTATCGATTCTGTGGTCGGCCACATTGGGGTTATTATGAGAAAGGAAGGAATACGTGCTTTATGTATGGCCAGATAAGCCATTATCTCAGGGATTTTCCTATCAATAAGGTTTCTATGGGGGCACATAAGTTTCCTGTGGCTTCATCTTCTGCTTCTAAACCTGGTGGTATGGTAGCTGCTTTGCTTACTACTCCTGGTTCTAGTGTTGGTCGGAATAGGTTGTATGCTTCAGCATCACGATAGGAATTCGAGGCATCACCTAATGTCATTACTGGTATGTTACAACTTTTCTCTTGTGACATATATTATTTACTTAATCTGAGTTCCACTCTTTTTATGTGACTCCATATGTGGGTGTGTCTTTTGGTTTCAATTCAGAAGTTATCTTAGATCCTTTTTCTGTTTTTACCCTAATAAGTGACTCAGTTATTGCTAAGAGAGTCTATAGGGTGTGTGTGGTAGCTGTTGGTGGCAAACAGACCTTGGTGGATCTGTTTGAGTTGGATATGATAGATTTTGATATAATTCTAGGTATGGATTGGTTGCATTCTTGTTATGCGTCTATGGATTGTCATACCATTAGGGTTATCTTTAAGTTCCCTGGTGAACCGGTTATAGAATGGGAAGGTACTTCCTTAGCTCCTAGGGGGAGGTTTATTTCTTATCTTAGAGCTTGGAGGTTAATCTCTAAGTGTTGTCTTTATCACTTGGTCCAGGTTCAAGATTCTTACTCAGAATGTCCTTCTTTCTCTTCGGTCCCAGTGGTTAATGAGTTTCCAGAGGTCTTTTTGGTTCATCTTCATAGTGTTCCTCCAGATAAGGAAATAGATTATGGTATTGATTTGATTTTGGACACTCGACCAATTTATATTCCTCCGTATAGGATGGCTCCGGCTGAGTTGAAGGAACTCAAGGAGCAACTTAAGGATCTTCTAGACAAGGGTTTTATTTGTCCTAGTGTTTCTTTGTGGGGTGCACCAGTGTTATTTATGCGAAAAAGGGATGGTTCCCTTCGGATGTGCATTAACTACAGGCAGTTAAACAAGATGACTGTCAAGAACAAGTATCCTCTTCCTTGGATAGATGACTTGTTTGACCCATTACAGGGTGCCAAATTCTTCTCTAAGATAGATTTTCGGTCTGGGTACCATAAGCTTAAGATTAGTGAGATGGATATCCCTAAGATGCCTTTTCATACTCGGTATGGGCATTTTGGGTTCTTGGTGATGTCATTTAGGTTGACTAATGCTCCGGTAACATTTATGGACTTAATGAATAGGGTGTTCATGCAGTGTTTAGATCTCTTTGTCATTGTGTTTAGTGATGACATTTTGGTTTATTCAAAGAGTGAGGTGAACAATGTTGATCACCTCCGTGTGGTGTTGTAGATCATAAAGAAATAATAGTTGTATGCCAAGTTCTCTAAGTGTGAGTTCTAGTTGAACGTTATGACTTTCTTGGGTCATGTTAGTTCTATTTGTTGACACCTAATTTTTGCCCTCCACAACTACGTTTAATATCGAGTTTCTTCGATTTTCAAATAAAATCACAACAATTATTTTTTCCAAATAAATGCATTTTTAAAATAGGTATTTGGGCTAAATTTTTTATTTAAGTGATAATTATATATTTTCGTATTTACATATACGAGATTGTATAAATTATGTCTTTTAAATGAACATTTTCATCAAAATTGGACTTTAAATTAAGGATTATTTGGAAAATAAATCTAAATAATTAAATCTTGATTTAAATATAATTTATTCTTACAAATAATCTATTTAGAGAAAGACTTGTTTGATTTTATTAAACCAAGAAGCTTGTCATTGAACAAGGGATTAATTCGTATCTAATTTCAATTGAATTTAGTCAATCTATTTAAATTTGGACCTTAATTGAAATTAATTCGGCCATAATTTCAATGTAATTGGTCGATTGAGTTTAAATAGGCTAAATTTTAAATGAAATTGCCTAAAGTCTCTTTCTTTTGGCTATTTAATAAATAGCCAAAATAGCCCAACCTAACAATTTAATCCAACCAACCCATTTATCCTTTAAGATTTGGCTAGCCCAACAACATAATCAACCCACAGCAGCAGTTGGCCCAACAACCCATTCCCTCCTTACCAGCCCAACATCATAACCTAACCCGTCCCAATACTACTTCTTAATCTCCCCCAAACAACAACCCTCAGAAGAGCAAGAACAGATCCCCAAATCGCTCAACATAGCAACACGACCAACTCCAAATACTCAATCTCATTGGCTCCAACAACACCAGCGAAAACCCGATACCATCAGCCCCAACCTATGTGTTTTTCTTCACACGGGTCTCACGTATCCGTAGGATGAGAAAAGGATTCAAAAATCTTTTAGAAGATCGAGGAGGTGTCCTCTCTAACGGCTATAAGCTGAAAATCTCGCTAACAATGGTATGATTTCATACCCATTTGGTGGTTTTTCATTGGATGTGAGAGAGAATTCATTTCTCCCCAATTCTATTGGTCCACCCAATCCAAAAATTGGCATGAATTGAGACAAAACGGGCTGTGGGGGGGGATTTTCAGTTTTAAAATTCAAAATATCCTTTTTTTTTTAGTCCCAAGTGATCCCTAATTCATGATCTATATAAGGACCCATTGGGTCATTGTTTGAAGAGGGGGGTATTCAAAAATTCTTGGGTAGGGGGGGTATTCGAAAATTCTTAGGTAGGGAAAATCAGGCGGTGTTCGAAAATTTTAGGGAGGTTCAGAAATTTCTCTTTCTTTTCTTTCAAAGGTTTGAAAGTTTAGGCTGAAAACTTTAGGTTTCGAAATTTCTTGAGTTCGAAGGTTCAAAATAAACTTTGGTGAAACTGAAAGAAAATTCGAGAGTTCTAAATTCAAGTTGAATTTTTATTTAGTTGAAAGTGGTTTTTGAAATCTTTAAGAGAAAAGCCAGAAGACGCGCTATTGGTGGTCGACGTCGCGAGACTCCAGTAGCGACGATTTTACTGATAGCTCGTCGTCCCGTTTGCTTCCCCGAACAAGGTAAACGCGACTTCTTTTTTAGTTCCATTATCGTTTCTTTTCTCCATCCCTTTTCATCTATTTTTGTGATCGTAGTGGTTGGGGATGCCTACTGTAGTCGCCTTTGATGGCTGTAGAATTCATTTTTGTTGGTTGTTGTTATGTTATTTTGGTAAATCGATGGTCATACTGCAATAGTTGCCCCATTTGTCGACTTCGTATATTTTTTATTTTACTATTTTGAACTCCTTGTCTCGTGTTAAGACTGGTTAGTTGATTTTAACACATATTCTGAACATTCTGTGTATTTTTGCCTCGTCTCATTATTCTGTAACCATGTTTCGATGCTGGGAGTAGCTATAGAGGCCTTAAAGGGCATAGGATAGATTATGCTCAAATAAAGTTGTTGTTTGTGGCATACTTTTCTGTATTGATTGGCTGCTTGAACCCCTTATTTTTGTTGAAGATTTTAACCTCACGATTCTGTAAGAGTGAAGGCAGGATGTTCGTCGTTGTACGTAGAATTTCTAAACCAATATAAAAAAGAAGAAGGGGAAAATATGTTTGGTTTTATGCACCTTTGATGTTGGTCGATTTAAATGTTTTGTTCCCTTTCGTGAAATGGTTCAAGTGTTAGTATTCTTTCTTGAGAATTTCTACTGATTCACCTTTTTTATCTGCAAAGAAAGCTTGAAAAGGGTTAGAATCGTGGTTCTGCCAGTAATTCGTGTCCACCTTTGATGCTGTTCAATTTGAACCTTCTGGTTCCCTTCCATTTGATGCTGTTCAATTTGAACCAATTCATGTGCTTGTCGTGGTAGATAATTCCAGCGTTGAAATACCTTTTTGGTGTTTAAATTACCTTTTGCAAGGAATGAAATGCCAAGTCCAAGTTTGGTAAAACAAGTATTTGTTCTCTTTCTTATGTATTCAGTTGTCAATCCCTTAGTAGATTGTAGTACCATTGTGAGATAGAAATAGTATTACTATGATTGAATTGTAGTTTGTTAGATAAAAATCGTAGCTTTGTAACCTGTTTAGTTTAATTCAGCTATAATTCTTCTTTCTTCTTTGCAACTTCATGCTTCATTCGTCCTTTGAAAAGTTGTGATATTGTGATGCTCCTGACCAAACTTTTATCCTGATGGAGTATGATGTGTGTTATTATATTGATTACATGGCCCTGCCATATTTGAATTACTTTCTTCCAGTTTATTTGAGTTACTAAAGTTGACTGTTTGTTTATCAATTTGTTATATTATTTCTCCATGTAGTACTTTGTGTTTTGGATGTGTATTAATTTCGTTGCTTTTCTTCTTTTGCATGACAATTCATTGGAGTCCAAACGGACTCTTTGTATTCTCTAATGGGACAACAAGGACCATCCTTTCAAGTCGATCCCAAAGCCGAATAAATACCACGCGAATACAAGGAGTCAAAAGGAAAAGGAACGGGTTAAAGTCCCATATTCGCAGCGGCCAAGAGACTTGAAAGTATCGATTTCCATTTCATTTATTTATTCATTCTTGTCATTTATTATTGTTGTCTTTATTTATTTAATTATTTATTTTCATCCATTCATTTGGGCCACGAAGCCAAACTTGTAAATTAATACAGGTGAATCGAGACTAGAGCCAAACGCTCAAAAATTAGACTAGGACAGGTGAAAATGGGTAAAAAAAACCCAACTAGATTAGGACAGGGACGACGGTTTGGGCCTAGAAGACTAAATCACTACTTCTCCCCTTTCCCCTTTTCCTTTTGTTTACTTGTTTACGTGCTTATTATGAACCTAGATAAATCCCTAACTAAGTCACTCAAAAAACTGATTTCGCGAAAACCTTTTTCCTTAATCAACTATTTTTCCAACAAATTGATTTTTCGAAGTTAATCAAAGACGTTTTCAAACAGATCGGATAACCGCAAGTTAGCGGGCGTTTTAGGTGCCTAACACCTTACTAAAACGTTAATAGGAACCTCTTATCTAGAATCTCTAACTTAAATGATTTTACTGTTTTGAATCGTCTAAGTACATTTAAAGGTTTCTTAATTCCTTTTCAAAATTAAGTGGCGACTCTTAAAAAGTCAAAATTTCGTCAAAACAGAAATGGCGACTCTACTGGGGATTTTTAACTAGGTTCTAACCAAATGTTTGATTTCGTCTTTCGACTAACTACTTATGTGTTTATATGTTTCGATTCTGTAAAGTTTAATTATCGCATCTCATGGCATATTCCTGCATCTTATAAACTATTTTGGGGTTTCGTGGATGTCCCGGCCCTGTTGTTCAATTCCAAAATGTGTTGGAAATACGAACAGCTTATCAACACGTGAGTCATCTGACGTTGTTCGTATTTTCAAACTCAAGTTGTCCGCTTGATAACCAATGTTCAAACCCACTCTAGACACCTAGGATAGAACGAAACCAAAACCCTATTTTAGGCATGAGCCTAGGATGACCCAATACCCGAGCGGGGTATTGGGCCTATTAGAATACCTGCCCTACGTCTATTGAACCCGATTCAATTATAGATGAACCATATTTATGTGTTGAAGAAAATGTATGCCTGTCTAATTCAATCCATTATCCTTTGGGGGTCGGGGAAAAGCTTGATTTGCTTACTTTCGTAAGAAGAATTGAAGTAAGTTAAGCAAGAAATTGATCGATTTGGGAGGTTGCATCTAAGGCACAATTTGAGCGTCGACGGATGTCACCTATATGAGAAGTGGACAAAGCTAAGAAGTCAAAGGCAGACGAAGGAGCCTCCAGTAGCTAGTTTTTCTATTTCCCCTGCGCGGTAACTTATCCTTTTTTCATGTTATTTCCCTTTTTCCCCAAAGATTGTATCCCTCTTTTGTTAGCGTTTGTTGGAATTTATGCCCTTTTCGTGTCTATATAAGTTGAGGGTTAATGGATTGACTTCAAGGAAGCATATATTTTCTTCCAAAAATCGTTAGGCCTGAACCCTTGGCTCAAAAAGGGTCACACCATCTAGGATACACGTTATTATAATGTTGTTATGTGATATAACTGTTTTATGTTCTTATGTGCATTTGTTTGGATCAAAGTCAAGTTTATCCACTATGTCCTATGGATGAATTTGGCTATGACTCAAGCAACTCTATGTGGTTATTTCCTGTCAAATATTTTGCATTACTTATCATATACGAAAACTAACACATCTGCCTTTGAGTTGTTTTACTTTACAGATAATAGAAATTACTCTGTGTTGATATAAGCTGGAAGAACATCCCTACTTCACCCAATCAAAAGCGCACAAAATCCCATCCTCTGACCATCATTCAAAAATGACAGGAAATGACGAAGAGGGCGCACTGACTATCCGGGACAATGTGATAGCGGAACAGAATGAGATGATTGCGGAACTTGCAAGAAAGTTAGAAATGCTTCAGGAAAAAATAAATCGCACTCGGGATTTGGCTAACTTGGACATCACCGTCAATGCACCCGCTCCAGAGGGACACGGGACTCCACTCCAAATCCCTTCCCTCAGCACAACTATTCTCGAGGATCAGTCGAATAACGTATCATCCGCTCCTCCATTTGTCCAAAATACTAATCGTGAAAATAACCCAGACGCCTATCATCCACAAAATCTGTTTGTAACCCCACAGAACCCATCCTCGAATCCATTTCCAAATCCTCAAAACGCATTTCCAAATCCGCAAGATTCACTCCCAAATCCACAAAATACGTCAAACCTACCTTTGAATCCACCAAATTCATTTCCAAATCCGCAAAATCCTTCTCAAATTCCTCCAAACTACTCGCAAAGTCCGCAGAGCCTTTCCAATTTCCAAAATGTCCTTCCCACTTACCAACCGAATTCCTTTCATCCACAAAATCAAGCCTCCCTTCCAAATCCCCTTCAGGCCATTTTATCCCCTGACACCTATGAACCTCTTCCTAATCTCGAGATGGACCATTACGAGGTGAAGGAGAAAGAGTGGAGGACCGAGCATGAAAGGAATTTTCTATCTATAAAGGAAGAGATCATGAGGATCAAAGAGTCTCATGGAGCCAGGGACCACAATGGTTTGGGGTATGACGAGTTGTGTGTTCACCCGGGAGTAGACTTACCAGATAGGTACAAAGTCCCTAAATTTGAAATGTTTGACGGTACCGGAAACCCAATGGCCTATCTGAGAAGGTACTATGAGCAACTAGTAGGGATAGGAAAAAATGAGGCATTATTGATGCACCTATTCAGCCGAGGTTTAAGCGATGAAGACTTAGAGTGGTTCATGTCGCAGGAGCCAAAAAGATGGACTGGTTGGAAAGCATTGGCCAAGGGTTTTCTTGACAGGTTCGCATTCAACATTGTATTAGTCCCAAATCGGTATTCACTAGATCGAATCAAAAATAAGAGTGACGGGAGTTTTCGAGACTATGCCTTTCATTGGAGGAAGAAAGCTGCCAAAGTACGACCCCCCATGTTCGAGGAAGAAATGGTATCTGTTTTCTCTCGCACACAGGAAGGAGAATTTTATACCAGGATGGTATCCGCGGTTCGAGCAACTTTCACAGATTTAGTAAAGATTGGGGAATCATTAGAGGAAGGCATCCGAACAGGAAAAATTGCCAAAACCCCAACATCATTTGAATCTTCTGCATTTTCAAAGAAGAAAAGAGAGGATGCGACTGCAGTCTCTACTAATTCAGTTGATAAGTTAAAGAGAAAATTCAAGCCTAGGAATCTTCTTTCCTCATCATCGCCATCAAGTTTTTAGCCTGTATTCTACGCTCAACCCTAGTGCCAAGTTCCACAGCCAAATTATCAGCCTCATACTCAAGCTACATTTCCAAATAACCAAATAAACGTCCAAACGTCTCCAAATTATCATCAAGTACCTCCTCCCATAAATCAGAATCATTATAACCCTCCACGTCCAAAATTTAAAAAGAAACCTCCCCGAAACTTCACGCCGCTAGCTGAAAGTCGTACCCAGATCTTCGAAAGATTGATGAAAGCTGGTTATTTGCAACCAATCTAGCCAAAGCCTATCGATCCCAATTCCCGATTTTATCATCCAGATCAAAATTTTGCCTATCATTCAGGAGCAGCGGGGCACAGTACCGAGGATTGTATTAACTTGAAACATAAGATCCAAGATTTGATCGATCAGAAGGTCATCACACTTCAGTCGCCGACACCAAATGTTAACAGTAATCCGTTGCCTAACCGTGGGGGGCCTACAGTTAACATGATTGAAATAGAGGGTGAATGGGCATCTATCAAGGCCATCTCTAAGGTAAATTCAGAAGGACTCAGAAGAACGGGGAAGGTGGAAAAGATAGAGAAAGTTGCGGCCGCCTTAAGTAAGAATTTGGAAGGAATTATCAAGCCTATTATGGTCCTGGAAAAAGATTTTAAGCATGGAATAGAGTACCAACCAAGAAAGGAAGATGAGATCAAAGATAATTCAAAGGAGAGTCTGTTTAGGCCCTTTCCGCTCTTGTACCAGTCATTTCCCATACATGAGATGTCAAATGATAATGGTCTTAGGGATGGGCTAGGAGATCTGTTCGAAGGATGCAATGCTCTACCAGATGATTTCCCAAAGTATGGTGGGATGAAGAAGGTTGCACATGAAGAGGCTTTACAAAATTGGACTCCCACTCCGCTCCTAATTCGTCGCCCATTGCGGTAGATGAAAGGGAAATTACTAATAGTGTTTAAAATCGGTGCTGATCCGGAGGAGGCCCCGTGATCCACCCTTTTATATCTGAAATTTTTGTTTCATGTTTTACAACTTTAAAAAAGGCATGTGCCCACATTTGTGTGGGTTATAAGCCATAGTTTTTATTTATTTTTCCAAAAGGCCTCCCTTTATTTAAGAAGTTATTTTTTTAAATATGATTATCTAGCATGGTTTATTTTGGTAGCAATAATTTAAAAATCTGCCAATGTCATGTCATGTCAAGGGTTAGACGAACAAGGCGAAGGAAATAATGATGAACAGAAAAGGTGATGAGGAGCGGTTAGTAGTAGATATAGAGGAATATGAAAATAAAAAGAAGCCCAACCTGGAGGGGCCCTAATCCTACCTGAGATGGATGGTCAAGAGTGGACCAAACCAATTAATTCTGATGCGGTAAAGAGATATCATGCTTGAAAGATGTTATACTTTTGTTTCTTGGATTATTTGTAATTGCCTTTATAATAGTATCAATTTTTTGATGTGTAATCGCTTAGAATCCTTTTCCTTTATGTACGAACTACGTTTGACCTGAATTCCCAAGAAAGGGATACGTAGGAGGCCTATGTCGGCTTCGGTGAACCCCTTAGGAAAATTTATCCTTTTTTTTTATGTATGAACTACGTGATGACCTGAATTCCCAATAAAAGGGATATATAGGCGGCCTATGTCAGCTTCGATCAACCCATTAATCTCTTTTGTGTATCCCTAGCATAGTCCTGAACTACGTTTGACCTGATTCCTGCTTCAAAGGGATACGTAGGCGCCCCAACGGCTCAGTCATATAACCCCAGGAAATAGAAACTGGGGAAGAATTTTTGATAAGGAATCTCGAAAATTCACAAGAGAATATCGACGTCCAACAAAGAGAATGAAGATCAGCAAGGACTTCAGATCCACTCGGATTGAGATCATCTCAAAAAACTTTAAACTAGGGCAGAAATTTTGAGGAGGACCTCAAAATTTTCACCAAATGTCAGAACGTATTCCAAATTCCCCAGCACCAGAGGCTAAAGTCAAGCTTTGGAAGCCACCAACTGTAACAAAGTCTGGGTAGACTCAATTTTTGGCTATGATAAAACTACTTGCAGAAACCCTCCAACAATGATCATGAGTTTTGAAAACCATCCATCGAATATAGTCAAAACCACGAGGAAGACATTTGTTGAGCTAGTACATGACATGACTGGCAGAGATTTTCTAAAGTTTTACAGAAGTTTTCAAAATTATTTTCAAAAATTTAAGACTATTTTCCAAAAATCTTACGACTCACTTATGTAGTATTTGCCTAGACATCATTTGGGATGGAGTGTCAGGGTGGAAGTCCCGATATGGTGGAATGCCCAAGAGATGGCCGGAGCAAATCAAGGATCGAAGGAGGTCAACACGAAGAAATTTCATTCAAACTAATCATTTTTCTGTGGATACAGGGTTCAATATACAAAATGAGGGTCTCTTTCAAAAATCCCCAAGCAAAATAGGAGCCACAACAGAGCATTAATACCCAAGAACGGTATTTTAGGGTAGCCCTAAAAATAGGTTTAACGCCCATTTATTGAGGACCTTTTGATTTGTCCATCTCATTTCTCGAGATCGTAGGCGACAAACAAAAGCTCTTTGTCTTCTTTACATATATCGTATTTAGAAGTTTCCTAAAAATAGTCTCTAGTAAAAGCGACTTTGTGTCTACTAATCGTCTACCTTAAGTACAGGTACATGTAGAAAGCAGGACGCTGACAAATAAAGTCAGGGCTATTGCATATCATCGCCACAAGGGCTATTGCATATCATCGCCACAAGGGCTATTGCATATCAACGCCACAAGGGCTATTGCATATCATCGCCACAAGGGCTATTGCATATCATCGCCACGAGGGCTATTGCATATCATCGCCATAAGGGCTATTGCATATCATTGCCCCAAGGGCCATTACATATTATTACCGCAAAGGCCATCTCATACCATCGCCCCAGAAGGCATTCAATATCTGTTGACACGCTAGACAGAAATGCTGGCATCGAGGATATCTCATCATTTCATGAATCAGTATATGAATGCATCGAGGGAACATGATTTGAAGGGACGCCTTTAAGTCGCTATCCAAGGATGAATGATATATAAGGTTTCCTGGAAATTGACAATTTAAGGGATTATCTATAAGTCATATTATTTGAAATAGGATAGTGTGCAAGATCACCTATGAGTTGATAGCCTGTAGGTCATCCGTAAGCCACAACAACATCCTAACTGGATAGTGTGCAAGATCGCCCAAAAATCGATAGTTCAAAGGTTATCCATAAGTCGCAACTAAATCCTTACCGGAGAATATGCAAAATTATCAAAGTGATACGTCCAAGGGTTCTCTATAAGCCGCGTCATATCCAAGATCAATTATGTGCAGTATTACCCAAAGACTAACAATTTGAGAGATTATCTATAAGTCATATTGTATCCAAGGTCGGATGATGTGCAGGAACACCTGAAAGCTAGTGATTGGAGGGATATCTATAAGCCATCACTTATCCAAAGTCGGATAATATACAGGATTACCTAAAATCTAGAAATTCAAAGGATATCTGTAAGTCTCCTCGTATCCAATATCAAATAATACGCAAGATTATCCAAAGATTGATAATTTAAGGAAAATTTATAAATCGATCATCGGCTATAACCGAAGAGGTTATCACTCCATATACGACAAGTAATACAGGTAACCAAAAAGGTTTCCATACTAGGTTTTCTTGGTTTGGGCCAATGGCCTAAATCCCTTATTTCCTTCCCTTCCCCTCTTCTTTATGATTGTTTTCCTTATGTGTTTTGTGAACCTATTTAAATCCTTAGTTAAGTCGCTAAAAAATGGTTTTGCATAAACACAAAAATATTGCTAAAATCAGTTTTCTTTTCAAAAAATCAACTTCTCAAAGTTAATCAAAGACGTTTTCAACAGTATGGATAACCGCGAGTTAGCGGACATTTTAGGTGCCTAACACCTTCCTAAAACGTTAATAGGAACCGTTTACTCAGAATCTCTTAACTTAAGCAATTTTCCTATTTTGAATCGTTTAAGTATTTTACAAAAGGTTTCTTAATTCCTTTACAAAATTAAGTGGCGAATCTCAAAAAGTCAAAATTTCGTCAAAACACTAGTGAAGGGATCATGGTGGATCCGCAGAAGGATGCTGTGGTGAAAAGGTGGCCTAGGCCTATGACTCCATCTGATATTCGGAGCTTTTCAGGTTTAGTTGGGTATTATAGGAAATTTGTGGAAACCTTTTCTTTGATGGATGCTTCTTTAACTAATTTGACTCAGAAGAAGGTTAAGTTTTCTTGGTCGGATGCTTGTGAAGGAAGTTTTGAGAAGTTGAAGGATAAGTTGACTTTGACTCCAATCCTTACCTTGCCGGAAGGTAATGATGGGTTTGTGTTTTATTGTGATGCATCTAGGGTAGGGCTTGGTTTTGTTTTAATGCAGCATGGGAAGGTGATTTCCTATGCTTCCGGTCAATTAAAGGTACATGAGAATAATTATCCTCCTCGTAATTTGGAGTTGTTGGCGATTGTGTTTGCTTTAAAAATATGATGGCATTATTTGTATGGTGTTCACATGGATATCTTTTCTGATAACAAGAGTCTTCAATACGTGTTTACTCAGAAAGAACTTAATCTTAGGCGGAGGAGTTGGCTTGAGCTTCTCAAGGATTATGATATAAGTTTGCATTACCACCCAGGTAAGGCTAATGTGGTTGCTGATGCTCTTATCAGGTTATCCATGAGGAGTTTGGCTCACGTGGAGGAAGGCAAGCGGGAATTGGTGAAGGATATTCACCGCTTGGCTAATCTTAGAGTTTGTCTCTTGGACTCTAAGAATGGTGGTATGATGGTGCAAGAAGTGGTTCGATCGTCTCTTAGTGTGGGGATTAAAGAGAAGCAAGTGATAGATCCTATCTTGATGAAAATCAAGGGTGATGTTGGTAGGCAAAAGGTAGTTGTGTTTGAGATCAGTGGTGATGGTACTGTATAGTACCAAGGAAGGTTGTGCGTTCCTGATATCGATGGGATGCGACAAAGGGTTTTGTCTGAGTTGCATGAGTTGTGCTATGTTGTTTATCCCAGATCGACTAAGATGTATCATGATCTCTAGGAGATTTACTGGTGGAATGGCATGAAGAGGGATATGGCTGATTATGCGTCCAAGTGCATGGTGTGTCAACAGGTTAAGGTTGAGCACATAAGGCCAGAAGAGTTGTATCAAGAGATTAACTTGCCTAAATAGAAGTGGGAAGTGATCAATATGGCCTTCGTTACCGATCTTTCTCAGTCTCAGAATCAGTATAATTTGATTTGGGTCATCGTGGATAGGATGACCAAGTCTGTGCATTTCTTGCCAGTACAAACTACCTTTTCAGTGGAGGATTATGGGTTGTATCTTCAGGAGATTGTGAAGATGCATGGGGTACCTATTTTGATTATATCTGACCATGGTGCTCAGTTTATATCTTATTTTTGGCGGTCTTTCCAGAAATAATTAGTGAATAAGGTTAGTCTGAGTACTGCTTTTCATCCACAATTGGATGGGCAAGCGGAGAGAACTATTTATACATTGGAAGATATGTTTTGGTCCTATGTGATTGACTATGGTGGCAATTGGGTTGAGCATCTGCCTTTGGTGGAGTTTGCTTACAACAATAACTATCATTCTAGTATTGGTATGGCTCCTTTTGAGGAGTTGTATGGTAGGAGGTGTAGATCTCTTATTGGGTGGTTTGATCTTGGAGAAGCGGACATATTTGGTCCGTATATGGTTTATCAAGCTATGGAGAAGGTCAAGGTGATTCGAGATAGGCTTAAAGCTGCCCAAAGTAGCCAAAAGTCCTATGCAGATGCTAGGCGTAGAGACTTGGAGTTTGAGGTTAGGGATAAGGTGTTCCTTAAGGTATCTCCTAGGAAGGGAGTGGTGTGGTTTGGAAAAATGGGGAAACTCAGTCCTCGATTCATTGGTCCTTATATGATTTTGCGAAGAGTTGTCAATGTTACTTATGAGTTGGAGTTTCCATCTAGCCTAAGTTTTGTTCATCCGATTTTCATATTTCTATGTTCAGGAAGTATCTTGGTGATCCTTCTTCGATTGTTCCTTTGAAAGGATTGGGTATTTTGGATTCACTGTCTTATGAAGAGGTCCCAGTTGAGATATTAGATAGGCAAGTTTGTTGGTTGCGGACCAAGGATGTGGTTTCAATTAGGTTCCATGGAGGAACCATACGGTGGAAAAAGCTACTTAGGAATCAAAAGAGGATATGAATTTCAAGTATCCATATTTGTTTTCTGCTCCTGGGATTCGTGCGGAAGGTATGTGTCTTGAACACATCTTTATTTTATGTGTTTGTTACAGGAAAGATTAGCATCTTTGCCTCTTTGTTTTCAAACTTTGTTAAAGGGATGTTTTATAATGCAAATGACTCTGTGTGTGGTTACCCCTACCTTGTCTGTTATTCGAGGATGAATATTCCTAGTGGGGGAGACTAAAACATCCTGGGTTTTGACCCTTAGAAAATTGTCTAGAAATTCATTCTCGGGATCCAATATGACTCATGGGTACGAGCCGTATGCTGGGGTACGAGTGGTATGGTCCTGTCATATACTGACCAGTGTTAGTTGGTGGGATGGTTTTGATTACTAGAATGGTCACGACTTAGGGGTACGAGTCGTATCATGGACTTGTATGGTGGACAATATTTGATCTCCTGGTATTTTATTCTGCCAGGGATATGGGTTATGGGTATGGATCATATACTGTGGTTACGACTTGGTTGGATGAGTCATATATTGGACAGTGTTTGATCCAAGGGTTGAGGCTTGGATGCAAGTGGTGGATACCGATTGTATAGGAGGGCACGACTCGTAAGGTCAGTCGTATCCCTGTGTTGGGTTTTTAAGAAATTTAAGTTAGGGTATTCTAAACATTTCCCTACTTACCCTAATAAGGACCCACGACTTCTAATACACTTAGTAGGTTATTAACCCTATTATTCTATTCATTAACACTTAAAAACTATTCTTAAACATCTAATAATTCTATCAAGAGCTTTTGGGGCAAGGAAGCTTGGGTTCAACTAAGGAATTTCTTTGGGGCTTGCTTTGGTGATTTTCTTCTGTCATCTTTCTTTGGTTTAATGCATGATTCTCTTCCCTCATTGTAATTTCAACTAAAGGCATGGTTTATATGATTGATTTTATGGTTTTAGAATTTCATGATTATGGTTTTCAACTATTATTGGGGGGTTTGATATTAAATGCTTGGTTATGATTTCCTATGGTTTTAATTATGCTTTTATATGCATTAATGGTGGTTTTAGACAATTGGATTGCATGGTAATGGTTTAATGGTCTTTGGAATTGGTTTTGGTTATATTATGCCCCTAAGGTGTTTGATAAAATGCGTATAAAGATATGTTCATTGTATTAAATTTTTTTAATGGAGCTCTTGCATATTTTAAACTGGACAAAAAAGTTATGCATGGTTTAAATAGTCTGGAAAGGCTAAAGTCTAAGTGGTTATGCTTGTGGAGAACATAGAAGTTTCCCAAGTGGATTTAATATGGTAATTGGAAGGGCACCTAAGGTCCTCTTAACCCAAATGGTTTGGCTATGGATATTACTTGCAAGTAAGGGGTGGTATGACGATACCACTAATATTGGCCTTTGTTAACAAATGGTAAATGTATTGTTAGGACATGGTTTTAATTAGGAATTAATGGAGGGTGTGTAGCTATGTCGTGTAAGGTGGCGGTCCTGGGGGGACCAAAATCAGAAACTCATATTTTTTGATATATGGGGTCTTGATTACCATGTGTGTGTGTCACATTTTTATTGGGGGTGTACTAGTCATCCCATGAAATATTCCCTGGTCATGCGGCTACACGCACTAGGGCCCTTTCAGCAGGGGGAGCTGAATCCATATGGCTTGTGGGTGGTTACGACGGCAAAGCTACACAACCCAGGTAAAGGTTTTAAGTAAATGCTAAACCCTATCCTTTTTCCCAGCACTTATATATATATGGTTTTATACATTATGGATGGTTTTACTTGGTTTTATGTCTAACATTATTTTATCCTTATCTTGAATTCATGCTAGCGGTAATTGGCTAATCCCAAATACTGACGGCTATATACCCATGCTATGCAGGAACCGGCCATTCTTCTCCTCCTGTATAGCACACGGATTAGGTATTAGTATTTGGACTAAAGTGGTGAGCTCCATCCTTTCGGAAGGCATCATTTCATGTTATGGATTTCCTTAGACACTTTTCTTTTATTTTGGTTATTGGTTTTGGCCATGGTTGGGGGCATGTCCCAACCAAATTTGTTTACTCTTTTAGACAGAGGCTTTGTGGTACTTCTGGGGGTTGGTATGGGCGGGATTGGTATTGGTGTCGGCCTTGGATTTGGAATAAGCTGGGAGGCTGGCATCATCGGACATGATTTCTCACTGTTCCATCATATTACATTTTAGGATTGATTTTCATATTATGTTTTGGTATTCCCTTTGGTTTATGGTCTATGGTTTAGTTTGGTACGGTTGGGCGATTGGTGATGTACAGTTGGACTCGGTTGGGTCGGTCACGGTTATGACCCTATCCTAGAGTCTTAATAAGAAAAATAACACTATCTTGATATATGTTCGATATTCAGCTCAGCTAAGGCTGGATATAGGTGGTTGGGTTGGGTAATAGGGGGCGGTCCCTGGTCTTGGTTGGACTTGGGATGCCCATTACGATAGGGCCCATGGTCGGGTCATGTCACCTTAGTTTGGAGTTCATGATTTCATGGATTATGATTTGTATTGCTGAGTGAATTGGAAATCCTCATACTAGAAGCTAGGAGTGTACATGATTCTCGAGATAAGAATAGGTCGAGCATCTTCCTCCTTTGCTAATGTTCTATAATACACTGGCATCACTACTAAAATCTGTGAGCCTGACTTGGTTCCTTGTCCTATCACCCCCCTTGGCTTTAAGCCATCATTCTAAGTCTGTGGACCCCTTTAATAAAGTCTAAATTGAACTACAACCACTCTACTCTAAATTCTGAGATATAACAATACAGATAGATAATAAACTCAACTTGAAAGATTATATCTTAAAGTGTAAAACCCGTTTCTAGTACTTTCTTTTGGGATAAAACTCTTAACTTTCTATAGCCCCAATAGTCATCATATAATAACTTAAACACTTACTATCTTAGAATTTTTGGGAGTATCACCATACCCAGAGTTCACACCATCTAGAATTTCAAACTCTTCTTTATATTTTCTCGATCATCCAAGATTCAAACTTAGATTCTAACACTTAACATAGATATCCATAGAACTTTGCATACACTAATACCCACTTATTACTACTAGATAGGAATCATAAAACACTAATCCACACAAAATTTTATGAACATACTCAACCTTAACAAGCTCCTCTATCATTGTGGTCGCTACCTAATCTCTACCCTAACTGAGAAATCTCTCTCTCACAGAGATATTAAATAAACAACATAACACCTTTTTGGCTCCATGGATACATAATCTACTATATTCAAATAAACACTATCCCCACTTTACTGCTACTAGACTTTTAGGTTCATGCTTCTAACTTTAGGTCAAATTTTGTCATAGGATTCTGATAAGGGATCTGAGAACACATTTGACTATGGATTAGTGCATGATTTTAATGAACATGAATGAATCATTCAAACTTTGGAACTTAATTCACTGATGGGATCCTTTTTAGCCCATATACAATCCCATAGCTGTTTGTGGGGACTATCTGAGAAAACTCTACCTGTAGGAATTTAAGCTTGATTGTTCCTGTTACCTTAAAAATAAGGTAGAGTTGACATGAACAGAGTAACGTAAGAATATGTATAAGTTTCTTAGAGAACATATCTATTGCATGATCTGAGATAAGAAAGAAAGGTATATCCTTACCGTTCCGCAAGACTCTACTAGACACGGTTTCATAGATATCCTAGGACACTTGAACCTTGTGCTCTAATACCAAGTTTGTAACACCCCGAGACTACCACCTGGATGTCACACAGTGCTTAGAACCACAAGTGATCATAAGCTAACCTATGATACTTGCATAACTCATGAGAAATTGAATAAGATACAAAAATTGGAAAGAAATAAGTGAAAGAGATGACTTTGTTGAATATGTTCATTATAAAACTGTTACCGACACTTACACTTTGGATATACAAAATAAAATTGAAAGTAAATACATCAACCCAGAATGACCGTCTATGAAGCCTCTACTAGTACTGACTATAGGTATCTGGGACAAGACCCACAACTATCCCTAATCAAAATGATTGAATAACGAATGATGCTAGAACTATAGTTGAATTGAATCCTCAAATCAACAGAACTCATCACCTGCTGGATGGAAGTTACGAGCTATTTAATTATGATATGAGGGCTTCAACTGGTACCTACATTATGAGACAATGTATCACATAGACATATATGTGGGTCAGTACTTCTGGAATGTACTGAGTATGTAGGGTGAATGAATAAGTACAACAAGAACTGAATATATATGCAAACTTCCAATTGATGCATGCTAAGTATAAATGACTCCCCTTGAGCTCGAAATAAAAAAAATACTGCAAGATCATAAACATGAATAATGAATCGTAAGGATAAACTTTGTGAGCTATAACACTTAGTTTCTAAAAGATATACTTTTATTCTTTCTTATGGAAGTTTCTTCTAACTGACATAAACCATGTGAGCAACCATGGAGTCCAACGTCTTACCCACGTTGGGGAGAGCTGTTCTACCCTTGCCATTGGAATTGAACCTTAATCTTAAGTGATCACTGAACTTCATCCATATTGTGAAAAAATCTTAACCTACGTTGGCTCGTAGTTTCTAGGAATTATGGATACTCTCATCCGCATTCCCTTCTCGATACTAAATACTACTCCCAGAATACTTACATGCTCATACTTTTAGAAATCCACCTTAAAATACCATAAAGGTTTATAAACTAAAAACTAGTTATGCTTCTCTTTCTTTAAATCATATTCAAGGTGTACAATTGTAGATTCCATATCTTATCTTTAGATCAAAGGATCAAGCTTTACTTTAAGTCATGTTAAAAGACTTGTCAATGGAGCTTAAGACGTAAACCTTTTGTAAACTCAATACTTGTACTTAAGACTTAGAGTCCAGCTTTAATTCATAAAAGTTCATAACAAAACTTCATGCTCAATAAACATCTTGAATTTTTTCAACAATCTAGTCAAGATAATGAAATTTAAATCAAAATATGAATCTCATAAGTCAAAACATGAATATATGTAATTCTTGATGCACTTAAGCTTTCAATTATATAGTAGCATCATACTTCAAGAATATAGCAGTTTGGGTATGAACCCTTAATCAAAATAATGAAATTCAATCTTAAAACCATGCACTTTGGGCATAAGGATGAAATAATAACCTTGATAAAAAACCCCGCATACCTTAATTGTTTGAATCCTCGAAGAAGATTCTTGGAATTGGGACCTTGTCTTGAAACACTTCATTGCATTTTCTCCTAGAGTTAGGATTCTTGAATTCTTAAGAAGAAACTTGAATTTTAAGGCTTGAGAGATGACTTGATGAGAAAACCCTAATCTTGATATTCTTAAGAATGGAGAAGATTAATGGCATTTAAAATTTATTAGTAATGGATATTAACACTTATTTGCTAATTTAAGTCATGAGGAGTAGTGTTTGAGGTGAGTAAAAGACCAAAATATCCCTAGGGAAACTAAATAAAAATTGCAAAAATTTTAAGTTGATGACTTAGTTGATAGAGGCTTTGTGGTTAAGGATGACGACTTAGTTTATAGCCTGTCAACTAGTTGATGGCTTCTCAACCTAGTCGTCACCTTCTCTTAATTATCTGGTTAAGGCTAATGACTTAGTTGATAGTTTGTCAACTAGTTGACGGCTTGTGAACCTAATCGTCACCTCCTCTTAATGATCTGGCTAAGGCTGACGACTTAGTTGATATCTTGTCAACTAGTTGACGACTTATCAACCTAGTTGTCACCCTTTCTAAGTGATGTAGAGTATTTTATGTTTAAGGCTGATGATGAGGTCGATAGCTCATCACTTAGTTGATGGCTTATCAACTCAAGTCGTCACTTTGTTGACAAACAAACACTCTGAAGTAAAATAAACTTAACTCTCTACTCCAATATCAGATTAAGGTGAAGTAGGATGCGTTGGAAAGAAGACTCAAAGATATTTCATTTGATATATAGTAGTACACTTGAATCTTTATATTCTAGGCGATACACTCATTTAAACTAGACCCTAGTTGGAGCATCTGTTAAAACTCTGTCGATAGAAAAGTCCTCAACTCGTCTTGGAGTTAGGAGATTTATATGACCTCGATTCATATACAATGATATTCCCACACTATAAAATTGATAATCACACATATATTGACCTCGATTCATTACCTAGACCGTTACCACTGGTGTTGATAAAAATTTCAGAAACTTGGTAAATTCAATACTCAACTCTTGGATGGTCTAAATATCAAGAACCTGGGTTGTCACATTGCCCCCTCCCCTTGGATCATTCGTCCCTGAATGAGGATCTAGGACAACCTTATCATAAAAATAAAGAATACAAACAAAATCCAAGGACAAAATTAAAGTGCTACCAAAGGGAGAATAAAAATCATACCTCAAGCATTTTCATTTGATGCGGGGAACAAGAATAGGTATTTGGTCCTCATATCTTCCTCAGCCTTCGAAGTAGCTTCTTCTACCTTTTGATTCCTCCAGAGCACTTTTACCAAATCTATATCCTTTGCCTATCCAATATTTTAACTGGTACTTTCTCATAAAACAAAGAATCTGAAACACCAACATCCTCAATAGGTACTATCAAGGAAGGATTACCTACATACCTTTTCAGCATAGACAAATGGAAAATGGGATGAATAGAAGCCAAACTCACTGGTAATTCAACTCTTAAGCGACATTCCCAACTTTACTTACAATTTGGTATGGACAAATATAACAGGGACTAAGCTTCCCCTTCTTCCTAAATCTCATAACTCCTTTCATAGAAGAAACTTTCAAGAACCCCCAATCACTTAATTATCTCCTTAATGAACAAGTTAGCCTAATCCACTCCTGAGTAATTAGTTATCATAGGCAAGATGTGAGCACCTAGTCATCCTATCCACAATGACCCAAATAGAATCATACTAATTATGAGACCGTGGAAGACCCGTAACAAAATCCATATTGATCATCTCTCATTTCAACATGGGAAACTCTATCACTTGAGACATGATACCGGGTCTCAAATGTTCCACCTTGACTCGCTTACATACCATACATTTGGCAACAAAATTTTCCACATCTTTCTTCATATTATTCATCAATAGATTTCCTACAAGTCATGATGCATCTTAGTTGAATCCATATTAGCTGTATATCAAGAATCATGAGCATCATTCAAAATCCTTTCCCGCAACCCATCAACATTAGGAACACATAATCTTCCTTGATACCTTAGAATGTCATCTCCCCCAATATCAAATGTCGTAACCTTTTGCTGACCCACATCATTCTTAATCTGCATTAGTATGGGATCAAAAACCTGTTTCTCCTTTAGCTCTGCGCCAAGAGATGTTTTAACCATTTCTTGAACAATCACTCCCTTATCCTCAGATTCCAAGAAACGAACTCCCAAGTTTTCCAACCTATGAAATCCTTCACCAACCCCCGTTTCTCCTCATCAACATGAGATAAGCTTCCCATCGATAACCTGCTAAGAGAATCATAACTTCATTAGCTTTGCATGGATGGTAGTGAAGGGTCATGTATTATTTCTTAAGTAACTCGAGCCACCGCCTCTTTCTGTGACTTAAATCCTTCTGGGTCAACACATACTCATGCTCTTATAGTCTAAATAAATATCTACATACACCCTATACAGATAATGACGCCAGATCTTCAAAGAAAAAACCACAACCACCAACTCTAGATCATGAGTCGGGTAATTCCACTCGTGAACCTTAAGTTTCCTGGAAGCACATGCCACAACCTTGCCATGATGCATTAAGACACAACCCAGTACCACGCGGGATACATTACAATGCACAACAAACCCATTAGTACCCTAGGGCAGGGTCAAAACTGGAGCAGAAGTCAACTTATCCTTCAACTTCTCAAAACTACCCTCACAAGAGTCGAACTACAGAAACTTAACCTTTCTCTGAGTGAACCTTGTCAGTGGAGAAGCAATAGAAGAGAAACTTTCCACAAACCTCCTATAATACCCAGACAAGTCTAATAAGATCCTAATTTTGGTTGGAGTCGTGTGTCTAGGACATTTTTTAACTTTATCAATATTCTGTGTATCCACCTTGATCCCCTCACTAGAAACTACATACTTGAGAAAATACACAATAATTAATCAAAACTCACACATAGAAAATTTCACATACAACTTCTGGTCCTTAATTGGAATGATCCTCCTCTCTCTTAGAGTACACCAAGATGTCATCAATGAAGACTATAATAAACAAGTCCAGAAACTATGTGAACACGTGATTCATAAGATCCATGAAAGTAGTTGGAAAATTAGTAAACCCAAATGACTAAACTAGGAACTTATAGTGGTCGTCAGAATGAAGTCTTAGGAATATCATCCTCCCAATTTTTTTACTAATGATAGCCTAAACGAAGATCAATCTTAGAGAAACACCTAGCACCCTAGAGTTGGTAAAAAATATCATCAATCCTAGGAAAAGGGTACTTATATTTCACTGTCACCTTCTTCAGCTGACAATAGTCCATACATAATCAAAGAGATCCATTCTTCTTTCGAATAAGAAGTACAAAAGCACTCTATGGAGAAATACTAGAACAAATGAAACCCTTATCAAGAAGATTCTTTAATTGCTTCTTTAGCACTTTTGATTCGTCTAGAGCCATCCTATAAGAAGGAATAGAAATGATACGGGTATCCAGTAAAAGACCAATCCCAAAATCTATTTCCCTATCAAGAGAAATTCTAGAAAGATCATCAGGAAATTCATTAACCACAGGGATAGATTGCTAAGAGGGACTTTCAAATTTTTAATCCTTAAACCAAACTAAATGATACATACACCCTTTGGAAATCAACTTCTAAGCCCTAAGATAGGAAATAAACCTCCATTTGGGCACTAAAGAACTCCCCTTCCACTCAATCACCGATCAATTAGGATAATGAAAACTGACCTTTTGGGTCTGTCTAGAGAAGCATAGCACGAATAGATCCAATCCATCCCTAAGATTACATCAAAATCCACTATATCAAGCTCCATCAAATCCACCAATGTCTCACTATGATGGATGGATACCACACAAATCCTATAGATTTTTCTAGAAACAATAGAATCACCCACTAGAGGAGACACAAAAAAAGGGTTGGAAATACTTTCAGGACCAAAACCAAAGTGCACTGTCATATAAGGGGTCACATAAGATAGGGTAGAACCCAAATCAAGAAAGCAATAAACATCATGTGAGAAGAGCTGTAACATATAATAACAACATCTGGGGGTACCTCAGATTTTTTAAAAGTATCAAGTACATAGAGATGATTCTGGCTACGGTACCTGAAGTAGCGCTTTTTGGCACAAGAGTCAAAGAAGTGGCGACCAAAACCTTATTAGCTTCAGTGGAAACTTTAGCTATAGGATAATTTTGCTGCACATGTCCAAGATGACCATAATTGAAACACAAGTTCCTCCCCTTTTCACAATAACCACGGTGAAGCTATCCATAAAATTGACCAGGAGGATACGGTGAGGCTGACTGAGCTCTACTAGCCTAAGATTAGGCACCCTGTACCTTAGGACCACTGCTATCCTAAAAATGGAAGTTACATAAAGGATAAGGATAAGCAGCACTAGCTTTCAAATATGAATTTCCCTAATTCTTCTTCTTAGTCCACTGCCTACCATATCCCCAACTATTCTGCTGAACCCCACTTTGCTCTGAATATCTAAACTTCTTATTCTTCCCCTCTCTTATCTCTACTTGATTTTTATTTCCATCCTCTACTTGTTGCATATAAACCACCAACTTGGAGATGTTCATCATTGTTCAACATCATAGCCTTACATTCTAATATCAAATCATGGGAAAACCCAGAAACAAACTTCCTCATTTTGGACCTCATGTTAGACACTAACTTTCAAGCATAATAGGATAATTACTCTGAGCATATTTTAACACACTCATCTTGCTCTGCTTAAAGTTCACAAACTCGTTAGCCTTAGCTTTCCTCAACTCTTAAGGAAAGGTGTGATCAAGATAGGCACCTGAAAACTCATCTCATACTGTCGGCTCAGCATCATCACCTTTTATCTATTCCTACTCCTCATACCACTGATAAGATACATCTTTCAAATAATATACAACAAACTCTACACCTTCAGAATCAATAGCATGGATCAACCTAAATATTTTCTCCATCTCATCAATAAACCCCTGAGGATCCTCCTCAACCTTAGAGCTTGTAATGGTTAGGGGATTCAAACTCATGAATTGTCCAACCCGAGTAACCTCAGATGAATAAGAAACAGAACCAACATAAGAAGACTGATGTTACTATAAGGCCACCAATTGGGCAAACATATAAATGGACTGACGTAACTCCACATTATATATATTTCCTGAAGGCAGTTGAGCATAAGTATCACTAACTCGATAAGTCTAAGAAGGAATAGTAGGGACTAATGGACCTCACGTAGAGCAGTACAAATAGGAGCAGGTACCCTATCCTAGGTCTGCACTCCATAAACAGGGCGAGTCCCCTCCACATTATCCTCAGGTAGGACAGAGGTTCCAATAGATATTATACGACAATCAGATCTTTAAGGAGGCATGATCTGAAATGAAAATAATGTAGAAGTTAGAGAAGTTTCAAGATATCTAGACTCTATAGCCTGAAATAGAACATAAGAAAGGAAAATATTCCTAAATGTCTTATAGTCTTTCCCTTGTAAGTGTGGTGTGATACAAACCTATAAAAAAGACTCCACTCGACACAGATTTATGGATACCAAACATATCACCTCCTACTCGACACCCCTAAAAGAGACTCTACTCGGCACCCCTAAACTATGCTCGAATTCCAAGCATATCACGACCTAAATCAGGGCCAAGTTGTGAAGGGTATCTCAAGCCCACAGTGGGATGGAGACCACCCCCTTAGCCTAATATCCAGAATATGATAAAAAAATAGATAAACCAAATATAAACTAAGATTCAAAACAAATGACCATCCCACACTTATCCATAAAAGTGTCTAAAACAAGGATACCAACCTAGAGTCAGGACATGCCCCCAACCGTGACAGAGAAAAGTCACAATTTCCAAACGCTGAAAATAAACCTAATAGAATGGCAGGGCTTTTCAAAAGATGAAGGCTCACTATTTTACAAAAATTCAAACAATGACCATACCACCTGCACTACACAAGAGTAATGAAAAAAACCTAGGACCCTACAACATGAAATAATACAACGTCTAGGGACGGTCAATGGAATAAGTACTGGTATGTAACTCAAGGAGAATAATAAAACAATGCCATGCCCAAAAGTAGTCAAAACCATAGGCACACTTTCATATAACATATACATGATGCCAAGATAGGTACAAGGATCATGAACATAAGAGTTTAAAATATTAGCCTAAAATATGTATCTAGCTCTATCCTAAGGGCACCCACAAATATTAAGGGTTTATTTTCCCCTGCTTAAAGGTCCCAGTGTGTGTTAACCGCATGAATCGAGAAAATTCAAAGAAAAGTCTAGAGACACCAAGGCAGTCGCCATTCCAAAATATATATAATGTGTACCATGCATACGGTCATATTGACCACCATGCTGACAAATGTGGTTTCCTATTTTGGTCCCTTCGGGACCTCCACCTTTACGGTGAGCTACACAATTACCTTTAAGCCTAAATTAAAATAGTTTTCACACAATCCCAACCAATAACCAAAGAGTCATTTATTAAGGTATTTATCAATCATGGTATTGTCATACCAATACACTTGTAAGGTTATAAATAATTATGCCACACCAACCCAATTAACCATTACACTCCCAAAATCTATTTAAAAATCCAAACCATGGGCCAATAAGGGCATTTAAAAATTATGTTGACTATCCATTATCTTTTAATGTGATGCAAAGTTCCAAAAGTAAGTTAAATCAAGAAAATTCAGTATTCAAAAACAAAGACATGGAGGTGGATTGAGGTTAATGTCATTACTAAGCCAAAAATCCAATAATTTAGGGAAATTCATGTTTCCCATTTCAATCACCATAACCAGGCACCCTTTTAGTCCCAAAGATGTTAATTAAAGCATGAATAACATAGTATCATCATGCGGAAATAATTCAAGTAGAAACCAATCAAAAACCCTCAACACAATTTCAAACACAATAATTAAATCATATGAATGTTGAATCAATTTATGACATAATGTAAAATACAAGTTGAAGGATGAGAGACATGCATGAAACTCTAGAAATTGAATATAATTTGAAGGTTGGTCCTTGATTATTGAATCCCTTATAAAACCCTAGTATTCTTTTGCCTTGAGAGTTAAAAAGGAGAAAAAGTGTTTTTGATTTGATAACTGATGTTAAAGGGGTCATTAGAGTGTTTTTTAGTCGTACGTAAAGTTTATAGAGAGGAAACAACCAAAAAGATCCCAATTAAAATGGGCAGGAAAAACAAGGGCCAGTCGTCATGGCTTAGCTAACGACTGGTCATGAGTTATTTCCTAGACTCATGACCTCAGCATTGAAAATCCCATATTTCACTATTAAGTCCACGAGTTGCTTATCACGACTCATTACCTTAATCACGAGTCATGACGAAGACTCGTGATCTAAGAAAAACACATGGATGACCTTACTGTTTGGACAATGAGTCCCTCCCCATGACTCATTACATGACCTAAAAAATCATTACCTGGACCATTACCACTTGTAGTGTTGGCATAAATTTTAGAAACTGGGTTAATTCATTACTTAACTCTTTAAAGGTCTAAAGATTAAGAACCTAAGGTGTCACAACCGATCGAGGATGCATATGATTTCCTGATAGCTTGTAAGGAGAGGCTCCTTAATTTCGGTCTTGTTGAGACTCATGGTGTGGATTACAACACATTTCAGTTGGACTTGGCTGCTCGACATTATTGGAGAGGTAATATAGATTCTAGACCAGCTGGATTGTCTCTCTTAACTTGCGCTTAATTTTGTGAGGTATTCTTGGAGGAGTACATGCCTCACAGTCTTAGAGATCATTTAAGGGATCAATTATATAGATTATAGTAGGGGCCCATGACAGTTGTATAGTATGAGTTTCATTTTCACGAGTTGGCTAGTTATGCGACTTCTATTCTGGTTATTAAGTATGAAAAAGTCTGTTGCTTTGTTAGAGGGTTGAGACTCCCCATTTGTATTTCTACTCAAAGTTTAGTTACTATGGTTAGGGCTTTTATTGAGGTGTCATATCATGCTTTGGTGATGAAGAAGATGCACTATGAGGGTTGTGATGGCCGTGATAAGAAGCCTAGGTTTTAGGGCAGATTTAGTGGTAGACATTGTAGTTCCCAACCCAGAGATGATAGTTCTTAGAGTAGGTATCCTTTGCATCTATCCTATTAGCCTCATATTTAGCCTAGTTGACCTGCTCAGGCAACACTTTAGAATTACTAACGAAGGTCAGTCTAGTGCTAGTGATTGCCATAGTAAGGGCAATGGTCAGTCTTTGAGAGATTCTTTTTCTGGTTATTCTTTATGTGGTGGTTATTCTGAGTCAGTCGAATCTATTAGTTTTGGTTTAGCTTAGGTGTTATATTATAGTTCTGGAGCTCCTGGTCACTATTTATGAGATTGCCCTAGTCATGGGGTGATTATTTCTTCAACTTAGAGTATTCACCCTATTAGAGAAGTTAATACCTCAATTAGAGGTAGTTCTTATGTTCATAGGGGTGATTTTTATGGTACCCAAAGAGGTTATCAGGTAGGTAATACAGGAGGTTGGTTAGGTACCCAGCCATGTGGAAGGCGTGGCCAGTTATACGCAGTACTTGCTAGGCCCAAGGATAAGAATTTAGATGTTATTGTTAAAGGTACGATTATGGCGTGCCTCCAGTTGTCCCTTGCTTTATTTGATCCAGAATCCACTTATTCTTATATTTCTGCTTATTATGCACCATGGTTGGAGTAGTCTTGTGACTTATTATCTGTGTCATTATGTGTATCTACTCTCATGGTTGATTATTTAGTAGTGGATTGGATTTTTAGATTATGTATTATGACTGTTAGAAATATTGATACTTATGCTGGCCTTATTATTCTGAATATGGTGGATTTTGATATGATTCTGGTTACGGACTGATTATTCCACTATCATGCTGTTATGAATTATTTTTCCAAGACCATTACCTTAGCCATTCCCCATGTACCCTCATTCGTGTGGCAGGGAGCTGTTAGCCGCGAGCTGACTGAGTATTAATTCTTATATGTGTGCTAGAAGACTTATTTTGAGTTTTTACGAGTCTTATCTCACTTATATTTGTGATACTAGTGTGGAGAGTCTGTCGCTTGACTTTGTTCCTATTGTTTGTGAGTTTCTTAATGTGTTCCCTACTGACCTACCTGGTATTTTCCTTGTCTATGATATTGAGTTTGCTATTGATCTCGAGCCTAACACCCGACCTATTTCTATGGCACCTTACAGTATGGTTCCTACTGAGCTTAAGGAGATAAATTCTTAACTTTAGGATCTTCATGGTAAGGGTTTAATTAGAATGAGTATGTCTCCTTAGGGATCTCCTATGTTGTTTCTGAAGAAGAAAGATGGCTCCATGCGTATGTATATTGATTATAGGTAGCTTAATAATGTGACGGTGAAGAATTGTTATCCTATGCCTTGCTTTGATGATTTGTTTGACCAACTTCAAGGTGTTGTAGTGTTTTCTAAGATTTATTTGAGATCTGGTTACCATCAATTGAGGATTTGGGTTAAGGATATCCTGAAGATAGCCTTTAGGACCTTTAATGGTCATTATAAGTTCCTAGTGATGTCTTTTGGGTTGACTAATGTCGCAGCCACGTTCATGGATTTGATGAACTGAGTGTTCAGACCTTATTTATATTCCTTCCAAATTGTGTTCATCAGTTACATCCTTGTGTATTCGAGGAATAGTGTGAAACATGCTCCATATTTGAGGATCGTGCTCCAACCTTTGAGAAATCATATGCTTTTTGCCAAATTTTCTAAGTATGAGTTTTGGCTTAAGTCAGTGGCATTCCTTGAAAATGTGGTATCTAAGGATGGTATTATGGTAGACCCAACTAAGATTAAGGCGATCCATGATTGGTCTATACCTACATCTCTGATTGAGGTTCGTAATTTAATTATTTTGGCCAGTTCTTGTAGATGATTCATCAAGGGTTTTGCTACTATTTAAGCCTCTATGACCATATTGACTTAGAAGGAGGTTCCTTTCTGATGGTTTGATGAGTGTGAGTTGAGCTTTGTAAAGCTCTAGGATTTCCTTACTTCAGCTCTTGATTTAGCACATCCTATTGAGGGTGAGGGATTTACCATATTTTGTGATGCTTCTGGTGTCAGTTTGTGTTGTGTATTGATCCAACAAGGTCGTGTTATTCATTATTCTTCTAGACAACTTAAGGTATAGGAGAGAAACTAATCCAATCATGACTTGGAGTTAGCGGCGATATTTTTCGTGCTTAAGATTTGGAGGCATTATCTTTATGGTGTGCACTATGAGGTTTTAACCAATCGTTGTAGTCTTTAGCATCTTATGACCCAGAGAGATCTTAATGCTAGATAACGTAGATAGATGGAGTTGCTTAAGGACTACGATATTTCCATTTTATATCATCCAGGCAAGGCAAATGTGGTAGTAGATACTTTGAGTCGGAAGGCAGTGAGTATAGGTAGCTTGACTCATATTTTAGTTTCATAGAGGTCATTAGCGTGGGGCATTCAGTACTTAGACAACTTGATGGTTCACCTTAATATTTCAGACCCTAGGAGGATTTTAGTTAGTATGGAGAAAAGATCCTCACTATTTGAGCAAATTCGAGATCTTCAGTTTGAGGATAGTAAGCTTTGCTTCCTTCGTGATCAGGTATTGAGTGGTGAGGCTAAGAGGAACATCATATATTCTGAGGATGTTTTGAGATTTGATGGTCGCATTTGTGTTCCAAGGATCGATAACTTGATTCTATTGATTTTGCACGAGGCTCACATCTCTAGCTATTCTATTTATCCCAGCACAACCA
Source organism: Capsicum pubescens (assembly GCA_030864215.1). Taxonomy (NCBI): domain Eukaryota; kingdom Viridiplantae; phylum Streptophyta; class Magnoliopsida; order Solanales; family Solanaceae; genus Capsicum; species Capsicum pubescens. The sequence continues at coordinate 83,485,152 of CM061544.1, read as the reverse complement.
AGATGTATAGAGATTTGAGATAGCATTATTGGTGGAGCGGTATGAAAAGAGATGTGGCAGACTTTGTAGCTCATTGCCTATGTTGTTTTTAGGTAAAGGCCGAGCATCAACGACCTGATGGATTGATTCAAAGATTGTCCATTCCTAAGTAAAAATGGGAGTAGATTACCATGGATTTTATTAGTGGTTTGCCTCACACTTCCCATAGTTCTGAAGGTATTTGGGTTATCATAGATCGTCTGACCAAGTTAGCATATTTCATTCCTATTCAAATATTTTTCAGAGCTAAGAGATTATAATCAATGTTTGGTAGATAGTCCATTTACATCGTGTGCCTATTTCTATTATTTTAGACCATGGTTCTATGTTCACTTTGAGGTTTTTGAGAGCATTTTAGGAGGAGTTGTGTACTCAGGTAGATCTTAGTACAACCTTTCATCCGTAAACAGATGGTCAATTGGAGCATACTATTTAGGTTCTTGAGGACATGATCCAAGCCTATGTTATGGATTTTGGAGGCCAATGGGAGCAACACTTAGCCTTGGTAGTTTGCATATAATATCAACTATCATTCAAGTATTGAGACGACGCCATTTGAGACTTTGTATGGTAAGATATGTCATTCTCTTATTGATACTTCTAACATTCGACCCCACGGTATAGATTTGCTTCAGAAGTCATTGAATAAAGTTAGGGTGATTTAGGATAGGTTGAGAGCAGCTAAGAGTAGGTACAGGGCCTATGCGGGCCGTAGGCTTGGTTCTTTGAGTTTTGGAGTTGGCAATAAAGTATTCCTCTGTGTATTGCCCATGAAGGGTGTGATGAGGTTCGGGAGGAAGGTCAAGCACATCCCTATATATATTGGACCTTTTGAGATTCTTTGGACAGTTTGTGAGGTAGCTTATGAGTTAGATCTACCTCTCATATTTTACTATTTTTCATCAATTTTTCTATGTTTCTATGTTGCAGTGATACAATCCTAATACATCTCATGTGCTTCGATGGGACTTAGTCCAATTGGATGAGCGTTTGACCTTTGTAGAGGAGCCGATGCTCATTTTGGCTAGTGATGTCAGAAGGTTGCACACTAGAGAGATTTAAATAGTTAATGTTTAGTATAGGCACCACCTAGTAGAGGAGGCCACCTAGGAGATCGAGAGCAAGATTCGGGCTCTATATCCTCACCTGTTTGAGACTTCAGGTATATTCTAATCCCTAACTTTCACGGATGAAAGTTCCTTTAGTAATGAATATTGTATTAACCCTTCAAGTAATTTTCCATATTTCCACTTATTTTCATCGCTAGAGCTTTTATATAGCTTCCCCAAGTCATTATGATGTTATGGAACCGCAGATTGGTTACCAGGCAATTCATTTGGTTTGTTAAGCCCATTCTCTGTTTTGAAGTCTTTGTTGGTTCTAAATGTCCACTGGGCAAAAACTTTAGTAAAATGACCTCATATGCAAATTCTAATTACACTAACAGCTTCAGAATATTGATTTTAGGCTAGGTAGACCTTTGGTTTGGGTCCTGAGACACTCTATCTCATTTCGACCTATTAATCGAAAAGTTAAGAAAATAAAATATGGGTGTGGGACCCATATATGGACGAAATAACCTCAAATGAAAAATCCAATTATGTCATTGCATCCATAAAATTAAATTTGGTATGGTTAGATAGTTTATTTTGCATATACCGGATCCCGAATGATTCCCAAGCACCCGATTGAGCCCATTTTGGACTTGAAAAATCTGGCGTATCAGAAAATTTGGTGCCACTGCGATTGTGGTATCTATATCACAATTATGATAAGTCTGATCAACCCAATCTTCTACAATTGCAAGGCTTTGGTCGCGATCGCAGTTTACGTATGCAGACCCAATATGGTACGATCGCGACAACTCAATTGCGATAGTGACTCCCAAGTACCTAGATTGGGTATAAAAGGACCTCTTTTCCATGATTTTGGTCATTTTTCATCACTTACAGTAGAGCCAAAAACCTTAAATAGTGTGATAACTTAAAATTGAGATTTGTGGGTGACTTGGGAGCTTGATTAACATTTATTTTCGCGATTATCTTTCGATTTGAGGTAAGAATTCCCCCTTTTATTAGTGGATTTTAGTGATTTGTTGCTCAATATACCAAAAACTTTGGGGCTTGATTTTAGCCCCAATCTATCTTGGTTTTCACCTATTTTTAAGGTAATGATTCCTTAAGCATGTAAGAAGGTTGAGTTGGTTCTAAAAATGTAATTTTCATAAGTGGGACCCACATGGGGTTTTTGTATGATTTTTGGACCCGAAGCACAATGGTGCAATAAGGGTATCATTATTCTTGTATTGATGAGCAAAATGTATTTATGATAGCTTAGCATCATGATGAGGCTTATCAGAAGGAAAAAAGGTGGTTTAGTAGATCTTTGAGCTTTTTTCGGCGTAGAGGTAGGTTAGGTTTATCTCTTGTTAGATTGAGCTACTTCATAGTATATTAATGATATTGTGTTAGATTTGGGATGAGTTATAGGTGTTGGATTTATGAAATGCAAGACTTGGGTTAGTTAGACCGTTTAAGTCATTTTAAAATCGTAGAGTTGAAACACTTAACTTGTTTCCTTATGCCCTATGTGAATTGGACTTCATTATTCATATTTATCATAAGGATGCCTTAGATTACTCAAGTTAGGTAAAAATTCTTTACACACTCATGCTCAGGGTAAGTTCGGCATTAGTTTCTTACATTAGTGAAGGTTGCCTTAGTTTCCAATTGACTTAGTTAAAGTGCTTGAGAGGAATCTCTACCTTAGGTATAATTGTGTCTTGCTACACATCTAAGAGTAGATTTAGATACCTTAGCCTAGTCTGGGGTAGAATTTGCTTTAGAGTATATTTTGGGGATTTAGAATTGGGCTCTTCGGCCCACCTTAATTCAAGATTGATGACTAGTTCTCTTGAACACTTATACGCTCATTAAATGCCTAGAGAATGCCCTTTAGGCAATATTGAGGAACCTTGGCACTTGATGGTTATGGAAATGATTACATTATAAGTAATGTTCACAGACTAATGGATTTGATTGTCACTTGTGGTATGATTAAATATGATTCATATTGCGACACGCTATTGGTTATGCCATGTACAAGCTATCTATTATTCTAATGATAAGCCTTTGACCATTCTATTAATAAGTTATTGCCTATGCTATTACTAATGATTATGACCGTGCTAAACACTTATGCTAGTAATCATGCTAGAAAACACTCTTATTGATGATGTTAGCAATTGTGTTATTAACTGTGCTAGAAGTCATTCTTATTAATTATAAGGGAACTTATGCTACTAATTATGCTAGAAATCATCATGCTTGACTATATTGGCACTTATGATATTGCTTATTCCTGGTTCAATTCTAGAAGATGACTATGATGATTATATACCTAGTTTAATTTCAGAACATGATGTTGATATTGATTATACCTGATTAATTCTCAAAGATGACTATGATGATTATATACTTGATTTAATTTTGGAAGATAATGTTGATAATGACTACACCCAATTCAATTTTAAAAGATGATGTTGATATTAATTATACCCATTTTTATTTTTGAAGATGATGTTGATATTGATTACACTCGATTTGATTTCAGAGGATGATCATGATGATACATTGATACTCGTCAAGGCCAAGGGAGATCATTATGATACATTTATGTTCTCCTTGGCCGAAGGATGATTATATCGATGTACCTATGTGTATATCTACCGATTTGAGTCCGGCTATTTATTATTATATGATATATAATATATATCTATATATATATATATATATGTATATATGTATATATGTATATATATATATACATACACATATATATATATATATATGCATATACAAGTTGGGTATGATGTTGATATTAAGGATGTCAGTTATAGCCCGAAACTAATAAATGATTATAAGGTGGTTTAGTTGATGATTAGTAATAAATAAGACTTAGTGGTAGATATTGTTTAAGTGACTAATCATGACTAGTTGATAAATGAGGATTTTTTGTTAACAGATGATTAGCTAATAAATGATGTTAGTTGATAAATGATGGTTTTCAAATAAATGGAGAGTAAAGTATATGTGGTGAATAGTTGTTAGATGATGACTAGAGTTTATATGATGACTAATAATCAAATGTATAGGTTTATAAGAGATCGATAGCTAATAAATGGTGACTAGTAAGTAACGATGATAAGATTGTTAAACAATGGTAATATTATGGATTGTGGGTACATTGTTAAATATTGACAAATGACCGATTGATGATAAATTATAGAATGATGGTTAAATAACGAGTTGGTTACTTGTAATAGATGAATGATTGCTTATTGTTTTCATTGAGTGTACTCTCCAAGCGTATGGAAGTCTATGATAAATTATTTACTTTCCACACCAATTGGCATATGGGAGCCAATTTTGTAATTTATGATTGCTGGTGTGATGCCTTGTGATGCGTTATTATCGTGATTTACTTTCTTGTTATGCACGGTGAGGTTGGCATGTTTTGATGCCTTATGTTATATTGTTATCCTTGTTTAATCACTTATTATGTATAAAAGTATCCGAGATAATTCAGGTTTGTTTTTGTACCTCAAATTAGTTATGTTATCTTGCATTTTATCATACTTATGTCAAGATATAGCTCATTCGATCGATGATGCCTGCTGAGTACCCGTTGTTTTGGTACTCATACTATACTTATATACCTTTTTAGTGAAGATTCGAGTACTAGCTATTGCCTTTTTTATATTTCTGGAGATAGGGTGAGCTCTAGGAGTCGAAGTCACCTATTTTCTTCTATCTTTTGATATTCAATCTTTAGTTATTGAGATGGATGTTCTTGACTATTCTAAGTCTTTGAGTTATTTTGTTATTAGATGCTCTTGTACTGGCACTACCAGGTCCTAGGATGGTATCTTGTATGGACTATTCTATCTATTTAAAACTCTTTGCTTATTTATAAATGTATTGTTCATTTTCATCTATGATTGGGAATTTTCCACCAAGTTAACCCATTGCATTTAGCTCTGGATTATGGTTTGGCTTACCTATTGGACGGATAGATTAGGTGCCATCATGACATGTAAATCGGGTTGTGACAATTGATCTGTCTCAAGTAGAGACCTAATAATAAAATTTGACTCCTTTACGAGGGATCCACCGTTATTGGCTATATCTAGAAGTATAATGCCACATTGATTACATAATTCATTCTTGAAAACCTCCCAAACGACAAAACTTGGCATGTTAGTATTTGTTGGTTATTACCAAATTGTTAGATTGATATCTTATATGATGGTTATCATTTTCTAAAAGTGCATTATTTCATGATATTTTTTAATAATCATACTAGCCTATTTTTATGACTTGTCCCCATTAATATGATTGTGGTTAAGTGTTATTACTCACTGAGCTAGCGTCTCACTCTTCGATATTTTTTTTTATAGAACCCAGGTGATAGCGAGGATTTTTTTTAACTAGAGAATATGAGTTGTCTCTTCCTAGTGAGCCCCGCATTTATTTGTGTGGGCGGAAGTCTTATTTATTTATTATGGTCTTTTTTTTGAAACTTTTGGAGTCGCTCCATATTCATTTATTTTGTTAGAGTCATGAATATTCTTTTGTTATAAAGAACTTGTAAAGTATTTGACTTCTTCTCACATGTTATTTATTTTATTAGAGTCATAAGTATTCTTTTGTTATTATGGACTAGTGAAGTGTTTTACTACTTCTCATATTTGGATATGGATTTTAGTTACATTACATTGCAAATGGGTTGCTGATAAAGTTTTTGCATTATTTTTGTGATATTGGTTTGTTGTATTGTTGATTTGATATAGGAAATTTTTAGATAGGCCCAAAAATAGAGTAAACACTATCCGATTTCTTGTAGAATACTGATGATTCTTGCTTTTGAATTCTAACCCCTTTAGCACCGTCATGTCTTTAAATTAGGTCTTGAGATAGTTTGTATCAGAGCCTAAGTTATTTCTATGACTATTAAAGCACAAATTAGTAGTATAATCTCAATTACAATTATGTTGTCGGACATTCCTATAATCGGGATTCTACGAGGGCATGATAGGATGTGTCCTGTTGTAACACCCCATATTTTCCCTAGCATCATCCAAGTTCCAATACATGAGTATTCACATATAAAATTTCTGAAACGCTCATTATATTTAGGTTTAGGGCCTTCCATTGCGTAGGAAATTGAATTAGCTTTCCAACGATATAAAATTTGCCGAAATCCTATAACCGGGTAAGAAGTTATGGCTATTTTAAGTTTCAGTTGTTACACCGTCATTTTACCCATCAGCGCATCGCGGAGAGAGTGAAAATAGCAATTGTTATTTTCCAGTATTGGCATCGCGGAGAACTTCCAGGTCCCAATCAGTGAAGGACCATGATTTCCCCGCATCGCATCACAGACCAGTTTCCCAGTTATCAGTTTTCAGTGACACGGCATGATAGCGCCGCGTCGCGCCAGGGGCCCAAATGGGAAAATTTTCACGAAAATATTATATTTTGTCCAGGGTTAAAAAAGTCTTATCCCATTATTTTAATCCGCCTAGATGGAATACTTAAGCCCTAAAAATGTTTTAAAAGTTCATTCTTTATTAATTTCTCCCAAAAATTCAAGAGCTTTATCTCTAAATTGCAAACCGTAGCTCTCAAGAAACCAAGAGAAATCTCATGAATTCACCCAAGAACTTGAAGAAATTCATCCACTAAGGTATGTTAGATGTTCATCCATGGAGCCCAAGTAACCTTTTTAATTATAGAGTTATAATCTTTCTAAGTCATTTGATTTTAAATCATGATTTCATCCATTAATCTCCATGAACTTTGATTTAATACGATGTTTTAATGAAGTTATTGTTGTTATTCGATTCCTCATGTTTTAATGTTATTATTTATTGAATTAAATCATGACTTAATGTTTTCCATGAAAATTTCATGTTAATTATGCCGGTCCTTTAGTAATTCTATGATTATTTTAAACCATGAACTATAAGTATTTGATAAAATACCTACAAGAGCAATTGATTTAATAAGAGTTTTCATGTTTTGTCCTTCAAGCTTTAGTGTCTTTTTAGTATTGTTGTTTTGAGTCCTGGGGGTATTGAATACCCTAAAACCATAGTTGTTTGTTTAGTCTAGTCTCAGTAAATTATAGAATAGTCTTCAGATAATGTTATAAGCATTATAAGAATAGTCAGATATCAGTTATTCAACTCAAAACAGACTAGTATCTCATTGTCTTTCAATTGGGAGTAGAATTTAGCACCGAGCAAGTGTAGGGATGGAGGCTTCCCCGTCATTTAGGCAGAGTCGTTAGTAGCAGTCCCTATACTCTAGAACTACATAGCCAACGTAGGGTATGAGAAGTCACCCGTCAGATTAGGCTTGACTATCTCGCAAGGGTCACCCGTCAGGTCAGGTATGACACCTTTAGTCATTTGGACATTATATCAGATTAGTAGATCTACACAACCATCGTTAGTACTCGTGGCATGGTATTAACACCCTTCAAAATGGGGTTATAGGTTGGACCCCAATTATCTCAAATTGGGGAATATCGGTTAGATGATACCTCCCACAGTCTCAGTTACAGTCCCAACTCAGTTATTCAGTCTTAGTGTTGCTTGACCAAAACATACAGATTTCAATTATCCCAGTATACTAGTATTTACAGATTTTACTCAGTTCATGGTATATGTTTGGTCATGCATCCTCAGTATTTATAGATTTTCATGCATTTTTAGTATCTACAGATTCCATGCTCTTTATTCAGTACTCCATGCATACCAGCCTACCTCATTTAGAATACTAGTACATTCAAAGTACTGATCACATACCATTCTTTTGCACTATGATGTATCATACCATAGGTGCTGACGCTCAGTTCCCAGATCACACCTAAACTCTCAAATTATTAGTAGTATAGTAGCAGCGGTGAGTCCTCATCATCCGAGGATAGATTATATTACTTCATGTATTTATCTCAGTAATTAGTAGAGTTAGTATGGGCCTGTCCCATCAACTCACAGTATCCCATTTAGAGGCTTTTCAGACACTACAGTTAGTTATTCAAACTATTCAGATTTCAGTATTTTTATCAGATTCATAATTTAGTAGTTATTTCATTATTAAAACCTTATGGAATTTCAGTTATTCTTCTGCATTCATGATTATATTAGCCAGTTCTCACAGCAGGTACCAGCTCATGGGTTAGCTTGTGGTCTCTCGCAACCGTAAGCACTGTGTAACGACTAGGGGGTAGTCTCGGTTCGTTACAAACTTGGTATCAAAGCCTAAAGTTTTAAAGTGTCCTAGGAAGTTTGAAAAGCGCATTGAGAAAAGTCTTGTGCATGGGTGTGTAGCGCGCCACACTTATGGATGAGAGGCTACAAGGCGTTTAGGAAAAGTTTCGCTTCTTTTAGTATTCATGCCGTGTGAGTGAGCATTAACTCAAGTTAAACTCCGTGTCTAATCCACTTCTTCCTTCTGTTTAAAGAACATGCCTCCCAATAAGAACGGAAGAAGAACAAGAACCCTGTCATCCCCTCAGCCCATCCACGCAGATCCTCTAGACGAGCATGTCTCTTATGCAGAATTCAGGGCTGCGTCCACTACTCTAGCGAACTCTATAGCAGCACAGAATGGACAACCAGCTACTATTTTGGACAACCCAGTGGCCAATATTGCTGGAACTAGAATTCAGGACTTCACCCGGATAAATCCTCCTTCTTTTGCGGGGTCCAAATCTGAAGAGGATCCACATGAATTCTTAGATATGGTTTATAAAGTAACTGATGCTATGGGGGTGAAGTCTAGTCAGAGTGCTGAGTTGGTTGCATATTAATTGCAGGATGTAGCCTATACTTAGTTTAAGCAATGGAAAGTTGATAGAGGTGTTGATGCAGGGACTGTAGAATGGGAAGAGTTATCCATGGCTTTCTTGGATAGATTCTTTCCATTAGAGTTGAGGGAGGCTAAGGTGTTAGAATTTATTAATTTGAGCCAAGGAAGCATAAGTGTGAGGTAGTATTCTATCAAGTTCACTCAATTAGCTAGATATGCTCCTCTTGTGGTAGCTGACAGCAGGTCCAAGATGAGTAAGTTTATGTCTGGCGTATCTGATAGTGTCGTCAAGGAGTGCAGGATTGCAATGCTGATTAGTGAGATGGACTTATCTAGACTAATGGTCCATGATCAAAAGATAGAGGAGAAAAATATTAAGGAGAGGGAGAGAGGAAACAAGAGAGCTGGGATGGGTAGTTTTAATTTCAATCAGCCAAAGTTAGAAGGTAGTAACCGTCCTCAGTTTCATCAGAGGTGTTCAGCCCCAGTACCCTCTTTAGCCAATGCCCAGTACCCAAATTCAAAAATAATAGTAGGGATAGGGCACTAGGCTCTAAGTCCCTGTTCAGTGTTAGCAGTGCTCATACAGATCCTCTATGTCATAAATGTGGTAGACACCATCAGGGTGAGTGTAGAGCGGGTAGTGATGTGTGATTCGGGTATGGCAAGCAAGGCCATCATATTTGGGAGTGTCGGGTAGTTTCTCAGAAGGATAGGAATGTGTGCCAACAGGGCCAGTCCCATCAGTTGTCAGCTCCATCCGGTCTCCTGACTCAGCAGGGTGTCACTTCTAGTCCCATTTGTCGTCAGTTCCATCCTAATAGATTATATGCTCTTTAGTCCCGCCAAGATCAGGAAAATTCTCCTGACATAGTTATTGGTATGCTGCAGGTCTTTCACTTACATGGTTATGCTTTACTAGGCCCTGGAGCTTCTCTTTCTATTATAACTCCATATATAGCGATCAATTTTGGAGTCAGTCTCGGAACTCTAGCAGAGCCCTTTTCAGTGTCTACCCCAATAGGTGTTTTCATTATATCCAGATAGGTATACAGGAACTATCCAATCATAATATCTTAGAAATTTACCTTAGTTGATCTCGTGGAGTTAGAAATGATGGATTTTAACGTCATTCTCAGCATAGATTGGCTCCACTCATGCTATGCCTCAGTTGACTGTAGAAACAGAATAGTTTATTTCCAGTTTCCAAATAAACCAGTCCTTGAATGAACGGGTAGTACTACAACTCTTAGGGGTCAGTTGATTTCGTACCTTAGAGATAGAAAGATGATATCCAAGGGGTGTATTTACCATCTCGTATGAGTCAAAAACTCTAACTCAGAAACTCCTACTCTTAAGTCAGTCCCAGTAGTAAAAAAATTCTCAGATGTGTTTCCTGAAGATCTTCCCAGAGTTCCTCCCGAAAGGGAAATTGACTTCGGAATAGACCTTCTCTTAAATACTCAGCCTATATCTATTCCGCCATACAGAATAGCTCTAACTGAACTCAAAGAACTGAAAGAACAGTTGAAGGATCTCTTAGATAAGGGATGCATCAGGCCCAGTATCTCCTTGTGGGGCTCACCTATTCTATTCCTGTGTAAGAAAAACGGTTCTCTTAGAATGTGCATAGACTACCATCAGCTGAAAAAGGTCACAGTCAAGAATAAATATCCACTTCCAAGAATTGATGATTTGTTCGACCAACTTCAGGGTGCCAGTTACTTATCCAAGATATACCTCAAATCAGGTTATCATCAGCTTAGAGTCAGAGAATGTGATATTCTGAAAATAGCTTTCCAAACTCGGTATGGTCACTTCGAATTTCTAGTCATGTCCTTTGGTCTCACAAGTGCCCCAGCAGCCTTCATGGACTTGATGAACCGAGTGTTCAAGCAGTACTTGGACATGTTCATCATAGTCTTCATTGATGATATCCTTGTTTAATCTCGTAGTGAAAATGAGCATGCAGACCACCTCAAAGTAGTGCTTCAGACTCTTAAAGCTTATCAGTTATTTGCTAAATTTAGTAATTGTTAATTCTAGCTAAGATCAGTAGCTTTTCTTGGCCATATTATTTCCGGTGATGGCATTAGAGTTGATCCTCAAAAGACCAAAGTTGTGAGAAACTGGCCTAGACCCATCTCTCTATTAGATATCAGGAGTTTCTTGGGTTTAGATAACTATTACTGTTGGTTTGTTAAAGGGTTTTCTTCTATTGCATCCCCCATGTACAGACTGACTCAGAAGAAAGTTAAGTTTAAATGGTCAGATTCATGCGAGAAGAGTTTTCAGTAGTTAAAGACTCGACTTACCTCATCCCAGTTCTTACTCTACCAGATGGTTCAGATGGTTTTGTTGTGTACTATGATACATCCAGGGTAGATTTAGGTTGTGTTCTCATGTAGAGAGGTAAGTTCATAGCCTATGCCTCTAGACAGCTTAAACCCCATGAGAAAAATTATTCGACTTATGATCTTGAGCTAGAATCAGTAGTGTTTGCCTTAAAGATTTAGAGGCATTACTTGTATGGGGTGCATATAGATGTGTTCACAGATCACAAAAGCCTTCAGGATGTGTTCTCTCAGAAAGATTTGAATTTGCGTTAGAGGAGATGGTTAGAGTTACTGAAGGATTATGACATGAGTGTTCTGTATTATCTGGGCAAGTCCAACGTAGTGGCTGATGCTCTCAATAGATTGTCTATGGGTAGTGTAGCTCATGTTGAGGATGGTAAGATAAAGTTAGCTTAGGAAGTCTATCAGCTTGCCCGACTAGGTGTCCATTTACTCGATTCAGCAGAAGGTAGTGTAAGGGTGCAGAGTAGATCAGAGTCATCTCTAGTTTTTAAGGTAAAGGAAAAGCAGGATAAAGATCCCAGTCTAGTTAAGTTGAAAGAATCAGTCAAAGATCAGAAAGTGGAGGTCTTCTCCCAAGGGGGAAATGGTGTTTTAAATTATAAGGGTAGAATGTGTGTGCCTGGTGTAGATGAGTTGAGGCAACGAATTCTTGCAGAAGCGCATTTACTTTATTCATCCAGGGGCCACTAAGATGTACCATGATTTGCAGGAGATCTATTAGTGGAGTGGGATAAAGAAAGATATTACAGAGTTTGTAGCTAAGTACTCTACATGCTAGCAAGTTAAGATTGAGCACCAGAAACCTAGTGGGTCCATGCAGGATTTCATTATTCCCATGTGGAAATGAGAGAAAGTTAACATTGACTTTTTGATAGGTTTTCCTCGTACCAATCGTCAGCATGACGCTATTTGGGTTATCGTAGACAGGATGACCAAATCAGCTCATTTCTTGCCAGTCTATACCTCTTACTCAGCCAAGGACTATGCCAAACTCTATCTCAGAGAGTTGGTTAGGTTGAACGGTGTTCCCTTGTCTATCATCTTAGATAGAGGTACTCAGTTTACCTCTCACTTCTGGAAAGCATTCCAAAAGGGTCTTGGTACCCAAGTCCACCTCAGTACAGCCTTCCATCCTCAGACAGAAGGTCAAGCAGAATAGACCATTCAGACTCTTGAGGATTTGTTGAAAGCATGCGTTGTTGATTTCAAGGGTAGTTAGGATGACCATTTTCCTTTAATTGAATTCGCATATAATAACAGTTATTATTCCAGTATTTGTATGGCTCTATTTGAGGCTCTCTATGGTAGGAGATGTAGATATCCAATTGGTTGGTTTGAAGTAGGTGAGGCTGAAGTAGTAGGGCCTGACTTGGTGTTTGATGCATTAGAGAAGGTTCAGTTGATCAGAGAAAGGCTTAGGGCAGCCCAGAGCCGACAGAAATCATATGCATATGTGAGGAGAAAAGATCTCGAGTTTGAGGTCGGTGACTTCTTGTACTTAAAAATCTCTCCCATGAAAGAAGTGAAGAGATTCAGCAAGAAAGGGAAACTCAGTCCCTGATATATCAGCCCATTCAGAATTCTCAGTCATTTTTGAAAGGTAGCTTACGAGCTTGAGTTTCCTTCAGATTTACCCTCGGTACACCCAGTGTTCAATGTATCATTGTTGAAAAAGTGTATTGGTGATCCAGCTGTAGTTGTTCCCTTAGAAAGTGTAGATATTCAAAATAGTTTGTCCTGTGACGAAGTTCCAGTCGAAATTCTTGATCATCAAGCTTGTAGAATAAGGAACAAAGAAGTTCCACTAGTCAAAGTTCTTTGGCGGAATCAGTCGGTTGAGCGAGTCACTTAGGAAGCAGAGGCAGATATGCGGACCAAGTACTCTCATCTCTTCTTCGCGAATCCAAATTCAGTATAAGCTACCAAATCTTCTTAATATTTTTCTCTATCATGCTCAGTTTCAGTTGCACATCATGTTCATGTAAATCATGCATTCATTAATCAGTTCAGTCATGCATTCTATGCATCAGACATGCATATTTACTATACAAGCTCAGTCCATCAGTTCCATCATCTTAACCAGTTTCATTTGGGGATGAATAGTCCCAAGGAGGTGATATTGTAACTCCCTGTAGTTTCCCTAGCATCTTCTAAGCCCCAATACATGAGTATTTTCTTATAAAATTTCTGAAACTCTCATTATTTTTCAGTTTAGGGCCTGCCATTGTGTAGAAAATTGAATTACCTTTCCAACGATATAAAATTCATCGGAATCCGATACTCGGGTAAGAAGTTATGGAAATTTTAAGTTTTAGTCAGTAAACACTGTCATTTTACCCATCAATGCATCATGGAGAGAGTGAAAATATCAATTGTCAATTTCCAATGAGGTATCGCGATTTTGGTGTGTCGCGCCATATGCCAATTTGGCATTTTCCAGTGTTGCAGTGCTATGCCACCGCGTCGTGGAGAACTTCCAGGTCCCAATCAGTGAAGGACCAGGATTTCCCCGTTTCGTGTCACAGACCAGTTTCCCCCTTGTCAATTTTCAGTGACACGCCGCGATAGCGCCGCGTCTCGCCAGTGGCCCAAATGGGAAAATTTTAACGAAAATCTAATATTTCGTCCAGGGTTAAAATAGTCTTATCCCATTATTTTAATCCACCCAGATAGAATACTTAAGCCCTAAAAACGTTTTAAAAGTTCATTCTTTATTAATTTCCCCCAAAAATTCAAGAGCTTTCTCTCTAAATTGCAAACCCTAGCTCTCAAGAAACCAAGAGCAATCTCAAGAATTCACCCAAGAACTTCAAGAAATTCATCCTCTAAGGTATGTTAGATGTTCATCCATGGAGCCCAAGTAACCTTTTTAATTATACAGTTATGATCTTTTTAAGTCATTTGATTTTAAATTATGATTTCATCTGTTATTCTCCATGAACTTTGATTTAATACCATGTTTTAATGAAGTTATTATTGTTATTCGATTCCTCATGTTTTAGTGTTATTATTTATTGAATTAAATCATGACTTAATGTTTTCCATGAAAATTTCATGTCAATTATGCCAGTCCTTTAGTATTTCTATGATTATTTTAAACCATGAACTATAAGGGTTTGATAAAATGCCTACAAGAGCAATTGATTTAATAAGAGCCTTCAAGTTTTGGCCTTCAAGCTTTAGTATCTTTTCAGTAATTTTTTGTTGAGTTCTGGGGTTATTGAATACATGAAAACCATAGATGTTTATTTCGTCTAGTCTCAACATATTACAGAATAGTCTTCAGATTATGTTTTGAGCATTATAAGAATAGTCAGATATCAGTTATTCAACTCAGAACAGTCTAGTATTTTAGTGTCTTTCAGTTGGGAGAAGGATTTATCACCAAGCGAGTGTAGGAATGGCAGCTTCCTCGTCAGATAGGTAGAGTAGTTAGTAGCAGTCCCTATACTCAAGAATTACGTAGCCAGCGTAGGGTATGAGAGGTGACCCGTCAGATTAGGCTTGACTATCTCACAGGGGTTACCCATCAGTTCAATATTGACACCTTTAGTCCTTTGGATATTATATCAGATTAATGGATCCACACAGCCATCATTAGTATCCGTGGCACGATATTAATACCCTTCCAACTGGGATTACATGTTGGACCCCAATTAGATCAAATTAGGGAATGTCGGTTAGATGATACCTCCCACAGTCTCAGTTACAGTCCCAGCTCAGTTATTTAGTCTTAGTGTTGCTAGACCAAAGCATACAGGTTTTAGTTGTCTCAGTATATCAGTATTTACAGATTTTACTCAATTCATGTTATATGCTTGGTCATGCATCCTCAGTATTTATAGATTTTCATGCATTTTTAGTATCTACAGATTTTATGCCCTTTATTCAGTACTCCATGCTTTACATGTATGTCCAGATAATTATTATCATTCCTATTCATGAAACAATGCATACCAGCCTACCTCTTTTAGCATACCAGTACATTGAAAGTACTGATCGAATACCTTTCTTTTGCGCTATGATGTATCATATCATAGGTGTTGAAGCTTAGTTCCCGGATTGCACCTAGACTCTCAGATTATCAGCAGTATAGTAGCAGCAGTGAGTCCTCATCATCTGAGGACAGATTCTATTTCTTCATGTCTTTATCTTAGTAGTTTGTAGAGTTAGTTGGGTCCTGTCCCATCAACTCATAGTATCCAGTTTCGAGGCTTTTCAGACACTACAATTAGCTATTCATACTATTCAGATTTTAGTATTTTTATCAAATTCATAATTCAGTAGTTATTTCATTACAAAAACCTTATGGTGTTTCAGTTATTCTTGCGCATTCATGATTATATTATCCAATTCTCACAGTAGGTACCAACTTTTGGGTTAGCTTGTGGTCTCTCGGGACCGTAAGCACCGTATAAGGACTAAGGGGTAGTCTCGGGTCGTTACACTTATCTTATTTCTTCCTTATGTGTGTGACCTTTAGAACTTAATTGATAAATCTAACCGTAATTATTTTGCTAACCAGATGGTTTTCTCTTGAGCAACTAATAATAGAGCTACACTAACTGCACCTAAGACAGCTAATTCCATCTCTAGTTGACAACCAACTTCCTCAGGTAGAAGAAGAGGTGGAGCTCACAAAAAGGGCTGAGGTAGGGGTCATAGTGCTACCACAAAGAATCAAACAACCACTTAGATAATGTCAAGATAACCCACTAATATAACGAGTGATAGCCCATCTCCACCATCACATGAGGATAACACTGTTGAGGCACTTGCTTTCATACAAAAAGTCATAAAGGGATTAGCCAATCGAATAGATAGTTATGAAAGGCCTGGTCAGCATAATTCTGCTCTGACATAGCCACAACCATAGTTGCATGCACCTGCATAGACTTACAAGTAGGGTGGACGTTCAGTATTTTGGTTCGAGTTCGGTTATATTTTGTTTTTTCTAATTTTTTATTATGAAATTAGGCGTACCAAAAACCGAACTGAATTATTTCAGTTCAGTTTGATTTATGTAAATTTCAACTCAATTCTATTTCAATTTAATAATTTTAGTGTTTCAGTTTTGGGTCTTTTTAATGGGCTAAATTATATATGAAAACTGGATTAATTTAACTTTTTTACATTAAAGAAAAACCAATATAAGCTTATAAAGTCTTCTAGGTGAAAAATTAGAATAATCACCTCCAATGCAAAAATCATATAGAGGACTATATATTAACTCTCGGTTGACAAAATCAATGCAAAAAGTAACTTTTAGTTTCGATTGCTAAATGTATTTGAATTTTAGGGCTTTGGGTTATAGGCAGTGGGCTATAGCTTAAGCCTAAATAGCTAATGGGTATAGATATTATAAATATTAAATAATAAATATTATATATATATTAATATATATATAATATTTCAAAAAAGTATATTAAAATTTTTGGTTTATTTCAGTTTAAACCAAAAATTGAATTACGTCAATCTAAAAACCAAAAACCAAACTGAAATACCAATTTTATAAAAAAAAAATAAACTAAAACTTAATCAAAAAATTGAAAAATCAAAACCGAAAAATTGAAATAATTTGGGTCGGTTCGGTATTTCAATTTTTTGGTATTTATGCCCACCCCTACTTATAGGTTTGGAAGCAAAGTGGTATCTTTATAGGAGATTCAGACATTGAAATCACCAAGATTTATAGGTTCAAATTATTTAGTTGATCCTTAGAGCTTGCTAGATGGTACACTCAAGGCACTGTATGCCCTAGGATGTTCTAGTGAAGGAGTTGTGGAGTTTGCATCGTACAAATTGGAGTACATGGCTAAAACTTAGTAATACATTATTACTAGGAAGATCTACTTGAGTTGCACCACTATCGCAGGATAAGTTCACCAAGTAGTTAATGGATAATTTTCTTCCTAAAAGTTAGAGGTAGAATTATACAGATCAGTTTGAGAAATTAATCCAGACTCCAAATATAGATGTGTCGACTTATAATACTAAATTTTGTAAGTCGTCTAGATATGCTCCTTACTTAGTGTCCACTAAATCATCTTGGTTCAGAGGTTTATTAATAGGTTGGTTGGTTGTTTCTACAATGCAACATCCCCACAGATAAAGGTTTTTACATATTATGAGGCAGTTGATCTTGCTAAAAAGATCAAGGACAAGGGTCATGCAGATCGTGCAACTTATGATGTTTGTAAGAAGTCCAAGATGGGGGATCTTTCAGTGTTGACTTTGGGGAAAAACAGAGATAAAGAAATCAGGAAAAAAATAGGATTATCATCTAGGGACAAATTTAGTTTTACATTTTACATACATACCACTTCCTAGACAGGGTACTCAGTGGTCTTTATCATCTTACAAACATATCAGTTGTGGGAAGATGTACGCTAGGGATCTATTCTGACAGACTTGTGGCAGATCACATATAGGCTAGTGTCGTGTTTTAACTAAAGAGTATTTTTGTAATCATCCAAACCGTACTTATATGTGAAAGTGCACTAAAAATAACTTACCATGAATAATAGGCTCAAAATAGATTGGAAAATTTTTTAATTAGGAAGAAAATTAGGGTCTAAGGTGATTGGGCCAAGAGGCGCAATAAGCGGATGGTCCGGACTGTTGTAACTATTGCGGTGGTCGGTTACTGATGCGGCGATAAATGAAAGTGTGCCAATTGAGGGATTTCTAAAATCCCTTTTTCTTTTTGTTTCCCTAGGTCCTCCAAGAACACTATGAAAAACACTAACTCCATGACCATGAGCTTTCAAAGTCCAATGTTCATAAGAGAAGTTTTTAGGTACACCTAGAGGGAGCCCAACATGGGAATACATCTAGCACACCCAAGATAACTCACTCCTCTCTGTAGTAGTATGTTCCACATAAGAGGTAAACAAAGCTTTATTATGTAGAAACTAGACTTTGGCTAGGTTCATTTGATGTTAGTGTAATTTTAGGAGTATCATGCATTAAGCCTTCATACATGAAGTTGGAAAGATGGACATGGTATAATTTGGATAAGTGTGATTAGAATGAGTTATGGCATATCATGTTAATATTTTCTTTAGATAAATAATAGAAAAGAATATGGGGTGGAGGTGCGTAACTAATTATTTCTCAGGATTGGTTATGGTGGAAAGTTGAATAAAATAATATGAAATGGTAAAATAGGAATTTTAAATTGACCCAACTAGTACATAAATTCTTAAATGTCCAAATTTCATTAGGGAAACTTGTGTAGTCCTAAGTCTTAGTAGTCATGGTTGATGCTTGCCAGAATTTAGAAAACGAGATAGAGAGTAAAAAATTATTAAGTTTAGCAGAGTTGCAATGATGGAATTGCTTGTTATGTTATTGTGATTAATGATTTTCATAGTTAGAAAGTAATATGAAATCTCGAGATTCAGGTATGGTTAGAGCAAAACATGTAATAATGCAAACTCAAGTGATTGTAGCCCCATTGGGGTGATTTGTAAGTCGTAATTATGAAATTATGTTAGGATTAAGGTCACTAAATAAATTAATTATACAATTGATGTAACAATAGACTGAATTGAACTGTGATATGTTATCAACTGACACTAGTGATTAACTTTTCAATAAATTATGATTTATTAGTTTTTTGCACACACTCATATGCATTGTGTTGAGATATTGAGGTAGTCGATCGGTTACATACCGGTAAGAAATAATATGATGAGAGATTGGGTTGGGTACCACATCGGTACAATATGATATGATGTGATAATGGGTTAAGTACCATGCCGGTACATTATAATGTTGAGGATGAGGATGGGAAGGGGAAGACATGATGCACACATCTTCTATTCATGCATCCTTGCATAGGATTTGAATGTATTTATATTTCATTTGCCTTCATTCATGCACTTGTTCTGGTGAGTGATGAAATATGGTACAAAATATATGATGGATCCCTTGGAAGGATCGAGTATGGCATAATATGACCAAAAAACTTATAACAATTAGAGATAGGGTAATATGGTAGCTTGTGATTGTAAGTACTGAGAGGATTGGGTGGATGTAAGATTTACGGATTGTAGATATACAAAATATAGTCCAAAGGATAAAGATATATGAAATACAAGTCAAAGGACAAAGATATATGAAATATCAGTTAAACGACAAAGATATACTAAAATGTTAAATAACTAGCATGTCATAATGATTCAAAATGATGTGTTAATAATTTTAAAAATTGGTAGGTGAGAACCATAACTTTACTTGATGTTGTAATTTTTCCACATTTAATATTGATGTTATTTGTTTCAAACCTTGGTCGTCCAATTGTGCTTACCCCTATATGTGGTTGTTTTGATGTTGCACTTACTAGACCTCTACTCGGGGGTATAGCCATGGTGCAAGTCAATTGGAGCTTCAATAATAGTAATGTTGATCACGCTGCAACCGCTCCTACCATCTCTATCCTTTATAGATGTTGCATCATGGATGTGCCTAATTCTTGTCTAGCATTTTTGTATGGTTTAGACTAGGTTCTGGCGAGTTACTTGTTCTTATTTTCCACATTTACTTTTCATATCTGATGTACTGAAATAAGCTTGAGAAAGATTTGAGTAATCGTATTTTAACTTGGCAAAAATTTCAATGGTGAATATTATTATAAGTAAGTGTATAGTATAGTAAATTCCATATTTGGTTGAATAGAAGGATTATCGGGATTCTCATATCTGGGATAGATGTAGGTAGGCGTGCCCGACATAATCTGGTGGGTTAGGTCATCAAAAAATTGTATCATATCCCAGGCTACTGGTATCCTAATACAGGATCAAATGTCAAGTAGAGTCTTGAGGATTTAAGTGTTGAGATCCACATCAAATTTGTAGAAAACTACAAGGCATCTACGAATCTATCTCATTTTCTTCTTTGAGTCCAAATGGTATCTAGTCGATTCCAATCCCAATTGGTATTTTTTAATGTGGAAAGGTTGGACAAAATGCTCAACGAATAGAAGTCAGTAAGTCCCTAGGAAGTAAAGTATAATGTGTATTTGATATTGTGTTACTTACTTATGATAAGCCAATGATGTGTTAAATATGTGTTATTTGTAATGACCTGACTTTTGATGATTTATGTGAAACATTTCTTTTTGTATGATTTGACCATTTTACCCTTCCCCGTGGTTTGATTGTGGTATTTCTAGAGTGTAGGGATACTTGACATGGTTCCCAATTTATTTTGGTGTGATTTATGTGAAATTATAGTTTTTGGAGGCTTGAAAAGCCTTATAATTGACTTCAGTCAACATTTATTGATTTGTGCATCGAATAGAAAAATGGACTGAAAAGCCTTATAATTGACTTCAGTCAACATTTATGGTTTTGTGGATTTTATATCTCATTTAGACCCTTGGTTTGAAAAATTATAAAATTGAGTTTCGGGGGTCAGCTTTGTGAAAAAAATGTTCTTTCCAAAATCTAGTATCTCCATTGAGTTCGAAGCATCTATTTTAAAGGGTAGCATAGTTTGTTTGCATTCATGGGATTTAGAATGAATCCCGAGGTGTCCGCGGAGACTTTTCAAGTATCTAGTCAGGGATGGTGCAACCGCTCTAGCGAGTGGCTGGTCGAGTACACGACTCGGCAGGTCAGGCACAATTATTGCAGTCACGACATCTTGGTCGCGAC
This sequence comes from Capsicum pubescens, assembly GCA_030864215.1. Lineage (NCBI taxonomy): Eukaryota > Viridiplantae > Streptophyta > Magnoliopsida > Solanales > Solanaceae > Capsicum > Capsicum pubescens. The sequence goes on along the minus strand of CM061544.1, from coordinate 83,464,212 downwards.
TGTGAGTCTCACATATGCAACATCAGTGTTGTGATTGCAATGCCTGCCTTTAGAATAGGTACCGTGTACGATGGTTGCGTATGCGATGCCTGGGTCCTATATATACCCATGTTTTGCCATTTTTCACTATTTTTTAGACTTGGGGCTTAGTGTTTCTTGATTTTGAGTCATTTCTTCCATTTTTAAGTTTAGGTAAGCTACATAACTCCTATTTTGACTACTTTCTCCAAATTTTATCTTGTAATTCTTGTTTAAATATGAATTAAAAGGTAGAAACTGAGGATTTTGACCTGTACGGCCTAAAAATATTCTCCAATTTAAACTCCAATTTCAACATGTTTTCTCTTGAATGAGTTTTCAATCTTATAATTATCACTTTTTTCGTTTTAATCTTCAAAACAACTTCAATTCTCAATTTTTAAACTAAATTTTGAGGAATTTTGTTGGCCAAGCTTGAACAAGTTTTTTCTACAATTTAGAAATTGTTTTAAACTTTTTTTCAACTGGGTTTTTAGTTGTTGACTCCTAAAAATATGGGGAACATATTTCAAAGAAACAAAGTTACGATTTTACCCTACTTTTTTGAAAATCTTTATTGGGGGTCCGTTTTGAGCCCAACTCATTCTCTTTTGAAAAACTGTTTTGGCGGTCCGTTTTGACCCTAACTCAAAAATAGGCAATATAGATATCGTAGGCTTTTTTTGATGCATAGATTCTATATTGAAATATTTTAGTTGATTCTGAATCTGTTTGTGAGCAGTAAGGCTTCCAGATCAGTTTTTAGCATTCAAGATAAGTTATGGCTTAAGTTTCCTCAGACTGGGCTGGGTAGTTAATATCGATACAAAAGCATGTTAAGGGTGTGGTAAATAATCATGAAACTGTATATACTTATGGTGTTATGCCCATGTGGGGGCCTATGCATTGTTGTATTTAGTGGTTTTGGAATATTATTTGCTATATGTGACCGCATGGGGTCATATATGATATTGTTGGCTGTAAATACGTGCAATTAACTATGTCTTGTAAAATGAAAAGTTTGATATGGTATCCATGGTGTACTTAATTGTATTCTACTCTCTTGGCATATGGTTTATGTTGGAATTCATGGGTGGTTGGAAATATTGAGTGGATTATTGGCTCACTTGATTGATATATTGGTTAGATATGGTAATATTAGATTCTGGTTGATTGTGAGCATTACATCCTCATAGCATATACATTCATGTAACATTGGTACCACTATGAAAATACCAAAAATACTGGCTTTTTAAATGAAAAATGTGACATCTTTAAAACCCTCTACCGATGGATGTGCCGGAGAGGAGTTATGGATATTAGTTGTATACGGTTAATGAACCCCCATAGGTCCTACGACGAAAAGCTTTAGCTTCATAGGTGTATACGGAGGTTGTACGACAACCTCGGACATTATCATCATTATCATCATCATAATAATTAGCATCATCATCTCTATTGCATTTGTATTTACTTTGTATATTTCTGTGATATATATAATTTTCCTTGATGTATACCTGTCTATTCGTAGTTCTTCCTTCGAATTTCATATGTGTGATATATATACTTGTACTTCTCTTTTGTATTGTAATGATGTATGTGAATATTATATAACTAGTGGAGACTGTGTGGTGCGCCCAAGCGTACACGCAAGTGTATGTGGTCCCACCAAGTAGTAAAGTGGTATTTTTCAAGCCAATTATCAATCCCACGGGGACTTGTGTTAACAACTATTCAATTCTAGTTCACTATTGAGATTTAAATAGTGCAAGCGTAACCACAAGAGTTTGAGAGTGATAAACGGAAAGTAAAGTAAACAACGCGATAAAATAAAGGTCTTGGACAATCAATAGGGACAAACCCAGGGTTAAGGCTCTATGAACAATCATAATATGCTATAGAACTTCATCGATTAAGTTACTTATCTTGGTTGTTGACTCACGGGGTTGATTTTATGACCATGGTCTTCCAAGCCTCTAGTCACCTATTTAACATAGAGCCACAACTACATCATTGAGAGGCGATGTGAGAACTAAGTTAAATGCATTCATATTTAATTTCGTAAGTGAACTAAATAGGTCACTTAGGTATACTCCTAGCCTAAGTACAATTTATGACTTCATTCTATAGAAGATTACAATCCTATTCTATTTACCCCACGTTCTATCCTCTTATTTCTCCTTCCGGACTCACAAGATGACAATGCATGTATTATAAGGGTCAAAAATCCTTCAAAAATTAATAAAAAGGATAAATAAATAACCAAATATGATAAATAATCAAAACCAAATCAATTCATAACAAGAGTAACCATGTTTTTTGCCTTAACCCCGGAAAAGGGCTTTTAGCCGCTCATGGACATAACCATAATCGCAATGATATAATACATGTTAAAATCCATAAAAAAAATATTAAAAAGGAATAAAAACTCTAATTTAAGTTTTCTCCATCTTTCCTCAAAGTTTCAAGGTCGTCCAAGGTGTGTAGCATAGTGTTTAAGGGTCCTATTTATAGTAGGACAAAGCTGCCAAAAGTGACTCTTCACCGCACCACAGAGGATAGGGTCTGCGACGCAAGGACAGCATGGACACACACTGGAATTGTTACCTTAGGAAACCTCAAGGACATGTAACGGACCTTATCACCGTGGCTAAGGTCCGTGGCGGGCTAATGGCTCCAAAATGTCTGTTTTTGGTCGAATCTTGTCCCATATGCTTGTCCATCCATTACAAGACTTGTGATATTTTTTCCAATTGATTTACAGATTTTTTATCATACATATATCATCATAATAATCTAAAAAACCATCCTATATCATAACACACCACTAATTAGAGCTCAAAACAACATAAAATTCAAGATGGTGAACTAGAAACTTAAGCTAAGAACTAGTTTTACCATTTCGATATTTAACTTAGTTGAAACTCGTGGCTTGCTTGAATTGACCCTTAGACACTATAAACAAGTTATTACAAAAATAATTACACATTCATTCGCTTAGTAACCCATTACTCACACTAGAATCCATCAAGATCAACTAGAACAACACATATCTCAAGCTAGTAACACTAGTTTTCTCGTCTAAACTCTAAGTGACCAAATTAATTCCAAACTTTATTGAAACACACCTTAAACATTGTTATCAAGTAGTTTAATACTTATATGCTCAATTCTACCATTAACAACACATTAAGCATACGACAGGTCCTCAAAACAAGGGTAAACAAGCATAGATAATGACACTTAGGTGCATAAATCCACCTAAGATCACAACCTCACACTTAAATCCTTTTTCATCCTCGAACAACTCTTTACTCTAAGAATCATATTAAGGTAACAATCCACACTACTACAATAAGCAATACATTAAATATAGCACAACAATTACTACACAGAATGCAAGTTTTTACTCTCAGCATATTATACACAGTTGAAAGCTCAGGAACACTACTCCAAAACATCCTAGCCTCAAGAATTTAATCACCAAGTTGGAAAACTCACACATATTGCTCAATCAGAGATATATATAAATCACCCAACTATCATCAAACATATGCCCTCACCACAAGAGAGTTACCCATACTCACTCACATAGATGCAGTTTATCACAAAATAGGTATAAAAATCAAATTACACTCGCTTTCACAAAGACCTCAAAAGTTACAAAAGATGAACCATAGGCTTTCCCTTAGTGTAGTAATCCACTAATATCAGAATGCTAAAGCTCAAGATCAAATAGGTCATTAGGGGTTGTAATGTAAGCTAAGGGATGGGTAGGAACTATTCTGGTAATAGTGGCTATCTTCCCTAAGAACTTTAATACATCAAATGAACATTGAGATCTCTCTAATAACAGCCAATTCGCACAACTTCTATCTACCCATATCTTTAGTTTTTCCCCATCTCAATAATCAAATTTACATACAATGTCGCGGAAGTATTATCTATGCATACATTATTCAATTTTGAACAATCTTCATTACACAACTCTCACCCTCAACACATATAGATTTTCAACACCAATGGTTATTTTTTGGGGCTCACTTTTACCTTTTCCATACTTGAATTTCAAAACTCCTTAAATCAATTAATATTTAACTAAAGCACTAAGGAGCTTTGGATCAAATTACGATCAATTAAAAAAGGGGGTATAAGCTACATATGAGGCTGCCAAAGAGAATAAGATAAAGGCTCAATTGGGCTAACTAAGATTATGAATAAGGGTAGGTAAAATAGAGGGTATAAATATGGCTATCAAAGAAATGCCTATATCATCTCTTAAACCCACATTCATTATTTTGCTTTGCATACATACCAGGCAAGTTCTAGATATCAATGCAACAAGGAAGACACAATACGTGACTTCACATATGTCATATGCTCGACTCAAGTATGATCATCATAAACTCTCAACCAAACTATCACATGAATTCAAAATTAAGCAAACAAGTATAAGAGTCATAAACTAGATCCTATGGGTCCCAAAAGTAGTAGTTCACACAATCAATATGCTCTTTTATATTCAAACAACTTACATCATCTAATCACACATAGCACCAAAAATAATATCTCACTTACCTTAGAAAAAAAATTACCCCTAAAATGAAAAAGGATACTGGGTTCAAGGGGTGCCCCTACGGAAAAGAACCGCAAAGAACAACCACAGGGTGGGAGAAGTGTGCACCTACTAGACTTACCCCAACAACTAAAACTAAAAAGAGAAAATCTTCCTGTAATTCTTTTCAAATTTACCCCAAAACTGGAAAAACAATTAAGATTCAAGACCCTACAACATCACTTCACTCGAAACAATGGGAATTTCCCCACTCCACTCTTAAAATCTACTTTGTCCTCAAATTATACTTAAAAATAGAGATAAAAATACTCTTTGGGGCCTCTAGGACTAGCTAGTAGCATCTTTATACATCAAGAAGTTTTGGGACCCCACACTCAATCTTCACCATGTTTTTTAGCTCAGGTTTTTCATACATCAGACTTCCCATCAAGCTGTGAGTCAACAAAAATAAAAAAAACTATGTGAAATAAAAGATAAAATTCTAGAAATAAAACCTACCTCAACTTGGGTTGCCTCCCAAACAGTGCCTAATTTAGTGTCACGGAGCGACCCAATATCACACTTAACCATTTTCCTTCATCCTGTTCCTTCTACTTGGAGGCCATCTTCTTATTTATTTCTGACCTTTTGAGTGTGAACTCTCAAGGTCAATGTCTTTCTCAACAAATAGCCTTTTTAGGCTTATAAATTAGCATCCCTTTAGGATTAGGTATTGGTGGCTTGGGCAACTCAATGAATAATTCTGAAAAGGCCTTTGGTGGATTTGGATCAACCACTCCTCACTCATCTATTTCCATCACAGTAATCATGCATATACCTTTGTAATAGGATAGTATGTTGAGTGGTTTGTAAACTTTGAAGACCACCTCTTTATTATTCAACCTCATTGTGAGCGTGCCATCTCTCGCATCTATTAGTGCTCCTCTCGTTGCCAAGAATGGACATCCCAAGATAATCAACACCTTTTTATCTTCCTTATAATCCCAAACAATAAAATCAACAGGGATAATATTCTTACCAACCTTGATGAGAACGTCCTTGATGATTCCTTTAGGACGAACTATAGTTTGGTCTGCCATTTGGAGTAGAACAAAGCACAGTTTTGGTTTCCCTACACCCAAGGTGTTAAACATTAATAGGGGAATTAAATTAATGCTTTCCCCCAAACTACTCAGTGTGTGGACCACCTCGTTGCTACCAATCTGAATGGGGAGGGTGAACCTCCTTGGGTCCTTAAGATTTTTGGTTTCTTCTGTATCACTAAACATCTACATTCCTTAGTGAGTGCTAGTATATCAACAGCTCACAGGTTAGTTTAATTAGTTACCACGTCCTTCAAGTACTTAGCGTACTTAGGAATTCCCTACAAAATATCTAAAAAAGAAAGGGTAATGTGAAGCTATTTAAATATTTTAAAGAACTTCTTAAAGCATTCATCCTCCCTTGATTTTCTTAGCCTCTGTGGAAATGGTGGTGGTGGTCTCTCTTTCTCAGTAACTTTTGATTTCGGGTACTCAGACTTCCCCGAATAATCAGCAACTTTGTCTGCAATCAGTTGAGAAATCAGCTATGAATCTACCTTCTTATTTGTCTTTGGAGGTCAGTCAATTAACTCTTTACCAACCCTCAAAGTGATTGCAATTACTTGTTTAGGAGGTTCATTGTCAATTGACAAACCACCTTGAGGCCATGTATTTTGTGTTTGTCGCATTTTCCCAAACTGATCTCCAACTGCTTCTAATGTACTTGTTAATTTTTGAGTTTAGAAACCATATATTCTTGGGTGGCCATGATCTTCTTTAACATATCCTCTATGTTACTAGGTTGTGTGTTTTACTGCTGTTGCATTTGCTGATTATTGTTTCATAAGAAATTTGGTGCTCGAGTCTGCCATTTTTGGTTATAGGCATTACCATTATTTGTCCTTTGAGCATCACCTACAAAATTGACTGACGTAGGATTTGCACTACACATATCTGCAGAGTGGACACTATTTCCACAAACCTCACACCAACTTATGGTCTACTATATAGTATTCACCTAAGACTGAAACTACTGTATATCCAACTTATTGAATTGTGTCATCATTTGGTTCCTCATAGCTAATATTTGGGCGGCTAAGGCTGTTATACTGTAAACTTTGATAAGCCTGCAACCTTTTTTATTTAACCTCTTGAGGCATCACTATTCCAATCTGAATTTCCTTGTGCTATACTATTCAACAAAGTATAGAAATCATCATAATTATTTTCCAGATCCTGACCACCTGCAGCTGAATCTTGCAAATTTTTAGTGTTATGGTCAAGGGCTTCAACAAAGGTGTGAGGTAATACCTCATTGGACTGCTAATTATGTGGAAGTCTTGAAGATGAGACTTGAATCTCTCCCAAACATGATAAAGGTTCTTATCTACCCTCTATTTGAAGCTTAAAATCTCACTGCAAAGTTTCGTATTCTTGCCAGATAGAAAGAAGAAGATGTGGAACTTTCGGGTTAAATCATTGAAAGTTTTGATTGAATCTGCCGGCTCAGCGTTCAACCACTTTTTTACTTCCCCCAACAATGAAAAGGGGAAGAGTGTTAGCCTCACATAGTCAGTTGACACACCCGTAAAGATGAATGTGTCACTGATCTCCAAAAGGTTCTGCATGTGGACTTGTGGATCTTAATTTGATAGCCTGGTGAATTGTCCACTGCTATGCAAGATCTGCACCATGTTCAGCTTCAATTTAAATATACATCCAAAAGTCTATTTTTGAATAGGAGAGGTTAAATTTGTCACAAGTGGGATTGCAACTTCACAGACTATCCTACGGGCTGGTGGGTTCTCATCCATGGGAGCAGGAATATCTTATTCTTTATTGATTTGTGGAATACTATATAGAAGTACTGCTTTTCTCCTCCGTTGGTGTAAACATTGTTCGGGCTTTGGGTTTGGTTCAACTAATTCTCGGTCCCTTGCCAGCTTACTAGCCTGTAAACCTACTTCATGCGAAGTCAGATCCAAGACCAAGTAAAAAGAACCAATGAAATCCAAAAATTAAACAAAAACTAAAGCATTTGTCAAATTATAAGTCCTCGACAACAGCGCCAAAAACTTGTTTTACCCAAGCACATAGGCAAGTGTACGTGGTCCCGTAATGTAGTAAAGTGGTATTTTTCAAGACAAGTATCGATCCTATAGGTACTTGTGTAAAAAATATTCAATTCTAGTTCATTATTAAGATTTAATTAGTGCAAGCATAACTACGAGAGTTTGAGAGTTATAAATGGAAAGTAAAGTAAATAATGTGATAAATTAAAGGTCTAGGACAATCAATGGGGATAAACCCAGGGTTAAGCTCTACGTACAATCATACTATGCTATTAAACTTCATTGGTTAGGTTACTTATCTTGGTGTTTGATTCACGGTGTTGATATTATGACTATGGTGATTCGAGCCTCTAGTCACCTATCTAACTTAGAGCCACAACTACATAGTTGAGCGGGGATGTGAGCACTATGTTAAATGCATTAATATTTCATCCTTTAAGTGAAAAAAAATAGTTCACTTAGGAAAATTCCTATCCTAAGTGCAATTTATAACTTCATTCTCTAGAAGATTACAATCCTATTCTATTTACCCCACATTTTATCCTTTTGTTCCTCCTTTCGGGATCTTAAGATGACAATGGATGCACTCTAAGAATTGAGAATCCTTAAAATAGTAATAACAAGGATAAATAAACAACCAAATATGATAAATAATCAAAATAAAATCAATTCATAACAAGAGTAACTATGTTTTTTGCCTTAACCCCAGAAAAGGGCTTTAAGCCGCTTATGGACATAACCGTAATCGCAATGATAGAATACATCTTAAAATCTATAAAAAAAACAAAATTAAATAAAAACCCATAATTTAAGTGTTCTCCATCCTCCCGCAAAGTTTCAAGGTCCTCTAAGGTGTGTAGTATAGTGTTTAAGGGTTTTATTTATAGTAGGACAAAGCTGTCGAAAGTTACTCTTCACCGCGCCGCGGAGCCTAAAGAGGAGGATTGGGTCTGTGACATAGGTAAACTGTGGAAAAACACTTTAATTTTTCCCTTATTAATCCCCCAAGTCCATGGTATGGTCCCTAGCGTGGTGGCTAAGGTCCAGTACACGCTAATGGCTCTAAAACATCCGTTTTTGGTCGAATCTTGTCCCATGTACTTGTCCATCCATTACAAGACTTGTGATGTTGTTTAAAATTGATTTACAACTTTAGTAACATCCATATATCATAATAATCAACTCACCAAGCATCCTATATCATCGTACACCTCGAATTAAAGCTCAAAACAACATAAAAGCCAAGACGGTGAACTAGAAACTTAAGCTAAGAACTAGTTTTGCCCTTTTGATCTTTAACTTAGTTTTGACTTGTGGATTGATTAAATTGACCCTTAAACACTAGTAACAAGTTATTATACATAAAATTACATATTCATACCCTTAGGAACTCATTACCCACACTAGAATTCATCAAGATCAACAAGAACAACACATATCTCAAGCTAGTAACACTAGTTTTTTCATCTAAACTCTAAGTGACCAAATTGATTCCAAACTTTCTTGAAACACACCTTAAACATTGTGATAAAGTAGTTTAACACTTATATGCTCAATTGTACCATTAACAACACATTAAGAACACAATGTGTCCTCAAAACAAGGCTAAACAAGAATAAATAATGACATAAATCCACCTAAGTTCAGTGTGGGCTACCATTTAGGACAATTCAGATTACAGGTGATGTGCCCTTTGTTAATTCTTACACTATGACACCAGTTTTTAGAATTTTGGTATGATATTATTTGGTTATGTTTTTCTTCTTTTATTATATTGTGTGGTTCTACTTCATTTTGGAAGCCTTACTTTGGGTTATTACAGTTATTTTCCCTTTTGTAGTTGTTTGTGTCATAGGCTTACTTGTCAAGGCTATCCACGACGAGTGTTACCATGACTGTTAGTTTTTCGATCATGACAAATTGGTGTCAGAGTAGCTTGGTTCATTAGTCTCAATAGTGTAAAAATAAGATATCTAATAGAGTCTTACAAATTGGTACATAGAAGTTCGTACCTATCTTTTGGAGTCTATAGGATGTCTTTAGGAAATTTCCCTTATTTTGTTCCTTATCGTGTGGATTTCCTTCATATCTTATGTTATAAGTCATATTTCACTCTTTCTATGCAAATGGTGATGACTAAATCTTGTGAGGTTAGAGATGTTGAGCCTTCATACAAGGAGCGAGCCCAATCTAGAGTATAAGTTGTAAGTCATGGATGAGTATGTTGGAGATGTGCGTTTTACTTTGGTTTCACTGACTTCTTCTACCCTAGTCTTGAAGGGGTTGTTGATTTATTTGTTGACCCATTTGGAGGTGCTCCTTTGAGTCTGTCTAGTTCTTTCTAAGCTTCTAGTATTGTACCTTCATCTATGTCAGAGTTTTATTTTTGTGTTCCTCTATCCCTATGTGTGAATCCTTTAATAGCACTACTTCTATTTTTGGTACCCTACATACTTCGAGTGTAATCCCTCCTTTAGCGCCTGCATCTGAGTATGGTATTTTGAGGTCGGGAGTTCAACCTTCATATATATTACCTCCTTAGGTAGGATCTCAACCTTCCAGATTCATTATGTCACCTCTAATTGCGAGTACAGTTATGTATTTTGAGGATCAAACGTGTTTTGAGAGTTTTGCTTATTTATTACATCCTAAGTTCAGTGGTGTTGAGGGCAAAGATGCCTATGAGTTCTTGATTGATTATTGTGAGAAGTTGCATAATCTTAGTTTACTTGAGTTGCAATATACTGCTATACTACTTATCAGTTGAGAGATGCTAATAGATATTGGTGGAGGTCATTTATTGGTTGCAAACTTCTCGATTCTCTCAAGATGACTTGGAATCAGTTTGTTGAGGCCTTTTGGAGAGGTTGATGCCTCACAAACTGAGGGATCAGATGAAGGGTGAGTTTGATAACCTATAATGGGGATCCATGACTATTGCAAAGTATAGGGAACGTTTACATGCCTTGTCTAGATATTTCTATGCCAACATTACCACCGAATCTGAGAGGATTCAAAAGTTTGTGAAATGGTTTAATGTTTCTCTGTAGCTAGCTAGATCTCAAATAGTAGTGTTTAGAGCATCATTTCAAGGTATAGATGATCATTCTAAGATGAATGAGGGTATTCTTCAAGCATATCAAGGAGGCACCAAGAGGGTGTGCCGACTGGGCGAGTGCAGAGGACACACTTCTCGAGGTAGAGATTCTAGTTTCTGTGGATATCATGGTATAACAATGTACGCAGCCTTGTAGAGTTCAGGTAGTGGGTCTTTTGGTTCTGGAGTTTTGGATGGTTGTTCCAGTATAGTTGTAATACCCCGTACTTTTCCTAGCTTGAATGTCAGAAGATCTCTTTGAAAGATGAATGTACATATGGCATTTTTAAGATTTTCACTTTTTATCATATGGGAAATTGAATTAGCTTTCCAACGATACCAATTTCATCAAAATCCGACATCGGAGGAGAAAGTTATGGCCAAAATACAGAAGGCAGTAAAAACCTCCCAGGTGCGATGATGAGGACGACAGACCGTCAGACTAGCGACGGACCGTCACCCACGACCATCGCCCATGACCGTCGCAAGGGAAATAGTAAGGCCACCATCTGGATAAGGTGCGATGGGCAGGTTGACGGACCGTCTCCCAGGCCTTCGATACTTAGGCAGTAATCCTTTTTCTTGGTCCACATATGACGGTCGAAATGATGGACCATCGCCCTAGTGACGGACCATCATAAGAGCCATCGCAGGTCCCGATTCAGCAAATTAAAGTCGTTTTTAAAAAGGTATTTTGGTCTTTTACCACCCATCTATATATATACCCAATTATATCAGATTTCAGCCATTTGGTTCATTATTACTTCACAACCAATATTAGGGTTTCTCTCTAACATTAATCTCCAAGAAAAAAATCCAATCTTCTTCAAGAACTAAGGGATTTCCAATTCTTCAAGTTCAAGAACATCAAGAATCTTAGCCCAGGTATGCATAGTGTTCATTCATGGACTCCTTTCGTCCAAGAAGTCAAAGAATCCCTTTTTCAACTTCAAGTTATGGATTTTCTTTATGATTTCATGATTGGGTTGTTCTTGTTCACGTTGATAAATGAGAAATTGAATTTTACTCCATGTTGGGTGATAATTTCTATGTGGGTTTAATTATAATAGATATAGATTCATGCAAACCTATGACTAAACCCTTGAATGATGAAATTAGAATGTGACCATGATATTTAATTGTTGTACAATGATGTTTACATGTACCATGCCTACAATATGTTTGATTTAATGCCTAAATGAAGAAAAAGTTCTGAACTAGCATGTTGTCATGAAATCCCCGTGTATGTACAAGCTTATGCCTATCACATGTTTGATGAAATGCTTCAGTAAATGCATTATGGTGATTATTATGTATTCAAGCAAGTCATGCTTTGTCAATTTCCTTCTATCGAGTCCTGGGGGTACTTGTACCTAAAATATTAGTTGTGTGCCTAGATAGATGTTATGTTTTCACGATACTATCAGTGAAGCTATGATCCGTAGACTTCAGACAATCTTATGACTCAGGAAATCTCCATGATCTCATGAACTTAGTCAGTTGTCAGATATCAATAGTATTCCATCAGTCAATGAAAGTCAATAACTCAGTCCATGTTCAATTTCAGAAAATCATGTTCAGTGTCTATTCAGATGGGAGTAGAAATTAGCACCAAGCGAACCCAAGGGTGGGAACTCACCTGTTATATAAGGGTGTGATTCTTAGAAGCAATCCTTGTGTTCCAAAATTATGTAGCCAGCATAGATTAAGATATCATAGCCTGCTATATGAGGGTAGATGAGGTGGCTTAACCTGCTTTATGAGGATTCCCACCGCTCTCATTAGAGTTATCTGTTATATTAGGGTCACTCACATATTGTCCTTACTAGTGGTGCGATATTGACACCCTTCCAATCAGGGCACAGATTGGACCCCAATTTAGCTATAATGCATCATTTGGGGTATGTCGGTTAGATGACTACTTCCCACAGTTTCAGTATTAGTATCAGTCAAGAACTCAGATAGTTCTTTATATTTCAGGACAGTCAGATATAGTCAATTTGGATACAGTACGGAACTCAGCTAGTTCCATCAGATTCAGGACTGTCAGATACAGTCACTCATGTTATCAGTTATATGAGTTATCAGTATGTTATGTTATCAGAATTTAGATTCCGTAATCATGTTATCACGGTATCAGTGTCAATTTTTATGTCTTATGCATGTACTCTAACGCTCATGATAGTCAGTCTGTTATTATATTTGTTCATGCATATGAACCCCATGCATTCAACTTACCTCCCATGCATACCAGTACATTCAAAGTACTGACGCATTTATGATATGGTATCTTATACCATAGGTTCAGAGACACGAGTTCTAGAGCATCAGTAGATTCCAGTCTCAGCAGTCAGAGTAAGAAGTGATTCCTCATCTTTCGAGGACACAATCATCATTTTATTAGCTCGTTAATTAGTTTATTAGTTGGAGTTAGTTGGGGACATGTCCCATCAACTCCTTATTCACGTTTAGAGGCTTTTCAGACTACAGTATGTTCAGATAGCTTATTTTAATTTTGTTTTATGTATTTCATACCCCATCCATATGTTATGATTTATCAAATCTTATGTTACAGTTTTAAACCTTATGGCCTTTCAGTTCATGTTTCTGCATTATACAATATGTATACAGTTTATAGGTACAAATATCAGTCATGGGTTAGCTTGTGGTCCTTTGGGGTCATGAGCACCGGGTAACATTCCGAGTACCAGATTTGGGGTGTTACAATAGTTGTATCTTCTCCTACTGAATCATGTCATAGAGATTCCTATTTTTGTAGTGAGATCAGTCACTTGGTCAAGGACTATCCTCATCATATGTTTAAAGATACTTCTATTTTAGCTGTGGGAGATAGGGGTTCTACCAGAGGTGTGTGAGGCAAAATAGTAGATCCCATAGTTGTGGTCGCAGACTTGTTTAACTAGCTGGTAGTTGTGGATAGTGCTTTGCTATACCCGCTAGACCAAAAGTAGAGTCTTCCAATGTTGTTATCAACGGTATCAGTCCCATTTGTCTTAGAGCTACATCTGTATTATTTAATCCAGGATCAATTTTCTCCTATGTTTTTGCATACATTGCTTTGGGTTTTGATTAAGTTTGTGAGATTTTTTATGTGACTATTCATGTAGCTACCCCCATAGGAGACTCTTTAGTGGTGGATTGGGTGTACCAATCTTGTGTGGTGACATTTTCTAGGTGTGAGATCAGGGTAGATCTGATTATATTGGATATGGTAGATTTTGATGTCATCTTGGGTATGGACTAGTTATCCCCCTACCACTCCTTGATTATTATACTATGATCGTGACTTTAGCTTTATTGAGTGTCCCAAGGATAGCTTGGAAGGGTGTATTTTATTCAATTCCCAAAAGGGTTATATCATATATTTAGGCTTATCGCATGGTTGAAAAAGGATGTTTGTGTTATTTGGCTTATATTTGTGATACTAATGTTGCTTTACCTCCTTCTTTGGATTCTGTTCGTATGCTTCGTGAGTTTGTAGATGTCTTCCCCATTGATTTGCTTGGTATGCCTTCGTATCATGATATTGACTTTACTATTAATGTTGAGCCAGACACCAAGCCCATTTCTATTCCTCCCTATAGAATGGCCTAGCCGAGCTAAATAAATTAAAGGATCAATTGCAGAAGTTGTTGGATAAGGGAATTATCTGACCTAGTATATCACCTTGGGGTGAACCTATCTTATTTGTGAAGAAAAAGGATGGGTCTATGTGTATGTGTATGATTATTGACAGTTGAACAAAGTGACGGTCAAGAATAAGTGTGCTCTTTCTCATATTAATGATTAGTTCAACCAGATTCAAGGTTCTTCGATGTTTTCGAAGATTGATTTGGGATCCTGGTATCACCGAGTGAGGATTAGAGCTTTAGATGTTTCGAAGATAGCTTTTCAAACTCATTACAGTAATTATGAGTTCTTTGTCATGTCCCTTGGGTTAACTAATGACCGAACCTTGTTCATGGAGTTTATGAACTAGGTATTTTGATCGTATATCAACTCTTTTATTATTGTATTTATAGATGATATCTTGGTTTATTCCAAGAGTGAGTCCGATCATGTGGAGCATTTGCATATTGTACTTCAGATATTGAGGGGTGAGAAGTTGTATGCTAAGTTCTCTAAGTGTGAGTTTTGGTTGGAGTCTGTCTTTTTCTTGGATAATGTGGTTACTAAGGAATGTATTATGGTTAATCCGACCAAGATTGCATAGTTCATGATTGGGCTAGGCCTACTTTGCCCATCGAGATTTAAAGTTTTGTTGGCTTGGCAGGTTACTATCGATGTTTTATTTGGGTTTTTATCTATTGTAGCTCCATTAACCATGCCGACTCAGAAGATGATTTCCTTTTAGTGGTTAAATGCTTGTGAGGTGAGCTTCCAAAAGCTCAAGGGTTTGTTGATATCTGCTCTTATCTTGACTTTGCCCAAGACGGGTGTGGGTTTTACCATCTTTTGTGATGCTTTGGGCATTAGGTTAGGTACTTTGTTGATGCAAGAGGGTAAGGTGATTGTGTATGCTTTCTGTCAGTTGAAGCCTCGTGAAAAGAATTATCCTACCCATGATTTGAAGCTTTACACGGTTGTTTTGCTTTGAAGTTGTGAAGGCACTACTTTTATGGAGTCTGTTGTGAGATTTTCTCAAATCACTAGAGCCTTTAGTGTTTATTCGCCCATCAAGATCTTAATATGAGGTGGCACAGTTGGATTGAGTTTCTTAATGATTATGACTTAACCATTCTCTATCATTCCAGCAAGGCTAATGTAGTTTCAAATGCCTTAAAGTTGAAAGTCGACTAGCATGGGTAGTTTGGCACGTCTTTTGATCCACCAGAGGCCTTTGACCTTAGAGGTTCAACCTTTGTCTAACCATATGGTTAGGCATGATATTTCAATACTTGGGTGTGTTTTGGAATTCGTAGAGGCTAGGTCTTATTTAATAGAGTAGATTTGAACTCATCAGTTTGATCATGTTGTATTGAGATTGTTTCGGGATAAGGTGTTGAGTGATGAGGCTAAGGAGGTCTCACTCAACTCGGATTATATTTTAAAGATTAGAGGACGAGTTTGTATACCGAGAGTGGGTGATTGGATTAGATTAATTTTGGAAGAGGCACATTATTCTAGTTATTACATCTATCCGAGAGTGACTAAAATGTATCATGATTTGTGGCAGTATTACTGTTGGGGTGGTATGATGAGATATATAGCAGATTTTGCAGCTTGTTGCTTATATTTCCAGTAGGTAAAAGTCGAGTATTTGAAGCCTGATGGATTGCAGAGGTTACCCATTCCCGAGTGAAAGTGGGAATAGATTACTATGCACTTCATGACTGGGTTGACTTGCACTTCACATGGTTCTAATAGTATTTGGGTTATCATGGATTTATTGGCCAAATCTTCTTACTTTATTCTAATTCATGTCTCTTTTAGTGATGAGGGGTTAGCACATATCTATATTCAAAATATTATGCATCTACATGGTGTGTCAGTGTCTATCATGTGAGATCAAGGTTTAGTATTCACATCTTACTTTTGGAAGACCTTTCAAGATAAATTGGGTACTCGGGTTGATCTTAGTATGGAATTTCACCCCAGACTAATGTTCAGTCTGAGTGGACTATTCAGGAATTGAAGGATGTGCTTTGCGCTTATGTAATGGACTTTGGTGGTCAGTGGGACCAGCATCTAGCTTTGGCAGAATTTGCATATAGTAACAGCTACTATTCTAGTATTATATGGGTCCTTTTACATCCTTATAGGGTAGGCATTGTCGCTCTCCAGTTGGTTAGTTTGAGGTTTCTGAGGTTAGACCTCGAGGTATGGACTTTCTTCATGAGTCCTTGGATAATGTTTGGGTCATTTGGGATAGAGTTCATGCGACTTAAAGTAGGCAAAATTGCTATGGAGATCATAGACTTCATGCCTTCAGATTTAGTGTTGGTGATAATATTTTTCTTTGATTTTCACCCATGAAAAGTGTGATGAGGTTTGGGACGAGGGTCAAGCTAAGCCCCAGGTATATTGGACCATTTGAGATTCTTTGGGTTGTTGGTGATATGGCTTATGAGTAGGCTTTTCCCCTAGCTTTATCAACTATTCATCTATTTTTTCATGTTTTCATGCTTCGTCATTATATTTTAGATGAGTCTCATGTCATTCATTGGGATTCAGTTCAATTAGATGAGAGGTTGACTTTTGTTGAGGAGTTTGTCTCCATCATGGCTAGAGATGTCAGGCGGTTGCGTTCTAGTGTTATTTTGATGGTTAAGGTCTAGTAGAAGCATCGACCTATAGATGAGGCTACTTAGGAGACAGAGTCTGAGATGCATATTTCTTATCTCCAACTTTTTGCTGATTCAAATATTTTACCTTGCCTTTAGTTTGAAGAAGAACTAGATTTTTAGTGATAGATAATGTAACAATCTAACTTTTGATGATCTATGTGAAACATTTCTTTCTGTATGATTTGACCATTTGTAACCCTCCCCGCAGTTGCATTGTGGTACTTCTGGAGGGTAGGGATGCTTGGTATGGTTCCCAAGGCGTTTCGGTGTGATTTATGTGAAATTATAGTTTTTGGTTGCTTAAAAGCCTTATACTTGACTTCCGTCAACATTTATTGATATGTGCGGCGGAGGGAAAAATAAATTGCACCAGCTAATTCAAAATGATGATTTTAGGTTGGTTATATGGTTGGTGTGGTTTTGTGGCTTTTATAACTCATTTTGACCATCGACTCGAAAAGTTGTAAAATTGGATTTCAGGAGTCACCTTTGTGAAAATGAAGTTTTTTCAAAAATCTGATATTCCCATTGAGTCTGAAGCATCGAATCAGAAAGGGTAGCATAGTTCATTTGCATTCATGGGGTTCTAAACGAATCCCAAGGGGTCCGTAGAGACTTGGAACTTTCCAAGTCTCTAGTTGGTGCTGGTTCTAGTGCAACTGCACTCGCGAGTGGCTAGTCGTGTATACGACTCGACAGGTCAGGCTCAAGTATTGCATACACGATATCTTAGTCATGTCCACGAGTCTTGTGTATGCTATGCCAGTGTTGTGATTGTGATACCCGCCTTCAGGCCAAGTTTCATGTATGCGACTCGATGGTTGCGTATGCGATGCCTGGGTCCTATATATTCCCATGTTTCGCCATTTTACACCATTTTGAGACTTGGATCTTAGGGTTTTATGATTTTGAGCCATTTCACCCACTTTTAAGCTTGAGTAAGCTCCATAACACCTATTTTAACTACTTTCTCTAAATTTTATCATGTAATTCTTGTTTAAACACAGATTAAGAGGTAGAAATTGAGAATTTTGGCCCGTAAGGCCTAAAAATTGTAATTCTTCTATTCAAGCCCCGATTTCAACCCATTTTTACTTGGATGAGTTTGTAATCTTATAATTAACACTTTTCTTTCGATTTTATCTTCAAAACTACTTCAATTCTCAATTTTTAAAATAAATTTTGGGAATTTTTGTTGCTAAAGCTTGAACATGTTTTTTCTACAATTAGGACCTTATTTTAAACTCATTTTCGCTTGGATTTTTAGCTTCAGGCGCATAAAAATATGGGGAACATGTTTCAAAATAACAAAGTTATGATTTTACTCTTCTTTTTGAAAACGTATTTCGGGGATCCATTTTGACACCGACTCAAAAATAGGCAATATGAGTATCATTGGCTTTCTTTTGACGCTTAGATACTATAATTCTATGTTTTAGTTGATTTTGAGTTTGTTCGTAGGGAGTAAGGCTTCAGATTGAAGGCTTTCAAACCAGTTTTTGGCATTCGAGGTAGGTTATGGCTTAGCTTTTTTCAGATTGGGTTAGGTAGTTAATGTCAATACAAATACATGTTAAGGGTGTGGGAACTAATCACAAAAATGGCAATAATTATGGTGTTGTGCCCGTATGGGGGCCTATATACTATTGTATTTGGTGGTTTTGGAATATTATTTGCTATGTGTGACGGTGTGGGGTGCTACATGATATTGTTGGCTATGAATATGTAAAATTAACTGTGTCGTGTAAAATGAAAAGGACTAATATGGTATCCATGGTGTATTAAATTGTTTTTTACTCTCTTTGCACATGGTTTATGTTGGAATTCATGGATGGTTGAAAATATTGAGTGTATTATTTGCTCGCTTGGTTGGTATATTGGTTAGATATGTAAATAGTTATTCTGGTTGGTTGTAAGCATTACATCCTCATATCATATACATTTATTAAACATTTGTACCACTATAGAATTACTGTAAATACTGGAAACACCGGCTATTTTAGATAGAAAATGTAATATCTTCAAAACCCTCTACTGATTGATGTGTCGGAGAGGAGTTATGGATATTGGTATTGGATATTGGTTGTATACGGGTTGAAAAACCCCCCATGGGTCGTATGTCGGGAAGCTTTAGATCTGTAGGTGTACACGTAGTTTGTCCGAAAACCTCGAGCATCATCATCATTATTATCATCATCATCATTAGCATTAGCATTAGCATCTCCATTGCATTTTTATTTACTTTGTATATTTCTTTGATGTATTATTTTACTTGATGTGATACCTATCTACATGTAATTCTTCCATCCTATTTCGTATGTGTGATACATGTATACTTGTACTTCTTTTTTGTATTATTATGGTGTATATGAATATTATAGAACTGTTAGTGGAGATGGTATGGGATTCTATTTGGGAAATTTCCTGATTGCAGGTGACATGCCCTTAGTGTGTGTTTTGTATGCTTTATTTTCTCTAATGCTCTGTCTGTCTATGATACCTACTGAGTATAAATGGACCATACTCACCCCTATTGTGCCCTTTCGATGCAGATCCAGGTTCGACTGTACCTCATGATGGTTGGACTCGGAGATATTTTTTAGTTATTCAAGGTAGTAGTTGGATTCTTACTTTTGGAGTCTATTACTACCATTCTTTATTTAGACTATGTCTTTATTTATCATTCAGAGACAGATTTGTTCCAGTTTTGGATATCTTATGTATCCTGATCTCGAGTTGTACAAGTTAGTTCTTACATTGTGACACTAGGTTTTGGGATTTTGGTATGATATCATTTGGTCATGTTCTTCTGTTGCTATACCATTGTGTGGTTTTGCTTCTTTCTAGAAGCCTTACTTTGGTTATTGCTATTATTTTTCCTTTTGTATCAATTTGTGTGATAGGCTTACTTGTCAAGGCTTTCCACAACGAGCGCCATAATGACCCTTAGTTTTTGGTTTGTGACACAATGTAATGGTTATTGGTAGTGGTGTATGTTAACTTGTTGTGATGTTCAACTTTTGGATAAGATTTTTGAGTGTGTGTGGGGTTGGATGGTGTGTAGTTTATCAAACCAGTGGACGTAAGGATTGGGTATGAGCTTGAGAGTGTCTTTATTTTTTTAACTTGAGCCACGACTCATCTTTACATGATTTTGAGTACTACTTGTCTTCTATCTAATCCCATATGAATCACCTGGATGGTCGACTATTGGTAGAATACTTTGGAGGGTAGCAAGTGTCTCAGGAGATTGATAAAGTGTGGCACTATTTAATTTGGTACACAAAAAATGTGTTGTTTATGGTTCGGAGTTAAGAGAATTGTGAATTCAATATATATTACACATAAGGAGATATTATTACGCTACTCAAAACAAACATAAAAAAGTTTCGTACAGAAAGAACCTAGTATTGGGTAAGGAAAAACTCACGAGTTATTGGAGGCTACAACTTCAGTGGCACAGCTGCACCAGTAAAATTATTCTTGTAGTGGCTCCAGGTAGAATCCTGCCATGTGCATCCCCTATTTTCGTACTTTTGATATTGTTTATAGTAGCTATGTTTTTTAATCAATTCAATGATAAAAAATCATCTGACACACACTATAAGACAAGAAAATTACTAATAAGGGGACAGGATGGAAAAATGTTTTAAAGTGCCAAAACCAAGAGGAGTAATTGCTTGATACATGCCTCAAATTAGGGCAACCCAAATTCCAAAAAAAGTAAAATATAACCATGGGAAAGTGTCTAGCTAGTGGCGCCATCCCTAAGTTTGGCAATATTCGGGCGCTCCTAATCTATGCCGCTAAGGAATGACAACTCCTTGACATCCTTTGCACATATCTTTGGGAGATCCTTTTTAGGGAAGGTGTAAGAGTATATAACCCGAACAACCTTCCACATCCTTACTAGCACTCAGTCTCGAGAGTGACACTACCTCTTCTCTTTGTTTATCTCCCTTTAGAGGTCATCATAAGCTCAAGTTGGATCCACTGGGATAGTAGAGCTTGGAGGAGCCAACCCTATTTTATACGTCTATGCCCTCTTTATATAGTCGCACATAGGAGAAAGGCTAGGCACCTAGTTTCTAGGAGGAGCGGGTGTCTGAGAATGGAGAGTACCTTCACTCCCACCAGTTATACTACTCTAACCATTCTCTGCCATCTTCCTCTTCTTCTTGCCTCTCATCAAGTACGACTTTCTCTAAGTGGTTGTAACTACATCACATTCCTTCTAGACATCATGGTATACCTGAGGAACACTCAATTGTTGCACAACTCCATAATTAGGGAAGGTAAGAAGAGGTCCCTTAACAACCTCCCTGGGGCATTAAAGTTCCTCCATTCATCTATGATCTAAGACCCCACATTTATCTCAATCCTTGCCATAGCACATGCCACAACCATAACCCAGAGTTACTCCACGTCCGTAATATTTCCCAAAGGACGAATTATTCAGGAACACCACTTGCAACCAAATCTTATCCTCAAGGGAACATTATACACTCTTTATAACTTTCTAATTGGGCCACTTTACCTCGTTAACCTTACCGTCAGGCTCCAAATACCGAGCCACCCACCCAAACTTTAGCTCTTAAATCTTGGCCTCAAAGTCTGTATTTGATAGGTTGGGAACCCCCAATATTTCGTTGGTGATAGTGACATCCACAGGCATATTCTTTCCTCGAATCAAAATGGTAGGTAGAGGTACTGACCACTCTACCGTAGGGAATATATAAAATACCCGAACTCAGGATAGGTTACACTTTAGGACAGAATCGATTAGCATCTCCCACCATAACACTTTCAGTTGTTCAGGAAATTCAAGAAACCTATCCTCCACCTCATCCATCATAAACCCTTGCTCAGGAAGGAAATTTCTATTATGTTGTCGCTCCCCATATTAGGTGCAGCAAGACATATTAAAACACCTACGGTGGTGGGTTATGAGGCCATTCTGATTATATAAATACATTAAAATAGTTAGAACCATATTGGGACACCAGGGAAAATAAGAAGAATTCAAAGTTCAAAGAAATATAGAAGAATGTACACAATGCCTAGTAGTGGTACAACAATGGTGGACATTTATCTACGACAATACCATTGCAGTGGTAAAGTTATCATTGCAACAATTCTTTGTCTTCAACCCACCAACCTTTCCTCCATGGAGTATTTTTTAATTTTCTTCATGATTTTGAAAATGAAGAATAGATTGTGATTAGGAAAGTGCGAGGGAACCTTTTTCACACACAAAAAAAGCAGTGTGAAATATCCTAAATCAAGACCAAATCAAAGAAATTCATTGTAGAAGGTGACTTCTCATCTTCAACACTTCCATGAACAAAAATCACTATGAACAACGTCATCTTATGCCCTGAACACTTTAGGAGCATTGAAACCGTAAGAAAACTAGGCATGCCAACCATTATATTCAAGAACACTACCAATCTCAAGTTTAAAAACCTACACTAACATGACCTGAATTCCCTCTATTCTAACATAATTCTATGTTTCTATAATGAGAAACACGTAAAGAAAGTAAAGGAGATGAAGAAAATATTATAAATTTGTTGACTAGAAGAGATTCTGTAGAGAAACTTGAGAAAATTGTGAGAAAGTGAAGTGAAAATGGGGGAAAATTCATTAACTCATGTGAACCTTTGTCATGGTTAGTTACCACTACAATGGTAATTAACTGCGGAAACGGTAAAACATTTCTCAAATCATATTCATCTCAACTTTTCATGCTTTAAGAAAATATAATATATTTGGGAGATTATCCCAATAATTAATTAAATGATCCGTCATAGGAAAAAATGTTAGAATAATCGTCGGACCTACATTAGGCAATATTGTAATAGCCGCTTATAAAGGAGCATGATTGAATAATGAACTAGCATACATTAGGCAACTTTCCTAATTGGTAGTTATGGTTAAGAACCCATCGAGCCCGACAACAAATATTTTGACCTCACTCTAAGGGTCATTTGAGGACAAACTGACCTCACCGTAAGGTTAATTCAAGGACAAATGGTGGGTAAATTCATATCCAATGTAATAATCCAAACCATCATTACGTGTAAAAACATAGGAAATGGTGATCGGTACTAGTCGTGCTGCTGGGGACAAACACCAGAACCTATATTATGAAATAATGTATCTATATAGACATATATATGGTCAGTACTTCTGGAATGTACTGAGTATGCAGGTGAGAATGCAATAAGTAAAATTGAAACTGAACATGCTTACAAATTATGCATGCTAAGTGTAAAAAGACTCACCTTGATCATAAATAAGACTTAAGCTGAAATCTAATCATGTATAAATCATAAAACAATATCTGAACATAGACTGTGAGTCACTACACTTAGGTTCTAAAATATTCTATTTTGTGGGAGCTTTCTTTTAATCGACATAAGCCATATGAGCTAGCATGGAGTTTGTCTAACCCATATTGGGGAGGGTTGTTCCATACCTTACTATAGTTATAGAACCTAAACAGGGTGATCACCTATACATTCCCATTAGGACAAGTTGAATAATATATGACATATCTGTTAAGACAAACTACATACCCATTTGGACAAGATGAATAATATATGACATGTCTGATAGGACAAGCTACATGCCCATTTGGTCAAGCTGAAAATACCTAAGGTGGAACGTAGGATTTTGAAGATAGGATGCGCTAAACCCACATTCCCTTCTCGATTCTCAATACTGCTCCCAATATAGATATATATAGCAAGTGGGTTTATAAGACTGAAAACCAACTATTCTTCTTTTGCTTAACTCATACTCATAAAGAAACTTGTGAATTTCATGTCTTATCTGAGATCATAATATAAAAACTAAAACATTAATTAGGTTTTAATACTTTTAACTTGCATTTCTTATAAACCGAGTGCATCATGCCAAAATCACATACTTTTACTTATAAATTGACCGAATTATGCTGAAAATCATGTACATGTATCAACTAATGAATCCTCATGTCAAGATACTGAAGCTCGTCTCATAATAAAAATTTTGTGACTAAGAACATAATAATACATGAAACATTATGCTAAATAAGTGCAACTAATGTGGAAACATCATGCTCTCAAAGCATATAAAAAGTGGGTATGAACCCTAGATGTCAATTTCTTATAAACTCAAGTAAAAATCAAACTTTTGGACACAAGGACGGATTTCAAACCGCACATACCTGAACTTTGTTAATTACTGTAAGGAAACTTGATTTGGAAACTTGAAAGCTCAAATGTTGGAGAAGAATTTCCTCTTCTGTGTTCTTAAGGGTTTGGCAGAAGGAGGATCGTATATTCTGAGTTATGAGGGTGTGAATCATGTTTAATATGGTTGGGAAATAATTTAAGAGGTAAAATACAAAGAATCCCTTGAAAAAATTTAAGAAAAAAATGAAATTTGGCATTTCTGCACCGTTGGGCGTGGTGCGCCCTTATCGTGCCACTCCAAGGGTGTGGCACGCTATTAACATGGACCTTTACTATTTTAGGGTCTCGAAATGTCACAAAACTCATTTCAAAAATTCCAAAACACTTCCTAATGGTCCCATTAGCTTTACTTATCATAATTCAACTCAAAAATCATAATAAAATGCGGAGGGACTATCAAAGCAAAATCATTAAAATCTTGAGGTCTAATATTACCTATTCTTGTGACAATTCATCCTCAAATAAAGGTGGGGAAGGAGAACAACCTATATTGATGGTTCGTTAGGATTATAAATGAAAATTTTCTTACTCCAAAACTGAAATCTCACCTCATACATGAACTAACAACTAAAATGACTCATTATCCATGAATTTCATAGGGTAAGAGTGTAGATAATAAGGAGTAGGACAAATTAAAAGAATTTCTTACCTAAAATTAACTATGTTCGAGAAGTAAAAAGGTGAGGATATCAACTAATCATGTGTACTTCTGCTTCCCAAGTTTCTCCCTCAACTGATTGATTTCTCTATAGAACTTCACTGAAGCTACTTCTTTATTCATTAACCGTCGAACTTGTTAATCAAGAATTTTAACTAGGATCTCTTTTTAGGATAGAATATCTTTCACTCCAATAATATCTATGGGAACTACCAAATATAGGTTCCCAATGCACTTTCTTAGCATCGATACATGGAAAAGAGGATGGACAGCGGCTAATTCTGATGGAAGGTCTAGCTCATAAGCTACTTCTCCAACATACTTCACTAATTCATAGGGACCAATATATCGGGGAATAAGCTTATTCTTCTTTCCAAATCTCATTATTCTCTTTATGGGAGACACATTCAAAAATACCCAATCACCCACCTCAAACTTTAGTTCTTATCTCTTCATATCTTCATACGATTTCTGACGACTTTGAATGGTCTTCATCCTCTTACAAATCAACTGAACCTTCTCCGTAGCTTTGAGATCAAAATTTGGTCCAACCAAATATCCTTACCAACTTTGGACCAACCTATAGGAAATCTACATCTACACCCATACAATGCTTCAAACAGAGCCATCTAAATACTAGCATGATAACTATTGTTAAAGGCAAACTCAATTAAGGGTAAATGATCATCCCAATTTCCCTTGAGGTCTATCAAAATAGAACTCAACATATCTTCCAATGTTTGAATCATAAGCTCAGCCTGACCATCTGTCTGTCGATGGAAACCTAAACTAAGCTTCACCTTTGTACCAAGGACCTTCTGAGATGATTGCCAAAACTGAGAAGTAAAATGCATACCTTAGTCTAAAATAATGGATAAGGGAATCTCATAGATCCTTACTGACTCACGAATATAAGGTAAGCATAATCTTCCACCGTATTTAAGGTTTTAATTGGTAAGAAATGGGCTGACTTAGTTATTCGATCCATAATGACCCAAAATTAATTATGTTGACATCTAGTGCAAGGAATCCCAGTAATGAAATCGAAATTAATGACCTCTCACTTCTAGGTAGGAATGACAATATCGTGAAGTGTACCTTCTATCCTTTTATGCAAAATCTTTACTTGCTGAAAATTGAGACACTTAGCTACATTCTCTATTATGTCCCTCTTTATACCATTCCACTAATAAATTTCCTGCATGTCGTGATATATTTTTGTAGCACCATAGTGAATCGAATATTTAGAACTATGGGCTTCTACCAATATCTTTTTTCTCAATCCATCAACATTGGGAACACATAGCCAACCTTAATAGCAAAGGACACCATCTCCCCCTTGGGAGAAAACCTCAACCTTTTGTTGTTGAACGGTATCCACTATCTGGCTATGTATGGGATTGTTATGCTATTTTTCTTTCACTTCCAACACTAAGGATAACTCCGAATCATTCTGAACTAGTACACCCCCATCATCCATATCAAGCAACATACACCCAATCTAGCTAATCTATGTATTTCCTTGGCTAACTCTTTTTTCTCTTTTTTTACCATGAGCCACGCTACCCATAGACAGTCTACTCAATGTATCTACCACTATATTTGCCTTACCCAGATGGTCGAGCACATTTATGTCATAATATTTTAACAAATCTAACCACCTTCTCTGATAAAGATTTAACTCTTTCTACGTAAATACATACTGAAGACTCTTATGATTGATACAAATATCAACATGCACACCATATAGATAGTGTCTCCAAATCTTCAGGGTAAACACACTACTAACCCTAAATCATGAGTTGGGTAATTCTTCTAATGATCCTTAAGTTGTCTGGAGGCATAAGATATTATTTTCCTATTTTTTATAAAAACATAGCCTAACCCAACTCTGGAGGCAGCAGAATACACCATAAATCTATCTAACCCATATGGGAAAGCTAGCACTGGTGCTGAATATAATCTATTATTCAACTCTTAAAAGCTCTTATAACATTTATCTGACCATATGAACTTCACTTTCTTTGGTGTGAACCTGGTCAATGGTGAAACTATTGAGGAAAAACCCTCAATAAACCTACTATAGTAACCAGCTAAACCCAAAAAGCTCCAAATATTAGATGGAGTAATTGCTCTAGGCCGGCATTACACTACATCTATTTTCTGAAAGTCTAGATGAGTACCTTATCTAGAGATCACATGTACCAAAAATATAACAAACTCCAACCAAAATTCACACTTACTAAACTTTGCATACAACTGGTGATCCTTGAGAGTCTACAGCACTATCCTCAAATGGCATGCATGATTCTCCTTACTCTGAGAATAGACAAGTATGTCATCCATGAAGACAATGACAACCATGTCCAAATACTACTTTAAGACCCTATTAATTGAGTCAGTTGCAGGAGCATTCATTAGCCCAAAAGACATAACCACAAACTCAAATTGACCATATTATGTTCTGAAAGTAGTCTTTGGAATATTGGTAATTGTTGTAGTGGTCGAATAACTGCTACCACTGTAAAAGTTCTGTTGTAGTGGAAAAAGGCAGTATGCCAGCTGAGTGATTTTAAAACCCCTCTTTCATTTTATTTCTCTAGATCGTCCTGTTCTTCCACAAAATACTCTAAAAATCCAACTCTCCAACTATAAGATTTCAAAGGATATGGCTCATAAGAGCTATTTTGAGGCACACCCTAAGGAAACCCAACATGAGAATATATCTAGCACACGTTGTATAACTCACTCCTCTCCATAGTAGTATGTTTTATCTAAGAGGTAAGATAAGGTTTATTATGTACAAACTAGACTTGGGCTAGATGTATTTAACATTAATAGTAATGTCAGGAGTATAATGCATAGGCCTTCGGGCATGAAGTTGAACTATGATGTTTTATGGGTTTAGACTAGGGATTATCTTTTGCATAAATTATGATTTATTAGTTTCATGCACACACACACACTCATATGCATTGTGTTGAGATTTTGAGACAATGGGTTGGGTACCATGCCGGTACGATATGATATGATAAGAGATTGGGTCGGGTACTGTAATGATCCAAGGATACCCTGGACGTCGCATGATGCTTGGGACTACAAGTAGCCCTATAGCTAACCCATGACATCTATTTAGCTCTAAAATCTAATATGATAAATTTAAAACATGAGAAGAACAAAAGAAAACTTATAAAATGAGTTTAGATAAACCAACCATCTCAATAAAACACTGCAACTCTATATCATTTAAAAACCATAAGAATATAAAAAATATATCATCTAACAAATCTTTACAAAACTCTAACTAAAATAGAAGAACAATTGGTGCAGACCCCAACCATCCCAAAACTAAAATCATAACTATTGAAATAATAAATTAAGAATCTGGAATCATCTTAAGTATGGCCCTTGAACTTAAGGACTTACCAACTATCTGAATGTAGAAAATAGTGATCGAGACTAGTCGCGCTACTGGGGACAAACCCCAGAACCTACATTATGAAACAATGTAGCCACACAAATATAAATATGGTCAATATATTTGGAATGTACTGAGTATGAAGGGGTGAATACAATAAGTAAAATTGAAATAGAACATACTTACAAATCATCCTTGCTAAGTGTAAAAAGACTCACCTTGATCATAAATAATACTGAAAGCTAAAATCTCATTGAGTATAAATCATAAGACAATATTTGAACAAAGATTGTGAGTCACTAAACTTAGGTTCTAAAATCTTCTTTTTCTACGGGAGTTTCTTATAACCGACATAAATCATGTAAGCTAGCATGGAGTCCATCATCTGACTCATATTGAGAAGGGTTGTTCCATACATTCCCACCGGTATAGAACCTAAAATAGGGTGATCACCTATACATTCCCATTAGTACAGACTGAATAATATATGACATGTATGTTAGGACAAGCTACATGTCAATTTGGACAAGCTAAAAATACCTATGGTGGCACATTGTTTTTCAAAAATAGGATAAACCTGCATTCCTCTCTCAGTGCTAAATACTACTTCCAAAATATATATATTTATATATATATATGTATATATATATATATACTTATTCTCATACTTATGAAGTTCACCTTAAAATAGCAAGTGGGTTTACAAGACTGAAAACCAACTATGCTTCCCTTGCTTAACTCATACCCATAAAAAAACTTGTAAAATTTATGTCTTATCTAAGATCAAAATCAAAACTTTAATTATATTTTATTACTTGTAAACTTAGTGCAACATTCTAAAGTCACATACTTTTACTTGTAAACTGACCGAATCATGCTGAAAATTATATACATCTATCAACTTTTGAATCCTTACGTCAAGATATTGAAGATCATCTCATATTATCAATTTCGTGTATGAAAACATAAGTAAACATAAAACCTTATGCTAAATAAAGTATAACTCATGAGGAAACATCATACTCTCAAAGCATATGAAAAATGGGTATAAACCCTAGATATCAATTTCTTAAAAACTCAAGCAAAAATTAAACTTTTGGGCATAGGGATGGAAGAATATACTCCTTCAAACCCCACATACCTAGACTTTGTGAATTTTTGAAGGGATATCAATTTGGAACCTTGATAGCTAGAATTTTTAAGAATTCCCTCTTTTGTGTTCTTGGGGATATAAGAGAAGAATGATCTTATATTCTGAGTTATGAGGGTGTGAATCATCTTTAATATGGTTGAAAAATTATTCAAGAGGTAAAATACCAAAAATCCCTTGAAGAAAAATGAAATTTGGTGTTTTACTCCCTTAGGTGGGGCACACCATTATAGCTCCACAGGGCGTGGCACGCCTTTAACGTGGACCCTTACTATTTTAGGGTCTCGAAATATCCCAAAACGCATTCCAAAAATTTTAAAACACTTTTTAATGGTCCTGTTATCATTTTTTATTATAATTCATTTCAAAATTATAATAAAATACAAAGGGAGTATCAAACTAAAATCATTGAAATCTTGAGGTATAATAGGTACTGTACTGGTACGTTATTATGTTGATGATGAGGATGGGAAAGATAAAAGATGATGTGCACATCTTGCATACTGCGTCATTGCATATGATTTGAATATATTTTTATTTCATCTACCTTCTTACATACACTTGTTATGATGAGTGACGAAAGATGGTATGAATGTATGATAGATCTCTTGGGAGGATCGAGTATGGTACAATATGATCAAAAAACTTATGATAATTTTGGAATAGGGTAATATGGTATCTTGTCATTGTAATTACGGCGAGGACAGGGATGGATTTAAGATTTAGGGATTGTAAATATATATATAATATAATTCAAATGAAAAGATGTATGAAATATCAGTGAAAAGGCAAAAATATATGAAATATAAGTCCAAGGACAAAGATGCTTGAATGATGTGTTGAGAATTTTATATTTGGTGGGTTAGAACCAAAATTTTACTTGATGGTGTGATTTTTCCATATTTATTATTGATGTTATTTATTTATAACCTTGATCGACTGATGGTTCTTACTAGTACGTGTGGTTATACTGATGTTACACTTACTATACCTCTACTCAAGGGTATGGTGCAGGCCAGTTGGAGTTTCTGTAGCAGTGATGTCGATCACTCTAAGATAGCTCTACTATCTCTATCCTTCATGGATGTTGCATCACGGAAGTCCCTACTTCTTGTCTAGTGCTCTTGTACCAGTTTAGACTAGATTCTTGGAAGTCACTTGTAGTTATTTTCCATATTTAATTTTCATATTTGATGTATTAAAACGAGCTTGGTAAATATTTAAATGAGTAATAGCATTTTATTTTGGCTTAAATTTCAATTGTGAATATTATTATAAGTAAGTGTGTATTGTATTAATTTTTTCATTTTGTTGAATAGTGGGATAATCAGGGTTCTCCATCTGGGTAGATATAGGAAGGTACCCGGCACGATTTGATACATTGGGTCATGATAGTTTTCAATGTGGTCAATTGGGTTGTCGCACTAGAGACTGCCCTCAACCTTTATAAATTATTGGTCAGGCTTCTATTCTATTTTTTGCACCTACTTAGACTGCTCAAAATAGTATAGGTACTATTTGTATGGAAAATCAAGGTCGATCTAATGAAAATCGTTTCAATAGAAATCGTATTACTAGAAATTTGGGACATAGAAATGTTGTGAGAAGCCAATCGAGAGTTTTTGCACTTACTACGTAGGAGGTTTAGTCCTTGAATGTAGTGGTTCCAGATATTCTTTTGATCTATTTATTTGATGCACATGCTTTGATTGATCCAGGTTCTACCTGATGTACCATGGTTTCATAGTACTTTTGATGCATAAAATAAAGGAATTATGCAAGTACTTAGGTCTTTTTGGTAAATGTGATGTGTTTTTATGTTGGTTTTGTAGGAAAATAAGGTTGAAAGTGAATAGAATAGGGCCAGGATGAAAAAACACCAAAATAGTAGTCTTCTGCTTAGATGAGTCGTTGGGTGACACTATGACTCATCGTCAAAGTCTTCGCTTGACCAGTGAATGCTTAGAAGAGAATGAATAAACTACACATATATATACACTGACTAGTGAATGCTTAGAAGAGAAAGAATAAAGTAAATAGTGATTATGACTGATAGAGTCAGACTATGAGTCATAGTGAGAAGTGTTCTGAGCAAAAGAAAAACACGAGTTCAGAAGAATGCATTTTTGATAGATGTGGAAATAAAGCTTGTAATGAGTCGTAGAGTCTGGCTATGACTCATAGTGACCCTCGTTATTTGAATATTGAAATTTATCTAGAGATCCTATGAGTTAGGCAACGACACGTCTAATGACTTGATGAGTCTTCACCATCCACTTGGAGTTTAGGAGACGGAGTTGACAATGAGTCGTCGTTAATCCAGATGACTAATTATCTGAGGTGTTTCCATTACTGACTTTAGTTAGCCTATTTTATTTAGAAGAGAAGTGATGTAACTAAAAATACCCTCTTTGTGTTTTATTATTAGTTCACAAACTTTATACACTTATTACAATATTTTAAATTCTAAGATACACTTTTTGATCTTG
Source organism: Capsicum pubescens (assembly GCA_030864215.1). Taxonomy (NCBI): domain Eukaryota; kingdom Viridiplantae; phylum Streptophyta; class Magnoliopsida; order Solanales; family Solanaceae; genus Capsicum; species Capsicum pubescens. The sequence continues at coordinate 83,432,163 of CM061544.1, read as the reverse complement.
GAATTCTTGTTATTTCCATTAGGATTTGATGTTAATTTAAGATTTCAGTTTTTATTTTTAATTTTTTGTGAGATCATTCATATATTTTCAATTATGATTTATATGTGTGTTCGTACGATCATGATTAGCTAAACTCCGTAACTAGGGTTGTGGCAACCCTAATGGATTAACGAAGTAGAGGAAGTCCAAAGTCATTCTTGATTGGTGTTCATTCATGTATTGTGGTTTTATTTACTTTGATTGCTTTCTTAATGATTGTAAATGTTTCATGTATTCAGTACTAATTTGAGAGAGAGGTTAAGATTAGGAAAAGAAGATCACAACAGTCATTTGAAAATACCAACCATTATCTATTTAACTTGAGACTGGGAGGAGATAGTTAATGTGGAATCTAGGATAAGGTTTGGTAATGCGACATTCTGAGACCAAGAGGAGATGAGTAAAATTTGCCCAAATCAAGGTTGAGAGACGGTTAGGTGATACATATCTTTTTAGATTCTGCATGTAAGGTATAGAGATAGTTGAAACATCCTAGGTTTTTTCCCTTAGAAAATTTTCTGAAAATCCGTTCTCTGAACCTAATACAACTCATGGAACAAGCTGTCTGTCAGGGTACGAGTGGTATGGTCCTGTCGTATGCTGACCAATGTTAGTTGGAGGAATGGTTTTGGTTCGTAGAATGTGTACGACATAGATGTGTGAGTCGTAAGGGTTTGGTACGAATTGGATCAGGGACTATTATGGTGGACAGCATTTGATACTCCTAATATTTTATTCTACCAGGGATACAAGTCATGGATACAGATCGTATACTGAGGTTACAACTTGGTTGGATGAGTCGTATACTAGATAGTGTCTAATCGAAAGGTTAAGGCCTGGGTACGACTGGTGGAAACCAGTCATAAGGAAGGGTATGATTCATAAGAGGGCCAGTCGTATCCTTGTGACGGGATTTTGTGCAACTTAAGTGGGGGTATTCTGGATATTTTCCTACTTACCCTAATTAGGACCCACAACTTCAAATACACTTAGGAGGTTATATATCCTATTATTCTATCCATTAACACTTAGAAACTATTCTGAAACATCTCATAATTCTCTAAAGAGTTTTGTGGAAAAGAAGCTAGGGTTTCAACTAAGGGATTGCTTTGGGGCTTGCTTTGGTGATTTCTTTCCATCAATTCTTTGGTATAAGGCATGATTCTCTTCTCTTATTGTATCAACTAAAGTCATGGTTTATGTGATTGATTTCATGGTTTTACTATTTCATGATTATGGTTTCAACTATTATTTGGGGGTTTTTCTATTGAATGCTTGGTTATGGTTTCCTATGGTCTTAATTATGCTTTCATATGCATTGATGGTGGTTTTGGACAGTTGTAATGCATGGTAATAGTTTAATGGTTTTTGAAACTAGTTTTCATTTTATTATTTCCCTAAGGTGTTTGATAAAGTGATTATACAGATATGTTCATTGCATTTACTTCTTTAAATGGAACTCTTTCTTGTTTTCAGCTTATGCATAAAACTATAAATGGTTTAAATGGTTTAGAAAGGTTAACTCTAACTAGTTATGCTTGTGGATAACATGGAAGTCTCCCAAGAGCTTAATATGGTAAATGGAAAGGCACTTGAGAGTCCCCTCAACCTAAATGGTTTGGCTAAGGATAAATATTGCAAGTATGGTTGGTATGACGATACCACTAATAATTTTCCTTGGTTAATAAATGGTAACTGGATTAGTTGGACATGGTTTTAGTTTGGTCTTTAATAGCGGGATGTGTAACTAATCCATGGAAGGTGGAGGTTTTGGGGGAACTAAAATTGGAAACTCATATTTACCGATATGAGGGGTCCTTGATTACCACAACTGAGGGTCATATTTTATATTGGAGGAATGTACTAGTCATCCCATGGGATTTTTCTTTGTCGTTCGGCTACACGCACTAGGACCCTTTTAGCAGGGGTTGTAAACTCATACGAGCCATGGGTGTGGTTAAACGGTAAGGTTACATGGCCCAGGTAAAGATTTAAAGTGCATGATAAACCCGATCTTGTTTCCTAACACTTATATATGTATGGTTATATGCATTATGGATGGTTTTACTTGGATTTTATGACTGGCATTATTTTATCCTTACCCTGAGATTTAAGCTAGAGCTCATTCGCTAACCCCGTCTACTGGCATTTGTATAACCACGCTATGAGGATTCGGTATCAGCACTTGGACTGAAGTGGTGAGCTTTCATCCTTTCAGAAGGCATCATTTTATATTATGGATTTTCTTTAGACACTTTTCTTTCATTTTGGATATTGAGTTTTGCCTTGGTTGGGGGTATGTCCTAACAGGATTTATTTTCTCTTTTGGATAGAGGCTTTGTAGTACTTCTGTTGAGGCCAAAAGGATTGGTCAATTTATGAAGATGGGTCCTTCAACTCTTACTAGGGTGAAGGTGAAGGAGGATCCATAGGGCTTTTTGGATGAGATGGAAAAGATCTTTTGGGTGATGAAGGTTACTAATGTAGAAAGGGTTAACTTTGCTTTTTATTAGCTCAAGGATGTTTCTTATCAGTGGTATGAGGAGTGGGATAGAGATAGAGGTGATATGGAAGAGGAAGGATTATGGAAGGCTTTTTCTAATGCCTTCATGGATCATTTCTTTCCTCGGGAGTTATAAGAAGCAAAGATGGAGGAGTTTGTGAACCTCAAGCAGGGGAGGATATCTGTAAAGGAATATGCTTTGAAGTTCCATCAGGTATCAAGGTATGCTCCTAATTTATTGGCTGATATAAGGTCGAGACTGAGAAAGTTCTCATCTATATTGAATAAAGACTTGATTTTGGAGAGAAAGACTGCCTTGTTTATTAAAGATATGGACATCTCGAGGTTAACTATTCATATACAATAGGTTGAGGATAAGAAGAGGAAATAGGCATAGTTTGGGGATAGTCAAGGGAAGCGGAGTAGGTTTTCTGATCAGGGAGGTGCTCAGTCTCAGCGTGGTAGAGGTAGTGACAAGTGGGAAAAAAAGAAGTGGGGGAGTTCGGGATCCTTTTTTGCTAGTGCTCCTTATCAGTCAGGAGACAGGCGTCATCATGGTGGTGATAATTCTCGGGCATAGGATGCCCAATCTCAGGTGAGCGGAGGTCAGTCAGTTTCTATGTGTCCAACTTATCGATTTTGTGGTCATCCTTATTGGGGTTATTACGAAGAATGAAGAGATAAGTGCTTTAATTGTGGCCAAGTAGGTAATCAGCTTAGGGATTATCCAGTCAATAAGGTTGCTACGGGGGCACATAAGATTTATGTAGCTTCATCTTCTGCTCCTGCACCTGGTGGTGTGGCATCTGCTTCTGTTACTGCTCCTAGTTCTAGTATTGGTTGGAATAGTTTGTATGCTTTGGCATCCCAACAAGAATTTGAGGCATCACCTGATGTCATTACTGGTACGTTACAGCTTTTCTCTCGTGACGTATATTGTTTGCTTGATCCGGGGTCTACTTTTTCTTATGTGACTCCATATGTGGTTGTGTCTTTTGATTTTGATCCAGAAGTTATTTTGGATCCTCTTTCTATTTCTACCTCGGTAGGTGACTCGGTTATTGCTAAGAGAGTCTATAGGGGATGTGTGGTATCTGTTGGTAGCAAGCAGACCTTAAAGGATCTGTTTGAGTTGGATATGGTAGATTTTGATAGAATCTTAAGTATGGATTAGTTGCATTCTTGTTATGTGTTTGTGAATTGTCGAACTCGTAGGGTTATCTTTAAGTTTCCAGGTGAACCGGTTATATAATGTGAAGGTAGTTCCTTAGCTCCTAGTGGGGTTTATTTCTTATCTTAGAGCTCGGAGGTTAATCTCTAAGGGTTGTCGTTATCACTTGGTCCAGGTTAAAGATTCTAACTTGGAAGGTCTTCTTTTTCTTCAGTCCCTGTGATTAATGAGTTTCCAGAGGTCTTTCCAGATGATCTTTCTGGTGTTTCTCTGGATAAGGAAATAGAGTTTGGTATTGATTTACTTCTAGACACTTGTCCAATTTCTATTCCTCTATATAGAATGGCTCCGACTGAGTTGAGGGAACTTAAGGAGCATTTTAAGGATCTTCTGGATAAAGGGTTTATTCGTTTAAATATTTCTCTGTGGGGTGCACCGAGTTGTTTGCACTCAAGAAGGATGGCTCCCTTCATATATGCTTTGACTACAAGTAGTTAAACAAGGTGATAGTCAAGAACTAGTATCCTTTTTCTTGAATAAATAATTTGTTTGATCAGTTATAGGGTGCCAAGTTCTTCTCTAAGATAGATCTTTGGTTTGGGTACCATCAGCTTAAGATTAGGGAGATGGATATTCCTAAGATGGTTTTCGTACTCGGTATGGGCATTTTGAGTTGTTGGAGATGTTGTTTGGGTACTGTTTGAGTTCAGGCAGTATTTGGATCTCTTCATTTTTGTGTTTATTGATGACATTCTGGTTTAGTTAAAGAGTCAGGTGGATCATGCTAATCACCTCCGTATGGTGTTGCAGACACTAAAGAAACAACAGTAGCATGCAAAGTTCTCAAAGTGTGAATTCTGGTTGAACGTTGTGACTTTCCTGGGTCACATTATTTCTAGTGAAGGGATCAAGTGGATCAACAGAAAGTTTCAGTGGTGAAAAGGTGGCCTAGGCCCACGACTCCATCCGATATCCAGAGCTTCTTGGATTTGACTTGGTATTATAGGCGGTTTATGGAAAGCTTTTCTTCGATTGTTGCTTCTTTGACTAAATTGATTCAGAAGATGACTAAGTTTTCTTGGTCAGATGTTTGTGAAGGATTTTTGAGAAGTTGAAGGATAAGTTGGATTCGGCTCCAATCCTGACCTTGTCGGAGGGTAATAATGGGTTCGTGGTTTATTGCGATGCATCTCAGGTAGGGCTTTGTTGTGTTTTAATGCAGCACAGGAAGGTGATTGCTTATGCTTCCAGGCAATTGAAGGTACATGAGAGGAATTATCCTACCCACGATTTGGAGGTGTTGGCGGTCGTGTTTGCTTTGAAAAGAAGGTTGCATTATTTTTATGGTGTCCACATGGATATCTTTTCTGATCATAAGAGTCTTCAGTGCGTGTTTACTCAGAAAGAGCTTAATCTCAGGTAGAGAAGGTGGCTTGAGCTTCTCAAGGATTATGATATGAGTCTTCACTACCACCCAGGTAAGGCTAATGTGATTGTTGATGCTCTTAGTAGGTTATCCATGGGGAGTTTGGCTCACGTGGAGGAAGGTAAACGGGAAATAGTGAAGGATATTCACTGTTTGGCTAATCTTAGAGTTAGTCTCTTGGACTATTGATGATAGGCGAATTTACACGCCTATAGCACTATATTTTGCCCATATTTTAGCCTAGTTTTGAGAACAAATTATATATTTCATGCACTTTTAGTCCTTTTTCCTGTAAGTGAGCTAACGAACATGATTAGCAAAGTTTCAAGTATAAATTATGCAGAATTCAGCATTTTATGGATAACTTGACGCCAAAGAAAGCTTCACGAAAGGAGAAAAGCCAATCTTGGACGCCAAGGACTAAAGATGGCACATGGAAATTCTGTCCCAGGCTAAAACAACATTTCTGAAGACTTTGGGGACTAGCAGTAGCTTATTAGGATTAGGATAATGATACATTAACCTAGTACAATTGGGTTAAGTATTTCATCAGCTTATTAGGATTAGGATAATGATACATTAACCTAGTACAATTGGGTTAAGTATTTCATTAGCTTAGTAGGATTTGGTTAAGCATTTCATTAGCTTAGTAGGAATAGGATATGGGTATTATAAATACCCTATCTTTCTAGAGATTTTAAGACATCTTCTTACATTCTATTCTATTCTACTTCTAAGACATTCTAGTTCTAAACAATCATTCTTCCATTAATTCTATTTTTCTTCTTCTATTCATCTATTCTTAAATTCCACAACAAGAGAAACGTTACCTTTCTAAGGAATTCACGCCTAACGCCTACCACACCATTACAAACGTGAAATCTTTATTGTGGTATAACAACAATGTCAATTGTGATTTCCTTCGCACTCATGGGTAACTAAACTTCTCTGTTGGGGTTATGGAAGCCGAATGAGATACTATCTATTGCTGTGAGTTTGTGAGTTCGTGACACGTATGTTTCTTATATCATTATTCTCTTCATCTTAATCTAAATTCTTTGTGGTTGCAAACGCAAGAATACACCAGTATAACATTTAACTTGTTCAAAAGAAAGGTTATCTGTCTGGAAAAGAGATAATGTCAAGGTAGTAGGGTCCCATCCCCTATTAAAAAGTTAGTGCCGTAACTGGATTAACCTCTTGGAGAATTCGTACCGTTAGATACGCTTTAAGCTCGAAAGAGTTAAAGTGAAATAATCCTCGAATAGGTCGAAAGACGCCTGGATTTACCATCGAATACAATTCTCTATAAGCACATGCATGTCTGAATTCAACACACTCATAGTCAATAGAGACGTATAACTCAGAAGGTGGACATAACCCCAACTCCTCAATTCTCATTGTTTACATCTTACTAAAACATTCTTTCTCTTTTTACTTTGCTATTGCCGTTTTTAGCTACTATTTGGTTACATTACTTGCACAACAAGAATCCCCCCTTTTTCGAGACTTTCACTAAAAGTCTAGTAATCTTCACTTACTTGTTGACCAAGCTATTCCCTGTGGGATCGATACCCAACCCAGTTGGGTTCTATATTTTCTAACGACCTCTTTACACTCCTACGAGAGTTGTAGATTGAGCGTTATCAACTATAATGATGGTGGTGTAATGGTGCAAGAAGGGGTTCGTTTGTCTCTTTGTGCGGATATAAAGGATAAGCAAGTGTTAGATCCTATCTTGATGAAAATAAAGAGTGATGTTGGTGGGCAAAAGGTAGTGGTGTTTGAGATCAGTAGTGATGGTACTTTATGGTACCAAGGGAGGTTCTGTGTTCCTAATGTCAATAAGTTACAACAAAGTGTTTTGGCTAAGGAATATGAATCACGCTATGTTATTCATCCTGGCTCGGCTAAGATGTATCATGATCTCAAGGAGATCTACAGGTGGAATGGTATAAAGAGGGATGTGGTTGATTTCATGGCTAAGTGCATGGTGTGTCAACAGGTTAAGGTTGAGCACATGAGGCCAGGAGGGTTTATCAAAATATTGATTTGCTCGAATGGAAGTGGGAAGTTATCAATATGATTTTTGTTACCGGTCTTCCTCAATCTCGTAATCAGTATGATTCAATTTGGGTCATTATAGATAGGATGACCAAGTCTACGTATTTATTGCCAATGCGGACTACCTTTTTTACGGAAGATTATGTGTGGTTGTATCTTCAAGAGATTTTGAAGCTGCATCGGATACTTGTCTCGATTATCTCTGATCATGGTACGCAATTTACATCTCACTTCTGGCAGTTTATCCAGAATAGGTTGGGGACTAAGGTTAGTCTAAGTACTGTTTTTCATCCATAGACAGATGGGCAAGCAAAAAGAACTATTTATACATTGAAAGATATGTTTTGGGCCTGCGTGATTGACTATGGTGGCAATTAGGTTGAGAATTTGACTTTGGTGGAGTTTTCTAACAACAATAGCTATCATTTGAGTATTGGTGTGGCTCCTTTGAGGAGTTGTATGGTAGGAGGTGTAGATCTCTTATTGGGTGGTTTGAGCTTAGAGAAGCGAAAATGTTTGGTCCTGATTTGGTTTAATAGGCGATGGAGAAGGTGAAGGTGATTCTGGATAGGCTTAAAGCTTCCCAAAGTCGTCAAAAGTCTTATGTGAATGTTAGGCATAGGAAATTAGAGTTTGAGGTCGGGATAGAGTGTTCCTTAAGGTGTCTCCCATGAAGAGAGTGGTGCGGTTTGGCAAAAAAAGGAAACTCAGTCCTCGGTTCATTGGCCCTTATGTGATTTTTCGTAGAGTTGGCAATGTTGCTTATGAGTTGGAGTTGCCATCTAGCTTAAGTTTGGTTCATCCGGTCTTTTATGTTTCTATGTTGAGGAAGTGTCTTGGTGATCCTTCTTTGATTGTTCCATTGTAAGGATTGGGTATTTTGGATTCTCTGTCTTATGAAGAAGTCTCGATTGAGATATTAGATAGGCAAGTTTGTCAGTTGCGAACCAAGGATGTGGCTTCGGTTAAGGTTCTATGGAAGAACCATAAGGTGGAAGAAGCTACTTGGGAAGCAGAAGAGGACATAAAGTCCAAGTATCCGTATTTGTTTTCTTCTCCTGGGATTTGTGCGAAAGGTATGTGTTCTTGAACACATCTTTATTTCCTGAGTTTGTTAAAAGAATGATTAACATCTTTACCTCTTTGGTTTAAAACTTTGTTATGGGGATATTTGATAATGCAAATGAATCTGTGTATGGTTACCCATACCTTATCCGTCATTCAGGGATGAATGTTCCTAGTGGGGGAGACTGAAACATCCTGGGCTTTGACCCTTAGAAAATTTCCTGGAAATCCATTCTCCGAACACAATATGACTCATGGGTACGAGCCGTATGCTGGGGTACGAGTGGTATGGTCCTGTAGTAAGCTGACCAGTATTATTTGGAGGGATGGTTTGGGTCACTAGAATGGGTACGACTTAGAGGTGTGAGTCGTAAGGGTTTGGTATGAGTCGTATCAAGGAGTCGTATGGTGGACAACTTTTGATCCTCCAGACATTTTATTCTGCCAGGGATACAAGTCATGGATAAGGATCGTATACTGAGGTTACGAATTGGTTGGATGAGTTGTATACTAGATAATGTCTGATCCAAAGGTTAAGTCCTGCGTACGACTAGTGGAAACCAATCCTAAGGAAGGGAACGACTCGTAAAAGGGTCAGTCGTATCCCTGTGACGGGATTTTGTGCAACTTAAGTGGGGGTATTCTGGACATTTCCCTACTTACCCTAATTAGGACCCATGACTTCTAATACACTTAGGAGGTTATTTACCGTATTATTATATTCATTAACACTTAGAAACTATTCCAAAACATCTCATAATTCTCTCAAGGGCATTTAGAGCAAGGAAGCTAGGGCTTCAACTAAGGGATTGTTCTAGGGCATGTTTTGGTGATTTCTTTCCATCAATTCTTCGGTATAAGGAATGATTCTCTTCCCTCCTTGAAATTTCAACTAAAGGCATTGTTTATATGATTGATTTCATGGTTTTACTATTCAGTGATTATGGTTTTCAACTATTATTTGGGGGGTTTGATATTGAATGCTTGGTTATGGTTTCCTATGGTTTTAATTATGCTTTTATATGCATTAATAGGTGTTTTGGAAAATTGGATTGCATGGTAATGGTTTAATGGTCTTTAGAATTGGTTTTGGTTATATTATGCCCCCAAGATGTTTGATAAAATGCTTATAAAGATATGTTCATTGCATTGACTTCTTTAAATGGAACTCTTGCTTGTTTACAGCTTATGCATGAAACTATAAATCGTTTCAATGGTTTATAAAGGTTAAAGGATAATTGGTTATGCTTGTGGAGAACTTGGAAGTCTCCCAAGAAGTTAATATGGTAAACGAAAAGGGCGCTTGAGAGTCCCCTCAACCTAAATGGTTTTGCTATGGATAAATCTTGCAGGTACGGTTGGTACAATTGGTCGGTTGGTGAGGGACGGTTGGACTCAGTTGGGTCGGTCCCAATTGTGACCCTATCTCAGCGTCTTAATAAGAACAATAACGCTATCTTGTTTTAAGTTCAAAATTCCACCCATCTAAGGTTGTACATAGGTGGTTGGGTTGGGTAACAGAGGGTGGTCCTCGATCCTGATTGGACTAGAGATGCTCATTATGACAAGGACCGGGGTCGGTTCGGGTCTATTGTTTAACAAGCATGATAAGTTTGCGGAGTTAAGAAGTTGAGGGGGACACAATCGTAATGAGCGTCTCATATTAATAACAACCTAAATTGTCCAAGCATTGTTACTAATACTACTATTCTTACAAAATTTCCCCATTTACTTTCTGCCCTTTCCAGCCACATCAGTATTCTCATTATAATTTTTTGTCCTATTCCCTATGGGATGGACCACAACCATGTTGGGTTCTATATTTTACAAGCGATCGAATTATACTTTTTAGGAGGTGTAATTTGGGAATCATCAAATTTTGGCATTGTTACTGGGGAATACAATTGCGGATTGATTGATTGAGGTTTTTGTTTTTCTATTTTTTGCTGTTATTAGGGCATATGCAGGTGCATTGCCAAAACTAGGATAAAGACAACCCCCTTATCTCTTTTGATCACGAGCTTGAACAAAACTTATGATGAATTCATAAGATTGAAGAGTAATAGCATGGAGCCTGGCATAAATGGCTTCAGAATGATCCAAATGCATTGAATCGGCCACCTCCAGCTGGCGTTTATAAAACTATTATGGAAAATATTAACTTATTGTTAGCCGAAGAGAAGGTAGCAGATCATCGAGCAGCACTCGACAAGGATAGACTTAGAAAAGATAGATTTCAACTACCCGCTTATCATTACTTGCCAGTTTATGATGACCCGGATAAAGATTTGGGGTATGTAGAACCGATTGAGATAGGAGTTATCATTCCTCCAAAGTTTCTCCAAGGAATGAAATTTGACATTACGAGTGCAATGATTTAGTTACTTAATCTTAATGGTGTGTCTGTTGGTTTGCCAACTAATGATTAGAACATGCACATTATGAATTACAGTAGGATTTTCACTTTGTATAATCTATTAGGTGTGAGTTAGAAAGCTTTGAGACTCAGTTTTTTTCCATTCTCTCTAATAGGTTAAGTGTTGTTATGGTCAAGAGAACTACCTCGTAGGTCCATTACCTCTTGGAATAAGTTGTGGATACAATTCTTTGATAGATTTTTCCCGCCCTTCTAGAATATTGCAGTTGAATAATGGATTAATAATTTTAGACAATTACATTCAGGGGCACTATACGAAAATTGGTTGAGGTTCAAGAAGAAGTTGATGAATGTGCCCAATTATAGAATTTTAGGGAGTAATTTACTCGAGATATTCTATAGAGCCTTGAATGTAAACACCAAAGTTGTTGATACTATTATTGGTAGGGCTTTCATTGAGTCTTGATTGGGAACTGTAGCGGTAATCATAGATCAGATCACTTAAACCAACCGAGGATGGCATACTCGGAAGGCAAATAAAGGAGCCGATACTTATGCTATTGGTGCTTCCAGTGAGTGGATAGACATAGATGATATAGTGGCTAAAGAGGTGTCACTACTAAGGACTGATATTGGGTTGCTTATGATGTAGTTTTAAACTACGGGAGCAAAAAGGTGAATGCAGTGGGTGCATAAGGTAAATTTGTTAGACATGACGAGTTTGACTCTGAGGATAAAGAAAACAACATAGACAAAGAGATGGTGGGTTTTCAATCCAAGGTCCAATGATCCAGTCAGGATACTTGGAAATCAAGGTAGAGGAATTAAGGTCGGAAATATTATGGGGATAGGTAGAGAGACATAAATAGAGAGTGGGATGGTGACTAGAGGCTAAAGGATGATTATAAAAAAAAGAGTGGTTTGTATGTTCCACCAGGGAACTTTGATGCTCACTCTAGGAAGGAATCATTGCTTGCTAAGCTGGTTAAGGGTTCAGAGAGCCAAGAGAGTTGCCTTAAGGAGATTAAGATAGATATTTTGAGATTAAGCCAGAAATTAGAATTGCATGATACCGCACTTAAGAAGACTGAGCAGCAGTTTGGTCAGATGTCGACTATATTGAATCAGTATCAACCGGGCACTCTTTTGAGCAATACCATTTAGAATCCAAAGAATATCAGTCACCGCTAAGACATCACCACTTAGAGTGATAAGGCTATTATTGATCCACCTATCCTTGTAGTTGATGAGTTAAGGTACGATATTGTTGATGTTGAGGATGCACCCAAAGATGAAATTAAGAATTTGGTGACTATTTGTGAGACGTTACAAAAATCGCTATGTGTAGAGAAATGAGTTAATACTAATATAGGAAAGGGTAAGGATGTCGAACCAATCTTGAAGCCTATTCCACGACCTCCCCCACCTTTTTTCTCAAAGGTTAAATAATAAGAAGGAAGAAGGAAAATATTAGAAATTATGTCGATGTTGAAGGAATGATTGGTGAATATTCGTCTTATGGAATAATTAGAACAAATGCATGGTTATGCAAAGTTCATAAAGGATTTAATGATGTACGAAGAGGGCATTAAGTTTTGGGCCCGCTAATAATATGTACCACTACAGTGTTATTGTTTCCTGATCTATGGTAAAAAAAAAAAAAATCTTAAGGCATTCACTATTCCTTGCACTATTGGGTCCATGAATTTTTCATAAGTATCATGTGACTCGAGAGACAGTGTTAATCTGATGCTTCTAGTTGTTTACAAACAGTTGGGGTTGGGGTCACCTAAGATGACATCTATGAGATTATTGAAGGTCGATCAAACTATGAAGAAATAGGTTGGTATATTGTATGATGTGTTCGTAAAGGTAGCTTCATTCATATTCCCAATTGATTTTCTGATTCTCGCTTATGAGGTAGACTTTAAAATCCCTATCATCTTGGGAAGGCCTTTCCTAGCTATGAGTTGGACATTAGTTGATATGGAGATGGGACATATGATATTCAAACTCAATCTTTGAAAAAGTTACTTTCAGTGTGTGTTAGTTCATACAATATCCCAAAGATGTACGAGTTGTGTCTGTGATAGACAATATAGATGAAGATTCATTGATTGCACCCATTGAGGAGAGACTTGGGGTAGAGGCATTAGCGGTCATAATTATGAACTTTGATAGAGACAATATTGATAATTATGATGAGATAGCGAGAGCTCTTGTTAGCAAAGGTTCTTATTCTTATGCGCCAAAGAAATTGGATCTTTATTTGGAGAATAAAGTGACCCACTAGCTCAGACATCTATTGAGGAGCCACTCATCTTGGAATTGAAGAACCTTCCTCCTCATTTGTGTTATGCATTCTTGGGGGCCAATAATGCCTTACCGATTGGCATTGCTATAGATTTAGTGGATACACTGGTTGAGGCCTTGATTTCAGTTTTGTAGAGGTTTAAATGGGCCATTGGTTGGACTATTATAGATATTATCGACATTCCACATGGAATTTGAAATCATAACATTCAGCTGAAACCAGACTGCGTGACTACCATAGAGCATCAACATCATTTGAATCCACCTATACAAGAGGTGGTGAAGAAGAAGATCATCAAGTGGTTAGATTCCGGTGTGGTTTACCCTATTACCGATAGCAAGTGGGTGATCCCAGTTCAATGTGTGTAAAAGAAGGGTGGGATTACTATTGTCCCTAATGAGAAGAATAATTTAGTACCCATGAGGCCAGTAACGGGATGGAGAGTTTGTATGGATTATCGAAAGTGAAATACTAAGACCGAGAAGGATCACTTTCCCATGCCTTTCATGGACTAGATGTTAAACCATTTTGCATGTCGAGGATGGTATTTCTTTCTTGATGGTTATTCAAGGTATAATCAGATTTCTATTTTCCCTGAGAAGCAAGATAAAACCACTTTCACAGGTCCATATGGTACATTCGCGTTCAAGAGGATACCTTTTGAACTTTGTAATGCTCCCGCCATTTTCAGCATTGTATTATGTCTATCTTTTTTGATATGGTGGAGTATACTATAAAGGTCTTTATGGATGATTTTTCCATGGTGGGTAACTCGTTTAATAAATATTTAGTTCCTTAGCTAATGCATTTTAGAGATATGAGGGGTGCAACTTGGTTCTAAATTTGGAGAAGTGTCACTTCATGGTAAAAGGGAAAATAGTTCTCGAGCACAAGATTTTGAAGAAAGGGATAGAGGTTGACAAGGTTAAAATTGAGATGATTGAAAAATTGCCACCACCTAGTTGTGTAAAAGGTATTCAGATTTTCATGAGTCATGCAGGGTTCAATAGGCAATTGATCAAGGACTCCTCTAAAATTGCAAATCCATTGAGCAAATTATTAGATAAGGAGATTAAGTTTGTGTTTGATGATGCTTGTTTCAAAGACTATGACTGCCTAAAAGAGAGCTTGATTTCTACTTCTATCATTGTGCCTCCAGATTGGACTTTTCCACTTGAGCTGATGTGTGACGCCAGTGGTGTAGCTCTAGGAGCTTTCCTAGGATAAAGACACTAGAAAATACTTCATCCCATCTATTAAGCTATCAAAGCACTCAACCCCGCACAGAAAAATTACACAGAACTGAACAGGAGTTACTTGTGGTGGTGTTTCATTTTGGAAAGTTCTAGTCCTATTTGATTGGGACCAAATTCATTGTGCATACTGATCATGTAGATCTTAGGTACTTTATGGTAAAGAAAGATGCAAGCCTAGGTTGATTCGATAGGTACTATAACTGCAAGAGTTTGACTTTGAGGTAAAGGACCCGAAAGGCACAGAAAATTAGGTTGCAGACCACCTATCCCACCTAGAGGAGGAGGTGATGCTAAAATTAGTGAATGAGCTTGAGATTGATGATATTATTTCTATATAAGCAGGTCTTGGCAGCATCACAAGACTTAATCCCCTGGTTTGCTAATTTTGCTAATTATTTGGAAAGTGTTCTCATCCCAGAAGACATGCTCATTTCAGCATCAAAAATAATTTATGCACGCGCTACAAAAGTTTTTCTGGGATGAGCCTTACTTATTTCTGGTGTGTGCAGATGGTGGGATTTAGTGGTGTATTTTTGAAGTTGAGATGATAAGCATTCTTGAGGCCTATCATTCATCTCTAGTTCGGAGTCACCGTAGTAGTACTGGTACGTCCCATAAAATTTTTTAGAGTGGTTTCTATTGGCCAATGATTTATAAAGAAGCACATGATTATGCTTGAGCCTATGACAAATTCCAGTGGCAAATAAATATCTCATTGATGCATGAGCTCTCCATGACACCTATGCTTCATCTTGAGCTATTTGATATGTGGGGTATTTATTTCATGGGTCCATTTATGCATTTTCATGGCATGAAAAATATTTTACTGGCAGTCGACAATGTATCTAAATGGGTGGAAGCAGTTGCTCTTCCAAATAATGAGGTTCACAGTGTCACAGCATTTTTGAAGAAGAATATTTTTGCTTGGCTTAGTAGTCCACATGCTATTATTATTGATGGTGGGTCCTATTTCTTCAATATTCTATTCAAGGACCTACTTGAGAAATATGTTGTGAAACATAAGGTGGCAATACCTTACCGTGCACAAAAAAGTGGTCAAGTTGAGGACTTCAATTGTGACATCAAGTCTTTTTTGTCAAAGACTATGAATGCCAACCTAACTAATTGGTTAATAAAGCATATGATGCATTTTGGGCCTATCATATAGCTTACAAAACTCCCACAGGTGCCTATTCTTATCAACTTATGTACAGCAAGGCATGCCACTACCGATCGAACTGAGCATAAGGCACTGTGGGCATTGAAGAAGCTAAATCTTGAGTGGAGTGGTGTCGCAAACTTGAGAATGAACAAGATGAATGAGTAAGACTAATTTAGCCTCTGTGCTTATAAATGTTCAGCCTTCTATAAGGAGTAGATGAAGTTGTACCACAACAAGAAGATTGAGAAAAAGGTATTCCAGCCTGGTGATATGGTATTATTATATAATTTGAGACTTTGTTTGTTTCTTAGTAAGTTGAAGTCTAGGTGGTCTAGATTTTTCACCATGGTTAGAGTATTTCTAGATGGTGTAATTAAGCTAAAATGCGATGGTGATGCTCCATTCAAGGTGAGCAGGCACCGTGTTAAGCATTATATGGCAAGCATGAAGGAATTGAAAGTTTGTGAGTATGTTAGCCTTGGCAAAGTCTGAGTAGACAAGGAAGTTGAGTCATGCCACAATGTTAAATCGAGTGCTGTATATATTATTATAGACTCAAATAAAAGGAAAAAAAATGGATTTAGAAGGCTTATTTAAAACAAAAAAGACGTGGGTGACATTATGACTGGGGTGTCAGTTAGAAAGGTCAAAAAATGTTCATTCAATCAAGCAACATTTTTTTTCTTAACTTAAGAAAGGGCCACATCATGCTACGATGTTAAATTAAGTGATGCATTGGAGGAAACCCATTTTTTGTACTTAATAAAGTTATAGGGTAATTTGTGTGCTCAAATGTGCAGGACTGACTATGCAGGATAAGTATCAAAAAAGTCTGGTGTCAGGTCCTAACGAGGGATCCTACAAGTCGTAGGGACACCATACGACACATCACTGAACTCATTGGGGAGAGCAAAAGCTAATGCAACTAGGTAAGTGGTCTATGGAATCCTAACGACTCTTAGAATGAATCATCATCGGTGACTACGACTCCTCACCTTGAGTCGTAAAGACTAAGGCCCCAGGTAAATCCTCACGCTAAACGAAGGAATACAACAACTTGTATCCACAGACTATGAGTCGTTGCTTGAGTTGTAGTCAGTGATAAGTGTCATGGATCTAGTGGACTGACCTAACCTAGTTTACACAAAATAGAAAAGGGAAACTGAAACTCACACTATTCCTTTTCCTTTTTTTGAATGTGTAACTCATTTTATCTTCCATAACTATCTCTACCACTCCTAATACACTTCTCAATATCTTAAATCACCAAATTTAGATTTGAAACTACTCCTAAATACTCTCTTCTTATCAAGAACAAGGCTATGTAAAGTAGAGCATCCAAGCATCTTTTGAATTTGAAGTGAGTATGCAAATACCCTTTGCTAATTCTTAATCATACTTAATCCATTAAGTAAATGTTGCTTGGATTCTTTTCTTAAGCTTGCCTAGGGGTCAAAGTAATTCTATAATCATGAAAAAATAATGGTATTCATATATAATTGGAGTATAAATTAAGTGGAGAATGATTTAAGGTTTAGATTGTGTGTAAGAAAAATGCTAAAGTGGAATTACCCTTATGAAACACAATTGAACATTAAGCATCCTTAACTTTTCATGTTGACAGTCATGATGAACCACGTTATGACTCATAAGGTAACCTATCAAGTCATTGGGTGACTCATAGAAACCATTAACATAGGTTGGGTAAGGATGAAAGTCTTTTGGTCTTACAACTCACACAACGAGTCGTTGTCTCACCCTACGACTCGTTGTGTCAGGACATGCATGACATTTGGATTCTTTTATGGTCACCCTACGAGTTACCTTATGAGTCATCGAGTGACCCAACGACTCATTGGGTGGACTGGTAAGGTCACCAGAACCCCATCCTTGTAGGGCATCATACCCTACGACTATCAGGACTACTCGTAGCCTCTAGCAATGGGTCGTTGCCTGACTTGTAGGGTGCCTAACCAGTGTTAAAATTTTGATCTTTTTCCTTGTTTTTCCTTGATTTTTATATTATCAACAAATTATGTTTATACCTCAAGTATAATGTCACCAAAGAATGACATCGCAAAGGGGGTCAAGAAAATCCCAAAGAAGCAAGCTCAGCCCACTAATCAACTTTAGGACAATCCAATTAATAGCGAGTGCAGCGATTCCGTGGAAGTGGATCCTATATTAGAACTAATGGAACCTAAGAAGTAACTTACCTCAGAGACAGATAGTTAATCCCTAGAAAAAGAATCCAAGACAACTACTACCATATTCCACTCTCCAGTTTGAAGAGGGGAGAGGATCAGAGTCAGGTCCTGATGGGGGTGAAGAAAGAGAAGAAGTGTCTCCAAAAGCATGGAAAATATTGAATCTAGAAGTGAATCAGTACAAAAAGGTTCTGCATTCAGTTCTGAAGAAGCGAAGGGTAGTGATAAGGAAGAGCCGAGTAATAAACCGCCATTAGAGATTCCTCCTCCACCATAGGTCTAGGCTCTATTACAGCTTGAGCTAGCCCCGGGCTTATTATTAATCGGTAGGGGTACCCTGATATGCAGGAACTATTTAAGCGGGATAGTGCAATTGTTCCAAGCACAAGGAAACTAAAGAGAGGTTTCTATCTTAAACCCAAGTTGATGTAGTTGGCATGTCTGGGATGCCTGAGTTCGAGACTTGGTTCAAAAAGTACCATTTTGAGTGGATGATGAGAGCCTTAGGGTGATATAGCCCAAACCTTATTCAGGAATTTTATATTACTTGCCAGATGTATCTGAGGTAGATATATCTATAAGGTTTATCAAAGAAAGGAGGCAATCCATTACACTCCCTAGTGATCCAGTGGTTCGGGTGAATATATCTCCATAGAACATTTTAAAATTCGTACACGAAGCAGAGTTTGGGCTTTCCTCCAACACTTTTGAGATTGATCACCACATTGAAAAATAAAAAAAATGGAGACCAAGCTAATTTGTACGGATGATAAATACATGCACTTAAAATGGATCGCGAGTATCATAGCTACTATACAGGAGGATGTGTCATGGGTTATGGGTCCATCTACAAAGTTCACTATGGCCAGTTTGTGTTTTGCTACTAAGTACTGGAGGACATTGGTTCCACATGGGTTAATCCCGACCATGGGAGTTAATATTTTGAGCCTCGACAGGGCAAATTTGGTAGCTGGTATCATAGAGGGACAGAGATTGACATAGCTAAGAACACTGCAAGGAGGAGCCATGGTAGAACTATTAGTACAGACACCGACCTGACCTTCTTGTGCTTACTGATATGTCTGGATATGCAGGTGTATGTGCTACGAACGTATATTATTTTTTGACGGTCCATCGAACCACTGACTTGGGTTTGATTCTGGACTAGGCCAACACTATATTGAAGCCAAGGTGGGAGAATCACCATTACAGGCAACTTTTCAGTCCAACATGCAGATGGACATTGATAATATGGGTTTTGCCAACCTCGAAGACACTCCAGTAGTGACTGCATGATTTGTACTAAAGGATTCCACTAATGCAACAGGGTCCACTGATTCTAGGATCCCACAGGCCCAAACTCCTCCTTTCTCATGACCATCTACTTTACGTCCATATTCAGGTAGCTATGTTTTGGTATCGCAAGAGTTTTTTATTGGTGTGATAAAGTATTTAGGCACCCTCGAGTGAAAGGTGAAAGATATTAAGAAGGGGTACAACCTTGGGTAAAGAAAGAGATTTGGGGGGTGATGTGGGCACTGTAGACTCGGTTTGGTAGTTTTGAATAGTGCATTAATCAAAAGCTTGTTAGAGTTCAGGCCCCAGATCTGGTCGGCGTTCATGACGAGTTGGACGTGTTATAGGCTGCCATAAACGACATGGCCATAAGTCTATTTCTGGCTTTTTCTTTTATTAAGGATATACTGGTGAAGGACATGCCTGATATTTAGAGAATCAAAGGTAAGGAAAAAAGAGTTGAAGAGGAAGGCAGGGAGCGAGCGAGTAAGATAAGAAAGGAGCTAGAAGAGAGATGAGACATTGGCAGCTCGAGCAGCTAGCCAGCAGCTATCGCAGGACTACTTGACTGAGGTCCATGTGATCGTAGTGGGAGATGTTAGCTCTTGAATATGTGAGATACTAATTACAAGTGTAGGAGATATGACTGGGAGCACAGTTTTACCTCTAGATATCCCGCCACCTTTGAGTGCATCGTCTACTGTCGAGTCATTATATCCCAAATGTACCATACCTACCCCCAAGCCTACATTACAAGCCTAGAATATCCCTTTATTGATCCTAGTCTAACTTTCTAAAAAAACTAAGGTATAGAAAATAAGGGTAAGCCTACGGTATTTTATGCACACAATCTGAACTTCTCTTGTGAATGTGAGTGTCTTCATGTAGTCCCTTGCATTTGCATGCATGATGATACTGTGAGAGTTGGCACTTATTTGTTGTGAGGGTACATGGGTTGTATTGTTAACTGCTTATCTGTTTGGATAGTGTAAATTGCATACGCTTTGTTATTTGTTGCTAAAGTAATGCCATCACTTGATTCTTTTGTGTCATACTATTATGCTCTATAGATCCACAAGTGGTTTTGAAAAGTCAAAAATAGGAGAGGGTAAGTATTTTGAGCAAAATTAAGTTGACTGTCATAGGAGCCTTAGATTCATTTTAGTTAAGCATCATGTTTCTTTGTTATGTGATAGTTGTCTGAGAACATGCAAATGTTCTAAGTTGAGAGTGTTGATGTGTCATGGTTTCAAGGGACTTTCGATGCTTAAAACAAGGGAATTATGCAATTACTTAGGATTTTTGGTAGATGTGATATGTTTTTATATTGGTTTTACAAGAAAAAGGGTTAGAAGTGAGTAGAATGGGACAATGAAAAAAGAGCACCAAAATAGTAGTCTATTGCTAGGACAACCAATCATTAGGTGACACTATGACTCGCGTCCAAATCGTCTCTTGACCAGTGAATTCCTAGAAGAGAAACAACAACGTACACACTAATTACAACTTGTAGAGTCAGACGACTCATAGTGAGAAGTATTCTAAGCAAAAGAGGAACAAGAGTCCTGAAGAGTGTATTTATGATAGTAGTGGAAACAAAGTTGGTGATAAGTCATAGGGTGTGGCTACGACTCGTAATGACCCTAATTTTGAGTATAGAGTTAACGATATGAAGATTGAAAATTTAGTTGGAGATCCTATGAGTCAGTCAACGACTCATCTAGTAACTTGACGAGTCGTCTCCATCCACTTGGAGTCTGGAAGATACAGCTGACAACAAGTCATTGTTAATCTAGACAAATCGTTACCTAAGGCATTGCCACTGCAGACCTTAGTTAGCCTGCTTTGTTTAGGAGAACTGTGATATAACTATAAATACCCATGTGAGTTTTATTATTAGTTTACACACATTATACATTTATTACATTATTTTGAATTCAAAGATACATTTTTTGATCTTGGAATTCTTGTTCTTGACTTTAGTATTTGATATTAACTTTAGATTTTGGTTTTCATTCTTAAATTCTTGTGAGATCATTCATATGTTTTAAATTATGAATCATATATGTGTGCTCCTATCATAAGCAACTAAACCCCATAACTAGGGTTGGGGGAACCCTAATGGATTAACGAACTAGAGAAAGTGCAAAGTCATTCTTGATTGGCGTTCTTGCATGTATTGTGGGTTTTTTTGCTTTGATTGTTTTCTTAATGGTCGCAAACATTACGAACCCACCTGTATCAAATACTAACTCGAGAGAGAGGTTGAGATTAGGAAAAGAAGATCACAACAGTAATTTGAAGTTACCAACCTACATCGAATTAACTTAAAACCGAGAGGAGATAGTTACTATGGGATCTAGGATAAAGGTTAGTAATGCGATACTCTGAGACGGAGAGGAGATGATTGAAATTCACCTAAACCAAAGTCGAGAGGTGGTTAGTTGATACATATCTTGTTAGATTCTACATGCAAGGTACCGAGATAGTTTGACAAGCACGATAAGTCAGCAGAGTTAAGAAATCAGGGGGAACCTAGTGATTGACTCATATTAATAACAACCTAAGTTGTGCAAGAATTTTTAATACTACTACCATTCTTACAAAACCCCTTATTTGCTTTCTACACTTTCCAGCTACTTCAGTAATCTAGTCATAAATTTTCATCCTATTACTTATGGGTTCGACCCCAACCTTGTTGGCTTCTATATTTGAAAAAATGATCACTAATAAAGACAAAACTAATACAGAAAGATAGAGGTGAACTACGAATGTAAGAATGTCCAACCGCTACCTTGAGAAATCTGAAGGCACTTAAAATCAACCAATCAAAGATACACTCAAGGTAGGACCAGCACCCAAAGGGCACAGTTGACATGAGTACAGTCCACTTGTACTCAGTAGGTATCATAGGCCAACCAAGAAAAGTCGTAAATAAAGTATACAAAATATACACTAAGGGCATATCACCTGCAATCAGAAAATGTCCCACAACGGTAGCCCACACTACTTGCACTAACAGTTCTATTATATCCGCATATAATACACAACACACCAAATAGGGATACAAATAAACACATATCACATACAAGTAGGACAAAAGAGGGACATGTATAATCAAGATCATCAAGTATAGTTAAAGGGAGATAGAATAATTAGATGTTAGCAAGTCAAGATATAGAACAAATAGGAATATGACAAGTCAATATGGCAATTCAAACACAACATAACCACAATAAAGAGGGTGCAATGTATATGATGATGATGATAGTGCATGTGATTGGCACACAGCCTTGAGTTTGGCATAGAACCTCAAGTTTGGCACACAACCTTAAGTATGGCACATAACCTTAAGTTTGGCACACAACCTCAAGTTTGGCACACAGCCTCAAGATCACCAATATCCACAAATCTTCTCCAACATAATTCTTCAAAGATGGTCCAGAAATCAAATATCTAACACCAATATCTAGTATTTCAGTGTTTTCAGTATTTCCAAAGCACATACATAGCATAAAACACAAATTAAGTACACATACATGACAAAAAGTATATGTAAAGCAATAAAACAAGCAAGTGAAATGATGTGTATGATGACATGAGAATAACGATGCAATGTTCGCAACCATTCAAAATAAGTATTTCCACCACCAATCCACATGATGTATTTCTACGACCAATCCACATGATGTATTTCCACAACAAACCACAATGTTACAATTCAACAACTACGTGAGCCAACAAGTATGAATATATCACAATACACCGATGGTACTATTTTAGGTATTTCAAGAACACGGTATAGTTATTCGCATATATTCAGGACTATCAACATCACATAGGACTGAGTCACACACATCACATAATATCTCAATTTTGACCATTACATCACATATGGACCCCTACACAAGCACAATACATATATATCCATTTTTCATATTTAGTTCCCTCCCTTAACATGCATTTTATATCAACATTTACTACCCAGTCCAGTCTAAAAGGTTTAAGTCATAACCTACCTCAAAATCTGAAACCAATCCGCTACACTTTGAACCCATGACCTTACTTTCCACGAACGATCCCAAACTCCTCTAAAAATACCAAATATGAAATCTATGCATCAAAATAAAATCAATGACGCCCATATTGACTATTTTTGGCTCGGGCTCAAAACGGACCCCCAGAATGGGTTTTCAAAAATATAACACCTCGAGAGTACACCCTGGACGCCACACAATGCTTACAACTCTGAAGGACCACAAGATAACCCATGACTGATATCTGCTGTGAGCACTGAATAGTAATACTGATATAAATGCAGAATTAGGCTGAATTGCCAAAAGGTTAAAACTCTAAATACTAATAAATAATAACATCTAGTAAGAACATCTGAAAACCAAACACTGTCTAAACTAGTCTAGTCTGAAAGCCTCTAACTGAACTGTCTGAATATGGAGTTTATGGGATAAGCCCCCAACTAACTCCAGCTACTAAACAACTGATAAACTAAAAAAAATCATATCCCCAAAAGATGAGGACTCACTACTAAATCTGCAACTGCTGATTGGATTTGTCTAAATGCGGTCGGAATCTTGAGCATCTGAACCTATGATTTGAGACATCATATCACAAAGAAAGAGTATGCGATTAGTACATGGAACATACTAGTATGCTAGATGAGGTAAGGCTGAATCCAAGGGTTCATATGCATGAACAAGAACTGACTAAATGATATAGAGTAATTGAATATAAGAGTACGTGGATAACTCATACAACTAAAATCACTGAGTATGCAATACTATGCCCATACGTGTATACTATAACTGAGCTTTTCTAAAGATGAATACTGAGTTCTAACAACTTAATAACTAATAATTTGATGTTACAGATAACTGAATTACTGATACTGATTGACTGTGTCTGACAGTCTTGATTCTGTAGAACTAAATTGAATCCTAAACTGAGACTAAAACTAAGACTGTAGGAGGTTATCATCAAACCGACATGCCCCAAATCTGAGTTGATAGGGGTCCAACCTGTGACCCCAGTTGTAAGGGTGCTAATACCATTCCACAAGTACTAACATTGGAAAACCATGATGCCAAACCTAACTAGCGGGCGACACCTGGGCGGAGCCAAGCCTAATCTAACAGGTGACCCCTGGGAGGTAGTCAAGCCTAGTCTGATGGGTGACTCCTCATCCTGTGCTGGCTACGCAGTTCTGGAGTACAGGTACTACTATTAACGACTCTGCCTCTCTAACGGGGAAGTCATCATCCCTACACTCGCTCGATGCTAAATCCTACTCCCAACTGAAAGACACTGAACTAAGTATACAAAACTGGACTGGACTGATACTGAGTTTTCTGAGTTTCCCAGAGTTCTGTAACTGACTGAGTTCTACTGAGTTATGTAGCTGACTGAATTCTAAACTAATTGTGACATGAATGATACTATTCTATAACTAACACTGGCTCTAGGTAAACAGCTAGATTGTCGGGTATTAAATACCCCCAGGACTCGATAGCATAAAAAGTAAAGCATCACATGATCTTGCAAAGCATAACAATGTACACATGTTCATATTTCATCTATAGAGACATTTTATCAAACACTTGTAGGGCATAAGCTTGTACATATACTAACATGTCATGATTTCATTACTTTATTCACATGGACATTCTATCAACCACTTGAGGAGCACAACTCCATGCACATAATCATGGATAACATATAAACATGGAAACTACAATGCCCAAACTTACAATTTCAAGGGTTTAGCATGCAATTCATATAATTCCCTATAAAATACTAATATAATTTTGTGAATCTTATAATAATCATGGATTAAACCCAATTAACATCATAGACACATTAATCACTTTTTAAATTCAAGGGTTTATTAAGATAATCACATATTCATCACACATGTTATTCAATTTCATGAACTTGCACTTAAATCATGGATTTAAAATCCAACTAATATCATGAACTGGAATTTAATTCAAACATGGAAATTCATAATTCAACAATCTTGTAGTTTAAGAAAAATGGATTCGTGGACTCTATGGGTGAAAGAACCCATAGATGAACACCTAACATACCTTGGATTTTCAATTCTTGAAGACTCTTGAAGGAATTCTTAGGCTTGTTCTTGCTTTCTTAAAGCTAGGGGTTGTTTTCTTGAGAGAAAATATCTTTTTGATTTGGGGAAAACTATTAAACAATGAATTGAAAATATTTTTCGGGCTTAAATATCACACCTGGGCGGATTAAAATTATGGGAAAGGACCAATTTAACCTAGACGAAACTTTGGATTTCCATCAAAAATTTCTGAAATTACCCCGTGACGCGACGCGGCGCTATCGCGCCGTGTCACTGGAAATTGACATCTGAGAATTTGGCCTAAGGCACGATGCAGTATAATCGCAGTCCCTCACTGGAAACTAAAAACTAGGAACTGGGAGATCAGCGCAATGCGGTGGTATCAAAACAGAATACTGGAAAATGACAATTGTGAACTGAGCCTATGGCGCGATGCACCAATATTGTGATGGAGCACTGGAAAGTGACAACTGTTGAGTCCCTATCTGATGTGCTGCTGAATTTTGAGCGTGAGGAGGCTGAAGAACATGATGAAACCGTTTGTTCTCTAATAGGAATAAGGTCCTATTCTCATGCTCCTAAGAAGCTGGACCTTGATCTTAAGAATCAACCGTCAATAACAGCGAAGACTTCCATTGAAAAGCCCCCAGTGCTAGAATCGAAAGAGCTCCCCAATTATCTAAGGTATGCATGCTTGGGAAGTAGAAATACACTTCCGGTGAGTGTGACGGATGATTTAAGTGAACAGCACATAGAGGCTCTCATCTCGGCTCTGAAGAAATACAAGAGAGCTATGGGTTGGACTATTGATGATATAATTGGTATCCCTCTTGGGATATGTACGCACAAGATTCATCTCGAAGGAGATTGCATGCCTACAAGTAAGCATCAGCGTCGTCTGAATCCATTCAGAAAATGATGCCCCATCTATCTCGATGAAGTCTAAGTAATCGAGATAGCTATGTCGTGCCGCGACAATAAATCAAGCGCTTGGTGGGAGGCAACCCATCGTTTTTAATTATTTTGTTTTCTTAAGACTTTGTCGAGCCACGAACAAAACTAAGGCGCCTGATGGGAGGCAACCCATCGTTCTAATCGTTTTTGTTGTTTTTGAGTAAATGTAGGTGCAAGAGGTGTAAAGGAGGAGATTGGTTTCAAATTTTGATTTGGAAGTATTGCATGTTGAAGGTGGTAAGTTAGGAATGAAGAAGCAAAAGTCTATGGGTTAGGCATTACCTATGAAAATATAGGCAAAGAACAAGGCAAGGCCTATGTAAATATAGGCCACGAACAAGGCATGGCCTATGCTATGGCCTAAGCTCTCAGATTCTAGAGTGCCATAGCATAGGCGCCGCATCTGCTCAACAATTCCATAGCATAGGCGCCGCCTATACAAAGGCATTTTGTCTCTGAATCTAGTATGTCATAGCATAGGCGCCGCCTATGCTTAACAATGCCATAGCATAGGCGCCGCCTATGCCAAGCATAGGCAAAGCATTAGGCGCCGCCTATGGTCCCTTTTGGTCTCCAAATCCGATTCTAAATAGGTCAAAACCCGACCCAAGATTGTCCTATAAATAGAACCTTAGTCTTAGAACAAAAATACATTGCAACATCACCCTAGGCGCCGCCTACCTCTCCAAAATCTCTCAAAAATTTTCCTTTTGCTCTTTTACTTTGCAAGAACATCTTCCGAGGCCATCAACCAAGTAAGTACTTCTTTGTTCTTCTTTTATATTCCGTAAGTACTACACTACTACGCCTATAATGAATTTTTAATTCTTGAAGTAGTATTGGTGATTTGAATGTGGTTAATTTGTTGTGATACATCTAGTTGAGTGAAAGAATACGTGTGGGTGTTCTTGATTTTGTTTCGACTTGTATTTGATTGTTATACACTGTCATACTTTTGCGGAGTCAACATGGTGAAGTTAATTGCATAATCTTCAAAATTGAATGCTTGAATGTTTGAATGACTCGTTCATCGAGATAAAGATCATGATTGAATACAAGCATGAGACGTTGTGATTATTTCTATGCCATAACTTGATACGATCTCTATGAAGTAGTCTTGTTCAAAAAGTGCATTAGTCCAAACATGAAAGTATGATCAAGATTACATGAAATAGAGTTGGAAAAGATAGTTAAGACGACATGAAAGTATGACTGTGCTGAACATATGGTTGGAACATATCGCCCAAATGTATGACGATGAAGTCTGAGTAGTCGACATCACTCACTTAATTAGTCTGTGCCAACAACTTAAGTGTGGGGTGGTATCACCACTGTTTGTCTGTCGATTGTATCTACCAAGATGAAGCTAACATGACTATTATTTTAATCGCAGGTACAATGGCACCAAAAGCACGCCAAGCAAAAGACAAAGCAACCACCTCACAGAAAGACCAAAAAAGGGGACGAAAAGAGCAAGCTGAATCCTCCTCGCTGCGAATACCTCGCCGTATGTTTGGGAAAAAATGGGTCCTAGAGGAGGAAGCAAAGGAGTGGTACAAGAACAATAAAATAAACAAATATGTTCATGTGGAGTTGATACAAAAGGAGAGCCTAGAAAAGAAAGAACCTCGCATCTTGGCTAAACTCATGGCGCTACATCTTGACTTCATTTTCTGAGATATGGGAGAATGTAATCTTGATCTAATGCGTGATTTTTATGCCAATTGGTCCCCAAAGACTACAGGGAGTGAAGTAAAGATTCGGGGACAAGTTTTGCAACTGAACGCGGAATTCTTCAACTCTTTTCCAGGCTTGCCAACTGTAGATCCATCACCACTCAAGGAGCTTTATCGCAGACCTCCATACAGGGCAATCAGACACACACTATGCGGAACAAGATCAATGGCACGGTGGAGTCGTCACAAGGATACCGGTCGGCATAATACCTTCCCGTATGCCTCCTTGAACAGAGAAGCTCAGATATGGTTGCGGATAGTCAATTTTTGCCTGATTCCAGGGTCACAGTACACAAATATCACACGATATAGAGTGTGCTTGATGTACGCATTGATGACGAATGTCCCTATCAATATTGGGGCAATTATTCGATCCACAATGCGTAAGGCTAGGCTGCACAAGAGGTCCCACTTCAGCTTTGGCAATCTGTTGATTGCAATATTGAGGAAGGAGGACATCGAAGAGGAACCGGCTGATCATAAGCTTCCACACAACCCGAAGAAGGTTGACCTCACAAAGGTTAAAGATGTTGAATCCACGCATGGCATCAACCTTACCACTGCAGAAAGGCATGCTCGCGACGAAAGCTTCTTCCGTCATTTATATGGCATGACGAGGTTTACCATGATGAGCGGGGGTTGTGTCCCAACTGCTGCAGAGCTCCAACAGTTGGATTATGATTACCCAATGAATGAACATGCGAGGTCTATGTGTGGAGTAGGTGTATACTTTGAGGAACCTCTTGATGACGACATGCCAACCGATGATGATCGACGAATGCCAAACTCCGACATGGAGGAGAACTCTGATGACGACGACTCTGATGATGATTCCGATGCAGGGGTATGACCCCAGACATAGAGGATGAGTCCGACAAATCAGGTTCTTCTCATTTATTTTTCACTGAGGGTAGTGTGTCCCGTCTAAGTGTGGGGTGCTGGTATTTGTATGCTATACTTCTTTGTCTGTATTTGCATTTATTCTAGTTCTTGTTCGTTTTAATTAGTCGTAACTAGTTAGTTTAATTTTAAATTTTTTTTGCATGAAATTGTTCTGATAGATGGCATGGTATTATGACAAGAGTTTGTGCTAAAATCATTGCTATTGAGACGTTTAGGCTCCAAGTGTGACTCACTGTGTGATATTTGTGTGGTTTAATTCATTCATCTGTCGGGTCAAGAGTCTATACTGCTCTCAATAAAGTTTACCATGTGCCTTGTGTGTGTGAGGATATAGTATATTCTGGGTTGTGACTGATGCTAGAACTTGCCTGGTGTGCGTGTAAAGCGAAATAAAGAGTGCAAGTTTAGGAGATGATTTAGGCATTTCTTTGGCAACCTGTATTTGTTTACCTTCCTTTTACCTACCCATGGACATTATCTTAGTTAACCCCCTTTGAGCCTTTAGCCATTTTCTTTGACAGCCTCATATGTAAGCCGAATCCATTTTTTTTCAAGACCATAATTTGATCCAAATTCCTAAGTACTTTAAGTTGTGAAGTCATGTGACAAAATAAGAGTAAATTGGGTGAGAGTGATGCCTTAAAGTGAATTGGTACTTGAATTTGTTATGAAAAAAAAAAGTGGCTATCATATAGGTATGTTATAAAAAAAAAGAAATAGAAAAACAAAAAGATAAATTGTGTTTATGATTAAATAAAAAGATAGTTATGCTTGAATGGCAAAATAGGTGAAAAGGGGTGATAGATGAAAGAAAGGTAGCAGGGTTGATTAAAAGAGAGTGTTAATGGCATAATGTGATGTAGTAAAGCGCTTAAGAACTTAGTCACTATTTCTGGCCAAAATAGTCCTACCCGTCCCTTAGCCTACATTACAACCCGTAAAGACCTATTTGATCCTAAGCTTAGCATTCTGATATTAGTAGAGCATTACACTAAGGGTAAGCCTATGGTCATCAGTTACAACATATGAATTCTTTGTGAGAGTGAGAGCAAGGATAATCTTATACCCATGTTCTGAACAATGCAATATTTAAGAGTGATTATGGGTAATATCTTATGTGAGACACACATGGTTGATGAGTTTTGGGTAGTCTTGTATGATTCTTTGTGGCTTAACTTGTGGATACGAATTAACCATCATCACGAGTCTATATTAGAGGTTGAATTGTTTCTAGAAGTGATTAGAAAACTACTCTTTGTTAATAAGTGTTGTGCATGTCTTGATGAATATTTTGTGTTGTTACTGTGAAACCCTAAGTAGATGTTTATATGGACATGATATATTGTTCGAGGACTAACAAAGCTTTAAGTGTGGGGTGTTGATGATAGGAGTATTTACACGCCTAAAGCACCTTAATTTACCCATATTTTAGCTAAGTTTTGAGAACAAAATATATAATTCATGCACTTTTAGTCCTTTTTCCTGTAAGTGAGCTAACAAACGTGATTAGCAAGTTTTCAGGTATAAACGATGAAGATTCCAGCACTTTATGGATAACTTGACGCCCAAGGAAGCTTCACGAAAGAAGGAAAGCAGCGTTTGGACGCCTATGGACTGAAAGTGATGCATGGATAATTTGTCCCGGGCAAAAACAGCATTTCTAAAGACTTTGGGGATCAGCAGTAACTTAGTAGGATTAGGATAAGGATGCAGTAACCTAGTAGGATTAGGATAAGTACGCAGTAGCCTAGTAGGAATAGGATATGGGTGTTATAAATACCCTATGTTGCTGAAGTTTTTATTATTATCTCTCTCCATTCGAATAATTCATTCAACTCTTACAATTCGATTCACTCATTAATTCAAGTATTTTCCATTCGACTTTTGCTACTACTTCACATTACAATATTCTGTAAGTTTTAACAGAGAAACACGACTCTCTTGAGAAGAACGGAAGGAGCAAAAACGTCCAACCCTAGATGACGTTTATCACTTCCATCGCCAAGACTATCCTAAGTGGTGGTATGATGATTATATCTATTGTGATTTCCGTTGCGCTCATGAGTAGCTAAACTTCTCTGTTAGGGTTATGGAAGCCTTATGAGATACTATCGGTTGCTATGAGTTTGTGAATTTTTGATACGTATGCTGCTTATATCATTACTCTCTTAATCTTAATTGAATTCTTGTGGTTGCAAACATTTAGAATACGCCAGTATAGCATTAACTTGTTCGAAAGAAAAGTTACATGTCTGGAAAAGAGAGAATGACAAGGAAATAGGTCTACTAAACCTTGTTTAAAAGTTAGTGCCGTAACTGGATTAACCTCTTGGAGAATTCGTACCATTAGTATACGCTTTAAGCTCGAAAGAGTTAAAGTGATATAATCCTTGATGGTCGAATGACGCTAGGATTTACAGTAGAATACGAATCTCTATAAGCGCATGCATGTCTGAATTCCGCATAACTCATAGCCAATAGATACGTAGAACTCATAAGGTGGACATAACCCTAACTTAAAATTCTCATTGATTAAAACCTACCAAGCATTCCGTTTTTACTTTGATTTTATTACTTAACGTCACAATCCAAATCCCCCTTTTTTTCATACAATTTTCGACTAACAGTCTAATAATAGTTGCATACTTAGTTACCGAGTATTCCCTGTGGGATTCGACACCCAACCCAGTTGGGTTCTATATTTGACGACAACCGCTTACACTCTTACGAGAGCTGTAGTTTGAGCGTTATCACTGGGCCCTGTGATGCGTTGACGTTTCAAGTGGTACACTATCTTACAAAAATGGCTCTAACTCTTCACCCGGGTAACGGATTTGGTATATTTTATATCGTTGGAAAGATAATTGAATTTCCCACGCAATGGCAGGCTCTAAACTGAAAAAAACTGAGTATTTCAAAAAATATTTATAGAATAACTCATGGACTGAGAGTTAATTTAAGCTAGGGAAATACGGGGTATTACAATATCTCCCCCTTGGGAATATTCATCCTCGAATGAGGCTGATTAAGCTGAGGAATGTTAATAGACTGGGTTTACACACTAAACATACATAACTAAAACCTGACTACTTGACTAAAACTACTGGTACGCTGAGTTTACATACTGACCATGCATATCTGATGCATGAAATACATGACTGAACTGATTCATGAATGCATGACTGAATATGCAACGGTAATGGATACTAAGTTTATAACTGTAACTGGATCTTGGAACTGAGTAAATCTAAGGAAGACCATCACCTTAAGCTGAGAATACTAATAAACTTGAGATCATTTACTGAACATGTATTAACGGGAACATAAGAACATGACTGGGTCTGAAACATGATACATGAACTTAATATCATGAACTGAATTGATTCCTTGAATATATATATCATGCCATGGGAATGTTCATATGGCTGAGATTGGAATGAAAGAGTCAACTTATGAGTATCCGTTACTCCAAATTAGATTCGTTATGCAAAGAGGATCTAAAAGGTTTAGGACATGAAAGCTCGGGGGATATAGTGCATCTCCCCCTTAGGACATTATGTCCTTCGAAGAATGTTGACTTAGCTGAGATACTGAGGAAAAGCTGAGATGATACACGGGGCACCTATGAACTGAATCGTGACTGAGTATTTGGGATCTGAAACTGAGGCACGACACATGAACTGGGGGAAACTCATAACTACTAGGATGCTCCATCTTGGAATGGGCATATTCGAGAGACTTCGGATAGGGCGACTGGGTGGAAAGATGGGAAACCATACGAACTTGTCTATCTGGCTGCTAAACTGAATTTCTGGCTTTACGGACTAACTCATACTAAAAGCTTATACTCAACTGGAGCATTTCTTGACACTCTTTCTATAAATTTCTACTGACTTTAGGGAGCAAGGAAATCTTGGCATGATCGAAATGAGACATCTGAATAAGAAATCACATGCCTAAAATTTTGTAATATGGGCACTAATAACTCTACCTACTGAGGTCTGATCTTGACTGAATTCTCCCACTATGTTAAAGTCTACTTAAATCTTCAAAATACATTTAGCCCCTCACACATCATTATGACATTCAAGCCTATCTTCAAAACTACAGCCTCGTGTAAAACTAGCAAGCAACAATTTTTTCTCAACATGAAACACTTACTCTTTCCCTTCTAAGCAACTGCTCATCACTACATCATTTCATAAGGAGAGTTCACTGAAGGTTAAAACATGGGGACCTGAAGCATGAATGAACACTATACTGAACTTGACACTTAACTGAGGCCTGAGGAATAGAACGTCAATAACTTGGACTTTATTAAGATATCTAAACTGAGGATATACATGACTAAATCCAAATTTAGCTGATCATTAGGAGTATAGCATAAGTCATGGAAACTAAGCACACTGTAAGGCATGAGTACATGAGTCATAAGCTGCATAACCTGAGTTTGGAGTTTTTGTGTTCAGGAAACGTGATTCGTAACACTGAGTGAACTGGAACTGCTCATACTAGGAACTGTAAGTGTACATGATTTTCGATAACATGCACAAATACGACCTATGATCATAGAGCTGACATGTACTGTGTGAGTAGATATTGTGATAGCTGAAGTGCAAAACTTTGCACTAAGGTAAGGACAAGTTGGGCATCAACCTCTCCCACTACTTCTCTACACATACTGACATTACTACTAAAATTTGAAAGTCTAACTTGGTTACTTGTTCTACCATCTCCCCCTTATCTTAAAGCCATTATTCTAAGTATGTGAACCTCTTAATAAACTCTAAATCAAACTAAAACCACTTTGCTTAGGAGTCTGATATATGATAATGCTCATAAACACTAAACTCATTCTTAAGGACTACCCGTGACAATGTAAGGTCCACTACTAGTAATTCCTTCTAATACATGATTCTAACACCATATAGCAACCTCAACATTGACTAATTTAGAGTTCTCGACTTCTCTTACTAGTAGCTCAATCTAGAGATTCAAAATTAAATCAACTAAAACTGAGGTACTACTCCTTCATTCAAGGACTGGTTCATCAAGAAACTGAAACTAAACGACTCAATTACTGACCTCAACTAAAGGGATTTTTGAAATACTATAACCAAGCAACTTTTGTATACTTGTCTGGATGGAATAGATTTACCTACAGGGGTAGGAAGTAAGAAAGGTTCTGTTAAGATTTCTAGTCGACCTAAAGTTGACTGCTATGCAAGGAGTTACAAAAGACAGAGAAACTCCTGGACCTAATAAGGCATGAATATGTAAATGGAATATCTGTAACATACCAGTGACCGTATCAAGAGAACTTTCCTAATCTTATCTGGACTAAAGTGCATAAAGTTTGTTTGGACGTTGCCCACTGGCGGTACTGGAAGTGGCACCCTGCTGATTCAAGTAATCAGACTGAGCTCAAGAACGGTTGTACTGACCCTGTGAACCTGACTGAGGACAATTCCTCACTCTATGGCCTAGCTTGCCACACCCGAAACAAACATCACTACTAGCTCTACACACTCTCTTATGGTTCTTACCACATTTTCTGCAAAGTGAATTAGTACGAACACCCTTCCCAATACCTTATGACTTAGAACCTGGTGCTTCATATCGATTGTCATTCTTAGACTTAGGCACTGGCGGTCTGACTGAAGGCGGAACTGGGGCTGAGAATTTTTTACGAAACTGGAAATAGTTAACACCCTCTGACCTTGGCCTAAAACCACTTGTTCTGACTCTCTTATTTTTTTTATCTTTGTTCCTATATTTCTCCTCCTTGTTTTGTTGAGTATGAACCCCAAGCCCAGTTAGGACAACAGCCTGAAGGTTGTTCTGAGCAACTACTAAATTGGCTAAAGTGGTAAATGCAGCTCTGAATTCTGCATGGGAGACATGCTCAGTCAGGGGATCTGCCTGAACGGGTGGAGGGGATGGCTGATTTCTAGTTCTTCTTCCATTAAGCTTTTTAGGAGGCATGTTCTGTAATCGAAAGGAAGAAAAGGATTAGACTGAAAATTTAACTAAAGCTCATGCTCACTCGCAGGACATGAATACTTAAAGAAGGGAAACTTTTCCAAAAACATCTCATAGCCTCTTGTCCATAAGTGTGACGCGTTACACACCCATGCACAAGACTCTACTTGATGCGGCATTTAGACTCCCTAGGACTCTGTTGAACCTTAGGCTCTAATAACAATTTTGTAATGCGTCAAGAGTACGCCCTAGATGTCGCACAGTGCTTATGACCCCAAAGGACCACAAGTTAAACCATGACTGATATCTGCTGTGAGCACTGAATAATAAGACAGAAATAAATACGAAATTAGGCTGAATTTCCATAAGGTTCAAAATCTAAATACTGATAAATAATAACATCTGGTAAAAATATCTAAAAACTAAACACTGTCTGAACGGGTCTATACTGAAAGCCTCTAACTGAACTGTCTAAATTGGAGTTGATGGGACACGCCCCCAACTAACTCCAACTACTGAACTACTGATAAACTAAAATAAATTATATCCCCGATAGATGAGGACTCACTACTAAATCTGCAACTGCTGACTAGATCTGTCTAAATGTGGTCGAGATCTTAAGCGTTCGAACCTATGATATGAGACATCATAGCGCAAAGAAAAAGTATGCGGTCAGTACGTGGAATATACTGGTATGCTAGATGAGGTAAGGTTGAATGCAAAGGTTCATATGCATGAACAAGAACTGACTAAATGATATAGAGTAACTGAATATAAGAGTACATGGATAACTGATACAACAGAAATCACTGAGTATGCAATATTATGCACATACGTGTATACTATAACTGAGCTTTTCTGAAGCTGAATACTGAGTTCTGACAACTAAATAACTGATAATTGAATTACTAATACTGATTGACTATGTCTGACGGTCCTGATTTTGTATAACTGAACTGAACTGAGATTGAAACTGAGACTGTGGGAGTTAATCATCTAACTGTCATGCCCCAAATCTGAGCTAATAGAGGTCCAACCTATGACCCCAGTTAGAAGGGTGCTAATACCGTGCCACGGGTACTTACACTGAAAAACCAGGATGCCAAGCCTAACTGACGGGCGACACCTTGGCGAAGCCAAGCCTAATCTAATGGGTGACCTTTGGGAGGTTGTCAAGTCCAGTCTGATGGGTGACTCCTCATCCTACGCTGGCTACGTAGTTCTGGAGTACTGGTACTGCTACTAACGACTCTGACTCTCTGATGGGGAAGCCATCATCCCTGCACTCTCTTGGTTCTAAATCCTACTCCCAACTGAAAGACACTGAACTGAGTATACAAAACTGGACTGGACTGATACTGAGTTTCCCTGAGTTCTGTAACTGACTAAGTTCTACTGAGTTATATAGCTGATTAAATTCTAAACTAATCGTGACATGACTGATACTATTCTGTAACTAACACTGGTTCTAGGTAAACAGCTAGATTGTCGGGTATTAAATACCCCCAGGACTCGATAGCATGAAAAGTAAAGCATCACATGATCTTGCAAAGCATAACAATGTACACATGTTCATATTTCATCTATAGAGAAATTTTATCAAACACTTGTAGGGCATAAGCTAGTACATATACTAACATGTCATGATTTCATCACTTTATTCACATGAACATTCTATCAACCACTTGGGGAGCACAAATTCATGCACATAATCATGGATAACATATAAACATGAAAACTATAATGCCCAAACTTACAATTTCATGGGTTTAGCATGCAATTCATATAATTCCCCATAAAATGCTAATCTAATTTCGTGAATCTTATGATAATCATGGATTAAACCCAATTAATATTATAGACACATTAAGTACTTGGTAAATTCAAGAGTTTATCAAGTTAATCACATATTCATCACACATGCTATTCAATTTCATGAACTTGCACTTAAATCATGGATTTAAAACCCAACTAATATCACGAACATGAATTCAATTCAAACATGGAAGTTCATAATTCAACAATCTTGTAGTTTTAGAAAAATCGATTTGTGGACTCTATGGGTGAAAGAACCCATAGATAAACACCTAACATACCTTGGATTGTCAATTCTTGAAAACTCATGAAGGAATTCTTAGGCTTGTTCTTGATTTCTTAAAGCTAGGGTTTATTTTCTTGAGAGAGAATATCTTTTTTATTTGGGAAAAACTATTAAACAATGAGTTCAAAACATTTTTAGGGCTTAAATATCACACCTGGGCGGATTAAAATTCTGGGAAATGACCAATTTAACCCTGGACAAAACTTTGGATTTCCGTTGAAAATTTCCGAATTTACCCCCGGGCACGACGCGGAGCTATCGCGTCGTGTCACTGGAAATTGACATCTGAGAATTTGGCTTGTGGCGCGATACAGCACAATCACGGTCCCTCACTGGAAACTGACAACTGAGAACTGGGACATCAACGCGATGCGGTGATATCGCGATGGAATACTGGAAAATGATAATTGTCAACTAAGCCTGTGTCGCGATGCGCCAATATCGCGATGGAGCACTGGAAAGTGGCAATTGCCATTAGGCTTGGCTCCGTGAAGCGCTAAGTTTCTAGGTGGTACACTATCTTACAAAAATGGCTTTAACTCTTCACCCGGGTATCGAATTTGGGCGAATTTTATATCTTTGAAAAGCTAATTAAATTTCCTACGCAATGGCAGGCTCTAAACTTAAAAATACTGAGTATTTGAAAAATTTTATATAGAATAACTCATGGAATGAGAGTTAATTTAATCTAGGGAAATGCAGGGTATTACAAAAAAAAAAGGCAAAATCATAACTTTACTTCAAAACGCGTTTTTCATATTTTTAGGAATCTACATCTGAAAAACCAAGTCAAAAACAAGGTTCAAATCAAAGAAAAACCATTTTTAAGCTTTACCGGTTAAAATCTTTGAAATTCGAATTAAAGTCAATAATCGACGTTGTTTAAAGGTTAAATTGATGAAAAACTAGTAAGATAAAAGCATTATTCAAGTGAAAAAGAGTGAAATTAGGGTTTAAAATCAAGCTCTAAGATTTTCTGAAATTTTGAAAAATTAATCAAGAAATTACTAAGAAAAGGGTGAATTCTTACCTTAAGTCTGTAATAAAACCAAGAAATAGATGTTAATCTAGCTTCTCAAGCTCCCACAAACTTTACTTTTAAGCTCCCACACAATTTTAGGGTTTAAATCTCAAAAGGTAAGATGTAAAATGAGAAAAATGGCCAAAAAGAAGAGAAAATCTACAATTTATAGCAGAAAATCTGCTATAGCAGCAGTTTTTTTTTATTAAAGTCAATTCGGACTTCGATGGGGTGTCCGAGATTCATTCGGAGTCTGATATATCCAAATGAACTATGCAACCATATTAAATTTGATGTTACGGATGCGTTGGCGAAGTCGTATTTTAAAATAAACATCATTTTTAAAAAGTTGACCCCCGAAATTCGAAATTGCAATTTTTCAAACCAATGGTCGATATGAGATTTAAAAGTCGTAAAATCACACAAAAAATCCTACCGCCCTAAAATCGACATTTCAGATCTGTTAGTGAAGTCAAATTTTCCATTCGAGGTCATTTCAACCAAATGTGGGTCCCAAGCCCATATTACCAATTTTCCAACATTTTGACCAATAGGTCGAAATGAGCTCGGGTGCACCGAGACCCAAACCAAGGATCTACCTAGCCTAAAATTGATATTTCGGAGCTGCTGGCATAGTCCATTAAGCCATCCATCACACAAATCAGAAGATATCCACCTAAGTCCAAAATAAAGCTCTAAAAGTAATCAAAAACCACAATATCGCATAAATGGTACCAAATGCATCAAAAACCATGCCAATCACCCCCACACTCCAAAAATACCATAATGCAACTATAGGGAGGGATAAAATAGTCAAATCACATAGAGAAACATAATTCATAAATTTTATCAAAAAGTTGGTTGTTACATCATCCACCACTAAAAATCTAGTTCGTCCCCAAACTAATGGCAAAAGAAATTCCTGAATCAACAAAGAGCTGGGGATAAGAACTACGCGTATCTGACTCGACCTCCCAAATAGCCTCATCTATAGGTCTATGTCTCCATTGAACCTTAACAGCAAGGATCACACTAGAGCGCAAAAGCCTAACATCCCTAGCCAAAATAGAGACCGACTCCTCAACAAAGGATAACCACTCATCTAACTGAACTGACTCCCAAAAAATAATATGAAACTCATTTGGGATGTAAAGACGAAGCATAGAAACATGAAAAACTGGATGAAAAGTTGATAGATCAAGGGGCAAAGCCAACTCATAAGCCAACTCACTAACAGTCCGGAGAATCTCCAATGGACCAATATACCTGGGGCTAAGATTGCCCCTTTTCCCACACACCATTCTTGACTGAAACTCAAAGGAAAACAGGATCACCAAAACCAAATCTCAAGGCAAGAAGTCTACGATCAGTATAGCACTTCTACATACTCCGAGTCGCTCTAAGTCTATCCTGAATGACCCAGACTTTATCAGAAGACTCACGAAGCAAGTTCGTACCTCGAGGTCTCACCTCTGAAACATCAAATCAACCCAATAGAGAGTGACAATGCCTCAAAAAAAATTCAAATCAATACTGGAATGGTAGTTGTTGTTATATGCAAACTCTGCTAAAGCCAAATGTTGCTCCTACTAGCCAAAGAAATACATCACGCATGCGCGGAGCATATCCTCCAAAACCAGAATAGTCTGCTCTGACTGACCGTCAGTCTGGGGGTGAAATGTTGTTCTAAGATTAACCCGAGTACCCAATTCTACCTAAACACCATGAAGACGCACAATCTCATAAATGTAGACACTGGCCAATCTCTCAGCACTAAATAAGATTTGAATTAGAATAAAATAAGCTGACTTGGTCAATCGATCCATGATGAAACAAACATTGTTAGACCCATGAGATGTACAAGGCAAACCAGTCACAAAGTCCATAGTGATCCGTTTCCACTTTCACTCGAGAATGGGTAACCTCTGAAGCAACCCACCAGGCCTCATATGCTCGGTCTTCACCTACTGACAACATAGGCAACTAGCCATAAAATCTGCCACATCTCGCCTCATACCACCCCACCAATAATGCAACCTCAAATCACGATACATCCTAGTCACACCTGGATGGATAGAATATTTGGAACAATGGGCCTCCTCCAAGACCAACCTAATCCAATCACTCACTCTCGGTACACAAACTTATCCCCCAATCCTTCAAACTCTATCTGAATCAAGTGAGGCTTCCTTAACCTCCCCACTCAACACCTCATCTCGAATCAATCTCAACCTAATATCATCAAACTGATGACCTCGAATCTGCTCTATCAAAGAAGATCTAGCCTCCACAAATGCTAAAATAGGCTCAGGTATTAAAATATCAAGCCTAACCATCTGGTTAGCTAAAGACAGAACCTCTAATTCTAAAGGCCTCTCCTGGATCAAAAGATGTACCAAGCTACCCATGCTAGTCGACTTCTTTCTCAAGGCATCCGCAATCACATTAGTCTTTCCCCGATAGTAGAGAATAGTCAAGTCATAATCCTTTAGCAACTCAAGCCAACTGTGTTGCCTCATATTAAGATCTCACTGGGTGAAGAAGTACCGAAGTCTATAATAATCTAAGAAGATCTCACAACGAATTCCATGCAAGTCATGCCTCCATAACTTTAAGGCAAACACCACTACGTACAACTCCATATAATGGGTAGGATAATTTCTCTCATGAGGCTTCAACTAATGAATTGCATAATCAATCACCTCGTTCTCTTGCATCAACACCGTACCAATCCAATACCTAAAGAATCACAAAACACGACAAAGCCCACGTCCTCCTTAGGCAAAGCTAATAAAGGAGTTGAAGTCAACAAAATTCTTGACCTTTTAGAAGCTCAGCTCACAAGCATCGGACCACTGAAAAGAAATCTTCTTCTGAGTCAACTTAGTCAAAGGAGCTGCAATAGAAGAGAAATCCTTAACAAAACACCAATAATAACCTGCTAAGCTAACAAAACTTTGAATTTTGATGGCGGAAGTAGGTCTAGCCCAATCACGAACCACGACAATCTTGGCTGGATCAACCATAATACCTTCCTAAGCCACCACATGACCAAGAAAGAAATAGAATCCAACCAAAACTTGTACAAGAAAACTTCGCATACTACTTCTCATCCCTCAATCTCTGAAGCACGATCAGCAAATGCTCCTCATGATCAACCTCACTCTTAGAATAAACCAAGATATCATCTATAAATACAATAAAAAAAATTAAGATACGATCGAAACACCCAGTTTAACAACTCCATGAACGCGGCAGGGGCATTGGTCAACCCAAAGGACATGACCCAGAACTCATAATGACCATATCGAGTCTGAAAAGTTATCTTTAGAATATCTGAAGCTCTAATCCTCAACTGGTGATAACCTAACCTCAAATCAATATTTAAAAACATCGCAGCACCCTGAAGCTGATCAAATAAATCATCAATGTGAGGAAGAGGATGCTTATTCTTAACTGTCACCTTATTCAACTACTGATAGTCAATACACATCCGAATGGACCCATCCTTATTCTTCACAAACAAGACAGGCGCACCCCAAGGTGAAATATTAGATCGGATAAATCCTTTATCAAACAACTCCTGCAACTGATCCTTTAGTTCCTTCAACTCTTTTGGGGCCATCCTATAAGGAGGAAAAAAATGGGCTTGGTTCCCAGCTCAACATCAATAGAAAATCAGTATCTCGAATCGGAGTCATACTAGGCAAGTCTGTAGGAAACGTATCCATAAACTCATGGACAACACCGATAGAATCTAAGGAAGAAGGCAAAACAACACTGGTGACATGAATATAAGTCAAATAAGATAAATATCCCCTCTAAACGAATTTATGAGCCTGAACAAAATATATAATCCTCTTAGGACCCGAATGAAGTGCACCCTTCCAAGATATCCTGGGCACACCCAGTGAAGCTAAAGTCATGGTCTGGGCGAGACAATCTAAGATAGAATGATAAGGAGCCAACCAATCCATGCCTGAAATGACATCTAAATCGACAATGTCTAACACAAAAAAGTCTACCAAAGTCTCACATCTGGAAAAAGTCACAACACAAGATTGGTGCACCCAATCCACCACTAAAAAATCACCTACCGGGGTACATACACAAATAGGCATGTCTAGAGGCTCACTAACAAAATCAAAACCCAAAGAAAAATACACAGACACATAGGAGAAACTTAATCTGGGATCAAATAACACAGATGCAGGTCTAAAATAAATGGGGATGATACCTGGCCATATGGCCAATCTTATAACACACATAGCAAACTCTACGACCAGACTCAATAGGAGAAGGTACAAATGGGCCCGAACAAACACCCTAAACTGCTGAACTATAAGATCCTTCACCCGAACTCTATAAATCTGCCTACACTGTCCTACCAAGGTATCCATGAGAACCTCTAAAATCTCTGCCTCGAGAGGTCTGACTCCTGAACTCATCAAAACATTGCGTCTTCTTGGCGCCTCCTTAAGATACACTAAGAATACCCTCTGTCATTTTAGCATAATCTAATATACTCTAGAAAGAAGTCCCAAACACAACCATCTGAGACATAGCCAACAGAGGAGAAACATCCAAACCTTCACAAACTTTTGAATATTTTCAAAATTGGTGGAAATGCTATCATAGGAATATCTAGGCAGGGCATGGAAGCATGCCTCATACTTAACAACTGTTATGGGGACCTACTTCAAATGATCAAGCTCATCACGAATCTGATCCCTCAAATTGAAAGGCACGAATTACTCCAGAAATGCATCAATAAACTGAT
The DNA here is from genome assembly GCA_030864215.1 of Capsicum pubescens. Taxonomy (NCBI): domain Eukaryota; kingdom Viridiplantae; phylum Streptophyta; class Magnoliopsida; order Solanales; family Solanaceae; genus Capsicum; species Capsicum pubescens. The sequence continues at coordinate 83,389,700 of CM061544.1, read as the reverse complement.
CCATTACAACTCAAGAGCATCAATAGGCCTACAGCCAATAAATAATCTCCACTAATCTCTCGTAGCATCTCTCAACTGATAAACTGTATAAGCAAAACCATTCGCACAAAAAGAGTGAAACGCAACTCAGAACAAAAGGTATGAAAGAACTTCTCACGATAAAGAATAAAATGAGAAAAGTTTCTTAAAAACATCATATATCCTCTCGAAGATAGAAACAGATGTCTATGTACCAATTCGCGAGACTCTATTTGACATCTCATTCTTACACTATTGAGACCAATGAAACCTGGCTGCTTTGATACTAATTTGTTACGACCCAAAAATCGATAAGTCATGATGGCACTTGTTGCGGCGAACCTTGACAAGTAAACCTCTCACTAAAATTGATACACATGGGGAAAAGATAGAAATACCCCTAAGGTAAGGCTTCTAGAATGAATCCAAACCATATAGATATAATAAAAGTTAAAAGAATAAAATCAGCACATGCAGCGGTAACTCTCAAAACATGGTGTCAACAGCATAAGAACTACTAATCCAATTCCAGATTCAAATATATCATAAAAATAACTAGAAAAAAATATCTATCTCCGAACACTAATAAAGCATAACTAATATAGAAAGATAGAGGTGAACTCTGAACGTAAGAATGTCCAACCGCTACCTTGAGAAATCTGAAGGCACTCAAAATCAACCAATCTGAGACACACTCGAGCTAGGACCTGCACCCAAAGGGCGCAGTTGACATGAGTACAGTCCACTTATACTCAGTAGGTATCATAGGTCGACCAAGAAAAGTAGTAAATAAAGTATATAAAATAGGGCAGGTCACCTATAGTCAGAAAATATCCTACAACGTTATCCTACACCGCTTTCACTAACAGTTCTACAATATCCACATACAATACATAGCACACCAGATAGGGATACAAATAAACATAATATCACATACAAGTAGAACAAAAGAGAGACATGTATAATTAAGATCATCAAGTATAGTTAAAGGAAAATAGAATAATTAGACGTTAACAAGTCAAGATATAAAATAATAGGCAGATGGCAAATCAATATGGCAATTTAAACACAACATAATCACAATAAAGCAGGTTCAATGTATATGATGATGATAATGATGATGATGATGATGATGATGGGGCATGGGATTGGCACACAGCCTTGATTTTGGCACACAGCCACAAGTTTGGCACACAGCATCAAGATCACCAATATCTATAACTCTTCTCCGACATGATTCTTTGGAAATGGTCCATAAATCCAATATTCAATACCAGTATCCAGTATTTCAGTGTTTCCAGTATTTTCAAAGCACATACATAACATAAGACACAAATTAAGTACACATACATAACAACAAGTATATGTAAAGCAATAAAATAAGCAAGTGAAATAATATGTATGAGGACATGAGAATGACGATGCAATGTTCGCAACCGTTCAAAACGAGTCTTTCCACAACCAATCCACATGATGTATTTCTACAACCAATCCACTTGATGTATTTCCCCAACTAACCACAATGTTGCAATTCCACAACCACGTGAGCCAATATCTTCTCATTACCTCTGTTTCATCCATGAATTTTCACATGTCTCGTATACCAATAAGTATGAACATATCACAATACACCACTGGTACCATTTTAGGCATTTAGACAACACAATACAGTTATTACATGTATTTAGGGCTATCAACATCACATAGGACTCCACACAGTCACACACATCATATAATATTTTAATTTCGACTACTATATCACATATGGGCCCCCACACGGGTACAACATATATATAGACATTTTTTATGATTAGTTCCCATCCTTAACATGTATTTTGTACCATCATTTACTACTCAATCCAATCTGAAAGAGTTAAGTCATAACCTACCTCAAAAACCGAAATCAATTCGCTACACTTCGAACCTATGACCTTACTTTCAACGAACAATCCTGAACTCCTATAAAAAAAATCAAATATAGAATCTACGCATCAAAATAAAACCAACGACACCCATATTGACTACTTTTAGTTCGGGATCAAAACAGACCCCTGAAATGGATTTTCGAAAAAGAAAGGCAAAATCATAACTTTACTTGAAAAATGCGTTTCCCATATTTTTAGGAATTTATATCTGAAAAATTAAGTCAAATAGAGTCAAAAACGAAGTTCAAATTGAAGAAAAATTATTTTTAAGCTTTACCGGTAAAATTATTAAAATTCGAATTAAAATCAAGAATTGGAGTTATGTTAAAGGTTAAATTGATGAAGAACTAGTAATTATAAGATACAAACATTATTCAAGTGAAAAAGAGTGAAATTAGGGTTTAAAATCAAGCCCTAAGATTTTTGGAGGTTTTGAAAAATTAATCAAGAAATTACTAAGAAAAGGGTGAATTCTTATCTTAAATCTGTAATAAAACCAAGAAATAGATGTTAATCTAGCTTCCCAAGCTCCCACAAACTTTACTTTTAAGATCCCACACTATTTTAGGGTTTAACTCTCAAAAGGCAAGATGTAAAATAAGCAAAATGGCCAAAAAAAGGGAAAATCTACAATTTATACCAGAAAATCTGCTATAGCAGCAGTTTTTTTATTAAAGTCAATTCGAACTTCGACGAGGTGCTCGGGATTCGTTCAGAGTCTGATATATGCGAATAAACTATATAAACATACTAAATTTGATGTTATGAACACGTTGGCGAAGTCGTATTTTAAAAAAAACATCATTTTCAAAAGTTGACCCCCTAAATTCGAAATTGCATTTTTTCAAACCGATGGTCGAAATGAGATTTAAAATCCGTAAAATCAAGCAAAAAATCCTACCACCCTAAAATTGATATTTCGGATCTGCTGGTGAAGTTAGATTTTCCCTTAGAGGTCATTTCTACTAAATCTGGGTCCCACGCCCATATTACCAATTTTCAAACATTCCAACCAATAGGTCAAAATGAGCTCGGGTGCACCAATACCCAAACCAAGGATCCAGCTAGCCTAAAATTGATATTCCAGAGTTGTTGGCATAGTCCGCTAAGCCATCTATCGCATAGATCAGAACATATCCACATAAGTCCAAAATAAGGCTCTAAAAGCAAAAAACCACAAATTGCATAAATGGTACCAAAATACATCGAAAATCATATAAATCACCCCCACATCTCAAAATTACCATAATGCAACTATGAGGAGGGGTAAAATAGTCAAATCACATAGAGAAACATAATTCATATATTTTATCAAAAAGATGGTTGTTACAGCATCATATTGCCAGATTATAGTTAAAGATAGGGATACTCTTCCTAACTTGAATGTGCTTGTTATGATTGGATTTGATGTGTTGATGGGAATGGACTGGTTATATCCTTTCTACACTACTGCAGATTGTTATGCAAAGATAGTTCAATTTTAGTTACTCTACAAATCTGGTTTTGTGTTAAAAGGGGTTCAAGTCCCAGAGGTTGGTAAAGTCATATATTTTATGGAGGCTCAACAATGATTGAAGAAAGGTTACATGAGTATCTTATCTAAGGTAAGTGACATTAGAGAGGGAACACTTAGTTTAGTAAAGGTACATATGTTAAAGGAATTTTTTTATGTATTTTCTGAGGATTTGCAAGGATTAGCTCCAGTATGGGAGATAGTATTCAGTATTTATTTGACACCTTACACTATGACAATATCTATACCCTAATATTGTATGACACCAACAAAGTTAAGGGAGTTAAAACAAAAGTTACAGGACTTTCTGGATAAGAGTTTCATCAGATCGAGTGTATCACTATGGGGTGCCCCAGTTTTGTTTGTAAAGAAGAAAGATGGGTCTCTAAGAATGTATATTGACTACAGGTAGCTGAACAAGATATTAATACGTAATAAGTAATTATTGCCTCGTATAGAGGGACATGTTTGATCAGTTACATGGAGTTTTCTATTTTTTGAAGATTGTTATTTGGTTGGGTTATCATCATCTAAGAATCAAAGATAAAGTTATTTCCAAGACTATATTCAAAACTCGATACGGGCATTATGAGTTCCTTGTGATACCTTTCAAGTTAACCAGTGCTCTATTTGTACTTATGAACTTGATGAATAGGATTTCAATCCCTTTTTAGACAAATTTGTGGTAGTATTTATTGATGATATTCAAATTTATTCTCGTCACCAGGAAAAATATGAGATTCATTTGAGGACTGTATTGCAGACATCACAAGAGCATAAACATTATGCTAAATTCCCAAAGTGTAAATTTTGGCTAGACTCAGTAGCATTTTAAGTGTATATGGTTTCTAAAGATGGAATTATGGATGATTCTAAGAACACAAAAGCAACATATAAATATCCTAGACCTACTTCACCTTTAGAGATCTGTAACTTTATGGGTTCGGCTAATTACAAAATGCATTTTGTACTGGATTTCTCTAGAATAGTAGCTCTATTGGCTAAGTTGACACAAAAAATGTTAAGCAGCAAGCAGAAAACTGTGAGCAGAGCTTTCAAACACTCAAAACATATTTCACCACTACACCAGTATTAGCTTTTCCATCAAGTTTTGGAGGATTCGAGGTATTCTGTGATGCTTTGATGGTGAGATTAAGATGTTTTCTCATGCAAAATGATCATGTTATATCCTATGCTTCAATATAGTTGAAGAAGTATGACTAGAACTCTCCTTTGCATGAATTGGAGATGGTTGCAGTGGTATTTGCTCTTAGAATTCGTCGGCATTACCAATACGGGGAAACTTGCAAGATTTATACCAATCATAAGAGCTTGAAGAAAATTTTCAGGTGGAGAAACTGAAATCTTTTACAACATCGGTGGATGGAACTACTCAAGGATTATGATTGTGTTATTTTGTATTATTATTAAGGAGCCAATGTTGTGGTTGATGATTTGAGCAAAAAATCTATTGGTAGTTTGTAAAAATATCTCTTGGAAAGAGATAATTAGCGAAGGATATGCACAAACTTGAAGGCTCGGGTGTCAGATTTTATATAGGAAATTCAGGGGCATTTTGGGTTGTGTGCAAGCCAAATTTCTCTAGTAGAGTGCATTAAGGCAACTCAATATGAGAATGTGTAGTTGTGCAAATATAGAGATGAGGTCCTAGTTGGTTAGAGTAAGACGATAAGTGATGAATATGATGATATTCTTCAATAAGGTAATTGATTATGTGTACAAGAAGCAGAGGGGGTTGAGATGGTACATATTTTAGGAAGCTCACAACTCTACATATACCATACTCACTTGCTCTGCTAAGATGTATCAAAACCAAAAGCAATTGTATTGGTGAGAAGTTACCAAAAAAATATTATTAACTTTCTATCTAGTTGTTTGACTTGTCAGCAGGTTAAACCAGAACATCAGTGACCCATAAGATTACTACAAGAGATTAGGGTGCCAAATTAATAATGAGAAAGTGTTACCATGGATTTTGTGATTGAGCTATCAAAAATCATTAGAAGTTATGAATCTTAACGGGTAATTGTAGACTATTTTACAAAATCAGAGGATTTTTTGCCAGTAAAGACTTTATATGCTAGGGTGAGATATGCTCAGTTATTTATAAGGAAAATTGTGTGACTTCATAGAGTTCTATTGTCCATCATTTCTAATAAAGTATCACAATTCACTTCACACTTTTGGAGATCTTTCCAAGAAGCATCGTGTACCGGAGTAGATCTTAGCACAACATTTTTTCCCCAAACAGATGGGCAGGCTGAGCTTACTATACTAATTTTGAAGGACATGTTGAGAGCAAGCATTCTTGATTTTGGAGGTAGTTGGGATACTTACTTACCCTTAGCTAAAATTTCTTACAAAAATAGCTTTCAATCAAGTATTCATATGGCTCTTGATGTCATCCAAATTACATCTCTCAAAAAGTCCAAAGCAGTCGCTAAATCAAATACAGAACCAGACTAGGTTGGGGTTGATCCCACGAGTAATAGGCCAAAAGTTTGTCAAGAGTTTTCTAATGTAATTGAGAATTACATAAATAAAAAGAGGGTTATGTAATAGTAAGAGTAATAGTAATGGTTGTTGGTTTATTATATTGTGATCAATATGAGATAAGCACTAGGATTGTGTTCCCCGTGACTTCTTACTCCGCATACTATTCATTTTTATCAAACTATCCTGATGCCTTGCATGAAAAATCTTAAAAGATATATATTACCCAACTTTCTCTCGATCTTGGTTTAGATGAATTTCATTAATCTCCTCTCAGAGCGTTGCATTATTAAACCCTTTTTTTGTGATCTTAGATTAACTATTCCAGTCATGGCTCAAGTTAATTAGATGAAGGTTGGTAGCTTTAAATTACTATTGTTATTTTCCTTTCCTTATCTATACCTCTCTCTCGAGCAAGTTTAGAATATATACAAGTTTCTAATATTGGCCACCATCAAAAAAGCAATCAAACCAAAGAAAATACCAATAAATGCAGGAACACCAGTCTAGAATGACGTTGCACTTAACATGCTTTGCTAATTCATATGCTTCCACAACCCTAGTTATGGGGTTTAGCTACTCATGATCATAATCACACACAAAGATTTCATATATGAAAGCATAATGTTGAACTTACAAGAACAAGATGAAAAATCAAAATCTCAAATTGATTAGAAATCCTAAAAACCAATATCAATGATTCAAGGATCAATAACGTATCTCAGATCTTAAAATAATGTAAAAAATTATATAGAGTACGTAAACTAATAATAAAACATCAAGGGAGTATATAAATACAAAATAAATCCTATCCTAAATTGTGTTGGAAAAGCAGGTCGATGGCATTCCACGACTCGTGGGTTAGGTCTTGTATCAGACTCACGAGTCGTAGCTCTCAATCATAGGAATCAAAGCTGGATTCAACTTTCAATACTCGACTTATGCCTACCATCCACGAGTCGTATGTTGCATCTACGATTCATGGGTCCCCTTGTGGAACTCAGACTTTGCAAAGCATCTTCAGAACTCAAATCATGCCCCCCAACTCATGAGGCATAGTTCTAACCCACGAGTTGTAGGTCAACTCGTGGGTTACCAATTTAGCCACTCTTCATCCTTGTTTCTCAGGTTTGGCTCTGAAACCTATTTTTCAGTAAAATCAATACAAAAACACATCACATCTAACAAGAAGACCTAAGTTCCTAAATAATTTTCTTATTTTAAGCATCAAAAGTTCCATGAAACCATGGCACATCAATACCCTCAACTTAGAACACTTGCATGTCCTCAGAAAACTAAAATACAATAAATAACTAGAATGCTTAACGAAGAAAAACCTACCGTACCTACGACAGTCAACTTATTCAGTTTAGTTTAAACTTTCAACTCCCTTCTATGCACAACTTTCAAAGCCACTGTGTGTATATATGAAACACAATATCATAACATGAAAGGGATCAGAAGACAACATTATATAAGAATCAAACAACAAACTATGTACGCAAATGACAGTACGTGAACAAATAAGTAGCTAACAATGCAACTCATGTACCCACACAGAAAAGAAGTCTTATAATCTGATAGTATATTAATGAATATCAATGCAAGTACTACATCAAACATTCACGATGACAGAGAAGTTCAAACAGTGTGCATGAAATTTCATAGGCTTGCCCTTATTTTCTATGCCTTAGTTTTCTAGACAATTGGACGGGGATCACTATAGGAATTTTCTCAGCTTGTAATGGAGGTAGGTATGGTGTATATGGGCAATAGTAACTCAACCCTCTTTGACACTACACTTACATTCTTGGCTCCACAATTCAACCATATCTTTTTATTCTCTTTTTCATCTTTATTTATTTTCAGATTGGGTTTGGCTTTCTTCTTTCTTTCCATTTACTATTTCTTTTCTCTTCTCTCTTTTTTCTATTTTTAAATTTTTCTACCACACTCAATCCTACCATCTTTTCTTTTCTCAACTTCTTCTTCATAACTGTAATTAACTATGCAACCCTATGATAGCCACCGAAACTTAGGCAATTTTTCTAAGTGTTACACAATGTCCAAGGAGGGATCGGGACTAAAACAGGTTCATTGTAATTAAAAAGGGGGGTTAATAGGTTAAACAAGAAAATAGGTCACTTTAGGCTCAAATTTGAGATCAAGGAATACTTATTTCATTTGGTTGATCTTTTAGGCTAAAAATTGACTTTTTCAAACATGGACGATGATACTATGCCAACCAACTATCCTACAACCTAGGCAAGACTAACCCTACAGGAAGTGTTGAAGAAGGAGAAAGTGAGAGAAAGAAAAATAAGAGAAAAAGACAAAGCAGAGAGGAAGAGAATATTAAGGCTGCAAAAAAAGCAATCATATAGGATGAGGTGGACCGGCAGGTTAGGGTCCACAAGATGGAAGCAGGATCTAGGAGTTTCACACCTTTAGATGTTGCTGATCTGATCAGTAGTATACTTTACTGCCTAAGACATAATTGAGCATACCAACCACAGTTGGTACCACTACTTATTGGAGCACCCTGGTCGCTACTGAGGCCACTAATATTGAGAATAGGGCCCGATCTGAGGGATTGTGTGCTGATCTGGCGCCTAGTATGCCAAGGTATGTCTTCACCCTTTATTTTATGTTATACATACATTGGGACATTTCATATATATTCAGTTGGGGTGGGGGTGCACCGCATAGCCATCGCAAGTTGTTATTCCTGTGTTTCTTTTCCCGTCGGTTGTGGTTTAAATACGAAATTGGCATATTTGTTGTGTTTTAAATTTTTTATTTTGTGTTTTTGTGATGTGTGATGCTCAATTAGGAAGAAAATTGGTACCTAATGTAGTAGACATGTTTTGAATAATGTTGCTAAAATTATTAAAATTAGTAGTACCCCTCCTAAAAATTTTGACAACTGTGTTGTGTGCGCATGTGACTACTGTGAATCTTGCAATGGAATTAGAATTAGGAACATAATAACTGTGGCGAACAATTGTATGAACAGGATAGAAAGTAATTAATAATATGACCCTATACAATGTATGTGTGAGGCATTAACTTAGTTCCCTTTGTGTGCAAAAACCAGAACTTACTCGGTTAGTCTTGCCTAGGTTGTAGGACCATCGGTTAGGAAAGGATCGTAGGCTATTTTTGAATCTGGTCTACTTTAACCTAAATAACCAACCAAAAGAGAATAAGAATCACTTGATCCCAAATTTGAGCCTTAATAGACTTAATTTTTGTTTACACCGATTCACCTTCCCATTTTAATTGCAATGACCCTCTCTTGGATCTGGTCCTCCTTGAACACTGGGCACCTCAACGCAGGCAAATCGCCTAAGTTTAGGGTAGCTATTATAGGGGTGCGCAAAGAATAGTGGGTAAGTAGATGGCGTGTGAATAAAGAAAGTACCACAATAATCTGGTACACTCTCATATTGTATTGACTGCCATTTGCCTTTACCATTCTCATCCTTATCAAATTCCAACCAACAATTTGTGGCCTAGGTTTTGTGAGATCAATTTGCAACTTGACCTTACCAACACTTTCTCTAGTCTTCTTGTAGGTAGCTAAATCTAAGAACAGTCCTTTCTCAATAAGAGAAAGTAAATGATCTAAGACTTTCATACAATAGCAATGCCAAGGCAACTTAGGTAGTACTTCCTATACTAGAACCAAGGGTGTCTCTTTATTAAGTTTAAAGATGGGATCCATACCTGGAATCTCATTAATTGCCTACCACATTCATTTTTTCTTTTGTCCAGACTGTGGCATGATCAAGTTTATTATTAAGATCAATGTATAAGTGTCTTGCATTAAAGTGGGTGATATTAAAGTGTATTGCATTTTTTCTTTTGCGTTTCATGACTTCATATTAAACTATTTTGCAGACAAAGTATACATGGAGGTTTTGTCATGAAAATAAAATAGATATCATTTTCTGATTGAAAGCAGCTCTACGGATCAAAGAACACCTGTATGAGGCCCAAAAGAAAAAAGAAAGAACCTAGTTGGCTAACAAATGAAGTGTGGGTCAAGTTCTTAGAAATATGGGAGACTCCTGAATATAAGGTGCGGAGTGAACAGGCAAAGACAAACTGAGCCTCTGAAATGGGTGGCTCGTTGCGCACTGGAGGTTCAATGAGTTTCGCTACCCACCAATGAAGACTGATAATATTATTTGACATATTGACATTCTGTGAGCTATTTTATTTGACATGATATTCAAGCCTCTTGAACATATTTTTTCCAGGCACATACATGCGTACTTCTAATGGTATATTACCATAGTGGAAGTTAAAGTATGAATATCAACTAGTCATATTTAGATATGCATCTCTGAAAGCTAATACTATAGAAGTCCTAAAAGAGTTTACAATATCTCTTTTAGCTAGCATTAGTATTTTCCTACTTCTAATATATAAATTGGTTTATGCAAGAATTGTTCTAAGAATAGAGAGCTTGCCAGTAAGAAATATCAATTGGATACTGTATGGCAGACTCTATAGGCAAAGCCAACTGATTTATTTAGATGATGTTTATGTGACTCTTATTTGTTTTATTTCTAAAGTGAATCTGCACATCTACTTTGAGATATGAATCTGCATCATATTCCAGTAGCATCAATAAGAAGGTGTTTTTTTGCTCTAGTTAAAAGACTCTAATCTCTTAAAGATTTAGTGACTAGTGGTATCTTTTTTCTAAAACTTTACAGCAATACTTAAATGGGGAAAAAGATGTAACTCTTGCTGAGGTCTTAAAAGAGATAAATAAGAATAAAAAGAATGGTACAAGAGAAGAATGGGTCGAACCGCGTGCTAAGGATACATATGTAAGATAATAACTTTTACATACATTATTGTCTTGTTATTCAACTTAGCTTGTTTACATAATGACAATTATTTTTCTTTCAAGAAGGATTTCAAAAAAGACTTGGAAGATTGGCATCAAACCCAACCTGCTTCAAAGGATGGTACCATGGTCCAACCATCGCCTGCAGATATGACTAAAATATGGACAGATGTGGAAGGTGGTCCAAAGAAAGATAGAACCTACGGGTTTAGAGTTCACCAATCCTCGAGTAGTCCTTCCCCATTGTTGCTCAACTCCTCTTCTACTTCACAAAATATGAAAGAAATGAAAGCAATGAGAAAGAAAATTAAAGTGTTGACGCAACAGTGTGCAGCTAATGATGCTAAGGTTGCCAAGTTTGCTAAATTTGATGAGTTAGTCAAAAAGCACATGCCTCAAGTATTTGATGATGAGGAAGAGAGTGAATTTGATGATGATTAGATTGTAATTGTTGGTTCTTGTTTTTTATTGTGACTTTTAGACTTAAAGTTTTCTTGGAATGTTTAAACTATTTGACTCGATGTTTGTTTTGGATTGTGACGTTTAGACTTTTTTTTTTTGGTAATAGACGTTTAGACTTAAACTTCTCTCGGGATGTTTAAACTATTTGACTCGATATTTATTTTGGATATTTCAAAGTAGTTGAATTTTTAAATTTTGATTGTGTTTGTAATTTTCAAATCCTTCTATGAAAAATACATTAGGTATGTTGTTATCGTTTGTAATATGAGAGCAGTGGAAGCTAATAAAACAACACTATTGCTGACAAAACAAAAGAAATTTTTTACTACAGTGATCGGAATAGTAAATACTTTTCTAAAAAAAAATAAGATTTTTGACGATACCTATCGAAAATAAAATTAAACAAATTAAATATACCAACCATAGTAGTGAAAATAATTATTTTATTAGTTTTCAACCACCGTAATCGAAAAAAGATTATTTATTAAATAATTATTTATTAATCTTTCAACTACAATAGTCTGAACACTTATAATTATTAAATAATTATTTATTAATTTTCCGATTACCGTAATCAGAATACTTATAATTATTAAATAATTATTTTAATTATTTTATTAATCTTTCAACTACACTAATCAGAATATTATTTTTTATTTTGATCAGTTTATAACTTATATTTTGCGACTACCGCTGACTAGCTCTATTCCGACTACCCTAAAACAATCGGAAGGTTATCGAAAATACCTTATTTTTCGATATGCAGGTGAAAAAGGACGAATTCCTAGTAGTGAGCATTGTTGATCAAATAATGAAAAACACTACTCTAGAAATTGTTGAAAATCTCAAAATAAATTATGATGGTTTGGAGCCCGTAGAGCAAGAGGTATCAATATATAGCATGTTTTTTAGGAGGAGATGAAAAATCATCATAATTATATTTTCATTTTGGAACTCGATACAAAGAATATTCTAATTGAAAAATCTCTCTGTGTTCATCTCTGGAAAAAAAAATAAAAAAATTGTAGCCAACATATAAAAGGATTCAGAAAACATAACAGATTATGGGTCGCTGAAGATTGGATGGATATCTATAATTTCTCATATTAATCTTTGACGATTCTTGTCTTAATTGACTAGAATTAGCTTAAGTCAACTATGATTGCGTTATTACCTTGGGCGAATTTGTGAAGCCTGAATCGTTTTCCTGTCCAAAACCTTTCTGAAAACACTATACAAATATGTGACTCCACCTCCCTTTTCTTTTATATTTAGTGAAAATTTGAAATTATTTGATTTTAGTCCACGTAGTTCATGTTCATGTCTTGAAACATTTTTATTTTATTGAGTATTTTAAGCCTCGTTCCCACTAAATCCCATGTCATATCATACGTGCATCAACACGTTCCAAACACTGTTACGTCTGAAGGAGCCTTAACTAGTTACAAAATATTACGAGGTCTTACGCCCATCTAATATTTAATAAATTATGTCTGCTAGATATAATATGATCTATGATTAAAATAAATAAATAATAAATTCGATCATCTTGTGTTTGAGTTTTTTCGTTTTTTAGCTAGGATTTTTGTTCAGATTTATTTTTTGCTTTAAAGAATGACTATTTCTCAATTAGTATATTCAAATAATGCTAAATAATAGTAAGCAATTGATTCAGAAATTGGCCATTCGAGTTAAGTTCAGGGGCGAACCCAGGATTCGAAGAACACGGGTGCACCATTATCTTTACATAAGCCTTGAGAATCTTTCAATGACGAATGAGGAATAGTGTTGTGATGAACTGACTGGTCAATAGAGGCTTAAGCAATGACGAAAATAAATAAACTTTAAACTCAAAAAAAGCAAATGAGTGTAGTAGCCTAATGGAAAAGGGAATAATAAAAAGATAAACATGACCCTGGGTCACTTTTGTGGGAAAGTACAACTAGAACCAAGGCACCCAATGTTCACTGGTGTTCAATAGGGTGCACTTATGGTTATATATAAGTATCTTCAGGTATATATATGTGCATATGTAGAACTTTACGGGTGCACGTGCACCCCGACCTCAACACGTAGGTCCGCCTCTGGTTAAGTTATATAATAATACTTTACCTAGGACTGATGAAAGGAGTTCTGGAGTAACATAACTAATAAAGTTGTTGTCATGTGATCAAGCGGTCACGGGTTCAAGCCGTGTGATCAAGCGGTCAGGGGTTCAAGCCGTGAAAACAACCTTTGACAAAAATACAAGGTAAAACATAACTGTGTATAATAAACCCTTCTTGCTGGCCCTTCTATGAACCACATATATAACGAGAATTTTAGTTCATCAAATTATTCATTCGGTAACCTTGATCGATGTCTTGAAGGGTTATGAAAATGGTTATGTAAAAGTACACTAAGCCCAATTTCTTTAATAGTGTACTCTCAAAGTAAATTGCAAACTTTGAGCTTCAATATTTAGTCTATAAACTTAAAGACAAAGAAGAGTTGTCACTTAACTACCTCCAAAATCATCATATTACCTTGTGAATATATAAAACAAAACAAAACAAAACATGAAGGATCAAATTGTATTTTGGTCATACAAGAAGGACCCAAAGTGTTATTTATTATTCTATAATAATATGTCCAAATCTCAAGTGGATCCTCCATGGTTCCACCATGTGACACAACTTAACCAAAAAAAAATCTAAATTGGAACCCAATCAACTTAATGAATCTCCGTAATTTTGCTTTAAAAAGAATGAGATTTTCTCAATTCTAGTGCATTTTCATAACATCAAGACTTTACCTTAAACGGTAAATTAGGTAATCCATAATAAATTCAAATCATTCCAATTGATTTGACACAAGATCAAGATTGGAAATTAAATTGCATTAGAAAAAGGTGGACCATAGTTCCAAAAACAATACTAATAAATCTTCTACGAGTTTCTTAGGGATTAATCTTGTGAAAGACCAAGAGATTCTCATATTTATATCTATATTTATAATCTATATCTATAATTTATAATTTATATCTATAATATATTAAAAATGTGAAGACCCTTATAAAAGTGATTTGATTTTTGTCCTTCATTAAAAGATTACGCAATAGACAAAATCGTCTTTTACTCTATTCTTTTATAACAATTGATTTTAAATATAAAAATATTTGATTAATAATAACTAATTTAGGAGTCCTTTTCTTCCTATAAATCTAATATACTTTCCCTACTCTAATACCTAATAAGTAATTCAAAGAACCTTACCATATATAGATATGTTCGACACTAATGATGGAAATCTGCATATTAGTTGCAAATAATGGTCAAAGCAATTCATGTGATTCCAAAGTACTTTTGGCAGGATCTTCAAAATTTTGGTAAGGTTAAAACTATTTAATTTATTTGTATATATCACCTTTAAATTATTGATCTTGATCTTGCTCTTACTACTTTCACTATTGTCACTTTTTGGCGTAGTTTTATATTTTCTTCAATATTTATTTTTGTATTTTCTTCAATATTTATTATTATCTATTGTTGTATTTGTTTGTATTATTATTATTTTTTGTCTCTTTTCATATAGTCAAAGATCTATTGGAAACAACACTTAACAACACTTCTATCTCACAAATATAGGATTTGAATTATATATATTCTATTTTTCTTGAACCCAATTTGTAAAATTACATTGAATAGATGGAATTATAATGGATATTTTGTTGTTGTTGTTGTATTCAAAAAAGTATTATTGTTGAACCATATTTTTACGTTTCACACCTCTGTCTAATATCAATTTGTATGAAATTCTGAAACTAATCAACTCTCTTAATGTTTGTTTATAGTTGTAAACTCATACAAATTTTAGGTACAATGCAGCAACACTTTGATCTTCCTCATATCCCTATATAAAAGGTACAAGGTATTCTTATTTTTTATTTGAGTTAACATATCATATTTTTATTAGGTTTCTTCTTTTTATTTTTTCGTACATTAATATATATTGTTTTAGCTTTTCGTGATCTTATTCTTGAATTTTTTTGGAGGAATTGAAGCAGAAAATATCAAGCATTTCTTCATACGTAGGGCAAAAATAGATTTAGATATAAAATATTTACGAATTAAAATTTTGATAGAATCTATGATTAAAGAGATAAATTTATTTGTGATTTGAGGTAAGTTTTTTAAAATTTTAGTATATTTTTTAAGTTTATAATACATAAATTATCATGTATTTTTGATAGACAATTGCTAATTAAGTTGCTCTTTCGTGAAATTTTGATATATCTTTCAATTAAAGGGATAAATTTACTTGTGATTTGAGGTAATATTTTCTAAAATTTTAATATGTTAAATTTGTTTGTGATTTGAGGTAAGTTTTCTAAAATTTTAGTATGTCCTTGAAGTTTATAATAATAAATTATCATGTATTGTTGATAGATAATTATTAATTGAGAAGTTTTGGGTGAAATATAGATAATATCTATGATTGAAGAGACAAACTTTCTGATGATTTGAGGTAAGTTTTCTAAAGTTTAATATTTTTTTTTTATATTTACAATAATAAATTATGGTGTATTTTGATAAACTATCATTGATCGAGAAATTTTCTTTTGTGATTTTAGTATGTTCTTCAAATTTAAAATATTCTTAATAAATTATTGTGTATTCTTGATAGGTCATTGCTAATTGAGCAGTTTTTTATGATTTTTGTTTATAATAACTCATATATAATTAATAATTTGAAATATGTTATAAACTAATAAAGAATAAAAAAGAAGAGTAGAGTGAGTAGAGAGGGTAATTCTTATTTCTCTTGAGGAATGAATTACAATGAAGGAAAACTCCATTATTTATAGGGGAAAACTAACCTTGGGGTTTGTAACTTTTTCATAAATAGGCATACACAATATATGGTAAAGTAGATATTCACTATATATGGTAAAGTAGGCATTCACTATATATGGTACATTTATAACACTCCCCCTTGAATGTCTAATCGATAAATAATATGTATATAGGTTGCCTCATTAAAAACCTTGCAAGGAAAATCCAGTGGGACAAATAAGAAAAAAAGAGTACAGCGCGTATTAACTCCCCCTAATGATAACATCCTTGAATCTTTACATCTCGATCTTGTGCACCATCTTCTTGAGAGTTGCAATTGGAGGAGACTTGGTGAATAAATCAGTCACATTGTCACTTGAACGAATCTGTTGCACGTTAATATCACCATTCTTTTGTAGCTCATGTATGTAGAAAAGTTTTGATGAAGTGTGCTTCGTTCTATCTCCTTTTATGAATCCTTCATTAAGATGTGTTATGCATGCTGCATTATCTCTGTATAAAATTATGGGTACATTGCCACATTTCAAACCACATTTTTCTCAAATGAGATGTATCATGGACCTCAACCATACACATTCTCGTCTAGCTTTATGAATAGCTATTATCTCATCATGGTTCAATAAAGTAGCTACGATAGACTGTTTTGTATATCTCCAAGATATGGCAGTATCCTCACATATGAACACATAACCTGTTTGAGATCGAGATTTATGCGAGTTAATTAAATACCCAGCATCAACATAATCAATAAGATCGAGACTACAATCTTTATAATAATATAAGATCATGTATTTGATCTCATTTCGATGTCTCCTAGTAGGAACAAAACTATACCTTGCTAACAAATTAATCGAAAAGACTATATTAGGCCTTGTAGTATCTGCAAGATATATTTTGTCAAGTGATAATATTCAATATTTCATGTGTGACATCAAGTGTGTGGAATGCAAATCAAATAAGTTTTCACTTACCAAGATACACCCTTTCATGTTACTTGATAAATGTTTCTACGTCAGCATGCTTAAATAAACGTAGAATTTAGATCCTCATAATCTTTCACAATATTACGTCAATATTGTGTCAAAAATATTGATGATATATCATTTCGTATCGGTTTACAATGCGACATAACATTTTGAGATCTCATCACTTCATTATTTTCAGGTACCTGAACCTTTCATAAGGTTTCATGAAGTGTTATGTCGTAGGCTCTTCAAGAGCACATTGTCTTCTTATTATGATTATTTATTTCTTATCCTTTTCAAGGATTATTTCATTTGAAACTGATTGGTCTACCATGCTTCACGCATCCATAGACTTTGTCCTTTAGGGATACAAAATAGGAGCACTTGCAGCTTAAATATGAGATGCTTTCGGCATTTGACTTGAATTATCTTTTGAATAAGGATTTGATGATAATTCCTAACATATTTCATAGCCGCTTATAATCTCCTCCTTATGTTAGGAAAACTAACATATATTCTCCATCTTCTTTGAGAAATTCATCTTTGTGCATCATAGTATATTCATTAATCGTATACCGCACATCAAAATTATTAGATGAAATAATTGGTTCCTGATCTTGAACCAATTAAGAGGGAAGAGATAATCGTAATTTATTGGTCTAATGCATACAAGTGTTATTGTATGCAACATATCATATTTCAGACCAATACGTAAAGTTTTGTTCTCATTAGAAATGATTTAGCTATTTATCAAAGGAATTCAATGCCAGACCATCATCATCAAGATAAATTGTCTTAATATACACAATCTAAAAGTTATGCCCTTAACTCAATTTAGACTGAGCAAACAACTTTATGAATGTCAAACTGCAGGTTAATAATAAATATACATGTGATCATCTTATTGATGCATCTTTTCAAAACATATCACATGATAGGTGAACGGGCTCATATTCACCTTTTATACTTTTCAGAATTTAGGGAATCCAACCCCAACACCAGTTGGTCCAACCAACTTATCATGAGAACAAGCAACATTAAAATTCCTGAAGATTTTTCGAATTCTTCAATATATGTTTAATACTCAATATGCACATCTTCGGGATGTCATAATCGTTTATGTCAACTTATGAATTTATTTGTACTAGCAAACTCTAAGTTTACCATGTCATGTGTCTTTTACTTTAGTAAACTTCTTGTTTACTCTGACATGAATTTTGTATCAATAAACAATAAATTCTTAGTTTATTATGGCATGTGATTTCATCATGTTTGGGTAACTTTTCACATTCGTGTTTCTTATCATAGTAACTTGGAGATATTCAATCTTTCAATTATTACACCTCTTTTGAAGGTGGATTGTGATATCTTCACAATTAAGAATACGTTCGAGTGTATATACAATCACATTCAATCCCAGGGTATAGATATGTATTTATAATAATCAAAATTCTCATTCCCAGGAATGGAATATAATCATGCCTTAAGCGTATTAAATTATGATAGCTACTACAAAAGTAAACTGAGGCATACATATGATTTATTGCTACCACATTCAATTTAATGAATGAAACATATTTAATGGAACATATTTCATGACTTGTCACCAAACCCATTATTTTGTCTTAGCCATCATAATATCACCAATATGGTGCATTGAGATTCAAACTCAACGTCTTATCAATATAAAGGCGTCTTAGGCATAAATTGATGGGACTTAAACCCAACATATTATCATCCTTTTTGATAATATTGTTCTTGAGGAATAGATTTAAAACTTAAATGATTCCAAACCAATTATTTTTCCTCAAATCCAACAATAATTATATTATTAGTAACAAAAGAAAGATAACATAAGAAATTACTTACCTTGAAATTACCTTTAGATTTATAATCTCACCTTGTTTGGTAGAGTCTCGTACTGATAACGTGTTATAATAAAGATAAAGAACAAGAAGAATAGAGAAGAGAGAGTAATTGTTATTTCTCTTGAGGAATGAATTACAATGAAGGAAGACCCTTTTATTTATACGGGAAAACTAACTTTGGGGTTTATAACTTTTCCATAAATAGGCATACACAATGTATGGTAAAATGAATATTCACTATATATGGTAAATAGACATTCACTGTATATGATACATTTATAACAAAATAATCTTATTTGTAATTTTGACCATATTCTTTGGATGTTAGTATGTTACATTTCGTCACAAGAAAGTGGCTAGTCATTTTAATTCTTTATGAATTCTCTTTTAAAATTTAATTATGTGTAACTGTTTCAATTATGTGTAAGCAATGAAATTTGACATATCATCATTATTTTTAATAATAAGCTCTAATATTTATCTTCTTATTTTTTCTAAGTACAAGTGATATCATTTATATAAATATAAAATTTATTCTAATGTCAATTGTTATATATTAATAATTTATAATTTTTCTCTTTTATTTTTAGCTTTTTGATTGATTGACGAGAGAAACACGTGCAAAGCGTACACTAATCTAGTATCCTAAAAACATACAACATGCCCTTTTCCCCGTTGAGACTTTGATAGCAACATTGCAAGGGGGGTCTATTTATTTTAAAAATAAAATAAAATCCATGAATATATAAAGTAATTCTTTCCCCTCAAATTTTTGGGTCCACCTAAAGAGTAGTTCTTTGGAAATTATCCTTTGCATAGAAATGCCAATGTCCTTGTTATCTTTAGGCTATCTCTAATTCATAACACCAAATTTTACACTAAAATAGTGTCAACACCACTATAGTGTAAATTAATTCCAATGCACTATACTAAATTTTACATTAAAAAAATATTCTTCTCTCTCTTTAATATTATATTATTATATGTATTATTTCATTCATATTCTTGTATTTCATAAAAAGAAATTTCTGGTTTTACATATTCACCTTATATAATTCATATTCTTTTTTATATAATCATTTAATACTAAATTATTTTGTACCATAAGTTGTTAAATAATATAAATTGTAAGCAAATATTATACATTATACTAGAAGTGTACATAGGTCGGGTTGGTTCTATTTTTATTAAAAAAAACACAAATCAATCATGTCGATTTATTAAAACTATAAACCAAATCCAACCAACATAAAATTATTTTTTTCGGTTTAGCTTTTAGTCGTTTTTTTCGGATTTTTCGTTTATTTTCGTTTTTTTATAATATTTAGTTTTTACAATTATATTGTGATCGAAGACTAGATCAAATATGTTTTCACTCATGTGCTAATGAAAAACCATAATTATGAAAAATGAGGAGCAGAAAGCTCTCTTGAAACTAAAAAATGAGATGAAGAGTGAAAACTTTAGGTTTTAAGTTTATATTGGGTTTTGGATCATTTAATTAGTAATTAATGTACAAATATTACAACTTAAAGGTCCAAATCTAAATATATATCTACATCTACATTCAAATTATTGAAAATTACTAAAACTAGTTGAAAAGATATTTAAAAAGTAGATTATAATTAATATTTTATGTATAAAAAAGTTTGAATATTATATATTATGTCGGTTTGATTCGGGTTCGGTTTGACTTTTTTTTTGTCAACACCAAACCAAATCAAGAATGGTCGGGGATTTTTTTCTAACGCCAAATTAATCAAACCAAACCATAAGTCGATTTTTTTTTCTCAGTTTGGTTTGGTTCGTCGGTTCGGTTTGACTTGACGGTTTGATCTATACACCCCTACATTATACATATCAATGAATTATTCAAATAAAAGTAAAATCATTGATGAAATATAATTAAATAAATATTAGATTGTGGTAAAATTTATGTTAATTCGACATAAGTATTCAACTTCCAAGATTAGCACATTTCTCCCATAAAAATAATATATACCGAAAATAATTTATAAAAATTATACACCAAAATTAAGATTTAAAATTAATATCATAAAGATATTACATAAAATAATAATTAGGTATATTAGGGACTTAATTAAAAACATACAATTTATAATATGTTAAATTCAAAGGGTTATATAATAAAAATAATAATAAAATAATTTAAAATATAATTGATATTGATGAATAGTAGTGTCACGCCAAATTTGGTGTGACACAATTCAGAGACTATAATAGTGTGAAATTTAGTGTTGGGTTGGAGTTGAAAAACATCAAATTTTACATCAAAATAGGATTTGGTGTTGGGTTGGAGATGCCCTTAGGACTCATTTGGCCAGAGAAAATGTTTCTTTTTTAAAAAATAATTTTTTTAATTTATTGAAAAATTATGAAAATTTTAAATCTAACTTGAAGTTGTATTTTAAATTTAATTAGAAAACCTCTTATAACGTGTTTTTTAACTCGCTTTTTTCTTTAGGAGTTCTATGAAAGTAAATTCATACATGAACATTATTTTAAATATTCTTTGCTATAATCAAACAATTTTTTTTGTTTTTAAACTTCAAAAGGCCAGCAAATATACCCTGGTAATTATTCTTTTTCTTTTTCTTTTTCTTTTTCTTTTTCTTTTTCTTGTTTTGACTATGGTAAATCTAAAACATATTTTACTGAATCCTAATATAAAAAGTTCCATATGAACATGTATTCATGTTCTTAAATACATATTAAAGTAAAATATTGTTATATTAGCTGATTCACTGACGTAGATGATGTAATATGGCATTGATTTGATGTTTGCTCTGCACCAATTAGTTTTTAAGTCAAAGGTATCGATAGACACTCAAATTTGTTGTGAAAATTCACTTAGACCCCTAAACTGAGGTCTGTTCCTATCAGACCCCTAAGCCCCCCGAATTTTGTTTCAATTGGGTATTTTTTTCCTATGTAATATTGCGCGTGCAGTGTCATCGTGGAAGGCGCGTGAGGAACATTTTTTTTTTTACTAATTTACGAATAAAAAGATGTCAAGTGGCATTGAAGACCCCAAAAAAAAATTAATAACAATTTTATTTTTTTAAACACTAAAGGCCCCAAAAACAATTAGAGAGCCCCAATATTTTTTTTTTAATAAAACTGAATTTAAAAATAATTCTATTTTTTATTTTCATCTTTTAAAAAAATTTATAATTTCTTTTTAATAATTAGTTTTTTATTTTTTAAATAATTTTATAATTATTTTTTCATAATTTGGATCCTCAATGCCATTTTTCATTTTCATTTTAAAAAGTTTTATAATTTTTTTTATAATTAATTTTTTATTTTTTAAATAATTTTTTAATAATTTATTTCATTTTTTTAAAAAAAATAATTTTTTTTTAAATAATCAGTTTTTTATTTTTATTTTTTTAATAATTTTATAATTATTTTTTAATAATTTATATCCTCAATGCCATTTTATATTTTCATTTTTTAAAAAAATTTATAATGTTTTTTAATAATTATTTTTAAAAAAAAAATAAAATTTAATAATTTATTTCATTTTTAAAAAAAATTATAATTTTTTTTACATAATCAGTTTTTTATTTTTATTTTTCAAATAATTTTATAATTATTTTTTCATAATTTGGATCCTCAATACCATTTTTTTTCATTTTAAAAAGTTTTATAATTTTTTTTAATAATTAATTTTTTATTTTTTAAATAATTTTTTAATAATTTATTTCATTTTAAAAAAAAAACTTATAATTTTTTTAAAATAATCAGTTTTTATTTTTATTTTTCAAATAATTTTATAATTATTTTTTCATAATTTGGATCCTCAATGCCATTTTTTATTTTCATTTTAAAAAGTTATATAGTTTTTTTTAATAATTAATTTTTAAATAATTTTTTAATAATTTATTTCATTTTTAAAAAAAATTATAATTTTAAAAAATTATCAGTTTTTTATTTTTATTTTTAAAATAATTTTATAATTATTTGTTCATAATTTATATCCTCAATGCCATTTTTTATTTTCATTTTTTTTAATTTTATAATTATTTTTAATAATTAATTTTTTTTAGAAAAATAATTTTAAAATAATTTATTTCATTTTTATTTATTTTTATAATTTTTTTAAAATAATCAGTTTTTTATTTTTATTTTTAAATAATTTTAGAATTATTTTTTAATAATTTCCTCAATGCCATTTTATATACTTTTTTAAAAAAAATTATAATTAATTTTTAATAATTATTGGACCCACAATGTCACGTGTCAGCTTCCAATTAGCTCGTTTTGCCACGTCATCGCGTGTGTGCAACACACACTTTGAGTTTTTTGCTGATAGGGAAAAAATTCCCAATTGAAACAAAATTCGGGGGGTTTAGGGGTCTGATAGGAACAGACTTTAGTTGAGGGATCTAAGTGAATTTTCGCAACAAGTTTGAATGTCTGTCGATGACTTTGGCGTAGTTTTTACAAACATAATAGCGTAGTGTCACTCTATGGCATTAGGGGCCGTTTGGTTACTGGTTAGAGTAACGCAGGTATTAGTTGTATAGGAATTAATTAGGCACAATACATAAATATGTCCTTTAACTTGATACCAAATCACATCTATGACCTCCAACTTTGGGTGTGCATAAGTAGACACTTAAACTTGTATAAAGTTGAACAAGTAGACACATATGTCCTATGTGGCATCCTACGTGGCATCCTATATGTATTATGCCATATAGGACGTATGTGTTTACTTGTTCAACTTTATACAAGTTTAAGTGCGTACTTGTGCACACCCAAAGTTGGAGGTGTGATTTGGTGTCAAGTTAAAAAGCATATTTATGTATTGTGTCAACTAATTATATATATTTTAGTTATGCAGAATTTAGTTATGTAAGTATTAGTTATATACAAAAACACAATCAAATACCGTGCAAAGTTAATACATGAATATTTTTTATACAATATTTAAAAACCTACCAACCAAATATTATATAAAATTAATACATGGATAACTTTTATAACCCATGGTTACCATACAATGTAGGAGTATAAAATATATATTAGGTTACTCCTTGTACAATAACCAAACGGCTCCTTAAAATTTGAATTCGTCTTTATTCATGTTCATCCTAGTAGGGGTCAGATGGGGATTATGTTGATATGAAAGATATTTCACTTGTCACGTGAATTTATGAAAACAAACAGCTAGATGCCTAGATCATTTCCACAAAGAGGGGTTGGCCCCCAAAGATATGTTTAACAAACAGAAAAAAGAAAAGAAAAAAAAAAAGATTATATTGTCAAAACCAAGAAACCCCATCCTTGCAAAAGATGGAAGAACACGACACATTGTCCTTGAATAATTTGTCTACCCAAATTGAATCTGTTACACTCTGATGATAGATACATTATTATTAGTACTTTCTCCATTTCATAATAAGTGAATTGTTGGATTTTGACACACAAATTAAGGAAAGAGCATTAAAGACATAAATTTAATACAATTTTTTATTTTTATCTCAAAAAAGAAAAAATTGACCTTGTAATACCTTTTCAAAAGTTAATTGATTGTCAAATCAAAAGGGTAAATTTGAAAAAAAAAAATCAATGATTCACTTATTTTAAAACACCAATAAATATCTCAATAATTCACTTATTTCGAAACGGATGGAGTATTATTTTATTTTTTTTCTATAACCCCACAATAAAAGTGCAATAACATGAGGAATATGAGGTATAGGAACCACCAATAGTGGTGGCGGGACAGAGATTATTTCTTTTATGGACTTTTAATTAAAAGAAACAAATAATTTTATCAATTAAGTGTGGATTTTTTAAGTTTTTAAAATTAGGTATAAAGGATAAATTATTTTATTTTATTTTTAATATTTTCGCTCCAATAACTAAAAAGATTGTCTCAATAACTATAGAAGTTATCTCAACAACTATCAAAGTTATTCGATAATTGTGTAAAGTTGTTGGACAACTTTGACAATTGTTGGGACAATTAATGCAATTGTCAAACAACCACTTATAATCTTTGTTTAATTAAAAACTTACGAGGAACTTTCAGCTCATTTTTCGCTTTCTTTTATTTTTAACCAGTGGTTTTGAATTCTTGGAATATAAAATTTTGATAGGAAAAGGTTACCTCTTAATGAGCCTTACGCCAATTGAATTTAAATTTGTCGAAATTTAAATGTAAAAGATCTTAGTAGGAAACATTTTCCTTTTAAGTATATTAAGCGAATTTAAATTGATCAGACTCTCAATGTGAATATCGAACACTTAACGAGAAACCATAAGAATCATAAAGAGTGGGAAACATCAAAGATTGTGATAGGACAAAAGGATCGGATTATCTTTAATTATAAGTTTCGAAGTTTGATCTCTTGTTATACAAACTTTTGACAGTGAATGGTTCCCTTCAATAAGCCTTACGGGAAGCAAATTCGAATTAGTCGAGACTTTATTGTAAGAAATATATACGACACGAATTTAAATTAGCCGAGACTTCAATATAAAAACTTCTTCGTAGAAAATGTTTTTCCTTCAATAAGCATAACGCAAAGCGAATTCAAATCAGCAAGACTTTAATATAAAAGATTCTATAAGATTTTTCATTAATGGGCCTTATATAACAAAAATAATAATAACAACAATAACGTCAACATACTCACTGTATTTTTATAATACAAGATTTAAAAAGAATAGAGCGTACATATTCTATATCTCTATCTCAGAAGTAAAGTAAAGAAACTTATTCCAATAGATCCTGATCAATGAACCTTATATAATATGAATTTAAATTAATCGGGTCTCAATATGTAAGAAAATCATAAAAAGACATGAGGAGCAGGAAAGTTTGGCAAAAATCCCATTAAGTTAGTTCCCCATGGTGGTCCCAAGAAGATGAGCCATTTAGTAGAGACAGTTGTGAGGGTGGGGTTTTTTTGCATTTTGGGGAGAGGTTTGTGGGGCTCTTTTTGCTCAATTTCGAGGGGACACGCCATCACATTTCATTCTCTCCATAGCTAACTACTCATTTACATTACTTTTCAATTTGCACGTATTTAAGATAATCTTTTGAATAATTTGTTACAAAGTATTAAAAAGGTCCCATTGGCCATAAAAAGAATTTTCTGAAAAGAAAAATCTTTTTTTTTGTTCAAAACAAGAATGGAATTCAAAATGGCCTTTAATTATATATATTGGACTATTATTTTTTTTTATGAAAAAAAAAATTTAAGATGAGTTTCAAGTTTGAAAAGTGGTTTTGATCAGTTTTCAAATAATTTTTTTTTCTCACACACAAAACTTCTATTGTTAAATGCATGTCCGAATAATACTTCAACTTTTAAATAGTTTGTTTCAATATTTTCCAAATACTTTTGTTTTTTTCTTGTATATATTATTTTAATTTGCTTTATTTGAATCGAAAGTCTTTTGAAAACAAGCCAAAGACCCGCGTATGCTATATCTTTCCATAGTCCACTTAGGGAGATCTCACACGATATATTATAAGTTATTGTTTTTTCAAATACTACTTTTATTTTCTTAAAATATCATATTTTTATGTCCAAAAACCTACTCACAACGATTTGCTTATACAAGTTAGAAGAGATAGTTTGATATGTGGATATAATGATAAAAATATCCCATAAAATATAAAATTATTTATTCCATGTTCAGTTATTTCTTTTATTTTGAAATTAGCAACTCGAAATTGACTATACAATAATTGGAGCATAATTTTGTTACCGCCTTCACTGCGAGGTAACAATCACATAATTACTAGTCCAAGAATGAAATATCAAAATTTCTTCTCAACATTTTTTTCTCCAAAAGTACTTCAAAAAGACTAGATTGTTTCTTCCAAGGTACTTTAAAAAATCTAAGCCTAAAATTAACAATAACATCTATCCCAAGTATAGACTTAATACATATATAAAGGGAAAATTATGCAAAATGTTTGGCTATATTTAATATAAACTAATTAATTTATTGTCCATATTTGAAATTATCCCTATTACATGTGCCCTGTATATCTATTTTTTATCCAATAAACTCAAAATCTATCAATAATTCTATCATTATTATATTCTTGTTATAAAACAATAAATAACAAGAAGAAGAGTATAGAGAATAGAGAGAGTAATTCTTATTTCTTCTCTTGAGGGATGATTTACAATGAAGGAAGTCTTTCTATTTATAAGGGGAATTTGCCTCTAGTTTCACATTAAAAGACAAATACATCAAATCCTGATAGACATCAAATAGATCTTGATAGACATTCACAATAATTGATATATATCATAACACTCCCCCTTGAATGTCTAACAATACGCATATAGGTTGCCTCATTAAAAACCTTACAAGGAAAATCCAATGGGACAAAATATCGTAAGGAAAAAAGAGTACAACGCGTATTAACTCCCCCTAATAAGAACATCCTTGAATCTTTGCATTCCAATCTTGTGCACCATCTTCTTGAAAGTTGCAGTTGGAAGAGACTTAGTGAATAAATCAGCCACATTGTCACTTGAACGAATCTGTTGTACATCAATATCACCATTCTTTTGGAGCTCATATGTATAAAAGTGCTTTGGCGAAATGTGTTTCGTTCTATCTCCTTTTATGAATCCACTTTTCAGTTGTGTTGTGCATGTTGCATTATCTTCATATAAAATTATAGGTACTTTGTCACATTTCAAGCCACATTTTTCTCAAATGAGATGTATTATGGACCTCAACCACACACACTCTCGGCTTGCTTCATGAATAGTTATAATCTCAGCGTGATTCGATGAAGTGGCTACGATAGACTGCTTTGTTGCTATCAAGATATGGCAGTACCCCACATATAAATACATAGCCTGTTTGAGACCGATCTTTATGTGGGTCAAATAAGTACTCAGTATCAACATAACCAACAAGATAGGAACTGCAATTTTTAGAATAAAATAAGCCCATATCGGTAGTCCCCTTTAGATATCATAATATGTGTTTGATCCCATTCCAATGTCTCCTAGTAGGAGCAGAACTATACCTTGCTAGCAAATTTACTGAAAAGGAAATACCAGGCCTTGTAGTATTTGCAAGATACATTAATGCACCAATTGCACTAAGATATGGTATTTCAGGATCAAGGAGTTTCTCATTCTTTTCTTGAGGTCGGAATGTATCCTTATTCACATCAAGTGATCGAACAACCATCAGAGTACTTAATAGATGTACTTCATCCATATAGAATCGTTTCAACACCTTTTTTGTGTAGGTAGATTGATGGACAAAGATACAGTTTGTCAAATGCTCAATTTGCAAACCAAGACATAACTTTGTTTTTCCGAGATCTTTCATCTCAAATTCTTTCTTTAGGTAATCAATTGCCTTTTAAAGCTCTATTGGCATTCCAATAAGGTTTATGTCATCGACATAGACAGCAAGTATAACAAACTCCGACGTTGTTTTCTTTATGAAAACACATGGGCAAATTTCATCATTCATATAACCTTCTTTAGATAAATATTCACTAAGACGGTTATACCACATGCGTCCAGATTGCTTCAAACCATACAATGATCTTTGCAATCTAATGGAATATATTTTTCGAGGCTTTGAACTATATGTTTTTGGCATTTTAAATCCTTCGAAAATTTTCATGTATATCTCATTATCAAGTGATCCATATAGATAGGTTGTTACCACATCCATCAAATGCATTTCAAGTCTCTCATGGATAGTGAAACTAATAAGATAACGCAATATTATTGTGTTCATAACTGGTGAATATGTCTAATCATAATCGACACCAGGCCGTTGTGAAAATTCTTGTGCAACAAGGCGTGCTTTATACCTTTGTATTTTATTTTTCTTATTTTTTTTTGCACAAAGACCCATTTATAGCCAACAGACTTAACACCATTAGGTGTTTGAGTTATAGGTCCAAAAACTTCACGTTTGGCAAGTGAATTCAATTCAGATTGAATTGTTTCTTGCCATTTTGGCCAGTCATTTCTTTGTCGACATTCTGTGACAGATCGAGGTTCAAAATCCTCTCTATCTTGCATGATTTTTGTTGCAACATTGTATGCAAAGACATGATCCACTACTATTTCAGATCGATTCAAATTGGTCTCAACATCACTTGAATTTATGGATAGTTCCTCATTTTCTTAAGTCTCGGGTTCATTGATTCCTTCAGGAATATCAACATTGCTCAAATCTTGAGATTCCATATAAGGATATTTCGTAGTGTCATTTTGACCATTTTTTTTAAGGATTTCGATCCTTAGAACCTAATGGTCTGCCACGCTTCAAGCATGCTTTAGATTCATTAGCTATGACACTAGTGGATGGTCCTTTAGAGACATCGATTCGAATTGGGACATTCTCTGCAGGAATATATGATTTGGTGATCCTTTTCAAATCAGTAAATACGTCCGGCATTTAATTTGTAATTTTCTGCAGATGAATAATCTTTTCTACTTCTTGCTCACAAATAGAAGCACGTGGATCAAGATGAGATAGTGATGAATTTTTCCACAAAATTTCTCTTTGATGTCACTATCTTCTCCCCCTAATTTTGGTAAAACTATCTCATCAAACCGATAATCTACAAATTGAGCAGTGAACATATCTCCCGTTAATGGTTCAAGATAGCGAATAATGGAGGGTGATTCAAACCCAACATAAATTCCTAATCTTCTTTGGGGGCCCATCTTGGTGCGATTTGGTGGTGCTATAGGCACATATACACCGCACTATAAAATTCTCAAATGAGATATATTAGGCTCTTGACACAAAATCAATTGCAATGGAGAAAATTTATGATAATTTATCGGTCTAAGACGAACAAGTATTGCAGCATGCAAAATTGCATAACCCCAAACAGAAGTGGGCAACTTAGTT
Source organism: Capsicum pubescens (assembly GCA_030864215.1). NCBI lineage: Eukaryota > Viridiplantae > Streptophyta > Magnoliopsida > Solanales > Solanaceae > Capsicum > Capsicum pubescens. Next base: position 83,359,831 of record CM061544.1, on the reverse strand, counting down.
TTCATAAGCAATAGTCTTGCTATCAACTGCAGACGTTTAATTAATGACTCAGCAAGGCCATTTTGAGTGTGAACATGGGGTACAAGATATTCCACTCTTATCCCAATCGATAAGCAATAGTCATTAAATGCTTGGGATGAAAATTATGCAGCATTATCAAGACGAATAGACTTAATTTGATTATCGGGAAATTGTGCCCGTAATCATATTATTTGTGCCAACAATTTTGCAAATGCTAAGTTGCGAGATGACAAAAGGCACACATAAGACCATCTAGATGAAAAATCTATTAGGACCATAAAGTATCTAAATGACCCACTAGGTGGGTGAATGGATCCATAAATATCCCCATGTATGCGTTCCAAGAACGCGGGGGACTCAATCCCAACTTTTATTGGCGATGGCCTCACAATCAGCTTGCCTTGATAACAACCATTGCATAAAAATTCACCATTCGAAAGAACCTTCAAGTTCTTTAATGGATGCCCATTTAAATTTTCTATGATTCTTCTCATCATTATTGATCCTGGATGTCCCAGACGATCATGCCAAAGTACGAAAGTATTGAAATCAGTAAACTTCTGATTTACTATAGAATGTGCCTCAATTGCACAAATCTTTGTCCAATACAGGCTAGAAGATAAAGTAGGGAACTTTTCAATAACACATGTCTGCCCAGAGACATTCTTGGTGATACCAAGATATTATTCAAGATTCATCTCATCAATTTTCATGATACGATAACCATTTTCACGGATATCTTTAAAATTCATCAAGTTTCTCCGAGACTTAGGAGAAAACATGGCATTATTTATGATGAGTTTAGTTCAATTGGGCAAGATTATAATGGCTTTTTCGGAGCCTTCAATCAAATTAGCACTATCAAAAATTGTGGTGATATTAATCTTGCCCATGTTTAGATGAGATAAATATTTCTCGTCTTTGAATATCGTATGTGTAGTGTCAGAATCAATCAAACATATATCTTCACAATTTGACAGCTTACTTTGAAAATTATCCATATCTTCAAATAAAATGACATACACCAAATAGTATATATATTAAATTTTTGTACAAAGTGAAATCTTATACTATAAAAAATTGTTAATCCGACATTACTAAGTAATTAAAAAAAATATGTCCAAAAACTATTGAAACAATATAATATTGATAAGGAATCTAATACTTAATATATTATTTATAATTAATAGTACGAAATAGTATCATGCAATACATACAATAATAATATAATATTGTTATATTATATTTTGTCCAGTATGTTAATATGCAAATATAATATTATTATATTATATTTTCTGAACACATATGGATAAGTAATGACTATATGTGAATATTATATTAAAAATCTTAACATGCAAAACTAATATTAATATTAACATGCAAAACTAAAAATATTAACATGCAAAATATTAATATGCAATAATGAACACAACAGAAGTTCGTGCAAGTTGCACGTATCGTCGTCGTCTTTTTCCTTCTTTTTTTATTTAATAATGACGAAATTGAAATTCCATTCATTCAATAATAAATTACAATAATATAATTGAACTAATCAATACGAATTAAAAATCAATACTCATGCAAACAACTACTTTTACATGATTTTTATTCTCTAACTTTTATCAACAATAAAAAAAAATTAAAAGCATTCATTCTTCCATGTTTACGGAACCATCATCAATCAAGTGATCAATCTTTCCTTCAGGGTGCTCGTAAAAGTCTGCTACATCCAAGCATGTGATGTCAACATTATTTCCAGAGAGAAAGTTAGCCTCGGGATTTCTCTCTTTCTTCTTTAGTGATGCTTGTTAAAGGTCCACTAAGTGCTTGAGAGCACGACAATCACGTGAATAGTGTCCTTTTCTACCACATCTAAAACAAGTAATTATTTCACGTTTCTCATCTTTTTTCTTTTTGTTAGATGAATGATTAACACCCGGAACAGGGTTTCTTTCTTGGTCATCACGACCACGACCACGTCCACGACCAGGGTCGCGATCTTTTCCACGCCTAGCATGGTGAGCGTGCACATCATTCACCTCAGGGAATGGTGCAGATCCAGTTGGCCAGTTCTCGTGATTTTTCATCAACAAATCATTATTTTGTTCAGCCATAAGAAGATGAGAACTCAGTTCAGTATACTTCTTGAAACTTTTTCTCGATATTGCTGCTGTAATAGCACATTCGAGGCATGAAAAGTGGAGAGTGTCTTTGCCATCATATCGTCATCATTGACCGTCTCTACACATAGTTTCAATTGAGAAAAAATTTTGAACATGACAAAATTGTATTTATGAACAAACTTGTAGTCTTGAAATCTTAGATATATACGCTCATATCGTGCTTTCGGGAGGATGACCATCTTTAAGTGGTCAAACCTTTCTTTTTGGCTATTTCACAATACGAGTGGATCCTTAGTAGTTCGGTACTCAATTTTCAGAACTTCATCAATATGAAGACGCAAGAAAATCATAGCCTTAGCACGATTTTGACTAGATGTTATATTTTCATTCTTTATGGCGTCTCCAAGACCCATAGCATCTAGGTGGATTTCAGCATCTAACACCCATGAAATATAGTTTTTGCCCGAACTTTGAAGGGCAACGAACTCACACTTCGTAAGATTGTTAGCCATAAAAAAAGGAAGGAAAATAATAATACTTTAGCCTTCAAATTTGAGACGGTAGAGTCTCGTGCTGATAACGTGTTATAAAACAATAAAGAACAAGAAGAAGAGTAGAGAGAATAGATTGAGTGATTCTTATTTCTTTTATTGAGGGATAATTTACAATGAAGGACGCCTTTCTATTTATAGGGGGAATTTGCCCCTAGTGTGCCATAAAAAAAAGGAAGGAAAATAATAATACCTTAGCCTTCAAATTTGAGATGGTAGAGTCTCGTGTTGATAACGTGTTATAAAATAATAAAGAACAAGAAGTAGAGTAGAAAGATTAGATTGAGTGATTCTTATTTCTTCTCTTGAGGGATGATTTACAATGAAGGAAACCTTTCTATTTATAGGGGGAATTTGCCCCTATTTTCACACTAAAAGACAAATACATCAACTCCTGATAGACATCAAATAGATCTTGATAGACATTCACTATAATTGATATATATCATAACAATTTTTTTATTGTATATTCAATATAGCTTATTCACTAGCAAAATAAACTTTTAGGTAGTGTTTAAACATGACATAATTCATACTATTACTCGTAGGGACTTCTACTACTAGGGACTAAGAAAACCTAATTGATCGTTTGATTTGATTTAATGCGAATAAGAAAATAAAACAAAATTTTGAATGTAGTGATGTTAAACAAAATATATAATAGGTCAACATATCTATAAATTTTGTGGTAAAAAATATGTTGGATGAAAGTTGAAATTAAAAGTTACTAAAATTGCACTTTTTTTTTTCTTTTGAAATGGATTAGAGAGCAAATTAACATAAATAAATTAAAATAAAGTAAAGGGACTAGAAAAATAAGACAAATAAAAGAAAAATGACATGAATAAATGTAAATAGAGTGAGCGTAATAAAGGAAAGTTGCTTGAATGATAATCAACTCTCACCTTAAATGTAAGGTGACATAAAAAGAAAAAAAAATATTAAATAATAATAATAATAATAATAATAATAATAATAATAATAATAATATATTAAAAGTGTGAAGGGTCTTAGAAATGTCGTTTGAACTTTTTGCCCTTCATTAAAAGTCTTTACTTTAGACAGAATTGTCTTTTCACTATTTTTTTCTAAAATTTAAGAGTTGAAAATTAATTAAACATATTTATGGTAAATATTTTCTTATTAGAAATCATCAAAATTAATGACAACTAATATTATTTTTATTAGTTTAAAAATTCTAAATCAAATAAATTTGATTTTAAGAAAATTTAAATTTTTTATAAATCTACATCTATATCTAAAATATATTAAATTCATTAACCACTTGAAACTTCTGACGGTAAAATATATATGTGCTTACACATCATTAAAAATATTCGTAATAGATAAAATTATTTAGTGTTAAATAATTAAAAATTATAAACATTCACAATAGATAAAATTATTTAGTTATAAATAATAAAAAATTACACGTGTGAGACACGTGCATTAAACTACCAGATTAAAAAGGAAAGGAAGATAAATAAATTGAAAGAGAGTAAGGATATATTATTGCACTCAAAAACCTAGGAAAATACAAAAACAAGCATCTCTCCCCCCTTTTCTCACCCAAAAAAAAGTAGTAGTAAAAAAAACTTAGCAAGGGAGTGGAGGTGGGGGGAGCGAGTTGGGGAAGAAGTTGAGAAGAGAGAAGCCTAAACAAATACCTAAAGCTAAAAGAGAAACCAATTCTTGATTTTCACCAAATACCAAATTTGCTTTGCTTTGCTATTTCTCCTTGAAGTTTTCAACTTTCTTGCATTTTGCTCAAAGTACAGTGTTCAAGTTGATATCTTTAGTGGAAAAAAGATGCCTAGACCAGGACCAAGACCTTATGAGTGTGTTAGAAGAGCTTGGCATAGTGATAGACACCAACCCATGAGAGGTTCTATCATACAACAAATTTTCAGGTACTCTTTTGGGGGCAATTTTTGTGTTCTCTTGATTTTTTGTTATGCTTTCTTGGTTTTTTGTTATCTGAAAAGGGTGTTTACTATCTTGTTTTGATCAGGGTTGTAAGAGAAAGACATAGTGTTGTTACAAAGAAGAATAGAGAATGGCAACAAAAACTTCCTGTCGTTGTCTTGAAAGCTGAGGAGATTATGTATTCCAAAGCTAACTCTGAGGTACTTTTGGTTGAAGGGTTTTCTTGAATTTGGATTATAATTTCAAGAATCTTGATTGTATGCTTTTGTTATTGTTGTTGTTGTTGTTGGTGGCGGTGTCCCTTTTGTGAATTAGGCTGAATATATGGATCCTGAAACACTTTGGGATAGGGTAAATGATGCCATTGATACCATTATTAGGAGAGATGAGACTGAGACTGGACAACTATTGCCTCCTTGTATTGAAGGTACCAAAGTTCACAACTTTCTTTGTTTTAGCTCAATTGCACAGCAAGAGCCATTTTATGTTGCTTTTGGATTTCAGACTGATTATGTGTATCTTGTTTAACATGAAACTTTGCTGCTCAGCTGCTCTTAATCTTGGATGTATACCGGAGAGAGCATCTAGGAGCCAGCGGAACAGTATGCCTAGGAGTTACCTCAGCCCAAGAACTCAAGAACCTCATTGTGTACCTCCTAAAGTTTTTAGTAGAAGTGGCAATGAGCTAAACTCTAACTCAGCGTTACCTATTCGCTCTTCAAACCAACCATTGTTCTTGAGACCTTCAAATGTCAATTCACCAAGATTAGTTTCAGAGTTTGACAGGCCTGTAGTGCCCTGCATCAACAATCTAGGTGCTTCCTCAAGTGGGAAAGCCATTATTATTCCGGAAAGTAGTAGTTCTTTGGATGTGGGTTCAGTATATCCATTGTTTTATGGTACTGATCTTCAGCCTGAAGTTTCTCCGTTGGTCCCCCGAGAACCTCAACATAACGTAATCGTTGGTAAACCTGTATATCCGACTATCGTCGAGTCTTCTGAAATCAGCTGCTTCCCGAGCTTGTTTCCTTGCAGGAGAGATGATATTCAAGAAAAATCATATCAACCAGATTATAGGGACAATATTAGGAGGGTGCCTGAATTGGACTGTGATTTGTCCTTAAGGTTGGGTTTCTCTGCAAACTCTGGCATGCAATTGCAACAAGGTCAAACTAGTTGCATTGGTGATTTCAGGCGAAGTGACGATTCTCATGAAGGAGACCAGTTCAAGCTTATGTTGACCAGTAAAGGGAAAGAGTTTACTTTCTTTCCTGCGGAGTCTGCCAATAGTCCATCAGGAATGCATAGAGCTCATGAAAATTTGGAGGGTTATGGTCACAATACAGAAACACTATTTAGGATGCATAAAATGCCTGTTAGACCAAATGATGCATTTCAGGGAAGATATGAGTTCGACGCTGTGTCAACCAGCAAAGACAAAGAGCATCCTTTCTTTCTTGCAGAATCTGCCAATAGTCCCTCCAGTTTGCAAATAGGTCGGGCGAATTTAGAGGGTGAACATCAGAATGCTGAAACACTACTTAGGAAACGTAAGATGCCATTCCATAACAATATGGAACTTGGACAATTTTTGTGGCAAGATGAGCGAACTTTGAACCGTTTTCCTGGTCAAATGAAAAGGCCAGGTTTGTAGTCTGTAGACAGGTCCATTTTGTTGTATGATAAAATTTTGAGAAAAGAGAAGTTTAGGATGCCTCCTTTGCATTTTATCTTCCAATTTTGATTGAATATGATCTCTTTCTTTGTTGAATTAGCACATAAAAATGTGTAAAAGAGGAATTTAGAACTAACCAAAAATCCAGCAAGTTAACTTGACAGCAATGAGCTGGGATGAATGGCTTCAAACATTTGCTCGGTTAGTTGAGTATGTTTATGAAGCTTGGTGATACAATGTAACAGTTTATGCTATGACCTTGGAGTGCCAGGTTTAAGGTTAGGCGTTAACACTGTTGTTTGTGTATCCATCGTTAAAGCACTTATTGGCCACTGTTAGTGTCAAGCAAATTTTACTTGTTTATTCTCTTTATGTCAAACTTGTTTTTTACAAAAGTATCATCATGAATGAAGCGGAATAGGCCGTGTTCCAAAATTGTCAAGACAGTAGGTTGGTGGATGATGACGTGAATCAGAGACTTATCTTTGTGGGACAAGAAAAGTGCCAAAGCCCCCATCCTGTTTTTTCCATTACCTAAGTGCTATATTAAGTAGTTTGTGAATCTGCTACTTTTTCATCATATCTGTTCATGTTGAAGCGATAAGATTTCCCTGTTGATTAGCTTCTTTGTTCCCTGGAAACTGTAAATGCTAATTATCATGGCATGCTAATTATGAGGAGTCACATGTTTAATTCTAGAAAGGCTACTTTATACTATCTCCTTTGTAGTGATCTGCATCTGTGAGCGCGTGTGCTTGAATCTGCACTCTAATTTTTGGCCTCACATTTGTTGGTCAATTTCTTACCCCAGTCTGTACCACATACAGACTAGACAGAAAATATTTCCGGAAAGAAGTCTTTCGTGCCTTTTGGGTTTGCTGGTGCCTATATGTTTGAAGAATTGATCTTTTGCGTTTCATTTTGCCTTGTATTTGCATTGCACACGTGGAAAGAGATCTGGACTGCATTGCCAAAACCTTGCCTGCACTTGATGTATATCCAGTGCTGGGGAGTGCTTGATGCCAGGCAAGTTTTCCATTTCGTTAATTGATCACTTTTAGTCATGCAAAAATAGAATCATATCCATTTCATATTTGCCTGATTTCCAACTACAAATAAAGTTATATTGACAGTAATGTAATGCATAAGTGTGTTTTATATTGACAAAATGGTAATGCAATTTCTGATTCTTAAATTTAATTGGAATCTGCTGATTGCCACAGTTGAGAGGTGATTTTAATGTGAGTTTTATATGATTTAGGCGTAAGATCAGTTCAAATCGTTGTTGGACAGCTTTAACACGTTTGAAGTGATGATGTCTATAGCATGGAAGAAAATGATTCTCCGCCACCGTAAAAGACAAGTGTGGTCCGTAACCTTGAACGTTTTCCCCAGAAACCTGTTCACAGGCTTGGAGTAAGATTACTGTGATTGACTAGTCGAAATAGAAGAAGAGAGTTGGGAAAGCATCTCTTTTAAGTGGGCTTTTTAGCTAAGTAATTAAAAGCCCTATCTTGCAGTGTATTGCCTAAAATACGCCATAGTGAACACACCTCAGGTTATGAACTGCTAACTAATTTTTGGAGATCCTGTTCTTTTTTTTTTCCTGTGAAACTTTTACTTGTTTATAAAACTTCCTAACTATCAAGTCAAAATTGCTATGCAGTTTGAAGAATTCGGCTTCTAGGGTTGAATCATTTGTTGATCATAATTAGATGCACTCTTAGCAATCTTGTTGCTGCCTGCTTTTAGAAGCTAAGTATTCAAAAGTAAAGAGGTCGTTTGCTACGGTGTTCAAGAACAATGCTGAGTAGAGTGTATTAATAATACTTGTATTAACTATGCCGAGCTGAGATTATCTGCCATGCTCGGTTTGATTTGGCGTATTAAAAATAACATGCATTGCATGATTTCTAAAAAGAAATTGTTTATGAAAATACCAGATACCCTCCACAAAATACGGTGGAAAGGATGTGGAAAAAGGTTTTGACGGGCAATTGTGTCTTTAACTATGCTAATGCATGCATTTAAAACTCTTGCATTGTTAATACCATGTATTAGTTATGTGAAGCTAGATGAATGCCTTGTTTTATTTCAGGTCAAAAGGTCCTACCTATAATAAGTGCATATCTTGTGAATTGTGATATTTACCATCAATGATGTTGCTGTTTGTTTTCTAGAAAGCATTTTTGCTGAACAGGAAAATCAAGCTTTTGGTAGAGAGTTGGATCAAAATAGTGTCATATTAGGGTCAATTTCAATAAATGGGTTTGTCAGATTTTTTATGATCAAAATGGTGAAAATGCATGGACATAGAGCATCTTCAGTGTGTAATTTTTACGTTAAAAAAATAGACGGACGTTAAATATATTTACACTGAAGGTGCTCTACTTTCACGAGTCTTCAGTGAATCTTTTACATTTTAAGGAAAGGCTCATTGATGGTCATGAGCCTTCTATGAATTTTACATTTTTGAAGAAAGACTCATTTCCTTCAATGCACCTTCAACATAAATTTTATTATCTCGAAATTTGAAAAGACTATCATCGTCTGAATTGATGAGACAAGAAAAGACCATTTTTTCACACACTAAAAACTCATTTTTACAATGCACCTTCAGTCAAATTACAAAAACACCTTTGAGAGTTTTCTCCAAAAAATAATTCTTTATCTTCACTTCATCTCAACTTTACAAAATCTCTATCTTTACCCGAGGTCCCCCTTCTTCATCTCAATAAAATATATTTACACTGAAGGTGCTCTACTCTCACGAGTGTTCAGTAAATTTTTTACATTTTAAAGAAAGGCTCATTAATCGTCATGAGCCTTCTGTGAAATTTACTGTTCAACAGTAAATTTACCGTCATTCCTACTATTATGCGTAGGAATGACGGTTTACATTCTAGCCCGGAATGCGGGTTGTTACAGAGGGCTCATATTAGCTTCTATAAGATTCATCTTATTTTCACATTTGTTACAGAGGGCTCATGTTAGCTTCTATAAGAGTCAGATTCTTGAACAATAAATTTCACAGAAGGCTCATGACGACTAATGAGTCTAATTTAAAATGTAAAAAATTTACTGAAGACTCGTGAGAGTAGAGCATCTTTAGTGTAAATATATTTTATTGAGATGAAGAAGGGGGACCTCGGGTAAAGATAAAGATTTTGTAAAGTTGAGATGAAGTGAAGATAAAGAATTATTTTTTGGAGAAAACTTTCAAAGTTTTTTTTGTAATTTGACTGAAGGTGCATTGTAAAGATGAATCTTTAGTGTGTGAAAAAATTGTCTTCTCTTGTCCCATCAATTCAGACGATGACAGTCTTTTCAGATTTCGAGATAATAAAATTTATGTTGAAGGTGCATTGAAGGAAATGAGTCTTTCTTCAAAAATGTAAAATTCACAGAAGGCTCATGACTATCAATGAGCCGTTCCTTAAAATGTAAAAGATTCACTGAAGACTCATGAAAGTAGAGCACCTTCAGTGTAAATATATTTAACGTTTGTCTATTTTTTAACGTGAAAATTGCACACTGAAGATACTCTATGTCCATGCGTTTTCACCATTTTGATCATGAAAAATCTGACAAACCCATTTATTGAAATTGATCCTAATTTGACACTATTTTGATCCAACTCTCCTTTTGGTAACTAATTCTTGGATATGCTCTGCTTACAGAAAAGGTCTCTGCTGCTGTAGATGTCAAAAAGTTGAAACTTTTTCAATCAGGCCTGCCAAATACATCCATGAATGTTGGGGCTTAGTTTGTTGTGAGCCTCTTGACTTCTCTTAGATGAAATTACTGGAGACTTCTGTGGAGAAAGAAAAGGTAAAATGTTTCCTTTGTTGTATTTTACTGATTAGAAAAAAGGAAAGAAAGATAAAATGTTTCTCAAATTAGATACCCGAGCCTTAATTGGACAGAATACTTGTGCTTATGGGAGATATTACATATCTTATGGAACTAGTTGAGGTGCGCGCAAGCTAACCTGTACATTATTAAGCATTACAAAATTCAAATTTTGATTTAGTAGCAACAGGTAAAGAAAACTTCTTCAAAATAAAATTTAAAATCGTCGAATGAGGATGACCCAAGCGACAATGCCATAGCTGAAAAGGAACTTTTGTGGAGGCAAGATTGATGGATATTGGTGGTCTGGGTGGATGTTGTGGCCACTCGTAGAGTCCATTCTAATTCCGGCATTATACCAACGGCTTCTGAGTATACAGGTCCTTCACAAGAAAAGTAAAAGGAAAAAATTCAATAGATGTTAGACTGTCTTGACAAAATTTGGCTACAAAAATAAGATTTTTTTTAATTGATGGAGCACATAGAGTGTTAGAAAGCCTGAAAGCAGAGTTAGATGCTTGTATCTGAGTTGAACCAGTATGATTAATAGAAATGGTTATGTTGTATGGAGCGGAGTGTTGACCAGTTAAGAATTCTCATATCCAAAAGTTGAAGGTGGCGGAAATGAGGATGTTGCGTTGGATGTGTGGTCTTACAAGAGCTGACAAGGTTAGAAATGAGATTATTCGGGAGAAGGTGAGAGTGGTATCGGTGGAGGAAAAAATGCGGGAAGTGAGGTTGAGATGGTTTGGTCATGTGATGAGGAGGGGCACGGATGCCCCAGTTCGCAGGTGTGAGAGGCTGGAGTTAGATGGTTTCAAGTGGGGTAGGGGTAGACTGAAGAAATACTGGAGAGAAGTGATTAGACGTGACATGAAGCTGTTTCAGCTCACTGAGGACATGACCCTGGATAGGAAGGTTTGGAGGAAAAACATTAGGATAGAGAGATAAGATGGGTGGATGAATCGTAGTCAGTAGTTGAGGGGGCTTTGGTTTCTTTTATTTGGTAATGCACATTATTTTTGTGGAAGTCGTATCTATGTTAGTTTTATCATGTTTCATACTTTGGATGTTTTTGTATATTGTCCTGTGTCTTGAGCCGGAGGTCTATCGGAAACAACCTCTCTACTTCTTTAGAGGTAGTGGTATGGACTGAGTACACTCTACCCTCCCCAGACCCCACTTGGTGGGAATATACTGGATTTGTTGTTGTTGTTGTTGTTTTACCGTCACCCATGGATATTCCCTCATTGCCTGTATACTCTTTAAGATTGTGAGGTTCAGCCGTGACATGATGAGTCGCACTAGAATCCAGAACCCAAGAGTTTTCTGCTGATTGCAAACTAGAGGCAAAGTCGGCCTTAGCTTCAAAATGATTGTGCGATTTGGAACGACATACATCTACAGTGTGACCAAATTTTTGGCACAATTGGCATCGAACAAATTGTCTTGAGTTTGATCTCCAATTCTGCTGATTGTTGAAGCTGGGTTGTCGAGGAGCAGATTGGTTCCACTGTTGATTGTTGAAGCGACGATTGTTCCTGTTAGACTGATATGGCATGTTTGTCTTCTGTGCTACAACAGTTGTGATATTGGAGGATGACTTCTCGAGATCTTTGTGCTTGAGGAAAAGCTCATGATCTGTGAGCTTGTGCAACAATTCTTCAAAATTCAATGAAGAGTCTCTTGCTGTTATAACGGCAGAAATTTCACGATACTCGGGGCCCAGGTCGCTTAGAATCTTGACAATAAGTTCATCATCTGTTACTGGTGATCCAGCAACTTTGAGAGCATCAGAAAGAGATCGTACCTCTTGTAAGTATTCTGCAACAGATTTAGAGGCTTTTTTGATATTTTGCAATTGGTCGCGCTAGCTAAAAATGCGAGTGTGGCTCTTATTTGTGTAAGCCGTGAGAAGAAGTTCCCAGGCTGTCTTAGCAGATGAAGCTGTGGCAACAGTAGGCGCAATGGTGGGATCGACAGATGCCATCATTGCATGCTGGATCAGTTGGTCCTGAGAGAACCAAATTTGATATCTGGGATTTGGCATCGTAAGGTTATCTTGAGTAACAGTCATTGGTGGTGCCGATTTTGATCTATCAAGATGTCCCATGAGTTGATGGCCATTGAGTAGCATCACAAGTTGTGCTTTCCAAGTCAAGAAGTTGAGATTACCTTGCAATTTGATAGGTAACTGAGATGCGGGATTGAATTGTACCATATGAACAATAGGTGAAGTAGCAGAAGCATTGTTGTTGGTAGCAGTAGCATCACCAGAGTTAATAATTACTGGAGGGATTGTTTCTTGAGAGGCAGCCATAGATGGGGAGAGAAAAAGATCTAACTCGTAAGAGGCTAGAGGCTCTGATACTATATAAAATCAGATAGTGAGAAATAGTCGAAAGATGATTTTATTCCTTAAGCATCCAAACTTTAAATACAATAAATAACAACCTACAACTGAATTTTAAGAACCTAATTGCTACGTATACTCCTGAACAGTTGGAGTACAGATATACAACAACAATAAACTCCTACAATAGGAGTCGTCTTATACAAATACAAAAAAGCAGTAACTATATTAGTAAATTATTCTAATAATGATAATATAAAATAATTATGCCTTACTTTATCCAGTAATGATCCTTGTCAGGTTATATTTAGCGATTTATGGGACCATTGCCCGTTTTATCACTAGTCTAAAAGTTATATTACTGTATTTTTGTTGATCAATACACCAAGTATACTTGGTTGTATACAATTAAAAATAAAAGTGAAGTCACCTCTTTGTTCCAAAATTTTCATCCTTTAGTAGAGAATTCTTTCAAAACAAAAATAAAATCTCTTTATTCGGATAGAGGAGGTGAATACAAAAGTCCTCAATCCTATCTTCAAAGAAATGGCATTGAACATTTAGTTTCACCTCCCTACTCGCCACAATGCATTGCCATAGCTGAATGGCGTCATCGTCATATTGTTGAAATAGCCAAAACCCTTCTCTATGAAGCATCCCTACCACCAGAACTATGGTCTTTTGCCTACCATCATGCTGTTTATCTCATTAATCGACTACCCACGCCCATCTTAAATAACGAGTCACCCTATCAAAAATTATTTGGTAAACCACCCAACTATGCTAATTTTAAAATTTTTGGTTGTCTTTGTTATCCATGGCTTAAATCCTACACCAAAAATAAGTTGGAGCCTAAGAGCCCGTTTGGATAGGCTGAAAAAAAGTGGTTGAAAAAAGTTCTTTAAAAGTGCTTTTGAAAGTGCTGAACTTATTTTAAAAATAAGCAGTTAAGTGTTTGGATAAAATTGCTGAAATTGAAAAACAATTATTGATGTGTTTGGTAAATAATGCTTTTAAGCACTTTTTTTGGTCAAAATGTCTGAAATACCCTTATAGCTGTTAATAATATTTAGGGTTTATTATTATTTTTTATTTCTAAAATGATTCAAATATATATATATATATAAAGAGTTTAAGTGTTGAATGTTTGTTTTTGAAAAAGATAGTTATATATTAAAAGATTATTTGTTTCTTCATGGTTATGTTAAGAATTTCGTATCATTAAGGTGCAATTTGTGACGACACTTCATTTTCTTATTAAACTGGACTTGTTGCTTTTAACCTTCGAGGATAGTATTAATATATATGCCGAGCTTATCATTAAGCAAAATATATATTTTTAAAATTTGTTAACCAAACACAAACAACTTCTCATCGACAAAAATACTTTTTAAAAAAACATTTTGAAGAAAAACACTTCTTTAAATAAGCTGATTTTAGAATGTTGATCAAACAAGCTATTAGTTGGCTGGATTTTATTATATTTTTTAAATATTTTTTTATTATTAAATGACTAAATAATATATATATATATATATATATATTTTTTTTTTTCAAATATAATTAATAAAATAAATTTTTAGTAAATATTTTTAGGAAGTTGTCAAGTCAAAGATTATCAATTATTTAAAAAAAGGGATGGAGTATATTAAACCTCTATCAATTAAATCATTTTTTCTCCTCTCAAGTTTTCCTTTTGAATAGTCAGTCTCTCATAAAAAGTGATATTTGGAGAGAGAATTTTACCATTGATAAATGGAAGCTTAAAACGCAAACTGAACTTTTGGGTTTTGACAGGTTTTTATTTAATGTGGTACAAAATATTTTTATAATTATTGTTACAGTAGGTAAAATTTAATTATTTTAATGTAATAAAAAAATAACTGTTTGATTTTACTATTATAATGTGTAAATTTAATAATTATACGTGAAATTAACTCTAATTATATGTAAAATTAATTCCATAATTTTGAGGTCGTTATATGTATTCTCTTCGTTTCATTTACTTGAACTTTATATTAAACATAATTTTTTATTTATTTTAATAAATTAAAAGAAATTTATTGTTATATGATTATTAAATAATTATATAAAATAATTTGATAAAACAAGCGCCTATTAAAATATGTTAGAGTATCAAATCAACAAGGATAAAATTGGAATAAGTAATAATTATTAGGGACACAAATGTAATTTCATTGGTCAAACTTTAATAGATTATAAGTTGCAAAAAAAAAAGCTGGGATTTGCAGCTTCTTGTTTTTAGCTTAAAAAAAGCCAAAAATATATTTTTTTAAGCAATTATAAAAATAGCCAAACACCTTTTTAAGCAAAAAACAACTTATAATCTATTTTGACCAACTTATAATCTCTTCCAAACACCCACTAAGTCCACTGCTTGTGTGTATTTAGGCATTTCTCAACGCCATCATGCACACCTCTGCTTTGACCCAATGCAGTCGAAAATATTCATCAGTCGTGATGTTCTTTTTTATGAATTTTTTTTTCCTTTTAAAACAATGTTTCTACATGTAAGGAAAAACTTTTCTCAACTGACCTGGGAAGACGTTAACTCCAAAAAGGAAACTCTGAAGTCAGCTACCATTCCAACACCCTCTACTGATATACCCCCACCTATATCACTGTCCTTAGAATCACAAAATATTAGCTCCTTCAATTCTGGCCAAGTACCAGTAGCTACTGCAGCTAATCCAGGTAATTCTACACTTTCTTCTACTTTTTTCCAGCATAAAAAAATCTCACACACACAACCTGCACCTTTGATAACATATCAAAGACGTACTATACCACTGCCCTTAGAATCACAAAATACTAGCTCCTTCAATTCTGGCCGAGTACCAGTAGCTACTGCAGCTAATCCACGTAATTCTACACTTTCTTCTACTTCTTCCCAGTATCACAAAATCTCAAACACAAAACTTGCACCTTTGATAACATATCAAAGACGTAAATCACTCTCTATACCAAATCCCGAATGCTCCATCTCTAGCTACTAATTCACCATTGACAAGTTCTTCACTTTCTGGCAGCGAAAGTCCCATCCCCAAACAACCCCCATGCCAATTCCAGAGCCTGTAGTAAACCGAATGACCACTAGGTCCCAGAATAATATTACCAAATCCAAAAGACAATTCAATTTTCTAACTCACTTCACTACTACACCAACAACCTTAAAAAAAGCAACATCCACAAAGAGTGGAGACAAGCTATGCAAGTAGAATATGATGCTTTAATGAAGAATCAGACTTGGGAATTGGTACCACGAGACTTAACGAAGAATGATGTGGACTGCAAATGGTTGTATCGCATTAAAAGAAAAGCGGACGGTTCTATAGATCGATACAAAACTCGCTTTGTTGCAAAGGGGTTCACACAACGCTCTGGCTTGGATTTTCATGAAACCTTCAGTCCAGTTATTAAGCCAACAACAATGCGACTTGTGTTATTCATAGCAGTGCAGCACAATTGGTCGATTCATCAACTCAATGTCAACAATGCTTTCCTCCAGGGCCAGTTGACTGTAGAGGTTTTTATGTCTCAACCTTAAGGATTTATCAATTCTCAATTCCCTTCTCATGTTTGTAGATTAAAAAAGCCATTTATGGTCTTAAACAGGCCCCTCGGGCTTGGTATACTTCATTGCATAATCATCTACAGAAAATGGGATTTAGTAAATCTGAATCTGACACCTCTTTATTTATTTTGAAGAATTTGGTTGCTACTGTTTATGTGCCCGTTTATGTTGATGACATTTTGATCACGGGAAGTCATCCCAGCTTGATTAAACATGTTATTGATTCCTTGGGTTCTCGTTTTTCTCTAAAGGATCTTGGCAATTTGAACTACTTTTTGGGTGTGGAAGCAAAAAAAGTGCCAGATGGTTATTCTCTCTTCGTCGAAATACATTCTTGACATTCTGTTTGAATTGGATATGCAAAATTATAAAGGAGTTTCGACACCAATGTGCTCTGGTAAACTACCTCAGGCAGCTGATAATTCTCTACGTGCGAATGCTACACTCTACAGGCGCACCCTCGGTAAGTTGCAATATTTATCATTTACACGACCTGACATTTCTTATGTTGTCAACAAACTGTCATAGTTTATGCATGATCCTACTGATGAACAATGGAAGGCGGTTAAAAGGATAATACGGTATCTCAAAGCCACGACAACTTCAGGTCTTCGTATTCGTCGCGACTCGGACTGCAATCTTTACATGTATGCTGATGCTGATTGGGTGGGAGACCCGAATGACAGAGTATCCACATCAGGCTATGTTCTTTTCTTTGGGCGCAATCCTGTCAGTTGGTCGTAAAAACAAGCTGTAGCTCGCTCATCTACTGAAGCAGAGTACAAATCGGTTGCAAATGCTCTTGCGGAACTCACATGGGTGCGCAACTTGCTCAATGAACTGTGTATCACCATTCCAAATACACCCCCAATCTTCTGTGACAATGTAGGCGTCACTTATCTCTGTCATAATCCAGTGTTCCATAGCCGTATGAAACATATTGCTGTCGACTTTTGTTATGTTAGGAACCAAGTTCAAGCGCATCGAGTTCTTGTCAAACACACTCGTGCTTGTGATCAACTCGCTGATACACTTACCAAGCCATTGCCAGAACCAGCCTTTGCAAGGTATCGTTCCAAGTTAGGCGTTGTTGCACCACACCTAACTTAAGGGGGCGTATTAAGCATAATTATTTTATATTATCATTATTAGAATAATTTACTATTATAGTTAATGCTTTTTTGTATTTGTATAAGACTCCTCCTATTGTAGGAGTTTATTGTTGTTGTATGTTTGTACTCCAACTGTTCAGGAGTATATGTAGCAATTAGGTTCCTTAAGTTCAACTGTAGGTTGTTATTTACTGTATTTAAAGCTTGGATGCTTAAGGAATAAAATCATTTTATATACACCACTGCGATAAAACAAAGTTCCTTTTCTGATCCAGATCAAAAAACTTAATAAGACTTCATGGGTTGTCTTACATTCCTAGAGCTTTAGTCAAGTTGTAAGAGCGATGCATGAAATGTGCAGGTTATTTGGACATTACGAGTTTGAATGCTGCCACAAACAAAAAGCCTTAAAGCTTTAAATTTAAGCGGAGAATGGTAGAATGAAGGACCTATTATCCATCTACTAGAGTGTAAACTTGACTAGTCATATTAGAAAAGAAGAATGTGAATGCATTTCTTTTGATTTTAAGCGTCTCTTTTTGGCAACTAATCTATAGTTGCAACCCTGTAGATGAAGGTTATACCTCTTGAGAATTGTTTGGAGGTCCTCCATTCAAGGGCGTGATCTAGCGGTTAATGAAACAGGTGAAAACCATGGGAGTTCAAGGTTAAATCCAGTATAGACAACAAAACACTTTAAGTGATTTCTTGTCATCTGTCTTATTCTTGATGGTCAGAGTTACCCTCTACCTATGTTGGTGGAAAGTAAGAAAACAAAGAACAACTCACTTCCCATATGTTGTCTCACATTGATCGAGGGATGAGTTGTTTTTCTTCTTATATTGTGTTGGACAATCCTCATCTCCTGAGCTTTTGAGGTCGAAGTTGGCCTAAGGTCATGGTATGAGAGCTAAACCCATCCTTGTTATTGTGTGCCTCTACGTTATGTTGTCCATGCTTCAGTTGGCATATTGATAGTGCAGACTAGCCACTTCTCAACATTGTAATTCAAAAATAACCACGAGTTTGAGTTCCCTAACAACATCTTGGAGATTCACGTGTGAAATTTTGAATTCCATGATAATGTCTACTTCTCAATTACTGGCACTGAAAAGTGGTTATTTGTGTATCTTACCTTAGTTATCCAGTCTGGATGTGTGGGGGTGTTAATCCGACATTGGTTGATTGCCATCTTATATAACTTGGAGCAAGTCTCACCTCATAAGCTAGTTTTTGTGGTTGAGTCAGACTCATCGCTTTTTTATAATATCTTCATGTAAAGTTTTAGAGATGTCAATATTGAAGTTTCCAAACAAATCAAATTGTGATGCATTTATGGAAGATTTTGGCATCTTTGATCAAATCAGCAGCTAATTATGATTACGTGCCTTTTAAAAATGGCTTCTTTTATCATATCCAACTCATAATAATTTTACAAGTCATTATCTGAATCTTACATGAATGTCCTGTCTCTTTCAAGTCAAAGTGTCTTAGATTGATGAGAGAAAAGGCATCTGGTGCTAAATATGAAAAAAGTGGTAAGTTTGTACATCAGAACTGGCAAATAAATCCAAGAAGTTTTTGCCTTTTTTGGTGAAGAAAAGTGGTAAGGTTTTGTACCAGCTACTGTATACTCCTTTATAATGTTTTTGTTTTCATATTGCTATGTGCCTTCTTTTAACCACTGGTTTAATATCTGCTCTCTGGTTCAAGTTCTCGTTGAGACAAAAAACATTACGACTAGGTGATTCTTTCCATCTATCTTGTCCTTGGTGAACCGGAGTTTACTTAGTACCTGTTGCTGGTGGGAGGTGACAGGTATCTTGTGAATTTAGTCAAGGTGATTGGAAGCTTGGAAGCTGGCTTGAACACCACGGTTATCACAAAAAATCTGCTATCTAGTTTAGCTTCTTGATTACCTTTAAATGTATGTACTAGAGCTTTATGTGGTGAAAGAAGGCATAAAGTTTTTCCCTCTTTTGTAGATATAGTAATCTACACTATCCAATGCATGAGGGCTGCTAGATTGCACCTTTTTTTATGGACAGATATCTGGATTACATTATTGAAGTGGAGACTTGGTTAGCATTTGTCATAGATTTAGTTGATACTTGGAAAAATGTGTTTTTGAAGTTGTGTTGAAAAGTAGTTGTTGGATGTGAAGTTAGTGTTTAAATATACATTTTACTTGAAAAAGAATTTGAAGTTCAGTAAGTGGAAGTCAAAATTTCACCCAAAATTTGCCTTGGGCTAAGCTAGTTTTTGGAGCTTGAAATATTTTGAAGACAAATTTTTAGAAACAGATCAAATTTCATGAACAAACAATATTATTGGTTTTTTAAGTGAATTTCTTAATTATTTTTTGATATTAGTAAGTAGAAAATATTGTCTCAAAGTATTTGTATACTGTATAATATATTCAAACCCTGAGACTGATGGTGGGGGTGGTGGATTCTGAGTTATGAAGCAAGATGAGACAGTACAAAATGTAAATGGAACTTGTTTTGATCATCATTCTTATTTATTTATATATTTCATGCATTATTTGACAGAATATACATTAAATTTAAGACCATTCACTTTTTCGTAAAAAAATTGAAGAACTACCCCGACATGAAATACTCAAAAGGCGTGATGTGGACTTAATTAGTACTTTTGGGGTCGTTTGGTTTGAGGTATAAGTAATTCAAGGGATAAGTAATTTCGGGATAAAATATAAAGATCAATTGAACGAGTATTTGATTGGAGGGATTAATCAATGGTGAGATAAGTACACCACAGTGATGGGATAGCATATTCCATATACATGGTGGGATAAGTTATTCCGGGATAACTAATCCCGGTATTAGTTATCTCGAGATAACAATTTCCAAACCAAACGACCCCATCATTTGGTACGGCAGAAAAAAGAAAAAAAGTTTGGGATAAAGTTTAAGATTAAATTTATTTCGTGGTATAAATTATTAAATAAATTTTGAACTAAATTATTAAATAATTTTTGAACTATTTTATTTCATTATTTGTACTAAAATGCATGTGGAGGGTGTATAATGTTATTCCTTAATGCAAAGAGTTAACAACCACAATTAATCTGCATAGCTTATCTAAAGCATAAGAATACGTGGAACGAGGGAATTAAATGACTTGTGCATAAATGGTACACATTCATCCAAATGACGGTTTATTCATTTGTAATTCTGTTACTAATAGATCTCTTTTTAGAAGAGTTAAATTAAGTTACTTGTCTTTATAATAAGTTGTTATTAAGACAAGAATATTCATTACAATAATTCTTACATTCTTCTGGTGGATGAAAGAAACCGTAAATGATGTGACTATTTGAGTATTATTTGTAAATTAAAGATGCAGAAATATAGAAAATAAATATTCTCTCCTTTTTTCTTGGTAAATCAGATATGCATTAAATAAAGGTTTAAAGCAGCCTTAGTTCGGCTATATCACAAAAATAGCAGGGAATTGATCACCTGAGACCCTGTTGCTACAAATAGATCTGCTGAAAGAGCTACCAGCTAGATCTTCCCAAAAAACTGAGCATACAAAAGGGGTGGTGTTAAAAAAATATGAGTCTTGTCAAAAAAATTCAAAGTTGCTCCCTTCTCGGCCATCATGTCAGCAACTCTGTTTTGTTCCCTGAAGCTATGCTGAATAGTCGGTCCTCCCAAGCTCCTTAGCGTTGACCTGCAGTGATTAATAAGTGGATCATATAGAAGGTTGCCTTTCTGTAATATGATTATGACTTCTTTAGAGTCAAAGTTAATTTCCAGAGGCCTTAGATTGTGCTCAATAACAAGTTCCAGGCCTTCTTTGAGAGCACACATCTCCATGAGGTTGTTGGTAGCATGGGTAAAACTTTTGCTGAAGCCAATTATTCAGTCTCCTCTACCATTTCTGATTACCCCTCCTATACCCCCATTCCCCAGATTTCCTGAAGGATAATTCCTTCTTAATTAATGCAAAGATTAAAAACTCTTATAACTCTCTGTAATAAATTTGTGTGAACATCCTCCGTAAGTCATAAGAGTTAATAGGATGTGGGAGTTACTACTTTATAAATGTACATTTATTCAAATGACGATTAAATGTAACTTTGTGAATGAAAGACATTCAGAAGTCTTGAAAGTACTATCCTTTATGACTTGTCATTAATTTAAGAGTAATGTTAATTTATGTACATTAACTCTGTTTGTCTTCATTCATTCTTTTGATGAATGAAACGTAAATGATATACCTATTTAAGGAGTATCATTTGAGAACTAAAGATGCAAGAAAAAATCATAGAAAATAAAATACTCTCCCCCCTTCATCAATTCTCTACCGTAATCTTAGCTTCCTATTCTTTGATAATTTTGGACAATTGGTTTGGGCAACCTCCAAACTTTCAGCCACGAGTGCACGTGTTTGGAAGTAGCTGTGGAACCTTGGGGAGCGACCGGCTAGAAGGATTTGCACCGGAGTCGGGCCGAAATCGCTTTCAAGGCAGTGGCTTGCCACGACACAGTGTTTGTGATAACTCTCTTACTATTATTAATTCTTATCCAATATCAATATTGTAGTAGCATTTTTCCAACAATTTGAAAGTGATTTTCTTACATACAATATTGATAAATGGCTATTTCTTTGAACAAAACTTTTCCTGATTTGTCAAAGCTAGAGCCATTGGAAGAAAATAATTTTAAACGTTGGTCACAATTTTTTTTTATTTTCATAGAACAATTAGAAGTTGATTATGTTTTGTTTAATGATGGTTCTAACATCATTACTGGTTCTAATACCATTATGATTGTTGATGAATTTGGTACCATGACTAATATAAATGCTAAAGGGCATTTATTGAGTCATATGACTAATAATTTTTATTTATTTATTTGTTACTAACAAATCTACTAAAGAAATATGAGATAGTTTGCACAACTCAAAATAGGGGGACAAAATGATGTCCAAGTTCATCTTGTTGAGAATGATGACGTGATTGCGGCAGTAGTCATCGAGACGAACTTGATGTCTAACAAGACTGAGTGGGTGTTGGACACAGGAGCCTCAAGACATTTCTGCGCCAACAAAGAGTTATTCCATGACTTTGAGGAATCCACCAATGGCGAGTGTGTCTACATGGGTAACTCCACTACTGCTGGAGTTTTGGGTAAAGAATTTTTTTTACTTAAATTAACTTCTGAAAAAATATTATCCTTGAACAATGTTTTGTATGTTCCCTCGCTCCGTAGAAATTTAGTTTCTGGAGCACATCTCAACAAAGTAGGCCTTAAACTTATTTTTGAAGCTGATAAAATAATTATTTCTCGTGGAGGAAACTTTGTTGGGAAGGGATACCTTAGTGGGGGCTTATTTGTGCTAAACATTGATCAAGAGATTGTCAATAATGCAAATATTCTTAATTCTGCTTATATTGCCGAGTCTATTAATTTATGGTATGGTAGGCTAGGTCATGTTGATATTGCTTCTATTAAAAGACTTAGAAAAATGGGATTAATTCCTACAGTAAATATTGATGATATTTCTAAATGTCCTCTGTGTGTAGAAGCAAAGCATGCTAAGAAACCTTTTAACTATGTTACTAGTAGAAAGACCGAATTGCTCGAACTGATACATTCAGACTTAGCAGATTTTAAGAACACTATTAGTAAAGGTGGAAAGAAGTATTACATTACTTTTGTTGATGACTTTTCTAGGTACACTAAGGTATACCTCCTTAAGTCTAAAGATGGGGCTGAAAACATGTTTTTAAAATTCAAAGCAGAAGTAGAAAATCAATTAGACAGGAAAATCAAGAGATTTAGATCTGGCGGGGGCGATGAATATAATACTAAAACTCTAGAAGATTTTTGTGAGAAAAATGGTATTATCCATGAGTTTAGTGGTCCTTATACTCTCCAACAAAATGATGTAGCTGAACGAAAGAATAGAACTCTTAAGGAAATGATGAATTCTATGCTTTTAAGCTCGGGTCTACCTTACTATATGTGGGGGGAAACTGTCTTATCTGCATGTTACATTCTTAATAGAGTCCCTCATAAAAAGTTAGATAGGACCTCATATGAATTGTGGAAAGGATTTGCTCCTAACTTAAAATTTTTGAAAGTATGGGGGTGTTTGGCTAATGTTGGTCTACCTGATTTTAAATGAGTAAATGTAGGTTCTACGACCTTTGATACCTTCTTTGTTGGTTATGCTCAAAATAGTGCTGCATATAGATTTATGTCATTAAATGATTATTCTATATGTGAATCTAGAGATGCAGGATTTTTTGAGCATGTTGTTCCTTTGAAAAATGATGTGCTTAGTGATGTGCAAAATAATACTTCTGTGTCTGTGTCTGTTAACTCTCATGTTTTGCCTGCTTCTGATGTTAATGCTAATGAGCATGAAAATGAAGCAATGAGTTCAATAGATGTGATATTTTGGAAAGAGGCTATTAAAAGTGAATTAGACTCTATAATTTTTAATCACACATGGGACTTGTATGATTTGCCTAAAGGTTGTAAACCCATAAGTAGCAAGTGGATATTCAAGAAGAAATTGAGCCCTGATGGTACAATTGATAAATATAAGGCTAGACTTGTGATTAGGAGCTTTAACAAAAAAAAAAGGTGTTGATTATTTTGATACTTATTCTCCTGTGACTAAAATAGCGACCATTAGAACTCTTATTGCTCTAGTTACTATTCACAATTTAGTGGTACACCAAATGGATGTCAAAACTGAATTTTTAAATGGTGATTTAGAGGAAGAGATCTATATGACTCAACCTGAGGGTTTTGTGGTCCCAGGACAAGAGGATAAAGTATGCAAATTAAGAAAGTCCTTATATGGACTTAAGCAGGCACCTAAGCAGTGGTATGAAAAATTTGATTTCACATTAATAGATAATGACTTTGTTGTTAATTCATCTGATACCTGTGTTTATTCTAAAATGTGATTATATGTTTATATGTGGATGACATGTTAATCTTTGACACTAATGTGAATGTTGTAAATGAGACTAAGAAATTTTTATTTTCTAAATTTGAAATGAAAGACTTTGGAGAAGCTGATGTGATTTTAGGGATAAAAATCAAAAGAACTGTTAATGATTTCTCTTTGTGTCAGTCTCATTATATTGAAAAGATGTTGAAAAGGTTTGGTTGTTTTGATGTAGTTTCAGTGAGAACTCCTTATGATTCTAGCATACACTTGAAAAAGAATAAGGATTCTAGTATTTCTCAAACTGAATATGCTAGAATAATTGGGAGTGTAATATTTCTCATGAACTATACTCGGCCTAATATAGCTTATGCTGTTAGTAGATTGAGTAGATATACTCATAATCTCAGTAATGAACATTGGCATGCTCTTCATCGCTTGTTAAGGTACTTGAGAGGTACTATGGATTGGTGTTTGCATTTTAATAAATTTCCTGTTGTTTTAGAAGGTTTTTGTGATGCAAATTGGGTGACTGACAATGATGAAGTTAGCTCTACCAGTGGCTATGTGTTTACTTTGGGTGAAGGTGATATTTCATGGAAGTCTTCAAAGCAGACTTGTATAGCACGTTCTACTATGAAATCTGAATTTATTGCTCTCGAGTTGGCAGGGCAAGAAGCTCAGTGGCTGAGAAATCTTTTGACAGATGTGCCTTTATGGGGAGGACAGATGTCACCAGTCTCTTTACATTGTGACTCACAGGTGGCAATTGGGATTGCTAAAAATAGTGTATACAATGGTAAAAAGAGATATATTCGCATCAGACATGGTGCAGTTAAACAATTGTTGAAATATGGTGTTATTTTCTTGGAATATGTAAGATCCGAAAAAAATTTGACGGATCCTATGACCAAGGGTTTAACAAGGAAAATAGTCCTTGAATCGTGAGGGGGATGGGGCTAAAGCCCATGGATTGAGGTAATATGGTGGATACCCATTTGTGGTCAAACAAAGCCATATAGGCCGTCAATAAACACTACATATCCTATCCCTATGGCGTGAGGTAGTTTATTATAAGGTTGAGCTTATTTTTGTTCTTAATGATCCATAGCCTTTAAGTGGTCTATGAGATAGACTTGATGGATCACCTATGTGAGTGTAAAAGGTTGGTCACCTTTTTATGAAAGACATGGGTCGTCTTTTTAGAGCACTTTGAAGTATCGCGGAGGTTACTTAAAATCAAGGATATGGTATGTGTTGTGGGGGTCTCAACTTACGTCCATCTAGTTCAAGAGTACTTCACTTTTTGGATATTTGTTGTTGCCTCATATCACTACGTGTCAATTCAAATCGAAAGATATTGACACTTAAGTACATGTTCCTTCCTTTTTCCCAAAGTTGTTCTATTCTCTATCTTTGCATTAGTGGGGGATTGAAGGATAATTCCTTCTTAATTACTGCAAAAATTAAAAACTCTTATAACTCTCTGTAATAAATTTGTGTGAATATCCGTAAGTTATAAGAGTTAATAGGATGTGGGATTTACTACTTCATAAATGTACATTTATTCAAATGACAATTAAATGTAACTTTGTGAATGAAAGACATTCAGAAGTCTTGAAAGTACTACCCTTTATGACTTGTCATTAATTTAAGAGTAATGTTAATTTATGTACATTAACTCTGTTTGTCTTCATTCATTCTTTTGATGAATGAAACGTAAATGATATACCTATTTAAGGAGTATCATTTGAGAACTAAATATGCAAGAAGAAACCATAGAAAACAAAATACTCTCCCCCCTTCATCAATTCTCTACCGTAATCTTGGCTTTCTATTCTTTGACAATTTTGGGCAATTGGTTTGGGAAACCTCCAAACTTTTAGCCACGAGTGCACGTGTTTGGAAGTAGCTGTGGAACCTTGGGGAGCGACCGGCTAGAAGGATTTGCACCGGAGTCGAGCCGAAATCACTTTCAAGGCAGTGGCTTTCCACGACATAGTGTTTATGATAACTCTCTTACTATTATTAATTCTTATCCAATATCAATATTGTAGTAGCATTTTTCCAACATTCCCAGTGCAAGAGCCATCAATATTGAGTTTGTAATGATTTTTTTTTTTTGAAGGAAGAGGGGGATACCATTTAACCAAGATAGTATCCTTGGTAGTGAGGCATAAACGATAAAATTCTATACCTTCAGAATATGCAATCTTGAAGTTGGGATGGGAGGCTGCATTGTTGAAGGAGTTTGCATTTCTAGTTTTCTAGATATGCCATAGACAGAAGGGCAGAAGAGTCTCCCAGTAGATGCAACTATTGTACTGCTCATGTCTGAAGGACTTTCAAGTGGTGTCCCAATTTTCGGTGGAAAACATGCTTATGTCTAGGGGGTTGTCACCCCTAGCTTGGTGGATAAGCTCTTCTAATTGTTACTCTCCATTGCTTCTACTCTTCTAATTGTTTCTCTCCATTGCTTCTCCAATAAGTCCTTTAATTCTCTGCCTAATATTGTAATTATTGTTTTTTAAAAAATAAATAAAAAAATAGTGAAATATTTAAGGTGCAATTTGAACATCTTTTTATCAGTATACTAAGTGTTTGTTTATTGGAATTGTATTGACTGTTTTATTTGTTTGGGTTTTTTAGCAATTTCAATTTAAGTTCAGAATTGTACGTTGAGAAAAATTGACAATGTAATTGTTTTGGACTTTTAGAGTGAAGTACATTTTTAGGACTGGAATTCTAATGGAAGTATATGTTTTGGTGATCTGGTGTTTACTTGTTGTGCATACATTCCATCCTCTCCAGACTTCGTTTGCGGGTTTATATTGGGGATGTTGTTTGTTGTTAATATGATGTAGATAGTTAAGGTTGAATTGATTTTTCTTCACTTTTTTAATTTCTTCCTTAGTAATTGGAAAACTAAAGTTTGTTTAAAAAAAGTATAATTATTGTATATAATATGTATCAATATTAGATATATGTATAGAAACTAGATACGATATGTATAGAAACTGTATAGTTGTTGTATAAAAGATGTATATATATAAACTGTATAGAATGTGTAAAGAAATTGTATAGTTATTGTATAAAATTTGTATTTGAACAATAATTGTAGCTAAAGTTTGTATAGAATGCGCATTGAAATAATATAATTCTTGTATCGAAGTGTATAGAAACAATATTAGTATCGTGTAGAATATGTTTTTTGTATATGATCTGCATAAAATTGTATCATTATTGTATAGAATATGTATATGTATATGATGTGTGCAGGAATTGTATCAGTGTAATAAAAAATGTATATTTATCATTAACTACTTTTTTTTTGAAAAAAATAATCTATTCTACAATTTTTTTTTTTGGTGTTGCTTTTTTTTTTTTTTTAAATAAGCGTGTAAAATTATTATTAAAAAAAAAAAGAAGTAGCAAATTAAAGAGTACTCCTAACTCTCAAAAAGGGGTAACAACGAAAGAGCATAAAAAAAAAGTTAGTAGCGAGGAAAATGCCTAAATGGCCAAAAAGTGGGAAATCAAATTCCAAAGCTAATTTTGTAGCAATATTTAGCATCCAAGTGCTATTCTTGTCCCTTTTTCCAAAATAAAAATGAATTCTAGATGATATCGTAAAGAAGAGAACATTTTCGTAAAGTAAAATTACATATATACACAAGGTAACTTTTATCTTATTACATAAAATTTCATATTGGAAAAGAAATTATAAAAATTTCAAATTAATTACACAATTTTTTATTTTTTTTACTGTTTCTCTCTCTTCCTTCTTATACATCCCAAACCACCACGTTTTGCTCCAAATGTGCTCCATATTTTCCGCCTAAAACCTTGCTAACGTAATTTGGGGGTTTCAAATTTCTTTCACTTATCAAGCATCAACTGATCAAGTAATTAACTTCATCACTTTCTTCATTTAAATAAAAAATTCTTTCGATTTTTTATGTAGTTCTCAAATTCCCATCCCCCCCTCCCCCCCAACTCCCCCTCCTCCACATCCACTAGACTAAACTCCCCGCGATACACGATATATTGACCTGTCGGCTTTGTTTCGGATACTGATAAGATAAACATCGAAAAAAATAGGTTTGAAAATCAGTCTCCGCCTCGACTTTTTATTCAGATTTGTACATCCGTTAATTCAAAATCACTCCTCCAATTCCGCCTCCTCTTTCCGACACATAAGCTTTTGTTGATTTTATGGTCATATTATACTTTAGATATTTGCATTATACATTACTAAGTTTACATTAGATATTACTTTAATACGTTGTTGATTTTATGGTCACATTATACTTTAGATATTTGTATTATACATTAGAAAAGTCTATTTTATAATACTTTATTTACTTCAGTAAATGGTTACTTATACGTTAATACTTTTTATAATACTTTAAGTTGATATTTTTTTAACATACGTTGGGTACATTACACTCTACAATTGTAACCTTATGCAATATAATAAGTTTAAATCGACTGTGTTAACCTCATATATTTATGGTCACATTATACTTTAGATATTTACATTATACATTAGAAAATTTACATTAGATACTAGTCTTCATGACATTCTTATAATATGTATAAGGTTATATTATACATTTAGAAAGCTTATATTTTACATTAGTTTTCATGATAACATTATACATAGAAGTACGATGTATAAGGTGCACACATACATGTTGAACTATTGTATAAGGTTATCTATTTTTATTTTTGGCAGTCTGCTGATATGCTGCTCTCTTTTTTGTATTTTTTTTTCGGTTGTAACTTGATTTTTTTGTGATAGTTCTGATAACTTCGAAAATCAATTTTTTGTAGATTGTAACTTGATTTTTTTGATGTTTTTCAGGAAATTTTTAAATTAGTAATGTAGTTCCTATTTTCAAGCCTCTATGAAATCAACACATTAATTACTGGAGTTAATTGTGAGAGAGAATAATAATAGCTGATTTTATTTTCATGATTGTAAGCAAAACGGTTACCTCATACATTGTAGTAACGTATAAGGCACAAAGTAATATATATGTATTTTTCTAAAGCTCGAAGAGAGAAAGTACATCCGAAATTCTATGTAATTACTTTCATTAAGGATGAGATTTATGTTGTTTATACTTTCGTAAATCAATCCAATAAAATTGGTACTTAAAATTGGGATAATTGCAGGATATATAGATTAACCCACGACACTATATTGCCCCTATGAAACCAAAGCTTTTTAAAGTTGCATAACCCACTACTTTTTCTTACCAAAATGTTTAGAAGCCTCATGTACAACATTATATAGAAACTCCCATTTATCTATAATTTATATTTATAATATATTAAAAATGTTAGAACTCTTAAAAAAGTAAATCGAACTTTTCGGTTTTCATTAAAAGTTTTTCCTTTAGATAAAATTGTCTTTTCACCTTATTTATCACTAAATAAATTTCTCTAAAAATAAGATTAAATTAACCAACCTGCAAAATTCATCTGTGACTTTTCTTTTACTATTTGTGTTCCATTTGGTCTCTATATAATTTCTATTAGTACTACTAAAATAAGGACTTAATTTTTTTCTTCTTATAAATACAAAGCCTCCTACACAAAATCACATTCTTCTTCATAATTAAAGAACGAAACACAAAAAAATCTCACCAGTCCAACAAGATCCAATCCAAAAATTTATTATTTTTTGATTGTGATCGTTTTCTTGATGTAACATAATCATTTATTTCGATTATAAAATTTTAATTTAGGAGTTAAAAGTTTTTTTTTTTAGTTTTTATTTGGAATAGTTATGAATTCCTTTTATGCTTCGAGTTATCAGTATTAATATGTGTATTATCTTTGTAAAGTTATTACCTTCTTACCTTTTTCAATCCACTGGAGCAAGGGGAGATACATTATATCAGATGCTTCGATTTCTCGGTGTTAGGGACATTAGAGATTTAAATTCAAAATTTTAAAATATGTCTACTATTCTTGAGAGCAATGATAATGGTGGTCCTGATTTGAGTTTTCTTACCGGATGCAGGTGGCTCGTACACATCAGCTCAGAGACTCTTTCAAACATTTAGCAAGAATTCTATACAATATTGAACCTAAAGTTGTTGGTTTCAAACTCAAGGTGAGTTCTCTCTTTGTATTACTTGCCTTATTAGTTACCTTTTTCATAACTACTTTGTGAAATTCAAGAGGAGGAGGGGTGAATTAAAAATTTGTGTGAGTCGACTATTGACTCCTCACAGTCGACTTGCCTGCAGATTAGTACACTTCACGAAAACAGATTAGATTTGAGATAAACTCGCAAATAAATAATTGAATTTAAAGTAAAGATACAAAGATTTATCCTGGTTTGAAACACCAGTGTGGTGCCTACTTCCAGTCCCCTTGGGTTTCAACGTTTCCTTAGATCTTTCAATGTCGAGCTCGAGTACAATGATGGGAAAAAAGTTCCGAATACTTATTTTGTTCTTCAGATCTTGTGATACAACTTCAGTTTGTATTACAAAGTTGACTCGATTCTATTCTTTATATAGATAATGTAAACTAAGGATTGCAAAACTTTGTGAGACTAAGATTGAGACACTTTAAGATTTATCCTTGAAGTTGCGTAGTGTCTTCTTTCTTATGGTTTGTCCTTTACAGTTTTCTGTTGCGGATGCTTCTTTTCTTCAAAAGAAAACTCAAGAGATTTCTTCTTAATCAAGGATTTGAGTTAATTCCTTAATTAAGGGAGTTTGCGCCTTATGGTATGTCCATACTTGGTGCGATTTTCCTTTCTCACATCGACACATGTTCATATCAGATGTTCATGTAAGAGGTGAAATCTTCCTTCTCCTTTGGTCTTGCTGTGAGGTGCGTATAATTGCCTTGTCTTTTGGGATCTTTAGTTAATATGATTTTTGCTGCCTTGTCAAGCGAGATCCTACTTTGATGTGGTTCCATGTTTAGCATGATCTTTTTATTCCTTACCTTGTGCGAGATATTTTCCCATTTTGAGATCTTCAATGTCCTTAGTATGAGATCTCCTTCCATCATTGAGAATCTTCAATATCCTGTAAAGTTCACTTATTAGTTTGTCATTATTAAAACATAAATCATAAATATAAGAGGCTAACAATCTCCCCCTTTTTGATAATGACAAACAATCATTTAAACATCAGTTGACTTCCCTGTTATAGCAGTTGACTTGCTTCCTTTGAGATCCATTTGTATCATTCGACTCTTATTCATTGATGGTCGACTTGTTTTCCCTGTCTGTAAGCCCTTCTGATGTTTCTGTCTTCTCCCCCTTTTAGTATAATAAAAAAAAGGAAACCACATATCCAAAAATATGCACATAGCAGAGAGATAAATAGATAAATTACCAAGTACTTATGCAAAAACAAAAACTTATAGCAGATAGTATGTTATAAACCATTTTACAACCCAAAAAATAAGGGACAAGACCCCCTTTCGAATAAATAGTCATCATTCACCACTTATCTAGGAAATATGTTAGAGTGTTGTGCATATTATGACAGAATTTGTCATAGGATTTTCCAATATTTTTTAGGAAGGAGGAGTAGGAGTTTTGAATAGAAACAACAAGATCGTCATTAGAGGAGGTGACTTAGGACTTGAGGGAGTCCAGGTGAGTGAACACTCGAGTAAACAACTTGATGCCTTCCTGTTTGAACCAGTCGAGTGTTAGCCGGACCACGCCTATGTCAGTGCTGGTGCTTTTCCCAAGGTCCAGAAGTTTAGAGGTCGACTCCTGGAGTAGCATGATACCTTCCTCAACATCTTTGACCCGATCCTTGATTTTCTCCAGTTCCTTCATCACAACAATAGAAGGGTTAGAAACAGACTTACTTACCTTTGGAATTTTAGATTTTATGCAAGTAGAATCCTTCATGCACCATTCATCTTCAACCAAAACAAAGCTCATACTGGCAAAAGTTTTGGAGTCATACGTCGTAACAAATTTCACTGGGGGGTAGGCAGAGAGATTAAATGAGTAATATAGAAGAATTCGAGTAATGAGCATCTGCTGCACTATCGAGTATATACTCACGAATCCAAGTTGCCCAATTGATTTTGAGTTTTTTAATCAGACAATACAACATAAAGACATCACGACAGGTACTGTTACTGAGGGATCCCTTCAGTGGAATCAGTGTGATAAAAATTATGTGGACCATGATGCAAAACTAAAAACATAGGGACAGGGGACCAAAATTGGTCGAAACTGAGTCAAGGTCAAACGGGGCCCTTTTGGCTTCTTCAAAGCTGACCTCAAAATCCTTGGGCCAGTTACCATTCATAAAAGGGATCGTACCAAAAAACTTTGTATTAAAAGCATTTTTGAACATAAAGTCATTCAACACAATTCTTGTGCCAAGATCAAGAGTCTTAAGTTCACTACTATTAGGAGAGAGGCGGAGATTCACATAAAACATGCAGACTGAATCCTCATAAACCAGGAGTCCAAAGAGACGAAATACCAAGGACAAGTCTTGGAACTTAAAAAAATAACTGACATTACAGATGACATCTTTCAAGTGGCGGAGATTGATGATGAGACCGGGGACAACAAAGAGATTTATAAAAGCAGAGAATTTGTCTTTGTGAGAGCATGTCCAGAACTTGTGCATGTCTTCAGGAGAAAGGGTGTTTAGAGAGTTGGTATGAGGTTTCTTGATGGAGAGGACTATGATGGGAGTAGGACGACGTCTCTTGATAAGAGTTAACTGAAAGTCAGATGAGGATTCAGAGGACTCGAAGAGGAGAACAGGGCTATCGGAAAGGGTTTTGGGAAGAAATTTAGACATGCTTGCCATGAAATGAGTTCATGTCATGAGAGAAGAGGAAAGGTGAATTTTAAAAGGATAGAAGGGTAAAAGAGGAGATGATTAAGAGAACTGAGAAGGAGAAGGGGGACGTAAGCGACTGTTTGAAAAGATAATAGAGGGGAAGCTGAAAAAGTGTGTAAGTAAAAGGCGACTGATGGAAGTAAAAAGGGCGGCAGAAGGAGGTACAAAAGGTAAAGGGGTGTAGAAACGGAAGTGGTCACATGATTCTCGGTGAGAGTAATGATGACTTCTTTTTGAAAAACCAAATTTTTGGTTAAAAACTGACGATAAAATCGAAACAAGTAAAAACAATTTTGGTCCAAAAATAAAACTCATAATTCATTAATACTGAGAATTTCAAGTCTCTTTCTAAGGTAACAAAATCTTTCTTCTAACAAGGGTTTTGTAAAAATATCTGCTAGTTGATTTTTGAAGTCAACAAATGTTAAAGAAAAGTCTCCATTTTCTACATGAACTCGAATAAAATGATGCTTATATGAATGTGCTTGGACCTAGAATAATGCATAATATATTTAGATAAGCTAATAACACTGGTATTGTCACACATTATGGGAACAGATTCAAAAGACAAATTAAAATTAAGAAGTTGATGCATAATCCATAAAATTTGTGTACCACAACTTCCAACGGCTATGTATTCGACTTCAATTGTTGAAAGAGCAACTGAAGTTTATTTCTTGATATGTCATGAAATTAGGGCATCACAAAGAATTTGACACATTCCACTATTGCTTTTTCTATCACTTTTATCACCTGCAAAGTCATCGGTCTGAATATTCAATTAAATTAAAATGGGAAGAGCACGAATACCACAGTCCAATGTCTTGAGTTTCTATGAGATGTTAGATGATTCTTTTAACGACAGTTAGATGAGACTCTTTGGTAGTCTACTGGAACCTGGAATACTTACATACACTGAACATGATGTCGGGTCGACTGGCAGTCAGATAGAGTAGTGATCCAATCATTCCCGTATACATCTTTTTGTCAACATCTTTTCCAGATGAGTATGAAAAAAGATTTGTGGATGGACTCATTGGGGTTCATAGGTCTCCCCATTTTCTATACCAAACTTTTTGATGAGTTCCTTTGTGTACTTAGCTTGACTGATGAAGGTACCTTTGGAAGTTTGTTTGATTTGTAAGCCCAAGAAGAATGTGAACTCTCCCATGAGGCTCATTTCAAATTCTTTTTTCAGAAGATTTGCAAAATTCTCACACAAAGAGATGTTAGAACTACCAAATATGATATCATCAACATAAATTTGCATAATAAGAAGATGTGAATCAAGCTTTTGTACGAATAGAGTAGTATCAATTTTACCACTTTGAAAATTATTACTTAGTAAGAAAGTACTCAGGCTCTCATACCAAACCTTTGGAGCTTGTTTGAGACTATAGAGTTCTTTTGTCAATTTAAAAACATGATTTGGATATGATGGGTTCTCAAAATCGGGGGGTTGTTTTACAAAAACTTTCTCATAAATAAAACCTTTAAAAACGCGCTTTTGACTTTCATTTGATACTACTTAAAATATTTGAAAGTGGCAAAAGATAATAAAATTTGAATTGATTCTAACCTTTCCAAAGGGAAAAAAGTTTTATCATAGTCAATACCTTCTTGTTGGGAGTAGCCTTGAGCTACAAGTCTGGCTTTGTCTCTGACAACCTTACCTTCTTCATTCAATTTATTTCTGTAGACCCATCTAGTTCTGATTATTGAGCAGTTCTAGGGTCTTTCAACCAGAGTCCAAACTTGATTTCACATAAAGTGGTCTAATTCTTCCTTCATGGTATCAACCCATGACTCATCTTTGAGGGCCCCATCGATCCTTTTTGGTTCAATTTGGGATACAAGGGCAACAACTGCTTGCTTTCTCAATGATGCTCTCGTCAACATCCTATCATCTGGATTTTCCATGATAAAATTATTTGGATAGATAGCATCGTGTTTCCATTCTCTTGGAACACTCTATTTGACTATTTTTGCTGTGGGAGTCAACTCTGAAGGGGGCATAGTCGACTCATCTTGTGATAGTTCGGAGGTTGTGCTAGCCTTGGCTCCAGATTATAGATCGCTCACCTATTCTTCATCAATACTCAAAATCACAGAAGGGTGATTAGTTTCATCAAATACAATATGCATAAATTTTTTACTACATAATATATATTTATTATAAGCCCTGTAAGCACGACTGGTAGTAGAGTACCCAACAAAAATACCTTTATCACTTCGTGGATTGAATTTTCTCAAGTTATTCTTAACATTGTTGCGGATAAAGCATTTGCATCCAAAAAGATGAAAGTAGATAATGTTAGACTTCTTTTCTCTCCACAGTTTATTGGGCATTTTTTTTAGAATGGGTCTGATAAGGCATCTGTTGATGATGTGACATGTTGTGCTTACAACCTCTGCCCAAAAGTGATCTGGAAGATTATGTTCCAGTAGCATGGTCCTAGCAATTTCTTGGAGGGACCGATTCTTTCGCTTCACCACACTGTTTTGTTGAGAGACCAAGGTGGTGAGAAGTTTTGAGAGTATCCGTTGAGAGCACAGTATTCCTCAAAGGCCTTATTTTCAAATTCTCTTCCATGATCACTGTGAACATAAGTGATAAGGCATCCAGCTTCTCTCTGTACTTTTCTACAAAATATCTCAAAGTTTGTGAAGGCCTCATGTTTATGAGCAAGAAACATTACCCAAGTAAAACAAGAGTAGTCATCAACGCTGAAAAAATATATCTTTTTCCACCAATACTTGCGGTCTTGGTGGGGCCAAACAGATCCATGTGGATTGTTTGAAGGGGATTTATAGTAAACATAATGTCTTTGACTTTGAATGATGTTCGAGTTTTCCTACCCAATTGGCAGGCGCCACAGATGTGATCCTTTTCAAACTTGAGCGTTGGCAAATCTTTCACCAATTCCAGTCTGGACAACTTCTTAATGATATGCATACTAGCACGCCCAAGATTTTTGTGCCACAACCAAATATCACTGGTTTGAATAGTGAGGCAGGTTAAGGTAACAAAGTCAGGGCTATTTAAAACATAAATATTATCAACGTGTTCACTAATGAGAAAGATGTCTCTTTTGTCGTGTTTGATGGAGCAACTTTTAGCTTTGAATGAGACTCCAAATCTGGCATCACACAACTGACTGATGCTGAGCAAATTATGCTTGAGTCCATCTACCAAATACACTTCAGTAAATTCACATGAGGAGATGAGCTTTACTGAGCTGACTCCGATGACGTTACCTCTAGCGTTGTCACCAAATTTGACTGATCCTCCATCTATTTTTTTTAGGGAACAAAAAATTTCTTTCTTTCTCGGTCATGTGTCTAGAATATTCCCTTCATATAGATCTTGCGGGCATGTTCCTGCAAAATAAGAAAATCAAGTTTATTTAGATACCCAAGTGGTCTTGGGTCCTTGTGGGTTAGATGTGCTCCCTTTAGGCTTCCAAACCTACACACTTTTAGGCTTATGCCTGCAGCTGTAGGATTTGTGATCTTTTCATCCACAAATAAAGCATACAGGTCCTTGAGTGGAGAAAGAGGTCTTGGCCAATTTAAACAATTCTGATGAGGAACTTGAGTTGTTTTAAAAATAGTTTGATCTCATGAAACTGTGACTTGGTGATTTCTTGATGCTATTTAATTTTATTTTTACATCATCAAGCTCTTCTCGAAGCAAGTCAACTTCAATTTGACATGCTTCAATTTCTATTTGACAATTTCTTCGTTCCTCTTTGAGTTTTTGTTTAAATCAAGCTTTAGAACTTTTCTTTTCCTGAGCGAGTTTATTATATTTATTTATAACTTTCTAAATCTCGTCGGTTATAATATCAAAATTAGATTCAAGGATATTGTTGTTATGACAGTCGTGTGGTCTTACCTCGCTAGATTCACCTTTTGCTATGAAGAACATGTTAGCGACTTCTGTTTCTTCATCGGTTTCATATTCATTACTCCAAGAGCCAAAATTTTGATTCTTCCTGGATGATCTTCTTCTTAATTCTGGACAGTTTTGTTTGAAGTGACTAGGCCTTCCACAGTGATAACAACGATCATCGTTTCTAGTGGAGTCATTATTTTTGGC
The DNA here is from genome assembly GCA_030864215.1 of Capsicum pubescens. NCBI lineage: Eukaryota > Viridiplantae > Streptophyta > Magnoliopsida > Solanales > Solanaceae > Capsicum > Capsicum pubescens. The sequence goes on along the minus strand of CM061544.1, from coordinate 83,322,724 downwards.
TTCTTGAGATCTTTGTTGTCTCTGTCTCATGATCATCCTTACTCCATAATTTATGAAAACCATTCCTTCGCTATTGGCATCTTCCAGAATGTTCTCTTCTTCAGTTGGTACGACATTGAAGGCTACTGGTTTCTTCTTTTCCTCCTTGTGGTACCTGTTTGATGTAATTTTGTTCATATACAATGAGGTTACCTCTAGTTTGTCATATGTCATGTTGTGAAGATCTTCGTCTTCCAGAATTCGGTTTTCTAAATTTTCAAGAGACTTTGGACCAGCTTTCGTACTTGCAGGCTATGTGGATAGATCATCCCCAGTGATTTTAGTTTGCATACGATCTTGCTGAATCTGACAAACATTGTTTTATTGTTTTCATTCTCTTCCATCTTGAGCAACTCGTATTCATTGACCAGGGCAACCATTTTTGATTTTTTGACTTTTTTGGTTCCTTAATAGGTTACCTCCAATTTGTCCCACATCTCTTTCGCAGTCTTACAAGTTGATATCTTATCGTATTCTTCTCCACTAGCTGCACAAATAAGTAAACTTATAGCTCATGTATTAGTTTCGATTACCTCTTGTTTTTCTTTGATGACCTTGAAGCTTTCAAGGTCTTCTACATCGGTACTGCTCGATTCTTTATATTTATCCTTTTGCTTATCTTTGAGTCTTGGAATTGGATTTGGTCACTTCTTAATGACAACCCAGGCTTGGAAGTCATTTGATTGGACAAAGATCCTGAATTTTTTTTCCAGTAAGAATAGTGTTTTCCATTAAAGTATGGTGGTTTTGTGGAGAAATGACCATCTTGAAGAAGAGCACTAGGAATTTGATAGTTTGCCATTTGATCTTCGCTCATGTGCGGTTAAGAAACACTGTTGGTGAGACCTGCTTTGATACCAATTGAAATTCAAAAGGGGACGAATTAAAAATTTATGTGAGTGGACTATTGACTCCTCACAGTCGACTTGCTTACAGATCAATACACTTCACGAAAACAGATTAGATTTGAGATAAACTAGTAAATAAATAATCAAATTTAAAGTAAAGACACAAATGTGGTTCCTACTTTCAGTGCCCCTGGGTTTCAATATTTCCTTAGATCTTTCAATGTCGAGCTCGAGTACAATGATGAGAAACAAGTTTTGAAGACTTATTTTGTTCTTCAGATCTTGTGACACAACTTCAATTTATATTACAAAGTTGACCTTATCCTATTCTATATATAACTATTGTAAACTAAAGATTACAAAGCTTTGTGAGACTAAGATTGAGACTCTTTGAGATTTCTTCTTGAAATTGCGTAGTGTCTTCTTTCTTTTGGTTTGGCTTTTATAGTCTTCTTCTGCGCATACTTCTTTTCTTCAAAAGAAAACCCAAGAGATTCCTTCTCAATCAAGGATTTGGGTTGATTTCTTGATTGAGGTAATTTGCACCTTATGGTATGTCCATATCAGATATTTCATACTTGGTGCAATTTTTCTTTCTCACATCGATACATGTCCATATCAGATATGTCCACGTAAGAGGTGAGATCTTCCTTCTCCTTTGGTCTTGCCTTGAGGTGCGTCTAATTTTCTTATCTATTGGGATCTTTAGTTGATATGATTTTTGTTGCCTTGTCAAGCAAAATCCTACTTTGATGTGGTTCCATGTTGAGCACGATCTTCTTATTCCTTGCCTTGTACGTGATATCTTCTTATTTTGAGATCTTCAATGTCCTTAGTGTGAGATCTCCTTCCATTATTGGAGATCTTCAATATCCTGCAAAGTTCGTTTGTCATTATTAAAACATAAATCATGAATATGGGAGGCTAACACTTTGATGCACCACGAGGGTGGGGATAAGTCCTGCTACATTCCGTGCTTTCCAAAATACACTTATGAAATTACATTGTGTATGTTGTTGTTTTGTTTTTTACATTATGATAGTATATCTTTAGAGTTTTGTTTATAGAAAAAAAGAGGACAGAAAGTTGCTAGTCTAATTTGTTTGTGTTTTAACTAGCCGTTATAGTGTCAAACATTGCACTGATATGACGTCTAAATTTTTTAAGGAAGTTGAAGAGGGAGATGAACTAAATTTGAGAACTCAGTATCCACTTTCCTTAAAAAGATTTAAAGAAATGTGAAATATTATTTTTGTTGGTCTTTAGTTGAAAAATAGTTCTTGAAACAAGTTTGCTAAATTTTAGAACTCAATCACAAATGATACTTTTGTTGTTCCTGTATTGTTGGCGACTCTGGAGACAGAACGGATCTAGGATTTGTACCAATAGGTTCAATATTTAAGGTTCTGCTGGAATTTGAACCGCGTAGTTCCACATGGTTCTCAGATCATTTTCACTGACCAATTTACCATAGGTTCCCTTGTTTGCAAACTATTTTGTGTACAATGCTAAATTTATACATATATTGAGTTCAGTATTAACTTAAGGATGAATTTGTGCAAAGCAAATTAATACAACAAATTCATTATGCTGCTGAAAGAGGTCGTAAAAGATGTCAACACCTGGGTAGAGTCTGCATCAAAATGCCTTATCAAAGATATTCTAACGCAGAAGAAAATCAATGACAAAACAAAGATCCTTTTAGCAAATGCCCTGTATTTTAAAAGGTACATGGAGCTTTGATGAAGATCATACCATAGGCAAACACTTTCACCTACTCAACGGGGACAAAATTTCAGTTCCCTTCATGAATGGGTGTAACAATTTCACTTTTGGATCATTTGAAAGCTATCAAGTTGCTAAAATTCCATATGATATTGGTAATAAAATCGATAACAAAGAGTTCTCTATGTTTATCTTCCTTCCGAATGAGCAAAATGAATTGCCTAGCTTGTTGGAAAAAGTGAATTCTAACCCGAAGTTCTTTACTCAAAAATTCAGGCTTCAGTATGAATCACTTGATGCATTTTACATCTCAAAGTTCAAATTCACATACACTGCAAAGAAAGAAATTGTAAGAACAATGAAGGAAATGGGTCTGACTTTCCCTTTCAGTAAAAAATGCATAGAGATAACAGAGATTGTGAAACCTGATGGACCATTCTATATCAACGGGATAATACAAAAAGCATTTATCGAGGTAAATGAGAAGGGTACTGAGGCAATAATTGTTACTGTGATGTCCGATGTTGACATGGGATGTTCGATGTATGAAGCCCCTTGTCCAAGATTTGTAGCGTATCACCCTTTCTTGTTCATAGAAAGGAAAAAGGTTTAAAGGTTGGTAACAATTGATTTTTTAATATTCTTGTGCAGAATAAGAAAGATTATTGAGTAGTGTAAATAAATAAATTGGTAAATAAATTCGAATGAAGTACTAACTATAATATCAATTCATCCTCGAAAGAATATGACGCCATTAAAATGTTAAATAAATTATTATAGTTTTTTTATTCTAATTATATTTGTTTAAATTGTAATTATATTGCTTTCTCTTTATTTTTTTTCCAGCTATATTATCTTACTCCGCTTGTTATCAATTTATTTATTTATTTATTTATTTATTTATTATTATTATTATTATTATTATTATTATTATATAAATTCTACATACTTCGGCTATCAATTGACTTTTCATTAATATTTAGAGTTATTTGAATTTGTGCACAACATTATACATAAAAATATCATTTATATCCCGATAATAAAACTTTCTTTTATTACATGAAAGCTATTATATTATTGAATAATAGCAGTAATTGTTTGTCAAAACTCGAGTCTTAAATTTATGGCTAAGGGTGAAGAGGAAGGGGGAGGGGAGGGGAGGGGAGGCAAAAGACTTGCTACAGTTGAATAAAAAGATTTGCTATTTATTGCATTTTTATGGTTTGATATGACCTCTTTTTAATTTAGATTTATGATTCTTTTATACGAATTACTGTTAACATAGGTTGTGTCTTTTCTTAATTTGTTTTAGTTTATGATTTGCATCCCTAAGTTTAGGATAGTTTTGTCTACGGTGGCATGTTGGCTATCTTTTAATTTATTTATTTCTAAAGAAGAAGAAGAAGTAGTATAAGGTTTAAGATTTACAATTAATACTCTTATCACATTAGAGTAAGAATTCTTCAACAATTAATGTTATCTAAGTTGATTTCCAAGAAATAATGCCTACTAATTTGATTAATAGAGTTTAATGTGAGGTTTTAAAAAGAGATAACATGTGATTTAACTACTCCTTCCGTTTGGTTTTAGTGGACTCTTATTAATTTGACACCCCCTTAAAAAAATATTTAATAAAGACTTATTTTACTAAAATTGCCCTATTAATTATGCATTGAAAATATAAATTTGAATATATACACTTTACATAGTCATTTAATGATAAGGGTAGTATTGAAAGAATATAATAAACTTTTCTTGATTTTAGAACTTGGACAACTAAAATGAAACAAATATTTTTAGTAAAAGGACCAACAATATGAAATGGAGGAAGTATGAGATATAAACGGGAATAATTTTATTAGACAAAAACTATAATTAAAATTTAAAAATATTTTGAGTATGCAAAAACATTAAAAAGTGTCCAATTTTAGATTCTATTAACTTTCAAATTAATATGTAATTAGACTTTTTATCATAGAGAGAAGAGAACTAAAAAGTCATCAATAACGTAATTTGATTAGTACATATACAATTGTCAAGTAATAAGTATTAACCAAAGCACCAAATAATCTAATCTAATATTAAAAGAAGAGTTAAAATATCTAATCTTATTATTTATTTGTAATTTGTTTAGGTTTAATTTTTCATCTGGAAATAGTTATCTCTTATGTGTTTTAATTTGATTAGACAAGTGAAAGAATAATAAAGAATATATTTATATGATTTTTCAAGTTCAAATGCTTCCTTTGTTTTTCTATCTATCTTGAAGTTCACATTCGAAAGCATGCTCTCTAACTTCGTTAAATCTTCGGTTCTAAGGCTAGGGATGTTGATGGGTATACGTTTTGGTACTCAGGAAGCGAGAGGCGTAGAAATGGAATAGGTATCTTAGTAGACGAAGAGTTTAAATGGAAGGTAGTGGAGGTCAAGAGAGTCAGTGATAGGATGATGATAATTAAGTTGGTCGCTGGAGGGTTTACTCTGAACATTTGTAGCGCTTATGCGCCAAATGTGGGCTTGGATGAGGAGGAGAAAAAGAGATTTTGGGAGATTTTAGATGAAGTGGTGAGAGGCGTGCCTAGCTCTGAGAAGATTGTCATATGAGGGGATTTTAATGGGCACATCGGATCATTACCAAGAGGCTATGGCGATGTACATGGAGGCTTTAGATTCGGGGATAGGAATGAAGAGAGAGTTGCTATTTTGGATTTTGCGAGGGCCATTGCGTTGGTGGTAGTGAATTCGAACTTTTCGAAGAAGCAGGATCACCTGGTTACCTTTCGAAGCTCAATAACCAAGACTCAGATTAACATCATACTTATAATCCTGAGATACATAATAAAGTTGGTTGTTGCAGAGCAATAAACCGACGTAAAAGCTTCAAACAAGATACAACACTTCTCAGAACAAAAAATGAACTCTGGGTGCCAAAACATCTAAGGTAGCAAATGGAAAACATAATAAAACACAAAACAAACCTCAAGTTTGTTAATATATTTGCTCCAAATTTGTCGGTACCAAAACATACGACACTTGGAAACTTCAATTATGTCCTCTAAATAATCTCGAATGATGCTTATTTTCTGAACTATATCATTGTGGTCTTTAATGACCCCACTCGAAGTCCTTCTAGATCGGTAGCAGAATTAACTTAGCAATTAGCAGTGGGAGGTTCCTATTTTATAGAAAATCCTTGGTCCAATGGCCCTTTGGTTGTAGTCTTCCAAATCGCTATAGTCATCTGGTCGTTAAAAAGAAGCAAAATCTCTTGATGCTTAAGTAAAAGATCGACTTTTCTATAAAAAGAATGAGGAAAAACTTTATACGAATTGATACCTAAATTCTGATAATGTAATTGATAATTTACATGTTGAAGTTGATAAAAGGTATGTTATATTATGTAGCGGTATTCTGGTGGAATTGATTTCCCTCTATAGATGTTCTAGAAAGGGTATACAACAAAAATCTTAATATATACATGTTTTTTGCATCTATTGACAGGAGCTAAAGCCTTGAAACTCATCACAGCTATTTAAGTATTCGAAATTTCCTTAACATTGTTAATTAATTGTCTAATTGTAGGTATAGACATTATTATTGCAATGTGTTAAAAATCATAATAATATAGTGTAGAATGAAAGTGGAGGGAGATGGCCACATGACTACCTCGAGTTCGTAAGTATCTTCATATAAATGTTAGTAAAATAACAAGATCACGAGTGCTTCAATTTTAGCATTCTCTCAAGCACTTTAATTTTTCTAATTAACAAGTCAATTTTTTTTTTTAAATATTGAAAGGAAATGCCCTTAAAATTTAAGACATAGCACAATGACACATAGATTAAATGCAGTCCTCAATCCAATGTAAGATTTTATGTTGGCATCACAGTAGAGGAGGGTTTGGGTTGGATTCCCCTGAAGGGAGATGCGAAATTTTTTTAGCATAGGAGGTTAAGCTTAACGGTACGGTGATCTCAATATATGAAGTTTAAAATCATATAAAAAGGTTATGAGATCAGATAGAAAGTTACTTTTCTCAAGACGTGTTATTTTAGAGATATTGGAGATAGTTCAACACCCTATCGAGCAATCTTCAAAGTAAGTTTGGTTCAATCTTTAGTATGTTTATATTTATAAAAGAGGTGCTAATTAATTAGTATAAATAAAATAAATATCAACCCTTTTGAAAGTAATTACACTCTCTCCCACTTTTTTAATTACTTTACTCTCTCTCCCTATTAATATACGTAACATAGCCGACATATGCATAACATTCTGTGTATATGTTGGAATTTTTGAAATGTGTTTAGGAAGTTGAGATTTTTTGTAATATTGAAAACATAAATTATGTATTTGTGTAATTTTTAGAATTGTTTAATGTGACATACAAGTCCAACAACATTTACTAAAATTAGAAGAAACAAACATTTTTGCCATTTAGATCATAAATATAGTGTTATATACATATTACAACTTCAATTGCAATATAATAAAATATATGTTATTCTTTTTGTATGCAATCTTTTGTATCTAACATGAAATACACGTGCAACACACATACACTATATTAGTTTTACACAATAATGTCTAAAAATTTGATATACAATATTATACACTGCAAATACAATAATATATAAAATTACAAGCGATGCTTATACGTTCCTATACACTAAAGAAATGACAAAGTAAGTATAGCAGCCCCGTGCAGTACTAAAGCTCCTACTATGCACAAAGTTCGAAGAAAAATCGAACCACAAGAGTTTTTGTACGTCCGTATACACTATTATATAAAAAACTACTTGTCTCCTTTCTTGAGCCTCTTATGAAATTTAATTCTAATCTAGCTTAAATTTACTTTGTATCGCGTCTAATTTAAGTTTTAAACTCCTCTTGATATTTAGAATCAATATCACACTCTTTAGACAAATTTTCAAACTCAATCACTTCATGAAAATTCGACTTTCAAATTTAGATTTTATATTCACAAATGATTCTTGTAATAGAATAATAAAATAAGAGGAAAAATAAGAAAATGGAAAAGGAAACAAATGGGATGAGAAAGATGAAGAAATCATAGAAGAAAAAGATGAAGAAAGGTAGGTTTGATGGAAAGAAGAAGAAATAAGAATAGGAGATATGAGATTGGCATGACATAAGAATTCATATTAATGAAGAGAAAATGGTCAAAAATCCCTCCAACCTTTACCTCAAATCCCAACTACACATCTATACTTTGCGGGGGTTCTATGACCCCCCTGAACTATTTAAAACTGAAATTATTACACCCTCAAAAAGCCACAACCACATCTATGTGGACCGGTGAAACTCACGCGCTTGACACGTGGAAATTTTATTAAATTTCTTTTTTTAATTAAATTTTTTCAAAACCCTTCCTCTTATAACACTCCCTCACAAAAATATCCTCAATATAACAAAACCAGCAACAACAATGTAATTTCCACCTTTACCAGCGCCCGATTTAAACAACTCTGCTTCCGAAGACGACCATTCGGTGGATGAGTTTGTGGATATGGGGAACGTCGGCGATTCGGGAAAATAGATTCTAGCTGGTTGGGAGAAGGTCTTCGGAGATGACGGCGGGGGCTGGTGATGGTGGCGGCGGAGGTGCGGCGGCGACCATAGTTGAAAGGATTGAAGATTTTGGAGAGATAAAATGGGGAAAGTGTGGACTGTGGACGGAGTCAAGTTTTTGATTTTCTGGTGCACCGTCTGCTAGAATCTTCCTCTGTGATGGATGTGGTGGAGAAACCATCATTCCTTGACACTACAGTTGTCGAAGGTGGTAGGAACAACGAGGGAGATGGTGGAGAAATTTATTGTCACTTTTGAGATTCTAACAAAACTAGGAACATGAAAAGGGGAACTAAAGAGAGTAACTTCATGTATAATTTGAAAGAGATTCTGGTGATTCTGCATTTTTAAATATTAGCAAAGAGTTAGATTTTCAAAATGTCATAATTTTATATACAAATTGAAGAATCATAATTCAAGAGTTAAAGAGGAATTCTGAAATTTCATGGTGAATCCGGTAGTGACGGCGGCAGGTGGTGGTGGAAAAAATTGGTATATATTGCAAAAAAGAAAAAGAGAATAATAGTTAAAATTATATATTTTTATGAAAAGAAATATTAAAAATTAAATTTTATTACTTGTTTTTTGTGCTCACTCTCTCAAAGAGAGTGAAACACACTTGCTTTGCCACACAAGCATTTAGGGAGGTAAAAATTTCAGATTTAAATAGTTTAGGGGGGTCATAGGACTCTCGCAAAGTATAAGTGTGTAGTTGAGATTTGGGGTAAAGGTTGGGTGGACATTTGACCATTTTCTCTATTAATGAATAATGACCAAGGCTAAGGAAACTATAGAGTTATTGCCTTTGCTAAAACAACCAATTAATAAATAGCCCAAAAATGGCTACTTTATGAAATAATCTACAAGGGTCTTTCTTGATTGATCAATTAGCGTTGGTGTGCCGCGTGTTAAGAAGGCAGAGACCGCCCCAGGCTTCGCCCTAATTCCCATCTAAGGTTGAATAAGATTAAATTAGTCGCGCTAAATTCGTTCTCGAATAATTCGTAATTTGGAAGAGTAGTTGATAACTTGATTGGTTTATCACATATTCCTTGTGACTTAATTGTTAGGTGCTTGACCAGTAGCTAGTAAGAAGTATCATATAGTTACATATTCCGCCAATAACTACTTAATCTTTCTGTTTAAATTTATGTGACATTTTTTTTTATTTGTCCTAAAAGAAATATCATCTTTTTATAATTAGAAATAATTTTATCTTCAAAATTCTCCTTTTATTTTTAATAAAATGATTTAGTCACAGAGATATCTAAGATTTATTCATTATTATAACTAGAGTGATCTGCTGATTCGAGAAGAAGAAACTTGAAGGACATGAAGATGGGGAAAAAATGTTTTTTGAGGAGGTGTATATTCTTGTATATCTTTTCTGTATATCCATGTATCTCATATGTGCCATATATACCATGCATATCCATGAATTCTATTTGTGATATACCTAACCATATACATATGATATACATTGTCAAAATTACGGTTTGTATCGATTTCAATTCTGAATTTTGACTCCAAATCAGTTCAACCCACTTTAAATCTTTCTCAAAGTTTGTTCATATAACTTGGTCAGGTGCTCCCACCAATTCCACCTGAAAGATTTGTCTATATACATTGTCCATAGACAAATATTTTCTGATATGAAGAATAAATTTGGACAGAAAATGAGTCGAAAATAAGACTTTCTGATGGCCTGTTGTTCTTTTCTTTTTTTTTTGGTTAAAAAAGAAAACCATAGAGAACCATCTTAAATTATTTTAGTATGGGTTGTCAAGGGGTTATTAACTGTAAACGAATTACCATATTAAGATCCTCACACTTTTCCATATCTTTTGGAAGATTTGACTATTTGCTACTAATTTTTTTTTTCTTTAAATATTCAATCACCAAACGTAATCCTTGGTTCAAATCCGATGCAAATAAATAGTACTCTGATTAATATTTATGTGTCAATGTCCCTTCTAGTTAGCTATATATTTGGACTTGCGGAACTAGAGTTACAACACCATAATTGAGCTATTGCGTTATACGGTTATAGGTACCATACACTCTTGCTAGGTGACGTTGTTGGATAATAAAATTTTCGAGCCGGGAAAAATAAATAATCGAGACAAGAAAAATATTGCAACAATAATTTTATTAATTTCAATGTGAGTGTTACAATCTCTATGAATCCTCTGATTCGCCTTTTCAAATATAAATTCAAGGGCTTAAAGTATGATCTTGAATTTGAACTTGATTTGTTGATTTGATGAACTTGATCTTGACTTGTGCTTGAATTCAAGGGCTTTTGAGCTTATTCTTGAATCTTGCGGTCTCGATCTTGAATATTGATGAACTGAATTTGAATGCTTGAGCTTTGCAGAGAAATTGCAATGTTGATTGTAACGACCCGAAATCGCCTCCCGGGACGTCACACGGTGCTTAAGGCTACAAGTAGCCCCAAGCTAACCCTTTGAGCCCGCTTCTACTAATAACACTTATTTCAAGATGAAATAATTTAAACACTAGCATAGTCATATCATATGAAAGGAAATACGGAGAAAATGCTCGGTCCAAACGACCAAGCAATACCGTAAAACCTCAACACTACCACAATCTAATAACTAGTCTGACAAAGCCTCTACTAATCCATGAACTAGAGAGCCATTGGGAAAGGTCCCCAACTAACTCGAAATGAACTGAAAGTAATAACATAGTCTCTCAAATGCTGAAATGTCTGACGATAGGTCCTCGAACCATGAAGACTCACCACTGTAGGGATGTAGACAGAGGTACTCGGAAGTCACTGATGAGGTTGGGACTGAGCACCTGAACCTACATTATAAGACAATGTAGCACATAGACGTATATGTGGATCAACACTTGAGAATGTACTGAGTATGTGGGGGTGCATGCATTTATATAAAACAACATCAATACTCTTTAATCAAATCATGCATGCAATAAGTAATGACTCACATGGCTTGAATGAGTATAAAATGTAACGCTCATGAATCATGTAGAATGGAGCATGTAGCACAAATCTCGTGAGTCATCATAGTTTAACTTTGAAATCGGTAATCTTCTCTTATTCTCATTACCCATAGGCTAAAGGATACTTTAAGCAATACTTTCAACTCATTCATATACCTCATGGAGAGTAAAACTTCTTTAATGCTCAAGAACTCATAACTTTTTTGAACTCAAATACTTAGAATATGGAATCATATAACTTTGAAACATACTTGAAGGCATTTCATTCACTTTAGGAAATTATCTCATTTCAAGCCTTAGGGAAAACATTCTACCTCAATGGAAAGATACTCTAGTTTTGGGAAATAACTTATCTCAAAGCTTTAGAGAAAATACTTATATCAAGGGAAAATACTTTTAGTCTTAGGGAGGTTCTCTTAACTGATATAAACCATGCGAGCTACATGGAGTCCAACGTCTAGTCCTCCTAAGGAAGAGACCTCACGTTGGGGAGAGGCGCCATACTCTTTCCAGGGAGTATAACCTAGGTCCAGTGATCACTAAACAAAATCGGCCTCGGGCCCAATATCAACTCGGCCTTAGGCCCAATAATAATCATAAGCTCGGCCTCAGGCCCAACCTACAGTGGTACGTAGTTTTGGGATAAGAAATCGTAGTAACTTATCTGCTCGGTGCTAAATACTACTCCCTTTAGATTATCTGCGCTCATCTCGTAAAAATTCACTTTTAGAAATAATCTCAAGGTTCACCACGAACCCAATAATCAAATCTGTACTCTCATGTAGGAAAGTGGATTTCAAAATTCAATGACCATTAGGTCAAAACATTTCTCAACAATCTTAGAATACTCAAATCATGGGTTCTTATAGCACAATAGTTCATAAAATTGCAAGTCTCAAGTAGGGTTTAATAACCTATAATTCAATCTCAAGTTAAAACTCATCAAAAACATAATAGATAACATATAGATTCATAACCCATGTAGAAATCTGAAAATTTCAAAAATTTGTCTCAAAATCTCAACATACTTATATACTTCAATATCTCAAACATTTCAACTATTAACTTCTCAAGGATTAAAATCATGGAGTATAGACCTAGCTGCAATTTCTCAAGAAAACATGTAAAAAATCATGCCATTAGACTCTCAATTCATGGAAAACATCAAAAGCTTGCAACCAATAACAATGGGTGAAACCCCCCAATTCAATTTCATGTAAGATCTCATAAATTTAAGAGAAATTGTAGTTTAAATAAGCCTTTGAGCACAAGGGTGAAAGGATTACCCTTGTTCAAAACCCCACATACCTTAGATTATGAAATTGGATGAACGAGCTTACTCTAAACTCTTCTTCTTACTCTTGAGAGAGAGTTCTTGCAACCTTTGAACTTGGGAAACTCAAATCTCAACACAATTTGTAGAATCCATGGTGATTTCTTGGATTTCTTGGAGAAGGATTTTAAATTTGCTCTTGAGGAAGAAACCCTAGCTCTCTTATGTTTTGGATGATGAATAAAGCCATTTACTTCGTTTGAAATATATCAAGGTATAAAAGAGTGGAAAGGACCAAAAATACCTTTTAAAAATGAGCTAAAAATACTAAATGGGGTCTGCGACGGTCAGAGCGACGGTCCGTCGCTAGTCTGACGGTCCGTCGCTAGTCTGACGGTCCGTCGGGTCGTCTGTTGAACGATGACCAAAAAAAGGGACATACTGCCTCGATGCAACGGTCAGATTGATGGTGCATCGTACGATGGACAGGATGAGACCACACTGCCTTAGTGGCGACGGTCTTAGCGACGGTCTATCGCAGCCTTGACGGTCTATCGCAGCCTTGATGGTCCATCGTCCTGGCCGTCGCACTTGGGCCAGGAAAGAGAGTTTCTGCCTTGGTCGCGACGGTCCGAGTGACATTCCGTCACAGACTCGACTGTCCGTCGGATTGTCCATCGCACCTAGGTGGTTCCGACAACTCTCAGTAAAATGGCCATAACTTCTCACCCTGATGCCGAATTTGGACGAAATTGGTATCGTTGGAAAGCTTATTCAATTTTCTACATGACAAAAAGTCAAATTTCAAGAAGATTCTATATAATTGAAACACCAATCACTTAGAAAGTCACTTCTCAATCTTTTAGGGTCGGAATTACACTTCGCTTGACACACTCTAAGGCTCAGACTACGAGGGAACTTTACGGGGTCTTACATTGATCCACGACCTTTTGTTGTTTTCGGGTACACAAGAATCTGTCTTTCGGTAAAATAACTTCAACACTAGTTTAAGTATAAATTAAGAACACATAAAGTACACCAACACCTTCAACACAAGATCAAAATGAACTTTCAAAGAAGTGTGGTTTTTTTCCTGAAAATTAGATGAAACAGAAAAGGTCATGTCCTCCGAATTCATGGAGTGTTCTTAAGGAAATAATTCCCCTCAAGTACCCGAGGTTACAGAATTTTCCTTCCAGGATAAAATGGCCTGAAAATCTGACTATAGTGGTACCTAAAATGATCGGATTCTTCGAAGTCACTCAACGATTAGATGATCAAACAAAGTATTTTCGAAGACAAAAAGATTTTTTAATTGCAGAAAAATTTCATACTAAACCTGTGAAAAATGCAGGTTTATATAGCCATTAAGTGCCCATTTCGAAAGGTGGCAATGGTTCACCGGAAAGGTGTATCCTTTCTAAACAGTCGTGTCTTTCCATTCAAAAGAGTGTGTCTTTTCCTAACAACCATAACCATCCAAATAGTTATACCTTTTCCCGAAATAGTGTGTCACCACCACCTTCAATACAAGATCAAAATGGCATTTCAAAGAAGTGTTTTTTCCCCAGAAAATTAGATGAAACAGAAAAGGCCAAGTCCTCTGAATTCATGGAGTGTCCTTAAGGAAATAATTCCCCTAAAGTAACCGAGGTTGTGGAATTGTCTTTTCAGGATAAAATGACCTGACAATCCGACTGTAGTGGTACCTCAAACGATTGGATTCTTCAAACTCACTCAACGATTAGATGATCACACAGAGTATTTTTGAAGATAAAAAGAGTTTTTAATTGCAGAAAAATTTCATACTAAACCTGCGGAAAAATGCAGGTTTATATAGCCATTAAGTGCCCCTTTCAAAAGGTGACAATGATTTACCGAAAAGGTGTATCCTTTCTGAACAGTCATGTCTGTCCATTCGAAAGAGTGTGTCTTTTTCGAACAACCACAACCATCCAAACAATCATACCTTTTTCCGAAATAGTGTGTCTTTTACTCGAAGAGTTGTGTCCCTTCCAAGCAACTTTTCATTTTTCATTCACACCAATTGAACCCAACAATCCCCCACATGAATGGGTAATGAATACTCTTTGTAAAACTTTACGGACAAGTATGTGACCATCAAGCAAAGACTGATTACATCTGGATAAGTGGATTTCCCTTTGAACTTTTTGTAGTGAACATGCATCAAATACACTCGGTCAATCGGTAGATTTGATATCTTTGAAGTGTCGAGCTTTAATGTACACCTAAACTACACATGTCACACAACCATCCGTTTATCATTTATGATTCTCACGGTTTTGTTCGTTTCAGCCATGAACATGTCCCAGTCTCATGAGAGCTTAGAGAATAGGCCTTTACTAATATGCTCCTTGAAGCGGCTTCTACTTCTCCCTCAAATAGGTAATTTCTAAACATTCAATCCTATAGATTAAACTATTTGATCAAATCTTCCAAATTTAAATAATCATTAAAAGACTTCACACCATCAATCTTATCCTTATTTATTAATTATTGTCTACATCATGAGAATGGGTTAGTTATATTGTCAATGTTGAACCTGTCAGACATAACTTTATTTGATCTCCTTGAACCTATCTATTGGGATCTCCAGTCTGCTAGGTAGAGTTACCGTCATGCTGACTTGTCCTAGGCCGTAAACCCATTCCCTTGGATGTCCTCTCAACTTCTTCTCTAGATAGGCATTTTGTAAGTGGATTTGACACATTATATTTTGACTTCACATAGTCAACAAATAATTCCACTAGAGAGAAATTCTCAACGGTATTATGTCTCTGTCTTATGTGATGAGATTTACCGTTGTACATCATGATCCCTGCCCTACCTATTGCCGCTTGATTATCACAGTGTATACATACTGGTGCCACTGGTTTGGGCCAATAAGGAATATCTTCCAAGAAATTTCGGAGCCATTCTGCTTCTTCATAGGCTTTATCTAATGCGATAAATTCTGATTCCATTGTAGAGCAAGCAATACATATCTGTTTGGATGATTTCCAAGAGACTGCTCCTCCACCTATTGTAAATACATATCCACTCATAGATTTTACTTCATTGGATCCGGTGATTTCAGTTTGCATCACTATATCCTTCAAGTACCGTAGGATATTTATTATAATGCAAAGCATAGTCTTGAGTATATTTAAGATACCCCAAAACTCTTTTCATTGCCATCCAATGAGTTTTGTTAGGATTACTCGTGTACCGACTCAACTTACTAATAGCACATGCTATGTCTGGTCGTGTACAATTCATTATATACATTTAACATCCCAACACTCTTCTGTACTCCAATTGTGAGTCACTTTCGCCTTCATTCTTTTGAAGTGCGAAGCTCACATCCAATGGAGTCTTGGAAACACCAAATTCCAAATACTTGAATTTATCAAGTATATTTTCGATGTAATGAGACTGTGGCAATGACAACCCATGTGGAGTTTTATGGATTCTTATTTCTAAGATCACATCGGTAACTCGAAGGTCTTTCATATCAAACTTGCTCTTGAGCATTCATTTTGTAGCATTTATGTCAAAAATATCTCTACTGATGATCAACATATCATCCACATATAAATAAATAATGACTTGGGGATTTGGAGTGTCTTTAATGTAAACACATTTATCACATTCGTTTATCTTGAATCTGTTTGCCAACATGGTTTGGTCAAACATTGCATGCCATTATTTAGGTGCTTGTTTTAGTCCATACAGTGACTTAACAAGTTTACACACCTTATTTCCCTTTATTGGAACCATAAAACCCTTAGGTTGTTCCATATAGATTTCTTCCTCCACTTCTTCATTCAGGAGTGTTGTTTTTACATCTATTTGATGGATTTCAAGACCATATACCGCTGCCAAGGCAATTAACATCCAAATTGATGTTATCCTTGTTATTGACAAGTATGTATTAAAGTAATCAAGGCCTTCTTTCTGTTTGAAGCCTTTTACTACAAGTCTTACCTTGTATTTGTCAATAGTACCATCCACTTTCATTTTTCTTTTGAAGATCCATTTAGAACCTAAAGGTTTATTTCCTGGAGGAAGATCAATCAACTCTCACGTATGGTTGCTTAAGATTGAATCAATCTCACTATTGACTGCGTTTTTCCAAAAGGATGAGTCTGATGATGACATCACTTCTTTAAATGTTTGAGGCTCATTTTCTAAGAAAAATGTTACAAAATCCAATCCAAACGAAGTTGACGTTCTTTGACGTGTACTACTTCTTGGATTCTTATCATTATGTACATCCTTTCTTGGTTTATCTCGAGGCCGTTTATACCCCTCACTAGACTATTCATGTCTAGTCTTATACGGATAAATGTGTTCAAAGAATTCAGCATTATCTGATTTAATTATCGTATTTTCATTGATATCTGGATGTTCGGATTTATGAACCAAAAACCGACATGATTTACTACTTTTAGCATATATTATGAACATGCTGTCCACCATCTTAGGTTTATTTTTATACTTTTAGGCATAAGAACTTGGACCTTCGCTAGACACCCCCACACTTTGAAATATTTCAAGTTGGGTTTCCTTTCTTTTCATTTTTCATATGAAATTGATTGTGTCTTACTATGGGGCACTCTATTAAGTATTCAGTTAGCTGTAAGGATATCTTTCCCCCACAAGTTTTGCGTTAAACCAAAACTTATAAGTAAGACATTCATTATTTTCTTCAAGGTTTAATTTTTTCTTCCCGCAATTCCATTAGATTGAGGTGAATACGGGGCCGTAGTTTGATGGATAATTCCATTCTTTACACATATTTCTGCAAAGGGAGATTCATATTCTCCATCCCTATTACTTCTTATAGTTTTGATTTTTTTCTCTATCTACTTTTCAACTTTTATTTTGTATTACCTAAATGCATCTATTGCTTCATCCTTACTGTTTAACAAATAGACATAACAATATCTAGTGCAATTGTCAATAAAAATTATAAAATACTTTTTTTCACCACGAGATGGTGTTGACTTCATATCACAAATGTCAATGTGTATTAAGTCTAAGGGATTGGTATTCCTTTCAACGGACTTATACGAATGCTTAACATACTTTGATTCCACACATGTTTGACATTTTAATTCATTGCACTCAAAATTTGGCAAAACTTCTAAGTTCATCAATTTTTACAAAGTTTTATAATTGACATGTCCTAATCTTTCATGCCATAAATCATTAGACTCAAGCAAGTAAGAAGAAACAAAACTTTTATTGATTTCAATAGTAATTACATTCATCTTATAAAGACCCTCAGTGAGATAGCCTTTTCCTACGTACACTTCTCCTTTGCTAATTACAACTTTTTTTGAAAATAGTTACATATTTGAATTCATTTTTTTCCAAAAGTGATATAGAAATCAAGTTCTTTCTTAACTCCGGTACATACAGGACATTGTTGAGAGTCAACACTTTGCCTAAAGTCATTTTGAAGCATACTTTTTCTGTTCCTTCTACTTTAGCAGTAGTGAAGTTTTCCAAGTAAATCTTTTCCTGGCCTTGAGCCAGAGCGAACGTAGCAAACAACTCCTTGTTTGCACAAACGTGGCGGGTGGAACCAGAATCCATCCACCATTCTCGAGGATTTCCCAGCAAGTTGTATTTAGACAGCATGGCACACAAATCTTCCATTTCTTTCTTGGATTCAGCCATATTTGATTGGTCCTTCTTTTTGCCTTTCGTTGGGGCACGACAATTCGTAGACTTGTGGAAAATCTTGCCACAACTAAAGCATTTTCCTTTGAATTTCTTCTTAGATTGATTGCTTTCTTGTCTAGCTTTCTTTTGTTTTTTCGAGTTGTTGTGGTCGTCTTCTACAATGTTTGCTCCATTCATTGCAGAATTTCCTTTCGACCTTCGATGCTTTGTTGTCTTCTTCAATGCGCAGTCTCACTATAAGATCTTTGACTGTCATCTCCTTTCATTTATGTTTCAAGTAGTTCTTGAAGTGCTTCCACATTGGAGGTAACTTCTCTATTATTGCCGCGACTTGAAACACCTCGTTCACGACCAAACCTACAACAAAGTTTATGTGAACATTAAGAACATTTTTAACATGTTCAACTAAGGTATTGGTCAAACTTAAACCTTCTGCAAAGAGATTGTGGATGATAACTGGCAGTTCCTGAACTTGAGATACGACAAACTTATTATCAATCATCTTATACTCAAGGAATCGTGCAACAAATAATTTTTTGGTTTTAACATACTCAGTCTTGTATTTTCTTTCTAGCGCACCCCATAAATCTTTTTCCATCCTCATTCCACTATACTCGTTGTATAGGTCATCTTGGAGGACACTTAGAATGTAATTCCTGCATAAAAAATCTATATTTCCACACCTCCATAATGATAAATCGCTCCTGGTCAGAAGTTCCCTCGAGCAACTCTGGAGCTTCTTCAGATGTAAATCTCTGAAGCCATAATGTTGTAAGGTAGAAGAATATCTTCTATTGCCTCCTTTTAAAATCAACACCTGTGAATTTTTTGGGTTTCTCTGCTGGTGCCATTACCTGCGGAGCACTCGTAGACTCGTTGTGGCAACACTAGTTGCTGCCACAGTCATTGCAACATCATTCACATGACTGTCAGTAGTCATTTTTCTGTCACAACAAGACAGTAAATTTTTAGTATATTGAAATACTACTTATAAAGTTATAGCAACTTTAAACACCCCTTGTTTCTAGTTTAACGATGAAGTTTTTATGACTTCTAATAGTCAACCGAATGATCTCTAACTTGTGATGAAGATTTTAATTCTTCAAGTCACTTATTAAGTTGAAATAGAGTAGAAAACTTAAAGATATAATCTCCAGAAACCAAACAATACAAATTATGAAAAAAAATTTTAGAGAAAAGAAAATTTCACCAAACAAGCAAAATTTGTTTTCCAATTATTTTTTGAAGATTATTGTTTTCGGGTACACAAGAATCTGTATTTCGGCAGAATAACTTCAACACTAGTTTAAGCATAAATCAACAACACATGAATTATACGAACACGTTCAACACAAGATCAAAATGATCTTTCAAAGAAGTTTTTTTTTTCCAGAAAATTAGATGAAACAGAAAAGGCCAAGTCCTCCAAATTCATGGAGTGTTCTTAAGGAAATAATTCCCCTCAAGTACCCGAGGTTACGAAATTTTTCTCCCAGGATATAATGGCCTGACAATCTGACTGTAGTGGTACCTCAAACGATCAAATTCATCAAACTCACTCAACGATTAGATGATCACACGGAGTATTTTTTAAGATAAGAAGAGTTTTTAATTGTAATTTTTTTTATGCTAAATATGTGGGAAAATGCAGGTTTATATAGGCATTAAGTGTCCTTTCTGAAAGGTGACAATGGTTCACCGAAAAGGTGTATCCTTTCTGAACAGTCATGTATGTCCATTCAAAAGAGTGTCTTTTTCGAATAGCCACAACTGTAACGCTCCGAAAATGGGTCCCACGACGTCACACGGTGCTTAGGATCATAAGTGACCCCAAGCTAACCCTTCTACTGGCATAACACATGAGCAACTGAATAAAATAGCTAATATCTGTACAAAATCAGTGGAAGATAACTCTTTTCTGAAATCTATTCAATATAAAACTGAATTCACATGATTACAACTCTGCTTTTATAAAGAAAATTAAAATTGAATATATTAACTCTACTGTCTGTCTATGAAGCCTCTCCTAAAACTGACTATAGACAGCTAGGAAGCTACTCCAATTATCGCTAATCAATATGTATGAATGAGAAAGTAAAGAATATAAATAAGTGTAAATGAGGTCCCCAAAGTAGGAGGACTCATCATCTCACAGGCTGGAATCTGCAACTGTCTGAGTCTGAATGTGTATACTGAAACTTGTACCTACATTATGAGACAATGTAGCACATAGACATATATGTGGATCAGTACTTTGAGGATGTACTGAGTATATGAGGGTGAATGTACAAGTAAAACATATCTCATAGTCATCATTTATAAAACAATGCATTGCTAAATGTAAGTGACTCACATAAGATGGAATATCTGAAATACTGAAATAAGTAGCAATAAGAAGCAAAACATGCTTTACAAATCTTATGAGCCATAACATTTAATTCTAAAATCTGTATTCTCTTCTTGTTCTCGTAATCTTGTAAACTAAATGAAATCTGAAATTTCTTTTTGCATAAGAAATACTTTATCTCAATTCATATAGGCTAAGTGAAAAAGGACCTCACCTTTGTGTCTGAAAACTAAAGCTGTAACTCTGTAACTGAAAATCTCAAGTAATTCAATATCTGAACAAGTTTTGTGAGCCTTTACACTTAGTTTCCTAAGATCATTAGAGAAAATACTTACCTTAAGAAATATACTCAAAAACTGTTATTTACTTTTACTAGCAGGGAAAAAATATATTTTCTTCAAGGAAAAATTATACTGTAAGAAACTACTCTGAAAATCTTACTATTAGGGAGGTTCTCTTAACCAACATACACCATGCAAGCTACATGGATTCCAACATTTTTTTCTCCTAAGAAAGAAACCTCACGTTGGGGAGAGGCATCATACTCTTGCCAGGGAGTATAACCTCAACTCAGTGATCACTATCTCGGCCTCGGGCCCATAAATCTCAATCCTATGTTGGCACGTAGTTTTGGGGTATAAAACCATAGTAACTTACCCAACTCGGTGTTAAATACTACTACCTTTAGATAGCTACGCTCATCTCATAGGAAATCCACTTTTAAAACTATCTCATGGTTCATAAAGAACCCAACTATAAAATCTGTAATCTCATTTAGTAAAGTGGATTTCAAAGCTACTATGACCGTCAAGGTCAAAGCTTTCTCAATAATCTCAAAATACTCAAATCATGGGTGCTTATAGCACGAAAGTTCGCAAAATCACAATCTCAAATAAGGCTTAATGACCCATATATCAATCTCATGTTAAAACATCTCAAAATTCATACTTGATATCATAAATATTCATAAATCATCTCAAAATCTGGAAAATTTCAGCAATATGAACTGTAACATCAACATACTCATATAATTCAATTTCTAGAATATGGGAAATATCATAATCTCAAGAAATAATAACATAGGGTATAAACCCATACTTCAATTTCATATGAAAACATGTAAAACCATATATCTTTGTAATTAAAACAACTTTTGGGCACAAGGTCGAAAGGAGTGTCCTTGTTCAAACCCCATATACCTTATTTGGCTTGATTCAATAGAACAAGTTGACTTTTGAAGCCTTGAGAAAGTACTTGGAGAATTTTCTTGAAGTTTCTTGAATGGAGACGATTTGATTCTTCAGTACTCTTGAAGAATTTTTTGAATATTGTTCTTGGAAGATAGTCTTGAGATAAACCCTAATTTTGATGCTATGGATGAATGTGAAGTTATGTGCTTTGATTTGATGTAATTGGGGGTTAAAAAGGGTGGAAAAATACCCCAAAAGCCCTTTAAAACGTCGTTTCAGCACTGTTTCAGCACTGTTTCAGACAAAGTTGACGGTCTGGGTGACGGACCATCACTCTGGCGACTGACCGTCACTCCAACCATCAATTTTACGCCAAAAAACAGCCTTACTGCCTTAGTTACGATGGCCAGAGCGACGGTCCATCGCTGATTTGACGGTCCGTCAGCTTGCCCGTCGCTCTTGGGCAGTTCGGACAACTCTCAGTAAAATGGCCATAAATCTTTACTCCGATAACGGATTTTGGCAAAATTGGTATCATTGGAAAGATAATTTAATTATATATCTGTTGGCGGGTGATGATCTCTAAAATTCGTAGTATAACAAATGATATGCTCATTTGAAGTTGACTATACCAAAATCCTTCTCAAGAATTCAAGCGGTAAGGGATGTTTTGATTCGCCTAATAGATAGGACATATTTGAGGTCTTAATACACACCAACCTTGACCATAAAACTACCAATGCACTATAATTTATTTCTCATGATCTTGAATCATGGTTCTACTATCGGTTGGAATTCTTGGGGTATTATAATATCTCCCCCTTGGGAACATTCATCCTCGAATGTGGTTGGCTAGATGAGAAAATTGAGGATGCACAACTGAAATATATTACTAAACTAATTCTAAATCATTCTAACCCTTTGAGTACTTCTGGGAATGCATGAACTTATAATAAGAATAGCTATATAGGTGAATCTTTGATTAGAAAAGAACTGAATTAAAGAAGGCTATCACCTTCGGCTAGATCCGAGTTTGCGGAGAAGAGATGAGAGGTTTATGGCATTAAAACTCGGGGTATTACAACACCCCCTCCCCGAGATAATTCATCCTCAAATGATACTAATTTGGTTGAAATACTAGAAAAGACTAAGATGATATACAGGATACTTACGGACTGAACCATGATTTAATATCTGAATCTGGAACTGATGCATGATGCATGTACTGAACTGAATTTCTAAATCTACTTGGATGCGAACAAACTATCTCTTGAAATGGTCATACTCACGAAATTTTTAGGTAGTGAGACTAGACTAAATCAGAAGATGTAAAATGAATTTTTGGCTACACGGACTGAATTATGTTGAATGCTCTCCCCCAAATAGGGTATTTCTTCAACACCTTTCTAAGAAATTTCTAAGGCCATTAGGGAGTAAGGGACTCTGGGCATGATCTAAATAAGACCTCAGAATAAGAAATTACAACATTGCTCCAAATATAGCATGGAACATAGACCTGTGAATTATAAGTCGGGATAGAAGTACTAGACCTTAAGCAATGCAACTTCTCATTTTAAAGCTTAGCCACACTTCTAAAATACTCTCTCAACTAAACTTTCCCCTTAAACACCATACTCATTGACTCAACTTATAATTCTCACATGGCCGTTGACAAATCCATTTACCAAAGTCTAACTGAACCCAACTCTCTCGTTATGGTTATGCCTAACTCAAAATCACAAGGTATCACACATAACACCATAACATAACACCAGTCAAAATCATGAGTTCACATGCATATGCACTTTTCACAACTTCTTATCTCCAGAATAATCCTCATTACCACTCCAACAACTACAATACACCTAGTACTAGACATTCACTAACGTTCAATGCATCCCTCCGCTTGTATACAAACATGACATTTAAGCCTATCTTCATAACCCCATATGCACTTCTAAACAAACGTTCACAAACATCTTGTCTATATCCTACAAACCTCTATCAAGAACAACTTCTGTGCACTATTCTTAAGAAGACATACATAAAATTTCAACTACTCACACATAGCATATAAAACTTTAACTAACCATGACGTGTATCAACGAATTGGCCTCAATCCTACTTCACACTTATAGCCTTAGCTAAAATAAGCATACAACAATCTTTCACTAACAAGAAATGTTTACTCTCTCCTATCCAGAAAACTGTTCGTCATCACTATCTTGACCTAAGGAAAGGTAAAAAAGGTTAGAACATGAGGACTTGAAACATGAAGGGATGCTGTGTATAACTTGACACTCAATTGAGGCTTGAGGAATAGAATATTTAACATCATGAACTCAACAAAGAGGTCTGATCTGAGGACATGCATGATATAAATCCGAATTACGCTGATCATTAAGAGTATTGCTTGAGTTCTTGAACTAAACATACTGTAAAGCATGAGTACATGAGTCATGAGCTGCATGACCTAAATTTGGAGTTCATCACTTATGGAATGTGATTCCAACTGTTGAAAGAACTGGAACTTCTTATTTTGGGAACTAGGAGGGAACATGATTCTCTATCATATGCATGAACATAAACTATGATCATAGAACTAAAACATAAGGCATGAGTAGGTATTGGTATAATTGGAAATACTAAAATAAGAATGGGTTGGGCAACATCCTCTCTTACGGGTTTTCTACACTACATAGGCATTTCAACAAGAATCTGGAAGTCTGACTTGGTTACTCCTTCTGTCATCTCCCCCTTAGACTTAAGCCATCACTCCCAGTCTGTGAACTACTATATAAACTTTAATCTAAACCGCAATCACTTTATTCTAGAGTCTGGGATAAAATCAATACACATAAAACTAAACTTACCCTGAAGGACTGTATCTTCACATATAATACCCAATGCTAACACCTTCTTCTAAGATTCAAATTTTATATTTCTATAGACCTATAAGCCATCATATAACAACTTAAATACTCTCCAACTTAGCTTCTAACACTAAACATGGATATCTCTAAACCTTGGCTGAACTTTCCTTATATTCTGCTAATATCACATCTCTAACATACCACATCACCAACCTGTAACCCATAAGTTAACTGACAAGAACACCATATACTGCACAACCTCATTCATACTTATCAGCTCAAGGGTATTACCAACCATACAGAACACGTAATAACCTTAGAAAGACAAAGCAATACTATATTACCTTGAGCATACAGTTGCACATTATACTTGCAACACCATACTTAATGACGAATAACTAAACTCAAACTATTTCATACATGGTTCAAGCCTACAAGATTACTCCCATACAATTAGCCGCACTAACCAGGGAATCATCATACCCACCTTGGTAACCATCCACTATTCAAACTTTATGTCTAGTGTCAAGCATGATTTGACAACTCACCTTACATACAATTCTCCCTCGAAAACTATAAAATATAATATCAAGAAACATTATTCCATTAGAACTTTTGAGCAACAATAATCAATCAAAATCATAAGGCCTATCTTATCATAATACATTAATACATCCTCCTTCTACACCTCATTACTATTTACCCTTTTATACATTTGAATTACTATCGTAGCTCTATAAGTCTCAACTAAAAAACCTCTTTTCCGTCTCAAGGGAAACCTAAATTAATGCCACTAGAACACCAGATGCTTCATTAATATCCTATACTTTTCAAACACAATAAATACTACCAATAAATCTTCCCGTACTTCAAGCAACAACGATTCACCTTACTAATAACTCCGTCGCTACCTTCCACTAAACTAACACATAGGGACATATCACCTTAACACATCTCGATAACATACATAAGCTTACATCTATACTTCCTACCAATCGTCATTCCCACATCTTCTTGACACTACTCTTCTATACCCATACTTCTAACTATAATAAGGTTCTACTATTCATAAATCATAACACTGAAGTTCATAATACCCCTCGAATGCACACTGCACTTAATAGTCTAGGTTCATACTATCTCCTCTCATGAGTATTATCTGTATAAAAAGGGTCAATGAGCAATCTGAATACATATCTAATTCTGCATCAACTGAATAACTCATAAGAATGAGGACATAACTTTCAGATTGAGGAACTTATGACACACTAAAGAGATCCTCTCAAACCCTTTGAGTGCATTCTGAAACTTCTTGCTAGCAAATCTGAGAGCATTATCAGGAGAGAAATTTGAAACTTGCCGATCATGTTATCTCCAGAACATTACATAGATGGAGAAGTATAGATTAACATTATGGATTTTGAGGAGGGATCTGAAAACACATCTGACTTGGGCTTAGTGCACTATTTCCATGAACATGAATGAAGTTCTTCAAAACTCGAAACTTAAAAGAATTAATGAGATACTTTTGAGGCTACGTACAATCTCATAACTATCTTTGGGGACTGTCTAAGAAAGCTCTATTTGTAAAGATTTAAGCTTGACTATTTCCGTTACCTTGAAAATAAGGCAGAAATGGTCTGAATAGAGCAAGATGAGAATCTGTATAAGTTTCTTGGAGAATCTTTCTATAGCACAATCTGAGACTTAAAAGAAGGAAAACATTTACTAAATGCCTTGTAGCCTCTCAAAGAAAAGTACAAACGTCTCCGTACAGTTCCGCAAGACTCTACGAGACACGACTTCACAGACACCCTAGGACACTTAAACCTTATGCACTGATACCAAGTTTGTAATTCTCCCCAAATGGGTCCCGAGATGTCACATGGTGCTTAGGATCATAAGTGACCCCAAGCTAACCCTTCTACTGGCATAACTCATAAGCAACTGAATAAAATAGCTAAATCTGTCAAAATCAGTGGAAGATAACTC
Organism: Capsicum pubescens; assembly: GCA_030864215.1. Taxonomy (NCBI): domain Eukaryota; kingdom Viridiplantae; phylum Streptophyta; class Magnoliopsida; order Solanales; family Solanaceae; genus Capsicum; species Capsicum pubescens. The sequence continues at coordinate 83,296,163 of CM061544.1, read as the reverse complement.
TTTTCTGAAATATGTTCAATACAAAACTGAATTCACATGATAAAAACTCTGCTTTTACAAAGAAAAGGAAATTAAATACATTAACTCTACTGTCTGTCTATGAAGCCTCTACTAAAACTGACTATAGACAGCTGGGAAGCTACTCCAATTATCACTAATCAATACGTGTGAATGAGAAAGTAAAGAATATAAATAAGTGTAACTGAAGTCCCCGAAGTAGGAGGACTCATCATCTTACAGGCTGGAATCTGCAACTGTCTGAGTCTGAATGTGCATATTGAACCTTGTATCTACATTATGAGATAATGTAGCACATATACATATATGTGGAACAGTACTTTGAGGATGTACTGAATATATGGGGGTGAATGCATAAGTAAGAACATATCTCATAGTCATCATTTATAAATCAATACATTGCTAAATGTAAGTAACTCACATAAGCTGGAATATCTGAAATACAAAAATAAGTAGCAATAAGAAGAAAAACATGCTTTACAAATCTCGTAAGCCACAACATTTAATTCTAAAATCTGTATTCTCTTCTTGTTCTTGTAATCTTGTAAGATAAATAAAATCTGTAATTTCTTTCTGCATAAGAAATACTTTATCACAATTCATATAGGCTAAGTGAAAAAGGAGCTCACCTTTGTGTCTGAAAACTAAAGCTGTAACTCTGTAACTGAAAATCTCAAGTAATCCAATATCTGAACAATTTTTGTGATCCTTTACACTTGGTTTTCTAAAATCATTAGGGAAAATACTTACCTTAAGAAATATACTCAAAAGTTGTTATTTACTTTTACGAGCCGGGAAAAAAATACTTTCTTCAACGAAAAATTATACTTTAAGAAACTACTCTGAAAATCTTACTATTAGGGAGGTTCTCTTAACCGACATACACCATGCTAGCTACATGGAGTCCAACGTTTATCCTCCTAAGGAAGAAACCTCACGTTGATGAGAGGCGTCATACTCTTTCAAGGGAGTATAACCTCAACTCAGTGATCACTATCTCAGCCTCGGGCCCATAAATCTCAATCCTATGGTGGCACGTAGTTCTGGGGTATAAAACCGTAGTAACTTACCCAACTCGATGTTAAATACTACTCCTTTTAGTTAGCTACACTCATCTCATAGTAAATCCACTTTTAAAATAATCTCATGGTTCATAAAGAACCCAACTATAAAATCTGTAATCTCATTTAGTAAAGTGGATTTCAAAGTTACTATGACCGTCAAGGTCAAAGCTTTCTCAATAATCTAAAAATACTCAAATCATGAGTGCTTATAGCATAAAAGTTCTCAAAATCACAATCTCAAATAAGGCTTAATGACCCATATATCTATCTCATGTCAAAACATCTCAAAATTCATATTTGATATCATAAATATTCATAAATCATCTCAAAATCTGGAAAATTTCAGCAATATGCATTATAACATCGACATACTCATATAATTCAATTTCTAGAACATGGGAAATGTCATAATCTCAAGAAATAATAACATAGGGTATAAACCCATACTTCAGTTTCATAAGAAAACATGTAAAACCATATATCTTTGTAATTAAAACAACTTTTGGGCACAAGGACGAAAAGAGTGTCCTTGTTCAAACCCCACATACCTTATTTGGCTTTATTCAATGGAACAAGTTGACTTTTGAAGCCTTGATAAAGTTCTTGGAGGCTTTTCATGAAGGTTCTTGAATGGTGACGTTTTGATTCTTGAGTACTCTTGAAAAAGTTCTTGAATATTGTTCTTGGAAGATAGTCTTGAGAGAAACCCTAATTTTGATGATATGGATGAATATGAAGTTATGTGCTTTGATTTGATGTAATTAGGGGTTAAAAAGGGTGGAAAATGTCCCAAAAAGCCCTTTAAAACATCGTTTCAACGCGGTTTCGAACAAAGTTGACGGTCTGGGTGACGGACCGTCACTCTGGTGACTGACTGTCACTACAACCATCATTTTTGAGCCAGAAAAAAGCCTTACTTCCTCAGTTGCGATGGCCAGAGCGACGGTCCGTCGCTGACTTGACGGTCCGTCAGCTTGCCCGTCGCTCCTGGGCAGTTCGGACAACTCTCAGTAAAACGGTCATAACTTTTTACTCCGCTATCGGATTTTGGAAAAATTGAAATTGTTGGAAAGATAATTCAATTATATATCTGTTGGTGGGAAATCATCTAAAAAATTCGCATTATAATAAAAGATATGCTCATTTGAGGTTGACTATACCAAAATCCTTCTCAAGAATTCAATCGGTAAGGGATGTTTTGATTCGCCTAATAGCTATGACATATTTGAGGTCTTAATACACACCAACCTTGACCATCAAACTACCAATTCACTATAATTTATTTCTCATGATCTTGAAATATGGTTCTACTATCGGTTAGAATTCTCGGGGTATTACAACAACCATCCAAACAGTCATACCTTTTCCCAAAATAGTATGTCTTTTACTCGAAGAGTTGTGTCCCTTCTAAACAACTTTTCATTTTCTATTCACACCAATTGAACTAAATAACTTTCTTTTGCTTCTTGTTAGAGTTCTTGGTTCTTTTTGAGAGTTATGAGACCCCTATTTATAGTTGTAGCAAGGAAGGAATCATGATGGAGATGAACTTCTTTTGGCCAATCATATTTAAGTGACATGACATATTTGATAGTTTTTTTTTTAATTTCATTGGACCTGTTGCATCATTGTGATATATGACATGATCCTATTGGCTACTTTACTTGACTTGGCATGCCACGTCATTCGACATATGACACTCGTTTGGGCCTCTAGAATATGACAATATCTTAGGCTTAGCAAAGTGGGCTTGTCATTTGTAATCCAAATCAATAGGCTAGCCCAATAAAAATTAAAATTTAATTAAACCCATACATGTTTGGACTTAAATAATTAATTCAATTATATTAATTCACAATATTTATTTGGGATTAATATATTTTGAATTTAATATAATTCAAATTTTGTACGCATTCAAATTTAATAAAATTTCATTGCATAAAAATTGCCCTCACTTCAAGATCTGTCGAGATATTTAATTTATCGATGACTAAACTTGAAGTATTAACCTGATAATTAAACTGGAATCAGTAAGAACTCACACGTGCAATGTCAAGATAGGATAATACCCAAATGCCAAAAACAATATTAAGTGATCATGATAATAATAATTATTAAATATTATTATTATAACATTTATCACAAATTATTGTGAATTCACAGCTGCTTCGCCATAAGGTGACGAAATTGACTCTTTTTACTTGGAGGAAACCATTTTAGTATCCAATTCAAATGTGTACTTGGAATTGATCACTACTACACTGCCTCTATTTGCATCATTTGTCCATATTTTATTAAGATTCCTTCAAAACCCTTTCAAGTTCATCATGGATTAGGGGTTATAAACCACCCTGCTGCTTCTATAAATAGAGGTGATGCATTATTGAAATTTATAATCCAGTGTAGTAATTTTTTTTGTCCCGATTGAAGATCTCCTTTTGCATCGGGTCGATCATTGTGCCACAATCGGAGTATTATCGGTGAGTTTTTATTCCTTAATTTGTTTATTATTGTTTCGTCTCTTCCCACTTTTTTTTTTTTGGTAGGATTGAAACAAATAGGAATATGCACAATCGGCTTAGGGTGTGAGAATTTAACTTTACCTCCGTGCACTCTAAGACCAACCAATTTGGCTTCAAGATGGTGGCTTTGCAAAAATCGGCTTAGGGTGCGAGAGTTTAACTTCGCCTCCGTACACTCTAAGACCCAACCAATTTGACTTCAAGATGATGGCTTTGCAAAAATTGTCTTAGGGTGCGAGAGTTTAACTTCGCCTTTGTACACTCTAAGACCAACCAATTTGACTTCAAGATGGTAGCTTTGCAACAATTGGCTTAGGATGCGAGAGTTTAACTTCACCTCCATACACTTTAAGATCGACCAATTTGACTTTAAGATAGTGGCTTTGCAACAATCGACATAGGGTACGAGAATTTAACTTTGCCTCCGTACACTCTAAGACCGAACAATTTGACTTCAAGATGGTGGAAATTTTCTTTTTCTTTGAATAAAGCCACAATATAGCGGAACATTCTATTAGCAACCATTTGTTCAAGTATTTTTTCCAACTTCAACTTTGTATTTAACTAAACCTTATTTGTTCATGCAGATTGCAGAAATGGTTCAGTTTAAGGACTATAACTCTCAATCTTCCAAGAATAAGTATCTCCTTATTAAGGCTGATGATGGTAAAATTTTATCTAAGCTATTGACTCACACTCCACTAGTCGGTAGGTGTGCGGATCCGTGGCCTCCCTTGATAAATTATCTTCATATGTTGAACTAGACTTTCGAACATAACATTGGTTCTAATTGGTCCCTTAAAGTATGGACTCTTCATACTCCAAACCAGCGTCAACTGAATGTTGAGAGCACCCTTCCTTTCTTAGGGCTCTAAATACTCTAGGGAGATGTACGTTGGGGCAGTACGATGGAGATAAATGGTGAATTTCATCATACTCAAGGATACGGGGAATGAGCCGAGGATATCTTGGCTAGAAGTCAGCAAACTTTGAAGGCAGCAAAAGTATATGATATTTTTTATGCTTCCCTATTTACCTATGATCAAAGTTCAAACATATTACAAGCCTTTCTTGAAGCTTGGTGTTCAAGGACAAACACGTTGCTGACGTCGATTAGAGAGTTGTCTATATCCCTTTGGGATTTACATGAAATTGAGGGCCTACCTATCGGAGGTCTTCCTTATGAAGAAATAGTGCCTGAATTCAAAGAGCTCACCGGCGTTGATGAGAAGAATGAGAGATTCATCCCTCGTACCTGCGAATTATTATTTTTAGCCTTTCAGCATCTTCAAGAAAGAGAGTTTCATAATCCAAGAGTTACTCTAAGCAAGTGGATAAAGTTTTGGTGTAAAAGAGTCTTGAGATATGAGACAGCTCCAGTGAGGAAGGAGAAAAAATCTGTTAGCTTGAAGTCAACACATAACCCAACTGGGACTATTTCTAACGCAACAAAGTGATCGAGCGCAGCTGATGCGACATTTTATAAACTTAGAGTAGGGTATGGACATAGGGTTGATACATATTTGATAGAATTTTTATCATGTTGGTTATGCACCATTGTGTTTCCTTCTAAGGATGGGGATTTCATTCACCCGAGAACTTTTAGAATTGCAGCTAGGATAGCCAATAAGCAAACTTCCAGTCTTGTTGTTCCTGTCATGTTAAGCATTTATAATGGTTTAAACAGGATTACCAAATATTCTCAGCTTGAGCATACCAAAGTATCCTTTTCAATCCATTATGTGTATGGTTGGCTTGCTTACTATTTCAAGACACATTCTCTCTACCTAATGGTCCATCCAATCCATTAATGGTAGCATATTCTAGAGAAGGTTCTGCAAGATATTTTGATGAAGAGCATGCCAAAAAGCGTATCTACCGAGGAGATAACATTTCTTGGATTTCTACCATGTCGATCAAGTCCAATATTCACTATTTTATGGATAGTGATAAAGATTACGACTCAGAGATAAGTTACTTTATGAGTCTTCATTTTAAATTTCTCCCTTTAAGGTATGAAGACTCATTCATCCTTGAGCCATACAACCCGCATCGATTTGGTTGTTAGTTTGGATTCTATCAACACCTCCCTGGTAGCTTAGAAAATGATATTTGTAGTGCATCCCTTAATGAAAGACTAAGATTTTATCTCACTTAGGTATTATATGGATCCATGGCAAAGGAAACTTTTCCCACGGACAAACCTAATGTGCGAAAGCACTTCTCTACTGCGTATAAATCTTGGTGGGAAAAAGTTCATGGGAACTTTCTTGAAGCTAACTTGCAATCTTTGGCGAATGCCTTAGGTCCTATTATTGATACTCCTCAAGAACATGGCAAGGAGGTCCCCATTAAGGTTAAGCCTCCTGTTTTGAAATCAAAGGTAGTCGTTCCATATAAAGTCATGGAACCTCTACATGCAACAACTCAAAAAGAGGAGCCACCTGCCCAGACTTAACAGATTTTCAATAAATTACCACCTCAAGACGAGAGCAATAGTATTCATGAAGATCATTTTTGGAAGAAGGTAAAACCATATTTGGACAAGCCAGGTGATTCTGACTCCCATGTGGAAATTCTTGCTAGTGATGATAGTTCATCGAAAACTCCGCCAGCCATCGAAAAGGTAATGAATTAACTCTCTACTATTTCATAGCATATGAATCACCTTTACATACCCCTCATATAGTGTTTTTTGTGTGTGTGTGCAGGCATACAGTGTCCAAGCTTTGAATGATCCTTACCAAAGTAAGCCACAAGGTAGTAGTGAGTCCGTAGTGGGTCTAGACTCAAGAGAGTTACTTCCACTATCCAAAGATGTCACTTCTGATCTTTGTGTTAAAGTCAAACCAAATGTAGAGTCAAACCTTCCTCGCCGACCAACAGTAACCATGTCTATTTTTTATGGCAAAAAAGTTATCTCAGAGCTTAAAAAAGAGTTTATTATGAAGGCCTGGGCTAGTATCCGCACCAAACTTGTAGGCCTTACTCCAAATCATGCTTCTTTTATCCAAGATAATGTCGAAGTCATACTCAATGATATGAGTGGAATGGGTGCGGATATTTCCCCATTGCAGAATTTATTGGGGTCTTTCTTTGGGATTGCGACTTCTTATAACCAAACACGATCCATCCTTGTTGATAAAATCAAAACAATTAAAGAGTCAGATCCGTATTTGAAAGCCAAAGAGCATCTTGAACTTGTGTCAAGAGAGAGGGATGAGAAATCTAAAAAAGTTTTATCCTCCTGCAAATCTCTTGAAAAGGCGAGAAAGAAGATAAAGAAGTTAAAATCTCACTGAGATGCTGCCAAGCAAGAAGCAACAAAGATGAAATCCAAAGTTTCAGCTGTTGAAGAAGAGTTTTCCAAGTGTTCTGAGGCCTCTCTGGCAACAACAAATGCCTCAAAGGTCGTGGAGAAGAAGAAGCAAGTCTTATAGGCTGCTTTACAAGATTTAGTCAATTATAATCTATACTTAGATTAGCCTTAGGAGATGTTTCCTTTCCTTCAAACCTTTTTGTTGCTTTCTTTTGGACTTTTATTGAGTAGTTGAATCTATTAGTTGTAATAGAAACTCTTTTTCTTTACATTGCATATTTCTTTTACTATTGCTTGCTTATTTTGATGTGTTGATGTTGTAGTATTAAACTCTGGCTTTCTCTTCAAACTTGATAACTATTGGCTTAACGCCTCTGTCTCACAACCGGGATAGACTTGAAACTTCAATTTGAAAGTCTTACGAATTAAAACTTTTGACTTGTAAAATTGATAATTATATGTTTGGCAGATCTACGCCCCAAACTACAGGCTTTGGGTATTCCAAATCCTATTGAAAGAGATTTTTTTTTATCCACAATTATTTGGCATAAGCCCAAAACTTAATTGATATCAAGTAGGGATATGTATTTTTTTGACACTTATGTAACTGAACTCAGAATGAAATTTTAAGCACCTACGTACCTCGGAAAAGAGGAACAAGTCACAACGTAGTTCTGGGTGAGTATTTTATTTTTTATTTTTATTATTATTTTTTGCATCCTAAAATTTGCCTAGGTCGCCTCTTTTGAGGTTTTCAACCTAGCGGATATTTTTTTGAGCCGTACATATTTCATATTCTTGCGGGTCAAGAGTGAACATGAAGTTTGTATTTGTGCCTTAAGGAGTGTACATGCAGTTTATACTCGTGCCTTAAGGAGTGTTTACACTTGAAGAGTTAGATCGAATTTAAAGAGCTTAGTGACATACAATTTAGGCTTGTGTTTCGAGGAGCATTTTGACTTGAATACTTAACTCAAGTTTGAAGAGCTTAGTGATATACAGTTTAGGCTCATGTTCAAGGAGCATTTCAACTTAGAGTTTTTTTTTCAAATTTGAAGAACTTTGCGATTTGAAAATTTTGCTTGCAATTTGATGAACTTTTTAACATTTAGCTTAAATTTGAAGAGCTTGGTGATAGATAGTTTAGGCTCGTGTTTCATGGAGCATTTCAACCAAAAGATTTTGCTAAAATTTTAAAAACTTTGTGACTTGAAAATTTAGCTCGCAATTTGGTGAGCTTTGCGACATAAAGACTTAGCTCAAATTCGAAGAGTTTTGTGATTTCAAGATTTGACTTGAATTTGAATAGTGATTTGAAGTTTTAGCTCAGATTTGAAGAGCTTTATAACTTGGAGATTTGGCTCAAATTTATAGAGTTTCGTGACACTTAGTTTAAGCTCGTGTGTTCAGGAGCAATTTAACTTGCAGTTTAGACTCGTGCGTTGAGGAGTTTTATAACTTGCAGCTTAAGCTCATGCGTTGAGAAGCAATTAAACTTGAGATTTATCTTGGGTTGAAGGATCCTCGTGAATTCAATATTTGTCTTAAACTTAAGAAGCTCTGTGATATGCAATTTAAGCTCATGGATCAAGGAGCGTTATAACTTGCAGTTTAGACTCGTGCATTGAGGAGTTTTGTAATTTACAGTTTAAGATCATACATTGAATATCGTTATAACTTGTAGTTCAGACTCGTGCGTTGGGGAGTTTTACAACTTGCAGTTTAAGCTGATGCGTTGAGGAGAACTGAGACATATTCGGGGGGTAAACTTGCCTCCACTATGAAGGTCTTCTATACCTTCAACTTCGTAAGGCTCACAGACAAGCTTCTGTTAATCTCCTCTTATAGCCATGCTTAATTTCATATCATGCGCACGATTTACCATCTCTTCAAATATATTGGATTTTAATCCTTACAAGATGTAGCAAAGGCCCCAATTCATACCTTGAATGCACATTTCAATGCTAGAAGTTTCATTGAGGCAATCTTTATAGTTGAGGCTCAAACTACTCCACCGATTGATAAAGTCAACAACTGGCTCATCTTCATGTTGGCGAGCCTTTATAAGTTCAGTCATACTAACGACGCTTCTTGTGCTATAGAAATGATTAAGAAACTTTTGCTCCAACTGCTCCGGACTATCTATAGAACTAGGTTCAAGGTCGGTGTACCAATCAAAGGCATTTTCTTGGAGAAATCGTACGAACTGCTTGACGAGATGATCACCATATGTTCCATCAGGCATCTTCATGTTATCAATCCTTTGTGTATACAACTTTGTATATATGAGAGAAAATTTGGATGAGGACTCAAATTTTGAGGACTCAAATTTATCTTTGATTGCCCCCATGATGAAGTCTTTCAATTGACCAATAAGAATCAAACCTTCAACAGAGACTTGAAGCTCTTTGATCGTTGTTGTTTGCCTTATGAATGACTCTCTTTTCGCTTGAATTTCAGGAAGTTTCATGGGTGTCTGACTTGATTCTCTCTCATACATGCTCTCCATATTATTTATTAACCTGACAAGTTTAACATCTTGTTCTTGCACGTAATTTGTCAAGTATTCAACTGCTTTAACCAAGCTTGCCAACTGTTCTTTTATCGTGAAAGTCATTTCAGTGTTCTTGAATTTTAATGTTGAAAAAGTTGAAATGAGAGGTGAACTTTGTCCCACTGGGAGTGCCAGAATTTGTTGAACAATAAAATTTTCGAGTTGAAAAAAATAAATAATCGAGACAAGAGAAATATTGCAACAATCATTTTATTGATTTCAATGTGAGTGTTACAATCTCTATGAATCCTCTGATTCGCCTTTTCAAATATAAATTCAAGGGCTTAAATCTTGATCTTGAATTTGAACTTGATTTGTTGATTTGATGGACTTGATCTTGACTTGTGCTTGAATTCAAGGGCTTTTGAGTATGTTCTTGAATCTTGCGGTCTTTATCTTGAATCTTGATGAACTGGATTTGAATGCTTGAGCATTGTAGAGAAATTGCAGTGTTTGATCCACGATCTTTCTCTTGCTTCTTGTTAGAGTTTTTGGTCCATTTTCTGAATTATGAGACCCTTATTTATAGTTGTAGCAAGGAAGAAGTCATGATGAAGATAAACTTCTTTTGGCCAATCAGATTTAAGTAACATGACACATTTGATGTGCTTTTTATTTCATTGGGCCTGCTGCATCATTGTGATATGTAGCATGATTCTATTGGCTCATTTACTTGACTTGACATGCCACGTCATTTGACACGTGACGCTCATTTGGGCCTGTAGAATATGACAATATCTTGGGTTTAGCAAAGTGGGCTTATCGTTTGTAGCCCAAATCAATGGGCTAGTCCAATAAAAATTAAAATTTAATTACATCCATATATTTTTGGACTTAAATAATTAATTCAATTATATTAATTCACCATATTTATTTGAGACTAATATACTTTGAATTTAATATAATCCGAATTTTATACGGATTTAAATTTAATAAAATTTCGTTCCATAGAGACGTTAATCACTATCTTGAACAAATATTTGGGTTTTCAAAATTAAAATAATACTAGAAAAATTGAGTTAAAAAAGAATGTCACTTTTTTTTTTATATTTTTCTAAGTTTATATTCTAATATTTTAATTCTGTGGCTAATGCGATTCCCTCATAGATATTGCATGATATTTCTAAGCCAGAAAATTCAAATGATAGTTTTGATGTTATATATACATCTTTATTTAAAGATCACAAAAAATAAATGTCTTTTTTATATTTTTAAATTTGTTACTTAGTCAAACTAAAATACATAAAATGAATCGAAAGGCATGTTGTTTTCTTTTTTTAGATTTACCCTTATTCTTCCTATTAGTTGAACATCAATTAAGTAAAATATTAAAAAAGAATATAAAGAACTATTTAAACAAAAATCTCATGATTAGCTAAGGCAACTGGTATATTTTAGTAAGTACTAAGGGCTCATTTGTTTGTATTTTAGTAATGATATGAATTTTTATCATCAAGGAAATATGTTCTGCCTAAACCTTAATTATTGCATAATATTATTTTACACAATTACTTATTGCATATATATGTATATATATATTATTAAGATGTTAACCTTTTAAAGATTTCTACAAAGACAACATTTCAACACTATCATATCCATTTTCACTATTAACTATTGTTATCGCCCATTATTATCAACTACCATCATCCCTGCTTATCATTATCATTTAATACCACTCACCACAATCACCATCCTTAGCTACTATATCGCCCCTAGTCACCATAGTTAGTTGTTACAACCAACACAATCATTTATAATCAACACAATCAACCATCACTATATATGGTCAGCCACCGTTATTAGTGATCATCTATTTTATTAATTATCACTATCATCCATTACAATTATTTGCCTCCTTCATCACCAACTATCACCATCAACAATCACTATTAACAATTATTGTCGGCCACATTACTACTAGATATTCCTGAGGTATCAACTGAGCAAGTTGAGTTAAATTTAGACATGTTAAAATGTCATTGGCCCGCTCAAAAATCACTTGAACTGAAATGGTCTAAGAAATGTATCATAACGCAAGCCTCTAATAATTCTACTAAGTTTTTATTTTTTTGGTTAATTTGTTTAAGTACCTGATAATTTTTTTTTCTCTTTATTATGTTCAGATATAACAAATCAAATGAATATTTAACAATTTTTTTTATGAATCAATTTAAGCTATATATCACCAAATCTTTCCATGCATCCAATTGGACAAATCAAGGAGGTTGGACGAATCATATTCTTATTATTAGCTAATTTTACCACAACTAGCCTACATCATTCCCTATCGAAACCCATAACCACCGACAAAAGTATCACCACCACCAATTATCATATAAGTTCTTAAAACTATTTTTTGTGGAGATATAGTATTGGATGATTAATAAAAAAAAGGGTAGCTCGATGCGCTAAAACTATCGCTATTGGATGATTAATATTTTATTTAAATTATATATTTTTTAAATACAAAATATATATTCAAATTCACGAATCTTAATAAAAATAAATGGTGCCTAAATTTTAGTTAGAGAATTTTAACATGCTTACCTAAAGTATCTCCAGATTTGAAGGTTTGGTTTGCAGCCCAATTTTTGTAATCAACTTCTCTACCAGGAGGAACAGTTCATCCAAGACCACCACCAACATTATATGTTCTGCACCTACACAGCTTACAAAACAAACCAAAACCACAAATTCTAACATTTTTGGCATAATATATATGTTCCTCAGGTCGTCCCTGCTGATTTTTCTCCTTTTTTTTTTCTTTCTTTCTTTATAGCTTTTAATTAAATAAAGATTATAGAGTATAGTTGGGGGTTGCATATGGTGAAGAGATAAGATTAGGAAATATCAAGTATCTATGGTTGGAGAAAAGGAACAAAATAGCAGTGGATACTGGATAAAGCCTAGTGAAGATTAATCACTACTTAAAAAAAGTATGAATTATAAGTGACAGGAGAATTTTTGTAGCTAAACAGTAAAATTTATTACTGATCATGTTTAGCAATATATTAGTGATGGATTATCAAAAATTTTAATTAGGTAGGAGTAATTTAGCAATAGATTAGCAACAAGGTTTATAGCTGATTCCAATATTATTTATTGCTACAAAAACTGCAAGTTCAACTTGGAGCTAGTTGATGCTGACTGCTTCATGTATATCCCCTTTTGATTTGCTAAAGGATAACTACATAAATGAATGAGACCTCTCATATGACCATATGGACCATTGTCTAGGAGGATATAACTTATATCTTTAGTAGCATGTGTTGTTTGGTCATTTGTGCAAGTGTTAGTGATGTGTTAAGGGCTAGTAACAATTAATATGAAAAAAATTATCTATCCTTGGTGATTGATTAAATTTCCTACGTCTTATAATTAATACTTGTCGTGTTTTTAATTTACACGTCTCTTGAAAAAATATTAACAAGGAGGTTGGGTTTTGGCTATTTTATTCTTATTATGTCTTATTAGGTAAAGAATAATAAATAGTTGGGACATGGGGTTTACATATAGTGAAGAGATAATATTAGGAAATATCAAATATATATGGTTGGAAAAAGGAACAATATACTTGTGGATAGAGCCCAGTGAAGACTAATCACTATTGAAAGAAAAATAAGAATTAAGTGATGGGAAATTTGTGTAGCTGAACAGTGAAATCTGTTTGCTAATCTTGTTAGCAAGATTAGCGACGAACAACTAAAACAGGTATCAATATTTTAATTGGTTTTCGTTTTAGAGAAGAATTTATGAACGAAAAAAAAAAATGAATAGAACCCCAACCCCAACCCCCACCCCCACCCCACCCTCCCTCAAAGGAATAAAAAAAGACATTGTATTTGGCAACCTTTTTACTTTTCCGTTTCTTTATTTCAATTTATTATAATTTAGCTAAAGTTTTTTTTCAAAAAAGTTTTTCAATTTTTTTAGTAGTAGAATTAGTAGCTTGCCTTTAACAAAGTCCTAGGAGAAGCTTCCAAGAGATGAATAAAATGTGGGGAACTAGGATAAAGAAACTAGTTAGGACTTAGGAAGCTTCTTAGTTATATCAAATCGGACCAACACATCATTAATTAATGTGGCCTAAAATAAATAAAAACGTCAAATCCATTAAAACTTTATTTAGGGTGTGTTTGCTATGAAGGTAAAAGAATCATGGAAAATGTTCTTTTAGAAAGTATTTCGAAGAAAAATAAGTGAATGATTTTACTTACTTTTATGTTCAATACATAAGAAAAATATTATTTTTAAAAAAATATTTATATATAATTTAACACAAATATCATATGAGGTGGGGTTGGGGTAGAGGCAAAGGCGAACTCAGGATTTGAAGATAGGGGGTGTACCATTATTTTTAACATAGTCATATCAATTATCAACTACATAATTTAGCATACAACTCTTTTAAACTTAAAAATTACAAAAAAATTAAAATTATGAGCAAAGTATAATTTTTAAAATGATCAAATGTCATTAATTTAGTATTAATATAACAAAAGTAGATCATCCTTTCATACTAGACATCGATGCATTTTCATATTCTGAAAACGATCAATGATTGCATCGTTGCTTATATTTACAAATATATCCTTCTCAATGTAACAAACTAAACAATCACTTAAAAATGCATCACCAATACTGCTACGCAATTCATTCTTAATATGCTTCATGGATGAAAAAACTCTCTCTACAGTTGCAGTAGCAACTGGTAGAATTAAGGTCAACTTCACAAGTAAGTACACAAGAGAATAAGTCTCCACAAGATTTGCATTAACTAGTGCTTCTGCCAAATCACCAATTCCTTTCAAATTAGAGAATACAGGATCACCACATCGCATGTGTATAATGAAAGTATTAAGTTGGTAACTAAGCTTCCGAAGCTTTGATTCACCAAACTCATCTGGATAATGTTTGGACAATATCATTATTTTTTCCTTATCAAAATTAGCAAAAGCATTAGATGGATTCAAGCTTGTCATACCAATAAGCAAGTTACCACTCACAACATCAAAACGATTATTAAGCTCTTGAAGTTGCAAGTCAATTATAGCATACAAGAGCTCAACACGTAAGTGATGTGAGTAAGTAACACTAGAAGGCCTATGCTTTGACTTTTCGGGAAGATAAAAATCATCCATCTTAGATACCAAGATTTCATGTTTATCACAAAATTCACGAACTTCATTCATCAAAGCATCCCATCCATCATCTCTCAACAATTGTAATCTTGTCTTAGTAATGTCAAGAAATATCATAGCATTGACAATATCTTGCTCTTTTGTTTGTAATGATGTACTCAATTCATTGGACATCACCAATATCTTTAACATCAAGTGAAGCAAGAAAAAAAATTCAGATTCATTGATCATAGTAAAAAACGCTCCTTCTTGCAATCTATCATTAGGATTAGAGCCTCCACATTTAATCGCATCAAGCACATGAGCTATAGATGAAAATAAAACAATGAAGTTATCCAATGTTCTAAAATGTGATCCCCAACGAGTATCACCCGGCCTTTTAAGTCCTCGTTCTTGATTTAATCCTTTTTCACTTTGAATTTCACCACTTTCTAGTAGTTGCTCCAAAATTTCTGCTTGATGGTCCCGAAGTTGATATCTGTGCTTAAATAATGCTCCTACCACATTCAACACATTAGTAATAATAGCAAAAAAATCATCCACAAGCAAATGTTTTTTGGCAACGGCTACAAGTGTCAATTGTAATTGGTGAGCAAAACAATGGATGCAATGTGCCGAAAGAGTTTCTTGCAAAATCAAAGCTTTAAGACCATTCATCTCTCCTTGCATGTTACTATCCCCATCATAGCCTTGTTCACGTATTTTAGATGTACTTAAAGAATGTCTCATAAGCACAGAGCATATTGTTTCCTTCAACGTTTTTGCTGATGTATCACCAACACGAACAATGGCAATAACTCGCTCATTCACTTTACCTTTTTTGTTAACATATCTCAATGCAATGACCATTTTTTCATGGTGTGATATATCCTTGGATTCATCAACCAAAATTTCAAAAAAATCTCCATCCAAGTCATCAATTATAGCTTTCACGGTTTCTTGTGCACAAACACTCACAATATCCTTTTGAATTTTTGAAGAAGTCATCATAGCATTTTTTGGAGCATGTTTTAAAATAACATTATTCAAATCGGGAAATATTTTTTCCAACCATTCCAAAAGACCTAGAAAAAGGCCTTTATTTTGAGAAGATTCACTTTCATCATGACCTCAGAAAGACAATCCGAATTCCAAGAGAAATCTTACCACATTAGTTGATGCCTCTAAACGAGTGCGATGCTCACTTCTTATTTTTTCAGATTGCTTGTTCAAAGCAACTTGAATTGATTGAGATTGATTTTCGAAATCTAACATCTTATTGAAACATCTTCTGTGGACACTATTCACATTCCCAACGTGTAATTGAAATCGTTCCAAACTATGATTCCAAGCCTTAAAGTCGATTTTCGTGAAAAAGTCACCTGCATTGCCCTTCACATAATCATTTTTAAATAAATAGCAACACAAGCAAAACACAACATCTTTCTTCACACTATACTCCATCCACCTAGAATATGAACCCTTATACCATGTAGAATTAAATCGACGCATTTTCATGCCAATTCTAGTTTGAGGAAATTGAGAAAGAATCGGTTGACAAGGTCCTTGTTGAATATAGTGTCTTCTCACTTGATCTCGTATCGTAGAGTGATATTCATGAATTGATTTTCTTTCTCCAGGATCGGATTTAAGTGAATTCACTTCAAACTCTTCTATAAGACGGGGAGAATTGTCTTTAAAACTTGAATTTGGTTGAGGAGAAAAATATCTATCCATTTCGATTCACAAGAATCAATAACAAATTCCTACAAAATAAAAAATTCATCACGAATATAAGTAAGTATAACATTGCTTATAGGGGAATCACACCTCATCGTCCATATCACAAAACAAATAAAATATAATAGAGAATCACACCCCTCATAAAAAAAAAAAAACAATAATTTCAATAGCGGAATTACACCCCGCCTTTAGTAAAACATAAAAAATGATATAATATGTAATGGAGGAATCACACCCCTAAAAAAAAAAAAGTAAACGCAATCAATTTCAATAGGGGAATCACACCCTCCTTATAAAATAACAAAAATGATATGTAGCTGTAAGAGGAATCACAAGTCAATTTACATCTCCTTTATTCATAAGACAAAACAAATAAATATGGCATTATCAATAAAAAAATTATACCCTCTTTATGTTTCAAGATAAAAATAATATACAATAAAGATAGAGATAAAATCTCACTTATATAATTATTAAATTATATAACAGAATGATACCTTACTTTTACTGATGATGGCTGCCCGAGACAACATTTGATACTAAGGGTGCACACTATATTATATTAACAGTATTAGAATATCTATACATATAAGTTTTTTAAAAAGTTACCGGATGTACGTGCACCCTCACGGTGACACGTGGGTCCGCCTCTAGGTAGAGGATGGGGTGGAGATGGGAGTTAAGGGTGGAGGTGAAGATGAGGTGTTTTGAGGGTAGGGCGAATATTATCACCGTAGAATTTCACTTGTGAAACTTTTTCCAACTATTAATATGAAAGTCATCTTTCTTATTTTTAAGAAATTTATTTTTATTTTTTTAAAAAAATAATTTTAATTGAGGTTACTATGACTCAAGCTTTGAAAACTGAAATAGAGGTTTTAGATCCTTATGGCTGAAAGTTCACTCAAGGTGTAGTCTATGGACGGAAGTTCCAATACTGTCATACTTGCATGGTCATTAGACATAACTAAGCAAACAAGCGACCAGTGACAACTAAGCATGAGAAAAATCCACCAAGAAATAAAAGTAGGATTGTATATCGGTCGATTTGGTTCTATTTTAAAGCTCATAAATTATCAATTTGTAATAATGCTAAATCATTAAAGAGCCATTAAGAAATCGATTTATCAATTATTAATCGTTATAGATTCATTTATCGGATTAGCCATTAACATTTAAACCATAATTTGAAGTCGAAGCATAACAAGAGTTGTTGTCCCCAAGTATAGCTATATAGAATCATAAGCAATGTGCTACTTTACACTAAAAGCTACTATGCATACTTTGCAGTTTGCACATAAGCTACACTGCTACAGCAAGCTAAGGGTGTCAAACGGGCGGGGCTGACCCGGCCCGACCCGACCCGACCCTATTAGCTAACCCGGCCCGGTTTGACCCGGCCCGGTAAGCCCTAGGGCTTAAGGGTTCCGGGTCCCGGGCCGTTTTTTTTTTAAAATGGGCCCGGTTAACCCGGCCCGGACCAAGCCCGGTCCAGGCCCGCCGGTTAACCGGCCCGGCCCGGAATATAAAAAAAAAAAAAATTAATTTTGGGCCAACTAGCCGTTGGCCCAACGGCTATATAGCCGTTTTTGGGTCCAAACGGCTAGTTTGGGCCCATTTAATTAAAAAAAAAAAAAAAAACTTTAAAAAATATTTTTTAATCCCCAAAAAAAATCTATAAATACCCTACAACTTCAAATCATTTTTCACACAATTTTTCACTCTCTCAAATCTCATTCTCTCTCAAATCTCAATTCTCAATTCTCTAATATTCAATATATTTAATTTCTTAAAGTGTTCACTTTAATTTTTTAATTTTCGTTTACAAAGTACGAGCGGAAGTTTCCAAAGTCGCAATCTTCGGATACTTCCAAAATTTGGTATTGTCGTTCCATCTCTTACGTTTAATTTTTATTTATTGTATTAATTTTTTATTATTTAATTTTATTATATTTGTGTATTTTGAATATTTTTAGTTTAATTTAATTTATATTATGGATAAATTAAAAAACCTCGCTGCTAAAGGTGTAAATTTTTTTTGTCCCGGAAGCGGTAGTGGTAGTAAAAAGCGAATTACTAGTGGTAGAGGTAGTTCAAGTAATAGATATACCCGTGTGCCTTCGCCTCCGGTACCGCTTGGTACACCTTTTGAGGAAGAAATAGGTGTAGGTGCTCACGATATGGATTATGTAGAAGCTCAGGAAAATTATGGTATAGAAGAAGAAAATGAAGTAGATGCAGTTAATTTAGACGAAGATAATGAAAATATTGCTGAAACACCCGCAGTAGGAGATGCTAACATTAGATCTGAATCAGTTAATCTCCCTTCCCGTCCTCCCAGTGCCCCAAAACCTCGTAAAAGAACTAGTATTGCATGGCAATTTTTTGAACGTATATCAGATATTGAGGTGCAGTGCAATATTTGTCAACAAATATATAAGCATAGAAGTGGAGGCAAGCAAGGGGGTACGGGTACGTTAATGAGACATATAGATGAAGATCACAAAAGAGAGTTAAATATTGCAAAAGGTGGTGGGGATGTTGGTGGGTCAACGCAAACTAGAATGGACCCAACAACCGGTCAAGTAGCGAAAAAGTATAATAAATTGAGGGACAGGGAAGAAATAGCTAAAATGGTAGCTGTGGGTTGTTTGCCTTTTAGTTTTCCTTCTTCTGATGCTTTTATTCGTTATATACAAACAATTTATAATCCTATGTTTAATGGTATTCCTAGAACTACTTGTCGGTCTGATATTTTTAGACTCCATTCACAATATTGTTTTTATTTATCAACATTGTTAAAAAATATTCAATGTAGATTGTCCCTAACTTCTGATCTTGGTCGTGCTGTAAATAAAAATGATTATTTAACCGTTACTTGTCATTGGATGGATAGTAATTTCGTGATGCAAAAACGTATTCTTGCTTTTTTATATGATGAAGATCGTAAACATACTGGACAATTTATTGCTGATTCTATTGTTAAAATTGCCGGATACTATGGTATAGAAAATAAAATTTTATGTATTGCTTTTGATAATGCTTCTAACAACAAGACTGCTATAACAAAAATAAAATCTACGCTATCTCCGTCCTTGCCTGAAATTTTTCTTATTAAGTGTGCATGTCATATATATAATTTAATTGTAAAAGATGGTCTTGAGTTTTTTGAGCTTTATATTGAAAAAATTCGTCTTGCCGTTGGTTTTATTCAAGGAAATAATCGTAGATCGAGAATTAGAGAATTTAAAGTTAAATGTCAAGAAAATGGACTTACACCGATTTTGATGCCTGAGGAAATTGATACTAGATGGAATTCTACGTATGAGTTTTTAAAAACTTGTTATAAATATATAATTCCTATTACACTAGCTTTTAACCAACATTGCGGTTCATTTGCTGATTCTGCTGATTGCATGCTACATAATTCTGATTGGGTTGTAATTAATGATCTTGTTATGTTTTTAGAAAAATTTTATGTAGCTACGGTTGAATTTTCCGGTGCTTACTATCCTACTGTTTGTAATATTTTGGCATATATAGCCGATATTTCTGGTTTGCTCCAACAATATAAAAATAAAGAAGGTTATAAAGAAGCTGTTGGCGCCATGTTTACAAAATTTAAAAAATATTTTTTCCCGATTCCCCCTATTTACTTGGTTGGTGCTATGCTAAATCCGTGCATGAAATATAATAATATGTGTCACTTTAGTACTCTTATTTATACTAACTTAGAAATAAATACTAACCATGATTCTGAATAACTACAGCCTGATTTGTGGACGGCTACGGCTGATGCAAAAGATTATATAGAAAAATTATATAATCACTATGCTGATTTATTTGATTCAGCCGTACCTACAAATATCACTCCAACTGTCGCTCCTCATCCTCCCGAGGAGCCATCATCTTCTAAAAGGCCGGCACATAGTGGTTTTTCTGATTCGTTTTATGATTTAAATTGTTGGAACAGTGTTGATGAGAGAACTTACACATCAACTTATCGGGAAGAGCTGAAATATTATCTTCGGACGGCACCAGAGGATCGCAGACGACGGATCAACACGCTGGATTGGTGGAGGAATAATGAATCACAATATCCTGTGCTTTCAAGATTAGCTAGAGATATCTTGAATGTTCCAATGTCAACCGTTGCATCAGAGAGCGCCTTCAGTCAGGGACGACATCAGCTTGGAGACAACCGACACTCATTGGGAAGCAATGCAATGAATGTTCTAGTTTGCCTCAGAGATTGGATTAGAGCGGAAAGAAGAAACCAAGGAATGGAACCGGAGCCGAGCGACGAGCTGAAACTAGAAGAAATTATGACTTCACGGGAGAACTCAGCAGAATCAAGTCCAATGCATGGTTTTGCCCCCGTTGACTTTGATTATCCTATGCAAGTTCCCATTAATATTAACATGAATGAGTTGGAAAAAATGATGCATAATTTATAGATTTTTCATTCATGTAAATTATAAATTTTGGATCATTTTGCAATCAATAAAATTCCCCAAATTCATTCAGTCCTTAGTCGTTCTTTTTTTTTTTTTTTGAATAAATTTTGAATATTTGTGCATATATCTTCTATAGAAGTGTATATTTAACGTATACATGTGTATATGTTTTATAAATTAGTATATAAGTATATCTATACATATTGTAATGTATATATAATGTAGTATATTTTATAAGTAGTAGTATATATACATTTAATGGTGCGTATACACGTGTATATATCTTCTATAGAAGTGTATATTTAATGTATACATGCGTATATGTTTTATAAATTAGTATATAACTATACAAATATATATTGTAATGTATATACATTATAGTATATTTCATTTAAAGTATTACATATACATAGAATAGAGTGTATATATGTGAATGGATCTTCTATAGACGTGTATATTTAACGTATACATGTGTATATATTTTATAAATTAGTATATAACTATACAAATATATATTGTAATGTATATATATTGCATATATCTCATTTAAAGTATTACATATACATAGAATAGAGTGTATATATGTGAATAGATCTTCTATAGACGTGTATATTTAACGTATACATTACTTTATGTTTTATAAATTAGTATATATATTGTAGTATATACTTTTTTTAAAGTAGTACATATATATTGAATGGTGCGTATATATGTGTATATATCTTCTATAGACGTATATCTTTAAAGTATACAAGTGTATATGTTTTATAAATTAGTATGTAACTATATATATATACATATTATTGTATATATATATATGTATATCACTATATTGTAGTATATATTTTATTTAAAGTAGTACATATATATTGAATGGTGCATATATATGTGTATATCTCTTCTAAAGTAGTATATATTTAACGTATACATGTGTATATGTTTTATAAATTAGTATATATATATATTGTAGTGTATATATATATATATATATATTATACTATTATAGCAAATGTTTTATTTAAAGTAGTACGTATAGTCATATATAATTATATATTGAATGGTACGTATATATGTGCATATATCTTCTATAGAAGTGTATATTTAACGTATACATGTGTATATGTTTTATAAATTAGTATATAAGTATATCTATACATATTGTAATGTATATATAATGTAGTATATTTTATAAGTAGTAGTATATATACATTTAATGGTGCGTATACACGTGTATATATCTTCTATAGAAGTGTATATTTAATGTATACATGCGTATATGTTTTATAAATTAGTATATAACTATACAAATATATATTGTAATGTATATACATTATAGTATATTTCATTTAAAGTATTACATATACATAGAATAGAGTGTATATATGTGAATGGATCTTCTATAGACGTGTATATTTAACGTATACATGTGTATATATTTTATAAATTAGTATATAACTATGCAAATATATATTGTAATGTATATATATTGCATATATCTCATTTAAAGTATTACATATACATAGAATAGAGTGTATATATGTGAATGGATCTTCTATAGACGTGTATATTTAACGTATACATGTGTATATATTTTATAAATTAGTATATAACTATGCAAATATATATTGTAATGTATATATATTGCATATATCTCATTTAAAGTATTACATATACATAGAATAGAGTGTATATATGTGAATAGATCTTCTATAGATGTGTATATTTAACGTATACATTACTTTATGTTTTATAAATTAGTATATATATTGTAGTATATACTTTTTTTAAAGTAGTACATATCTTTTGAATGATGCGTATATATGTGTATATATCTTCTATAGACGTATATCTTTAAAGTATACAAGTGTATATGTTTTATAAATTAGTATGTAACTATATATATATACATATTATTGTATATATATATATGTATATCACTATATTGTAGTATATATTTTATTTAAAGTAGTACATATATATTGAATGGTGCATATATATGTGTATATATCTTCTAAAGTAGTATATATTTAACGTATACGTGTGTATATGTTTTATAAATTAGTATATATATATATTGTAGTGTATATATATATATATTATACTATTATAGCAAATGTTTTATTTAAAGTAGTACGTATAGTCATATATAATTATATATTGAATGGTACGTATATATGTGTAATTGTTTATACTTTATATATTTTTTTAAAAATATATGTTGTATATTGGAGTGTATATAGTGTATATTGGATTTTTTATTTATTTTTAAACGGGTTTGACCGGTTTTTAACCGGGTTTGACCGGGTCTTGGTGGGTTTGACTGGATTGGGTTTAGTGGGCCGGGTCCGGATGGGTTTTAATTTTTTTACTCTTTGGCCCGGCCCAGCCCGACCCGGTTAACGCCAAACCCGGCCCGAAACCGGCCCGGAATCCGGGTAAAATGGGAGGGCCGGTTCCGGGTTGGCCCGGCCCGGCCCGTTAGACACCCCTACAGCAAGCACATGATTTCAGCAGTGCCCAAAATAACATGAGCAATATGCACGTAAGTGAAATATATACAGTACCATGACAAAATGTGTCCCGCATTCAAATGCAAATACGCACAAACTTTCTTAAAGTAGATATCTAATTTCCTAGTCTTAATAACTAAAATATTAACCTAGATTGTCTGTATCATAAACATCGGCACTTTGCCAAATATATCTGTGTCTCTTCAAGACAAATACCATTCTAAAAAGATTAACAAAACAAAATATTTTCTCTATAACGTTGGATTAAGTTGCAAAACGTCATCAAGATTCAATAATCACATCGAAACACACACCTTAAAACTGTCTTCATATTTCGTAAGCACATAAGCAAACGAAAAGTTCAACTAACGGTCACAAATTTAAAACTGTCTAGCAAAAACAGAATAGAAAAAAATCCAAACTAACAGTAAGACAATTTGAAAATTAAGTCCATTTTGCAAACATAGTAATAATACTAACACCTACTCAAATCTTATACCACGATACTTCATTCTCTCCAAACAACGATTAACATGAGCTCGTTATGGAGAAAGTCTCGATACGTTAATGGTAATTATAAACATTACCACAATGAATACACTTTAATTTTGCACCATCTATTATCATCTTCTTCAAACTTTTCATAGTGATTTTAAATAGGTGATCGAGTTTTAGGACCACGAAGTCGAGATATGGTGAAACCTAATTAACAGAGAAATAAAGATATTAGAAATACCCCAAATAGCTTTAAATATACAATATAGATATAAGAAACAAACCAACAAGGATACATAGTTGCAAAAGGGATTGCCTGGGCTGTGTTTAAGATAAGAAAAATCCTCAATCCAAAGGGCGCTATGAAGACTACAACAGTCGCAAAAGTTGTTGCTCAACTTACACCATTTCCATATTCCAAATCCTCAAAACATTAGAGAAAAAAACTGACAAACTGGAGGAAATTTTTATAGCAAGGCATCAGGGAAAACAAAACATGTAGTTTGCTGAACTGAAATACTACTACCAGGGGAATCGAAAAAGTAAGAAGGCCAAAAATAAAATGTCAAAGAATAGACAGTCAAATCCTACTGTTTAAATGGCTATGGAGATCTATCAAAAGGAGTTCTCTAAAGAGAACTGGTAAAAGCAAAATATGAAATCAATGAATTTTCAAGTACTGAACAAAACAATACATACATAGACATATACAAAAGCATTAGATTTAAAAAAATGTCTATTAATAAATCCATTTTACTATTTGTATTTTTATGTTTGGCTCTTTTTATGACATCAAGTGAAGCAGCTAATGTGGTACTTTTAGGACCATGCGAGCACTTTTCAGATTGTAATGCAACTTGTATTGAGAAGGGATATCAGATGAAACTTGTACTAAAATTGGTCAGGGAATTTGGATTGTAACTGTGCTGATCAATGATTTTTTACTTTTTTCTATTACTAAATTAATTAGCTTATTTGTTTCTTAAATAAGTTACATTACATCCACAAAGTTTTTGGATATTCTATATCTATAAAATTCAGTATGGTTGATTAACAAGAAGTCTTTATCTTCTATTAGTCCAAAAAAAAAAAATTAAGTAAGCATGTTTTAAAGATTAGACAATTATGAGAGAAGTTAACAAGTAATAAAGAGTTCAAAGTTGGAGATGACAAGAAAGTATATTTTTGGCTTGAGGCATGGGTGAGTCATTATCCCCTGATACTCTGGCGCATCAACAACACTCAAATAACACAAGCATTTTAGACTATTTGATATGTAGGCAGAAATAGTCATTTCAGAATTCAACATACAGGTTTATGGTCCAACAACACAAATGTTGGTTGTGTTAGCCACCTATATTTATATTTTATGTTTTAATAATAACAAACTAATTAGTAAACATTGCAGGATATTAAAGATCCTTAATGATGGAAGGAGATCTCACACAAAGAACATTGAAGATCTCAAATCATGGAGGATATCTCGCACAAGGAAAGAAATATTCTCTGAAAGAATATTGTGCTAAATATGGAGCCACATCAAAGTTATTGAAGATCCCTAATGATGGAAAGAGATCTCACATAAAAGACATTAAAGATTTCAAATCATGAGAGGATATCTCACACAAGACAAGGAATATTCTCTCAAATATCGTGCTAAATATGACATCAAAAGTAAGATATCGCTTGAGAAGACAACAAAAATCATATCAACTGAAGATCCCAATAGACAAGGTAGTTGGACGCACCTCACGGCAAGATCAAAAGAGAAGGAGGATCTCACTTCTTACATGGAAATATTTGATATGGACATGTATAGATGTGAAAAAGAAAAATTACACCAAGTATGGACATATCTGATATGGACATACATAAGGTGCAAACTCCCTCAATCAAGGAATCAATTCAAATCCTTGATTGAGAAGAAATAACTTGGGTTTTATTATGAAGAATAGCAGTCTAAGACGATAAAAGAAGATGAATGAAGACAGACACACGTTACGCAACTTCAAGGAGAAAATTCAAAGTGTCTTATTCTTAGTTTTACAAAGCTCTGTAACTTTAGTTTACAATTTTTATAAAGAGTAGGATCGAGTCAACTTTGTTATATCAACTGAAGCTATGTCACAACATCTAAAGAGAAAAATAAGTCTTCAGAACCTTTTTCCTATCATTGTACTTGAGCCAATCATTCAACGATCTAAGAAAACTTTGAATCCCAAGGGGACTGGACATAGACACTATATTGGTGTGCCGAAGCAGGATATATCTTTGTGTTATTACTTTACTTTTTATTACTTTCTTGCTTTACTGTTTTGAATTTAATCTGTTTGTGAAGTGTTCTGATCTACAAGCAAGTCGATTGTGAAGGATCATTAGTCGACTCACAGAAGAAAATTTCAATTCACACCCTCTTGAATTTCAAATGGTATCAGAGCAGGTCTCACCAACTGCATTGCTTAACCACAAGTAAGCAAAGATCAAATGGCCAATTATCAAATTTCCAATGCTCTTCTTCAAGATGGCCACTCTTCCACAAGGCCACCATACTTTAATGGATAGCATTACTCTTACTGGAAAAATAAGTTCAGAATCTTTGTCTAATCAAATGACTTTCAAGCCTGGCTTGTAATCAAGAAGGGTTCAAAGACGATTCCAGGACGTAATGAGAAGTCAAAGGACAAAGACAAAGAATCTAGCAGTTCTGATATAGAGGACCTTGAAATCTTTGAGGTAACCAAAGAACAACAAGAGGTAATTCAAACTAATGCACGTGCTATAAGTTTACTTTTGTGTGCAATTAGTGGGGAAGAATATGAAAAGATGTCACTTTGTGAAACTGCAAAAGAAATGTGAGACAAATTAGAGGTAACCTATGAAGGAACCTCCAAAGTCAAGAAGTCAAAGATTGCTGCCCTGGTCAATGAATATGAGTTATTCAAGATGGAAGAGAATGAGAACATTGAAATAATATTTTCCAGATTCAGTAAGATTATGTGCGAACTAAAATCACTGGGAATGATTTATCCATACAGCCTGCAAGTCCAGAAGATGGTCTGAAGTCTCCCAAAGATTTGGGAAACCAAGGCTGCCATTCTGAAAGACGGAGATCTACACAACATGACATATGAGAGCTACGAGGTAACCTCATTGCATATGAACGCAATTATATAAATAGGTACCACAAAGAAGAGAAGAAGAAATCAGTAGCTTTCAATGCTGCTCCAATTGAAGAATAGGACATTTTCGAAGATGCTAATAGCAAAGAAATGTCCCTCGTTAACTGTGGAGTAAGGTAGATTATGAGACAGAGAAAACAAAGACCCTAATGAGCCAAAAATAATGACTCTACTAGAAACGATGATCGCTACTACTACTACTGTGGATGGCTTGACCACTTCAAACAAAATTGCCCTGAACTAAAAAGAAGAACATCTAGGAAGAATCAAAATTTTGGATCCTGGAGTGATGAAGATAAAACCTAAGAAGAAATAGAAGCCGCCAATATGCGCTTCATGACAATAGGTGAATCCAACGAGGTAAGAATACATGATTGCCATAATTGTAATACTCTTGAATCTAATTTAGATATGATAACTGAAGAGCTTTAAAAATTTATCGATGAATATAACAAGCTCACTCAAGATAAGAAAAGCTGCGAAACTCGATTTAAACGAAAACTCAAAAAGGAACGAATAAGTTATCAAATAGAAATCGAGATATGTCAAATCAAAGTTGACTTATTTTATGAAGAGTTTAATCATGTAAAAATAAAATTAAACAATATCAAGAGATTACCAAGTCACAGTTTTGTGAGATTAAACTCCTTTAAAAACAATTCAAGTTCCTTATCAGTATCGTTTAAATCAGTAAAGACCTCTTTCTCCTTTCGAGAACCTGTTTGTTTTATTTGTAGATAGAAAGGGCATAAATCCTACAGTTGTAGGCATAAGTCTAAAAGTGTATGGGTTTGGAAGCCTAAAGGCAGCAAATTTAACCCGCAAGAACCCAAGACCACTTGGGTACCTAAATAAAATATATCTTGTTTTGCAAGAACATATCTGCAAGAGCTATAAGAAAGAAATGTGGGTCATTGATAGAAGAATTCCAAACACATAACCGAAAAGAAAGAAAATTTCTCTGCTCTAAAGAAAATAGATGGAGGTTTAGTGAGATTTGGCGACAATGCTAGAGGCAATGTCATCAGAGTCAGCTCAGTAAATATCAGCTCCTCATGTGAAGTTACTGAAGTGTATCTAGTAGACGACCTCAAACATAATCTTCTCAGCATCAGTCAGCTCTGTAATGCTAGATTTGGAGTCTTCTTCAAAGCCGGAAGTTGCTCAATCAATTACAACAAAAGAGACATCTCTCTTATCGGCGAACGTGTTAATAATATTTATGTTTTAAACATTCTTGATTTTTCTACTTTAACCTGCCTCACTATGCAAACCAATGATATTTGGTTGTGGCACAGAAAGCTTGGGTATGTGAGTATGCATATTGTATTTGATGAATCTAATTACCCTCCTATGAGTTTGAGTATTGATAAAGAACAAGTGAGTGATCTACAATCTGGAGACAATAATAGCACAACCTCTAAGACATCACAGGATGAGTCGACTATACCCCCTCAAAAGTTAGATCCTATAACAAAAATAGTCAAACCGACTGTTCCAAGAAAGTAGAAACATAATGCTAGCTATCCAAATGAATTTATTATTGAAAATTCAGATGATAGGATGCAAACAAGAGCATCATTGAGAAAGCAAACATTTGTTGCTCTTGTTTCTCAAATTAAACCAAAAAAATGACGAGGCCCTCAAAGATGAATCATGGGTCAAAGAAATGAAGGAAGAATTGGACCAGTTTGAATGAAATCAAGTTTGGAATCTGATTGAAAGACCCAAGAACTGCTCAATAATTGGAACTAGATGGGTTTACATAAATAAATTGAATGAAAAAGGTAAGGTTATCAGAAATAAAACAAGACTTGTAGATCAAGGTTACTCCTAACAAGAAGGTATTGATTATGATGAAACCTTTGCTCCTATGGCAAGGTTAGAATCAATTCGAATTTTATTAGCTTTGTGCTGCTTTTAAATGTTTTAAGTTATATCAAATGGATGTCAAAATCACCTTCTTAAATGATTTCATTCATGAGGAAGTCTTTGTAAAGGAACCCCCCGAGTTTGAAAATCCATCTTATTTAAATCATATTTTCAAATTGTCAAAAATACTCTACGGTCTCAAATAAGCTCCAAAGGCTTGGTATGAGAGATCGAGTACTTTTTTTACTAAATAACAATTTTTAAAGAGGTAAAATTGATACAACTCTGTTTATATAGAAACTTGATTCAAATCTTCTTATTGTGCAAATTTACGTTAATGATATTATTTTTGGTAGTCCCAACTTCTCTTTGCATGAGAATTTTACTAATTTGATGAAAGGAGAATCTGAAATGAGTCTTTTGGGAGAGCTTACATTATTTTTGGGATTACAAATCAAACAAACTCCCAAAGGTACCTTCATCAGTCAAGATAAGTACAAAAGAAATCATCAAAAATTCGATATAGAAAAAGAAAAGGCCTATGGAACTCTGATGAGTTCATCCACAAGTCTTGATTCAGACTCGTATGGGAAGAATGTTGATGAAAAGATGTACAGGGGAATGATTGGATCACTACTTCACTTGACCACCAGTCGACAAGACATCATGTTTATTGTATGTAAGTGTGCCAGGTTCCAGTCGACTCCCAAAGAGTCTCACCCCACTGCCGTCAAAAGGATCATCCGATACCTCATAAGGAACTTAATACATTGGACTATTGTACCCTTGTGCTTTCTATTTCGATTTAATTGGATATTTATACACTGACTCTGCAGGTGATAAAAGTGATAGAAAAAACACTAGTGGAACATGTCAAATTCTTGGTGATGCCCTGATCTCATGGCCCAACAAGATGCAAACTTCAGTTGTTCTTTCAACAACTGAAGCCGAATACATAACTGTTGGAAGTTGTGGTACTCAAACTTTTATGGATTATGCATTAACTACTTGATTTTAATTTGTCCTTTGAATCTGTTCCCATATTGTATGATAATACCAATGCTATTAGCTTATCTAAATATACTGTGCATCATTCTAGGGCCAAACACATTGATTTTAAACATTATTTTTCGAGATCATGTAGAAAATGGTGATTTTTCGTTAACATTTGTTGACTCCAAAAATCAATTGAAAGTTATTTTTATAGAATCCTTGTTAGAAGAAAGATTTTGTTACCTTAGAAAAGGACTTGGTATTCTCAACACTAATGAATTATGAGTATTATTTTTGGACAAAATCCTCTTTTACTTGTTCCAATTTTCTCGTTAGTTTTTAACCAAAAATTAGTTTTCAAAAGGGGGTCATGTCCTTTGTTTTTGCTGGGTTGTAAAATAATTTTTAACACACTATCTGTCACACTGTTTGTTTTGCCTAGTACTTGTTAGTTAATACATTAAATCTCTGCTATCTGTCTACTGCTCTTTTTGATACTCTGTGGTTCTTTTTTGTTATGCCAAAAGGGGGAGAAAGACAGGAACATCAGAAGTGCCCATAAGTCAGGGGGAGCAAATCGACTGATACTCAAGAAACTTGGAACAACAGAAGTATTTACAAGTCAGAGGGAGAAACCCGACTACTGTGACGGACAGGAAAGTTAACTGATGTTTATGCTTATTTGTCATTATCAAAAAGGGGGAGATTGAGAGCCTCCTATATTTATGTTTTATATTTTAATAATTACAAACTAATAAGTAAACTTTGCAGGATATTGAAGATCCTCAATTATGGATAGAGATCTCACACAAAGGACATTGAAGATCTCAAATCATGGAGGATATCTCGCACAAGGCAAGGAATATTCTCTCAAAGAATATCGTGCTAAATATGGAGTCGCATCAAAGATATTGAAGATCCTTAGTGATGGAAAGAGATCTCACATAAAGAACATTGAAGATCTCAAATCATGGGAGGATATTTCACACAAGGCAAAGAATTTTCTCTCAAATATCGTGCTAAATATGGAGCCACATCAAAAGTAGAATATCGCTTGACAAGGCAACAAAAATCATATCAATTAAAGATTCTAATAGACAAGGCAATTGGATGCACTTCACGGCAAGATCAAAGGAGAAAGAGGATCTCACTCCTTACATGGACATATCTGATATGAACATGTATAGATGTGAGAAAGAAAAATCACACCAAGTATGGATATATCTGATATAGACATACCATAAGGTGCAAACTCCCCCAATCAAGGAATCAATTCAAATCCTTGATTGAGGAAAAATCTTTTGGGTTTCGTTATGAAGAATAGCAGCTGAAGACTATAACAAAAGATGACTAAAGACAGACACCGGTTACGCAACTTCAAGGAGAAAATTTAAAGTGTTTCATTCTTAGTCTTACAAAGCTCTGTAACTTTAGTTTACAATTGTTATATAAAGAGTAGGATCGAGTCAACTTTGTAACATCAACTGAAGCTGTGTCATAAGATCTGAAGAGCAAAATAAGTCTTCAGAACTTGTTTTCTATCATTGTACTTGAGCCAATCATTCAACAGTCTAAGGAAACTTTGAAACCTAAGGGGGATGGACGTAGGCTCGACATTGGTTTACCGAACCAGGATAAATCTTTGTGTCATTACTTTACTTTTTGTTACTTTCTTGCTTAACTATTCTTAATTTAATCTGTTTGTGAAATGTTCTAATTTGCAGGCGAGTCGACTGTGAGGGTCAGTAGTCGACTCACAAAAGAAAATTTCAATTCCCCCCCTCCCCCTTGAATTTCAAGTTGACCATGAACGTTTGTTTAGAAAATAGAGAACCTTACAAGAGAATGTTTTACATAACCAGTAACACTTGAAGCATGTCCAACACAACTTACAAAAAAAACTATTAAAATGGCATTCTAAATTTAAATTCTTACACAATATGTCTACAACAACACAAAGGAGAAAAAAAATTCTTAGAATGTCATCACCCATTGTCAATAGTACTATATATCACTTAACTCGCTGTCAATAGCACTACATATCACTTAATTGTACCAAATATCACTACTCACTGTTAATACTACTATATATCACTTAAGTGTACATCATTACTAGATGCGAATAACAAATGTTTTGAAACAATGCCATAGGAGTTGAATAAAAAATATACCAACGTTTCATCTCTTAACCATCGACAATCCTACATGTCATAAGTTCTAGAATATTTTACAAGTTTAATCAAATCTAAAGAAATTAAGAAAAAAAATATTAAATAAATAATTTATCATATGCAAGGTTCTTTTCATACCTTGTTCAAGTTGCTCGAGATAATCTAAATCTTTCTCGACACTTATAGATTGTGACTCATTTCGAAGTCAATCTTGTAAACATATCAGAGCTTGTACCAATTTAGGAGTTAATAAACTCCTAAATGAATCAAGAATACATGTTCCAGTATTAAAAGCCTATTCTGATGCTACACTTGAATTATGAATAACTAAAATATCTTGAGTCATTTTAGAAAGACAGAAAAATCTAGTCGAGTTTTATTTCTATCAAAGCAATACACTAAAATTGAGATTTTCAACTTTAATATTTTCTGCAAAATATTTATCTGATTCTGACTTAACATTCGCGTCTCCACTTCCAGATGTATGTCTACTTATTCTTCATAAAAGTTACCAACATCTTCTACAATCATAAAGCTTGAACTAAAAGCCCTCACTTCTATTGAAGAAAGTTTACCATCTTTGTCTTTTAAAATAGGCTTTGAATACTTATCAAACAATGTTTCCATTTACTCTCATATATCTTTTTCTATAATTGGCGCTTTTTCTCCAAACATCTTTTTAATTTCAAAATCAAGAGTGACAAATTTATGGTGAGGATCCAAAACTCAAGGTATGAAAAACATCTTATTCATTTTTGTTGGATCACTTCAATATTTCTCAAATTTCTTCTCATCATTGTTTTCATTTCAGATAAAATACCATCGACACTTGATATTAATTTTGTCAAGTAAACACCAACTTAAACAATTTTTAAAAAATAAATATTTGATGTAACATATAGTGATCCAAATACCTTCAAAATAAGCTTAAAAAATAAATTAAGAAATTTAACAATTCTTTTCACACTATCTCAATCACTACTCAAAAGTGTACCTGCAGGATGTTCATCCACAATATCATCATCACACACACAGATATAACCAAACTCAAGATGATATGTGAAATCAGTATCACGATTAACATAATTTAAAATTGCACCCTCATATTCAATAGCACTGTTCAACATCAAATAGGTAGAATTTCACCTTGTTGGAACATTTAAGCATAAAAACTTCTTAATAAGATTTTCACCTTCACAGTATTTCTAAAAGTTCTTCCATCTAGAAGAAGATTGCCTAATATATCTCATTGCTTGTCTAAATCGTTCAATAGACATAGTTTTTTTTATACCATCTTGAAAGATAAGATTTATTATATGAGTCATACACCTAACATGAAGATGCCTACCACCCATAAGATTGGTACCCTACTTAGTTAAATACTTAGTCAATTTAGTCAAACACACACACACACACACACACACTATTTGAACTAGCATTATCAATTGTAACAGTGAAAAGCTGATGAATTCCCCAATTGTGCAAACACTTAATAATAACCTTTGCCACATCTTTACCTCTATGACTAGAGATTGGATAAAAAAATGATAATATTTTTATGCAAAGTCTAATCTTTATCAAAAAATCCAATGAGCAGTATTACTCATATAATTAAATTTTTGCATAGAAATTCAAGTATTAGTGGTTATACACACTCTTTATTGTGCTTGCTTAAAAATGATTCCATTTTATGTTTCTTTTCATTAAAGAGATCAAAACAATTGTGAGTTGTCATGGTATGAGAAGAAATTAAAAAAAAAAGAGGTTGTACCACTTTCATAAATTATTTAAAACCTTATTTTTAAAAAAAATCTAAAGCGAAGCTCATCAAGAATTATTATTATACGACACAAAGCTCTTTTGCATTTGATCAAATTGCCATGAAACAATTGTCACACCATCCTTCTTACCCCTGTAATAGGTTGGAATGCTATCTATATTCAGGGGCATTTTTTGTATTTTTTAATATGGATAAGCATTGTTGTCGTACCATAATCTTTGTATCAATAAAATTCTCTTGTTTACAATAATTATAAACTCCCTATTCATTTCATTCTGAATCAACTATAGAAGTAAAATGATCCCACATAATAAATCTTTTTCTCCTTCCTTCTTTACTTTAGACTCAATAGTTTGACTTTGATTTATTACATTCGAATCAGAAGCTCCACTTTCACTAATCACTTTATCAATTGTATTAATTTTTTTCATATAGTTGTGTCATTATGACTGGGATTTTAAAAAGAAAATAATCAAAAAACATGCTAATAAAATACACAAAAAATTCAAATAACACAATCTTACACCCCTAATCAAACTGAGATGGATTCGAAAAAAATCATTTTGAAGTACTATTTTAGAATATCAAATTTGTATGATAATTGATACAAACTTGAGTGAAACAAATTAAGATGAAACATCCTTAAAAATTTATGATAGAAATTGAAGATGGGGCAGAAATGATTAAGACTGAGAATAGAAAAGATTGAGAGCTGAGAATAGAGATTTGAGAATTTACCTGATTGAATTTTGTCTTCACAGTTCATTGAGGCAAAGAAGAAGATGAGTCTTCAGTGCATCATCTTTGAGCCTTTAACCTAGAATTCGTCTTTGTGAAGTGAAGTATGATCTAATTACTTATGTCTTACCCTAACTAGAAGTAAAGTTGGGTTGCTGGGGCTTGATTCGTAGGGGGTAATGGATTGGGTAATGGGTTATATTGAGTACAGGTCCTACATATCCTTATTGATTTATCAAATTACCCAATAAAAAAATATGCCTAAATCGAATCGACCTGAAAAACCAATGTCATAAATGCATAAACCAAAACCCAACTTGAAAACCTAATAAACTGAGTCATTAACCCGAGAATCAAATTATCGGTTCGGATAAATGATTTGACTCAAAATCTGCATAGCCCTAAGTAGAAGAAGACCAACTTGGATAGTGCAAAAATGGTTTACAAAGTCTATAACTCCAAACCAACAACTTGTTTAGAAGTTGGAAAAGAATAAAGGACAAGTAATTGAGCTTAAGAAGAGGGAGCTACTAGTCGCAATTAGGGCAAATGAATGGAAAAACTCTACCAATATGACCAAAAGTAGAGGAGAGAGTACTAACAGAGGGCCGGCTTACCCCAAGAACAAGATTTGATCACAAAGAATGGATTTCTTCCATTACAAATAAGTGAGCATGTGATATGTCAAGTCAGTAATACTGACAAAGGCGGTGCACCAATACTCCATCCTGATGAATTGGCTAATATGAAACCAGTGAGAGTTGAATAAGTTCCACAAACACAGAAAATTGAAGAGGTACTTAATGAATAAAATGATCAATTTAGTAGGGCTAATTAAAATTTGAGTCAAAGCTAATAATACAGCAAACATAGCTAATAGAATTGCTCCAGGTTATGACTTAGTTTATAACTACATCAAAGTTGAAAGTGGTAGAGTTTGAATTATGTGGGATGACAGGCACTATAAGTTTACAGTTCTAAAAGAAGTTGTACAATTCTTGCATTGTTATGTTAAAAGCTGGACATGGGGATATGAAACGCCAACTAACAATAGTATATGGTTTGAAAATAATATAACAGGGGAGGAAACTTTGACAACATCTTTCAACACTTATCTGCCCAGTTCCATGGCTAGTGAATGGAGATTTTAATGCTATTATGGACTTAACAGATAAAATTAGTAGGCCACCAGTAGCAGTTACTAAAGTTAAGGATTTTGCAGATTGGGTGCATATCAAAACTGGGTGCATAATATGATACATACAGAATTTCCATGAAGGGAAAGCTATTATACCTGATCTAATAAGCAACAGGGTGGAGATAGAATGCAAAGTAGAATTGATTGTGCTTTCGAAAATGATCAATGGCTGATGCATTTTGGTCATATTATTATAGAGTATGGGGAGCGCCCCTTTATGTCTGACTACTCACCAATGATGTTTTTTTTTATCTCTCTAACTGCAGTAGTCCAAGATCCCAGTTAGGATGTTCAATACATAGGCTGATCATGTACAATTTTTACCATTGATAAAAGAGGTCCGAAAGAAATGTGTAACACACTGAAATATGAAAAATGTATGGAACAAGTTAAAGTTAATAAAAGATTATTTTAACAAACGAAATGTTAAGAATTCGTGCCCTACTGATTTTCTTATTTTCACCTAACTTTTGCTTATCGATGGAACGTGTTGCCTGCCGTGTTCCACTGACGTGTTTCAAGGAAGCAGTAAACAGAAAGTAAAGAAAACAATGATTTTTACGTGGAAAACACCCGGCTCAAAAGGTGTAAAAAACCACGACCTGCACCTCTACAGGATTTAACCCCAACTTTACTAAAAAACTCTGAGCCTCAACAACGACTGATTACAAAACTCTTGTAACCAACAAATAGAAATTATAAACTCTAATTCCTATAACTCAACAACTAGGACTTATAAACTCTAATCCCTATAACTCAACAACTAGGAATTATAAACTCCAATTCCTAACCACACACACCTCCCAAGGTATGTGTTCTCAAAGTCTCTGAGTTTTTCCCAACTTGAAGACTAGCTCCTAATTCAGTTTATAACACACTGAAACTAATATTACATGAATAACTCATACACAATGAACAACTCTAAAAATCAACATTAAAACTCTTAGCTCGATTCTGTACTGAGGACCAGGTTCTTCAATGTGTTTCTTCAGTGATTGAGTAGCACTTTGTGAAGTCAATCTGTCGATTGAGCTTTTCTATTTTTTTAAGTGCGTGTATTATTCTGGCTACTGCATCTTCTATTTAAGCACAACTCTCCAAAGAGTCATTCTTTATTTCAAACTCCTACTTTAATTAGAACTCTCATTGCATAGAGTTCTACTTCAAGTGAGGCTCCTTCTTCAATTACAACTCTTGTCTCCTTAGTGTTGTAGTAAAACTCCAACTCTTTTGAATTCTTCAATTTTCAGAATCTTTCTCCTTCCACACATTGGACTCTTAAGGATATGCTTAGAAGTGAAACTCCTTCTTCACATAGGACTCCTTTTTCAACTCAACTTGCTTTCCTTATCATCAAATGTTTGAATCAAATTCAACTTGTTTCATTCATATTGTCATTCATCAAAACTTCAAGGTTCCAACACGAAATATAAAAGAGGTTAAAGGGATAACAACACAGATGGAGTAGACTACATAAGACATCACCAACATACATATTTAGCTACAACAAAATTACTCCATAGAACTTGCCACTAAAGAAAAGGAGAAACTTGAAATATTGAAAAAAATGACATTAATAGAAGAAAATATGTTGAGGTAGAAGGCTATAGTGACTTGGATTAAATTTAGTGACTCCAATAGCAAGTATTTATATGTACTAATAAGGAAGAATATGCAACACAAAAAAATCTCTATTAGAGTTAGCAACAACCAAATAGGAAATTCCGTAGTTTTATAAGTCTTTGATAGGGTATGCAGTCAGTAATTTGCCAGTAGAATAGAGAAATCATGAAGAAAGAACCTTCCTTAAACCATCATCGACAAATGATGTTGTGTATTAAGATCATAGATCAAGAAATATGAAATAGCCCAACACCAATAGGAGATTACAAATCCTCAGATATTAATGGATATAATGTATTATTTTCAAGAAAGCCTGAAAAGTGATAAAATTTGAAGTTTGTGAGGTAGTCAAGAATTTTTTTCAACCATAATAGAATATGCAAGTCCATCAGCTATACTTCTATTGCTCTTTTACCAAAAGTCCTGATCTCAATACTACCAAATAATACATGTCAATAGCTTGTTGTACAGTCCTCTACAAAGTCATTTGCAAAATACTAGTGGCTAGAATGAAGTGTATCATGTCCGAGATAATTAGTGAGAATTGTTGGATTATTAAGAGGGGTGAATGAAAAATGAAAAAGTGGTATTTTTTTTGGAAAGACACTATGAGAAAGGATGAAATTTGAATAGACACTTTTTTGGATTGAATGGTTATGACTTTTCCAATAGGTTGTAATTTTTCGAAGAGTTGCACCTTTCCGAAGAGTTGCACATTTATGAAGGAGTCCATCTTTCTGAACCAGTGCTTCTCTTCATGAAGCAATACCTTAATGGTTATAAATACCTGATTTTTCCTCATGTAAAGACAATAATTTTAAGTTGAAAAATAATCTTCTTCTTCTTCTAAAAACTCTTGTGTGATCATCAAATTGTTGAGCATGTTCAATATTTCTGAAAATGTGAGGTACAACTATTTTCAAAAAGAGAATCATGTTATCTTGGGAGGAAAAATTCCATAACCTCGGGTACTTGAGGGAAATAAATTTCTTAAGGACACACCGTACATTGGGTGGACTTGATTCTATAATTTTCTGCTTCATCTTCTTTCTTAAAAAAAGTTGATAAACACACTTCATTTGATAGTTCATTTGATCATTCATTTGAACTTGTGTTTGAGGGTGTTGAACTTCATTGTAGTTATTGAACTTATAATTGAAGTTTGAGTTGAAACATACAGATTTTTGTACCGAAAATAACAATCTTAAGGAATTTATTGAAAAAAATTGTGTTTGTTTGGTGAATTTTTTTTCACCATGTATAAATAAAGTACTCTTATAACTTGTATTGTTTGGTTTCTAGAGATTAAAGCTTATTGATTTCTACTATGTGTGAACTTAACAATTGATTTGAAGACATAAAAACTTCATCGCAAGTTAAAGGTCACTCGGTTAACGATTAGAAAAATATAAAAACTTCATCGTTAAACTAGAAACAAGTGGTGTTTAAAGTTGTCACAGCTTTATAATTAGTATTTTGACATACTAAGTTGATTGTCTTTTTGTGATAGAAAAATGACTACTGATGATAATGCAAATGATGGTGTGACAAGTGTAGCAGCAATAAATATTGCTACAACAAGCCGCACAAGTGCTACGCTCGCAATGGCACATAGAGAAATCCAGAAAATTTTCAGGTGTAGATTTTAAATGCCGGCAACAGAAAATGTTCTTCTATTTGACAAATTTATGTCTTCAAAGGTTCATATCTGAATATGCTCCAGAATTGTCTGAAGAAACATTGGATAAGGAGCTGTTCATTGTAATGGAGGCATGGAAACATTTGAATTTCTTATGCAAGAATTATATCCTAAGTGTGTACAGTGGAATGGAGATTTCAAAAGGGTTGTGGAATGCGTTGGAACAAAAGTATACGACTAAGGATGCTGGAACTAAGAAGTTCTTTGTTGAAAGGTTCCTTGAATACAAGATGATTGATAGTAAGAATATTGTATCTTAAGTATAGAAATTGGTAGTTATCATCCACGATCTCCTTGCTGAAGGTATGAATATAGTAAATACCTTATTTAAACATGCTAAGTTTATTCCAACGTTCACATGATCTGTAATGTAGGTTTAATTGTGAACGAGGCCTTTCAAGTTGCAATAATAATAAAAAAGTTGCCACCTTTATGGAAGGACTTCAAAAATTACTTGAAACATAAAAGAAAGGAGATGATAGTCAAAGACCTCATTGTGAGGTTGCACATTGAGGAAGACAACAAAGCCCCCAAGAGGAGGTCGAAAGGAAATTCTGCAATGAGTAGAGCCAACATTGTAGAGGACGACCCCAACAACTCGAAGAAATAGAAGAAAGTTGGACAACAAAATAATTCACCTAAGAAGAAATTCAAGGAGAAGTGCTTTAATTATGGCAAGACTGGCCATAATTCAATAGATTGCCATGCACCAAAGAAAGAAAAGAAGAAGGATCAAGTCAACATGGCTGAATCTAAAAATGAAATGGATGATCTATGTGCCATGCTTTCTGAATGTAACTTTGTGGGAAATCCTAAAGATTGGTGGATAGATTCTGGTGTCACCGTTCATGTTTGTGTCAACAAAGAGTTGTTTGCTACATACGATCTAGTTCAAGGTGAGGAGAATATCTATATGGCAAACTCCGCAACAGTAAAGGTTGAAGAAAAGGGGAAAATATGCTTGAAAATGATATCAGGCAAAGTGTTGACTCTCAACAGCGTCCTTTATGTACTGGAGTTTAGAAAGAACTTAATTTCCATATCACTTTTGACCAAAAATGGATTCAAATATGTATTTGTTTTTATAAGGTTGTAATTAGCAAAGCGAAAGTGTATGTATAGAAAGGCTACCTCACCAAGGGCCTGTTTAAGATGAATGTAATAACTATTGAAATAAATAAAAGTTATATTTCTTCTTACTTACTTTAGTCTAATGAATTGTGGAATGAATGATTAGGACATGTCAATAATAAAACTTTACGAAAATAGATTAACTTAGAAATTTTGCAGAACTTTGAGTGCAATAAATCAAAATGTCAAATGTGTGTGGAATCAAAGTATGTTAAGCATCCGTATAAGTCTGTTGAAAGGAATTCCTATCCCTTAGACTTAATCCATACAAATATTTATGATATGAAGTCAACACCATCTTGCGGTTTATAACTTTTATTGATGATTGCACTAGGTATTGTTATGTCTATTTGCTAAATAGTAAGGATGAAGCAATAGATGCACTTAGGCAATATAAAACAAAAGTGGAAAATCAGTTAGAGAAAAAGATCAAAACAATAAGAAGTGATAGGGGTGGAGAATATGAATCTCCTTTTGAGAAAATATGTGTAGAGAAAGAAATTGTCCATCAAACTACTATCCTGTATTCACCTCAATCTAATAGAATTGCATAAAGGAAGATCTAAACCTTAATGGAAACAATGAATGCCTTACTTATAAGTTCAAGTTTACTGCAAAACTTATGAGGGAAAACTATCCTTACATCTAACCGAATACTCTATAGAGTGCCTTACAGTAAGACACTATCAATTGCATATGAAAAATGAAAAAAATGTACCTAACTTGAAATATTTCAAAGTGTGAGGGTGTCTAGCAAAAGTCAAAGTTCATATTCCTAAAAGGGTGAAAATAAGACCTAAGACAGTGGACTGGATGTTCATAGAATATGCTAAAAGTAGTAAAACATGTCGTTTTTTGGTTCATAAATTCAAACATTGGGATATTAATGAAAATACTGTAATTGAATCAGATAATGATGAGTTCTTTGAATGCATTTATCCGTATAGAATTAGACATGTATAGTCTAGTGGAGGGTCTAAACGACCTCGAGATGAACCAAGAGAGAATGTACATAATGATGAGAATCCAAGACGTAGTACACGTCAAAAGAACATCAACTTCATTTGGATAAGATTTTGTAACATTTCTCCTAAAAAATGAGCCTCAAATATTTAAAGAAGCGATGTCGTCTTCAGACTCATCCTTTTGGAAAGAGGCAGTCAATAGTGAGATTGATTCATTCTTGAGCAACCATATTAGGGTGTTGGTTGATCTTCCCCCAGAAAATAAACCTTAAGGTTCTAAATGGATCTTCAAAAGAAAAATGAAAGTGAATGGTACTATTGACAAATACAAGGCAAGACTTATAGTAAAAGGCTTCAAACAGAAGGAAAACCTTGATTATTTCGATACATACTCGCATGTAACAAGGATAACATCAATTCGGATGTTAGTTTCCTTGGCGGTATAATATGGTTTTGAAATTTATCAAATGGATGCGAAAACAACATTCTTAAATGGAGAATTGGAGGAAGAAATTTACATGGAACAACCCGAGGGTTTTGTGGTTTTTGGTAAAGAGAAGAAGGTGTGAAAACTTGTTAAGTCACTTTATGGACTAAAACAAGCACCCAAACAACGTCATGGAAAGTTTTACCAAACCATGTTGACAAATGGGTTTAAGATAAATGAATGTGATAAATGTGTTTACATTAAAGACACTCCAAATCACAAGGTCGTTGTTTTTTTGTATGTGGATGATATGTTGATCATCAACAGAGACATTTTTGACATAAATGATATGAAACGAATGCTTGAGAGTAAGTTTGATATGAAAGACCTTGAAGTTGCGTATGTGATTTTAGAAATAAGAATCGATAAAACTCCACAGGGGGTAGAGTTGTCACAGTCTCATTACATTGAAAAGGTACTTGACAAGTTTAAGTATTTGAATTTCGGTATTGTCAAGACTCCATTAGATAAGAGCTTTGCACTTCAAAAGAATAAAGGTTAAAATGACTCACAGTTGGACTACACGAGAGTGTTGGGATGTTTAATGTATAACATGAATTGTAAACGGTCAGGCATAGCATGTGCTATTAGTAAATTGAGTCGGTACATGAGTAATCCCTAGAAAACTCATTGGATGACAATGAAAAGAGTTTTGAGGTATCTTAAATACATTCAAGACTATGCTTTGCATTATAATAACTATCCAATGGTAATTGAATGATATAGGGATGCACATTAGATCACCGGATCGAATGAAATAAAATCCACGAGTGGATATGTATTTAATTTAGGTGGAAGAGCAGTCTCTTGAAAATCGTCCAAACAAACATGTATTGACCACTCTACAATAGAAACTAAATTTATCGCATTAGATAAAACCGGTGAAGAAAGTGAATGGCTCCAAAATTTCTTAGAAGATATTTCTTAATGGCCCAAACCATTGGCACGAAGATGTATACACTGTGATAACTAAATGGCGATAGGTAGGATAGGGAGAATGATGTATAACGGTAAATCTCGTCATCTAAGATGTAGACATAATACCGTTAGAGAACTACTCTCTAGTGAAATTATCACTGTTGACTATGTGAAGTCAAAGGATAATGTGTCAGATCCACTTACAAAAGACCTATCTAGAGAGGGAGTTGAGAGAACATCGAGGGGAATAGGTTTACAGCCTAGGACAAGTCAGCATGGAGGTAACTCTTCCTAGCAGACTGGATATCCCAAGAGCTAGTGATCTGAGGTGATTTTATACACTTCGGTATCATTATTCTAGCTTATTTCGCCTTGTTTTGAGAGCAATTCATGTGCTTAACATGTTCATATTGATATAAATAAGCATTTAAGTGTCCAAGTGTGTATTTAAAATGTCCAAAGTATTTTTTAAATAAGTTTGTATTTAATTGAGTAATTTAGAGTTCAATCCGGCAAACTAATTTTACTAGCTTGAGCTAGGTGTGTGTCTAGTTGGTCCCGTTGGATTCTAATGTGTTTAATTTGTTTCAAATATTTTAATATATAATTATGAGTGGAATAACTTATTTGTAATGTGCAAAGCTCAATTTGATTAAGTCAAGAGTTGGAATAACAAGAGGAAGATCATTGCAAATTTGCTTTATCTTAGCTTTTGTTTTGATTCGTTGTTCAAAATATTTTGTTGTTTTGATCTTTAATATGTGGTGTGTGATATTGTAGGAGGCTTTGTGAGCTGAATGTGGTGATATATTGATGATTTAAAGGCCAAAAATTTATTAAAAATACACTATAAAAGGCATAGACAAAAAATGGAACGATAAAAATACACTATATATTTTAATATATAATTATGAGTGGAATAACTTATTTGTAATGTGCAAAGCTCAATTTGATTAAGTCAAGAGTTGGAATAACAAGTGGAAGATCATTGCAAATTTGCTTTATCTTAGCTTTTGTTTTGATTCGTTGTTCAAAATATTTTGTTGTTTTGATCTTTAATATGTGGTGTGTGATATTGTAGGAGGCTTTGTGAGCTGAATGTGGTGATATATTGATGATTTAAAGGCCAAAAATTTATTAAAAATACACTATAAAAGGCATAGATAAAAAATGGAACGATAAAAATATTTGGACATAATTTCCAGTGAATACGTGCGATGTGCATGCATCGCACCCTCCATTTCAGTGCTCGTATGCCTTAGAAAATATTTGGAGATGAAATTCCATTGGAGTCGTTCTATTTGAATGCGACGCACGCCTCATTTCAGTGTACCACTTCGTGCGTTGCATGATACACTACACCGATCAAATTCTTGTCAAAGCCACATATACACGGTTTGGTTAGAAATAAGGAAATGTGGGTATCTTTTTTTTGTTGGGATCTGTGCAGCATTCTAATCCTAATAGTATTTGTAATGTTTTAATAGATATTGCATAA
Organism: Capsicum pubescens; assembly: GCA_030864215.1. NCBI lineage: Eukaryota > Viridiplantae > Streptophyta > Magnoliopsida > Solanales > Solanaceae > Capsicum > Capsicum pubescens. The sequence goes on along the minus strand of CM061544.1, from coordinate 83,252,106 downwards.
TAGTTGGTCACGTGAAAGGAAAATATATACGGGAACAACATTAATTCTTGGACAGGTATAGAGGACACGGCTTTGGAGCTACTGCTGCTACATGATTTTTTTAGGTTTTATTATTTTTTTTATTTAGTCTTTAATTTTTCATATCATGTATTTAATTATTTGAATTGTGATTATAAATATTAGTGATTAAAAAATTCTTCTCTAGAATTAAAGCCAAGAACATGATTATTATTATTTTAAATTAATTTTGTTAATTTTACTTATCATATTTAGTTATTTATTTATTCTTATTTTAATTATTTTATGGATTGATCACCCATGAAATACATATATTGTCGACCTTTTGATCTCGAGAGAGGGAATAGGGAGATAGAACATGGGAATAAATAAAGTTTGAATTTTTATTCTTTTATAAAATAAAGAATTAAACTTAGTGTCTAAGACAAGGATGTACTTAGATGCCTTACTTGATTCATACGTAGGATGATAACTTTAATTAACTTAATTGGATTATTACATCCCCACTCAACGATGTAGTTGTAAGGACCAAATTAGGTAAAAGATTAGAGGCTGGGAAACCATGATCATGCAATTACTCCTACGAATCAACAACCAAGATAAGCGAATTACCGGATTAATTTTAATAACATAGTATGAATGTTCAAAGTGCTTTAACCCTGAGCTTTACTCCACTAATTGTTCCAAGTACTTTAATTTTTTCAGTATTTATTTTATTTTTAATTTACAAAATAAAATTACAAACTCTTTCTTTTTGGTTACAATTGCGTTGAATTAATCTTAAAAGTTAAACTAAAATCGAATCTTTGTTAAATCAAGTCTCTGTGGGATCGATATTCGGCTTTCTTGAAGGCCACTATATTACTTGATAAGACCACATACACTTGCGTGTGCGCTGTTAAGTTTTTGGCACCGTTGTCGAGGACTTGTTATTTGGCAATTGTTTATTTTAGTTTATTTTTAGATTTATTTGGTGTTTTTACGCTTGGTCTTGTTTTTGTATTTGTAGGAGACAGGTTTATAAGTTTATAAGCTGGCAAGGGATCGGAAGTTGGTAGAACCAGGTCAGAAACCCAGACAACTTTACCATCAACGCAGGAAAGAAGCAATTTTTCTTCCTAAAATTACTCAAATCCAAGAAGGCCAAGAAAATACTGTTCCTATGGATGAACAACAAACAACTGGTAGGAAGGTTAAAGAAGTGGCAGTCCCACTTCCAACGAACTTGACTTCCCCAATTCAAAGATCGACAGCTGGGGGAAATTTCAAATTGAAACACAATATGGTGCAACTTTTTATTAGCAGTGGACAGTTTGCAGGGATTTCACATGAGGATCCATAAGTTCACTTGCTGACCTTCATTGAGCTTACAGATACATTCACTCCAACTAGGGTGACTCCAGATTATGTGAGGCTGACACTATTTTCCTATTCACTTTTGGGAAAAGCTAAAAGGTGATTGAATGCAGAGCCGGGCAATTCAATCATATCATGAGACAACTTAGCCAGAAAGTTCCACACCAGATTCTTTCAATTAAGCAATACTGCAAGACTTTGTAGTGAGATAGTGATCTTCAAACAGAAGACTGATGAAAACCTCTATTATGATTGGGAACACTTCAAGGCTCTTCTTAGAGATTGTCCACATCACCAACAGTCTAACGAGGTACTTGCTCATACTTTTGTAGAAGATCTTGATCACAACAAAAAGATTTTATTAGATTCAGCCGTAGGTGGTCAAGCGTTTGAGCTAACTTATGATGAGCTGTACACGTTGCTGAATCACATAGCACAAGAAAATTCAGAGTGGTATTCAAATTCTAGAAGTGCCACGAAAAAAATTACGGGTGTGTTGGAGGTGGACAAATTCACAACCCTATAAGCTCAGGTTTCTGCATTGCAGAATTTGATCAACACATTATTCTGCAGCATAAAGTTGGGAGCAACATAACCTACAACCACAGTCAATGCCATCCAACAAGCTGCAGATTGGTGTGAAGTATGCAGAAATAGTGGTCATGCGACTACCATGTGTGCTTCAGATCCAGAATCTGTAATATATGTAGGCAATGCTCAAAGGCCTAATTATGGTAATGCCTACAACATGAAGTGACAAACTCATCCACCAAATCAGTCATGGAATACCCCACAGCCACGGGCCAAATCGAATCAGTCTACGAGCAACACGAAAGAGATGTTAAAATAAATCTTAGAGAGTCAAACATAGTTGATTGCAGATCTGAATAGTTAAAGGGTGGAATTATAAAATCAGAAAGAGGCCCAAAGAAATTTAGAGTTGCAGGTTGGGCAGATACAACAAACATTAAATACCCATCCTCAAGGTGGTCTGCCCGCTGATACAGAAAATCCAAAGCAAGTCAAGACAATCACCTTCTGAAGTGGTAAAGAGCTTGAAGGAGAACCTCCCAAGGAAACAAAGGAGGTTGACGCTGATATGATGACCAAATAGGATCCCGAAGAAGTTGCTGAAAATTCAAGAAAGTCTGAGTACTTCAAAGATAAAGTTGATGAACCAGAGAAGAAGAAGACACCGCCACTTTCCTTCCCTCAAAAGTATATAAAAATAAAGGAGGATGCCCTGTTTAAAAAGTTAATTGATTATATTAACATACCTTTGCTAGTTGTTTTGCAGAGTATGCCTAAGTATACAAAGTACTTGAGGGATGTGGTGGCGAAAAAGGTGAAATTGAAAGATATGGGAGCAATAGCACTAACTTAAGAGTATGGTGCGGTAATGACGCTGAAAATCCCCAAGAAATTGAAAGATCAAAGGAAATTTGTCATCCCTATTCAAATTGGGAGTAAATAGGTTCATGCACTGAGTGATTTAGGGGAAAGTATAAATTTGATGCCCCTATCATTGTTTAGAAAATTAGTCTTGGGAGAGCCTAAAGCGACACGAGTGAATTTGCAGCTAGCAGACGGTTCCATGGCATATTCGCAAGGAATAATTGAAGATGTCCTCATTAAGGTTGGTAAATTTGTTATTCCTACTGACTTTATTATTCTTGATTTGTAGCAGATGAACAGGTACCAATCATATTGGGGCGTCCATTCTTAGCAAATGGAGGGGCCTTGATTGATGTTAGAGAAGACACACTCAAGATGAGGGTAGATGATGAAGATGTGGTGTTTGATGTTTACAAAGCACCCATTGAAAGTCCCCTATATAAAGATTTTTGCATGATCAATATTATTGATGGGGATGAGTGTCGGGTGCTTAAGTTACCAATGACCTCTTCTAACTTCCTGATTGAGCGGCCTAAGATGAAACCACCGATTTCCAAATGTAAAAGAGGTATGAAATGAATGAAAAAATAGCTCCCAAAAGGGAGTAAAAGGGTGAAGGAATATGATTGAGTTGATATGAGTCGTGCCGCGACACAAAATTAGGCGCTGCTTGAGAGGCAACCCAAGTTAATTAGGTATATTTTCTTTTCAGTCTTTTAGTTTTTATTTTATGTAGTTTTTGTTTTTGATTGAGTCACAGGTTAATGGGAAGACTGAGTACCATAAACTTGAGCTAAGTAGCATGGCAAATACGGAGTGTGGGGTCCCACGGATCTCATTTGTATGTGAAGATGCTACTAGCTAGGCCTAGAGGCCTCAGAGAATATTTCTATCTTTGTACTTTTAAATTCACTTTGGGGACAAACTAGATTTTTAAGTGTGGGGTGGAGAAATTCTTAAATTTTTACTCAATTTTTTAAAAAATTAGGATAGGAATAAGTGAGATATTCTTAATGGTGCTATTTTTTATTGCATGGTGCAAGTGTTTTGATTGTGTAAGCATGTTGAATTGTGTGAATTGCTACTTTTGAAACTCCTAAGCTCTTGATTCTGACTCTTGCACTTGTTGGTTTAACATTAAATTTGTGCTATTGTTTGGTTGGGAGTCTATAATGATCCTATTGAGTTGAGCATGTGCAATGTGTGTGTGAGATTTTTTATATTCCTTGTTGCATGTAATGTCTAGAACTTTCCCGGTGTGTGTGTGAAGCGAAATAAAGAATGTGGGTTTAGGAGATGATATAGGCATTTCTTTGATAGTCTTATTTTTTACCTTCTATTATCCTACCCTTGTTCATTATCTTAGTTAACCCCCATTGAGTCTTTAGCTTTTCCTTTGGTAGCCACATAAGTAACCTAATCCCTTCTTTGATAGACCATAATTTGATCCACAAAGCTCCTAAGTGCTTTATTAAAAAAATTAATTTAGTAAGGAGTTTGAGAAATTGAAGAAGAAAAAAGGTGAAATTGATGCCCCAAGGTAATGGTTATTGGTGTTTATAATTAATGTGTGATGGATGTTTGTGATATAATTTATGTTGAAAATATTGTCATGATTATGAAAAAAAGAGAAAAATTGATTCTTGTGGTAGTAAACTATGTGTCCACCAAGTGTTTGTGAAAATGCTTAAAAGAGATGGAGCAAAAATAAAAGATATGGGTGGATGAAAAAGTGTAATTTAATTGTTGAAGATTGGTTCTAAATGTTTAATGTAATGTATTAAAGCACTTAGAGAGGTTAGTCACTATTACTAAATAGTTTCTATCATTTCTTAACCTATATTACAACCCAAAAAAGACCTATTCGATCTTAAGCTTTACATTCGAATATTAATGGAGCATTAAACTAAGAACATGCCTATAGTTCATTGTGTGTAACTTGTGAATTCTTTACATTCCATTTCAATGCTCGTATGCCTTAGAAAATATTTGGAGATGAAATTCCAGTGGATTCGTGCTATTTCAATGGGACGCACGCCTCATTTCAGTGTACCACTTCGTACGTCGCATGATACACTACACCGATCAAATTCTTGTCAAAGCCACATATACACGGTTTGATTAGAAATAAGGAAATGTGGGTATCTTTTTTTTGTTGGGATCTGTGCAGCATTCTAATCCTAATAGTATTTGTAATGTTTTAATAGATATTGCATAATAGCTGGTCACGTGAAAGAAAAATATATACGGGAACAACATTAATTCTTGGACAGGTATAGAGGACACGACTTTGGAGCTGCTGCTGCTACACGATTTTTTTTAGTTTTATAATTTTTTTATTTAGTCTTTAATTTTTTATATCATGTATTCAATTATTTGAATTGTGATTATGAATATTAGTGGATAAAAAATTCCTTTCTGGGTTTAAGCTAAGAACATAATTACTATTATTTTGGATTAATTTCGCTAATTTTGCTTATCATATTTGGTTGTTTGTTTATTCTTCTTTTAATTATTTTATAGATTGATCACCCATAAAATACATATATAGTCGACCTTTTGATCTCGGGAGAGGGAATAGGGAGATAGAATATGAGAATAAATAAAGTTTTGATTTTTATTCTATTATAAAATAAAAAATTAAACTTAGCGTCTAGGACAAGGATGCACTTAGATACCTTAATTGATTCTTACGTAGGATGATAGCTTTAATTAACTTAATTGAATTATTACATCCCAACTCAACGATGTAGTGGTAAGGTCCAAATTAGGTAAAAGATTAGAGGTTGGGAAATCTTGATCATGCAATTACCCCTACGAATCAACAACCAAGAGAAGCGAATTAACAGATTAATTTCAATAACATAGTATGATTGTTTAGAGTGCTTTAACCCTGGGCTGTACTCCACTAATTTTTCCAAGTACTTTAATTTTTGTAATATTTATTTTATTTTTAATTTACAAAACAAAATGACAAACTCTCTCTTTTTGGTTACTCTTGCACTGAATTAATCTTAATAGTCAAACTAAAATTGAATCGTTTCTTGAAGGCCACTATATTACTTGATAAGACCACGTACACTTGCGTGTGCGCTTGGGCGCTGTCAAGTTTTTGACGCCACTGCCAGGGACTTTTTATTTGGCAATTGTTTATTTTAATTTATTTATAGATTTATTTGGTGTTTTTACGCTTGGTCTTATTTTTGTATTTGCAGGAGATAGGTTTATACATTTATAAGCTTGCAAGGGATCGGGAGTTGGTAGACCCAAGCCCAAACCTGAGCAACTTTACCATCGACGCAGGAAAAAAACAATCCTTCTTCCTAGAATTCCTCAAATCCAAGAAGGCCAAGAGAATACTGTTCCTATGGATGAACAACAAGCAGCTGGTAGGAAGGTTAGGGAAGTGACAGTCCCACTTCCAATGAACTTGACTTCCCTAATTCAAAGATCGACAACTGGGAGGAATTTCGAGTTGAAACACAAGATGGTGCAACTTCTTAGTAGCAGTGGAATGTTTGCAGGGCTTTCACACGAGGATCCACAAGTCCACTTGCAGATCTTTATTGAGCTTACAGATACATTCACTCCAACTGAGGTGACTCGAGATTATGTGAGGCTGACACTGTTTCCCTATTCACTTTTGGGGGAAGCTAAAAGGTGGTTGAATGCGGAGCCGGGCAATTCAATCACATCATGAGACAACTTAGCCAGAAAGTTCCTCATCAGATTCTTTTCATCAGGCAAGACTGCGAGACTTTATAGTGAGATAGTGAGCTTCAAACAGAAGCCTAATGAAAACCTCTATCATGCTTGGGAATGCTTCAAGGCTCTTTTTCAAAATTGTCCACATCACCAACAGTCTAACGAGGTACTTGCTCATACTTTTGTAGAAGATCTTGATCACAACACAAATATTTTGTTAGATTCAGCCGTAGGTGGTCAAGCGTTGGAGCTAACTTATGATGAGCTGTACACATTGCTGAATCACATAGCACAAAAAAATCCAGAGTGGTATTCAGATTCTAGAAGTGCCACGAAAAAAATTACGGGTGTGTTGGAGGTGGACCAATTCACAGCCCTATAAGCTCAGGTTTCTGCATTGTAGAATTTGATCAACACATTATTCTGCAGCATAAAGTTGGGAGCAACACAACCTACAACCACAGTCAATGCCATCCAACAAGCTGCAGATTGGTGTGAAGTATGCAGAAATAGTGGTCATGCGACTACCATGTGTGTTTCAGATCCAGAATTTGTAATGTTTGTAGGTAATGCTCAAAGGCCTAATTATGGTAATGCCTACAACATGAAGTGGCTAACTCATCCACCAAATCATTCATGGAATGCCCCACAGCCACAGGACAATTCGAATCAGTCTACGAGCAACACGAAAGAGATGTTAAAATAAATCTTAGAGAGTCAAACACAGTTGATTGCAGATCTGAACAGTTAAAGGGTGGAATTATAGAATCAGAAAGTGGCCCAGAGAAATTTAGAGCTGCAGGTTGGGCAGATACAACAAGCATTAAATATCCATCCTCAAGGTGGTTTGCCCGCCGATACAGAAAATTCAAAGCAAGTCATGGAAATTACCTTGAGAAGTGGTAAGGAGCTTTAAAGAGAACCTCTCAAGGAAACAAAGGAGGTTGGCGCTGATATTGTGACCAAATAGGTTCCCGAAGAAGTTGCTGAAAATTCAAAAAATTATGAGTACTTAAAAAATAAAGTTGCTGAACCAGAGAAGAAGAAGACGTTGCCACTACCCTTCCCTCAAAAGTACATAAAAGTAAAGGCGGATGCCCTGTTCAAAAAGTTCATTGATCATATTAACTTACCTTTGCTAGATGTTTTGTAAAGTATGCCTAAGTATGCAAAGTACTTAAGGGATGTGGTGGAGAAAAAAGTGAAATTGAAAGATATGGGAGCAATAGCACTAACTGAAGAGTGTAGTGCGGTAATGACGTATAAAATCCCCAAGAAATTGAAAGATCAAGGGAAGTTTGCCATCCCTATTCAAATTGGGAGTAAAGAGGTTCATGCACTGAGTGATTTAGGGGTAAGTATAAATTTGATGCCCCTATCATTGTTTAGAAAATTGGGTTCGGGAGAGCCTAAAGCGACATAAGTAGTTTTGCAGCTAGTAGGCGGTTCCATGACATATCTGGAAGGAATAATTGAGGATGTCCTCATTAAGGTTGGTAAATTTGTTATTCCTGCTGACTTTATTGTTCTTGATTTTGTAGTAGACCAATAGGTACCAATCATATTGGGGCTTCTATTCTTAGCAACTGGAGGGGACTTGATTGATGTTAGAGAAGGCGCACTCAAGATGAGGGTAGATGATGAAGAGGTGGTGTTTGATATTTACAAAGCCCCCATTGAAAGTCCCCTATATAAAGATTTATGCATGATCAATATTATTGATGGGGATGAGTGTAGGGTGTTTAAGTCACCAATGACCTCTTCTAACTGCCTGATTGAGCGGCCTAAGATGAAACCATCAATTTCCAAAGGTAAAAGAGGTCTGAAATGAATGTAAAATGGCTCCCAAAAGGGAGTAAAAGGGTGAAGGAATATGGTTGAGTTGATATGGGTCGTGCTGCGACACTAAATTAGGCGCTGCTTGGGAGGCAACCCAAGTTAATTAGGTATGTTTTCTTTTCAGTTTTTTAATTTTTATTTCACGTAGTTTTTGTTTTTGGTTGAATCACAGGTTAATGGGAAGTCTGAGTACCATAAACTTGAGCTAAGAAGCATGACAAAAACGGAGTGTGGGGTCCCACGGATCTCATTTATGTGTGAAGATGCTACTATCTAGGCCTAGAGGCCTCAGGGAGTATTTCTATCTTTTTACTTTTAAATTCACTTTGGGGACAAACTAGATTTTTAAGTGTGGGGTGGATAAATTCTCAAATTTTTACTCAATTTGAAATTTTTTTAGGTTTTTAGGATAGGAATAAGTGAGATATTCTACTTGGTGCTATTTTTTATTGTGTGATGCTAGTGTTTTGATTGTGTAAGCATGTTGAATTGTGTGAATTTCTACTTTTGAGACTCCTAGGCTCTTGATTATGACTCTTGCACTTGTTGGTTTAAAATTAAATTTGTGCTATTGTTTGGTTGAGAGTCTATGCTGATACTATTGAGTTGAGCATGGGCCATGTGTGTGTGAGATTTTTTATATTCCTTGTTGCATGTAATGTCTAGAACTTTTCCGGTGTGTGTGTGAAGCGAAATAAAGAATGTGGGTTTAGGAGATGATATAGGCATTTCTTTGATAGCCTTATTTTTTACCTTCTATTGTCCTACCCTTGTTCATTATCTTAGTTAACCCCCATTGAGCCTTTTGCTTTTTCTTTGGTAGTAACTTAAGTAGTCTAATCCCTTATTTAATAGACCATAATTTGATCCAAAAGCTCCTAAGTGCTTTAATAAAAAAATTAATTTAGTAAGGAGTTTGAGAAATTAAAGAAGAAAAAAGGTGAAATTGATGCCCCAAGGTAATGGTTATTGGTATTTATAATTGATGTGTGGTGGATGTTTGTGATATAATTTATGTTGAAAATATTGTCATGATTGTAAAAAAGAGAAAAATTGATTCTTGTGGTAGTAAACTATGTGTCCATCAAGTGTTTGTGAAAATACTTAAAAGAGATGGGGCAAAAACAAAAGATATGGGTGGATGAAAAAGTGTAATTTGGTTGTTGTAGATTGGTTTTAAATGTTTAGTGTAGTGTATTAAAGCGTTTAGAGAGGTTAGTCACTATTCCCAAATAGTTTCAACCCGTTCCTTAGCCTACATTTCTACTCGGAAAAGACCTATTTGATCTTAAGCTTTACATTAGAGTATTAGTGGAGCATTACATTAAGGGAAAACCTATGGTTCATTGTGTGTAACTTGTGAATTCATTTGATTCTTATACCCATTACGTTATAAATTGCATTATTGTGAGTGCTTATGGGTAACTCTCTTGTTGTGAGGGCACATGTTTGATGAATGTGGGTGATTTGTATGATGTCCTTGATTTAATGATAAGTATGAGTTTCCCACTTAGGTGAGTCAATTCTTGAGGTTAGGATATTTAGGAGTAGTGTTCATGAACTATCAATTGTGAAATAACGTGCTTTGTGTAGAAACTCGCATCCCGTGTAGTCATTGTAGTACTATCTTGAGAGTCTTTATTTTAGTAGAAGTATAGCGTCAACTCATATTTTTATGCTTAGAGTAAAGAGTTGTTCGAGGATGAACAAGAGTTTCAGTGTGGGGTGATGATCTGAGGTGATTTTATACACTTCGGTATCATTATTCTAGCTTATTTCACCTTGTTTTGAGAGCAATTCGTGTGCTTAACGTGTTCATATTGATATAAATAAGCATTTAAGTGTCCAAGTGTGTATTTAGAATGTCCAAAGTATTTTTCAAATAAGTTTGTATTTAATTGAACAATTTAGAGTTCAACCCGAAAAACTAATTTTACTAGCTTGAGCTAGGTGTGTGTCTTGTTGGTCCCGTTGGATTCTAATGTATGTAATTTGTTCCAAATATTTTAATGTATAATTATTTGTGGAATAACTTGTTTGTAATATGCAAAGCTCAATTTAATTAAGTCAAGAGTCGGAATAATAAGTGGAAGATCATTACAAATTTTCTTTATCTTAGCTTTGGTTTTGATTCGTCGTTCAAAATATTGTGTTGTTTTGATCTTTAATATGTGATATGTGATACTTTAGGAGGCTTTGTGAGCCGAATGCGGTGATATATTGATGATTTAAAGGCCAAAAATTTATTGAAAATACACTACAAAAGGCATGAATAAAAGATGAAATGATAAAGAGTTAACCAAAATTTTGGACACAATTTTTAATGGGTGCATGCGATGTGCATGCATCGCGCCCTCCATTTCAGTGTTCGTATGCCTTAGAAAATATTTGGAGATGAAATTCCATTGGAGTCGTTCTATTTGAATGCGACGCACGCCTCATTTCAGTGTACCACTTCGTGCGTCGCATGATACACTACACCGATCAAATTCTTGTCAAAGCCACATATACACGGTTTGGTTAGAAATAAGGAAATGTGGGTATCTTTTTTTTGTTGGGATCTGTGCAGCATTCTAATCCTAATAGGATTTGTAATGTTTTAATAGATATTGCATAATAGTTGGTCACATGAAAGGAAAATATATACGGGAACAACATTAATTCTTGGACAGATATAGAGGACACGAATTTGGAGCTGCTGCTGCTTCACGATCTTTTAGGTTTTATTATTATTTTATTTAATTTTTAATTTTTCATATCATGTATTCAATTTTTTAGATCGTGATTATGAATATTAGTGGCTAAAAATCTCCTTTGAGGTTAAAACCAAGAACATGAATACTATTATTTTGAATTAATTTCGTTAATTTTACTTATCATAACAAGAATACCCTCAAGAATCAAGTACAAATTTTTATATCCGAAATAACAAGAATCAAGTAGGGTTCATCCCAGGAAGAAAAATTGCAAACAACATCATTCTGCCACATGAGCTATTAAGCATTATTACAGGAAGCACTTGTCTCATAGGAGTATGTTGAAGGTGGAAATGTTGGGTTCATAGTATATGAAAGAAATGTGAATGAAAAAATTGAGAGTAAAATGATGGAGGGAAGGAGACTAAAATGGAAAGTGTACTCCCAAATTAGAAAGTTTATTTTTTCTCCTATATTGGTAGAAGAAGAGAACTTGGAAGTGTTTATAATCAAGAACACTTACTCCACATGATAAGTGAGGCAAGAAATAAGAGATGCTTCGCGCCTTTGTCGTCGCTCGCTCGGCTCGGCTTTGGATTTAGAGGATACGCCTTATTTGACGAAATTTGATCAATGACAAAAACACAGGAAATTTTTCTGTGTGTTTAATACTCCATTTATATGCATGCAGTAACAGTAACAAATGCAATGTTTCGACTGAACTGATGCACTATTTCTGTTTTGACTGGACTGATGCAGAATTTCGAAATAGTGTTTCCTGAACTAATACATTGGTTTGAACAGATGCAATTCTTCAACGAAATGATGCATTGTTTCGAATTGGTGCACTGTTTTGTGAAATGGTATACTATTTTAGCAAAAATACTGCACTGTTTTGGGTAAACAGACATACATTTTCAGAAAAGTCACACCTCTAAATTGAACCATTGTCACCTTTTCAAAGAGGCATGTTATGGCTATATAAACTTGGTTTCATTCACAGGTTTTGATATGAACGAAAATTTCAGAATAAAAACACTCTTCTTGCCTTAAAAATATTTTGTGTGATCACTCAAAATATTCAGTGAGGTTGAAGATATTCCAGTTATTTGAGGTACCGCAACAGTTGGTTTGTTTGGACATTTTATCCTGAGAGGAAAATTCCGCAACCTCAGGTACAGTGAGGGAAATTATTTCCTTAAGGAAAGTCCGTGAATTCGGGCGACTTGGCCATTTCTGTTTCATTTTTATTTCTGGAAATAAAATACACCTCTTATAAAGATCACTTTGATCTTGGGTAGAGGGTATTTTCTGTACTTCATTGCGTTCTTGTTCTTAAACTTGAACTAGTTGAAGTGGTTGTTTCTAGTATACAGATTCTTGTACCTGTATAAGAAAGAATAGCAATCTTAAGGAAATAAGTTTACAGAATCTTTATTACTTATTTTTGGAGATTAAAGCTTTAAGCTTTCTATTCCACTTGAATTTAACTAGTGATTAGAAGACATAAAATCTTCATCACAAGTTAAAGTTCACTCGGTTGGCAATTTGAAGTTATAAAAACTTCATCGTTAACTAGAAACAAGAAGAAAAGTTTAAAAGTTATTTAACTTTATAAGTAGTATTCTAAAAATACTAAATTTTTCTATCTTGTGGTGAAAGAAAAGATGACTAACGAAAGTCAAATGCAAGATGCGACAACGTCTGTAGGGGCATCAAGTATTGCCACATCAAGTCGCACAAATGCTCCGCCTACAATGGCACCGGCGGAGAAGCCTGAAAAATTTATGGGCATTGACTTTAAGTGATGGCAGCAAAAGATGTTCTTTTACCTCACCACTTTGTGTCTGCAACGGTTCACTAGCGAAGACGCTTCTGAGGTGCTCGAGGGAACCTTGGACAAAGAGCATTTCGTAATTGTTAAAGCTTGGAAACATTCAGACTTCCTTTGCAGAAATTATATTCTGAGTGGTGTCCAAGACGACCTCTACAATGTTTATAGTGGAACTAAAACATCGAAGAAATTGTGGGTGGCACTTGAACGAAAATACAAAACAGAGGATGCGAAAATTAAGAAATTCCTTGTTGCACGGTTCCTGGACTTTAAAATGATAGATGGTAAATCGGTTATCTCTCAAGTGCAGGAGTTGCAAGTCATCATACATGATCTCCTAGCATAAGGTATATCTTTGAAAAATACCTTAGTTTAACAAATTAAAAATGTTCTTAATACTCACATAAACTGTTTTATAGGTTTGATTATAAATGATGCATTTCAAGTAGCAGCGATAGTTGAGAAGCTACCACCTTTGTGGAAAGACTTCAAAAACTACTTGAAGCATAAATGCAAGGAGATGACTGTTGAAGATTTTATTGTCCGACTGCGTATTGAAGAGGATAATAAGGCTACCGAGAGAAGGTCAAAAGGAAATTCTACAATTAATGGAGCACATATTATAGAAGATGACCAAAATAATTCTAAGAAAAGGAAGAAAGTTGAACAAGGAAGCAATCAACCCAAGAAGAAATTCAAGGGAAAATGCTTCAATTGTGGCAAGATTGGCCACAAGTCCACAGATTATCGTGCCCCGAAGAAAGGCAAGAAAAAGGATCAAACCAATATTATTGAATCCAATAAAGAATGCGATGATTTGTGTGCTATGTTCTCAGAATGCAACTTGGTGGGAAATCCTCACGAATGGTGGATGAATTATGGTGCCACCCGCCATGTATGTGCCAACAAAGAGTTGTTTTCGTCATTTTCTCCAGCTCAAGTAGAAGAAATGATCTACATGACTAACTCTGCTACTGCTAAGGTAGAAGGAACAGGAAAAATATGCTTGAAAATGACTTCAGGAAAGGTCTTGACACCTAACAATGTCTTGTATGTTCCTGAGTTACGTAGGAATTTAATTTCTGTTTCACCTCTAGACAAGAATGGATTCAAATGTGTAACCGTTTCTTGAAAAATTGTAATTAGCAAAGGAGAAATGTATGCAGGAAAAGGCCATCTCACCGAGGGCCTTTATAAGATGAATATAATAAATGTTGAAATAAATAAAAGTTTAAATTCTTCTTACTTGCTTGAGTCTTATAATTTATGGCATGAACGTTTAGGCCATGTTAATTACAAAACGTTATGAAAACTGATTAACTTAGAAGTTTTGCCAAACTTTGAGTGCAATAAATCAAAGTGTCAAACGTGTGTGGAATCGAAGTATACAATGCATTCTTATAAGTCCGTTGAAAGGAATTCCACTCTCTTAGACTTAATACACACTGATATTTGTGATATGAAGTCAACACCATCACGTGGTGGGAAAAAGTATTTCATTACTTTTATTGATGATTGCACTAGATACTATTATGTCTACTTGCTAAATAGTAAGGATGAAGCAATAGATGCGTTTAGGCAATATAAAACTGAAGTTGAAAATCAGTTAGACAAAAAGATCAAAATGATAAGAAGTGATAGGGGCGGAGAATATGAATCTCCCTTTGAGAAGATATATGTAGAGAATGGAATCATCCATTAAACTACGGCCCCATATTCACCTCAATCTAATGGAATTGCGAAAAGGAAAAATCAAACTTTGAAGAAAATGATGAATGCCTTACTTATAAGTTCTGGTGTACCATAAAACTTGTGGGGGGAGCCTATCCTTACGGCCAACCGTATACTCAATAGAGTTCCCTATAGTAAGACACAATCGATTCCTTATGAAAAGTGGAAAGGAAGAAAACCAACTTGAAATATTTCAAAGTGTGGGGGTGTCTAGCAAAGGTCCAAGTTCTTGTGCCTAAAAAGGTTAAGATAGGACCTAAGATGGTGGAATGCATGTTCATAGGATATGCTAAAAGTAGTAAAGCATGTCGTTTTTGGTTCATAAATCCGAACATTCGGATATAAATGAAAATACGGTAATTGAGTCAGATAATGCTGAATTCTTTAAAAACATTTACCCATATAAACTTAGACATGAACAGTCTAGTGGATGATCTAAACGACCTCGAGATGAACCAAGTGAGAATGTACATAATGAAGAAAATCCAAGACGCAGTACACATCAAAGAACGTCAACTTCGTTTGGATCGGATTTTGAAATATTTCTCTTAGAAAATGAGCCTTAAACGTTTAAAGAAGCGATGTCATCGTCAGACTCATCCTTTTGGAAAGAGACAGTCAATAGTGAGATTGATTCAATCTTAAGCAACCGTACATGGGAATTGGTTGATATTTCTCCCGAAAATAAACCGTTAGGTTCTAAATGGATCTTCAAAAGAAAAATGAAAGCAGATGGCACTATTGACAAATACAAGGCAAGACTTGTAGTAAAAGGCTTCAAACAAAAAGAAGTCCTTGATTACTTTGATACATACTCGCCAGTAACAAGGATAACATCGATTCGAATGTTAATTGCCTTGGTTGTGGTATATGGTCTTGAAATCCATCAAATGGATGTGAAAACCGCTTTCCTAAATGGAGAATTGGAGGAAGAAATATACATGGAACAACCAGAGGGTCTTATGGTTCCAGAAAAGGAAAATAAGGTATGTAAACTTATTAAGTTATTGTATGGACTAAAGCAAGCACCTAAACAATGGCATGCAAAGTTTGACCAAACCATGTTGGCAAACGGATTCAAAATAAATGAATGTGATAAATGTGTTTATATTAAAGACACTCCAAATCACCAAGTCATTATTTGTTTATATGTGGATGATATGTTAATCATCAGTAGAGACATTTCTGACATAAATGCAACAAAACGAATGCTCGAGATCAAGTTTGATATAAAAGACCTTGGAGTTGTGGATGTGATCTTAGGTATAAGAATCCATAGAACTCCACAAGGGTTGACATTGTCACAGTCTCATTATATCAAAAAGGTACTTGACAAATTCAAGTATATAGAATTCGATATTGCCAAGACTCCATTGAATGCGATCTTTGCACTTCGAAAGAATGAAGGTGAAAGTGACTCACAATTGGAGTACACAAGAGTATTGGGATATTTAATGTATATAATGAACTGTACACGACCAGACATAGCATGTGCTATCAGTAAATTGAGTCGGTACACGAGTAATCCCAACAAAACTCATTGGATGGCATTGAAAAGAGTTTTGGGGTATCTTAAATACACTCAATATTATGCTTTGCATTATAATAAATATCTTGTGGTACTTGAAGGATATAGTGATGCAAATTGGATCATCGGATCGAACGAAGTAAAATCCATAAGTGGATATGTATTTACTATCGGTGGAGGAGCAGTCTCTTGGAAATCATCCAAACAGACTTGTATTGCTCGCTCTACAATGGAATCTGAATTTATCACATTGGATAAAGCCAATGAAGAAGCAGAATGGCTCTGGAATTTCTTAGAAGATATTCCGTATTGGTCCAAGCCAGTGGAACCAGTATGTATACACTGTGATAGCCAAACGGCTATAGGTAGGGCAGGGAGCATGATGTACAATGGTATATCTCGTCACATACGCCGGAGACACAATACCGTTAGGGAACTTCTCTCTAGTGGAATTATCACTGTTGACTATGTAAAGTCAAAGGATAATGTGTCGGATCCACTTACAAAAGGCCTATCTAGAGAAGGAGTGGAAAAGACATCCAAGGGAATGGGTTTAAGGCCTAGGACAAGTCAGCATGACGGTAACTCTACCTAACAGACTGGAGATCCCAAGAGCTAGGTTCAAGGAGATCAAACAAAGTTGTGTCTGACAGGTTCAACATTGTCAATTACCCAACCCATTCTCATGCTGTAGGCAATGTATAGTAAACAAGGATAAGACTTAAGTTGAAAAGTCTTTTAAAGATTATCTAAATTTGGCAGATTTGACCAAATAATTTAATCTATAGGATTGAACGTTTAGAAATCACCTATGTGAGGGCGAAGTGGAAGCCGTTTCAAGGAGAATGTTAGTAAAGGCCTATTCTCTAAGCTCTCATGAAACCGGGACGTGTTCATGGCTGAAAAGAATAAAACCGTGAGAACCATAAACGTTAAAAGACTGGTTCTGTGACATGTATTGTCTAGGTGTACATTAAAGCTCGACGGTTTAAACATATCAATTCTACTGATTGACCGAGTGCATCCGATGCATGTTCACTATGAAAAGTTCAAAGGAAAACCCGCTTATCCAGATGCAATCAGTCTTTGCTTGATGATCACATACTTATCCATAAAACTTTTAAGAAAAATAGCCATTCCCCATTCATGTGGAGGATTGTTGGGTTCATAGTATATGAAAAAAATGTGAATGGATAAATGGAGAGTAGTAAAATGGTGGAGGGAAGGAGACACTAAAATGAAAAGTGTACTCCCAAATTAGAAAGTTTACTCTTTCTCCAACATTGGTGGAAGAAAAGAACTTGAAAATATTTATAATCAAGAACACTTACTCCACATGATAAGTGAGGCAAGAAATAAGAGATGCCTCGCGCCGTCGTCATCGCTCGCTCGGCTCGAATTTGAATTTGTATTTGGATTTGGAAAATGATCGATCGATGAGATCTATCTTTTTGGATAAACTTTATTTGATAAAATCTGATCAATGACCTGTTTCTGTTTCGACTGAACTGATGCAGATTTTCGAAATAATGTTTCCTGAACTAATACATTGGTTCGAACAGATGCAATTCTTCAACGAAGTGATGCACTGTTTCGAACTGGTACACTGTTTCGTGAAATGGTATACTATTTCAACCAAAATACTGCACTGTTTTGGGTAAACAGACATGCATTTTCAGAAAAATCACACCTCTAAATTGAACCACTGCCACCTTTTCAAAGAGGCGTGTTATGGCTATATAAACCTGGTTTCATTCACAGGTTTTGATATGAACGAAAATTTCAAAATAAAAACACTCTTCTTGCCTTAAAAATATTCTGTGTGATCACTCAAAACGTTCAGTGAGTTCGAAGATATTCCAGTTGTTTGAGGTACCGCTACAGTTGGTTTGTTTGGCCATTTTATCCTAGGAGGAAAATTCCACAACCTCGGGTACAATGAGGGGAATTATTTCCTTAAGGAAAGTCCGTGAATTCGGGCGACTTGGCCATTTCTGTTTCATCTTTATTTTTGAAAATAAAATACACCTCTTATAAAGATCACTTTGATCTTGGGTAGAGGGTATTTTCTGTACTTCATTACGTTCTTGTTCTTAAACTTGAACTAGTTGAAGTGGTTGTTTCTAGTATACAGATTTTTGTACCCGTATAAGGAAGAATAACAGGATATACAAAAAATATATGATTCGGTAGAGTGGATTTACATAAAACAAATCATGGTAGGGTTGGAATTTCTCTACTAAGTTTATCACCTAAATAATGACCTGTGTTGAGACTGTTATTTAATTACTATCATTAGAGAAGCCACAAAACTTTTTGGTACAACTAAAGGATTGAGGCAGGATGATCCTATATCGCCTTACCTCTTTTGTAATAGCCATCTCAACAAGAGTTTAAGTACCTTGACAGAAATCAAGCAGTACAAATTCTATCCCATGTGTCATCAACTAAAGATAACTCATTTATCTTTTGTAGATGATGTATTACTATTTGTCAGGGGTGATGAACAACCCATGCAAGTGCTATGATCAATTTACCAAGTTTTTAAGAGCCTCTGGATTGCAAGAAAACCTAAATAAAAGTAGTATCTAGTTTGGTGGTGTTACTTCTCAGTCAAGGAAAAAATTATACAACTTTTAGACATTAAGGAAGAGGCTCTTCCATTTAGATATATGGGAGTACCTTCACCTAAAAAAAGTTAAGCAATCTGCTAGTAGCAAACTCTTATTCAGAAGATTGTAGGAAAAATAACACCATGAACAGTGAAGAAACTTTCATATGCTGGCAGGTTACAATTGGTCAAACTAGTGATGTTTGAAATTCAATTATATTGGTCCCAACTATTCGTCATCCCGATTAAGGTTATAAAATTATTGAAGCTTATTGTCAATATTATTTGTGGTCTCGTGCTAATGAAATCACCAAGAGAGCTTTGATAGCATGGAGTACAACTTGCTTATCAAAAAAACTACAATAGATACGCACAAGTTTGAAATGAAGAAGTGGAATAAAATAGTAGTAATTAAACTAGGTTTGGACCTTGACTAAAAACAGGATGCCCTCAGGATTAAATGGATTCATGCAATTTGCCTCAAGAAAAGACAAATCACTTAGGTTCCTTTACCTCCGCAAGCTAGATGAATAGTAAAGAAAATCCTGATTGCAGGAGCTATTGTTTGTCAAATCCAGGAGCCAGAAATTAGTGATAAAAGAATGATTTACTACATATATATGCAGTTGTTGAGAGATCATGCTAAAGTAGCCTGAAAGCACTTGGTATGTAAGAACGAGGCCAGACCAAAAATAATGTTTGCATTATGAATTTATCGGCATGGTCATCACAACACCATTGACAAATTGAGAAGATGGGGTGCAGACTTGGATCCTACCTACGTGATGAATGGAGCAATTGAGATAGCCAAAGAACACTTAGTAGTCATTTGGTCATGAAAATAAAATGAAAAATTGGAGTTGAAGTTGTGTTTGTCCATGAATATAAATTGAAGTTTTTTTTTTTTTTTTTATGAGAGAAGTGGAATGAAAAAAAAGTAAAAATTGGTGAAAACTTATTTTTCAACTTTTCAAATACAACTCCAAGTTGTATTTGAAATTTTTATGGCAGAACATCATTTTTTGAAATAAAGTGGAATTTTTTTTTGAAAAAATAGAAAAATTTCTTATGACCAGATGGAGCATTATTTATAGAGTGCTTTTTTGCAAGACAACTTTGAAAGAGGCTCATGGACTAGATACAATGACTGGCTGATTCCAATTTGGATGACTGTCTAATGGGACAGTGGATTCTGAAGGAGACTAAAGGAAGATCATTTAAGGCCCAAGTGTTAAAGTTAGTAGGAAAAAATACATAAATTAGCATACTTAAGTATTAAATTACAAAAAATAGCAACACTTTTATCAAATTACATTTTGTAGCATATGTATTTGTATTTTTGTAGCAACAGTTTGCAAAAATACAAAATACATATCGATCATAAGGGCAGTAAAAATCATATGTATTTGTATTTTTGTAGCAACAGTTTGCAAAAATACAAAATACAACTTGCTATATTATGTAATTATGAAAGTATTGCTATGAAACTCATAATTAAGGGAATAAGTATGCTATATCTGAATTTTGCCCAAGCTAATATTCATAGAAACAATTTAGGGTGAATCTAAAAAATAGATCCAAATTGGGTGGCTTTCAAATTTTAGCCTCAAATAAAAAAGCTTTCTTATAATAGCCTTTACCTATTAACTAATATTCTTTTGGAAAAAATTGCCCTTGATCAATGGAGTAAATTATATAAATGATCCTCATAATGGATAACAACTCCATATTTATATCTTTCAACTTTTATTTTTTTCTCTTTTTAATTTTACTTTGATTTTTATTTTTTATTTTTTATTTTCTCTTTGTATTTTTAATTTTCTCAACCATTACTTTTTTCCTTTTTTCCTCTCAACTTCTTTTTTTTTTCTTTTTTCTTTTGTATTATTTTTATTTTTTATTTCCTCTTTTTTTGTTCTTTTTAGTTTTTCTCTACTCTTACTTTTTTTCTTTACACCTTTCAATGTCTACTTTTATTAAAAAAATACTTTTTTTCTTTGATTTTTTTCTTTTTAAATTTTTCTCGACCTTTATTTTTATTTAATATTTTTTTTATTTTTATCAACCTTTATTTTTTTCCTATTCTCTCTCAACTTCTACATTTTCTTTTATTTTTGCTTTTTAAACATTTTTCTTCATTTTCCGTAAATTTTTATTATTTTTGTTCTTTTCTTCGATTTTTTCCATTCAAGTTACATCTCATGAGAAAGAGTTAACACTATCACATTATAAAGGCAAGACTTATGACTTTCAAACAATAAGCTAGGTTTCATGGGCAAGAGTTGACACTACTACATTGTAGAGGCAAGACTTATGACTTTTAGACAACGAGTTATGTTTCATGGGCAAGAGTCAACACTACCACATTGTATTTTGATTTTTGAGATGTTTTATAACTCTTACCTTAGAGGAAAGACTTAGCTCGGGGACTTTCAAACAACAAATTATACCCCATGGGCAAGAGTTGACGCTACCACGTTATGTTTTCATTTTTGAGATGTTCTACAACTATTGCCTTAGAGGCAAGACTTAACTCATGGACTTTCAAACAACAAGTTATATTTCATGGGCAAGAGTCGACACTATCAAATTGTATTTTGATTTGTGAGATGTTTTACAACTATTGTCTTATAGG
The DNA here is from genome assembly GCA_030864215.1 of Capsicum pubescens. Taxonomy (NCBI): domain Eukaryota; kingdom Viridiplantae; phylum Streptophyta; class Magnoliopsida; order Solanales; family Solanaceae; genus Capsicum; species Capsicum pubescens. Next base: position 83,230,758 of record CM061544.1, on the reverse strand, counting down.
CAAGACTTAGCTTAGGGACTTTCAAACAATAAATTATGCCCCACGGGTAAGAGTTGACTACCACGTTATGTTTTCATTTATGAGATGTTCTACAACTATTGCCTTAGAGGCAAGACTTAGCTCAAGAACTTTCAAACAATAAATTATGCCCCACAGACAAGAGTTGACTCTACCACGTTATATTTTCATTTATGAGATGTTCTACAACTATTGTCTTAGAGGCAAGACTTAGCTCAAGAACTTTCAAACAATAAATTATGCCTCACAGGTAAGAGTTGACTCTACCACATTATATTTTCATTTATGAGATGTTCTACAACTCTTGCCTTAGAGGCAAGACTTGACTCAAGGACTTTAAAACTACAAATTATGCCCCACGGGCAAGAATTAACTCTATCATGTTATATTTTTATTTATGAGATGTTCTACAACTATTGCCTTAGAGGCAAGACTTGGCTCAAGGACTTTCAAACTACAAATTATGCCCCACGGGCAAGAGTTGACTTTACTACTTTATGTTTTCATTTATGAGATGTTCTACAACTATTGCCTTAGAGGCAAGACTTAATTAGGTCAAGGACTTTCAAACTACAAATTATGCCCCACGGGCAAGAGTTGACACTACCACGTTATATTTTCATTTATGAGATGTTCTACAACTCTTGTCTTAGAGACAAGTTTTAATTAGCTCAAGGACTTTCAAACTATAAATTATTCCCCACGGGCAAGAGTTGACTCTACCACGTTATGTTTTCATTTATGAGATGTTCTACAAGTATTGCCTTAGAGGCAAGACTTAGCTCAAGGACTTTCAAACTACAAATTATGTCTCATGGGCAAGAGTTGACACTACCACGTTATGTCTTTATTTATGAGATGCTCTACAACTCTTGCCTTAGAGGCTAAATTTAGTTGAAAGACTTTCAAATTACGAAATATTTTCCACGGGCAAGTGTTGACACTACCACGTTATGTCTTCATTTATGGAATGTTCTACAACTTTTGCCTTAGAGGTGAGACTTAACTCAAGTACTTTCAAATAATAAACTATGTCTCACGGGCAAGCGTTGATACTACCATATTATGCCTTTATTTATGAGATATTCTACAACTCTCGCCTTAGAGACACGACTTATCTCAAGAATTTTCAAAGAACTTTGTAACAACAATTCATGCCCTTAAACTTGCTTTGATGTCAAAAAAAAGATTCCTTTGTGGATTATCCATTTTTTTATTTATTAGAAAAATATTATAGAAGTTGAGAAAAAAGAAAAAAGCGATCAAACAAAATAGAGAAATAAAAAAAGATTGAGAAAAAAAAATAAAGATCAAGAAAAAAGCGAAGAATTAAAAAATTGAGAAAAATAAAAATGAGAGGAAAAATAAAAATAAAATTTGAGAAAAATGAGGAAAAAAAAGAGAACTGAAAAAAGAAAAAAACGATCAAGCAAAATAGAAAAATAAAAAAAAGAGTGAGGAAAAAAAGGCAAGAAAAAAATAAAGGATTAAAAAAATTGAGAAAATAAAAAATGAGAGGAAAAAATAAAAATAAAGTTTGAGAAAAATGAGGGAAAAAAAAGAGAACTGATAAAAATAAAAAATAAAATAAAAATAAAGGTTAAAGACAAATGAATTAAAAAAAGAAAAAAAAATAGATAATTCTTGAGAAAAAAGAAAAAAGAGAAAAAAATAAAGGTTGAGAGAAATGAATTAAAACATGAAAATAAAATTAAAGAAAAAAATAAAAAGTGAAAACAATAAAAAATAGAATAATAAAATTAAAGGGAAAAATAAAAAACTGAAAATAATAAAAAATAAAAAAATAAAATTAAAGAAAATAATAAAAAATAAAATTTGGGAGACAAATAAGTATGAAAAGTTTAAAAAATATATTTGAGGTGTAGAGGGGAAAATGGTACTTGTACTATACTTTAAAAGTAAGGAAGGTTATTTTTTAAAGACATTTCTTATTGAGGTCAAATATCTAAAGTCACTCATATTTGATTCTATGACATGCAATTTCCTGAACAATTTACCTCTTCGCCGTAGTGCTTGCTTAGGTTCTTATTTAATGATTTGACTGGTTCTTGCTTAGGTTGTTTTCTTTTACATTCTATTTTTATTTGTTTATCTTATTTTTCTTTTAGTCAGACATATTTAAAAATTACTAATAAAAAATTATAAATCATAATAGTTAACAACTTAAAATACATATAACTTCTTTGGTTGGCTATAGAAATTTTGTCGGTGTCACATACATTGAGATAAGAAAAGTAACATGTATTATTTGAAAATGACGTAAATAATATTATAAATCACAATAATGAATAACTGAAAAATATTTAAAAGACATAAGAATATTGCCTCTCTAAATTTCATCTGTGCCACATGAATTAGGACGGAGGGAGTAATATATATTATCTTAATTATGTAAAAGATACTATAAATCACAATGATTAACAATTTATAACAGTTTTAAAAACTATAGCAAAATTTTTTATTGACTTCCTAAATTTCACGGGTGTCGCATAAATTAGAACAGAAAAAATAATATATATTGGGCTTGTACTGGCATAGACCCTTATATATAGTAATATAACAATAATGAATATATTATAGCTATTTTTTAGTGGGACATCTGTTTGGTTCAATTAGTGTGAATGAAAAATGGAGGGACACAATCTTTTAAGGAAAAGACACATTATTTTGGAAAAGGAGTGACTGTTCGAATAGTTGTGTCTGTTCAGAAAAAAGACACAATGTTTCGAATGAACAGACATGACTCTTCCAAAGGATACACCTTTTCGGATGAACCATTGCCACCTTTCGGAAGGGGCACTTTATGGCTATATAAACCTGTATTTTTTTCATAGGTTTAGGATGAAAAATTTCTGCATAAGAAAAATATTCTCTTGCTTCTAAAAACTATGTGTGATCATCTCTCGTTGAGTGAGTTCGAAGAAAACCAGAAAGTTTGAGGTACCGCTACATTCTGGTTGTGAAGCCATTTTATCCTAGGAGGATAATTCCGCAACCTCGGGTACTTGAGGGGAATTATTTTCTTAAGGACACTCCGTGAATTTGGAGGACTTGACTTTTTTCTGCTTCATCTATTTTTCTTTAAGAAACTGAAAACATACTTCTTTGAAAGATCATTTTGATCTTGTGTTGAAGGTTTTGGACAACTTCATAAGTGTTCTTGAATTATTCTTGAACCTGTGTTGAAGTTGTTGTGTGCCTAAGTACAGATTCTTGTACCCGAAAACGAGAAAAACAACATTCTTAAGGAAGTAATTTACTAATCTGTATTGTTTCATTTACTGTTTTTTCAATAGATAGTCGAACTTCATATTGACAGTTCTTCAACTTTTTGAACTTGTGTTTGAAGTTCTTGAAACTTCATTTTGATAGTTCATAAGTTGGTTGAACTTGTGTTGAAGCTCTTAACATTTGGTTTTGCTATTTTCCAGAAAATAGTTTGAACTTCATTTTGTTGATGTTCATAAGTTGGGTTGAACTTATTGTTAAAAGTTCAAAGTTATAAATACAGAGTCAAAACTTTATTTGATTGTTCAGATATTAATTTGAACATGTGTTTGAAGTTATTATTGAAAAATACAGATTTATCAAAATTGAGAAAAACAACAACATTAAGAAAAGTATAAAAATATTTATTTTTGTGCTTGTTTGGTTAAAGAAAAAAATTATCGCCATTTATAAATCAAGTATTTGGTTAATCTGTATTGGGTCTTATTTTGTGGAGACTAAAATCTTTTGATTTCTACTCCCTTGATTAGAAGAATATTAAAACTTCATCGAGAAATCAGTATGAGAATTTGGTTCGAAGAATATAAAAGCTTCACTGATTCATTAAGATCTCTGTATTGATTTCTGGAGTTTAAAATCTGTGGAATTTCACTCTGTTTGAATTTGATTATGATTTGAAGTCATAAAAACTTCATCATGTTTCATAGTCTATTCGGTTGATGATTTGAAGATATAAAAACTTCATCACTTACTAGAAACAAGTTGACTAAAGATTAAATTCTTTATTGTTAGTATTCTGAAATACTAAAGAGTATGTCAAAGATTGACAAGAAAATGACGAATGAAACTGAACAATAAATTAATTTGGTTGTGAATGGTGTTGTCCTAATTACTACCAATGTTGCGTCATTAAGTCGTTCAGGTATTGCTCTAGCAATGAAAATGACAAAGAAATAGAAAAATATTTTGGTGTGAACTTCAAAGAATGATAGCAATGACGTCATTTTGACTGGCCAAACTTGCAATGCACATGTTCACAAGTATAGATCCTCATATTCTTAAGATAATAATAATAATGATTGGAAATCAATTGTCTGATTTGAAAGATCTTATGAGCCATTCCAAGATAGACGAGGATAATGAGTTGAATGAAAAAATCATCAATGATGGTTGCAAATCCTGTTAAGGATGATGCTCCAAATAATAAGAAGATGAAGAAGTCTCTGGACAAGAAAAGAGATTAGATAAACATGTTGCAAACAACTAGAAAGATTGAAAATCTATGTGATATGATCACTGAAAACAATCTAGTTGGATATCCAAATGAATGGTAGTTTAATTTAGGAGCCACTAGACATGTTTGAGCGGACAAAGGAGCTTTTACTACTTATGATTCCGTTGGTCTCAAAGAAGTGATCTTCATGGAAAATAAAACAACAACCAAGGTTGAAGAAAGTGGAAAGATGTTCCTAAAAGTGACTTCCGACAAGGTATTGACTCTCAACAATGTTATCCATGTTCCTACTATTAGGAAAAATTTAGTGTCGACAACACTTCTCATTAAAAATAGGTTTAAGTGTGTGTTTGTTTTGAAAAAAATTGTAATAAGCAAGAATGAAACATATGTAGGAAAGGGCTACCTCAATGATGGTCTTTTCAAACTTTATGTAATGGTTGTTGAAATGAAGAAAGTTGAGGCTTATTTTTACTTGCTAGAGTCAAATGATTTGTGGCATAGTCGTTTAGGACATGTCAACAACAAAACCTTGAAAAAAACTGACTAAATTAAAAGTTTTTCCAAACTTTAAGTGCAATAAATAAAAATGTCAAATTTGTGTGGAATCAAAGTATGCTAAGCATCCGTATAAGTTTGTTAAAAGGAAATCAAATCCCTTAGACTTAATCCACACAGACATTTGTAATATGAAGTCAACACCATCTCGTGGTGGAAAAAAGTATTTTATAACTTTTATTGATGATTGCACTAGATAATGTTATGTCTATTTGCTAAACAGTAAGGATGAAATAATAGATGCGTTTAGGCAATGTAAAATAGAAGTTGAAAATCAGTTAGAGAAAAAGATCAAAATGATAAGAAGTGATAGGGGCGGAGAATATGAATATCCCTTTGCACAAATATGTGTAGAGTATAGAATTGTCCATCAAACTACCGCCCTGTATTCACCTCAGTCTAATGATATTGCGGAAAGAAAAAATCGAACCTTGAAGGAAATGATGAATGCCTTGCTAATAAGTTTAGGTTTACAGTAAAACTTGTGGGGGGAAGCTATCCTTATAGATAACCGAATACTCAATAGAGTGCCCCATAGCAAGACACAATCAATTCCATATGAAAAATGGAAAAAAGAAAATCCAGCTTAAAATATTTCAAAGTGTGAGGGTATCTAGCGCAGGTCCAAGTTCCTATGCCTAAAAGAGTAAGGATAGGACCAAAGACGGTGGACAGTGTGTTCATAGGATATCCTAAAAGCAGTAAAACATGTCGATTTTTGATTCATACATTCGAACATTCGAATATAAATGAAAATATGGTAATTAAATAAGATAATGCTGAATTTTTTGAACATATTTATTCATATAAAACTAGACATAAACAATCTAGTGGGGGGTCTAAACGACTTCGAGATAAACCAAGTGAGGATGTACATAATGATGAGAATCCAAGACGTAGTACATGTCAAAGAAAGTCAACTTCATTTGGATCGGATTTCGTAACATTTCTCTTAGAAAATGAGCCTCAAACGTTTAGGGAAGCGATGTCATCGTTAGACTCATCCCTTTGGAAAGAGGCAGTCAATAGTGAGATTGATTCAATCTTAAGCAACCATACGTTGGAGTTGGTTGATCTTCCTCTAGGAAATAAACCTTTTGGTTCTAAAAGTATCTTTAAAAAGAAAATGAAAGTTGATGGTACGATTGACAAATATAAGGCAAGACTTATTGTAAAAGGCTTTAAAAAAAATAAAGGCCTTGATTACTATGATACATACTCGCCTGTAATGAGGATAACATTAATTCGGATGTTAATTGCCTTGGTGGCGGTATATGGTCTTGAAATCCATCAAATGGATGTAAAAATAACATTCCTAAATGGAGAACTGGAGGAATAAATTTACATGAAATAGCTTGAGGGTTTTGTGGTTCTAGAAAAAGAAAATAAGGTGTGTAAACTTGTTAAGTCAATGGCATGCGAAGTTTGACCAAACCATGTTGGCAAACGAATTCAAGATAATTGAATGTGATAAATGTGTTTACATCAAAGACACTCCAAATCACCAAGTCATTGTTTGTTTGTATGTTGATGATATGTTGATCATCGTAGAGACATTTCTGACATAAATGCTACGAAATGACTGCTCGAGAGCACGTTTGATATGAAAGACCTTGGAGTTGCGGATATGATCTTAGGAATAAGAATCCATAAAACTCCCTAAGGGTTGGCATTGTCACAGTCTCATTGCATTAAAAAGTTACTTGATAAATTCAAGTATTTGGAATTTGGTATTGCCAAGACTCCATTGGACGTGAGCTTTGCACTTCAAAAGAATGAAGGTGAAAGTGACTCACAGTTGGAGTACACAAGAGTGTTGGGATGTTTAATGTATATCATGAATTGTACACGACCAGACATAGCATGTGCTATTAGTAAGTTGAGTCGGTACACGAGTAATCCTAATAAAACTCATTGGATGACAATGCAAAGAGTTTTGGGGTATCTTAAATACATTATGCTTTGCATTATAATAAATATCCCACTGTACTTGAAGGATATAGTGATGCAGATTGATTCACCGGATCGAATGAAGTAAAATCCATGAGTGGATATGTATTTACTATAGGTGGAGGAACAGTCTCTTGAAAATCATCCAAACCGATATGCATTGCTCGCTCTACAATGAAATCTGAGTTTATTAAATTAGATAAAGTTGATGAAGAAGCAGAATGACTCTGAAATTTCTTGGAAGATATTCCTTACTGGCCCAAACCAGTGGCACCAGTATGTATACACTGTGATAGCCAAGCAGCAATAGCTAGGGCAGGGAGCATGATGTACAATTGTAAATCTCATCATATAAGACGGAGACATAATATCGTTAGAGAACTTCTCTCTAGTGGAATTATCACTGTTGACTATGTGAAGTTAAAGGATAATGTGTCGGATCTACTTACAAAAGGCCTATCTAGAGAAAGAGTTGAGAGGACATCTAAGGTAATGGGTTTATGACCTAGGATAATTCAGCATGGTGGTAACTCTACCTAGCTGATAAGAGATCCCAAGAGCTAGGTTCAAGGAGATCAAACAAAGTTGTGTCTAACAGGTTCAACATTGTGAATATACCCAACCCATTCTCATGATATAAACAATGTTAAGTAAACAAGGATAAGACTTATGGTGTGAAGTCTTTTAATGATTATCTAAATTTGACAGATTTGACCAAATAGTTTAATCTACAGGATTGAACGTTTATAAATCACCTATGTGAGGGCAAAGTAAAAGCCGTTTCAAGGAGAATGTTAGTAAAGGCATATTCTCTAAGATCTCATGAGATCGGGACATGTTCAAGGATGAAATGAACAAAACCGTGAGAACCATAAACGGTAAAAGGCTGGTTGTGTGACATGTATTGTCTAGGTATACATTAAAGCTCGACGGTTCAAAGATATAAAATCTACCAATTGACCGAGTGTATCCGATGCATGTTCACTACGGAAAGTTCAAAGGAAAACGCACTTATCCAGATGCAATCAGTATTTGCTTAATGATCACATACTTGTTCGTAAAATTTTACAAATAATAGCCATTCTCCATTCATGTGGAGGATTGTTGGGTTCAATTGGTGTGAATAGAAAATAGAAGGACACAACCTTTTAAGGAAAAGACACATTATTTTGTAAAAGGAGTGAGTGTTCGAATAGTTGTGTCTGTTCAGAAAAAAGACACAATGTTTTGAATGAGCAGACATGACTCTTCCAAAGGATACACCTTTTCAAATGAACCATTGCCACCTTTCAGAAGGGGCACTTTTTGGCTATATAAACCTGTATTTTTTCCACAGATTTAGGATGAAAAATTTCTACATAATAAAAATATTCTCTTTCTTCTAAAAACTCTGTGTGATCATCTCCCGTTGAGTGAGTTCGAAGAAAACCAGAAAGTTTGAGGTACCGCTACATTCTGGTTGTGAAGCCATTTTATCCTGGGAGAAAAATTCCTCAACCTCGGGTTTTTGAGGGGAATTATTTTCTTAAGGACACTCCGTGAATTTGGAGGACTTGACTTTTTTCTGCTTCATCTATTTTTCTTTAAGAAACTGAAAACATACTTCTTTGAAAGATCATTTTGATCTTGTGTTGAAGGTTTTGGACAACTTCATAAGTGTTATTGAATTATTCTTGAACTTGTGTTGAAGTTGTTGTGTGCCTAAATACAGATTCTTGTACCCGAAAAAAAGAAAAACAACAACATCAATATTATACCAAGTTCTTTTCCTCAATAATGGCAAATTATTTATTACCATGCCAATTGGTAGTACATACCTTTTAATATTTTAATTACACAGGATGATGGTGATATTTTATTGGATCAATATCAAAAGCCCTCCAACATATATATATATATATATATATATATATATATTATAATGACCCTTGTACTGGTTTTTTGGATTTTCTATATTTGTCCATTTTTCCCCTTTTCTTAGTTGATTTATCTGATTTATGAGTTGTACAGGGTGGTTGAGATGGTCCCCGATGCATTCGGAAGTGTTATATATCCACTTGTGGTTTTGAACCTCCTTAAGGAGATTAGTTTGATTTCGATCAATAATTTGTGACTCGAGCATTAGATAATGATTCTGATGGTTTCATTAGCTCCAAAATATCGATTTTGAGTTAGTAGCATAGTTAGTTCAAATTTTGAGTCTTTATTGTTCATTTTGACCCTTTATATGAAAACTGGTTAAATTTGGCCTAAAGAGGTTCCGAGGTTTAATTTGTCGAAAATATATTTCTTAAAAAGGAAAAAATTCAACGTTGTCATTGGATATGAAACGTTAAAAATATCCTAGTAACATAATTTGTTTGTCTTCAGAAATTTTTAATGAATTTCGAGGATTTGATAAAAAAACTTGACATTTTTGATAAGTTATTGGTGCTGGGCATCAGTTGGTGTATCCACTTAAGATGCCAATTGACCGCTAAAGAGGAAACCGCAAAGCAACCAAAGGGCCGCTTTAGCAGCCAACCGATGTTAGCCTCAGTCAGTTAAGTGCACCGCTTAGTGCTTTAGCGGAGGTCGTGTAAGAGACAATGGATCACTTAAGTGAGGGTCGGCCTTATGTGGACTGGTCGCTTTAGTGATGCCATAGTTGTTTTAAGAGGTGGTCACTTAAATGATCCTTTAGCCGCTTATGTGGCTATTGCTGGAATCGTATATATATAATCCAATTTCATGATTTTCCTTAATTTTTTGACCTCCAAGCTCCGGGAAAGATACTTTTACTTGAATTTCTTCATCATTTTTTTGTGAGTAACCTCTAAACTCATCATTTCATTATTGTCTATTGATTTCATCTTCAAAACAAATTCAAATTCTTATTTTAAATATGGATTTGGGGGAGAAGTAGGGGATTCTATTGATAAAGCTTAAAAATGATTTATCTTTAATTGGAACCTCATTTTAACTTGATTTTGCATGAATTTTCAACTATAGACTCATACGACCTTGAAAAATGTATTTCTAAAATAAAATTCTGATTTTACCCTTGTGTTTTTAGAAATAATTTCAAAGCGGATTTTCAGTCCGAAATAAATATTGTCGATATGAATATTGTTGGATTTCTTTTGACTTGTAGATATCATATTTGATTATATTACATTTTCAGGGGAGTAAAAATCCTATGCATAGTGATAAAAGTGTAAGACCTCCAACTTAAATTTTGGATAGGTTTCGTGTTGATTAGAGAGAGTCGAGCTTCCGATTGAGGCTTTGAACGATGCTTGAGCTTGTAGATCTTTTTGTAAGACAAGTTGAGATGTACCTTAACTTTTTTCGAAGTGTTCATATGACGTACATTTTTTTCTTGTGTTTTGTGAATTGATTAGGATTAAGGGTCCCACTTAGGTGGTATGGTGAGCATTTCTGTGGGTATCAGAGTCTTTGATGAATTATAGTTTTATAATTGCTTAACTTTTCTAGACTTACTACTTGAGGGTATGCTTAAAATAAGTTGTAGATAGTTGACTTAATAATCTTGAATAAATTGAAGTGGGTACCTATTTTAGAGCTTGACTGACGTTTAGTGAATTTTATTGTGATGATAGGGCTTAGTAACCTTGTATGGAATAAATATATTACTATTGTTAGTAATGGATTGATTGGGGTTTAGAGACCACTTAGTGTATACATGGACTTGTAATAGTCAATGCAATTATCGAGGTTTAGTATCTTTCATTAGCGCATGTTGTTATCTAGCATAGTTTTTTCCGTAATGTAGGCTAATGATATAATCTTTGGAAAAGATGAGCTTATTATATGGAACAAGCTAGGTTTTTGTAGTTTTGTGATTTTTTATTATTGAGATTATTGTTATTTTTCAATGTTGCCGTGTGGGGGCTTATGTGGACCTTATTATTGACTTGAGAGAAATTATTTATTATTGTGATGCCTTAGTAAGGTCTTGAATTAATATTGCTAGCCTTGGTTGAGCATTAAATTGCCATTTATATTATTGTGTCACTAAGTGGGGCTTGACTTATCATCACAAGCCTTATTTGTGCATTTAATTATCATTTATATTATTGTGTCGCCGAGTGGGGCTTGACTTATTATCACAAGTCTTATTTATGCATTAAATTGCCTTTTTATATTGATGATACCTGAGTGAGAGGTTTGAAATAATATTATTGATGTCTCATATGACTATTTAATTTATTGGTGACCATCGAGGGATGATATCATGAATTGTTGACACTTGAGTTGATTATGAGCTCACTTTTACATGTATTGAATAAATTACCAGTTTCATACAGATTGATTGCGAGCCTTACATCTTTATTTCATATATACATATTCATGAGACATTGATACCATTAAGAAACATTGATTATGAAAGAAAGTGAGACACTTTTAAAAATGCCTAGACTGAGGAATGTCTCAAACGGGTTGAATGAGATATGATAAACACTTATAAATCTTGAACTGTGAACATTAGTCGGAAAGGTAGATTGAGATTATGACCCAAAAATGAGGGTCATGATGGAACTTGTTGCGGCATAACTTGACAAGTAAGCCTATCACCCAAATTGATACAAGAAGGAAAAAGAAAAGGACTGAAATGCTCAAGGTAAGGCTTAGTAATCACAACAATGCAGAAAGAACTTATTCAAAATATCAATCATGCCCAAAACCAGGTGTTAATAGTGTAAGAACTACAAATACAATCCATGAGTCAAATACATTAGAAAAAATAACCACAAAGAAAAAATCTCTGTCTCCGAATACTAATAAAGACATAACTACTATAGAAAGATAGAGGTGAACTCCAGACGCATGAATGTTCAACCGCTACCTTGGAAGCTCCAACAATCGCCCAAGTCAAGTACGTTGAGGTGCACTCGATCTAGGACCTGCACTGAAAGTGCACAGTAGGCATGAGTACGGTTTAATTGTACTCAGTAGGTATCATAGGACGACCAAGCAAAGTAGTAAATAAAGCATACAAAGTATACACTAAGGGCACGTCACCTGCAATTAGAAATTGTCCCACAATGATAGACCACACCGCTTGCACTAACAGATCTAATATATCACATATATTGCAACATCACAACCAGATAAAACACAAGTATGCATTATATCATATATAAGTAGAACAAGGGAGAACATCATATACAAGATCATCAAATGCAAGTAAAAGAAGATAAGACAATTACATAAATGGCAAGTCAATATGGCAATACAACACAATATAAATACAATAAAGTAAGTGCAATGTATATGATGATGATGATGCACGAGGTCGTCACACAACCTCCGGAATCGTCGCACAATCCCCGTACACACTTATAGAGGCAAGCCTCCCAACGCAGGACCCATGGGGGGTTCGTCAACCAGTATACAATCTATATATATCATATCTCATCCCCGGCACATCCCTCGAGAAGGGTTTTATAAGGTGTTATAATATCTCTTCCTCGACACTTCCCTCGGGGAGGGTTTTATAAAAGGTATTGTCAGTAATTTTTAGATGTTTCCACGGTGGTATCAATGTTTCATGAATGAGTATGATATAAGGATGTAATGCTCACAACCAATCCTAATGATATATTTCCAAAACGAACCATAATAATATATTTTTAAAACTACGTGAGTCAATATCCACTCATTATTCTTGTTTCATTCATTAATTTCCACATGTCTCATGTAACAACAAGTATGAATAGATCACAATACACCAATGGTACCATATTAGGCATTTCAAAAACACAATATAATTATTCACATATATTCAAGGCTATCAACATCACATAGGACCCCACACGATCACACATATCACATAACATCACAAATTCAACAATTACATTACATATAGGCCCCCACACGGGCACAACACATAGACAGGAATTTTTCAAGATTAGTTCCTACCCTTAACATGAATTTTATACCATCATTTACTATCCAACCAAGTCTGAAAGAGTTAAGTCATAACCTACCTCAAAAGCCGAAACCAGTCCGCTACACTTTGAACCCACGACTTTGCTTTTCACGAACAATCTCAAACTCGACTAACAATATCAATTATGGAATCTGCGCATCAAAATAAAACCAACGACACTCATATTGACTACTTTTGATTTGGGGTCAAAACTAACCCCCGAAATGAATTTTCGAAAAAGAAGGCAAAAATCAAAACTTTACTTCAAAAATATGTTTTTCACATTTTTAGGAATCTACAGCTGAAAAATCAAGTCAAATTGAGTAAAAAAATAAGGTTCAAATTGAAGAAAAATTATTTTCAAGTTTTACCAGGTAAAATTTGAAAAATTCGGGTTAAAATCAAGAATCGAAGTTGTTTTGAAGGTTAAATTAATAAAAAATAGTAATTATAAGATAAAAATACTATTCAAGTGAAAAGGGTGAAATTGGGGTTTAAAATCAAGCCTTAAGATTTTTGGAATTTTAAAAAATTAATCAAGAAATTATAGTAGAAAATGATGAAATCTCACCTTAAATCCGTAATAGAATCAAGAAATAAGTATTCATCTAGTTTTCCAAGCTCCCAAAAACTTTACTTTTAAGCTCCCACACTATTTTAGGGTTCAACTCTCAAGAGGCAAGAAGAAAAATGAGCAAAATGGCCAAAAAAGAGGGGAAAATCTGTAATTTATAGCAGAAAATCTGCTATAGCAACAATTTTTTTAAAAGTCAATTCGGACTTCGACGGGGTGCTCGGAATTCGTTTGGAGTCCGATATATGCAAACAAACTATGCAACCATACTAAATTCGATGTTACAGATGCGTTGGTGAAGTTGATTTTTTTAAAAAAATATCATTTTCAAAAAGTTAACCTCCGAAATTCGAAATCACAATTTTTTAAACCGAGGGTCGAAATGAGATTTAAAAAATATAAAATTATACAAAACATGTTACACCCTAAAATCGACATTTCGGATCTGCTGGCGAAGTTTTATTTTCCATCTGAGGTTGTTTCAACCAAATGTGGGTCCCACACCCACATTTTTAAATTTTTAACTTTTCGATCAATAGGTCGAAATGAGCTCGGGTGCGTCAGGACCCAAATCAAAGGTTTACCTAGACTAAAAATTGATATTCAAAAATTATTGGCGCAGTTCGTTCACCCATCCGTTGCACGGATCAAAAGATATCCCCCTAAATTTAAAATAAGGCTCTCAAATCCAAGAAAAACCACAATATTGGATAAATGATACCAAAATGCATCAAAAATCATGCTAATCACTCCCATACCCTAGAAATACCATAATGCAACTATGGAAAGGGGTAAAATAGTCAAATCACACAAAATTACAAATTTAACATATTTCATCAAACTTATAGATAGTTATATCATCCACCACTAAAAATCTAGTTCGTCCTCGAATTAAGGCAAAGAAATACCTAAATCAATGAAAAGCTGAGGATAAGAACTAGACATATCAGACTCAACCTCCTAAGTAGCCTCATCTATAGATCAATGTCACCACTGAACCTTAACCACAGGGATAACTCTAGAGCACAACCACCTAACATCCCTAGCCAAAATAAAGACCGACTTCTCAAAAAAGGACAACCGCTCATCTAACTGAACTGACTCCCAATGAATAACATGATACTCATCAGAAATATAGCGACGAAAAATAGAAACATGAAAAATTGTATGAACAATTGATAGATCAGGAGGCAAAGCCAACTCATAAGCCACATCACCAACAGTTCGAAGAATCTCAAATGGACCAATATACCTGGGGATAAGCTTGCCCCTCTTCCCAAACCTCATCACACCCTTCATGGGTGAAACTCAAAGGAAAAAACGATCACCAAAACCAAATCTCAAGGCACGAAATCTACGATCATCACAACACTTGTGCCTACTCTAAGCCACTCTAATTCTATCCTGAAGGACCCAGACTCTATCGAAATACTCACAAAGCAAGTCCGTACCTCGTGGTCTCACCTCTGAAACATCAAACCAACCCTCTGGGGAGCGAAAACGCCTACCATATAATACCTCAAAAGGAGCTATATCAATACTGGAATGGTAGTTTTTATTATATGCAAACTCTGCTAAAGCCAAATATTTCTCCCACTGGCCACCAAAATACATCACGTATACACGAAGCATATCCTCCAAAACTGGATAGTTTGCTCTAACTGGCCATCAGTCTGGAGGTGAAACGTTGTGCTAAGATAAACCCAAGTACCCAACTCATCCTGAAAAGTCTTCCAAAAGTGAGATGTGACCACAGAACCTTGATCTAAAATAATAGACACTGGCACACCATGCAGACGCACAATCTCACGAATGTAGATACGGGATAGCTTCTCAACATTGAATGAGACCTGAATCGGAATAAAATAAGCTAACTTGGTCAATCAATCCACGATGACCCAAACACTGTTAGAACCACTAGAAGTATGAGGCAACCCAGTCACAAAGTTCATAATAATCCCACTTCTACTCGAGAATGGGTAACCTCTGAAGCAACCCATTGGTCTCATATGCTCAGCCTTCACCTGCTGACAACATAGGAAATAAGCTACAAAATTTGCTACATCTCGCCTCATACCACCCCACCAGTAATGTTGCCTCAAATCATGATACATCTTAGTCACACCTGGATGGATAGAATATCTGGAACAATGGGCCTCCTCCAAGATCAACCTAATCTAATCACCCACTCTTGGCACACAAACTCGGCCCCCAATCCTCAAAACTCCATCTGAATCAAGTGAGGCTTTCTTATCCCCCTTACTCAACACCTTATCTCAAATCACCCTCAATTCAACATTATCAAACTATTGAGCTCAAATCTGCTCCATCAAAGAAGATTTAGCCTCCACAAATTCCAAAATATGCCTAGCTGTCGAAATATCAATCCTAACCATCTGGTTAGCTAAAGACTGAACCTCTAAGGCTAAAGGCCTCTCTTAGGTCAAAAGATATGCCAAGCTACCCATGCTAGTCGACTTCTAGCTTAAGGCATCTGCAACCACATTAGCCTTGCCCAGATGGTAGAGAATAGTCAAGTCATAATCCTTAAGCAACTCAAGCCAACGACGTTGCCTTATATTAAGATCTTGCTAGGTAAAGAAGTACTAAAGCTTACGATGATCTGAGAATATCTCACAATGGACTCTATACAAATAGAGCCTCTACAACTTTAAGGCAAAAACAACTGCGCACAACACCAAATCATACGTAGGATAATTCCACTTATGAGGCTTTAACTGATGAGATGCATATGCAATAACCTTGCCCTCCTACATCAACAAAACACCTAACCTAATACCTAAAGTATAACAAAAGATGATAAAACCCATGCCTTCCTTGGGCAAAGTCAAGATAGGAGTTCAAGTCAACATATCCTTGAGTTTTTGAAAGCTCGTCTCACAAGCATCGGACTAGTGAAAAGAAATCTCCTTCTGAGTCAACTTGGTCAACAGAGCTGCAATAGAAGAGAAACCCTCAACAAAACGCCGATAATAGCCTGCTAAGCCAAGAAAACTCTAAATCTCATTGGGCGAAGTAGTTCTAATCCAATCACGAATCGTGACAATCTTGGATGGATTAACCATAACACTCTCCTTAGTCACCACATTACCTAAGAAAGAACTAGACTCCAACCAAAACTCAAACTTAGAAAACTTGGCATACAACTTCTCATCCCTCAATCTCTAAAGCACAATCCGTAAATTCTCCTCATGCTTAACCTAACTCTTGGAATACACTAAGAAGTCATTTATAAACACAATAATAAAGGAGTCGAGATACGGTCGAAACACCCGATTCATCAACTCCATAAACATAGTAGGGGCATTGGTCAACCCAAAGGACATGAACAAGAACTCATAATAACCATATTGAGTCTGAAAAACTATCTTCGGAATATCCGAAGCTCTAATCCTCAACTAGTGATAGCCGAACCTCATATTAATCTTTGAAAATATTGCAGCACCCTGAAGTTGATCAAACAAATCATCAATGCGATAAAGAGGATACTTATTCTTAACTATCACCTTATTCAACTGTCGATAATCAATACACATCCACATAGACCTATCCTTCTTCTTCTTCACAAATAAGACAGTCGCACCCCTAGGCAAAATACTAGGTCAGATAAATCCTTTATCCAACAACTCATTTAACTTATCCTTCAATTCTTTTAAATCTGTTAGGGCCATCCTATAAGGAGGAATAGAGATGGGCTTGGTTCCCGGCTCAACATCAATAGCAAATCAATAGCTCTATCTGAAGGCATACCAGAAAAGTCCGTAGGGAACACATCCAGAAACTCATAAACAACACAAAAAGAATCCAAGAAAGGAAATGAAATAACACTGGTGTTATGAATATGAGCCAAGTAAGATAAACATCTTATCTCAACCAATTTATGAGCCTGAACATAAGATATAATCCTTTAGAACCTGAATGAAGTGCACCCTTCTAAGATATTCTTGGCATACCCGACGAAGGTAAAGTCACGGTCTAAACAAAATAATTTAAGACGGCATGATAAGGATCCAACTAATCCATACCCAAAATAACATCAAAATTGACCATATCTAACACAAACAAGTCTACCAAAGTCTCATGCCCGACAAAAGTCACAACACAAGATAGGTGTACTCGATCCACCACTAAAAAAAATCACCTACCGGGATAGATACACAAACAGGCATGGTAAGAGGCTCACTAACATAATCAAAATCTGAAGTAAAATACACAAACACATAAGAGAAAGTTGAGTTGGAATCAAATAGTATAGATGCAGGTCTAAAATAAATAGTGATAATACCTGTGATCACAACATCTGAAGCCTTTCGTCTGGTCTAGCTGGTATGGAATAACACTGATCACGACCACCAGCTGGCTGAAAAGCCCTGCGACCTCTACCATGGGCTCTACTACCGCTGCCTCTCATACCTCTGGTAGAACCCTACCTCTCTCAACTGAAATAAAAGTAGCTCTAAAAACACGGATAGGATAATTCTTAGCCACATGGCCAGTCTCATCACATACATAGCAAACTCTAAACTTACCTTAACAGCCACCCTGTATTGCTGAACCAGAAGACCCACGAGAATCTCTAAAATCTCTGCCTCGAAGAGTCTAACCTCTGAACTTAACAAATGGTGAACCCTTTTGGCATCTCCCTGGGATACCTAAGGAATATCCTCTATCACCTTAGCATAATCCACAATACTCTAAAAAGAAGCCTCAAACATAACCATCTGAGATGTGGCTCGCTGAAGAGTATGAGGCATGATAAGTCCAGCTGGTTGATACCCCACCTGAGAAGGTAACATAAATAACGACAGAACTCTTGATCTCGGAACCCCATAGTTAGATGTTGGCACTGAAGGTGGAATAGAACTCAAGGTCTGAGGAGTACCTAATACAGAAGATGGTGCTACAAGAGGATCCATACTAGGGGCTGGAGGAATACCCAACTTAACCAAAGAAGTACCCTCTAGAAACCGCACCAACAACTACTCCAACAATGGGGTAGACGAACTCTGATAAACTGGGGAAGAGATCATACTTATAATAGGCTCAACTCTAGGCTCAGGAAAGAGTCCTTAGCACTACTCCTAGATGGGGCTGATCCATGAGCCCGTCTACTCCCTCGAGTCCGTCCACGACTTGAGGTTCATCCTCTGAAAGAAAGCTTAACATATCTACTTTCGCAGGACCTAGACAACACCATCTCTACAGAAAGAGTGAAACACAACTCAGAACATAAAGTATGAAAGAACTTTATACGATAAGAAATAAAATGAGAGAAGTTTCCCAAAGATGTCTTATAGCCCCTCAAATATGGATACAGACGTCTACGTATTGATCCGCAAAACTTTATTAGACATTTTATTCTTACACCTTTGAGACCAATAAAACCTGGCTGCTCTGATACTAAGTTATCACGACCCAAAAAATAAGGGCCATGGTGACACTTTTCACGGCGTACCTTGACAAGTAAGCCTATCACCCAAACTAATACAAAAAGAAAAAAAGAAAGGACAGAAACACTCAAGGTAAGGCTTCTAGAACAAAGCCGAACCATATAAGTAATCATAATAAGGCAGAAAGAACTTATTCAAAATATCAATCATGCCCAAAACCAGGTGTCAATAGTGTAAGAACTACTAATATAATCCAGGAGTCAAATACATCAGAAAAATAACCACAAGGAAATAATATTTGTCTCTGAATACTACTCTAAACATAACTACTATAGAAATATAGAGGTGAACTCCGAACGCATGAATGTCTAATCGTTACCTTAGAAGCTCCAACAATCGCTTGAGTCAAGCAAGCTGAGGTGCACTCGAGCTAGGACCTGCATCGAAAGGGCGTAGTAGGCATGAATACAGTCCACTTGTACTCAGTAGGTATTATAGGACGACCAAGTAAAGTAGTAAATAAAGCATACAAAATATACACTAAGGGCACGTCACCTGCAATAAAAAATTATTCCACAACGGTAGCCCACACCGCTTGCACTAACAGTTCTAATATATCACATATATTATAACATCACAACCAGATAGAACACAAGTATGGATTATATCATATATAAGTAGAATAAGGGGGAACATGCATGTACAGGATCATCAATTACAAGTATTGGAAAATAAGAAAATGACATAAATGACAAGTTATTATGGCAATACAACACAATATAAACATAATAAAGTAAGTGCAATGTATATGATGATGATGATGATGATGCACGAGGTTGTTGCACAGCCTTCAGGATCGTCACACAATCCTCGTGTATACCTACGGGGGCAAGCCTCACAATGCAAAACCCATGGGGGTTCGTCAACTCATATACATTCCACATATCTCATATCTCCTCCCCGGCACATCCCTCGAGGAGGGTTTTAAAAGGTATTATAATATCTTCTCCTCGGCACTTACCTCGGGGGTGGTTTTATAAAAGATGTTACCAATGTTTCTCAGATTCCACCACGAGGGTACCAATATTTCATGAATGAGTATGATATGGGGATGTAATGCTCACAACCAATCACAAAGATATATTTTCACAACCAACCACAATAATACATTTTCACAACCACATGAGCCAATGTTCACTCATTATTCCCATTTCATTCATGAATTTTCACATGTCTCATATAATAATAAGTATGAATATATCACAATAAATCAATGGTATCACATTAGGCATTTCAATAACACAATACAATTATTCATAAATATTCAAGGCTATTAACATCACAAAGGACCCCACAGGGTCACACATATCACATAACATCACAAATTCAATAATTACATTATATATAGGCCCTCACACGGGCACAACCCATAGATAGTCATTTTTTATAATTAGTTTCCACCTTTAACATGTATTTTGTACCATCATTTACTACTCAACCCAGTCTGAAAGAGTTAAGTCATAACCTACCTCAAAAGTCAAAACCAGTCCGCTACACTTCGAATCCATAATCTTACTTTTCATAAATAATTCCAAACTCCACTAAAAACATCAAACATGAAATCTACGCGTCAAAATAAAATTGACACCTATATTGACTACTTTTGGTTCGGGGTCAAAATGCACCCCCAGAATGAGTTTTTGGAAGAGAAAGGAAAAATCAAGACTTTACTTCAAAATATATTTTTCATATTTTTAGGAAGCTACAGCTGAAAACCCAAGTCAAATTGAGTAAAAAAAACAAGGTTTGAATTAAAGAAAAACTATTTTAAATCTTTATCGGATAAAATCTTTGAAATTCGGGTTAAAAACAAGAATTAGTGTTGTTTTGAAGGTTAAATTGATGAAAAACTAGTGATTACAAGATAAAAATATTATTCAGGTGAAAAGAAGTGAAATTGGGGTTTAAAATCAAGCCTAAGAATTTTGAAGTTTTGAGAAATTAATCAAGAAATTAAAGTAGAAAATGATGATATCTCACCTTAAATCTATAATAGAATCAAGAAATAGGTGTTAATCTAGTTTTTCAAGCTCCCACAAACTTCAGTTTTAAGCTCCCATGCTATTTTAGGGTTTAACTCTCAAGAGGCAAGATGAAAAATGAGCAAAAGGGCCAAAAAAGAGGAGAAAATCTGCAATTTATAGCAGAAAATCTGATATAGCAGCAGTTTTTGAATGTCAATTCGGACTTCGATGGGGTGCTCGAGATTCGTTCAGAGTCTAATATATGCAAACGAACTATGCAACCATACTAAATTTGACATTTCAGATGCATTGGCAAAGTCAAAGTTTTAAAAAATTATCATTTTCACAACGTTAATCCCCGAAACTTGAAATAGCAATTTTCCAAATCGAGAGTCGAAATGAGATTTAAAAGATGTAAAATCACATCTATGTTACCATACTAAATTCGACATTTTGGATCTGCTGACGAAGTCGAATTTTCCATCCGAGGTTATTTCGATCAAATGTAGGTCCCACACCCATATTTTAATTTTTCCAACTTTTCGATCAATAGGTCAAAATGAGTTCGGGTACATCCGTACCCAAATCAAAGGTCTACCTAGATTAAAATTGATATTTCATAGTTGTTGTCATGGTCCATTCAGACATCCGTCGCACGGATCAAAGATATCTCCATAAGTCTAAAAAAAAGGCTCTCGAAGCCATCAAAAACCACAATATCACATAAATAGTATCAAAATACATCAAAAACTATGTCAATCACTTCCACACCCCATAAATACCGTAATACAACTACAGGATGGGGTAAAATAGTTAAATCATATAAAATCATAAATTTTACATATTTCATTAAATTTTTAGATCATTACATAAAGTATATGAGTTGTGAACCCCTTCCCCCCTCCCCCTCCTCAAGTCTTATCTGGGAGAGCTGAGGCTTGGTGGGTGTATACAGAAATTTATTCAATAACTTTAAATCATTCATCATCATCTATCATCATTATTATAATGCATTGTATCACTTGCATTGCATAAAATTTCTTTGGTATGTTCGAATATTGTGTATGAATATTTACTTCTATATTGAATTATAGTGATTGAATATTATTTATGATGTTGCGTATTCTTCATTTATTTCACCATATCACATCATATTATACTACATCGTGATTGATTTGGAGAGTTAGGATATTCATGGGATATGGTGTGTGTTTATGGCTTCATTGGTGAGACATGCAGTGTCGCACCTATTGGTAGCATGATATACTCTTAATTACACACTCTCACTACTTTATCCTAAATTATTAGCTGAACATGATAATTGTGCCTGATATACTGTGTTAATGAGTTTCCCTTATAATGGCTTTCTTCTATCGTTGATCATCGTAATGACTAGTCTTGACTCACTCAAATTATTTATCTTGTATATTAAAACTCCTATGACTGATATATTGAGTCGTCCTAATAGGATAAAGTGAAGTATTCATCAGTTGTAGATCTATTTGTAAAACCATTGGGTAGTTGTAACAGTGATTTTTGCCATCGTTTTGGATTAGGATCAATTATCGATGATGCTTGTTAAGTACATATATTTCATGCTCAATCTTGTTTTTTTTTCTACACTCCATGCAAGTATTTAGTTTAAGTTGTAGATCGTAGATTGCATTCCTTTGATGTTGGAGTTGTGGAGATGGAGGTAGTGGCTGTCAGACTTCAAAGCTTACTGAATCTCTCTTTATTTTTTTATGCGTACTCGCATTTAATATACTTTAACTATTGATATCATTTTGTATTTAGAGAATTTTACTAGTGACAACCAGAAGTGGGATATATCTTTGCATTATTATTTCACCTTTATGTATATTCGGGATTCTTCTTCATCTTTCACTTCTAATTTACTTAATTATTATTTTGAATTAAGATAGGCTTGCCTGTACCAGAGGGTGTAATAGGTATCATCACATACTTTATTTTTTAATTATAACAAATTTATATTTGATCCAGTTTTATTGGTCTTATTAATACAAGCCAAGTATAGTAGAGTCTTGCAGATCAATGTTGAGACGTCCATTATCTATCTTTAAGAGGTTGCATGACTTTAGGAGGAATATATTTCTTCATTCTCTATCGTGCGTACATAGCTTTGTATAACTCAGAATATCTTTTTCACTCTCTCACAGATGGTGAGCACACATTCTTTCTTAGCTAGAGATTCAAAGCCAATGCCTTTAGTGTGTGGTAGAAGCAGGATTTGAGATAGAGAATTGATCAGGATATCTAGACTTGCTACAAGTTAGGTTATAGTTGCCTCTTCGTGTCCTATGATTAATGGTGATGGTAGGTCTAGTGAGTTAGAGGGGGTTGAGTCCAGTGCAGACATCAGTCGTTACCATACTTATGCTTAAAGATTGTTTGATTCGGGTGTTGAGTTTTCTTCAGAGTGTGACTCCTATTTTGGTCAGCCTATTACTTTGAGGCATCAGACTCCAGATAAATATGTGATTACTACAGGTTCTCCTAGTGTTGACAAGTTATTGTCAGGGATTGCTCCACACCAGTTGACCTTATCTTTTATGTCTATGGAGGAACAAAGTAGGTTTGTAGAGTCATGAGTACAGATTCTCCTCGTTTTGATAGAGATCCTAGATTTGATGTTTATATGTTCTTACTTGGTTG
This sequence comes from Capsicum pubescens, assembly GCA_030864215.1. Classification (NCBI taxonomy): domain Eukaryota; kingdom Viridiplantae; phylum Streptophyta; class Magnoliopsida; order Solanales; family Solanaceae; genus Capsicum; species Capsicum pubescens. The sequence goes on along the minus strand of CM061544.1, from coordinate 83,207,129 downwards.
TCGTGAAAGGTCATAGGTTGGGCTTGGGTATTCTAATGGAGTAGACTTCACTTTCTTTCAGTTTTTTGAGTGAGATAAATAATATGATATGATATGATATGATATGATATGATAAAGAGTCGGGTACCATACTAGTACATATGATGTAAGGAGGAGTATAAGAATGGTAAGAGATGATGTACCCAACTTACACGCATACATCCATTTACATATATTGAGTATCATTTGATGAATATATGTGATGACGAATGATTGATGAAAATAATTCAGTATGAAAACCTGTAAAGTGATCTTGTGAGTGTAATTATAAGATGAATTATGATGTGTAGTTTGATTGATATTATTGAATATGAATCTTGTTAAGATTGCATTTGTACATGTTTAACTTGCTTACTGTACATTGTCAAGTTAGTTGATGTATGATTCTTACCAGTACTTATTGATGTACTGATGCTACATGTACTCTTCTATTTGTTAAGTGTAGAACATATTCCAGCGGGATCTTTATCCTAGACAGTAATTCAGTCTCGATTTTGAGGGTAAGCACTATGTCTGAAAAATCCTCAGATCTTTGATGGTTCCAAAGTGTATAATATTTTTGTTGCTAGTACTCTATCATATTCTAGTATAGTTTAAGATATCGTCCCACAGAGATTGGAACCATCTAGACTACAAATTTGTATTGTCTTGATTACTATTTGAGAGAATTAAATCGATGAAATGTGAGTTTTGAATTATAAATTACTTAAAATAAAATAAATCACTTTAAAACTAGATTCATATATATATATATTAAAAGAGTTAGAAATCGATGAATTCACTTGATAATATTATTATAATATAATCTCAGTCTCCACTGTATTTCTCTAAAACATAATTATTCATTATTAAAACAAATATATTTTACTCACTAAGAAATAGATATTTAATTAGCATTCCATGATTTTTTTGGTTTAATTTGTGATTTTTATGAATAACTTCTATCAAAGTCCACAAAGGATGGACCAACCCATCCAAAACAGCCAACAAATACAAATCCAAAAAAAAAATAGATCGGTCCGACAAATGACCCGGTCCAAAAAGAAATAAACATATAGTGAGTAGGGTTTCTATATTGAGCTAAGATTAACTCCATCTCCATTGCCACTCCGCCTAATTCACCATGGTTGCCTTCGAACATCTTCAATTCATACTTCTCCAGTTGTGGGTGATAAACAATGTGCCTTTGGTTGGGTTAAAGTGAATCCTTTTCCAGCTTGCAAGAGTAAGAATCTTCTATCCTTTTGGTGACTTTAGCTAACATTTGTTACATAACCTCTTCTTGATGATGTTCTATCTTTACCTCCAACTGAGTTCTCCAGTGTAAGGGCTCCTTTATTGATTTTTGGTGCTAACAACTTGGGTCTAGTCCTCTAGGATCTAGTGTTTAATCTAGGTAAGATAACTCTCTTATAGTGTTTATGCTTGTTGACGGACCTTACCAATAACCTTTGTCCTCTTGCTTTGCAGTTATAGAAGGGGTGGAGATTGTGAGATGCTCCGACCCACTTGTAATTGGATAGTACCAAGATCCTCAACCGCATACATTGAAGATCTGACCTTATGACCTCCCGATCTACTAAGAGTCCATTTTTGTTATCTGGTGTAATTAGGCTAAGTAGCAATTTCAACTTTTTGTGTAGCTTGTCAGGTTGTAAATTTGTCATGTGAACCAACTTGTTTTAGCCTTTCCAGTCATTCTACCTCTTTGAAAATGCTAACCTCAAATAACAACTTTTTTGTTTATCACTGTTTAAAATCTTCCTTCCTACACTTGGTAACTGGTGGAAGGATATGTATGTGAATTTCTTGTGTTCCAATGCTATGTTGGCCAGATAGTCTACTAATTGATTGCCTTCTCTGTATATATACTGAATCTGCACTTGCTTATTTGAGAATAACTACCATATTTAACTGATTATGTCTTCTATCATCCATGGTATCTCTCATTACCTGCTTAAGAGCTTTTGCATCAGTAGTGAGTCAGTCTGAATGATAACTTTATCCATCTTTGATTTATGTCTATGAATTGCTGCATGTAAAATATCCATGACCTCTGCTTCCATGCTATTTATATCTTCTATTGTTGCTCTTTCTGCATGAATCAAGTCTCCACGTGAGTCCCTTAGACAAAAATCTCAAGAACTATTCCCCATATTTCCTTTTGATACCCCATTGTGGTATACTTAACCCAACCTTTCTCTAGAAACTTCCATAAGACTGGTGTAACCTTAATCCTAGGCTTCAGCTGATTAAGCTATTGTATGATTCCTAGCCATTCAAATGAAAATTTCAGAGTAGGTTTTCTAACTTTAAGTAACATCCTCAGGTGCCTTGTTACAATAAAGATCAGCCTCTGCACAGAAACTTCTTTACCCTCATGTTTAATAGCATTTTTCCTCCTCCACAGTTCCCACATTGTAATTCCTGGTATTGCTCTGAAGTATACTCTCTCTCTTTCTATCACATATACTTCCCACCATACATATATTGTATTTCTTAAGCTCATTCCTTGGATGTTTATTCCTATAAAAGAAGAGAAATAGGACCAAGTCTTGTTAGCAGAATAAGATCTTAGCAGCGCATGAGACATAGTCTCTTGTACGGGATGTTGGCAGCACCAATATTTAGATGGTCGCTCTACTCCCCACCTTTTGATAGTACCATCAACTGCTACCTTTTCCTTCTACATTCTCCATATAAAAAACACTATCTTGAAAGGCAATCCCTTTATCCATAACTGCTTATAGAATTCATTAGGCTGTTCTCTATGTCTCACATAATGCCAAGATGATTTCACACTAAAGTTCCCTCTTGCTTTCACATTTCATATTGTTGTGTCCCTCTGTGATGGATGCTGAGGTGGTAACACATTATGCATTATATGTTCCACAATATCCTCTGTGACCAACTCTTTTAGCAAGTCTGCATTTCATTGCCCATTTATCACCAAATCTTAGACGCTCTGATGCCTATCATCCTGTTTCTTTCTATCGGGCATAATAGAGTAAAAATCGCCTACTCTACTCCAATTATCATAATAAATATGTGCATCCCCTTCTCTAAGTCTCCAAGTTATGAGGTGATCAGTAAGATCTCTTACCTGCAGCATCTTTTAAAAAACTTGGGAACCTCCTCTTGGTTTCCACATAACCTCCTTAGGATGATATCTTCTTCAGTACTTATTCAGCATATAGTCACTCCATATAGATTTCTTAGTTCTGAGGTTCCACCATAACTTACAAAATAGAGTTGTGGACGCATCTTGCAGTAATCTAAAACCCAATCCTCCATCCTCTTTTGGTAAGCATAAGTTGGACCAAGCTACCCAATGCCTACCCCTACCTTCTATAGTACAACTCCAAAAAAACTTAGCAAAACTTTTCTGAATAGTATTTAAGACATTCATTAGGGGATTTATAACTGAAAGAAAGTGTATGGGTATACTTTTCAGGACATGTTTAATTAATACAACTCTTTCTCTAAAGGATAGAAGTTTACCTTTCCATGCTTGTAATTTGCTGCTGAGTCTATTCATTAGTTGTTGGTAATACACCTTATTCTTCCTCCTGTAAAAAACTGGACATCCCAAATAATTGAATGAAAAGTCCTGTCTCAATATTCTAGTAGCAACTTCAGCCATAACCACTGCACCATTGGATACACTTTCATGCAAATACAAAGCACTTTTCTACTTATTAATTTTTTTTCCAGATACCACTTCATATTTCTCCAATGTTGTTGTCAGGAGTTGCAAAGAACCCAATTCAGTTTTACACAAATGATCATATCATCTGCAAATGCAAAATGATTGATTCTTGGACTTTCTCTAGGCATGCCAAAAAGTTTGAACTCTTTCCTTAGCATCAATTCCTTCAAACTTCTTGATAGTACTTCAGCTGCAATGATAAACAAGGTGGGTGATAGAGGATCCCCTTGCTTAAGACCCCTAGAAAATTTAAAGAAACCCTTAGGTTGGCCATTCATCAATATAGAGTACCGATTGTTAGACAGTAGTCTAAAAACCATGTCAATGACTTCTTCACATAGCCCAATTTTCCTTAACACCTTAGTGAGAAACAACCACTCTATTCTATCATATGTTTTCATCATGTCCAATTTCATCACCATGTTTGGAAACTTTCCTTATTTTTCTAATTTTAGATACCCTTAACAATCAAGATATTCTCATATACTTCTCCCATGAACAAAGCCAGCCTGCTCTTCAGAAATAATATCAGGTAGTAGACACTTAATCCTTTCATGAATAATTCTAGAGAAGATTTTATTCATAAAATTACTAAGTAAAATAGGTCTCAGGTCTGAAAAGGTGTTCTCTATTAACTTTTTTGGCAATAGAACCAAGTTAGTATGTGTGATAAACCTTGGAAGATCATACCTACAGAAGAATGCTATTATCATCTGATGTAAATCTTTTGATACTGGTAAAAAGCATTGGTCATACCATCTGGTCCCCTAGCACTATTTCTGTTCAACCCCATGACTGCTACCTTCACTTCTTCAATTATTGGAACCATCTTTAAATCTCTATTCTGATCTTCTATTATTATTCTTGTAAGAACCTACAACATTGAGAAGTCGTCAAAATCTTCTTTCTTCTCAAATTACTTCTGATAAAACATAATTATAGCTTCAGCAATTTTATCACGATTCTCTAGCCATAAACCTTGATCATTCTGTATTCTTTGAATCTTTAGTCTTGACCTTCTTCCTTTGACTACTGTATGAAAGAATCTTATCTTCCTTTATCCATCCTTGAACCATTTAAAACCAACATTCTACCTCCAAAAATCTTCCTCCCTCTTTAATTGTATTGCCAACTCTGCTTGTGCTTTAAAAAAAATTAGATTTGTTCACCCCTGTAGGCTCCTCCTCAAACTGTTTATCTCTTACTCTAATCACCTCTTCCAGAGTAACAATCTCTTGAAATATATTTCTAAAAGTTTACCTACTCTACTGAGTTAATGCAGCTTTAGTCTTCTTCAACTTTTGATGGAAAGTAATAAAAGGATTCTCCTCTATATCATCCTTCCAATTTTGTCTTATTACTTCCAAACAAGATTCTTCTTTCAGCTAGAAATTTAAAAATTTGAATGGCTTGATCAACTGCTCTTGTTGTGTATTACAATGCACTAACATTAGTGCATGGTCAGAACTACTTCTTACTAAATTTTTTACCTCAATAACTAGAAAGACTTCTTGTAACTTGTCATTTGAAAACACCCTATCAAGCCTTTTGAATATGCAGTCTTCATCAATTCTACCAGTCCACCGTGTAAATTTGCTTCCCTTGAAAGTTGCTTTCTTTAAGTTACAGATGTTAATGCAGTGATTAAAGTTTTCTGTCTCCTCTACTGTGACTGGCAATCCTCCAAGCTTCTCCTCTGCATTCCTTATAATATTAAATTCTCCACCTACCAGCCAAGGTTGTTGAATTGTATTAGCCATTTCCCCCAGAGATTCCCATATCTGTAATCTCTTATTCGGATTGCATTTTGCATAAATTAAAGTAACCAACGCTACTACTCCTGTATTCAAATTCTCCAACTTGAGTGTAAGCTTCTGTTTTTCATCACTAATGACACTACACTCCATGGTTGACTCCATAAAAGCCCAAATCTTGCCTGATGTGTTTACAACTGCATGTTGCATCCCCATTCTTTTTTTATATTTATCTATGTTCTCTTAAAATGGTTCCATAAGGCCTATGAAACCAAACTAATATCTCTTATGCATTGTTATCAACCTTGTAAAAGCTTTTTGTGTATTAACAGACCTGATATTCTAGATTAATGCATTCATTTAGAAATTGATTTGGAAATGTCTCACCTTGTCTGCATTGAACTTGCACCTGTGCTTGCAACTGTATTTCTGCCTTTCTTATTATGCTTTCCATATTTTTTGTTCAATGATTTAATCTGCTTTGGAGATATATTTTCATCAATTGCTACCCCATCAATATTGTCCACCAAATCTTCAGCATCTAAGTCCTCCTTATTGTTATTAACAACATCCATCATATTCCCTGCTTTAATTGCCAGAGGTACAATACCCTCTATTACTTTCTCTTGTTTCTTCTTCTTCTCTCTGTCAATCACTACTAAATCCTCAATCACTACTAAATCCTTTGTCACATTCTGGGGTTCTTCCTCATCCTGTTTATGATCTTGCACCTGTAAATTCAGATGATCCTTACTGTGTGCTGCTGTTTCATCTGCATGTTATTTCTGTTCTTTGCTGGCATTATCCAACTGGTTTTGCTCTGGATTATTCTCTTGGATGGATTGCTCCTCTGCTGCTAATTTTGCATCCGAGTTTTCAAAGCTCTTATTTACCCAATCTTTAGTGCTTTCCTTTGTCTATAGACTGCTGGAGGTTTGTTTCCCTTCTGCCTTTTCTTGCTCTAAAACATCAAAGAAATTTGATGTGTCAGTCTCACCAGTCTTTTCTGCCACTTCTCCCACTATATGCCCATACTTGTCTCTTCTGTACTTACTTCTTCTTTGCATCCATTGATGTTTATTATTCTCTCTTACTGTATTTTTTCTCTTTTCCTCCTCTTCCTACTTTTCATCTTCTTTACCTTTGTCTTTCTCTTCTCTTTGCTTATGTACCTGATCAAATAACTCCGAATGAATATTCCAACTGGACTCTTCATCATGTCCTTGTAAGAAACACTCTTTACAATATTTTGGTTTATGATTATACTAAATATGAATACATTTAGACTTGATGTTTCCAGCGATGTCATCCCCCTTATTGATCTTAGCCCTATATGGTAACTTAGCTACTAAATCCACTTCAATCTTCACTCTTGCAAAGCTTGGCCTTGTATGATTCTTTTTGTTCATATCCACCATTAAGGGTTTACCTACTGTTGATTGCAATAAAAAAGATAGCCTCATTTGCAAAAAAATTTGATGGTAAATCCGGCAATGAAATCCATGCAACACCCACAGTAGTTTCAATATCTAGTTCAAATCATGAATCCCACTTGAGTTTTCTCATCTACCAAAACATGTCTTTGGCCTTAATGTAGTATGCAATAGTTGATAACAATTGAACATAATCTTCCAATTGACTCAATCGAATCAATATGTATCTTGTAGCAAGTACCCTTATTGTACACTCTCCCTTAATTCTGCATTGAGTTGGTATTACCCTTCTTAATTCAGTAACTTCAGGTTTACCATTTGAAAACTTATCAATGATTGCATACTGCAAATTTTCCTGCATTATCAAACTTTTTACTTCGTAAGCTTTCCACGTAATATTTGGTTCCCTATGCAGCATCACAACAGGTTTTGGGGGAACCCTACTATTCTCATGTATGTACGTTTTATTTTTCAACAAATCAACAAATTTTGGAGCAGCTGCATTGAGTTTACACTCTCCTTCAGTAATCTGCTTCGAAGATTCCTCCGGTGGGCTAATCCAGCCGGAAGTAGTGGCCATAATGATCGGAAAATTGGCTAAAAATTAAAGGTTTTTGCATGCGTCGTTTTTAGGGTTTCATAGAGATGTGAGAATAGATGACAACTTTTGTAATTCTCCATATACTTAGCATTCCATGAGATTGTGTCAATTAAATAATTTAAGACTGGTGATAGTTAAATCAAAATATTTTCTTTACTGAATTGTACTAAAAGGTATAAAAAACCCTTGCAAGTAATCTTTAAATCAATATACTTATTTGAAACAATCAAACTGCGAGGATACAGATTGAAAGAAATAAGATAAAGACCCCTCATATCAATAATCTTATTTGAGTCAATTCCTTCGTGAGGATACGAATTAAAACAAATAAGATAGAGATTATTTAAATCTACAAATTTGCTTTAGTCAATTCCTCTGTGAGGATAAGAACCGATAGAAGCAAGATTAAAGATTTGAAATAATAAATAACTAAAAATTACTCTCACTCTATTATTTCACTCATTAGTTATTATACATTGATTTTGTTCGCGAGGGTAACAAAATGAATGTAAGAATCACATAGAGATAAAATAGATAGATGTGGTATAGATAGATGTGATAATAATAATTAGATAAAAGTTATTATCACAACACAATATGAAGATGTAAATTAGTTGTGCAAGCGAAGCATGTATTAAACTGAGTTAATATTATAAATATATCAAGTTTCATCTATTATCCCAAAAAAAAAAGAAATTAATCCGTCACGGAGAAATTAATAAAGAAAAAAAGAATTATTCTACAAAAAAAAAAAAAAGAGAGAAAAAGTAAACAAGACTATATACTTATGTTCTTGGATGATTAATAATCAGAAATGCCTCTATTTATAGAAAATTATAATGTTGCACCCACAAATGCATTCTTTGAAGTGGTGATTGTAACCATCAAATTGTATATTCTTCTCAATTCTTTCACTTGACGGGTGTGAGTTTTGAGGTGATGATCATCACCCATGAGCTTTTCAACTTCTTTCAAAAAGTTTCACGGTTGTGGATATGAAATTGTGATTGCACTCATGTAATTCTCTTATTTCTTTAATAATTTATTTCTTCTCTTATATTTTTCTTTTTGTAGAATTTGTCAGTAAATATACAATAATATGATATATTTATTTAAATTTATTTTAAAAAATTAATATTTAAAATATAAATAAATATATCCATCAATCTTGTATGATGTTATGTCCTTTGACCAGGGACTAAGACAATTTCCTCTTTTATTATGTTTGGATATTCACATTAATTTTAGTCCCAATTATTTTTTTTAGATGTTCTTGTACCGTGACTTCATATTCAGAAAAATTATAATAGATAGAGGTTTTCACACTCTGTTACGTTTTATGGATGGTGATATTCAAATAATTACCAGTGATTGAATAATACATTTCTAGAATTTATTGAACAACACGTAAGCTAATACTATAATGAATGTGGAGATGACATTTAAGTGATTAAAAGTGAGTGTAATATGATTTTTCTGCCATATATTAGGATAGATACCGATCATGACCGATTGGAGAGTGACAATAGACTATTATGCGATGAGTTGATCACAAGTTTAAAGTGATTGGGTAGGAAAAAATCAGTAAGAACAAGGCAATATGAAATTAAGAAGCAAAGTCAACAACATATCATATGTAATGGAGTAAAGTAACTACCCAAGTACAATATGAACAAAGATTCTACTCCATCTGTTCGAAAATAAATAACTTATTGAGTTATTTTTAATGTTCAAAATAAATAAATTGTTTACTATTCAAAAAAACATGTTGAAAATTTCTTTCAATTTTACCCTTTCATTTAATAAGGTTCTTAAGTACTTCACATTTTCTAGGAGAGTAATTTAAGAACAATTAAAAGAATAATAGTGAAAAGTAACCTACAATTTATGTCCTAAAAGATTTTTTTTAAAGGGGTGTGTCATACCCAACAATTCAATTATTTTGAAATTAAGAAAGTATCTTTCAGTAACTCAGTATTCGGTAGAACAAAGTATCAAAGTATCAAAGTCAGGAAAAGGCATAATCACACATCAATATCCAAATGATCATCAATTTATAGATCATAATGTACTAAATTATAATAGAAGTCAGTCATAACTGTCTAAGAATTCTAAAAAAAAAGAAGTGTTCGCAAATGTAAATAGAAAGAAAGAAAAAAAGAAACATATTGTACTACTGTATATATCAAGAAAAAGTGTCACAGATCCAAAAAGAAAAAAAACAAGGATAAATGTATCTAGACTTTATTTTTTTAAAACCTCGAAAACACGAAGAAATTATGTCGTTATATTTTGAAATAATAAGCAAAACAGTTAGGTTGAGCATATAGTTTTTGAGATTTTTTTTGGAGGTGAGATGAGGGAAGCTGAACAACTTATTGGGGAATGAGAGATAAAGAAAGATGATTCTAGAGTTACATTTGTTGTTGATGAGCGAAAAAGATCTTTTCTACTTGGTTTATCATTTTATCTTTACAATTGATCTTATCAATTCTATCATTGGTCGTTCTTCAACTCATACTTTTATAGTTATTTTTATAGAGTTCAAAAATGTAGAATTTTCATCTGGAAAAGACTTATATAAAAACTTTGCTATAAGCATTCTTAATTTCATGATGTCGTGGAAATAACGCTTTGCAAAAATGTAATGTGAGATTGTATGCGTATATTAGACTATTGTGCCTTTTCAGAATCCCGCACATAGCGAGAATTTGTCCTTTTTAATACGAAAAAGGGCCTAAAATGCCCTTCAACTATGTGAAATGGTACAAAAATACCCACTGTCTATCTAGTGGGCCTAAAATATCCTTTCGATCTAAATATTGGGCCTAAAATATCCTTTCTGTCTACATATTGGGGCTATTTTGCCCTTTTATTTTAAAAAAATATATAATACCACGACTTATCTTTATTAAACTACATAAAATCCCTATTATTTTTATTAATATTAGTCAAATAAATAGTGCACAATATTAATTTTTTGTCGTTCTAAATTAATCTGATAAATAAAAAGAAAAACAACATAAATAGTCATTTTTAAAAAATTATTACATATACATAGTCTTATTAGTTGGTTGTCAACTATAGCATATAACATATTTTTTTTTATAACAGATTCTAATATATAGAAAATAATTATATATTAAATTTCCTTATTTCTTATTTATTGCCTAATTTTATGAATGCCTTTGTTCATTTATTTTTTATATACTTTATCAAAATTTTATGTTTTTCATTTTTATTGTCTGCTTTCACGATACCTCCATAAAAAATTATGGTATATTTATATATACAAATTATATTTATATCATAAAACTAATGGTCTATTTATACCATATAAATTATATTTACCATATAAATTATACTTATACCATAAACATACGTGGTATATTTTAGATATAAAAAGTTTATAACATGTAATACTGAAAATATATATTTATATTTAATAAATATTTTTTAACAAGAAAAGTACTGACATAATGAGATATACCATGAATATTTTTCTCATAAATTATATCAAAAATATAATAATAATAATCTAACTTTGTCATAAATTATATTTATACAATAAAAATACATGGTATATTTGTACTTCCAATATAATGCCTTTTATTTCATAAATATTTATCCATAAAAAATTATGGTTAATCCATTACATTAGAATTAAAAATACACGATAATGAAATAATATTACATGATTTATATACATGAAAACAAAACAAAACATACACGGGCAAATAATAAAATACATAGTTTATTTAAAAATATTTGAATTTTGAATATAAGAGAGAAAGATTTGAAAGCAAGGATTATCTTTTCCACTTTTAATTTGAAGATTGAAAATATATCTCTTAAATTAAGGTGAACTAATAATTAGTCGTAACATTAAATTAGAAATTATAATTATCTTTTCTGATTTTTTTAAATGACTATATATGTAAAAAAAAATTATAATATTGAAAAAGTACTATAATTTATGTAATTAAGTTTTAAGGATGGACTTTTTATGTAATTTGTTTATAGAAAGGGATAAAATAGGCTCAATAGGTAGATGAGAAGGATATTTTAGGCTCAATACGTAGGTGAGAAGAATATTTTAGGCCTAATAGGTATATGAGAAGGACATTTTAGGCCCAATAGGTTGACGAAAAATACTTTTACACTATTTTACATAGTTGAAGGACATTTAGGACTCTTTTCTATTTTTAATATTATCAATTGTTTTTGTTAATCACAATTTCCAGCTTCTCTTTTTTAAATCTTACTTTTAAATTTAAGTGAAGTTTTAGATGAGAAGTAAGGAATTGGTCTAGTCATTAATTAGAACAAGTATCTTGACCACAACTTACCCCAACCATAATCACAAGATATTGTCATTGACCTTGACTTAATGACACGATTTTCCTGATTAAATTAAGATTAATTAATCTATTAAATTATCCCTCTCTTTGACGTTTTAGGTAATTTAATTTTATTTAGCTACCCAACAAAGACCTTATCATAGCAAAACTATTCTCATGAAAATTAATATCTTACAAGATTTGGGGTGTGTTTGGTATGAAGGAAAATATTTTCCATGAAAAATGTTTTCCTAGAAAATGTTTTCTTGAAAAATAAGTTGATTTCTTACTTGTTTTTCTATGTTTGATTGGTAGATGAAAAATATTTTTCGAAAAATATTTTACAGTGTTTGGTTGGTGAATGAAAAAATATTTTTCAAAAAATACATTCTAGTGTCTAGATAAAGCGTAAAAATACATTTTAGAAAAATAATTGTTGATCTCAAAAAATACTTTTTTTAGGGTGCGTTCGATATGAAGGAGGAAAAATATTTTTTAGAAAAATAAGTTATTTCTTACTTATATTTGTGTGATCGTTATGCAAATTGGATAAGTTTATATTTTTTAAAAGTATTTGTATATATTTAACAAAAATAATGAGAACGAATAGGATAAAAGGGTGGGATAAGAAAAAAGTTTTGAATTTTTTTAAAAAATAAATTAAAAATATTAATTTATTTTTGAGAGGAGGTTGGTAGGTAGGAGTTGGGGTTGTTAAAATAGGTAATAAAGGTGGGGTGAGAAAATAATTTTGATAGTTTAAAAACAAATTAATTTTTTCGGGGGTTGGGGGGCTAGTAGAGGGTGGGGGTAGGGAACAAAGAGTGGGGTAAGGAAAAAAATTAAAAAAAAATTTGAACGAGAAGTATTAGGGGGTGGGGGTAAGGGTGAGGTAAGAAAAAAATTAAAAATTTTTAAAAAATTAATTTTTTTGAAGAGGGGGGAGGGGGAGGAGGTTGGTAGAGGGGAGGGTAAGGGAAGTAAGAAAAAAGTTTGATTTTTTTAAAAAAATTAAAGTATTTTGTAATAGGGGTGGTAGGGGGCGGGGTGGGGGTGGAGGATTGAGGGTCGGAGTAGAGATGGATGATTTTGAGAGTTGTATGAATATTTCAACTTAATAGTGAGGTTGAAAGAGAGTTTTGGAAAATGTTTTCTTTACTTTTTGAAGAAAAGTCATTTTCCTTAGAATTGAGGAAAATAAGTTGATTTGGAAAATATTTTTCAAAATCTTTAAGCCAACCAAACATGAGAAAATTGAGAAAAACATTTTCTGAAAAATGTTTTCCTTCATACCAAACACACCCTTGATGTCACATTTCAATCGTTTGGCCCCTCTTTTTTTTATGATCAGGAAATCTGCAACTGCTATTTTTTTGAATGTGCAAGGATAAATCCCGCTATCAGTGGTAGAGTCAGAATTTTTTCATTAAGGGAGTTCAGAAGTAAATATACGGACTAGTCGGAGGGGGTTCACTATCTACTATATATACATAAAAATATTTTTGACTATATAATATAATTTTTCGATGAAATTTTTTGAATGAACCCCTTAATTCAATGTGGCTCCGCCACTTACCGGTATAATGTCAAAGGAGATTTTTGAGTAAATTGAAATTAATGGAGAAACTTTTCATTCAAAAGTACCCTCAAATCATTAGAAAAATAAAAATCTGGAGTGTAACTTCTTTTAACAAACTTTAAACAAACACGTTTTGAACTTCTTTTGGGCAATATTTCCTAAAAAATATTCCACAGACAAAAAGAAATATACATGCAACAAACTCTGACATCGGGAATTAAATTAAACTTTTTGGATTAATGTTTGTTTACGTACCTACAAATAATTGAGCTAATCACCGCTAGTTTTATTTTCCAAAAGTCAGGTCCTACAACCTAACATTTTAAAATCAAATTTCTTTGATAGTGTGTATGTTTAACTTACAATAAAAATACATGCGGATATATTCAAATGTTGAAAATGTTAATAGCTCAGTTGGTTGATTATTTAAACTTTCGATTTTCATCTTGTAATCTTCCATCATTTCTCCTTCCCCTACCCCAATATAAAGAGATCAAAGAAGATATATTCAACAGTTGATGGTAAAGGATTAATCTTTCAGATAGAAAAAGAAAAGCATGAGCAAGTTGTGAATTCGTCGCTAATTAAGGTGGTAATTTGTTTCTTCTAATTCGTAACTAATCGAATTTTTTGACAATTCGTCAGTAATATATCCAGAGATATAAAATAATTCTCCATTGATTTTTATTATTTAGTAACAAACTTGTCCTCCTTTAATTTCTATATTTTTAAAAAACTTTTCATCTTAAAATATTTCTAATAACATATGAACGTTGTCACGAATATTATTTTCTATAATTAAAAAATGAAAAAAAGAAAACAATCTGGTCCATTTTGGTAACGAAGATGTATTGAGGATGTCTGTTATTAAGACAACAAAGTCAAGCAGCACTAATATTCCTAATTAATATTGTCATGCATCATGATAAACACGCACAAGCAGACAAATCACAAATGATGTTTTGTCACCAATTTTGAAATTAAATGTCATTACAATAAAATCAACACCCCCCAAAAAAATCTAGATAGAATCCAAAAAATTCAGCTTTATTGGTGCAACAATAAAAATGTCAAATTCATACAAAAAGATAAACCCAAAAAAGTAAGAGAACCAATAGAAAATTACATAAAATCAACACTATAGTACACTCTAATTCAACAACCTAAGTAAGGCAAATGACAAGAAAGTGACTGGCAAAGCTGCAACAGCCAAAGATGGAACTGAGGCACTTGGTGCGGGTGGTGAAGTGACCGGAGAATCGCCCGAGGGGGCGGATGGGACGGTGGAGCCCGATGGGGTGGCGGCAATGGGAGGCGTGGGGGCGGCCGAGTCGCTGCCGGTGACATTGATGGCTAGCTTTTGACCTAATGAACAATGTCTAGGGAATGTGCACACGTAGTAGTGTTCACCAGAATTTGTTAGAGTAATTCTAGCTGGACCAGTGCTAATTGTGTTTATTGGAGAAGTTGTGTTACATGAGTCATAAGCTGCCTTGCCAACTGTTGCAACATTATGTGCCCCATTGACAAAATTGAAAACTGTATAGAAAAAATAATGTTTAAGATTAAAATGTTAAATCAACAATTATTAGTAGAGTACTCATATATCATGAGAATATTGCAAGAAAAGCTTTCGACTAGTCAATTTCTAAGGAATTTGCCGTTGCAAATTCATGTGATGAATCTTTCTTTCATCCTATCTATTTATTAGAATACTTTACGAGAGTAAGAGTATCCAATTTTCAGGGTGAGTTTTTATTTTGATTTAGTAATTTTATGAAATGAAATTTAGAATTTTAGTGCTTACCAAGAGTATCTCCAACCTTGAAGGATTTGCCATTAGTCCATCTTTGATAAGAAACTGGGCCACCAGTAGGTACATTCCAACCCATGTTATCTCCAACAATGTAAGTTTGGGCTACACTACCAGGTGCAGGAGCGACCGACACTGATGGGGCGGGAGCTCTCGGTGGGTTTGATGAAGGAGACGTAGCCGGGGTGGCAGTGGGAGGAGTGACGGGCCTGGCAGGAGTCGGCTGAGGAGTGGGAGAGCCGGAGCCGGAGACACTGATAGCCAATTTTTGGCCCAAGGTACAATGGCTTGGAAAGGTACAAAGGTAGTAATGTGATCCAGCAGACCTCAATGTAATGTTTGTTGGCCCATTAGTGGAAATTGAAATTGGGCTTGCAGTATTGCATGAATCAAAATCTGCCTTTGATACCTCAGCCACACTATGAAATCCGGTTGTAAAGTTAAATACTGCATAAGAAAAAAAAGAGTCCGCATAAATTTATTTAGTTAAAACAGTGAAAAGTATATCTATTTTAGGTGGTGAGTACGGACCACGGGATTAGTATTAATTTACATGTTTTTGTTTGAACCAAATAATTTAATCATGGTGTGGATAAATAATGTTCTCTTTTAAAAATTATTTAACCATATACATAAGAGTTGAAAAGAATGTAGAGTGCCTACAGAATATATCTAGCTGCCACAACTTGTATTCGCCACTAGATATGACAAAATATAAACTAAATTAAGAAATACAAGCGGGGGAAGGAATCTACGTAATAGAAAAAGGAAAAGGTGCATTACCTCACCTCATTACCCATTAACACTTTATTAAAGTAAAGTAAACTAACCATAATTAACAAAAAGCAACATAATGTGGAATGTTAATTTAGTTTATATTCTATGCATTTGAGGGGTAAAAGATATCTACACAACCATGTCACTTATTAGGTAATTCATTTTTTATATTATTAGATTACTCAAAAGATAAATATAAAAAAAAAGGAGAGAAGATAAATAGAGGGAAAACTTTTTATACTAACTTGATATCTCATGTTAAAATTCATTAAATAGTACTTACATCCTCGTTTTATTTTATGCGTTATAGTTTGATTGAACATAAGTTTAAGAATTATGAGAAGACTTTTAAAATTTGCAGTATAAAATGAGTTCTATGTATTTGAATAGCTATAAATCATCTTAGTAAAAGTGAAATTTACATTTACAAGTTAAATTATCATTAAATGTAGAAATACCAAATTGACTAAAAGGAAAAGTGCGACATATAATATCAAATTGACTAAAAGGAAAAGTGTGACATATATATAAGTTGGGACAGAGGAAGTATATAAAATCTTTATGCTGTGAGTGTGTATATATATACTAACCAAGAGTGTCGCCGACGGCGAAGGTTTTACGGGAGGCCCACAAGGAATAAGCGGAGGCGCCACCGTTAGGAACGGTCCAAGCCAAAGCATCACCAACAACATGAGTTTGTTGTGCGATTGAAACATGTTGTAATAAAACAAATATTGTAGCAAAAACAAGTAATAAAGTACTCAACTTTCTTGCCATTTTGCACTGTGTTCTTAATGATCAAAGTCGCCCCTGTTGTTGAGCTTGATTTGGCTCTCTGTGTGTGTGTTTCTCTTTGATAGAAAAGAGTTTAAGAGTTGAGGTGTTGGGATGGCAATGGGGTTTCTATTTATAGAGAATAAAAGAGTTCTCTTTTTCTTTCCTTTTCCATTTTGGTGGATAGGGTGACTCGTTCCAACATAGGATTAAATTGATTAATGAGGAGAATAATAATATACTATAGAAACCAACTCATACAAATAACAACAACAACATATTCAGTATATTTCCACGAAGTGGGATCTGAGGAGGGTATAGTGTACGCAGTCCGTATCCCTATCTTAGAAGTGAGCTTGAGAGACTGTTTCTGATAGATCCCTAGCTCAGGATTAAAGCAATCTACAAAACGACATAATATAAGAGCAAGAAATAATAGGTAGTGATAAAACAACAGATAATAACATACACAAAGCTACTACAAAATAACACTAACATCGATCTACCCGAAAACAACAAACATCACCAGAAACTCCGAGAACAAGAAATTACAAGCATAGCACTACGACCACTAATTCAACCAAGTTGTAGTAGTTTAAAATTGATTGGGGTTACAATTTAAACTCGACGGGTTTACTTTTTTTATCATTAAACTTATTGTACTTTCCAAGTTATGAGATTAAAATTTAATAGTTTATTAATCTTTTAGGTGTAAATATATGTTATATTTCGAAAATATTAGATTTAGCTAAGCTTATTAACTAATATATACTTAATCCGCTACTAGAGGTGCTATTTGAATATTTCATGAGACCAGGGGGCAGAACTACTACTAAAAAAAACAAAGTGAACATTTGCCGAACATTTGTGTACTGTACTATGTTTATTTTTTATTATTATAAATTCTTTTAGTAAAAATCCTAATATATGAGGCAATAATAATATAAATGTATGAAACAGTATTTAGTAAGATTGTAACGTTATACTTAGATAAGCATGTTTGGTTCAATTGGACTTTTTAATCTTTACTTTTTTAGTTTCAAATCAATTGTCATGTTTCTATTTTTGAAAATTAATTTAACTATTTTTCGAAGCTAAATTGAATTGGATTAACTCAATATCTTATATATAAAATCTTGATATTTAAAAATCATATGATAAATACTAAATATTATAACTTTTTTTTTGTCTATATTGATGATACTGTTTGTTAAAATTTACATAATCTAACCAACATCACAACTAAACTAATAGGAAATGTAACGAGTATTGAATTATGTTTGTCTTGTAAAAGCGTTAAGCAATATATTACCATTTCAATTTCTAGCAAATGAGGGTATTAACATTTGACTTCGACTCACATTTAGGATGTGTTTGGTATGATGGAAAATATTTTTCATGGAAAATGTTTTCCTGGAAAAAGTTTTTCTCAAAAATAAGTTGATTTTCTATTTATTTTCTCATGTTTGGTTGGTGAGTGGAAAATATTTTCCGAAAAAATATTTTATGGTGTTTGGTTGGTGATTAGAAAATATTTTCTAATGTTTGATTGGTGAGTGAAAAAATATTTTTTAGAAAATATTACTAACTGTTAATTAGTATATTACCGCCTCTAGCAACTCAACAATTTGTAAAAACTAATTTAAGCATAGTAAATAATATCAATATCGAATACTAAAATATTACAAGTCACTAAAATTAAAGCAACCACTAATTAGCAAATATAGGACATTTTTCAACATTTTGTCAGGACAATCTCAAGATACTACAATCAATAGTAATACAATGGAACAACAAACTTATTCAACCTTGTGAAACAAGCTACATCGATGATAAAATGAAATATGCAATTAGCAAAAGTAACATAGGTAAGTCTTCCTCTATGCATATGAAAATAACAGTACATTCAACGAACATTGAAAAATGTGAAAATTCGGCTTTACTATATTTTATTTCAAGCAGTGAAAAATTACAGTAAAACACAGTGAAAAATATTTTTTGAGTAATGTGAATATAAGTGTTGCTGGGATGGGGAAGAGGGGCGGGGGTGGAAGCATAAGTCACATTTGTCATTTTCTGAAAAATGACTTTCCTTGACCATGAGAGAAGTCATTTTCCCTCAAATAGAGAAAAATAAATTATTTTGAAAAATATTTTCCCAACATTTTACTATAATCAAACAAGAAAATATTTTCCAAAAAATATTTTCCATACCAAACACACCCTTAACCAATTAGAGAATAACAACATGAAACATAGGTGAATATTTTACTAATTATTTTTAGGTCAAGAAGTTGACCCATTAGATGTGTGAAAATGGGCGTGTGTTCTTGGACAATGGACCTTTTTGGGCTGCCGCCGTGCCGCGTTACGCCATGGAAGTTCACCCACCCCCTTTGGACTTTTTTGCACCAATTATTGACTACTCTTTTCTCTGTTTTTTGGATTTTTTCTTTTATAAAATATATGTTTTTTTTTTGTTTTTGATTGTGTCCATCAAACTGTTTGGTGATTATAAATCGAACCATCTATTGGACCAAGTTTGACCGATTGAGTGGTCGATAATAGTATATTAAAAATATGCAAAAAAACCTCTCTAATGATATTCACTATAGGCTTTGATGGTTGAAGTGAATGCCATATGATTCACTTGGAATTACGAATAAGTTTGGTAAGGTGAATTAGTAAAAATAATGCATGTGTTAATTTTAATAAGTTTTAATTATATATTTTATTTGATATAAAAGTTTTTATATATTAATACATGAAAATTATGGTACTAGCAATGTAATCGCTTCTAATGCATACATTAATTAGTATTATTAAAGACATAAGTATCCCTTCAAAAAAAATTTCATATCTTTTCCATCATATTTGTGGAAGGTATTTTCTATAGAAATTATGCAATGAATGTAATTTTTAATACCCTAAACTAAACACATTATAAGAAAAATCTCAACATAACTAATGAAAGTGTAACTAATACCAACATTATTAATGCAGTCATTACTAATTAATACATCATATTTTGCACTATATATATTCTTGCACACCCTATCAAAGGACCTTTTAGTATCTTATGAATCTTTTGATTTTCGATAATTCTTTTTTCATCTGTCCAAATGGATAGACTTACTCCATACTTGTGCGGGACTGTGGGTCACTACCAAAAAAGGTCTAGTTGCGAGCATTTATTTGTGGGGATATTTTAACTTCTGTAAAATTATATTAATTGCAAAGACAAAACACATGTTGCTAAAATTTTTAGATTTAGAAGGATTTTAATCCCCGTTATCCATACAAAAAAATAGCGGGATCAATTTAGTGTTGCCTCCTTTTACAATACATTTTTCTCATTTTTTTAATTTGGCCAAAAACTCATCTCTCTCTCTCTCTCTCTCCGATTTTCCCCCAAAACTCATCTGTCATCTTCCCCCCAAATCAATTTAGAATGAACTCTCAATTTCATTTTCCCAAATGGGTAGCACAAAATTAAAAAAATTTCTTTGAAATTGTTATTGATTTCATTTCGTTTTTGTTTCATGTTGTGAGTGGATTCTAATTTTATTTCTTTCATCTTGCATGTGGATTTTGATTCATTTTTTTTTGGTTAATTGCTTTTACCAATCGATCTTGATAGTTTGTTTTAGCTTTATTGTATATGTCCCTTTAACTGACCTCATAATGAAAGGAAAATAACTGAGATAGCATGT
The DNA here is from genome assembly GCA_030864215.1 of Capsicum pubescens. Lineage (NCBI taxonomy): Eukaryota > Viridiplantae > Streptophyta > Magnoliopsida > Solanales > Solanaceae > Capsicum > Capsicum pubescens. The sequence continues at coordinate 83,186,597 of CM061544.1, read as the reverse complement.
TAGATATTTAAAGAAAAATTTGTCGCATCTTTTGAAGAAAATTTCATAAGAGGAACGGATAATAACCGAGATAATATGTTTGCTTGTTTTGCAATTTTTTTTATTAGATTGTCAACTGATACTTGTTTTACTACTTGATATAGGGGTATGGCCAAGTGGTCAATTGAGTGGGTGCAAATTTTGAATTCCGAAATTTTAAAACAAGCAAAAACAGAAGAGCGCTACTGGAGATAGTAAGCGTGCCAGCATTATTAAAAATATAGAAGTAAAAATTACCGACTTTAGTACTTTAATCGTAGTTATGTTATTTTTTATAATTGAAATATAATTAATTTTGCTGAGATTTTTTTCTTTCTTATTAGATGCCTGTTGTGGGTCAATTCATTTGTGCTGTAATTTTTACAATGTGTCTATAAATATTTGTATGATTGTATTTGTGTAATCTGTTTGCTTGTCTTACTCTCCTCTTCTAACTAGTTGTATGCTACCTGTACTGCATAGTTTTATTTTGAAGAAACAAGTGACTGCTGGTGATTTGGAAGGATTACTCTTCTGGGTCAGTTGTGTGTTTTGAAGCATTAGGCGATTGTTGTAATGTAATGTCCCGAGTCTGTACCCCGGACGCTACATGATCCTTACGACCCCAAAGGATCACAAGCTAACCCATGACCGATATCTGTTGTGAGCACTGAATAATAATACTGAAAATAATGCGAAAAATAGGCTGAATTGTCACAAGGTTCAAAATCTGAATACTGATAAAGAATATCACTGTAATAATAATCTACAAAATTGATTACTGTCTGATAGTCTAGTCTAAAAATTCTCTAACTGAACTGTCTGAATGTGGAGTTGATGGGACAAGCCCCCAACTAACTCCGACTACTGAAATACTGAAGCCACTGAAAATACTGAAATAACTGCATATCCTCGATAGATGAGGACTCACTACTGAATCTGACACTGCTGGCTGAATCTGAATCTGTCTATGCGCGGTCAGGAACCTAAGTGTCCGAACCTATGATATGAGACATCATAGCGCAAAAAAAGAGTATGCGTCAGTACGTGGAATGTACTGGTATGCTAGATGAGGTAAGGCTGAATGAAAGGGTTCATATGCATAAATAATAACTGACTGAATGATATAGAGTAACTGAGTATGAGAGTACATGGATAACTGAAACTACTATAAATACTGAGTATGAAATACTGTGCATATACTGTAACTGAGTTTTTACTGAAGTTGAGTTCTGGGTTCTGATAACTGAGTAACTGATATCTGAGATTACTGATAACTGAGTTACTGAAACTGATTGACTGTATCTGACAGTCCTGATTCTGTAGAACTGAACTGAGTTCTATACTGAGACTGAAACTGAAACTGTGGGAAGTAATTATCTAACCGATATTCCCCAAATAAGATAACTGGGGTCCAACCTGTAACCCCAATTGGAAGAGTGTCAGTTAGGGGTGTGCAAAAATCGATCCGACCGATAAACCGAACTGATAAAAATATTATTGGTTTATTGTTATTGGGTTATTGAGTTAACGATATTTTAATAGTTTTAGAAAAAAAATTATTGGGTTATTGGTTTGGTTTGATTTTTTCTTATTGGGTTATTGGGTAAACCGATAACCCAATAAGAATATATATATATATATATATATATATATATATATATATATATTATAACTTATTATATATTTCTCTTTAATTTCTACAAATTAGCAAACCTATTATTGTAATTATACAAACTCTTAATTTCTCCTAACAAAATTTAGTCCTAACTTAGATTCTTGTATATTAAAACACATCATGTAGGATTTTTTATTGCAACTAAGATTCAATTTTTTTTTTCATGTTAGTTACTACTATTTCTATTTTATGAGTATTTTCTTATCGATTAAATAAAAAATCGAACCGTTAAGGACAAAAAACCGACAAACCGATAAAAAATATCTTATTGGTTTAGCATATTTAAAAACAAAAAATCAATAAACCAAACCGATAATATATAAAACTGAACCGAACCGACTGATGCATACCTTTAGTGTCAGTACAGTGCCACGTGTAAAGACAATAGAAGAGTTACCCTCATCTGGCAAGTACTCTAATAAGAACGGTGGTACCCTCAACTGGAAGGTTCAAACACCTCATCAACCCTCAACTGGCAAGTTGATGTCTCAACCTGCTCTAGCTACGTAGTTCTGGAATGCAAAGACTGTTTCTAAAGATCACACCTTTTACTGGCAGGTGAGCCCCCATCCTTGGGTTCACTCGGTGCTGAATCCTACTCCCAACTGAATAGACCCTGAACTGATTATACTGAACTAGGCTGGACTGATACTGAATTTTACTGAGTTCTGTCGCTGACTGAGTACTACTGAGTTCTGTAACTGACTGAGTTCTACTGATCGTAACATGACTGATACTATTTTGTAACTACTGTAGCTCTGAGGAAACAACTAGATTTTCAGGTATTAAATACCCCCACGACTCGATAGCATGAAAAGTAGAGCTTAGCATGATCTTGAGAAACATAACAATGTACACTTGTCCATAATTCATTCATAGAGATATTTTATCAAACACATGTAGAGCATAAGCTTGTACATATAATAGCATGTCATGATTTCACCATTTAATTTACATGAAAATTCTATAAACCACTTGGGGAGTACAACTAAATGCACATAATCATGGATATCATATAAACATTGCAACTACAATGCCTAAACTTGCAAATTCAAGGATTATAACATAGAAAATACACAATTCAATATACATGCTATTTCAATTTCATGGAAACCACAATTAATCATGGATTGAAACTCAATTAATGTCATGAACATTAATACAATCCAATTTCAAGCATGTAAATCATAAATCAACAATCTCGTGATTTAAAAAATGAATTCTTGGACGGTATGGGTGAAAGAAACCCATAAATGAACACCTAACATACCTGGAAATATTAGTTCTTGAAGGTTCTTGAAGAAATTCTTGAGTTTGTTCTTGATTTCTCGAAGCTAGGGTTTTTTTCCTTTTAGAGAGAGTATTTTAATCTTGAGAGAAAGTGAGGAAATAATGAAATAATAGAATATTAAGGGTTTAATCCCGTATTTAGGCTGATTAGGAATTTTAGAAATTGACCAAATAGCCCCTTAATTAAAATCACAGAAAAATAAAATTTAAATTTTCATGCTGGTGCGACATGGTGGAATCGCGCCAGCTCACTGGAAATTGGACGACTGGGAACTGGAGGTTTGGCGCGATGCGGTGCCATCGCGCCGACTCACTGCATGCGAATTTACCTCATGGTGCGACGCGCCATGATCGTGACGAAACACTGAAAAATGATAATTGAGAATTTGGCTGGTGGCGCAACGCGGTAGTATCGCGTTGGCTTACTGGAAAATGACCATTGCCATTTGGCAGGTCTCCGTGATGCACTGGGCGCCAATTTGGTACACTGTCTTACAAAAATGGCTCTAACTCTTTACCCGAGTAGCGGATTTGGGTGAACTTTATATCGTTGAAAAGCTAACTGAATTTTCTACGTATTAGTAAGCTCTAAACTAAAAAATATTGAGTATTTTAAAATTTTTATGAAGGAATACTCATGTACTTAGAGCTAAATTAAGCTTGAGAAATATGGGGTATTACAATATCTCCCCCTTGGGAACTTTCTCCTCGAATGAGACTAATTAAGATGAAAAACACTGATAGGTTGAGTTTACACACTGAACATGCATATCTGATGCATGGAATACATGACTGAAAGTACTGATAAGCTGAGTTTTCATACTGAACATGCATATTTGATGCATGAGCACTAGAATGAACTAATTCATGATTGCATGACTGAATATGCAACGGTAAAGACTACCAAATTTATGAATATATCTGAACATAAAATTAAGTAAATCTAAGAAAAACTGTTACCTTAAGTCGAGTCTAAGTTTGCGGAGAAGAGGTGAGGATACTTGGTCTGCATATCTGCTTTTGATTCCCAAGTAGCTCCCTCAACGGACTGATTCCGCCAAAGAACTTTAACCAAGGGAACTTTTTTTTCCCTCAGCCTGTGAATCTGATGATCCAGGATTTGAATTGGAACCTCTTTGAAAGAGAGATCATTCTGAATATCTACACCCTCTAAGGGAACTATGACTGCTGGGTCACCAATGCATTTCTTTAGCAAGGAGACATGGAACACTGGGTGTAGATATGTGTAACACACTGGGATTTCTGTGTAACCTGACTAACTCTCTGATATAGAGTTTGGCGTAGTCCTCGGCTGAATAGGAAGTATGAACTGGAAGAAAATGAGTGAATTTGGTCATCCTGTCAATGATAACCTAAATCGAATCATGCTGATGATGAGTACAAAAAAAACCCGTCATAAAGTCCATTTTCACTTCTTCCCATTTCCATATAGGAATACTGAACTCCTACATGGACCCTCCAGGCTTTTGGTGATCAATCTTAACCTGTTGACACGTAGAGAACTTAGCTAAAAACTCTATAATATCTCTCTTCATCCCAATCCACAAATAGATAGCCCGTAAATTGTGATATATTTTAGTGGCCCCTGGATTAATTGAGTAACACGTACCATGCGCTTCTGCAAGAATTCGCTGCCTCAAGTTATCTACACCTGGCACACATAAATGACTCTGGAAACGCAACACACCATCTCCGTCTTGGGAGAAACCTCAACTTTCTGATCTCGGACTAACTTTTTCAGCTTAACTAGACTGGGATCTCTGTCCTGCTTTTCCTTTACTTTTGAAACTAGAGATGATTCTGAACTATTCTGCACCCACACACTGCCATCTGCTGAATCGACTAAGCAGACACCTTGTCGGGCAAGCTGATGAACTTCCTGGACTAACTTTTTCTTACCATTCTCAACCTGAACAACATTACCCATAGGCAATCTACTGAGAGAATCAACCACTATATTGGCCTTTCCCGGATGATACAGAACACTCATATCATAATCTTTCAACAACTCTAACCACCTTCTCTGACGCAAATTCAAATATCTCTAAGAAAAGATATATTAAAGGCTTTTATGATCTGTGAACATATCAACATGTACCCCATACAAGTAATGCCCCCAAATCTTTAAGGCAAACACTACAGCTGCTAACTCAAGATTATGGGTAGGTTAATTCTTCTCAGGAGGATTACGTTGTCTAGAGGCATAGGCTATGACCTTACCTCTCTGCATGAGGACACAATCCAAACCTACTCTGGATGCATCACAGTACACAACAAACCTATCTGAACCATCCGGTAGAGCTAAAACTGGGGCTGAGGTGAGTCGAGTGTTCAACTCCTTAAAATACTTCTCGCAGGAATTTGACCACTGAAACTTGACTTTCTTCTGAGTCAATCTGGAGATGGGGGATGCAATTGATGAAAACCCTTCAATAAATCGATGGTAATATCCAGATAAACCCAAGAAACTCCTGATATCTTATGGAGAAATGGGTCTAGGCTAGTTTCTCACCGCCTCGATCTTTTGAGGATCAACTCTGATGCCATTACCGAAAATAATATGACCAAGGAATGCTACTGACCTTAGCTAAAATTTACACTTACTGAATTTGGTGAACAACTGATGGGCTCTGAGGGTCTGAAGTATGATTCTGAGGTGATCTGCATGATCATTCTCACTACAGGAGTAGACAAAAATATCATCGATGAAGACTATAACGAACATGTCCAAGTACTGCTTGAATACACTATTCATTAAGTCCATGAAAGTTGCTAAGGCATTTGTGAAACCAAAGGACATGACTAGAAATTTAAAGTGACTATACTGGGTTCGAAAAGCTATTTTTAGAATGTCACATTCTCTAACTCTGAGCTGATGATAACCTGATCTGAGGTCCACCTTAGAAAAGTAACTGGCACCCTGAATTTGGTCAAATAAGTCATCAATTTAGGAAAGTGGGTATTTATTCTTGACTGTGACTTTGTTCAACTGACGGTAGTCTATACATATTCTGAGAGAACCGTCTTTCTTACGCACGAATAAGACTGGTGCGCCCTATGGGGAAACACTGGGTCTATGAAACCTTTGTCTAAAAGGTCCTTTAACTATTTTTTTAACTCTTTGACTTCTGCTGGATCTATTCTGTATGGCAGAATAGATATAGGCTGAGTGTCTGGAAGAAGGTATTTTTCAAAGTCAATTTCCCTTTTGGGGGGAACTCCGGGAAAATCTTCAGGAAACACGTCTGAGAATTCATTTATTACTGGAACTAACTCAAGACTAGGAATATCTAAACTAGAGTCTTTGACTCGTATAAGATGATAGACACATCCCTTGGATATCATTTTCCTCGCTCTAAGGTATGAAATAAACTTACCCTTAAGTGTTGTAGTACCACCTCTTCATTCAAGGACTGGTTTATTTGGAAACTAAAAATGAACAATTTTATTTCTACAGTCAACTGAGGCATAGCATGAATAGAGAAATCTATGCTGAGAATGACATCAAAATCCGCCATCTCTAGCTTTACAAGGTTTGCTGAAGTAACTTTATAAAATATCATAATCGGGTAGTTCCTGTATACCCGTTGGGCTATGATAGATTTACCCACTGAGGTAGAAACTAAGAAAGGCCGTGCTAGGATTTCTAGACTGACTCTAAAGTTAACGTCCATATAAGGAGTCACGAAAGATAAAGAAGATCTTGGATCTAGCAAGGCATAAATATTTAAACGGAAGATCTGTAATGTACCAGTGACCACATCAGGAGAATTTTCCTGATCTTGTCTGGACTAAAGTGCATACAGCCTATTTAGGCATTGCCCACTGGTGGCACTAGAAGCGGCACCCTGCTGATTCGAGCGACCGGACTAAGATGAGGGACAATTATACTGACCCTGAGAACCTGACTGAGGACAATCTCTGATTCTGTGGCCTGGTTTACCACACCCAAAACAAACATCATTGCCAGCTCTGCAGATACCCTGGTGATTTTTTCCAGATTTTTGACAAAGATGATTTGTTCGAGCACTGCTGACACTACCCTGAGATTTAGAGCCTGGTGCCCAACTTTGTTACCATTTCTGAACTTCGGGACATGAGCACTAGCTGAGGACAGAGCTGGAACTAAAGATTTTGGATGAAACAGGGAACGATTATCGCCTTCTGACTTAGGCTGAGTAAAATTGAAGCTACCTATCCTAACTATCTTATTCTCTCTCTCTCTTTATTCTTAGCCTCTTCTATCTACTGAGCATGGACCATGAGCCTGGATATGTCCATCTCCTTAATCAATATCATAGTTCTGCACTCCTTAACCACACCATCTAACACCCTAGTTACAAACTTACTCATTCTGGACCTATTATCTGCTACTACATGGGGAGCATACCTGGCTAACTGAGTAAACTTAAGGAAATACTCTTTCACGCTCATGCTACCTTGTCTGATATTGATGAACTCTAACACCTTGGCTTCTCTTAGCTTTAAGGGAAATAATCTATCTGGAAAAGCAGTAGCAAACTCTTCCTACTCTATGGGCTCTACATCTATGCCCCTGTCTACTTTTTACTACTTAAACCACGTATGAGCCACATTTTGTAGTTGATAGGTGGCTAACTCAGCACTCTCACTGGATGTTACCCCCATGATATTTGTGACTTTCTGAACCTGATTAAGGAACTCCTGTGGAACCTCTTCGGACATAGATCCTAAGAATAGGGGAGGGTTCATTCGGGTGAAGTCCCAAATCCTGGCTATAGTAGTATTGGCCACTGGGTTCGCCTGAATAGTAGTTTGCCTTTCATTTTGAGCTGCTACCAAATCGGCTAGAGTGGTGAACGCAACTCTGAATTTTGCATGGGAGACATGCTCATCCAGGGGATCTGCCTGAATGGGATGAGATGCTGACTGATTTTTGGTCCTTCTTCCATTAGTCTTTTTGGAAGGCATGTTCTATAAACGGAAGGAAGAAATGAATTAGACTGAGAGTTTAACTTGAGCTCATGCTCATTCGCATGACATGAATACTTAAAGAAGGGAAACTTTTCCTACAAAAGTCTCATAGCCTTTTGCCCATAAGTGTGGCGCGCTACACACATATACACAAGACTCTACTAGATGCAACTTTCAAATTCCCTAGGACTCTATTGAAACTTAGGTTCTGATACCATATTTTTAACGCCTCAAGTCTGTACCCCGAATGATACATGGTGCTTACGACCCCGAAGGACCACAAGCTAACCCATGACTGATATTTATTGTGAGCAGTGAATAATAATACTGAAAATAATACCGAAAATAGGTTGAATTGCCATAAGGTTCAAAATTTGAATACTGAAAAAGAATATCAACTGTAATAATAATCTGCAAAGCTGAATACTGTCTGATTATAATGCCCCAAGTCTAGAACGCTACACAGTGCTTACGACCCCGAAGGACCACATGCTAACCCATGGCTGATATCTGCTGTTAGCACTGAATAATATACTGATAAATGTGGAATAATAGGTTGAAATGCCATAAGGTTCAAATATTTGAAATACTGCTGAAATACCAAACTGTAATAAAAACCTGTAAAACTGAATACTGTCTGAAAACTAGTTTGAAAAGCCTCTAACTAAAACTTTTTGAAAATGGAGTTGATGGGTCAATCCCGCAACTAACTCCATCTACTAAAATACTGAGTCTACTAAAATAATGAAATAAAAAATATCCTCGAATGATGAGGACTCACAACTAATATAATGCTGCTGGGTGAATTTGAATCTATTTATGCGCGGTCGGGAACCTGAGCGTTCGAACCTATGATATAAGACATCATAACATAAAGAAAGAGTATGTGTCAGTACATGGAATGTACTGGTGTGCTAGATGGGGTAAGGATGAATGCAAGGGTTCATATACATGAACAATAACTGACTACATGATATAGAGTAACTGAACATGAGAGTACATGGATAACTGATACTACTATAATTACTGAGTGTGCACTAATATGCATATAGATAAATACTGTGACTAAGCTTGTCTGAAGCTAAGTCCTAAATTCTGATACTGAGTAACTGATATCTAAAGTTAGTGATAACTGATTTGTTGATACTAGTTGACTATATTTGACAGTCCTGATTCTGTAGAACTGAACTGAGTTTTATTCTGAACACTGAAACTGAGACTGTGGGAGGTAATCATCTAACCGACATGCCCCAAATAAGATAAAATAACTGAGTTGGGGTCCAACCTGTGACCCCACTTAGAAGGGTATCCGTACCGTGCCATGGGTAAAGACACTGACGAGTTACCCTTATCTGGTAGGTACTTTAATGAGAACGGTGGAACCCTCATCTGTCAGGTTAAAACACCTCATCAAACCTCATCTGGCAGGTTTGATGTCTCAACCTACGCTTGCTACGTAGTTCTGGAATGCAAATATTACTTCTAGAGATCATACCATCTACTGGAAGGTGAACCCCCATCCTTGGGTTCACTTGGTGTTGAATCCTACTCCCAACTAAAAGACACTCAACTAAGTATACTGAACTGGAGTGAACTGATACTGAGCTTACTGAGTTTTCCTGAGTTTGGTAACTAACTGAGTTCTGTAACTGACTGAGAGTACTACTGATGATGACATGACTGAGGTTTCGTAACTGACACTGGCTCTAGGCACACTGCTAAATTATCAGGTTTTTAATACCCCAGGACTCGATAGCATGAAAAATAAAGCATAATATACTCTTAAAAATCATAATTATTCATAGAGACATTTTCTCAAACACTTGTAGGGCATAAGCTTATACATATACTAACATGCCATGATTTCATTAATTCATTCGCATGGACAGTCTATCAAACACCTAGAGAGGACAACTTAATGCACATAATCGTGGTTAACACATAAGCATGGCAATTAAAATTCCCTAACTTGCAAATTCATGGATTATGACATGGGAATTACACAATTCAATGTACATGCTATTCAAATTTCATGGAATGTACAATTAATCATGAATTGGAACTCATTTAATATCAAGAACACTAATACAGCCAAATTTCAAGCATGGAAATCATGAATCGTAGATCTTGAAGTTTAAAAGTTGACTTGTGGACTTATAGGTGAAAGGGACCCATATATGAACACCTAACATACCTTGGAATATTTTTTCTTGAAGATTCTTGGAGAAATTCTTGAGATTGATCTTGATTTTTTGGAGCTAGGGTTTGTTTTCTTGAGAGAGAATGCTTTTAATTTAGGGGTAAATTGATTAAGAATAACCTTTAAAATATTTTTAGGAATTAAATCCTGTATCTGGGAATGCAAAAATCATAGGAAAGACCAATTTATCCTTGTACTTTACTTTTAATTTTTGAGAAATTTTCCCGACCTAGACCCCTGGCGCGACGCGGCGCTATTGCGTCGTGTCTCTGGAAAATGACAATTGGGAACTGAGGGCTTGGCGCGACGCGGTTGGATCGCGACGCGGTTGGATCGCGACGCCCCTTTGGTTCTTAAATCTTGAATCATCGCGACGCAGTGGGACCGTGTTGATACATTGAAAAGTGACAAACGTGAAATGAGCCTTGGCGCGATGTGCCAATATCGCGGAGCAACACTGAAACCTGACAATTGTCATTTTGACATACTCCGCGACGGTGTTTAACGATTGAAACATAAAGTAGTCATAACTTCTTACCCGGGTATCGGATTTAGGCGAATTTTATATCGTTGGAAAGATAATTCGATTTCCTACACAATGAAAGAATTTGAACTGAAAAACACTGAGTATTTCAAAATTTTTATATTAGATAACTCATGAACTAAGGGTTAAGTTAAGCTTGAGAAATACGGGGTATTATAATATCTCTTCCTTGGGAACATTCATCCCCAAATAAAACTGATTATGCTGAGATAATGATAGATTGAGTTTGCACGTTGAACATACATATCTAATGCATGAATACATGACTGAACTACTGACAATTTAAGTTTTCACACTGAACATGCATATATGATGCATGGAATTCATGATTGAAACTACTGATAAGCTGGGTTTTCATACTGATCATGCATATCTGATGCATGAGTACATGAATTAACTAATTTATGAATACATGACTGAATATGCAACGATAATGTATACCATGCTTATAATTATATCTTAACAAGAAACTGAGTAAAGCTAAGGAAGACTGTTACCTTAAGCTGGATCTGAGTTTGCGGAGAAGAGGTGAGGATACTTGGTCCGCATATATACTTCTGCTTTCCAAGTAGCTCTCTCAACAGACTGATTCTGCCAAAGAACTTTGACTAAGAAAACTTCTTTCTTCCTTAGTCTGTGAATCTGGTGATCGAGGATCTGGACTGGAACCTCTTCAAAAGAGAGATCATTCTGAATATTTACATCTTCTAAAGAAACTATGACTGCTGGGTCACCAATGCATTTCTTTAGCAAAGAAACGTGAAATACTGGAGGCACTGAGGCTAGATTTGAAGGCAACTCAAACTCATAAGCTACCTTTCTGAAACGGCAGAGAATTCTGTAAGGACCGACATATCGGGGACTGAGCTTTCACTTCTTGATGAACCTCTGTACCCCCTTTATAGGAGAGATTTTTAAGAACACAAAATCACCGATCTCAAACTTGAGATCCTTTCTTCGCATATCTGCGTACGATTTATGTCGTCTTTGAGCAGCCCTAAGCCTTTCTCTGATTAACTGAACCTTCTCTAAGGCATCAAACACTAGATCAATCCCTACTACTGCAACCTCACCTACCTCCAACCAACCTATTGGAGATCTACATCTCCCACTATAGAGAGCCTCAAACGGAACCATCTAAATACTGGAATGATAGTTGTTGTTGTATGCAAATTCAATCAAAGGTAAGTGGTCATCCCAACTACCCTTAAAATCGACAACGGAGGCTCTTAGCATATCTTCGAGAGTCTGAATGGTCCTTTCTGCTTGACCATCTGTCTGAGGGTGGAAGGCTGTACTGACGTGAACTCTGGTATCAAGACCCTTTTGGAATGCTTTCCAGAAATGAGAGGTGAACTAGGTACCTCTATCTGATATGTTGGATACTGGAACTCTGTATAACTTGACGAACTGTCTGATCTAGAGTTTAGCGTTGTCCTCGGCTGAATAGAAAGTATGGACTAGCAAGTAATGAGCTGATTTGGTCATCCTGTCTATGATAACCCATATAGAATTATGTTGATGATGAGTATAAGGAAAACCTTTCACAAAGTCCATGTTCACTTTTTCCCATTTCCACGTGAGAATACTGAACTCCTGCATGGACCTACTAGGCTTCTGGTGCTCAATCTTAACTTTTGACATGTAAAACACTTATCTACAAGCTCTACAATATCTCTCCTCATCCCACTCCACCCATAGATCTCCTGCAAATAGTGGTATATCTTAGTCACCCATGTATGAATGGAGTAACGTGCACCATGCACTTCTACAAGAATTTATTGCCTCAAGTCGTCTACACCCGACACACACAGTGACCCTGGGAATGCAATACACCATCTCTCCCTTGGGAGAAAACCTCTATTTTTTGATCTCTGACTGACTCTTTAAACTTAACAAGACTGGGATCTCTATCCTGTTTTTCCTTCACCTCAGAAACTAGAGTGGATTCAGAACTATTTTGAACCCACACATTGCCTTCTGTTGAATCAACTAAGTGGACACCTAGTCGGACAAGCTGTTGAACTTACTGAGCTAACTTTTTCTTACTGTCCTCAACATGAGCAACATTACCCATAGACAGTCTACTAAGAGCATCAACCACGACATTGGCCTTACCCGGGTGATATAGAACACTCATATCATAATCTTTCAATAACTCTAACCACCTTCTCTCATGCAAATTTAAATATTTTTGAGAAAATACATACTGAAGGCTTTTGTGATCTGTGAACACATCAACATGCACCCCATACAAGTAATGCCTCTAAATGTTTAAGGAAAGCACTACAGCTGCTAACTTGAGATCATAGGTTGGGTAATTCTTCTCATGGGGCTTAAGCTGTCTGGAGGCATAGGCTATTACCTTACTTATCTGTATGAGGACACAACCCAAATCTACTCTGGATGCATCACAATACACAACAAACCCATCTGAACCATCTGGTAGAGTCAAAATTGGGGCTGAGGTGAGTCTAGTCTTCAACTCCTGAAAACTCTTCGCGCAGGAATCTGACCACTGAAATTGGACTTTTTTCTGAGCCAATTTAGACATGGGGGATGGAATAGATGAAAACCCTTCAAAAAATGACGGTAATAGCCAGCTAAACCCAAAAAACTCCTGATATCTAATAGAGAGATGGGTCTAGTCTAGTTTCTCACCACTTCGGTCATTTGAGGATCAACCTAATGCTATCACCGGAAATAATATAACCAAGAAATACTACTGAACTTAGCCAAAATTTATACTTACTGAATTTGGCAAATAGCTGATGAGTTTTGAGAGTCTGAAGTACTATTCTGAGGTGATCTGCGTGATTATTCTCACTATGGGAATAGACAAGAATGTCTTCGATGAAAACTATAACAAACATGTCCAAGTACTACTTGAACACACATTCATTAAGTCCATAAAAGTTGTTGGGGAATTAGTATGACCAAAGGACATGACTAGAAACTCGAAGTGACCATACCAGGTTCGGAAAGCTATTTTTGGAATGTCACATTCTCAGACTTTGAGCTGATGATAGACTGATCTGAGGTCTATCTTACAAAAGTAACTGGCTACCTAAAGTTGGTCAAACAAATCATCGATTCTAGGAAGTGGATACTTATTCTTGACTGTGACTTTGTTCAACTGGCGGTAGTCAATACACATTTTGAGAGAACCATCTTTCTTACTCATGAATAGAACTGGTACGCCCCACAGGGAAATGCTGGGTCTGATGAATCCCTTATCTAGGAGATCCTTTAACTCTTCTTTTAATACTTTGAGTTCTGCTGGTTCTATTCTGTATGGCAGAATATATATGGGCTGAGTATCTGGGAGAAGGTTTATTCCGAAGTCTATTTACCCTAACGGGAGAAACTCTAGAAAGATCTTTGGGAAACACATCTGAGAATTCATTTACTACTAGAACTGACTCAAGAGTTGGAGTTTCAGAGTTAGAGTCTTTGACTCACACAAGATGATAGATACATACCTTGGATATTATTTTTCTCTCTCTAAGGTATGAAATCAACTGTCCCTTAAGCACTATGATACTACCTCTTCATTCAAGGACTGGTTCATTTGGAAACTTAAAATGAACTATTCTGTTTCCACAATCAACTGAGGCATAGCATGAATGGAGCCAATCTATGCCAAGAATGACATCAAAATTTGCCATCTCTAGCTCTACTAAGTCTGTTGAAGTAACTTTATGCTATATCATAATCGGACAGTTCCTGTATACCCGCCGGGCTATGATAGTTTTATCCACTAGAGTTGAAACTGAGAAAGGCTCTGCTAAGATTTCTGGACTGACTGCAAAGTTAACAGATATATAGGGAGTTATGAAAGATAAAGAAGCTCCCACTACTAGCAAGGCATAAACATGTAAATGAATGATCTGTAACGTACCAGTGACCACATTAGGAGAATTTTCCTGATCTTATATGGACTGAAGTGCATAAAGTCTGTTTGGGCATTTCCCACTGGTGGCACTAGAAGCGGCACCCTGCTGATTCGGGTGACCTAACTGAGCAGAAGAACGAGTATACTAACCCTAAGAACCTGACTGAGGACAATTTCTGACTCTGTTTTGAGGCTTTCCACACCTGAAACAAACATAACTACCAGCTCTGCAGACATCCTTGTGGTTCTTGCCACATTACTGACATAGAGAATTTGTTCAAACACTGCTGATACTACCCTGAGACTTAGATCCTAGCACCCTATCAGTGTTACCATTGCTAAACTTAAGGGCTGGAGCACTGGTGAGGACAGAGCTAGAATCGAAGACTTTGGATGAAACTGGGAATGGTTACCGCCCTCAGACTTAGGCTAATTGAAATTGGAGCTACCTGTTCTAGCTCTCTTAGTCTACCCCCCTCTCTCTAATCATAGCCTCTTCTATCTGCTGAGCATAGATCATGATTCTAGATATTTCCATCTTCTTAATCAACATCGTTGTTCTGCACTTCTTAACCACACTATCTGACACCCTAGATATGAACTTGCTCATTCTGGACCTATTGTCTGCTACTACACGGGGAGCATACCTGGATAACTGAGTAAACTTGAGGGAATACACTTTCATGCTCATACTGCTTTGCCTGAGGTTGATGAACTCTAACACCTTGGCTTCTCTCAGCTCTAAGGGAAAGAATCTCTCTAGGAAAGCAGTAGCAAACTCTTCCTACTCTATGGGCTCTGCATCTGTGCCCCTGTCTACCTTCCACTTCTTAAACCAAGTATGAGCTACACCTTATAGCTGATAGGCAGCTAACTGAGCACTTTCACTAGAAGTTACTCCCATAATGTCTATAACTTTTTGAACCTGATCGAGGAACTCCTGTGGATCCTCTTTTGACTTAGATCTTAAGAATAGGGGAGGATTTATTCGGGTGAAGTCCCGAATCCAGGCTGTAGTAGTATTGGCTATTGGGTTAGCCAGAATAGCAACTGGCTATTCATTTTGTGTTGTGATGGAATTGGCTAGAGTTGTGAATGCAGCTCTAAATACTGCATGAGAGAGATGCTCGCCCAGGGGATCTACCTGAACAGGCTGAGGTGCTGACTGATTTCTGGTTCTCCTTTTGTTAGGCTTTTTGGGAGTCATGTTCTGTAAGCAAAAATGAGGAAATGGATTAAACTGAGTGTTTAACTTGAGCTCATGCTCGCTCACACGACATAAATACTGAAAGAAGGGAAATTGTTTCCTAATACATCTCATAACCTTCTGTCCATAAGTGTGACGCGCTACACACCCATGCACAAGACTCTACTAGATATAACTTTCTGACTTTCTAGGATACTGTTGAGCCTTAGGCTCTGATACCAAGTTTGTAATGCCCCGAGTCTGTACCCCGGATGCTATACGGTGCTTACAACCGCAAAGGACCACAAACTAACCCATGACTGATATCTGCTGTGAGCACTGAATAATATACTGAAATAAATTTGGAATAATAGGCTGAAATACCATAAGGTTCAAATATCTAAAATAATACTGAAATATTGAACTGTAATAAAAATCTGTAAAAATGAATACTGTCTAAAAACTAGTCTGAAAAGCCTCTAACTAAAACTGTCTAAAAGTGGAGTTGATAGGACAATACCCTAACCAACTCCAATTACTGAAATACTAAGTCTACTAAAATAATAAAATAAAAGAATATCCTCGAATGATGAGGACTTACTGCTAATCTACAACTGCTGGCTGAATCTGAATCTATCTATGCGCGGTCGGAAACCTGAGCATCCGAACCTAAGATATAAGACATCATAGCATAAAGAAAGAGTATATGTCAGTACGTGGAATGTACTGGTATGCTAGATGGGGTAAGGCTGAATGCAAGGGTTTATATATATGAACAATAACTGAATGCATGATATAGAGTAACTGAACATGAGAGTACATGGATAATTGATACTACTGTAACTACTGCGTGTGCACTAATGTGCATATAGATAAATACTGTAACTAAGCTTGTCTGAAGCTAAGTTCTGAATTTTAATACTGAGTAACTGATATCTGAAGATACTGATAACTTATTTACTGATACTGGTTGACTGTATTTGACAGTTCTGATTCTGTAGAACTGAATTGAGTTCTATTTTGAAGACTGAAACTGAGACTGTGGGAGGTAACCACCTAATCGACATGCTCCAAATAAGATAAAATAACTGAGTTGGGGTTTAACCTGTGACCCCAGTTGGAAGGGTGTCAGTACCGTGCCACAGGTAAAGACACTGAAGAGTTACCCTCATTTGGTAGGTACTCTAATTAGAACGGTGGAACCCTCATCTGTCAGGTTAAAACACCTCATAAACCCTTAATTGCCAGGTTTGATGTCTCAACCTGCGCTGGCTACGTAGTTCTGGAATACAAGGATTGCTTCTAGAGATCACACCCTCTACTGGAAGGTGAGGCCCCATCCTTGGTTTCACTCGGTGCTGAAACCTACACCCAACTGAAAGACACTCAACTGAGTATACTGAACTGGACTAAACTGATATTGATCTTACTGAGTTTTCCTGAGTTCGGTAACTAACTGAGTTTTATTGAGTTCTGTAGATGACTGAGAGTACTACTGATCATAACATGACTAAGGTTTCATAACTGACACTGTCTCTAGGCACACAGCTAAATTAGTGGGCATTAATTACACCCAAGACTCGATTGCATAAAAAATAAAGCACAATATACTCTTGAAAATCATAATCATTCATAGAGACATTATCTCAAACACTTGTAGGGCATAAGCTTATACATATACTAACATGCCATGATTTCATTAATTCATTCACATGGACAGTCTATCAATCACCTTGAGAGCACAACTTAATGCACATAATCATGGTTAACACATAAGCATGGCAATTACAATTCCCTAACTTGCAAATTCATAGATTATGACATGGGAATTACACAATTCAATGTACATGCTATTCAAACTTCATGCAATCTACAATTAATCATGAATTGGAACTCATTTAATATCAAGAACACTAATACAATCAAATTTCAAGCATATAAATTATGAATCATAGATCTTAAAGTTTTAAAAGTGGATTCGTGGACTCTATGGGTAAAAGGGACCCATAGATGAACACCTAACATACCTTGAAATATTTGTTCTTTAAGATTCTTGGAGAAATTCTTGAGATTGATCTTGATTTCTTGGAGCTAGGGTTTGTTTTCTTGAGATAGAATGCTTTTAATTTAGGGGAAAATTGATTAAGAATGACCTTTAAAATGTGTTTAGGGATTAAATCTTGTATCTGGGCATGAGAAAATCATGGGAAAATACCAATTTATCCCTGTACGTCACTTTTAATTTTTGAGAAATTTTCTTGACCTGAACCGTTGGCGTGATGTGGAGCTATCGCACCATGTCTCTGAGAAATGACAACTAGGAACTGAGGGCTTGGCATGACGCGGTGGGATCACGACGCCCCTTTGGTTCTGAAATCTGGACTCATCGCGATGCGGTGGGATCGTATTGATACACTGGAGTATGAAAAACGTGAAAATGAGCCTTGGCGTAATGCGCCAATATCACGGAGCAACACTGAAAACTGACAATTATCATTTTGACATACTCCACGATGCAGTACTGGCCTGAATGATGGTTTTTAACGACTGAAACTTAAAATCGCCAAAACTTCTTACTCGAGTATTGAATTTAGGAAAATTTTATATTGTTGGAAAGCTAATTCAATTTCCTTTGCAATGGAAAGATCTAAACTGAAAAATACTGAGTATTTCAAAAATTTATATTATAAAACTCTTGAACTGAGGGTTAAGTTAATCTTGAGAAATACGGGATATTACAATATCTCCCGCCTGGGAACATTTATCCCCAAATGAGACTGATTAAGTTGAGACATTGATAGACTGAGTTTACACGCTGAATATGCATATCTGATGCAAGATTACATGACTGAACTACTGACAAACTGAGCTTTCACACTCGATATGCATATCTGATGCATGAAATTCATGAATGAAGCTACTAATAAGCTGGGTTTTCATACTGATTATGCATATCTGATGCATGAGTACATGACTGAACTGATTCATAAATGCATGATTGAATATGCAATGGTAATGAATACGAAGTTTATAATTATATCGTAACAAGAAATTGAGTAAAGCTAAGGAACACTATTACCTTAAGCCTGATCTGAGTTTGCGGAGAAGAGGTAAGGATATTTTGTTCTCATATCTGCTTCAGCTTCCCAAGTAGCTCCCTCAACGGACTGATTCTGCTAAAGAAATTTGACTAAGGGAACTTCTTTGTTCCTCAGTCTACAAATCTGATGATCAAGGATCTGGACTGGAACCTCTTCGAAAGAGAAATCATTCTGAATATTTATATCCTCTAAGGGAACTATGACTTCTGGGTCACTTGTGCATTTATTTAGCAAGGAGATGTGGAATACTGGATGCACTGAGGCTAGATCTATAGGCAACTCAATCTCATAAGCTACCTTTCCAAAATAGTTGAGAATTCTGTAAGGACCGACATATCGGGTACTAAGCTTTCCCTTCTTGCCAAACCTCTTTACCCCCTTCAGAGGAGAGATTTTCAAGAACACAAAATCACCGATCTCAAACTCGAGATCCATTCTCCGTACATCTGCGTACGATTTATGTCGGCTCTGGGTAGCCCTAAGCCTTTCTCTAATTAACTGAACCTTCTATAAGGCATCAAACACTAGATCAAGCCCTACTACTGCAGCCTCACCTACCTCAAACTAACCAATTGGAGATATGCATCTCCTACCATAAAGAGCCTCAAATAGAGCCATCTGAATACTGAAATAATAGATGTTATTATATACGAATTCGATCAAAGTTGAGTGGTCATCCCAACTACCCTTAAAATTAACAATGCAGGCTGTTAGCATATTTTCTAGAGTCTGAATGGTCCTTTCTTCTTGACCATCTGTCTGAGGGTGGAAGGCTGTACTGAGGTAAACACGGGTACCAAGACCTTTTTGGAATGCTTTCCAGAAATGAGAGGTGAACTGGGTATCTCTATCTGAGATAATGGATACTAGGACTTCGTGTAACTTGACCAACTCTCTGATATAGAGTTTAGCGTAGTCCTCAACTGAATAAAAAGTATAGACTGGCAAGAAATGAGTTGATTTGGTCATCCTATCTACGATAACCCATATAGAATCATGTTGATAATGAGTACGAGGCAAACCTGTCACAGAGTCCATGTTCACTTCTTCCCATTTCCACGTGGGAATACTGAACTCCTGCATGGACCCACTAGGCTTCTGGTGCTCAATCATAACTTGCTGACATGTAGAGAACTTAGCTATAAAATCTGCAATATCTCTCCCCGTCCCACTCCACCAATAGATTTCCCAAAAATTGCGGTACATCTTAGTGGCCCCTGGAATAATTAAGTAACGTTCACCATGTGATTCTATAAGAATTTGGTACCTTAAGTCATCTACATCCGGCACACACAGTGACCCTGGTAATGCAATACACCATCTCTCCCTTGGGAGAAAACCTTTATTTTTTGATCTCTGACTGTCTTTTTCAACTTAACAAGACTGGGATATCTATCCTACTTTTCCTTCACCTAAAAAACTAGAGAAAATTCGAAACTATTTTGATTACATATTACCTTCTACTAAATCGACTAAGTGGATACCTAGTTGGGCAAGCTGATGAACTTCTTGAGCTAACTTCTTCTTACTGTCCTCAACATGAGCAACACTACCCATAAATAGTCTACTGAGAGCATCATCCACTACATTGGCCTTGCCCGGGTAATATAGAACACTCATATCATAATCTTTTAAAAACTCTAACCACCTTCTCTGATGCAAATTTAAATCTTTCTAAGAAAATATATATTGAAGGATTTTGTAATCTATGAACACATCAACATGCACCCCATATAAGTAATGCCTCCAAATCTTTAAGGCAGGCACTATAGCTGCTAACTCGAGATCATCAGTGGGGTAATTCTTCTCCTAGGGCTTAAGATGTCTGAGGCATAGGTTATGACCTTACCTCTCTACATGAGGACACAACCCAAACCTACTCTGGATGCATCACAATACACAACATCTGAACCATCTGGTAGAGTCAAAATTGGGGCTGAGGTGAGTCTAGTCTTTAACTCCTGAAAACTCTTTTCGCAGGAATCTGACCACTGAAATTGGACTTTATTTTGAGTCAATTTGGACATGGGGTATGCAATAGACAAAATTCCATCAATAAACCAACGGTAATAGCTAGATAAACCTAAGAACTCTTGATATCTGATGGAGAGATAGGTCTAGGCTAGTTTCTCACTGTTTTAGTCTTTTGAGGATCAACTCTAATGCTATCACCGAAAATAATATGACCAAGGAACGCTACTGACCTTAGCCAAAATTCATACTAACTGAATTTGGAGAATAGCTGATGAGTTCTGAGAGTTTGAAGTACTATTCTGAGGTGATCTACGTGATCATTCTTGCTACGAAAATAGACAAGAATGTCATCAATGAAGACTATATCGAACATGTCCAATTACTTCTTGAACACACGATTCATTAACTCCATAAAAGTTGCTCGGGCATTGGTAAGACCAAAGGACATGACTAGAAACTCGAAGTGACCATACCGAGTTTGAAAAGCTATTTTTGGAATGTCACATTCTCAGACTTTGAGCTGATGATAGCTTGATCTGAGGTCCATCTTACAAAAGTAACTGGCTCCTTGAAGTTGGTCAAACAAATCATCGATTCTAGGAAGTGGATACTTATTCTTGACGGTGACTTTGTTCAACTGACGGTAGTCAATACAAATTTTGAGAGAACCATCTATCTTACGCGCGAAATAGAATTGGTGCGCCCCACGGGGAAATTCTGGGTATGATGAATCCATTATCTAAGAGATCCTTCAACTGTTCTTTTAATTCTCTGGGTTCCACTGGTGCAATTCTTATGGAAGAATAGATATGGGTTGAGTATCTGGGAGAAGGTCTATTTCAAAGTCTATTTCCCTCTCAGAAGGAACTCTAAGAAGATCTTTGGGAAACACATCTGAGAATTCATTTACTACTGGAACTGACTCAAGAGTTGGAGTTTCTAAGTTAGATTCTATGACTCACACAAGATGATAGATACATACCTTGGATATTATTTTTTTCGCTCTAAGGTATGAAATCAACTAGCCCTTAAGTGTTGTGGTACTACCTCTCCATTCAAGGACTGGTTTATTTGGAAACTAAAAATGAACTACTCTGTTTCTACAATCAACTGAGGCATAGCATGAATAAAGCCAATCTATGCCAAGAATGACATCAAAATCTGTCATCTCTCGCTCTACTAAGTCTGCTGAAGTAACTTTATGAGATATCATAATCGGACAGTTCCTATATACCCGTTGGGCTATGACATATTTACCCACTAGGATAGAAACTTAGAAAGGCTCTGCTAAGATTTCTAGACTGACTCCAAGGTTATCGGCTATATAGGGAGTGACAAGAGATAAAAAATCTCCCGGATCTAGCAAGGCATAAATATGTAAATGAAAGATATGTAACATACTAGTGACCATATCAGGAGAATTTTCCAGATCTTATCTGGATTGAAGTGCATAAAGTATGTTTGGGCATTGCCCACTGGTGGCACTGGAAGCGGCACCCTGCTGATTCGGGCGACCTCACTAAGATGAAAAACGAGTATACTAACCCTGAGAACCTGACTGAGGACAATCTCTACTTATGTGGCCAAGTTTACCACACCCAAAACAAACATCACTACCAGCTCTGTAAACACCCCTGTGGTTTTTGCCACATTGCTGACATAGAGGATTTGTTTGAACACTGCTGATACTACCCTGAGACTTAGAGCCTGGCACCCT
This sequence comes from Capsicum pubescens, assembly GCA_030864215.1. Classification (NCBI taxonomy): domain Eukaryota; kingdom Viridiplantae; phylum Streptophyta; class Magnoliopsida; order Solanales; family Solanaceae; genus Capsicum; species Capsicum pubescens. Next base: position 83,164,020 of record CM061544.1, on the reverse strand, counting down.
ATCATTGTTACTATTTCTGAACTTAAGGACTAGAGCACTGGCTGAGGACGGAGCTGGAACCAAAAACTTTAGATGAAACTGGGAACGGTTAATGCCCTCATACTTAGGCTGATTGAAATTGAAGCTACCTATTCTAGCTCTCTTGTTTTGCTTCTCTCTCTCTCTGATCTTAGCCTTTTATATAAGTTGAGCATGGACCATGAGTCTAGATATATCTATCTCCTTAATCAACATCGTACTTCTGCACCCCTTAACCACACTATCTGACACCCCAGATATGAACTTTCTCATTCTGGACCTATTGTCTACTACTACATGGGGAGCATACCTAGCTAACTGAGTAAACTTAAGGGAATAAACTTTCACGCTCATACTATCTTTCTTGATGTTGATAAACTCTAACACCTTGGCTTCTCTCAGCTCTAAGGGAAAAAATCTCTCAAGGAAAGTAGTAGCAAACTCTTCCCACTCTATGGGCTATGCATCTTTCCCTCTGTCTACCTTTCACTGCTTAAACCACGTATGAGCTACATATTATAGCTGATAGGAGGATAACTTAGCACTCTCAATAGATGTCACTCCCATAATGTCTGTGACTTTATGAACCTGATTAGGGAACTCCTATGGATCCTCTTCTGACTTAGACCCTAGGAATAGGGGAGGGTTTATTCGGGTGAAGTCCCAAATCTTGGCTACAGAAGTATTGGCCACTGGGTTGGCTAGAATAGTAGCTAGCTGTTTATTCTGTGCTATGATGGGATTCACTAGAGTAGTAAATGCAACTTTGAATTCTACATGGGAGATAAACTTGTCCAGGTGATCTGCCTGAACGGGCTGAAGTGCTGACAGATTTTTGGTTCTCCTTTCGACAGTTTTTTTGGGAGGCATGTTCTGAAAGCGAAAAGGAGGAAATGGATTAGATTGAGAGTTTAACTTGAGCTTATGCTCACTCACACGACATGAATACTGAAAAAAGGGAAATTATTTTCGAAAACATCTCATATCCCTCTGTCCATAAATGTGGCGCGCTATACACCCATGGATAAGACTCTACTAGATGTGGCTTTCAGACTTCCTAGGACACTGTTGAACCTTAGGCTCTGATACCAAGCTTGTAATGCCCCGAGTCTGTACCCCGGATGCTATACGATGCTTTTGACCCCGAAGGACCACAAGCTAACCCATGACTGATATCTGCTGTGAGCACTGAATAATATACTTAAATAAATGCGAAATAATAAGCTGAAATAACATAAGGTTTAAATATCTGAAATACTGCTGAAATATCAAATTGTAATAAAAATCTATAAAACCGAATACTATCTGAAAACTAGTCTGAAAAGCTTCTAACTGAAACTTTCTGAAAGTGGAGTTGATGGGATAATCCCCAACTAACTCCATCTACTGAAATACTGAGTCTAACGAAATAATAAAATAAAAAAATATTCTTAAATAATGAGGACTCACTGCTAATCTATTGTTGTTGGCTGAATCTGAATCATCTATGCGCGGTCGGGAACTTGAGCATCCAAACCTATGATATAAGACATCATAGCGCAAAGAAAGAGTATGTGTCAGTACGTGGAATGTACTGGTATGCTATATGGGGTAAGGCTGAATGCAAGAGTTCATATGCATGAACAATAACTGATTGCATGATTTAGAGTAACTGAGCATGAGAGTACATGGATAAATGATACTACTGTAAATACTGAGTGTGCACTAATGTGCATATAGATAAATACTATGACTAAGCTTGTTTGAAGATAAGTCCTGAATTTCGATACTGAGTAACTGATATCAAAAGTTACTGATAACTGATTTACTGATACTGGTTGACTATATTTGTCAGTCCTAATTCTGTAGAACTGAACTGAGTTTTCTGAAACTGAGACTGTGGGAAATAATCATCTAACCAATATTCCCCAGATAAGATAAAGTAACAGAGTTGGGGTCTAACCTGTGACCCCAGCTAGAAGGGTGTCAGTACCATGCCACGGGTAAAGACACTGTAGAGTTACCCTCATCTGGTAGGTACTCTAAATAAGAACGGTGGAACCCTTATCTGTCAGGTTAAAACACCTCATCAATCATCATCTGGCAGGTTTGATGTCTCAACCTACGCTGGCTACATAGTTCTAGAATGCAAGTATTACTTCTAGAGATCACACCCTCTACTGGCAGGTGAGCCCTCATCCTTGGGTTCACTTGGTACTAAATCCTACTCCCAGCTGAAAGAAACTAAACTAAGTATACTGAACTGATACTGAGCTTACTGAGTTTTCCTGAGTTTGGTAACTGACTGAGTTCTACTGAGTTCTGTAACTGACTGAGAGTACTATTGATCATAACATGACTGAGGTTCCATAACTGACATTGGCTCTAGGTACACAGCTAAATTATCGGTATTAAATACCCCCCAGTACTCGATAGCATGAAAAATAAAGCATAATATACTCTTGAAAATCATAATCATTCATAGAGACATTTTTTTAAACACTTGTAGGGCATAAGCTTATACACTAACAAGCCATGATTTCATTAATTCATTCACATGGACAGTCTATCAGAACTTAATGCACATAATCATGGTTAACACATTAGCATGGCAATTACAATGCCCTAACTTGCAAATTCATGGATTATGACATGGGAATTACACAATTCAATGTACATGTTATTCAAACTTCATGGAATCTACAATTAATAATGAATTGGAACTTATTTAATATCAAGAACACTAATACGATCAAATTTCAAGCATGTAAATCAAGAATCATAGATCTTGAAGTTTTAAAGGTGGATTCGTGGACTCTATGGGTGAAGGGGACCCATAGATGAACACCTAACATACCTTGGAATATTTGTTCTTGAAGATTCTTGGAAAAATTCTTGAGATAGATCTTGATTTCTTGGAGCTAGGATTTATTTTCTTGAGAGAGAATGCTTTTAATTTGGGGGAAAATTGATTAAGAATGACCTTTAAAATTTTTTTTAGGGATTAAATCCCATATCTGGGCATGCAAAAATCATGGGGAAAGACCAATTTATCCCTCTACATCACTTTTAATTTTACAAAAAAATTTCCAACCTAGACCCCTGGCACAATGCGGCACTATCGCACCTATCTCTGGAAAATGATAATTGGGAACGGATGGATTGGTGCGATGCGGTAGGATCGCGACGCCCCTTTGGTTCTGAAATCTGGACACATCTCGACGTGGTGGGCTCGTGTTGATACACTAGAAAATGATAAACGTGAAAATGAGCCTTGGTGCGATGTTCCAATATCGCGGAGAAACACTGGAAACTAACAATTGTCATTTTGACATATTCCGCGATGCGCTACTGGCCTGAATGACTGTCAGTGTTTAACGAACTAAACTTAAAATAGCCATAACTTCTTACCCGAGTATCAGATTTAGGCAAATTTTATATCGTTGGAAATCTAATTCAATTTCCTACGCAATGGAAGGCTATAAACTATAAAATACTGAGTATTTCAAAAAATTTATATTAGATGACTCATGAACTGAGGGTTAAGTTAAGCTTTAGAAATACGGGGTATTATACTGATAATCTAGTCTGAAAACCCTCTAACTGAACTGTTTGAAAATAGAATTGATGGGACAAGCCCCCAACTAACTCCAACTATTGAAAATATTGAAGCTACTAAAAATACTAAAATAACTGCATATCCCCGATAGATAAGGACTCGCTACTGAATCTGACACTACTGGCTGAATCTGAATTTGTCTATGCGCGGTCAGGAATCTGAGCATTCGAAACTATGATATGAAATATCATAGATCAAATAAAGATTATGCGTTAGTATGTGGAATGTACTAGTATGCTAGATGAGGTAAGACTGAATGCAAGGGTTCATATGCATGAACAATAAATGACTAAATGATATAAAGTAACTAAGTATGAGAGTACATGGATAACTGAAACTACTGTAAATACTGAGTATGCAATACTGCTCATATACGTGTATACTATAACTTAGCTTTTACTGAAGTTGAATTCTGGGTTTTGATAATTGAGTAACTAATATCTAAGATTACTGATAACTGAGTTACTAAAATTGATTGACTGTATCTGACAACCCTGATTCTATAGAACTGAACTGTGTTCTATACTGAGACTGAAAATAAAACTGTGGGAAGTAATCACTAACCGTCATGCCCCAAATAAGATAACTGGGGTCCAACCTTTAACCCCAGTTAGAAGGCGTCAGTACCGTGCCACGGGTAAAGAAAACTGAAGAGTTATCCTCATATGGCAGGTACTCTAATGAGAACAGTGGTACCTTCAACTGGCAGGTTAAAACACCTTATCAACCCTCAACTGGCAGGTTGATCTCTCAAACTACGCTAGCTACATAGTTCTGGAATGCAAAGACTGATTCTAAGGATCACACCCTCTACTGGCAGGTGAGCCCCCATCCTTGGGTTCACTCGGTGCTGAATCCTACTCCCAACTGAATATACCCAGAATTGATTATACTGAACTAGACTAGACTGATACTAAATTTTACTGAGTTTTGTCGCTGACTGAGTACTACTAATTTCTGTAACTGACTGAGTTCTACTGATCGTAACATGAATGATACTATTTTGTAACTATTGTAGCTCTGGGTAAACAACTAGATTTTTGGGTATTAAATACCCCCAGGACTTGATCGCATGAAAAGTAGAGCATAGCATGATCTTGAGAAACATAACAATGTACACTTGTCCATAATTCATTCATAGAGACATTTTATCAAACATATGTAGAGCATAAGCTTGTGCATATAATAGCATGTCATGATTTCACCATTTAATTCACATGGATATTCTATCAACCACTTGGGGAGCACAACTTAATGCACATAATCATGAATTTCATATAAACATTGCAACTACAATGCCCAAACTTGCAAATTCAAGGATTATAACATGGAAATTACACAATTCAATATACATGCTATTTCAATTTCATGGAAACCACAATTAATCATGGATTGAAACTCAGTTAATGTCATGAACATGAATACAATCCAATTTCAAGCATATAAATCATAAGTCAAAAATCTCGTGATTTTAAAAATGGATTCTTGGACTCTATGGGTGAAAGAAGCCCATAGATGAACACCTCACATACCTGAAAATATTAGTTCTTGAAGGTTCTTGGAGAAATTTTTGAGTTTGTTCTTGATTTTTTAAAGCTAGGATTTTGCCCCTTTTAGAAAGAGTGTTTTAATCTTGAGAGAAAGTGAGGAAATAATGATATAATAGGGTATTTAGGGCTTTAATCCCGTGTTTAGACTAATTAGGGATTTTAGAAATTGATCAAATAGCCCCTGAATTAAAATCATGAAAAAATAAAATCCCAATTTTACATGCTGGCGCGACACGGTGAAATCGCGCCAGCTCACTGGAAATTGGCTGGGAACTGGAGGTTTGGCACGACGCGGTGCCATCGCGATGGATCACTGCATGCGAATTTACCTCTTGTCGTGACGTGCCATGATCACGGTGGAACACTGGAAAATAACAATTAGGAATTCAGCTGGGGGCACGATGCGGTGGGATCGCGTTGGATTACTGAAAAATGACCATTGCCATTTGGCTGGTCTCTGCGATGCACTGGGTGCTAATTTGGTACATTGTCTTACAAAAATGACTCTAACTCTTCACCCGAGTAGCGAATTTAGGCAATCTTTATATCATTGGAAAGCTGACTGAATTTTCTGTGTATTGGTAAACTCTAAATTAAAAAATACGGAGTATTTTATAATTTTTAGGTAGGAATACTCATGTACTTAAAGCTAAATTAAGCTTGAGAAATATGAGGTATTACATGTAAGTTGCATTGCTTCAGTCTAATTATTGAGATTATGTTTTTCCAGCTTATTATTATTATGTGTTTTTTTAAGAGAAATTGAGCTAGCTGGAGTGGTCATTACTTTAGACGAATCTAGTACTAGTATATTGGTTGCAGTACGTATTGTTTATGAATCTAAAGCAGAATCATAGAATATATGGACTCTCTTTATATTCAATTTGTTTAAAATGTAATCACTGTCAATGAACTGCTAGGATATGCAACTTTTATGGTAATATAGAAAGAAGCTTGACTGAATGCCACTATTTATTTTATGCTTTGATAAGTGAATGTGAGAGTACATCATTATTGAGGGAATTAAATTTTTGGTCAACAACTAATATTGTCTAATTAGATTAAAAATGAAGAGTATTACTAACTAAAGTAGAGTTGGTGTGAGGTGAAGTTTTAGTTCATTTGATTTTATGTCCGGCCGATTTTCATTGATAATTCAATATCAATCTTTTTAGATGTTTCTAATTTACTTATCAAGTCATTAATATAAAACTTTATGCACAATAAAATGGGTTAAGTTGTGCATTTAATAAGTTTGATCATGCACTGTGTATTGATTGCAGAAATCAAAGACTATTTTTCATTATATCAAGTTTAAGTGTGTTTAGTTGACAATTTTTTTATTTTTATTTTGGTTGTTGTAGAAATAAGATATATTGGTGCTCAACTAGTTTGAGGTTGAAGTGTAGTTGACTGATTGATGATTAATTATGATCGTTAAACTTATTTTTTATGTCTGTAAAGTTAGTCGAGAAGTGCGAAAGTTGGCCCGAACATCACAATTATCTGTTAGAATAATTTTTCTTAAGATATTTTATTATGTATGTTCTCTGTTAGAGTTTATTAATTTATTTATTTTCTATTAGGTTCACCCATTTTCTTCATGAAATCTTATAAGTGAAATTTAGCATATTCATCAAATTCTTCACTGGATAAATCTTGTAATGCCAAGAAACACATCAGAGCATTTACTTGATTTGAATCAGTTTTTAGATTTTCATTTAATAATGGAGCTATAGGAGATAGAATGAAGTGTCCATGTCGTAAATGTGATTTTAGAAAGTGACACATTAGAGATGTGTTGTTTCACCATTTGATGGACAAGCACTTCTCTGAACATTACATCGCTTGGGTTATGCATGGAGAAATGAATATATTACCTAATTCTAGAGGCATAGAGGTCACTCAAGATATGCCACCTTTTGAAAATTCTATAGAATTATTAATTAATGAAATATTCAAAACTTCAAGGCATGAGGGTGTTAATGCAGGCCCATCACAAGTAGTGGGAGAAGAAGAAACCTTACATGATTTGTCTAGTTCAAATAATAAAGATTATTTTGAATTGCTTAAAGATGAAAGTGAAGATTTGTATGAAGGATCCAAGTACTCAAAGCTGAAATTTTTATTTAAATTTTATCGCATAAACTATTTGTCTGGGTTAAGTGATAAGGAAATGACTATGATACTAGATCTACTCAAGAATGCATTTAACTTTGCAAAGATCTCTATATCTTTTTATGAGGCTAAGAAAATCATCAGTAAATTGTGTCTTGATTATATCAAAATAAATGCTTATCCAAATAATTGCATATTGTATTGAAAGATGATGTTAATGAAGAATCATGCAAGTATTGTCACACTTCTAGATAGAAGCCTGAGAAGAATAGCAATCTTGATCATGCTCTTACTACAAGTAAAAAATAAAAGAGGAAGCAAAAGCAGCCTGCAAAAATTTTGTGATACTTTCTATAAAAATCAAGATTACAAAGATTATTTATGTGCTTTAAAATTGCAGAGCATATGAGATGGCATACATAGGAAGGTAACAAAGATGGAATCTTAAGGCACCCTAGAGATGGTGAAGCATGAAAAAGGTTTGATGCAATTTTTTCTGAATTTGCTTATGATTTTAGAAATATTTTATTAGGATTAGCTAGTGATGATTTCAATCCTTTTGGAGCAATGAGTACTAACTATGACATTTGGTCAGTGGTTTTGATTTCATACAATCTTCCTCCTTGATTGTGAAAATCAAAGAAACAGATAATTTCACACACTGGTGGCTCCAAAGTCAATGCTACAAGAAGGACTGAAATGGTAAGTGAATTAACCTTGAATGAAATTATTCCTAAGTAGTAAATTATTTTAATTATGTTTTCTAATTTATAGATGATCAAGATTGGACAGTGGCCTAGACAAACATAAATGTACATTGCTACTCATAAGAATCAAGATGGAGTATATGTTAATGAAATGGAAAAAGAAATATGTGTGAGTTTTACTTACATGCCATGTCTGACTGCACCTTTCATTTTGATTACTCTGATTTTGACATCCCCTTTGAATAGACAAATAGTTCATCTTGAAAGCTAACATCATATGTCTGGATGATATTTCTCCTATGTATGTTAAGAAGTATAATAACTCATGAGCATTTTTCATACGGTTATGTTCATACTGATAGTTCTTGTATGCCTAAGTCTGATTCTTCCCTGTTGCTTCTCCTACTTCTTATTTCTCTCTAATTTTATCAAAAATGCATTTGTTTGTATCATTTTATAAAGTTTTAACACAGAGTCAACTGATGAAGGAGATATAAGTAACAACATGCCGATAGCAGTTCTAGAGCCAAGATAGACGAAAAATCCCAATTGAAAATTTTGAAATGTAGTCACTTTGTCTTGTTTTTTCAACTGTACTAGTGTATAAATGATTGTATGAGTGAACTAAGGAGGATAGTTGAGTATTGTGTTTGTAATTGATAGATATTATTTTTATACTATAATGGATGTAATGAATTGGCCTATTCTGAGTAACAAATAACTTTCTAAATAACTTGTGAAACAGGCGTTATTCTAGTCCCTTTTTTGTTTTTGCTCACAAATATGTTATTGTCTATGATATCTTCAATGCACATTTATGAGCCATGGTATATCACCGAAGTTCTTGTTTAAGGTCTCTAATTGAGCTTAGTTAGCTAGAAATATGTCATTTAATTAATCTCCTACAAATTATCACCCAATGACAGAAACATGATTTTTGTGCTTGATGCAAATAGAAGTTATATTGTTTCTGATGCAGTAGGCCAAGTTTATGACTAAGCAACCTGATAAAACTAAATTCATACTTTTTATCAACACATGAATATATCAAGACTCAATTTTGAACATGAATATATCATGACACAAATCAACTTTACTAGTAAGAACAGCTCTAGTTACTCTTCCACTCTATGTTATTAGAAAGATTATGTTCATTATTTTACTTTCTTATCTATCTGTGAATTGTTTCTTTTGACATGATAAATTTAAATTTATCAAAGAAATTACTCAGTAGGTACTGCAAAAAAAAACCGAATTACTTAAGTCTTCAAAAGGCAAAATGATAATTCATTTCAAAGATCATAAAATCTAGCGCAACTGACAGTTCATTAATTGTCCTTTCCTTACACCAGCAGATTAAGTTATCTATGCATTTATGCTTAATAGCTACAATCTACTTCTTGTAACACCCTTAAAATATTGGGCATTTCATTTTTGGCCCTCCCATATTCAAAATATTAATTTTTGACATAAATTGTGTTTAGGCATGTGAATGGGGTGTCCTCAGAGAGTTTTGAAATTTTTGTATGAGGTTTGGGATAGTTTTTGACCACGGAGGTAGTGAGCCTCCATGATATCCCTGTGTCACAGAGGATAACCTCTGCGATAGGGTCTGTGACACAATGGATAATCTCAACGTTAGGGTTTGTGGCACGGCGGTTAGCATCCGCGATGAGATCCGTTCCACGCCCTATGTAAAATCCATGCAGTTTTGTTTTATTCACTTGGGGTGAGGGGTATTGGGGCTCTTCCACCTATATATGATCCTTAAGTATTATATAGCCTATTCCCTTCAGTTTTAAGAGATTAATTTCCCCAGTTAATCTCCCAAACTGAAAACCCTAAGAAAGCATAAGGATTTTATCCTACATTCATCCTCTAGGTCCCAAGCTTTGGATTACAATCCAATTCTCATGTGTCTAAGGCATGTTACTCTTCCCCTACTATTATTTTATAAAAATACATATGTTTATAATTATATCCATGTGATTTAATTGTGGTTTATGAATATGGGTTTGAGGTTTTTGGAATAATTGATGCTTAAATTGTTTTCCCATGGCTTTAACAAAATTATTCATGCTTTATTATGTGTTTTGAAACTCATTGGGGTGCATAGGGATGGTTAATGGGAAGAGGGTTAAGGCATTCCCCCAATTGATGATTTTAGCATTGAAATTGGTTTGATAATTATGTTCCCTCAATCCATTTGTGTAATTAGTTTTGAAATATAATTTGTCACTCGGTTTGACTTGCTCATCTATACTATTGCATTGCATAAATGATTAAAAGATTAAACATGGATTTTGAAGGCCTTGTTGGTTGTGTTTTGGCTGAAATTAAAACCTCGAGGGTCGAGGCATTCCCCTGAGTGGATTTGACAAACAAAGGGGGTCGAGGCATTCCCCTGAGTTAATGAAATTGGTAGAATCATGATAAGATTGCAAGTATAGGTTATGATAATACCCATAGTATGACTTAATATAAATTTTCGTGGTTAATGAATGGGTTATGTGAAGCTTATTTTAAGTTGGGCATAATGGGGGTTATGTAGCTAAGCTGTGAAGATGTGGGTCTTGAATGACTTCTACTGAAAAATCATGTTTGTCGATGTGAGGATTGGTCTTGATGACCATATGCCTAGTTCACACTATTGATATATTTGTATCTTAGATTGACATGGGATTGAGGCATTCCCTAGTCTTCCTTGATATCTCTGGTTCATGCGGCTAACATGCGTTGAGGTTCTTTAGTAGGGGGAGCTAAATCCTTATAGCATGTGGGTGCCTATTATGATGGTTGAGCTACATAGTCCAGGATAAAGTTTTACTTCATGCTAAGCCTTATTCTCTTTTCTAACGTAACAGGCTTATATATATATGATTATGTGCATTGACTTTGTATGATTTTGAACTATTAATCATGGTATTATATCCATGTTCCCTGAGTTACATGGTACTGCTCATCCTACTAACCATCTTCGGATGTTATATCCCCATGCGATACAAGAACCAGAAATACTTCTACTTTTTTTGCTCAGTGACTAGGTAATCATAGGATATCGCATGAGTCAAATTGAAGTAGTGAGCTTCCATACTTTGGAAGAACTCATTTCATATTTTTGTTTCCTTATGTTATATACTTTCCCTTGGTTTTAGTTTTTACTATCGTCAGGGGAATGCCCCAATCTATATTGATGTTGGTTTCATAAAGTCTTTGTAGATTTGTATGGACTTGGGATTGGTTGTTGAATTCATAGACTCCTTTGAGTCATACTTATCTATCTTGTGATATGTTTAAAATTTCGTTGCTACTCTTGTATTGTGTTCTATTTGACTAGGAAAAAGGGGTAGTCTTCAGTCCTTGTTGGACTAAAGATACCCGTCATGGTCAGGCCCTAGTTTCGGTCGAACAAAGTTGGTATCACAGCCTAGGTTCAGGGTTAGTTAGGTTTCCACAAAATCGTGTTATTTAGAGTCATTTTTATGATTGTGTAGACACTTATAAGATAGATGCTACAAGGAATTTAGGTATATTTTCCTTTCTGGTGATCTACTTTCGGGCCATAGAGTCTAGGATGTTGAAGTCTCCTCTAATTACCTATTTGTTTGCTTTTCAGATCATCCCTCTAAGACGATCTGAAGCTCATAGAAACTCACCTGTCCTGCCTGAGGACAATGTGGGTGAATTATGTCCAACTTATGGGGTACAGATCCGATCAAGGTTCACTGCTTTTGATTGCCCCCAGGGAGTTCCACGTGTCTCCGCTGATCTTTCTCCAGCTGGTGGCGCTCGGGCTCAGTCACCTTAGGTATATATTACTAATGATAAGTTTAGCCAATCCATTTATCTATTGACCCAGTTGGTGACATCTCAATCACATTAGACAGGTCCTGCTGGTATTGTTGGGGGTTTATGATAACGCTCAATCTACAACTCTCGTTTGAGTGTAAAGTGGTCGTTAGCAAATATAGAACCCAACCTGGGTTGGGTGTCGATCCCACAGGGAATAGCTTGGCCAACAAGTAAGTAAAATTACTAAACTTTTGGTGCAAGTCTCGTAAGAAGGGGGGATTCTTGTCTTGCAAGTAATGTAAACAAAAGCTGAAAATAATAAAGTAAAAAGAGAGAGATTGTTACGTTGGTTGTAAACAATGAGAATTGAAGCGTTGGGGTTATGTCCACCTTCTGAGGTATACGTCTCTATTGGCTATGAGTGTGTAGAATTCTGTCATGCAATTGCTTATAGAGGATTGTAGTCGATGATAAATCCAAGCGTCTCTCGACCTAAACAAGGACTATTTCACTTTAACTCTCTCGAGCTTAAAGCGTATCTAACGGTACGAATTCTCCAAGAGGTTAGTCCAGTTACGGCACTAGCTTTTTAATAGGAAAGGGTGTCCTACTACCTTGACATTATCTCTTTTCCAGACAAATAACTTTTCTCTCGAACAAGTTAAATGTTAGACTGGCGTATTCTTGCGTTTGCAACCGCAAAGAATGTAGATTAAGATGAAGAGAATAATGATATAAGCAATATACGTGCCTTGAACTCACTAACTCACAGCAATAGATAGTATCTCATACGACTTCCATAACCCCAACAGAGAAGTTTAGTTACCCATGAATGCGAAGAAAATCACGATTGACATTGTTATTATATCACGATATTGAGTAATGGCGTGTAGATCAAGTGATAGGCGTGAGGCGTGATTCCTTAGCAAGTAACGATTCTCTTGTTGTGGAATTTAAGAATAGAAGAGTAGAAGAAGAAAAATAGAATTAATGGAAAGATTAGAAGAGTTGTAGAGTAATAGAATTGAATTGTAAGATGAGAAGTTAAGAAGATGTTCCAAAATCTCTAGCATAATAGGGTATTTATAATACCCATATCCTAATCCTACTAAGCTAATGAAATAAATAACCAAATCCTACTAGACTAATGAAATCCTTAACCCAAATGTACTAGGTTAAGGTAACATTATCATAATCCACATAAAATAATGAAATACATAACCTAATTGTACTAGGTTAATGTATCATTGTCAAAATCCAGCTTTGTGTCTGTAAGTCCCCAAAGTCTTCAGAATTGCTGTTTTAGCCCGGGACAGATTTTCCATGCAGCAGTTTTGGTCCTTAGGCGTGTAAACTCCCTTTCCTTCCTTCGTGAGCTTTCTTTTGCGTCAAGTAAGCCATAAAATGCTGAATTCTGCATCATTTATACCTGAAACTTTACTAATCATGTTTGTTAGCTCATTTACAGGAAAAAGGACTAAAAGTGCATGAATTATATAATTTGTTCTCAAAACTAGGCTAAAATATGGGCAAAATATATTGATATAGGAGTGTAAATCCGCCTATCATCAACACCCCACACTTATAGCTTTGTTCGTCCTCGAACAACATATCATGTCCTTCTAAGCATCAACTTAAGGTTTTTACAGTAACAACACAAAACATTTATTAAGACAAGCACAACGATTATCAACCAAGAGTAGCTTTCCGATTATAAGTAGAAACAATTTAACCTCAAGTATAGACTCGTGATGGTGATCAACTCGCATGTAAACGTTAAAGTGCATAGAATCATATACAACTATCCAAAACTCATCAACCATCTGTGTCTCACCATATAGTACCCATAATCACTCACAAATATAGCATATTTTTCAAACATGGGTATCAAAATGTCCTTGCTCTCACTCTCACAAAGAATTCATATGTAGCAACTGATGACAATAGGCTTGCCCTTAATGTAATACTCTACTAAATGTCAGAATGCTAAGCTTAGGATCAAGTAGGTCTTTTGATGGTTGTAATGTAGGCTAAGGGACGGGTAGGACTATTTTGGCCAGGAATAGTGACTAAGTTCCTAAGCGCTTTAATACATCACTTTGTATCATTAACACTTTTCTTTCAAACAACCTTTCTTTCTTTTATTCTACCACCCTTGTTCTCCTCTGTTGTTTTTCAATTTTAAGCACAACTCGTTTTTCAGCTTTCTTTTCCTTTTTCTTTTCACAACATACCTCTTATGATAGCACTTTCTTTTTCATAACACATTCAAGCACCATTACAATTTATAGCATCATACTCACCCAATTTCCTCTTATGTTGTCACATGACTTTTTCACTTTAAAGCACTTAGGAGTTTGGATCAAATTACGGTCTTGAAAAAATGGATTAGGCTTACATACAAGGTTGTCAAAGAAAATAGGCTAAAGGCTCAAAAGGGTTTAACTAGGATGATGTCCATGGGTAGGTAAAACTGAAGGTAAACAAATATAGGTTGCCAAAGAAATGCCTAAATCATATCCTAAACTTACACTCCTTATTTTCGCTTTGCATACATACAAGGCAAGTTCTAGCATAAGCCAAAATCATAGAATATACGATTATCTCACACACACAAGGCACATGGTCGACTTGCTTGGAAGTAATATAGACTCTCGACCCAACAAGTGAAGGAATTGAACCACACAATATCACATAATGAGTCACAACTAGAGCCTAAACGTCTCAATAGTCACAATTGTAGCACATACTCTTGTTATAATCTCATGCTGCCTATCAAAATAATTTCATGCGAAGCTAGAAAAAATTTATTACTAAAAAAAATGAAACAAAAACAAAGAAAGCAAACATAGATGCGAGTAGAGAAGTATAGCATACGATACCGCCACCCCACACTTAAACGGGACACTGCCCTCAGTGGAAAATAAATATGAGGAACCTGGTTAGTCGGACTCTTCCTCATTGTCGGGGGTCATACCCCCTTCGTCGGAATCATCATAAGAGTCGTCGTCAGAGTTCTCCTCCTCGTCAGAGTCTGGCAAGCGTCGATCATCATCAGTCGGCACATCATCATCTAGAGGTTCCTCAAAGTATACGCCCACTCCACACATCTCCCGTGCATGCATGTTCATGGGATAGTCGTGGTCCAGCTGTTGGAGCTCTGCAGCAGTTGGAACACGACCTCCGCTCATCATTGTAAACCTCATCATGCCGTACATATGGCGGGAGAAACTCTCATCCCGAGCATGTCTCTCTGCCGTAGTAAGGTTGATGCCATGTGTTGATTCAGCATCTTTGACCTTTGTGAGGTCAACCTTCTTTGGATTGTGTGGGAGTTTATGATCAGCTGGTTCCTCTTCGATATCCTCCTTTCGCAAGATTGCTGTCAACAAATTGCCAAATGTGAAATGGGACCTTTTGTGGAGTCTGGCCTTCCTCATGGTAGATCGAATGATTGCCCCAAAGTTGATAGGGACATTCGTCATCAAAGCATAGACCAAACACACTCTATCTCTCGATATCTTGGTGTATTGAGTCCCAGGAATAAGACATGAGTTGACAATGCGCATCCAGATTCTTGCTTCCCTATTTAGTGGAGCATAGGGAAAGGTGTTGTGTCGGCCGGTTTCTTTATGTCTGCCCCACCTTACCATTGATCTGCTTCCACAAAGCGTGTGTCGTATTGCTCTATAAGGAGGCCTGCTGTACAGCTCTTTGAATGGTGCTGTGTCGATCGAAGGTAAGCCAAGAAAAGATTTGATCCAGTCCGCGGTGAGCTGTAACACCTGGCCCCGAATTTTGACTTCATTGCCTGTTGTGTTCGGCAACCAGTTGGCATAAAACTCTCTTGTTAGATCAAGATTACACTCTCCCATGTCGCGGAAGATGAAATCCAACTTTAAAGCCATTATTTTTGCCAACATACGCGGCTCCTTCTTTGCTAAGGTATCCTTGTTGATCAAGTCGACGTGCACATATTTTCTTTCTTTGTTGCTGCTGTACCATGCTTTGGCTTCTTCCTCAAGAACCCATTTTATTCCGAACATTCTGCGTGGTAGTTGGCTGAGGATGATTCTCCTTGGTCTTTTCGACTTCTCTTCTTGCCCTTTTGGGAAGTGGTCGCCTTCTCCTTGCCTTGCCTCGCTTTAGGTGCCATTGTACCTGAGACTAGAAATAGTGTTAGTTGCAGCACAGTCTCACTTGATACAATCTATAAGCAAGCATTAGGGGTACCACCCCACACTTAGTTTTGTTAACACAAATCAATGAGGTGAAAGTAGTTGATTTACTTAGATTTCGTCGAGATACGTTTTAGGATTGTATTCCGACAAGAAAATCAGCAATGCATCACTTACTTGCAGCCATTGGACTACTTTCATGGTAGATATAGCAACACTACTACATAGGGGTTACCACATGGAATCGTTATTCTTACAACAATCACAACCTCCTAAGTCGGTAGGCACTATAAGTCTTATCCCTATGACCGGGATAGTCTAACATGTAAGTATCCAAACAACAATCTTAAGCAATATTCATAGCCATAGAAATTCCGCAAATATCATAACAATGCTATTGAAACCAAATTCAAGTCGGAAACAAGTCAAGATTTTCCTACGTATATGTTCACTCACATGATTTTGCAACAACAATCCAAACACATGAACATCACCAACAATCTTATATAATTTAGCAATTCATAATAGCCATAGCAACGTAGTACTTACGAGAAATAAATGAAGAATAAGAGAGTACTTACTTGCTTGAAACTTGTGGAGATGGTTTTGTGAATTGGAAGAGCAAAAGAAGAAAATTTTGAGAAGATTTGGAAGAGTATGCGGCGCCTTTAGGGTATTTTCTATTGTGGTTGTGTTATAAAACTAAGTCCCCTTTATATAGGAAGAGTATGGGTCGGGTTATGACCAATTTACAATCGGTTTTGGAGACAAAAATCCTACGTATGCGGCACATAATACTCGGCATATCAATGACATATGCGGTGCATTGTCTATGGCATAATGGGACATATGCGCCACATAGTTTATGGCATTTGTAGACATATGCGCCGCATAGTCTATGGCATATGAGATACTGAGACCAAATGCCATTGCATAGGCGGCGCATAGTCAAAAGCATACCTAGGAATAGGTGGCGCATAGTGTATAGCACACTAGATTCTGAGACCTTAGGCTATAGGATAGGTTGTGCATCGTTCGTGGCCTAGTTTTACCAAGGCCTAGCCTTCCTCGAAGCCTATTTTGACGTGAGAAAGGCTCAATCCATAGCCTTATGCATCACCCTTCTTAACTTACCAACTTTACCATACAATGCATCCAAATCGTCAATTGAAATCAATCTCCTCGTTGACTACTTCTTGCACCTATATTCGCTCAAACAAATAAAAACTATTAGTACGATGGGTTGCCTCCCACCAAGCGCCTTAGTTTTGGTCGTGGCACGACTCTTATTTTTGGATTTTTATTTATCAAAATCAAAACACATACTAGAACGAAATGAAAAACGATAAACGATAAACGATGGGTTGCCTCCCATCTAGCGCTTGATTTATTGTCGCGGCACGACATAGTTACCTCGAGTACTCAGACTTTATCGGGATAGATGGTGGATCGTTTTCTGAATGGATTCAGACGACAATGAGGCTTACTTGTAGGAGGGGTACCAATTATATCATCAATAGTCCAACCCATAGCTCTCATGTATCTCTTCAGAGTAGAGATGAGAGCCTCTACGTGCTGTTTACTTAAATCATCCGCACTCACTGGAAGTATCTTTATACTTTCCAAGAACACATACCTTAGATAATCGGAGAGCTCTTTCGATTCTAGCATTGGTGGCTCTTCAAGGGAAGTCTTCGCTGTAGGTGAAGGTTGATTCTTAAGATCACGGTCCGGTTGCATAGGAGTATGGGAATAGGACTCTATTTCTGTTAGAGCACCCATAAGTTCTTCATAATCTTCATCGTCCTCATGCTCAACCTTCAGCAGCGCAGCAGACAATGGCTCAACAGTAAGCTGTTTCTCTACAGATAATGCTTTCTTATCTTCATAATGAACATCATTTACAGAGAACACATCCATATCTTTTGGCTGCTTCATCGCTTTGCACAAATCAAAACGAATCACTTCGTCATTCATTCGAAATAAAAGCTCATTATCTCTCATGTCAATAAGCACACTTCCTGTTGCAAGGAAATGACGTCCCAAGATTATGGGAACTTCAGAATCCACCTCGCAATCCAAAATCACAAAGTCTGCAGGAAAAATGAAGGTAGACACCTTCACCAACACATCATTCAAGATACCCACAGGTCGTTTTACCGACCTATCAGCCATCACGAGCCTCATATTGGTTGGTGTCGGATCGCCTAACCCCAACTTCTTGTAGACGGATAGTGGCATCAAATTGATGCTAGCACCCAGATCGCACAATGCCTTAGCAAAATTCATAGATCCAACCGTGCAAGGAATAGTGAAAGCACCAGGGTCTGCCTTCTTCTGTACTAAGGACCTTGTGGCAATTGCACTGCAATGATGAATATTATCTGCCGGCTCATAGCTTACTGCCCGCTTTTTTGTCAACAGGTCCTTCATGAATTTAGCGTACCCAGGCATCTTTTCTAGCGCCTCTACCAACAGAACATTAATGGTCAGCTGCTTCAACATGGTCATGAATTTGTTGAACTTTGTATCATCCGCCACCTTCTTCAATCTTTGAGAAAAAGGTGGTGGTGGGTATGGAATTGTTCTCTCCATGGCTTTCTTCTCCTCTTGCTTCCGTTTTTCAGCTTTTCCAGGCTGCACGTTGTGAGGAGTGATGTTAAGGACGTTAGGATCGGCTGCTGTGGCATCTTCCCCTTTCGCCTTATCATCAATTTCTGCTTCTTCGTCAACCACTTGTTTGCCTTTTTCTGAAGTTTCCAGCACCTTACCACTTCGGGTAGTGATGGCCATGCATGACCCATCATTCCTTGGGTTTTGCACAGTATCGCTAGGTAAAGTGCCAGTCTTTCTTTGATTGAATGCTACTGAAAGTTGGCTCAATTGCTGCTCTATTTGCTTGATTGAAGTGGAATGAGAATCAACTAGTTGTTTCATGGAGGACAAATCATTAATTACCTCAGTAACTCCCTCGCTTGTTGCTTCCACTCCTTTCAATAATTTAGCCATCATGTCTTCCATACTTCCAGAACTAGATGTGGTTGTGTCACATCTTCCAGGGGGAACATACACACCACTATTGTCATTCTTGTTCTTCCAACTACCTTGGTCTTTGTTTCCAAATTTCTCATAGTAGTTCCGACCTTGGTTTCCTTGGGCATTGCCTCGGAAACCCCCCTGATTACTCAAGTAGTTGGCTTCTTCCTCCAAATCAGATTCGTCTCTTCTATGTGCGACAATGGCTTTAACTTTTTCGGTCTTCCCTGATAATAGATGCTTTGTGAGAAGATCCACTTGTGTTTTCATGTGCGCCATATCTTGGTCGCGTTCCTCTTGTCTACGCCTCTGCTCTGTGGTCATGCCAATAGATAAAGTGGAGCTTTCTACCTCAGAATCCCTGGTATGCCAAGCTCTACTTTGTTTCGTCATACGATCTAGCATATTGCTTGCTTGACCAAAGGTGAGATCCATAAATGATCCTCCAGCCGCATTATCCACCACTGGTTTAGTTATTGAATTCAAGGCTCTGTATAGTATCTCCATTAGGTGAACATTAGTCATATGATGGTTTGGAAACCTCGCTAGCTTTGTCTTGAACCTCTCCCATGTTTCATGAAGAGCTTCAGTGGGAAGCTGACGAAAGTTGCTGATTTCATCTCTCAATTGTGCCCTTTTGGAAGGCGGAAAGAATCTTTCTAGGAAAGCGTCTCTCAATTGCCTCCAATTTGTAATTGAATCAGGAGTCAGCCCATTCAACCATAGTGTTGCCTCCCCAGACAGAGACAATGGAAATAGATGTAATCGAATTGCATTCTGACAAACACCAGGATTGTCAAAAGACTTGCATGTAGAAATAAAGTTGATGAGATGCATATTCGGATCATCGCCTGCTAGTCCACCAAACAATCCCTTGAGTTGCAATAACTGAATCATGGTGCTTGTGATGTTGAACTTGGCTCCGGGCGCTAATGGTGGTGGAATTATAGCTCCAGTGGCTCCGGCTCCATCAAGATCATCATCATCATCATCGAATGGTATTTCACGTTGTGCATCCATTGATGTACTGAACAAAAAACCTGCAGTAAACAAAAATGAAAACTAAAATTAAAAGTACGAGAGTCTTTGACCAAAGGGTCTAGTAATTATCACGAACTTAATTGACACTTGTATTCCCCGGCAACGGTGCCAATTTTTGATAACGCTCAATCTACAGCTCTCGTTTAAGTGTAAAGCGGTCGTTAGCAAATATAGAACCCAACCTGGGTTGGGTGTCGATCCCACAGGGAATAGCTTGGCCAACAAGTAAGTAAAATTACTAAACTTTTGGTGCAAGTCTCGTAAGAAGGGGGGATTCTTGTCTTGCAAGTAATGTAAACAAAAGCTGAAAATAATAAAGTAAAAAGAGAGAGATTGTTACGTTGGTTGTAAACAATGAGAATTGAAGCGTTGGGGTTATGTACACCTTCTGAGGTATACGTCTCTATTGGCTATGAGTGTGTAGAATTCTGTCATGCAATTGCTTATAGAGGATTGTAGTCGATGGTAAATCCAAGCGTCTCTCGACCTAAACAAGGACTATTTCACTTTAACTCTCTCGAGCTTAAAGCGTATCTAACGGTACGAATTCTCCAAGAGGTTAGTCCAGTTACGGCACTAGCTTTTTAATAGGAAAGGGTGTCCTACTACCTTGACATTATCTCTTTTCCAGACAAATAACTTTTCTCTCGAACAAGTTAAATGTTAGACTGGCGTATTCTTGCGTTTGCAACCGCAAAGAATGTAGATTAAGATGAAGAGAATAATGATATAAGCAATATACGTGCCTCGAACTCACAAACTCACAGCAATAGATAGTATCTCATACGGCTTCCATAACCCCAACAGAGAAGTTTAGTTACCCATGAATGCGAAGGAAATCACGATTGACATTGTTATTATATCACGATATTGAGTAATGGCGTGTAGATCAAGTGATAGGCGTGAGGCGTGATTCCTTAGCAAGTAACGATTCTCTTGTTGTGGAATTTAAGAATAGAAAAGTAGAAGAAGAAAAATAGAATTAATGGAAAGATTAGAAGAGTTGTAGAGTAATAGAATTGAATTGTAAGATGAGAAGTTAAGAAGATGTTCCAAAATCTCTAGCATGATAGGGTATTTATAATACCCATATCCTAATCCTACTAAGCTAATGAAATAAATAACCAAATCCTACTAGACTAATGAAATCCTTAACCCAAATGTACTAGGTTAAGGTAACATTATCATAATCCACATAAAATAATGAAATACATTACCTAATTGTACTAGGTTAATGTATCATTGTCAAAATCCAGCTTTGTGTCTGTAAGTCCCCAAAGTCTTCAGAATTGTTGTTTTAGCCCGGGACAGATTTTCCATGCAGCAGTTTTGGTCCTTAGGCGTGTAAACTCCCTTCCCTTCCTTCGTGAGCTTTCTTTTGCGTCAAGTAAGCCATAAAATGCTGAATTTTGCATCATTTATACCTGAAACTTTACTAATCATGTTCGTTAGCTCATTTACAGGAAAAAGGACTAAAAGTGCATGAATTATATAATTTTTCTCAAAACTAGTCTAAAATATGGGCAAAATATATTGATATGGGCGTGTAAATCCGCCTATCATCAGTTTACCTGAGGCCACTTGAGTTGGCCAGTTTATGAGATTGAGCCCCCCAACTTTCACTGGTGCTAAGGTTGAGAAGGATCCATAAAGTTTTATAGATGATATGGAGAAGATCTTTCGGGTTATGCATGCTACTAATGTAGAGGGTGTGGAATTCGCTGCTTATCAGTTGAAGGATGTATCGTATCCATGGTAAAAAGAGTGGGATTGGTCTAGGGATGATGATGCAGAGGTAGCACTGTGGGATGAATTTTGTAGTGCTTTTATGGATCACTTCTTTCCTTGGGTTTGAGGGAGGAAAAATCTGAGGAGTTCATAAACTTGAAGCAAGGAAAAATAACTATGAAGGTGTATGTGTTGAAGTTTTATCACTTGTCCCGTTATGCTCTGGAGTTAGTGTCTAGCATGAGGGCTAGAATGAGAAAGTTAGCTTTTGGGTTGTCCCGTGATTTGACTTTGGAGAGCAAGGCTGCCTTTTTGAATAAGGATATGGACATATCTAGAGTTGTGGTGTATATGCAATAAGTTGAAGAGGAAAAGAAGAAGAAAGCAGAGATGGGGGAGAGTCAGAGTAGGAGTTTTTGATATTTGAATCAGAGTGGAAGTTAGCAGCAGGGTGGTAGAGATGTTGGAAAATGGTCTAAGAAGAAGTGGGGCAATTCGGGTTCTTATTCGATGACCAGTGCTCTTTATCCTAAGCCGTCCGGTGAACACCGCTTTTAGAGCAACAGTGGGTTTAAGGCGCAAGGTGCCTAATATCATACCCCAGTCAACTCCATCGCATCTTCCTTGTAGATTTTGTGGGCAGTTATACCATGGCTTTTGTGATGAGGGAGGAATAAGTATTTCAGGTGTGGCAAGCCGGTCTATATTTAAAGGAATTGTTCTTCAGGTGACGTTGCTACAAGGAATAATAAGGTCCCGATTGCTGCTTCTTCTGCTCCTGCACGAAGGGGTGATACTTCTGGTTCCGACACAGGTCGAAATCGTCTGAATTCTCTCGCCACCCATTTGGATTCTGAGGCATCTCTTGATGTTGTTACCTTATATAGAATCGAAGCTACAAGATGAAAAAATCCTAAAGAAGAAAAATCAAAACAATACATGAGAGTAAAGATAGATAAGTTGACATAAGAGATTACGAAGAATAAGAACCAACGCGTGTATTAAATGCAAAAACCCCTAGGACTCATAATAACAAACACCAACTTCTTACGTGAACCCAAAAGGTAAATCAATTATCCTTAAGAACCCTCATTTCTAAGCTAAGTTTCAACACAAATGATTCCACACTTGACCTAGTTTCATCAGACTCTCTCACAAGAGAAATGTTCAAGTCAATATCGATAATAAGCTAATTAAATAATGACCTAACTAATGGCTATTTAAAGTCTAGTCCAAAATGAAATTACTGAAACACCCTTAATGAGTTTTAACACTCCAAGGGCGTCTCTTCACACAAAGACCTTTATGCATTGTTAGGTCGGCCCATATCTGACACAAGGATCCATATGCATTCGTGGGGCATCCCATATGTGTCATTTTGGCCTTTACAATTATTCTTCATCACTTGGAACTCTTGGGTAGGCATCAAGGCAAGCTCCCAAGCAACCTTCCACACACGAAATTGCTCTATTGTGGGCTCAAAACGGGTCCCCCATACATGTTCTCGTTCCCTCAATGTGACCACAATTGGATTCTTAATGTGTTGGCCTCGCATGATGTATTCGAAAGCTATGATGGCCATTTGGATCGTATAATTCTCCCATTTTTTAAAGGGATTCAACCTCGAATTCACACCTTGCAAAACCAAAGAAAGGACAAACAAGCACAACATCCTCATGGCATGAGGGTTAGTGTTAGTACAACAAATAACATCATCATGCCAAGGTGATACACACTTGAAATATAACCACAAATCCTTTGTTTTAGTCATGAAAAACTTAGTAAAAATGTCACAAAGGGAGTGACTATGACAATCACCAATAGATAATGAAACTACAAAGGTCGTAATGGCGTTAACAATCTCCAAAGGTAAGAATACCTTCCTCTTAGGAGCCAAAAGACAAATATTTCATCATTTCTTTGATAGACCACACCAATAAAGGTGGCACCAATGGTTCACACATCCACAATAGTTTTATGAGGTCAAGGACATGAATGATACTTGTGGCATGATTACTCAACCAAGTGGAACATCCAAGAAACTTCTTACCTCTAATTAAGGTAAATCCAAGACTAGCATGGACATCAACATAAGCAAAGAGATAGTATAGAAAAGAATCAAATATCTCCTCCAAGGTGTTATTATAAAAAGAGATGTCATTGGTCTCAAGAGTTTTATCATACAATGCACTCAAGGATGGAGTCAAAACTTTTAGGCGCACCATGATTCTTCCTTTTAGGAAATTCATTCCAACATACGATGTAGATTCAACAAGATTATGAATATCATCATATGTATAAAAGTAATGGAGAAAGGTACTAAGGACACTATTCTCATCAAGGATATATTCACAAGTAGGAGCACACAAAGAGATAAAGATATATGGTGAGTACATAGGACCTCTCTTTTTCAAACCACTTCCTGAGGGAAGGAATTTCATCAATGGAGCCATACAATTAGGGAGACTAGAGAAGCTACTATGCAACAAACCAATCCATGACACATAGTTCTCCCAAGAATTTTATTTCCCCCCATTAGTAAAGTTAAGCATGCTCCCAAGAGTCCCACAAGATACTTCAAATTGTTCAACCCTATAAAGGTGACAAGAAGTATTTAACATCCTTGGACTCTTTCACAAACAAGAATTGAACTTGGAATCCACAAGTTGTGGTCCGTACAACTTAACCTCAAGGGTTTCAAAGATGGATACAAGTACATAAACAATACCCCAAAGAGGCAATAACATATTTGCTCTAGGGTCCTCAATCATGAAACCACCTGTGAGAAAGGGGTATCTCATTACCACAAGGTCACAAAGAAGGGTATCATATGAATGTAATTCATCCAAAGTGTTTTCAATAGGGAACTCTTTCCTTTACCTACAAGTAGTGATACCTTGGTCAAGAATGGAAACACTCACGGGTGAACTCTCTTGGTTCCTTTTATTACTCTCTTTCTTTAATGAACACTTATCTTTGTTGGAATTGCCTCCCATGCACAACTTGGGTCTATCAAGTGGGTTGTAAATCCCCAAGAGGGACTTTTCATCATAGGAAAGGATACCAACGTTCAAAATCAAATCTTGTTTGTCATTTTGACCAAGCATCAAGTTGGCTGTGTAGAAATTTCCACATCCTAAGAGGGCACTGGGATCAAATGGGAGAAGTAGCCAAGGACATGAGTTGGGGTTATTCTTTCTTTCCCCTATGGTTCCATCCCCAAAATTAGGCATACCCTCTATACTACCTTTAGTAATATCATGAGCAAAAATAGGGTAGATAAAGGTATCAGTCACATCAAATTCAACTATAGTGTCCTCATGCATGTACTCACTAGTTTCAAGTTCATCACCATAAGTATGCTCAACATAGGAAACACACTAAGAAGAAGTTGAGGGAATTTATAAGAAAATATCTCCTTCTCTTTCATAGGGACAATCCTCAAGTAGACACAAACCACCATTAACATCAAAGGGATCACAACTCAAGTTATCATAAGGATCAATCAATTCATCCCCATATTTATTAAACAAAGGTGGGGTTTCATACCAAGGATCAAAATCAAATTAATTTTCACAAGAACAATCACTTATTGGGTTTCTTCAACATTCAAGCATATCAAGGTCATTATCACCCAATTGATTATTCTTTTCTAAAAGTAGCAGGTCACTATCAAGAATTGGATGGTTAATATAATATTCACTCAACCCTATATTCTTAATGGATTTCAAGAAATAGGATAACAAGTGAATCTTAAGCATACCACCTTTTCGTTTAAACACATCACATTGCATATCACTAGGTGTCATGCAAGGAGTGATCTTACTAATTTCACACAAGACATCTTTCTTTGAGAGAGGATTATTATTCAAAGGTAAGGAGTTTAAGCCTAGAAGTTCACTCTCAAAAAGATACATGTCATTCTTCACATCATTTTTATTTTCATAATTTCTATGAGAAAAACTAACAATAAGGTTTTCATCACACAATAGGCTTAAAAAATCATCTTCATTCTCATGATCAACTCTATCAACTCCATCACTAACTTGAGACTATCAATCACACCATACAGATTCTCAAGTAGTGGACTACACTCATAAGTAAGTTGATCATCATTTACACCTTCACTAGTTGTCGATAACTCACATGCCAACTTAGACTCACCTTGGTTTTCAAAAGGGTCAACAAGTGTGTGAATACTCTTATTACTTTCCAATAGGACCTTATTCAAGTTAAAAGTGCTATCACTAGGTGGACACAAATCATTCTTACGAGAAGAATCAATTTTGTCATCTATAGGGTCAACTAGTGCACGCATACTTACAACAAGAATTTAATCTTCATGCAACCTAGAAATACCAAGAGTATCACAAAGGGAAGACTCATGCAATTATCCTCTAGGCAAACCACCTACTACATCCACTTGGCCACTACTAGCCACATCATAATATTCTAAATCTATAGAAATGTAGGAGATAACATTGTTACCTTGTAGCTCATATGAGGTATGGCCTTTACCTTGGTGTGTAGCACGGAAACCCACTTCATCCTTTTGGAAGATCTCACAACAAAGGAGTTTGTCAAGTCTTCTCCCTTGATTCATCTCTTCATCACTCTTCCCAAAGTGTAATTTGGTAGCCAAGAACTCCGATATATTATCAAGCATGTGTTCGTAAGGAACTCTCCTTAGATATTCTTTTGGAAATATATATTCTTGTACCTTCACAAAAGAAGGGTTGATACAAGGTAAAATACTAGTATCATGGTTAGTGGGTAACAAGTAATTTGTGATGACAAGTCCTACAACTAGGTGTTCCTTGTCCACACTTTTCAAGAAACCACTTGGCTCATCAATCTTAGTCATCTCTTGTTGTTCTTGATCCGTGTCGTTATTTTCTTTTTCAAGGGTTAATTCCCTTTCCCTCTTCTCAACTTACTCCTTGTTCACTACTTCCTGAAATCCTCTCATGATATCACATTCCTTACTCACTTTCTCGATTGTCATTTGCTCAAGAAAGTGTTTTTGTCCTCCAAATACAAGTACATATTTGTTGGACTTTTCTCTGTATTGAACCGACCTTGTATTGTTACACCACTTATAAATCAACATATGACAAGATCTCAAGGGAATTAATTCATATATCATATTATCTCAATACTTTCCCACTCTAAAATCAACAATAGTTTGCTCGGTGACTTCTACTGATTCAACCTCATTGCTCCATTAGAGTTTGTAAGGTTTGGGATGACTTTGTGTGGGAAGATCCATGAGATAAACAAGGTCACAAGACACAAAATTAATGTTTTTCTCCCCATCAATGGCTAAGGAGTATACATTTTCCATCATCTCAAACCTTGTATGACAAAGGTTTTCACCTTGATAAAGTTCCTCTTTCAAAGGCTCCCATACTATGTGCCTCAACGAATAAGAGAGACTCCAATATAACTCCAATTGCTCATCATTACCGTATTTCTCTACATCTATGGGATGGTTTTGGTTAAGTGGAGCTTGGAATGGACGAATTAGATTTGGGGGATTAAGCATTTGGCGTAGCCTTTTAAGGTTTTGGTTGATATCTTCAAAAGTGTACAAGATAGTATTATTAGAATTACTATCCATGGCTTGCGATGTTTCTCCTTCCATTTCCATTGTACCTAAGAAAAGACAACAACAAAAACAACAAACTCGTTAGCTCCAAAATATATTCACAACTCAACTCTTCTTTGGTTACCTCACACTTGGCTTCACAAGTGTTGAATGTTGGCTTGTAATATGTGAGGAGTTTAGGGATGATTTCTACTCTTGCTAAGAATGGATTTTCGTTTGAGGGACTCAAATAAAATATTGTTCGGACTTGAGGCAAGAAACTATAATGAATCAACAACGAAAAAAGCACACAAGGAAAGAGAACATGAAAGAAACAAATTCAAAACTAATTCTCAACTTAGTAGGTGATTAGTAGTTTCTAATTAGCATTATAATCAATAAAAAAACCTTAGGAATCAAAGAAACGAAACCAAGAATTCAAAATTTGAGCTTAAAGGCAATGGACGGGTCGATGATGTGGTAACTTTTAAAGGGTTGATTTTTTTAGGGAATGGTTGTTTCCAACTTGTTATTCAATCAATTATTCAACTTAGAGGTGTATTAATTCGGTTTTGGAAGAAGAAAATACAAGAATTGGACCTTTCTATTGTTCATTCAAGCTCAAAAGAGTTTGAATTTTGTTGTGGTCCCCTCCTTGTACTTTACTTTTGTCTCTTTCTTGAGAATATTCCCTTTGATGCCTTTTACATTCATTCTTTCTTTGTAAGACTTGGAATATTCTTTAAGACAAACAAGTGTCACACCCTCTTTCTTCTCCCTTTTGGATCAAACAACTACTTTTTGGATGTTCTTCTTCAACAACATATGAAGAACACCAACAATATTAAAAAATAGAACCTTATCCAAATGATATCGAAATTGAATGATTTTTTTATTTTTCAAGCATACGTTGAACTCCCAAACACTAATATCATGATTTCAAGATAAAATCTCAACAATAACCCTTCCAATTTTGAGATCCACCTTTCTAGTTTCTTCAACTTCAAGCTCAACTATGATGGATGGATCAAAACAACTCGGATTAAGCTCAAATTTGAGATCTAGACTCTATTAGTGTTAGAGAACAAAGATTTACAACTAGAAACAACAAAAGACACAAAAATCTAGGACCTAAATTTCGACCTAGGGGTAAAAATGGGATAAACTTTTTTTTTTTGTGATTTTTGTTTTTGACACTCTTTTTTTGTTGATTTTCTAGATAACAACCCTAGATCGATTTCGTAGAAATGAAAATCAAACCTGAATATTCATACCAAATGATAGAGAATCGAAGCTACAAAATGAAAACTAACCTAAAGAATCAAAATCGAAATGAGAAATGAAAGAAAAGATAGATAAGTTGACATAAGAGATTACAAAGAAATAAGAACCAATGCGTATATCAAATGCAAGGACCCCTAAGACTCATAATAACAAACACCAACTTCTTACGTGAACCCAAGAGGGAAATCAATTCTCCTCAAGAATCCCCCATTTCTAAGCCAAGTTTCAACACAAGTGATACCACACTTTCCCTAGTTTCATGACACACTCTCATAAGAGAAATGTTCAAGTCAATATCAATAATGAGCTAATTAGAAAAAGATATAACTAATGTCTATTTATAGTGTAATACAAAATAAAATTACTAAAACACCCTTAATGAGTTCTAACACTCCAAGGGTGCCTCTTCACACAAAGACATCTATGCATTGTTGGGTGATGTGTGAGCAAAAGCTAACACATTTAATTCTTTTTAGCTCAAAATAATTGTGAATTCTGAAGCAACTCTTATTGTTTTGATGTATTTTCTCATGATATTGCAGTAAAAGGCTGAAGGAATGGAAATAAACAACAATGGAGCAAAAGAGTTGAAAATCTGAGCAAAAGAGAAGAAAACATGGCTGATGACATCCGTGATAAGTCGTCAGCCTTGTGATACCCTATCAGAAGCAGCGCCAGCCTTAACTAGGGAATTGAAGCTGAGAAGCAGTTCCGACGACGTCTATGACGTGGCGTTAAATGGGTGATAAGGCATCAAGAATGGCGTCAGCTTTAAGCAAAAAATCAGCGATAGGAGAAGACATATGACGATGTTGGTGATACACCATCAGATCCTTGACGCGGCGTCAGAGTTATCGTCATCCTAAGGTAGAGAATTGAAGAAACTAGAGCAAGTCTGACGCCATCCGTGATAGGGCGTCAGACTCTTGATGCGGCGTCAGCTTGGGCGTCACCTAATCCGAGAATTAACGGACTTTGCTATTTTATTTCCTTAATTAGGCTTTAGTAAAAATAGCATCTTTTAGGGTTAATTCAAGGAGTTCTCTTTTTTTTAGTTTTGGAAAGTTTTATTTTCTTCAACACTTATCAACTATTTGTGGAATCCTATTTTCGGGATTAAATTGAAGAAACTACTTGTTGCTTTTCATCCATTCATAAGTTTATCCTTATTATCATGAATTCAACTTTATATTTCATTCATAAAATCATGAGAGACTAATTCCATTAGCTAGAGTTATGGTATCCATTGACTAGGGTTTGATAGGTTACTAGGTATTTAACGGATTCAAAGAGTAGTAGGACGTCTTGAAATTCTGTTGTTTTAACTGAAATCTACTGGTTGCAAACATTAGGTTATGCCTTAGGTTTTATTTTCTTCTAACGGAGAAATAGACTAGAGGCCATGAATTATCAACAGGGACTCGAAAGCTACCAACCTTCTGTTTAATGATCAATGTCGTAACTGGATTGATCTACCTGAGATAAAATCCTATTGGAAATAGATAAGTTATCTAAGTTCGAGAGAATTAGATAATAAATTGTCTGGTGAGGTCGAGAGATAAGTCAGATAGTATCATCGTCAGGGATAATCTGCTATTTCTACTTACTTCAAGAATTCCAAGAATTAACTAGTATCTGTCAATTCCCAAAACCCATGGTGAACATAACTCTGGTTTCCTATTTAGACTGATTTCAAACACTAAAATATTAAAAGTGACAATTAACTCTCTGTGAACCTTAAACCCCCATTTTATCTTTTTATATCGATTGTTTGAATTTAACTTGTAGCTTTAGTTTCAAACTAGTTTAATCGTCACTCACATTGTTCCTTGTGGGATTCGACCCCAACCTAGTTGGGTTTTATATTGACAACGATTGCTTACACCCATTCAAGAGTGTAATTTGAGTGTTATCATTAGGTTAGCCCATATGTGAAACAAGGATCCACATGCATTCGTGGGGTAGGCAATGTGTGTCATTTTGGCCTTCATAATTATTCTTCATCACTTGCAACTCTTGGGTAGGCATCAAGGAAATCTCCCAAGTAATCTTCCATACACGAAATTGCTGTATTATGGACTTAAAATGGGTCCCCCATGCATGTTCTCGTTCTCTCAATGTGACGACAATCGGATTCTTCATGTGTTGGCCTCGCATGATGTCATCAAAAGCTATGATGACCCTTTGGCTCGTATCATTACTGATGCGCTAAAAATCTTCTCTTGATAAGTATATTGTCTGCTTGATCTAGGGTCTACCCTTTATTATGTGATCCCATTTGTGGCTGTGCATTTTGGTTTTGGTTTCGATTGTACTTCGGACCCCTCTTCTGTTTCTACTCTGGTGAGTGACTGGGTGGTTGATAGACTAGTGTGGCATCTGTTGGTGGTAGGAAAACTTTAGTGGATTTGATTGAATTAGACATGCTAGATTTTTATTTCATCTAGGGAATGGGTTGGCTGCATTTATTCTATGTCTCTTTAGGATATCAGACCCATAAGGTCATTTTCAAAATCTCTAATGAGTCGGTTATTGAGAGGTAAGGATGTTTTCTAGTGCCTAAGAGAAGGTTCATATCATATCTTAGATCCCAGAAATTAATTTCAAAGAGGTATCTTTATCATTTGGTCTGTGTTAAAGATTCTAACTTGGGGTCCTTCTCTACAATTCGTTCCCATGGTTAGTGAATTTTTCAATGTTTCCCATGATGATCTTCCAAGCATTCCTTCCGATAGGAAAATTGAGTTTGGGATCGACCTTCTTCTGGACCCTCATCCTATCTCTATCCCTCCTTATAGAATAACTTTAGCTGAGTTGAAGGAACTTAAGGAGCAGTTCAAAGATCTTCTTGACAAGGGTTTTATCCATCCTAGTGTGTCTCTGTAGGGTGCTTCTATTCTTTTTATACGTAATAAAGATGGTTCGCTTCAGATGTATATTGATTACCTCCAGTTAAATAAGGCGTTGGTGAAGAATAAGTACCCTCTTCCTAGGATCGATGATCTATTTGACCGAATTTAGGGTGCTAAGTATTTCTCTAAGATTGAATTTCGGTCGGGTTATCATAAGTTAAAGATTAGGGAAGAGAATATCCCTAAGATTGCCTTCCATACTCGGTATGGTCATTTTGAGTTATTGGTCATGTCTTTTGGGTTGACCAATGCCCCGACGATATTTATGGATCTCATGAATCGAGTATTTCACCAGTTTTTGGACTTGTTCATGATTTTATTTATGGATGATTGTTTGTTATATTTAAAGAGTGGGATGGATCATGCCAATCACCTCCATATTATGTTACAGACCATAAAGGATCAGCGATTGTATGCTAAGTTTTTGTAATGCAAATTTTGGTTGAATGTTGTTACTTTTCTGGGTCATGTTGTTTCAAGTGAAGGGATTATGGTGGATCCACATAAAGTTACGGTGGTTAAGAAGCGACCTAGACCCATGACTCTAACTGATATTCAAAGCTTCTTGGGTTTAGCTGGTTATTATAGGAGGTTTGTGGAGATTTTCTCGTTGATTGCCGCACCTTTAACTAAGTTGACTCAGAAGAAGTGAAGTTCTTATGGTTCTATTCTTGCGAGAGGAGTTTTAAGAAGATGAAAGATAAATTGACTTCTTCTTTGGTTTTAAACTTTCCCAAGGGTACTGATGGCTTCATGGTTTATTGTGATACATCATGTGTGGGACTTGGTTGTGTGTTAATGTAGTATGGCAAAGTGGTAGAATATGCTTTTAGGCAGTTAAAAATTTATGAGAGGAATTATCCGGCTCATGATTTAGAGTTGCTGGTTGTAGTGTTTCCATTGAATATTTGGTAACACTATCTATATAGGGCCCATGTTGACATTTATTTAGATCATAAGAGCCTACAATATATATTCACCCAGAAAGATTTGAATCTCAGTCAAAGGAGATGGCTTGAGTTGCTTGAGGACTATAACATTAGTCTTCATTATTACCTAGGTAAGGCTAATGTGGTTGTTGATGCTCTTATCAGGTTATCTATGGGGAGTTTAACCTGTGTGATGAAGAGAAATGGTACTTGGTAAAGGATATTCGTTGTTTGACTAATCTTGGAGTTCATCTCTTAGATTCTGAGAATGGTTGTGTGTTTGTGCAAGAGGTGGCTGATAACGCTCAAATTGCACTCTTGAATGGGTGTAAGCGATCATTGTCAATATAAAATCCAACTAGGTTGGGGTCGAATCCCATAGGGAATAAGGTGTGAACCCAAGTTGTTTGAGATTTAATTCACTGATAGTTTAATGTTTCCTGAAATGGGGGGTTTAAGTTTCACGAATAATTGTTTGTCACTTTAATTTTGATGTTTGTAATCAAGAGTTTATGAAATAACTAGAATTATGTTCACTAGGGCTTACGATACATGACAGATGCTAAAGGTGATTCAAGATTCTCATGGTGGGTAGGATAACAAGCTATCTTTATCAATGTTATGCTCAAATATTTCTCGACCTACTTAAGCGTTTAATTTCCTAATCCTCTCGGACTTAGGGAATTTCTATTCATTGCCAAGATTTTACCTCAGGTTAACCAACCTTGTTACAGTGCGGATCATAAAACGAAGTATTTCCGAGTCCTTGTTGATAATTCACTTCCTACTATATTTGATTTCTTTCTCAAGCAAATCAAAGCAGGTGTGTCTACTGTTTGCAACCAACAGACGTTAATTAAAGCTTCAGAATTATCAAGAAATCCTACCACCTAATGAATCTTGAATACTTAGCACCTTATCAAGACCTAACCCTAGATCCCATAATTCAGGTTAATGGAGTTTAGCCACTCATGATGCAATAAATAAGTACACAACTTGAATTCATAGTTGGGCAGATTAACTTACAATGATGATGAAAATCAAGAAGTGTAACTTGAACTGAATCTTAATACAAAACTACCAAAATATTGACGACAATCTTTTCTCAACAATAATGTTCTAGAGTGTATTGGAACTCGAGAGAGAAAGAAATCGTGCACAATGTATATTTCAAGATATGTTAATGATCATTAGAAAACCCTAAAAGCTCCTATTTATACTTGAGTCTAATTAAGGAAATAAAATAACAACTTAAGTAAATTTCTCGGACAGGTGACACCATTAGGTGACGCCTTATCAAGGGTCTGACGCCTTATCAGGAATGGCATCAGATTTCCTTCAATGTTGACAAGCTCCGCCTAAGGCTGATGATGAGAATAACGATGTGTCAGGAGTCTGAGGACGTATCATGGATGTCATCATCTCCTCTTCCCTTTTTATAATTTCTGCCTAAGGCTGATGATGATCCTGACGCCTTATCACAACTCTGACGCCTTGTCACAAAATGTCATCACAACTTCTCTTCAACTCCCATTCTCTGGTTAAGTCTGAAGGTGGCCTTGATAGCTTATCACCAGGCTGATGACTTATCATGAATGTCATCAGCCACACTTGTCCTTTATTTGTTTCAGAATTCAACCTTTTTGTTTCCATTATTATTGGTTCCCCTGCACCTTATCTTTTACTGTAAAATTAAAGTAAAACCAATCAAATACAACAAAAGTTGCTTAAGACTTCACAATTATTCATGGCTAAAAGCATAAAATGTGTTAGCATTTGCTCACACATCAACACCCCCAACTTAGAACAATTGCTTGTCCTCAAGCAACTAAACACAACCAAGATGATACAGAGCACTTTCAGCAGTCAGTTATTCACTTAAGCTCAAAACATATTGACCATCTTCAAGGTGAGTCAAATTAAAAGCAATTGTGTCTATTATTGAAAACAACCATGCAACTCACAAGGATCGAGATATGGCAAAAATTTAGAAATAACAACCAAGGATATACCCAGATTACAATATCCGAACACGTCAGTGACTAGCAATATACCCGATGGGCCCTTACAACAAAGAAATCCCTTTTTCACTCATAGCAGAATTCACATACATAACATAGGGATAATCACAAGACTCACTCTCAAAATGAAGTTCCAAACATTGCATGTCAAATGTCATAGGCTTTCCCTTATAGTCGGCACCCAAGTCTTCAGACAGGTCAGTTAGGATCACTATAGGTTTTTCTTAAGCTTGTAACATAGGTCAGGGGCTGGTATGATATTCATGGATATTTTAGAGTGACTATGCCTCCTTGACACTACACTAAACTCTTGGGGTTTCAACTCCCAACCTTCTTTTCTTTCTCTCTTTACTGATCACACATGCTCAAGATGGATACGGTCTTTTTAATTATCATATAATCTTTTACAAAGCTTTCTCTTTTCTTATTCTTTTTTCACCGCACCCAACTTTTTATTCTTTTCTTTTATTCTTCCTCTTGTCATACTCATTTTACATCACGCACCCCAATGTTAGCCACTCTCAACTTAGGCTATTTTCCTAAGTCAAGGTGCACAGTGTCCAAGGAGGACCAGGGCCAAAACAGGTTTATTAGGATATAGACGGGATGGTGAGAGGTGTTGTAGACAGAAATAGGCTAATTAGGCTCAAAACAGGGATCAAGAGATATTATGCACATAGGGAAGGTCTTTTTGGCTAAAGTGGGCTAAAATAAAAAAATGGCCTATGATCCTTTCCTAACTCATATCCTATGACCATGGCAAGACTAACAGGAAAAGTTCTAGATTCAAGTAACACAACAGGAACTAAGTAAGACTTTGCACTCACATGGCATACAAGTATCTCATATATAACTACTTATCCGGTTCATGCACTTGTTTAACAAAGGTTATTCAGTTGCCAAACTAATGCCATGAAAAGATACACCGTGGTCACAAATGGATGCAATTCACATAGTAATATATCAGACCAATGGAGAGGTGCTCAACAGTCACAAAACAAGCTAACTACCTTAAGTACCCATATTACTCCTAATTATCTACCATAAATTTTTACAATAACATTCTGTCCTACACCCTCAACTTAAAATTGAAAATAAAATGAACTCAGGGTTTAGGGCATACCTGGAGTGAATCAAGCGTGAGGCTTATGGGTATCCGACCCTGCTGATGCATCATCTGTTGTTTTCTCTCCATTGGGAGCACCTGGCCTTGCAGTGGTTAGAGCCTTGCTAGATGAGGCACCTGCAGCCCTAGCTCAGATGGCTACCTCTCATTTCTCATTGTCCGCTAGGGACTTCATTCTTTCTTTCTTCAATTCCTCTTTTTCAGCCTTCTTTTTCACCTTTTTTTTCACTCTTCTTTCTTCCTCGCTGTCCGGTTCTTCTCTCTTATCTTTGCTCTTCTTCTCCCCCTTTTTCTTCTTTTTCTTTGGTGAATCTCCAGTGAGGTCAAGTATTGAAATTTCTTCCTCAGATTCATCCACAGTTAGATCTGTTGGCACCATAAATTGATGTTGCTGCAACACCCCAACATCTGTCTTTACCTTGTCTAATGCCGCTCTAAATTTAGCAAGATCATCCCCTGATATTTCTTTTGCCCTTTCATCGAATCGGTTCTCCAAATCTGCAACCTGTTCAGGAAATGTCACAAAAGGCTCAAGGGAAGCCTTGATTCTCTTGTCTACTGCAGTAGTAAACTGTTTGATAAAGGCATGTAGCTGTGCCTTACACCATTTGTCTTGTTTAGCCACTTTTCTGATATTAATTGGATGAACTGCAAATCCTGTTGTTACTGTAGGAGCTGAGGGGTTGGGTTCATTCTCAGGCACTAAAATCACATGCACTAAAAAAGTTGGGTGTGCAGTCTCAGAATCTTGCACCTCCACATTAGGTGTTGAACTAACATCTGTAACTGGAGGGTCTGCTGCTACCCCTG
The DNA here is from genome assembly GCA_030864215.1 of Capsicum pubescens. NCBI lineage: Eukaryota > Viridiplantae > Streptophyta > Magnoliopsida > Solanales > Solanaceae > Capsicum > Capsicum pubescens. The sequence goes on along the minus strand of CM061544.1, from coordinate 83,127,585 downwards.
TACCTCTATCAAGTCTTAGTCCTGTCTGATTTTCATCATATCGTATGGGGTTGTGAGTCTTTTGGGAAGAAATGTCAACATCAATCCCTACAATCTTTGGCACATTAGCAGCTCGGCACAACTCTGTGATAAGACAAGGAAAAGGATAAGCAGTGTCGGTTCTCGACATTCTAATCTTCATCTCATCAGCAATGATTTCCCCAAAATTTAGGGGGAGCTTCTACACCATGCTTGCTACTAAGAGCTCGGTCATCACCCAGAATGTTGTCTCCATCAGTGGGCATCAACCAGATACGCATTATACCCCACCAAAACTTTGCCTCTTGAGTCCAAAAGGACTTACAGATTCTCTCATTTGTGTTGGTCACCCATGTTGGTTCTCCTTCAGCGATGATGTTGGCCAACCATGGACGTTTTTTTGCTTGATTCTTAATCCGAGCATAGACTGATGGTGCAGTGGCCTGAGGAATGAAGTTGGGTCCATGCAAGAACCTGTTGATGGTTCTGATTGAGACATCAACCCTTACGCCCCTTACCTAAACTCTATCCACTAGGGTCTGGTCTACAACTCTTTCTCCTGGTCTACACATGTTTTCTAACTGAGCTTGGTAGTTTACGTAAAAATCTCAGACTAGTGCAGGGCAAAACGATCCTTCCCCTTTTGTGGTACATCCCAAGCCGTACTCTTGGAACTTCTATTCCACTTTAGGGTACCTGCTCAACCCTTGGGTGATAATCCTCTTTTCTTCCTGAATCGGCTTTTTAACTCCTCTTCTATCAGTTCTGCGAAGTCCAGCAGTGAAGATGCCCTCTACTTTGGGAATTTGCCATCTAGCATTGTCTCGAACTTCAGGGTTCTTATACTTGATAAGTGTTCCTCTATCTGGAGACTCTTCATCATCTTGTTGTTTAGTGTACAGGGATCCGGATGCTTTTTCCTCAGACTCAGACTCCTTGGACCCTGTTCCTCTTCTTCAGATTCAGCTTGTTTAGACTCATGCTGCTCATGTTCAGAATGTTTAGATGCCTCCTTCTTAGAAGCTATTGTTGTTTTAGTGTCCTCACTATCCTCCACCTTAAGTGGTGGGGGTGGTGGGGGGGTTTTATAGGGCTTTGCTTCTTCTTTCGCTTCCAGAGAGAGGTTCTTTCTCTTCATAATCAGACTCCTCATCGATGAGTTTCCGACGTACACTTTTCTGTTGTTCCTTCTTGGTAAGCTGAGGACTCTTTCCATTGGGTGCCATTATATGGTTCCTGTAGCAATATAAAAATATTAGTCAATCCTCAAGAGCATAAACACAAACACATTAATCATTTAGGCTTCACATCCTTTGAGAAGGCTCATTCATACTTCAGGTTCCAGGTGTGATGATATTTCTTGATAATCTGTCACGACTGTGATAGCTTATCACAATTGTCATCAACCTTAGACAGAACCTACAAAACTTTATTAACTTCTGACGACATTTTTGATAAGCCGTCACAATTGTGATAGCCTATCACGAATGTCGTTAGCTCTAAACAGAATCCACTTTACTCTTAGCAGCCTTTGACGACATTCCTGATAAGCCATCACAGTTGTGATAGCTTATCATGAATGTCGTCAACTCTTATCAGAACCCCACTTTTGAATTTAACTCAATTTTTGGTCCCATTATTCCTCAAAATCCACTCGAGTTCTAATTTGTGAGATGACTTTTAAACCTTGGGCCTGCACAGCAAACCCTAGGTGCGATTTTTATCCCCTTTTCAAGTTGAATTTGGTTCAAGCCTCTTGGGAACTTGGGTTGTCATCCATCTATCACTTACCATAAGAAAAGAAGAGTTGAATTTAGTGCATACCTGATGGGATCCCTTAATATGATTATATGCACAAGATGAAGTAGGAAGAAATTCTTGATTTTGAATTTCAAACCCATACACAAGGGAGCTTGATCTTCTTGATTAACATGGGGAAATTAGTTGGAATGAGTAAGTAAATAAACTAAGTAAATAAAGAAATAAACTAAAGAAGGAAAGAAAATAACATAGGCGGAAACATTAGGAGGTTTGATTGTGGGTCGGGTCGGATTTTCTGAACTGGGGCCCAAAATAGTTTAGCAATGCGTTCAAGGTCTTCTTGACGACATCTTGTGATGGCTTATCACAAGTGTAATAGCTTATCACTAACGTCATCATCCTTACCAAAAACTGCCTCGAGTTTGGCCTATCTAATGATATTTTTGATAGCTTATCACAGTTATGACGGCTTATCAGAGATGTCGTCATGACCTTTCAGCTGACCTCCTCATTTTTCACCTTCTCTGTACTAAATCCTAATTATAAAAGTAAAAACATTTGGTTAAACATAAAAACTTTGGGTTGACTCCCAGTAGCGCCTGATTTACTGTCGCGGCACGACTTGGTTATCTTGAATACTCAGACTTCGCTAAGCCAACCTGTTGATACCCCTTTACCATCATCATAGAAGACGTCAACGATTGAGAAAACACTCATCTCTTTTTGTTGAATCATGGATGAGTGTATTTTGAAACGTGTTTCTTTGTCATTGAACCTGGACTTTAGCTCGTTCAACTCCATGTCTACTAGCACTCTCCCAGTTGCAAGTAATGGACTACCTAAGATGATGGGCACTTTAAAATCCACCTCGTAATCTAAGACCACAAAATCAGCAGGCAGAATAAAATCGGCTACCTTTACCAAAACATCGTGTAGTATGCCCACAGGCCGCTTCACAGACCTATCTGCCATTACCAACCGTATATTTTTTAGGGTAGGATCCCCCAAGCCCAATTTCTTGTACACAACCAGTGGAATTAGATTTATACTGGCTCCCAGATCGCATAGTGCTTTTGTGAATTTCAGGGAACCAATAGTACACGGGATGGTAAATGCTCCCGGATCTGCCTTTTTCTGCACTAAAGACCTTGTAGAGATAGCACCACAATGGAGAAGATTGTCCTCCGGCTCATGGATAACCTTCCGTTTCTTGGTTACAAGATCTTTCATGAACTTCGCGTATCCTAGCATTTGCTCAAGTGCTTCAACTAGAGGTACATTTATTGTCAGTTGCTTGAGCATTGCTATGAATTTTCTGAATTTTGCATCATTAACTTTTTTCTTCAATCGTTGAGGAAAGGGAGGTGGTGGTCTTGGAATAGTTTTCAACACCACTTCCTCTTCCTTCTCTTTTTCCTTATCTGAAGCTTCAATAGAACTATCCAGCTTCTCAGACTCCACTGGACTGCTTTCTTCAAATTCCTCATCAACTACTTCACCATCTATATATTTGCTCACAAATGGGCCAAGTAATATCTTTCCACTCCTAGTGGAAATTTCCATACATGAGCCATCATTCCGTAGATTCTGAACCGTATCACTAGGTAAAGTACCACTTTTTCTCTGCTTCAGTGTTGCAAAAAGTTGGCTCATCTACTACTCCAACTACTTGATTGAAGTGGAGTATGAACTAACCAACTGAATCAGGGTAGAGAATTCACGTTTCATAGTAGTTACCCCCGAGTTGGTAGCCTCAACTCCCTTCAATAATTTTTCCATCATGTTTTCCAAAGACATCTTTCCAGAGCTAGTTGGTGCAACATCCCGACTTCCAGGAGGGACATATAAACCACTCCTATCATTATTTCTTCTCCAGTTTTCTTGCTCCCTATCTTTATAATCAGGCTTGTCATAAAAGTTCCGACCTTGATTCCCTTGGCTACTGCCTTGGAAACCCCCCTGATTACTCACATAGTTTGCCTCCTCATCTGCATTAGTAGCCACAGTGCACTGAGATTCCATAGCTTTGACCTTTTCAGTCTTTCCTGACAGCAAGTGCTTGGCCAGCAAGTCCATCTGTGTCTTTAGGTGGGCTATGTCTTGGTCTTACTCCTTATTTCTTCTGCGCTGCTTCCCAGTCATACCAACTGAAACAGTCGGGCTAGCTACCATAGAATCCCTGGTATGCCAAGCCCGACTCTGTTTGGTCATCCTATTCAGCATATCTGAGGCATCTTGAAAATACAAATCAACAAATGAACCACCAGAAACATTATCTACAATCGGCTTTGTTACAAAGTTGAGAGCCCTGTACAAAGTCTCCATCAAGTGTAGGTTCGTCATATTGTGGTTCGAACACTGTGTCAGCTTCTTCTTGTACCTCTTCCATGTCTCATGCAAAGCTTCGGTAGGGAGCTATCTAAAGTTATTGATATCGTCTCTCAACTGTACCCTCCTGAAGGCTGGAAGAAAACATTCTAGGAACGCTTCTTTCATCTCCATCCAGTGGGTGATGGAATCAGGCGTAAGCTCATTTAACCACATTGTTGCCTCTCCAGACAGAGACAATGGAAACAATCTCAACCGGATCGCATTCTGGCTCACTCCTGAATTATCAAAAGATTTGCAGATGGTGATAAAGTTCACCAAGTGTATGTTCGGATCATCACCAGGCAGGCCACCAAACAATCTCTTTAGATTTAGGAACTAAATTATGGTACTTGTTATGCTGAATTTTGCACCAGGTGCCAATGGTGGAGGAATGATTGCACCCGTTGCACCTTCTCCGTCCATTCCTTCATCATCGTCATCAACCTCGTATTGGACAGGATGTTGACCATACCTTCCTCTGACCGGATGGTTTCTATTGAAATTTTGCTGCACTGGTACAATAATTTACTCTGCTCGCCTTGGGTTTTAAGGATTCAGCAATTCCTCATCACCCAAGTCTTCATAGCCAAGGTTCGAATGATGTACTTGTTGACCCTCGTTCTATACGTTCACCTGAGCTCTAGCTAAGGCTGCCAGTCTGTCAGCCTCTTGCTGTTCTGCCATTCTTCCTATTCGTTACGATTTCGGATTTAGTGGTAATAATGTTTCTCTGAAACTTCTGGTGCTTGGCATACACTATAAAATCCTACAAATAAATAAAAACAACAAATAAATGTAAATCTAAGAAATTTAACTAACAGCCAATTAGCGCATACAAACTTTAGCTTACAACCGTATTCCCCGGCAACGGTGCCATTTTTGATAACGCTCAGATTACACTCTTGAATGGGTGTAAGCGATCATTGTCAATATAAAACCCAACTAGGTTAGGGTCGAATCCCACAGGGAATAAGGTGTGAACCCAAGTTGTTTGCGATTTAATTCACTGATAGTTTAATATTTCCTGAAATGGGGGGTTTAAGTTTCACGAATAATTGTTTGTCACTTTAATTTCAATATTTGTAATCAAGAGTTTATGAAATAACTAGAATTATGTTCACTAGGGCTTACGGTACATGACAGATGCTAAAGGTGATTCAAGATTCTCATGGTGGGTAGGATAACAAGCTATCGTTATCGATGTTATGCTCAAATGTCTCTCGACCTACTTAAGCATTTAATTTCCTAATCCTCTCAGACTTAGGAAGTTTCTATTCATTGCCCAGATTTTACCTCAGGTTAACCAACCTTGTTACAACGCTGATTATAAAACAAAGTATTTTCGAGTCCCTATTGATAATTCACTTCCTACTATATTTGATTTCTTTCTCAAGCAAATCAAAGTAGGCGTGTCTACTGTTTGCAACCAACAAACGTTAATTAAAGCTTTAGAATTATCAAGAAATCCTACCACCTATTGAATCTTGAATACTTAGCACCTTATCAAGACCTAAACCTAGATCCCATAATTTAGGTTAATGGAGTTTAACCACTCATGATGCAATAAACAAGTACATAAGTTAATTCATAGTTGGGCAGATTAGCTTACAAAGATGATGAAAATCAAGAAGTGTAACCTGAACTGAATCTTAATACAAAACTCCCAAAATATTGACGACAATCCTCTCTCAACAATAATGTTCTAGAGCATATTAGAACTCGAGAGAGAGAAAAATCATGCACAACGTATATTGCAAGATATGTTAATGATCATTAGAAAACCCTAAAAGCTCCTATTTATACTTGAGTCTAATTAAGGAAATAAAATAACAACTTAAGTAAATTTCTCGGACAGGTGACGCCATTAGGTGACGCCCTATCAAGGGTCTGATGCCTTATCAGGAATGGCATCGGATTTCCTTCAATGTTGACAAGCTCTGCCTAAGGCTGACAATGTGTCAGGAGTCTGACGATATCATAGATGTCGTTAGCTCCTCTTCCCTTTTTATAATTTCTGCCTAAGGCTGACGATGATCCTAACGCCTTATCACAACTCTGACGCCTTGTCATAAAATATCGTCACAACTTCTCTTCAACTCTCATTTTTTGGTTAAGTCTAACGGTGGCCTTGATAGCATATCACCAGGTTGACAACTTATCATGAATGTCGTCAACCACACTTGTACTTTATTTTGCTTCCATTATTATTGGTTCCCCTACACCTTATCTTTTACTGTAAAATTAAAGTAAAATCAATCAAATACGACAAAAGTTGCTTAAGACTTCACAATTATTCATGGCTAAAAGAATAAAATGTGTTAGCATTTGCTCACACATCAGTGGCGAAGTTATATCTTGGTGCTGCGGTGAAGGATAAATAGGCATTGCATATAATCTTGATACAAATTAAGAATGATGTGGGTAAGTAGAAGGTGATGATTTTTAAGATCAATGGTGATGGTATCTTGAGGTACCAAGGGAGGTTGCGTGTTTTCGATGTGGCTGGACTGTGAGGTAGAATTTTGGCCAAAGCTCAGGAGTCGTGTTATTTAATTTATCCTGATTCGATGAAGATGTATCATAACCTTAAGAAAATTTATTGGTGAAATAACATGAAGAGGGATATGGTTAATTTTATGGCTAAGTACATGGTGTGTCAACAAGTGAAGGTGAAGTATCTAAGGCTCGGTAGTTTGTCTCTAAATATTGAGTTGACTATGTGGAAGTGAGAAGTAATTAATATGGATTTCGTTACTGGTCTTTCATGGTCTAAAACCAGTGTGATTCTATTTGGGTCATCATAGATAGGATGACTAAGTCTGCTCATTTTTTACCGGTGGAGACTAATTATTCTGTTGAGGACTATGCAAGATTGTTTATTCAGGAGATCATGAAGTTGCATGGTGCTCCAATTTCCATTATTTTAGATTGTGGTACTCCGTTCTTATCTCATTCTTGGCGGTCGTTCTAGCGATGTTTAGGAACTAAGGTGAACCTTATCACTGCTTTCCACCCACAGACAGATGGACAAGCGGAAAGGACCATTCAGACTTTGGAAAATATGCTTCGGTCTTGTGTAATTTACTTTGGTAGTAATTGGGTTGACCATTTGCCTCTTGTAGAGTTTTTATACCATAATAACTACCATTCCAGCATCGGTATGGCTCTGTTTGAGGCGTTGTATGATAGGAGGTGTAGATCTCCCATTGGGTGGTTCGAAGTTGGTGAGACAAAGTTGCTCAGTCCTGACTTAGTTCATCAAGATATGGAGAAGGTGATGGTGATTTGGGATAGGCTTAAGACAGCCCAAAGTCACCAAAAGTCCTATTTGGACGTTCGATGAAGAGAGTTGGAATTCGATGTTGGTGATCGAGTGTTTTTTAAGGTGTCTCCCATGAAGGGAGTAATATAATATGGAAAGAAGGGAAAGCTTGGTCCCTGATAATTTAGCCCCTATTTGATTTTGAAGGGAGTGGGGAATGTTGCATATGAGCTAAAATTGCCTGCAAGTTTGGGTTCTATTCACCCTGCATTTCATGTGTCTTTGTTGAAGAAATGTATGGGTGACCCTTCCTTGGTGGTGCCTATTAATAGTGTTGGCATTTAATATTCTCTGTCATACGAGGAGGTCCCGGTGGAGATCTTGGATAGACAAGTTTGTAAATTGAGGACTAAAGATCCAGTTTTAGTAAAAGTCCTTTGGAGGAACCATATGGTGGAAGAAGCCACTTGGGAAGAGGAGGAAGACATAAAAGTAAGTACCCATTCTTATTCCATGTGTCGGGTGAAGGATCTTAAGGTATGAATTTCATTTTTCCCTTGTTACTAATTGGGTTTATCACTTGATTCTGGTGTATTGTTTCTATTCTCGTTCAAAAAATGTCCTAACTCATCATTCGAGGATAAATTATCCTAAGAGGAGGATAATGTAACACCATCAAAATTGGGCATTTTACTTTGGCCCTCTCATGTTCAAAATTTTGATTTTTGACTTAAATTGTGTTTAGACATGTGAATGGGGTGTCCTAGGAGAGTTTTGATTTTTGTATGAGGTTCGGTGTGGTTTTGGACCACGGAGGTAGTGAGCCTCCGTGATATCCCTATGTCATAGAGGATAATCTCTGCGATAGAGTCTGTGACATGATGGATAATCTCCACGTTAGGGTCCGTGGATGGAGGTTAGCATCCGCGATGAGATCCGTGCCACGCCCTATGTAAAATCCGTGCAGTTTTGTTTTATTTACTTGGGGTGAGGGGTATTGAGGCTCTTTCACCTATGTACTATCCTTAAGTATTATATAGCCTATTCCCTTCAGTTTAAGAGATTAATTTCCCTAATTAAACTCCTCAACTCAAAACCCCAAGAAAGCATAACGATTTAATCGTACATTTATCCTCTAGGTCCCAAGCTTTGGATTACTATCCAATTATCATGTGTCTAAGGCATGCTACTCTTCCCCCACTATTATTTTATCAATAACATGTGTTTATAATTATATCCATGTGATGTAATTGTGGTTTATGAATATGGGTTTGAGGTTTTTAGAATAATTGAAGCTTAAATTGTTTTCCCATGGCTTTAACAAAATTATTCATGCTTTATTGTGTGTTTTGAAACCCGTTGGGGTGCATGGGGATGGTTAATGGGAAGGGAGTCAAGGCATTCCTCCAATTTGATAATTTTGGTATTGAAATTGGTTTGATAATTATGTTCCCTCAACCTATTTGTGTAATTAGTTTTGAAATATGATTTGTCACTCGGTTTGACTTGCTCATCTATACTATTGCATTGTATAAATGATTAAAAGATTAAAAATGGATTTTGAAGGCCTTGTTGGCTGTGTTTTGACTGAAATTGAAACCTCGGGGGTCAAGGCATTCGCCCTTGTCGATTTGATAAACAAAGGGGGTCGAGGCATTCCACCGAGTTAATGAAATTGTAATTGCATCATGATAAACTTACAAATATAAGGTATGGTGATACTCATGGTGTGCCTTAATGTATAATTCTGTGATTAATAAGTGGGTATGTTAAGCTTGTTTTAATTTGGGCTTAATGGGGGTTATGTATCTAAACTGTGAAGGTATGGGTCTTGAATGAGTTGTTCTAAAAACTCATGTTTGCCAACGTGAGGATTGGTCTTAATGACCATGTGTAGTTCATACTATTGATATATTTGTTTCTTGGATTGACGTAGGGTCGAGGAATCCCCTGGTATTCCTTGATATCTCCGGTTCATGCGGCTATCACGCACCAGGGTTCTTTCAGCAAGGAGAGCTGAACCCATATATCCCATGGGTGTCTGTTATGACGGTTGAGCTACGTAGTCCAGGATAAAGTTTTCCTACATAATAAGCCTTATTTCCTTTCCCAGCATGACATGCTTATATATATATATATATATATATATATATACATACATACATACATATATATAGACATACATATATATATACATACATACATACATATATATATATATATATACATACATACATATAGTAATATATGTATACATACATATATTACTATCTATAATAAGTGGGCATAAGCAGGCACGTCTTCAACATGCCTATTTGTGCTGCCTGCTTCAACTGCTTCAATCATAATTTTACTGTATTATCCCTAATTTATTACTATAGGTTATTTAAGTATTAAAATTTATAATATTTAATAAAAATATAGATTATACATAAAATAATAAATTAATATTTGATTTTTTAAATTAATTCAATGTCTTATATGAGACCCATTTATGCTTTTTTCACAAGTATTTTTATAGTAATTTTATTATATCACATCTAATTAGTTATTATAAGTCATTTAAGACATGTCTTCTTCGCTGCTTCAATCGTGATTTTATTATATCAACCCTAATTAATTAATACGGGTTATTTAAGTATTAAAAATTTATATTATTTAATAAAAATATAAAATAGACTTAAAATAATAAATTAATATATAATTTTTAAAATTAATTTGATGTCTTATACGAGGCCCATTTATGCTTTTTCCCACAAGTATTTTTATAGTAATTTTACTATATCACTTCTAATTAGTTGTTATAAGTCATTTAAGACATGTCTTCTTCGCTTCTTCAATCATGATTTTATTATATGACCCCTAATTAATTATTATGGTCGCATTAGAAAATTAATAATATTTCATAAATGGACACAAAATGATATGCTAACATAAAATATTTGATTGACTGTCGAAATTATATTAGTGCCACATGTGTTGACTTTCAAAATTATATCGGTATCACTTAAATTGAAATAGAAGAAAAAGTATTATAAATCACAATAAAATATTTGATTGACTATCGAAATTATAGAGTGTCATATAGATTGACTTTCGAAATTATATCAGTGTCACTTAAAGTGGAATAGAAGAAAAAGTATTATAAATCACAATAAACATTTGATTGACTATCGAAATTATATTAGTTCCACATAGGTTGGATTTCGAAATTATATCAATGTCACTTAAATTGGAATAGAAGAAAAAGTATTATAAATCACAATAATTAAAAAATAAAATTACTTTAATAATTAATTATCTAAATTATATTTGTGTCATATAAATTGAGATAAAAAAATATATACTAGCATAGATCCTTCAATGTCTAGTGTATATATATATATATATATATATGATTATGTGCATTGGCTTTGAATGGTTCTGAAATATTGATCATGGCATTATTTTATCCTTGTTTTCTGAGTTACATGTCTATGCTTATCCCACTAACTGTCTTCAGATACTATATCCCCACGCGATGCAGGAATTAAAAATGCTTTTACTTTTCCTAAGCAGTTACTAGGTGATCGTGGGATAGCTCGTGAGGCAGATTAAAGTGGCAAACTTCCATACTTCGGAAGACCTCATTTCATATTTTGGTTTCCTTATGTTATATACTTTCCCTTGATTTAGTTTTAGATATCGTCGGGGGCATGTCCCGACCTAGATTGATGTTGGTTTCATAGAGGCTTTGTGGATTACTGTGGACTTGGGATTGGTTCTTGAATTCATAGACTCCTTTGAGTCATACTTACCTATTTTATGGTATGTTTGAAATTTCGCTACTACTCTTGTGTTGTGTTTCGTTTGACTAGGCAAAGGGGATGGTCTCCAGTCCTTGTTGGACTTGAGATACCTATCACGAACAGGCCATGATTCGGATCGTGATACTTTTTCTTTTTTTTTATTAGTAAGGTAAAGATTATTTTCTTCCTCTTCCCTTCAAAACACCTTCTCTTTCTTCCCTACCAGCTACTCTATATACTGGACACAATAGTTGTTCTCCATACTTTTTCATTTGGCTTCAAACTCTGCAATTGCCAGATTATTAATGAACTATGCAACAACGACTGTATAATGTGTGTAACATTCAGTCCTCGTGCAGCCTTTAGTCTGTATACCTTTTCCTAAGAAACTATAGTTTTCTTAGAAACAGATCCAGAGCTTGTCCTAAGGAATGTCCTGTAGATAGAGTTAATCAACATAACGCTTTCATAGGAAAGAGGAAAAATTGGGCCTAGCATGTTTGAATGCTAAGGATAAAAACCTTGATTAATTGTAATCACTCGAAAATGAATTTCTATTATTGATTTATTTTGATAGAAAATTTTTTATATGAAAAATATTGTGTCTTCTTTGAGCCAAAGCATCATAGATGAGTCTCGAGTTTTACCAAATGATGTCGTTGGTAAGGTGTTAGGGCAAGAGCACTCTTAAAGGGTGAGATGTTTGGTATTATGAGCTGTTCCTAGTAGAGTTTTTAAACAAGTTAGTCCTCATTTTGGTGGTATAAGTGCATCAAGTATTGGAGGTTCTTGTTCATTTCAATGTCGAGAAAACTACAATCAGATAATGAATTCTCACAATCAAATATTGAATGCTTTAAAGGCATATATGATAATGAAAGAAGAAGCAATACCAAAATAATTTGTGGGGCTCTTTGATTCTCCTTCAATGATTTCTCCCACAGCAGCAAGTAAAGTTCTCTTTATTTTTTTTCAATTGAGTATGTCAGTTTACTTAAATTGGTTCTGAAGTTTAGTGAATGCACTTGATATCTGTATTCATGGATGACATTTGAGGAATAAAGATTATATATTATATATGTTATACTGAAAAAAATTAAGAAACACAGTTATAAATTATTATCTATGAAAAAATAAATACAATGATAAATCATTTTCTCAATGATTGATCGTGTAAAAATATTTTAAAACATTATCAAGGTGTTGCTTGAAATTTGGGGAGCAAAAAATAAAATATTTGCAGAGGAAATGGATATAAGTTTAACTGTCTTATCAAATATATGGAGTAGCATTACTTGCTGTTGCTGCTTTTCGAAGTGGAGTAGCTCAAATCGCGAATGGTCTATATCGAATTTTACTAATTTGAATGTTAAAAACATTGTGAATTGCAATGATGGAAATTCTCAACTTTGATTGGTCGGGTAGAAGCTCTTCAAGCCTTAGGGATCAGAATACAATTTTAGTTGCAGTAGTTCATTCTTGCCTTTTAGTTTCTTCACCCTCCCCTGTAACTTTCTCCATCCCACATGCATCCATGACTTATGATTTTATTGATTGATCAATTTGTATTTATCATGCTGTTTTATACACAGATATAAGTGTTTTATAATAAAGGTTGAAATGTTGTTTAAGTTTTATACTTTGCGTTTTACGTAGCCAAATGATGCGGCTAGTGGATCCATTTCGCCCATGGATGCAAGGAGGTCACGTGATGATAGTGATCATAATGACCATCGTTGATTTCATTGTAAATTGTCTTGCATATTTAATTATGACTATGTAATTGTGTGGTTGAAGTGAATCTTAGAATATTGAAGGTTTTGTGTTTAAATTTGATTTTGGAGTTTGAAGATGTTAGCTAATGTTTAAATTTGGAGTTTGAAGATACTAGTTAGTGTTGAAAACTTGATTTCGAAGCTTAATGATCAATGTAATTCTGATATGCTTGTGAATTACAGCATAATTAGTTATATTGTGTTAATGATATCTGAATTGAATAAATAATGAATTGTAGGTTATGCCTGATGAAACAATTAAATTTGAGTTAAAATTAGAATAATTAAATTTAAATAAAAATGTGCGATTTTAAACTGCTGCAATTTGTTATTGAAAATTGAAGGTCCACTAAATAAAGCTCATAAAAAATAATTGTGGAGGTTTTGAACCGCCACAATCTTTAAGTGTAAATTTATTTTAAATTGCCGCAGTGTTTAAGTGTAAATCTATTTTATAAAGAATTAATTTTAGATTAACGGAGGTCGACAATCACAAACTAACCGCTGCACATTAATTATGACGGTCAGCAAAAAACTATCGTAAATAGATTGTAACGATTTTTATTGTAGGGATTTTGAAAACTGCTGAAATTATAATTTGTGGAAATTGCAAATTCCCGTAAGCCTTAAATTAACCCCGCAATTAGATTTTTTTGTTTTTGTTTTTGTAGTGGATGAAAGGTTCCAAATATGAAGGTAACATATTCAACGTTTTATGTTTGTTGAATTCCAAGTAGATTGCACTGAATTTAGGGAAGTTAAGAGTAGCTGTATCCTTTAGTTCCAACTAAATGACAAAAGGGCTAAAAGTGTTAAGCGAATTTTAACTAAAACAACAGAGTAATTATTTTGAGTATCTTTTAATATCTATATCTATAATCTATATCTATAATATTTATATCTATATGTGAATACCTTTAGAAAAATAATTTGAACTTTTTGTCCTTCATTAAAACACTTTGCAAAAGACAAAATCGTCTTTTTACATTTTTTCTTAATTTATTATCAATTAATTATTATATTAAAATCTTTATTTGATTTAGGTAAGAAATCATAATATTTAATGATTCTAAATCAATAAGAATTTTACGTTAAATAAAAATAAATTTATGTAGTTGTATTTAAGGAAATATTTTGGAACATTCCTCTTTCTTTTATATTTTCCACCTAATACATACACGAAGAATACTTTTAATATGGTAATACCATGTTGCGATTTGATTTCATTCAAAAAAAATAAAAATACAAAGCAAACTATAAATAGAACAATAATTCTTTAGTCTCAATCACGTAGAAAATTGATCGTATATGTTTTTTTCCTTCAAAGAAGTTAATATATTTTTCTTGCAATTCTCTATTCTTATTCTTTTCTTAGCTAAACTAATGAATTTTTTTGCTTGTTTTGTCTTTAAAATTTTATATATTTTGTTGCACTTTTCTATTTTTTCCTCTCTTTTTCTAATGTGTGATCACTCCTTTTGATAATTTCTCGTGTTTTCTTTTTCAGGATCGAAAAATTCGATGAAACAAACATGTTGCTACCAAATAAAGTAGCTAAAAAAAATCACAGGTTTATATATTATTTATTGTTGTAACATTGTGATTGTTTGTTAATTTTTTATTTTGACAACTACTATTTCCCAAATATATATATATATATATATATAATCTATAATTTATATCTATAGTAAATTAAAAGTGTGAAGACCCTTAGAAAAGTGATTTGAACTTTTTGTCCATCATTAAAAGTCTTTACTTTACACAAAATTATCTTTTTACTAATTTTTAAAATTTAATAATTTAAAATTAACTAAGAATGTAAGAAAAAGAAAAATTCGAGTAACAAAAGAATGAAAATTAAACAAATGAAAGAAAAGAAAGAATAATTAAATTAGAAGAAGAAAAATCATATGAGAAAGAAATAAAAAAGAACACAGGAAAGGTAAACAATATAAAATTTTGCATAATTTTTCTTATTTAAATCATAAAATTTTATTTTAAAAATTAAGGAGTCTTAAAATATATGATAAGAAAAAAATATAGGGCAAAAATATTAGAAGATAATAATTAAGGAATCCTAAAATATATGGTAAAAAAAATTAAATAAGGATTACCATAAAAGATACTATGTAAACTTGGAAAAGAATAAAAAGTTGACTAAAAAATTCACGCGTGCAATATTTTATAATTTTATTTCATCTAGAATTCTTAGTTCATGTATATTTATTACGTGTTTTTGCTGAACATACTTTCTTTTGGGTTTTAGGTTATTCTTGTTGTTTGATTTAGAATTTTTTTTTTCTGAAAATCAGATTATAATATTTAATTTATTTTGTATCGATTTTGTAGGTATTTGAAGATGAGTGGTGATGATAATATTTAAAGGTAAATTGATATTTGATACCTTATTTTGTTCAATCAATGTTGTGTATAAAAAATGCTTTTGTTGGATTAAAGATAAAGAATTTTCGACATATGATTAAGAGTGGAAGGACTTCAATCATTCCACCACCATTTATATTGATTTGAGAGTTATGAATTTATCAACATGATTCGAAGACTCAATTTTAAATTTGACAAGTGTTTTGAAGTCCTACATACGATACATGCTAAGATAAATAAATATCTTATTAAGTTCATTCTCGAAAGAGAAAGAATTTTCTCTTTCTATAGATTAGTATTTTGATAAACTTCAGAAGTAATATTGTTCAACATATTTATGTTTATATTTTTGTCTTTATATCTAACAACTTTTACCATATTTTCAACAATCAAGCTATGATAAACAAGTTTCATAAGGAAGTGGTAGTAGCTATAATTGGGAGCTAGGTTTATCACAACTGGAGACACAAAAGGACTTATATATAGATTAGTATTTTGATAAACTTCAGAAGTAATATTATTCCTCTAGAACTGACAATAGGTTGGAAAATATTATATTTTATATCTTAACACTAGGCAATAGGTTGGAAAATATTAAATTAAGAATTTATCACTTTTTGTTAGTCACAAGAAATTTGAGGTGTAAATGTATGTAGAGCAAGAAAGATAACACCATTAAACATTTTAAGTTCCATAATGTACCAATACCGAAAGGCTATACTTTCATTACTTAATTTCAGCATCAATTACATCACATATTATTAGTTATACATGCTACAAATAACAAATAATAGTGGTTTACCAAAAAAATAATAGTGAAAATACTCCCTTTATTTAATTATTTTTATTTGTCATGCTTCGCTTTACTAGAGTAAATTTAACTAATTTTTGAAGCTAAATTTAAGAAGATTAGGTCATGATACAGTTTGACTCTCAAGATGCAAAATTTAACAAGTAAAAGTGAACAGAGAAAGTTATTTTTGAATTATTTACTTTTGATTTTAGTTAAAATATTATATTTATTTTAATGCTATTAATTATAACTTCAAATCACTTCTCAGAGATTCTTCACACTTTAATATAATAATATAAATATAACATATATTTTATTGTAAGTACATACATATTTTACCACCAGAAGTTTCAAGTGGTTAGTGGATCCTGACTTTTGCGTTTGTTATGCAATACCTCTTTTTCTTAATGCTAGAGGATAAGAAAGATGCATTGATTTGAACTATATTTGTAATACGATTTTTGTTTCTTATATTTAAAATTTTCTTATTTTTGAAGTTATAAATCTTAGATTTTTGAGTATCTTTTAATATAGTTTTAAAACAAGTGAGAGATAATGGGTGACTCTAAAATAAAAATCACTAAAGATGTTGAGTAAATTATCTGAATAGTCACTCATGTTTGGAAAATTACTTACAAATATCACTTTTGTTTTATTTAGGACAAGAATATCATTCAATTTTTCTTGTTTTCCTTAAAATATACTCACACCTCAAAATCTTTCTCTCTCCTACTTGAAATATCATGTCATTAAACTTTCATTTTTTTTTTTATAAATATATAACTTATCAAACTTATTTAACTACAGGTTTATCCTAATTCTTTTTTTTTTTTTAAATACACATGATATATTAATCATTAAAGATTAATTTAATTACACCAAAAGCTTAGGTTATTTTATTTGATATGTACTCTTCAAAATTTCTTTTACTTAATTATTTATTTCACCACGTAATAATAGTTTTAAAATACAAGTACTTATACGAATTGGTACAATAATTTTTTTTGTTGTTTATTTTATATACTAAAAATTCTTAAAACGTAAAAGAAATAAAATGATGAATTTCATATTTTAGACCTTAAGTTTGTTATTTATCTGAGAATAAGAGAATAATATCCCCTTTTTTGAAGGAAAGAAAAATTATGTAGTCTTGAAACAAATAATTTTTTTTACGAAATATTAACAAAATGATACCTTCTTCAGTACTATTACAAATGGATTTTAAAAATATTACTCAATCAATTATTCTTTATTTTTGATGTATTTAGAATGAAGTACGGATATAAATTAGCGTTTAATTGTATAATAAAATAAAATATAACTATAATGATCACAAAAAAAAAATAAAGAAACTAAATTAAAAATAATATATTTTTTTTCTAAATTTTTATGTCTTATTTTACGAATTTACTTGATTTATTTATGGACAATAACTTGAAAAAGATTTGCAAGAAAAAAAATCAGCTTTTCACTTTATATTTATCAAAAATTATCTTGCATAAAAATTTGCAATTAATCTATGTCCAAATTAAATTTTTCAGGTAATAATACATATTAAATTTTGTTTGGCAACAAAATATACCGTAGGTTTTCCATCAATGTTTTTAAATAACAAATTATATTCTTTTACTCTCTATTACTCTATATTTGAAGGTAATATAATATCTTTGGATTATATTAATCCAAAAATTCTTTTGTATAATCCAAAAAAATGAATTTTATTCTTTTATTTTCATATAAATAACAAATTTAATGTCTAAAATATATGAAATCTGTCGTTTTTATTTCTTTTACATTTTAAGAATCTTTAATATATAAAATAAATAACAAAAAAGAATTAAATGAGTACCAAATTTTATAAGTACTTGAGTTTTAAATATTATTAAGTGGTGAAATAAATAAGTAAATAAAAGAAACTTTGAAAAGTACATATCAAATAAAATAATTCAAGCTTTTGTGTAATTAAATTAATCTTCAATGATTAATATATCATGTGTAATTTTAAAAAAAAAATAGGATAAAACTTTAGTTAAATAAGTTTGATAAGTTAAATAGATCTATTTATATAAAAAAAAAAATTAATGACATTATATTTCAAGTAGGAGAGAGAAGGTTTTTGAGGTGTTAAGTATATTTTAAAGAAAATAAAAAGAATTGGGTGATATTCTTGTCCTAAATAAAACAAAAATGATATTTGTAGACATTTTTCCAAATATAAGTGACCATCTAGGGAATTTACTCAAAGATGTTAGGTTAGAAGGTTACCTGTATATTGCTAATGAAGTGGCCCTATTACTATATATCAACAACTTCACTAGTGAACAACCATTTTTCCTGCATCTAGCACGAATTACACTAAATTAAAGCATTTGCCAGAAGCAACAATAATTAAATTTTATGAGAAAGGAAAACAAATGGGAAAATAAAAGGGAAAAGGACATTGTATAACCTTTTAAGAAAATTAAAAATTACACAAATACATAACTTATGTTTCCAATATTACAAAAAATTTCAACTCCCTAAACATATTACAAAAATTCCAACTTATACACAGAATACTATGTATATGTCGGCTATGTTATGTATATTAATAGGGAGAGAGAGTAAAGTAATTTAAAAAGTGGTAGAGAGTGTAATTACTTCCAAAAGGGTTGGTATTTATGTTATTTATATTTTAAAAAAAATAATAACCCAAGTTTGGGCATATGGACATATGATGTCTAGTCAGCAAAAGAAATGCCACTTTATGACCATTTGGCATTTTCAGCCCTTCCCTTTTTTCATTGGGCCATTTCGGCCCTTCCTTTGGCCATTCAACCCTTTACTTCTTTTTTTGTTTGCTACAAAATTTTTAACTGGAAAATATTTTACTTTTTTTATTGTAAAAAAATAATAATTAAATATAATTTTATAAAAATTGTATAATTGTTATATAAATATGTATCTATATAAGATATATGTATAGAAATTATATAGTTCTATAATATATATATATATATATATATATATATATATATATATAAATAAAATTGTATAAAATGTGTATAAAAATTTATAGTTGATGTATAAAATACACATTCGAATAATAATTTCAGCCAAAGGTTGTATAAAATGTGTATAAAAGCTGTATAATTATTGTATAAAATGTGTATAGAAACTATATATATATATATATATATATATATCATTGTTGTATAAAATCTGTATATGTATAAAATGTGCATAGAAACTATATAATTATTGTATAAAATGTGTATAAAGTTATATAATTTTTGTATAAAATGTGTATAGAAACTATATATATAAGGCGTATAGAAACTGTATCATTGTTGTATAAAATCTTTATATGTATAAAATGTGTATAGAAATTATATGATAATTGTATAAAGCATGTATCTAAATAAGTATCAATATGATATAGGGGGTGTATCAATATGGTTATAGGGTTTGTATCGATATGGTGTAATGATTGTATCAATATGGTATAGTATATGATACTTTTTGTCTATGATGTGTGTAGTACATGATGTACGTAGAAACTATATCACTGTTGTGTAAAGATATTTATATCACTATTATATTATGTTGTATATATGTAGACATGTATTCTATTGTTCTACAATAATACAATTAAGAAAATATTTTTTTTTTAAACAAAGAGCTGCAAAAAAAAAATCCTAGCCTGAAACCTCAAAACACACCCAATTTAAAACAAAACTCAATTTCAATTGGAGCTGTTGTTGTTGTTTGCATGAATGAGCAAATTAAAAAAATTTAATTGGTGTTCATGATTAGAAAGTCAATTGTAGGTGCACGTTCATGATGATGTTTACTAAAATTAAAAACTAATAGAAAATTTTTCTTTTTTTAAAAGGGAGCAGCGAGTTAAAAATAGAAAATCACCAATATTAAAAGAAAAAAGAAGAAAAAATCAAAGAAAGTTGCGCAAACTACCAAAATGGCTAAGAAATAAAATTTGAATTCAAGAGCTATTTTGGTGGAAATACTTTGACCCGACAGATCATTTTTGTCCTTCCAAAAAAAAAAAAAAAGGAAAACTAGCACAAATATTTTTTTTATAGCACAACCATCAATATTGTGCTGAGAGAAAATGCATATGGTAAGTCGAGTCATATGTTAATCATAGAAGGGATTTGTGACTACCTTGCAGTCTTGCTCATACTGTCTGTCTGACACTTTCTTTAATTGGTTTCGCCAAAAAATCTCACATTAAAAATTGAATAAGATAAAAAATAATCTATATATTAATCAGTGGTTTGAGACCTTTAATTTTAAGGAAGATCACATGAATTTAATTTTAATAAAATAAGGTCACATCATATTAAATTTATTTGATCTAGCTTAACAAACTTTTAAAGGGAGCTGATGATTCAGTAGAAAGATAATGAAGATAGTATAGAGTAGTTTTCATGTTGTAGTATACACAGAGTTGAAAATAAGGCCAAAAGATGAGTAAGGATTAATGTTTGTAAGCTTCATTATTTTGTATGTACAGTTTGTAAGTTTTATTGCTTTGTATGTTCGCACTTCGCAGCATTAAATACATTCTTCATGTGCTCCCATAAATTGTAATTCAAGGGTACAGTAGCATCATATCAAGGTGTATTTTTGCATAGGCGATATAGAATCCACAATTTGTTCCGAGCACTTGGTTAACAAGGAACTGTGTTCTTTCATCATTCAAATTGCGATAAAACTCTTTCTTAATTAGACTATTTCTGAGGTGAATGGCCCTATCCTAGCGTCAAACTCTCTCCAGACATTTCTCACCCTCTTATTAGATATTATAACACTTAGATCCTCTCTAAAAGACTCCTGCTCTGTGATGCAACTCCAGTTCCATTGATTAGAAAAGAAGGAAAATCGGGGTTGACACATAGGAAAGGACAACGTTGACATTGCTTCACTAACGAAATATTTACCCTAAACCTATTTGGTGCAGCTCGAAATTAATTGCACCAAATTGTTCAATGATGTATCCATATAAATTTATTAAAAGCTGAAATTATAAAATTTATAAATCTATAAAACTCTTACGTCATAACAACATCTTGAGTGTTGAATAGAAAAAGATAAAAATTTATAAAAAAACTGAAATTTGTTATGAAATATAAAAGCAAGAACAAGAATCGAGGAAAATTCAAATTCATACTTGAATCCCACTAGCTCACCGAAAACTAGGCTTTTCATCCCTGCTTTTCTAATCGGACTCAGAGGGAGGTCCATTCACTAATTTAGGCTTTTTAGTCGGATTCTCTAAGGCTTGAAATGGAGTGACTAGATTGATTTCTTTCCTTATGTGGGTTTGAATTAATTTCGTAGTCTCTCATTCAATTCATCCCTACCCTATTGTAGGAATTGCATAGAAAAAGGAGTCCCATACCCTTCTAATTGGAGAAGGTACATTTCCTTCAACCTTTATGCTTTTCAACTTGAACAACTTTTCCACAGCAAGGAATTCTTTTTTTTGTTGGGAGGGTGGATCCTATAAGAAAACTTGCCCCTTTTGGTCGGAATGCCTATCAGTCTTGGTGGTCTCATAGTACACGTATCTTATTATCAGCCTTCGAATACTTCCGGGCTTCCCTTAGCCTTTAGGTGGATTCAGTCTCTCCCTCCTAAAAAGAGAAATAGTCAAGTGAAAGAAGCCCACTTCGGAGTCGCTCACAGGAGAAGCGAATAAATAGAGAGATAAGAGGGAGACTTTTTTATTTCTCTTGATAGTTGAGAGGTCATCAGAATGAGGATACAATAAACAAAACCTCTCTATTTATAGGGAAAAATACTCCTAGTTTCTGACTAAAAAACAGTACTTCAAATCATAATAGATATCAACTAGATCCTGATAGACATTCACTATAATGTAAATACATTTATAACACTCCCCCTTGAATGTCTAATTAATAGATAATGTGTCTCGTTAAAACCTTACTAGAAAAAACCCAGTGGAAAAAAAATCTAGTGAAGGAAAAAGAGTGCACATCTCTAACAATACACATATAGGCTGCCTCATTAAAACCTTATAAGGAAAACTCAGTGGGACAAAACCTCGTAACGGAAAAAGAGTACAACACGTATTAACTCCCTCTAATGAGAACATCCTTGAGCCTTTGCATTCCGATCTCGTGCACCATCTTCTTGGAAGTTGCAGAAGGAGGAGACTTGGTGAATAAATTAGCTATATTGTCACTTGAACGAATCTGTTGCACGTTAATATCACCATTTTTTTGTAGCTCATATATGTAAAAAAGCTTTGATGAAGTATGTTTCGTTCTATCTCCTTTTATGAATCTCACATTAAAATGTGCTATGCATGCTGCATTATCTCTGTATAAAATTATGGGTACATTGTCACATTTCAAACCACATTTTTCTCGAATGAGATGTATCATGGACCTCAACCAGGGGAGGACCAACGTTGAAATTTGGGATGCTCCGGCACCCACTAAACTCGATGCGGAATAGGTATAATTACGTAGAAAATATATAAAAATAGATATAAAACATATAAAAGCATCCACTATAACAAAAATTTGGTTGGGTGCATTGGCATTTAGGTTAATCTTTAGGTGCTTCATTGGATGGAGGCCCCAGGTTCGAACCTCAGTGAGGTGATTTTTTACCTTTTTCAGTTTTTAAATTTTTTAAGCACCTAGTATGCTTAAATCCTGGGTACGCCACTGACCTCAACCATACACATTCTCGGCTAGCTTCATGAATAGCTATTATCCCATCATGGTTCAATGAAATGACTAGATAGACTACTTTGTATAACTCCAAGATATGACAGTGTCTCCACATGTTAACACATTGCATGTTGGAGATAGAAAATTTATGCGGGTTAAATAAATACCCAGCATCAAGATAATCAACAAGATCAAGACTGCAAGTTTTAGAATAAAATAAGTTTATGTCTTTTATCCCATTTCGATGTCAATAGGAGCAGAAATATACTTTGCTAACATATTAACTGAAAAGACTATATCAGGCCTTGTAGTATTTGCAAGATACATTAATGTTATGCACCAAATGCACTAAGATATGATACTTCATATATCTCATTTCAGCAAATAATTTATTGCTTTCGAAAACTCTCCAAGAGTTTTCAATAATATTCAAATCATCAATTTATCCCTTATAAGGTTAATAAACAAGTTTTCCAGAAACTTTATATGCTTCAGGCGTTTTGAATCCTTTAGAAATTTTCATATGAATTTTTGTCAAGTGACAATATCAATATAGGTGACATCTTCAAGTGTCTGAACTGCAAATCAAATAAGTGTTATGCTTATCAAGATGCATCCTTTCATGTCACTTGATAAATATTTCTATGTCGGTATACTTAAATAATGTAGAATTCAGATCCTCGTAGTCTTTTAGAATATTGGGCCAATATTGTGTATCAAAGATATTATCGATAATATATCATTTTGCATCGGTTCACAATGTGACATAACATTTTGAGATCTCATCACTTCATTATTTTCAGGTACCTGAACTTTTAATAAAGTTTCATGAAGTGTTATGTCGTAGGCTCTTCAAGAGCACATTGCCTTTTTATTATGATTATTTGTTCCTTATCCTTCTCAAGGATTATTTCATTTAGAACTGATTGGTCTACCATGCTTCATAGATGCGTAGACTTTGTCCTTTAGGGACACAAAATAGGAGCACTTGCAGCTTAAATATGAGATACTTTTGGCATTTGACTTGAATTATCTTTTAAATGAGGATCTGATGATAATTTCTAACATATTTCATGACTACTTATAATCTCCCCCTTATGTTAGGAAAACTAACATACATCCTCCATCTTCTTTGAAGAATCCATCTTTATGCATCATGGTATTTTCATTAATCATATACCGCACATCAAAATTATTAGATGGAATAGTTGATTCCTGACCTTGAATCAATTGAGAGGGAAGAAATGATCATAATTTACTGGTCTAATGCATACAATTGCTATTGTATATAACATATCATATCTTAGACCAACACATGAAGCTTTGTTCCCATTAGTAATGGTTTAGCTATTTATCGAAGACATTCAATGCCAAACCATCATCATCAAGATGAATTGTCTTGATTACACAATCTGAAAATTATGATCTTATCTCAATTTTATTGAGCAAGTAACTTTATGAATGTCAGACTGCAGGTTGACAATAAATGTACAAGTGATTCTTATATCGATGCATCTTAATATATCACATGACAGGTGAACGGGCCCTTATTCACATTTTATACTTTTCAGATTTTAAGGGATCTAATCCCAATATTAGTTGGTCCAACCAACTTAACATGAGAACAAGTGACATAAACAATTCTTGAAGAATCTTTTAGTTCCTCAATACATGTATAATACTCAATAGGTACATCTTTAAGATATCACAATCGTTCATATCAACTTATGAACTCATTTATAGTAGTAAACACAAGCTTACCATGACATCTATATTTTTTTCTTTAGTAAATTTCAGATTTACTACTTTATAAGTAGATTTCAGAATAACTCTTATCAATTATTCAACCTCTTTTGGAGGTGAGTTGTGATACCATCACAATCAAGTGCACGTTTGCATTAATAAACTTCTCATTCCCCATAGGAATAGAATGTAACCGTGCCTTAAGCCTATCAAATTCTGATAGCATATAACCTCTTTCATGATATTGCTATCTCAGGAGCACATTAAGGCATACATATATTTCAAAGTATATCATATATTGCTACCACATCACTTCAAGAATGGAGGATATTCAGTATCACAAGTTTCATGACTTTTCATCAAAAATACATTATTTTGCATTAACCATCATTATATCATCAATATGGTGCATTGAGTTTCAAACTCAAATTCATATCCATATAAAGGCATCTTAGGCATAAATTGATGGAACTTGAACTCAATATCTTATTTTCATGGTGCATGAATTCATATTGTGCTTTTGGGAGGATGACCATCTTCAAGTGGTCAAATATTTCTTTTAAGTGATTCCACAAAACAAGTGGATTCTTAGTAGTAAGATACTCAATTTTTAAAATTTCGTCAAGATGATGATGCAAGAAAATCATAGCCTTAGCATGATTTTTATTAGATGGTGTAATTTCTTTCTTTATGGTGTCTCCAAGACCCATAGCATCTAAGTGAATTTCATCATTCAAACCCATGAAAGGTAGTTCTTGCTCGAGACAACGAACCCAGATTTTGTAAGATTATATTAATAACAATATGAAAATAAAGAAAATAATACCTTAGCCTTCAAATTTGAAACGGTAGAGTCTCGTGCTGATAACGTGTTATGAAATAAAAAAGCAAGAACAAGAAGAATACATAGAGAGAGAAGAGGGAGACTTCTTTATTTTCCTTGATGGTTGAGAGATCATTAGAATGAGGATACAATGAACAAAATTTCTCTATTTATAGAGAAAAATACTCCTAGTTTTTGACTAAAAGACAGATACTTCAAATCATGATAAATATCAATTAGATCTTGATAGATCCTATTAGATCTTGATAGATCTTATTTATATTCTTTATAGACATTTACTATAATGTAAATACATTTTTAATAAAATTAAATATATACAAATATTTACACATAATAAAATAATGACTTAGAATTATCTTTTTCATTTTCATATGCTTGTGGTTTTTAATATAAATAACACAAAGCCTTTAGTTAGCCTCTCATAATAATCTCTCTCTCTATATAAAGGAGGCTTAATATGCTGATGTGACATACTTCTAAGGCCCCTATTCTTATTTTTCTTTTCTTTTTTGAACTTTTTGATATTTTTTCTCTATTTACTTTCTATATTAAAATAATTAACAGTAATAGTTTTTAAATTAAAATTTCTTAACTACACATCCCCATATACTCTTCTTTATTTTTCACATCTTTATCATTTTTTAGAACTCAAAAGGTTGTGATTGTTTCTCTAAACAAGGAGAGTTATAAACATGTTGATGTGGCATACTTCTCCTTTTTTTTCTTTTTCATTGTTCTTTTCAATTTTTTCTTTTTTCTCATTTAATTATTGAGTTAAAAATAAAAAATCACTCACTTAATTCTCTCATTTAACATAGAATTAAATATGATGGTTAGAGTTAGTAGTTCTTATCTTAACTTACTCTAGCTCTCAGAGCACGTTAGTGAGATAACCTGCGCATTGTCAGAGATGGAGAGAGGACGACCTCGAAAAGATGCAAAGAAACAACAAGAAGCTGAAATTTGATGTAGGATCCTTACCAGTTTTGAGCGAGCTGGAAATGGCTTGCGGCCAGTTAGTGGGGACAAGCTCAAAACCTCGATAAGAACTCCACAAACTACGTCGGCAACGATGATCAATACCACAGGAAAGGCGATGAGCGGTGCAATCTAAACTAAGTTACCTACCAAATGAGCAGAAAGAAAAATTCCAGCTCAATTAGGACCAGATCTACAGAAATCCAATGAAATAGTACCTGTTCTTGAGGTAGGGGCAAATATGAGAAAGCTCAATTTGTCAGAGAAGACAGCTGAGAAACCATGGACTAATTTATTTTCTACTAATAAATTGGCCACTAGAGGTATGGATCTAACCTTCATTCCACCTACTGTTATTGATAGGGTGAAAGTGGTTGAAATCTCTACTGAAGATATAGCTAAAGAGGAGGCCAAATGGAAATCTGCTATTTGTCATGACCCGAGCCGAGGCCCTGGCCACGATGGGCATCCCGAACTATGAAGGCCCGAGAGACCCCTTAGCATGTAATCATAAGCATAACTTATATGATATAATTTTGGGAAAGATAAACTAAAAACACCGTAGTCCCAAAATCAAACTAAAAGCTTTATAAATTGTATTAAAAGAGAAAACCCAAATCCAATCTAAAACCACCTACGAAGCCTCTACTAAACTGAAAATAATAGTCTGACTAGACCGGGAAAAGACCTTCGGCAGGACCATAACAACCTTAAAAAGGAAATAACATATGAGATAGATGTCTTCCGATGTAAGAGAGGCTCATCAATCTCTGAAAGTTTGGAAAATAATCTACCAGTTTGCAGGACCACGGGAATAGGCCTCAGAACCTGAAATATAGGGGGTCAATACTCGAAAATACTGATATGTAGAACAATTCAAAAATAACATATTTTTATACAACATAAGTGAGAACATTTCATAAAACAATTTAGCATAAGGTCAATGAAAACACATAGGCATAATTTGATGAGCTTAAGAATATTTTCTTGTAATCATGACTCAACTCTTTATTCTACTTCTGAGCTAGATGGTACACCCTATAATTTTGTAATTTCATGGGATATATGGAATCCGTCCTTGACTCGACAGTCAAGACCCCAACCCAAGTTTGTCGCAAGGGCTGGAGTCTCTGCTTTCTACTATGACACAATGCCATCGACAACGTATAGTCCCCTATGTTAGGGAAAAATAAAACCCGTATAAGCAAAACACAGTTTTGGGCAATGAATTATCTGAACTCGTGCCTTTTTCGGGTAACCATCTAACTCTCTTTAAGCCCAATTTTAGAATCTTAAAATTATACTCTCTTTTTATAAATAGTTCCTTTTTTATTCTATTTAGGGAACATCATAACAACGTATCGTCATACCCAGAATTACAAGTCCTTCATTTCATAACACATTATATCTACCGACCTTCTAATTTAAAAGATGTTAGTGACCACCCAAAAGATTTAAAACATCACATGAGAGAGTTCTTGTTTCAAAACACATGAAAAATTATGAAAACTACTCTCTTTTCAATATTTTATCATACAACGGTCATATCTTCCATCAATCACATGGAAATTCTTTATTAGGAAATATGAGAATTTGTAAATCAAGGAAAAACCCCTCTCATTCGTTCATAAAACAATAACAATCCATAAAGATTAGCAAAATATTTAAACTCAAACTTTTAACCATCCGTGTAAACAATCCTCAAAATTGTTAAGACAATGGGTTTCATAACAAGAGAGGAAATTCCATAAATAATTCGTTCATATAACTTTTCATACTCATAACATCCATACATATGAGCATAATTCAAGTTTAGGAAACCCCCCATGGTTTAAACAAGATTTCATCTTAAATCGGGGTTCCCAATGCATGCTCTCAAAATAATCTCAAATCTCATAATATGTGCGTACATATATACTTTAGATCTTGTAAAAACTTTAAAACTTACACCCATGAAATTTAGGATAGTTCCACATACCTTTTGATGGAGAAAAATTGAAGAGAACGTAGAGAAATTGGACCTCTGAAGCTTGAATTCCTTAACCCTAGGTAGTTTCTCCCCTTTGATTTAGGGAAGATGATTTGGGGATTTTAGAAGAGAAAATAATGTGTTTAAGGTTTAATTTTCATCCAAATAGGGTTAGGAGTGGTTATGGGATAATAAAAGACCTTTATGCCTTTAAAATAAATCAAACGAAACACTTTTGATGCCCCAAATAGGCTATGTGTTGCATGGACAAAGAAAACCTTAAGGTTTGCATCGCATGGACATTGCACAGCTGAGGCAGTCTACAAGGATGTTCCCACACTAAGTAAATTTTATTCACTCTTATATTTAAATAGAAACCATTGGGTTCGGGTCTATAAATGTAGGAAAGACGGTTCAATGTTAGCTCAAAAGTGCAGGGTGTTACACTATTGTGGTGTATGTTGTGGGAATTAGTCCTTCTATAGGTGATATGGAAAGGTTTATCCTTGCACAGGGGAGCTTTACTAGTAAACCAATGGTGTTATATCACACAGATGAATATTTTATTGTCAGGTTTGTGAATGAGGATGAAAGGGAGGTAGGTCTATGCTCCAGACCACACTATTTACTCAAAAGACCAGTCATTATTAAGCCTTGGACAACGGAGTTCAACTTCAGTAAGGAAATCCTAATTACTGTTCCTTTATGGATTAAGCCACCTAACCCGTCCTTGAATTGTTGGAATACTGTAGTGCTAAGTAAAATAGGAAGTAGCTTTGAAAAACCTTTGTATGAATTAGAGTGTGCAACTTAGGCCAGCAGGATATCATTTTCTCATATTTTGGCAGACGTAGATATCACCATACCACTCCCCAAAGCTATAAAAATTCAGGATCCTAAAGGTAGGCTTATAGAGCAGCAAATCTAGTATGATTAGAAACCTCTATATTGTGACAAATATTTATAGGTAGGGCACACCTGTAAAATAAACCCTCCATCGGTGAAGAATCAAGGACCTACAAAGACACAAAGACAACAACAGAAGAAGGAATGGAAGATCAAAGAGGAATTAGAGAAAACAATACTCAACCATAAGTCCAAGGCAAGGAACTAAACTAAGGAACAAAGAGAAGCTGCAATCAATACAATAAAAGAATGGCAAACTATCCAGGCTACTTCAGTTGGAAAGTGGCCAGTTAACATTCCAGATACATTTTCAAGGCCAAGCTGTAGTAATTCCTTTGAAATTGGACAAGGAAGTGCCACACCCCCTTTTACCAAAAAAAGATTCATTTTAAGTTTGAAAAGGGTTTTATTATTAAGTGACAAAAGAAAATAATTTATTCTGAAAAGGACCTTTAACAATCAAAATTCAGAGTTGCCACTTGTCATAAATCTGGTGTGCCAAGTCACCTTTGAAAATCTTTTTTCAAAATAATTTTTAACTCTTTCAAAACTGATCCATGAACAGAGATTTTGGTTAAGGAATTCTATTGACCAAGAGGAAGGTGTTAGGCACCCCTCGATCCCGTGGTTTAACCATGAACTATATCGGCTAGCACGATACTATGAAATGTATAAACCTCAATAAAACACACACACAAAAAAAGAAACAAACAACCATACAAAATTATAGTGTCCAGTCTAATTATTACAGTCTGAAATAAAAAGTTCTGAAATATCAACCTACACTAACCTATACTAATCCTAAACTATGCTCTACCTAATGCCTTGGGCCTGATCACGAACATCCCTCGCGTACATGATACTTTGAGCATTCTCCGGTGAATAAGTACAATGTGACCTCGGGATATTTCCTAGCCAATGAATACATTTTGATGAAGTACGATACAAAGGTATCGAAATCACTCAACATAGACATTTACGCATTTGATGGTATAGAATCCTACAAGTTGTCTATCCTAAGACATACGATTTGCCTATTGATTCTCGGCCAAAAACATGATACTACCGAGTTAGACAAAATTAACATCTATTTTAAATCCAACAATAATAGAGGACTCAAAGCACAATAATATTCACTTTTATAATTCCCATCCCAATTTTATTTACCCAAACGGGTTTGCATTATTCAATTAACCTATTCAAGTGACCAATTAATCAACATTAATGATCCAAACAACACTAAATCAAACAAAGCAAGATCCACACATTATCAATTCTCCACACAAAGTATTAAAATTTAAAATTAATCGAGAAAGGAATGGGAAATGGACCTTAATGTCACTTTCAATCAAGTATTATTCGATTAGATGAGATGAAGTCCATGCCAAGAACCTTGATTCAAACCAAATCACTGATTTCAACCCCAAACTCAGTTTTATCCAACTCGATTGTTTTTCCTGATGCATTTTGGCACCGAGATTGACTAGTCGTGATTTTTTCAGCGGTGTCTCACTATGTCGTAGCTTTGAAGGACCCCAACAACCAACAATATGATGTTTCCCAGTGAGATTTCGCCGGATCAGCTAAAACAAATGAGGATTCGGAAATTTTTGGCTTGCGGGTGGTCGGATTCGATGGGGGATGTCGATTCCAGTGATGTTCCCCGGCAAGAAATTGACCATAACAGTAACATTAGGTGTGTTCCGATAGCTAATTCGGCGGATTTCTGATGAGAACTCACAAAAAATAGTCACGCGCCTGTTCATTCTTTCCCTCTCTCTCTCGATCTCCCTTTTTCTCGCATATCTCTCTCTCATCACTCTTCTCTTTCTTTATTTTCTCCCTTATTCACCATTTTTCTCCTCATTTCTTTTTCTCCTCTTATGTTTGTGTGTCACTTGTAAATTATGTGTTTTGTTTGTATTCAGAGTGTAGTGCGTATATGGGTATTGTATTATAATGTTGTTGAAAAGTAAAAGAAAACATATGGGGTATGGTATGTGAGGGTAGGGGTGAGGGATAAGAGTAGGGGGTGGGGTAGGAAGTTGTTATTTTTGTTAGGGTGATGTGGTTATATTTGATTGGTGGGGTGTTAATTTGTTAAGAATTTTGTTATTTTTGTATTTTTGTGGAAGAATAATCACATGGGGGTAAGGTACATGGTAAGGTAGGGTAAATGGGTAAATTCAATTTTCGAAAAGGATAAAATTACGTGTCTACAGTAGTGGTGTGAATGTGGAGGATTTCTTTCCACATACACTTCCCCTTCAAGTATGTTAGTCACATGGAATGTAAGAGGCTTCAACTAAGTGGTGAAACAGAAGAAAATAAATATCTTTTTGAGAAAGAATAAAGTTTCTGTTATTGCAATTAGTGAACATAGAGTTCAAAATAATGTAGCTGATAGATTACTTAATAAGTTGTTGCCTAGGTAGAGATGGTCTATAAATGCTTCTACAAATATAAGAGGAAGGTTATGGGTTATCTGGGATCCTAATGAGGTAGTCTTTCAACAAGTAGAGATTTCAACTTAGCATATCCATGGAGAAGTTTACAACCTAGAAATTGAAAGGAAAATTCAGTTTACTATAATATATGGGTTGTACACAATTAAAACAAGAACACCACTGTGGAGTACCTTAAAAAATTTAGACACAAACATCATGGAGCCATGGCTTATCATGGGATATTCCAATTCTATATTATCCTTGGAATATATATAGGTTGGTAGTCAAGTTCAAGAGCATGAAACAAGAGATTTCAAGAAGCTTAATGAAAAACTGTCATTTATCAAAACTTCCAGTTGTAGGGAGATATTATACATGGACCAATGGACATGTTTACATTAGGATTAACAAGGCCATAGTCAATACCCCATGGCTGGTAGCAATGCCTGCAGTGCAAGTACTAGTAATGGACTCTATGTTTTTATACCATTCACCTCTAAGCATTAACCTAGAAGAGAAAATAGAAGTAAGAAAGAAGCCTTTTAAATTCTATAACTACCTAGCATAACATTCTGAATTTCAAACAAGAGTTAATACAAATTGGATGATCAAAGGTTCCGGAATGAAGGGCATTTGGAAAAACCTGAAAAGCATGAGATATGAAATGCAACTGTTGAATAAAAATGAGTACCTGAATGTTACTACAAGGGCGCAAAATCTTAGCACGGAGCTCCTGGCTAAGCAAAGTCTTATGAGACAAGCTCCTGTATCCTATGATCTTGTAAAATAAGAGAAGGAACTCAGGTTTCAACATAACAAATGGAGCTTGATTGAAGAGAGTATATATAGGAAAAAGTCTAGGGTCCAATGGCTTAAGCTGGGTGATTCTAATATATCCGATTTCTTTGAAAGTATGAAAGGGAGAAGGAGCCAAAATCAAATTAAAATATTACAGGTAGAGAATGGTTCTATAGTAAGAGATACAAAAGAGATTACAAGAGAGTTATGGTCTTTTATAAAGGTTTGCTAGGAAAATCCACTATATTCCTAGGAATTATACACCCTGAAGTGATCAAGGATGGATCAGTCTTAACCAAAAGTCAACAACTCCAACTTATTCAACCTTTTACTGTTGTAGATTTTACTAATGCACTATAAGATATTGATGATAATAAATCCCCCCCCCCCCCCCCTCCCGGAGGGGTGATGGTTTTAACTCCTATTTTATCAAATGAGTTTGGCCAATTATTAGAGGAGAGGTAATAAATATTGTGTTGGATTCTTTGAAATTGGAGAAATTTATAAGCCTATTAATACTACCTCTGTGACCCTGATTCCAAAGACTCAACACCCTAGTTTTATTAAGCAACATAGACCTATATCTTGTTTCTCTACACTTTACAAAATCATTTCCAAAATGCTAACTCATAAACTGAAACATGTAATAGACTACCTAGTGGATGTTAGTCAGGATGTCTTTGTTCCTGGTAGAATATTGACTGATAATGTGCTTCTTAGTCATGAATTGGTGAAGGGATATGAAAGAAAAGGCATTTTACCTAGATGCATGGTCAAGATAGACATGCAAAAGGAACATGAATCTCTGAAATGGCCTTTCTTAGAGGAGGTGTTGCTTAGTTTGAACTTTCTAGGAAGAGTTGTGCAATGGATGATGTGTTGTGTGAAGACTGTGTCTTATTCCATTATTATGAATAGAGTACCAATAACCCCATTTAAAGCTAAAAGAGGAGTAAGACAAGGAGATCCGTTGTAACCATACCTATAGATTCTGAGTGTGGATTATATGACTAGATTGCTGAAAACACTAAGAAGACAACCTGATTTTAATTTTCATCCAAGGAGTCAAAAGCTGAACATAATTTAGACAAGCTTTGTAAATGATCTTTTTCTATTTTGTGGAGGGGATGAAATATTTTCTTGTTTTCTATATGAGTGTTTCACGAATTTTTCTGCAGTCTCAGGTTTGATAGCAAATCAAGCAAAAAGCAGCATATACTTTGGTGGGATTCGAGTTAATACTCATCAAGTAATCCTGCCCAAACTAGGCTTCTCACTTGGCCAACTTCTATTTAGGTACCTGGGGGTACCTTTGAGCACAAAGAAAGTATCAATGGCCAATGTCAGCCTTTGATAGATAAAATGACTGGAAAAATAACTAGTTGGACAGTACAATTTTCTTTCTTATATAGGAAGACTGCAACTGATCATTATGTTCTAACTGACATTCAATCTTTCTAGTCCCAAATCTTCCATATCCCTAAGAAGGTATAAAGCAAGTGGAAGCAACGTGTAGAAGATTCTTATGGAATTGAAACATTCAATCAAAAAGAAAAACAATCATTGCTTAGGATGTATTATGTAGACCAAAATCAACAGGTGGCCTTAACATAACTGATCTTAACCTGTGGAACAAAGCAGCCATTCTAAAACATCTATAGAACTTGAACTAAAAAAAGGACAGGCTCTGGATTGGATGAAACCATACATATTACTTGAAGGGTAGAAAACCTTGGGATGTAGTAATAAACCAGGCATCCTGGATAATTCAGACAATCATGGCAGCAGGAAAGTAGTTATAAGAACCAGGGCTAGATGTTGAAGCAATTATGACAGCTGAATCTTTCTCTTTTAAGAGCATGTATACTCAGCTTAGGGGTCAGTACCCTAATATGGAATGAAGAAAACTTATTTGTAACAATCAAGAAAGTAACAAATGGAAATTCATCTTGTTTCTAGCAATTAATGGGAGATTGTCTACTAAGGACAAATTGGATAAATGGGGCATTCATACAAACTTGGTTTGCGCACTATGCGAGGAAGCACCTGAGAGTCACTATCATTTGTTTTCACCTTTCTTGTGTCCACAAGTGTATGACAGAAAGTTTTGGCATGAAAAGTCACACACAGAAGCAACTTGGGGTGGAATGAAGAAATAAGGTGGACTATAACACATGTAAAAGCTAAGAGTACAACAACTGAAATCTTGAGAATGAGTTTGGCATCCATTTTCTATCATTTATGGATGGAAAGAAACTACAGAACCTTTCAACTACAAAAGAGGACGTATGGAGTGCTTTTGAGGATGATAATCCAGGTAAAATATTGTAGAGCTAGTTTGTACCCTCGACTAACAGGCAACATACTTAACTATAACTTTTATCCTTGATCTGTTTTAGATGTTTCTAGAATTTCCTTTGATGAATTGTACAGTTTGAGTTTGGGACTATTCCAACCCAGACTCACATCTTGATCTTATTGTTATATGTGGTAATAGAATCTAGTTACCAAAATATGAAGGTTATGTTGCAACCTTTCAAAGTCCTTCTTTATGAAGAAAAATTACACAATCATCTTGCCTCAATGATCAAAATTCTTATTTATATATTTTCTTAATTTTTTGTTATTTTAAATATTTTTCTTGTGTGATATTTACAAAAATCCAAAAGTCACTTACACCTCCTCTCTTTCCGTATATTTCTTCTACTATTCTCCCGTCATTGCACGGAAGAACCCAAAAACAACGTAACGTTATAAATCTTTAATGACAATTGTAGCTCCTCTAATTATTTTCACATTAATGGAGTAGTGACCTTTCAACATTTTTTTTCACTGCATATTCTTTTTGAGTGAATATAAAGGTAGAAGCAGAAATACAAAAAGTTAACGTGTAGCATCCGTTGATAGCGAAGTTCTAACTTTCAAGTCATATATATGTAGGCAATCAATCGAGAAGAAGAAAATTTACTGAAGGGTGGAAGATTCACCGTGCGATGGTCATATCACATATGGATTCCGAAAGTATTATAAGTATAGCACCCAATAAGTTCGTATGATTTATAAATATATAGTCTATTTTCTTGTCACTTATTTTTTTTTTCAAATACAAGATGTACATCCTCTGAGAACAAAAGTCCAATGCTAAAATATTAGAATTTGTGATTCAAGGGAAAGATGAAGTCGTTTTCTAATGATTATTTAGTTTCTAATATAAATTTGCATTTTATTATATAATTTCTTAGCCTCAATGCACAAGTATTAATAGGTTAAGTTTTTTTGTGTGTGTGTGGGTAAATAGTTTTAAAATGACATTTATGTATTTTTTACTTTTACTTCTCCAATCTAATTTCTTAATTAGATAGAATTTAAGTAAGTCTTACTAGTGTAATATGTAATATAGATATTGTCATTTACATATTCTATCTTTTACTTGCCATTTATCATTCATTTTTTCCCTTTTCGCTTAATTTTTTTTAATTACTTATATTACCAAAGAAAATTTCATTTACGATTGATGTTAATTATGTTCTCAAAGACCACGTTCTTCCAAAAGAGTGCATCAGTTGAACCAATCAATTCTAATAACGGTTGCAGTTTGAACGGTTATGCGATTTAAATTTCTTTAATATAAAATTTTACTATCTTTATTTGCATTACTCTCATAACTTTTTATGATCATAATTATAAAATAACTAATAGTTATATTCATGGCATTAATTGGTATTCCATGTTGTAGTCATAAACATAGAGACATTGTAAAACTTTGTAAAAGTGATCACATTATCCTTTTAAGAAGTTGTATTTTCGGTTCTTATTATATTCATAATTTAATTTGACTAAAAGAATGAGATGAAGGTTTTTAAATGGTGATCAACTTATGAGAGTGGATGTTGACTATGGCTCGGAGGGTTGTGCATTCATTTATTATTTTTTCTTCCACTTTTTATAATTAAGGTTGTAAAAATG
The DNA here is from genome assembly GCA_030864215.1 of Capsicum pubescens. Taxonomy (NCBI): domain Eukaryota; kingdom Viridiplantae; phylum Streptophyta; class Magnoliopsida; order Solanales; family Solanaceae; genus Capsicum; species Capsicum pubescens. The sequence goes on along the minus strand of CM061544.1, from coordinate 83,091,078 downwards.
ATGTTATATTATTTATTTACATGTTCTCTCCATGAATTATCTTTATTTTGTATTTTATATAATTTTTTAATTATCATAAGTTTATAATTTCACGTGAAGCGCGGATATGTTCACTAGTAAAAAAACTAAAGATTAATTCTACTAAGTAAGATGTTAGTAATGTGTTTGCAATACATTATCATGGATATTGTTGTAAAAATTTATTTATTAATACGAAGATTTAAGTTATTTAATTAAATGTTCTATAACATTTTTGGTAAAAAGATAGATAGTTTTTCTTTATTTCTTTGTTATATAAAATTTGATACCTTTTACAATCTTCACTATTGTTTTAAGTAAAAATAAATTATAAAATTTGTCACTCAAATTTTTTAGGGGCCTCAATATTTTAGGGGTTTAAAGTAAAAGTTTTACTAACTTCACCCTTGAGTCACTCCTGTGTGGCATAGTTAGATATCTCCGTTTCTAATTAAAGCTTTTCGATCTATATTTTGAGAAATTACATCAAATAATTTGAGTCAAAGGGAATATGAAGGTACAAACACTTCCAATTAACGTTGCCATGTTTGTTGAGTTCCAAGTAGATTGCATTGAATTTGGGGAAATTGGAGTAATTGCATCCTTTAGTTACAACAAAATGTCAAAAGGGCTAAAAAAATGTTGGGTGAATTTTAACTAAAATAATAGAGTAATTATTTCTTTTAAAATGTAGTTTTAAAACAAGTGTGAAATAAGGGGCGACTCCAAAATAAAAACCACTAAAGATGTTAGGTCATATTATAAGGTTACCTGTATATTGCTAATGAAGTTGCCGTATTACTATATATCAGCAACTTCAATAGTTAACAACCATTTCTCCTGCAAACTTTACTAGTTAACAACCATTTCTCCTGCAAACTTCACTAGTTAACAACCATTTCTCCTGCATCTAGCACGTGTTACTCTAAATAAAAACATTTGTCACAAGCAACATTAATTAATTTTACGACAAAGGAAAAAGAAATCAGCACGAACATTTTTTCTGAATATCATTTTTTGTGCTTAGAGGATATGTATTTGGTGAGTTGAGTCTTATATTGGTCATATAAAATAGTAACACATAAACAGTAGACACCTAATAGTGACTATCTTTTGGTCTTGCTCATACTTACTGACCCCTTTTTTTATTGGCGTCTGCAAAAAAGTCTCATATTAAAAGATGAATAAGATAAAAAAAAAAAAAGTATATATTGATTAATGATTTGAAGCTTTTTAAGGAAGTTAAAAAAATTTTGATGTGAAGAAAATAAGATCACATCATATTAAAATTGTCTATAAGCTGATTTGATCCAACAAACTAGGAAGATATAGCATAGAGTGCTTTCATGTTGCGGTACAAAAAGTATAAATAACATAAATCCTACCATCTTGAAACTTAATTACTTTCTCTTTTTTTTTTAATTAAAATTTCTCTCTCCTGAACCTTATACATAAGTAGCCGACTATATACATTACATACATATACATAACTATGTTATGTATATTGACTTAATATGACACTGTTAAAAAAGAAAACATTGGTTGTTCCTTTATTATGGGACACAATTAACACAATTACAGTTAATTAAGAAAAGTAGATCATCTGTCTTTAATAAGTTACGTAATTAACACCGTCTTTATTAAATTGTGATTAATGAATCCTTAAATTGAGTAAAAGCATTTCAATTTCAAACAATTTGAAATAGTTAAACAATATCATCAATCAACAACTTTTCATTTTGCTTGAAATTTTTTTCGAGAAGATGAATATTTACAGAAAGTATATCGTATTTAAGGTTGATATCGACCATTGTGACTGAATTAGAGATTGAGGAATCTCGTATAAATAACATAAATCCAAGATATGTATAACTTATTGGGTGTAGATTTTTGTGTTAATGGGGAAATTTCTCCATTCTAGTGCTGCAATCCATGGTGAAGAAGAAAGAAAGAGAATCTTCTTGCTCGTTGCTTCTTTTTTTTTTGGATGTATACAATTATTTTTTGTGTGTATAGTTCCTTCTCGTTGTTGTTTCTTCTTTATTAATGGTTGCTCACTCTCTTTATTATTATTGTTACTTGAATTTTGATTTATATTCTCTCCCTAATGGCTGCTCTCTTTTTCTTGATTTTGTTTATGTATATCTATATCTTTATTTTTTGTTCTTCCTTTGTATAAGGAGGAAAAAAAATTGTGGCTGAGATATGTATCTGCAAAATCATATACATAACTCTATTATGATGTATATGCTTGTTTGATCTTTTTTTTTTTCAACACACTATATACATAACATAGACAATTTTTATTGTTGAATAATTTTTATTTAGGAATAATATATACATATTGTTCAGGAATAATATATTATTCTTTATCTTGAGTCGGGGATCTATCGGAAACAACCTCTCTAATTCTTTGAAAGTAGCGGTATGGATTGCGTACATCTTACCCTCTCCAGACCCTACTTTGTGGGAATACGCTGGGTTTGTTGTTGTTGTTGTTGATCAGTATGTATATTAATGATTTAGCTGTTGAAATTCAACAACATGATACATAAAATAGTTATGTATATTTAGTATTTTCTTATGAAGTCATACTATCTTTTATCAGTAGCCTATAAGTTAAAAATTTATACAGAAAATACATTAAAGTCATTACTATGTATATTAATGATTTACCTGCTGAAGTTTAATAGCCTGATACATAGAGTGGCTATATATATATTTGTATTATCTTATGAAGTTATAATATCTTTTAGAGATAAGCATCCAGTACCTCCTCGAACTATGTTCAAAATTACTACGACACTCTCTAACTTCACATAGATCATATTACCTCCTGAACTCAATTTTAGCGTATTTTTATTACCCTTTTGTGTTGACGTGACACCTTTATTACATAAAAATGAGGCCCACATTAAAGGTGTCATGTCAGCTAAAAAAGTGTCACATCAGCTAAAAAGGGTGACAAAAATACATTAAAATTGAGTTTAGGGGGGGCGGTAATAGGACCATGTTGAAGTTGGAGTGTGTTGTAGAAAATCTGAACATAGTTCAGGGGGGTACTAGATGCTTTACTCTATCTTTTAACGATAACTTATACATTACAAATGTTTCCTTAAAATGATTGTTAAGTACTCTAAATAATGCAGTATTCAGATACAATATTAGTGTTAAATGTGTAATGTATCTGACTCACATACAAATCATTTTATCAGAACATACTATTTATTTTATAATCATAAAATTAGCAAATATAAAATTTACATACGGACATAAGCCATAAACATAATAGAAGATAAAATACTTTATGTGAAAATATGTTATAATTATTTATCCAGAACTCAAAACAAATATCTGCACCATATAAATACATAACATGTCTTTATCATTCATTTGAAAATAAAATTGCAACATAGTTTGTCACGATCCAGTTCACGAGTTGTGATGGAACCTACTAAACCCACCAGTATGTATACTAACACCGTAACCTGGAGATAAGGCAATGAGTTACTTTGGTAGAAACGCCCGACAAGGGCCACAATAGAAGAACACCACAACAAACAATGATGTTCCACAACAGACATGCAACTGCGGGTACCAATTCCTACGACCTGATAATATTAGTACAAGATCATCTAGGTTCAACAATAGGAAACAAAACTCAAAGTATAATAGTCTTATACATTCATCTCAAATACAAAAGACTGAATAAAGATAGGAGGGAAACGAGCAACTCGAACTCCAAGAGCTCACCCTGTCTCCAGAAAATCAACATAGCACGATCTCAACTCAGCAGAGGTAATTCGTACTCCGGTCTTCACTAAAAAGGTACATAAGTGTAGTATAAGTACCAAAACAATGGATACTCAGTAGGCATCATTGACCGACTGAGCTAAATTATGATATAAATAAAGACAATAACTATAAGTCAAGGTACAAAATTAAACCTGAATAGTCTCCATCATCACTGTACAAAACAACTAGAATAATAATACAAAATCTCATATCAATACGTGCCACGACCGTCATACAAAGTGAATAATCAATTCGGAAGCATAAAGCAACATGTATATATAAGTACAATTGCATAAATATCAAGTTCAACACACATACAATCATTAAAACATAAAGTAAAAGAACTTACCATGATGTTTCATACCACTGGGAAGTACACCCAAAAGAACACAAGTAAAGAACTCATCACGGCGTCCCATACTATCGGAGTGCATCAATAGATCAATTAATTAATGTATCAATATATATAAAAATACAAAAACAACTCACATTTATCACGATTTCCATAATTTTTGTCATGATCACTTGTCGATATCCAAGACCATCATCAACTACCCTAATCCGAACCAACATATATCAATGTAATCATAACCATAGTTATATAGGCGTTTAGACCTCTAACTCATTAATATACTCAATCTAGTCTATATTAACTAACCACCATTTATTATTAAGCTACTAGTTTACTAGTCATCAAAAGGCCTCCAACAGTTAGCCTAACTGATTTCTCACCTACTCTTTCTTCATGAAGTAACAACTAAATACGATTCATTAGATAGCCAACATTCACATCTAGCCAAGATGTAACACTAAACCATAATCACCATTTAACCAACTCAATCTTAGTTAAGATAAGTACACTAATTGTCAAGGTAGTGAGAATCTATATATTATCAACACATTAATAAACCAACAACTTTTTCTAGTTATCACCATGATTATCTAGGTCCTTATTTAATCATCCAACGACATAGCATACTGGACCTCAATATCCCTAATCATCAACAATGCTAAGTTTATTATCATCAATAGTTATTTTACAATCATAATTACTAGTTTCCACAATTTAACTAAACAAGGTCCACCAACTAGCATTCTAGGCATTCTAGCCTTCAAATAATATAACCACTTTATATAAACAACTAGTTATCACATAACTCATTTCACAAGGCGAAATTCCATAACCTAAACATTTATTCAAGCCAAATATATTTACTAGGTGATTCCTTAATTCTACACATGATTACACTTACCAATTAGTGTTGACGCACTAGTCGATAATTTCTACTTCTATTCACTATTTAGTATTAACAAGAGCCACGCCACTTAACTAGTGATCAATGATAGAGAATTAGAGACACTTTCTGAGAAAAACATCATATCCTATATGCACACAAGGACTTAATCATACAATGTCACAACCAAGACTATACCTATATTTTCATACATGCTTACCATACATAACATTACCATAACATCAATATATCCTTCGAGCTTATCGGGAATCACCATATCATCAATACCTCTTCCAAATTTATCGGGCATCATCACATCATCAATATATCTTCCAAATTCATCGGTCATCATCATAACATCAATACCTCTTTTGAATTTATCGGGTATCAATACATCATCAATATATCCTCCGAATTCACCGGGCATCATCATAACATCAATATATCCTCCGAATTCATCGGGCATCATCATAACATCAATACCACATCCGAATTTATCAAGCATCATCATAACATCAATATATCCTTCGGATTCACCGAATATCATCATAACATCAATACCTCTTTCGAATTTACCGAGCATCATCACATCATCAATATATCCTCTGTATTCACCGGGCATCATCAAAACATCAATATATCTTTCAGATTCAATGGGCATCATCATAGCACCAATACCTCTTCAAAATTTATCGGGCATCATCATAACATTAATGTATCCTTTGAATTCAGGGGGCATCATCATAACATCAATATATTCACCATAACATCAATACACACACACACACACATATATATATATATATAGAGAGAGAGAGAGAGAGAGAGAGTCAAATTAATAACAAGTGCAAGACCATGAAGAATATAACGGAAAAAAAGTAAGGGACATATCATCACACCTTGCCATTTATTATCAATGCAATATGTTTGTAGGTGCATGAGTATGCATATACATATGACAAGAACACTTCGTATATTATCGGGCTTAATATGATTATTAGCATGGCCAATAACTAGTCATGATTATACTTTCTAGAATCCCCTTTATTTGCATGATTCATAATACGATGATTAAGGGATTCTTTTGCACAAATACTAGTTTAGTCATTAGGCTTGAACATAATATGTGTAATATCATAATACAAGGTTCACATAACAATAATCTAATAATTCAAGTGATAGTATAGTCATAGACTCAATTTACAACACTTTCCGTTTTTAATCAACAATTTCAAGAAGATGACAATCAACATACACATTATTTCCAAAGCCAACATCGTGAATAATCCATCTACCGGGTCTAACTATCACATTCCCAAAAGCATATTCTAGTCATTAACAAATATCTAGGTCACTAACAATTTACATAATCCAAGCTTAATGTGGTCACGTTTCACTTCTAACATCCCAAAATATCCATTCAAGTCTAACTTCTACCCGGGACTGGACTAATTCATCTACATCATGTATTAGAGGTTTAATAATCCATACTAGTTCTATGGTATAATTCTTCCTTAAGTATTACTCTTAGTTCATTCAAGGCATCTAAGGAAACTTTCATAACTAAACATAGCTAAGGTCAAATTCCTCTTAGCATGAGTGAACAAGGTCACTCCCGTCAAATTACAACAACTAAAGTATTCTCATACTATTCATGACATAACAAGTCCAACTAGCCAAGGTTCTAAGATATAAGTCAATCACCACACTATACAAGTTCAATGGCCTAAGTAGTTCAACTAATCCAAAATATACCATTTATCATACCAATGCCTAAAACCCATCCCAATATCAATATGTAATGCCCCGAGTCTGTACTCTGAATTCTACACGGTGCTCATAATCTCGAAGGACAACAAGCTAACCCATGTCTGGTACCTTCTGCAATAACTGTGTAATAAATATTGTAATGATTGCGGAAATAGGCAGAAATATATGTCATAAGATTCAAATATGTAAATAAATAGAAATGCGGTATCAAAATACCAACCCTAAATATAAGTACTAAAAACTGAACAACTGTCTTAAAATACTCTAGTCTGGAAAGCCTCTAACTGTTTGAATTATGGAGTTGATGGGACAAGCCCCTAACTAACTCCATCTACTGAAATAAAATTGAAGTACTGTAAATAATAAGAAGGTCCTCAAACTATGAGGACTCACCACTACTCTAAAAACTGAGAATATTAACTGCTAAGGGTGCTCTGGAGCCCGTGCATCTGAACCTATGATATAAGACATCATAGCGCAAAGAAAAGCCTGCGTCAGTACTTTGAATGTACTAGTATGCTCAGTGAGATAAGCTGAAAGGCATGGGTTTATATGTATGCACAATAATAACTAAATAACATGACTATGACTGAGTAAGAGTACATGCATTGATACATAGACTATAACTGAGATCGTGCTAATACTGAGTACTGAATCTGAATACTGATAACCGATATCTGAGTTTATGAATATTGTATTACTGATTATCTAAATAATTGTATCTGACAGTTTTGAATATTATGGAACTATACTAAGTTCCATACTGAGCTGAGTGACTATGTCTGATAGTCCTGAATCTGTAGAACTGAACTGATTTCTATTCTAAGACTGAGACTGGAATTGAGATTGTGGGAGGTAATTATCTAACCGAAATGCCCCTCTCTAAACTGATTAGGGTCTAACCTGTAACCCTAGTTGAAAGGATGTTAATACCATGCCATGTGTAAAGATAAGTTGTGATTTAACCCTTCCTGACAGGAAGCTCTTTCGTCAACCCTCGTTGGAAGGATAACTCAGATGAGAAATATCAACCCTCGTAATGTCTGGCAGGAAGAAACCTCGACCTACGCTGGTTATGTAGGTCTATAATACAGGGACTGCTGCTAAGGGTCAAAACCTCTGCTGACAGGAATGTCCCCATCCCTAGGTTAACTCGGTGCTGAATCTTACTCCCAAATGAATAGACACTGAACTGATTTCTAGTCTGTACTAGGTTGGACTGAATGGTTACTGAGATTTCTATTTAGCTGGACTGAACTGAGTTTACTGAGTTTCGTTGACTGATGGTATACTACTGAATCCTGTTAGCTGACTGAGTTTACTGAGGTTTGAACTGGATACTGAATTACACTAGAATAATACTGATTCTACTGAGTTTTCTTGAGATCTGTAACTGACTGAGAGTACTACTGATCGTGTAGTGACTGATACTGTTCTATGACTGGCCATGACTCTAGGTAATTGATGTTAGGCGTATTTACACGCCTAAAGCACCTTAATGTACCCATATTTTAGCTAAGTTTTGAGGACAAAATATATAATTCCTACACTTTTAGTCCCTTTTCCTGTAAGTGAGCTAACCAACGTGATTAGAAAGTTTTCAGGAATAAATGATGAAGATTTCAGCATTTTATGAATCGTTGGACGCCAAAGGAAACATCACGTAAGAAGGAAGGCAGCTTCTGGAAGCTTGTGGACTGAAAGTGATGCATGGAGAACTTGTCCCGAGCAAAAACAGCATTTCTAAATACTTGGGGGATCAGCAGTAACTTAGTAGGATTAGGACAAGTATGCAGTAACCCAGTAGGACTAGGACAAGGATAGAAACCCTATTTCAGTAGGACTAGGACAAGGATGTTATAAAAACCCTATTTGCTGAATTTTTCAGTAAGCTTTTTATTATTCTCACCCATTCTCTTTCAATTCATTCTTACTCTCTTCTATTCTTAAATTCGTTGTTGACATTATTCTTCATCTATTCGACTTTTAATTTTCACGACAAGAGAAACGCTACTAGAAAGGAATTCACGCCACAAGTGACGCCAATACTTCCTTATCGTGATATTGTTATTGCTGTGGTATGATGATATCCTCGTGGTTTTCCTTCACAATTATGAGTAGCTAAAATTCTCTGTTAGGGTTATGGAAGCCTTATGATATACTATCTATTGCTATGAGTTTGTGAATTCTTGATACGTATGCTGCTTATATCATTACTCTCTTCATCTTAATTGAATTCTTGTGGTTGCAAACATATAGAATACGCCAGTATAGCATTAACTTGTTCGAAAGAAAAGTTACATGTCTGGAAAAGAGAGAATGACAAGGAAATATGGCTACCAACCCCTGTTTAAAAGTTAGTGCCATAACTGGATTAACCTCTTGGAGAACTCGTACCATTAGTATACGCTTTAAGCTCGAAAGAGTTAAAGTGATATAATCCTTGATGGTCGAAAGACACAAGGATTTACCATAGAATATGAATCTCTATAAGCGCATGCATGTCTGAATTCCGCATAACTCATAGCCAATAGATACGTAAAACTCATAAGGTGGACATAACCCTAACTTACAATTCTCATTGATTAAAACCTACTAAACATTCCATTTTTCTTTGTTACTTTGATACTCTTAATTCACGCTACAATTAAATCCCCCCTTTTTCGTAGAATTTTTGATCAACAGTCTACTAATCGTTGCATACTTAGTGACCAAGTATTCCCTGTGGGATTCGACACCCAACCCAGTTGGGTTCTATATTTGACCACGATCGCTTACACTCTTACGAGAGCTGTAGTTTGAGCGTTATGTCATCTAAGTTTGTGATAGTTACTAGACCCTTTGGTAAAAAATTCTCAGATTTTACTTTTAGTTGTTGTTTTTGTTTTATTCAGGTTTGTTTGAGTGCATGCCAAACACTCGAAGTTCAGGTCAACCGTTATTACCCATAAATCCTGAACCATAACTACAATGCCATAGCATAGGCACCGCCTATGCCTAACAATGTCATAGCATAGGCGCCTCCTATGCCTAACAATGCCATAGCATAGGCGCCGCCTATGCAAAAGCCTTTTATCTCTGAATCTTGAATGCCATGGCATAGGCGCCGCCTATGCCTAACAATGCCATAGCATAGGCGCCGCCTATGCAAAAGCCTTTTGTCTCTGAATCTAGAATGCCATGGCATAGGCACCGCCTATGCCTAACAATGCCATAGCATAGGCGCCGCCTATGCTCACTTTTTGGTCTCCTAATCCGATTCCAAATGGGTCAAAACCCGACCCAAGCTTGTCCTATAAATAGAACCTTAGTCTTAGAACAAAATTTCATTGCAAACTCAACCTAAGCGCCGCCTACCTCTCCAAAATCTCTCAAAAAATTTCCTTTTGCTCTTTTAACTTTGCAAGAACATCTTCCGAGGCCATCAACCAAGTAAGTACTTCTTTTCTCTTCTTTCATATTCCGTAAAGTACTACACTACTATGCCTATAATAAATTGTTAAATCTTGAAGTAGTGTTGGTAATTTGACTATGGTTGATTTGTTGTGATACAACTAAGTGAGTGAAAGAATACGTAAGGATGTTCTAGACTTGGTTCCAACCTGAATTTGATTTTGATACACTGTCATACTTTTGCGGAATCGACATGGTTAAGATAATTGCATAATCTTGTAACTCGAAATCTTGTATGTTTGAATGACTTGTCCATCGAGATGAAAATCATGGTTAACTACAAACATGAGATGTTGTGATTATTTCTAAGCCATAAATTGATACGATATCTATGTAATAGTTTTGTTCAAAGAGATGCATTAGTTCAAAAATAAAAACATAGTTAAGAATACATGAAAAAGAATTGAAAAGGATAGTGAAGATGACAAGAAAAGTATGACTGTGCTGAATATATTGTTGGAACATAACACCTAAATGTAGGGCGATGAAGTCTGAGTAATCGACATCTTTCACTTAATTAAGTTTGTGCCAACAAATTAAGTGTGGGGTAGTGCCACTACTGTTGGTTTGTCGATTGTATCTACCGAGATGAAGCTAACATGACTATTATTTTAATCTCAGGTACAATGGCACCAAAAAGTCAACCCGGAAAAGAAAAAGCATCTACCTCACAGAAAGGCCAGAAAAGGGAAAGAAAAGAGCAAGCTGAATCCTCCTCGCTGCAAATACCTCGACGCATGTACGGGATAAAATGGGTCCTAGAGGAGGAAGTAAAGGAGTGGTACAAGAACAACAAGGTAAAAAAATATATTCACATGGAGTTGATACAAAAGGAGAGTCTAGCGAAGAGAGAACCTCGCATTTTGGCTAAAATCATGGCGCTACATCTTGATTTCATTTTCCAAGATATGGGAGAATGCAATCTTGATCCAACGCGAGAATTCTATGCCAATTGGTCCCCAAAGACTACCGGAAGTGAAGTGAAGATTCGGGGCCAAGTCTTGCAACTGAATGCGGAGTTCTTCAACTCTTTTCTGGGTCTTCCATCTGTGGATCCATCACCGCTCATGGAGCTTTATCACAGACCTCCATACAGGGCAATCAGACACACACTATGCGGAACAAGATCAATGGAACGTTGGAGTCGTCACAAGGATACCGGTCGGCACAATACCTTCCCGTATGCTTCCTTGAACAGAGAAGCTCGGATATGGTTGCGAATAGTCAACTCTTGCCTGATTCCAGGGTCACAGTACACAAATATCACACATGATAGAGTATGCTTGGTGTACGCTCTGATGACTAATATTTCCATCCACGTTGGTGCGGTTATACGGTCGTCAATGCGTAAGGCTAGGCTGCACAAGAGGTCCCACTTCAGCTTTGGCAATTTGTTGACCGAAATATTGAGGAATGAGGACATTGAAGAGGAACCTGCAGATCATAAGCTTCCACACAACCCAAAGGAAGTTGACCTCACAAAGGTGAAAGATGCTGAATCTATGCATGGCGTCAACCTGACCACTGCAGAAAGACATGCTCGCGACGAAAGCTTCTTCCTCCATTTATATGGCATGACGAGGTTCACCATGATGAGCGGGGGTCGTGTTCCAACTGCTGCAGAACTCCAACAATTGGATTATGACTACCCAATGAATGAGCATGCAAGGGCTATGTGTGGTGTAGGTGTATACTTTGAGGAACCTCTTGATGATGACGTGCCAATCGATGATGATCGCCGAATGCCCGACTCCGACGTGGAGGAGAACTCTGATGACGACGACTATGATGATGATTCTGATGCAGGGGGTATGACCCCAGACATAGAGTATGAGTCCGACTAATCAGGTTCTTCTTATTTATTTTCCACTGAGGGCAGTGTGTCCCGTCTAAGTGTGGGGTGCTGGTATTTGTATGCTATACTTCTTTATCTGTATTTGCATTTATTTATGTTTGTTTGTTTTGTTTGTTAGTAGTTAAATTTTAGAAATTTTTTTCATAAAATTGTTCTGATAGGCAGCATGGTATTATGACAAGAGTCTATGATAAAATCATTACTATTGAGACATTTAGGCTCTAAATGTGACTCAGTATGTGATAAATGTGTGGGTTAATTCCTTCATCTGTTGGGTCAAGAGTCTATACTGCTCCTAATAAAGTCGACCATGTGCCTTGTGTGTGTGAGGTTATAGTATATTCTGTGTTGTGACTGATGCTAGAACTTGCCTGGTGTGTGTGTAAAGCGAAATAAAGAGTGTGAGTTTAGGAGATGATTTAGGCATTTCTTTGGCAGCCTGTGATTGTTTACCTTCTTTTTTTACCTACCCGTGGACATTATCCTAGTTAACCCCCTTTGAGCCTTTAGCTATTTTCTTTGACAGCCTCATATGTAGCCTAATCCATTTTTTTTCAAGACCATAATTTGATCCAAATTCCTAAGTGCTTTAAATTGTGAAGTCATGTGACAAAATAAGTGGAAATTGGGTGAGAGTGATGCCTTAGAGTGTATTGGTACTTGAATTTGTTATGAAAAAGAGTGGCTATCATAGAGGTGTGTTATAAAAAAAATGAAAAGAACAGAAAAAGAAATAGAAAAACAAAAAGATAAATTGTGTTTATGATTAAATAAAAAGATAGTTATGCTTGAATGGCAAAATAGGTGAAAAGGGGTGATAGATGAAAGAAAGGTAGCAGGGTTGATTAAAAGAGAGTGTTAATGGCATAATGTGATGTATTAAAGTGCTTAGGAACATAGTCACTATTTCTGGCCAAAATAGTCCTACCCGTCCCTTAGCCTACATTACAACCTGTAAAAGACTTATTTGATCCTAAGCTTAGCATTCTGATATTAGTGGAGCATTACACTAAGGGCAAGCCTATGGTCATCAGTTGCAACATATGAATTCTTTGTGAGAGTGAGAGCAAGGATAATCTTATACCCATGTTTTGAAAAATGAAATACTTGTGAGTAATTATGGGTGATATATTGTGAGACACACATGGTTGATGAGTTTTGGGTAGTCTTGTATGATTCTTTGTGCCTTAACTTGTGGATACGAATTAACCATCATCACGAGTCTATGTTGGAGGTTGAATTGTTTCTAGTAGTGATCAGAAAACTACTCTTTGTTGATAATTGTCGTGCCTGTCTTAATGAATATTTTGTGTTACTGCTGTGATTTCTAGTTAGATGATTGCATGGAAGTAATATTTTGTTCGAGGACGAACAAAGCTTTAAGTGTGGGGTGCTGATGTTAGGCGTATTTACACGCCTAAAGCACCTTAATGTACCCATATTTTAGCTAAGTTTTGAGGACAAAATATATAATTCCTACACTTTTAGTCCTTTTTCCTGTAAGTGAGCTAACCAACGTGATTAGCAAGTTTTCAGGAATAAATGATGAAGATTTCAGCATTTTATGGACTGTTGGACGCCAAAGGAAACTTCACGTAAGAAGGAAGGCAGCTTCTGGATGCTTGTGGACTGAAAGTGATGCATGGAGAACTTGTCCCGGGCAAAAACAGCATTTCCAAAGACTTGGGGGATCAGCAGTAACTTAGTAGGATTAGGACAAGTATGCAGTAACCCAGTAGGACTAGGACAAGGATAAAAACCCTATTTCAGTAGGACTAGGACAAGGATGTTATAAAAATCCTATTTGCTGAATTTTTCAGCAAGCTTTTTATTATTCTCACCCATTCTCTTTCAATTCATTCTTACTCTCTTCTATTCTTAAATTCGTTGTTGACATTATTCTTCATCTATTCGACTTTTAATTTTCACGACAAGAGAAACGCTACTAGCAAGGAATTCACGCCACAAGTGACGCCAATACTTCCTTATCGTGATATTGTTATTGCTTTGGTATGATGATATCCTCGTGGTTTTCCTTCACAATTATGAGTAGCTAAACTTCTCTGTTAGGGTTATGGAAGCCCTATGATATACTATTTATTGCTATGAGTTTGTGAATTCTTGATACGTATGCTGCTTATATCATTACTCTCATCATCTTAATTGAATTCTTGTGGTTGCAAACATATAGAATACGCCAGTATAGCATTAACTTGTTCGAAAGAAAAGTTACATGTCTGGAAAAGAGAGAATGACAAGGAAATAGGGATACCAACCCCTGTTTAAAAGTTAGTGCCTTAACTGGATTAACCTCTTGGAGAATTCGTACCATTAGTATACGCTTTAAGCTCGAAAGAGTTAAAGTGATATAATCCTTGATGGTCGAAAGACACTAGGATTTACCATAGAATACGAATCTCTATAAGCGCATGCATGTCTGAATTCCGCATAACTCATAGCCAATAGATACGTAAAACTCATAAGGTGGACATAACCCTAACTTACAATTCTCATTGATTAAAACCTACTAAACATTCCGTTTTTCTTTGTTACTTTGATACTCTTAATTCACGCTACAATTAAATCCCCCTTTTTTCATAGAATTTTTGATCAACAGTCTACTAATTGTTGCATACTTAGTGACCAAGTATTCCCTGTGGGATTCGACACCCAACCCAGTTGGGTTCTATATTTGACGACGACCGCTTACACTCTTACGAGAGCTGTAGTTTGAACGTTATCAGTAATCTGCTAAATTATTGGGTACAAGTACCCCCAGGACTCGATAGTATAAATTAAGAGACATGGAATGACTTGAAGTATATAAGCTAAGTGCATGATCATCATTCATTCATTGGGGCATTTTGACAAAGACTTGTATAATATAACTTGCACATAAGCTAACTTGACATGATTTTATTTTCTTAATAGTTCACATGGACAGTTTAGTAAGCACTTGGTGAGCACAATATATGCACCTTTGTTGAACAACAAGTGAGCATCATAATTCAACTCTAATTTTATAATTCAAGGGTTTATCATGGATTCACATGAATATACACACATAATGATCAATTTCACATGAAATATATATATAACCATGAATTAAAAACTTAATCCAAATAACAATCATGGATACACTTTAATTCCAAACATGAAAATCATAAAATCAATTACTTAATGTTCAAAAGAGATTCTTGGACTCCAAAGGTGGAAAGAAAACTTGGATAAACACTTCATATACCTTTGTTGAAGAATTTTTTAAAGTTTATGGTGGAATCTTGTGCCCTTGATTTGAAATTAAATCTTCTAGGGTTTTTTTCTTGAGAGATTTTGAGAAAGAATGACTATATTTGCTCTATAGGGTGCTTAATTTCATGTTTTGGGGGCTGAGGGTCGAGGGAAAAAGACCCAAATACCCCTAAAAATGCGGTTTTTTAATGAATGAAAATTAGGTTACCAACGCACAGGTCGATGCGCTGCATTAATAGCATCGATGAGATAGTCAACGCATCGCGCCAAGTTTGCGTTGGTTCACTGGAATTTGCACTGAAGCTGGGGGAAAATCATCCATCGATGCAACACACCGAGATCGCATCGACCCACTATTTTGGGCACTCAAACGTGTTTCAAATGAGGTCCAAAAAATGCGAAACTCGTTCGAGAACACCTATGGACCTCTTGAATCATGAATCAACCTAAATATTAGCATTTAATGGATGTAAAGGTCGCGAAATAAGATTTCCAACCTTCGTAGGCTAAAATGACACTAAGTCTGAGTACTTAGCTAAAATGTTCTAAGTCTAGGACCCCTTGACAAGCCTAAAGGACTAAATTAAGCTAAGGATTTTGCGTGGTCTTACATAATCTCCCCCTTGGGAACATTCGTCCTCGAATGAGATTGCTGATACTGAGAATACAAAGAGACTAACTTAGTTACTGGACATGAACATCTGGAACATTACTATATGACTGATATTACTGGTATTTTGAATTATCATACTGAAAATGCATATCTGATGCATGAGTATTACCGAACATGATCCATGAATGCATGACTGGGATTACAGATAAACTGAGTTTCTCTTACTGGACATGCATGTCTAATGCATGAATACATGACTGAACTGACTCATGAACATATGACTGAACATGCGATGGTAACTAATCCCAAGTTTGTAACTAAAATCTGAACATGAAACTGAATAAGCTTAAGGAAAACTATTAACTTAAGATGAATCTGAGTTTGCGGAGAAGAGGTGAGGATACTTAGTTCGCATATCTGCTTCTGCTTCCCAAGTAGCTCCCTCAATGGACTGATTCCTCCATAGAACTTTGACTAGAGGAATTTCTTTGTTCCTTAGTCTACGAATGTAATAATCAAGGATTTCGACTGGAATCTCTTCATAAGAGAGGGTATTCTGAACATTTATGCCCTCTATGGGGATTACGGCTGATGGGTCACCTATGCATTTCTTTTGCAAGGATACATGAAACACTGGATGGACTGAAGATATATCTAAAGGCAACTCAAGCTCGTAAGCTACCTTTCTAAAACGGATGAGAATTTGGTAAGGACCGACATATCGGGGACTGAGTTTCCCTTTCTTGCCAAAATGCTTCACTCTTTTCATAGGAGAGATTTTAAGATACACATAGTCACAAATCTCGAACTCGAGATCCTTCCTTCGCACATCTGTGTACAATTTCTATCGGCTCTGAGCTGTCTTAAGCCTTTCCCTGATCAACTGGACCTTCTCTAAGGTATCAAACACCAAGTCAGGTCCTATCACTACATCCTTACCCACTTCAAACCAACCAATAGAAGATCAACATCTCTTCCATTAAAGCACCTCAAATAGAGTCATCTGAATATTGGAGTGATAGCTGTTGTTATATGCAAACTCAATCAAAGGAAAGTGTTCATCCAACATATCCTCTAATGTCTGAATGGTCCTTTCTGCTTGACCGTTTGTCTGAGGATGAAAAGTTATACTGAGGTGAACTCGAGTACCAAGACCCTTTTGGAATGATTTCCAAAAATGAGAAGTGAACTGGGTACCTCTATCTGAGATAATAGACAACAGAACACCATACAATCTGACCAACTCCCTGATATAGAGTTTGGCGTTATCCTCGGCTGAGTAGGAGGTATGGACTGGTAGAAAATGAGCTGATTTGGTTATCCTGTCTATAATGACCCAAACTGAATCATGTTGACGATGAGTACCAGGCAAACCCATCACAAAGTCCATGTTCACTTTTTTCCATTTCCAGGTGGGAATGTTGAACTCCTGGATGGACCCACTAGGCTTCTTTTGCTCTATCTTAACCTGCTGACATGTTGATCACTTAGCCACAAACTCTACAATGTCTTTTTTCATCCCACTCCACCAATAGATCTCCCATAAATTATGGTATATCTTAGTGGTCCTTGGATGAATAGAGTATCGCGCACTATGCGTTTCTGCAAGAATTTGCTGCCTTAAGTCATCTACACATGGCATACACAAATGACCCTCACAACGCAAAACACCATCTCCCTATTAAGAGAAAACCTCTACTTTTTGATTTCTGACCGATTTCTTCAATTGGACAAGATTGGGATCCCTATCCTACTTTACCTTTACTTTGGAAACTAGGGATGATTCTGAGCTACTCTACACCCACACACTACCTTCTACTAAATCCACTAAGCGAACACCTAGTCGGGCTAGCTGATGAACTTCCTGGGCTAACTTTTTCTTACTGTTCTCAACATAGGCAACACTACCCATAGACATTCTACTGAGATCTTCAACCACTACATTGGCTTTGCCCGGATAATATAGAACACTCATGTCATAGTCTTTTAAAAACTCCAACCACTTTCTCTAATAAAAGTTGAGGTCTTTATGAGAGAACACATACTGTAGGATCTTATGATCAATGAACACATCAACGTACACACTATGCAAATAGTGCCTCCAAATCTTTAAGGCAAAGACTACAGCTGCCAACTCAAGATCATGAGTAGGGTAGTTCTTCTCATGAGGCTTAAGCTATCTAGAGGAATAGGCTATGACCTTACCTCTCTGCATCAGAACACACCCTAAGACAACTCTAGAGGAATCACAATACACAACAAAGTCATCTGAACCATCTGGTAGGGTCAAAACTGGAGTTGTAGTGAGTTGAGTCTTTAACTCATGAAAACTCTTTTCACAAGAATCTGTCCACTGGAATTTGACTTTCTTCTGAGTCAATTTGGACGTAGGGAATGCAATAGACATAAATACCTCAATGAAACATCAGTAATAGCCAGCCAGACCCAAGAAACTCCGATATCTGACGGAGAGATGGGCCTAGTCCAGTTTCTCACTGCTTCGGTCTTTTGGGGATCAACTCTGATGCCATCACAAGAAACTATATGGCCAAGGAAAGCTACTGACCTTAGACAAAGTTTGCACTTACTAAATTTGGCAAATAACTGATGGTTTTTGAGAGTCTATAATACTATTCTGAGATGGTCTCCATGATCGTGTTCACTACGGGAGTAAACATGAATGTCATCTATGAAGACTATGACGAACATGTCCAAGTACTGCTTGAACACATGGTTCATCAAGTCCATAAAGGCTACTAGGGAATTGGTAAGACCAAAGGACATAACTAAAAATTTAAAGTGATCGTACCGAGTTCTGAAAGCTATTTTTGGGATGTCACTTTTCCTGACTCTAATCTGATGATAACCTGATCTGAGGTCTATCTTAGAGAAATAACTGGCACTCTAAAGTTGGTCAAACAAGTCATCAATTCTGGGGAGTGGATACTTGTTCTTGACTATAACTTTATTTAACTGACAATAATCTATACATATTCTGAGGGAACCATTTTTCTTACGTATGAATAACACTGGTGTGCCCCACAGAGACACACTGGGTCTGATGAATCCCTTATCTAAGAGATCCTTTAACTGCTCTTTTAATTCTTTGAGTTCTACTGGATCCATTTTGTATGGCAGGATAGATATGGGCAGAGTATTTGGAAGGAGATCGATTCCAAAATTAATTTCTCTTTTGGGAGAAACTTCGAGAAGATCTTTGGGAAACACATCTGGGAATTCACATGCTACTGACACTGATTCAAGAGTAGGAGTTTCTGAAATTGAGTCCTGGACTCAAATAAGATGATAGACACATACCTTAGCTATCATTTTTATAGCCCGAAGGTAAGAAACAAGCTGACCCCTAAGTGTTGAAGTGCTACCCCTCCACTCTAGGACGGGTTCACTTGGAAACTAAAATTGGACAATTTTTTTTCTACAGTCAACTGAGGCATAACAGGAATGAAGCCAATCCATGCCAAGAATGACATCGAAATCAGTCATCTCTAATTTGACTAAATCTATTGAAGTGACTTTTTGAGATATCATAATCGGAAAGTTCCTGTATACCGGCGGGGTTATGATAGATTTACCCACTGGGGTAAAAGCTGAGAAGGGCTCTGCTAGAATTTTGGGACTGACTCCGAAATCAACTGCTATATATGGAGTAATAAAAGACAAAGAAGCTCCTAGATTTAGCAAAGCGTAAACATGCAAATGGAAAACTTATAACGTACCAGTGACCATATCAAGAGAACTTTCCTAATCCTGTCGGGACTGAATAACATAGAGTCTATTTAGGAGCTGCCCACTGGTGGCACTGGATGAGGCACTCTGTTGATTTGGGCAACCAGACTGAGCTAGTGGACGGGTATGCTGACTCTGCAAATCCACCTGAGGACACTGTATGAATCTGTGTCCTAGCTTGCCACATCCAAAACACACATCACTGTCATCTCTGCAGATACCTTGGTAGTTTCTTCCGCACTTCTAGCAAAGGGGATTGGTTCGGGCACTTCTAACACGGCCCTAGGGTTTAAGGCCTAACGCCCTATCTCTGTTGCCATCTATGAATTTTGACACTGGAACACTGGCTAAGGACGAAGCTAGAATTGAGGATTTTGGGCGAAACTGAGAACGATTCCCACCCTCTGACTTAGGCTGCGTGAAGTTAAAACTACCTGTTGTCTCTCTCTTATTCTCCATTTCTTTCTCTTTATTCTTGGCCTCTTTTATATGCTGAGCATGGCCATGAGCCTGGCTATGTCCATCACCTTGATAAGTATTGTGGTCTTACACTCCTTGACCACGTTGCTAGACACCCCTGACACAAACTTACTCATCTTCGCTCTGCTAACTGCTACAACATGCGGGGTATATCTGGCTAACTGAGTAAACTTGAAAGAATACTCCTGCACTATCATATTGCCCTACTTTAGGTTTATAAACTCTAAAACTTTCACTTTCGTCAACTCTAGCAGGAAGAACCTATCCAGAAAAACAATTGCAAACTCCTCACATTCTATGGACCCTGTATCTGCGACCTTTTTTACCTTCTGCTGTTTGAACCATGAGTGAGCCATATTCTGTAACTGATATGTGGCCAACTCAGCACTCTCAACAGAAGTCACCTCCATGATATCGGTAACCTTCTGCACCTGATCAAAAAATTCTTGAGGGTCCTCATCTGACTTAGACCCGATAAATGATGAAGGGTTTATTCGGGTGAAATCTCAAATTCTGGTAGAAGCAGTATTGGCCACTGGGTTGGTTGGAATGGTAACTGGGCGTTCATTCTGGGCTGCCACAGAATGAGATAGGGTGGTGAAGGCTGCTCTGAACTCCGCGTGGGAGACTTGCTCTCCTAAAAGATCTGGATGGATGGGCTGAGGGGTTGATTGGTTTCCCATTCCTTTTCCCCGAGTCCTCTTTGAAGGCATATTCTTTAAATGGAAGAGAAGTTGGGATTAGAAAGAGAGTGTAACTAGAACTCATGCTCACTCGCATAACATGGATACTGAAAGAAGGGAAACTTTTCCTAAAAGATCTTATAGCCTCCTATCCATAAATGTGGCACGCAACACACCCATGCACAAGACTCTACTAGATACAGCTTTCAGACTTCCTTGGATACTGTTGAACCTTAGGCTCTGATACCAAGTTTGTAACACCCCTAGTCTATACCCCGAACTCTATTGGTGCTCATAATCCCGAAGGACCACAATCTAACCCATGACTGGTACCTGATGCAATAACTATGTAATAAATACTGTAATGATTGCAGAAATAGGCGAGAACATATGCCACAAGGTTCAAATCTGTAAATAAATCTGAATGCGGTATAAAAATACCAAAACTGAATATAAGTATTGAAAACTGAACAACTGTTTGAAAATACTCTATTCTGAAAAGCCTCTAACTGTTTGAACTGTGGAGTTGATGGGACAAGCCTCCAACTAACTCCATCTACTAAAATAAAACTAAAGTACTGTAAATAATAAGCATGTCCTTGAACTATGAGGACTCACCACTACTCTGAAAGCTGAGAATATGAATTGCTAAGGCTACTCTGGAGCCTGTGTATCTGAACCTATGATATAAGACATCATATGGTATGCTCAGTGAGATAGGCTGAAAGGTATGGGTTTATATGCATGCACAATAATAACTGAATAATATGAGTATGACAGAGTAAGAGCACATACATGAAAACATAGACTGTAACTGAGATCGTGCTAATACTGAGTACTAAATCTGAATACTGATAACCGATTTCTGAGTTTACAAATACTGTATTACTAATTATCTGAATGATTGTATCTGACAGTTCTGAATAGTGTGGAACCATACTGAGTTTCATACTGAGCTGAGTGACTATGTCTAATAGTCCTAAATCTGTAGAACTGAACTGAGTTCTATTCTGAGACTGAGACTGGAACTGACACTGTGGGAGGTAATCATCTAACCGACATGCCCTTCTCTAAACTGATTGGGGTCCAACCTATAACCCCAATTAGAAGGGTGTCAATACCGTGCCATGGGTGAGGAAAAGATGTGAGTTAACCCTCTCTGACAGGAAGCTCTTTCATCAAACCTCACTGACAGGATAATTCGGATGAGAAATATTAACCCTCGTAATATCTGGTAGAAAGATACCTCAACCTAGGCTAGCTATGTATTTCTATAATGCAGGAACTACTGTTAAGGGTCAAACCCTCTGCTGACAGAAATGCCCCCATCCCTAGGTTAACTCGGTGCTGAATCCTACTGCCAACTGAATAGACGCTAAACTGATTTCTAGTCTGTACTAGGCTGGACTGAACGGTTACTGTGTTTACTGTTTAGCTGGACTGAACTGAGATCAATGAGTTCCATTGACTGATAGAATACTACTAAATCCTGTTAGCTGTCTGAGTTTACTGAGGTGTGAACTAGATACTGAATTAGATTGGACTAATACTGATTCAACTGAGTTTTCCAGAGGTCTGTAACTGACTGAGAGTACTACTGATCATGCCGTGATTGATAATGTTCTATGACTGACCATGGCTCTAGGTAATCAACTAAATTATCGGGTACAAGTACCCCCAGGACACGATAGCATAAATTAAGACACATGGCACAACTTGAAGCATTTAAGCTAAGTACTTGATCATCATTCATTCATTGGGGCATTTTGGCAAACACTTGCATAATATAACTTGCACATAAGCTAACTTGACATGATTTCATTTTCTTAATATTTCACATGGACAATTTAGTAAACACTTGGTGAGCACAATATATGCACCTTTGTTGATCAACAAGTGAGCATCATAATTCAACTCTAATTGCACAATTCAAGGGTTTATCATGGATTCACATGAATATACACACATAATGATCAATTTCACATGAAATGTATATATAATCATGAATCAAGAACTTAATCCAAATAACAATCATGGATACACTTTAATTACAAACATGAAAATCATAAAATCAATTACTTGAAGTTCAAAAAAGATTCTTCGACTCCAAGGGTGGAAGGAACCCTTGGATAAACACTTCACATACCTTTGTTAGAGAATTTCTGAAAGTTTATGGCGGAATCTTGTGTCCTTGATTTGAAATTAAATCTTCTAGGGTTTTGTTCTTGAGAGATTTTGAGAAAAAATGACTATATTTTCTCTATATGGTGTTTAGTTTCGTGTTTTGGGGGATAAGGATCGAGGAAAAAGGACTTAAATACCCCTAAGAATGCGATCTTTAAAATACTAAAAATTGGGCTACCGACGCGCAAGTTGACGCGTAAGTCGATAGCATCGACGCGATAGCCAACACGTTGCACCAAGTTCGTGTTGGTTCACTGGAATTTGCACTGAAGCTATGGGAAAATATCCATCGACACGATGGTGGACGCGACGCACCGAGATCGCGTTGACCCACTATTTTGGGCACTCAAATATGTTTCAAACGAGGTCCAAAAAATCCAAAACTTATCCAGGAACACCGATGGACCTCCCGTATCATGAATCAACCTAAACATCAGCATTTAATGGACGTACAAGTCATAAAATAAGATTGTCAATCTTCGTAGGATAAAATGACACTAAGTCTGAGTACTTAGCTAAAATGTTCTAAGTCTGGGACCCCTTGACAAGCTTAAAGGATTGAATTAAGCTTAGAATTTTGCTGGGTCTTACACAATACAATATCTAAATCATACTATAATAAAGTTTAATATAACAAAAGTAAGCATAACCTACCTTGAATCCAAATATAGCTCACGAACCAACAATCTTTGCTTTTCCTTTCCTAGAAGCTTCTCAAAGGATCCACACTATCAAAAACATAATCTATGCATTATTACGAGAACAATATACATATTGCACCATCGTGCTTTGGGTCCAAAACGACACCAAAACCCCCCATGTGGGTTCCACGTACAAAAATTAAGTTTCTGAGACCAAACCAACGTTAAAATACCATTATGAAATTAAAGCCCTCAAGAAATTTGAGAAAAACAACCATATTTGGGGCTAAAATCAAGCCTCAAGCCATTTGGGGGTTTTGGTAAAAAATTCAAGAAATTAGAGTATGAAATGGAAGGATTCTTACCTCAAATATGTTGTTAATCATGAATATATATGTTAACCGAGCTTCTAATTCTATCCCAAGACTTAATTTGAAGTCAACATTTCATTCTTGGGCTGCTAGAGTTTAAAGAGAGGTGTAAAATGCCCAAAGTTCGGCCAAGGGGCCCACAAGGTCAAAACTTGTTTTTGACTTTCCAAACTTATTCGAACTCTGTTTTTCGCAAACGAACTATGTAAACCCAGTAATTTCGATGTTTCAGATGCATTGGTGAAGTCAAAATTTTCATCTGAGGTCATTTAGATCACTTGTGGATCCCATACCCATATTTTCCGATTTTTTGACTTTTCGACTAATGGGTCGAAATGAGCTCGGGTGCAGTGGAATCCGCACCAAGGGTCTACCTAGCCTAAAATCAATAGTACAGAGCTGTTGATGTAGTCAAAATTTGCATCCAAAATCATTTTACTGAAGTTTTTGCTCGACAGCCATTTGAAATCGGCGAAGACTTCTAAATGGGAAATTGGCTCTAAAAGCCAAATGAACGACCCAGTAACTGAACTATTAATTACAACAATTCACAAATGACTTGGAGAAGCTATGAAAAATCTCTAATGATGAAAATAAGAGAGAATACAGAAAATGACCTGAAGGTTCATTACAATATCAACTATTAAGGAACTTTTATTTCCGAAAGTTACAGATAAGGAAATACCTGAAGTCTCGAATAGGTGAGGATATTGGGCTTGCATCTAACTCTCTATATCCCATGTGGAATACTCTACTGGGCGGTGCCTCCACTAAACCTTAACTACATAAATCTCTCTAGTATGTAACCGTCTCACATCACTAGCCAAAATAAGCACGGGCTCTTTTACAAAGGCCAACTGCTTATCTAACTGGACTAAGTCCCACCTAAGAACATGTGAAGGGTCAGGAATATACTTTCATAGCATGGATACATGGAAAACTGGATGAGAAATTGAAAAATTTAAAGGTAAAGCTAACTCCTAGGCCATCTTGCCCACTGTGTGGAGAATCTCAAAAGGTCTAATATACTGAGGTCTGAGATTACCCTTCCTTCCGAACCTCATCATACCTCTCATAGGTGAAATACAAAGGAACATACGGTCACCAACTCCAAGTTTCAAGGCACGGAGTGTACGTTTGGCATTGGTATTCTGCCTACTCTGGGCTACTCTCAGCCTATCCTGAATTACCTTAACTCTATCCAATGAGTCCTAAAGTAAATCCATACCACAAGGTTTTACCTCAAAAGTTTCAAACCACCTTATCATACAACGACATCTCCTACCATACAAGGACTTATAAGGCACTATCTCAATACTCGAATGATAGTTGTTATTATAAGCAAACTCTGCCAATGCTAAGTGTTGATCCCACTGTCCTCTAAAATCCAATACATAGGCTTAGAGCATATCCTTGAGCACTTGAATAGTCTGCTCGGGCTGACCATCTGTCTGCTGATGAAAAGCTGTACTCAAATCCACTTTAGTACCCAAATCCTCCTGAAATATCATCCAAAATCTCAAAGTAAATACAGAACCATGATCTGATATGATAGAAACGGCACCCCATGCAAATGAAATATCTCACAAACATAAATCTGAACTAATCTCTCAGCACTGAAGGTCATCTAAATAAGAATAAAATATTCTAACTTGGTCAAACGATCCATAATAACCCAAATACCATCATGACCACGGGGAGTACGAGGTAAAACCCTTATGAAGTCCATAGTAATTCGTTCCCTTTTCCACTCCGGAATGGGCAACCTCTGAGTTAATCCACTTATACGTTGATACTCGGCCTTAACTTGCTGAAAACATAGGCAACAAGCCACAAAGTCTGCCACATCTCTGTACATCCCGTCCCACTAGTAATACTATCTCAGATCTCTATACATCTTAGTTGTACTGGGATAAATAAAATATCTAGAACTATGAGCCTCATGAAAAATCGACTGAGTCAAGTCATCAAGTTGAGGATCATAAATATGACCCTTATGCATCAAAACACAACCAAGACCAACACCAGAAGCATCACAAAACACAGTGAATCCCTTACCTGTAACACCCCACATTTTGGGCTAGAACATAAACCGTCATTTCTACTTACAGAGGTTTCAAAAGCCATAAATCCAATGTAAATATAGTGTTTTAATCCATTATGTAGTGTGGGGATCTATTTGATCATGAATTGAGATCATAGAGGCCCCTTAACTCAAAGACGAGTTGAAAACAATTCTATCGATTAAGTTTTAGTGGACACTTCAAGTTGGATCAACTTTTGTCGACAATAACTTCTATTATATAATAAACTGAGTGTCCTGATATATATCAAATGAAAGTTCTTTGAGTCTTCTTTCCAATGCAACTGATTTCATCCAAATTCAACATCGGAGTAAAAAATTATGCCCAATTTACTTCAGCATGTCAGCATATCAACTGAGGGACTGCTGCAACTTTTTTTGGTTCCTTAGGGGTATTTTAGTCTTTCCCCCGACCCCAAAATGCGA
Source organism: Capsicum pubescens (assembly GCA_030864215.1). Lineage (NCBI taxonomy): Eukaryota > Viridiplantae > Streptophyta > Magnoliopsida > Solanales > Solanaceae > Capsicum > Capsicum pubescens. Next base: position 83,064,472 of record CM061544.1, on the reverse strand, counting down.
AAACAGATGATTTAAGGCATTATTGAGCAAAATATGCCCATTCTTCACCATTTTCTCTCAAATAAAAACCCTAATACTTTCCCCAAAGATCAAGAAATCAAGCCTTAAGTCTGAGAATTCCAAGGAAACAAATCAAGATCCGAGTTCTACTCTTTAAACTAAGTAATCTAAGGTACGCGGGGGTTTTCTAAAACTACATGGGCATGGTAAAATTATTTTAATGATGAATAAATGTTTAGAAATCATGAACTTACAAAGGGGTTTTGGATTTACAATTATATTCATGTATTATGAAACCTTATTGATGATAAAGTTTTGGTCTTGAGACCTTTTCCCCCCAAATCTAATTTATAACCATGTTTAAGTAAGTATATGTATGTGTATGATAAGTTTGAATGATGAATTGAGAGCATAAACTATTAAAAATCCCTCTCTTATTTACAAGCTTCTTATTTTCGTAAGTTATGATTTATTCAAAATGCATCGTTAGAAGCATGGCACAAATGTCTTGATTTTTGTTTATGATTGGATTATGGATTTGAATAGAAGATAGGTTGTTTTAATTGATGTTAAAAGTTAAAGATGTTTACTAAGAAGATTGCATATTTTGTCACAAATTTTATGACCACTACATGTTTGTTGAAATGCTGAAAAGAGTCATCTTTGCATAACTTGATAAATGTTTTAAAGTCTGAATTTTTTTGAATTGTCTGAAGTATGGTGGTCCAAACTTTATGTTTTGAAAGAAGAGACTATGATATGATATTTTATGGCTCAGAAACATGACTTGCAAGTCTTGGTATGACGATACCAATACAAATAAATGTCATAGCAGATTTAGAACAGACTAAAAATACAGATTTTACTCAGGTTTTCAAATTTTGAATTCAGAAAGATGCATGTTTATAAAAGGTTTAAAATGGGCTTAAAGAGAGTTAGATGGTTACCTGAAGAAAGTACGAGTTAAAAGACTCTATGCTAGAAACCGTGATTTACCGACACGGGATTATGGTACCCTGCTTTGTGATCTTGTGTACCTTGATTCATGTCATTCGAAATTGGGACTATGGTTAGGAGCCCTGCTTTGTGATCTTGTGCACTGCCATGACATGTTGATTTGATTGGGGATCATAGCACCATGCTGTGTGGTCTTGCGTGTCTCCCCTTATGGATACTCTAATCCTTGCGACAAACTTGGATTGGAGGCTTGGCCACCAAGTCAAGGGCGGATTTCATATAGCCCGTGAAATTATAGATTGTAGGGTGTACCATCTAGCTCAGAAGTAAGATAAAGAGTGAGTCATGGATTCAAAGAAATGTTTCAAGGTCTTTTAAGTGTGCCCATGTGTTTTCATATATTATATATAAAATGTTTTATGAATTGCTCTCATTTATGATATATATAAAAATGCATTGCTTTGCGTACCAGTACATTTGTATTGACCCCCTATATTTCAAGATCTGAGATACAGTCTCGGGGTCCCGTTAAGCAGTAGATTGCCTTGTTAGAAGTTTGTAGCTGGTGAGCCTCCCTTACTTCGGAAGGATTGTATTGAAACTGTTATTGTTATTTCATTTTGATTCATGGTTCGACTGGGGCCTTTATCCCAGATGTCAGACAGATGTCCTTCATTTGTCAGAGATTTCGCAGACTAATGTTAGATGTTGTTGATCTTTATGAACTCATTTCAGTATTGAGTAGTTTGAAATAAAAGTTGACCATGATTCCGTTGTAATACTTTTTCGCATTTTTCCTTATTGTATGTGAATGGTGTTCATGATTGCCAATGGAAAGGGGCGCCCGGGCCTTCATGGTTCAGGATGTTTGTCGCGGCTAAGGCCCTGGCTCGGGTCGTGACATTACCCTCAACAGGAAGAGCTAACACTGGTGCTGAAGTAAGACAATCTTTAAGCTTTCCAAAGCTCAACTCACACTCCTTGGACCATCAGAAAGAAACTTTCTTTCATGTCAATCTAGTCATAGGAGCTGAAATAGTCGCATAACTCTCAACAAAGTGTCTGTAATAATCAGCCAACCTAATTAAACTACGAACCTCAATCGGAGACGTAGGCCTAGCCCAATCACGAATTGCCTTAATCTTATCCCGATCTACATAATACCAGCATTGGACACCACATGTCCAAGAAATGCCACTGACTCAAGCGAAAACTCATACTTAGAGAACTTGGCAAAAAGTATATGATCTCTCAAAGTTTGGAGCACGACTCTCAAATGCTGCACATGCTCCTTACTACTCCTCGAATACACAAAAATGTCATCAATGAATACAATAATAAAGGAGTCTAAATAAGGTCTAAACACACGGTTCGTCAAATCCATGAACGTGACTGGGGCATTAGTCAACCCGAAAGACATCACCAAGAACTCATAATGATCATAACGGGTCCTGAAAGTTGTCTTCTGGATATCCTCAGCCCGAATCCTCAACTGATGATAACCTGACCTCAAATAAATCTTAGGAAACACAGACGCACCCTAAAGATGGTCGAAATAAATCATTAATGCGAGGCATAGGATAAAGATTCTTCATTGTCACCTTATTAAGCTGTCTATAATCAATATACATGCGTATCGAACCGTCTTTCTTCCTTACTAACCAAAAAGGAGCTTCCTATGGGGACACACTCGGTCTAATAAAACCCTTACCAAAAAGATCCTAAAGCTGAGAATTCAGCTCCTTAAGCTCGGCAGGAGCCACACGGTAAGGTGCCATAGAAATAGGTCGGGTGCCAAGCTCAAGGTTAATAGCAAACTCAATCTCACGATCAGGGGTGTTTTGTCCCTCTTAACTTAAAAGGGTTGGAAAACATTTATTTTGAATTTTTAAAACTATTTCTAAACTTTAAAGAAAATTTCAAAAAAATCTAAGAAATTACAGAAGCACCACTTAATTTATTTGAAAAGAAATTAAGAAAATTTTTAAGGAAAATCCTAAGTCTTAAAATAGAAAAAGACTTAGCCTTTGTGGAAAATTTTGAGTAAGAAGTTCTTATTAACATCTAAAGAAGATTTTTAAGACACCTAAAATGTCCGCTAACTTGTGATTATCCGGACTATTTGAAAATCACCTTTGACTAACTTTGAAAAGGAGAAGTTGATTTTTAGAAAGAAAGTAATTTTAGGAAAATACTTGTATAAAATAAATTTTTGATGACTTAGTAAGAAATTTAACTAAGTGTAAGCAAATTAATAACAACTAGCACGTAGAAGGGGGAACAAGAAACTAAAAGACTTAGGCCATTAGGATCAAATCCATAAACCTGTCCTAAGCTAATTTGGATTTTCGGCCCATCATCACCTATCCTAATCTAAATATTAGGCATAGGGTCCATAACCTGTCCTTAACTATATTTTCAGGCTCTTTGGCCAAAAATTTGTTTCACCTGTATTAGTTTACAACTGTGACTTTGAGGCCCAAATGATCGAATAGATAAGTAACTAAATAAATAAATAAATGACATCTAAAAACAAGATTAATAAAGAAAAAATTACATAAATATACAATATTAGAGTCTATATTACAAAATATACCAGAAGATTCTATTTTACAAAATATACCAATCCAAAAATTACAAAACCTTTTAAATAGGATAAAAAAAATTAGAAAATTAAATATAAATATGGTACAGAACCTGTGATGATTTCTTAAATCAACCATTATCGGAGAGGTTATCAATCGATACCGCATCGGTCATCACCTTCGGTGATGCGAAATAGAATAAAATCGTGGTTGCTTGATCGGCGATGAAGAAGTGGAGCTTTCTCCGCTTGGTTCGGTTGGATGGAGTTGCGGAAACGAAGGCAGTGATGGATGGTTCGCTAGCCATGGGGGTTGCGGTACTGGTTTTGGTGCCTCTCAGAGGCGATGGTGGCAGCATCTTGGTCGAATTCCAGTGGCGGAGAAATGGAGGGAGAGCGCTGCTCGGAGGAGAAGAGGTTGGCGGCGGCGAAGGTGGTTCGCCGTTTCGTCGGCTGGCGGCGGAGGGTGGACGTTTGAGGCCGGTCATTGGGTGGTTGTGGCGGCTGGCTGGTGTACAACAATTGGTGGTATAGAAATTGGTGTCTTGATGGAATGGTGGTATAGAAATTGGTGTTTCATAAAGGTTATATATTCTGTAAATGGTATAAAAATAATATAGAAATTGGTGTTTCTATAATCATGATATGCATTTGATATAGAAATTGGTGTCTTCTACAAATTATTTAACTAATTCCTAAAAAAATAATATAAATATGGTATACAAATTGGTTTTTCATAAAGGCTATGTCAAAAATCTACATTTGAATATGATATATTCCTATGAGGTATAATATGGTATATTCCTATGAGGTATAATTAACTTTTAAAATAATGATATAAAAATGATATATAAAATGGTGCTTCTGTAAATATAATATGAAATTGATATAGAAATTAGTGTTCTTTAAAAGTTATTTAACTATATTGAAAAATTATAATATAAATATGGTATAGAAAGTGTTGTTTCGTAAAAGTTATTTCAAAACAACTTATGGCATTTGAATAGTTGGCAAATTTTGTAAATAAAAACAGCTTTTTGTAAATAAAAAATAATAGTGGTAGATTTTGTAATATAGGCTCTAAATTTGTATATTTATGTGATTTGCCCATAAAGGAAAGTAAGACTTTCAAGTCTCTAAATAACTTTGACAATGGATTTCAACCCATTTCTTCTTCTTCCATCTTCTCATATCCGTGCACCATGTAACCGGCTTTAGAATTTCTTTTGGGCTTGACTCAAAAAAGCACATTATGAAATGCAAGGGAAAAAAGTCCATTTGAACTTCAATATGGGTTCATGCAAAGAAAAGATAAAAAAAATTAATACTCATTCTAAATTTACAATCAACACATAGAATGTAAAATGATTCAAAAATTTGAAGAGAAATATATACCAATCAAAGAATTCTAAATTAATAGGAGATGAATTAATATCAATCTAAAATTGACAATCCAACTTTACTGTTAAACACTTGAATAGTTAAGAAAAAACACATGCATGATCCTGACATTTGCTTAAATTCAACTCATTCTTTCCCAATACCAAACCAAAAGTCAATATCTATTCACTACGGTTCACAACATTATAATTGTCGGAACATGACCTCCGTTTAAAGTTATTTTCGAAATACCCAATTCGTTCAATCAATAGGAAAACTAAACTAGTTTATCAAGGCCTAACATTTAACCTAGGAGAATATACGTCTTTATAAAGAACTCAAACGAAATAGAAAAATAGAACAAACAAAACAACTAAGAAAATTATCACAAAAATCCAGCTAGGGTTTGAGCAACAACAAAATTAGAAGGACTTATAATATTTTATAACAAAATCAATATCCACACAATGATTCAACCCCCAACTTAACCATTTTGGGGAGAAAGAAAACATGGAGGGAAGCAGGGAAAAGAGTAAACTGTAAGTAAATAAAGCAAAGAAAGAAAAAGCAACAATCTGGAAGATAGCAACACTTTAAAAAAGATTAAAAACGTAAAAGTAGAAAGGAACAAACATTGGGCAGATTTTGAGCATAGAAACAAAGATACGTGATTCAAACTGCCGTTTGGATAGACCGAAAAAAAGCGGTTGAAAAAAAGTGTTTTTAAAATTACTGAACTTATTTTAAAAATAAGCAGTTAAGTGTTTGGATAAAAGTGCTGAAACTAAAAAAAAGTTATTGATGTGTTTGGTAAATAATACTTTTAAGCAGTTTTTTTTTAAAATGACTGAAATACCCTTATAGCTGTTAATAATATATAGAGTTGATTATTATTAATTTTTATTGTTAAAATGATTCAAATTAAAATTAATATATATATATATTAAAAATATTTTAATGAATAACTATTAATTTGTACGCTAATTTTTTTTTTCCGCTAATTTTTTATTTTTTTTAAAGAGTTTAAAGTGTTGAATATTTGTGTTTGAAAAATATAATTATATATTTTCTTTGAGGAAGAAAGAAACCTGCCTTTTGAATTCATGTAAGATAGGAGAATCCATGTCTTCTAAGTTTTCTTGCAAGTATTATTTTGTTATCATGGATATTAGAATAGATAATCAACTGAAATATAGTTATAAAGAAATCTTGAATTTGACTGCTTTTTATTAAACTCAAAATGAGATGGAAATGCAACTACTCCATTTTAACTTTAACAACAACTACTCTATAAAGTGGATTTGCATATGTAATGTGACATTGAAACTACTAAAAACATTAGGAGGACTTCAACATTTGTCAATTAGATATTCTTAAAGATAAAAATCGCAACGTCACTATGGATATTTCCATTAATTTGTCAATATCATCAAGCTGGTAGAAGAGGTAAATTAGGGCTAAGGGTAAAATTGAAATAAGGTATAATAGCTAGAGATATAAAGGTAATTTACATGGTCAACTAAAATAAATTATAAGCTGCTTAAAAAAAAGGCTGTTCATTGCTGCTTATAGATTTTGGCTGAAAAAAAAGCAAAAAGCAACTTATAATTTTTACCAAACATTATTTTAAGCAAAAAAGTACTTATAAGTTGGTCAAACACCCTCTAAAACCTTTGAGTCAACTCCCCCTCTCATAACCAAATTATACAAAAATAATAAAATTAGAAACTTTAATGAATTTTATTAAACTGACACTCATGGCAAATGCATTGGTCTCCTCAATACTTATAGATCGAAAAGACCTTGAGAGTTATATTCATACCACACAAATACCATAGGCAATAGCCTTGAAAAAAATCGAAACAGAATTCAAAATTTCCAACACAACATTAGCCTATCATGTTTAGCAAAAGAAGGATCTTTTTCACCTAAGCAAGCATTTATAGATATCGAGACTTCTCCTTACTCCATATCCCATTAAATTAAACATGATCAACAAGTAGAATCAAAAGAATGCAAACACAAGATAAATATTTTTTAGGACTAAAATGCCATTCTTGTTCCTCCTCGCCTTCTCTTTTACAAACCATGAGGATTCATAATCAAGAAAGTCATGGAACGCTCATAGGATGTAAAAATCTGATAAACTAACAAGCAAAAACTGAATGAAGTGTCAGTCGTCGGATAACCAAAAAAATCTACTAAAATTTTCTCTAGTAAAAACAACCAAATTTACAACAAGTGAGAATCTAGCCCCTTTCACTTCTATAATCGTTTACAGGAAGAAATCAGTAGCCCTTTTAGAGCGTGGCCTTTACTAAACTTTTAGGCTAAAAGCTAAGCAAAACAGCATACACAAACTGAATTAAAGGAAAATTTTAGAAAACTACATAGATTCATCAACGTTAAATAAACCAAAACAGTAAAACGCTGCGATCTAAATGTGGCTACAGTGACAAAATTCATGAATAGATTCAATTATTAGAATGACGATAAAAACAACTTCACAGCCTCTACGACACACAAATCCCAGCACACAATACTAATGCTACTATTAGAACAATATTACTACTACAGAGTAATTGAGAAGAAAAAGAAAACATCAAAACTAAATGGGATGAAGCATTTCCTGTTTTGAAGCAGCAAAACGAGACTACTAGACGACTTTTACGAAAAAACATTTTATACTAAAAGAGACACGATTTCTTGCTCGAAAGTTCTTCACCTTCAAGACTTGCCTCTTTTAGATCAACAAGGAGCTTTATATGGGGAACAAAATGGGGAGTCAATCCTTGCTCCACCGATGGGGGATAAAGAGGAATGGGGGTAATTTAGGAATTTTGAAAATAAGATGAGGGAGGGTGAGCTGTGTTGTACGAATTTGTACTGATTTTGCATTTCAAAATGAACATCAGATGATGCTGAGCTGTTGAGGGAATTCGTGGTTGTACGCTTGTTGGGTCGGATTGAGTTTGGGTATGGGTCAATTTTGGAAAGCTGGGTTTGGGTTTGTCGGGTTTTTGGCCAGAATTAATTCGTTCGCTGGATTTTGACGGGTTACTGGCGTTGGGTTGTTGTGCGACTATTTGTTGATGTCGCCGTCGGGTCAAATTTGAAATTTTGGAGTTGATATCGGTTTGTTTGGCTGTGTGTACATTGAAATTGTTGTTGTTAATTTGGACGTGTTATTATTGTTGTTGTTTGAAAGAGAAGATGGCAAATAATGGTGGGTCGGGCAGGGTCGATTGGTTGGGCCGTTGGAGTTGGATCAGGTCAGGGGAGGTTGTTGGGCCCGATATGTGGTGTTTTTAGTGGGCTGATGGGGGTTGACGGGGTTATTTTGGGGTGGAAAATACATAAAGTATCAAACTTAAGCATGAAATTATAAAAAATAACAACAATTTTATTAAATTACATTTTGTAATATCCATAGCATTATTTTATGTGGTCCCTACTTTTTACCCACTTGGAGAAGTAACTGTAAGTTTTTCCTCTTTTCACGCCATTAGCTTTCTCTTTCATTATTTTGAAAGTTTTTTTGGCCCTAAAGTCTATCTTCCCGCTCCCATTTTTTTTCACTTTGCACGATTTTAGCATCATCAGTAAAAATTATCTTCATCTATTTCAGGTAACTCTTAATTTAGCTATTGCATATTAGCATTTTTTTTGGGTAAATTTCAGAATTAGCAAACTCTAATATATCTCAAAATCAGAATTTAAGGTTTTTGATTTTAATGGCTGAACAAATACCAAAATCATGAACAAATAGTGGTATAAGTAATTCAAATTTGATCTATGATTGTGGATCATCTTTTAGTCTTGGGTTAACTCAAGAAGATGTAGTTAAAGTTGTTTCAAATTCTTTACAGTCGAAGAAATCTGAGAAACCGGAGGAGATAAGGTCGAAGTTTTACAACGATCCGCTGAAGATGATTTTTTTTTTGAAAAATAAACCGTTGAAGAAATCGCCTTCTCAGAAGGAAAAACAATTTTAAAAATCGAGAAGAAAAGGAAAGCGAAAGAAATGGAAGGTTTGACTAAGGTTGATGAGGATGTTCAAATCTCTTTTGATGATGATTCTGAAGATGTTAGCGAGGAAGAGGTATTTTTTTGGTCTAAATGTATTTTTTGAGTAAAATGTATTTTGCCCCAAGTAAAGATGTTGTTAAAGTTGTAAGTTATATGTATTTTTTTGATGCAGTTAATATGTATTTTGGTGTTATGATGATATTTTGTGATTGAATGTTGATTTGTGATGATGATAGTATAATTGTGAAAATATATTTTTGTATTAACTACTCATGAAGAGTATATTGGCTATATGTATTTTTTAGCATAAATGATTTGTATTTTTCAGTGTTGGTTGCAGTTTTATTATGGTAAGAAATACATATGCATGTTAATTTTACTTGAAATACTACATTAGTATGTTGGATATATGTATTTTTAGTACATATGATATGTATTTTTCAGTGTTGGTTGCAGTTTTGATATGATAAAAATACATATGCATGTTAATTTTAGCTTAAATACCAGAACAGTCTATTGACTATATGTATTTTTAGTATATTTGATATGTATTTTTCAGTGTTGGTTGCAGTTTTGATATGATGAAAATACATATGCCTGTTATATGTTTTTTATTTCTATTGGCTGCTTGATTTTTCGGCTGCATGTTATATGATTCTTTGTATAGGTGATACGGGATGAAATATTTATTGTCAGAAAACTTTTAAGATTTGCACCACACATGTCTTCTTACAGTGACAAAGATATTTATGGAAGCATACGCACAATTTTAAACAAGGAACAGTTTAAAAACTTTTGTGACAAAAGCATTTTTGGTTATTTTATGAAGAAGCAGCAATGTGTAATGCAAGCACAGTTGTGCAGATGCGTTATGACGCTTGAGGTGAAGGGTAGTTCTTCTTCTGGGATTCTGATTTGTGCTAATGGGACCTTTCTTAATTTTACTCCCAGGAAATTTACTATCATAACTAGATTGAATTGTGTGTCAACTAGGTATGACTTTATTTTTGACGATGGTGTACCAAATAGAATGGTTGAGAAGTATTTCAATGAGGCAGAAATTATACAGAAAAGGTAACTATTTCTAGCATTCACGAAGAGAGTATGGGCGGAGAACAATGATGCGGATGTTGAGAAATTTGCAATCCTGTACTTCCTGCATTCATTTGTCTTATCTAATATTGAAACTGTGGTAATACCCCGTCTTCATTTCGATTTGATCGATAGTGGAAGATATAAGAATTTTTCATGGGGTTCTTTATCTTTTGAAGATCTGGCCAGAAGTTTGAACAACCGGTTGAAATCTAGTGGTCAATTTTATTTGATTCAGGGAGTGCCACTGGCTATTCAAGTGTGGCTTTACAAGTGTTGTTCAAATGTCCCACCAAAGATTGCATCGAAGGTTGATAATCGAATTCCCCAATTATTAAATTGGAAGACGATTGCACCTCGTCCACGCTTTGAGTTTTTGATGAATGCTATGTTCAATGATAATGGTAAGGTTTGTTGTTACTAAATACATATTTATTAATATGTATTTTACAGTATACATATATACATTTTCATTTACAATTGTTTAACTGATTCTTTAACATATATTATTTACCTATTATTCTAGGTTGTCTTTAAGAACATAGAGTCAACGAAAAAAGAGCTGTCAAAATTGCAAATACCCCAGAAGGATGCAATACAACATGAACGTTCTGTTGCTTCTGATGAAGACTTCCAGGATCCACCACCAAGAAAGATCAATGAACATTCAACGAAGAAACAGAAGGTTGATTCCTCAACACCAGTAGTGAAGAAATCTTTAAGGAAAAAACAAGTAGATAGTTTTGACGAGCATACCCAAATGAGGACACCAGCTTCTTGTGCTGCAAAGGCTGATGGAATGAAGACACCAGTTTTCAAGTCAATTCCAACACGACAGACATCTTCTTCAAAAACGAAGAAAGGAAAGCAAACAACTCGGGTTATTTTTCCTCAGGTACACTTAAAGCCATATATTCATGTAGAGGAAGTAGCCGTGTCAAATCCTGAGAGTCATATTGAGAAAGAAGCCTTTATTTCTAAGAAAAATTTTGATGCATTCCGTGCTAAGGTAATTTTTTTTGGCAAATATTTTGTTTTACATGGAAAAAAAAATTGTATATAGATTTTTTATCAAAACAGGTTCTCGCGAGTTTAAAGGAATTTGTGGACTAATGAGAAAAAAATTCAAAAAGTTGAAGAAAGCATTCGCTTAAAGCAAGGTAAATTTTTTCTTTGAAAATCTTAGTTGATTTGAATATATATACTTATTGGACTGCCTTATACAAATACAACATATTTTGTAAAATAACTCATTATGTTATTGGACATAAATTTTTCAGGAGCAGGAGGTAGATATAGAAGCTGATAAATCAAATATTGATGAGGGAGGGTTAGAGCAATCTGGACAACATTTCAGTCCTGATGTTGTTCAATCTTCGGATAATATTTCTGACGGTACAAAGGTAAATATTAAAGTTCCAAATACATATTTACTTGTACTTTTAAATTTTATATTCAAAATATAGTTGAGGTTAATAAAACTGTCAAATTTGGAATAGAATTGAAGATTGACTTAGCATGACCTGCAAGTATTATTTGTTTATGTGTTGTTGATACTTTATGTATTTTTTTTCTTAAATATATATGCATTGTTCAATAAATATAGTTATTTTATACATCATATGTAGTGTATATATATATTTTTGAGGATGCTCACATAACAGTAAATAGTATTTGGTTCATTAAAAATATTATAACATGCGACACAGTGTGTTTTTAATTTTATTCATATGTATTTTTTAACACTGCATATGTATTTTTAGTTTTATTCATATGTATTTTTTAACATTGCATATGTATTTTTAGTTTTATTCATATGTATTTTTTAACACTGCATATGTATTTTTAGTTTTATTCATATGTATTTCTTAACACTGCATATGTATTTTAACACTGGGTGATTATTTTGTTATGTTCTATAATATATATTTTTGAGTTTGATGTTATATATAAATATGTATATTCAGTTTCATAAAAAAAAATATTAAATTTGACTCAAGTTTTAATAGGTTATTTTAATTTGTATATGTATTTGTAGCAACAACATGCAGATAAAGATCCTGACCTCCAGAATATGGATTATGTTGGTACCGAAAGATCACCACAACAATTAAGTTCGGAGGTTGATCAGAAATTGGAGGCAAATTTGCTTGGTAAAAAGGTAAATAATTAAGTTTCATATATATATTTATTTGAATTCACATATATAAACAGATACAAGTACATATTTGTTTGTTGTTTTGATTTTTATACTTGTTTTCAAGGGGTGCACTGATTTGCATTCTGAAAAATGAATGTTGAAATTGATTCTCAACAATTAATCCCTGATGAGCTTCTTTGAAGTATAAATTTGGATTACTTACATTCGGAGAAGGTTGTTCAACATGATTGTCAAGTATGTATAGTGATGTTAACTTTTTCTTCATGTCATGTAATAATTCAGAGGAAAATTAAATTTTTTCTTTTATTTTTTTGCAGACTAGCGATGAGAAAATTGATGAAATAATTTTGTCTGATTCGCAATTCACAATCCCTGATGAGATGTTACCTAGCCTAAATGCGTATCAAATACAGAGCATCATCATACATCCATCGGCAAACCGTCAAGAAGAATCTCATCATGAAATTTTGGATGCAAAAACTTCTGAGACTGTTATTGAAGATCATGATCAAGTATGTATCTTACTATTATATATTTTGAGTTTATTTAGGTTCAATTTGATGGAAAAAATGTAATATTCTTTTTTCAATCTTTTTGTTAGATGAACAGATGAATCACTGATTCAGAGGTAGAAATTGCTACCGAGGAGCAAGTTAGCACACCTCGTAATACACAAGAAGTAACCAATGATGAACAGAGGGATGAACAATTGTGGCCTGATTCAGAAAACACAATCCCGGATGAGTTTCTACCTAACTTGAATGTCTACAATCAAAAAAGCATCATCATTCATCCATCCGCTAATCGTGAAGTAAAAAATCCCAGACCAAAGTTAAGGATCAGGCGACCATCAAAATTCAAGGAATCGCCATACAGCAAAAAATTTGGTTCAGCTGCTGGTAAGTACAATAAGATATATATTATTTTTTATGTAATATGTCTTGCAAATATGTTTGTATTTATTAAGTTTTTATATTCTATAATTACATAGGGAGCTCAACAGGGCTAATACACATATTTCCTCAGAAACATTCATTTTTATATCACCCGATTGATGGGATAATAGATACAAAGATTGTCAAGAACTTCAAGGACTAGATTTCTGCCGACCTATTAAAAGCTACTGCTAAGAGGTAGTTCTTTTGAATTGCGACAAATTATTTTTTTGTATCAATATCTGTTTTAATGTTTTACCAATTCCTTAAAATACCTAGGAAAGGAAAAGTGGATCATTACAACAGGGGAAATCAGAAATTTCAAAGATGCATTTTGGTGTTGAGACTGTTGAAGACAAAAACTGGTTCTATAAGATGAGATTTGCAGATCAAACATGGACAGACTCGGTTAGTATATTATTTTAATTTTTTTTTCATTTTATCTGTAACAATAATTAAAAATACATATTAGGTTATATTGAAATACATTTGGTTTAACATGTATGTATTTTTAAGAATTCAAAGTATGATATATTATAATACATCAAATACTGTTGCATATACTATTAGATAACATTGTCTGCATATAACTGAACTTTAAGAATGCAATTTTTGATACACAAGTCATCTACATTAATATAAAAAAAATACATATGTATTTTTTACTTGCATACACTGTAATATTTAGAATATAATTTTTTTGAATGCTCTAAAGTTTGTCGTATTCACTAATGCAGCATATTGATGTTTGCTTATACTACTTGAGAAAGAAGTTGAAGTATGGGCCGCACAGTTCGTACAAAAATGAGCCAAACAAATCATACAAATACAGTACAGTTGACTACAACTTTATGAACGTAATTAGATCTTTGAATGATGTATATTCTATGGATCATCAAAATCTTAAAGATGGAGTACAGGAGCACCATCTTATTGAATACATCAATGGGTTCCGTATGCATGCTGCAGTGCCTTGGGTACTGAGATGAACTGTCTGAATAAGGAGTTGAAGGAAGATGTACTGAGATGAACTTGGGTACCAAGACCCTTTTGGAATGCTTTCCAGAAGTGAGAAGTGAACTGGGTACCTCTGTCTGAGATGATTGATAGTGGAACACCGTGTAATCTGACCAACTCCCTGATATAGAGTTTGGCATAATCCTCGGATGAGTAAGAGGTACGAACTGGAAGGAAATGAGCTGACTTGGTCATTCTATCTACAATGACCCAAACTGAATCATGCTGATGACGTGTTCTAGGAAAATCCTTCACGAAGTCCATGTTCACTTCTTCCCACTTCCAAGTAGGAATAGTGAACTCCTGCATGGAACCACTAGGTTTCTGATGCTCTATCTTAACCTGCTGACATGTAGAGCACTTAGCCACAAACTCTGCAACTTCCCTCTTCATCCCACTCCACCAATAGATCTCCCGCAAGTCGCGGTACATCTTAGTGCCCCCTGGATGAATAGAGTATCGCTCATCATGCGCTTCTACAAGAATTCGCTGCCTCAAGTTATCTACACCGGGAACACACAGACGACCCTAACAATGAAGAACACCATCCCCCCTTCGGAGAAAACCTCTACTTCCTGACTCTGAACTGACTCTTTTAGCTTGACAAGGCTAGGATCCCTGTCTTGCTTCTCTTTCACCTAGGAAACTAGAGATGACTCTGAACTACTCTGAACATATACATCACCCTCTGAAGAGTCGACTAAGAGAACGTCTAGTCTAGCAAGCTGATGAATCTCCTAAGCTAATTTCTTCTTACTATCCTCAACATGGAAAACACTACCCATGGACAGTCTACTGAGTGCGTCGGCCACTACATTGGCCTTGCCAGGATGATAAAGGACACTCATGTCATAATCCTTCAAGAGCTCTATCTACCTTCTCTGATGAAGATTGATATCTTTCTGGGAAAATACATACTGAAGGCTCTTATGATTTGTGAAGACGTCTACATAAACACCGAATATATAATGCCTCCATATCTTTAAGACAAAGACAACTACTGCTAACTCAAGGTCATGAGTAGGATAATTCTTCTCATGGGGCTTTAACTGTCTGGAGGCGTAGGCTATGACTCTACCATGCTGCATGAGGACACAACCTAAACCTACTCTGGATGCATCACAATATACTACGAATCTATTAGAACCGTCGGAAAGTGCTAAAACTAGAGCTAAGGTGAGTCGAGTCTTCAACTCCTAAAAACTCTTCTCGCAAGGTTCTGACCACTGAAACTTAACCTTCTTCTTAGTTAATCTGGACATAGGAGATGCAATAGAAGAAAATCCCTCGATAAATCGTCGGTAATAGCCAGCCAAACCCAAGAAACTCCTGATATCTGATGGAGAGACAAGGCGAGGCCAGTTTCTTACCGCTTCAGTTTTCTGAGGATCTACTCTAATGCCATCACCGAAAATAATATGGCCAAGGAATGCTACTGATCTTAGCCAAAATTCGCACTTACTGAACTTGGCGAATAATTGGTGATCCCTGAGAGTCTGAAGAATAATTATGAGATGGTCTGAATGATCACGCTTTGTACGAGAATAGACCAGAATATCATCTATGAAGACTATGACGAATGTGTCCAAGTACTTCTTGAACACCCGGTTCATCAAGTCCATGAAAGCTACTGGGGAATTGGTAAGACCAAAGGACATGACTAGAAATTCAAAGTGACCATACCGAGTACGAAAAACTATCTTCGAAATGTCATATTCTCTAACTCTGAGCTGATGATAGCCTGATCTGAGGTCTATCTTGGAGAAATAACTGGCACCCTGAAGTTGGTCAAATAATTCGTCTATCCTAGGCAGCGCATACTTGTTCTTGATCGTGACTTTGTTGAGCTGACGGTAATCAATACACATTCTGAGAGAACCATCTTTCTTGCGCACGAATAAGACTGGCGCACCCCATGGGGATACACTGGGCCTGATGAATCCTTTATCTAAGAGATCCTTCAACTAATTTTTCAGTTCCTTGATTTCTGTTGATGCCATTCTGTATAGCGAAATAGAAATAGGCTGAGTATCTAGGAGAAGGTCTATGCCGAAGTCTATTTCCCTTTCGGGAGGAATGCCTGAAAGATCTTCGGGAAGGACGTCTGAGTATTCATTAACCACTGGGACTGATTCGAGATTGGGAGATTCGGAACTGGAATCCTTAACATGCACGAGATGATACATACACCCCTTAGAAATTATTTTCCTTGCCCGAAGGTAGGAAATAAGTTGACCCCTGAAAGATGAAGTGCTACCCTTTCACTCTAGGATGGGCTCATTCGGGAACTGAAACTGAACTATCCCGTTTCTGCAGTCGACTATGGCATAGCAGGAATGAAGCCAATCCATGCCGAGAATGACATCAAAATCAGTCATCTCTAACTCGACTAAATCTGCTGACGTGGATTTCTGAAATATCATAATTGGGCAGTTCCTGTATACCCACCGAGCTATGATGGTTTTACCCACTAGGGTAGAGACTGAAAAGGGCTCTGCTAAAATTTCGAGACTGATTCCGAAATCACCTGCTATGTATGGAGTGACAAAAGACAAGAATGCGCTTGGGTCTAGCAAAGCATAAACATGAACATGGAAAATCTGTAACGTACTAGTAACGACATCAGGAGAATTTTCCTGATCCTGTCGGCTCTGAAGAGCATAGAGTCTATTTGGACGTTGCCTACTAGTAGCACTGGAAGTGGCACCCTGCTAGTTCAGGCGACCAGATTGAGATGTGGAGCGATTCTGTTGACCATGAGGGCCTGGCTGAGGATACTCCCTAATCCTGTGGCCTGGATTACCACAACCAAAACAGACATCACTACCGTCTCCGCAAATACCCTTATGGTTCTTACTATAAGTCTGACAAAAGAGGTTTGTTCGGGCACTGCTAACACTTTCCTGAGATTTAGAGCCTGGTGCTCTGTCTCTGTTGCCGTCCCTAAACTTAGGCAATGGGGTACTAGCGGAGGAAGGGGATGGAACTGCTGACTTAGGAAGAAACTACGAACTATTTCCTCCCTCTGATTTGGGCTGAGCAATACTGAAACTGCCCGTTCTTGCTCTCTTGTTCTGCCTCTCCCTAGTCTTAACATTTTGCTCCTCTATCTGTTGAGCGTGGGTCATGAGCCTGGCTAAAGTCATATCACTATTCAGCATCGCAGACCTACACTCATTTACCATGCTATCATTCACCCCTGACATGAACTTACTCATCTTAGCCCTGTTGTCTGCAACCACATGAGGGGCATATCTGGCTAGCTGAGTAAATCTAAGAGAATACTCTCTAACTGTCATATTTCCCTGCTTGAGATTGATGAACTCAATAACTTTGGCCTCTCTCAGCTCTTGGGAAAAGAATCTGTCTAAGAAAGCCGTGACAAATTCTTCTCACTCAACAGGACCTGCATCCTCTAACCTTTTTTCTAACCACTACTTGTACCAAGTGTGAGCGACATCCTGCAATTGGTATGCGGCACTCTAAGAAGAAGTGACTACCATGATATCAATGACCTTCTAGACTTGGTCAATGAATTACTGAGGATCCTCGTCTGGCTTAGACCCAAAAAAGGATGGAGGGTTCATTTGGGTGAAGTCCTGAATCCTAGCTGCTGCTGAATTGAACACTGGGTTGGCTGGAATGACTACTGGTCGTTTATTTTGGGCAGCTACAGACTGAGAAAAGATGTAAATGTGGTCCTGAACTCCGCATGAGAAATATGTTCGCCCAAAGGATCTCCAGGATGAGGAGCTGGCTGATTTCTTCTCTTTGGAGGTATTTTTTTGAAATAAGAGAAGAGCGAATTAGACTGAGAGACAGACTTGAAATTATGCTTACTAGCATGACATGAATACTGAAGAAATGGAACTGTTCCTAAAACATCTCATAGCCTCCTGTACATAAATGTGGCGCGCAATACACTCGTGTACAAGACTGATACTGAAACTGTGGGAGGTAGTTATTTAACCGACATGCCCCATGTATGCCATTATGGATAAGCTAGGGTCCAATCTCTGCCCCGACTGAAGGGGTGTCAATACCGCCCCACTGGTAAGGACAGTTATGAGTGACCCTTATCTGGAAGGTACTCAAGGTGAGAATAGTGGGATCCTAAACTGACAAGTTAAGCCACCTCATCAACCCTAATATAATAGGCTAAGATGCCTCAACCTACGCTAGCTACGTAGTTCTGGAACACAAGGATGACTGCTAAGAAACACACCCTAAACTGGTAGGTGAGTCCCAATCCTTGGGTTCACTCGGTGCTAACTTCTACTCCCATCTGAAGAGACTAAACATGATTAAACTGACTGTACATGGACAGATTAACTGACTTCCGTTGACTGATGGAGTAGTACTATTATCTGAGAGTTAACTGAGATCATGAGATTTCTGAAGTTTTCTGAGTACATAACTGACTGAGTTCTATAGATTATAGCTTGACTGAGATTATCGTGACAATATAACATGGCCCTAGGCACACAACTATGTTTTTCGGGTATGAATACCCCCAGGACTCGATAGAAGGAAATTGACACACATGACATGACTTGATCACAAGATTTGAGTCCACAATTCATAATATCATAAGTAGGGGATATCATATTTCATATAGTTATTCAACATCTTAAACATTGTAGGGAATGCATGGATATATTTTGTGTACATATTGTATATCTTCATTATCTCGCATGCTTCATACCACCACAATAGCAACACATGAAAAGCATGGAATTCATATTGAAGTATATAGCTAACATGAACTTGTCATTTAGACATCATAGAATCATGCAAACATGAATTTCTAGCATCCTAAGTATTTTATCAAACACCTTGCATGCATTATTTAAGGCATAGGTGGGTTTCATACTTGCACCATATTAAACCACCTAAAGTTCATGGTTTTCAATTAACAAACATATATATTCCATGAAAACACCTTTAGACATCACATTGAAACTTAAACAACAATCGTCAACATGTATATATTCATATCACCACAAAAAGTTTACAAAATAATATTTAAAACATGGTTCTTGAGCTCTATGAACTGATTGTATCCATAGATGAACACTACGCATACATTAGTGATTGAATCTTGAAAGAGATCTAATGTTTCTGAAGGTTCTTGAAGAATTCCTTAGGCTTTCTCTTGAGGAGATGATCTTGAGAGAAAACACTAATCTCGTGGTTGATAGTGTAAGAGAGGATTTTTAAGATGCTTAACTGAAGAAAAATGGGAAAAATTACGCCTCTTTAGGGTTATAAGTCGTGGAAGGTTAAGGAAAAAACAAAAATACCCTTATGAAATAAATTCCCAGTTGCTGAAAATCATAGCTGACGACATTTGTGACAAGGTGTCAAAAATATGACAAGCCGTCAAAAATGTCATCACACAGGAGATGAATTGATGGTTTCTACCTAAGTCTGACGACCTTCGTGGTAGGGCATCACAAATGTGGTAAGCTACCACGAATGTTATCACTTAGGAGCTGGTTTCTGCCTAAGGCTAATGACCTTCGTGGTAGGGCGTCATAAATATGGTAAGCTACCACGAATTTCATCACTTAGGATATGGTTTCTGCCTAAGGATGACGACCTTCGTGGTAGGGCGTCACAAATATGGTAAGCTACCACGAATGTCGTCACACTGTTTCCAGCCTGATATGCTGGAGTAAAATAGGAATAACTCTTTGCTCCGATATTGGATTTAGACGAAATTGGTAGTGTTGGAAAGATAATTCAATTATGTATCTGTTGATATGTTATTATATCAAAAATTCCAAGTATAATGAGAGATATACTTGTTTGAAGTTTACTATACCAATATCCTTCTCAAGAATTCAATCGGTAAGGAATGTTTTGATTCGTCTGATAGCTGGGAGTTATTTGAAGCCTTAATATACATCTAACATACTCATAAAACTATAAAAGAACTATTATGTACTATGCATGAGCTTGGTACATGGATCTAATATTGGTTTGGATTTTTTGGGGTATTACATATGAATCCAGTGGTCATTATGCGACTGTTCTTGCTGAGATTGAGAAAATAGCAAAGATTATTTCATTGTGTCTCCAAGCTTGTGATTTCTATGTTAAGAAAGGAATTGATCTTCAAAATCATCCAAGATACAAAGACAAAGAATGCTCAGATATGTTTGATGTTTTATTTGAAGATGACTTGCCTCAACAACCGAGTGGAAGCTTGTAAGTTTTGAAATTACATATACCAAAATTGTATCTTTGTACAAAATATATTTCACTATTTAATCAAAATTTTTTTCTTTTTTTTTTGTAGGGATTGTGGTGTATTTATGGTTATGTATGCAGAGTGCCTTTCTTATGGTCACCAAGTTATTGCGACCGAGTTCAACCCCAATGCACTCCGTACAGGATATGCTGTAGTTTTGTGGGATTATGGGATCTGAAAACAAGAAGCAAATGCCATTAGTGATGTCGAAGCACCCGTGAAGCCTGGAAGGCAAAGTAGAATAACTAGTGTCACTGAAGTTGTTGATGTATGATGGTAGATTGATTTTAGACTTTTTGTACTTTAGAAACTAGTTTATGGATGTAAGTTTTGATTGTACAGACTAATTTTTATGTTTTGAATTTGTTCATATTTCATGGAGTTCTACCTTTTACTGTGAGATTTTGTTAAAAAAATACTTGCATAGTTTTTATATTATCTTTAAAAATTCATATATCGCATAAATCAATTTTATTTAGACTAAAAATACATATGCAGTGTTAAAATCAAATATTACAAAAATACATATGGACCATTACTAATATGTATTTTAGTATGTTGTTGTTGTTCTTTAAAGATATTTAGTTAAAAAATACATATGTAGTTTTCATATTATGCTTAAAAATACATATGTAGTATAAATCAATTGTTTTTCAGCAAAAAAATACATATGAAATGTTGGAATCAAACATTTCAAAAATACAACTGCAACATAACTATAATGCATTTTTACTATATTTTCATTAACTATATTTATAAATTAGGATTTAAATTAAAATGTAATTTGACATTATAATGCAGTTATTTACAAAATATATATGCAGTGTTGATATTTTTCTATAAAATACATATGGATTATACATTATAAATATTTTCCCAAAAAATACATATTTCATGTTAATATAAAGCTTTTGGAAAATACATATTGATCAAACCTATTATTTAATTTTGATATGTGTTCATTTAAAATCATTATACAAGAGAATTTGAATTAAAGATAAATTTAACTTTTTTATG
This sequence comes from Capsicum pubescens, assembly GCA_030864215.1. NCBI lineage: Eukaryota > Viridiplantae > Streptophyta > Magnoliopsida > Solanales > Solanaceae > Capsicum > Capsicum pubescens. The sequence goes on along the minus strand of CM061544.1, from coordinate 83,043,044 downwards.
CAGTTATAGGTTTGATTATAGTTACAAAATACATATGCAGTGATTATATTTTTTTTTAAAAAATACATATGGATTATACATCAAATGTATTTTTTACAGTATAAATACATATGCAGTAATAACATTATGCAATTCAAACATATATTTATATGTCACATATATTATTTAAACCTTTGAACAATTACGAATTATATACTTGTTTGGTTAATCAAAGTTACCACCTTTAAACTAATATATATTTACAATGTCAAAAATACATATGAACTGCTGCTTGAAAATACATATGTAATGTACAGATTTTGAAACATATATAATTTCATTATTCAGATATTGCTGTCTTCATTTGTCAAATGATTAATAAATTCATTAACTAAACTGAATTAGTTCATCATTATAAAAAAAGAAAAAAAAGTTTTAATAAATAATACAGAAGAAGAAATGTATCATTTGCGATATTTCCTACAAGAGCGCCTATTGTGACCCTTAGCCCCACAACCACTGCATGAGTTGATATTCTTCTTTCCAAACATATCCCAACCTGATTTTCCACGATTCTTCTTTGCAAGTCTTCCTGGAGGTCTTTTGTATTTTGGAGGCAGTACTATTTCACCAAGTGTGCTCTCTGGAATTATCCAGTCATCGTTGTGTGGCAACGGGTAGATTGGAACATCATATGTCTTCAAAACAATTTTTGGTTTAAACAAATCAGAACAGTATGGCCCCTTCTCAAACTTCTTTTTCTCCAACACCGCACAAGCATGTGCACATGGTATCTCATCTATTTGAAAAGCATTACATGGGCACTTCTTTTCTTTGATGGAAACAATGAAGTGCTTTTATTTGTCGTGTACCGTATACATATATTCTGTGGCAGGTACAACCTGATATAAAAATAAAAAATTAAATGCAGTGATACAAAAAGATGAATTCAATATTCCATTATATGTTGTAAGCACACCATCATTTTAAAAAAATACTTATGCAATAAAAATACATATGCAGAGTATATTTTTACAGAGCAGCCAAATACATATACAATTGTTAATAACTTTCAATACAACAAAATACATCTACAAAATATATATTATGTATTTTAAATGTTCATATTTTTTATGTTTTATATCTTTTCATTTATTTACAACTGCATGGAAAGTATTTTTATATTTATGTTTCCATAATTATAACTTTCACAAATCTAAAAGGTCATACCGTCATATGGGTACACAAAGCCTCGTTCTCGCTGAGTATGTCATTAAACTTTCCAATGAGTGTTGTGAAGGTATATGAAGCCTCCTGCCTATTTGCACAATTCCATTTTGGAAATAGTAATCGAACTTTCTCAAGAAAGTCATAAATTGGCAGTTCTCTAGCTGATACAAGCACTCCATTTATTGACTCCGCAATGTTTGAAGTCAAAGTTGCATACGACCTAAATCACTTTTCATAACCCGCCAATTTCAAATATATCTTCACCCTAATATCAGCTGCCTCAACTTTTTCCATTAACATGTGGAATTCTAACTTTAAATATGATTTGACCATTGTATAAAAGATCTCCGACAATACATCGTGTGACTTTTTGTAAAGTTTTTTTACATTTTTCCATAAATACCACATACATGCATAATGTGAAACATCTTCGTACACATCACCAACATCCTTTATGATGCTTGGATTCCTATCAGACACAACACACATGTTTTCTCTTACTCCGTACGCTTTCTTTAGATTCTCGAAGAACCACGTTCAGGATGCATCATTTTCAGAATCAAGCACACCATATGCCAAAGGAAATATATGACCTGTATACATAATTCATCATTTTCAGAATCAAGCACACCATATGCCAAACAAAATATATAACCTGCACATATAAAAAAAATCTGCGCAGGACGATTTAAATATAGTTAGGAACTACATATGTATTTATTACAATATAGGTCAATTAAAATGTATATTTTATCTACCAGAAATGGTATAAATTACATATAATAAAATTTACATGAACCTCACTATCAAACATAATCAGTTTTACATGTTTCATTCAGAAAACTTTGAACATATATCTAATTATATACACATATGTATATATGAATTGGATATATGTATTTTTCAAGTCAACAGCAGAAATAAAAAAAAATACAATCAGTTATACTAAGTAAATGTTACTAACCTGCTCTGTCCGTTGTACATGCTGTTACAAATGCCCCATTATACATTCCTCTCAGATGACTAGCATCAACAACTACGACTGGTCTACAATGATCGAATCCCTTAATGAATGCATGTAGAGCGATAAATACATACAAGAACGCATTATCATCTGTCTTCTTCATTCTTATATGTGACTCCGGATAGGTAGTATTCAACACATATAAGTATGATGGCAGTTTACCATAAGATGCTGATGGCTTACCCCTCAACTCTTCTAACACTCTTTCCTTGGCTCTCCAACATAAAGTGTATGTCAAATCCATACCAAAATCTTCCTTCATGTCATTTTTCATTTCCGTCGCACTGTATTTTCGTTTGTGGTTTTTGAATTTCTGTTTAACCATACCAGCTATCAACATACTAGTTGCATGCACCTTTGGATAGATCTTGTCCTTCACCGGGCATGTATGTTGAGGTATGAATTCTCTTATTCTAAACATTCCTGTTTCTCCCATTCCTGATGCACACATTAAAAACTTGCAGTTTCTTGATTTGGAAAACAATGTATACCTGCACGCAACATAATTTATTACATTCAAAATACATATCCAAACTAATATTAAACAAGATCTGAAAGGTATAGAATGTACGTACGTTTTCTTACTTGACCTTTTACCGCGCATATGAAACTTCTCCCTAATTGAATAGTCGTTCATAACTGACTTTAAAATTCTTTTTCTCAAGTAAACCTGGTCTTCCTCAACATGCTTGTGATGTGGGTCTGAGATAATCACCTCGACAGGATCCATCTCAAAAACATCTAATGCTTCTGTATTTTCACAAACCTCCAAAGCTCCTTCATTTATTGTATTTATCACCGTTTTCAAGTTGTTACAGTTGATTCCTCTTTTAGCAACATATATATATGAACTTGCCAAGTTTCTCTCTACAACTTTATCCAAAATTCTTACATATAAAGGAAGACAATTCATTTCTTGTATCAGCTTTTTCTGCAATATAAACACCTTTAAACCCATATCATTATGTATTTCTCTCTGCCCTGCATTAGGAGTGATTTGATATTCCACTAGAATACGTTTGATGGTTAAATCCACAATTAAGTGAGATGCCAAAATATCGTGCAGCTCAATGAATGTTGCTGATGTGCTCAACAGTATAGCATCAGTGACATATTCTTTGAAGTTCTTTTCGTACGTCCATCGACCAGAGTGTTTCACAAGGGCTGGTATGCTTCCCATTTCTACTTGATTTAAGACATAAATAAATAAATATACATATTTATCAGATATCACTTATTTTAACACACACTTTACAACTTTAAGTGCAGACAAAGTTACACAGCCAACATCTCCATTTAAAAAATATATTTAAACAATATTTGTTTAATTTAAAATATAAAATATAGAAACTACTTAATCAAACGAAAGTAAAACAGGCATGAAATATATTATCACATATACACTTATACTCTCAAATTCTGACAAGCAAAACAAAAATACATATGCAGTGTTACCTTAAATCACATAAAAAATACATATGCAGTGTTAACATTAAGCATATAAAAAAATACATCTGGAGCATACCTAATTTGTAATTTGATATGTTACATACATATTTGTCAAATATCACTTCTTATAACACACACTTTTCAGATTTAAGTGCAAACAAAGATACACAACCAACATCTTAATTTAAAAAATACATATACACAACATTAGCTTAAACTAAAATATCTTTTCAAATATACATTTTTACTATAAAATTTCGATAATAAAAACAAAAATACATATGCAGTGTTATCATTAACAATATCAAAAAATACATATGCAGTGTTACAATTAAGCACATCAAAAATACATATGGAGAAGATATTTAATACTTTCATCTGGGTTCATAGAATATCATCAAATTCAACAGATACATTCGATCATTCATTTATCTAGTATTTCAAAAAAAAATGGAATGCACTTCAATTCGCAAGTTGTTTACAATTGTTCTATTGTTAAAACAATCAAAATAACAACAAACGATCCTAAAAAATAGAGTCGAATATTGATTTTTTCCCATTGAAACAACTTTAAAGATGAAATTTGCAATAGATACTTGAATCCCAATTTTACTGCTGCCTTGATTCTAACTCGAATTTGTTTTACAATTTTTTCATATACAAATTAACGACACCAACCAAAACTTGATAGGCACATCATTAATGGTTAAAAAAACTGAACTGAATAGCAATAATGATTATGTACCTTCAATAGTAGTGATGGTTGAATTTTCAACTGACAGTTGAATTCAGAAAAATATAACAGATGAATCAGCAATTGAATTTGATTCAATCGAATACCTGCTTCATTTTGCAATTGCTGTTGATTTTGAAAAAGAATCAGTTCAATTTGATTCAGCAACACAGGGTTGGTTTAGAAGAAATTACTAAGAAAAGATGCAACTGTTAATGGTGAAAAACTAAAATTTGAATTATGAAGTTATAATGGATGTCAAGTTTTTTAAGAGTTTTAAATGGAAAAGGAATCAACATATTTACTTGATTGGTAATTATACCATATATAGCTCAACTAATTTCAGTTAATTAAGTGCAGTAACTTTTTTGTAGATGTTACAATAATATTTTTTTAAAATACAAAATATAAGTTGCTATAAAATGTAATTATGAAACTGTTGCTATAAAACTAGTAATTAGGCTCTTAAGTATGCTACTTTTGAATTTTACCCTTTTGGGATAGATTATGTATTTTTGGGGTTATTTAAAAAATAACCCCAATTAGTTTAAGAGTTAGTCAATTTTATTTAATTTTTATTTAAATTGAAAATTAGTCCGTCAATTGCATTGCAATTGTGACCAATTTGATTTCAATTATGGCTAAATTAAATAAATTTATTAAATTCAATTGAAATTCTATATGAATTAATACCTTGTTTAATCCCGAGTTTCTTTATTTAATTAAAATCAAACAAATATATTCAAAATAAATTATTTTGAAAAACAAACTATATTTCAATCAAGATTTTAATCATTTGAATTTATTTTCAAGATAAGCCCTCTTGATTCAAATCCAATATTTCGTAAAATAAATATTTAAGCAATAAAATTATATAATTTTTCATAACTGAATACGATAATATATAATCGTTACTTAAAATGACAAAATTTTCTAGATAAATACTTTGAAAAACTTTTATTCGGATAAAAAAATTATTATAATTTTATTTTACCATCGAAGAAATTCGTAATTAAACTTAGTCATGGATAACAAAAATTAGGTGTCAACAACTGCCCCCTCACTTTGGGTAGGTTGGATGAAAGTAATCCTGGATAAAGAGAGTTTGACGTTTCTATTTTTTGTCCGACCATAAATTTATTTCCCAAGGAGGATGGTTTTCGCATTAGTTTCGTGGAGTTATGGCTGGACCTCGGTATCAGGTTTCCTATATATCTCAAGTTACATGAGAATTTAGGCCTTTTGTAGTTCATAAAGCTTGATTTAATGCACGATTTTTAAAAAATTCACAAGCTATCTTGGTTTTGGAGTTTTTAATGAAACCAAAAAACTGGAGAATAAAGGAATTTGGGGGGGAGGTTAGAATGCAGTCGAGTCAAAATAGATCCCAATCTACATATTCCCGAGACTCAGGGAATCAGACTGCTTGTAGTTCAACTCAATCGGTAGAAAAGATAGTCTTTTATTTCAGACGATCTTTGGCTCGGGAGGAATGACAAGTTGATTGAGTTGTGGAAAAGTGACTTGTAAATTCTTAACCATGAATGTGGGATCCTTCACATCCATAGGCAATAACTTACTTGGACATAATTTCCCAAACTCTAAGTATGTTGTCACCTGGATTTGAAAGAAAGAGAAGTTTACCCTCGGTATGAGTTTCAAAATATCCCGAAGGTGAAACTGAAACCAGAATATCCCAAAATACCCATATGCCTTATAATAAGGGTATTGTTGGATGGTGGTAGCGATCATTCTTTAGCTCGCGTCCAAAGAGTTTGACGTCCCTCTCTAGACTATGTCCCGTTTTGTTGCTAAGAAAGAGTTTCACGTTGTACTGCATCCTTTTTGTAGTCATCCGCACCACGGTTTTCACAATTCTCATCATGGTCACTTGCCGATATCCAAGACCATCATCAACTACCCTAATCCAAACCAACATATACTAATGTAATCATAACCATAGTTATATAGGAGTTTAGACCTCTAACTCATTAATATACTCAATCTAATCTCTATAACTAACCACCATTTATTATTAACCTACTAGTTTACTAGTCATTGAAAGGCCTCCAACCGTTAGGCTAATTGATTTTTCACCTACTCTTTCTTTATGAAGTAACAACTAAATACGATTCATTAGATAGCCAACATTCATATCTAGCCAAGGGGTAACACTAAACCATAATCACCATTTAATCAACTCATTCATAATTAAGATAAGTGCACTAATTATTCAGGTAGTGAGAAGCTACATATTACCAATACATTATCTATCTATAAACCAACGCCTTTTTCTAGTTATCACCATTATTATCTAGGTCCTTATTTAATCATCCAACGACATAGCATACTAGACATCAATATCACTAGTCATCATCAATGCTAAGTCTATTATCTTCAATAGTCGTTTTACAACCATAATTACTAATTACCACAATTTAACTAAACAAGGTCCACCAAATAGTATTCTAGGCATTCTAGCCATCAAGTAATATAACCACTTTATATAAACAACTAGTTATCACATAACTCATTTTTCTAGGCAAAATCCCATAACCTGACCATTTATTCAAGCCAAATATATTTACTAGGTGATTCCTCAATTCTACACATGATTACACTTACCAATTAGTCTTGACTCGCTAGTCGATAATTTCTACTTCTATTCACTATTTAGTATTGACAAGAGCCAAGCCACTTAACTAGTGATTAATGATAGAGAATTATAGACACTTCCCAAGAAAAAACATCATATCCTACATGCACACAAGGAATTAATCATACAATGACACAACTACGCATATACCTATATCTTCACATATGCTTACCATACATAACATCACCATAAAATCAATATATCTTCCGGGTTTACCGGACATCACCATATCATCAATACCTCTTTCGAATTTACCGGACATCATCACATCATCAATATATCCTCCAAATTTATTGGGCATTATCATAACATCAATACCTCTTTCGAATTTACCGAGCATCATCACATCATAAACATATCCTCCGGATTCACCGGGCATCATCATAACATCAATATATTCTCCGGATTCACGGGGAATCATCATAACATCAATACCTATTCCAGATTTATCGGGCATCATCATAACATCAATATATCTTCCGGATTCACCGGGAATCATCATAACATCGATGCCTCTTTCGAATTTACCGAGCATTATCACATCATCTATATATCCTCCGGATTCACCGGGCATCATCATAACATCAATATATCCTTCGGATTCACCGGACATCATCATAACACCAATACCTCTTTCGGATTTACCAGGCATCATCATAACATCAACATATCCTCCGAATTCACCGGACATCATATATATATATATATTAAAAGTGTGAAGACTCTTAGAAAAATAATTTAAATTTTTTTCCCTTCATTAAAAGACTTCATAATAGACGAAATCATCTTTTTCACTATTTGCTTAAATTATTATATTATTTAATTATTTTAATAATATTAACTATAATATTGAATTCTAAAATATATATGAAAAGAAAAATTTAAGAGTCCTAAAATATATGGTAACAAACAATTATTAGGGTAAGAAGAATCAGAAAAAAAACTACTAAACTCTTAAGATTTAGGAACCATACGTGTGTATGGCTTTAATTTTTTTTTTTTTAAAATAAGACAATGAAACCGATTTTGTATTAAATAAAAAGCAAAGAAAAAGTCTAAAAGAACTATAAAAAATGTACAATAAATGTATATTTGTAGTAGTTTATTATTTTAGGAATTTTTATTCTTCTAAAGTTGGTAGTTATTTATGAAAAAAAAATAAAAATCTACCATATTTAGATAATTTCTGTGAAAAGGTTTTGGACTTCTATAAATTGAGAATTCTTCTACAACAATGCAATAGAATCTTCAATGAACATATGAAAAATAAAAAAAATACTTTTGGTCTTAGATCATTCTTTATTGTTTGCTTTAGAATTATTTTTTATGTCAAGAAATATTTATATGATATTTAATTTACTATTAAGGTGCATTGATTTTGTAGGTATCTTGAATATGGATGATGATGATAATATCTATAGACAGTTGATGATCCGAATTTTGAAAGTTGATTTGTTTCGCGTGACAATTTTTAGTTTTGAATGATATAAATTATTGTAGTTATTCATTCTTATTTTTTTCATTTGACTATCTTTTCTTTTCTTCTTTTATGATATGATATGTAGTTTATCAAACTTTACGATAAAGAAAAAATTAGTATGATGAAAAGCATAATTAAATCTGCCCATAGAAAAATACAATAATGGACAAAGAGACACAACAAGAGACAAAGAAGAGAACGAGCGAATGTTTCTCCAAAAGTATTCACAGTACCAAAGAGTTGATAAGCATTTCTCCAAAAGTATTCATGGATGAAGTAAAAATTCAACGCATAGTACAATCCTTGAATCTATTTGAGTCTACTTGGCAAGACATATGAAGCACAAGGTTTGGCTAAATTAAACTCACCTTTTGAGATTAGTTTTCTTTCTAATAATATTTTGAAAGGTGGAATTGAGAATATTCATTATTATATGAGAATAAGTTCTCTTTTGGTTAAATTTTTTTCATCTCACATATATTTAACATTACTTGAATTAAGAAGTAGTTGTTGATAGATGTTGTCACCACTGTAAGTTAAAGATGTTAGGCATTATGCTTCAGTTCTGTTAAATATGTGTTAGGATTTCTCCAACAGTATTCACAGTACGAAAGAATTCATGAACTTTTCTTCAAAAGTATTCATGAATGAAGTAAAAATTTAAAGTACAATATAATTTTTTGGTCTATTTGACAAGACATACGAAGCACGAGGTTGGCTAAATTAAACTTCATCTACAATATATTAAATTCATTAACCACTTGAAACTTCTGGTGGTAAAATATATGTGCTTACAGTAAAATATATGTTTTGAACTTTTCACACTTCATTAAAAACCTTTATATTAGATAAAATCGTCTAATTTTAACTATTTAAAAGTTACACGTGTGAGGCACGTGCGGTTAAACTAGTATATATATAGAGAGAGAGAGAGTCAAATTAATAACAAGTGCAAGACCACAATGAATAAATTGGAAAAGAAGTAAGAAGGACATATTATCACACCTTGCCATTTATTATCAATGCAATATGTTTGTAGGTGCATGAGCATGTATATACATATGATAAGAACACTTTGTATATTACTAGGCTTAACATGATTATCAGCATTGTCAATAACTAGCCATGATTATACTTTCTAGAATCTCCTTTTATATGCATGCTTCATAATACAATGATTAAGGAATTCTTTTGCACAAACACTAGTTTAGTCGTTAGGCTTGAACATAATATATGTAATAGCATAATCCAAGGTTCACATAGCAACAAGCCAATAATTCAAGTGATAGCATAGTCATAGGATCAATTTATAAGACTTTTCATTGCTAATCAACAATTTCAAGAAGATGACAATCAACATACATATTATTTCCAAAGAGAACATCTGAATAACCCATCTACCAGGTCTAACCATCACATTTCCAAAAGCATATTTTAGTCATTTAACAAATATCTAGGTCACTAACTATTTACATAATCCTAGCTTAATGCGATCACATTCCGCTTCTAACATCCCAAAATATCCATTCAAGTATAACTTCTACCCGGAACTAGACTAATTCATCTACATCATGTCTTAGAGGTTTAACAATCCATACTAGTTCTATGGTATAATTCTTCCTTAAGTATTGCTCTTAGTTCATACAAGGCATCTAAGGAAAATTTCATAACTAAATATATCTAAGGTCAAATTACTCTTAGTATGAGTGGACAAGGTCACACCCATCTAATTACAACAACTAAAGCATTCTCATACTATTCATGAGATAACAAGTCCAACTAGCCAAGGTTCTAAGCTATAAGTCAATCACCACACTATACAAGTTCAATGGCCTAAGTAGTTCAACTAATTTCAAATATACCATTTATCATACCAATGCCTAAAACCCATCCCATTAGCAACACAATATCAAAATCCTACTATAATAAAGCTCAATCTAACAAAAGTAAATCTAACCTACCTTGAATCCAAATATAGATCACGAACCAACAATCTTTGCTTTCCCTTTCCTCGAAGCTTCTCCAAGGATCCACACTATCAAAAACATAATCTATGCATTATTACGAGAACAATAACACCCATATTGCACCATTGTGCTTCAGGTCCAAAATGACACCAAAAACCCTCAATGGGTCCCACGTATAAAAATATAGTTTTCGAGACCAACCCAACTTTCAAATACCATTATAGAGTTAAAACCCTCAAGAAATTTGTGCAAAACAACCATATTTGGGGCTAAAATTAAGCCTCAAGCAATTTGAGGTTTTGGTAAAAAATTCAAGAAATTAGAGTATGAAATGGAATGATTCTTGCCTCAAATCCGTTGTTAATCATGAATATATATGTTAACTGAGCTTCTAATTCACCCCCAAGACTCAATTTGAGGTCAAAATATCATTCTTGGGTTGCTAGAGTTTAAAGAGAGGTGAAAAATGCCCAAAAGTCGGCCATGGGGCCTTTTTCTTTGCGGCTAAAAGGGGCCTACAAGGTCAAAACTTATTTTTGACCTCCCGAACTCATTCGGACTCTGTTTTTCACAAACGGACCAAACTACATAAATAACACTTATAATCGGTGGCTTTGTTTTTTTGTCCCTCATAAGAAAGGTCTTATAAAACTAGCCTCCCTTCATCTTTTTTATATAGCACAATTACCTGTTTGCCCCTCAATATCTCAAATATTTTGAAACAACTCCATACTTATTTATCTTTCAACTTTTATTTTTTTCTCTTTTTTATTTTACTCTAATTTTTATCTTTTCTTTTCTCTCTCCTTTTTTTAAAGTTTTTCTCAATCTTTACCTTTTTTGTCTTTTCTCCTCTCAACTTCTATTTAAAAAAAAAAAATCTCTTTTTTATATTTTACTTTGATTTTTTCTTTTTTCTTTTTTTCTTTATTTTTTTTTTTTTAGTTTTTTTCAACCCCTACCTTCTTTTTTTCCTTTTCTCCTCTCAACTTCGATTTATTTTTAAATTTTTTTCTTCTTTTTATTTTTAATTTTTTTTGCTTTTTAAAATTTTCTCAATCTTTATTTTTGTTTTGTCTCTTTTTTTTTTTTTTTTTTTCTCAACCTTTATTTTTCTTTTCTTCCTCAGCTTCTATATTTTTTTTATGTTTTTGATTTTTATTTTTTAAATATTTTTCTTCCTTTTTTTGTAATTTCTATTATTTTTTTTCTTTTCTTCGATTTCTTCCAATCAAGTTACCCCCTATGAGCAAGAGTTGACTCTACCACATTGTAGAGACAAGACTTATGACTTTCAAACAAGAAGTTACATTTCATGGGCAAGAGTTGACACTATCACATTGTGTTTTGATTTATGAGATGTTCTATTACTCTTACCTTAGAGGCAAGACTTAACTCAAAGACTTTCAAATAACAAATTATGCCTCATGGCAAGAGTTGACTCTATCACATTATGTTTTCATTTATGAGATGTTCTACAACTCTTTCCTTAGAGATAAGACTTAGCTCAAGGATTTTCAAACAATAATTTATGCCCCACGTGCAAGAGTTGACACTACCACGTTATGTCTTCATTTATGAGTTGTTCTACAACTTTTGCCTTAGAGGCAAAACTTAGCTCAAGGACTTTCAAACAACAATTTATGCCCTACGTGCAAAAGTTGACACTACTACGCTATGTCTTTATTTATGAGTTGTTCAACAACTCAAGACTTAGCTCAAGGACTTTCAAACAATAAATTATGCCCTGGGGGAAAGATCTGAAACTACCATATTATGTCTTCATTTATGAGATGTTCTACAACTCTTGCCTCAGGGGCACAATTTATCCCAAAAATTTTCAAACAAGTTACGTACATTGGAAAGAGTCAACACTAACACATTGTATTTTTTACTTATGAAATTCTCTATAACTCCTGTCTTAGAGGTACGACTCAGTCCAAGGACCATCAAACATCAAGTTATGACCCATGGGAAAGTTTTATACCACCACATTGTGTATTGATTTATAAGATGCTTCATAACTCTTTCCTTAAAGGCAAGACTTAGACCAAGGGAGTTTTAAGCAACAAGTTGTGCCATATGGGCAAGAGTTGACATTACCACATTGTGTTTTGAGTTATGAGATATTCTATAACTCTTGTCGTAGAGGCAAGACTTAATCCAAGGACTTTCAAACAACAAGTTATGCCCCATGGGTAAGAGTTAATGCTATCACATTATGTTTTGATTTATGAGATGTTCTATAACTCTTGCCTTAGAGGCAAGACTTATCCCAAGAACTTTAAACAACAAGTTATACTCCATGGGCAAGATTTGACACTATCACTTTGTGTCTTGATTTATGGGATGTTTTACAAATCAAGGACTTTCAAACAATAAGTTATGCCCCTTGGGTAAGAGTTGACACTATGACATTATGTCTTGAATATGAGATGTTATATAACTCATTCCTTAGAGGCACAAATTAGTCCAAGAACTTTCAAACAACAAGTTACACCCTATGGACAAGAGTTGGCACTATCATATTGCGTCTTGATTTATGAGATATTCTATAACTTTTGCCTTAGAGTCAAGACTTATTCGACGAGTTAATTACGCCCTATGGTCAAGAGTTGACTCTATCATATTGTATCTTGATTTATGATAAGACTTAGCCCAAGAACCTCTCAAAAGAATAAGTTACGCCCAATCGACAGGTATTGACACTATCACATTGTTTCTTGATTTATGAGATGTTCTATAACTCTTGCCTTAGAAGCAAGGGTTTGCAACACAATTTAATTCATGAAAAATAGACTTCAACCATAAATAAAAATATGAAGAAACAACAATTTTTATTGATAAATGATATGGGTACAAATTTGTTTCTCTCTTGATTTTCTCCATAATTCGAGGGTCGTCAGTAGCGTATTTCCCAAACGTAGACATAGTTGGATTTAATATGAATTTTTCCATAATTCGAGGGTTGTTAGTGGAGTATTTCTCGAACGTTGAAATGTATGAATTTGATCTCTATGGAAGGAGTATTTGTGGATCTTCTTGATGTATTTAATTATCAAGAATAGAGGATTTTGATCCTTTTGTGATATTCCATGAGTTTATGGAATTATCTAGAGATATTTGATTTCCTTATGAATATCTCATCAATTTGTAGATCTTGGAGATCGCCTCTTTAAAGGGATATTTTCCCCTTTTATATAGACATAATTTATGGCTTAGGTAGAGTAGCCACCAAGCTAGATTTAGGGTAAAGTAGCCCCCAAGAACTCTAACAAAAATTGAACTCTTTTTGTAGAGTCCACAAAACTTCAATGTCTACAGCAAAACTTAACTCAAGGATTTTAAAACAACAAGTTATGCTCCATATGCAAAATTTGACACTACCATATTATGTCTTGATTTGTGAGTTGTTCTATAATTTTTTGCATTAGAGGCAAGACTTATCACATAGGACTTTCTAACAACAAGTCATGCTCTTAAATTTGCTTCGATGTCAAAAAAAGAAGATTCTTTGCAGATTATCCAATTTTTTATTTATTAGCAAAATATAATAGAAGTTGAGAAAAAGGAAAAAAGAGAACAAACAAAATAGAGAAACCAAAAAAAGAGATTGTGAAAAAAAGAAAAAAAGCCAAGAAAAAAAATAAGAGTTAAGAAAAAAGAGAAGAATAAATAACCAAAAAATAGTTTAAAAAAGATTGAGAAAAACAAACGTGAGAAGAAAAATCTAAAAATAAAGTTTGAGAAAAATAAAAAATAAAAAATGAGAAATGATTAAAAAAAATTAAAGAATGAGACCAATGAATTAAAAAAAAAAAAGAGAAATGAAGAAATAAATAATGTTTGAGAAAACAAAATAAAAGTTGGGACAAATGAATTAAATAAAAAAATAAAAGTTAAGGTAAAAAAATAAAAATAGAAGTTTAGAGATAAATGAGAATGAAAAGTTTAAAAATATTTGAGGTGTAGAGGGTCAAAAATGTACTTATACTATACATAAAAAATAAGAAAAGCTAGTCCTTAAGGACTTTTCATATGAAGGTCAAAAATTCAAACCCACCCACTTTTGTGATCATGCAATGTAATTTCCTGGACAAAAAGAGCTTAAGGACAAGCCCGATAAATTGACGAACATGTAACAAACTATTTCCAAATATCAAGGATTGAAAATAAAAAAAGAAAAAATATCCTTTGTTTTCTTTCTCCATTTACCTTACGCGTAACTAACTAACTAACTATGGTATATATGTCACGAACCGAGGCTATCCCCTAGTCGGGACAATGATGCTTACGGTCACAAGTGACCACAAGCTAATCCATGGGCTGGTACCTGCTGTGGGTACTGAATAAAGTAAACAAAATACACATGTGCAGAAGTAAACTGACAATGCCATAAGGTTTAAATACTAATAAGGTAATGTAAAACTGGATACTGAAATATGTATTAAAATGTGTCTGAATGACTAAAAACATTTGATAAAACCAACTGACTATCTAACTGATTGACTGCATGTTTGAAAGCCTCTAAACTGACTGAAGAGTTGATGGGACAGGACCCAACTAACTCCAAACTGAACTAACTGAAAGAAAATCCAGAAGATACTGAAATAACATAACAGGTTGTTGACATATGAGGACTCACCGCAACTGCTGCTGCTGATAGGATGAACTGTTTAAGAGAGGTCAGGAAACTAAGCATTCGAACCTATGATATAAGACATCATAGCGCGAAGAAAGTATGCGGTCAGTACTTTGAATGTACTGGTACATGAGATGAGGTTAGGCTGAAATACATATTGTCACACCCCTAATTTTTACCGCATTCGATCCCGCTAGGGAGTTGGTTTTAGAGAAAATGGATTTTTTCAATTAAAGTGACGTTTTGAATTGGGATTATTTTATTTACAGAGTCGCCACTTGGAATTGAGTTTGGGTGTTCCAAGTCACCTTATTGAATCCTATTCAAAAGGAAATGACTCTTTATTTTTGGTCTGTGAACTAGAAATCCGGATAAGGAATTCTGTTGACTGAGGGGAAGGTGTTAGGCACCCCTCGAGTCCTGTGGTTCTAGCACAGTCGCTTTAATGACTTACGTCTGGCTTAAATTAATCTCTTGGATACATAATATTCGTTAGCCTAATAGTGATTTCTGTCCCGCTTTTATTTATTGAGAATTTATTAAAAACTGCCTTGATGCGTGGCTTACCGATAGTAGTACTTTTTGGCCTTACCACGAGTTTTGGTATACTTCTCGTGCCTTTGTGGCATTTATGAATCGTCCCATTTTTCCAAGTTTACATAAGAACCTAATAGGTTTAGAATCTACCCAACCCGATTCAATCAACTTCAAATGGTATATTTATTTTATTATAATGAATGGTCGATAGCAGTGCTTTCCGACTTCATCGTTAATTATCACTTATATATTAAAATTTAATTTTCTTGAGATTAAGAACCTAACTCATTCTTTTACAAATTCGCTCCCTTACAAATAAATTTTCCCTCTTTCTTCTTTTATCGATGACAACGAATCTTGAATAAATTCTTAAATCATCTCACTCAACTTCACATTAAATTGATTAGGCTAAAAAAAAATTAATACTAAACGGAACAATATTTGAACCAACAACACATGGGCCTTTTGATTTTTGAACTAAATCTATAACTGACAACAATCTTAGTTCAAACATATCAATTAATACGAGAGATCAAGTGAGAAAATAAAATAGGAATTGAAGCTAACATTTAGTTAAGAGCTGCATTCATAACTAACTAGATAGATATAATAATATTCATTACATTAAACTAGTAAATGAAAACCCCATATAAGCATATCAATTAAAAGACGGTGAAAGAAACTCTTATTAATCATCCACGTAAATCAATTGATGACAAAATGAAATAAACCCAGCTTGAGAAAGCATGCTTCACGATAATTTCAAAACTTATACAATTTAATAATCTCAACGGGAATGATATCAAGGTGTAAAACAATTTATCTTGACAATTCTAACATATAAGAACGTAAGCAATAACATAGTATATACATGTATAAGGAATAAATAACAAAACTTTTGTGTCAAATCTCTTTTGCAATAAAATTTTTTAGCCAAAGTATATGACAGAAGTTGTTTGGAATCAATGGACAAAGACTGAAATTTTACAAGCAAACGTTTCCCCTTTTCCTTGTAAACTCTCCCAAAATTTCATTCTTTGTTACTCTCATATTGTGTTATCGATATATGGCCTAAAAAAAGAACTTTCACATAAGTTTTGCATGAATGCATGCATGTATACGATACTTGAATCTTAAATCACTATTTCGTCATTAGATAATCAGGATGCTAAATATGGTTTTGGAACAAACCACCTATTTATCATGCTAATTCCATATAATCCATGAACCACTATTTATATTGTTTATACCCTAGTTTCATGCAATCCATTCCACTACTTATGTATTGCTACTCAAACTCGTTTAAAGTGAATACAGTAGAGAGGGAAGAATGACACTAAATCATAAAGCAAATTAAGAAACCATCTAAACACCGTAAAAACCAGGCCATGAATATAATAATATCACATCCGAAGTTTTAGATTCCAAAGAATTAAAATAAGGATTGACATTCGAATCTTCAAACTTACACGAAACCTGAGAGTATAGAACCATAATAGAATACGAACCTCTATGGTAGAAATAAATAAATTCTAGGATGCCTTTTTTGGAAACTCGAATAGGAACCAAAGTCGAACTCCAACCTATGAAACCTTTGAAAACTCTCTTTTTTTTCTTGATTCTTTGTTTTTCCCTTTGTTGTGTGTCTGTATGTGTCCTCTCTTTTCTCTTTTTTTTCTTTCTGTTTTCTCCCTTTTCCCCTCGGTTTCCAATGTTCTTTCGTGTTTTGTGTTGTGTCTGAGTGTTTTATAATAGTGTGCGTATATGTGTGTCGTGTGTTGGTGTGGAGGAAGTGGAAAATTGAGAGATAATGGGAGAGTGGTTTTAGGTTAGTGGGAGAAAGGTGATGGGGTAGTTTAGGGCTTCTTCTTTTTTTATTATTTTTTTAAAATTAATGTTTTAAATAAAAATAATAAAAGAAAAAGAAAAGAAAAAGAAAAAAATAAAATAAAAAATAAAATTTATTTAAGACTAATAAACTATAAGTAAGTTAAATAATTTATCTTAAAACATGATTACGGAATATTAATATCACTAGATTATTTATTAAAAATTAAAAGAAGAAAACAAATATGATTTAAAATTTTTCCGTTTTTTTCTTAGTAAATAAATAAATAATAATGAAAATAAAAGATTATTTAAAATGTAACTCTATTTTTGTAGTTTTCAAAACTTTTAAACAAACCTTGTAAAATAAGATAAACTAAAAATATCTAATTTAGGCCTAAAAAACTAAAAATAAATTGAACACCAAAATGACATAAAAATGTTAGATTTGGTAAAAAATTAGGTGTTTACACATATGTTCATGTGCATGAAATACTGACTGGCTGAATAGCATGAGATAATGATTGACTGAATAACATCAGAAAACTGATGCATAATATGCTCAAAAGAAGTAAAATCTAAGAATGCATGACCAAGCATATAACATGATACTGAAATAGTCTGTAAATTGAAATACTGAAATCTGATAACTGAATAACTGATGTACTGTATGCTATAGTCAAGAAAATCTGAACTGAGTATATACTGAATACTGTACTAAGACTGTGGTAGGTATTATGTAATCGACATGCCCCAATATGACCTAATCAGGGTCCAAACTGTAACACCAGTTGGAAGGGTGTCAATACTGTGCCATGGGTACAAACATATGGTTGTGTCGATCTACCCAACTGGTGTCCTGAAAGAATAGGGAGTCAGTCCCAAACTGGCGGGTGACCCTTAAGAAAATGTCAGTCCTAAACTGGCGGGTGACATCTTAGAGAATGTCAGTCCTAAACTGGCGGGTGACATCTCATAATCCTACGCTGGCTACGTAGTTCTGGATCTTAGAGATTGCTTCTAAGGACCCAGTCCTAGGTGATGGGTGATCCCCCATCCCTAGGTTTGCTCGGTGCTAAATCCAACTCCCAACTGAACTGACACTGATTACTGGACTGAGCTAAGTTTAACTGGGCCTTACAACTGATCATGGTAACTAACTTGATGACAATGCTCATGGTTTATCTAAAACCTTTTAGAAATACTGAAACTATGGAAACAACTAAGTATCGAGCATTTATAACCCCAACACTGAATGTAAATAACAACAAAGGCATGTAAAAGCTTCGAAAAAACATAACGGGGAATCATTCTACAAAATCATACTCTTTGGAATTTTATCAAACACATAGAGATTAAGACTTTAACATGGGGATGCTTTTAAACATGATGAGATAGCATGATTACATGACAAAAACCATAAATTAAGGGTTTATCCTAAATTGTATGAACATGACATGGAATCTTTAACATCCAAAACATACTATAATCCATTACATTTGAAGACAATTGTAATCTTAACTTGAAATCAAAATAACAAGTAATTCATGGAGATAACTCATTTAAAACATGGAAAACTCATAATTTAACATTTAAAAAGGGATTCTTGGACTCCATGGTGAAAGAAAACTATGGATGAACATCACACAAAACTTTAATCCTTAAGCTTGAAAGGGAAACACAATCTTGAAAGCTTTCTTAAAGTTCTTGGATTGGGAGAATTTGATGTTCTTAGGAGAGGGTTAGGGTTGCTTTGATAGAAAATTGGAGAAGAATGGGCAAATATCACCCAAATTGCTGATATAAGTCGGGTTATGACGACATGGATTAAGGGAAAAAATTGTTACTGCCATTCAGACATTTAAATTCATAACTGGAATGCATTTTGGAGGAGCACCATGACACGCCAAAGGCCTCATCACTAATCCCACCGCGATATGCCACTATAGCGGTGAGGTGCTGGAAATGAAATCCAAACGCGACCTAATCCTCGTCCAAAAAATTTGAAACTTCCCCGAGACGTGCTCCTTACACCCATGAACATGAATTAACTCAAACACCAACACCTCAGGGTCGAGAAAACCAATTTAAAAAATCCTCAAAGTTAAGAGAAAAAAATATGACTAAGTCCCCAATACTTAGTGAAATTTTTAGGTTTTAAGCCTCTTATGCAAGTACAATGAGCTAAACTGAGCTAAGAAAAGTGCGGGGTATTATAATATTTCCCCCTTGAGAACATTCGTCCTCGAATAAGACTGATTAAGCTGATAATCCTGAGGAACTAAGATTACATACTAAACAAGCATAACTAAAAACATGATTACATGACTGAGCCTGAAACATAATACCTGACCGAACTAAATTCGTGAATGCATGTAAAGAAATGAGAATGATTATATAGATATGACTGAGAATGGAAAAGAGTCAATTTAAGAAAAACTGTTGCCTTACGCAGGTCCTAAATTTGCGGAGAAAAGATGAGGGTACTTGGTATGCATATCTTCTTCTACTTCCCAAGTGGCTCCCTCAACGGACTGATTCCGCCAAAGAACTTTGACCAAGGAAACTTCTTTGTTCCTTAATCTACGAATCTGATGATCAAGGATCTCAACTGGGATTTCTTCATAAGAGAGTCTATCCTGAACATCTATTCTCTCTAAAGGAACTACAACCGCTGGATCACCAATACACTTCTTTAACAAAGAGACAAAAAATATTGAATGCATTGATGCCAAATCTACAGGCAACTCAATCTCATAAGCTACCTTTCCAAAATGACTCAAAATTCTGTAATACCCAACATATTGGCGACTAAGCTTTCCCTTCTTTCCAAATCTTTTCACTCCCTTCATGGCCAAGATTTTCAAATATACCAAATCCCCAACTTCAAACTCAAGATATCTTCTCCTCACATCTGCATAAGATTTTTGACGGTTTTGGGTTGTCTTAAGCCTCTCCCTAATTAACTAAACTTTCTCCATCGCATCAAATACTGAATTTGGCCCTACCAAAGTAGCCTCACCTACCTCAAACCAACCGATAGGAGATCTACATCTCCTCTCATAGAGAGCCTCAAATG
Organism: Capsicum pubescens; assembly: GCA_030864215.1. Taxonomy (NCBI): domain Eukaryota; kingdom Viridiplantae; phylum Streptophyta; class Magnoliopsida; order Solanales; family Solanaceae; genus Capsicum; species Capsicum pubescens. The sequence goes on along the minus strand of CM061544.1, from coordinate 83,022,441 downwards.
GAGCCATCTTAATACTGGAGCGATAAATTTTATTGTAAGCAAACTTAATCAAAGGTAAATGATCATCCCAACTACCCTTGAAATCAAGAACACACGCCCTCAACATATCCTTTAGGGTCTGAATCGACCTCTCTACTTGACCATCTATCTGAGGATGAAAAATTGTACTGAGATGAACTTGGGTACCAAGACCCTTCTGAAAAGCTTTCCAAAAGTGAGAGGTAAACTGAGTACCTCTATCTGAAATAATATACAACGGGACTCCATGCAACCTAACCAACTCTCTAATATAAAGCTTGGTGTAGTCCCCGGTTTAATATAAAGTATGAACTGGCAAAAAATGGGTTCATTTGGTTATTCTGTCTACAATGACCTATATCGAATTATGCTGACGACGCATATGAGACAAACCCATCACAAAATCCATGTTCACCTCTTCCCACTTCCAAGTAAGAATGCTGAACTCCTACATTATACTACTAGGCCTATGGTGTTTAACTTTAACCTACTGATAATTGGAACACTTAGCTACAAACTCTGCAATATCACTCTTCATACCACTCCACCAATAGATTTCCCGCAAATCATAGTATATCTCAGTGGATCCTAGGTGAATAGAATAACGCGCACCATACGTTTCGGCTAAAATCCACTGTCTTAAACCATTAACACACGACACACACAACCTACCCTGACAACATAACACACCATCTCCCCCTTGGGAGAAAATCTCTACTTTCTAATCTCTAACTGATTCCTTCTACTTAACCAAACTGGAATCCTTATCTTTCTTCTTCTTCACTTCGACAACCAAAGAAGATTTTGAACTATTCTGAACCCGTACACTACCTTCAACTGAATCAACCAACCGAACACCTAATCTAGAAAAATGATGAACCCCCTGAACTAACCTCTTCTTATTATTATCAACATGAGCAATACTACCCATAGACTATATATTAAGGGCGCCTGCCACTACATTGGCCTTGCCTGGATGATATAATACACTCATATCGTAGTCCTTAAACAACTCTAACCACCTTCTCTGACAAAGATTTAAATCTTTTTGTGAAAATATATACTGTAAAATTTTATGATTCGTGAACACATCAACATAAACTCCATAAAGATAATGCCTATAAATTTTTAAAGAAAATACAACAGCTACTAACTCAAGATCATGGGTAGGGTAATTCTTTTCATGGGGTTTAAGCTGTCTAGAGGAATAGGATATTACCTTACCTCTTTGTATCAACACAACCAAGGACAACTCTAGAAGCATCACAGTAAACAACAAACTCATCTGAACCATCTGGCAAGGTAAAAAATAGGGTTGAGGTGAGCCGAATCTTCAACTCCTGAAAACTCTTTTCACAAGAATTTGACCACTGAAACTTGACTTTTTTCTGAGTTAATCAAGACATGGGGGATGCAACAGACAAAAACCTTTCAACAAACCACCTGTAATAACAGCTAAACCCAAGAAACTCTTGATATCTATGGAGAGATAGGTCTGAGCTAGTTTCTCACTGCTTCAGTCTATGAGGGTCAACTCTAATGCCATCACCAAAAATAATATCGACAAGAAAAACTATTGATCTTATCCAAAAATCGCACTTACTGAATTTGGTGAACAACTGATGGTCTCTAAGAGTCTACATTATAATTCTGAGATGGTCTGCATGGTCATTTTCACTATGGGAATAGATGAGAATATCATCAATAAAGATTATGACGAACATATCCAAGTATTATTTGAACACTCTGTTCATCAAGTCCATGAAAGCTGCTGGGGCATTCGTTAGTCAAAAAAATATAACTAGAAATTCAAAGTGACCATGCTGAGTTCTGAAAGCTATTTTTAGAATGTCACATTCTCTGACTCTGAGTTGATGATAGTTGAATCTGAGGTCTATCTTAGAGAAATAACTGGCACCCTGAAGTTTGTCGAACAAGTCATAATTATTGGGGAGTGGATATTTATTCTTGATTATGACTTTGTTCAACTGACGATAATCGATACACATTCTGAAAGAACCATCTTTTTTACACACAAAAAGGACTGGAGCGCCCCATGTTGAAATAATGGGCCTGATGAATCCCTTATATAAGAGATCTTTTAACTGCTCTTTTAACTCTTTTAGCTCAGTTGGAGCCATTTTGTAGGGTGGAATAGAGATAGGCTGGGTATCTGGAAGGAGATTTATTCCGAAGTCAATTTTCCTTTTGGGAGAAATTTTGGGAAGATCTTCAGGGAATACATCTGGAAATTCCCTTACTACTGAAATTGACCCGAGACTTGGAGTCTCAGAACTAGAGTCTTTGACTTGAACAAAATGGTAAACATAACCCTTCGAAATCATTTTTCTTTCCTTAAGATATGAAACAATCTGACCCCTAAGAACTGAAGTACTACTCCTCCATTCAATAACTGGTTCGTTAGGAAACTAAAACTGAACAACTCTATTTCTGCAAGAAACCGAGGTAAAACATGAGTGGAGCTAATCCATACCTAGAATAACATCAAAATCAGTCATCTCTAACTCTACAAGGTCAACTGAGGTGACTTTCTAGGATATTGTTAGCGGAAAGTTCCTATATACCTGCCTGACTACAATGGAGACACCTACTGAAGTAGATATTGAGAAAGGTTCTACTAAAGGTTCGAGACTGATATCAAAATTAACAGCTATATAGGGGGTTACAAAGGAGAGCGAAGATCCAAGGTCTATCAAAGCATAAAAATGAATATGAAACACTTGTAACACACCAATAACTACATCAGAAGAACTTTCCTGATCCTATCAGAACTGAAGTGCATAAAGCCTGTTCTTACGTTGTCCACTGGTGGCACTAGAAGTAGCGCTCTCCTGAGTCGAGCGACCTGCTGGAGCTGATGACAGATTGGACTAGCCCTGTTGGCACAAATCCTTTCCTCTCTGAGCAACTACTAGACATTTTCTGAACCTGTGGCCTGACTTGCCACATCCAAAACACATATCACTACCAACCTTGCACACACCCTGATGATTTTTTCCACACTTCTGGCAAAGAGGATTAGTATGAATACTGTTCACACTACCCTGGGACTTAGAGACTGGCACCCTATCCCAATTGTTAATCCAGAACTTTGGCACTGGCGCACTAGCTGAAGATAGAGATGGGGCTGAAAACTTCTGATGGAACTGAGAACGGTTACCTCCCTTTGACCAGGGCTGAGAAAAATTAAAGCTACCTATTCTGGTCCTCTTATTTTTTCTCTCTTTCTCCTTAAGATTCTCTGCTGAGCATGGACCATCAGCCTAGATATGTCCATATCTTTAATCAACATAGCAGTTCTACCTTTCTTGACCACACTATCAGCTACACCAGAGACAAATTTACTCATTCTAGATCTATTATCAGCCACCATCGAAGGAGCATACCTCGCCAACTAAGTAAACTTAAGCAAGTATTCCTTCACACTCATATTACCCTACTTCAAATTAATAAAATCCAATACCTTAGATTCCCTCAATGCTAAAGGAAAGAACCTACTAAAAAGGTTGTGGCAAAATCCTCCCACTCTACAGGCCCAACCTCGGCACCCCTACCCTCCTTTCACTGCTTAAACCGGGTCTGAGCTACATCCTCCAACTGGTAAGCAGCCAAATCTGCACTCTCACTTGAGGTGACAACCATAATATCAGTCACCTTCTGAACCATAACAAGAAATTCTTATGGATCCTCATCAGACTTAGATCCCAAAAATAAAGGAGGGTTCATTCAGGTAAAGTCCCGAATCCTAGCTGCAGCTGTGTTAGAGACTTTGTTGGATGGGGTAGAAACCTGCTAATTATTTTGAGCAGATACTGAGTGGGCTAAAATAGTGAATGCATCTCTGAACTCGGTGTGAGAGGCATGCTCATTTAGGGGATATTCCTGAACGAACGGAGGTGCAGGCTGATTTCCTTTTCTTCTTCCGTTATTCTTTCTGGGAGACATTTTCTATAACAGAATACAGGATGGATTAGAAAGAGAGGTCATGCTCACTCGCACGACATGAATACTGAAAGAAAAGAAACTTTTCCTAAAATGTATTGCAGCCTCTTGCCCATAAGTGTGGCGTGCTTCACACTCATGCACAAGACTATACTCAATGTGGCTTTCAGAATCCTAGGACATTATAAAAACATTAGGATCTGATACCAAGTTTATCACAACCCGAGGCTACCTCCTAGTCACGACAACGGTGCTTACAATCGCAAGTGACCATAAGCTAACCCATGAGCTGATACCTACTGTGGGTACGGAATAAAGTAAACAAAATACTCATGTGCGGAAGTAAACTAGCACAGGCATAAGGTTTAAATACTAATAAGATAATATAAACTGGATACTGAAATACGTATCAAAACGTGTTTGAATGATTGAAAACATCTGATAACACCGACTGGCTATCTAACTGATTGACTGCATGTCTGAAAGCCTTTAAACTAAAGAGTTGATGGGACAGGCCCCAACTAACTCCAAACTGAACTAACTAATGGGAAATACGGAAAATACTGACTACTTCTAACACTTACTTTAGGATGAATAAACCAAGTAATAATGCTATATTATATCATTTTGAACTAAAGTAACTAAAAACAATATTTGGATATGAAAACACTAAAAAATCTGGAAACTTCAACTGACAGTCTGACAAGCCTCTACTTACTTAGAACTAGAGAGTCATTGGGACAAACCCCCAACTGACTCGTACTGAAATGGAAAGGAATAAACCAAATACTACAAAGGCTGAAATCAGGAAAATAGGTCCTCGAACCATGAGGACTCACCAACAGCGAAGATGTAGATAGAGGTACTCGGAGATCACTGTTGATGCTGAGACTGAGCACCTGAATCTATATTATGAGATAATGTAGCACACAGACGTATATGTGGATCAGTACTTTGAGGATGTACTGAGTATATGGGGGTGTATGCATTAAGTAAACAATATCACTACTCTTTATGAAGCCATGCATGCAAATATGAATGACTCACAAAGCTTGCCCCCTTGGACGCTGATTTTAAAAGCTGAAAAACTGGGCATCAACACGATTGGCGACGTGGCGTATCGATGGCATCGACGCGATACTGACACATCGTTATGGGCAATGGGCGTCGCTATAATCGCGCCAAGCCTCATTACTTTTGACTGACAGTTCCTACAATAAAATTGACCAACGCGATGGGTGACGCGGTGCGCCAAGATTGCGTTGGTCCACTATTTTGGGACACCAAACATGGTCTAAACGTGGTCCAAAAATTTCAAAAAAATTTGGAAACACCTATTGACTTCCCTAATAATGAATTAGCTAAAATATCAACTATCGAAGGCCGGGAAGGTTGGTAATAAAATCCTCAAAGTTTTGTGGCTCTAGAAATGACTAAGTCCCAACACTTAGCTAGATTTTCTAAGTCTGGGAACTCTATGGGCATCATTTAAGCGATTTAGACGACGAGGATTTTGCGGGGTCTTACAATATCTCCCCCTAGGTAATATTCGTCCTCAAATATCACTAGTTAGGCTAAGAATACAGAGAAAACTGAAGACGTATAGATGAAGTAATTTACTAAATTAACTCTACATCGTCATAAACTTTGAGTACTTCAGAGAATAAATGGAGTCATAATGAAAATAGCTATATAGCTGAATCTTTGGTTAAAGAGGAGCTGAATTAAGAAAGAATAGTACTTTCAGCTTGATCTGAACTTGTGGAGAAGAGATGGGGGTACTTGGCTCACATATCTGCTTCTGCTTCCCAAGTAGCACCCTCAACTGGCTGGTTTTTCCACAAAACTTTGACCAAAGGAACTTCTTTGTTCCTTAGTCTACGAATCTGATTATCTAAGATCTCCACTGGAATCTCTTTATATGAAAGACTGTTCTGAATGTCTGAGCTCTCTGAAGGATCTACTACAATAAAATCACCAATGTGCTTCTTAAGCATGGAGACGTGAAAGACAGGATGAACAGATGATAAATCTGTGGGCAACTCTACCTCATAAGCTACTTTCCCAACACGACTTAGAATTCTATAGGGGCCAACATAACGAGAAATAAGCTTTCCCTTCTTGCCAAATCTCTTCACCCCTTTCATGGGTGAAATCTTCAAATACACTAAATCACCTACCTTAGACTCAAGGTCACTTCTCCTCTCATCTGCATATGACTTCTGATGACTCTGAGTTGTCTTCAATCTCTCTAATCATCTTGACTTTCTCCATAGCCTTAAACAATGCATCAGGTCCAATCGCCTCACCCACTTCAAACCAACCTATGGGTGATCTACATCTCCTTCCATATAGAGCCTCAAATGGGGCCACCTGAATACTAGAATGGTTACTATTGTTATACACAAATTCAATTAATGGCAAATGCTCATCCCAACTTTCTTTAAAATCAAGGGCATATGCCCTCATCATATCTTTCAGAGTCTGGATGGTCCTCGAAGCCTGACAATCTGTATGCGGATGAAAAGCGGAACTAAGATGTATTTGGGTACCAAGATCCTTTTGAAAAGCTCTCCAAAATTGGGAAGTAAACTAAGTACCCCTAACTGAGATGATAGACAAGGGAACTCTATGTAATCTGACTAAGTCTCGAATATACAACTTAGCATAATCCTCAGTTGTATAAGATGTATGCATTGGCAGGAAATGTGCTGACTTAGTCAACCTATCTACAACAACCCAAATAGAATCATGATGATGATGCAAAAGGAGTAAACCATTCACGAAATCCATATTCACCTCTTCCCACTTCCAAGTGGGTATACCATACTCTTGCATTGCACCGCCAGTTCTTTGGTGCTCTACCTTAACTTTTTGACAAGTTGTACACTTCACCACAAAATCTTCTATATCCTTCTTCATGCCACTCCACCAATAGATTTCCCACAAGTTGCGGTATATCTTGGTAGAGCTGGGATGAATAGAATATCGCGCGCCATACGCTTTAGCCATAATTCTCTACCTCAAATCACCAACACAAAGAACACACAATCTACCCTAAAACATCAACACACCATCTCTTCCTTGGGAGAAAACCTCTACCTTTTGGTCCTTAACTGACTCTTTCAGTTTGACCAAACTAGGATCCGTGTCTTACTTCTCCTTCACTTCCAAAACTAAGGAGGCTTCGGAACTACTCTAAACCCACACATTACCTTCAGTTGAATCAAATAACCTAACACCCTATCTAGAAAAACGATGAACTTCATAAGCGAATTATTTCTTATCCTTCTCTACATGAGCCACACTGCCCATACATAACCCACTAAGGGAGTCTGCCACTACATTGGCCTTACCAAGATGATATAACACATTCATATCATAATATTTTAGCAACTTTAACCATCTTCTCTATCTAAGATTCAAATCCCTCTGAGTAAATATATACTGCAGGATTTTATGATCAGTAAATGCATTAACATGAACACCATAAAGATAGTGTCTCCAGATTTTCAAAGCAAAAACCACACAGCTAATTCAAGATCATGGGTTGGGCAATTCTTTTCATGCGGTTTCAACTGCCTAGAGGCATAGGCTCTAACCTTACCTTTCTGCATCAATACACAACCCAGGGAAACTCTAGAGGCATTACAATACACCATAAAACCATTTGTACCATCGACCAAAGTTAATACAGGGGCTGAAGTGAGTTGAGTCTTCAACTCCTGAAAAATCTTCTCACTGGAATCTGACCACAGGAACTGAACTTTCTTTTGGGTCAATCGGGTCATGAGAGGCGTAATAGAAGACAAACCTTTGACAAAACGGCGGTAATATCCAGCTAGAACCAAGAAACTCCTAATGTCTGACGGAAAGATAGGTCTAGGCTAATTTCTTACAACTTCTATCTTTTGGGGATCAACTCTAATACCTTTGGCTGAAATAATATGTCCCAGAAAAGCTAATGACCTTAGACAAAACTCACACTTGCTGAATTTGGCGAACAATTGATGATCTCTAAGAGTCTGCAGGACAATTCTAAGATGGTTTGCATGGTCATCTTCACTACAGGAGGACACAAGAATATCGTCTATGAATACTATGACTAACATAGCTAGATACTGTTTGAACACTCAATTCATGAGGTCCATGAAAGCTGCTGGAGCATTGATTAGCCTGAAAGACATGACTAGAAACTCAAAATGACCATAGCGGCTTCGGAAGGCAGTATTTGGAATATCACACTCTCTTACTTTAAGATGATAATAGCCGAATCTAAGGTCTATGTTTGAGAAATAAGTTACACCATCCAATTGATCAAACAGGTCATCAATTCTATGAAGAGGGTACTTATTCTTGATTGTGACCTTATTAATCTGACGATAGTCAATACACATACGCAAAGAACCTTCTTTCTTTTGCACGAACAGGATGGGTGCACCCTACGGAGAAACATTGGGCCTTATAAAACCTTTGTCTAGAATATATTTGAGTTGCTCTTTAAACTCCTTAAGTTTTGTGGGTGTCATATGGTATGGAGGGATAGAAATAGGCTGTGTATCAGGAAGAAGGTCAATCCCAAACTCTATCTCTCTATCGGGAGGTACCCCTGGGAGATCTTTTGAAAAAACATCAGGAAACTCATTAACTATGTTGACTGACTGAATAGTTGGAGTCTCAAACTTAGTGTCTTTAACTCAAACTAGATGATAGATGCAACTTTTGTATATCAACTTTCTGGCTTTAAGATAGGATATAAAATGACTCTTGGGAGATACAGAATTTTTGAACCACTCAAAAACTGGCTTATCTGGGAATTGAAACTTAACCAAATGGGTACGACAGTCTATAGATATATAATAGGAATGAAGCTAATCCATACCCAGAATAAGATCAAAATCGACCATATCAAATCAGCGAATATGACCTTATGAAGAATAATAATAGGATATTTTTTATAAACTTACTTAGCAATAACTGGCTTACTTACTGGGGTTGAAACAAGGATAGACTCAGGGATCTTTTAGGGAATTATCTTAAAATTCATAGCAACTAATGGGGTCACATAAGAGAAACTTGACCCAGGGTCCAACAACACATAAACATCAAAGTGAAAGACACGGAGCATACCAGTAACAATATCTGGAGAATCCTCTTATTCCTGACGGGATGGCAAGGCATAGAATCGATTTTGCTGCTGACCGCCAGCTGTGCTGGATGAAGCCCCCTGAGGAGGGGCTGGACGGGCTAAAGGAGTTGGTGCACTGGTAGCCTGAGTCTGGTATCGAACATCTCTGTTACCCTGTCTAGTATGCAGACACTCTCTAAGTCTGTGGCCCAACTTGCCACGACCAAAACAACCCCTCTTTTCGGCCAAACACTCGCTGGGATGGGTTCTGCCATACTTAGTACATGGGGGATATCTGGACCTGTTACTCACACTGTTCTGGGATCTAGACATAGAAGACTTATTTTTCTGCTCCTTCCTGTTTTTAGGTGTGGGAGAACTAGCTGATAAAGGTTCTGGCATAAACGAACGACTCTGAAACTACAGATGGTTCCCTTCATGGGATCTAGTCTAACCATACTTATGCTGCTTTGATCTATCCCTCTTGTTTCCTCTTACTCTATCTCTTTTTTATCTTATCTAGCTTAATCTGCTGAGTATGTATCATCAGTCTGGAAAGATCCATGTCTCTATTGAGCATAGTTGTCCTACACTCCTTAACTAGCAATCCAGACACACCGGTCACAAACTTACTCATACTGGTTCTAGGGTCAGCCATCAAAGCAGGAGCATATTGGGATAACTGGTTGAACTTTAGGCAATACGCCTTTACCTTCATAAAGCCTTGCCTCAGGTTCATGAATTCCTCTTTCTTCGCTTCCCTCATCTCAAGTGGGAAGAACTTATCTAGGAACGTATCCCAAAATACCTGCCAAGTCATAGGAGCTGCATTCTCGCCTCTAATCTTCCTCCATATCACAACCTAATCATATACAACATCTTTCAACATATAAGATGCCAATTCTACACTCTCTTCCTCAGAAAAATGCAGAACTTGGGTGATCTTCTTCACCTCATCAAGATACAACTGTGGGTCCTCACCTGCCTTCGACCCATAGAACTCTTGCGAATTCATTCTCATAAAATCTCGAATCCCGGTTACATCTAAATCACCTCCTTGCTGATATAGGACTGCATCCTGGTTATTTTCCTGAATATTTTCGGTGACCGCCTAGGCTAATGCCTGAAAAGATGCCTGGAACTCAGCATGAGACACATTCTCATTCAGAGGATCAACAGGCTGAGGTTGCTGGTTATCATTCCTACGGGCATTAGCTCTTCGGGGAGGAATTTTCTGTCATAAAAAAGCATGAATTAATAGCAGAGAGAGATAACTGTAAGCACGACAAATTATGAAAGAAAGAGATAACTTTTCCTAAAACGTCTTGTAGCCTCTTTCTCATAGATGTGGCGCGCTACACATCGATGATCAAGACTCTACGTAACACGGCTTGTCGAACTCCCTAGGACTCTTTAAATCTTAGGCTCTGATACCAAGTTTGTAACGCCTCAAAATCTCATCCCGAAGTGTCACACGGTGCTTAAGGCTACAAGTAGCCCTAAGTTAACCCTTTGATCCTGCTACTACTTCTAACACTTACTTAAGGATGAATGAACCAAGAAATAATGCTATATTATATCATTCTGAACTGAAGTAACTGAAAAATAATAGCTGGATAGGAAAACACTGAAAAATCTGGAAACTTCAACAGACAGTCCGACAAGCCTCTACTTACTAAGAACTAGAGAGTCATTGGGACAAACCCCCAACTGACTCGTACTGAAATAGAAAGGAATAAACCAAATACTACAAAGGCTGAAATCAGGAAAATAGGTCCTCGAACCATGAGGACTCACCAACAACGAAGATGTAGATAGAGGTACTCGGAGATGACTGTCGCTGCTAAGACTGAGCACCTGAACCTACATTATGAGACAATGTAGCACACAAACATATATGTGGATTAGTACTTTGAGGATGTACTGAGTTTATGGGGGTGTATGCATTAAGTAAACAATATCATTACTCTTTATGAAGCCATGCATGCAAATATGAATGACTCACAAAGCTTGAATAAGTCCGAAATATAAATCTCATAAATCATGAACAATGAAACATGTAATATAAATCTCATGAGTCATTATGCTTAGTTCTAAAATCTATAGTCTCCTCTTATTCTCAAAGCTTGTAAACCAAAAAAGAATCTTAAAATAATAACTTTCAAACTTATACTTTTATCTTAAGAAAAATAAAGAACTTCTTTTGAAACTTTAGGAATTCAAAGACTTATGATAATGGAACTTTGGGACTCTTTGGGGACTTGGGATTTTCTTCTAACCGACATAAACCATGTGATCTTACATGGATTCCAACGTCTTGCCCATGTTGGGGAGAGTTGTTCTACCCTTGCCATCGGAATAGAACCTTAACTTTAGTGATCACTATCTTAACCCACTTGGGGTAAATTATCATCCTACGGTGGCTCGTAGTTCTGGGGCATGAAACCTTGGAATCAAGCCCAACTCGGTGCTAAATACTACTCCCATCTTAGGCTCAAAACTTTTAGAAAATCTACCTTAAAATAGTACACTAATGTATAATGAAAGCCAACAATTATGCTTTTCTTTGCTTCAAATCATAAACAATGTGGATTCCTATCTTAGCTTAGGGTCAAAAACAATCTTTCTTTAAGAATCAATGTACTTGCTTATTAAATCATGCTAAGAAAACATAGCCTTCAAGAAACATCACAACTCATACTTGACTTAAAGCATCAACATATACTCAAATGATCTAAATTTCATAATAAGGTTTAATTCTTGACTTCAACTTTGGAAACACTTAAAAAAATACCAATTTTCAATGGGGAAATACAATTCACAACATAAATCCTCAATCCAAGGCATAACTAATTGAGATAACATACAATTCAAGACTTGAACAATTTCTAAATTCATAAACTCAAAATAGAGTAAATTGGATATAAACTCACTTGTAAAAACATAAAATTCTTTAATAAAATCAAAGCTTTGGGCACAGGAAGGGAAGCAGTGTTCTTATTCAAACCCCGCATACCTTAGATTATGGACTTTGAATGAACTCTCGCTTTTGTGACTCTATTCGCGACTTTGAATGGATATTCTTGATGCCCTTGGTCTGGGGATTCCGATTCTTGAAGAAATTTTGAAAAGTGACGGTTAAGTCTTGAGTTCTCTTGAACTTTGGGTTAAAACCCTAAAAAGTATTCTTGGTGAATTTTAGAGAAGAAGGCTATATTTTGGTATTTGGGGACCTTAATCCCGTGTTATGTTTGATAGAGGGTGATGGAAAAAAGACTAAATTTCCCCCTTGGATACGGATTTTAAAAGCTGAAAAACTAGGCATCGACGCAATTGGCGACGCGGCACGTCGATGGCATCGACGCGATACCGATGCATCGCGCCATAATTGCGCCAAGCCTCGATACTTTTGACTGACAGTTCCTGCAACAAAATTGAAAAACGTGATGGGTGACGCGGTGCGGCAAGATCGCGTTGGTCTATTATTTTAGGACACCAAACATGGTTCGAAAATTTCGAAAGTTGTACGGAAACACCTATTGACTTCCCTAATCAAGAATTAGCTAAAATATCAACTATCGAAGGCTAGGAAGGCTGGTAATAAAATTCTCAAAGTTTCGAGGCTCTAGAAATGACTAAGTCCCAACACTTAGCTAGATTTTCTAAGTCTAGGAACACTTTGGGCATCGTTTAAGGGATTTAGATGACGAGGATTTTGCGGGGTCTTACAACTCAATCCTTACCCAAAAAATCCAAAACTTCCCCGAGACATGCTCCTTACACCCCAGAACATAAATTAACTCAAACACAAATACCTCGGGGTCAGGAAAACCAATTTAAAAAATCCTCAAAGTTAAGAGGCCAAAAAAATGACTAAGTCCCCAACACTTAGTGAAATTTTCAGATTCTAAGCCTCTTATGCAATCACTATGAGCTGAACTGCGCTAAGAAAAGTATGGGGTATTACAATATCTCCCTCTTGGGAACATTCGTCCTCGAATGAGACTAATTAAGGTAAAAATACTGAGGAATTGAGATTATATACTAAACATGCATAATTGAAAACATGATTACATGACTGAGCCTGAAACATAATACCTGACCGAACTGAATTCGTGAATGCATCAAAGACATGAGAATGATTATATAGCTGGGACTGAGAATGCAAAAGAGTTAATTTAAGAAAAACTGTTACCTTAAACTGAGTTTGAATTTGTGGAATAAAGATGAGGGTACTTGGTACGCATATCTACTTCTTCTTCCCAAGTGGCTCCCTCAACGGACTGATTTCGCCAAAGAACTTTGACCAAGGGAACCTCTTTGTTCCTTAATCTATGAATCTGACGATCAAGGATTTCGACTGGGATTTCTTCATAAGAGAGGCTATCCTGAACATCTGTGCTCTATAAAGGAACTACAACCGCTGGATCACCAATACACTTCTTTAACAAAGAGACAAAGAACACTGGATGCATTGATGCCAAATATGCAGGCAACTCAAGATCATAAGCTACCTTTCCAAAACGACTCAAAATTTTGTAAGGGCCAACATATCAGGGGCTAAGCTTCCCCTTCTTTCTAAATCTTTTCATTCTCTTCATGGGCGAGATTTTTAAATACACCAAATCCCCAACTTCAAACTCAAGATCTTTTCTCCTCACATCCGCATAAGATTTCTGATGGCTTTCGGCCATCTTAAGCCCTTTCCTGATTAACAAAAATTTCTCTATTGCATCAAACACTGAATTTGGCCCTACCAAAGCAGCCTCACCTACCTGAAACCAACCGATAAAAAATCTAAATCTCCTCTCATAGAGAACCTCAAATGGAGCCATCTAAATACTGGAGTGATAACTGTTATTGTAGCCAAACTCGATCAAAGATAAGTGATTATCCCAACTACCTTTGAAATCATGAGCACACACCCTCAACATATCTTCTAGGGTCTAAATGGTCCTTTCTGCCTGACCATCTGTCTTATGATGAAAAGTTGTACTGAGATGAACTTGGGTACCAAGACCCTTCTGAAAAGCTTTTCAAAATTGAGAGGTAAAGTGAGTACCTCTATCTGAAATAATAGACAACTGGACTCCATTCAACCTAACCAACTCTCTAATATAGAGCTTGGCGTAGTCCTCGGCTAAATAAGAAGTATCAACTGGGAAGAAATAGGCTGATTTAGTCATTCTGCCTACAATGACCCATATCAAATCATACCGACGATGCATACGAGGAAAACCCATCACAAATTTAGTTTGATTTAACTCATTATTTATTAATGTAATTCGTTTTAGCCATCAAAATTTGGATTAATATCTAGCCCAAATCGACCATGAGAAATTTTGTCAATTTATTTACAAAAAGGATAATTTTCATCATATGCTATATAAAGTCATAATAAAGAATACTAATAATTTATTAGGTGGTAAGATTATAAGAGAACAAAAGGCGAAATGATTTCGTGGACCCTTGTACTTGTTCTAATTTGTAAAGTAGGCACTTCTACTTACACTTTTATCTTTTAGACCCTTTAACAAATTAAAAATAATTTTCTTGAACCTTTTTTTGCATATGTGGCATTAACTTGATGATTTCGAAAAGCGCGTGTTTTACACACGTTTTTTGGGAAGTAAAGTCAATTTTTTTGCCTTTAAAATATTTTTTAAATAATTATAAATTAAGAAAAAAATTAGGCCCTTCTTTTTCTTCATTGACCCCTCTCTCTCGTCCCCCCCACCCTCACCCCTGTACCGTCCCATTCCCCACCCCTCTTCCCTGTCCCCCCATCCCCAACCCGCAGTAACCCCTATCCTCCGCCCCATCACCCCCAACTCACACTATCCCTTCTCCCTCATCCCCCACCCTCCTTCCATGTCCTAAACCTTCCACCCTCAACCCACACCAGCCATTCTCCACCCCTCTCCCCTCTTCCTCTTCACCCCCACCTCCACCAGTCTCTCTCTCGCGTCCCCCACTCTCGCACACACACAAACACACACCCCTTTCCCCTATCCCCCACCCTTCTTCCATGTCCTAACCCTCCTTCCCACTCACCCCACACCCGCCCACGCACCCGTAAAACCCCACAAAAAATAATTTCACACGAAAAAAATAATTTTCAAATTCAAAAATTGTCTAAAAAATTGAATAAATTATTTTGATATGTAGCAATTATTTTGACCAATTTTTTTAGATTATTAAATATTATTTTTTGATTATTGAAGAGGTGGGTGAGTTTTGAATATTATTTTTTTGATTGTTGATTATCAAAATATTCAAACATAAATTTTCTATATTATTGAACTATTTTTTTGTAATAATATATAGAATTATCATTTTTTAGATTAGTTTGATCGGTCCCAAATATAAATATAAATATTTTTTTTGAACAAATGAGGGGGCGAGGGTGGGAATGGGGTGGGGGGTTTTATTTTAGAAAATATTATATATATTTTATACATATTTTGAATATTTAATTTTCTACGTGTCATTGAAAAATGACATGGCATGCCACGTAGCAACGAGTGTATTACACTCATATTAGTTGGATGAAAAAAAGGTTTAAAATGTCATGTTTTGATGGGTAAAAGGTTCAAAAATTTATTTTAATGGGTTAAAGGGTCCAGATGATAAAAGTGTAGGTAGAAGTGTCTACTTTACAAATCAGCACAAGTACAAGGGTCCACGAGACCATTTAGCCAAAAATAAAAAGATAATTAAAACTTTGTAGAAATTGAATGAGTTGGGTTTTGACTCACTTTTTAGCTTGGGCGGACTTAGCTCATTTTGATCTTTCCAAATTCAACTCAAGCGACTCATTTACCACCTCTATATTCAACCATTGGTTGGCGCTATAGGTACCACCATTTTAGTATAACAAGCTCCCTAGATCCTCTTTTTTTAACAAACAAAACTAAAGCTATATGCTATGGACCAACTCTAATTCAATAGACAAAAAGAAGATAATGTGCAATATACAGTGTCAAACAAAAGTTCCTCTTCTAAAACATTAATAATCACATCGCATATATGATATATGGTTATATAATGACATATGTATAGGGCCTATTTGGATAGGCTGAAAAAAAGTGATTTTTAAAAAGTTCTTCAAAAGTGCTTTTGAAAGTGCTGAACTTATTTTAAAAATAAGCAGTTACATGTTTGAATAAAAGTGCTGAAACTGACAAAAAGTTGTTGATGTGTTTGGTAAATAAGTGTTGTTAAGTAATTTTTTTGATCAAATTATCTGAAATACCTTTAAATGTAGAGTTAATTATTATTAATTTTTATTTCTAAAATAATTCAAATTCAAATTAATATATATATTTTTAATTTAGTTTCAATATATATATACACGCACATATATATAATATAATATAATATAATATAATATAATATAATATAATATAATATAATATAATATAATATAATATAATATAATATAATATAATATAATATAATATAATATAATATAATATAATATAATATATTCATGAATGACTATTAAATTTGTGCGCTAAGAAAATCTTTAGAAAAAATTAAATTGTTTAATGCTCGATATTTATTTTGAAAGCTTATTAATTTAAATTCATACTCTTTCTTATCAGGGATAGAATTAGAATTTTAAATTAAAAATATTTAAGATAAAAAATGTTTTGATAAAAAATAGGTTTATCAATTTTTTTAGATAAAAAATAGGTTTTCTTGAAAGAAAAAAAATAAATACACCACATAAATAATATACACTGCCAACAAGCTACTACGTATGCTTAATTTTTTTTAATAATAATATCGTTTTTTTGAATATTATTAACTATTATAGTAAAATATATATTGTTACAAAAAATATAATTTAATATAATATAAAAAATTGAATTAAAAATAGTTAATCGCTATAAAAATTGTTATAGATCATGAATGTTATAAGTGAAAATTATAAGGGCTACAAGAGGATAATTTTGGAATAAGTGAAAATTATAAGGAATACAAAAGTCATTTACTTGGTCAACTATCAATGAATTATAAGCTAAAATAAATTAAGTAGGGAGTAGCCAACTTCTAGCTTTTGGCTTAAAAAAAGATAAAATTGACTTTTTTTAAGCAATTATAAAAATTGACAAACACTTTCAAAAGCAAAAAATGGCTTAAAAGCCATTTTGACCAAATTATAAGCTTACCCTAACACCCTCATAGTCATACACTAAATGTTGGTGTAATATACCACAAATTACAATAATTACAGTTGAAAATTTAAAATGAATAAAATGAAGAAAAATTAGATAATATTCTTCTTGGTTGAGGCACGGATATCTCAGTTTCTGTAAAGAGAATCAAGTCCACTGCAGCATAATCTACATCGATCCAGCAGTATATCTCGTGACTTGTCCCCTTCAGGATACAACAACCCATCAACGATGTACAACTCAAACAACTCCGGATTAGTTGAAGAGTCCAAAGCTCCACCATAAGAACACCTTCCTTCAACATATATTTACTCTCTTTGTATAGTGAATATAGTTAAAGACTTAGAATATTTTCTTTGTCTTAACTCTCTCTTTCACTAATATAATTTAAACACTTATTGTTTCTCCTCATGTATCACAATATACTACAACTCATCTCTCTTCATATCTTTTCACTAATGAAGAAGACATCCTTTATATAGGTGTATATTTCTTTCATTTAGTGAATGAAGGAGTAGTGGACATTAAGAGGAAAGAATAATGCCTTAGAAGTTACATAAGTTACTAGACATAAGGAAATAGATAGTGGACAAATAAATTGTTGGAGGTTATAGTAATTTTAATGGAACTAAAGACCATTTTCAGCCACTAATGTTAGTAGCTAAATGCATCATTGTGAATTGCATTTGTAACATCCAACCATTAATCCACCACTAACGCGAGGCAGTAAAGTGCCATTCAAGTGTGAGGAGTTTCAAGCATGTAATTATCATTAACATTGCCATCAACATTGTTCCAAAGTGATAGCACTTTAAGAAAAATCAATGTGAAACATATATGACAATATTAAAATGCTTAAAATTCATCAATCCCCCACTCATTTTAATATTAATATAAGAAAGTTCACCAATTTAATTGAAGGAAGATTATTGTGCATAATGAAGGTGTACTCTGCATTGAACCTTCACTTAGTGAAACAATAAACTTTACTCCAGAGTCAGTAGTGGTCTCAAACTTGAACTATGACTGCTTAAGGGAAATAAGAAATTACTGCTTACACACAACAATCAAGGTGTTTTGACATAAACTTTAATAGCCAGCACGTTACGGGCATGTGTTATCTCGATTTTTCATAAGCGCTTTTGAGAATAAGCCACATTCTCATAGGAAGCGGCCTACTTCCACACTCACATAAGTGAAATCTGTTAAGGGTAGTCTTGTAATATCGACACCCCACTCATACGAGATACAAAATTTCATTAAGAGTTCTTTGACTCAACCTTTACAAATCATTACAGGAACAATGCACTCACACCATAGGAAGGGATAAAATAATAGTGCATTCACAACAAGTCATCATATGATTCGTTCTTCCCATTGAACCTGATTATAGGATCTCTTATATGACTTTGGTTTTTGAGCTTCAGTTCCTTCCCCCTCAATGTGATTCAGACCATTTTCTTGCTAAGGCCTTAGTTTTGAATCTGCAAGATTATTACAAAGTTAACACAATTAATATTGATATACCATTGATCAATATGATATCACAATATTTTGTTTTTCTCCTTATGATCTGAATTTATCATTATAATAATGATTTATACTCTACCAATATATTTTTGGTGCTATCACAATAACTCAAAATTTGAGAAATCAATTTCTCAACATAAAGTGATTGATCAATTCACCTTTTCACTTGTTGAAGCTAAAATAGTTAGTTCAACCTCCATAATGAGTTAGCAAAATCATAATTTATTTCTTCATTTCAGTAAATAGCACCAAGTTTTTTTTTTTTTTTTTCATTTTGCATCACAAACACTTTTAAGTATAACAGGATTTATTTTAATAAAACAAGCCACAATTTTTTTCTAACCAAGTAAATGTACCTGATTTGCTTGTGATAACCTGTTTAAGTACTTTTACACAATTTCAGTCAAGTACAACTAGCCACATATCTCATATTTTATTGGGTTAGTAAACTCCTTTTTTATTTACCACACCACTTTCACATATTGTAATCAAAAGAAGTTGCATGACTCATAAAATGTATTTCACATTTTTTTCTTTTTCATCATAATGTGACATGTCAAGGAAAAGTTCATCACATAGTTTAGGTATTTTTCATTCCAAGAATGAAATTTATCTCACCCAAATATTTAATGTCAAATGGCTACTCAACATTTTTTATTCTCTCTTTGATAATATGTTAAAGCCAATATTTAATGACATCAAGTTATATATAAATAGTAACATGTGATTTTCCAAGGCTAATTATGCACTTGCATGTAACACTTTTTTTTACATATTCTCAAAACTGCAAACAACACATTTTTCATGATGATATTTTTTCACTTTATTAGCCACCACTATTTTAAGAATTTGAAATACCACTTTATGTTTATGAAAAGTAGTATCATTTTTATTCATAACAAATACTAGGTAATTTTTTACCTTTTCTCCATAACAAGTAGACAAGTTTTTACCTTTCATTCCCTTGAGTTGAGCAAGTAGAACGATGCTTTACTTGTTATCTCTTGCTTTCCATCTCTTGAAGTTATTAGTGATGGTGAGATCCCCATGCATCTTGATATCCGTTGTTTTTCAAACTGTATCAAAATATGAATCTTCTTAAAATTGTTGGTGTAATATACCACAAATTACAATAATTACAGTTGAAAATATAAAATGAACAAAATGAAGAAAAATTAGATAATACTCTTCTTGGCTGAAGTGCGGATATCTCGCTTTCTTTAAGGAGAATCAAACCCACTATGGCATAATCTACACCGATCCAGCAGTATATCTCGTGACTTGTCCCCTCCAGGATACAACACCCATCAACGATGTACAACTCAAACAACTGCAGATTAATTGAAGAGTCCAAAGCTCCATCATAAGAACACCTTCCTTCAACATATATTTACTATCTTTGTATAATGAATATAGTTAAAGACTTAGAATATTTTCTTTGTCTGAATTCTCTCTTTCACTAATATAATTTAAACACTTATCATTTCTCCTCATGTATCACAATATACTACAACTCAACTCTCTTCATATCTTTTCACTAATGAAGAAGACATCCTTTATATAGGTGTATATTTCTTTCATTTAGTAAATGAAGGAGTAGTGGACATTAAGAGGAAAGAATAATGTCTTAGAAGTTACATAAGTTACTAGGCATAAAGAGATAGATAGTGGACGAATAAATTGTTGGAGGTTATAATAATTTTAATGGAACTAAAGACCATTTTTCAGCCACTAATGTTAGTAGCTAAATGCATCATTGTGAATTGCATTTGTAACATCCAACCATTAATCCACCACTAACGCAAGGCAGTAAAGTGTCATTCAAGTGTGAGGAGTTTCAAGCATGTAATTTTCATTAACATTGCCATTAACATTGTTCCAAAGTGATGGCACTTTAAAAAAAATCAATGTGAAACATATATGACAATATTAAAATGCTTAAAATCCATCAC
Source organism: Capsicum pubescens (assembly GCA_030864215.1). NCBI lineage: Eukaryota > Viridiplantae > Streptophyta > Magnoliopsida > Solanales > Solanaceae > Capsicum > Capsicum pubescens. The sequence continues at coordinate 83,001,667 of CM061544.1, read as the reverse complement.
CAAACTAAAAACTCAATCAACACTAAGACAAAAGAACACTTATAACAATACTGGGCACTAGGATAACAAATGAAGCAGTGGCCACCACCCTAGTCGACAGGGATCCCAGTGGAGGCGGAGGAGATGACGACTCGCTACCAGGTGTTACCGGAGATGAACCGGGAGAAGGACTGCCAGACGGAGATTGACCGGTAGAAGTGACGTTGATAGCTAATTTTTGGCCTTGGTTGCAATGGATGGTACAAATGAAATAATAATCCCCAGTAGTATCAAGGGTGAATTTTGCTGGACCATCTGTTTTATCATCAATGGGATTAGCAGCATTGCAACTATCAAAAGCATTTTTGTTTACTCTAGTTGCCGTGTGTACTCCACTATTGAAATTGAACTCTGTATCAAATTGACAATTGTACGCATTTAAAAATGACATAAAAAGTCATAAAAAAAATCACAAAGTAGTTTTACAACAAAATAATTTTAAAATTAATTGGATTGTCTATACAACAATATTTTCAACTAGACATGATAGTGGAATGATCACACCATCAATTTTGATTAAGTAGCCACATAATCAAGAGAATTATAGGTTTAGCTCCAAGTATATTTAGACATGGTAACGCACTAAGCTAGCATCCTATTAGATTAAGTACTTTAATTTGTTTGTTGAATATTGGAAGAATTTGTGGATTTTCTTTATTGCTTCCATAGGACATACGATACCTGGAAACGGTTAGAGTGAGTTATGAGTACTCTCACTGTTATTTGGAAATGTTTTGGTAGGCTGCCTACGTGAATTTGGATAATTTTTTTCATTAGCTAGTTTTTTAAATTAAGTTATGCTTGCGGTATTAGAGTTAGGTCTTTCCGTATTTGGACCCTCTTATTATATTGTACATGCTCCAATTGAGTCTCAACATGAAGGGAATGTTAAAATAGGGTAGCAGAGTTTCACATGATTGAAAAATTGATTTATGGCAAGCTTATGAACTCGGGCAATATCTCCTTATGAACTAACTTTTGAAGATGAATTGCGCTCAAGTACTACATGTAACATCTTTACATAGTACTAGAATCAGGTCCTCCACATATTATATCGTCCACACTTCAATTGGACATGAGCGTGAAGCGGGTGTTAGGTTGGTTATAGCCTCGTTGATTGGGAAATGAATTGATAGTCTATTTATATGAATTTGGACAGTTCTACGACCTTATGAGCTAACATTTGAGATTGAATGGCGCACGCTATATATTCTTACATGGTATGGGAGTCAAGTTCTTTCCTGTTTGGGTACTCATATAATATTATCCATGCTCTAGTTGGGTTATAACATGAATTAAGAAGACTTTAAAGTGGGTTAAAGTCTCAAATTAGCTAGGGAATAAAATGGTGATTCATTTATATGAATTTGGATAATTTTTCTTTCATGAGCTAGTTATTGGGTTGAGTTAGTGCCCAAGAATATTTTTACATAGTATTATAGTCAAGTCCTTCTCTATTTGAGCTCTCATGTTATATTGTCCACATTCCAATTGAATCTGAACATGACATGAGTATTCGAGCAGATTAGAGTTTTACATTCATCAAAAAATAAAACTATGATCTGCCTATATGAACTTAGATAATACTTTCTCATGAGCTCCGTGTCTTCATAGGAACTTTGAATATATATATATAAAAGAAGGTTTACTTATATATACTGAAGAGTAAAGAAAAATTACTATCAAGTTACTTAAAATATATTTATCAAGAACATTTCAATGATAAAAAATAAAATTTATAATCTTAATAATAAGATAAACTATCTATTATTAAAGGTTAGAGGTTGATTTAGTAATTTTGGATTCAATTTTAAAGTTTGAAGTTAAAATCTTACCCAAAAACGAAGAAGGAGGCTACCTACTACTACAAGTAAAATAACTTAATAATATAAAATTTCTTTACACAGTCAAGGATTATAATTGAACTCTAGAAAAGAATATTTTTCTTCCAAGTGCATCATGTCATCACCGTTAGGCTGTTCTAATTTTTTCTGTCTTTCGAGACATTCTTCTTCCACCCAATAATTATACTAATACTAATTAATAATCTGCTACTATTATTGATAAAAGTACCAATTGGATAAAACATGAATCAACAGTTTGTTATGCATATATAAATAAAACCAAATAAACTTTCTTCCAAAGGAAAAGAGAACTTGTTTTATGCACCGACTGTAACAAGGATAGTTAAATGCATTAAAACTTATGCATGAGATCCAAAGAAGGACAGGATCATAAAAATTTATTGTAAGAACTTGTAACTTACTGCAAGAAATTATTTTTACGGCTTAAATCTGTGATCTCCTAATCACATGGCAGCATCATCGAATTTATGCACCGAATGTGTAAAGAATTTTCTAAAACCAATTATTTACTGTGATTATAGGTAACATTTGATTAGAACTATAATATATATTTATGTGTCACCGTTTGAATTTTGAGAGTCAAACGAGTTTTTCTTTCACCACAATAGTCAAATGTTGTGACTCGTACTACTCTTTTATGTAAATTTTATTTCAAAAAAAAGATTAAAAATTTCATGTTCAAATTTACTATTAAAATTTAAAAACTTAACTCTCAAAATTCAAACAATTCTACATAAATTAAAACAAAAAATAATATAACATCCTATCACTGGTTAAATTAATGCAAGAAAACCCTTATATTGTTAGCATATTACTCTATAATATAAGAGTGAATGGGAGAGCAGCTTAGGGTCGTGTTGCTTGCCGACCGTTCAGTTGCTTGCTTCATGATTTTACTGTGTCGAAACTATATCAATGCTCTTAATTTGAATTATAATATTTAACAACTTAAACTAAAAAAAAATTTGTTATATATTTCAAAAAAATATGTAAATAATACTATAGATCACAATAATTAATAACTTAAAAAATTTAAAATATAAAGCATTTGGTTGACTCTCGAAATTATCAGTGCCACTTAAATTGGAATAATTAAAAATATAATTGACTATCAATCACAAAGAAGTTTGGACAAGAAGAGTAGTATGTATTATTTGAAAATTACATAAAAAGTATTATAAATTACAATAGTTAACAACTTAAAATATCTAAAAAAAAAGATTAATCTGTTATATTTTGTTTTTTATAATACGTAGAAACATACTATAAATAATAATAATTAACAACCTAAAAATTTTTAAAGATATAAAATATTTGGTTGATTCTCGAAATCATATCGGTGTCACTTAAATTAAAAGAGAAAAAAGATATTATAAATCTCAATAATTAAAAACTTAAATTATTTTTAAAATATAATTGACTATCAAAATACACAAAAGTTTAAACAAGCAGAGTAACATGTATTATTTGAAAATTACAAAAAATGTATTATAACTTACAACAATTAATAACTTCCAAATTCTATTTGTATCACATAAATTGAGATAAAAGAATAGTATATATCATGAGCCCTCGACATCTAGTATAAACAAAAGCATAAACATGAACAGATATACTAACTTGACCTTAGCTAACAAGTGAATACTTAAATTTTGAATATGCACATCTAAACACCTCTATTCGTCACTATTGTGTCAGTAAATACTTCAACCTACAAAATGATTATCTAAGCACCTCCGAAATTTATGTGTCACAACAACATTAAACATCCACAAGACATATAGTGGGATGAGTTAGAATATTTAGTTATCAGTTAAGGTGTTTAGATGTGTACTCTCAAAGTAGAAATGCTTACTTAACAAAATAGGCGAAATTTAAGTGTTTACTCATATGTTATGCCTAAACAAAATCTGAACAATACTAACCATAAAAGCTTCATATACTATATATTTACTTACCTAGAATATCCCCAACAATAAAGGTATGTTGGTCAGCCCAGTTGGAAAAAGTAACAACACCATTAGGAGTTTGCCAACCAAAACTATCTCCAACTGTATATGTTCTTCCTACTGAAACTTTAACAACACAACCAAACACCAAACACACTAATAACAATAATTTGGCACATGATAAACCAAATTTTGTTGCCATAATTTCCATCTCCACTTAATTAACTTGTTTATATGTTCCCAATGGATTTGGTCACCCCTATGTTTAGTTTAATTTGTAAGTTGTACTAGTTCATGTTAGTGTTGTGTTTTGTTGAATAAATAGGGAAGAAGCCAACGGTAATGCCTATTGGAGCAGTTGAGTGTTTTATTCTTTTAAAAACTATTCAATCAATTTTAAAAAGTCAGAATTGGTTTGTGTAAGGTAAAAATTAATTTTCACGTCAATTCAGATAAGCACTAGAAGAAGTCAATGATTTGACCTACGTCGCTTGTAGTGGAATGGTCCGAATTTTTCCACCTTCATCAGAGGTTTTAGATTCGAGTTTGTGGAAATAAAAAAAATCATATTACATAAAAGCAACATATTCATAAATAAGTCCTGCAATGTGTGAATCCAAATTTAGTCGCTTGTAATTTGGCTGCTGGACACCAGATGGGAAACAAAACAAAGTCAATAGTTTGAGGATTAAAAATATTTCTTGGATCATGCCGGTCCTGGAAAATGTTACATTTAACTAGTTTATTTTACTTCTTTTTTTTTTTTGGTATTGAATTATTTGCAGTTCGATTAAACTTTAATAAAATATTCTTGATGTACCAATTCTATTATCCATTTTTTAAATGGGAAAAGGATATGGGGTGATCATTTTTACAAAAAAATGGACACAATTTGAAAAGGTGGACAAATGTAACATATCGGTTAAATTTAATTTCTTTTTTTAGCCATTTAGCCCAATTGGACACATGTAGCCTCCATACTCAATTGATACACTATTATACCAAATTGATAAACTTTTTAAAAAAGAGAAAAGAAATTTTATGCAAGCACTTGCAGTCCCTATACTCAATTGGTACTCTTTCATACCACATTAATACACTTTTATACTACATTGATACACTTTTATACTACATTAATATACTTTGATACATCATCGATACACTTTTATACTAGATTGATACATGTTTATATCACGTTGATACAGTATATATACCATATAAATACACCTTTTACAGAGAAAATCAGTGCAAACATATATAGTAATTCGTTATTCGTGAATTTGTTAACTTCACCTAAATTTTTTGTGAAAATTTATGCAAGCATATACAAAATTTATTAAACCCTGTACCTTTACTGTCCAAACATTTCTTAATTTTTTTGATTAAAAAGCGAGAGATAGCAGAAAATAAAAATCAAAGTGTCACTATAGTGTTAACTCATATGAAAAGAGATAGAATAATTATGGGTGGACTTATATTTCATGTTTTTATTTTCATGATCGCATCTGAAAAAATAAATGGGTGGACAAAGTGGACTTTTTTCAAAAAAAAATAAACTAACAACATTAAAAAAAAAAAATAGTGAAAATCAAACAAAAAAAATAGGAAGAAAGAGAACGTAACATGTAAAATAATTAACATTAAAAATTAAATAATAAATAAAGAAAAGACAAAAAAAAGGGGTAGTAGCAACAGAAAAGCCTAAATGGCTATCTATTGGAATTGCCAAATCAATGGCTATATCAGTGAAAATATTTTGGGCGAGCTGACATTTCTGTCCTTTCCCCTTTTTTAATTTACTAGAGGGTATGGCCCGTGCTTGAGCACGGGCCCAATATTTATCGATTAAATGATATATGCATGAAGATACATAATTATAAACAATTGCAATTATCTTGATGCAAAACTATGTTGAACAAACAGTTGAGTTTACACCAAAGAGCACTTTTCTTATGAAAAAGTTAAGTATATCTTTTACATCAACAAAAGTGTATAAGAATAGTGCAAAGTTAATTCTATCCACTGCAAAAAAAAAATGTAATACATCAATTATGTAGGGAAATATTTACAAGAACCATTTGAACTATAGATAAAGCATCAAGTTAATCCACAAAGTTGTCTACCTCTAGAGCACACATCAATTCTCAAATGGCAAAGTTAAGCATCTAAAGTAATTAAGCACAAGGTGCAACTATGGCAATATAAGCTTTAGACCATACTCTTATATGTAAAAACAATATGCACAATAGATGTATGCTGTCCAGTTAAACAATCTGCAGGCATTGTCTTGAATAGACATTATACTCCCAAAAATATAGCAATTGTTCATATCTTCAAATGCATCAATGATAATATCCTAACTCAACAATTGAGGAGTGTTGGAGGTGAAGCCCCACACTTAGCAGTCATTCTTCTGCATTTTAAAAACTCTATCATAGGAAGGCATAAAGGTACCTTGAAAAAATATTGTATCAATCAGCCAAGTAAGATAGAACTAAAAGAAGTGCATCCATTTTATAAGAAGATAACATAATCTTATCAAGAAATGCGACAATGATGCATTGCTGAAAAAGGAAAATAGAAAAGTCGGCCTCATTCAATAGGAAAACTTTGTTCTTTTTCTCATCCGTCAAATACTGCACAAGTAATCAATGTGAAAGTGTCAATTATGTGTCTCCACATGTATTTGAAGCTTCAAACATTATACAAAATCAAAGTTTCTAAACATAGCAACAACAACAACATACTCAGTGTTGTCCAACAAAGTGAAATCTGGGGGGATAGAATGTACGCAAATCATATATTCACCTTAAAGATAGGGTAGAGAGATTGTATCCGATACTTCAATGATTCAAGACGATTTAAAATAGCAAAGTCAAAAATAGATATGAAATAAATATAAAGCTCTAAAATAATTAGACAGGTAAAAATGTAAACAACTAAATCTACTAATTATACAATTATGAGGACACATGATATTCTTAAAATAGCCTTCAAACTAAGGAAGGTGCCACGGGAATCAAATGATATAATATCAACTCTAATTTTCGTGCACAAGGCTTAGTACATCAGCTAAAAAGAGACACAACTATTAATGGAGTAAGCTCGTGCACTACAAATTATAATGTTATTAGCTAATTTCAAGCAACAAAAGTTTCATATTTTCTCGAAGATCTTTGGAGACATAGAAGAACAAAATGAGCAACGGAATATGAAAATTAGATAATTTTAGAGTCTGCAAATAGTTGCAGTAGCTAAGTACCTCACAACTCAGTAGAAGACCTAAAGATCTTTCTCTATACTGGTGTGTCAATGAAATATTTTCTTTGGCTTAGTCCAACAATGTGTCATTAATAACCCTAGTGAAGTTCTAATACCTGAAAGGCTGAATATTTGAACTTAAATGTAAAGATCGAATAGCCAGGAGATTGTCATATACAGACATATTATGTGAAGTTCACATAGAACTTGTTAGATTCGCTTGAAGATTGTTCATGAATACTTTTGAAGCTCCAAACTAATGTCATATAATTTGGTTAAACTCTGTGTCTACTGAAAAGAGAAATATTTTTATAATGGCAAGCAACTAATAATACAACATTTATAAAAAATATTTCAGTACATGAGAAACAACAACATCTAAAGTAGTTGGAAAATATGCCACAACGATTCAAGAAATGAACAAAAATGACAAAACATTAATATTTCACTAATGAGACACTTAAAAGATAATTACATGTAATTGTCTCATCTAAAAGAAAAATAAGATAGGTTACCTGTTACACCACGTTTTAAAGCTGAACAGTTCAGCACAGTAAGGCTCTCGCTATGCGTAAAATCAAAAAAAGTGAGATTGAAAAAAGAAACAGACCATAAAAATTTATTGTATGCAACCATATCCTACATTTCTTGTAAACCCATTAACACGTTTCTTCTTTGATAGAAGAATCTTCAAGAACTAAACTTAGACGATCATAATAATAGTATAAATAAAATAATATTTATTCAACTTACATATAATTTTTTTAGTCTCATATCTAATTATCAATTCATTTACTACTTTTAATATTCATAACTCTCATGCTTTTTATATTCATGACTTTCAAATATTTAATTTAAAACTTTAAGATATCTTTTGGTATTCCTCCAATTTATCTATATAAATCATCTTTTTTATTTTGTCAGACCCCCTACTTAATTAAGGTTATCCTTTTTATTCTATAGTTAAAATAGCAAAATATTTATATCATTATTGTACTATTTGATCATGCTTTAGTTTGACTCAATGAAATAAGGATCAGGATACTGTTTTCTGATACTTTTTCAAAGCAACAACTAAGATGGAAGAAGAGAAGTGTATATTAATGAACTAAGAATGGCATATTTTACCTATAACGCCTCGTAAAGACCACAACTTGGTAATACAAAATAGTCAAGAAGTGGCATAAGAGGAAGATAGGCCTTATAATGTGGTCAAAGAAGACAAAGAGTCGAATGAGACAGCCACTTGTCCTTTCATTTGATTATGACTGACATTTCTACAGTTAGATACAAATATTGCAGAGTCATTGAAAGCTTAACCTTATAATCAAAAGCTTGCTGATGAAAAGCAAATTGCAGTTAAATTCAAAAATTTTACATACCAGTATTGAAGAAAGTTATTTGTGAAACGAAATATGGAATGTACCATTTAGCAGCAAGGTTTCTGCATTTTAAGGCGAGGTTTAAGAAAGATAAGTGAAAAAATAGAATCTGAAATGATGAAAATATACAAACTGTGAGGCATACAATCTTTGCACATTTGGAGAAAGCTGATAAGGTATCTTGTTTTCCAAATTGTTATTGCTTATGTCACTAAAAAATTCTCAAATTTAAATATTTGTAAGAATTTGATATAAATCAAAGAGATATCTATGAGAGTATTATTGAAGGCCGTTTTCATCTTACAAATTAGTCACAGCAGTAAAACTTGCTAATTAGTAGCCCATCGAACCAGAGAGTCCTAGACCTGATAACTTACTGAAGGAAAATGATGAAAGGAAGCAAGCATAAAAAAATACAAAGTCAACAATTCCAAAAATTGAAACAACACGCTGAAAAAGATAAATAAGAAAAACATCAAAATAATTACTTATAACAATAAGGAAACAGGAACCCACATTTCAACAACACCAAATCAACAATTTCAAGTATTGAAACAACATGCTGAAGAAGATAAATAAGAAAAACATCAAAATAATTACTTATAAAAATAAGGAAGACAGGAACTCACATTTCAATAGCTCTGTTGTCCGAGCAAGTAATGCCTGTCCAGGACTCTCCACAAGGATCACCACCATTAGCAGTCCATTTTAATAATTGTTCAGGTGAATTTCAACTGTCATACATAACTATCAGAGCGGGAGCTGAAAATTAAAGTGTCACCAAAAAACTTAGACCGAAATCCTGTTAGGCATATTTACCTGTCAACATATTCTTACTATGTTCAAAAGAATTGTATATTTTCATTAATAATAGCTTGAAGAGAAATCAAATGGTGAACAAAAAGAGGCCGCTACAGAGAAGTACTAATTAAAGGTAATATCTTAAGATATAACTACACGTAACATGCTATAATAAATGGGACGAACAACTTGAAAGACGGTGTTGGTAACATATTGATAGAGTAAGTTTTTTATACTATCAGCGTATATAAATTTTACCTGAATTATTTTCTCAGAACCTGATAGCATCCCAATCATCAGATCGTGTTTAATTCTTAGGGCTTACTTTTGGATCAAAATTTTCTTCCAACAAAAAAATAAACTGAAATCATGTAAATGCATTGGATGGTTCTCAAGGCTCAACAATCCTGTAGGTTACAATATTAATTGAACATTAAAGTAATAATCAAATCTAAACAACTCTACAGAAGTGGCCAGAGATTCTTCAATAAGCTCTATGTATCAAATATAGAGCTAAACAATTACTTAGAATGTTGTTTTTCCATGTAGTTGGAATAATAATTGTTGAATTATTCTAATAATTATTTCTATGCATCTATAGTGGAGATTAATATATCATTGAAATTTATGGTGCGAACAAAATATAACTACAAAGCTTAGTTGTAAGCTTTCTTTTACATCAATTTGGACCAAGAAAGAAAAGTCCAAAACAATCTTTGATTGTTGCTTCATCTTTCGACTTCGGCAGTAACAATAATTTAATTTGTTAGTGCTACAATAACTCTCAAAAATCTGAATATACATGATCTGTTTCGAAACTTATAATCATAATTTAAATTAAATTAATGAAATTCTTTTTCAGCATTTGAATTCAAAATTGAATTTTAATTATTTCAGAAGCATCTTAAACTCAATTAAGAATATGCATGTTAAGAATTCCACCGATAGATAAATCAAAAAATTAAAAAATCATCAAAGATTTGGAATCTAAATTTCCAACAGATATACATTTAAAAGAGACAAAAATCAGAAAAAAAGAGAAGTGAAAAATAATAAAATTACAAATAAAGTCTTGCTCAAAGAAAGGCAAGATTTTTTCATTAACAAAAACATTAATCTTAATCATAAATCTGTGAGTGAGGTGTAAAAACTCACCAATTTAGATCTAGAAAGAGAGTAAACTGAAATTCGTGAGTTCTAGAGAAATTGATCTCGAACTTTTTGAAGCAAAAGTAATTTTTTCTCCTCATACGTGGAGATAGATGAGTCTTTCCAGTGTTTTGTGGCCAATCAAACTGGGTCAGAAGGACAAAAAATTATATAGCTCACGGTACATTTTTGATTGCTCTTGGTACAATAGTTGAATGTTGTGATGGTCTCAGGACTGTTGGCTTATATAAAAGAGTAATGTGGTGATTTTTTACTTAGTAAAGAATTTATATTTATTGTTGACGGTCCTTCAGCAACCAGCTACTAGTGTGTGATTTGAAAACGAATTTATGTGTTGGCTGGTGGTGGTGATGGTTGCGAGTACGTAGTAGCTAGTCAAAATGATGATGATGCTAATGATTACTAATGGTAATAGCTATAATTGATGCGGTGGTTGATGATATATATAGTGATGATTGCTGGTGGCGATTGTCAATAATGATTGGTGCAGTCCTTGTTATAATGAATATAAATGATGGTTAGTAATGATGACAATTGATTGTGGTAGTGTAGTTATGACCGAGGTAGTTAATAATGGCGAGGACAATGATTGTTGAGGGGGGGGGGGAATGATAAGAGTAATGGTGAAATGTCATTTTTACATATATCTTTGAATGAATTGGTTCTTCGTGGAGATAGAATTTTATTATAAATCTACTTCCCTGATACAAAATCATACTCTTCAGCCTCCCTGTCCAAGGGTCCTATTAGGTCGATCAAGGTTCGAGACTTTGCGATCTCTAAATCAAAATCTAGGCAACCTGACTTCAGTTCTGATAAAATTGGGATGTGCATAAGTTGAATATCCCGAGCTCTCTCCATAGAAAGTTTGCTATTAATCATCTTAACCTATTTAAACACATAAAGTGACTGTAAAATAAAATAAACACACCTAGTAATTGAAATTTGAATGACTAAGAATCAAACCTAAAAAATAAACACACTTAATAGTTGATTGAATCTAAATAATTAAAATTCAGACTTGAAAAAAAAAAAAAAATAGAAACTGAAACTCATAGTGGTGGATATTGCATCAGTGCATACGCTTATACACAAATGTAGCAGCTAGTTAACAATTAGTTTTATTCTTTATGTGTTTGGTAAATGTCTTTATCAAAATGCAATGTATCTTAATTATCCAAACTAAAAGGCATATAAAGTCAAACCTTAATGTCACCTCGTTATAACTATATTTTATTATAGCGGTATAATTTTCTCCGAAATCAATTTTTCATGTTATATTTTATTTTTTTATAATGACATTCTGCCTATAACATCGACGGCCTTTATTATAGTGGTACATTCTTTGTAAAATAACCTCTAAATAAGAGCATACTCAAATATAATGTACAAAATAAAATACCAAAATACTTATATGATAATCATCATTAATATTATGCACATAGTAAATTTGATGAATAACTATTTTGAAGAAAAAATTGTATTTAAATGGTACACATCAGTTATTTTATAACTTCACGAGAAAAAGACTACTAATAATTATCTTCTTCTTTTTTTTATATTCATGCTCTTTCTCATTTTATATATTTTTGTTGATAACAGTTAAATGAGATTTGAAAGTCAAATATTAGAGTATATATATATATATATACGGCATCTCTTTATAGCAGCCATGAAATTTTTGGACAAACGTTGTTAGTATAGAGAAGTTTTGGCCGTAATCCTTAATTACTGTCATTCAAAAAAGAGATAAAAATAATTAATATAATACCGCTTATAGTTAATACTGTTAAAATAAAACAAACAATAGACATTCAAGAAAAACTCTAGTAACTTCTCAAAGAAAAAGTCAGCCATGCATAGTGGATAATTCAAGCAAACGTGTTTGCATAATTCTAAAGAAAGCTAAAAGAAGGGTTGGAATTCACATGATCAATCCACATAAGCATTTCATTTACAGAAAAGGGCCAAAACTATCCTAACCTATCCTAACTTATTTGAAATGGAACAAAAATATCCTAAGTTTATTTTTGGCTCAAAATAACACTTTATTTATTTTTTGGCTAAAAAATCTTCCTCCATTTATTTTTTGGCTCACAGTATCCCTCATTTTAACGGAGTGGCACTAAGCACACCATGTGAAAAAAGTTGTCATATGGACAGTCCACGTCAACATTCCATTTAATACCTAGCTGACCCACTTAACCGTCCAACTTAACTGTCCATTTAATATTTGTACTTAGTCTGTCTTCAAAAATATCCAACCCGTCTTCATAAGTAAATGATAAAAGATAGACCCGCCTTTTATTTCACTTGAACTCTCTCCCATAAAATTGATGCAGACTAGGAATTCTAAGGAAAAAGAAAATCGTTAATACATGAGTTGAAACTCAACCTGTCTTTATCATGTCAAAGAATATGGAAAAGTTCAACCTATGTACTAAGAGCTTTCTTTTCCCTCAAAATTCATAGTCTACATCAGTTTTTAAGAGTTTAAGTGAAGACGGATCTAGTTTTTGGGAGAGTTTATGTGAAGACGGACTGTATTAAATGGATTGTTAAGTTGGATGGTTAAGTGGATCGACTAGGTAATAAATGAGATGCTGATGTGCACTAGTCATGTGATAACTTTTTACCACATGGTGTGTTTGGTGTCACTCAATTAATGTGAGGGGAATTTGTGAGCCAAAAAAACAAACAAAGGATATTTTTAAGTCAAAAAACAAAAGGAGTGTATTTTTGCTCAATTTCGGAGAGTTCAAGGATAGCTTTGACCCTTTTTTATAAATGAGATGCTACGGGAATTGGCCATGTGAAATTTTTTTCACGGCGTGTGGTTGGTGGCGCTACATTAAAGTGAAGGGTATTTGTGAGCCAAAAAACAAATAGAGAGGTATTTTTGAGCCAAAAAATAAAGGAGAGATATCTTTGAGCCAAAAATAAATGGAGGATATTGTTGCTCTATTTTGAATAGTTTAGGGATAGTTTTGACCCCTTTTCATTATATAAAAAATGTTCAAAGTGGTTGGCTTATCCTGTCCCCATGTGTTTCTGATGAATCATTACGCTTTATTTGGATGGTGATTTTGCAATGATTTCATAATGTACGGTACTGTATACTATGGAATTATACTATATAGTATAGTAAAATACAATGTTTGAATGTACTATATCATTCGTTGTTATTTAATAACAATTTTATTATTTGGTTGACAGTGTGGTATTGTATCATAACTGGTAAGTTACTAAAAATGCTCTTAATTATTATAAATGTTAAATTTATCAATATTTATTAACAAATCATTTTCTTCTTGCTAATTTGTCACAAATTATGTCCTGTAAATATATTATATTATTAAATTCATGTAAATTCTAACAAAATTAATAAAGAACTAGATCAAAATAATTGTAATTGGATTAATTTTTTACAATAACAAATTTTATTATTATTTTTTACGTGACCACCAACGACAAGTACAAAGTTTGAATTCATCTTGTGTTTATGTTACGATGTGTTCAATTTGAAATTCAAGAAACTATTTTCTAGGAAAACAAAGTGTTTCTAACTTTTTTTCTTGTGTTTGTTATGCAAGTAGAAAAATATTTTCTAAACACATTTGTATATATTTAACACAAAACCAATGAGAACGAATAGGATAAGGAGGTGAGGTAAAAAGTTTATTTTTGAATTTTTTTAAAATCTAAAAGAAAATTGGCGAGGGGGAGGGGGATGGTAGGTGGGGGGAGGGGTAGGGTTGGATGTGTGTGGGGTAAGAAAAAATTTTAAAAATCATTTTAACAATATTTTATTTAAAAAAAAACTGGGGTAGGATCGGGGGTGAGTTAGGAGGGTAGGATAAGAAAAAAAGTTTGAATTTTTTTTTTTAAAAAAATTAAAAATAAAAAAAATTGAGGGGGGGGGGGGGGGGGGAGGGGGAGATGGATGGTGGATTGGGGTTCGGGGTAGGAGGTGGAGTTAAGTAATAGGAAAAAGTACCCCGATCAGTCAATAGTAGATTGTAATTATCACTTACAGTTACCCTTTGCCTTAATTACCTGATGTAGCCTAGACACATGCTAAACTTTTCATTAACTACTTTTTATAGCCTACACGCTTCTTTAATCATATTTACAAAAAAAATACAACAACGACATACTCTCTTTCTCTTTATCCAATCACCAACGACATACTCTCTCTCTTTATCCCCAAATTACTCTCTATATTTACCTCCCAAATTCTATGATTTTCTCCTCAGTGTCTTCTTCAATCCATGTCTATCTCCCGGTAGCAATTCATAAATTAGTTTAATCCTCATAATCAAGTAACTGACATTCATATTTTAGGTGAATTTTTAAACTAGTTACATGTGTATTTCATCAATTTTAAATTTGAATACCAATATTGTTGGATTTTTTCCAGGTCATCCGTTTTGATTTCTCAATGGTGAATAATACTCCTACAAAGATGGTTATTAGAGGTATAGCGTGTAATGACCCTAATGTACATACATTTTCAACATTTGATTTAGGAATCCCTCAAACACAAGAAGAAGATGTGTTGCCTTCAAAAGAAGTTAGTGGTATTGGACATAAAAGGAAAGTTACAGATGATGCTCTGGGTCTGAACAACAATGAAGACGAGTTGGATGAAGAGGTATTGTATGTTTCAATTTTTCCAGTTTGCTACAATTGTTACTGTTTGTCAAAATTTGGATACATATAAACAATCTATTTGATCTAATTTGTGCTCCAACTTATGCATATATTTAGATAAATATTCTATAAACCATATGTGTATCAATTTTGTGCTCCATTTTATGCATATGTATCAATTTTATACAATATAAACAATTTTATCCCCATTGTATATTTGATATGTTTTTAATGCATTACTTGGTACTATATGTACATATATGTATTTATTCATTATAGTGTGTTGAATGATGGATATCTTCTTTGTACTGTATGTATATTTGGTATTGTATGTATGTATATGTATTTATTCATTATTGGGTACTGAATGATGGATATCTTATTTGTACCATATGTATATTTGGTATTGTATAAAGGTATGTGTATATATGTATATATCCATTACTGGTACTAATTCTATACATCATTTTGTATTGTATTTATTTTTGGTACTTGCGTATATGTTGTATTTATTACATTGTATTTATATGCTATTGTATTTGTATATATGAAAAATCTACAATATTATGTTAAGAAACCTCCTAAAGAATCACCTAACATGTGTTGATACTCCAATAAAAATATAATAGTGGATTTCAATGACAAACTTTCCGTTGAGCAGTTTGAGAAGTTTAGCAAGACTTGTTTTGGAGTCTATATGTGTATGCATGAGTGTTATGTTCAATCACAATTAGTTAGGTGCTTTATGTCCCTAGAGTTGAAAATAGTTCAAAAGATGCTCTGTTGATATATGTAATTGGATCAATACTTCGTTTTACGATTAGGAAATTTACAATTATAATAGGGTTAAATTATGTTGGCGATGAAGATGAATTTGCAATAGAAAATAAAGAGCCTAATTGAATTGTTTCACAGTATTTTGGAGGTTAAAAATCATTAAAAAATAAAATTTGATGTCACGACCCAAAAATGAGGATCATGATGGGACTTGTCGCGACGTACCTTGACAAGTAAGCCTATCACCCAAACTGATACAAAAAGAGGAAAAGACAGAAATACCCAAGGTAAGACTTCTAGAACAAAGTCGAACCATACAAGTAATTATAATAATGCGGAAAGAACTTATTCAAAATACCAATCATGTTCAAAACCAGGTTTCAATAGTGTAAGAACTGCTAACACAATCTAAGAGTGAAATACATTAGAAAAAAAATTCACAAAAGAATAATATTTGCCTCCGAAACTAATAAAGATATAACTACTATAAAAAGATAATGGTGAACTTTGGACTCATGAATGTCCAACCACTACCTTGGAAACTACAATAATCGCCTGAGTCAACCAAGCTGAGGTGCACTCAAGCTAGGATCTGCATCGAAAGGGTGCAGTAGACATGAGTGCAGTCCACTTGTACTCAGTAGGTATCACAGGACGACCAAGCAAAGTAGTAAATAAAGCATACAAAATATACATTAAGGGCACGTCACTTGTAATCAGAAAATGTCCCACAACGATTGCTCACACCGCTTTCACTAATAGTTCTAATATATCATATATATTGCAACATCACACCAAGATCGAACACAAGTATGCATTATATCATATATATAAGTAGAACAAGGGGAACATGCATATACAAGATCATCAAATACAAGTAAAAGAAGATAAGACAATTACATAGATGACAAGTCAATATGGCAATACAATACAATATAAACACAATAAAGTAAGTGCAATGTATATAATGATGATGATGCACGAGGTCTTCACACAACCTCCAGGATCGTTGGATAATCCCCGTATACACCTATAGAGGAAAGTCTCCCAACACAGGACCCATGAGGGGTTTGTCAACCCGTATACAATCCATATATATCATATCTCCTTTCCAGCACATCCCTCGAAAAGGATTTTATAAGGTGTTACAATAGCTCCTCCCCGGCATATCCCTCGGGAAAGATTTTTAAAAGGTGTTGCCAGTGTTAATCTGGTGTTGCTACGGTGGTACCAATATTTCATAAATGAGTATGATATGAGGATATAACGCCCACAATCAATCACAATGAGTATTTCCACAACCAACCACATGATATATTTCCACAACCAACCACAATGATACATTTTCACAACCATGCGAACCAATGTCCACTCATTATTTCCATTTTATCCATGAATTTTCACATGTCTTATATGCCAATAAAGTATGAATATAATCACAATACACCAATGGTACCATATTAATCATTTTAACAACACAATACAATTATTCACATGTATTCAAGGCTATCAATATCATATAAGATCTCACATGGTCACACATATCACATAATATCTCAACTTTGATAATTACATCACATATAGGCCTCCACATGGATACAACACATAGATGGCCATTTTTTTCATAATTAGTTCCCACCCTTAACATGCATTTTGTACCATCATTTACTACCCAACCCGGTCTGAAAGAGTTAAACCATAACCTACCTCAAAAACCAAAATACCACAATCAAGACTTTACTCCAAAAGCCTTACTCCTCACGAACGGTCACGAACTCTACTAAAAACATCAAATATGGAATCTACATATCAAAATAAAATCAGCGAAATCCATATTGACTACTTTTGGTTAGGCATTAAAACGAACCTACGAAACGGGTTTTTGAAAAAGAAGGGTAAAATTAAAACTTTACTTCAAAAAAGTGTTTCTCATATTTTTAGAAACCTACGGCTAAAAACCAAGTCAAATCAAAGAAAAATTATTTTGAATCTTTACCGGGTAAAAATTTTGAAATTCAGGTTAAAATCAAGAATCAGAGTTGTTTTGAAGGTAAAATTCATGAAAACTAGTAATTATAAGATAAAAATATTATTTAAGAGAAAAAGAGTGAAATTGGGGTTTAAAATCAAGCCATAAGATTTTTGGGGTTTCGAGAAATTAACCAAGAAATTACTAAGAAAAGGATGAATTCTTACCTTAAATCCATAAGAGAATCAAGAAATAGATGTTAATTTAGCTTTCCAAGCTCCCATAAGCTTCACTTTTAAGCTCTCACACTATTTTAGAATTTAATTCTCAAGAAGCAAGGTGAAAGAATGGAGAAAATGGGTCATAAAAAGGATAAAAAGCTGCTATATATAGCAGATTTTTCTAAGTCCAAACAGACTTCGATCGGGTGCCCGAAATTTATTCGGAGTCTGATATATGCAAATGAACTATGCAACCATGCTAAATTCGACATTCTAGACTCAATGGAGATATCATATTTTTGAAAAAAAATGTCGTTTTCACAATGTTGACCCTCGAAACCTGAAATAATAATTTTCTAAATCGAGGATCGAAATGAGATTTAAAAGCCGTAAAATCAGACCAAACATGTTACCACCCTAAAATTAACGTTTTGCATCTGCTGTCAAAGTTGAATTTTCTATCTGGGATCGTTTCGACCAAATATGGGTCCCACACTCATATTTCTAATTTTTCAACTTTCCAATCAATAGGTCAAAATGAGCTCGGGTGCACTGATACCCGAACCAAAGGTCTACCTAGTCCAAAATTGATATTTTGGGACTGCGTTCATCCATCAATCATACAGATCAAAATATATCCATATAAGTCCAAAATAAGGCTCTCGAAGCCATCAAAAACCACAATATCACATAAATGGTACCAAAATGCATCGGGAACCATGCCAATCACCCCACACCTTAGAAATACCATAATGTAACTACGAGGAGGGGTAAAATAGTCAAATCACACAAACTTTCATAAAAAATAGGTCGTTACATCATCCACCACTAAAAATCTAGTTCTTCCTTGAACTAAAGGCAAAAGAAATACCTAAATCAACAAAGAGCTAGGGATAAGAACTACATATATCGGATTCGACCTCCCAAGTAGACTCATCTGTAGGTCGATGTAACCACTGAACCTTAACGATATGGATAACTCTAGAACACAACCGCCTAATATCCTTAGCCAATATGGAGATCGACTCCTTAACAAAAGACAACCACTCATCTAACTGAACTGATTCCCAACGAATAGCTTGAGACTCACCCAAAATGTAACGGCGAAGCTTAGAAACATGAAAAACTGTATGAACAATTGATAGATCAGGGGGCAAAGCCAACTCATAAGTCATATCGCCAATAGTCCAAAGAATCTCAAATGGACCAATCTACCTGGGGCTAAACTTGCCCCTTTTCCCAAACCTTATCACACCCTTCATAGGTGAAACTCGAAAGAAAACACAATCACTATCACCAAATCTCAAGGCACGAAGTCTATGATCAGCATAATACTTTGCCTACTCTGAGCTGTTCAAAGTCTATCCTGAATGACCTAGAATCTATCTAAAGACTCACGGAGCAAGTCCTTACCTCGAGGTCTCACCTTTGAAACATCAAACGAACCCCCTGGGAGTGACAACGCCTACCAGATAATGTCTCAAAAATGCCATATCGATACTGGAATGGTAGTTATTGTTATATGCAAACTCAGCTAAAGCCGAATATTGCTCCCACTACTACCAAAATTCATCACGCATGCCCGGAGCATATCCTTTAAAACTTGGATAGTCCGTTCTGACTAGCCATCAGTCTGAGGGTGAAATGTGAATACAAAACTTCGATCTGAAATAATGGACACTGGTGCACCATGCAGACACATAATCTCAAAAATGTAGATATGGGTCAACCTCTCAGTACCGAATGAGACCTGAATCTAAATAAAATAAACTAACTCAGTCAATCGATCCACGATGATTGAAACACTTTCAGAACCATGAGATGTATAAGGCAAATCAGTAACAAAGTCCATAGTGATCCGTTCCTACTTCTACTAGGGAATGGGTAACCTCTAAAGCAACCCACCAGGCCTCATATGCGGAAAACAAAGGCAACGATCTATGAAGTCTACCACATATCGCCTCATACCACCCCACCAGTAGTATTTTCTCAAATCACGACACATCTTAGTCACTCTTGGATGGATAGAATATCTGGAACAATTGGCATCCTTTAGGATCAACCTAATCCAATTATCTACTCTCGGCACACAAACTTGACCCCTAATTCTCAAAACTCCATCGAATCAAGTGAGTCTTCCTTCACCTCGCCAGTCAACACCTTATCTCAAATCAATCTCAATCCAACATTATCAAATTGATGAGCTTGAATCTTCTTCATCAAAGAAGATCTAGCCTCCATAAATGCCAAAACATGCTTGGATGTCAAATATCAAGCCTAACCATCTGGTTAGATAAAGACTGAACCTCTAAGGCTAAAAGCCTCTTCTGGCTCAACAGATGCGCCAAGCTACCCATGCTAGTCGACTTTCAACTCAAGGCATCCGTAACCATATTAGCCTTGCCCAGATAATGGAGAATTATCAAGTCATAATCCTTAATCAAGTCAAGCCAATGACGCTTCCTTATATTAAGATCTCATTAGGTGAAGAAGTATGAGAAGATCTAACAACGGACTCCATACAAGTAGTGCCTCCACAACTTCAAGGCAAACACAACTGCGCATCACTCCAAATCATGGGTAGGATAATTCCTCTCATGAGGCTTCATATGACGAAATGCATAAGCAATCACCTTTCCCTCCTGCATCAAGAAAACACCTAACCCAACACCTGAAGTATCACAAAAGATGATAAAACCCACGCCCACCTTTCTAGGTAGATGTAGTAGGTGTAGCCCAATCACGAACTGCTGCAACCTTGGCTGGATCAAATATAATATCCTCCTTAATCACCACATGACCCAAGAAAGAAATAGACTCCAACTAAAACTCCCACTTAGAGAACTTCGCATACAATTTTTCATCCCTCGATCCCTACAGCACAATCCGCAAATGCACCTTATGCTCATCCTCACTCTTGAAATAAACCAAGATATCATCTATAAATACAATAATAAAGGAGTCGAGATGCAGTCGAAACACCTATTTTATCAACTCTATAAATGTGATAGGGGCATTAGTTAATCCAAAGAACATGACTAAGAACTCATAATGACCATATCGAGTCTGAAAAGTTGTCTTGGGAATATCTAGAGCTCTAATCCTCAACTGGTGATAACCGAACCTTAAATCAATCTTTCAAAATACTACAACACCCTGTAGTGGATCAAATAAGTCATCAATATGGGGAAGAGGACACTTATTCTTAATCATCACTTATTCAACTGTCGATAATCAATACACACACGCATAGACCCATTCTTTATCTTCTCAAACAAGACAGGCGCACCCTAAGGCGATACTCTAGGTTGGATAAACCCCTTATCCAACAACTCTTGTAGCTGATCTTTTAATTTCTTCAACTCGACTGGGGCCATCCTATAAGAAGGAATGCAAATGGACTTGGTTCCTATCTTAACATCAATAGCAAAATCAATATCTTAATCCGGAAGCATACCAGGTAAGTCCGTATAAAACATATCTATAAACTCATAGACAACACTGACATAATCCAAGGAAGAAGGTGAAACAACATAAGTATCATGAATATGATCCAAATAAGATAAACATCTCTTCTCAATTAATTTGTGAGCCTGAACATATGATATAATTCTCTTAGAACCCAAATAAAGTGCACCCTTCCAACCTATCCTTGGCACACTCGGCAAAGCTAAAGTCACGGTCATGGCATAATAATCTAGGACAACATGATAAGGAGCCAACCAATCCATACCCGAAATAATATCGAAGTTAACCATATCTAACACAATCAAATCTATCCAAGTCTCACGGCCACAAAAAGTCACAACACAGGATCGGTACACCCAATCTACCACTAAAGAATCTCCTGCAGAGGTAGATACACGAATAGGCAAGACAAGAGGCTCGCTAACAGAATCAAGACCTGAAGCAAAATATAAAGACATATAAGAGAAATTCAATTCGGGATCAAATAACACAGATACATATCTGAAATAAATGGGGACAATACATGTGATCACAACATTGGATGCCTCCACTTCTAGCCTAGCGGGTATAGCATAACATTCATCACACCACTAACTGGCTGAATAGCCCCATGACCACCACCGTGGGCTCCACAACCTCTACCCCTTGCACCTCTAGCAGAACCTCTACCTTTTATAGCTGTAATAGGAGTAGTTCTAATCACACAGGAATAGGTAGTCCTTAGCCAAATGGCCAACCTCATCACACACAAAGTAACCTTTATGGCCTGACTCCATCGGATAAGGTATAATTGGGCCTAGATGACCACCCTAAACTGTTGAACCCAAAGATCCACCACCTAAACTCTGTAAGGTCGCCTGCACTGGCCTACCTCGATATCCACGAGAATCTCTAAAATCTCTACCATGGGGGACTGACCTATGAACTCACCAAACCGACACACCTTATTGGCGCCACTCTGAGATACTCAAGGAATACCCTCTGTCACCTGAGCATGATCCATAATACTCTAAAAGAAAGCCTCAAGCACAACTATCTGAGACATAGCCAACTGAAGAGAGACATCTAAACCCTTTACAAACTTTCAAATTTTCTCAGACTCGGTGGAAATGCTATAATAGAAATATCTGGATAGGGCATGGAAGTGTGCCTCATACTCAACAACTATCATGGAGCCCTGCTCTAAATGGTCAAATTTATCTCGTATACGATCACTTATACTGAAAGGCACAAATATCTCTGGGAAAGCCTTGAAGAATTGATCCCAAGCTATCTCGGGTGAATCAAGAGGTCTACAACTGACAAGCGACCTTTACTAATCTGTTTCCACATCTCTCAACTGATAATATATAGTATAAGAGACACCATCCACGCAGAAAGAGTAAAACACAACTCAGAACACAAGGTTTGAAAGAACTTCACACGATAAAGAATAAAATAAGAAAAGTATCATAAAGACGTCCTATAGCCTCTCGAAGATAGATATGGATGTATCGATCCATGAGACTTTATTAGACATCTCGTTCTTATACCTTTGAGACCAATGAAACCTGGTTACTCTAATAAAAAATTCTCACGACCCAAAAATGAGGGTCATGATGACACTTATCACGTAGTACCTTGACAAGTAAGCCCATCACCCAAATGATACAAAAAAAGAAAAGACAAAAATACCCCAAGGTAAGTCTTCTAGAATGAAGCTGAACCATACAAGTAGTGATAACAATGCAGAAAGAACATATCCAAAATACCAATCATGTTCAAAACTAGGTGTCCATAGTGTAAGAACTATTAACACAATCCAAGAGTCAAATACATTAGAAAAATAACCACAAAAGAATAATATTTGTCTCTGAATACTAATAAAGACATAACTACTATAAAAGATAGAGGTGAACTCTGGACGCATAAATTTCCAACCGCTATCTTAAAAGCTCCAACAATCGCCCGAGTCAAGCAAGCTGAGGCGCACTTGACCTAGGACCTACACCAAAAGGGTGCAATAGGCATGAGTATGGTCCATTTGTACTCAGTAGGTATCAAAGGCCGTCCAAAGAAAGTTGTAAATAAAACATACAAAATATACACTAAGGGCATGTCACCTGCAATCAAAAAATATCCCACAACGGTAGCCCACACCGCTTGCACTAACAGTTCTAATATATCATATATGTTGCAACATCATACCAAGATCGAACACAAGTATGCATTATATCATATATAAGTAGAACAAGGGAGAAAATACATATACAAGATCATCAAATACAAGTAAAAAAAGATAAGACAATTAACTAGATGGCAAGTTAATTTGCCAATTCAACACAATATAAACATAATAAAGTAAGTGCAACGCATATGATGATGATGATGTACGATGTCTTTGTGAAACCTCCCGGATCGTCGCATAATCCCCATACACACATACGGAGGAAAGACTCCCAATGCAGGACCCATAAGGGGTTCGTCAATCCGTATACAATCCATAAATCTTATGTCTTCTTTCTGACACATCCCTTGAAAAGGATTTTAGAAGGTGTTACAATGTCTACTCCCCGACATATCCTTCGAGAAGGGTTTTTAAAAGGTGTTGCCAGTGTTACTCAGGTGTTGCCATGGTAGAAGCAATATTTTATGAATGAGTATGATATGAGGATATAATGCTCACAATCAAGCACAATGAATATTTCCACAAGAAGTAACATGATATATTTCCACAATCAACAACAATGATACATTTCCAAAACCACGTGAGCCAATATCCACTCATTATTTTTATTTCATCCATGAATTTTCACATGTCTCATATGCCAATAAATTCTAAATATAATCACAATACACCAATGGTACCACATTAAGTATTTTAATAACATAATACAATTATTTATATAAATTCAAGGCTATCGATATCACATAAGACCCCACACGGTCACACATATCACATAATATCTTAATTTCGATAATTACATCACATATAGGCCCCCACACGGGCACAACACATAGATAGAAATTTTTTTCCATGATTAGTTCCCACCTTTAATATGCATTTTGTACCATCATTTAATACTCATCCCGGTCTAAAAGAGTTAAGCCATAACCTACCTCTAAAGTCGATATACCGCAACCAAGACTTTTCTCCCAAAGACTTACTCCTTACAAACGGTCATGAACTCTACTAAAAATATCAAATATGTAATCTACACATTAAAATAAATCAACGGAACCCATATTGACTACTTTTGGTTCGGGATTAAAACGGACCCATGAAATGTATTTTCGAAAAAGAAGGGTAAAATTATAGATTTACTTCAAAAACACATTTTATCATATTTTTAGGAACCTGTAGCTGAAAATCTAAGTCAAATCGAATAAAAAAATGAGGTTTAAATTGAAGAAAAACTATTTTTAAGCTTTATCGGGTAAAATCTTTGAAATTCGGTTAAAATCAAGAATCAGAGTTCTTTTAAAAGTTAAATTCATGAAAAACTAGTAATCATAAGATAAATATATTATTCAAAGGAAAAAGAGTGAAATTGGGGTTTAAAATCAAGCCATAATATTTTTGGGGATTTTGAGAAATTAATCAAGAAATTACTAAGAAAATTGTGAATTCTTACCTTAAATTTGTAAGAGAATCAAGAAATAGATGTTAATCTACCTTACCAAGATCCCATAAGCTTCACTTTTAATCTCTCACACTATTTTAGGATTTAACTCTCAAGAGTCAAGGTGAAAGAATAGATAAAATGGGCCAAAACAAAGGGTAAAAATCTGTTATATATAACCGATTTTTCTAAGACCAAACGAACTTCGACGGAGTGCCCGGGATTTATTCAGAGTCTGATATTTGAAAATGAACTATGAAATCATACTAAATTTGATGTTTCGGACTCAATGGCGATAACAGATTTTTAGAAAATGTCATTTTCACAAAGTTGACCCCCAAAACTCAAAATCACAATTTTTCAAACTGAAGGTCAAAATGAGGTTTAAAAGTCGTAAAATCACTTCAAACATGTTACCTCCCTAAAATTGATGTCCCAAATCTGCTACAAAAGTTGTATTTTACATCCGAGATCGTCTCGACCTAATGTGGATCCCACATCATTGAAACTCAAACCAAAGGTCTACCTAACCCAAAATTGATATTCTAGAGCTGCTGGAGTAGTCTGTTTAGCCATCTATCGTACGAATCAAAAGATATCCACATAAGTCTAAAATAAAGCTCTCGAAGTCATCAAAAACCATAATATCACATAAATGGTATCAAAATACATCGGGAACCATGTCAATCACCTCCACACCCTAGAAATATCATAATGCAACTACGAGGAGGGGTAAAATAGTCAAATCACACAAACTCACAAATTTTATATATTTTATCAAAAAGTAGGTCGTTATATTTGATCGAATACTTAGACAATCAGGAATGAGGTGAGGGTAATGATGATGATGTGGTCAATATAGCTTTGTTTTATTTCATTAATACATTTATTTTTCTGATGAGAAGAATTGTATATCTCTTCCTAAGCTCCATTTTCTTTTGATTGAGAATGGTCAATACAAGAATTACCCATGGGGTAATAAAGCTTTTAAGGGCTTGGCGAAATCTATTTTTAAAACGATGGATGCACATAAATAATATTATAGGGTACATGGTATGTCACTTGATATACAAGTTTGGATTTATGAGTGCTTCTCTTATGTTGATCCAAAAATTATTGTCAAACGTGCTAGTAGAATTTCCAAATTGATAAATTGGAAGACCACTGACAGGCGTCCTCATTTTGAGGTTTTCATCAAAGGCATGTTAGCTTATGTTGAAAATCCAATAATTATGAATGTATTCTTAATTCTTAATATTATAATTTACATGTATTCAATATACGCTAATCTATCTATTATTTTCAGATAGTATACAGGAGTATAATACCCACTTCAAGAGAATTGACAATTTTACAATTGTCTTCAAATAATGTAGTAGCAGATACAACCTCAGACAATGTGTCTTCACATGATGATTTTCAAAATGCTTCCCCAATTACTGTAAAAAATAAAGAAAAGAAAAAAGTTGATAGTGCATCATCTCCATCCTATAAGAAACATAAACAAGTGAACTTTACACCTTCACCTTCAAACATTCTACCAAATCATCCTCAAGGAATACACCAACAAAACTGACATCCTATGCAACTTGAAGAAAACCCCCTCCCATTTTCATTTCAAAAGCCTTATCAAAGAAGAGATCATTGTCTTTTATTGTAAAATATTAGACAAAGAAGACCGTGACTTGAATGACTATTCCATAAAGGAGTGATTGGAAAAACTTTTCCTCGTAGGATTCTTTCCCGGCTTATCATACAGACAAAAATTATGTTGTCACGCCTACAGTTAAACTAAAACAATCCAATGTTCCTAGTGATGTACCTTCCAGCAAGCCAGATGAAGAATTCTTTTTGGCTAAACACTTAGTCATTTTTCAGCAATTGATACATGCAATTTTAATTTTTCTTATAAGTAATTTTACCTTTTGTTCACAACTTTCTTTTTGATACTTTTTTAAAGGTGAAGTCCGAGATCAGTGATCTATGCAAGTTGATAAATGATAACTTGAAGAATGTTACGAAAACTATTAAAGCAATTAATATTGTTGAAAAAGTATTATAATAACATTTACTTTCATTATAGTATATATTTATATATAGGCATACACTAGTATAACAAATTTCATTACAGGGTCGCAATGTTGAAGTTGCGGCTAATATGCCTGCTCTTTCTTAACCATCACCTCAAGATATTAATGCTGGTCGTTCTAGTATTCAAATCAATCTAACACTTCAACAGTTGAGCTACAACACATACCAAATCAATAAATTATTATAACTGTATATGTATGCAATATATTATTTTTTCAAGTACATTTATATTTATCTTTTTTTTAGAATATAGAAATACATGAATCATCTATTGGTCTATCATATTTGTCCATCTTCTACAGGGTTGCAATGTTGAAGCTATGAAATATATAATCTATTATTTGTTAACCGTCACCTCAATATATTAGCACCGACTGTTTTAGTATTTGAAATCAGGGTGATACTTCTATCGCTGAGATGAAATAGGTATCAATGTTTAACTGCATTTCAAATTTTATAACTGTATACATATGCGATGTATTAATATTTATGTAGCTAAAAAAATGCATGAAGCATCTATTAATTCATCATATATTGTTGTTGAGACGAATAATGACATACAATTTAATGAAGTACCAAAGGAAAAGGAGCTACATTCATATTAATGTATAACTTTTTTAAAAATATTGTGTTCGTATTTTTATATGACACACTATATTTTGTATTATTAGATATCTGAAGAAAATTCACGTCAAATAGAGGTCAAATATACTAATCAAAATATAGGTTCATCACCCTCTATGCATGTCAGCATAAACAAAAGTAATGGACAAGTGATTGAGGTTGATGGTGTAACTATATTGGGCCGTAAACTGAATCACAATTTGAGATTCCTGATGAGTTACTTCCAAGCTTATGCTTGATAAAAAGTATCGCCATTCATCCAACTAGATGTATGAATGAGATTATACCTTTACCAATGCAGAGGAACATAAAACTTAGTCGTTGGAATGCGTCCCTTTATACAATAAATTTTGGATCACCATCTGTTACCTCATTATATTTGTCTAGTTATATTTGTATTCATTATTTATCACTCCATAAATACATCTTATAGTTATGCATATAACTTGTAGGTACTTCTGCTAGTGCATCATGTGATTTACCCAAATTAATCAAAAAATATTTATTTACACTTTATATCAAGTGTTTATATGATGTAGAGAACAATTATTTGAAATGGATTAAGGAAGACCTCTTTACTACACATGAGTAGAAGTACGATACTTTTACTTTTTTTTCAATTGATTATCTTTTTTTCTGTCTTATTAAATTGACTTTCATAATATTTATAGTTGAAGGACAATGAAGATCATCTCAAGAGGCATAAATAAGGCATGACGGTTCCATTTCATGTAGAATTTGCCCGTGATAAAAATTAATTTTACAAACTGTCTTTTTTAGGCCTATTATTGAATGATGTGGTATATATTGCATTGAATTTATTTTATTATGTATTCAATTTCATACAATTTATTCACACAATTTAATGTTTATAGCATATAAATGTCATATTCTATTACTTGCGCAAGAAAGGCAAGTACGACCCTTCAAGTAATATTAATTATACATTTGTTGATTGTATATATAAGATTAAAGCAGGAAATTATGGAAAAAGTATGTTGATCCATAAAGTGGTACATGTTCTACATGTGAAGAATATATTGTATGTGAATACATCAACAGATATAGGTTGATGGTTGGTGTCCCATGGCATACAGTGGATCTTGTTTTAATTCCTGTAAATGTAAAGAAACGAATCTACTGGGTACTTATTGTAGTGTCATTCTTAGATAGGTATTTATGTATTTACGATTTATACAATTCTGCAACCCATGATGTGTATGTCAAAATAGAGGTGCAAACGTTTGCAGAGATTAGACCTTCTTCCTTTTTAAATACTGATTTCTATAAGAAGAAAGTAGACATTGATTGACATAGTCACCTTAGGTACAAAAATAGAGATGAATCAGAATCCATTTTAGTTGATTTTTATCAATGACATACCTCAACAAAGCTTTGGAAGCATGTACATATATACAACACATCTATATTTTAAACTTATGGCGCTTGTGTTGGTGAATATATGTCATGATCCAAAAACTAAGGTCATGATGACACTTGTCACAAAAAGCCTTAACAAGTAAGTGTATCGCCCAAATTGATATGAAATGGGAAAGAATATCAAAATCTAAGGCAAGACTCCTAGAACGGAGTCGAACCAGACATATCCAATAAATAGTAGGAAATACATAACCAAAGATACCATAAAAATATCCCAAAACCTGGTGTCATAGTTAAGAACCAACTAAGTACATCTCAAAATCAAAACATACAAATTGATAGTCCAAAAGGAACATTATTTGTCTCTGAATACAAAACAAGTAATGATCTAGATAAGAAGAGGTAGTAGATTAAGTCCAAACGCATAGACCGACTACTAGCTCAAAAATACTCCATGCACCACTTGAGTTAGCTATCGTGTGGCACACTCATACCTGGATCTGCATCGAAAGGTCACAGTAAAGGTAAGTACGATCCACTTGTACTCGGTAGATATAACAGGCTGGCTGAGAAAAGTAGAAAATAACGCATATAAAACACATACTATGAACATGCCTATTGTGGCAATTTTAGCCTATATTAGTGAAAGGAGTCCATTTAACTCAAATTTATGGATTTGGATTGTCACGGGCCTATTTTTAGCCACGTGCGGACAACTTAACACTCTCAAGATCGATGCTAAACTCAGTCCTAAACCATTCTAAAACAGTCCCCAAGAATCTATGAACATTCACACAAACACGTAAGGGAAAACAATAAAGGAAGACAATGTTTTGGGAGGCCCAAAGAGCCAATTTTCTGGTATATTTCTTTAACTCTATGAGTTTTATGGATGACGCCCTAAAGGGATTACAAGCTATATTTAAAGTCCCAAAGTTAAGGGACACAATAAATGCAAGAAAAGGACCTATACAAGTGACTACAAAAATGCTAGTCAACCTTTCCATATTTGGCCATGCAAGCCTTGCAACTTTGTGAGATGCCACTGTTATGTTGCTGCCTTTTTTTTTCAGCTGCTGGACAAGGCTCTAAAGCCTCATTAATGTGTCCCATGCGTGTAATTTGACCTCCCAAAGGTGCTGGAACGTTTGCTGCATCAATTGGCATTGTGGGAGCCCCGTCAAGCTCGGAAACGCACCCGAAATGCTCGAAAACATGCTCAAAATGTGAGGAATTTAATGGGTAGTGATGCAGGGCATCACACTCTCCCCCACCTAATTTGGAGACGACCTCGGTTCCACATATTTATAAATATTTGTGGACTTTCTCCTTGAACTACTACAAGTTCTCATATTTTTCCCATGACGCCTTCTCCGGCGATTGGCCCTTCCAATGGACTAGGAATTAGGCACTCAAATTGCCCCAACCCTTGCCTCAAACCAATTGATGATCAATGATTTCCTCAATTTTCTTATCCATGGCAGTGGGCATCATGACGATATGAGCCTGACTAGACTTACCCTGCTCCACGTCTTGTCTTCAAAATACGGTTTTAATTGACTCGCATGGAAGACGGGGTAAATCTTTAAATGAGAAGGCATGTCCAGCTTGTATGAGATTTTTCCCACCTTGGAAACAATCTCAAAATTCCCCTCATAATGTCATATTAGACTTTGCTTGACGCTTCTTAATGACTTGAATTGCCTCGGATTGAGCTTGACCATCACTTTGTCTCCAATCCGATAGTGGACTGGACGTCGCTTGCGATCAGCAAATTTCTTCATTTTACGGGTTGCTTTATCAAGATATGACCTCACCATGTCGACTTTCTCCTCCCAAGCCTTGGCCATATGATAAGCACCAGGATTTCGCATTCTGGCATTAACCGGCAAGGAACGCGATGTGTTTGGTTGCTGCCCCATAACGAGTTCAAATGGACTACGTCCCGTAGCGTCACTTCGCTGAAAGTTGTATGAGAATTGGGCTGTATCAAGCAACTTTGCCCAATCTTTTTGGTTGGAACTAACAAAGTGCCTCAAGTAGAACTCAAGAAGCCCATTTACCCGCTCCGTTTGTCCATCGGTTTGGGGATGAAAACTGGTTGAAAAGTGCAATTCAAGGCCTAATAAGCTGAACAACTCCTTTCAAAATGCACCCATAAATCGAGGGTCTCGGTCGCTAATGATGTACCTAGGCATGCCCCAAAGTTTTACAATATCCTTTAGAAATAACTGGGCTGCCTCCTTGGCTTTGCAACTAGATGTGGCAGCCGTGAAAGTTGCATACTTTGAAAAACGATCTACGACCACCATGATCGTGCCACAACCTTCCGAGTTTGGAAAACATGTAATAAAATTCATGGTTACGCTATCCCATGGCTTCTCCGCGATGGGAAGTGGCTCAAGTAATCCTCCAGATGTCCTGTGCTCTACCTTGTCTTGTTGGAAAACAAGGCAAGTGCGGATATACACCTCAACATCGTCCCTCATTCGAGGCCAATAATAAGCAGCTTCTAACAACGCCATAGTGCGTTTCTGCCCTAGATGACCATCCCACGTCATGTCATGGACTTCCTTGATCAACAAATGCCTAAGATTTTTCCATTTAGCACTACCAGAAATTACCCCTATGGTGACGGTTGTAAAACCATTGCAGTAGACAGAAAAATCGTTGCCATAGCTCTACCGCAACGGTTCAGCAACCGTCCTATAGGTGGGCATTGCAATAGATCTATGGCAACGGTTTATGCGATGGTTGTATGAACCGTCGCCATAGGTCAAGCTATGGCGATAGTTTTAGACAACCATCTCCATAGCTTGACCTATGGCGACGGTTATTTTTTGACTTATTGAGATGCCTATTTTCATCTATTGCAACGGTTGAAACCGTCGCCATAGCTTGACCTATGGCGACAATTACTTTTTGACTTATTGAGACGCCTATTTTCATCTATTGCAACGGTTACTAACTGTTGCAATAGAAACTATTGCAACGATAAACCGTTGCAACAACATCTATTGGGACGCTTGCTATAGTATCTATTGCAACAACATCTATTGCGACGTTTGCAATAGTATCTATTGCAACAACATCTATTGCGACGTATTGTAAATTAGTATTACATACATAATAAATTACAATAAACAATTATACATACATCATAAAATAAAATCATTCATTAATAATCACATGATCCAAAATATGAAACAAATTAAACTAGTAATCTAAACTCAAGCAAAATGTATTTTAAGTACTCAAATGATTAGTTAAGTTTTTACATAGTATCAAGTTCTAGTCGCGATAAGTTTCAAGAAGTTCTATGTAGCCTGTATTCTTCTTCTTCTTCTTATGTTCTAGCATTTGTTTTTTCCGTAAAGTTGCAAGTGATCCAGCTGAAACAAAGTTCTTTAACTTTATGATGATTTCTTGAACACCCTTGTAGATTCATGATTGTTCAAGTCACTGCAAGTTCAAAAAATAAAATATCAAATAGATTCACAGTAAGTTCAGATAGCATGTTATCTCTACAGACAAACAGATAACACCCTTGTTATAGAGAAGGAAAAGCGTGAAGTCCTTGAACTTCAAGAACCTTCTTAAGAAAGCTTATCAACATAAGGAAGAAGATCGATAAGGTCATTTCTATCTATTAACTATCTTTTGCAGAGCTAAAAATTTTCCCAGAAATATCAGACTTCAATTTCCATGAAAATTAGACAATTGCTACGTTTCTACATTTTAGACTTCACCGACACTGGACTTCTCTAAGCTTTCCCTAATTTCTACGTTTGTTTAATCCTAATTCAGAGAAAAGATTTACATGGTTCAACAAAATAGCATGGCCACAGCCGCTTGAGGAGAATGAGTACGATATGCCCTTAATAGGTAAATAAAGCTACAAACTAGAAAACATAGAGAGCAGCCTCTTCAACAATATTCTTCAAAATCCAAACAAGGTCATGTATAGAATAAAATAGAAAAAGAATTTATAAGTAATACATACAACAAGAGTTAGATACAGAACTTAAGAGCATTCTTAAAAAGAAAAGAGTGTCCCATTGTAAAAGAGAAATAGCTTACCTTTGTCAAAAGCCAGGTACGACAACAATCTCCAGAGGCAAAATGAAACTTTTAGCAAAATAATATTTGGAACAACCACTTAGGAGAACTAATTATACGCATTCAGAGGAATGTTCAATAGGCAACTTACCCAAGAGCAGGAGCAGAAAAGGATATAACTAACTTTTACCTCCCACTTACCAATTTTCATTCCATAAAATGGAAAATAGTGAAGGGGAAAACAACTTTGAGAGGGCGAAAGAATGAGTCAGATCCTATTCAAGGTTAACGAAAACAAATAAAAGTCTGAAACTTAGTTGTCCACCAAATCTGATTGGAGCTCTAGTATACGTACAATATGTTTGACAAACTCAAAAGCTAACTAATTATGCTGACAAAAGGAAAGAACAACCTATTAAGAAGAGTATAATAAAGAACGAGAATTCAACATCGCAGGTGATGTGATTATCTGATTATCTGAATGTGGTAGGAAGTATACTAACACCGAACTCAAAACTCCGGCAATTCAACCAAAGAAATGTTTCTTTTCATTCATGGTTAACTTGAAAATTCAATTGACTGTATTTGTTCTACATGACAAAGAGTTAAATTTTTAAAAATTTTAAAGTGAGATACAAATTGATCAGTTTCTACACCAGCTTAACTTTTACAAAAGAAACTCAAGAAATATGTCTGCATATTTGCATAAAACTTCTAAACACTAGTTTTATGCAACTCGTTCAATGAAGCAACTCATTTATGTCAATGATTTCAAGCAGTCTTGCCACAATAATTCCTATTTGTCAAACTAATAAAATACAGTTATCAGACTTACAGATACTGATATTCTAATTAGTGATTCAGGATAAGAACCTTCATAACCTGCAACAAAATGATAGGACCACCTTCATAACCTACAACTTAACCAACAAAGTATTGGAAAGCCAACTTATTTTTTGTTGCGTCAATCAGTCAACCAACAATGCCACAATTCCAAATGAATATTACTAAATAGATAAAAAATTTAACTGTAAACAAGGAATGCCCAACAAGGAACTTGAAACTGCAGATTGATCATACAATACAAACTAAGGAAAAAGGAAAAAATATAATACTTACTTCTCACACTTGTACTTAACGGTGGTTAAAAGGTTAAACGGTGGCAGTTAATATTATAAGGTTATAAGGTTAAACGGTAGCAATTAAGGTTATAAGGTTGTTTACTAATATAAGGTTATAAGGTTAAACGGTGGTCGTTAAGGTTATAAGGTTGTTTACTAATGTAGCGGTAAATGGACATTAAGGTTATAAGGTCGTTTGTTAATATAAGGTTGTTTACTTAACGGTGGTTATAAGGTTAAACGGTGGCCGTTAAGGTTATAAGGTTGTTTACTAATATAAGGTTATAAGGTTAAACGGTGGCCGTTAAAGTTATAAGGTTGTTTAATAATATAATGTTTTTTCCTTAACGGTTGTTATAAGGTTGAACAGTGGCCATTAAGGTTATAAGGTTATAAGGTTAAACGGTGGCCGTTAAGGTTATAAGTTTATAAGGTTAAACGGTGGTCGTTAAGGTTATAAGGTTATAAGGTTGTTTACTAATATAAGGTTATAAGCTTAAACGGTGGCCGTTAAGGTTATAAGGTTGTACTACAAATATAAAGGAATTAAAGGTTAAACTTCAGTATTGTTGTGAAAGGTTTTATGTACTTCAGTCTATGGTTTTATCACAATCATCAATCGTGCACTAGGAATAATGCAAACACTAACTGTTTCATATATGTGGAGGAAACAACTGCATATCAGACACAATAGTTATTATCATAAACTTTTAGCCTTTTCTCCTAAAGATTACCTAGTTACAGATACAACTCTCTCATGTTTTCAACTGATCATTCTTTATCATCCATACTTTTTATATCCTCAGGCCGGAGGTAAAAGGGAGAAGGAAATTAACGCGTGAAAGCATAAAAAGTAGTAGTAACATTAATAAGGAGCCTTAATGGAAGAAAAATGACAAGTGTATAACAACTCCATAAATATACTCCAGTTAATGCTTCTTACCTAATATTGGTAGTTGATGTAGCTTCCTTCAAAGGAACATGGAGATATTAATTCTTTTAAAATTTCACTCCAACAACAACAAGCTAAGAAGCAGCTTCAGAAGCATAGAAGCCTGTAGTTGACAACAACAAGCATCTATGTGCAATAGAGATGCAGTCTGCAGATAATAACAACATTCTAATGACATTTGAGACCATAAATTCCATTAGACAGTAAATCTTTTTTTCCATCATTTTCATTTGAACATCACACCCCTTGCCGTGCGGCCCTTCCCTAGACCCTAATAGTGTGGGATGATTTGTGCAGTGGGTTTCTCTCTTTTACACATTTGAGTAATCCTGTTATATATATAAATTATTCCAAACCAGAATAAAGGTCACAATAATAAATTTTGTTAAGTTGTATGATGTTACCCGTTAATACTGCCAAGAATTGGGATGTAGATGTATCATGTATCAGAGGCCTTGTTCATGAAGGGGAGGAAGTGAGTAAAATAAAAATGAGAGTATCTCTATGCATATAGTAATTAATAACATTAGTAACATCACATGAACTGTATTGAGCAATAAGAAAATTTTACTATATTTTCTTTCAAAAATCTTTGGACTCAAAAAAGATTATCGAAGTCCATTTTATAAAGTGAATCTTTGTTCAATGCATGCTCTGAAGCCATTTCATTATGATCATGATCATCTCTATGTATCGTTGTGCACAGTGACTTAAACAATTCGATTCACTGGAGTTGAACTTGCTTCCAGGTGTACCAGTCACACATTTGTCCCAGCAGGAACTTGTAAGCTTTGCAACTACTTCATTGACCATGGCCCTTTGTTTATCTTGTTGTGTAAAGGAAGAAATCAAGTGCAAATATTAGAAAGATGCAGGCATAAGGAAAAGTAGACAGCAACATGTTAACCGAAAATTGGCATCTTGTTGAACTTATATACAAGTTGGGGTCACAAAATCAAATCAAGCAGCCACGTCGTGAATATCTACTTCCAACACAACTAAAGAACGTAACACTGGTGGAGAATTACTTGACAGCTCAAAACACTGCAGATATGATAAGTCGTGGAAGTACAAGAACTAGAAAGAAAAACCTTAGAATATGTATTGTTGGACTAGCAGATAGGCTAATTTTTCAAAATGCACATTGACTAGAGTATAACATCTAGCAGAGGCTGTAAAGTAACATACAAATATAATAGTGAGAGAAGATCACCTATGTACACCTTTGCTTACATTGGTCAATAGATATGATACAGGTGATAAAAGGAAATGAGATACGCTAAAATCACAAGGAGAAATTTGTCAAAAGCCCTATGATCTCTCAGAATCAAGAACATAACACAAATGGAGTGAAATATCAATAACAATGGATGCCAACTTAGATGGATATAATGCCTAGGTGTAAACTAATATGTTTTAGCTCAATGAGACTGGGATCTAATGCCTAGCCCGCTAGTGTTACACTTACATTAGTCTCCACTGTTGGCAAGGAGTCTTTTCTTCTGAGAATGTTGCAAGGACTCTTTGCTGTCTCTTTAAAGATATGTAGTCTAGTGTAAGAGTAAGTACTATAAGATTTAGGAAACCTCTTGTTCGAGACAATTTTTAATCTGATTTAGAATACAAATTACTTAGTACTGACTAAAACACACTTGAACAGAGTGTAAGTGGATATAGATGATCAGACAATCTTCCCCAAATATTTTTTGATTGAATAGATGTGATTCACTAATCGATATTGACTAGACCATATAAAGAAAAATGAGCAATAAAATTTTCCCATCACTAACAGAGCTGCTAACCATAAAAGGGTCACAAATGAAAGATTCCATAGTAAAAGCCAAATCATATATCAATAGGCAATACTTACACAATGTACATACTAAATATGGTTCTCAAGTTGATTCTATTTGATCTACTAAGTTCGAACAGAATGGATGATGGAGTGTGCAAGCACTGAGTTCGTCTGAATCTAGTAGTTATGACATGGAGTATAAATTTTTGTGTAAAAATCGACTAAAACTGCAACAACTAGTATGCCCGAATCCAAAATTTTAAAAATATAATAAGTTTGAACCCATAAAATTTAAATCCTAAATCCACCTCTCAAATAAGTAATGGGATCAAAATGACAGACCTTAGGGAGTTCATACTTCATAGATTCTCATAAAATTTACTACGAAAGCTTGGATCCTGGGATACAATATCAGTACTTTCTTCTCATTTCGTTCCCTGTGTATGTGTCCTAAATACAGATTTTATACCTTGAGAACTATTACTGAAGAAATCTAAAGAATCATCATATATTGAATATGCATATCCTTCAAATCGTGCCACTATAGAAAAGATTAAGCCAAAAAATATGAAAGAAATAATTTCCACATCCATTACTTATTGCATTGTATTGTTATCTTATTGCATTGTATTCAAAATTTACCAAGTCATGGACGCATTATTACAACAGTTTTTACCAATATTCACACAATCAAATGAACCCAGCAATAAAATGTTCTCAAAGGAGAAGAAAAACTCAAAATCCCCAAAAAATAGGTCAAAGACGTAGAACAATATACTAACCTTAAAATACCTAAATTAAAGCTCACTACCAAATAGTAATTGTATCGATTGTAGCGAAGAGAACCCGAATCTCCTAATCGATTGATTGTCATTGTAGCACTTGCAGTGAAGAGAAGTCGATTCTCCTAATTGATTGATTGTCGTTGTAGTGATTGTAGCAAAGAGAAGCCAATTCCCTAATCGATTGATTATCATTATAGCGATTGTAGCGAAGAGAAGCCGATTCCTTGATTGATTGATTGTCGTAGCAATCGATTGATTCCCTAATCAATTGGTTCCCCAATCGTAGTAAAATATTTTTTAAAGCTTCAGTAAGCTAATAGAGAAACTAAGAGAGAGAGAGGGGGAAGTAAAAGCTAAGAAGGAAGAGACAGAAGACATCTTATGTTTTTTAGGCGGACTTATAAAATTTTTAGTGAAAAAATTGAGGGAATAAAATAAGCGTTGCTATAGCTTATTTTATTTATCTATTGCAATGCTTATTATCAAATGCAATGGTTATAGTGTAAACTTATAGCTAATAGAACAGTTATTTATGACAACTCTTGGAATTGTCGCAATAGACCACCTATTGCAACACTTTGTTAACCGTCTCCAAAAAGTTCGTTGCCATAGAGGTAATTTCCAGTAGTGTAGGCACATACACTCGCCTTCCGGTGGTGTACAACAGTCCCTCCTCTTCCCAAAACTTTTGGGTCTTGCCTTGGCAGGCCAACGCAATAAGTTGTTTGGCAACGGGATCATGTTCCATCCCCTCTTTGATAGTTTCCAGTATGCTACAGCTGGTAGTACTCAAAAGTGTCACCAAAATAGCCTTGCGACTTAACGCATCGGCCACAACGTTTGCTTTCCCCGGTTTATACTCCAATAAGTAATCAAATTCAGCCAAGAAATCTTGCCATCGAGCCTGCTTTGGCGAGAGTTTCTTTTGGGATTGGAAGTATCTCTTCACTACATTGTCCGTCTTAACGATGAAGTGAGCTCCCAACAAATAATGACGTCATGTCCTTAGGCAATGGACAATGGCCGTCATCTCCCTTTCGTGGACTGTATAGCACCGCTCCGTATCGTTTAATTTTCTGCTTTCGAATGCTATCGGGTGTCCCTCTTGCATTAGGACACCACCAATAGCAAAATCAGATGCATCCGTTTGTACCTCAAACAGTTTCGTGAAATCTGGTAAAGCCAAAACCATTTCCTTGATGATGGCTGCCTTGAGGTTGTTGAATGCCTCTTGACACGAACTATTCCACTCCCAAACATGATTCTTCTTCAATAAATCCGTGAGTGGAGAAGCAATATCCGAGTATCCAAGAATAAATCTCCGGTAATAATTAGCAAGGCCAAGGAAGGACCTTAGTTCGGGCACCTTCGTTGGAGCCTCCCAATCTCGAATTGCTTCAACCTTGTCGCTATCCATCCGATCCCTTGACTGATTGTATGGCCCAAGAATTGTACCTTTGGATGAGCAAACGTGCACTTCTCTCTCTTGACGCATAACTTATTTTCTTGCAGCACATTAAACACTAGTTGAAGGTGTCTAACGTGCTCCTCAATTGAGCTACTATAAACAACAATGTCTTCCAGGTATATGACCAAGAATTGATCCAAGTATGGATGGAAAATCTTGTTCATTAGGGTGTAAAACGTGTCTGGTGCGTTGGTCAATCCAAAAGGCATGACCAGCCACTCAAAGGGCCCATAACGAGTCACACAAGTCGTCTTGGCTTCATCTCCTTCGGCTA
The DNA here is from genome assembly GCA_030864215.1 of Capsicum pubescens. NCBI lineage: Eukaryota > Viridiplantae > Streptophyta > Magnoliopsida > Solanales > Solanaceae > Capsicum > Capsicum pubescens. The sequence goes on along the minus strand of CM061544.1, from coordinate 82,961,961 downwards.
TGCGAACTTGATAATAGCCCTTCCTCAAATCCATCTTTGTGAATACTTTGGCTTGCCCCAAGCGATCAAACAAATCAGCAATCAAAGGAATGGGATATTTGTTTTTCACCATGACTTTGTTAAGAGCACGGTAATCAATACACAACCGCAACGTCCCTTCCTTCTTCTTTTGGAACAAAATTGGAGCTCCAAAGGGTGCCTTAGATGGACGGATGTGACCTGATTCCAGAAACTCCTTGAGTTGTTTCCTTAGTTCTTTAAGTTCTGGAGGCGACATTCGATATGGGGTCATAGCTGGTGGCTTCGCCCCGGGAACCAACTCAATTTGGTGATCAACTTCCCTTCGTGGAGGTAACCGTTTGGGAAGCTCCTCCGGCATTACATCCTTGTTCTCTTCAAGAACATGTTGGACACATGAAGGCAATAATTAAGCTTCTTGGCAGCCCACAATCTCCATCAATGTCGCAAGAAAGGTTGGTTCCCCTTTCTTGAAACGTTTAACAAGCTGCATCGCCGAAAAATGTGTGCCACTTTGAGCGACACGAATTAGTGGAACAATGCAAGAACCATCCACATCACAAATGGATAGCTGGTTGAGACGTGGTGAAATAAATGCATTAACCTCATACCAAAAGTCCAGCCCCAAAACAATATCAAAGACATCCACCGGGACAATCGAAAAATCCGTTTCTCCCTTCCAACCTCCTAAGGTGAGACTCACCCGAGGAGTGAGACTATTGACATTGGTAGGGAGACAATTAACGGTCTTCAACATTGAATCGCTGGTCACAAATGTAAGGCCAAGTTCTTTGGCCTTTTCCTCCGTAAAAAAGTTATGGGTCGCTCTGGTGTCCACCATAATGCGGACTGCTCGCCCATTCACTTCCCCATCAACAAATAATGACTCTCGAGGTCTAACGCTATGCTTCTTTGCAGAAAGAGCTGCAAATTTCATGTGGTTGAACAAAGCCATGTGGTTGAACAAACCCACGGCTTGTCCCTTTCCTTTCTCCGAATTGGCAGTTTGTGCTTCTTGCTCCCCGGAACCCCCGGCTTGTGCACTAGCTTGCTCCTTCCGTGTTGCGGCAATCATCGCTCCCATCCTACTCAATGAAGGACAAGATCTCGCAAAGTGAGATGTATCCCCGCAAAGGTAGCAGTCACTATCGCGGTTAGTTACACCTTTCTTCTTTTCCTCATAGTTTTTGCGGAACGACGATGGCTGGTTGTGTTCGCCTTTGAACTCGCAATTTTTGTTGAGAACAAACTTTTCTTTTCCCTTATCTCTACGATCTCCCTTGGAAGCAATGGGCTTGTTCCAATTATCCTTCTCCTTGGCATAATAGGCATGAAAATCAGTCAAAGATTCCACCACCTTAATGGCCACATCCACGGTTTTGACATTACGTCTCCTCAACTCTTGTTTGGCCCAATTTTGGAGGCCATCCAAGAAGAAAAACAGCAAGTCCTCACTGTTGAAACTTGTTACGAGTAGTGAGAGTTTTGTAAACTCCCTCACATAGTTGTGGATTGAGGAAGTTTTCTTAAGTTCCCTCAATTTTCGTCGGGCTTCATAGACAACATTTTGAGGGTAGAATTGTTCCTTCAATTCATCCTTATTAAACTGATCCCAATCAACAATAGTGCAAAGACCCCTCTCTATGTCCATCTTCTTCCTACACCACCACAATATTACGACGTCACTATAGTACATGGTTGCAATCCAGATCCTCGCTGCCCCGTCAACAACTTTGACATGCTCAAAGTATGACTCCAATTGCCATATGAAGTTCTTAACGTCTTGAGCATTCCTCTCACCCTTAAACACGTTGGGTTTAGGCGCCTTAATACGAACATCATGGTAAGTCACGGAACCATTATTTCCTTGAAAATGGGCTGCTTCCAATTTTTGCTTCAAATTAGCAACTTCTTCCTACAAAGCGGACTACCCCAACATCACCGCAAACAACTTTGACTCAAACTCCTCGTATAGTGCCGATAACGCTTCCGTGAGCTTGAGTTCCAAGTTAGTCAGCCCCTCCTTATGCTCTTCACTTTGCTCGGATAAGTCGGCTTTGACTTCATCCAGTCCTTCAAGAGCATCCACCTCAAGGGTGCTAACGTTGGACTCAAGGGTCTTGAAACAATAGCCTAAAACCGTCAAACCAGCCTCCGTGCTAACGATTCTCTCATCAAGAGAGTCGTATGTGGAACCCTCTCCATCTTCAACGTTTGTAATAGCCTCACTTGTTGGAATTTGAGCCTCATACTTGTTCCTACTCTTATCACGCTTCTTGCTCTTCGTCTTGCCCAAATTATCTCCACCGTGAACCTCCTCATCGCCGTCGTATGCCATGTTCAAAGTGCTGCTTTGATACCACCTGTCACGGGCCTATTTTTAGCCACGTGCGGACAGCTTAACACTCTTAAGATCGATGCTAAACTCAGTCCTAAACCGTGCTAAAACAGTCCCCAAGAATCTATGAACATTCACACAAAAACGTAAAGGAAGACAATATTTTGGGAGGCCCGAAGAGCCAATTTTCTGGTAGATTTCTTTAACTCTATGAGTTTTATGGATGATGCCCAAGAGGGCTTACAAGATATATTTAAAGTCTCAAAGTCAAGGGACACAATAAATGCAAGAAAAGGACCTATACAAGTGACTACAAAAATGCTAGTCAACCTTTCCATACTTGGCCATGCAAGCCATGCAACTTTGTGAGATGCCACTGTTATGTTGCTCCCTTTTCTGTCCAGAAGCTGGACAAGGCTCCAAAGCCTCATTAATGTGTCTCATGCGTGTAATTTGACCTCCCAAAGGTGCTGGAACGTTTGCTACATCAATTGGCATTTCGGGAGCCCCATCAAGCCCGAAAATGCACCCGAAATGCTCGGAAACATGCCCAAAACGTGAGGAATTTAATGGGTAGTGACGCGGGGCGTCACATGGATCACTCATATTTTAAATGGGTAAATATGAACTTCAACTTATTTTAAAAGATCATAAAAATTTGAATAAAATGGATGAATTATGGGTACCCATTTAAATACAAAGATCACCCGCCTATGCTTAAAATTTCTAATTGAACTATACAAATTTAATCTTTTTTTAAGAAAAAGAAAATTAAGGATAGGGGTGAGGAGGGCTGCAGTAGTTGGGGTTAGGGTTGGAGGAGAGCAAAAATATTTTTATTTATTTTGAACTATTTTTATTTTTTAATTAAAAAATTGAGGGGAGAGGGGGGTGGGACAGTCTTTTTTCTGAATATTTCTTTTAAAATCATTTGATTTAAAATAAAATTTGGGGGGGGGGGGCTTGCAATATTTTTTATTTTTTTTATTTTTGAATGTATTTTTAAGGAGGGGGTTATGATGGTGGTAAGGGTGCATTTTTTAAAAAAAAAATTATTTTTTTCTTTTTAAACTTTTTTTTTCTTTTTTTTTTTGGGGGGGGGAGGGGGGGGAGGTGCTGGGTTATGTTGGTGGTGTTGGTCGGGGGTAGGGTGGAGGGGTGCAATTTTTAAATTTTTTTTAAAGTTATCTTTCTTTTTTTAAAAAAAAATCTCTTTCTAAAAAAATGTTCTTTGGGGTGCGGGGGAGGAGGGGATGGTCTGGGGGTATGGTGGAGGGGGCGGGTGGGGTGGGGTGGGGGTGCAATTTTTTTTAATTTTTTCCTTTTGAAAAACACTTTATTTTTTTGAAAATTATTTTGGGGGGAGGGGGCTGGGGGTATGGTGGCGGTTAGAAAAAATTTTAATTTTTAATTTTTATGTTTTTTTTCAAAAAATATTATGTTTTTTTAGGGGGTAGCAGTTGGAGGGTGGAATAAGAGATAAAACAATCAAGTTGATATGTATATAGAATTCTAAATTTTTGGCTTTAGGAGTTAAAAACGGGTTGGAATCATTTTTACCCCGATTCATATTTGATCAAATCCATATTTATTCATATATTATATGAGCGGATTGCAATCCAATCCAATTACGCTTAATCCATATTCAATCCATCCAAATTTGATCTAATTCGTCCATTTACCACCCCTAGGCACGCCACCTGCAATAAAAAAATATCCCAAATGGTAGCCCACATAATCTCCACTAACAGTTCTACAATATACACTTACCAAAATACAAGTATAAGAAAGAAGTACAAATAAATAGATATCACATCAAGAACGAAAATACAACACAAAATGTACACAGTGTATACAAAGCAATGAAGATTACGATGATGATGATGTGATGCACGAGGTTGTCGTACTACCTCCATATACAACTACCGAGTTGTGCTCCTGGAGAGTGTCCATGGGGGGTTCATCAACCCATATACAATCCGATATCCAATACCAATCCAATATTCATAACTCCTCTATACATACATTGGTAGAGGGTTTTTAAAGAAGTCACATTTTTTGTCAAAAAAAGTCAGTATTTCCAGTATTTTCGTGGTGGTAACAATGTTTCATGAATGTATATGATATGAGGATGTAATGCTCACAACCAACCAGAATGAGAATTTCCAAATCCAACCGATATACTAATCCACATAAGCCAACAATCCACTCAATATGCCAAAAATCCATGATCCAATATAATCCATATGCCAAATAGAGTACAAGATACCACAATATGCCATTTATACCACATAAATTCTAATTTAGTCCTTTTCACCAGAAAAGATACAACCAACTATGCATACATAAAGCCAACAATATCATATAAGACACACACGGTCACACATAGCAAATAATGTCTGAAAACCACTAAATAACAGCAACATAGGCCCCCACACGGGCTCAACAGAAATAATAAAGTCTTTTTCATGATTAGTTCCCATACTCATAACATGATTTTATACTAATAGACTACATATATAATTATTTAATACATCTGGGTTATTCTGTAATTAGTTATTCTTCAGTTCTCTATATATACAGCTGTAACCCCTTCAATATTAAACAGATCAATTAATTATTAAATCTGTATCATGGTATCAAAGCTAGGGTTTCTTCTTCCGCCCAAACCCTAATCTCTCCTCTTTTCCGACGTGTGTGCGCCGCCGCCACCGTCTACACCACGCCGCACGGCCTCCCTCCTCCGCCGTAGGTCGGCGCCATGGACAAGGTTATTGATCCTCTGTCAAAATTACCGTCTGGAGTAAAATTACTGCTCAGGAATCTCCACAATCTCATCCCCGAAAAATTATCTGACAACAACTACCCGGCCTGGGCACTTAACGTCCGCACCGCCCTCGCAGCCAACTTGCTGCTCGGATGGATTGACGGTGCGGAGAAGCCGCAGCCCGAGACAGCCGAGAAGGACGACGTCAAGCTCCCAAATCCCGACTACCTTCCGTGGATGATCGTAGACACTCAGATCCGAGCCTGTCTTCTCGCAGTTATTAGCCCCTCTGTGCACAAACACGCCCGGGGTTTTCTCACATCGGCTTCACTTTGGGACGCACTAGCCACAAGGTACAACTCTGTGTCCACGGCTCATATTTTTCAGTTGCGTGACAAATTGCATACTCTTCGGAAGGGAACGAAGACGATGACTCAATACCTTGATGATGTGGCCTCTATTCTGTCTGACCTAGATGCTGTGAACGAGATTATTCCTGAACGAGACGTGGTGAATGCCGTGATACGTGGTCTTCCGGCTGGCTATTCCTCTCTCAAACAGCATATTCGCCTCTCGCCTGTCGAAATCACTCTGAATCAACTGTCTGGATGGCTTAATGCAGAAGAATTGAATCTAGACATGGAACACAAATTACTGCTCGGAGAAGCCAGTTCCACCCCTGGCGTCACGACTCTTTACTCGGCTGGCAGCGGAGGCTCGGCCAGGGGTCGCGGTGCCGATCGCCGTAACCAAGGGCGAGGCAGCGGCGGCGGTGACCGTCGAAACACCGGGCAGCAAGGCAGAGGCGGGCCTCCACCGAGGGACGGCTTCCAGTCAGGCCGCGGACAGGGACGAGGAAACCAGCGGATGCCCACACGAGATCTTCCGACGTGCCAAATTTGTGCTAAACGGGGCCATTCTGCGGCTAATTGTTGGTATCGTTATGATGACTCGCAGAATGTAAATAGCCAGTCCGGAGGATCAAGGGCGATGCATGCGTCCACAAACGCTCAATCTGGCGATTGGTATCTAGACACAGGTGCTAACACCCATGTGACGTCGGATTATTCACAACTTCAAGCTCCTCATCCGTATCATGGCTCAGAAACTATTACAGTAGGCAATGGTCAATCCCTTCCCATCACAAACACCGGCTCTGGGTATGTCTATACCCCAAATGGTAAATTTCATCTCTCAACCCTTCACCACGTCCCTTCCCTCACATCCAATCTTTTATCTGTTTATCGCTTTACTAAAGAAAATAACTGCACCCTCATTTTTAATGACACCAATTTCCAGATAGTGGACAATACCACGAACCGGGTGCGGTACACGGGCCGCTGTGAGCATGGGCTATACACTCTTCCATCCAGGTCTCCGTCTGTTGTGAGTCAAGCCATTCTCTCGTCAACCTGGCATCGCCGGCTTGGGCACCCATCATCCGCCATCACCAAATCCATTTTATCTTCCTTAGGTTTTAATTTTTCAGAAAAATTACATTGCGAGTCCTGTTCAGTGTCTAAATCTTGTCGTTTACCTTTTTCACTGTCTGAACACAAGGCCACTGCGCCATTTCAATTAATTCATTCTGATGTTTGGGGTCCAACCTCAGTTCCTTCTGTTCAAGGTTTTCGTTATTATATCTGTTTTGTTGATGATTACAGTAAATTCACTTGGCTTTATCCTCTGAAATTTAAATCCGAAGCTTATACTATTTTTGTAAACTTTGACCGAATGGTTCAAAATCAATTTAATGCCAAAATCAAAATTTTTCGAAGTGACAATGGCAAAGAATTTGTCAACAATGCATTTGGTGTTTTTCTTCAAAATCTAGGGGCTCTTCATCACACTTCATGTCCATATACCCCTGAACAAAATGGCGTTGCTGAGCGCAAACACCGTCACCTAATAGAAACAGTTGTTGCGCTCCTCCATGATTCCACCTTACCTGTTTCCTTTTGGGTTGATGCCCTTGCTACTGCCAACTACCTCATAAATCGCATGCCCACTCACACTCTCTCCAACTCCACTCCATATGCCCGTCTCTACAATCATCCACCCGACTATATCCATCTCCGCCCGTTTGGGTGTCTAGTTTATCCCTGGTTGCGTCCGCACACTCAACATAAACTTCAACCTCGGTCCACCCCTTGTGTCTTTCTAGGCTATCATCCCACTATCAAAGGTTACAAATGTTTCGATCCTGTATCTCAGAAAACATATGTTTCCCGTCATGTTCGTTTTGTGGAGGAACAATTTCCTTACACAAGTCTTTCCTCTACTCCATACTCCCCCAATCCACTTGGCGTTGTGCCATTATTTCCGTCCTTTTCTCACGCTCATGCTCCGGCTCACTCGGCACCTAACCCGGTACCCCACTACACCACTACCCACCCGAAACCCCAAACCTCCCACCCGAACACCCAGCCGACTGCCACACAACCCACCACTTCCCTACATCATACTCCTAACACACATACAGCCACCCCATCCACCGCTGCACATCCCAGCTCCCACGGCAGCCCCACCCAACCCCCGCCCACGCATCATACAACTCCACCACCCCTTCCTAATCACCCTCCACTCAACACTCATCCTATGACAACCCGAGCCAAGGCCGGTACCTTCAAACCCAAAGCCTACCACACTCAAATACCCTTTGATGCACATCCCACAACTGAGCCTACTACCTACAACCAAGCCTCCAAAAATAGTTTCTGGTGCCAAGCTATGGATGAGGAATTTCAGGCTCTGAATGAACAACGTACATGGGATTTGGTACCTCTGCCTAGTAACCGAAAGTCTATTGGGTGCAAATGGGTGTTTCGCATCAAACGAAATTCAGATGGATCTCTTTCTCGCTATAAAGCACGTCTGGTTGCAAAAGGGTATCATCAGGAGTATGGTGTGGATTATAAGGAGACCTTCAGCCCTGTTGTTAAGCAACAGACTATTCGTCTGGTCTTGTCTCTTGCTCTTCACTATGATTGGCCGCTTCATCAGCTAGACGTCAGCAATGCCTTTCTTCATGGTCATCTTGAGGAAGAAATCTATATGGTTCAGCCACCGGGATATGTTAATCCCAACCGTCCTCACTATGTTTGCAAGCTTCGCAAATCACTGTATGGCCTGAAACAGGCCCCTCGTGCCTGGTACACACGTCTCTCTACTTTTCTGCAGGGTCTTGGTTTTCGCACCTACCATCATGACAACAGCCTCTTCACCCTTCACTGTTCTCGAGGGACAGTCATCATTCTTATCTATGTGGATGATATTGTTATTACAGGCAGCTCGTCATCACTCATCACTGAAATTACTGAAGCTATGCATCGTGACTTCAAACTTAAGGACCTCGGTCCTCTGGAGTTCTTTCTTGGCCTCGAACTCATCCGCAAATCGGGAACCATATTGATGCATCAGACAAAATATACCCTTGAACTTCTAAATCGGGCTGGAATGACAGACTGCAAACCCGCGGTCACTCCCATGGCAGTCCGCCAATCCCCAGGGCCGAATACTCCCTTTGCCGATCCTACACTATATCGGAGCCTCGTCGGTGGACTTCATTATCTTGCTGTTACTCGTCCGGACATCCAATATGCAGTCAATCGAGTCTCCCAATCAATGCATGCTCCCACAGAACAACACTTTCAGGCCTTGAAACGCATTCTGCGCTATCTTCAAGGTACTCTTCACTGTGGAATTTTATTTCAAAAGGGCTCGTTTGATATATCTGTTTTTTCTGATTCGGATTGGGCTAACGACAAAGATGATCGAAAGTCCACTACTGGATATATTGTTATGATGGGACCGAATCTGATTTCCTGGTGCACCAAGAAGCAAACGCGAGTGTCCCGTTCCTCCACAGAAGCAGAATATCAAGCCATGGCTGCGGGTGTTGCTGAAGCCATGTGGTTACGATACCTTACGGATGCACTTGGCATTCCCCCGACGAAACCACAGATTTATTGTGACAATCAGTCCACTATTTGTGTTACCAAAAATCCAGTCCTTCATGATCGTATGAAGCATGTTGGGTCTGACTGTCACTTTGTTCGCGATGAGGTACTTGCAGGAGCGATGGCCACGCACTATGTCCCATCTACTGACCAGCTTGCTGATATTCTCACCAAGCCTCTTCCGTTACAGCCTTTTCGGTCTCTCTGCTCCAAGCTGCCCCTCGTTACCGCTGATCAGCTTGCGGGGGGATAATAGACTACATATATAATTATTTAATACATCTGGGTTATTCTGTAATTAGTTATTCTTCAGTTCTCTATATATACAGCTGTAACCCCTTCAATATTAAACAGATCAATTAATTATTAAATCTGTATCATATACCAATATTAACTACCCAATCCAGTCTGAAAAAAGGTAAGCCATAACCTACCTCAAAAGTAGAAAATCGGTCCAAAAAGCCTTCAACACGGAGTTTTATCCTCACCAGTGGACCTGAAATCAACTAAAACATACAAATATAGAATCTACGCATCAAAAGAAAGCCAACGATACCCATATTGCCCATTTTCGGATCGGGATCAAAACGGACCCCCAAAATGAATTTTTGAAAAAGAAGGGTATAACCGAAATTTTAGATCAAAAATATATTACCCACAATTAAAGGAGTCCATAAAAGAAAATTCAAGTGAAAATGGTTAGAAATTGGGGTTTAACTTGAAGAATTACTAATTTAGGCCTTCCGTGCCAAAATCCCTAATTTTCACTTTTGAATTCAAGTTTTAACAAGATTTAAATGACAAGAATCGAAGAAAAATAATTGAAATAGGAATTTGGAGCTTACCCAAGCTTGAATATGAAAGAAATCACCCAAAAACTTGGAACCCCAAGCTCCAAGTGTGAAAAATGGTAAAAAATCACAAAAATGAGGTATATATATAACCTAGGCATTGCTTAAGCGAACATCGGGTCACTTAAGCAGATATCACTTAAATGACTAGGTGTCACTTTTGGGATACCTTCCTGCTCAGCGAGTGTCACATAAGCGATCCGACGATCGTTTAAGCAATACTCGCTTAAGTGAGTTGGTCATTACTTAAGCGACACTTCGATTGTCAAGCCAGGTTGCTTAAGTGAGATAAAGTGACCAAGATGTCACTTAAGCAGATGCACCAACTGAGTGGTGTATCAACTGGAGACTTGGAGAATTTCAAGTCTCTGTGGACTCTTCGGGATTCATTCAAAATTCTGAGAATGCAAACGAACTATGCTACAAGACTAAATTCAACGCTCCAGACTCAGTGGAGATATCAGATTTTTAAAAAATATTATTTTTACAAAGTTGTACCCCAAAACCCAATTTCACAAATTTCCAAATCGAGAGTCGAAATGAGATACAAAAGCCGTAAAACCACACCATCCATGTCACCAACCTAAAATCAATATTTTGCATCTGTCGGTGTAGTCTGTTTTGCCATTTGATGCACAGATCAATAAATATTAACTGAGGTTAACTAATAAATCTTTATAATCACCAAAATTAGAACCGTCCATATAGGCAGGCCGATTGGGATGGCCTGACCCAACCTACAATTTGATAGAGCTGGGCTATAATTTTTACAACCCATTTAAGAATAGGACTTTTTAGATGACCCATATAAGCACGTGAAGCTTGAGCAATATAGGCTGTGCTGGGCTGGCCCATGTGCCAAATAAAAAATGATAAAAAAATAAAATAGAGTACTAAGAATAAAAGAAAAGAGTTGAAACTCAAAGTCTATTTGGACCATCATAGATATTTAAATATTAAATGTGTTTAAAAATATATAGATAATTAAAATACAATGTACTAAATTTTGTTAGGAATCAAATATGCTTGATGAACATGATGTGGTGATGTTGAACACGCCATAAGCGCCATGAGAGGTTTTCTTTAGGAGTACATTTTCACTTTTAATGGACTAAATATTGACATTTCTTTGTGTTTTATTGTGATCTATTAAAATAAAATTAGGTTAATATTTCTATTTAACTAGTTATATTATTACTCATTAACAGTTTCATATTTTTCAACATTTCTATTTGGTTTGAATTTGGTGTCAGAAGTTATTTAATTTCATATATTATTAGGATTTTTTTTTTGCAAATTTGAGACTTGATTAACAAGTATTAACTTCATGTCATATTATATTTTAAATATTTATGTAATTAACAATTTAAAATTTAAAATAAGATTATAAAAATAATATATTTTAAAAAGTGGGCTAGCCTGTGGAGGCTCGCGGTCTATAGTGTTATGGGTTGGACTTGCTATTTTATGGCATGTCATGTTAATGGGCCAGCTGGTCTGGCCTATCATATTGATGGGCCAACTAGTCTGGCCTATCAAACTCAAAAGCCCGTGTAGGCCGGACAGGCCCATATGGTGATACAAGAAAGACAAGGGAGCATGAAACAAACACCAAAATCAGTCCACAAGTTCAAAGAACCGAGGACCTTTTTGATGAAAACACTCGGATTCACAAACAAGAACAACAATAAACGAGATAGAGGTATGTTTCAACACCTAAACAGCCACCCCAAACTAATATTATCAACACAATATGAAGGACAAGAAGAACAATAACAATATTATAACAATACTCGCGGGTTCCACAATTAAGACACACAACGGTAACAAAATTACAATAAACAAACGGATAGATCGATAGACTATATGAAGGAATAATCTTAAGAACCCAAGAACATATTCCACTCTTAGACCCTTAACACTACTCACAACAATTCACCTATCTCTTACGTTGGTACAAGAGGGACCTCGATCTCCCAAGCATCTAATATTTCCAAGCCTGAATCCAACCTGAGTGATTCCATACTCAAGTCGAAAACCCTAGTTACATTGTTTCGGCCAAGAGGCCTTTCTCACAAGAGAGAGTGTTTCAATGTTACAACTTTCAATAATCTTCAAAAACTAAGTAGTAAATGACCTAACATATTCTATTTATAGTAGGTTACAAAAATAGTGTGGAATGTCCAAAAGACCCCTTAGTCAAATGCTTCACTTTAGGTTCCCTTGGTGTGTAGAATGTGGACTATTTTGGAGCCTTTTTAGGCCCTCCTTTGCACTTTATTTGCACACACCAAGTTTTGGTTCCAACATACGCCCTCATAAGTCCATCTACGTGATCGTACTTGTATCATTCTCTCCTTCTTGAAAAGGATTCGACCTCGAATCCATACCTTGAAAAATCAAGAGAAGACAAACAAGCACACATCCTCATGACATGAGTTTTAGGGTTAGTAAAATAAACACATCAACATGCCATATCGAGGGGGAACAAATTTAAAGTATATCCACGGGTCCTTTGTATTAAACATGGAAAGACTAGCACAAATTTTACAATGGAAGTGGCTAGGATAAACATCAAAACAAAATGAGCCTAAACCGAGAATAATCTTTTTCCATCCTAAGTTGGCACCGTGATCAAATGGTAGTCGTTACCAAGGGCTTAGGTCTCGGCCACTCCTACTTTCCCCGATGGTGTTGTCCTCAAAATTAGGCATACCCTCTATATTACTATGGAAAATATCATGAGCACAAAGAGGGTAAAGAAAGGTGTCACACAAGTCAACTCCAACCAGGGTGTCCTTATATAAGTACTTACTAATTTCAAATTCATCGTCATTAGTATGATCAACATAGGAAACACACGAAGAAGGAGTAGATAGCATTTCCAGGCATCCAACGCTTTCTCTTTCAAGAGAATAGTCCTACATATGCATAAACTATCATGGGAAACAAAGGTACTATACTCAAGAAATAAAGAACAAAGGTCGAGACTACTCCTACCATACTCTAAGATGGCACCAGGATCAAATAGGAAAAGTAGTTATGGGCATGGGTCTTGGTCATACTTTACTACAAAAGGGTAACCCACGCTTAGATTCACACCATCACGGGCAGCCAAGGGGTTACGACCAAAACCATTTTCACAAGTACAATCACAATTCAGGTTTCCTATACCTTTAAACAAATCAAGGTCATCTTCACCTGATTGATCATTTTACATGACCTCACTAGTTGTTGGTAACCCATTGATGTGTGAGTAGATGCTAACATATTTGAGACTTTTAACTGAGAATAATTGCAAAGTCTTAAACAACTTTTATCGTTTTTGATTGTTTTCTCTTTGATATTGCAGTAAAAGTCAAGATGCAAGAGAACCAGCAATAATGAAAGTAAAAGAGTTGATTTCTAAGCAAGTAGAGCGGGAAGTATAAATGATGACTTATCTGATAAGTCGTCAGCCTTGTGATAAGCTATCAGAGTTTCTGTCAGCCTTAGACAGAAAATGAGATTCAGCTGGAAGAAGTGACGACAACCTGTGATAGGCCGTCAGAGTTGTGATACGCCATCAGGCTCATCGTCAGGCTTAGGTAGTGCTTGAGAACTTGAAGTAAAGAGGTAACGACAATTATGATAAGTCATCACAAGTCTGATAAGCCGTCAGCTGAAGACAGAACTTTTTTAAATGTGAAGAGGAGCTGGCGACATTCTTGATAAGGCATCAGACTCCTAATAAGGTATCACACACGTCGTCGTCTATCCGAGAAAATACTGTGATCTGTGATTTTGTTTCCATAATTAGGATGAAGTATTTAAAGCATATGTTAGGGTTTTCTAATCATAAAAGGGGCAAAAAATCTTGAACTTATTCGAAAGGAAAAAAACACCTCTTTTTAGGGCTTAAAACTTAGAATTCAATTCTCAACTCTTTGATTTGGTTGTGGAAATTTTCTCTTGAAATTAGCAGAAAATCAACTTCAAACTTCATCTTTTGTAAGTTTAATTACTTTGAATGATGATTATAAATATTGCTATCTCTTTCTTTCTCATGTGGAACTAAAACCCACAACTAGTGTTATGGGATCTATGATTATTGCCCCATGGATTTAATAGTTTGTTAGGGTTTGAGTGATTGTGGGGACATCTTGATAATTCCTTTATTATGATTGTTATTTATTGGTTGCAAATAATAAATCCTGTCTTATGTTGATTTGCTCTAACTGAGAAATAAACTAAAGGTAGCAAATTATCAACAAGGATTTGGGAAGGTTAAACTCCCATCTAATGCTTAATGTTGTAACAAGATTGATCAACTTGATATAAAATCAGTATGAATAGAATGATTTCCTAAGTTTGAGAGAATTAGGGAGTTCAACATCTAGGTAGGTTGATAAACACTTAGATGGATTTTTGAAACTAATAATTTGGTGTTTTCCACAAGTCACGAGAACCCAACACTACAGTTATTATTTAATGGGGATTAATAATCATAGTGATCACAACCCTAGTTCCTCTCTATCACTGATTTGAACTATTGAAATTTTAGTTTTGAGCTCTAAAGCAATTTAAAACTTTAACATTTGTTTGATCATCAAAAACCCTCATTTTTTCTTTTCGTATCATTTGTTTGAATTCAACTTATAGCTACAGTTTCAAATTAGTTTAATCGCCACTCACATTGTTCCTTGTGGATTCGACCCTCACTCCAAAGTTGGGTAAATATACTGATGATGACCGCCTTGCACTAAATTGACGTGTAAGTTGAGCGTTATAAAAAATGGCACTGTTGCGGGGGGGGCAAATTTGGTGTATTGAGTTGGTTTGGAAATTTAGCCTACTTTCTTATATTCAAACTTGTAAATATTTATTATTAGTTTTCTTTTATTTCTTGTGTTAGGTAGATTTTTATTTTAGTTTACTTATTACTATGGCATCGTGGAATGAACATGTGCTTGGTGGTTGGAAATCTTATTTTGATGATCCATGTCCATATTGTGATGGACCTCACTTTTTGCAAGATTGTAGATATGCTCCTCGAAGAGAGATGTGTGCACCATCTCCATCCTACTGAGAGTATGATTATTCTTTATGTGGTGGTCAAGATGAACATTAGAGTGATTTCCCAAATGCCCCCTCCCCTTATTGAGCTAACCCAAATTCTAGATCTTGTTATGAGTTTGATAGGTCTTATGGTCAAGAAAAAGAAGAACGAATCACCGGGAAGAGTGGTATTGAAGCTATGTTTCAGTAAATGTTGGATCTGTAGAAAGAAACATATGATATCGTATGTGATATGTGTCAAGACATAAAGCCAATCATTCATGAGGATGTGGATATAGAGGTCAATTATTCAAAGCATTCTTCTATATTATGTTTAGATGATATCTTGTCTGTGGAATCATTTAAAATAATGGAAGAGTGTGAAGATGAGGAGAAAGAACCCTATATTAATGTTGAGATTGATGTTGATCAATCCTTAGTGATTTCCCAACCAACCGAACCAACCATGATAGATGATGTCAATATTGAGGACATGGCGCTAGAGGCATAAGAAAAAATAAAGAAAATCTCTAATAAAGACTCTAGCCCAATTCAAAGTGAAGATGTCGAGAAGGTAAATAAAAGTGAGTGTGTAGTAGATAGTGTAAATTTTGAAGTAGGATTGATTGGGCCTCATTCAAAGAACTTTTCTACATTATGTTTAGATAATATCTTGTATGTGGAATCATTTAAAATAGTAGAAGAGTGTGAAGATGAGGAACAAGAATCCAATATTCTTGATTTTATATTTGACAAGAAACATAAAAACACACCTCACTTTAAGGCCGAGTGGCTTACCACGCTCAATCCATTACTCGACTTCTTAATTTTTGTACCACCCCCTATGAGCGAGGAAAGAAGATGGACTCTAAGTTGGGAGTGAAATTCATATCCTCAAGGTGGAGGAAAAAACTGAGTTGGGTCATGCCGTGATACTAAATTAGGTGCTTCTTGGGAGGCAACCCAACGTATTTTGTTATTTGTATTCGTATTATGTGATTTACATCAGATCTTCGCACCCATGGTGCCACAGGTATATTTCTAACTCTCTTGTTTTGGTTTGACGCATTGGGGATATTGCATGATTTTAAGTTGAGGGTGGGGCTACTTGTGGGTGTTGATGTCCTCTTGGGGTTTTTATTGTCGTGCCTTTTTTCCCCAGAGTCTTGTTCCTAGTAGAGCCGGCATGTTAAGGTGTATTGTGATTTGTTGTAAAATATTATAGTTGACTAGGAGAAATACAAGTACCTTAGGTAGTTAACATATTTTGGTTGATTTTTGAACACCTCTCCACTGGTCTATTTTATAACTGTGTGATATATATATGTGTAACCACTGTGCATCTTGTTATGGCATTAGTAATAGTGACATGATAACCATTGCTAAACAATTGCATGAACCGAATGGGTAGTAGCTTGTGATGTACCTTTGTGCCATGTGTGTGTGAGATACTACCTAGTTCCCATTGTGTGTTAAATTCAAAACTTGCTCGGTTGGTCTTGCCTTGGTTGAAGGATAGCGGTTAGGAGAGGATCATAGGTCATTGTTGATATTAGTCCACTTTTAGCCTAAATGACCTTCCATGTGTGAATAATATCCCTTGATCCTGATTTTGAGCCTGAATGCCTATTTTTTTTATTATACCTATCACCTACCCATTTGTATCACAATGAACCTATTTTGGCCCTGGTCCTCCTTGGACATTGTGCACTTTGACTTAGGCAAATAACCTAAGTTAAAGGTGGCTATCATAGGGGTGCGTGATGTAAAGTGAGTATAAAGAAGGGTAAAAAAAATGCCAGGCTGGGTGTGGTAGAAAAAAAATGAGAAAAGAAAAGTTGTGAAAAAAAAAATGAATGAATAAAAACTGCACCCATCTTGAATGTGCTTTAATTAAGAAAGGGAGAAATAAGGTAAAGGTTGATAAGTGAGACCCCAAAAATAGTGTAGTGCCAAGGAGGCTTAGTTAATTTAAATATCCTTATGTATCATACAAGCCCTAAGCCTACATTACAGGCTGAAGAAAAGTCCTATAGTGATCCTAACTTAACTGTCTGAAAGCTACGGTAATGAAAATAAGGGCAAGCTTATGGTATTTGGCATACATTGACTAGAACTTCTTTCTGAGAGTGAGTGTCTCTTGATCATCCCCAGATTGACATGCTTGAGATCATATTTGAGTGAGGAGATACCTCTTTGTTGTAAGGGCACACTGGTTACGTTGCTAGTTGCTAACTTGTTTGGATAGTGTAATCTTGGTACATGCATAGTTGTTGTTGTTGAATTGATACCATATCTTGATTTCTGTATGTCTCATTGTTGTTCTTCAATAATATGCACAGTTGTTTTTTAAATTAATTGACCTTAGAGATGGTGAAGATGTTTTGAGATAATATGGATGGTTGACTGTCGAATGTACTTTGTATCCTCTTGGTTGTGTTCTAGTTTCTTGAGGACAAGCAATTGTTTTAAGTTGAGGGTGTTGATGTGTGAGCAGATGCTAATACATTTGAGGCTTTTAACTAAGAATAATTGCAAAGTCTTATGCAACTTTTGTCATTTTTGATTGTTTTCTCTTTGATATTACAGTAAAAGGCAAGATACAAGAGAACCAACAATAATAGAAGTAAAAGAGTTAATTTCTGAGAAAGTAGAGAGGGAAGTATAGATGAAAACTTGTCTGATAAGTCGTCAGCCTTGTGATAAGCTATCAGAGTTGCCATCAGCCTTAGACAGAGAATTAGATTCAACTGGAAGAAGTGACGACAACCTGTGATAGGCCGTCAGAGTTGTGATAAGCCGCCAGGCTTAGGTAGTGCTTGAGAACTTGAAGTGAAGAAGCGACGACAATTCTGATAAGTCGTCACATGTATGATAAGCCATCAGGCTTCATCGTCAGCTGAAGACAGAACTTGTTCAAATGTGAAGAGGAGCTGATGACACTCTTGATAAGGCATCAGACACCTGATAAGCCATCACACATGCCGTCATCTGTCTGAGAAAATACTATGATTTGTGATTTTGTTTCCATAATTAGGATGAAGTATTTAAAGCATATGTTAGGGGTTTTCTAATCATAAAAGGGGTGGAACATCTTGAACTTATTCAAAAGGAAAAAGACATCACTTTTTGGGGCTCAAAACTTAGAATTCAATTTTCAACTCTTTGATTTGATTGTGGGAATTTTCTCTTGAACTTAGCAGAGAATCAACTTTAGACTTCATCTTTTGTAAGTTTAATTAATTTGAATGATGATAACAATTGTTGTTATTTCTTTTTTTCTCATATGGAACTAAAACTCACAACTGGGATCTATGATTGTTCCCCCATGAATTTAATAGTTGGTTAGGGTTTAAGTGATTGTGGGGACATCTTGATAATTCCTTTGTTATGATTGTTATTTATTGATTGCAAACAATAAATTCCACCTTATGTTGGTTTGCTCGAACTGAGAAATAAACTAAAGGTAGCAAATTATCAACAAGGATTTGGGAAGGTTAAGCTCCCATCTAATGATTAATGTTGTAACAAGATTGATCAACTTGAGATAAAATCAGTATCAATAGAATGATTTCCTAAGTTTGAGAGAATTAGGGAGTTCAACATCTAGGTAGGTTGATAAACACTTAGATGGACTGTCGAAATTAATAATTTGGTGTTTCCCACAAGTCACGAGAACCCAACACTACAGTTATTATTTAATAGGGATTAATAATCATAGTGATCACAACCCTAGTTCCTCTCTATCACTGATTTAAACTATTGAAATTTTAGTTTTGAGTCTAAAGGAAGTTAAAACTTTAACATTTGTTTGATCATCTAAAAACCCTATTTTATTTTTTCGTATCATTTGTTTGAATTCAACTTATAGCTATAGTTTCAAATTTGTTTAATAGCCACTCACATTGTTCCTCGTGGATTCGACCCCGACTCCAAAGCTAGGTAAATATATTGACGACGATCATCTTGCACTAAATTGACGTGTAAGTTGAGCGTTATCACCCGTTTACCAACGTAGACTCACCTTGGTTTTCACAAGGTCCACTAGTGTGTGAGTACTCTTGTGAATTGGTAATAGAACCTTGTTCAAGTTATAAGGGCTAGCACTAGATGGACATAAATTATTCTTACCAGAAGAATCAATTTCATCATCTAAAGGATCAACTAGTGCTTGCGTACTTACAACAAGAGTTTGGTCCTCATGTGACCTAACTTCACCAAGAGTATCACCATAGGGAGACTCAAACACCTCTACTCTAGTTAAATACGCAACTATATCCAATTGGCCACTACTAGCTATAACACAACATTCTAAGTTCATAGGAGTGTAGGGGATAGCATTTTACCTCGTAGCTCACATGAGCTACGGCCTTTCTCTTGACGTGTGTCCGGGCAGCCCACTTGCTCCCTTTGACCTACCATACGATCCAACCTTTTATTTGCCATACCTAGGTCTTAGGACATAGTGTCAAGGTAGGCCAAAATGACATTGGTGGCATTGTTGTCCATGGGTTGAGAGGTTGAAGCCGCCAGTTCCTTTGTAATTGTACCTAAAAAAAAGAAAAGAACACGCCTACAAAACAAAACACAAGTTAGTTCAAAACAACCTCACCACACTCTCACACACTTGATCCTCTCACACTTGGTTTCACAAGTGTTGCCAACTAGCTTGTACTTCGTGAGTGATTAAGGGTCGAGTATACTCTTTCCCGAAATAGATTTTTGTTTGAGTTGACTCAAGGAAAAGAATTTTACGGACTTGAACCAACAAGATACAACGAATTCACAAAAGAGAAAAGCACACAACAAATGCTTAACACGAATGGACGAGCACAAATACTAACCAACAATCTAGTAGATGAGTACTAGTTTGTCAATTAGTATTGGAACCAATAAAATTCAAACTAAGGAACAACAAACGGAAACTACAAAATCTGAAATTTGAGCCAAAATTTGATGCGTAAACAGTAACTTGATGACATGGAAGCCACGTATTGGTTGTGGTCTTTCTAACGAACTGTTATTCTCAAATGTTCATGTCTTGGTCAAAAATTTTAATTTGGATTGGTGGAATTTTGTTTTAGGAGGGAAAAGTAAGTCTTGGAGCCTTTTTTAATTTCCAATTTTCAAGACTTGACTTTTTCTTGTACTTCTCCTTAAAATATGGATCCTTAAATCATGGAGAAGTGTTGGAAAGTGGTTGAGACTTGATTGATAGGTCTTGGTTGGTTGTAGTGTCTTTCAAGACTAACAAATAATACACCCCTTTTCCTTCAACTTTTTGGATTTAGCATTCACTGTATCTTCAACAATATATAAAGGTGGTAATGAACATCAGGAACAACAACACCAAGAACTACAACAATAATCTCCAAGAACACCAATAATTTTTCACAAGGCCAACCCCACAACAACAATGTCTCACATGGCCAAGACTACAACACTTCAACAAAATGTTCTTAGGCCACCAATTTATAACAACATTCACTTCCAAGCTTAAAAACAACAAATTCAACGTCCACAACAATCAAAAATGTCACCGATACATGGCCAAAGGTGAATCCGCGACAACAATGCCAACACAATCGGCCATGTTATGTTCACAATAACAAGATCAACATTTCAAGCTCAAATTTAGATTTAGACTCAAGAGTGTTATAGATGAAGAAAACTAACACTACAGACAACAAAAAAAGTAAAAAATCTTGGCCAAGGCACAAAAATTACACAATTCTTGGCTAAGAACACAACACGGACAGTTGCACCTTTTCTGAAATTTTCAGTTTTTCAACAATTTTTTTTTATTTTCAAGTTTATGAGCCCAAGATTGAACTTGTGGGAACAAGATCAAGGCATGCTATGATATCAAATTATAAAATAAAGACAAGAGAGTACGAAACAAACACCAAAATTAGTCCACAAGTTCAAAGAACCGAGGACCCTTTTGATGACCACATTCGGATTCACAAACAAGAACAACAGTACACGAGATAGGGGTGTGTTTCAACACCTAAACAGCCACCCTAAACTAATATTATCAACACAATATAAAGGACATGAAGAATAATAATAATATTATAACAATACTCACGGGTTCCACAAGCAAGACACGCAATAATTACAAGATTACAATAAACAAAAGGACAGATAAATAGACTACATGAAGGAATAATCTTAAGAACCCAAGGACATATTTCACTCTTGGACCCTTAGCACTACTCATAAAAATTCACCTATCTCTTACGTTGGTACAAGAGGGACCTCGATCTCCGAAGCATCCAATATTTCCAAGCTTGAATCCAACAGGAGTGATTCCACACTCAAGTCGAAAACCCTAGTTATATTATTTCATCCAAGAAGCCTTTCTCACAAGAGAGAGTGTTTCAATGTTACAACTTTCAATAATCTTCAAAAACTAAGTAGTAAATGACCTAACATATTCTATTTATAGTAGGTTACAAAAATAGTGGGAAATATCCAAAAGACCCCTTAGTCAAATGCTTCACTTTAGGTGCCCTTGGTATGTAGAATGTGGACTCTTTTGGAGCCTTTTTAGGCCCTCCTTTGCACTTCATTTGCACACACCAAGTCTCGGGTCCAACATACGCCCTCATAAGTCCATCCACGTGATCGTACTTGTATCATCCTCCTTTTTTAAAAAAGGATTCGACCTCGAATCTGTACCTTGCAAAATTAAGAGAAGACAAACAAGCACACATCCTTATGACATGAGGGTTAAGGTTAGCAAAATAAACACATCAACATGCCATGCCGAGGGGAAACAAATTTGAAGTATATCCGCGGGTCCTTTGTATTAAACATGGAAAGAATAGTACAAATGTTACAAAGGAAGTGGCTCGGATAAACATCCAAACAAAATGAGCCTAAATTGAGAATAATCCTTTCCCATCCTAAGTTGGCACCGGGATCAAATGGTAGTCGTAACCAAGGGCTTAGGTCCCGGCCACTCCTACTTTCCCCTATGGTGTTGTCCTCAAAATTAGGCATACCCTCTATATCACTATGGAAAATATCATGATCATAAAGAGGGCAAAGCAAGGTGTCACACAAGTCAACTCCAACTAGGGTGTCCTCATATAAGTACTTACTAATTTCAAGTTCATCGTCATTAGTATGCTCAACATAGGAAACACACGAAGAAGGAGTAGATAGCATTTCAAGGCATGCAAGTTTCTCTTTCAAGATAGTAGTACCTACGTGGACATAATCTATCATGGGCAGCAAAGGGACCATACTCAAGAAATAAAGAACAAAGGTCGAGACTACTCCTACCATACTCTAAGATGGCACCGGGGTCAAATAGAAGAAGTAGCCATGGGCATGGGTCTCATTCATACTCCATTACAAAAGGGTAACGTGCTTAGCTTCACTATCGCGGGCAGCCAAGGGGTTACGACAAACCATTTTCACAAATGCAATCTCAATTTGAGTTTCTAATACCTTTAAGCAAATCAAGGTCATCTTCACCCGATTGATAATTTTGCACGACCTCACTAGCTGTTGGTAACCCGTATACCAACTTAGACTCACCTTGGTTTTCACACGGGTCCACTAGTGTATGAGTACTCTTGTCAATTGGTAATAGAACCTTGTTCAAGTTATAAGGGCTAGCACTAGATGGTCATAAATCATTCTTACTAGAAGAATCAATTTTGTCATCTAAAGTATCAACTAGTGCTTCTATACTTACAATAAGAGTTTGGTCCTCACATGATGTAACATCACCAAGAGTATCACCATAAGGAGATTCAAACACCTCTACACTGGGTAAATCCGCAACTACATCCAATTGGCCACTACTAGCCACAACACAACATTGTAAGTTCATAAGAGTGTAGCGGATAACGTTTTTTCCTCATAGCTCACATGAGCTATGGCCTTCAGCAACCAGGTCTCCCTTTAGCAATACACGCCTAGTCAGCAAGTGTTGCTTAGGCGACACTTGCTTAAGCTAGCCGTTTGTCTCTTTAGCAACACTTCGTCTATCAAGCCAGGATGTATATGTAACCAAGATGTCGCTTATGCAGATGCACCAGCTGAGTGGTACATCAGCTGGAGACTCTAAGAATTCCAAGTCTTTGTGGACCCCTTAGGATTCATCCAGAATCTTGAGAATACAAATGAAGTATTCTACTAGTACTCTTTGGACTCAATGGCGATATTGGACTTCTGAAAAACTGTGAATTTCACAAAGTTGATCCCCGAAAACCAATTTCACTATTTTTCAAACCAAGGGTCAAAATGAGATATAAAAGCCATAAAACCACACCAACCATGTTACCAACCTAACATAGATGTTTTGAATTTGCTGGCTTAGTCTGTTTTGGCATCCGATGCACGGATCAATAAATACTGATCGACGTTAACTAATAAGTCCTTATAACCACCAAAACCCATAAACTCGCACAAACCACCCCAAAATACATTGGAAACCTTACCAATCATTCCAACACCCCAGAAATACCATAAACCAACTACTAGGGGGGTAAAATGGTCAATTCACATAGAAATGAATAATTCCCAAAGATCACCAAAAATTGGGTCATTACATTATCCACTAGAAAAAAATCTAGTTAGTCCTCGAACTAAAGGCAAAGGAAGTACTTGAATCAATGAAAAGTTGGGAATAACTACTACAAATATCAGAATTAACCTCCCAAGTAGCCTCATTTACAGGTCAATATCTCCACTGGACCTTAACCACTGGAATATCTCTAAAACATAATCATTTAACATCCCTGGATAGAATGGAGATGGGCTCCTCAACTAAAGACAACCTCTACTCTTATTGGATCGAATCCAAATAAATGACATGAGACTCGTCTAGAATGTAACACCAGAGTATGAAAACATGAAAATTGGATGAACAACTAATAAATTTAGGGGTAATTCTAACTAATAAGCCATAAATCTAATAGTCCAAAGAATCTCAAAAGGTCCAATACACCTGGGGCTAAGCTTGCCCCTCTTCCCAAACCTCATCATGCATTTCACGGGCAACACACTAAGTAAAACTCGATCACCAACTCTAAATCTCAAGGCACAAAATCTACGATCTGTATAACACTTTTGCCTACTCTGAGCCATCCAGAGTCTATCCACAGTGTCTCAAACTCTCTCCAAAGACTCACGAAGCAAGTCCATACCTCGAGGCCTAATCTCAAAATCCTCAAACCAACTAACTAGAGAGAGACAACACCTACCATACAAATCTTGATGTTGCTTCCACCAATCTCCAAAGTCCATCACACAACCATGGAGAATATCCTCCAAAAACTGAATAGTCTACTCTGATTGACCATCCGTATGGGGGTGAAAAGTTCTGCCCTGAATAATTCACTCTGATTGACCATCGGTCTGGGGGTGACCAGTTATGCCAAGATTAATCTGGGTACTCAAATCCTCCTGAAAAGTCTTCCAAAAGTGAGATGTAAACACTGAACCTCGATCCGAGATGATAGACACTGGCACACCATGAAGACAAACAATCTCACGAATATAGATATGGGCCAACCTCTCAGCACTGAAAAACCTAAACTGAAATAAAATAAGCAGATTTGATCAATCGATCCATGATGACCCAACACTATCAGAACCACAAGAAGTATGAGGTAACCAAATCACAAAGTCTATCGTGATCCATTTCTATTTCCACTCGAGAATAGGTAATATCTGAAGCAAACCACCAGGTATTAAATGCTCGGCCTTCACCTATTGGCAACATAGGCTACGAGCTACAAAATTTGCTACATCCTTCCTTACACCCCCACTAGTAATATTTTCTCAAATCACAATACAACTTAATTAATCTCAGATGGAAGGAAAACCTAAATCTATGAGCCTCTTCCAAAGTCAATCTAATCTAATCACCCACTCCCGGCACACAAATTCAACCTCCAATCCTTAAAAATCCATCAAAATCAAGCAAGGCTTTCATAGACTCTCCACTCAACACCTTATCTCGAATCACTCTCAAACTAGTATCATCAAACTGATGAGTCTGAATCTGCTCCATCAAGGAAGACGTAGTCTTAACAAATGCTAAAACACACCAGGTGTTGAAATATCAAGCCTAACTATCTGGTTATCCAAAGACTGCACCTCTAAGGCGGCCGCAATTGGGTCAAAATATGCACCAAGCTACCCATGCTAGTTGACTTCTGGCTCAAGGCATCTGTAACCATATTAGCCATTCCAAGATGATAGAGAATAGTAAAATCATAATCCTTAAGTATATCAAGCCAACAGTGCTACCTTATATAAAGATCTTATTGGGTGAAGAAATACTGAAGGCTATGATGATCTAATAAAATCTCACAATGAACTCCATATAAGTAGTTCCTCTACAACTTCAAAGCAAAACAACTGTGCACAACTCCAAATCATGGGTAGGGTAATTCTTTTTATGGGGATTCAAATGATGAGAAGCATATGCAATCACCTTACCCTCCTACATTAACACAACACTTATCCCAATACCTAAAGCATCACAAAAGGCATTAAACCCCCCACCCTCCTTGGTTAAAGTTAAGATAGAAGCTAAAGTCAACAAATTCTTGAGCTTTTGAAAGCTCATCTCATAAGAATTGAACCACTAAAATGAAATCTTCTTCTGAGTGAACCTATTTAATAGAGTTGCACTACATGAAAACCCTCAATAAAATGTCGAAAGTAACCTGTCAAACCAACAGAACTTCAAATCATGGTAGAAGAAGTAGGCCTATCCTAATCACAAAAAAGTAACCTACTAAACCAACAAAACCTCAAATCACGATAGGAGAAGTAGGCCTAGCCTAATTGCAAACTGCTGTAATTTTGGCTGGATCAACCATAATACCATCCTTGGTCACCACATAACCTAAAAAAGATAGACTTCAACCAAAACACACACTTGGACAACTTAGCATTCAACTTTTTATCCCTCAATCCCTGAAGCACAATTCGTAAATGCTCCTTATAGCCAGCCTCACTCTTGGAGCAAACCAAGATATCATCTATAAATACAATGATAAATGAGTCAAGATACACTCAAAATACCTGATTCATCAACTTCATGAACACGGCTGGGGCATTAGTCAACCCAAAGGACATGACCAAGAACTCATAATAACCATACCGAGTCTCAAAAGCTATCTTTAGAATATCAAAAGTCCTAGTCCTCAAATGGTGATACTCGAACCTTAAATTGATCTCCTAAAACACCAAAGCACCCTGAAGATGATCAAACAAATCATAAATAAATTAAAAAGAAAATTTATTCTTAACCGTCACTTTATTCAACTATCGATAATTAATACACAAATGCATAGACCCATCCTTTTTCTTTACAAACAAGAAGGGTACACCCCAAGGTGATATACTAGGTCTTATAAATCCCTTATCTAACAACCCCTACAACTGATTCTTCAATTCATTCTACTATGCTGGAGCCATCCTATAAAGAGAAATAGAGACAGGTTTGGTGCCTGGCTCAACATCAATAGAAAAATTAATATCATGATCCGGGGGCATACCAGGCAAATCCATAGGGAAAACATCTATGAACTCACAAATGATACGAATAAAATCCAAAAAAGGCGGTGAAGCAACACTAGTATCACAAATATGTGCCAAATAAGACAAACATTCTCTCTCAACCAAGCGGCAAGTCTAATTAAAAATAATAACTCTCTTAGGATCTGAATGAAGCACACCCTTCCAACCTATCCTCACCACACCCAGCAAAGCTAAGGTCAAGGTCTTAGTATAACAGTCTAGGACATCGTGATAAGGAGCTAACCAATCCATACCCCAAAAAATCAAAATCTATCATATCTAGGATAATCAAATCTACCTAAGTTTCACGCCTATCAAAGATCACAACACAATATCGGTACACCTGATCCACCACTAAAGAGTCTCTTACAGGGGTCGATACATGGATAGGCATGGAAACAGGCTCACTGGCAGAATTAAAACCTAAAGAAAAATATGTAGACACATAGGAGAAAGTCGATCTAGGGTAAAATAACACAGATGCATATCTAAAATAATTAAAAATTATACCCATGATAACAACATCAAAAGTCCTTGCATCTGGTATGGTAGGTATAACATAGCACTTTCCATTATCACTACTCAATTAAGTAGCCCCATAACCACCACCATATTCACCAATACCTATGCCTCATGCACATCTACCTCTCACTACCAATATAGAAGTAAGACTAAAATTATGGCAGAGATAGTCCTTGTCCAAATGGCTAACCTCATCATACATAAAGCAACCTATGCAGCCTAACTCAGTAGGGAGAGGTACGACTTAGCTATAATAACCACCTGAAGTTGTTGAAATAGAATACCCACTACCTAAACTATGCAAAGCTGCAACCACTATTCTACCATGATACCCATGAAAGTCTCTAGTTACTGTACCTTGAGGAGTGTGGCCTTTAAACTTATGCTGACGGCGCATACTCTTAGTGCTTCCCTAAGATGCTCGAAGAATAGACTCAGTTATCTTACTATGATCCATTATACTTTGAAATGATGCCCCTAACACTACTATCTGGGTAGTGGCAAGATAAAGAAGAACATCCAACCTCTTCACAAACTTTTAAATCTTCCCAAACTCGATGACAATACTAGCATAAGAATAACTAGACAAGATATGGAAACGTGCCTCATATTATGCGACAGTTATGGAGCCCTGCTCTAGGTTATCAAACTCATATATCATCTGATCCCTCAAATTGTATGGTATAAACCTATCCAAAAAGGCCTCAACTAACTGATCCCATGTCATCTCTGGAGAACCAAGAGGTCTGCAACTAACGAGTGACTTCCACCAATCCCTGGTGGCGTCTCTTAACTACTAAGTAGTATAAGCAACCCCATGTGACTCAATCAATCTAAGGTTATGCCACTTCTCATGAAAATTAGTCAAGAATTCATAGGCATCCTCTCCCACAGAACCACTGAACCTGGGAGGACCAAAATGAGTAAATCTCTTATACCTCTTCTGATCCTCAAAAGACATACCTATACTGGCAATAATAGGAGGCATAGTAAATATAGTTAGCGAAGATTCCACCTGAGGGGGCAACACAGATGGAGGCTAAACTCTTGATCTCAAAACACTATACGCATATGCCCGTACAAATAAGGAACAACACTTTGAGTCTGTAGAGCACCATAAGCAGATATTCGATACACACTAGAGGATCCATACTCAGGATCATAGGAACACCATAGGCAGACTCTGACATAGACATAAAAATAATACTCGAGGCTGGAGGAACACTAGGTGCACTCAAAGGATCACCCTCTAACCAAGTCACCAAATAAATCAACAACCCGTCTAAGACTGGGGTAGAAGAACTCTGTGGAACCAGAGTAGGCCCCATATCTCTAGTATTCTCAACCTGAGGATCAGGAAAGATCCCTCTAGTACTACCTCTAGAAAGGGCAGATTTTTGTGCCTATCCATTACCTCGGGCTCGTTCACGACTCACAACTCCTCTTTTATATTGAGCTCTCTCCTCGAATGATAGCTCTACATCCCTAACATCATGAGATTTAGTTCTCACCATCTGCATAGAAAAGAGTGAAACCTAATTTAGAATACATAGTATGGAAAAGTCTACACAATATAGAATGATATAAGGATAGTTTCCTAAAGATATTTGATAGCCTTTTGTAGATAGATACAGATATTACATACCAATTTGTGACTCTACTAGACATTCTATTCTTACATTGATGAGATTAATGACCTGGCTATGATACCAATTTGTCATGACCCAAAAACTAATGGTCATGATGGCACTTGCCGTGATAAGGTCATGATGGCACTTGTCGCGACAAACATTGACAAGTAAGATTATCATTCAAACTGATATGAAATGAGGAAATAATACCAAATCCTAAGTCAAGACTCCTAGAATGGAGTTAAACCACATATATCCATGAAATAGTAGGAAATACATAACCAAAGATACTATAAAAATACCTCAAAACCTAGTGTCACAGTGTAAAGAACCAACTAAGTATATTTCAAAATAAAAAATACAAGTTTATAGTACAAAAGGAACATAATCTATCTCTAAATATAAAATAAGACATGATCTAGATAAGAAAAGGTAGTAGATCAACTCCAAAAGCATAGACCAATTGCTACCTCAAAAATACTCCAAGCCTCGTCTAAATCAGCTACGGTATGGCATACTCATACCTGGATCTACACCAAAAGGGATCAGTAGGGGTGAGTATGGTCTTCTTATGCTCAGTAGATATTATAGCTCGATTGGGAAAAGTAGAAATTAAAGCATATAAAACACACACTATGGGAACGTCACCTGTAATCAGAAAATATCTCAAATAGTAGTCCATATTTTCTCCACTAATAGCTCTACAATATACACATATACCAAAATATAAGTACAAGAATGAAGCACAAACAGATAGTATCACATCAAAAATGAAAATACAACACAAAATGTACACAGTGTATGCAATACATTGAAGATGATGTGATGCACGAGGTTGTCTCACAACATTCATACATGCCTATCAAGTTTTGCTATTAAGGTAGAATCCATGGGGGGTTTTCAACCCATATACAATTCAATATCAAATAATACCAATCCAATATTCATATCTCCTCTCCGGTAGAGGGTTTTAAAGATGTCACATTCAAAAAAGGTTAGTATTTCCAGTATTTCTATGATGGTGCCAATATTTCATGAGAGTATATGGTATGAGGATATAATGCTCACAACCAACCAGATTGAGAATTTCCAAATTCATCTAATATACCATTCCACGTGAGCCAAAAATTCACTCAATATGCCAACTATCCATGATCCAATATAATCTATATGCCAAATAGAGTAAATGATACCACACTATACCATTTGTACCACATAAGTTTCAATTTAGGATTTTTCACCAGTAAAGATACAACCAAATATACATACAAAAGGCCAACAACATCATATAAGACCCCACATTGTCACACATAACAAATTGAAACACCCTGGTTTTTGGACCTTAGAAAATATCCTGGAATTTTGATCTATAGACCGAATACAATCATATGTTGGGGTACGGATGGTATGGTCTAGTTATATGCTGACCAGTCTTGGTTGGTGGGATGAATTTTGGTCACTGAAATAGATACGACTTAGGGGTATGAACTGTATTGGTGGTTATGAATTATTTGATTCCTTAACTTAATCATAGACTTGGTTAATTTGGCTTAATCTGAGTAAGAATGGCTCACCATAAGCTATAAGCCAGGGTATGATTCAGACCATGGACTCTCATAGTGGATAGTGTCTAAATCTTTCTTGGGTTTAAGTCTGCCAGGGGTACGGATGAATGGTACAGATCGTATGCTTTGGATACGACTTGGTTGGATGAGTCGTATGCTGGACAATGTTAGATACAAAGTTTGAGGATAGCATATAAGTGAAGGGTACCACTCATATTGAAGGGTATGACTCATGAGGGTCAATCGTACCCCTAGGATGGGATTTTGTACAACTTAAGTGGGGGTATTCTGGTTATTTCACCACTTATCCTAATAAGATCCCATGACTTCTAACCTACTTGGGAGGCTATTTACCCTATTATTCTATTCATTAACACTTATAAACTCTTATAAAACACTTTATAATTCTCTCAAAAGCTTTTAGGCAAGGGAAGCTAGGGTTTTAACTAGAGGATTGATTTGGGGCTTGTCTTGGTGATTTCTTTTCATCATTATCTTAGTTTAAGGCATGTTCTCTTCCCTCGTTGTTAATTCTAACTAGAAACATGGATTTTATGAATGTTTTCATGACTTCATTGATTGTATAATTTTGGTTTTCAAATATGAATTGGGGGTTTTGATGTTAAATGGCTGGTTATGGTTTTCTATGGTTTTAATTATTCTTTATATGCATTAATGGTGGTTTTGGATAATTGGATTGCTTGGGAATGGTTTAATGGTAATTGGAATTGGTTTTGGTTTTATTATACCCCTAATGTATTTGAAAAAATGCCTATAATAATGTTTTCTTTGGATTGAGTATTTTAATGGAACTCTTATATGTTTTAAAACTTGGAACTTTCTTCAGACTTGGTTGGGTAATTAATATTGATATAAAATCATGTTATGGTTGTGGGATATAATCATGAAAATAGCTTTTTCATTGTGTTAAGCCCGTATAGGGGCCTTAGTTCATGAAAATGGATTTTCTTATTGTGTTGAGCCTATGTAGGGGCTTGTGCTGTTGTCATTTGGCAGATTTGAGACATTATTTATGATACGACCCAACTGGGGGCCTTGTCGTAATGGGTGTTCCAAGTTTGACTGGGACTGGAGACCACCCCCGTTACCCAACCCAACCTCCAGCCGCCCTGCTTTGAGTCGGATGAATTTTAAGCATGTGGCAAGATAGTGCGACAGCTTACAAGAAGACTCTGGGATAAGATCACAACCATGACTGACCCAATCGAGTCCAATAATCCAACCATACCAAAATGATACCAAAACAAGGGCCATAACCAAAGATGTTCCAAAACATAATATAATTAATCCCAAAATGAAATATGATGGAGCAACCAATAATATTGTACAATGATGTCAACCCTCCAGCTTATTCCAATCCAAGGCTGATACCAATACTGATCCTGTCCATTCTAACCCATAGTAGTACCACAAATCCTCTAACGAAAAGAGTAATAAAATTCGGTTGGGACATGCCCTCAACCATGGCCAAAACCAATATCCAAAATAAAATCAAAGTGTCTAGAAATATCCATAACATGAAATGGAGCCTTTCAAGAGGATGAAAGCTCAGCACTTCAATCCAAAAGGAGTAGTAGAACGGTTGGCTCCTACATAGTGTGGGTATACATCCGACAGTAGACGGGTGAATGCTAGCATGATCTCAAAATAAGAATAAAATAATGCCATTTATAAAACCAAGTAAAACCATCCATATGCATACATACATACATACATACATATATACATATATATAGCTATCTATCTATCTATCTATCTATATCTCTCTCTCTATTTATATATATATATATAACAATGCCGGGAAAGGGGCCCAGGTTTATCATGCCTTTAAAACCTTTACCTGAGTTGTGTAGCTTTGCTGTCCTAAACTACCCACGGGCTATATTGGCTCAACTTTACCTATTAAAAGCGACCCAGTGCGTGTAGTCGCAAGACTAGGGAAGAAAACCTGGGATGACTAGTACATCCCCCAAAATATAGTGTGACATCATGTACATGGTCACCAAGACCAACCTCACATTGGAAAATATGAATTTTTAGTTTTGGTCCCCCCAGGACCTCTACCTTCCACAACTTTGCTACACATCCCGCCATTATTGCCAATGAAAACCATTACCAAGCAACATATAAATCCATTTACCATTTATTAACCAAGTTCATTTAGTGGTGGTATCGTCATACCGACCATACTTGCAAGTACTATCCATAGCCAACCATATATAGGTTTAAGGGGACTTCCAAGTGCCCTTTCATTTACCATATTAAACCACTTGGGGGATTCTATGTACTCTACAAGCATAACCATTTAGCCATTTACCTTTACAAGCCATTTAAACCATGCATAATTTCTTTAACAAGTTTTAAAACAAGAAAGAGTTCCATTAAAATAGTCAATGCAATGAAAACATTATTATAGGCATTTTCTCAAATACATTGGGGGCATAATATAACCAAAACCAATTCCAATTACCATTAAGCCATTCCCATGAAATTCAACTATCCAAAACCATCATTAATGTACATAAAGCATAATTAAAACCATAGACAACTCTTTATAGTGGTGGTATCGTCATACCGACCATACTTGTAAGTATTATACACAGCGGCCAACCAAATATTGGTTTAAGGGGACTTCCAGTGCCCTTCCATTTACCATATTAAACTACTTAGGGCTTTCCATGTACTCCACAAGCATAACCATTTATCCATTTACCTTTCCAAGCCATTTAAACCATGCATGATTCCATAATCTACATCAAAAGCAGAAAACTAATCGAAAAAGCCTTTAAAATGGAGTTTTCTCCTTACGAATGGACCCAAAATTAACTAAAACATATAAATATTGAATCTACGCTTCAAAAGTAAGCCAACGATACCCATTGTCTATTTTTAAGTCAAAACGGACTCCCAAAATAAATTTTCTATAAAGAAGGATAAAATCAAAATCTTAGTCCAAACATATATTACCTTTGATTAAAGGAACCCATAGAATAAAATCCCAGTGAAAATGGATTGAAATTGAGGTTTAATCAAAGAATTACTAATTTAGGTTTTATTTGGTCAAAATCCCTAATTTTCACTTTTGAATCCAAATTCTAACAAGATTTAAATGATAAGAACCAAACAAAAATAACTTGAATAGGGATTTGGAGATTACCCAAGATTGAAAATTAAAGTAATCACCCAAGAACTCAAAACCCCAAGATCCAAGTGTCAAAAGTGGTGAAAAATTTTAAAATGGGGTGTATATATAACCCAGGCATCGCTTAAGTGAACACTGGATTGCATAAGCAGACATCGCTTATGCGACTAGGTGTTATTTTTTCAATACCCTCCTGGTCAGCAAGTATCGCATAAGCGACCCGACTGTTACTGAAGAGACACTTGCTTAAGCATGCTCGTCGCTTAAGAAACACTTCGATTGTCAATCCAAGACGCTTAAGCAACCAAGATGTCATATAAGCAGATGCAACACCTAAGTGGTGCATAAGTTGGAGACTTGGAGAATTCCAAATTTTTATGGACCCCTTCGGATTCACCCAGAATCTCGAGAACACAAATGAGCTATTCTACTAGTCTAAATTTGATGCTTTGGACTTAATGGCGATATTAGATTTTTGAAAAAAATATCATTTTCACAAAGTTGACCCCCAAATCCCAATTTCACAATTTTTCAAATTGAGGATCAAAATAAAATGCAAAAGTTGTAAAACCGCACAACCATGCTACCACTATAAAATTGATGTTCTGAATATGTTGGCGTAGTCTGTTTTTTCATCTGATGCAAAGATCAATAAATGTTGACCGAAGTTAACTAATAAATCTATATAAACCCCAAAAAATTACAAATTCGCGCAAACCACACTAAAATGCATTGGCAACTGTACCAATTATTCCCACACCCTAGAAATACCACAGAGCAACTACTGAGAGGGGATAAAATAGTTAAATCACACAAAAATACTAGATTTGGCACACCTTGACCACCAGTAAAATAATCAAATCACACAAAAATACTAGATTAAATACTATATCACTCTCAAGTATATGATTAGTTGTGTACCAGTTAAATCAATCAAGTCCCTATGAGAGGCATACTCATTTAAAATTATTTCTTCAGTCTCGTAATCATCGTATTTATTATCTTTAGTTCATTTTCCTGAATGTCAAATCATGATCATTATGCTTGTCATTTTATTTCTGTAAACATTGTTGAACCTGTTAAAAATAAAAAATACAATAGCACAAAATAAATATAGTATGATATTTAATTAGATAATTCATAATTGAATATTGTTATTTAATGAAAGTATCGATCAATTAAAAGCTCTATAAACACTTACAGTCCACTATACAAAAACCTACAATTCACTGAACCATAACAATGAACTCTGTATACATTTACCATCAATAATACATTTAATTTACTGTATTTTTTTCAAGGTAAAATAACGGTGAAAAACTATATTATGACATACAATATTTATTTTGAAAAAGAAGGATCATCCAAAATTTTAGGGATTTTGATGATTTTGAATTGTTCTGTATTTGTTTCAAATTCAAAGAACAGTGAAGAAACTACATTACAATATTCTATATTTTCTTTGAAGGATGATGAACCAAAATTTTGGAAATATTAATTATTTTGAATTGTTTTGTATATTTTTTCAATTGAAAGAACAGTGAAAAAAGTTACATTATGTAATACCCCGAGAATTTCAACTAATAGCAGAACCCTATTTCAAGCTTGTTAGAAATAAAGTTAGTGATTTTGTAGCTACATGATCTAGCTTGATGAGTATTAGGGCCTCAAAAGTGTCCTAGCTATTAGACTAATCAAAACATTCCTTGCCGATTGAATTCTTGAGATGGATATTGGTATGGTCAACTTCAAACAAGAATATCTCTCGTTATACTATGAATTTCTAAGCTCATGACACACCAAAAGATATATAATTGAATTAGCTTTCTAACGATACCAATTTTACCAAAATTTGTTATATATCGGAGCAAAGCGTTATGCCCATTTTACTCCAGCGTATCAGCCTGAAAATTTCGTGATGACATTTTGTGACGACTTGTCACAAGCCTGGCGGCTTGTCACAAAATATCGTCACCATAAGCAAAAAGACATAAAATCCAACATTTTGTGACGACTTATCACAAGTTTGACGGCTTGTCACAAAATATCGTCAACCTTAAGCAGAAAATTATAAAATTCACCTTTTTGTGACGACATTTCATGACGACTGACTTGTCACGAATATCGTCAGCTATTTTTTTCAGCAATTTAATAACGTTTTTACAAGGATGTTTTGGTCTTTTTCCTGCACTTCCCACGACTTATAACTCTCAGAGAACGTATTTTCTTCTATTTTCTCTTTAGTTAAACATCTCAAAATTCTCTGCACACCTTCAACCACAAGGTTGGGGTTTCAACATAAAAACTCAATTATCTAGAGATTCAACCGTGAGAACTTAATAATTCTTGCATATTTGAATTCCCCGTTAAGAGGGATACGAGGGACACCCAATAGTTCATGAATAACCTTCCAAAATTTTTGAAGTCATCCAAAAGCTCCAAGTTTAAGGTATGTAGTTTTGAACAAGAACACCCTTTTGTTCTTGTTCCCAAGAGTTACATATTTTCGTAAAGCATTTCGTAAATTCATGGAGAAT
The DNA here is from genome assembly GCA_030864215.1 of Capsicum pubescens. NCBI lineage: Eukaryota > Viridiplantae > Streptophyta > Magnoliopsida > Solanales > Solanaceae > Capsicum > Capsicum pubescens. Next base: position 82,926,017 of record CM061544.1, on the reverse strand, counting down.
TCCTATCATGTTATTATATTGTGAGTTTTATTAAACTATGTCTTACCCAAGCTTTGAGTTGTAATATTATTATTCATATTAATGTTTTAAATTGTCAATTTATGGTTTAAGTTGCATAATTCAACGTCTATATTATGTTTTGAGAATTTCAAGTCCTATTGTTGTGAATTGAACCTTATGGTTAAAGTACGAGTTTGAGAATGAGATGTTAGCGATTTTTAAAGGATATCAAGAAGTGAGTTTGGATTGTAAGTTAAGATAGAAATCCACATTCTTGAGTTTGAAGTAAAGGGGATGCATTTTGGCTCCCATTATATATATATATATATATATATATATATATATATATATATATATATATTGTTCAATTGTTTTAAGGTGGATTTTCTAAGGTTCTGAGCTAAGTAAAGGAGTAGTATTTAGCACTGAGTTGGGCTTGATAATGAGGTCTCATTCCCCAAAACTACGTGCCCCCGTAGGTTTTTGATGTGACCCCGTAGGTTTTTGATATACCCCAAGTGGGTTAATATAGTGATCACTAAAGTTAAGATTTTATCCGATGGCAAGGATAGAATAGCTCTCCCCAACGTGGGTAAGACGTTGGACTCCATGTAGCTCGTATGGTTTATGTCGGTTAAGAGAAACTCCCTAAGTTCCTAAAGTTCTCTAAGTCCTAAAGTCTTCCAAGTTTCAAAGAGTCTTAGTCTTAAAGTTACAAAGTTTTGAAAGTATAAGTGTTTTTGAAAGTTATGGTCCTAATAATTTCAGGTGTCATGATAATTTGAGGTTTTAAGTAAAATCATGATGATTTATGAGTCTTGTGGCATGTATTTATTTCAAGATATGTGAGTATGTTTTACACCATACCGGTTTTCTATAATAGCTTATGATATTGAGTATTTTAATTGCACACTCCCCCATATGCTCAATACACTCCCAAAGTACTGACCCACATATTTTTTGTGTGCCATATATTCTCGTAATGTAGGTTCAGGTGCTCAGTCTCAGCCTCACCAGTGATCCTTTCGAGCACTCCTATCTACATATCATCCGTGGTGAGTCCTCATGTTTCGGTTTTATTTAGTAGTTGTTTAATTCTTGTCAGTTGAGTATGAGTCAGTTGGGGACCTATCCAAATAGCTCTCTAGTTTGGAGTAGTAGAGGTTTATCAGACTAGTCATCAAATTATCAGCACTTTGAGATTTTCTTTGAGTTGTAGTTTGTTCAGACCAAGTATTTTATTCATATTTCTCATTTTATGATGTCACAGTGTTGAGTTCATGCTTTTTATCTTTAAGTAAGCTAATATATGAAGTAGAAGGCTCAAAGGGTTATCTTGGGGCTACTTGTAGCCTTAAGCACCGTGTGACGTTTCGGAACCCGATTGAGGGGCGTTACACATTACAACACACTGTATTTTCTTTGAAGAAGGATCAACCAAAATTTTTACTATTTTTGAAATCATCAATATTTGTTTCAAAGTTGAAGAACAGTGAAAAAACTACATTAAAACATACAATATTTGTTCTGAAGAAGATGAATCAATCAAAATTTGGGGGATTTTAATGATTTTAACTTCTTCTGTATTTATTTCAAACTCGAAGAATAGTGAAAAAAATACAATGTGACATACCTGTATACGTTTTAAAGAAGGATAAATCATATTTTTGGGGATGTTATATTTTGTTTGTGAATTATGCTCTATTTGTTTATAAAATGGATAGTATAATTTCTACCTTTGAGAGTCCTATTTAATTGGACAAAAGATTATTGAGTTGTAATTAGATACACGTGATTTGATAAAAAAAAAATATATTCAGTCCTATTATAGGGGCGCCTAAATAGTTAATGTATTAAAGTTTTATATGAATACGTACAATTGAATTAAATTGAATACAACAACTATGGATTGAATACAACAGCTATAAATATCGCTATTTCTGAAAGTCTCCCTAAATAATACTCCCCACATTCTAAGATAATTGAATTATTGGGGTATGACACAATCCTTAAGAAAAATCTTTTAGGACATAAATTGTAGGTTTCTTTCCACTATTACCCTTTTAATTATTCTTAAATTACTCTCCTAGAAAATATGAAGCACTTAAGAACCTCATTAAATAAAAGGGCAAAATTGGAAGAAATTTCCAACATGTCTCTTGAAGAATGAACAATTCATTTATTTTGGACATTGAAAAATAGTTCAACAATTCATTTATTGTGGAATGAAAGGAGTATAGGATAAAGGGTAAAATAGGACTATGTGATATTAAATAAGGGTATAATTGAAAAAAAAAGAAGTAAACCTTGTGATACTACCAAATTCGTGATTACATAATGAGAGGGTTTTCATGGTTACCAAACCATGAAATTAAAGCACACCATACCTTACATTTTAAAAAGTAATCAAAATAAACATGATTCTCTTAGTAATCGTAGCATGACATACCATAGGAAACACTATCCATACAGAATGTTAGTAATATTGAAAGATGATTTGGATTTTATAATTTCAAATTTTTAAAATTAATGTACAAGAAGGAAAAAAATACAAGGATAAAGAAATTTACTTACAGTGATGGGCAATACACATGTAACACCCCAAACTTCTTGATATGTAAATAGAGCTTTAAATGATCCCACGAGACCCCTGAATCAAAGGTAAACAACTTTAAGATGAGTTGGGATGTCTTGGGGAACTTTTACACAAAATTGGAGGGCATGCAATGTGAAGGAACCCCATGTGATACCGCCACACTGTGAGGGCAGCCGTGAAGGGATACTTTCTCAACCTCGCAAGGGCCCACACTGTAAATGGTGCCATGCATGGTAGGGTTCACGCTGTGAGGCCTAACCTGCACATTAGGGGTCATACCATAAGGTTGTCCATGTGCATTATGGGTTGCGCACGCCCCACTCTCGTTACCCAATGGTTTTTACATATTTTTAGACATCCATGAGGGGGATTTTTATCCTTATACACCTAAATACATACCCTAATATTCTATTACATTCTTTCTAATTGAGAATAACCCTAAATCAACATCTGAACACCCTCAATTCTTATCTGAGTCAAGAAGTGAGAAAAGGGGAGTAAAGGAGCCCAAGGGAAACTTTTGATTCAACTTGTCTCCATTAGAGGTATGTAAAATGACCTAAATATTATGATTTTTTGATTTATAACATTTTAATCTCTTTTAAGTGTTGAAATTATAGGATTTCATTTAATTACAAGAGCATGTTATCAAGATTCTCACTTTAGACTCAATTATACACTTTCGTGAGTATATATATGTATTTACATATTAATGATTTATGAAAAGAATGAGGTTGGGGATGGTTCCCTTACCTGATTATGCATGTGGATGGTTTTCAATGAGTATTAATTGTGTTAATGATGCTCTTGTTTCTTTATGGTGGTTATTTGAAAATGTGTCATCTTCTCCTAAAGATTTTAAAAAAAATTACGGATGAGAAATGTTTAATTAAACCACCTTGTTTACTAAAAGAGTCTTATTATGTAACTTTTAGAATATTTTATGATAGTAAATAATTCATGGCATGTAAGTGATAAAACAGAACATGTAATATGCCTTATTGGACTTGCAAGTCTTGGTATACCAATACCAAATTAGACAAATGCCATGTTAGACTACCAACCATTTCAGATCATAAACCATGTTATAAGAAAGATGCATGTTTTAAAATGCTAAAATAAGGGCTTAAGGAGTGTTACTAATCAAGAAGTCACGAGTTATCTGCACGAGTTCAGATAACTCACAACCCAAAATTTCCTTTTGTTGATGGAGGATTGATCATGTCTTGAAATACGGATGATTATTGTATACTTGTATATGTTTTTTTATAATAGATCAGACACTCCAATCCTTGCGGTAAACTTAGATTAGGGGCTTGACCGATGAGTCAATATTGGATCCTGCATAGCCCATGGGTTTTTTCAAACCATATTGGGTATGCCACGTAGCTCAGAATTAAATAACATCATGATGTGGTTTCAAAAGACAATTTTTAAGTGAAACCTATTCTTTCAAACTGATTTGATATTATGCAAGCCCATGTTATGATTCTTATAATGTTTTCACTATTATACTATTTCTAAAAGTTATCTTATTTGGTTGTTTTATATACCAATACATTCCAAGTATTGACCATCCTCGGGCGGTTAGATTGTCTCATAATGTAGAATCTGAGGCCCAGTCCCGCAGTCTAACGCAATAGTTGACTTCTTTCAGAGTTCAGAGTCGGTGAGCCTCCCTTGTTCAGAAGGCATTTACATATATATTAATTTTTTAAAGTTTTGTAGTCTGATTTGGGGCTTTATCTCGACTTAGAGAGAGAAGTAATTAGTAGAGGATTTATAAACTGGATTGGGTTTTATATGTTAGTTTGACTTGATATGGTAAGTTTGATTATGATACTATCCCATGTTACATTATATATTTTGCTGTACATGTGAATTATGATTATGATAGTATGCTAAGGGACCTCTCGAGCCTTCGTGGTTCAGGATGTCTATCACGACTAGGGTCTCAGATCGGGTCGTGACAACCTTGGTATTAGAGCAGGGTTCATGGTCTAGGGTGTTTACAAAGCCGTGTTGAGTAGATTCTTTTTTATGAATGTGTAGCATGTCAAACTTATAAGGGGAAGGTTGTAGGGAATTTAGGAATATTTCTCTTTTTTCATGTTCTAGTTCATGCTACAAAGTTTAGTTTCAATGAAATTCTCCCAACTCTTGACTTTCCACATTTCAGATCATGCCTCCCCCAAAGATCCAATTGTGAAAACACCTCGTCTGGAACCTCCGTCCCTACTAGGACAAAAGTTGATGAGGTTTGCACTGATCATGGGATGTAGACTCGATATTGGGCCCATACTCTAGAATTTACTACTTCTTCTAGGGTTCCACCAGTCCAGACTTTCCTTCTTCTAGCACCTCAAGTTGGTGTCAACTATACTCAGTCTCTGTAAAGGGAGGTATCAAATATTGAGTTCCATCAGTCTATCTATATGTTTGCTCATCTCGTTGCATCACAGTCTCATCGATCTGGAAATATGTGTTCTATTACTGGTTTATTTGAGGCCACCAAGGCTGATCAATTCATAAGGTCGAACCCACATATTTTTATGAATTCTATGGTTAGAAAGATCCTTAAGAGTTTATAGATAAGATAGAGAAGATATTCAGAGTTATGTATGCTAGTGATTCCAAGGGAGTAGAGTTGCTGCCAATCAATTAAAAGGAGTGTCTTATCAGTGATATGATGAATGGGAGGAGTTAAGAGGTTAAAATGTTGAACTTGCAGTGTGGGAAGAGTTTTCTGATGCTTTTCTTGATCACTTTTTCCCTCGGGAGTGAAGGAAAGCTAAGACTGAGTAATTTGTAAATTGAAAGCAATGTAAGATAAGTATCAAAAGGTATGCATTGAAGTTCACCCAATTTTCTCGATATACCCCAGAGGTGGTGTCTAATATGAGGTCTCATATGAGAAAGTTTGCATTCAAAATTTCTAGTGACTTGGTGTTAGAGTGTAAGGGGCAATATTAAATAGTGATATGAATATCTCCAAGTTGGTAGTGCATATGCAACAGGTATAATATGAGAAGAAGATGTAGGCATAGATAGATGAGAGACAAACCAAGAGGGCTAGGTCGGTAGACTAGGATATCAGTCAGTAATAGGGTGGGAAATGGGGTAAGAAATGGTCCAAGAAGAAATTTTGGGGTAATGCTCAGTCATCAGCTAGTGCATCTGCACCTAGGTCATCAGGCGATCAGTATTTCTAGCTTAATAATAGTCCAAGGATGCAAGGTCCTCAGTCTCAACGAATTGTAGCTCAGCCAACTATGTCGCACCCTCACTGCAGCATTTGTGGAAAATTTCATCCTTGAAAGTGTCAATATGGGACCCTTGTGTGCTATGGTTGTTGTTAGGCTGGTCATTTTAAGTGAGATTGTCTCTCTGCCAAGGGTACCTATAGGTCCAATATGGCCCAAGCTACTTTTCAACCCCTCCAGTTACGGGTTCTACTTCTAGTACAGGCGGTGGTGGTAACCATATGTGTACTTCATCTACTAGCTAGGGCTCAGAGGCCTCTCATGATGTTGTTATAGGTATATTACAAATTTTCTCTCATGATTTTTATATGCTACTAGATCCCGTGTCTACTCTATCTTATGTAACCCCTTATGTGGCTGTGAGTTTTTATTTTGACCATGTAAATATTCTTGAACCCTTTTAAGTTTCAACCCCAGTTGGTGAGTCCATTGTTGCTAGAAGAGTTTATAGGAATTGTGTGGTGTTTTTTTTTCATCGGAATACTATAGTAGACCTTGTAAAGGTATATATGGTAGACTTCAATGTGATTCTAATGATGGACTATCTGTATTCCTTATATGCTACCCTAGAATGTAGAACCAGAGAGGTTACTTTCAGTTTTCCTAATGAACCCATCATAGAATAAGAGGGAAATTCCTTAGCATCTAAGGGAAAATTCATATCTTATCTTAGGTCCAATAGTTGATATCTAAGGGTTGTCAATACCATATTTTTTGACTCAAAGATTCTAATACGGAAAGTTCTCTTTTTCAGTTGGCTCCAGTAGTTGATGAATTCCTAAAAGTCTTTCTTGATGATCTCTTGGGGATTCCCCCAGATAGGGAGATAGACTTTGGAATTAAACTGTTTCCTGACACTTAGCCATTTCTATTCTTCTATATAGAATGGCTCCGGTAGAACTGAAAAAATAGTTAAAAACCCTTCTTTATAAAGGTTTCATTCATCCAAGTATCTCTCTATTGGGTGATCCTGTACTCTCCGTGCATAAGAAAGATGGTTTTATCCATATGTGTATTGATTACCGTTAGCTGAATAAGGTCATTGTTAAGAATAAGTACCATCTCCTCTGAATTGATGATCTCTTTGACCAACATTAGGGTGATAAATATTTCTCTAAGATAGACCTTTATTTGGGTTATCATCAGTTAAAGGTTAGGGAGACCGACATTCCCAAAACTGCCTTACAAATACGATATGGTCATTATGAATTTTTGATCATGTACTTTGGATTGACTAATGCACATGTAGCTTTCATGGACCTCATGAACAAGGTATTCAGACAGTTCTTGGATTTATTCATCATAGTCTTCATTGATGATGTTCTGGTTTACTCCAAGAGTGAGATTGACCATTCCAATCACCTTTGTATTATACTTCAGACCCTTAAAGGCCAAGAGTTTGTATGCTAAATTTTCTAAGTGTAAATTCTGGGTTTTTCTAGGTTATATTTTCTCGAGTAAAGGGATTAAGGTTGATCTACAAAAAATTGAAGCAGTGAAGAGATGGCCAAGACCCATGACTCCAATTAATATCTAGAGATTCATGGGTCTGGTAGGATATTATAGAAGGTTTGTAGAGAATTTCTCATCTATAGATGCTCCACTTACTAGGTTTACATAGAAAAAATAAAAGTTCTTATGGTCTAAGGCTTGTGAAAGTAGTTTTGAAATATTAAAAGACAACTTGACTACTACACCGGTTTTAACCCTTCCTGAAGGTATAGAAGGATTTGTTGTATAATTTTATGCATCCTGGGTGGGACTTGGTTGTGTACTTATGCAACGTGGTAAGGTGGTTGCTTATGCATCTAGATAATTGAATGCCCATGAGAATAACCATCCTACCCATGATCTAGAGTTGGTGGATGTGGTTTTTGCACTCAAGATTTGGTGTTATTACCTTTATGGGATGTATGTTGATATTTTCACTGATCATAAAAGCTTGCAGTATAAACTCACTCAAAAAGAGATAAATCTTAGACAAAGGCAGTGGGTTGAGTTGTTAAATGATTATGAAATAAGCTTGCACCATCACTCAGGTAAAGCTAATGCGGTTGTTGATGCTCTTAACAGGTTGTCTATGGGTAGTCTTTCTAATGTTGAAGAGGGAAAGAGAAATTTGGTTAAGGATATGCGTCAATTTGATAATTTGGGAGTCTGAATTTTTGACCCAGAGGATGGAGAATCATTCATTCAAGAGGTGGATCAATCATACTTATGAACGGAAGTTAAGGAAAAGCAAGACAATGATCCCCATATTGATGCAAATCAAGAAGGATGTTGGCCAACAAAAGGTTATGACATTTGAAATTGGGGGAGATGGTATTTTGAGGTACCAAAAGAGGTTGTGTGTTCCAAATGTTGTGGGTATTAAGAAGGATGTTAGCCAACTGAAGTTCATGTTTCCAGGTATGTTGTCCATCCCAGTTCCACTAAAATGCATCATAACTTAAAGGAGATTTATTAGTGGAATAATATGAAAAGGGATGTTTCTAACTTTGTAGCTAAGTGTTTAAATTTCCAACAAGCTAAGGTTGAGCACTTGCGGCCTGGTGGTATCTCCCAAAACATAGATTTGCCCATGGAAAATAGAGATGATCAACATGGATTTTATTACCGGACTTCCATGGTCCAAAATCAGTACGATTCTATTTGGGTCATTATTGATAGGATGACCAAGTCTGCGTATTTTCTGCCTGTGAGGACTAATTATACGGGAGAGGATTATGAGAAATTATACATCCATAATATAGTCCCATTGTATGGAGCTCCAGTGTCCTGTAAGACCCCGCAAAATCCTAAGCTTAACTCAAACCTTTAAAGCTTGTTAAGGGGTCCCAGACTTGGAAAATTTTAGCTAAGTATTCAGACTTAATGTTATTTTAGCCTTTGTAGGTTGGCGACTCTATTTCAGAACCCTCATGACCTTAAAGTAATGATTTTTAGGTTGAATCATGATCAGGAATGTTAGTGGGTGTTCTTGGACAAGTTTTGGATTTTTTGGACTTTGTTTGGATCTCATTTGAAATCTCAAACTAGTGGATTAATGCGATCTCGACGCGCCGCGTTGCCCATCGCGTTGATGAATATTTTCCTCCACTTCCCAATGCAAATTCCAATGAACCAACATGGACTCAACACGGCACATTGGTCATCGCGTTGATGCCAACGACGCGGAGTGTCAGTCAATGCGTCGCTAGGGCAGTTTTCAATCATTAAAAAGCCACGTCCTCATGGGTAATAGGTTTTTTTTCCATGTCTATTAGCCCCAAAACACGAAATTAAACCCTTCCAAGAGAAAAAACTATTCATTCTTCACAAGTTTCTCTCGAGAACAAACCCTAGGAGATTTCAAATTCAATTCAAGGCTCAAGAACTTACCATCAATCTTTCAAAATTTAACTGTTAAGGTATGTCAAGTGTTCATTCAAGGGTCCCTTCCATCCTTGGAGTTCAAGAATCTATTTTTAAAACCTCAAGTGTATTGATTACATGAATTTCATGTTGGGTTTGATTATATTCATGATTATAATGATTAATTGGGTTTCTAATCTATGTTTTGTTACAAATTTCATGTGGAGTTATTTGATATATGTACAGAATCATGTAAATACAAGCTAAAATCTTGAAATTGTAAATGGGGATTTGAATTATGGTGCCCATATGTGGTTAGTGTCATGTGCATGGATTATGTCCTCCAAGTGTTTGATAAATTGCTCATGTAAACAAAGAAAAAGGGAAAACAATCATGTCATGTTAGCTTATGTACAAGTTATATCATGCAAGTGTTTGATGGAATGTCTCTATTAATGAGTTATGATCAAGTGCTTATGGTTATGCCTTTCAAGTTTATGCTATGATTTATTTTTCATGCTATCGAGTCCTGGGGGTATCCAATACTCAAAAACTTAGCTATTTACCTAGAGTTGTGGTAGTTACAGAACAGTCTTAGTAGTGTCACAAATAGTAGCCTCAGTAATTAGTCACAATAACAATTCAGTATTCAGTTCAGACCTCAGTAAATCTAGCTAGTCCATAGAACTCTGTAGTATTCCATCAGTTAATATAATTCAATAGTACTTCATTAGTTAACGGAACTCAGTGAACTCAGTTCAGTTCAGTTAGACAGTACGATTAGTAATAGTTCAGTCCAGCCTAGTACAATTTAGAAATTAGTCCAATGTCTATTTAGTTGGGATTCAACACCAAGTAAACCCAGGGATGGGGCATTCTTGACAGCAGAGGATTTGACCCTTAGTAGCAGTCCTTGCATTACAGAACTACGTAGCCAGAGTAGGTTGAGATATGTTCCTTCCAGACTAGGGTTGATACATCTCATAGCAGTTTTCCTGCCAGCGAGAGTTGATAAAAAATCTTTCTAACAGAGAGGGTTAACTCATAGTTGTCTTTACCCATGGCATAATACTGATACCCTTCCAACTGGGGTTACAGGTTGGACCTCAATCTATCCAGAAAGGGGCATGTCCATTAGATAATTACCTCTCATAGTCTCTGTTTCAGTCTTCAGAATAGAAATCAGTTCTGTTCTATAGAAATTAGGACTGTCAGACATAGTCACTCAGTTCAGTATGGAACTCAGAATAGTTCCACAGAATCAGGATTGTCAGATACAGTCTCTTAGTTAACAGTAATATAGTATTAGTAAACTCACATATCAGTAAACTATAGATTCTAAACGCAGTATCCAGTGTCATCATGATCTTAGTTACAGTTTACATATTTCATGCATGTACTTCATTTAATTATACTCATCTTATTCAGTAAGTATTGTTCATGTATATGAACCCATGTATCTCAGCCTACCTCACTTAGCATACCAGTATATTTAAAGTACTGACGCATACCTTTCTTTGCGCTATGATGTATATATCATAGGTTTAGATGCACGAGCTTCCGATCATACTTAGCATCCTGATCTATCAACAGTGAAATAGTGGTGAGTCCTCATTGTTCGAGAATAGATTTATTATTACAGTATTTTAGTACTTAGTTTATTTCAGTAGTCGGAGTTAGTTGGGGACTTGTCCCATCAATTCCTTATTTAGATAATAGAGGCTTTTCAGACTAGATTATTTTTAGACTGATGTTCAGTTTTGGTATTTATTTTAGATTTGAACCTTATGGAAAGTTTTCGCCTCATTTCTACATAATTACAATATTATTATTCAGTTATTGCAGCAAGTACCAGTCATAGGTTAGCTTGTGGTCCTTCGGGACTATGAGCACCATGTAGCGTCTGGGGTACAGACTCGGGACGTTACAAACTTAGTATCAGAGCCCAAGGTTCAATAGAGTCCTAGGAAGTCTGAAAGTCGCATCTAGTAGAGTTTTGTGCATGGGTGTGTAGTGGGACACACTTATGGATAGGAGGCTACGAGATGTTTTAGGATAAGTTTCCCTTTTTTCAGTAATCATGTCATGCAAGTGGGCACAAGCTTAAGTTAAACTCACTATTTAATCCAAGTTTATCTTTTGTTTACAAAATATGCCTCCAAAAAGGACAAAGGAAAGAGGAATGGGAGACCAGCCAGCACCTCATCCTGTCCAGCCAGATCATCTGGACTAATATGTCTTTTACGCTGAATTTAGAGAAGCTTTCACCACTCTAGATCATTCTGTCGAAGCCCAGAATGAACGCCCAACTGTCGTTCCGGCTAACCCAGTGGCTAATACTGTTGCAGCCAGGATTTGGGACTTCACCCAAATGAACCCTCTATCTTTTACCGGGTCAAATCCAGATGAAGACCCATAGGAATTTCTTAATCAGGTGCAGAAGGTAACAAATATTATGGGGTGACAGCTAGTGAGAGTGCCGAGTTAGCTGTATATCAGTTGCAGGATGTGGCTCACTCATGGTTTAAGCAGTGGAAAGAAGAGAGGGTCGTATATGCAGGGCCCATAGAATGGGAGGAGTTTGCTATTGCTTTTCTAGATAGGTTCTTCCCGCTAGAGTCGAGGGAAGCGAAGGTTTTGGAATTTATAAATTTAAAGCAGGGCAACATGATGGTACAAAAGTGTTCTCTTGAGTTTACTCAATTAGCCATATACACTCCTCATATGGTAGCAGATAGCAGATCTATGATGAGTAAGTTTGTGTCTATCGTGTCTAATAGTATGGTCAAGAAGTGTAGGACCGCAATATTGATTAAGAAGATGGACATATCCAAGCTCATGGTCTATGATCAACGAATAGAGGAGGCTAAGCATAAAGAGAAGGAGAGGGAGAATAACAGAGCTAGAACAGGTAGCTTCAACTTTACCCAGCCTAAGTCAAAGGGTTGAAATCGTTCTCAGTTCCGCCCAAAATCCTCAGATCCAGCTCCGTCCTCAGCCAGTTCTCTCGTGTTAAAATTTAGAGATAGAAATAAAGATAGGGCATCAAACCCTAAACCCCAGGGTAGCGTTAGAAGTGCCCGAACAAATCCTCTCTGCCAAAAGTGTGGCAGAAACCATCAGTGTGTCTGCAAAACTGGTAGTGACGTTGGTTTCAGATATGGAAAGCCAGGCAACAGAGTCAGATAGTGTTCTAAGGTGGGTTCACAGAGTTAACATAACCATCCCTAAGCACAGTCCAGTCTCCTGAATCAACAGGGTGTCGCTTCCAGTGCCACCAGTGGGCAACGCTCAAATACACTCTATGCACTTCAGTCCCGACAGGATGAGGAAACTTCTCTTGATGTGGTCACTGGTATGTTACAAGTTTATCATTTATATGTTTATTCTTTGCTAGATCCAGGAGTTTCTTTGTCCTTTGTTACTCCTTATATAGCCTTTGACTTTGGAGTCAGTCTTGAAATCCTAGCAGAGATTTTCTCAGTCTCTACCCCAGTGGATAAATCTATCATAGTCCGGTGGGTATACAGGAACTGTCTAGTTATGGTATCTTAGAAAGTCACTTCAGTAGACTTAGTCGAATTAGAGATGAACGATTTTGACTTCATTCTCGGCGTGGATTGGATTCATTCCTGCTATGCCTCAGTCGACTGCAGAAACAAAATTATCCAGTTTCAATTTTCGAATGAGCTCGTCCTAGAGTGGAGGGGTAGTACTTCAGCACTTAGGGGTCAGTTTATTTCCTACCTAAGGGAAAGAAAAATGATATCTAAGGGATGTATCTACCATCTCGTCCGAGTCCAAGACTCTAGCAAAGAAACCCCAAGTCTTGATTTAGTTCTAGTAGCATGTGAGCTTCCAAATGTGTTTCCCAAAGATCTTCTCGGAGTTCCTCCCTAAAGGGAAATCGACTTTGGAATAAACCTTCTTCCAGATACTCAGCCCATATCTATTCCGCCATACAAAATAGCACCTGCAGAACTCAGAGAATTAAAAGAACAGTTGAAGAATCTCCTAGATAAGGGATTCATCAGACCCAGTGTGTCCTTTTGGGGTGCACCAGTTTTATTCGTGCAAAAGAAAGACTATTCTCTCAGAATATGTATAGACTACCATCAGCTAAATAAAGTCACGATCAAGAACAAGTATCCCCTTCCCAGAATTGATGACTTATTTGACCAACTTCAGGGGGGCAGTTACTTTTCTAAGATAGAACTCATATCAGGCTATCATCATCTAGAGTCAGAGAATGTGACATTCTGAACACAGCTTTCAAAACTCGGTATGGTCACTTTGAATTTTTAGTCATGTCCTTTGGTCTTACCAATGCCTTAGCATCTTTCATGGACTTGATGAACTGTGTGTTCAAGCAGTACTTAGATATGTTTGTCATAGTCTTCATAGATGGCATTCTTGTCTACTCCCGCAGTGAGCATGATCATGCAGACCATCTCAGAATGGTATTGCAGACTCTCAGAAATCATCAGTTATTCGCCAAATTTAGTAAGTGAGAATTTTTTCTAAGGTCAGTAGCTTTCCTTGACCATATCATTTCTGGTGAGGGCATTAGAGTCGATCCCCAAAAGACTAAAGCGGTAAGAAACTGACCAAGAACCATCTCTCCGGCATATATCAGGAGTTTTTTGGGCTTGGATGGCTATTACCAATGGTTTGATAAGGGACTTTCATCTATTGAATCCCTTATGTCCAGATTGACTCGGATGAAGGTCAAATTTCAGTGGTCAGATTCTTGTGAGAAGAGTTTTCAGGAGTTGAAGACTCGACTCACTACAGCTCTAGTTCTAACCCTGCCAGATGGTTCAGATGGCTTTATTGTGTATTGTGATGCTTCCAGGTTTGGTTTGGGCTATGTTTTGATGTAGAGAGTTAAGTTCATAGCCTATGCCTCTAGACAACTTAAACCCCATGAAAAGAATTATCCTACTCATGATCTTGAGTTAGCAGCAGTAGTATTTTCCTTAAAGATTTGGAGGCACTATTTTTATGACATGCACGTTGATTTGTTCACTGACCATAAGAGACTACCATATGTGTTCTCTCAGAAATATCTAAACCTCCATCAAAGAAGGTGGTTGGAGTTGTTAAAGGACTACGACATAAATATCCTGTATCATCCGGGTAAAGCCAATGTAGTGGGTAATGCTCTAAGTAGGATGTCTATGGGTAGAGTTGCTCATGAGGAGGATAGTAGGAATAAGTTAGCTCAGGAAGTTCATCAGATTGCCCGACTGGGTGTCCGCTTAGTCGATTCAGTAGAAGGTAATGTATGGGTGCAGAGTAGTTAGAATCATCTCTGGTTTTTGAGGTAAAGGAAAAGTAGGATAGGTATCATAGACTAGTTAAGTTGAAAGAATCAGTCAGAGATTAGAAGATAGAGGTTTTCTCCCAAGGGAGAGATGGTGTATTGCGTTGTCAAGGTCGGCTATGTGTGTCAGGTGTAGATGACCTGAGACAGCATATTCTCGTAGAAGTGCATAATCCGTGTTACTCTATTCATCCAGGGGCCACTAATATGTATCATGATTTGCAGGAGATCCACTGGTGGAGTGGGATGAAGAGAGATATTATAGAGTTTGTAGCCAAGTGCTCAATATGTTAGCAGGTTAAAATCAAGTATCAGAAGCCTAGTGGGGCTATGCAGGAGTTTAGTATTACTACTTGGAAGTGGGAAGAAGTGAACATGGATTTTATGATGGGTTTGCCTCGTACTCGTTGTCAGCACAATTTAGTTTTGGTCATTATTGATAGGATGACCAAATCAGCTCATTTCCTACCAATCCATAGCTCTTATTCAGCCGAGGACTATGCCAAGCTCTATGTTAGTGAGTTGGTCAGATTACATGGAGTTTTATTGTCCATTATCTCAGATAGAGGTATGTAGTTTACCTCTTATTTTTGGAAAGCCTTCCAAAAGGGTCTTGGTACCCAAGTCCACCTTAGTACAACTTTTCACCCTCAGACAGATGGTCAAGAAGAAAGTACCATTCATACTTTAGAGGATATGTTGCGAGTGAGTAAGATAGACTTTAAAGGTAGTTGGGATGACTACTTACCTTTGATTGAGTTTGCATATAACAACAGCTATTATTCCAGCATACAGATGGCTCCGTTTGAGGTGCTCTATTGGAGGAGATGTTGGTCTCCCATTGGTTGGTTTAAAGTGGAAGAGGCCATAGTGGTAGGTCCTGAATTGGTGTTTGACACCTTAGAGAAGGTTCAGTTGATCAGGGAAAGGATTAAGACAGCTCAGAGGCGACAGAAATCATATGCAGATGTGCGGAGAAAGGATCTTGAATTCGAGATTGGTGATTATATGTATTTGAAGATCTCTCTTATGAAAGAAGTGAAGAGGTTTGTCAAGAAGGGGAAACTCAGTCCCCGATATATCGGTCCTTACTGAATTCTCAGTAATTTCAGAAAGGTAGCTTACGAGCTTGAGTTGCCTTCAGATTTAGCTTCAGTGCACCCAGTGTTCCATGTCTCCTTGCTTAAGAAATTCATAAGTGACCTAGCAGTTATAGTCCCTGTAGGGAGTATAGATGTTCAGAACAGCCTTTCTAATGAGGAGATTCTAGTCGAAATCCTTGATTATCAGTTTCATAGACTGAGGAACAAAGAGTTCCCTCTAGTCAAAGTTCTTTGGAGGAATCAGTTCATTGAGGGAGATACTTGGGAAGAAGAAGCAGATATGCGGACCAAGTATCCTCACTTTTTCTCCGCAAACTCAGACTCAGCCCAAGGTAATATTTTCCCTTGAACTTACTAAATTCCATGCTCAAATTTCCCTTATAGACTTAGTATTAGTTACCATTGCATTTTTCATTTATGTATTCATGCATCAGATATGCATATTCAGCATGAGAAACTTAGCATATCAGCAATCCTAGTCATGCACTCATGAATTATGTTCAGCCATGTATTCATGCATCAGAATGCATATTCATCACGAAATTTCAGATCAATAATGTAACGCCCCGAAATACCATCCCGAGACATCACACGGTGCTTATGACCCCAAAGGACCACAAGCTAACCCTTTATTGATATTTGTACCTGTATACTGCATAATATCTAAAATAAATGCAAAAACTAGCCATACAGTTCAACACATCTATGAATACTCATAATACACATCAACAACATCCGTCTGAAAAGCCTCTAAAATGTCTAAACAGTGGAGTTATTGGGACAAGTCCCCAACTAACTCCGTTAATTAAAAATAAATCAAGTCTAAAGAAATAATAGTAAACTGAGATTCGTCTTTGAAAGAAGAGGACTCACTGCTACTGCTGCTGACTGGGACTAAACTTCTGAGGATACTCTGGATCCTGTGCCTCTGAACCTATGGTGTCAAATAAAACACCATAGCGCAAATGCGTTAGTACAGGAATGTACTGAGTATGTAGATGGGGTAGGCTAATGCAAGGGCTCATGCATGCACAATATCTAAAGTGAATAATCATGAAGATGCCGCATGAGAACACATACATAAATGTACAGACCATGAACACAATCATCTCAACTCTAGATACTGAAACTCAGATACCACTTTACTATAGACTAAACTCACTACTAACACTGAGATACTAAATCACTGACTCATCTGATACTGATAACTGAGGATCTGGATGTACTTACATCAAGGACTAAATTCTGAGCTTACTGCTTTCGACTGACAGAATTAGAAATAAAATTTTCTAACAGATTATTCTGGAAGTGATTATCAATGACAAGAAGTATGATCATGTATGAATCTGACCACAAGAATAATCAATAGAATAAAGAATCTGAGATAGAGATCAAGCCTATCTGATAGGAGATCTCTATATATAATAATAAGAATACTCAACACGGTCTGAGACTGAGATCAAGCCTATCTGATGGGAGATCTCTAGATATGACAATAAGCATATGTATATGAGACTAAGCCTATCTGACGGGATGGTCCATGAATCAATGGAACTATCTGATTTCTTTATAGAGATGGATGATTGTATCTGACAGTCCTGATTTCTAAAGATAGATACTGAAACTGCAACTGTGGGAAGTAGTTAATTAACCGACATGCCCCAACTTTCCACAGGTGGGTTCCAACCTGTGACCCCAGCTGGAAGGGTGTCAATACCATGCCACGGGTAAAGACCTCTCTGGTCAAGCCTTTCTGACGGGATAAACCTCACAGGAAGTCGGCCTGAGACAATATAATAGTCAAACCTCTCTGACGGTGACATCCTTTACTGATGGGAGACTCCTGCATCCTGCGCTGTCTATGCAGTTCTGGAGTTCAGGGATTGCTCCTAACAACTCGGCCTCTCTAACGGGAGAGCCTCCATCCCTTTCCTTGCTCGGTGCTTGCTTCTACTCCCAACAGAAAGACTCTGAACTGAAATCTTGCCTAAACACAATTGAACTAAATTTGATACTGATTATGTTTCTCAAAAGATCTGACTGACGATGCAAAGCTTGAATAGATTTCTCGAATCGCTTCTGAGATTAAAATTGAATCACTTGAATACTATTAGATCTTTGTTGATAACAAGACTGAGGCTAGAATACTAGCGATACAGAGATAACTGAGATTACTGAGCTTTCTTAAGTTCTGCACTTGTCTGAAGATACAGAGTTTTATAGTTCACTGAGTTCTGAGAATCATGGATCGACTGGAGTTATCGAGAAACTGACACGGGCTCTAGACAACAGCTCTATTGTCGGGTATAAATACCTCCAAAACTCGATAGCGTAAAAGTAAAGCATAATCATTCATTCATCATCACAATCATTCGTGTATTATCACAATCATTCATGCATCATCACAAGCGTTCATTAAGACATCACCTCAAGCATTTAAGGATCGCAAACCTCTATTCATCACCACAATAACTACAAAGTCACTTCAAGCATTTAGAAATCATCAACATAAACTAGCGTAGAGAAAACATGCTATTAGATTATACCCCATTCAAGAAGGTCTTACATCAAGTACTTCATACCTATATCAGTCTTGACACCTGTTTGGGTATCACATGGCTTGGGGAAACTTCATACTATCATGTCACAACTTACTTACTAACCACTTGACATGTATTAAAAACTTAGCATATATCAATGAGCACATAATCGGGGAATTTACTACCATCATATCTTGACTTGTTCACTAGGGTCTTTCAACAACCACTAGATATGACCGATTTTTACACCTACTTAGGGATTTTATGCTATCTTTGCACGTTTCACTCACTAAGGCATTTTATCAAACACTAGGCATGTATGGACTAGCTCACAATTTGGAGTTTCACATTCAACATACTATAATGGCTCTTATGTTTCACCTAATCTCTTTATCAAACCTATGGGGAACATTCTTCACTTATTCAACCATTTCTACACCCAAAAGTCATGAACACATCACATGGAAAAACAACGTCAAGAGGGTCTATCACAAATATCACATGAATTCCACACACTAGGGTCAAAGCTCATAAATTTTGTAGGCACACATAAATCAAAACTCAAAAACACATTAAACACCAATTTCAACTCATACAAATCATTAACAACTCATAAACATAAAAATCTTTTAGTTTTAAAAAAGGTTCTTGAGCTTCTTTGATGAAAGGGACCCAAGAATCAACGTCTACATACATTAACCTTTGAATTGGATGAATCCTAATACTTGAGACTCTATCCGCACTTGTAATAAATAATACTTGAATCCCACACTATGAGGAACTTGATTCTTAAAGAAACCTTAAAGAATTTATGGATGATTTTTTTGAAGGATTAAGGTTCTTGATAAAACCCTAGATAGATATTCTTGAGAGAATTGGAAAAGAAAAATGATGAATTTAGGGTTTGAATGAGGGTTCTCATATTTATAGAGGCTCACAAAAGGTGGAAAATGACCAAAATATCCTTGCAAAAATATCTCTAAATTGCTGAAAAAAATAGCTGACGACATCCGTGATAGGCCGTCAGACCCGTGATAGGCCATCACGAAATGTCATCAAAAAAAAGGTCAAATTTTTTATTTTCTGCCTAAGGCTAACGACGTCGTCAGAAATGTCATCAGAAATGTGACGACGTCGTCAGAAATGTGACAGGCCGCCAGAAACTTCGTCACCCTTTTCCAGATTGACATGTTGGAGTAAAATAGGCATAACTCTTTGCTCCGATATCGGTTTTTGATGAAATTGATATCGTTGGAAAGATAATTCAAAGAGATTTCATTTGATATATAGTATTTCCTCTAATTCAATATATACAAGGATTAATGGTTGATTGAATTGATCCAAATTTTGACGGTCACTAAAACTTGAACGATAGGAAAGTTTTCAACTCGACCATGAGTTAGGGGACCTCTATGATATTAATTCATTCTCAAATAGATTCCCACACAATTCAAAGTATTTCATACTTGGGAGGATATTTCTGAAACATTTTTACTCGGATTTTCGCTTTACTAAATACGCTCTAAGGCTCAGAATGGAAGAGAATTTTGCAGGGCATTACATTATCTCCCCCTTGAGAATATTCTTCCTCGAATGTCGCTTGATAGAATGAGAATACGGATCAACAGAACTTACTCAAGAAATGGAAACATCTCAGATCAGGACTACACAACTGGAACAACTTACATATAGAGTTCTCACACTGGGCATGCATATCTGATGCATGGAATACTCGACTGATGATACTCATAGTTGAATTCCCATAATACACATGCATATCTGATACATGGACTCATAACTGGGATGATCTCATGAATACACGACTGAACACACACTGACAAACTAATTTCTTTCTACTAAATGTGCATATCTAATGCATGAATGTCCGGCTAAGCTGACTTTTGAAAGCATGACTTAACAATGAGACAATGACTGATGCTAACTTCATTAAGAAAATATGAACATGCATCAGGATAAATCTAATGGAATGCAACATCATAATACTATGGGGTATCTCCCCCTTGGGAATCTATGTCCCTCTAAACACACTTCGCTGAAATAATGGAGTGGTGCGCGGGGCACCTACAGACTGGGTCGTAATTTATCTATCAAGATCAGACACTCATGCATGACTCGTGCTAACATATAAGATCAAAATATGAGCAAAGGATCTATCAATGCATGTCATAAAGATGAAGGGCTCATAACATACTCGGGTCTACTTTAGGGAATCCTTCCCGATCAAGGCGAGCCTGAAATGCATGAAGTTTACCCCTTTGAGTCAGCACTTTACATTCTCGACTTTTATGGCTTGGTTCACCACACCCAAAACATACATCACTATCGGATCTACACACACCTTGGTGTCTCCTGCCACACTCTCCACAACGTGGATGGGTACGAACACCACTAGCACTACTCTGGGCTTTGGAGCTTGGCACTTCCTCAGATCTGACACCCCCAAACACAGGTGTGAATACACTAGATGAAGATGGAGATGGAACTAAAAATCTCTGAACATGCTGAGAAATACTACCACCTTGAGACCCTGACTGCAAGAAACCACGACTACTTGTCTTGGCTCTCTTACTCACTCTCTCTCTTTCTTTTATTTTATCTGCCTTAATTTGTTGCGCATGCATCATTAGCCTAGAAAGATCCATATCTCTATTAAGCATGGTAGATCTACACTCTTTCAACACATAACTCGATACCCCAGACAAAAACTTACTCATACTCGCTCTAGGGTCAGCTACCCAGTCAGGAATATACTTAGCTAATTGGTTAAACTTAAGACAATACTCTTTCACAGTCATGGAACCTTGCCTTAGATTCATGAACTCTTCTACCTTAGACTCTCTCATCTCTAGTAGGAAAAACCTATTTAGAAAGGCACTCTAAAACTCTAACCAAGTCACGGGAGCTGCATTCTCCCCTCTACTTTTCTCCCACATCACTACCCAATAATGAGCAATATCTTTTAACCTATAAGATGCTAACTCAACACTCTCATCCTTAAAAAAATGCATAATATGGGTGATCTTCTTCACCTCCTCTTGAAACAGGTGCAGATCCTCACCTACTACTGACCCAAAGAATTCGGGCAGGTTAATTTTCATAAAGCTTCTAATCCTGGCTGTGGCAGAATTCCTATCTTGCTGAGGTTGGAATGCAGCCTGACGATTGCCATGAACATTAGTCACAGCTTGGGCTAGCGCCTGGAAAGCGGCCCAAAACTCTGTATGTGACACACTCTCATTCTCAGGATCTACTGGTTGAGGGGGCTGATCATCGACCCTACAAAAAAAATCTCTGCGAGGAGGCATACTCTATAAATGAAAGAATGAAGTGGATTAGACTGAGGATCAACTTGATCTCATGCTCATGCTCACTAGCACGAAATGATTACTGAAAAAAGGAAAACTGATCCTAAGAACATCTTGTAGCCTCTTGTACATAAATGTGGCGCGCTACACACCCATGCACAAGACTTTACTAGATGCAGCTTTTCAAACTCCCTAGTATACTCTTGAACCTTAGGCTCTGATCCCAATCTTGTAACGCTCCGAAATCCCATCCCGAGATGTCACACGGTGCTTATGACCCCAAAGGACCACAAGCTAACCCTTTACTGATATCTATACCTATATACTGCATAATATCTAAAATAAATGCAAAAACTAGCCATAAGGTTCAAACATCTATGAATACACATAATACACATCAACAACATCCATCTGAAAAGACTCTAAACTATCTGAACTGTGGAGTTGATGGGACAAGTCCCCAACTAACTCCATTAACTAAAAATAAATAAAGTCTGAGAAATAATATTAAACTGAGATTCGTCCTCGAAAGAAGAGAACTCACTGCTACTACTGCTGACTGGGACTAAACTGCTGAGGATACTCTAGATCCTGTGCCTTTGAACCTAAGGTGTCAAATAAAACACCATAGCGCAAATGCATCAGTACAGGAATATACTGAGTATGTAGATGGGGTAGGCTAATGCAAGGGCTCATGCATGTACAATATCTAAACTGAATAATCATGAAGATGTCGCATGAGAAAACATACATAAATGTACAGACCATGAACACAATCATCGGAACTCTAGATATTGAAACTCAGATACCACTTTACTGTAGACTAAACTTACTACTAACACTGAGATACTGAATCACTGACTCATCTGATACTGATAACTAAGGATCAGGATGTACTTACATCAAGGACTAAATTCTGAGCTTACTGTTTTTGAATGACAAAATTAGAGATCAATTTTTCTAATAGATTATTCTGGAAGTGATTATCAATGATAAAAAATATGATCATGTCCGAATTTGAAAACAAGAATACTTAATAGAATAAAGAATCTGAGATGGAGATCAAGCCTATCTGATAGAAGATCTCTAGATATAATAATACGAATACTCAATATGGTCTGAGACAGAGATCAAGCCTATCTTCTGGGAGATCTCTAGACACGATAATAAGCATATGTATATGAGACCAAGCCTATTTGACGGGATGGTCCATGAATCAATGGAACTATCTGAGTTCTTTATAGAGATGGATGACTGTATCTGACAGTCCTAATTTCTAAAGATAGATACTAAAACTGCAACTGTGGGAAGTAGTTACTTAACCGACATGCCCCAACCTTCCACAGGTGGGTTCCAACCTGTGACCCCAGCTGGAAGGGTGTCAATACCATGCCATGGGTAAAGACCTCTCTGGTCAAGCCTCTCTGACAGGATAACCCTCGCAGGAAGTCTGCCTGAGGCAATATAATAGTTAAACCTCTCTGACGGTGACAGCCTCTACTGATGGGAGACTCATGTATCCTGCGTTGCCTATGCAGTTTTGGAGTTTAGGGATTGCTCCTAACGACTTGGCCTCTCTGACGGGAGAGTCGACATCCCTTCCCTCGCTCGATGCTCGCTTATACTCCCAACTGAAAGACTCTGAACTAAAATCTTGACTTAACATAATTAAACTGAATCTGATACTAATTATGTTTCTCAAAAGATCTGACTGATGATGCAGAGCTTGAATAGATTTCTCGAATCTCTTCTGAGATTAGAATTGAATCACTTGAATACTATTAGATCTTAGTTGATTATAGGACTGAGGCTAGATTACTAGTGATATAGAGATTACAGAGATAACTAAGATTACTGAGCTTTCTTAAGTTCTGCACTTGTCTGAAGATACAGAGTTCTATAGTTCACTGAGTTATGAGAATCATGGATCAACTGGAGTTATCGAGAAACTGACACGATCTCTAGACAACAGCTCTATTGTCAGGTATAAATACCCTCAGGACTCGATAGCGTAAAAGTAAAGCATAATCATTCATTCATCATCACAATCATTCATGTATTATCACACTCATTCATGTATCATCACAAGCGTTCATTAAGACATCACCTCAAGAATTTAAGGATCGCAAACCTCTATTCATCACCACAATTACTATAGAGTCACTTCAAGCATTTAGAAATCATCAACATATACTAGTGTAGAGAAAACATGTTATTACATTATACCCCATTCAAGAAGATCTTACATCAAGTACTTCATACCTATATCAATCTTGACACTTATTTGGGTATCACATGTCTTGGGGAAACTTCATACTATCATGTCACAACTTACTTACTAACCACTTGACATGTATTAAAAACTTAGCATATATGAAAGAGCACATAATCGGGGAATTTACTACCATCATATCTCGACTTGTTTACTAGGGTCTTTCAACAACCACTAGACATGATAGATTTTTACACCTACTTGGGGATTTCATGCTATCTTGGCACGTTTCACTCACTAAGGCATTTTATCAAACACTAAGCATGCATGGACTAGCTCACAATTTGGAGTTTCACATTCAACATACTATAATGGCTCTTATGTTTCACCTAAGCTCTTTATCAAACCTATGGGGAACATTCTTCACTTATTAAACCATTTCTACACCCAAAAGTCATGAACACATCACATGGAAAAACAACTTCAAGAGGGTCTATCACAAACATCACATGAATTCCACACACTAGGGTCAAAGCTCATAAATTTTGTAGGCACACATAAATCAAAACTCAAAAACACATTAAACACCAATTTCAACTCATAAAAATCATTAACAACTCATAGACATAAAAATCTTTTAGTTTGAAAAAGGGTTCTTGAGCTTCTTGGATGAAAGGGACCCAAGAATCAACGTCTACATATCTTAACCTTTGAAATTGGATGAATCCTAATACTTGAGACTCTATCCGCACTTGTAATAAATAATCCTTGAATCCCACACTATGAGGAACTTGATTCTTGAAGAAACCTTGAAGAATTTATGGATGATTTTTTTGAAGGATTAAGGTTCTTGATAAAACCCTAGATCGATATTCTTGAGAGAATTGGAAGAGAAAAATTATGAATTTAGGGTTTGAATGAGGGTTCTCATATTTATAGAGGCTCAAAAAAGTTGGGAAATTACCAAAATATCATTGCAAAAACGTCTCTAAATTGCTGGAAAAAAATAGTTGATGACATCCGCGATAGGCCGTCAGACCCGTGATAGGCCGTCAGACCCGTGATAGGCCGTCACGAAATGTTATCAAAAAAAGGTCAAATTTTTTATTTTATGCCTAAGTCTGATGAAGTCATCAGAAATGTCGTCAGAAATGTGACCACGTCGTCAGAAATGTCGTCAGAAACATGACAGGCCATCAGAAACGTCGTCACCCTTTTCCAGATTGACATGTTGGAGTAAAATGGGCATAACTCTTTCCTTTGATATAGGTTTTTGACGAAATTGATATCGTTGGAAAGATAATTCAAAGAGATTTCATTTGATATATAGTAGGTCCTTTAATTCGATATATACAAGGAGTAATGGTTGATTAAAGTTGACCCAAATTTTGACAGTCACTAAAACTTGAAAGATAGGAAAGTTTTCAACTCGACCATGAGTTAGGAGACCTCTATGATCTTAATTCATTCTCAAATAGATTCCCACACGATTCAAAGTATTTCATACTTGGGAGGATATTTCTGAAACATTTTGACTCGAATTTTCGCTTTACCAAATACACTCTAAGGCTCAGAATGGAAGAGGATTTTGTGGGGCATTACAAGTAATGTTAGTCATGAAATCATATTAAAACTGTGCATGTCTAGTATTTAAATCCAGTTTATTAGTATTCTCAACTTAGTCAGTCTCATTCGAGGATGAATGTTCTCAAGAGGGAGATATTGTAAGACCCCGCAAAATCCTAAGCTTAACTCAAACCTTTAAAGCTTGTTAAGGGGTCCCACACTTAGAAAATTTTAGCTAAGTATTCAGACTTAGTGTTATTTTAACCTTTGTAGGTTGGTGACTCTATTTTATGATCCGTATGACCTTAAAGTAATTATTTTTAGGTTGAATCATGATCAGGAATATCAGTAGGTGTTCCCAAATAAGTTTTGGATTTTTTGGACTTCATTTGGATCATATTTGAAAGCTCAAACTAGTGGATCGATGCGATCTCAACGCTCCGCATTGCCCATCGCTTCGATGAATATTTTTCTCCAGCTCCCAATGCAAATTCCAGTGAACCAACGTGGACTCGACATGGCGCATTGGCCAGCGCATTGATGCCAACGATGCGGCACGTCGGTTTGTGCGTCGCTAGGTCAGTTTTTAGTCATTAAAAATCCACATCCTCCGGGGTAATTGGGTTTTTTTCCCACGACTATCAGCCCCAAAACACAAAATTAAACCCTTCTAAGAGCAAAAACTATTCATTTTTCACAAGTTGCTCTCAAGAACAAACCCTAGGAGATTTCAAATTAAATTCAAGGCTCAAGAACTTACCATCAATCTTTCAGAATTAACTATTAAGGTATGTCAAGTGTTTATTCAATGGTCTCTTCCATCCTTGGAGTTCAAGAATCTATTAATAAAATCTCAAGTGTATTGATTACAAGAATTTCATGTTGGGTTTGATTATATTCATAATTGTAATAATTAATTGGGCTTCTAATCCATGTTTTGTTACAAATTTCATGTGGAGTTGTTAGATATATGTATAGAATCATGTAAATCTATGTTAAACTCTTGAAATTGTAAATGGGTATTTGAATTATGGTGCCCATATGTGGTTAGTGTCATGTTCATGGATTATGTCCTCCAAGTGTTTGATAAATTGCTCATGTAAACAAAGAAAAAGGGAAAACAATCATGTCATGTTAGCTTATGTACTAGTTATATCATGCAAGTGTTTGATGGAATGTCTCTACGAATGAGTTATAATCAAGTGCATACGGTTATGCCTTTCAAGTTTATGCTATGATTTATTTTTCATGCTATCGAGTCCTGGGGGTATCCAATACCTAAAAACTTAGTTGTTTACCTAGAGTTGTGGTAGTTACAGTACAGTCTCAGTAGTTCACAAACAGTAGCCTCAGCAATTAGTCACAGTTACAGTTTAGTATTCAGTTTAGACCTCAGTAAATCTATCTAGTCCATAGAACTCTGTAGTGTTCCTTCAGTTAACAGAATTCAGTAGTACTCCGTCAGTTAATAGAACTCAATGAACTCAGTTCGATTCAATTAGACAGTATGATCACTAATAGTTCAGTCCAGCCTAGTACAATTTAGAAATCAGTCCAATGTCTATTCAGTTGGGATTCAACACCAAGCAAACCCAGGGATGGGGCATTTCTACCAGCAGAGGGTTTGACCCTTAGTAGTAGTCCTTACATTATAAAATTATATAGCCAGCATACGTTGAGATATGTTCCTGCCAGAATAGGGTTGATACATCTCATACAAGTTTTCCTGCTAGCGAGGGTTGACAAAAAAACTTTCTGTCAGAGAGGGTTAACTCACAGTTATCTTTACCCATGGCACGGTACTGATACCCTTCTAACTTGGGTTATAGGTTGGACCCCAATCTATCCAGAAAGAGGCATGACAGTTAGATGATTACCTTCTACAGTCTCAGTTTTAATCTTCCGAATAGAACTCAGTTCAGTTCTACAGAAATTAGGATTGTCAGACACAGTCACTCAGTTCAGTACAAAACTCAGAATAGTTTCACTGAATCAGGACTGTCAGTTACAGTCGCTCGGTTAACAGTAATACAGTATCAGTAAACTTACATATCAGTAAACCAGTGATTCTGAACCCAGTATCCAGTGTCATCATGACCTCAGTTACAGTGTACGTATTTCATGCATGTACTATAATTTAGTTATACTCATTTTATTCGGTCAGTATTGTTTATGTATATGAACCCATACATCTCAGCCTACCTCACTTAGCATACCAGCACATTCAAAGTACTGACGTTTACCTTTCTTTGCACTATGATGTCTTATATCATAGATTCAGATGCACGGGCTCCCGATCATACTTAGAAGCCCGATCTATTAGCAGCAGACTAGTGGTAAGTCCTTAATGTTCGAGGAAAAATTTATTATTACTGTATTTCTGTACTCAGTTTATTTCAATAGTCGGAGTTAGTTGGGGACTTGTCTCATCAACTCCTTGTTCAGACAGTAGAGGTTTTTCAGACTAGAGTATTTTCAGATAGATGTTCAATTTCAGTATTTATTTTAGATTTGAACCTTATGGCAAGTTTTTGGCTAATTTCCGCATAATTACAGTATTATTATTCAGTTATTGTAGCAGGTACCTATCATGGGTTAGCTTGTGGTCCTTCGGGAATATGAGCATCGTGTAGCGTCTGGTGTACAAACTCTAGGTGTTATATGTCCATTATATCTAATCGATGTACATAATTCTCTTCTTAATTTTGGCAATCTTTTTCAAAAGGTTTGGGTACCCAGGTGAATCTTAGCACCGCTTTTTGCCCCCAAATGGATAGGCAAGTGGAATGTACCATTCTAACTTCTGAGGACATGCTAAGGGTCTGCATGATTGACTTTAAAGGTAGTTAGTTTGATCACTTACCCCTAATAGAGTTCACCTACAACAATACCTATCACTCTAGTATCTAAATGGCTCCTTTTGAGGGTCTCTATGGTAGAAGGTATAGATCCTCGATTGGTTGGTATGAGAAAGGCAAAACTCAATTGTTCAAACCTGATCTTGTATATCAAGCGATGGAAGGGATAATCTTAAGACCGTTGAGAGTCATCCAAAGTCCTACAACATATGTAAGAAGAAGAGAGCTAGAATTTGATGTGGAGGATTGGGTATTTCTTAAAGTCTCCACTATGAAAAGAATTATGAGGTTCGGGAAGAAAGAAAAACTAAGTCCTTATTATATAGGTCATTACCCGATTACAAAGAGGATTAGTAGTGTTGCTTATGAGATAGATTTTCCCTCGAACTTGGCTTCGATCCATCCCATCTTTCATGTGTCTATGCTTAAAAAGTATGTTGGAGATCATTCTCTTGTTTTGCTTGTGGAGGAGATAGTTGTGAAGGATTTCTTATCATATGAAAAGGTTACCATAGTGATATTAGACTAACAAGTTTGAAAATTAAGAAGCAAAGAGATAGATTTAGTCAAGGTATTGTGGAGAAATTAAAAGATTAAGAAAGCTACTTGGGAATCAGAGATTGATAGGCTTGCAAGGTACCCATCACTTTTTGAATTGAAGGATGACATATGGAAGGTATTAATCTTATCTTAAGGTATTTATCTTATCTTACACATTTAATCCCATGGTACTCTTTAAATCGTGCTTAGTGTATCCCAGCTTATCATTCAGGGATGAATGATCATACGGGAGGGGGGGGATAATGTAACACCCCAAATTTCTTGGCATGTAAATAGAGCTTTAAATGATCCCACGAGACCTCTAGAATGAAGATAAACCACTTTAAGATGAGTTGGGATGGCTTGTGGGAACTTTTAGATGAAATTAGAGAGAATGTGATGCAAGGGGCACCCCATGCAATAGCCCCGTGCCGAGAGGGGCTACTGCCTCAACCTTGTGGAGGTCCTGCACTGTGAAAGTCATTATACGTGATAGGGTTCACGCCGAGAGGCCTTTCTTATGCATTTAAGGTCGTGCCGCGAGGCTTCCCCTACACATTTTGAGTCGTATTACGCCTCACCCTTGTTACCTAACAGTCTTTGCAAATTATTAAACATCCATGAAGGGTATTTTGATCCTTATATACCTAGACCATCCCCTAATATTCTAATATGTTCTCCTTAATTGATAATAACCCTAAATCAACATCAGAACACCCTCAAGTCCCATCTAAGTCAAGAAGTGAGAAAAGGAGATTAAGTGAGCCCAAGGGTAAGTTTTGATTCGACTTCTCTCCATTAGAGGTATGTAGAACGATCTAAATCTTATGGGGTTTTTATTTTGATTTAAAATCTTGTAATGTCTTTTATGTGTTAAAATTAAGGGATTTCATTTAATTACAGGAGTATGTTTTCAAGATTCTCACTTCAACCTCAAATGTGCCCTTTTGTGAGTATATATATGTATTTAAGTATTAAATTATGATTTATGAAAAGAATGTGGTTTTGGATGGTCTTACCTGATTATGCATGTGGATTGTTTTTAATAAGTATTAATTGCGTTAATATTGCGCTTGTTTCTCTGTGGTGGTTATTTGAATATGATTGAAAAGGTGTAAGTCTTCTCTTATAGCTTTTACAGAATTCATGGATGAGAAATGCATACTTAAACCACCTTGTTTGCTAAATGACTATTATTATGTGACTTTTGAAATATCTTATGATGGTAAATAATTCATGACATGTAAGTGCAAAAACAAAACATGCAATATAGCTTATACGACTTGGAAGTCTTGGTATGACGATATCAAATTAGACATAGACCATGTCAGACTACAAACCATTTCATACTACAGACCATTTCAGACCATATTTCAAGAAAGACACATATTTTATAAGGCTAAAATAAGGGTTTTGTAACGCCCCGAATCTAGTATCCGGAACGCTACATGGTGCTCATGACCCCGAAGGACCAAAAGCTAACCCATGACTAATATTTGTACCTATATACTGCATAATATACTGTAAAATGCAGAAATATGAACTAAAAGGCCATAATGTTCAAAACTGAGACATAATATCTGATAAAAATATAACATCTGGGTGGGGTATGAAATACCCAAAACGAAACTGAAATAATCTATCTGAACATACTGTAGTCTGAAAAGCCTCTAAAACATGACTGTCTGAATAAAGAGTTGATGGGACATATCCCCAACTAACTCTAACTAATAAACTAATTAATGAGATAAATAAGAAATGATAATTTCCTCGAAGGATGAGGACTCACTGCAAACTCTGACTGCTGATACTGGAATGTTACTGATGCTCTGGAGCTCGTGTCTCTAAACCTATGGTATAAGACACCATAGCATAAATGCGTCAGTACTTTGAATGTACTGGTATGCATATGACATAGGCTAAATGCATGAGGTTCATATGCATGAACAATACTGGCTAACTAACTAATATAAATGTGAGAATACATGCATGAATACATAGCAACTATGACTGAGATCTTAATAACATGAATTTATGGATGACTAACTTGACTGATAACTGAGTTTTGATGGCTAATATAACTGATAACATGAGTGACTGTATCTGACAGTCCTGAATCTGATGGAACTATCTGAGTTTTGTACTATATCTGACAGTCCTGAATTCTATAAAATTATCTGAGTTCTATGTAACGACCCGATTTGCTGAATCGGAATGCTACACGGTGCTCATGACCCCAAAGGACCACAAGCTAACCCATGACTGATATTTGTACCTATATACTACATAAGATAACATAATAATGCGAAAAAATTCACTGAAAGGCCATAAGGTTCGATCATGAACATAATTGAATAATGTGATAGAATACCCAAAACAAAACTGAAGTCTAAAACATGATAGTCTGTATCTAGTCTGCATCTAGTCTGAAAGCCTCTACTGTCTAAGATCTGAATAAGGAGTTGATGGTACATGTCCCCAACTAACTCCAACTAATAATCTAATCAATGAGATACTAGAAAATCATTATGTCCTCGAAGGATGAGGACTCACTTCTACTCTGACTGCTAAATCTGGAATCTACTGCTGATCTGGAACTCGTGTCTCTGAACCTATGGTGTAACATAAAAAGAAAGCACCATAGCGTGAATGCGTCAGTACATATGTACCGAGTATATATGTGAGGTAGGATATATGCAGGGGTTTGCATGTATGATCAATACTAACTGATTGTCTAATATGTTGTAGTTTGGATCAATACTATAGCGTTGTCACCTTGTCTACGACCTGGAAGTTTGGATCGATGTGCTAGTATCATAGAGAAACACTGGAATTTAACAATTTTCATTTGAGCTATCTCCGCGACGCGCTAAAGGCTCAGGTTAAATACTGTCTCACTAAAAAGGCTCTAACTCTTCGCCCGGGTGTCGGATTTGGGCGAATTATATATCGATGGAAAGCTTATTCAATTTCCCATATGATAGGAATTGAAAATTATGGAAATACCTCATGTATAAGAATTAATTATTATTTCAAATCAAGTTCTAACATCCTTGAGATGATTTTCAAGCTAAGTAAAAGCACGGGTATTACATTCTATTACTGAGACTGATTGACTGTATCTGACAGTCCTGATTCTATAACATGAAACTGTGGGAAGTAGTCATCTAACTGACATGCCCCAAATGACGCATTATAGCTGAATTGGGGTCAGATCTGTGCCTTGATTGAAAGGGTGTCAATACTGCGCCACTGGTAAGGACAACATGTGAGTGACCCTTAACTAGCAGGTTACTCTAATGAGAATGGTGGGAACCCTCAACTAGCAGGTTAAGCCACCTCATCTACCCTCAACTAGAAGGTATGATATCCCAACCTACGTTGGCTACGTTGTTCTAGAACACGAGGATTGCTTCTAAAAATTACACCCTCAACTAGCAGGTGAGTTCCCATCCTTGGGTTCACTCAGTGTTGAATCCTAATCCCATCTGAATAGTCACTGAACATGATTAACTGATCTAAACATAGACTGAGTTTACTAAATTCCATTAACTAACAGAATATTACTGATATCTGACAACTGACTGAGTTCGTGAGATTACTGAGGTTACTGAATTACTGAGCTTTCCTGAGTCACATGACTGACTGAGTTCTATGGATCATGGCTTGACTAAGGATATCGTGAAAACATGACACTAGCTCTAGGCATACAGCTAAATTGTTAGGTACAAGTACCCCCAGGACTCGATGGAAAGAAACTGACAAAGCATGACTTTCTTGAATACATGACCAACATCACAATCCATAATTCATTTATTGAGGCAATTCATCAAACATATGATATGCATAAGCTTGTACATAAATGAGGATTTCATAATATCATACTAGTTGGGCATTTTTCCTTCACATAGGCATTTAATCAAACACATAGTAGGTATAGTATATGTAGACAACATTATACAACAAATAAACATCATGATTCAATTCTAATTTCATCATACAAGGGTTTAATCATAGGTTCACATGAATCTACATCTATACTAATCAATTCCACATAAAATTGATCACCCAACATGGATTAGAATTTAATTGGTCATTCTCAACATGAACAAAGCAACCCAACATTAAATTCATAAAGAAATCCATACACTTAAGCTTTTAAAAGAGATTCTTGGGCTTCATGGACGAAAGGAGTCCACGAATGAACACTATGCATACCTAGTGATGAGTTTCTTGAAGTTCTTGAACTTGAAGGATTGGAATCTCTTAG
Organism: Capsicum pubescens; assembly: GCA_030864215.1. Classification (NCBI taxonomy): domain Eukaryota; kingdom Viridiplantae; phylum Streptophyta; class Magnoliopsida; order Solanales; family Solanaceae; genus Capsicum; species Capsicum pubescens. Next base: position 82,893,063 of record CM061544.1, on the reverse strand, counting down.
TTCTTGAAGAAGATTTGGATTTTGTTCTTGAGGATTAATCTTAGAGAGAAAACTCAATCTTTGTTATTGTAGATGGATAATAAATTTCTGAGCTTTGGTCAGATATAACTGGGTATATAAACGGGTGGTAAAAGACCAAAAAGACCCTTTAAAAATGGATTTGAAATAACTGAATGGAATATGTGATGGTGGGGTGCGACGGTCTGTCGCTGGATCGACGGTCCGTTGGACTGACCATCGCACTGGGACTAAAACCGAAACTTACTGCTTTGGTATGACGGTGGGGTGCAACGGTCTGTCGGTACTGACCGTCTCTTCTAGGCAGAATGGGGCCTCATTGTTTCCCTGGTGATGGCTTGAGCGACGGTCCGTCGCTAGTTCGATGGTCCGTCGGCCTCACCATCGCACCTGGGCGGTTTTACTGCCTTCTGTATTTCGGCCATAACTTTCTCTTTCGATGTCAGATTTTGATTAAATTGGTATAGATGGAAAGATTATTCAATTTCCCACGTGATAAAAAGTAAAAATCTTAAAAATACCACGGGTACAAAAGTGGATTCATCTTTCAAAGAAAGCTTTAAACATTCTTGGGATAATTTCAAGCTAGGAAAAAGTACGGGGTATTACAGGTTTAAAGAGAGTTAAGTAGATAACCGAGAAGGCACGAGTTCAGATAACTTATATCCCAAAATCGTGTTTTGCCGACATAAAATTGATCCTGTCCTGAAATACGAATGATCATTGTATACTTGCTATATGCTTTTGTATACCAGACCAGACACTCCAATCTTTGTATCAACTCGGATTGGGGGCTTACCGATGAGTTAATGTTGGAGCCTGCATAGCCCTTGGGGTTTTTCAGACCATGTCGGGTATGCCTCCTAGCTTAGAACTATAAAACATGATGATGTGGTTTCAAAAGGCATTTTGAATTGAAATATATGCTTTTAGACTGATTTAATATTATATGACCCCCTGTTATGATTCTTACAATGTTTTCACTATAATGTTATTTCTTGGAGTTATTTCATTTGTTGTTCAATATATGAATACATTCAAAGTATTGACCGTCCTTGGGCAGCTGCATTGTCTCATAATGTAGGTATGACCAGCGCAACAGTAAACTTCTTTCAGAGTTCATAGTCGGTAAGCCTCCCATGTTAAGAAGCATTTACGTATATGTTAGTTTCTTTAAGTTTCATGGTCTGGAAGGGGGCCTTGTTACGGCTTAGACAGATAAGTAATCAGTTGAGGCTTCATGAACTGGATTGAGTTTTATGTTTCAGTATGGGTTGATATAATAAGTTTGATTATGAGACTATCCCATGTTTGATTATGAGACTATCACATGTTACATTATATCTTCTGCTTTACATGTTAATTATGCTTATGATTGTATGTTAAGGGGACTCTCGGGCCTTCGTCGTTCGGGATGTCCGCCGCGGTCAAGGTTTCGGCCCGGATCGTGACAACATCATTTTACACAGATTTCAATTCTGAGTGGAAAGATCAAATAGAAAAAGGTTAGGAAGTGCAAGAATATTTTTCTTTTTTAGGACTTTATCGTGTATCATTTTTAATTGTATCGCGGATCTGCAGAATATACAAATATTATATCTAATTTTTGAAGTTGTTATCTGTTCAGTATTTATCTCATTTTATCTAATTATGTTGAAATATACAAGCATGATTACTTTTCTGTTGATATTCTATCATGTACCCAAAATATATATAACATTTAAATTAAGTCGGTGTGTATATGAAAACCGTGTATCTCTAGATGTGTATCATGTTTCAGTCTTGCTTTCTCGAGAATTATTTATTGTATCACAAATTCTATGAATTGGTTATTGTTAACGAAGCATCAAGACTTCGCATAATATTTTAGTTTGTTCATCCAAATAAAAATAAATTAGTCTTGATTCTCATTAAATTGGTGTTATTTGTTTGTTTATGTTCATTTCCTTTCTGCACCTCTTAGATTTAAAGAAGGTGAATTACGTGCATGAACAACAATTCAAGAATCTTGATTGGTGGAATAATACCTTATTATTATATTTTCTTTTTAAAAAAAATGTTTTGGAGGTTTAAGATTAACCGTAAGATTTGGAGTGTGATAACATTTATTATAGGGAAAATTTCAGAAATAGTAACTTTATAGCCTTAATTATAACTTTTATAGCAACAGTTTCATAATTACGAAAAATAGTAAATTGTATTTGTATTTAAGTAAAATGTTGTTATATAAATACATATACAAATATATATGTATTACTCATAAATACATATGCACAACTGAAAAATACATATTCTTCTATTACTATGAAGTGGGTAAAATATTGCTACTTTTGCTATAAATTGTAATTTTGAAGAAGTGTTGCTATTTATTGTAATTATAGTCTTAAGGATGCTAGTTTCTGTAATTTTTCCTTTATTATAAGTTTGTACATATGAAATTGGGGTAACAAATGGATGAATTAGATTGAATTTGAATGGATTGAGTTAAAATGGATTGGATTGCAAATCATCTAAGGGTATCAATCGGGCCAGTCTGGATCAATCCGGCATCGGTCCCCTTTTTTTTAGGGGAATGGACAAGAATAGCCACTCAGCTAAAAGTATTGCCGCCGAGTGGACATTGATTTTTTGAATTTTCAAAATATAGCCATTTAGGCCATCTTTTGCTACTGCCTTCATGTTTTTTCTCTTGTCTTTTAGCTATTTTTTTTTTTGTAAATTGCTGCTATACTTTTTTGAAAAATTCATTGCTTGCCCTCTTTTTCTATAAAATATCTTTTTGTCTTTTTTTCCACTGTTTTTTTTTTCGCATCTCAATTTTTTTTTAAAAAAAAAACTATTCTTCTAATTGGCGTAGTTTTTCTAACAATCAAATACGATGTTATAATATTATAATTATTGCTCTTCTTTTTTATCAATCAAATACAATATTTGATATCAAATACATGAATCTTTGATATCAAATACAAATACATATTTTATACAATACTAGTATAAAAGTGTATCAATGTGGTATAAAAGTGTATCAATTGAGTATAGAGACTGCATGTGTCCAATTGAGTCAAATGACTAAAAAACGAAAATAAATTGGACCGACTGGCTGGATTGTCCACATTTTTAAATTGTGGGCCATTACTTTTCAAAGTGACCAACCCATGTCCTTTCCCCCTTTTTTACGAGGTTCGATTCAGGTCCAATCTGATCGTCCATCTTACTGGGCCGGTTCGTGTGGCCCAACAATAAATATCTTACTGACGGCACAACACCAACCCACTTAGCTTGTTGTCCAGTTTTAATGGGCTGGTCCGAGTCAAATCGATCCTGATATAATTATTGAGCCAATTTATCGGGCCCAAAAGGAAAACAATGCCTAATTCAAATTTTGATGATTTTTTTAATATACATTTAATATACACTATTTAAAATGCTACTTTAAGGATTATACACATATATACATTCAATTTATTACTAATGAAAATAACGTAAGCATTATAAATCAGCAACATATAACACTTAAATTTTTAAAAGATTATACATAAAAAAAAAATTTGAAATTGAAGTATTTGGAATTGAATTTTTCTTTTTTAAAAAATGTATTGAAATTTGAATTTAGAATTTTGAAATGTGAAATTTGAAAGTTCAATTTTAAAAGTTGAATTCTAATCTTGAATCTCAATGTCTAATTATTCAAGTGGCCATTAAATGATTAAATTTTCAACTTTTAACTTGAAGTCAATCAAAAAATTTCTACTTGGAGCCAATTCAAATTCGAAATTTAAAATTTGAAATTCAAATTTCAAGTTTTTTTTTTTTATCTTTCCCAGAATCTAACATTCTAAATTAAATATTCAAACTTGTCAATTCATAAATAACATCACTATATTCCTCTATATTATCATTCATTCCTCATTCTTTCTCTTTCTAATTTTTATCCATATTAAGTTTTCAACTCTCAAATATCATCTTTCATGGATAATAATAAACCTCTTCTACCTCCACAACCACCCCAACAACCTCATGGAATAATTTCAGTATGACTTTATTTTAATCGGTTAGATGATAGAAGTTTTCAATGTAATTTATGTAATAGTACTTATAATAATTATGGTAAGGGTACTTTGATTAAGCATTTGAAAATACAACACATTGTTGTAGTTGACTAGGAGTTAGTTAGGACAACTTAATTTGTTGTTTTAATTCATTTATGTAATTTTATCAGTTAGATTTTAAGTTTGTATGTTTTTAAATTTCAATTATATAATGTTTAAATTTAAGTTAAGTTTGTATGTTTATGAATATTTAAGCATGTAATTCTGTAACGCCACGACTCTGTACCCCGGACGCTACACAGTGTTCATAATTCCGAGAGACCACAAGCTAATCCATAACTGGTACCTGTTGCAATAACTGAATAATAATTTTGTAATTATGCAGAAATTAGGCGAAAACTTGCCATAAGGTTCAAAACTGTAAATAAATACTCAGTATGGTACATCAATACCAAAACTGAACATCTGTCTATAAATACTCTAGTCCGAAAAGCCTCTACTGTTTGAACAAAGAGTTGATGGGACAAATCCCAACTAACTCCGACTACTGAAATAAACTGAGTACTGAAATACCGAAATAATAAGTCTGTCCTCGATCTATGAGGACTCACCACTAAGTGTGCTGCCGATAGATCAGGTTGCTAAGTATGATCGGGAGCCCGTGTGTCTGAACCTATGATATAAGACATTATAACGCAAAAGAAAGGTATGCGTCAGTACTTTGAATGTACTGGTATACTAAGTGACTCATCTGACAAATGCTCTGAATGAGAACAGTGGCACTCTCAACTGGCTGGTGTTGACACCCAATTTTGACCTTCCAACATACCTCCTAGGCTGCTATTTTGATAAAAATTATTAACTTTAAACTTTAATATTTTTACGTATTATTTTGGTGTCAAATAAATAATGACGTCTCACATTTTATGATTTTAAAATATACAAGATATTTTATTACTTTTTGTTACTATTTATTAATTTAAATATTATATTTTACGTAATTAATTCATTTACAAATATGTTGTCTATTATTATTATTGTTGTTGTTATTGTTATAGATATTTTTTACAATAATTTTTCACATAACATTAATTTATTTTAATAGGGACATGTTATTATTATTATTATTATTATTATTATTATTATTATTATTATTATTATTATTATTATTATTATTATTATTTTTCTTATTACATTAATTAAATTAGCACCCACTTTTATTCAATTTTCCTTTCTTGTGTTTAATTTTTAACAAATTGATATTAATTTTAGCGAAAATAGAATATCAATTTAGCTCCCTATTTAAATCCAAATTTATGACCTATTTTTAAATACCTCAATCTCAACCGTTGATCAAATTAATCCAACGACTAGGATCACATCATCCCTTCCTCACCTTTTAAACAAAGCACCAAAACCCTAATTAATTTTTGAAAAAAAAAAAAATCTGTCTCCCTCCCTATCTTCTCTCTCTTTTTTCTCTCTATCTCCCTCCTATCTCCCTAAGGTCCCACCGAAGCCGCCGCCGGCCATCACCACGCCGTTCGCAGCGGCTGGTGAGACACCGGAGCACCAACCGCCTCCCTCATTCTCCTCCTCCGGCAAAGCAGCGCCGCCACGCTGCCAACAAGACCAACAGCCCGCGCCTCAACCTTCTCCAACAGCCGCCTCCCACCGGAGAACGACGACATCCAACCGAACGGTCCCTCCGGTCACCAGCGGCGCCCGTCTCCGACCACCACTCGCTCCAGCCAACGCCATCAACGACCGCAACAACAACAAACTCCGGCAACCGCCTTTTTATCCATACCGCGCCACCAACCGACGCCGGCAGCCACCCAATCAGACCAGCCGTCCTCCACCTCCATTCACCGACGAGTAGCAAAAAACAATAACAAACAACGAACCAACGGCATCCAAAGCCACTGTCTTCTCTATCTCCGATCAGATTTCGTCGAAGAACATTGAAGCTCGTAATGGGTTCATAGAATCCGTACCAGGTTTCGTTTCTTTGTTTAATTTCGCATCAATTTAATATTATTATCTTCTATTATTTTTCCTTTGACAGATTATTAAAATATGAAATTAGTGACATTGAATTCTGATTTTTTGATTCAATGCTTTTAATTTCATGATTTGCATTCTTTGATATGTGAAAAACCCTAATTTTAGTAATGCTTAATATTTTTCGTAGACTTTTGAAATTATCCGTCTTGTATGTATGGGTGTCAAGCGACCCGGCCCGCGTAATTAACCCGCTCTGGTAAGCCCTAGGGCTTTAGGGTTTCGAATCCCGGGTCGGTTATTTTTTTAAAATGGACCCGGCTAACCCGACTATCCCGGTCCGAACCAAGCCCGATCCAGACCCGTCAATTAACTGGCCCGGCCTGGATAACTTAAAAAAAAAAAATATAGATTTTGGCTTTTGGGCCAAACTAGCCGTTGGCCCATTGGGTATATAGCCGTTTTTGGGTCCAAACGGCTAGTTTGGGCCCATTTATTAAAAAAAAAAAAATTTAAAAAATATTTTTTAATTTAAAAAAAAATCTATAAATACCATACAACTTCAAATCATTTTTCACACAATTTTTCACTCTCTCAAATCTCAATTCTCAAATATTCAATATATTTAATTTCTTAAAGTGTTCACTTTAATTTTTTAATTTTTCGTTTACAAAATACGAGCGAAAGTTTCTAAAGTCGCAACCTTCGGATACTTCCGAAATTTGGTATTGTCGTTTCATCTCTTACGTTTAATTTTTATTTATTGTATTAATTGTTTAATATTTAATTTTATTATATTTGTGTATTTTGAATATTTTTAGTTTAATTTAATTTATATTATGGATAAATTAAGAAACCTCGCTACTAAAGGTGTTAAAATTTTTTGTCCCTGAAGCGGTAGTGGTAGTAAAAAGCGAATTACTAGCGGTAGAGGTAGTTCAAGTAGTAGATATACCCGTGTGCCTCCGCCTCCGGTACCGTTTGGTACACCTTTTGAGGAAGAAATAGGTGTAGGTGCTCACGATATGGATTATGTAGAAGCTCAGGAAAATTACGGTATAGAAGAAGAAAATGAAGTAGATGCGGTTAATTTAGATGAAGATAATGAAAATATTGCTGAGACACCCGCAGTAGGAGATGCTAACGTTAGATCTGAATCAGTTAATCTCCCTTCTCGTCCTTCCAGTGCCCCAAAACCTCGTAAAAAAATTAGTATTGCATGACAATTTTTTGAATGTATATCAGATATTGAGGTACAATGCAATATTTGTCAACAAATATATAAGCATAGAAGTGGAGACAAGCAAGGGGGTACGAGTACGTTAATGAGACATGTAGCTGAAGATCACAAAAGAGAGTTAAATATTGCAAAAGGTGGTGGGGATGTTGGTGGGCCAACGCAAACTAGAATGGACCCAACAACCGATCACGTAGCAAAGAAGTATAATAAATTGAGGGACCGGGAAGAAATAGCTAAAATGATAGCTGTGGGTTGTTTGCCTTTTAATTTTCCTTCTTCTGATGCCTTTATTCGTTATATACAAACAATTTATAATCCTATGTTTAACGGTATTCCTAGAACTACTTCTCGGTCTGATATTTTTAGACTTCATTCACAATATTATTTTTATTTATCAACATTGTTAAAAAATATTCAATGTAGATTGTCCCTAACTTCTGATCTTGGTCGTGTTGTAAATAAAAATGATTATTTAACCGTTACTTGTCATTGGATGAATAGTAATTTCGTGATGCAAAAACGTATTCTTGCTTTTTTATATGATGAAAATCGTAAACATACTGGATAATTTATTGCTGATTCTATTGTTAAAATTATCGGATATTATGGTATCGAAAATAAAATTTTATGTATTGCTTTTGATAATGCTTCTAACAACAACACTGCTATAAAAAAATTAAAATCTATGCTATCTCCGCCCTTGATTGAAATTTTTCATATTAAGTGTGCATGTCATATATATAATTTAATTGTAAAAGATCGTCTTGAGTTTTTTTGAGTTTTATATTGAAAAAATTCGCCTTGCTGTTGGTTTTATTCAAGAAAATAATCGTAGATCGAGAATTAGAGAATTTAAAGTTAAATGTCAAGAAAATGGACTTACACCGATTTTGATGCCTGAGGAAATTGATACTAGATGAAATTCTACGTATGAATTTTTAAAAACTTGTTATAAATATAAAATTTCTATTACACTAGCTTTTAACCAATATTGCGGTTCATTTGCTGATTCTGCTGATTGCATGCTACATAATTCTGATTGGGTTGTAATTAATGATCTTGTTAAGTTTTTAGAAAAATTTTATGTAGCTACGGTTGAATTTTCCGATGCTTATTATCCTACTGTTTGTAATATTTTGGCATATATAGCCGATATTTTTTGTTTACTCAAAGAATATAAAAATAAAGAAGGTTATAAAGAAGCTGTTGGCGCCATGTTTACGAAATTTAAAAAATATTTTTTTCCGATTTTCCCTATTTACTTGGTTGGTGCTATGCTAAATCCGTGCATGAAATATAATAATATGTGTCATTTTAGTACTCTTATTTATACTAACTTAGAAATAAATACTAATCATGATTCTGAACAAGTACAACCTGATTTGTGGACGGCTACGACTGATGCAAAGGAGTACATAGAAAAATTATATAATCACTATGCTGATTTATTTGATTTAGCCGTACGTACAAATAGCACTTCAACTGTCGCTCCTTATCCTTCCGAGGATCCATCATCTTCTAAAAGGCCGACACATAGTGATTTTTCTGATTCGTTTTATGATTTAAATTGTTGGAACAGTGTTGATGAGAGAACTTACACATCAACTTATTGGGAAGAGCTGAAATATTATCTTCGGACGACATCAGAGGATTGCAGACGACGGATCAACACGTTGGATTGGTGGAGGAGTAATGAAACACAATATCCTGTGCTTTCAAGATTAGCTAGAGATATCTTGAATGTTCCAATGTCAACCGTTGCATCAGAGAGCGCCTTTAGTCAAGGACGACAGCAGCTTGGAGACAACTGACACTCATTGGGCAGCAATGCAATGAATGTTCTAGTTTGTCTCAGAGATTGGATTAGAGCGGAAAGAAGAAACCAAGGAATGGAACCGGAGCCGAGCGACGAGCTGAAACTTGAAGAAATTATGACTTCATGGGAGAACTCAGCAGAATCAAGTCCAATGCATAGTTTTGCCCCCGTTGACTTCGACTATCCTATGCAAGTATTAACATGAATGAGTTGGAAAAAATAATGCATAATTTATAGATTTTTTATTCATGTAAATTATAAATTTTGGATCATTTTGCAATCAATAAAATTCTCCAAATTCATTCACTCCTCAGTCCTTGCTTTTTATATTTTTTCATTTAACGATTTAAAATTTAAAATTGAATTTCTAGTTTTCTACTTTAAATTAAAAACTTACTTCTGATATGTTATTAATTTACTATCAAATATTATTAATTTATTATATTAAGTAGCATATGTTTTGTATATTTGTGTATATATCTTCTATAGAAGTGTATATTTAACGTATACATGTGTATATGTTTTATAAATTAGTATATAAGTATATCTATATATATTGTTATGTATATATAATGTATATTTTATAAGTAACAGTATATATACATTGAATGGTGCGTATACACGTGTATATATCTTCTATAGAAGTGTATATTTAACGTATACATGTGTATATGTTTTATAAATTAGTATATAAGTATATCTATATATATTGTAATGTATATATAATGTAGTATATTTTATAAGTAGTAGTATATATACATTGAATGGTGCGTATACACGTGTATATATCTTTTATAGAAGTGTATATTTAACGTATACATGTGTATATATTTTATAAATTGAATATCTTCTATAGAAGTGTATATATGTGTATATATCTTCTACAGATATATATATTTAATGTATACAAGTGTATATGTTTTACAAATTAGTATTTAACTATATATATATATACATATTGTAGTATATATATATGTATATTGTAGTATATATTTTATTTAAAATAGTACATATATATTGAATGATGTGTATATATGTGTATATATCTTCATATACAAGTGTATATGTTTTACAAATTAGTATATAACTATATATATATATACATATTGTAGTATATATATATGTATATTGTAGTATATATTTTATTTAAAGTAGTACATATATATTGAATGGTGTGTATATATGTGTATATATCTTCTCTAGGCATATATATTTAACGTATACAAGTGTATACGTTTTACAAATTAGTATATAACTATATATATATACATATTGTAGTATATATATATGTATATTGTAGTATATATTTTATTTAAAGTAGTACATATATATTGAAAGGTGTGTATATATGTGTATATATCTTCTACAGATGTATATATTTAATGTATCTAAGTGTATATGTTTTACAAATAAGTATATAACTATATATATATACATATTGTAGTATATATATATGTATATTGTAGTATATATTTTATTTAAAATAGTACATATATATTGAATGGTGTGTATATATGTGTATATATTTTCTATAGACGTATATCTTTAACGTATACATGTGTATATGTTCTATAAATTAGTATGTAACTATATATATATATTGTTGTATATATATATGTATATTGTAGTATATATTTTATTTAAAGCAGTACATATATATTGAATGATGCGTATATATGTGTATATATCTTCTAAAGTAGTATACATTTAACGTATACAAGTGTATATGTTTTATAAATTAGTATGTAAGTATATATATATATATATATATATATATATATATATATTGTAGTATATCCTTTATTTAAAGTAGTACATATATATTGAATGTTGCGTATATATGTGTATATATCTTCTATAGACGTATATCTTTAATGTATACAAGTGTATATGTTTTATAAATTAGTATGTAACTATATATATATACATATTGTTGTATATATATATATGTATATTGTAGTATATATTTTATTTAAAGTAGTACATATATATTGAATGGTGCATATATATGTGTATATATCTTCTAAAGTAGTATATATTTAACGTATACATGTGTATATGTTTTATAAATTAGTATATAAATATATATATATATATATATATATATATATGTATATTTTGTAGTGTATATATATATATCATACTATTATAGCATATGTTTTATTTAAAGTAGTACGTATAGTCATATATAATTATATATTGAATGATACGTATATATGTGTAATTGTTTATATATTTTTTTAAAAATATATATTGTATATTGGAGTGTATATAGTGTATATTGGAGTGTATATAGTGTATATTGGATTATTTATTTATTTTTTAAATGGGTTTGACTGGTTTTTAACCGGATTTGATCGGGTTTTGGTGGGTTTGACCGGGTTGGGTTAAGCGGGCCGGGTTAGAGTGAGTTTTAATTTTTTTACTGTTTGGCCGGCCCGGCCCGGATAGCGTCCAAATCGGCCCTTAACCGACCCTCAATCCGGTTAAAAAGGAAGGGTCGGTTCCGGGTAGGCTCGGCCCGGCCCGTTTGACACCCCTGCTTGTATGTGGCTTTTTTTGGACTTAAATTTAATGTTAAGGGCATTTTTTATTCAAATAGGTGGATGGAGGGGTATTTTTGAACCAATAGAGGAAGAAAGACATTTTTAAGTCATTTCTAATACATTAAGGGTATTTTTGAGTTAAATAGATGGATGAAAAGGTATTTTTGAGCCTAAAGGTGGAAGGAGGGTATTTATGTACCATTTTCAATTGAAGGGTATATTAGACCTTTTCCGTTTTTTTTTTTGTGGATTTGATTTTGTGATGATTTGAATAGGATTTGGTAGAGGACATTTGATTGTGTATCACATTCTTAAATTACATTGTGGATTGAACAATTTCTTTTATTTTGAATTAATTATTGATCTCTTAATTGATTAGTTATTGATCCTAACATGTTTATGATTAATTTACTTTCCTTTGCTGAATATGTCATAACTTTTTAATCATCTATATAAGGTAAATTTCAATATTAGGGGATTTGATTTGTTTTAATTAGGACAATCTTGATATTTTTTATTTTGGTTGAATTTTGCCTAAGGAAAACAATATTGTTGATGATTTTTTTTAAATATTGGTTTTCCTTTTATTCTTTGAACTGATTTGTATGTGATTGATTCAGTTATTCATTTAAGAGAAATTTTTCTCTTAATTAATTGATTGATTCAGTTATTCATTTAAGAGAAATTTTTCTCTTAATTGATTGACAAGAATATTGTTTTGCTATTTTTATCTTGGTATGATTTTACATTACTGGGCTATATAAACAACCCTCCTTATTCTTTGAGGTCACAATTTACACTCTATAATATCTACACTCTCCCTACTCTCTGTACTCTATCTATTTTCTGTGATAAATAAGAACTTATAACTCACACGATCACAAGAAAGCTTTAAGCAAACAAGAAACAATCTGACTCTATTACTTTTTTGTACTTACCGTTGGAGCATTGATTTCAACCTTTCTGTGATCCTCTGCTGCTTGGGTTTTCTTATTATTATTACTTGTTATAGTCAATCGGTAAATCTCTGTCGACGTAATTTTCTTTATTGATGGTGCTAGTAAACATGTTTACAAGAATTATTCGGTGTTTTCTTGCTATGTTTGTGTTATATTATATTCTTGCTTGTATTGCTATTATGTATTGTCTCACAGGTATAAATAGACAATTTCAGAGAATTCAAGAGTCGCCGGGATATTGGGGAAGGGACTGTTCATTCTTTTTCTTATTTTAATTCATTGTGTTATAATAATTCTTGTAAATCTAGATATAATAAATTCGGGACTGCTTGGGGGGCGGGGACTTATGTGCTCTTTGAATCACGTAGGCAACATAACTTAGGTTTATGTATTTATGTGCTTTTATATTCTTACGTGAGTCACTTAGACAAATTCTTAGGATTAATAATAAACTTTTTTTACTACTGAAAAATCGTATCCTTAAGACCGTCAATAGACTTTCGACATGACAAAATTGTTTTGGGTCATGTAAATCAATTTTCACCATTTTTATTTGCTTCTCTAGGTGTTTTCAGCATAATAATAATCCTCAACATGTAATTTCCAACACTTGTATTGATATTTCTGTAATTTTCAGTAATTAAATATTATTTTAACAATTTCCAGTGATTAAAATATTATTTCAGCAATTAACTATATTATTTTTCAGTTTGTTGTTAACAATTTTCAGCAATTAAATATGATTTTCAACTTGTTTTTAACGTTTTTTCAGCAATTTTTTTTTTTAACATATAAATAATTTTCAACACCTTAAAAAATTAAAAAAAAAAGACTTTTTAGCATATTGAATTAAATAAACTTTCGGTAGTTTTTTGTTAATTATTTTAGCAAGTGAACATGTTATGCCAGTGTCCTAAGATTAAGTTCCAACATTTTTACAATATGCTTCGCGCAACAAAATTAACGGGCATCACCCTTCAACGTATTTACTTTATTTGACATATTTCGTTTTAACAACCTTACAAATGGTTTGACAATTACTTTTAATTAATTGAAAATTTCAGAAATAGCAACTATAGAGCCTTAATTGTAAGTTTTATAGCAACCGTTTAAAAATTACAAAAAATAGCAATATGTATTTTGTATTTGAGTAAATTGTTGCTAGTTAAATACATATACAATTGAAGATTGTGTTCCTAATATATCTCCAATCTGTTTCAGTTTAATATGGTAAAAAATGGTTCCTTAAATCAAGGAACATTTAATTTGACAGATTTCTTAACCTTTTAAAACTCTATTGTTACCACAAACGTTAAATTACATCTTCAAATTCAAAAACGATTTCCATAATCAGCTTTTCAATTCAAATTTAAAATACTCATTCAAATTGAAGAACGTTTTTCTTCAAAAAATTTTTTGTTGTGCTGATCGAATAACGTCTTGAAGAAAATAGTAAAAATACGAAGGTGCAAATACAAGTATTTATCAACAACTTAATTTTTAGTTGTCGTTTAAGAAAAATATAATGCGAAATTTGCTGAAGAAATACTTGTATTTTTGAAGCAGTCGTAGGTTTGAAAAAATTTTAAATCGTATATTAATTTTAGTCGTACTTGGTGTTATAGTACTTATTTCATATTTATTGATATTTTTATTGTTTTGAAATTTCTGGAGATTGATAATGGAAAGTATAGCTGTTCTTATTAAACACTCTGGTAGATGGACATATGAACAACAATATGAAGATTACACCAGTGATGCGATATTGTTGAACATAAACTCTATGTATGACCAACTTTACATAGTACTGGCTACTCACATTGATGTTGATTTGACGTACAAGTGTATTCAAATTGAGTATCAATTAACAGATAGTGCAGGGCAAATACGTATACGTAATGACATGGGTTTGAAGGTCTATATTATGCAGAAAAAGGAATTGAAGGATATTAGTATTTTGCCTTTGTATGTAAGTGTTTCCGATAAGAAAAATTTCAACACATTGGTATGTTCATCGTTGTGTACTGGCAAACCTATGAAGATGTTTGTCACTGATAGTAACTTAGTAAATACAAGTACTGAAACAGTGTTAATTGTTCCTGCTTCAAATCAATATTTGGATGCATTTGAAATGGATACAACTAGAGTTATTATCTCAGATCCACATCACAAACATATTGAGGTTGATCAAGTTTATATCTCGAAAAGTGTATTAAGATTTGTAATGAAAGATTATACAATTCGAGAGAAGTTTCAATCACTATCTGCTGGATCTAGTAAAACATGGTAAGTTTATTGTGAATTTTCATTTTTTATATGAACTATATATCTTTTTCAAATAATAAATTAAGGAAAATATATTCGGTAAAACAAATACATATGCAGGAAAGAAATACATATTTTGCTGACTTGCAATATACATACATTGAGATGAATTTTATTTTACTAATTAGTTTTCTTTTTAATAATTTCAGGTTATACCTGCATCAGAGTACATCTATACAGTCCACGACAAGGAGAAACATTTTATTGTTTGTCTTAAGGAAAGAAAATGTTCTTGCAATGCATTTCAATTGGATGAGATACCGTGTGTTCATGCTTGTGCAGTTCTTGATAGCAAGAATTTCAAGAAGGGACAATATTGCTTTATACAAGCCAAAAATCGTCTTGAGAACATATGATCTTCCAATTTATCCTCTACCACACAAAGATGACTGGGTGATTCTGAAGGAAATTATGGATAAGGTAGTTTTGCCGCCGAAATACAAGCGACCCCCTGGAAGACCTCCGAAGAAGGACCGTGAAAAATTCGGACGAGATATGTTTGGAAAGAAGAGCAAAAATTATTGTAGTTCATATGGATTAAAAGGTCACAATAGACGTTCATGTAGGAAATACAACAAATGATAAATGCATCTATCATTAAAAAATATAACCGCAAGAACCCAATGATGTTTGGCTTTAACATTGATAGGAATGAAAATATGATCAACCGTATGCCAAGGCACTGTAGCATGCATGCGGAATCCATTTATGTACTCATTCAGATGGTATTCCTTTCCACCAGCATTAAGAGAATCATCATCAATTCTAGACACAGCTAGCACACTGTTTATAATATTCATGAAATTACAGTCTACAGTGCTGTACTTATATGAAGTATTCGGATCATACTTAGATTTCTTTCGCAGATAGTAGAAACATACATCAATATGTTGCATTATGACCAAAAAACATACTTAAAAGTAAATAATGAAATTAAAAATCCTAGCAGGTAACACTACATATGTATATATAATATACATATATCAGAGCATATAGAATAAAAGCATATGTATATACAAATATAATTTTTCAACTTCATCATAACAAATAATTACATATGTATTTGCGAATATACATATGTAACAATGAATAAAGTTTCATTCCAACTATAAAACTTTTTCACTTATTAGCAGAACACTTACCTCATCAGACCATGATTGTCCAGGAGTACCCATAATGTAGAACCAATTCTTGTTTTTCATAACTAAAACTTTAAAATTGATTACTGATATTTTGGACTTTCCCTTCTTATAGTGTTCTTGCTTGTTGCTTCTGTTCAGTTATTAAACATAATGATTCATCATTAACAGAAACTTATATGTAAATATTATTACAATTAGGTGCTAAAATATATACCTTTTTGCATGAAATTTAAGAATATCCACAGACAGCCACTTTAGAAACTTGTTGGTAACCTTAGTGTCTTCTATATCATTAATCGGATGAGATACAAATGGATGCTTCTGATTGAATATTTTGCGCTCCCTTTCTGTGCAATGGTATTACATAATAATGAAACAAATGTATTTATATAATACATCTGAAAATTACAGTATAAAAAATGTATACATAACTGTAGCATATCTATATTATGAGTACATCAGTTATACATATTGAAGTTATCGAACAACAAAATATAAACATGATTTCAAGCTAACATAAAAATTATGTATTTTAATTGTTTAGAATTAATCCAAGTAACATACTTGTCATAACCAAAATCTAATGAATAACAAAAACAACATAACATTAAATACAAATCTTAGTAGTAATCTAAATAAATACAAATCTAAAATTTATCATGTCAAAGAAGTGTCACTAATGTAGTGGTGCATATTTACACGTTACATGTCATATTTCTTAGCCATTAAAAAATAACAAGAAATTACTATTTTTAAAATATATAAAGTAAAGAAATTTGTTAACCATATTTAACATGTTAGTATACTTACCAGACGTTGAACCAAAATTCATTGTGAATGGTGACTCTTTGAATCTAGATGGTCGCTTAATCCTTGATACATGCATGGGCGTTTCTTGTGCTTTTTTTGTCGATGGATGTACAATTATACTTCTTTCTTGATTCAAATATGCATTAAGATTCGGTAAAAGCTCATCAGGAATAGTGACTTGCGAGTCTGAAAAATTTTGTTTAGCTTTTCTTTCTTCAGTTAACGCTGCATGAATGTGGATTGAAGACTGATTTTGCTGATTCAACTTTGAGTTATCCATATTAAATTCTACTGAATTTAAAATCTTTTTAGCATCACATTCATTATGCTGTATATAATATATAAATATGTTATAATGTTGCAATATTTGCAAAATAAATAAAAGCAGAGAATGCTACCTTTGAATCATCTTTTGGTGATTTATTTTCATTCATTTCTGCCTGATAATCTTCTGATGTGTCTACAATCTTTTCAGCATCACATTCATTGTTCTATATAAAAATGTATAAAAATCTTATAATGTTGTAAAGTAGCAAAATAATCAAATGTAGACAATTCTACATTTAACTGATTTTTTGGTTGATTTATTTTCATCCATTTGTGAAGGATAATTTGTGTTTTGTATAATACATGTAAAATTCTTGTTAAAGTGATTTTAAAGCAAAAGAAATAAACACAGACAATACACATTTATATTATACCTTGGACTCATCTTCTGCTGATGTATTCACAGTCGTTTCTGCAGCACCTCCTGTGTTTTATATAAACATAAAAAAATTTAATAATCTAAAAGCTTATGAAAATAAATGAAGATGTAGAATTCAAATATCGTAGACTCATCTTCAACTCCCAAATTGAATTTTATGAAATCAAGATTAATGCTTCTAAGCACCTCATCTGAAAATGAGAATTGAGAATCTGATATATGTGTTTCGCCGATATTATCATCAACTAATTTTGTGTTCTACAAATCATGTTAATACAAATTAAAAAACAACACCAGATGTCTTTAACCAAAAAACATCATAGATATATTCAGCATACCGGTGATTCACATATATCTCTTGCTTCATGCCGATCAATATCAGTTTTATCCTTTCATAAACGATAAAGTCAAGCGTATTAAACTATTATTATTCTACTATATAAAAAGTATGAAAGAAATAAAATGAACTATTTACCAGAACATCATCTTTATCCTCATTATACACCTCCATCAAACTAGCGCTTTGATTCCCATTGATCTCTTCAGTAACCTGTAGCACATGTATAATTCTTATATGTAAACATAAATTCACATTGTATAAATAAAATACATATGATTGTAAACAATTAACTTACCAATGTGTCTTTAGAATTCTTATAAAGATCATGCACAAAATTTGAACTGAATTCATGGTGTGTTGTAGTCTCGACAGCTTCACCCATGGGTGAATTGTCAACTTGATTGTCCTTATCTTTTTTCTGCAAGTTCAAAAAATATTAAAAAATATCAACAACAATATTAAAATAACTATTTATAATTGTCCAGCATATGTATATATGATTATACATATCATGATTTGAAAAAATACATAATACAAATATAAAAATACAGTATATATTGAACATGTCTTTATTCAAGCACAACTGTACAAGCAGAAAATGTATTTAACACATCATGTGTTATACATACTACCAACTGTATATTCATATGTATATATAAATATATATATTAGCATTAAAATGCATATTACCAACTATATATTCATATGTATATACTATTTGAAACAATACATAATACAACTGTATATTCATATGTATATATGAATATACATATTAGTATTTAGAAAAAAATACCTATAATCCATAAAAAGAAGACACTGTTTTTTATATATGTATATCATAAATCATAAAATACATATATTGTATATGTATTCAACATTCAAAATATTTTTTAAAATTATTGTACCTTGATCTCACTTATAGCATTCATTATCGCATCACACCTTGTTGATACTATGCCACGGATGAATTTCCTCACTTGAAGAACCTACTTTCAAATAAATAAATTATATATGAAAACAAAGCAATTTAAAACTTAAAAACAAATTACCTCATTGCGAAACTTGTGAAACACTTTCTTTGAAACAAAATCATCTTCATCTCCAGAACTGCACAAAGACGAATCAGGTGACTCAATCGGAATAGATTTCTTGCTTGCTGAACGGTTTATGTCCTTCCTCTTTGAAGCTACTTTCTCTTTTTGTTGAATCGACATAAAAATTGGAGTCCTGACATAAAGTTTCTTTGCAGCACGAGGTGGAGGGGTCCTTTTTGGTGTCTGCTCATCCAAACCTTTATGTTGTTGCTTCAATTTTTTCTTGACAGATGAAGATGATGAATCACCATGATATTTTTTTTTTGGGTGATTGAATATTTTTTTGGATGTGGCGGATCCTGAAAATCATCATCCGAATTAACATCATCATCTTTGTGACTTACACCTGCAGGAACAACCTTCTTGGGTATCCGAAAGCATGAAATCTCCTTTCGTGTTGGCTTAATATTCTTAAAAGAAACCTACAATTATATTACATCCTTATCAAAATTTATTTTTAGATGACAAGACCAATGACAGTTGGAACATAAATCACTTACATTAGAAAACATTTAACCTTTACATACATGCCTAATCATTGACAAATATATTTTGTATATAAACATATGCATAAACATTAAACGCATTTACAAATAATAACATAAAGAACAAAAGATATAAAGGTAACTGACCTTGACATCTGCTTCATTAAACATGCTTTCCATAAGAGATTCTTATCGTGGACGGGGAGCATTTGTTTTCCAATTCAAAAGATAGAAAATTTGATTGTCCACCCTTGAAGCAACATTACGAGGAACAGTGGAGCAACACTCGTACAACCAAATTTGAATGGCCATAGACATTTCATGTAGCATATAAAACTTGTCTTTCGATTTCAACTTTTTATTCAGGCTCTTTGCTAATTCCTCAAATGCAACAGACCCCCAAGGATAATCACTGTAGCGACCACTCTCAACTAAATCAAAATGTAGCTGTGGAATAACTATAGTATCAACAGCAGACAACAAAAATGCATGAATAAAATAGAGATTAGCAAACTTCACGACATTTTCATCATTGTCTTTTCTCCATATTTTTCCAGAAAAAGTAGCAAATAATTATTTTTTTTAATATACTTGGCACCACCAAAATAGTCCTCAATAAGTCTATTCGAAAGATCCTCACCAAACACAAAATCGTCCTTGTTTGAAACACAATTCAAACCAGTAACCACAACAAACTCTCAATAACTGAAATGAAGATTTATGCCCTTTGCATGAATTACTATGGCATTTGCAGTGCTTTCCTTAGTCTCAAGCGACAAAATACATCTTTCAAACTGCGCTTGAACCACATAACTCTTTTTCTTCATGAAGACAACAAATATGCTATTATTACAAAAGATATTATACTGATTCTTCGTTAAAGTTGACTTAATGTGATGTTCAATGTCATTGACAGTATGGCATCCTATATGTCGAGAAAATTTTGGCAATACTCATGCCATGTATATCTGATCACGCAAAATCTATACACCAAAAAATACAATTATATATCAAAACAGTAAAATGTATTTATGAAATACAACTTAAAGTTACATTATTTCTAAATTAAATATAAAAAGAAAAAAGTCATATGTATTTTATTTATACATAACTATGTCGAAAAATCATTCAAATTAACAAGAAGAAGTACATGACTTTGTCTAAATCAAATTAATAAAAAATACAACTTGACATCAAACACAAACATTAACAGTAAACAAAACAAAAAATATCTATATTTTACATGTCAAAAGAGTGAGAATTATGTATTTACAAAATACAACTAATTACAATAAACATATAGATATGTATTTTATGAATACAACAAGTATATACAAATTATAAATTTCACAAAAATACATATAATTAGGGACTACAATTTCATATCTTAACAACCTTAAGAAACTAAAATATCACAAATACATATAATTAGGGGCTACAATTTCATATCTTAACAACACAATATATACTAAAATTTCAAATCATAAAGAAACAGAAAAATAAATACATAACTAATAAATTGTATATAGAAAATACATCTATGAACATGTTTTCAAGAAAAATACAAAATTTAAAAAATAGAAACATACCTCCGCCACTTTCTCTTCTTCTGATTCAAAATCAGATGAAACAGGACTTGAAATTTTACTACATTCACCTTTTTCATCTGGCTTTGTCTTTTTCATTGATTTTTAAATTTTTGAGGATTTTGGGGATGAATGTTTTGTCAAATCTTTTCGCTTTATTTTTTCCATAATATTTTTCGGATTATTACAGTACTTCAATCTCGCTTCTTCACTGCTAACACCTTTCTTAGGCTGAATATTAGAAGAATTCAAGTTAAAAATTTCATCTTGAGTTAAGCCAAGACTAAAAGATGGAAGTTCATCGGAAACTAAATCCATCGATTTATTACCACTAACTGAAATACTTCTATTTGCATGTTGTTCCATTATATCGAAAAATCAAAGATTTCAACACAAACTCAAAAAATAAATAAATCAAACCCTAATTGACGACGAAGAAGAATGAAATTTTTTAAAAAAATCGACAATAAAACAAATAAAAGAGTTTATATGAAAAATATAACATGCATTAATCAAAAAATAAACTTACCTTAAAAGTTGGATGCAAAGTTTATCAAGATTTCGAGAGAAAAAGACGGAATTTGAAAAAAAAAAAAAGAGTTGGAGGGAACTGAAATTGGAATATGGCGTGAAAAAGGGAGAAGGTAAAAAAGTTGAGTTAATGTCATGCGCTTTTCCCAATGTAAGGTAAAATATTGCTAGTTTTGTTATTAGTTGTAATTTTTAAAAACTATTGCTATAAATTGTAATTAATGTCTTAAGGTTGTTAGTTTATGTAATTTTTCCTTTAATTAATGAACAGTTACTTTTCACTTAGACATCATACTTACATTAATGTTCCTATTCTTTTATGTTTGTTTAACTTTTATTTGCCTTTTATTCTCAATGATTTTTACAACATTGTTTTAAATATTTTGACGATTACTTTTCAATAAACATTTATTGAACACTTAGATATCGTGCCTATAGGTTAATGACAAATAATAAATAATTATTTGTCTTTTCCTGTTAATCACGTTAACCAACTTTAATTAACCAAGAGGCTAACTTGAGATAATTATGTGCTCTGTGACGTCCTACTTGTTACACGTTTCGAGTCCCAGACAACATAACTTTATTTTTTCTAGACCACAAAACCAATATATCAAAGTCCAATGCCTCTTGAACGATAGGTGTGATGATAAGTATTTCTAAAAATGTTAGTTTTATTCTTGTCCTAGAAGGCCTTTAGACTTGACATCAAGCCTGGGTGGGATGGGACGGGTAGTTATTTGGAAGTGATGATCTCCAACAGATATTAAAGGTAAGACATATGACTTTTCTAAGAGTTCGACCAGTGGGTCAGATGATGATTAAACAAGTTGGGGTTCTGATTCGAATGAAACCAAAAACTTTTCGTTGTTTGTTTCTTTTCAAATTTCTTCTCTTATTTACTTTACATGCTTATTTATTTGGGGTAGTTAGTTATTTATACAAGCAGTCTCTTTTGTTATAAATTGCTTTTTATTTTTTTCTCCTTGCTTGTCCTATTTACATATTTTATCAACTTTTATCACTTAGATAATTAATAATTAGAAATAATAAAATAGTGTGTTTTTTTTATTCATTACTTTATCACTTAGTTAAAATGTTAAGCTAATGATAATAAGAGACCTTTATTTGATCACGTAAATTTCTCACGTAAAACACGAATTCAGACGGAAACCACCTTTGTGGACCTCAAAAGGTGCCTAACACCTTCCTTTCGAGGTAATTTGAACCCTTACCCGAATCTCTGGTGAACTAAGACAAAACAACAAAATAGGTTCGTAGTTGGCCTAGGCCGATTCCCTAACGCACCTTAATACGTTAGGTGATATATCTTCACACTCTTCCCTCAAAATAATCCCCAAAAGAGTGGTCACGTTGAATTTTGCTTTCGCAAAGAAAAAATGGGGCGCTACAGCAGGTAGGACACCTCATCAACCCTTAACTGGAAGGTTGATGTCTCAACCTACGCTGACTACATAGTTTTGAAATACAAGGACTACTTTTAAGGATCACACCCTCTTTTGGCAGGTGAGTCCCCATTCTTGAGTTCACTTGATGTTGAATCCTACTCCCAACTGAATAGACACTGGACTGATTTCTAAATCGTCCTAGGCTGGACTGATTTGTGATTGATCAGGTTAACTGACTTGACTGAACTGAATTCACTAGATTCTGAACTGATTACTAACTAAGTTCTGAACTGAGTTCTGAACTGATTTCTGAACCACTGTTCGTGATATGACTTATACTATTCTGTAACTGACACTGGCTCTAGATATATAGCTAAATTATCGGGTATTAAATAACTCAAGATTCGATAGCATGAAAAGTAAATCACTGCATGACTTTAGTAGCATAATGGTACTAGCTTGCTAATAGTACATTCACTTAGAAATTTTTGTCAAACACTTGTTATACATGAGCTTGTGCATAATTGAAATCACACAATAACATGTTATGCTTGGACTAGTCTAAACACATAAGTATTTTGACAAACACTTGCATGACATGAACTTGTATACATGCTAATATGATGAAGATTTCACTATTTAACTCATATAAACAATCCATCAAACATTTGGAGGACATAGTATATGCACATAATACTAAACAACATATGGGCATTACAATTTCAAATACCAAATTCACAATTTAAGGGTTTTAGCATGAATCCACATGATACAACACATAAAATAAAATAATCTTATATGAATCTTGCAACTAATCACGGATTAGGAACCCCATTAACATGGTAATGATGAACACATTCAAATCCAACCATGAAATTCGTCAAATCTATTAACTTGTAATTGGAAAATGTTTCTTGAACTCCAAGGGTGGAAGAAAACCTTGTATGAGCACTTGACATACCTTAATGATTAATTTCTAAAAAGATTGATGGTAAGCTCTTGAGTTTTGAATTTGAATTTAAACCTCCTAGGGTTTGTTCTTGAGAGCAAATTGTGAAAAATAAATGAATTTTGCTCCTAGAAGGGTTTAATTTCAGGTTTTGGGGGCTGAGAGGCATGGGAAAAAGATCTAAATACCCATGAGGACACAACTTTTAATGACTGAAGACTGACCTAGAGACGCGCAGATCGATGCATCGTGTCGTTGACATCGATGCGATGGCCAATGTGCCGTATTGAGTCCGCGTCGACTCACTGAAATTTGCATTGGGAGCTGGAGGAAAATATTCATCGACGCGATGGGCGACGCGGCGCATCGAGATCGCATCGTCCACTAGTTTGGGATTTCAAATGTTCCTAAAATGAAGTCTGAAAAATCCAAAACTTGTCCAAGAACATCTACTGCCATTCCTGATCATGAATTAACTTAAAAAAATTGATATTTAAAGGTCATAAGGGTCGTGAAAAAGGATCATCAACTTATGAAGGCTAAAATAACTCTAAGTATGAACACTTAGATGAATTTTTCTAAGTCTGGGACCCCTTACTAGCTTTTACAAGACTGAATCAAGCTTAGGATTTTGCGGGGTCTTACAATATCTCCCCCTTAGGAACATTCGTCCTCGAATGAGACTGACTAAGCTGGAATATCGATAGAATGAATTTAGATACTGGGTATGCACAACTGCAATATGATTTCATAGTTGATACTACTGATATGCTAAAATTTCATACTGAACATGCATATCTAATGCATGAGCACATAGCTGAACATGATTCTTGAATGCACGATCGGGATTGCTAATAAGCTGAGTTTTTCATGCTGAACATGCATATCTGATGCATGAAGAAACAAATGAATATGCAACGGTAACTGGTACCAAGTCTATAGAGGAAAATCTGAGCATGGAACTGAGTAAGCTCAAGGAAAAACTGTTACCTTGGGCTGTGATGTGTGAGCTAATGCTAACACATTTGAGGCTTTTAACTAGAAATAATTGTAAAGTCTTAAGCAACTTTTGTCGTTTTTGATTGCTTTTTCTTTGATAATGCAGGAAAGTAAAGATGCAAGAAAACCAAAGACAATAAGAGCAAAATAAGTGAATTTGGAACAAGTGGCCATGAAAGTGTAGTTGACGACTTGTCTGATAAGTCGTCAAATTTGTGATAAGTTATCAGAGTCATCGTCAGCTGTAGACAGTGTGAGGAAGTTGGAGTAGAAGTGTGACGATATCTCTGATAAGTTGTCACAATTTTGATAAGCCGTCAAGAATGCCGTCAGCCTAAGGCAGTACATGAGATTTGAAGTGAAGAAGTGATGACATTGTCTGATATGTTGTTAAAGTCCTGATAAGCCATCAGGAGTTGCCGTCAGCCTAAGGCAAAAATCATCAAACTTGGAGGAGGAGCTGACGACAATGACTGATAAGTCATCAGACTCCTGATAAGGCATCACACTTCATCGTCAGTTGTGCGAGAAAAATTTATATTCTGTGATTTGATTCCAAATTTAGCTCTTCGTATTTAAGGGAAATTTATTAGGTTTTATTAAGGGCGGACATTCATCTTGAACTTCACGAACTTACACTATTTTCTCTCTAGTTTTCTCTGTAACTTTCTAATTAACTTTTGAGAGATTGTTATCATAATTTTGTTGGGATTTCTACTGCGATCTACTCTGAGAAACACTTGTTGATAGTCATTATTCTGTAAGTTATCATTTATCGAATTATGAATACAAATTGTCTTGCTGCTTTTTACATTATAAGTAGCTAATTCCTTTAACCCGAGTTGTGGGATCTATGGGTTTGGTTTTGTAAAGTAACTTGGTGTTTAAGATTCTAAAGGTAATAGAAACTCCTTGGTAATTCGTTTATTTTACATATGGTCTATTGGTTGCAAACGATAGGTCATGCCTACTAGTGATTTGCTTGAAATAAGAAATCAATCCTAGTAGGAAGTGAATTATCAATAGGGACTTGGAAGCATCAAACTTTCATTTAATAATTAACGCTGTGACAAGGTTAATTAATTTGAGACAATATCCTGTTATGAAATATAAATTTCCTAAGTTTGAAAGAATTAGGTAATTAAATGTCTAAATAGGTTGAGAAATATTTAGACTTACTTCGACAAGGATAATCTGCTGTTCCCACCTACCACAAGAATCTTGAACTGTTACTAGTGTCTGTCAAATACCAACACTCATAGTGAACACAACTCTGGTTTTCCATATAATATTGATTATAAACACTGACATTGAATTGAGAAATAATTACTTGTTACCCTTTCAAAAACTCTCATTTATAGAAAACTGCTAACTATCAGTTGATTGACTCACGAAAAACTTAAATTAACACCATATTCCTTGTGGGATTCCCCAATCTAGTTGGGTTATATATTTAACAACGACCGCTTACTCTCTCGTAAGAGAGGTATAGTTTGAGCGTTATCAAAATAGCGCCGTTGCCGGAGAATATGGTTGTCGATTGAGTTTATGTGTGTTAATTGACTGTTAGTCAAGTTTCCTTATTTTATGTTTGTTTGTTGTTTTTGTTCGTTACAGGATCATTGTTGTTTATGCCACGAACCAAAAGTTTAGGAGAACCATTATTACCCTTCAATCCTGAACCTCATCTCATTGGCAGAATGGCAGACCCACAGGAAGCTGACAGGCTAGCCGCCTTAGCTAGAGCTCAGGTTAATCTGCAGAATGACGGTCAACAAGCCCGTCATCCGAATCTGGATGATGATGACTTGGGAGATGAGAAATTGCTGAATCCTGTTAACCGAAGGCGTGCAGAGGGGGTAGCTGCACCATTCAACAGAAATGTAAACAGAAATCGTCCTTTCAGGGTGAGACCTGATCGCCAAGCTGTGCAATTTGATCCTAATTGAAACTTTTTTTGTCTACAATGTCCTGAAATGTGCAGTCGTGTTATCTTAAATTTATGGCATTATGTAGTTACATGAAATTTAACATTTAAATTTTACAAAGTTATTAAATTACAAGATATTTTTCAGTCTTCAATTATTCTATATCCAAAATAACATTGTTGTTCATAATGTTGAAGATAGAATGCACATATATAAAATTGTGTGAATGCGAATTGAGAAATATAACTTCATTGTATACATAAAAAAACACAAACTCCTAATAATTAAGGTTCATAAACTTAGTAAAAGAAAACAACAATTAATTAAGAAAATACATAAATATGTATCTACTTCTCTATGGTCATATTCCCACATGTTCTTACATTGTAACCCTCTTCTCGACACCTTTCATATGATGAATTATAAATCTTTTCTTCTTTTTCTCAATATTTTTTGTTTTATTTTCTTTGGAGGTCTTCCGAAACTTTATTTCCTTCAGAGTGCAATATAGTTTCATTCAAAACACTTGAAGATACCTTCCAAGAAGTTTTATCTGGCATAGAATTGATTGGGATCTCATATCTTCTTCATTGCGGCAATGGTATAGTAAATGGAACAATAATCTTCACCTTTTAATTCTTTAGTTTTCAACACTATAAAAGCATGTGAACATGGTACAACATCTAGTTGAAAACGTCTACATGTACATATTCTCTCTTTAATACGTACAACAAAGGTCCTTCCTTTATGTGTAACCATATGTAAGTAATCAGTTGAAGGCCTTACTTGTATGAAAAAAAAATTATCATTGTAAAAATACAATATGTATACAAAATAGATTGAATAAAATAACTTCTACAAGAAATAATAAATTTTATCATCATATGTTGTGCTTCTTTGAAATTTACAGCAAGAATTTTTCATATTTTACAGTTAATTTGGTACATTTTCCTTCTGCTTCTTTCATGTTAGTGTAGTTTTATTTTATCATCAATATTCACATTTGTTCGAACAAATATTTCACGGAAAGATCTCTTGCCTCTTTGGTTGCTACTGACTCGACAATGTTAGAGGTCATTATCATTGTTCTATTTACAGTAGAATATGCTCTTACCCATTTCTGATATCCGATATCAAACAAGTACTCCTTCATTTTCTTATCAAGTCTTTCTACTTCTTTCATGTAGTGATTAAAATGCTTCAATAGTATACGCCCTGACCATTGCATAAAAAATTTCTCATATCTGCAGTTGATTCCACCTATAATTTTCTTTTATGTTATTCCAAAGATTCCATATACAAATACAGTGAGGAACCCCTGAATACACTATTAATGTAGCCCTTAATATGCCTTGATGTTTGTCAGATACAAAACACATTCCTTTTCTAACACCAATTGCTTCTTTTAACCTTTCGAAGAACCACTCTCAAGAAGCATTATTCTTTGAATCAACAATTCCACATGCAATCGTTAAAATATGTCCTTCAAAATTTAACAAATTCAGATGAAGTTATTCAAATATTTAGTCTCAACTATAAGTCATAGTAAAAAAATTAATGCAGTAACTATTTAAGATTGCAACTTATGTTTACAATGTAAAATCATTTTAAACATGTAAGTTAAATACTCTATAGTAAAATTAGTAGGTATCGATATTACCTCTAGCGTCCTGACAGCTAGTAGTTAAAAGTGTTCCTCTATAACATGCTTTTAAAAGTTACCATCAACTATTGCAAGGTCTGCAATACTTCCAACCTTTTATCGAAGAATTTAATGCGGAAAAAGCATACATGAAATTTCGTTCCTTCGTTTTTCGCAAGCTAACTATTGAACTTGAATTAGTTTGCTTTAGCATAAATAGGTAACTAAGTAATTTGGAATATGAATCACCAGGATCTCCCTGCAATATTTCAAGTGCCTTCTTTTTGGATCTATGTGCCTTCCAATAACTCAACTCTAAGTCATAAAAATCGCTTCATGTCCCTTTGAATATTTCTGGCATTGTATATAATTTTTGAATAATCTAGTGTGTCCCCTATAACTCTTTCAATTATCGTTGATGTGGCTACACACTAAGTACCTAATCTATCTTGTGCAGAACAAGTGTGTATATCAACGAATTTTTTTACTACGAAGACTGTTGAGTTGCGCAAGGTAGAACTTCTAACCAACCAACCGCAATCCTTACAAACACACTTAAAAGTATACCTAGGAAATTGAAAAAACAAATGATAAATAAACATATACTACAGAAATGAGAAGTTCACATTACATTTTTGCATTATTTTTATCTTTTTTTAACATTATATACCTACATGAAGTTTTTAAATCCATTATTCCTTAAAATATAGCAGATTAACAAATTACCTTGCATGTATACATCTTCTCGTAACAATATTTACTTTAACTTTGTCAAATTTAATATATATTCATACCTGAAAGAACTTGATCTTTTCACACTGTATTGAGATTTATCTCGCATTGCATAATTCTGAATGACACTCTTCAATTTTTTTTTTCTTATAATGTTGCCCTTCTGCAGGTATTATATCATTAACACAATCTATAATTTCTTCATTTTAAAAAAAATCATCTTCACGATCACCCACTTCACTATTATCAAGTAACATATTGTTGTTGATGTTGAGCCTGATTCGATTATAGTGATTCGGGGCAATCTCAATTCTATTCCCATATACATCAATTGGAAGCACACTATGAATATCTATATGCTTCCTAGTTATACATAAAGGATAATCCATAAAATTGAGATTTTCTTTTCATCTCTATATATACTTGTAATCCACTATTATTGCGTTTCACCATCAATTTTGATTCTTGATGAATTTTATACCGAACTTTCAAAGAATTTAGATCTGTATTAACTTTCAGATGATCAACAGTAATTTGAGTGAATTCCTTATAATCAATACCTATATTTATGATAATTCATTCAATTTTATAATTCTCAAATTTGTTGTTAGTGTCCCATTCTCCATTGTAGTGAATTCAAAGAGCTAAAGAAGACATATTTTCTAATTGTTCTCTAATTTGTCTCTCAAAAATAAATTTTCTCTTTGAATTTGTGTTGTCTGTTTAGTACCTTATAAAAACCTAAAGTACAACATAGTGGGATACAACTGAAACACACTTTTTTGGATAAGTATTGTGTGTGTAATTTTTTTTTTAAAATGCCCTCCCCCTCCCCCCTGAAGCTCTATACCTAGATTCGACGCTGGCGCGTGTAATTCACGTGCCAAATCTCATTTTTACACGTGTATTGGCGCGTGTAATACACGCGCCACCTCATATTTACACGTGTCCAAGAGAGCAGATATATGACATTAAAATACGAAAAAAAATCTAGGAGGTAATAGGACCCCCGCAAAGTTCAGTATGCTCAACTGAAAATCCGGTCAAAGTTCATCTATTTTCGTGGGTATTATCCCTTAATAGAAGTAAAATTTTAATTAATGGCTAATTTATGAATATAAATTTAGGCCCCTTTTTTGCCAATTATATTAAATAGTGGCATGTATACCTTAAATACTCCTTCAAAATATACTACGTAATATGCTACTTTAAAGAACATAAATGCTATATATATACATTACATATACTACTTTAAAAAATATACATGCATGTATACGTTAAAAATATACTATTTAATACGCTACTTTAAAGAATATACATGCAACATATATACATTACATATTATGTTACTTTAGAATATATATATATATATATATATATATATATATATATACACACACACACACACACACACACACACACACACACACATACTACTTAAAATAATATATAAAAAATATACATACATGTATACTTTCAATATACCCTATTTAAAGTACTACTTTAAAAAATATAAATGCAACATATATAAATTACATATTATATTACTTTATAAAATATACATTTATACATTCAATATCTACTACTTAAAATACTAGTTAAAAGAAATATACATACAACATATATACTCTACATATTGTACTACTTAAAAAAAATATACACATATATACATTCAATATTATAAAAAATATATATTCAACAACATATATTACTACTAAATAAAATATATGTAGAATATATTCAACAATATAAACTACTGCTTAAAAGATATACGTACAATATTCAACAACATATACTTCATAAAAGAATAATAATAAAATATATTCAAATATTAACATATACTACTTAAAAGTTAAACTTATATAGAATTTTTATATGTCAATACTAGTAGTTTAAGTAATATTTGCTAACATTATTTTTCAATATAGCATATATGCTTGTTATGGTCATGTAAAGTTTGATAATAATATATTAAAAGTATTTAATTCATATAAAATATTCAATTTAAATGGAAAAAAATATGTAAAGAGTGAATGAACCTTGTATTTGATTGATTGCAAAATGATTCAAAACTTATAAGTTACAAGATTGCAATTACATCTCACTAATTTCACAAAGTTAAATACTTAAATTGAAATATAAAAAGTTTGATAGATTAAATGATTAATTGACAACTTTACAAATTTTGAATCATTTTTTTTCAATTCACTCATGTTAATATTGACGAAAATTGACTGAGGACTATCAAAATTAATGGGATCGAAGCCATGCATTAGACTTGATTGTGTTGAGTTCTCTCTTGAAGTCATTATTTCTTCAAGATCTTGTTCGTCTGTCGGCTCCACGTATATTTCTTAATTTCGCTCTACTTTAGTCTCTAAGGCAAATTAGAATATTCATGACATTGCCTCCCAATGAGTGTTGGTTGTCTCAAAGTTGCTGTCGTTCTTGATTAAAAGTGATCTCTGATACAACTATTGACATTGAAACATTCAATATATCTCTAGCTCATCTTGAAAGTACAAGATATTATCTTTCATCATTTTTCCACCAATCCTGGGTGTTGATTCTTGCTCTACGATCCTCTGTAGATTGTCTAAGATAATATATATGTTGTTCTCAACTAACAATTCTATGTGTTGAAGGTGGCACCCTATTCCAAACTTGTAAATTAAAAACACAATCCAGAATACTATATTCCTATTTTTTAGAAGATGATGGCTCCTTACCTTAGGAGTATGGGGAGCGGTAGTTGGAGTAATATGTTCCAATAAAGCATTATTAAATAAATCAACATAATGATTCTAGAAAGCATTGATGTAATTGTTTGCATCAGACGTAGCTGTAATCAAAGAAGGCTCTCCAGGTTGTAAATCTAAAGCAGAATAAATAATAGAAGTAAGTTCGGATATAGTATTATAATTCATACATGAATTTATTATAGCACTAACCAATTAAATAGGGGGAGCGGATAAAAATAATTTTTAAATTTATCAATCATTGCAACAATAGCATCTTCATAACCTAGTTTATTCTTATATTCGTTAAGCAATAAAGAAATGTCGGCTAAATAAGATAAAATATTACAAATAGTAGGATAATAAGAAGTAGAAAATTCAACCGTACCTAGCTAAAATTTTTACAAAAAATTAACAACATCATCAATCATAGCCAATTAGAATCATATAACATACACTCAGGAAAAGCACTCACAAATTGATTAAAAGTCATTGTACTAAGAAATTTATAAATATTGCAAGTATTTAAAAAATCATAAGTAACATTTCATCTAGTATCTACTTCGTCATGCATTAATCTCGGTCTAAGTCCACTTTGATGACATTTTCTTTCAAATTTTGTAAGTCTATTTTTTTTTTATGATTTTCTTAAATAAATCCAAATGTAGGCCTAACTTTTTCAATAGCAAGGTCAAAAAATTAAGATCATCTTTGAAAATTAAATTTTATATATACGCAAACACACTTAACATGAAATATTTGGGGTAATGGTGGAGAGTACAATTTTTAATGGTTCAATAGCAGGCTTGTTATTTGATGCATTAACAAAAGACTAGTTCAGTGTACGTGTGTTGCACGTGTATCAATCGTTAATTAAGATTAAATGTATACAAAAAATAAATTATTGTGTGTACGTTATATTATTAAGAACAATTTTTTTAAAAATAACACATGAAATTTTTAATATAAAATAGTTTAGTTAAGTTTAATGTGATAAATCACAGTCACATTAATAATTAAGGAGCAAAATTAGATGTAGCAAAAAATATATTCCCTGTTTAAATTAATATTATTGGAGATGGTCCGAATTAATGACGATCAGAGTTTAGAAACTGTAAGTAGAATTTAGTTATTGTACTTATTTTCTAATGGTAAAAGCATTTTATTTTTTTACGAAGAATTATTTTTATTCTCAGAATTCTACATTTTAATCAAAATTTAGGACATTTTAGATGATGTGATGGACCGTTTAATTACTGAATAAGAGTAGAGTTATTAATGTATCTTTACCTAATTAGTGTTATTGAGGTTATGCTTATTAGTTTAGCAATATTTTAGACATTCTAGATATTCCTAAATTAAAAACCACAAATTCAGATGTCTTCATTATCCTTTTTAAATTTTGTGTGAATGCAAAACAGTCAAACAAAAATAATTCACTATATAAAATTTTGTGGCTTTGTTATAATTTTGAGATTTTCTATTGTTGTCACATAAACTAAGACGAAATAAAATGATAATCAAAAGATACAAAAAATAATTTTAAAATATTGTATGAGCTCACTGACGATGAAGTGAGAGCCAAGAAGATAAAAGTTATTCTTACACTTTTCAAAGTGAAGCCAAGAACAACTTGCCCTTCTTGTCTCTCAGTCCATCATATCGCCGATGAACTCCGATAATATTCAAACCCGTTGAAGTAATAATTAGCACTTTCTTCAATGGAGCTTCGATTTGTGTGTTCATCTTTGCATGTTAGCTTGGAGGGACACCACATTTCCTGAAAACACCAAACACTACAACCAAATAACAGTAAAAAAAAGAAGTAACTTCATGAAAATATACAAAATTAAAGGATAAATATGATCTTCAAGAAGATGTGGTTTGAGCATGTCCCTAAAATATGCATGTATTTCTCTATATTTGAGCAAAAAAATAAAAAAATATATTCTCGTTAATGCCAATCTGCCTATGTGTCACACAACTTTTTTACTTTTGTGTATTACAGACAACAAGCGCGAGGATTGTGAATTAGTATATCCAAGCCTTTAGTAACATTGCAAAGAAGGTAAAGCATGATAAATTCCTTTCAATTTATTTTATATATCGTCATCATTACTAATTTAATCATCATTTTATTTCACCGTAAGAAAATTTCAGGCGAAATTTAACTATGTGATTTGTTTCAAAATAATACGGAACACTTTGTGTATCAATTTTATAGATAATGTTCTTAGCCTGCCAACATCCTCAGAGGCTACAATGTCTGCGCTATTGATGACATTAAGAGAGTATTCCCAAGTAGGCAACTATCAATGGCTTGTCTTATTTTAATATGGTAACTCTTCAACTTCCCCATTTAACAAAGCATTTTAAAATCAATCAGCCACTTTACGGGTGTTAATATTTGTTATGAAAATGAATTTTAGATATAACTTTACCTGTAAAGTTAATTCGTGAGGTAAAAATTTCTTAAAATTATATAATAAAATAATGACACATCTTCTTAACAAAAAATATGATGTAATACAATTCACACGCTTAATAGAAGCGGAGCTAGAATTTAATAACCTTTGTGAGTTTAAGTTTTAGAACGTCCATTTCAAGTGTCAATAACTGAATTCTATTATTTAAGAAAAAAATATTGATTTAGGTGAACCTTGTATCTATATTTTCTAAATCTCACCCCAACAACATAATATATGAGCCCATTTTTGAGAAACCAAAGATATGTATGTGTTCTGGCTCTGCATGTTAAAAAAATAAACATTAACATAACTTAATCAACAAAGCTAACTCATCATGAGGTGATATAAAAATCACAGAAAACTGAATAAGAAAATCTATTGATTTAAGTAAATCTTGTATCTATGTTTTCTAAATCTCACGTCAACAACATAACATATGAGACTAATATTAAGAAATAAAAAATATGAATATGTTCTGACTCTGCATGTTAAGGAAATGAATATTAACATAACTTAATAAAAAAAGTTAACTCATTATGACGAGGTGATATAAGAATCATAGAAAACTGAATAAGAAGGTCATATATTTTCTCTATTATCTTATGTTTTTTCTTAATTAATTTAATTTTACTTATTATTATTCAATGTGAAAGAAGACTCCACTTTGTAAAAATATACTGGGTTTGTTGTTGTTGTTGTTGTTGATTATACAATGTGAAAGAATACCTCGTTGGAATGAGGTAATGGCGGGGAAATTATACTATTCATAATTGGAGGCTAACACATTAACATGCAATCAAAAGAAAAAATATCCAACTTTTTTTTGACAAAACTACTCAACAAAAAGACTTAAGATCAGAGTCAATAAGATTTCTGTAAGTTTTTGCCAAATGCTTTAATTTCTAGAGAGAATTATAAGATCATAATGGCAATAAAACTGGTATTGTTGGTGACAGAGAATAACAAACAACAAATCAAGAATTTTTGAGGGTTTTCATATCATCACTTTTTCTCTATTAGTGTAATTGTATATTTCATCCATGCCATCTTTTCTGTTGCATATTATACTACTGCTTCAATGCTAGTTGCCCCATAGTCAAAATTAGGAGTGACAAATAGGTTAAACAAAATTCACCAAAGTAAAAAAAAAAAGATGTCAAAAGATATTACAAATTTCTTTGATGAAATTTAAAAGTACTTTGATGAAACTTTTCATAGTCATCAAAAAATATACTTACAATAATACTTATGCTTACGCTGCAAAGTACGATGCTTTAATATTCCTCGTCTAATAAATTCATCATTCAAATTGTTATCTGGCAGCAAAGTGAATATTTGTTTCTTTCCATTTGAGCAACAAAATAATTTGGTATCTCTCCCTTATTGTACGTTCCTCTCCTATATGCAAAAATGCTATTTTGTTATGTAAAAATATATAATTTTTTTTATTAATATTAAAGTCATGTAACCCCATATACAATATTGCACAACATTATATATTATTGAAGAACAAAATAATAACGAACAACAAAAGATTTTTTCAAGGTGACCTTTCAGTTGGATTTTTTGCGTCACTTAAAAAAAATTAACTAAATATTTTTAATACCATAAGTCTGTATAACTAATTAAGGCTAATACACATATCAAATATTTATTATTTCACATAATCAATTATGTCATGCCCCTATTAAGTATTTCACATTGAGATTAATATAGTTTCTAGCTTGGTGCATGGATATATGCATAAAGTAGAGAATTTCATGTACGATTAATTAACTTGTGAAAACTGTTCAAGTAGATAAAAGAATATTAACACGATTGACAATAAAAATTTAAAACTTTTACCTTATTGAATAATTAATGAATACCAACAACTCAAACACATAATGTGATGCAAGATAGAAAATTTTACGTTGGTGTAAATTGACATAAAAAATCATGAAATATATTTGCTATCATCGTATCACCTTAAATATTTTTAGTCGGCCAGTGCAATAAAATGATCATAATTACAGGTAGAGCGATGGTATGAATTCACCATGTCAATCAAGTTATTTGATTATGGTTAAGCTGATAGACTCATGATTTTGATGGAAATTATAGAAACGTGAATTTCATATTAGCTGCCAATTACCATGCATTATCATACTTGTTTTCAAAACAAAAAAATTGTAAATATAAAATATTAACCATGACAAAAGAAGAATTCTAAACACAAAATTTCATATGCTTTAAATTTATGATGACTTCAAGCGTTAATAATTAAAATTGTACATAATTATTGAATTTAGTAACACAAATACAAAATTTAGGACAAGCCTACAATGCTGGGGCCAAATCTGTCTACCTCATTCGGCAACAACATGCTTGTTTCGTCCAATATTTGATCAGAAATTTTTATCTGGAAAAAATATGAAAAATTATCAAAAACGGAAAAATCAAGAATCCATTATCAATTGTTGATTATGAATAATTCATATATAATATTTAAAGCTAATAATAAAAGAAACAAATAAAAGCAGAAAAGCCAAAATAAGAAAAAGCCTTAGAAGTAGAAGATGTATTTTTCTTGTATTCTTGTAAGGTTTGATCCAAAATGTTATTTAAATAGAATTATAAAAAATATTTTTTTATATAAGGTAAAATTTCATTTGATTTAGAAATATTAAATATTATGATTTCTTACCAAGATGAAATAACCCAATCTAAAGAAGCTATGAATCAAAAATAATTATAAAATATTTTTATACCTCAACAGGAGAATTTGTCTACTTTGCCATGTTGTTTTGTTAATTTTTAAATTCTTATTTAAACCTAAATAAATATATAAATCAAGAAATGGAAAAGAAAAATTAACTGAAGCAGTTACAAAATACGTTTCCTACTTTAATACAACAAACATGAAAAATCTTCTACTATTGTGTCTTAGAATACTATTATCTTTAGAAGACTTCTACGTCAAATAACCTAAAAATTTATTTTTAGTAAATAATTAAATAATAATTAAAATAATTATTTTTATACCTCAACGTGGAATTTGTCTACTTTTCTATGTTGTTTTGTTAATTTTTAAATTCTCAATTTAAAACCTAAATAAACATATAAATCAAGAAAAAGGAAAAAAAAATTAACTGAAGCAGAAAAGTATCCTATTTTAGTACTACAAACATGGAAATCTTCTACTACCGTGTCTTAGAATACTATTACCTTTAGAAGACTTCTACGTCAAATAGACTAAAAATTTATTTTTAGTAAATAATTAAATAATAATTAAAATAAAATAGTGAAAAGACGACTTTATTTAAAGCGGAGGCTTTTAATGAAGGGAAAAAAGCTCAAATCACTTATCTAAAGGGCTTCACACTTTTAATATATTATAGCTATAGATTATAGATATACATAAGACTTTATTTTCAATAACATAATATCTTGCAACTTTTGTAATAGATTCAGAAATAAATTTTACCGTATGTCTACGATTTTCATCGTACAAAAATGCTAAAATAAGTTTTTGCATATCAAAATTACTATCTACCCGATCAAGATCAGAAGTTAGAGCAACTCTACATGAATTTTTTTTAACAATGCAGATAAATAATTAATATATTGCACATGGAGTCTAAAAATATCGGATCAACAAATACTTTTAGGAATACCATCAAACATAGGATTATAAATTGTTTGAATATAATGGATAAAAGCTTTAGAAGAAGCAAACTCGTCGTTAGTTTAAACTCATAAACAACATTACCAATCCTTCTCAAAATTTGGTACAGACCAATATAACAAGGACTGAGCTTCCCCATTTTCCTAAACCTCAAAACATCCTTCATATGAGCAACTTTCAAGAATACCCAATCGTCAACTTCAAATTCCAACTCCCTCTGCCTCACATCCGTATAAGACTTTTGGCGACTTTGAATAGTCTTAAATCTTTCTCAAATTACCTTTACCTTCTTCATTAATTGGTGAACCAACTCAGGGAAAAACAACCTAGTTTCACCCACCTCAAACCATCTAATGGGCCTCAAAAGGCACTTTTGTTGTATCTTCCTTTGAAGTTGTTTGTTCATGAACCTATTGATACATGGTAAAATGCTAGTATTATGGTTAGTGAGTAAGAAAAGGCCAATGATGGAATTGTCTTTTTCAATTTTTATTTGGAGTGGTTGTACAAAAAATTATGGAACTTGTGTCGTATTTGGCAAGTTTAAGAGAGTTTGGAAATGGGGTCGAGGATTAGGATAAGAGGCCTTTGAATGATCCCTAATGTTTTCCAACCCACCACCTATTCTTTCTAATCCACAATCGATGTTCGACAACTTCTCATTTATGTTTTTGATTTCCCTAGCCATTTGCTTCATATCTTATTGCAAACCTAGGATTACCTCTAAGAGGGTATCAAGAGTTTATCCACCCATGGATCTTAGTATGTGGTATAAAGGAGAAGAAGTTTAATACCTTGTACGATTCTTAGCTCAGTTCAGCTTCTAGTTTCATGCATAAGGGGCTTGAGGCCTGAAAATTTCACTAAGTGTTGGGAACTTAGTCATTTTTAAGGCTTCTAAACTTTGATGATTTTTAATTTGGTATTCTAAACCCCGAGATGTTGGTTTTTGAGTTAATTCATGTTCAGGGGTGTATGGAGCATATCTCAGAGAAGTTTTAGATTTTTTGAATGAGGTTTGGGACATGTTTGGATCACGAAACTAGAGGGTTACCGTGATATGGCCACAATGCGACAATAGTCTCGTTCTTATGTTCACTGCGTCACGTTGAGGGAATTTAATTAACGTGATAGGACCGCATTGCAGTAAACGTGTTATGTCTAATTTTTGATTTAAATATATGAGGGGTAATTGTGTCTTTTCCCCCTCAATCCAATCGTTCATATCATGACTTGGGCATCAGTTAGGGCATAATTTTGCTATTCTTCTCCAATTTTCCACCCAAGAAAGCCATTCCCTTTCCCTAAGAACACAAATTCAATTTCTTTCTCCCCAAGAAATCAAGAATTCAAGTTCCCCAAGTTCAAGAACCTTCAAGAAAGCATAGAGATTGGTGTTTCTCTTTCAAGTTAAAGGTTTAATGTATGTGGGATGTTCATTCATGGGTTTCTTTCACCCATGGAGCCCAAACACCCTCTTTTCGATTAAATATTGAATTTTTCTATCGTTATTATATTTTGTATTGCTTAAGATGGGTTTAATTCATGTTTCCATGGTAATTTAAATGCAATTCGGTCCATGTATGATCCCATGCAAGATTTTGAATTCCTCATGCTATGAATTTGAGTTTCTCATGCTTTATTCAAGTGAATTTTATAATGAATCCTAAATTTATGATTCTTAGCAAGCATTCCTATGTTAAATTCATGATCCCTATATGTTTGATGAAATATCTATGCTTATGGATTTTGAACCATGATCCTTTACTACAGTTTTAAACTTGTTATTACATTCAATGATTATTCAGTCCTGGTAGGTTATGAATACCCGATACCTACATATTTTATATGATTTTTTGATTTTCAATTATGGTTCAATTAAACCATGATTATTCCTATTTATTTAGTTATTATGATCATAATGAGCACTATAAGTCACGAAATTATGTCCAGTTAAACTCAGTCCAGTTTCAGTTCCAGTGTCATTCAGTTGAGAGTAGGATTTAGCACCGAGTGAACCCAGGGATGAGGGCTCACCTGCTAGTAGAGGGTGTGAACCTTAGTAGCAATCCATGAGTTCCAGAACTACATAGATAATATAGGTTAGAGATATATACCTTCCAGTTGAGGGTCACTCATTAGCCCTTCGAGACACTAGTGTAGTGGATACATATAGCCAGTGTTAGTATTCGTGGCATGGTACTGACACTCTTTCAACAGGGGTTACAGGTTGGACCCTTATTAGCTCAGATTAGGGCATGTCGGTTAGATGATACCTCCTAAAGTCTCAGTATAGATGACCAAAGCATACAGATTTACAATTATTCTATCATACAAATTTTAGTCTTTCAGATTATTTCAGAAATATGTATATGCTTGGTCTTGCATTCTCAGATATAACAGTTTTCATGCATTCATGCTCAGTTATTTCATGTTGTTCAGTTAGTCCTTATCTCATGAGCATAGTATCCCATGCATTTCAACCAGACCTTATTTCATTTACCAGTACATTCAAAGTACTGACCACATACTCTTATTTGCGCTATGATGTCTTAAATCATAGGTTTGGACGCTGAGTTTCTTGACCATGCTTAGACAGTTTAGTGTACCCAACAGTAGAAGTGGTGAGTCCTCATCCATTTAGGACAGGATTGATTATTTCAGTAGTTTCGTATTTTTCAATCAGTTGGAGTTAGTTGGGGGATTGTCCCATCAACTCCTTTATGAGTCAGTTAGAGGCTTTTTTCAGACAATCAGAGAGTTTTTCAGCTTATCAGTCTTTTTTAGCATTATCAGTTATTTAAAATTGAAAGTTCAATTTTTAGTATTTCATCAAGTGTTTTATACTTGTGGTTGAACCACATTTTCAGTATTTGGACTGGTATTACGTTCATCAGTTTATCTTCCACATATGTTATATCAGTGCCATTTTATTTAGTGCTCACAACAAGTACCAGTTCATGGGTTAGATTATGGTCACTTGTGATCGTAAACACCATTATCATGACTAGGGGGTAGCCTCAGGCCGTGACATAAAGTAACTATGGATGACTCATTCAAGGTAAAGAATTGACTCAATGAAGATTACGAAGAAAGAAATGATAAAACACACAAAGAAAGAATAAAAAGATAAAATGGACTCAAGAACCAATTAAACAAATAAGTAGATAAAGTATGGAATAAATTCTTGTTTGAGATTGAAAAGAAAACTCAAAAAAAAAACTATCATACTTGAATTAAGAAACAACAACGAAACAAAAGAGAAAAACACACAAGAACGGACAAGAAAGGAATCAGACTCAAGAACTAATTAATCAACTAATAGATCAATTATTAGTGTTAATTAGTGTTTAAGAATCAAAATATGAAGTTAAGAATGAAAAAATGAAGTTAGATGGATGAAACCTTGCAAAGAAATGAGTTGGATGGCTTGTCATGCATTGAAACATGGTGAAGCAGATGTAGGGCAGACCTAGCACATAGTGGCATCACCAACTCATAAACTACAAATTTTAGGTACTTTTGGACTGCTGAAGCAGCTTAAGCACAGCTCCAAGGCATCCCAAAGGCAGATTGGCCGAACAACTTGCAATTGGGGCCAAAATTGTACAGTTTTGTACTTCCAATGGTCCCCCTTTGGCCTCTTCTTTGGAATATTCTTTTGGATCTTCAAAAGGTACTTTGTACTAACACTTTTTCTCACCTTTTTATTCTCTGTTTGAGGATCAAACACCACCTTTTGAAGAAAATTCAAGATGAAGATTTGAATCTCCCTCAAGAACACCAAGAACACAAAAATCTCTAACTCTTCAACCCTTGTTCGGAATGTGATGAAATTTTGAACCTAAGATCTTTTCCACCTTATAATCACATTGCAAGCATAATTTTGCTCAAATTCTCAAATAATTTTTTTTTTAGATTCTTGAAGTTCAAGCTCTTAACCATGGCAACTCACTCAATATGACTCCGATTAAGCTCAAAGTTGAAATATAGACTCTAATAGTGTCAGGGAACAAGAATATAACACTAAAACACAAGAAAAACAACAAAATCAAAGACTCAAAATTTGACCTAAGGACAAAAACGTGAATAGTGATTTTTTTTGAGATTTTTGATTTTTCAACACAAATAGACCCAAGATTGACTTTGTGGGAACGAAATCAAGCCCAGCTCTTATTCCGAAATAATAGAAGGATAAAATATAAAAATGAAAACAAAACACAAACATAAGAAAATAATGAAATGAAACAAGACAAGTAAAGATAAAAGAAAAGATAGATAGATATATAGACTGACACAAAATTTAAAAGAGAGGACAACCAAAGGGTATATTAAACCCTAAGACCTTCCTATCAATTTCCACAAGAACTAACCTCTTATGAGGAGCTCACGAGAATGGAATCCCGAGCAACCCATGTTTCTCACAAAACCATAAAGCTCCTAAAAAACTTTAATAAACACTCACAATTGTATCCCTCATCATCATTCATCAACTACCTATAAAATAAAAAAAGGTCCTAGCTATTTATAGGCAAAAGTCCATTTATTACAACTTGGGCCCAAAAGTGACCCTAAATACTAATTGGGCCCAAAAGTTTCCCAAAAGCCTAAATTGCTACATTCCTATGCTCTTCGCTGCCCAAGCTATCATCCAAATGGGATGTTGCTCCTTGGTCCCTCGAATAGGATCATCAAATATAGATCCTTCTCAAGCTATCCTCCAACCAAATATTTGCTGCCCTAGGATGATCAACTCGTGGATCCTTAGGTTTGATCCTTGAAGAATAAATCTTAAAGAGTGGAGCCACTTTAGCTTTTATTATAATCTACCCCAGGTATAGTATAAGAAGTGAAAATCCCAATAAAATTCACAAGATGCATATTTACGTCATCTGTAGCCTAGCATGCAAACACATCTTTCAAGTTTAAAAGCTGGATCATGGCACTGGTAATATCAAATTTCACATTAGGGGGTAGTGCAGGAGGAATGGTAGCTCCTTCCTCAACTGGTTCAACGTGTCGCATCTCTTCTTCATCATATAGTGGTAAGTAATGGTATGCTTGGGTCACTTGAGCTCTACCTGCTCTAGATCTATTACCACCGAGGTCTGCTTGACAATCTAATCTATGTATTGGCCTAGCTAGGCTAAAAGATGGGCCTCCTCATCCATCCTCTAATTAGCAGAAGCTACCTCTGCTAATAATTTCTCTGTTCTTTAATCAACAATGTTCTGAAAATCTCTTGGATGAGGTGTAGGTAAGTTATGAGTATCATCCTGAACCTTTTCAAGAACATTATCACAAATTAGCTCTGACATGCTACGAGGCGGCTGTAGGATTTGCTCTGGATTCGGATTCAATGGGAGTAAAGGATTTTCTCTAATACTTGTGTTAGGCATACACTGATGTACACCCAACTAAAAATAGAAAAAAAAACCCAAAAACTTTAGCAGCTTCAATCAACAACTCAACACCGTACTCCCAAGTAATGCACCAAAAATTTGATGTTGCCCAAAGCTATGCCTCCAAATAAGGCAAAAAATATCGAAGAAAAATATAGTAACCCAACTAAGGTTGGGGTAAAATTCCAAAGGAATATGTGGAATTGTCTCTCTCTACTGCTAGAATCACTGAGAAGAACCGAAAGTAAATGAGGGGTTTATTATTGTAAACATTAACTGAACTTAAAAGCTTTGGTTGTAAATAGCCAGAAACGAACACTATATGCTTTTCGTACTCAACCTAACCATCAAACTACTGCACATGTAGAATCTGGTAAGTTAGGTACCACCAACCGCCTCTTGGCACTATTTTGTGAATTTTACTTATCTCCTCTTAGCCTCAGAGCATTACCTTACTAACCCTTACCTTGGACCCTAGTTTCAACTATCTTCTCTCGGTCTCAAGTTGATTAGATGTAAGTTAATTGTCTTAAATAGATAATACTTGTAAGTTTATTTCGGCAACTAACCCCAAATCAATATTATGATCTTCTTTTCCTAATATCTACCTCCCTCCCAAGTTTGTAGTGAATACAGGTTGGATCCTAACATTTGTAACCATTAAGAAAGCAATAAAATTGAGGAAAAACACAATGCATGTAGCAACAACAATCTAAAAGGATTGAACACTTCTCCTACTTCGTTACTCAGCTAGGATTCCCACAACCCTAGCTAAGGGAACTAGCCACTCATTGTTGTGAAAAAGGTAAAAGGAATTCATAATTAAAAGAATTCAAATAATTTCACAATATGCAACGAATAAAACCCAAAGTCTTCAACTGAATAATCAATTAAAATCAATATAAAACAATCCTAAGATCAAAACTAAATCCTGGAATCAAATATATGTTTTTAAGTATCAAGAGTGCATAAGCTAGCTAAAAAACGTCAAAAAGGTATATATAGAATACAAGGAAATCCTAGTGAACCATTCCCGAATAAAAGAGAAAAATCAAAGTCGATGGTCACTTACTGGGCCACCTACATGTCATAGGTGGCACCTATGGACCGTAGTTGGTCCCACATAGGTGCCTGGCCTTCCAAAAACTCCTAAACTCACTATATTTTTCTCCTA
Source organism: Capsicum pubescens (assembly GCA_030864215.1). NCBI lineage: Eukaryota > Viridiplantae > Streptophyta > Magnoliopsida > Solanales > Solanaceae > Capsicum > Capsicum pubescens. The sequence goes on along the minus strand of CM061544.1, from coordinate 82,848,304 downwards.
TGAGATGTGCTCTATAACCTACAAACTGTAGGTGGCACCTACGGGTTGTAGGTGCCTTTCGTAAGTAGCAGGGTCTTCTTTTCTCAACTTCTGAGCCTTTGGACTTCACTTTCTAACACATACTCTAGCACATACGCCCCACAGGTAGTACATACGAACTGTAGGTGCCCACTTCAGTGGTTCAAGACTTCAAGTTTCACTCTTTTTCTCCAGAATATTTCCAAAACTTGATTTCCTACAAAACACATGATATCTAACAAAAAGACCTAATTAAGTTGCATATTTTCATTGTTTTAAGCATCCAAAGTGCTATGAAACCATTGCACATTAGTACCTCATTTAAAATAATGGATACTGCATCCTATGCAACTTAACTACCTCATGAATGACCAATTTGGCATAATCCTCATTTGAGTAGTTAGTCCTCATAGGCAAGAAGTGAACAGACTTGGTAATTTTATCTACAATGACCCAAATAAAATCATACTGATTTTAAGACTACGAAAGACCCATAATGAAGTCCATATTAATCATCTCCCACTTCCATATAGGTAATTCTATCTCCTGAGATGTCCCACCCAGCCCCAAATGCTCAACCTTAACATGTTGATAGACCATACACTTGTCAACAAAATTTGCCACATCCTTTTGCCTATTATTCCACCAGTAGATTTCCTTCAAGTCATAATAGATTTTGGTTGAACCCGAATGAACTGTATATCTAGACTCATGAGATTCAATCATGATCCTTTTCTTTAACCCATCTACATCAGGAATGCACAACCTTCCTTGATATAATAAGATGACATCTCTCCAAATCTTGAAAGCCATATCCTTTTGCTGACCCACATCATCTTTGATTTACATGAGTATAGGGTCCAGAACCTGCTTGTCCTTGAATTCAACTCTAAGAGATAATTTATCCACTTCTTTAATGATACCCCTTCATCATTGGAGTCCAAGAGGTGAAATCCCAAGTTAGCCAGCCGATGAATATCCTTCGCCAATCCTCTCTTCTCTTCCTCAACGTGGGAAGACTCTCCATGGACAACCAACTAAGAGCATCATCAAGCACATTAGCTTTACCTGTATGGTAGTGCAAACTTATATCGTAATCCTTAAGCAGTTTGAGCCACCGCCTTTGCCTGAGATTTAGTTCCCTCTGTGTAAATACATACTACAAACTCTTATGATTTGAATAATTATCTATATGCACCCGATACAAATAGTGGCGCCAAATCTTCAAAGCAAAGACCACACCCACCAACTCTAGATCGTGAGTCGAGTCATTTCTCTCATGAATATTGAACTGCTTGGAAGCATAGGCCATAACCTTACTATGCTGCATCAAAATACAACCCAATCCCTGTGGGATGCATAAAAATACAAAACAAACCCCTCATTACCCTCGGGTAAGGTCAAAATAGGTGTCGAAGTCAACTTATCCTTTAACTTCTCAAAACTACCGTCATAAGAATCAAACCATAAAATTTATCTTTTTTTCTGAGTTAACTTCATCACTGCAGCAGCAAAAGATAAGAAACTTTCCTCAAACCTCTCATAGTACCCGACCAAGCCTAGAAAGTGCTTACAATTAGTTGGAGTTGTGTGTCTAGGCCACTTCTTACCACTTTAATCTTTTGTGGATCTTCCTTGATCTCTTCACTAGACACAACATGCCCGAGAAATGTCACAACACTCAGCCAAAATTCACACTTAGAAAATTTTGCATGCAATCTCTGGTCCTTAATAGTCTGTATCACAATTCAAAGCTGACTTACATTAACCTCCTCACTTTGAAGTACACCAAAATATCATTAATGGAGACTATAACTAACAAATCCAAAAATTGCATGAGCACCAATTCATAAGATCCATGAAATTAGTTAAATCATTAGTCAATCCGAATGGCAAAACCAAAAACTCATAATGGCCATATCGGGTCCCAAAAAATAGTCTTGGAAATATTAACCTCCCTAATTTTCAACTGGTGATAGCCAGAACGAAGATCAATTTTAGAGAAACACCTAGCACCCTAAAAATGATCGAAGAGGTCATCAATTCTAGGAAGAGGGTACTTATTCTTCATGGTAACGTTATTCAACTAACAATAATTTATACACATCCAAAGGGACCCATCCTTCTTTCGCACGAAAAGCATAGGAGCACCCCACGGAGAAACACTAGGATGAATAAAACCCTTATCAAGAAGATCCTTTAATTGCTCCTTTAGTTCTTTTAGTTTAGCTAGAGCCATCCTATAAGGAAAAATATAAATGGGACGTGTATCTAGTAGAAAATAAATACCAAAACCTATCTCCCTATCGGGAGGAAATCCAGGAAGGTCATCGGGAAAGATTTTAGGAAATTCATTAACCTCAAGGACAGATTGGAAAAAGATTCTTTCAGAGTTAGAATCCCTAACCTAAACTAGATGATATAGAAACCCCTTGGAAATTAATTTTTGAGCCCTAAGATAAGAAATAAACTTCTCTTTATGCACTAGAGAACTCCCCTCCCATTCTAATACTGCCTCATTAGGAAAAGGAAAGTTTTCCTTTTGGGTTCTACAGTCTAGAGAAGTATAGAACAAATGTAGCAAATATATTCCCAAGATTACATTAAAGTCCACCATATCGAGTACTATCTAATCCACCAATGTCTCTTTATGCAAAATGGATACCATATATCCCCTAAAACTTTTTCTAGCAACAATAGAGTCAACCATCAGAGTAGAAATAGAAAAAGGGTTGGGAGTACTTTCAGGACAAAAACCAAAGTGTAAAACCACATAAGGAGCCACATACGATAGAGTAGAACAAAGATCAAGCAAGAAATAAACATCAAGAGAGAAAAGCTGTAACATACCAGTGAAAACACTTGGGGATGCCTCAGATTTTTGACTAGTAGAAAGTGCATAAAGATGATTTCGACTAGTTCCCACCCCTTAAGTAGCACCCTTTGCTGTGAGAGCTGAAGAAATAGTGACAAGAACCTTATTAAACTCGGTAGAAACTCTAGATATAGGATAATAATGACGCATATGACCAGGTTGACCATAATTAAAGCACAAATTCCTCCCTTCCTTACAATATCCACGATGAAGCTATTCATAAAAATGGCAAAGAGGGTAAGGTGTGGCCGACTGAGCTCCACTTGCTTGAGATTGGGAACCTTGTACCTTAGGACCATTGCTAGACTGGAAACAATCACCAAAAGTCTTATGATAAGGAGCACTAGATAATGAATAAGAATTTCCCTAGCTCTTCTTCATAGACCAACCCCTATCATCTTTCCCATTATTCTGCTTCTTTGCATCCTTCTTTGCATACCTTAACTTCTTGCTATGCCTTTCCTCTATTATTGCCTGTTTTTTTTCTCATCCTCTACCTGTTGTATGTACACCACTAATCTAGATATGTCCATATCATTATTCAGTTTAGCAACCTTACACTCCAATACCAAATCACGGGACAAACCACAAGCGAACATCCTCATATGGGACCTTATAGTAGTACCAACTCCAGAGCATAACGGGATAGTTGTTGGAACTTTGGTGCTTACTCCGTAATTTTCATCCTACCTTGCATTAGATTTATAATCTCTTCAGATTTTGGCTTCCCTTAATTCCTGAGGAAAGAAATGATCAAGAAAGGTTCCCGCTAATTATTCCCACACATTCATCTCAACACTATCACCCCTCAACTCCTCCCACCCCCAAACCACTAATAAGCCGCTTTCTTCAATTGGTCAGGTGTAAATTCCACACCATCTGAATCACTAGCATGCATACTCTGAATATTTTCTCCATCTAGTCAATAAACCTTGAGGATCTTCCTTAGCCATAGAGCCTGTAAAGGTTGGGGTATTCAACCACTTAAATTGGAAAACCCGGGTAACCTCAGATGAACTGACAATAGTCCCAACATGATCAAAACACTGAGACTACAATGCCATAATTTGAGTAAGAAGGTGGATAGATTGATAAAACTCAATATTTGAGATATCTCCCTGTGGGGACTGAGTAGAGGTAGCACCAGCCTGAAAGATTTTAGGAGGACTAGTAGAGATTGGTAGAACCCCAGGTGTAGTGGTGCAGTCAGGAGTAGGGGCCCTATCTGTATTCAATTAATAGGATGAACTTCCTCCGTATTTTCCCCAGTTGGGATGGAGGTTTCAACTAACCTTCTATGACTATAAGATTTTCGAAGAGGCATGATCTAAAATGCGGGTAAATTAGGAGTTAGAGAAAACTCAAAGTACTATACACTCTAACACAAAATTGAACTCAAAGATGGGAAATATTCCTAAAACCTTGTAGCCACTCCCTTATAAGTGTGGTACACTACACGCTTATAAAAGGGACTCTACTTAACACGGCTTTCTGGACAACCAATTATCCTTAATCGTGCTCTGATACCAAGCTTGTCATGATCCAAATCTGATCCTGGCCGTGACAGGCATCTCAAACCTACTGAGCACCAAAGATAACCCCCTAGTCTTACCTCAAGAGCATAATAAAAGTAAACAGTGGAAGCCCACCAAGTCAAGAAAAGATATATAAAACCAAAAGAAAATTTAAAGAGTCAAAATAAGATATCAATGACATACCAATCCTGTCCACAAAAGCCTCTAATCCAAGAATATCAACTAAGTCGGGACATGACCCCAACTATGACAAAAGAAATCCATAAGTACTTAGAAAAATAAGAGAATGTATGACAATGATCGGGCCTTCTAAATTAAAGAGGATCACTACTTCACAAATAATCACCAAGAGTACCAAACCACCCTAGGTTGCACAAGATCACCAGAAAAGCCCTCGGAACCTACATCATAAAGTGACGTATCATTCGGGGATGGTCAGTACGGCAGGTACTGACATGCAACCTAAGAAAAAGAATAAAATAATGCATTTACCAAAAATCTAGTAGTGAACCATAAGCATAACAAATTTATATATATATATATATATATAAAGAAAGAGAGAGAGAAAGGATGCCGGGATAGGGAAAAGGGGAATGAAATGTGATTGTTGAAACATTAACATGAACTATGTATCTCATACCGACATTCTAAGCACCCACGGACTATATGGGTCCGGCTCCTCCTAGGGAAGGGCCCCAGTCCATGTTAGTTGTATGTATTGAGGAATGGCTAAGGACACCAAGGTGATATTCATAAAAAATATAATGTGTGCATCAAACACAATGGTCATAGACCACCAATTTCGACAAATATGGTTTCCAGTATTGGTCCCCTTGGGACTACACCTTCTCGGTGAGCTACACAAAATTCCCTTTAAGCCCAAATTGAAACAATTTGCACATAAACCAACCATTAACCATAGAGTTTTTTATTAAGGCATTTTCCAACTTGGTATCGTCATACCAATAATCTTGCAAACTATACCAATTATTCCAAACTATAATCATAATCTATTTAACTAGTTAGACTCTAATTTCTGATTTAAAATCTAAAACCATAGCCACCAAGGGCATTCCAAAACCTTTTTATCTTTTTTCCCTTTAATGCAATGCAAAATTTTAAAAAAATGAGTTAAATTATGTAAAAATCTGTATTCAAAACCAAGATTATATTGTAGGATAAGGGTTATTCCATCACCATGCCAAAATTCATTAATTTAGTGAAACTAAGTACCAAATTTCACCTTTATCATAAACCACAATTTCCATTCACAATTCACCATTATAACAATGCACCAATTTAGTTCTGATCCATCAATATAAACATGAGCAAACCATTTAAAACAAGATACAACAATGAAAGGTTATCACAATCTAAAGACCTTCAACCCTAGTTCAAACCTATCATTTAAAACACATAAGTATTGGATAAATTGATGAAATAATATAAAATTCAAGTTAGGGAGTGTGCAACATGCATGGAATATTGATGAATTTGAAGAGGAATTGAAGCTTAGATATCGTAAAATAGGATCATAGAGAAACCCCTTGTGTTTTCTTGATTTGGAGAGTTAAAGAGGAAAAGAGCAATGTATGATCTTGATAACTGAACTCTAAGGGATTAATTGGATTTTTGAAAGTCGTTTAAGGTGTAAAATAACCAAAAAGCCCCCACCCTAAACTAAAAAAATAAAGTTGGGTGAAATTTTCCCAGCGGCGTGGCATGCTGCTATTGCACCCAACATGTCACACTCCTATAGCATAGCTTAGGCGGTGTGCCACGCCGCTATCGAGGACCCTTACTGGTTGAGGGAGGGATCCCAAAATGACCCAAAACCCTTCTTAAAAATTTCAAAACTTTCTAAAATTATCCCATTAATATCCCTTATTACGATTTAAGTAAAAAATTAACATGACATATGTAGAAGGGTCCAAAATAAATTGGTCGCAAATTTTTAGGGGTTTACACTGGTTGTCCTGGAACCTTCTAAATTTCATGCTGCCATTAGGGTTGAAGAATGGAAGCAAGTGTTAGAGGAGGAAATTTCCATGATTGAGAAGAACGTGATATGAAAACTTGTTGACAAACCTGAAAATAAGCAAATTATTGGAGTTAAATGGGTGTACAGAGTGAAACTGAATGCAGATGGATCTATCAATAAGAACAAAGCAAGGCTTGTCGCTAAAGGTTATTCTCAACATCCTAGAGTTGATTACTCAGATATTTTTATACCGGTTGCAAGGATGGACACCATAAGAATTTTGATTGCATGGCATCACAGATAAAGTGGAAAACCTAACATTTAGATGTCAAATCTGCCTTCTTGAATGGTTTTTTAGAAGAGGGAATTTATGTAGCTCAACTAGAAGGTTTTGTGGTTCAAGAAAGTGAAGTTAAGGTGTATAAGCTTCAAAAAGATTTTTGGGTTGAAGCAGACTCCCAAGGCTTGGTATAGTTGAATCGATGCTCAATTGTGCAACCAAGGTTTCCAAAAAAGTGATAATGATGCTAAATTTTATGTGAAGACACTGCGTAATGATGGTTCATTAATTGTTTCTTTATATATTGTCGATTTTCTTGTTACAGGCAGTGATGAGCAAGAGCTGTAGAAGTTTAAAGTAAAACTGGAGAAACAGTTTGAAATATCAAATTTGGGAGTGATAAAGTATTTTTTAAGGCTGGAAGTATGCCAATTAGAGTCTGAAATTTTTCTCAATCAGCACAAGTATGCCTTGGAGATTTTGAAAAGGTTCAGAATGTAAAATGATAAACCAGTTCCTACACCATTAGTTTTAAATACAAAATTTTCAAACGAAGACAGAGAAAAAAAGTGTGATGCTTCATTATATAGAAGTTTGATTGGAAGTCTCTTGTACTTGACAACTTTGAGGCCCGATTTAATGTATGTTTCTAGTTTTCTTTAAAGATATATGCAAAGTCCCAGCGACATTTATTTTTCTATTGCGAAAAGAGAGCTTAGGTAGTTAAAAGGTACTGTACAACTTGGAATATGTTTTAGAACGGTTGAGAAGGTGCTTTACTTGGCTTTGTTGATAGTGATTAGGACGGGCATATTGATGATATGAAGAGCACTACTGGCTATTTTTTTCTTTAGGTTCTGGTGTGTTTTCTTTGAATTAAAAAAAGTAAGAAATAGTGGCACAATACACTGCAGAGGCAGAGTATGTATCAACATCTACAACAACAAATCAAGCTATTTGGTTGAGGAAAATTCTGAAGGATCTTGGAATGGAATCGCAAGTTGCAACTAAGATCAAGAGTGACAACATCTCAGCTATTGTAATTGTAGAAAATTCAGTGCAGCATAGTAAAATAAAGAATATCCTTGTCAAGTTTCATGCCATTTGAGAAGCTGAGAAAAATAAGGAAATCAAATTTGTGCATTGTTGTTCGGAGGATCAACTCGGTGATATATTTACCAAAGCTCTTCCCAAATTCATAGTTGAAACTCTTTGTGGACAACTTGGAGTTACCATCAAACATCTCAAGGAGGATTGTTGAAGTATTGAATTATTTGTTGTTATTGTTTATTTTTCAGTTTTGTAATTTTATTTTTGAAATTCAGTCAGTTAGTTGAGATACAATATGAGTTAATTAGTACTCTGGTTGAAACAGAATAGGAGTCTTTTGTCTATTTATTTTCTATGACGTGAATGAATTATATAAACTGAATATTTTTTTGGCTATCGTCTCCTATCTTCTATGTAGTCTGTAGAACAATAGAAATAAAGGTGTATTTAGTAGCAAGATTTCAGTCGTCTATGATTTTTAGCTCTAGAAGAATAAATGAGCATTAGCAAATACATCATATATAAAAAAATAAATGCTGGAGTTGTATGAAACTTCTAATTATACTTTTATTGCAGAATTTATCATTTGCACAAGGCAAAGAATGTATAGGCCTGCATTGTAAAAGAAAATTGAATAACACTAAAGGTAACTGGAATCTAAAGTAAATTATTCTCCAAAAAAAGCCGCTATTTAGAAGGAACTAAATAGAATAGCACTTCAATAGATCAGAACATCCACTTTATGGAGAAAATAGTTACCCAAGTTGATACCTTTAGCCTTCCTGTAAGAGAAGAAACATTCACAACTTTTGGAAACTTAGATAATTGGAGCAATGCAATAAATATTTCCATCATCCTCTTCAAGCCATATTTGTTTGTTTACAGGACTCCTCAACGAACTCATATATCCAACGTAATTTGTTACAATAGAGTTGAGATCTTTCTGTCTATAGAATAGTGTATGATAGACATATAACACATAAGATGAAATCCAAGGCAAAAGATTTTAATGAATTCCATGTAAAAAGTGAAGTAACTGGTAAAGTTGATGCCATGTGACCGTCATGGGTTCAAGCCTTGAAAATAGCCTCTAGAAGAAATGCAAGGTAAGACTGCGTATGATACACCCTTATGGTGGGGCCTTTCTTCGGACACCGCTCATAGCGGTAGCTTTAGTGCACCAGGTTGCCTATGTAAAAAGTGAATTCTTTAGAAAGAAATTGTATTATTAATCGAGTTGCTTCATACAAAATCAATATAAAACATATTTTTTTATCTTGTTTCTTGACTAAAGAAAAATTATCAAGTCATGCTATTAACTATATATCCAATTCAAGCTGAATTTATAATCAGTCCCCTTCATTTTGGATCTTTTCATTTTCTACATTGATACTTTCAAATTACAATTACCCCTTTCTTCTATAGGTAGAAAAGTCCAATGAAGTAACTCTACCATACATTATATGACTCAATATCACCGTCCATCAACCTTTTAACAAAATGTAAGAACTAAAGCTTTAAAAAATTACTATGCCCTCCTAATAGATTTATCTTTTGATGAACGTTTTCATCAGAATTGGTCAAACCTTATTCTAAGATCACTTTTATTTTTCCTTAACCTTACACATATACCATTTATAGTATCCAATATATCCAAAAAGAACACAACAGTGGAAAAATTAAGAAAACAACATGACTAAATAATTTTTGTTGGTAATTACAAAAGAGAAACAAAGTCTAAGAAAAGATTAAGAAAACACAATAGAGCATAGTAACTGAACAGTAGGTCTTGATACAAAAAGTTAACTTTGAAAAAGTAGGGGAGAAGGAAGACATTACAAACTACTGACAACACAACTTCATCTTTGCTCCAATTATTGAAAAAAGGCTTTTCTTCCATAATGTGATAGAATATGCACACGAAACAGAAGAGGAATAACAAATGCTTGAAAATTTGAAAAAAATATGTACTCACATAACAGTTAAAAATCATTTTCCTGTTTCAAAAATAAAGAGAGAAAAAAGGAAAATTATTTGAAATGCGGAGCAGGATGCCTTCTTTTGTACTGACAAAAATAAATACCACAAGCACATACACAAAGATAAGGTTTAAACTATACAATAAATTAAACAAAGCAACTATACATTATAAGAGATAGAGAAATTATGATTTTTTTAATCTGTCTTAGAATTCACTAAACATATTTGTTCCAACATCAGAGTATTGATTTTCATTGTTGCCAAGAAAAAAGTGTGGCATATCTTTCTCAACTCGCAATGGATCGTTTTATCCAGTTTCTATGTTGATGAAATTGATGGAAGATAATTTTTTGAAAATTTCTCAAATAATTAACTGACAAGCCATATAAAAAAATTCAAATTAGACAGCACTGTAAGAAATGTAAAGAAATTAGCGGAAAAGAGTAGGATTGATTCCTGGACTTCGATAATTCATGAGAAGTTGGGGGATTGATTAGCCAGGGAATCTGATGAGGAAACTGGGAATTGGATAATTTGTTTTTGTTGATCAAACTTCTCTCAAAAGAATTTGCAACTTTGTACAACAACGTCGTAGCATCCTTATGAATAGTTTGCTTTAGAATTGTCAGTGTTGGTTTTTTTTATAGTTGTGTGATGATTGTAAACATCGACAACTCTTCAAGTTATATGTAGTATTTTTTATAATATATATATATATACATACTAGTCTTCTATTTCTTCTTCTTCTTCTTCTGCTCTGCTTTTGATTCCCTTTAATTTTTGTTATTTGGGTTAGTTTAGGCTTACTTGTTCGGAGGGGCTGAAAAATGTCATCACATGCCTATTTTGGGTCATGTATAATTGGTATCAGATCCCTAAGTTCATTGGCCTATTAATACAGGACGAGTCTAGTTGAGTTTTGCAGATTGATGAAGCGTTATTCGTTTTGTATCTTTGAGAGGCAACATGACTTTAGGAGATTTCCATTCCTTCATTCTATTTCAGGCGTTTGGAGCTTTGTATAATGTAAAAACTTATTATTCACTCTCTTATAGATGGTGAGAACGCGTTCTCTTATGGATAGAGACTTGGAGACCATGCCTATGGTACGCTGTAGAAGGTTTGAGGTAGAGGTCGGATCAGGATGTCCAGACCAGCGAGAATCTAGGTAAGAGTTGCCTCTTCAGGATTTAGAGTTACTAGTGGTGGTAGATTATCATGACCCAAGCTGAGGCCCTGGCCGTGACGAGTATCCCAAACCTTAAAGGTCCGGGCGCCCATATCTATCTGGCAACCTTGCACAATGATAATACCATATCAAGATATGCAAAAAAATTATCATACAGAAACATGGTCAATCTCGTAAGTAAACTGAACTATATGAAAGAAAGTGCTTAACATTCAAAACACATGACACCAGTATGCGAAATCTCTAATAACATGAAAACCATCATCTGTCTAAAAATTGGGACAAGGCCCCCAGTCGGACCATAAAAAAAATTAAAGTAGCAAATGTCCAACAACCAAGGCCTTCCGATATAAGGGAGGCTCACCAACTACAAACACCAGATAGATAATCTACTTCTTAGCGGGACCCCGGGACTATACCTCAGATCCTGAAATATAGGGTGTCAATACAGATATACTGGTATGCAGAGCAATCCAAAATAATGTACTTTTATACAACATAAGCGAGAGTAGTTCATAAAAAATTTTGCATACGATATATGAAAAACACATGGGCATACTTAAAAGACTTTGAAATATTTCATAAAAACACGACTATCTTTATCTTTCTTCTAAGCTAGATGGTACATCCTAGAAGTCTAGTACCCACGGGCTATATGGATCCGCCATTAACTCATCGGCCAAGGACTCACATCCAAGTTCGCCACAAGGATAACGATCCTATATACTAGTCTAGTATACCAGTGTCTCAAGGACAAGTATACATTGGCCGTAGCCAATTATATCACCCAAATCGACAAAATTGAATTTCCAGCGATGAGCCCTTATACTCAAATGCTTTCTTCGGGAAACCATCTAACTCTCTTTAAGCTCATTTATAATATTTTAAATTATGTATCTTTCTATAAAATGGTCTAATGTCTAAAAACTTTCTGTAGTAAGGTCTAGTCTGAGTCTATCATGGCATTTGTCTGATTTGGTATGGTCATACCAAGACTTGCAAGTCATGTAAGCCATACAGTATCATATTACAGTCTTTTCTTCCCAAAACGTGTCATTTGGACCACTCAAACCATTTCAACAGTAGAAGAGAACTTGTAATTTAAAATACATGACAACTTATGCAAAGATTCTCATCTTTCAATTCTTAAACATGGGGTGGTCACTTACTTTGTATTAAACCATGCAATTCTTTCAACATCTTCACATTTACCAACAAGTAAAACACTCTCTCTTCAATTCACAATCAATCTCAAGTCATTTAACAATAGCCAAGAAACCTTTATACCATGCTTCAAAAGGTAAAATTTGTCAATTCTTAACATGTGAAAATCAAAAGGGTCATAACTAGAGATGGAGTACCAATATTCATGCTCTCAATTCAACTTTCAAACTCCAAATGCAAAAATGAAATTTAGGGAAAGATCTCAAGACAAAAACATTATCATCAAAAGGGTTCACAATGCATATTTTTATTGTATTTCAAGACCCTTCATGAACACATGATCTTTCAATTTTCAAAATATTATTAAAGACGATTTCACCATGCCCACATAGTTTAGGAAATCCCTACGTACCTTATATTACTTAGTTCAAAGAATGGAATCTGAATCTTGACTCGTTTCTTGAAAATCTTAAACTTATAGATTGATTCTTGATCATTATAAGTGGAGTTAGGGTTTTGTTTTGAAGGAATTTGAATAAATTTTGGATTACTATGCCCTAATCATGACTAAATTTTGTGTTATGGCTGAGTTATAATGAGGGAAAATGATTGAAATACCCTCTTGGACCAGAGAAAAAATATTAAAATAAACTGGACACCCAACACATTAAGCGACACACCGCGTCGGTCCTGCTGACGCGATTCCTAGAGCGACACAATGATATCGCATTGAGCTTCTATTTTTCTCATCCAAACATGTCTCAAACGTCGTTCAAAAAATCCAAAACTTCCCTAATACACCTTCTTTACAAACCTGAACATGAATCATCTCAAAAATCTACGTCTCAGAGTCAGGAAGATTGATTTAAAAATCGTTGAAGTTTAGGAGCTTAAAATATGACTAAGTCCTTTTTAACACTTAGAAAAATTTCAGGTTGTTAGCTCTTTAAGAATTCTAATAAGGGTGGTAATAAGTCGAGGATGCTACGTGGTGTTACATTAACCCCCTCTTGGGAACATTCGTCCCTAAATAATGGTCCAGAACACAGATAAGCTCGATTGCAACCAGACAAAGGAAAAGATAAGAAAAGTAGAAAATAATTTGTACCTTCCATGTCGTTATCCACGATTTTGAAAAGGTTTCGGTATCTAGTACGCATGTCATCCTCTGACTCCCAAGTAGCTTCCTCCGCTTTCTGATTCTTCCACAACACCTTCACCAATACTAACTCCTTACTCTTCAGCTTCCAAACTTGGCGATCCAGAATGGTAATGGGTTCTTTTTCATATGACAAATAATCTTTCACATTAATCTACTCTACAAGAAACACTAGGGAATGATCTCCAATGCACTTTTTCAACATGGACACATGGAATACTGGATGTACGAAAGCAAGATTCGTGGGCAGTTATAACTCATAAGCAACCCTACTAATCCTTCTCATAATCTGATACTGTCCTATATAACGAGGACTAATTTTACTATTCTTTCCAAATCTCATGAATCCCTTCATAAGGGAGACCTTTAGGAATACCCAGTCATTAACCTCAAATTCTAAATCTCTTTTTATGATGTCGGGATAAGACTTCTGGTGACTCTGAGTGGTCTTAAGTCGCTCCCTAATGATCTTTACCTTTTCCATGGCCTGATGAAAAAGGCCAAGCCCAAACAACCGAGTTTCACCCACCTCATACCATCTAATTGGTGACCTATATATCCTCTCATAAAGTGCTTCAAAAGGAGCCATCTAGATACTGGAATGGTAGCTATTGTTGTAGGAGAATTCTATCAATAGCAAATAATCCACCCAACTTCCCTTAAAGTCAATCACGTAGGACCTCAACATATCTTCCAAGGTCTGAATGGTGCGTTCTTCTTGCCCATTAGTCTGAGGGTGGAAAATAGTACTAAGGTTTACTTGGGTACCTAACCCTCTCCGAAAAGATCTCCAAAACTGAGAAGAAAACTAAGTACCTCGATCAGATATAATGGACATGGGAGCCCCATATAATTAGACGATTTCCTAAATGTACAGCTTAGCATAGTCATCTCCCGAATAATTTGTTCGCACGGGATGGAAATGAGAGAACTTGGTCATTCGATCTACAATCACCCAAATGGAGTCGTATTGATTCTGAGACTTTGGGACCCTCGTACTGAAGTCTATATTAATAATCCCTTATTTCCACATAGGCAAAGCTATTTCTTGAGAAGTACCACCTGGTCTTAAATGTTCTACCTTGACTTGTTGACAATTTAAACACTTAGAAACAAAATTAGCAACATCACGTTTCATATTGTTCCACCAATAAATAGTCTTAAGGTCATGATACATTTTCAAAGAGCCTGGGTAAACAATATATTTCAAGGTGTGATCTTCATCAAGAATTCTCTCTCATAAACCATCCAGGTTCGACACACATAGCCTACCCTGATACCTCAAAATCCCATCACCTCCAATTTTAAACACCATTACTTTCTATTGACCAACATCTATCTTAATCTGTATCAAGATAGGGTCTTCAGCCTGCTTTTCCTTAACTTTAGTACATAGAGAGGATTTTTCTATCTCATGAACAATTACTCCCCCATCTTCATAATACAGAATTCAAACTCCCAAATTTGTAATTTGATGAATATCTCTTACCATCTCTCTCTTTCTTTTCTCAACATGAGCGAGACTACCCATTGATAACCTCCTAAGGGCGTCAGCCACCACGTTTGCCTTGGCTAGATGATAATGTAGGCTTATGTCATAATCCTTTAACAGTTCCAACCAATTCCTCTGCCTGAGATTCAGTTCTTTCTACGTGAAAACATACTGCAAACTATTATGATCAGTTAATATATCTATATGCACCCCATAAAGATAATGCTGCCAGATTTTAAGTGGAAACACCACCATCGCTAACTCTAAGTCATGAGTGGGATAATTATTTTCGTGCACCTTTCACTACCTAGATGCATAAGCCACCACCTTACCATGCTACATCAGCACAAACCCAAGTGTAATACCCCATATTTACCTAGCTTAAATAACTCTAAGTCCATGAGTTATCCAATATAAATTTTTTGAAATACTCAGTATTTTTCAGTTTAGAAACTCCCAATGCATAGGAAATTTAGTTAACTTTTCAATGATATGAAGTTCGCCCAAGTCCGATACTCGGGTGAAGATTTAGAGCCATTTTTGTAAGACAGTGTGCTAATTTGGCCATCAACGCGTCACAGAGGCCATCCAAATGGCAATGGTCACTTTCCAGTGTTCCATCGTGATATTGGTGCATTGTGCCAAGCCCTCAATTAATAATTGTCCATTTTCCAATGAAGCTACGCAATGTCACCGCATCGCGGTGAACTTCCCGGTCGCAACCAGTGTGGTAATACGATACCACCGCGTCACGCCACCATCTATTTTCCCAGTTGTCAATAGCCAGAGACACGGCACAATAGTGCCGCATTGCACCAGCATGCTAAATCGGGATTTTTTAGTTAATTCTGAGTCTTAAATCCAAGGGGATTTTAAGTACTTTTCCCTCACCCCAGTTAGCCTAAACACATAATTAATCCTTAAAAGAGCACAAGTTTCTCATTATTTCATCATTTCTCAAGATAAAAAAGCATTCTCTCCCAAATAGAAAAATTCTAGCTTCAAGAATCAAGGTCAAAATAAAAAATTTCTCCAAGAACTTCAAGAATTAATAACCCAAGGTATGTTAGGTGTTCATCTATGGGTTCCTTTCACCCATAGGATCCACGAATCCATTTTTAAAACTACAAGATTATTGATTTATGAATGACATGCTTGAAATTGAATTGAATTCATGTTTATTTTATGGTTGGGTCTTAGTCCATGATTGAATTACAAGTTTTCATGAAATTAATCATCATATGCGTTGAATTACATTATCTTCATGATAAACCCTTTAATTTGCAAGTTGATTTATGTAACCATCATAATTATATGTGTTGATTATCGTATAACCTAAGTATGCTCCCCATGTGTGTGATAATATAACTATGTGGATTAAATAGTGCCATTATAACATGATAGCATGTATTCCCTATTCATGTACAAGTTAACGCATTACAAGTGTTTGATGAAATGCCTCTATGAATGAGTTATTATCAAGTGAGCATTATTATGTTATTCAAGATTATGCTATGCCTTTAGTTTATGCTATCGAGTCCTAGGGTATTTAATACCCAACAATTTAGCTGTGTACCTAGAGCTAGTGTCAGTTACAGAATAGTATCATTGATGTCCCAATCAACAAAATCTAGTTAGTTACAAAACTCAGTCAGTTACAAAACTCAGGAAAACTCAGTAAATTTAGTATCAATATAGTCTAGTTTAGTATACTCAATTCAGTGTCTTTCAGTAGGGAGTAGGATTCAACACTGAGTGAACCCAAGGATGGAGGCTCATCTACCAGATAAGGGTAACTCTTCATTGTTTTTACCCGTGGCATGGTACTGGCACCCTTTTAACTGGGGTCACAGGTTGGACCCCAACTCAGTTATCTTATTTGAGGCATGTCGATTAGATGATCACCTCCAATAGTTTCAGTGTCAGTCTTCAGAATAGAAATCAGTTCAGTTCTACAGAATTAGGACGATCAGATACAGTCAACAAGTATTAGTAACTCAATTATCAGTAACTTCAAATATTAGTTACTCAGTATCAGAACTCAGGACTTAGCTTTAGACAATCTCAGTCACAGTATTTACTTATATGCACAGTGGTGCATATTTTTGTATTTACAGTAGTATCAGTTATCCTTGTACTCTCATGTTCAGTTACTCTATATCATTCAGTAAATTATTGTTCATGCATATGAACCCTTACATTCATACTTACCTCATCTAGCATACTAGTATATTCCACGTATTGCCGTATACTCTTTATTTATGCTATGATGTCTCATATCATAGTTCGGATACCTAGATTCCCGATCGTGCATAGACAGATTCAGATTTAGCCAGCTGTGTCAGAGTTAGTAGTGAGTCCTCATTTATCGAGGATATTTTATTATTTCAGTTTCTTAGTAGATACAGTATTTCAGTAGATGGAGTTAGTTGGGGGATTATCCCATCAACTCCACATTCAGACAGTTCAATTTAAAGGCTTTTCAGACTAAACTTTCAGACAATATTCAATTTTACAGATTACTATTATCAGTTGATATTCTTTATCAGTATTTATATATTTTTAACCTTATGGCATTTCAGCCTATATTCTGTATTTATTTCAATATTATTATTCAATGCTCACAGCAGATATCAGTCATGGGTTAGCTTATCATCCTTTGGGATAGTAAGCACTGTGTAGCATCCGAGGTATAGATTCGGGGCATTACAAACTTGATATCAGAGCCTAAGGTTCAATAGAGTCCTACAGAGTTTGAAAACCGCATCAAGTAGAGTCTTGTGCATGGGTGTGTAGCGCACCACACTTATGGACAAGAGGCTATGAAATGTTTTAGGAAAAGTTTCCCTTCTTTCAGTATTTATGTTGTGCGAGTGAGCATGAGCTCAAGTTAAATTCTCAGTCTAATCCATTCCTTCCTTTCAATTACAGAGCATGCCTCCCAAAAAATCAATGAAAGGAGAACCAAAAATCTCTCAGCACCTCAGCCCGTTCAGGAAGATCCCCCAGATGAGCATGTATCCCATGCAAAATTTAGAGCTGCATTCACTACTTTTGCTAATTCTGTAGAAGCTCAAAATGAACGGCTAGATATTTTTTAGGCTAACCCAGTGGCCAATACTGCTACGGCCAAGATTTAGGACTTCACCCAATTGAATCCTCCCTTATTCTCAGGATCTAAGCCAGAAGAGGATCCACATGAGTTCAATGATCAGGTTTAGAAAGTCACATATATCATGTGAGTAACTTTTAGTGAGAGTGCCGAGTTAGCCGCCTATCATCTACAAGTTATGGCTCATACATGGATTAAGAAGTGGAAGGTAGACAGGGGCACAAATGCAGAGCCCATAGAGTGGTAAGAGTTTGCTACTATTTTCCTAGAGAGATTCTTTCCCTTAGAGCTAACAGAATCCAAGGTGTTAGAGTTCATCAATCTCAAGCAGGGAATTATGAGTGTAAAAGAGTATTCCCTCAAGTTTACTTAGTTATCCAGGTATTGTAATACCCCGTATGTTTCTAAGCTAGGAAGTGAACCATTTTTTCCTACGTATGAAACCTCCTATATTGTAATTCATATTTGAGTACATGACTTACAATGAGTATCCTAGAGATAAGATAGCTTATGATTTGTTAATCATGTTCATATGAGTCACTTAAGGTAATTCAAGCTAAGAGTTTTTTTGAATCCATCAAGTTTTAGTTTTTATTTTTTCAAGGGTCATATTTGAACGAGAATAACTTGATGTATATGTAGTGTTTTGGAAGATTTTAACCCACCAAATTGTAGATAATCGAATTATCTTTCCAATGATACCAATTTTACCAAAATCTGACACCCGAGCAAGGAGTTATGACCTTGCAAAGTGGAGTGCGATGCATAACAATCGCACATGGCTGCTGGATCAAGTGTGAGATAGGTTGTGCGGCGCACACCCTCAAGTGTGCGATAGGATGTGTGACATAGACCTAGGCTAGTGCTATAACATGTGCGGTGCACACCCTAGCATGTGCGATGAGATGTGCGACGCACACTTATGATTTTAGGAACAAAAACACTTAGTTTTTGAGTTATTTTGAGGATAATTAAGTCTTTTGACACTCCTTACATGTCCCTAAACTTAACCCTACAAAATATATAGCTTCTAATCACATTAGAACCCTATTAACATCTTAAGTTCATTATCCAAGAGAAAAAATAGGAGAAAAACAACTAGGGTTGCACAATTAAGCTTGAAGATCCAATTTCAAGGAAATTCCTCCATTAATCATCAAGAATCTTTCTTCTAAGGTATGCGTAGTGTTCATCCACAGATTCTTTTCATCCGTGGAGTTCAAGAATCAATCTTTGATTACTAAATCATGAATGTTTTGTGGTGATATGGTTGTATTCATGTTGTTGTTTGTTGTTTGTTCTATAGAGTGGGAATTTGATGAATTTTCATGAAGATTATGATCATGTAGTTGGAACCCATGAATTTGGGTGGATTAATGTGGTGTAAATTTGTTAATACACCTATTCCTTAAAGATTGCATGCAAGGTGTTTCATAAAATACCTAAGAGACTAGAAATCATACAATATAGCTAAGTACAACCCAAATGACAAGTCCATGTTCTATCCCTTATGACTCAACATGAATTCCATGCAAATTATTATGTATTGTTGTTATGCTATGGAATGCTCATGAAATTAGAATCATGCAATTATGTACATATTATATGCATTATATTTCATGATCAAGAATATAAAATCATATGTAGCGTGGAATCCCCTACTTATGGTATTATGAATTGTGAATGTTATTCCTATGATCAAGAAGTGTCAGTTTCCTTCCATCGAGTCCTGGAGGTACTTGTACCCAAAAAATATAGCTGTGTGCCTAGAGCGATGTTATGTTATCACGATGCTCTTAGTCAATCCTTAGAACTTAGTATGTTCCTTCAGTCAAGGGAACTCAATAAACTTAGTTTAGCTCCGCTAAATAATACCACTAGTATCAGTTCAGTTAACTCAGTCCAACCCAGTTCAGCTAATCAGTCCAGTTTAGTCAATCAGTTCAGCTCAGTTAATCAGTTTAGAGTCTTTCAGTTGGGAGTTGGAACTAGCACCGAGTGAGTATGGGGATGGCGGCTTCCCCGTTAGAGAGGCAGAGTCGTTAGCAGTAATCCCTGTACTCTAGAACTGCGTAGCCAACATAGGTCCAGGAGTTACCCGTCAGATTAAGGCTAGACTTGACTATTATATATTGCCTTAGGCTTGGCTTCCTGTTCAGGGTCACCCGTCAGAGAGCCTTGACCATAGCAGAGGTCTCTACTCGTGGAATGGTATTGACGCCCTTCCAACTGGAGTTACAGGTTGGAACCCACTAGTCAGATTTGGGGCATATCGGTTAAGTGAGAACTCCCACAGTTACAGTTTCAGTATCAGTCTTCAGAGTAGAAATCAGAAATCAAGACTGTCATATACAGTCATCAGTCTCAGTAAGGAACTCAGATAGTTCCATAGATTCAAATACCACCCGTCAGATAGACTTGGTCTCCCATTAAGTTATTCAGTATCAGTACTTACAGAGGTCACCCGTCAGATAGGCTTGATCTCGATCTCAAATTCAGTTGAGTATTCTCAATATTGGTTCCAGAGATCACTCGTTAGTTAGGCCTGATCTCAAGATCAGTCACTCTTAATTATTATTAGAAGATTTAGACTGTCAGATACAGTCACTCAGTATCAGTTACATCGGTTAGGCCGATCATCATAGTTATATCAGTTGTCATAGCTTACGTTATTAGTATTTAGTTTTAGGACTGTTAGACACAGTCAATTAGACAAATTCTTCAAAATTTAAAATATCAGAAATAGTCATTCATCTATTTAGTATCTCAGTATCAGTAAAGTCATGATGTCATTATTTAGATTTAGTAGTCAATATCTCCATGAGTTCAGTTATAGTTACTTATTCATGTATGTATTCTCACGTTCATATTAGTCAGCATTGTTCATGCATATAACATATTGCATTTAGCCTACCTCACTCATATACTCAGTACATACAGATGTACTAACGTATTTATTCTATGGTTCTTTCTCTTATGTTACACCATAGGTTCAGAGGCACGAGCTCCAGATCAACAGTAGATTCTAGTATCAGCAGTCAATGTTAGAAGTGAGTCCTCATCTTTTGAGGACATAATGATTTCATTACTATTTTAGTTTTTGGTTTATTTCAGTAGTTGGAGTTAGTTGGGGACATGTCTCATCAACTCCTTATTCAGACAGTTTAAAGGCTTTCCAAACTATAGCATATCAGACAGTTATTTCAGATATTATTTTATCAGATGTTTATTTAGATTTGAACCTTATGGCCATTCAGTACATGTTTCCACATTTTCATGTTATATTATGCAGTGTACAGGTACAAATATCAGTCATGGGTTAGCTTGTGGTTCTTCAGGGTCATGAGCACCGTGTAGCATTCCGGTTTAGAAATTCGGGGTGTTACAGGTATGCTCCCCATGTATTAGCAGACAGTAGGTCCAGAATGAGCAAGTTTGTATCTGGGGTGTCAGATAATATGGTTAAGGAGTGGAAAACTGCAATGTTGATTAAGGATATAGATATATCCAGGCTTATGGTCCATGCTCAGCAGATAGAAGAGGCTAAGTTTAGAGAGAGAGACAGGCAAAATAAGAGAGCTAGAACAGGTAGCTTCAATTTCAATCAACCTAAGTCAAATGGCAATAGCCGTTCTGAGTTTTGCCTAAAATCTTCAGTTCCAGCTCTGTCCTCAGCCAATGCTCCAGTACCTAAGTTTAGAAATGGTAACAAAGATAAGGCGCCAGGATCTAAATCTCAAGGTAGTGTTAGCAGTGATCAAACAAATCCTCTTTGTCAGATATGAGGTAGAAACCATCAGGGTATTTGCAGAGCTGGCAGTGATATTTGTTTTGGGTGTGCCAAGCCAAGATACAGAGTCAGTGATTGTCCTTAGTCAGTTTCTCAGGGTCAGTATAATCGTCATTTAGCACAGTCAGGTTACCCAAATCAGTAGGGTTCCACTTCCAGTGCCACCAGTGGGTAATGTCCAAACAGACTTTTTACACTTTAGTCCAGACAAGATCAGGAAAATTCTCCTGATGTGGTCACTGTTACATTATAGATCTTCCATTTATATGTTTATTACTTACTAGATCCAGGAGCTTCTTTATCTTTTGTAACTCCTTATATAGCTGTTAACTTCAAAGTCAGTCCAAAAATCTTAGTAGAGCCTTTCTCAGTTTCTACCCAGTGAGTAAATCTATCATAGCCCGACGGGTATACATGAACTGTCCGGTTATGATAACTCAAATAGTTACTTCAACAGACCTTGTAGAGTTAGATATGGTGGATTTTGATGTCATTCTTGACATAGATTGGCTCCATTCATGCTATACCTCAGTTGATTGTAGAAACAAAATTGTTCATTTTTAGTTTCCAAATGAACCAGTCCTTGTATGGAGAGGTAGTACCACACGCTTAAAGGTCAGTTGATTTCATACCTTAGGGCAAGAAAAATAATATCCAAAGGATGCGTCTATCATCTTGAATGAGTCAAAGACTCTAGTTCAGAGACTCCCAGTTTTGAGTTAGTTCCAGTAGTAAATGAATTTTCTGATGTATTTTCCGAAGATCTTCCCAAAATTTCTTCCGTTAGGGAAATAAACTTTGGAATAAACCTTCTTCCAGATACTCATCCCATATCTATTCTTCCATACAGAATGGTACCATCAGAACTCAGGGAGTTAAAAGAACAGTTGAAGGATCTCCTAGATAAGGGATTCATCAGACCCAGTATTTCCCTATGGGGTGCACCAGTCTTATTCATGCATAAGAAAGACGGTTCTCTTAGAATATGTATAGACTACCATCAATTGAACAAAGTCACAGTCAAGAATAAATATCCACTTCCCAGAATTGATGACTTGTTCGACCAACTTCAGGGCATAAGTTACTTTTCTAAGATAGACTTCAGATCGGGCAATCACCAACTCAGAGTCAGAGAATGTGACATTCCAAAAATAGCTTTCAGGAGCCAGTATGGTCACTTTGAGTTTATAGTCATGTCCTTTGGTCTTAATGTGACATTCCAAAAATAGCTTTCAGGAGCCGGTATGGTCACTTCGAGTTTCTAGTCATGTCCTTTTGTCTTACTAACGCCCCAACAACTTTCATAGACTTAATGAATTGCATGTTCAAGAAGTACTTAGACATGTTCATTATAGTCTTCATCGATGACATTCTTGTCTATTCCCGTAGTGGGAATGATTATGCAGATCTCCTCAGAATCATACTTCAGACTCTCAAAACTCATCAGTTGTTCACCAAATTAAGTAAGAGTGTCTTTTGGCTAAGGTCAGTAGCATTTCTTGGTTATGTTGTTTCCGGTAATGGCATTAGAGTTGATTTTCAAAAGACTAAAGGGGTGAGAAACTAGCCTAGACCCATCTCTCAATTAGATATCCGAAGTTTCTTGGGTTTAGCTAGCTATTACCATTGGTTTGTTGAAGAATTTTTGTCTATTGCATCCCCCATGTCCAGATTGACTCAGAAGAAAGTCCAGTTTTAGTGGTCAAATTTTTGCTAGAAGAGTTTTCAGGAGTTGAAGACTCGACTCACCTCATCCCCAGTCATGACCCTACCAAATGGTTTATATGGTTTTGTTGTGTACTGTGATGCATCCAGAGTATGTTTGGGTTGTGTCCTCATGCATAGAGGTAAGGTCATAGACTATGCCTCTAGATAACTTAAGCCCCATGAGAAGAACTACCTGACTCATGATCTCGAGTTAGTAGTTGTAGTATTTGCCTTAAAGATTTGGAGGCATTACTTGTATGGGGTGTACGATGATGTGTTCACAGATCACAAAAGCCTTCAGTATGTGTTCTCTCAGAAAGATTTAAATTTGCATCAGAGGAGGTGGCAAGAGTTATTAAAAGATTATGTTATGAGTGTTCTGTATCACCCGGGAAAGACCAATGTAGTGGCTGATGCTCTCAGTAGATTCTCGATGGGTAGTGTTTCTCATCTTGAGAATGATAAGAAGAACTTAGTTCAGGAAGTTCATTCACTTGCTCGATTAGGTGTTCACTTAGTTGATTCAACAGAGGGAAGTGTATGGGTGCAGATTAATTCAAAATCATCTCTAGTTTCCGAAATGAAGAAAAAGTAGAATAGAGATCCTAGAGTCAGTCAGATATTACAAAATAGAAGTTTTCTCCTAAGGGGGAGATGGTGTGTTTCATTGCCAGGGTCGTTTATGTGTGCCGAGTGTAGATGACTTGAGGTAACGAATTCTTACAGAAGTACATGGTGTACGATACTCTATTCATCCAGGGGCCACTAAGATGTACCACAATTTGCGTTAGATCTATTAGTGGAGTGGGATGAAGAGAGATATTGCAGAGTTTGTAGCTAAGTGCTTTATGTGTCAGCAGGTTAAGATTGAGATCCAGAAGCCTAGTGGGCCCTTGCAGGATTCAGCATTCCTATATGGAAATGGGATGAAGTGAATATGGACTTTGTGATGGATTTGCCTCATACTCGTCATCGGCATGATTCTATTTGGGTTATCGTAGACAGGATGAACAAATTAGCTCATTTCTTACCAGTTCATACTTCCTATTCAGTCGAGGACTACGCTAAACTCTATATCAGAGAGTTAGTCAATTTACACAGAGTCCTAGTATCCATCATCTCAGATAGAGGTACCTAGTTTACCTTTTATTTATGGAAAGCATTCCAAAAGGGTCTTGGTACCTGAGTTCACCTCAGTATAGCCTTCCACCCCCAGACAGATGGTCAAGAAGAAAGGACCATTCATACTCTAGAAGATATGCTAAGAGCCTACGTTATCGATTTTAAGGATAGTTAGGATGACCACTTGCCTTTGATCGAATTCACATACAATAACAACTATCATTCTAGTGTTCAGATGGCTCTGTTTAAGGCTCTCTATGTTAGGAGATGTAGATCTCTTATTGGTTGGCTTGAGGTAGGTGAGGCTGTAGTAGTAGGGCCTGACTTAGTGTTTGATGCCTTCGAGAAAGTTCAGCTGATTAGAGAAAGGCTTAGGGCATCCCAAAGCCTCCAAAAATCGTATGTAGACGTGAGGAGAAAGAATCTCAAGTGTAGGATCGGTGATTTTATGTTCTTGAATCTCTCCCATGAAGGTAGTAAAGAGGTTCGACAAAAAGGGAAATCTCAGTCCCCGATATGTCATTCCTTACAGAATTCTCAGTCGTTTTGGAAAGGTAGCTTATGAGATTGAGTTTCCTTCAGAGCTATCTTTAGTACACCCAGTATTCCACGTTTTCTTGCTAAAGAAATGCATTGGTGACCCAAAAGTCATAGTTACCTTAGAGGGGATATATATTTAAAATGATCTCTCTTTCAAAGAGGTTTCTGTCCAGATCCTCGATGATCATATTCGCAGACTGAGGAACAAAGAAGTTCCCTTAGTCAAAGTTCTTTGGTGGAATTAGTCCGTTGAGGGAGATACCTAGGAAGAAGAAGAAGACATGCAGACCAAGTATCCTTACCTTTTCTCCTCAAACTCAGATTCATCTAAAGGTAACAGTCTTCCTTAGCTTTACTCAGTTCCATGTTTAGTTACAGTTATAATCTTGGTATTAGTTACTGTTGCATTTTCAGTCATGTATTCATGAATCAGTTCAGACATGCACTCATGCATCAGATATGCATGTTCAATATGAAAATTCATCTTATCAGTAGCTTCACTCATGTATTCCATGCATCAGATATGCATGTTCAATATAAGAACTCATCTTGTTAGTAGTTCAGTCAAGTAGTAATTCTTCAATGTGCATGTTCAACATGTAAACTCAGTCTATCAGTGTTTCTCAGCTTAGTCACTCTCATTCGAGGACAAATGTTTCCAAGGAAGAGATATTGTAATACCCCGTATTTCCCTAGCTTAAATTAAATATCATTCCATGAGTTATCCAATATAAAATTTTTGAATTACTCAATATTTTCTAGTTTAAATCCGTCCAATGCGTAGGAAATTTAGTTTCCTTCCCAACGATATAAAGTTTTCCCAAATTCGATACTTGGATGAAGAGTTAGAGCCATTTTTATAAGACAGTGTACGAATTTGTCCATCAACGCATCGCGGAGACCGGCCAAATGGCAATGGTCACTTTTCAGTGTTCCATCGCAATATTGGCATGTCATGCCAAGCCTTGAATTCACAATTGTCCATTTTCCAGTGAAGTTACGTGATGTCACCGCATCGTGGGGAACTTCCAGGTCGCAACCAGTGTGGCAATGTGATACCACCGCATCGCGCCACCATGCATTTTCTCAGTTGTCAATTTCCAGAGACACGACGCGACAGCGCCGTGTCGCTCCAGCATGCTAAATTGGGTTTTTCAGTTAATTATGAGTTTTAAATCCATGGGGCTTTTAAGTAGTTTATCCTTACCCTAGTCAGCCTAAACACGTAATTACGCCCTAAAAGAGCATAAGTTACTCATTATTTCTCAAGATAAAAAAGCATTCTCTCCCAAATAGCAAAACCCTACCTTCAAGAATCAAGGTCAAAATCAAGAATTTCTCCAAGAACTTCAAGAATTAATAACCCATGGTATGTTAGGTGTTCATCTATGGGTTCCTTTCACCCATAGAGTCCACAAATCTATTTTTAAAACTACAAGATTGTTGATTTATGAATGACATGCTTGAAATTAAATTGAATTCATGTTCATGTTATAGTTGGGTCTTAATCCATGATTGAATTACAAGTTTTCATGAAATTAATCATCATATGCATTTAATTACATGATCCTCACAATAAACCCTTCAATTTGCAAGTTGATTTATGTAGCCATGATAACTATATATGTTGATTACTGTATAACTGAAGCATGCTCCCCATGTGTTTGATAATATGCCTATGTGGATTAAATAGTGCCATTATAACATGATAGCATGTATTCCCTATTCATGTACAAGTTAATGCATTACAAGTATTTGATGAAATGCGCCTCTATGAATGAATTATGATCAAGTGAGCATTGTTATGTCATTCAAGTTTATGCAATGCCTTTTTTTATGCTATTGAGTACTGGGGGTATTTAATACCCGATAATTTAGCTGTGTACCTAGAGCCAGTGTCAGTTATAGAATAGTATCAGTCATGTCCCAATCAGTAGAATCCAATTGGTTATAGAACTCAGTAGAACTCAGTCAGTTACAAAACTTAGGAAAACTTAGTAAACTCAATATCAGTCCAGTCAAGTTCAGTATACTCAGTTCTGTGTCTTTCAGTTGGGAGTAGGATTCAGCACCAAGGGAACCCAAGGATGGGGGCTCACCTGCCAGTTGAGGGTGTGATCCTATGAATTAATCCTTGTGTTCTAGAACTACGTAGACACCATAGGTCAAGAAATCAAACCTACCAGTTGAGGGTTGATGAGGTGTTTTAACCTACTAGTTGAGGGTTCCACCGTTCTCATTAGAGTACCTTCCAGATAAGGGTAACTCTTCAGTGTTTTTACCCGTGACACGATACTACACCCTTCCAACTGGGGTCACAGGTTGGACCCCAACTCAGTTATCTTATTTGGGGAATGTCGGTTAGATAATTACCTCCAACAATTTTAGTCTCAGTCTTCAGAATAGTACTCAGTTCAATTCTACAGAATTAGGATTGTCAAACACAGTCAACCAGTATCAGTAACTCAGTTATCAGTAACTTTAGAAATTAGTTACTTAGTATCAGAACTCAAGACTTAGATTTAGACAAGCTCAGTCACAATATTTATTTATATGCACAGTGGTGCATACTCAGTATTTGTAGCAGTATCAGTTATCCTTGTACTCTTATGTTCAGTTACTCTATATCATTCAGTCAGTTATCGTTCATGCATATGAACCCTTGCATTCAGCCTTACCTCATCTAGCATACTAGTACATTCCACGTATTGACGCATACTCTTTATTTATGCTATGATGTCTCATATCATAGGTTCGGATGCCCAAGTTCCCGACCGCGCATAGACAGATTCAGATTTAGCCAACAGTGTTAGAGTTAGTAGTGAGTGTTCATCTATCCAGGATATTTTATTATTTCATTTTCACTGCAGATGCAGTATTTCATTAGATGGAGTTAGTTGGGGGATTATCCCATCAACTCCACATTCAGACAGGAGAGGCTTTTCAGACAGTATTCAGTTTTACAAATTAGTATTATCAGTTGGTATTCTTTATCAGTATTTACAAATTTTGAACCTTATCAGCCAATTTTCTGCATTTCTCTCAGTATTATTATTTAGTTCTCACAGAAGATATTAGTAATGAGTTATCTTGTGGTCTTTCGAGATAGTAAGCTCCGTGTAGCGTACAGGGTACCGACTCGGGGCGTTACACCAAGTCCCACCGGGACGCATCACAGTACACACCAAAACCTTTTATACCATCAGGAAGAGTCAAAAATGGCGCGGTAGTCAACTTATCTTTCAGTTTCTCAAAACTACTTTCACATGAGTCAGACCACAAGAATTTTACCCTTTTTGAGTCAATTTGGTGAGTGGAGCATATATGGAGGAAAAACCTCTCTACAAATCATCTATAATACCCTTCCAAACCTAATAAGCTCTGGATATCGATTGGAGTCGTGTGTCTGGGCAATTTTTTCACTGTCTTAATCTTTTGGGGGTCAACCTTAATCCCCTCACTAGAAACAATGTGCCCCAAAAAAGCAATAGCACTAAGCCAGAATTCACATTTGGAAAACTTAGCATATAATTCATGATATTTTAGGGTATGAAGGATGATTCATAGGTGATTGGTATGCTCCTCCTTAGTCTTAGAGTAAACCAGAATATCATCGATGAAAACTATCATGAATAGATCTATAAACTGATGGAACACCCTATTCATTAGATCCATAAAATCTGCAGGGGAATTAGTCAGTCCAAAGGACATAATTAAGAATTCATAATGGTCATATCGAGTTTGGTAGTCTGTTTTAGAAATGTTAACCTCCCTAACCTTCAACTGGTGATACCCTGAACAGAGGTCTTTTTGAGAAATATTTGGCACCCTGAAGTTGGTAAAAAAGATCATCAATTCTAGGAAGAGGATATTTATTTTTAACAGTGACCTTATTGAGTTGTTAATAGTCTATACACATACGGAGGGAGCCATCTTTCTTGCACACAAAGAGTACAGGTGCACCCCAAGGAGAAATACTAGGGCAGATAAAGCCCTTATCAATAAGGTCTTTTAACTGCTCTTTAAACTCTTTTCATTCTACAGAATCCATTCTGTATGGCAGAATAGAAATAGGATGAGTGTCCAACAACAAGTCAATGCCAAAGTTTATCTCTCTATCAGGTGGTACCCCTGGGAGATCATCAGGGAAAACTTCTAGGAATTTATTTACTATAGGGACAGACTGGAGGGAAGAACTTACAGTATTGGAATCTTTGACCCGAATGAGATGATACAGACAATCCTTTTATATAAGATTTCGGGCTCTAAGATAAAATATGAACTTCCTCCTAGGTTCTAAAGAATATCCCTCCCATTCAATCACTGGATCATTTGGAAAGTAAAAAGTAACTTTTTGGGTTCTACAGTCCAACGTGGCATAACACGAATGGAGCCAATCCATTCCCAAGATGGAATCAAAGTCAACCATGTCAAGTTATACAAGATCTTCCATAGTATCATGATTATAGACTGACATAACACAATTTCTATACACCATTCTAGCCATAATAAAATTGCCAATAAGAGTGGAAATAGAGAAAGGTTTAAGAATATTTTTAGGTTCGAACCCAAAAATAAGGGCTACATAATACAAGGTAGACCTGGGATCAAGTAGCACATACATATCGCGGGTGAAAATTTGTAACATACCCGTGACCACATTTGGGGAAGCCTTTGCATCCTGGCAATTTGATAGAGCATACAACCGATTGTGACCACCCTTGGTAGTTGAAGTAGTACACTTGGGTGGTGGTGGGGACAAGGAATTAGCTTGAGACTTAGCACCCCCAACATTATCTTTAATTGCAGACAATATCTTTGAATATGGCCTGGCTAACCACAAGCATAGCACACCATTATGCCAAACTGACATCTTCCTAGATGGTTCTTCCCACATGAGGTACGCAGAGGTATTGCCTGAATGGACGGTCCACACTTCTTTGCGAATTAGTACCCTATACTCACGATCCATTATTAGGCTGAAAGTTCTGAAATCATCGATCAACTAGAGGTCTGAGCACTGGCTGAAGACTGAGCATTACTCTAGAACTTTTTCTTTAACCACTTGTTGCCCAAATTATTACCAACATGGTGATATCTTATTCTATTCTGTAGGTTTAGCTCTCTTAGATTGCCTCTTCTTTTTCCTTACCTCAGCTAGCATTTTCTTCTACTCTTCAACCTGCTGTATATGAATGGACAACCTGAAGAAATCCATATCACTATTCAGAATTGCTCTTTTGCATTCCAACACCAGATCATCCAAAGAGACCATATGCAAACTTCCTCATGTGAGCTCTCATATTACCCGCTAATTCTAGAGCATACCTGGAAAGCTGGGTAAACTTCAACGTATACTCCTTAACACTCATTTTTCCTTGCTTCAAATTCATAAATTCTTCAGCTTTTGACTCCCTCAATTCCTGGGAAAAAAATGGTCTAGGAAAGCTTCCACAAACTCACCCCACATAGAAGGCTCAACATCACTACCCTTTGAATCCTGCCATTCATTTTACCACTAATTGGCCATATCCTTCAACTGATAGGTTCCTAATTCGACCCCTTTAACTTTTCGTATGCATAACTCTGAAAATCATCTCCAGTTCATCAATGAACCCTTGGGCAGCCTCATCAAACTTTGTGCCAGTGAACAGAGGTGGGTTCAGTCTCATAAATTGACCAACCCATGTAACCTCAGATGAACCAAAAATAGAATACACATCTTCAGACCGACGGGTCTGAGAGGCCACCAGCTGCGAAATCATGTGGATGGACTATCGGAACTCAGTATTCAAAACTTCCCTCTGAGGTAGCTGGGGACAGTTAACATCAGTTCGTGGATCCTGAGGTGGACTGGTCAAAACTTGAGGAACTCTCGAAATAGCCATA
Organism: Capsicum pubescens; assembly: GCA_030864215.1. Lineage (NCBI taxonomy): Eukaryota > Viridiplantae > Streptophyta > Magnoliopsida > Solanales > Solanaceae > Capsicum > Capsicum pubescens. Next base: position 82,817,421 of record CM061544.1, on the reverse strand, counting down.
AACTTTAGGGTACGAACTCTATTATGGGTCCACATCCCATGAGTAGGACAGACATCCTCAGTTTGGGTGTTTTGTTCGTTGGTTCTACGAGGAGGCATGATTAATTTTTGAAATATATAGAATCATAGGTTAGAGGACATTCAGACTCTATAGAACAAACTAAATCATGAAAGAAAGAGAGACATTCCTAAATGCCTAGTAGCTTCCTCCTTATATGTGTAGCGCACTACACACCCATAAAAATGACTCTACCCAATGCAATTTTGCAGATACCCTGGGACCATGAACTGTGCTTTGATACCAAGTTTGTCATAACCCGAGCTGAGGCTCTAGCCATGATGAGAATCCCAAATAATAAAGGCCTGGTCTCCTATCTTTATCTGGCAACCATGCATAATGATCATACCATATCAAGATATGCAAAAAAATTATCATAAAGAAACATGGTCAATCTCATAAGTAAATTGAACAATTCAAAAAGAAGTGCTTAACATTAAAAATACATGATACCAGTCTGCCAAATCTCTAATAACATAAAAACCATCAATTGTCTAAAGTTGGGACAAGGCCCCCAGTTGGACCATGAAACAAAAATAAAGTAGCAAATGTCCAACAACTAAAGCCTTTTAAAAGAAGAAAGGCTCACCAACTGCGAACTCCAGATAGACAATCTACTGCTTAGTGGGACCCCAAGACTCTGCCTCAGATACTGAAATATAGAGGGTCAATACAGATGTACTGGTATGTAGAGAAATCCAAAATAATGTACTTTTATACAACATAAGTAAGAGCAGTTTATAAAATATTTTACATACAATATATGAAAACACATAGGCATACTTAAAAGACTTTGAAACATTTCTTGAAAACATGAATCACTCTTTATCTTACTTATGAGCTAGATGGTACACCCTATAAGTCTAGTACCCACGAGCTATATGGGTCTGAGATTAACTCGTTGGACAAGACCCCACATCCAAGTTTTTCACAAAGATAGGGGTCCTACATACTAGTATAGTATACCAGTATCTCAAGGATAAGTATATATAGGTCTTAGAAATTATATCACCCGAATAAAAAAAACTCAGTTTCCAGCAATGAGCTCTTACACTCAAATGCTTTCTTTGGGTAAAAATATAACTCTCATTAAGACTATTTTTAAAATTTTAAATCATGCATCTTTCTAAAAAGTGGTTTAATGTCTGACAACATTCTGTAGTAAGGTCTAGTCTGAGTCTATCATGGCATTTGTCTGATTTGGTATGGTCATACCAGGACTTGCAAGTTGTATAAGCCATACAATATTGTGTTACAATTTTTTATTCCCAAAATGTGTTATTTGGACCACGTAAATCATTTTAACAGTATATGAGAACTTGTAATTTAAAATACATGACAACTTATGCAAAGATTCTCATCTTTCGATTCTTAAACATGGGGTGCTCACTTACTCTGTAGTGAACCAATGCAATTCTTTCAATGACCATAGTTACATTTATCAACAAGTAAAACACACTCTCTTCAATTCACAATCAATCTCAAATCATTTAACAATAGCCAAGAAACATTTATACCATGCTTCAAAAGGTGAAATTTGTCAATTCGTAACATGTGAAAATCAAAAGGGTCATAACTAGAGAGTAAGTACCAATATTCATACTCTCAATTAAAATTTCAAACTCCAAATGCATATATATATAAATATATATATATATATATATATATATATATATATGAATGAAAATCAAATTTAGGGAAAGGCCTCAAGAACAAGACATTATCATCAAAAGGGTTCACAATGCATATTTGTTATTGTATTTCAAGACCTTTCATGAACACATGATCTTTCAACATTCAAAACATTATTTAAGATGATTTCACCATGCCCATGTAGTTTAGAAAAATCCCACGTACCTTAGATTACTTAGTTCAAAGAATGAAATCCAATTCTTAACTCGTTTCTTGGGAATCTTGAACTTAAAGGTTGATTTTTGATCTTTGTGAGAGGATTTAGAGTTTTTTAAAGGAATTTGAGTAACTTTTGGCTTACTATGCCCCAATCATGACTAAATTTTTTGTTATGGCTAAGTTATGATTAGGGAAAAAGATTGAAATACCCTTTTGGACTTGAGAAAAAATATTAAACTGAACTGGATAATCGATGCATTAAGCAACGTGCTATGTCAGTCCTACCGACATGATTCCTGGCGCAACGTAACAATATTGCATTGGGCTTCTGTTTTGCTTATCCAAACATGTCTCAAACATCATCTGAAAAATCCAAAACTTCCTCGAGACACCCTCTTTACACCCCTAAACATGAATTATCTCAAAAATCTACATCTTGGGGTTGGGAAGATTGATTTAAAAATCATTAAAGGTTAGGAGTTTAAAATATGACTAAGTCCTTTTTAACACTTAGAAAAATTTCAGGTTGTTAGCTCTTTAAGCATGCTAATAAGGGTGGTACTAAGTCGAGGATGCTATGCGGTGTTACATAGATATACTAAGTTAGGAGAGTTGTGGCTAGTGCATATACTGTTTGTGACTGTACCTATGCTTGAGGATTGTTTTGTTTGAGGTGTTGTATTTTCTTTAGAGGGTGGTTCCTATCTTGATTCAACATACTACTTATGGGCTTCAGAGTTGAGATGCACATGTAACTTCTATTGTTTCGTCTACTATTGATGAGATATTGTTGAGGTTTTCTCTATATCCAGTAACCTTACCTCTCATGTCCATTAAAGAATAAATTAGATATATAGAGTTCATGATGATAGACCTTCTTGGGTTCGATGAATATCCTAGGTTTGATACTTAAATGTTCTAGTTTGGTTTCTCCAAGAGGTTTCACAGGTTAGGCCTAGTGGATTCTAGTAGAGTAGACTTCACTTTCTTTCAATGCGTTAGGCTAGATAGACAGTGGTAGAGGGCCTTTGTAGAGAGTATACCAATTTGATCACCTCTTTTTTTTATGGGATCAGTTTTCTCGAGAGATTTTAGAGGATTTTATATGGAGACATGAGAGGCTTACATGATAGATACCCCAAAATTAGATGAAGATAGTGATGTGAATAGTGGAGGATAGGGTCCTCATGGTTATGCAAAAATAAAGTTAGAACATGGTAGTCATTTAGATTTTTCAAGTCTAGTTCAGAAGACTTCAACGTCCTTGGGTTTCTTATTACACAAGTATCTTAGGCCCTATAGGAATGATTGACCCCTACTTAGATAGAATGGTTCTTCATCAATTGTTGTGAGAGATGACAACTCATAGTATCGGGTTCCACAAGGTGGACTAGTGTTAGGAGTTTTTGATACAGTAGTCACATATAATTTTGCTCTTTCTTTGATCTATATTGGTAGTATTTGACTATGGTCATTCCTTCTGCTTGGTGTTTATTATTTTTTTGTGACATTATACTTTGAGATGATTCATAAGTTGGATGGTCTTGTTGATATTATTGCCTTATAGGTTGTTCCTTAGTGGTGGATCGGGTGGGTAGATCATATGTTGTGACTAACTTAGAGTGCATAGCTGGATTAGTTTTGATTTATTGATTTTTATAGATTTTGGTATATTTAGGTATGATCTCTTTGAAGGTGATATGTTGTGGACTAGTGGTGGATTGATTATGGGTTATGGAATATTTAGAATATCAAATTTAATCAAGAGGTTTTTTAGAGAGTTGTAGGTCAGTTGGGATCAAGAAAGTTATTCAATTATTGTGATAGCGAGTCATGAGTAAAGAAATTTAAAACTAGAAGGTCTGTTTAGAATTGTTTTCAAGTGTTAATGATAGTGTGTGCGCATGAATTAGTTATTTTAGAAAGTAACTTCAATGTATATATGATTTGGGTTAATGCGTGTTGACTATAGTAAATTTGTGGGATAACTAGTGGCACTTACTAGATTGGTCAAGTAGACCATATAATGGGTCGGACTTGATACAACCAACTTGGAAGAATTGTAATTGAAGGATTCTAGTTGGATATAAGGAAATTTCAGCCGTTCATGCCTTGCATATTGTAGCTTTCTTAGTGATTCACCTTAGCTTGCATGATGGGATTCGATGGTATTGAGACACTCGTCATTTTAGATTTGAAGGATTTCAGCTTCTATGGGATTCTTGCTTTGTTTTGAAAAGAGTTCCAAATGAAAAGAAACTTACTTGTAGCAAATGTTACTTCTATATCTAAGTGGCCTAATGAAATATTTTTGCTCATGAGTTTTGATTTTGAGTATTTGTTACTATTCCAATGTTCTTGCATTGAATAAATACCAAATGAAAAAATAAGTTATGTAAAGGACAAGGAACTTATACGTAAGGAGTTTTGATGTATTCAAAGTTTAGATATAGGTTCGAGTTGGAAATTGTAATTCCTAATAGTGTGGTTCATTATATTATGCAAAGTCTAACTATGAGTTTTCTAAGTTAGATTTGCAATTTTAGCATCTGTTAGTGAGATATAGTGATTGTTACATTTCTTCTATGGGTTTAAATTCACTGTTATGATGGGTTTCTTAGGTATGTGTGGTCAGAGAGACTCTTCAGTGTACAAATTATTAAGGACGTAAGTTTGTTGATGTCTCTTAGATATTGAGGGCTACACGAGGATATTTTGAAGAGTTGGTTGATTATTCAATATTATTTAGATATTCCATGTCTATGGTAGATAATTTATGGTGTTTCTTGATTTCCTTAAAGGGTTGAGCATACTGTACGATTAGGAATTAGTGATCAATGTTTGCTAAGTGTGGATTATATAGGTTTTACGTGCATTTGATATTGATTTCTTGGCTCAACTTCTTTAGGATGGAATATAGTGTTATCTGAGTTGATAGTTATTGCGTTGTCCTTGAATAGGTTGATTTAGTATTTTGGTGGGTAGTTATGTGGTTTTATGGATTCCTTGGTATTGTGTGTTCGAGGATGATTTTTAATTTTGTGGTTGTAATTCATGTCCTGTGGTGTCTTGTTTAGGTTATTGTAATTAGGTGTAGTTAGAACTTCTATTGTGTTTGACTTAGTTTTTAGGTATAAAGTAATTTTTTAATGAAAGGTCTTGACCTCATTGAGAAATTTGACCTTAGATGCCAGTGTCGTGACATGGTAAGTCAGTATGTGATAGAATTGTGGTTGGAAGGTAAGGTAAGGAGTTTTATACTTCTGTCTCCTCATGGGAAAGCTTTTTGATGTATCTCGAAGATATTTTCTATCCTTTACCTGTTTTGGCTTTTTATTTCTTGTACATTTGAGGACAAACATGAATTTTACTGGTGTATATTATAACAACTCTTGTATTTAAATTCAAAATTTCTATATTTTGACAATTTTTCCTTTACCCGTAGTTGTTTTATATTGTTTATAACTTGTGGGAATGGTTGGCACGATCCCTAATATGTTTGAAAGTATTTTATACGAAATTATGATTTTTGAACTCCCTTAAAAGGGATTACTTTGACTTTGGTCCATATTTTGGGATTTGAGCCTCGGATGAGGATTCTGACAGTTCCATTAGATCAAAAACATTGATTTTGGGTTAGTAGCATAGTTAGTTCGGATCTGAGCCTTTATATTTTATTTTGACCCTCTATTTGAAAACTAGTGAAATTGCTAAAATGGAGTACCACGGGTAATAATTGAAGCGATCCTCTTTTGAAAATCCGATGTTGCCATAGATTCCAGTACGTCAAAATTAGTCTAGTAGCATTATTTATTTGTTTCTTTTAGGTCCCAAATGTTTTCCAAGGGTCCGTTCGGAGGATTTTAGAACTTGGAGTTATTGTTTTCTAGTGCATGCTACTTCCTCTCCGCATTCACAACATTAGGCTCTCATTCGCGATGCTCTAATGTTCCAAGTTTCACATTCGCAGCTAGATGCTTTGGTTTGCAAAGGGTCGAGTTGTTACTCTTCATATTCATGGATAGAGGCTCGCATTCATGGTCCGAGTCGGGTAGTCTCGTATTTGAAGGATTTGGGCCTGTGTTTCCAAAGGAAAACGACCCCCAGATAGATTTAATACCAATTTCAGCCCCAAAATCTCATTTCTCCATTTTTGGACTTCTAGTGCTCAGATTAAGGTGATTTCAGAGGGGCTTTTGAAATTCCTCCCTAGGTTAAGTTTCTATATCATTATTCCATCATTTTCATTGATTTCATCCTCAAAACAACTTTAAATCCTTATTATAAATGTGATTTTGGGGGTCATTACTCGGTAAAGTGTTTCTTCTATTTGAGGTTCGATTTCTACTTATTTTCGATGTTTTTTAAGCTAAGAACTCCTCTTGATATAGGAAACATTAGTCCTAAATAAAATTTTAATTTTACCCATGTATTTTTGGAAATGATTTTTGAAGTGGATTTTGGATCCAGAATAAATATAGTCAATATCGGTACTATTGGAATCCTTTTGACTTGTAAATGTCATATTTTATTGGATTGGTCATGTTTGGAGTTAATTTGAGGGATTTGATCTTTTGGTTGATGCTTTGGATTGTGTTTTGGCTGCAGATCATCTTTAAATGCATGTTCAAATGTACCATGACTTTTTCCAAAGTGTTTATGTGTTGTATGCTTATTTGTTTATATTTTGTGATTAATTTAGGATTTGTTGTCCCATTTAGGTGAAATGACAAGCACCTTAGCGAGTAACAGAGTCTTTCATAGAAATATAGTTAGGTGAATGCCTATACTAGTTAGTCTTGTTACTTGTAAATATCCCTAGAAATGATAGTAGATAGATAACTTGGTGTTCTTGAGCAATTGATAGGGATTAACTATATTTTGAGTTTGTATCAGACTTAGTGATTTTCTAGAGTATAATTATGTGTTCTTACATTCTACAGAATAGTTGAAGCTTAGTGAACACATTAGAGTGTTAAAGGGCTTGTAATTGGTTAGAATGATTACGGGGTCTAATATCTCTTATTATAGCATGTTGTTAACTAGAATAGTTTCCTTGAATAATGTGGCTGAACGGTGTGGTCTATGAGAGAGATGGACCTATTGTAAGGAACAAATGCTAGGTTTGGGTAGTTTTGCAATATCTTATTTCTTTGATTGTTTATCTTTTTCAGGTTTCCATATTGGCCTTATATGCACATTATTACTAATTCGAGAGTATATATGGAGGTGATGCCCAAGTGTAAGATTGAGTTTACATTGTTGGCTATGATTGTGCATTTAATTACCATATTTATCATTGTGTTTCCTAGTAAGGGATTGACTCGTTATCATAGGACATGATTGTGTATTAAGTTATGATACCTAATACTGTGCATTAAATTGCCATATCATATTGATGATACTCAATTGATGGACTTTAAATGACATTATTGACGTCATGTATGACTTTTTATACCAGTGGTTCCCTTTAATGACTTCCATCATGGAATATTATCATAAAAAGTTGATCCTGAGCTTACTTATACTTGTAATGAATTGATTTATATCTTCATATTATTTTTCTTGTTAGCATATTACCTTATATTATTCATACATGTTCATGAGATTGATACCAGTGAGATCTTGCCCTTCCAAATGAAAATTATATTTTTATAAAATCCTTGGTGAAGGTCACACGTCGGCAAGGTTGATTTAGATAATTTTATGAAATATTACGGTATCCTTGATCCATGAACATTAGTCGGGAAGGTGTATGCAATATTTGGGAAACCTTGATCCATAAACACTAGTCGAGGAGGAGGAGTTAAGATGAAAAGTATATGGGTTGTGGACCCCCTATGGGTCCTACATTAGGACTAGTAAGGTTCGATAGGTGTATATAGAAAGTTCTGCGATAACTTTAAACTATTCATCATCATCCCATCATCATCATTACATTCCATTCCATTGCATTGCATTCCATGGTATGTTTGATATTGTGTTAGTACTTTACCTTGGAAAGAATTATTGTGATAGGACCTTATTTGTGATATTGTACTCGAGCATCCATTTTACTTTATTATATCATCCTTTATATCATATTGTATTGACTTGGAGGTTGATATATTATGAGGCTTGGGGTATGGCTATGCCTTAGTTTGAGATACTATTGTATCACACCTTTTCGTAGTATGCTAAACACTTGTATGTTCACTTCCTTACTTTATCCCACACTATTGGTTGATTGTAATTGATTAAACCCAATGTATTGTAATAGCGAATCTTCTTCTTAAATGATTTCCCTTTATCGTGTATCATGAAATGTCTACCATTGACTCACCTAGACTAAAGTTACTACCATGTATAGGATTATTTTGTGCCTTTTATGTTGGGTTACCTTGATGGGAAGAAATGATGTACTTTCTAGCTATAAAATTGTTTGGAAAACCTTGGGTAGTTGGGGTGGTGCTTCTCACCATTGCTTTTGACTTGGGTCGGTTATCAATGATGCTTGTTGAGTACATATGGTTTCGTATTTACCCTGTTTTTTTTTCTTCGTATTTTTGTGACCCCATGCAGGTATTGGTTTAACCACTAGACCGTAGATCATGTTTCTTTTTGTATTAACATTGCAAAGATTGAGGTAGTGGCTGACGGGCTTCAGGACTTACATAGATCTCTCCACTTTATCTTATGCTTTCTTTGTATATAAGATACTTTAGGCTTTTGTTATTATTCTTTACTAGAGGTTTGTACTAATGACAACCAGATTTAGGATGTATCCTTAGTGATGTATCTCGTATATATATAAAAGGGCAACCTGGTGTACTAAAGCTCTCCCTATGTGCAGGGTCCGGAGAAGGGCCCCACAGTATATTATACACAGCCTTACCTTGCATTTTTTGCTAGAGGCTGTTTCCAAGGCTTGAACTCGTGACCTTCTGGTCATATGAAAGCAACTTTATCAGTTACTCCAAAGCTCCACTTCATATATATATATATATATATATATATATATATATATATATATATTTGGAATCTTCTGTATGTTCTGCTTCCACTTTTGATACCCTTTATTTCTTGTTCTTTGGATTAAGTTAGCCTTACTTGTCCAAATGGGCCATCACACGCCTATTTTGGATAGTGATAAATTTTAACTTGCAAAATCCTTTGAACCATAGCACATACTGGAACTTAATATGTTTACAAAACTTAGTTATATATTTAATTTTTTTAATCTCTTATGGTGCATTTCTGTTATAAAAATCCCAATTTGTCTGACATGATTGATTTTTGTAATTTTCACGGCTTTTATAGTTAATTAAGAGGACACATGACTTTTATCACTTGTCATATAGTAAATAAAATTGATCATGTAAACAGGGAAGTTCTATGATATGGAAAAATTGATTATGCCTTCACATATATTTCAGCACTTCAACATTTGCACAAGCTGCAAAACTGAGGATGTTATCTACAACCAAGGAGAAGGAACTTGCCCAAAGAAGAAGGAATTTTTCTCTATCGACCAAGTGATTTATTGATATTTAAATTTGATTCTTCTGTCATATTGTAGGAACCTTTTTGAACAACAATTTTTCTAAATACTTAGTAAATATGTATTATAAGAAAAGATAAAGATATATAAGACCTTTATATGTTTTCCATACATGTAATATTTCTTCATAATAACAATAATAATAGATTGTTCCTAGATCTGAGGTAAGATCTTCCTTGATTTTCTATATATAGCTATGTAAAATTCGAATAGCCACAATTTTGGGCTAGTTTCTTGTTGTGTAACTCCTTGTTTCTCCTTAATGAGTTTTACTTGTGTTTCTATGTTCATAAATTTAAGGAAATTGTGGTGACCCTTTTTTCTGATGCATGCAAATGTCGCAGATATGTATGCCATTGCAACGATGTTTAAATCATAGGTGAATTAATTAGTAGAGCTTGTGTATCCACCAGTGCATTTTGTCATTTCTAGGTGTAGAAGCTTCATTTTTCGGATGAGCCTTAAGATCTATTCTCTGACGCATTGTCTCTATTGATTATCCAAATTCGAGGTGAGTGCTTTCTTTTGTCTTCTTTTATTGCTATTCACACCTCTATGAAATTTGCTTGTCTCCATTGCTATTGGTTAGACTTGCTCTATCTATTTTGTTAATCAGTGCGAGATAAATATATCTTAAGTTACAGTGTAAATCACTATGGCCTTGTGATAGAAAAGGAGTCGATTTGAATCTCATTGTGATAGTAACTGCTAGAATATGAGTGGGAATAGGAATAGTATACAAAATCCTACTTAGAAAAGGATTGTAATTTAGTGTCTATAAATAGGGTCTCTATGTAATAATATAGACAAAATAATTCAATAATATTTTTCTTCAATATTTCTCACATGGTATCGGAGCATCAATGAGAAAGTTCAGAAAAAGAAAATTCAGTAACCGTGCATAAATTTTTAGTGACGAATTTGTTTCATTATCTGTTTTGTGGGTCGTATTCTAAATACTACACCATCAAGAGGATCGAAAAGGTTAGGCAAAAACATCCCGACCAAAACCACCAGAATTATATAAGCCACGTGCTCCCACGCGCCTGACGAAATTTCAAAATTCCGGTGAGATCTGTGTCATGCGCCGGTGCGTGAGCTTTTCTATGGTCGAATTTTTGAGTTTTTCCTTTTCTGTTGGAGTCGCCCGATTATTCTTGTCCGACCAGTTTCTCTTTTCTCAATTCCAATCGCCAAAACCCTAATTTCGATGACTTTATTTTTTCCCCAGCCAGTTTCTAGTAGGATTCCCTTTCCATTGAGGTTGCCCCTTTATTCCAAGGCTATCCCTTGAGCTATTTCTTGACTTTGGCCAGTTTTTGGCAATTAAATCCAATTTTCCTGCGACTGACAAATTTTCTAGAGACGGAGCATTTTTTCTCTCAATTTAGTCCAATGATTGAATTTGAGTCCTTAATAAGGAGATTTGAAAATCAACCATCACAGTCCATGAAGAATCGATGAGGGGCAGGTCGATTTGGAAGATCTCGACCTAGGTGTAGTTATTGCAAAAGGTTTGAACATACTCGTGGTATATGCCATTCTCAACCTAAGTGTAGTTATTGTAATAGGCTTGGACATACTCGAGGAATATATTATTCTTTGAATAGTTGACCACCTAAAAATGCTCATGTTGCTCAATATAACACCACAGGTGGTGATCAATGGCTGTATTTATCTGACAAGAAATATAATGAGTATCTTCAGTATCGAGCAAGTAAGCATCTCTACCAATAGCCTCAACTACACAATCTCCTACCTTTGGATCACAGGTCGTGAACTCAGGTGCTTCTGACCATATTTCTGGTGACAAAAAACTCCTGTCTGATATTATTTATTCATAACATCTTCCTGCTATTACTTTAGCTAATAGAATCTGACAAAACCAGAACGACTTGGACAAACCAAACTCCTATGTTCTGTCACTCTAGACTTTGTTCTTTATGTCCCTGGTTGCCCTTTTAATCTTACATCTATTTGTCATCTGACACGTACCCTTTATTGTAGTATAACTTTTTTTGATGATTCTTTTCTAATGCAGGACCACAAAATGGGACAGATGATTGGCATAGGATATGAATCACAAGGCCTTGCCATTTTACCTCTTCAAATTCCTTCACAGCATGCTCCGTTACAGACCCTCTCAACCTTATTCACAAATGTTTAGGACATTCGAGTCTATCCAAGCTACTGAAGATGGTACCTAGTTTGTCTAGTTTATACAAATTAGATTATGAGCCGTGTCAACTTGGGAAACACACACGTGCTATATTTTAATCTAGTATTGAGATCGTTCAGAGTCTATTTCTTCATTAGTTCATTCTAATATTTGGATTCCTAGTAGAGTCAGTTTACCTTTAGGATTTCCTTATTTGTTAGTTTCATTGATGATTTTTCAAGATGTACTTGCATTTTCTTGATGAAAGATTATTTTGAGTTATTTTCTATGTTCAAAAGTTTTTATGCTGAAATACAAAATCAATTTGGTGTTTCTATTTGTACTTTTCATAGTGATAATACCTTATAATACACATCCTCTCAGTTTTAGGAGTTTATGACTCATCAAGGAATCATTCACACGACATCTTGTCCATACACCCCTCAGCAAAATGGTGTAGCAGAAAGGAAAAATAGGTATATCATTGAGGCTGCTCACACTCTTCTTATTGAATCGTATTTTCTGTTGTGTTTTTGGGGTGATGCAGTACTCACATCTTGCTATCTCATTAATAAAATTCCATCATCTGCGATTCAAAATTAGGTTCCCCATTCCATACTATTCCTCAGTCACATATCTACACTATCCCCTCTCGTGTTTTTGGGAGCACATGCTTTGTTCATAACTTAGTCCTAGGAAAAGATAAATTAGCCCCTCATGCTCTCAAATGTGTCTTCCTTGGTTACTCTCAAGTTCAAAAAGGGCATCGACGCTATTCACCTGATCTAGCTACTACCTTATGTTTGTCGATGTCACATTCCTTGTATCTTAATCTTACTATACATCTTTCGATCATTTTGATATATCTGAGGTCTTTCCCATAACTCTAGTCTTACCACACCAACCTTTGTGAAATATACGATTACTTCTACATCTCTAGCTGTAGTGCTACCACTTTTGACTTATCACTATCATCCACGCCCAACATTAGTCCCAAATGATTCATGTCATGCACCTGAAGCTTTCTCTATTATGGACCTTCCTCCTCCTATACAAATAATTGCACTTTAAAAAGGTATTAGATCCACTGGTAATGCTAACTCACATTATTCTTTCTTTAGTTATCATCATCTATCATCACCCATTATGCTTTAGTATTATCTTTGTCCTAAATTTCCATCCCTAACACCACAGGTAAAGCACTTTCCTATTTAAGAAAGATACATTCTTTGATTGATGAGATGTCTGCTTTATATACGAGTGGTACTTGGGAGCTTGTTTCCCTTTCTATAGGTAAATCTACTATTGGTTGTCATTGGGTTTATTCAGTCAATGTTGGTCTAAATGGTCAGGTTGATCAGATGAAGGATCTCCTTGTTCCCAAAGGATATACATAGATATTTGGGCTTGATTATAGTGACACTTTCTCCCCTGTGGCTAAAATAGCATCTATCTATATTTTTCTTTCTATGGCTATTGTTCATCATTGTTAAACATTAAGAATGCTTTTCTTCATGGTGGTCTTAAGGAAAAAGTCTATATGGAGAAACCACCTGGTTTTGTTGCTCAGGAGGAGTCTAGTAGCATTGTTTGTCGATTGCGCAAATCACTTTATGGTTTGAAATAGTCCCCTCGATCTTGGTTTGGGAAGTTTGGCATAGTGATTTAGGAGTTTGGTATTATTCATAGTGGAGCTGATCATTCAGTGTTTTATCGCCATTTTGAGCAAAATCTATGTATTTATTTTGTGGTTTATGTTGACGATATTGTTATCACCGATAATGATCAAGAGGTTATTACTAACTTAAAGCAATATCTCTTTCAGTATTTCCAGACTAAAGACCTTGACAAACTAAAATAATTTCTAGGTATTGAGGTTTCTCAGTCTAGATCGGGTATTATTACTTCTCAACGCATGTATGCCTTAGATATTCTTGAGAAAGTAGGAATGATGGGATATCGACCCATTGACACTTCTATGTATCCAAATACTAAAATTCTGCTAGGACAGGAGGAGCCAGTCAGTGATCCTGGAAGATATAGGTAGTTGGTTGGAGAGTTAAATTATCTCATAGTAACTAGACTTGACATCTCTTTTTTCTTGTGAGTATTGTAAGTCAGTTTATGACTTCCCCCTTTAATAGTCATTGGGATGTTGTGGTTTGTATTTTTTTGTATATAAAGCCATCTCCAGGTAAAGGAATACTCTTCGATGATCGAGACCATGAGCATATCATTGGATATACAGATGCTGATTGGGAAGGATCACCCTCTGATAAACGGTCTACATCCATATATTGTGTTTTAGTAGGATGTAATTTGGTGTCCTGGAAGAGTAAGAAACAGAGTGTGGTTGCTCGATATAGTGCTGAAGAAGAATATCGAGCAATGGCTACAACAACTTGTGTGCTAGTTTAGATCAAACAATTGCTGAGAGAACTAAAATTTTGGAGAAACCTATAAGATGGAACTTGTATGTGATAACAAGTAACCATTCATATTGCATCTAATTCGGTGTTCCATGAGAGAACTAAGCATATAGAGATTGATTGTCACTTTGTCCAACAAAAGATACTCTCAAGAGATATTGTTACAAAATTTGTGAAGTCAAGTAATCAACTTGCTGATATTTTCACCTAGTCCCTCACCAGTCCTCGTATTAATTATATTTGTAACAAGCTAGGTACATATGACTTGTATGCACCATCTTAAGGGGGAGTGTTAGAATTTGAGTAGGAATAGGAATAGTATACAAAATTCTACTTAGAAAAGGATTGTAATGTAGTGTCTATAAATAGGGCCTTAATGTAATAATATAGACACAACAATTCAATAATATTTTCCTTAAATATTTCTGACAGTAACATCTGAAAAATTTGTCATTCAATGGACCTTGATATCATTATAACTTGTCGCTCTATAGACATATGCATCGATTGTTATGATTTTGATCCCTATTCACTGGACTGCTTATTTTGGTTTTGATTTTCATAGCTCTATTATCTTCTATATTTGGACCTAACATTTTCACAGGAAGGCCAATTACAAATATATTACACAAACTTTTTCTGAAATTATTCTCCATTTCTTTTGAACTCTTATTCAAAAATGTAAACTTTTTTAATGAGACTGATCCTAGATTTTTTTAATGACCCATCTATTTATGGAGAAGTTAAGCATGACTCGAACCTGTGTATTCATCAAAAACTACAAAAAATAAGGATTACACTTAGGAGGACTGAAGCCATAGACAATAATATCCTTTTCAAGATGAGTGTTGGTATAAGATATCATATGATGCAAAGTTGTACAAAAATATCTTTGCTCGACTAAAATAATAGTTGGCTGAATCTGATAAAGTAAACTACCCAATATTAGTAGCTATGTACATGATCCCAAATTATTAACTATTTATCATAATAAAGCATTTGTCATGACCTAAAAATAGTCACGTGTGGCACCTGTGTACCCTGTAGTACAAATAAGTGTAAAGCAACGCCCCGAGAGTACACCTTGGATTCCACACGGTGCTTACAGTCACAAGTAACCACAAACTAACCCATGAGCCGATACCTGCTGTGAGCATTGAACGAAACTGCTAATAAAAGATACTCATATGCGGAATAACTGAATATTCCATAAGGTTTTATAATACTAAGACATTACTAAACTCTTAAATCTGAAACAACTGTCCGAAAGTAATACGTAGAGACTGAGAATCAACTGAAAACTAGAAAACTATCTGAAACTATCTGAAAGCCTCTAACTGAATAACTATGGAGTTGATGGGACATGTCCCCAACTAACTTCGACTGACTACTAGAATGAATTACTAAAATAAACATAACCGACCCTCGAAATATTAGGACTCACCACTACTGCTGTTGCTGATGTGCTAGAATGTCTAAGTGCGGTTGGGAATCTGAGTGTTCGATCCTATGATATGATATATCATAGTGAAAGAAATGAGTATGTGGTTAGTACTTTGAATGTACTGGTATGTTAGATGAGGTTAGGCTGATATGCATGGGTTTATGTGTATGAATAACAACTGACTGAATAAATAACATGAAATAACTGGATATGAATGCGTGAATGCTGTAAAATCTGAGAATGTATGGCCAAGCTTATAACATGATTCTGAAATAGTTTGTAATCTGAAATACTGAAATCTGATAACTGAATAACTCATAAACTGTATGCTATGGTCAAGCAAAACTGAATTAAGTTCTATAATGAATACTGAAACTGAAACTGTGGGAGGTATTATCTAACCGACATGCCCCAAACTAAACTGATCAGGGTTTAACCTATGAGCCCAGTTGGTAGGGTGCTAGTACCGTGACATGGGTACTAACAATGGTTGTAGAGTCAGTCCTAATCTGGCGGGTAAGATCAGTCCAAACTGGTTGGGTGATCCCTCAGAGTGTCAATCCTAAGCTAGCAGGTGAAATCTCATAACCAATGCTGGCTACGTAGTTATAAAACATAGAGATTTCTTCTAAGGATCCAGTCCTAAATGACGAGTGAGCCCCCATCCCTAGGTTCACTCGGTGCTGAATCCTACTCCCAACTGAACTGACATTGATTAAAGGACAGAACTAAGCTTAAGTGGGCTAACAACTGAGCATGATACTAACTAACTGATAAGGCTCATGGCTTATCTAAGATCATCCTAAAAATACTGAATTTCTATAAACAGCTAAGTAACGGGTGTTCATAACCCTCCAGGACTCGATAGTAATAACAATAGGGACAATAGGGACACATGGAAGCTTTGAAGCCATGAAAGGGAACCATTGTTCACAATTATTCACTTAAGCATATCATCAAACACATGGGGGACAAGACTTTATCATGGGGATACTTTAAACATGATGAGATAGCACGATCACATGACTAAATCATAAACTAAGGGTTTTATTCTGAATTTGTGCATACATGATGTAATACCCCATACTTCTACTTAGCTTTAAATTATTTCAAAAATGTTAAAAACTTACTTTGAAAGATGAATCCATTTTTGTACACGTTGAATTCGAAAGATTTTCATATTTTGTTGAGTAGAAAATTGAATTATCTTTCCAATGATACTAATTTAATCCAATCCGGTATCGGGGTAGAAAGTTATGGCTAAAATATAGAAAGCAGTCAAAACTGCCCAGGTGCGATGGTGAGAGCCGACGAACCGTCGGGCTAGAGGCGGACTATCGCCCAAGTTGTTGTAGAGGAGGCAGTGAGACCATCCTCTACCTAAAGGCGACGGATCAGGCCAATGGACCATTGAGCTAGCGATGGATCATCGCTCGAGCCGTCGCAGCAGAGACAGTGAACCCCTATTCTGCCCAAGTGTGATGGTTTAGACCGATGGACCGTCGACCCAGCGACGGATTGTCACACCCACCATCGCATAGTTTGTTCAGTTATTTTAAAGTTATTTTTAAAAGGGTATTTGGGTCTTTTCCACCCATTTTAACCCCTAATTATATCAGACTAAGGCTCATAAGTTCATTATCCATCTACAACATCAAATTAGGGTTTTCTCTCAAAGATAATCCCCAAGAGCAAGATCCAAATTATTCTTCAAGAAACTAAGAGGTTCTAAGTTCTTCAAGAAACTCACAACCCAGGTATGTCATGTATTGATTCATAGGTCCCTTTCACCCATGAAGCTTAAGAATCTCTTTTCAAAATCCAAGATTTGTGTATTAATGAATGTTCATGATTTAAATTGAATTAAAATTAATGTTCATGATGTTGTGGGGTTTTGACTCATGTTTTAAATTACATATTCCAATGATTGACCCTAGTATATGAAGATTTGCATAATAATCATGATACACCCCCTTAAATTTACACGTTGGTTGATGTATCCATGATTATTAGATGTGTTGATGATTGTATAACCAAAGCATGCTCCTCATGTGTTTGATTAAATGCCTATGTGAAGGAAAAGTTCCATACTAGTATGATAATATGAAATCCCTAATCATGTACAAGTTTATGCATGCCAAATGTTTGATGAAATATCTTAGTCAGTGAATTATGGATACATGTGTAACCCTTGTGGTCCTTTAGAACTTCTACTTCATGAAATCTCCAACTTATTGTATTATGGATTGTGATGTTGGTCATGTATTCAAGAAAGTCATGCTTTGTCAGTTTTGTGCTATCGAGTCCTGGGGGTACTTGTACCCAACAATTAGCTGTGTTCCTAGAGCCAGTGCCATGTTTTCAAGATACTCTCAGTCGAGCCATGTTCATAGAAATTCAGTCAGTCATGTGACTCAGAAAAACTCAGTAAACTCAGTAATCTCAGAAATTCAGTAATCTTAGTAATATTTTGTCTGCCAACGGAACTCAGTTAATTCAGTACAGTTCAGTTCAGTAATCCATGTTCAGTGTCTATTCATATGGGAGATGGATTTTGCACTTAGTGAACCCAAGGATGGGCACACACACTGTCAGATAAGGGCGTGATTCTTAGAAGTCATCCTTGCATTCCAGAACTATGTAGCCAACATAGGTTGAGAAATCAACACTGTTAGATGAGGTTTGATGAGGTAGATAAACACTGTCAGATGATGGTCCTACCATTTTCTTTTGGGGACACTATCAGATGAGGGTTACCTACTGCTTGTCCTTACCAATGGCGTGATATTGACATTTTTCCAATTGGGGTTACAGATTAAACTCCAACTTAGCTACATTGCTTTAATTGGGGCATGATTGTTAGATTTCTACTTCCTACCATTTCAGTTACAGAATTAGAACTGTAGGATACAGTCATTCAGTCTCAGCAATAGAACTTAGATAGTTCTACAGGATTCAGGACTGTTAGATACAATCAACTTAGAATAGTACAAAACTCAACTAGTTTCATCAGAACCTAGGCCGTCAAATACAGTCGCTCAGTATCAGTTGTTTCAGTAATACAGATATCAGTATCTCATGTTATCAGTACTCAGATTCAGTAATCATCTTATCATGAACTCAGTTATAGTTATTATGTAGTCATGCATGTATTCTCACGTTCATGTTATACTATCAGTTAGTGTAGTTCATGCATGTGAACCCTTTTGCATTCAACCTACCTCACATGTGTACCAGTATATTCAAACGTATTGATGGATTTACGCTATGGTGTTTTATACCATAGGTTCAAAAGCATGAGCTCCAGAGCATCAGTAGCATTCCAGTCTTAGCATTCAGAGTTAGCAGTGAGTCCTCATCCTTTGAGGACATGACCATTACTTTATTATCTCATTAATTAATTTATTTTAGTAGTTGGAGTTAGTTGAGAATATGTCCCAGCAACTCCTTATTCAGACAGTTTAGTTAGTTAGAGGCTTATCAGACTATTATGTTCAGATAATTTATTTTAGGTTTTATTTTGGTATTGTCATACCATACCATTCAGATATTATTTTATCAGCTTTGAACCTTATGTCCTTACAACCTTTATTTCTATATTTATACGATATATTATGCAGTGTTTAGGTACAAATATTAATCATGGGTTAGCTTGTGGTCTTTCGGGGTCATGAGTACCGTGTAGCATTCTGGGTACCAGATTTGGGGCGTTACAAAATTTGTATCAGAGCCTAAGGTTCAATAGAGTCCTAGGAAGTCTTAAAGCTGCATCTAGTAGAGTCTTGTACATGGGTGTGTTTCGCGCCACATTTACGTGCAGGAGGCTATAAGATGTTTTAGGATTTGTTTCCCTTCTTTCTGTATTCATGTCGTGCCAGTGAGCATAATACCAAGTCAATCTCTCATTATAATCCATTTATCCCCTTCTTCTACAGAACATGGCTTCTATCATAAGAAACGAGAATTAGCCAGCCCCTCAGCCCGAAGATCCTTTGGGCGAACATGTCTCTTGTGAAGAGTTCAGAGCTGCATTCATTACTCTTGCTCTGTCAGTTGCTTCTCATAATTAATGACCAACTATCATTACAGCCAACCCAGTGGCTAATTCAGCTGTAGGCAGGATTCAGTACTTCACCCGAATGAATCCTCCATCTTTTTTCGGGTCTAAGTCAGATGAGGACCCTCAAATTTTTTTTGATCAAGTTCAGAAGATTACGGATATCATGGGGGTTACTTCTAGTGAGAGTGCAGAGCTAGCTGCATATCAGTTGCAGGATGTTGCTCACACTTGGTACAAATAGAGAAAGTCAGAAAAGACAGATGATACAGGGCCTATTGAGTGGAAGGAGTTTGTCACCACATTCTTAGATAAGTTCTTTCCCCTAGAGCTGAGAGAAGATAAGGTGTTGGAATTTATCAACCTCAGGCAGGGAAACATAATGGTGAAAGAGTATTCTCTTAAGTTTACTCAATTAGCTAGATAAGCTCCTCATGTGGTTGCAGATAGCAGGGCTAAGATGAGTAAGTTTGTTTCTGGGGTGAATGATAGTGTGGTCAATGAGTGTAGGTCTGTGATGTTGAATAGTAACATGAACATATCCAGGCTTATGACTCAAGCTCAGCAGATAGAATAAAAGATTAAGATAAGGGGGAAGCAAAATAAAAGAGCAAGGACAGGTAGTGTTAACTTTGCTCAGCCCAAATCAGAAGGGGGAAACCGTTCTTAGTTTCATCCTAAGTCATTAGTTCCAGTACCTTCTTCATCCAGTGCTCCAGCTCCTAAGTTTAGGGATGGTAATAGAGATAGGGTGCCAGGCTCTAAGTCTCAGGGCAGTGTCAGCAATGCCCGAACTAATCCCCTTTGTTAGACTTGTGGTATGAACCTTAAGGGTTCTTGCAGAGCTGGTAGCGATGTCTACTTTGGATGTGGCAAGACAGGCCACAGAGTCGGGAATTGTCCCCAGTCAGGCTATCAGGGTTCGTATAACCGTTCCCCACCTCAGTTCGATTGCCTAAATTAGCAGGGTGCCACCTCCAGTGATCTTAGTGGGCAACGCCCAAATCAACTTTATGCTCTCTAGTCCCAGTAAGATCAGGAAAATTCACCTGATGTAGTTACTGGTACGTTACAGATCTTTCATGTGCATATTTATGCATTGCTAGATCCATGAGCTTCTTTGTCTTTTGTTACTCCCTATATAGCAGTTAATTTTGGAATCATTTCCAAAATTCTAGAAGAGACCTTTTTAGTCTCTACCCCAGTGGCTAAAACTATCATAGCTCGGCGGGTATGGAGGAACTGCCCGATCATGATATTTCAGAAAATCACTTCAGCAGACTTAGTCGAATTAGAGATGACTGATTTTGATGTCATTCTCAGCATGGATTGGCTTCATTCCTGCTATGCCATAGTCGACTGCAGAAACAGAATAGTCTAGTTCCAGTTTTTGAATGAACCTGTCCTAGAGTGGAGGGGTAGTACTTCATCTTTAAGAGGTCAGCTTGATTCCTACTTTCGGGCACGAAAAATAATATCTTAAAGATGTGTCTATCATCTTGTTTGAGTTAAGGATACTAGTTCTAAAACTCCCAATCTTGATTCACTCCCAATCGTAAATGAATATTAAGATATCTTTCCCAAAGATCTTCCAGGAATTCCTCTCGAAAGGGAAATAGACTTAAGCATTGATCTTCTTCCAGATACTCAGCCTTAATCTATTCCTCCATACCGAATGGCACCAGCAAAACTCAGAGAATTGAAAGAATAGTTGAAGGATCTCTTAGATAAGGGGTTCATCAGGCCCAGTGTTACCTCATGGGGTCCACTAGTCTTATTCGTGTGCAAGAAAGACGGTTCTCTCAAAATGTGCATTGATTACTGTCAGCTCAATAAAGTCACAGTCAAGAATAAGTATCCACTTCCCAGAATCGATAACTTGTTTAACCAACTTTAGGGTGCTAGTTATTTATCTAAGATAGAACTCAGATCAGGCTATCATTAGCTTAGAGTCAGAGAATGTGACATTTCAAAAATATCTTTCTGTACTTGGTATGGTCACTTCAAATTCCTAGTCATGTCCTTTGGTCTTACTAATGCCCCAGCAACTTTCATGGACTTGATGAACCAGGTGTTCAAGCAGTACTTGGACATGTTTTTCATAGTCTTCATAGATGATATTCTGGTCTATTCCCACAGTGATTGTGATCATGCAGACCATCTCAGAATCGTACTTCATACTCTCAAAGATCATCAGATGTTCGCTAAATTTAGTAAGTGCGAATACTGGCTAAGGTCAGTAGCATTACTTGGTCATATCGTTTTTGGTGCTGGCATTAGGGTTGATCTTCAAAAGACCAAAGCGGTAAAAAACTATCCCAGACCTGTCTCTCCATATGATATCAGGAGTTTCTTGGGTTTGGATGGCTATTACAGATGGTTTGTTGAGGGATTTTCTTCTATTTCATCCCTTATGTCCAGATTGACTCATAATAAATTCAAGTTTCAGTGGTAAGATCCTTGCGAGAAGAATTTTTAGGAGTTGATGACTCGACTTACCTCAGCTCCAATCTTAGCTCTTCCATATGGTTTAGATGGGTCTGTAGTGTATTGTGATGCATCTAGAGTAGGTTTGGGTTGTGTCCTCATGCAACATGGTAAGGTCATAGCTTACGCCTCTAAACAGCTTAAACCCCATAAGAAGAATTATCCTACTCATGATCTTGAGGATTTGGAGGCATTATCTATACGGTGTTCATGTAGATGTGTTCACAGATCATAAGAGCCTTTAGTATGTCTTTTCTCAGAAAGATCTAAATCTTCATCAGAGAAGGTGGTTAGAGCTCTTGAAAGATTATGACATGAGTGTCCTTTATCATCTGGGAAAGGCCAACGTCATGGTCGATGCTCTCAGTAGACTGTCTATGGGTAGTATTTCTTATGTTGAGGACAGTAAGAAGAAGTTAGCTCAGGAAATCCATCAGCTTTCCAGACTAGGCGTTCTCTTAGTCGATTCAGAGGAGGGTGACATATGGGTTCAGAGTAGTTCAGAATCATCTCTAGTTTCCGAGGTAAAAGAAAAGCAAGATAGAGATCCCAGCCTTTTCAAGTTAAAAGAGTCAGTCAAGGATAAAAAAGTAGAGGTTTTCTCCTAAGGGGGAGATGGTGTATTGCATTATCAGGGTCGTCTGTGTGTTCTAGGTATGACGACTTAAGGCAGTGAATTCTTGCAGAAGCATATGGTGTGCACTACTCTATTCATCCAGGGGCCACAAAGATGTACCGCAACTTACGGGAAATCTATTGGTGGAGTGGGATGAAGAGATATGTCACAGAGTTTATGGCTAAGTGCTCTACATGTCAGCAGGTTAAGATAGAGTATCAGAAGCCTAGTGGGTTCAAGCAGGAGTTTAGTATTCCTACTTGGAAGTGGGAAGAAGTGAACATGGACTTTGTAATGGGTTTTCCACGTACTCATCGCCAGCATGATTCAGTTTGGGGTATTATAGATAGGATGACCAAATCAGCTCATTTCCTTCCAGTCCATACCTCTTATTCAACCGAGGATTACACCAAACTCTACATCAGAGAGTTGGTCAGATTGCATAGTGCATTGTTATCTATTATCTTAGACAGAGGTACCCAGTCCACCTCTCATTTCTGGAAAGCTTTCCATAAGGGTCTTGGTACCCAAGTTCATCTCGGTACCGCCTTTCATCCTTAGACAGATGGTCAAGAAAAAAGGACCATTCAGACTTTAGAAGATATGCTAAAGGCATGTGCAATTGATTTCAAGGGTAGTTGTGATGACCACTTGCCTTTGATTGAGTTTGCATATAATAATAGCTATTATTCCAGTTTTCGTATGGCTCCATTCGAAGCTCTCTATGGTACAAGATGCAGATCTCCAATAGGTTGTTTCGAAGTTAGTGAGGCCTTAGTCATAGGGCCTAACTTAGTTTTCAATGTCTTAGAGAAAGTCCAGTTGATCAGAGAAAGACTCTGGGCTGCTCAGAGCTGACAAAAGTCTTATAAAGATGTGCGCAGAAAGAATCTCAATTTCGAGATTGGTGATTATGTCTATCTAAAGATCCTCCCATGAAGGGAGTGAAGAGATTCGTCAAGAAGGGAAAGCTCAGTCCCCGATATGTCGGTCCCTTCAAAATTCTCAGTTATTTAGGTAAGGTAGCTTATGACCTCGAATTGCCTTACGATCTAGCCTAAGTTCATTTAGTCTTCCATGTCTATTTGCTCAAGAAGTACATAGGTGAACCAGCAGTTGTAGTCCCTATTCAGAGCATAGATGTTCAAAACAACCTTTCTTATGAAGAAAATCCAGTCAAAATTCTTGACTATCAGACTCACAGACTGAGGAACAAAGAAGTCCCTCTAGTCAAAGTTCTCTGGAAAAATCAGTTAGTTGAGGGAGCTACTTGGGAAGCAGAAGTCGACATGCGTACCAAGTATTCTCACTTTTTCTCTGCTAACTCAGATCAAACTCAAGGTAATAATTCTCCTTAAGCTTACTCTGTTTCATGTTCAAAATTCCATTATAAACTTGGTATTAAATACCATTGCATATTCAGTCATGCATTCACGCACCAGTTTAGTCATATCATCATGGATCAGATATGCATTCTCATTGTGAGAAACTTAGTTCCTCAGAACAATCAGTCATGCATTCATGAATCAGTTATACATACATCAGATATGCATGTTCGGTATAATATATTCAGTTATCAGTCATGTCAGTTATGAGATCATGTTCCTGTTGTTCATGTTCATTACGTATGTTAGTTTATCTTCTTCCCTCTCGCTCAGTCTTATTCGAGGACAAATGTTCTCAAGGGGGAGATATTGTAATACCCCATACTTCTACTTAGCTTGAAATCATCTTAAGAATGTTAGAAACTTACTTTGAAAGATGAATCCATTTTTGTACACATGGAATTCTTAATATTTTCACTTTTTATTGAGTGAGAAGTTGAATTATATTTCCAATGATACCAATTTCATCCAAATCCGGTATCAGGATAGAAAGTTATGGCCGAAATACAGAAAGCAGTCAAAAATACCCAAGTGCGACGGTGAGAGCCGACGGACCATCGAGCTAGCGACGGACCGTCGCCCAAGCCGTCACAACGGAGGTAGTGAGACCATTTTCTACCTAAGGGAGATGGATCAGGCCAATAGACCGTCGACCAAGCGACGGACAGTCACACCCACCATTGCATAGTTCGTTCAATTATTTTAAAGTCATTTTTAAAAGGGTATTTGGGTTTTTTCTATCCATTTTAACCCCTAATTATATCAGACCAAGGCTTATAAGTTCATTATCCATCTATAACATCAAATTAGGGTTTTCTCTCAAAGATAATCCCCAAGAACAAGATCCAAATCATTCTTCAAGAAACTAAGAGATTCCAAGTTCTTCAAGTCTAGGAACTTCAAGAAACTCACAACCCAAGTATGTCATGTGTTGATTCATGGGTCCCTTTCACCTATGAAGCTCAAGAATATTTTTTCAAAATCCAAGATTTGTGTATTAATGAATGTTCATGATTTAAATTGAATTGAAATTCATGTTCAGGATGTTGTGGGGGTTTTGATTCAAGCTTTAAATTACATATTCCAATGATTGACCCTAGCATATGAAGATTTGCATAATAATCATGATACACCCCCTTAAATTTACACATTGATTGATGTATCCATGATTATTAGATGTGTTGATGATTGTATAACCAAAGCATGCTCCTCATGTGTTTGATTAAATGCCTATGTAAAGGAAAAGTGCCATACTAGTATGATAATATGAAGTCCCCAATCATGTACAAGTTTAAGCATGTCAAATGTTTGATGAAATGTCTTAGTCAGTGAATTATGGATACATGTGTAACCCTTGTGGTGCTTTAGAACTTCTACTTCATGAAATCTCCAACTTATTGTAATATAGATTGTAATGCTGGTCATGTATTCAAGAAAGTCATGCTTTGTCAGTTTTGTGCTATCGAGTCCTGGGGGTACTTGTACCTAATAATTAGTTGTATGCCTAGAGCCAGTGTCATGTTTTCAAGATACTCTTAGTCAAGCCATGTTCATGGAAATTCAGTCAGTCATGCGACTTAAGAAAACTCAGTAAACTCAGTAATCTCAGAAATCTCAGAAATTCAGTAATCTTAGTAGTATTTTGTCAGTCAATGGAACTTAGTTAATTCTGTCCAGTTCAGTTCAGTAATCCATGTTAAGTGTCTATGCAGATGGGAGTAGGATTTATCACCGAGTGAACCCAAGGATGGGCACACACACTGTCAGATGAGGGTGTGATTCTTAGAAGTCATCCTTGCATTCAAGAATTATGTAGCTAGCATAGGTTAAGACATCAACACTGTCAGATGAGGGTTGATGAGGTAGATAAACACTGTCAGATGAGGGTCCCACTATTCTCTTTTAGGGACACTGTCAGATGAGGGTTACCTACAGCTTGTCCTTACCAATGGAGCGATATTGACATCCTTCTAATTGGGGTTACAGTTTGGAACCCAACTCAGCTACATTGCTTTAATTGGGGAATGTCGGTTAGATGACTACTTCCCATAGTTTCAGTTATAGAATCAGAACTGTCAGATATATTCATTCAGTCTCAGCAATAGAACTCAGATAGTTCTACAGGATTCAGGACTGTTAGATACAGTCAACTCAAAATAGTATGACACTCAGCTAGTTTCATCAGAACCTAGGCTGTCAAATACAGTCGCTCAGTATCAGTTGTTTCACTTATACAAATATTAGTATCTCATGTTATCAGTACTCAGACTCAGTAATCATCTTATTACGAACTCAGTTATAGTTATTATTATATAGTCATGCATGTGTTCTCACGTTCATATTATACCATCAGTTAGTGTAGTTCATGCATGTGAACCCTTTTTCATTCAACCTATCTCACATGCATACCAGTTCATTCAAACGTACTGACGCATTTGCGCTATGGTGTTTTATACCAAGGTTCAAAAGCATGAGCTCCAGAGCATCAGTAGTATTCCAGTCTCAGTAGTAGAAGTTAGCAGTGAGTCCTCATTCTTCGAGGACATGACCATTACTTTATTATCTCATTAATTAATTTATTTCAGTAGTTGGTGTTAGTTGGGGACATGTCCCATAAACTCCTTATTCAGATAGTTTAGTCAGTTAGAGGCTTATCAGACTATCATGTTCAAACAGTTTATTTTTGGTTTTGTTTTGGTATTATGATACCATATCATTCAGAGATTATTTTATCAGTTTTGAACCTTATGGCCTTACAGCCTTTATTTCCATATTTATACAGTATATTATGCAGTGTTCAGGTACATATATCAGTCATGGGTTAGCTTGTGTTCCTTCGGAGTCATAAGCACCGTGTAGCATTTAGGGTACTAGATTCGGGGCGTTACACATGATATGGAAACCACAATATTTAAAACATACTATAATGCATTTTCTATGAAAACAATTGAAATTATAACTTGAAATCAATGTACCAAGACATTGATAAACATATTTCAACTTTCACTTATGAAAGAGGCTCTTTCTATCAAAACTCAATCTTTTAGACATTTCATCAAACACTTGGAATTCATGGGTTTAAGCATGGGAATGAGTGAAACATATGGGAATAACATAACTGCAATACTAAAACCATACTTAGAGATTTAACAATGAAATTTCATGCTTCAATTGTGTAAGGGCTGCTTTCAACGAAAATAGATTATAAACATCATGTATAATTGAAATTCATAAAAGTTTCGTGGAGATAAATCATTATAAATATATAATTTCATAATTTAAAACATAAAAGATGGATTCTTGAACTCCATGGGTGAAAAGGGCCCATAGATGAACATTTAACATACCTCTAAGGATTATATCCTGAAGAATATCACAAGCTTGAATGTTCTTCGCTTGGAAATCCCAATTCTTGATCTTTCTTAGATGAGGAGAAGGTTTAGATTGATGAACAATTAGAGAGTTTAGGGTTTCTTGTTGAATGAAATTGGGGAATGTTGGCAAAATATACCCTTTCAGCTATTTAATCCCGAGTTTTCACAATTTGGGGGTGGTGGAAAAAGACTAAACTGCCCCTAGAAATTAAAATTCTCAACTAGAATGCTATTTGGGCTCTCACCATGATGTGCCAGGTCTTCCATCTCTATAGCCACCGTGACACGGTGCAATCGCGGTGAGCTGCTATTTTAGAAATCAAAATGTGTTCCAAACCTCATCCAAAAAATTCAAAACTCATCTGAGACATGCTACTTATACCCTTGAACATAAATCAACTCAAAAACTTACGTCTCGAGGTCGAAAGGGTCAATTTAAAAATCCGCGAAGTTAAGAAGCCGAAAATAAAACTAAGTCTTCAACACTTAGCTAATTTTCAGGATCCAAGCCTCTCGTGCATGTACTAAAAGATGAACTGAACTAAGAAAAGTACGGGGTATTATAATTTCTCCACCTTCGGAACATTCATCCATAAATAATACTGATTAAGCTGAGAGTATTGAAGGAACTGATATTACATACTGAACATGCATGACTAGAAACATGATTACATGACTGAGTCTGAAATATGATACATGACTGAACTGATTTCGTAAATACATGCAATGACATGAGAATGGTTATAAGGCTAAGATAGAATCGAGAGAGCCAATTTATAAGTAACCACTGCCTCAGGCTATATCTGGTTTTGTGAAGAAAAGTTGAGAGTTTTAGTGCATGAAAACTCAAGGGAGTTACAACATCTCCCCCTTGGGATAGTTGGTCCCCCGAATGATACTGGCTTGACTGAAATACTAAGAAACGACTAAGATGATGCACAGGACTCTTACAAACTGAATCATGACTGATTATCTAGAATCTGAAACTGACTCCAGAGGAATAGAGTATCAACGACATGAATTTATCAAAAAATCAAATATAAGGATATACATAATAAAAATCTGAATTTCACTGATCATTGAGAGTGTAGTATGAGTACGGGAACTGAACATACTATAAAGCATGAGTACTAGAACATGGTTCTTACTACTGATTAAACTGGAACTCCTTATACTAGGGACTAAAAGTGTATAAAATTATCTGTGATATGCATAACCATGAACTATGATCATGGAGTTGACATGTAAGGCATGACTAGATAGCGTGATGACTGAAAACCTTGCACTGAGATAAGAATGGATTTGGGCATTTTCCTCTCAAGTGTTATTCCACAACACGCTGGCATCACTATTAGAACCAGAGAGCCTGACTTGGTTACTTGTTCTATCATCTCCTTCTTAGCTTTAAGCCATCACTCTAAATCTGGGAACCACTTAATCAACATCTTTAAACTGAACTATGCATAACTGGTAAACTCACCCTAAATAACTATGCCCAATAATTTAAAACTTGTTGCTGGTAATTTCTTCTGATATATAACTCCTAGCCCTCTATAGCTCCAATGATCATCATGTAATAACTTAAAAGTGACTAACTTATAATTTTCAACTCCTCTTTCTGTCAGCTCAACCTTCAAAGATTCAAACATAGATTTTAACACATAACATCAATATCCCTAAATCTTTAATAACCATACTACTTTCATCATAGCCTACAAATATCACATCCAAAACATATGTTTGAAATTGAAAAACCTAAATTCTTGCATACACTGCTTCAAGCCTACTAATTCACCTTTCATCCAACTAGCCCCATGAAATATAATCTGCTCAAATTAAGATAACACTATCCCAACTCTACTACTGTTGCTAAACTCTGAGTTTCATACCTCTAATTCTAGATCATATGCTATTATAGGATTCTGTTAAAGAATATAAAAACACATCTGACTCCTAAGAACTGAGGTACTACCCCTCCATTTAATGATTGGTTTATTTGGAAACTGAAATTGAACGGCTCTATTTCTAAAATCAACTGAAGTTATACTGAAACTGGGCAGTTTTTGTAAACTCGTCTGGCCAGGATAGATTTATCCACTGAGGTAGACACCGAAAAGTGCTCTGCTAAGGTTTTGGGACTGACACTGAACTTGACAGCTAAATAGGGTTTATAAATAGGAAGTAAAGTTTTGGGGTCTAGCAAAACATACAAAAAAATATGATAGGCCTGTGACGTACCCGTAATCTCATCAAGAGAACTTTCCTGATCATGTTGGGATTGGAGTGCATAAAGTCTATTCTGACATTGACCACTAGTAGCATTGGAAGTGGTTCCATACTGAGACGAGTGACTGGATGGAATTGGAGGACGATTGGACTGACCCTGCTGATGCAAATCCTTTCCCCTCTAAGCCATTACTTGATACACCCAAAATTTATGACCTGGCTTACCACACCCAAAATACACATCACTACCATCTTTACACATTCCTAGGTGATTTCTACCATATTATTTACAAAGTGGATGAGTATGACCACTGTTCCCACTACTCTGGGTCTTGGGGCTTGACGCCGCATCCCGACTATTATTCCTGAACTTTGGTATTGGCGCACTAGCTAAAGAAGAAGCTGGGCTAAAAACTTTTGACTGAAATAAGAATGGCTACCACCCTCTAACCTTGGTTGAGAAAAATTAAAACTACCTTTCCTAGCCCTCTTATTGTCTCTTTACTTCTCCTTAGCTTTCTCCTCCTTAATTTGCTGAGTATAAACCATAAGCCTAGACTTCATTCAAAAGAAATCCCAAATCCTAGCTACAGTGGTATTAGACACTAGATTGGCTGGGATAGCAGCCTGCTAATTATTCTGAGCTATTACTGAGTGAGATAGAGTGGTAAATGCGGCTTTGAATTCAGCATGAGAAATATGCTCATTCAGGGGATCTTCCTGAACTGGTGGAGGTGCATGATTATTCCCATTTCTCCTTTTGTTAGTATTTTTTTGGGAGGAATGTTCTATAAATGAGAATAAAATTGAATTAGAAAGATATTTTAAATTGACATCATGCTTATTTGCACGACATGAATACTGAAAGAAAGGAAACATTTCCTAAAATATTTTATATCCTCTTGTCCATAAGTGTGGCGCGCTTCACACCCATGCATAAGACTCTACTCAACACATCTTTTAGACTCCCTATGATACTTTAAAACCTTAGGCTCTGATACCAAGTTTGTAATGACCCAGGAGTACACCCTGGATTCCACACGGTACTTATAGTCACAAGTGAGCACAAGCTAACCCATAAGTTGGTACCTGCTGTGAGCATTGAACGAAACTTCTAATAAAATGTACACAAATACAAAATAACTAAATATGCCATGTGTTTTATAATATTAAGACATTACTGAACTCTCAAATCTTAAACAACTGTTTGAAAGTAATAACGTAAAGACTGACAATCAACTGAAAACTGGATAGCTGTCTGAAAGTGTCTGAAAACCTCTAACTGAATGACAGTGAAGTTGATGGGACATGTCCGCAACTAATTTCGATTACTACTGGACTGAAGTACTATAATAAACATAATTGGCCCTTGTAATATGAGGACTTACCACTGCTGCTGCTGCTGATGCGCTGGAATGTTTAAGTGCGGTTGGGAACCTGAGCGTCTAAACCTATGATATGATACATCATAGTAGAAAAAATAAGTATGCAATCAGTACTTTAAATATACTGGTATGCTAGATGAGATGAGGTTGATATGCATGGGCTCATGTGTATGAATAACAATTGACTGAATAAATAACATGAGATAATTGGATATGAATGTGTGAATGCTGTAAAATTGAAGAATGCATGACCAATCATATAACATGATTCTAAAATAGTCTATCAACTGAAATACTAAAATCTGATAACTGAATAACTGATAAACTGTATGCTATGATCAAGAAAAACTGAACTGAGTTCTATACTGAATACTAAAACTAAAATTGTGGGAGGTATCATCTAACCGATATGCCCTAAACTAAACTGATTGGGGTCCAACCTGTGACCCAAGTTGGAAGGGTGCTAGTACCGTGCCATGGGTACTAACAATGGCTATAGAGTCAGTCCTAATCTGGCAGATGAGATCAGTCTTAAACTGGTGGGTGATCCCTGAGAGTGTCAATCCTAAGATGTCGGATGAAATATCATAACCTACGATGGCTACGTAGTTCTGGAACTTAGGGATTACTTCTAAGTACCAGTCCTAAATGACGGGTGAGCGCCCATCCCTAGGTTCTCTCGGTGCTGAATCTTTTTCCCAATTGAACTGACACTTATTACTAGACGAAACTAAGCTTAACTGAGCTAACAACTAAGCATGATACTAACTGATAGATAAGGCTCATGGCTTATCTGAGATCATCTTGAAACTACTGAATTTCTATAAACAACTAAGAAACAAGTGTTCATAACCATCTAGGACTCGATAGTAATAACAATAGGGACACATAGAAGCTTTGAAGCCATGGAAGTGAACCATTTTTCATAATTATTCACTTAAGCATATCATCAAACACATGGGGAACAAGACTTTAACATGGGGATACTTTAAACATCATGAGATACCACGATCCCATGACCAAATTATAAGCTGAGGGTTTTATTCTGAATTCGTGCATACATGATATGGAAACTTCAATACTTAAAACATACTATAATGTATTTCCCGTGAAAACAATTGAAATCATAACTTGAAATCCAAGTACCAAGACGTAGATAAACAAATTTCAACTTTCAAATGTGAAAAGGGCTCTTTCTATCAAAACTCAATCTTTTAGGCATTTCATCAAATACTTGGAATTCATAGGCTTAAGCATGGAAATGAGTGAAACATGTGGGAATATAATAATTTCAATACAAAAACCATACTTAGGGATTTAACAATAAGATTTCATGCTTCAAACGTGTAAGGGTTGCTTTCAACGAAAATACATTGTAAACATCATGTATAATCGAAATTCATAAAAGCTTCATGGAGATAAATTAAGATAAAAATGTAATTTCATAATTTAAAACATAAAAAATGGATTCTATGACTCCATGGGTGAAAAGGGACCATGGATGAACATCTAACATACCTCTAAGGGGTGCGGATAGTGCGGGTAATTTGCGTGGATAACTTGTACTTGGATAATTAGTAGATAACCAGTACTTACTAGTTCTATCATGCTAATTGAAATGCTATGTCATAACATTCCTTAGTTATTTATTTTAACCTTATTAATTCTTCTATATTATTTTTAAGGTATACTATATGTTCCATATTTCTAGTTTTTATGTAGTCAAGTAGATTCTTTTTCATAAGTGTTTCTATTAATCTTATTTTCTCCATATCTTGTCCAATATTCTAGTATTCGTAGTTTATCATTTTATCCTATAGTAGTTGTAATACCTCAAATTTCTTTGTAATAGTTTATTCTAATTGTACTATATCTGATATTAAATTCTAGATTATTTATTTCGTTAATTATCCTATCTTTTTCTTCTATGAATAATTCTACGTCTAAATCATAATCTAAACTATTTTTTAATTCTAGTTGTTCTAAAATTTTATCTATCCAAATTAATCTTTCTTTTAATTGTCTTCTTCCTCTTCTAAGCTGGTTTCTATAATTAATTTCTTCGTATAACCAACTTTATTTTTCTCTAACTCTTCTTATATATTCTAATATTTTTAATCTGTATAATATTCGTCTGAATAATAACTATCTAAATATGAGCAGCAACTATCATTATATAAGTGTAAGTTTTCTATAGAACTTAATAACTCTTCATTAAAATGAAATACCTTTTCGCATATAATTTCCTTATATCTACTATTTTTATATCCTTAAGTACATACAAAACAAGTAGCTTAAATTTATCTAGCATCCCATCGGATAAGTAGGTAGTCATTTTATTTTATATGATGCTATTTTCAAAATATTCCTTTCAACCATATACATAACAAAATATGATCCATCTTAGATCACTATATACTAGATTATTCTTAAATAACATGTTCTTCGGTCACTATTAGCATGGTAATCTGGATACTTTTTCCCTAAACAGTGCCTCTACTTTGGTTACTCCCCTATCACGACTTCTTTGCCTCACCGGTTTCACCTTTAGGATGGCATAGTTCTTGAGAATTTTTCTCCTTTTTCACTTTGCTAATAAACTTCTTAACATGCTATTTTTTGAATAATTCTACTATAAAGTAACTAAAATGAGCTTATTTTATTATATCATGATTGTCAGGAATTTATGAATTTAGCTATTCATAATTATAAATGAAAATACTTGTTCTGGTAGATTTGATAAATCTGTCCTTTGCTCATCCATAGCTTTTCCTTAGAAATATATCTGTTTTATTAAATAGTCAAAAGTTTTTGGAGTACAAGAGAGAAGGCTTGCTTTCAACACAAGAAAGTCTTGCCTTAGATCGCCTCATGGCTTACATATTTATAATCCTAAAAGATGAAAACGCGTAAACTATTTACACTATCCACTTTACTTCTGTCAAGAAAATAAAAGACTAATAATGTCCTAACTTTACATTTGTCCTAAAAGGAATGAAAGTAAGAAATCCTATTTCCTATAAAAGAAAAAAATAATAAAGACTAGGATATACAATAATGGTAATCTTTACAAAAAAGTCAAAAAGGATATAATGTTACATAATGTTATATTTACGTATGTTAAAAACTTAGCTTGTTAAGTCATATGTCGCTTTCTTAACTGTAATACTTTTGTCTTTTTGTCTTTATTTTTCCATCGGTCTGTGTTGATTTATATCTTTTACCGTGTATCTTCCAGCTGTCCGTCTTCATTCTTATCTTCTTTCATTCTAGCTGAACTTCTAGAATCACATTATTTTCTTCATTGCATTTTGAGCATAGGTGGTCTGGATATTTGTGTCCTATCATTTTGCAATATCTTGTTAATAATTCTTCTGAAATAAATTCCTTCTTAATTGCTCTTGCAGTTGGTTGTTTTTCTGGATTGAGTAGTGTCAAAATCCATTGTCTAGCTTCTTCCATATCTGACTGTCGTAGCTCCCTTGAATTTGAATAAATCATTTGATGATCTCTTGAATAATAACTCCATATTGGGTTCCCATTTAAGTAGTTATTTGCTAATTCTTGAACAATTGAAGATATTCCAATAATTCATTTATTTGCATAAAAATCAGGTATCTCAACTTTAGGTATCTCTGTCTGTTGAACAATATCTTCTGGTATAATCATATCTCTGGTTAATCCTATATTTACAACATGTATAACTGGTTTAATTTCGTCATATAATATCTTTGCTGGTGTAGTATAAAAATTTATAAAAAAATAGATTTCCTTTGGTTATTTTCTTATAGGTGGCGAATGCTCTATATAATTCTAGTATATCTATTAGCTCATCTCCTTCTTGGGTATATACAGTATTTAATAATCCATAACTGAAACAAGTTTTAACTAAGCTTGGGTTGGTTTTCGGTAGTTCGATTAACTTGTTGTAACCTTGTAATTTTTGGGTTATATAGTTTGTGTTTGGTTCTTGAATATTTGTGGCTATGGGTTTAAGGTTTAGGTAAGTCTGTATTTTGTGGATGTTTTCTATGTATGCTCGAGTCATATGGTTATAGACTTTTCTATCTTGGTTTAAACTTTCTCGATATGTGGTAGTTTGTGGGGGTATGAACAAGGGATCTTTTTGTATTTTTGGTATAAATGGTTTTG
Source organism: Capsicum pubescens (assembly GCA_030864215.1). Classification (NCBI taxonomy): domain Eukaryota; kingdom Viridiplantae; phylum Streptophyta; class Magnoliopsida; order Solanales; family Solanaceae; genus Capsicum; species Capsicum pubescens. The sequence continues at coordinate 82,782,260 of CM061544.1, read as the reverse complement.
CAAATATCTTGTTCATGTTCATGTTCTGATATCTTTGTCCACTAACTCCTTTGCTTGTACCTACAATTGTAGATTGATAAACATTATAGGTTTTATGGAGTGTCCCAACGTCTCCTTTTAGCTCTGGAATTTTATTTTCTTCCGATTGATATAGAATTGCGCACTACTGAGTTATTTGAGTCATAGCTTTAGACTTCAGTTTAACTTCATTAGTCTTTAGCTTTTCTATTTCATTACCCATACTGTCCAATTTCAGTGAAAGTGTATTTAGGGTTTTAAGTATCTTTTCTAAAGCATCATCTTCTATTATATCAGTCTGTGGAGCTTTGTCTTGATATGTAATCTGCAATAGCATTTTTGTTAGTACTAATTACTTCAATTGTAAATGTAAAATTTAATACATTTAATACTAGTCTCCGAATTTCTTTCATTGTAACTGAATTTTGTATTTTCTTTGTTAACCACCAACGTACCTGTGTATTATCTGTTCATACAATAAACTTGTTTTATACAATATATGGCTCAAATACTAATAAACATCTATATAATGAGCATAATTCTTTTTTATTTATTTCCCATTTTATTTCTGTTTCATTAAACGTACCTGAGTAGTATCTACAATGATGTTCTAATTTTTTTCTTCATATCTATATTTAAGTACTCCTCCATAATTATATTCACCTGCATCTGCTTCTACTATATATGTAAATTTTTTATTTTCATTTGGAAATTGTAATTTTGGTAATTTTTTACAAAGTATTTTTATTTTCAGAACTTGTTTTTTTATCTACTTCGTTGTAATTATACTCTACATCCCTTTTTAATTTTTTCTGTAATAGCTTTAGGTTTTCTGCTAATTTTGGTAGATATTCTCTTACTTGGTTTACTAATCCTAAAAATGATTGTAATTTCTTTTTTTGTATCTAATTCTTCTTTTGAATTTATTATTTTTTGTACTATATGTTGTTGCATTTTTACTCCACTTTTATCTATTTGTATTCCTAAAAACTCTATCTGATTTTTCATAATTTCAGCTTTCTTTTCACTTAAACTTATTCCTGAATTTTCTATTATACCTGCAAATTGTTCTAATAATTTTAAATGTTCCTCTTTAGTTTTTGTATTTAGTAGTATATCATCTTTGTATACTATACAATTAGGTAATTATTTAAAATAACTATCCATAAAGTGTTGATATCTACCTGGTGAATTTTTATATCCAAATGGTAATACATTCTATTCATAAAATCCTTGTGGTACCGTAAACGCAATTAATTTTTTAGAATCTTCTTCTAACTTTAGGTGGTAAAATCCTGATTTACAGTCAAATTTGCTAAGGTAATTATATCCTTGTATTTGTCTTATTTTTAATATGTTATTTGGTATTGGATAATTATATGTCATAGTTTTTGCATTTAGGTTTCTATAATCAATAACCATTCTACTTTTTCCTCTTTTTTGTTCACTATGTTTATTTACTATAAATGCTGGACTATTGTGCTTACTATTACTTTTTTGTATATATTGTTTTTCTAATAATTCATTTATATGCATTTTAAATTCTTTTAAATCATCAAAGTTATATGTTAATAGTTTTTTGGGTTATTATACTATTTTTATCTATTAGCTCAATTTTTACAGTAGTTTTATATTTTTCCCATCCTTTTAATAGATCTTCACTGTATAGTTGTCTTAATTTTTTATTTATTATTTCTACCTTATCTATTGAAAATATAGTTATTTGTTCTTTATTTATTGAAAATATAACTAGTTCTATTGTGTCTTCAGTATTTTTTATATTTTCTAATTTTTGTGTGATTTTTTCACTTCCTTTTATCTAATCAGTTTTCTTTCTTATTTTATTAATAACTCTTTTTGCTCTTACCTTTTGTTTACATGGTGTTGTAAACCACCAGTGTGTTTTAGTTATTATTTATGGGTCTAGTTTATCGAAAATCAACATTCCTAAAAGCATATCTTTTGATGTTAGTTCATAATTATAGATCTCTTCTATTGTTAATATCTTATCCCATACTTGTATTTTTACATTTTTAGCTTTATAGGTAATTAAGTTTCCTTCATTATTAAATCCTTTTACTACTATTGGAGTTTTTAGCTTATCCCATTTGTCTTCTGGTAAACAATTATATCTACATAAGTTGGCTTCTGCTCCTGTATCTATCATAGGTGTATAATATCTATTATAATATCCTTCTACTATTATTTTCATAAGTACATATATTTTCATATCATGTCAAAGCTCTTTTTATTAATAATTTTCCTATATTATAGGTTATGGTTATTTGTGTATGTTCTATATTGTAGGGTTTTACTTGTTCTAACCATTTTATTCCTAATATTATGTCTTCTTTTTGCATATCTTCCTTTATTTCAAATTCTATTTTTATTTTTCTAACTCCTATTATTATTATTTCCTTTTCTGCTGTATCTTTAGTAGTTATTAAACTTTTGGTAGATCTGGGCATATATTACTATTAGATTTTATTTCTTCATTTTTCACTAGGTATTTTGCTATATGGTTTTTTTCTTGTCCTGTATTTAGAAGTATTAAATATTCTTTTTCATTTATTGTTCCCGTTATATACTATTGAATTAAATTAACTATTGAAGTTATTTCATAATTTGTTCTTTTCGATGATCGTGATGATTCTGGTTTTTCGAAAGCTATTCTTTTTGTTGTACTTATTCTATCATTTATTATTTCTAAATCTTCTTCTATGTCCATGTCTTTGTAACTATAATAATTGTTATCAATTGTTTTTACAAATTGTTCAAAAGGACTTTCTATTTGTATTTTATTAAATTTATTTTTTCCCATTATTTTATGTTTTGTTGTTAATACATATAGATTTTTACATCTTGCTGTAAATATTTTACTTCATGGGGTTAGTTCTATTCCTAATATTTTTTAATATAATACTAATGATTCATCTATATTTTTATCTGTTATTGCCACTGAATAATTTGCACTTATTATAAATTTAAATTTTTGGTATATTAAATTTCCTCTTATGGCGGTTATTATACTTTTTTCTATAGGTTTTATAATTCTATCATCTGCTAAATATAATTCTATTGGTGTATCTATTCCTTCTCTAAAACATGCTTTTATTAGTATCTCTGTTCCTCCAAGGTGTACATATTTAATTGGGTCTTTACTTTTTATATTGTTTATTTCTTTATTAATTATTCTTTTTGTTACTAGTGGTATACTAGCTCTACCTTTTGCATATCTACAGTCTATTACATGTTCTTTTTAGCTTACTACGTAGTATTCTTCTTTTCGTCTACTAAATATGTTTTTTTATTGTTGGTATTTTAAATATTTTTTCTACACTTAAATCTAATTCTTTTCCTTTTATCTCGTCAAATATATTATTATCAAATATTATTTTCTGATTTATTCCTTCTTCATTTAAATATTCTTTCTTTGTTATTATTTTTATATCTTCTTCAGTCATTTGATTCATCTAATTCACTATCTATTTCATTATCTGTTTCATTTTCTGAAATTTCATATATACTATCTTCACTTTTTAATTAGTAATCTATATAATCTATTTGAATATATTCTGCATTTTCTATCTTTATTTCTGATATTTGTTTCTTTTTTGGATCTTTAGGCATTTTACAATCTCTAGCTAAATGTCCTAGTTTGCCATAATTATAACAAGTACATTCTTTTATATATTTCTTTCTCCTATATGGTCTTTTATATTTATAATTTTTTACATAATATCTTTTTCTTGATTTCTTATACTTATGTTTTGATTTTTTGTATTTCTTATATTTCTTATGTCTTTTTCTTTTCTTATAATATTTTTCTTTACATCCAAATTGAGGTGCTATTTTATCCTTGCAACATGCTAAATTTCTTATTAATATTTTTTCCATTTTTATTTTTCTCTGTATTTTTCACATATATTCGTATACCATTGTTGTAGAAATTTTATTCATTCTCCTCGAGTATCTACTATGTTTGCTTCATCCCAACTCTTTATTATTTTTGAACTAAATGGTTCAGGTAATTTACTAAAATATTATCTTCTCACTTCTTTACTTTCTTCTATATTATATGCTCCCTTATAGTAGTATTCTTTAAATACTCACGTATATTCATCTATATAGCACATATTACATATTGCTAGTTTTAACATGAAATTCCTATTTGTATCTTTTTCTTTGTTTTGTTCTTCTTCTTCTTCTGTTGCCATACTACTAAATTCATCTCTTATATCCATTTCATATTTTTTCAATATGTCTATAGGTGTTAGTTTACTTACTGTTGTTCCTTCTATTTCTTTATCATTTCTTAATATCTTTTTACTATTTTCAGTTAAATTTAAAAGCCATAATTTTGCTGTTCCTATTAGTGTTTTTTCTATATATTCTGGTGTATCTATTGCATTTATACCATTGTCTAATAATTGTTTTGTTATATATCCTATCCATAATTGTATCATTTTATCTATATCTATTGCACAGTCTAAGTCTAAGAAATTATAATTTTTATTAATTATTTATTTTGGTGTCCATTTGTTATATTCATCCCTTTGGTTATATTTTTTAAAATTATTTTTATAATAATATATAGGTTTTCTTATTTCTAATGTACTGGATATTATTTTTTCATCATCTTTTTTATCAAGAGTGTTTATTTCTGTGTTAGTATTTTCTAAGTTTTCTTTATTAATTGCTTCTTATTTTTCATTTATTTGTAGTTTTTCTATATTTGTTAAAATTTCTGTATATGTTTCACTATCTTCCGAATCATAATTATCTGTTTCTTCAGCATCTATTGTATTTATTTCTATTTCATTAGTTTCTAATTCTTTATTTTCTAATTTTTCTGTAAATTGATTTATCTCAATTAATAATTTTTGTTCTTTATCCTTTTCTTTTTTTTCTTTAGGTCTTTTTTCATACATCTCTTTTAACATTTGTATTACTTTTTCTAATTCAGCAATCCTATTATTTTTAGTTTCTTCTATTTTTCGTATTTGTTCTGTAGTCTGTTGTTTTATTTTATCTATTTCTTTTTCCCTGTCTATTTCTTCATTTTCTCTTGCTATTCTCACCATAGCTGTTAGTTTATCTTCTAATTTTAATTCTTCTTTCTCTAACATTAAATATAAATGTTCACCTATTTTCTTATATCTTCTTCCTAAATTAGAAAATACTAATCTTATTTTTAATCCTTCATGGTTTTCATATGTTTTTCATCTATTATAAATTCTTCTTTGTTCATTTTATCTATTTGATAGTGTATAAATCATATGATATATGTATTCTAGATTATCTATTTGTGATTCTAAATATGATATTTCTTCCTTTTGTGTTTTTATTAATTTTTGGCATACTCCAACAATCATGTTATATTGTAGTCTTTCTTTTCTTATTTTTAATTCTTTTTGTTTTTCAGATATTATTTGTTTTAGTTCTTTATATTTTTGTAATATTGTTATGTTATTCATCTGTACAATATTTATAATATTTTGGTGGATACCGAAATCTGATTTTATCATAATTAGGTGGTATGTATCTCATTCTTCTAGATTTTAAATGAATTATTAATTTTGCCTCATTGCTAGATATTAAGGTAATTAAGTAAGCTAATGTGTGGGGGTTTTATTTTGTTTTATTTAACTTCTTATATTCTGGGTAGTAACTAGTTAAAATTCTTTTAATTTCTCTAAAAGCTTGTGTATTTTTAAATGGTCTTCTCATATTTAACAAATAAATAACAACAAGATAACGTAATTAATAATAGCTTATAATTAACAATTAAATTAACATCTCTAACATTTCTCATAATTAACACATATCTGTACTTGTATATTTTTTAAATAACATAGCTGTGAAGGGATTAGCTCTCAAACCCAAATCCATATAAGATGATGTAAGGTAATGAAATGAAGTGAAATGGGTGATCAAACACAATATCACAAACAAGTTTCTAACACAATAATAAAGTACAGGAGTAAACACTAACGCAGTATCAACCATACCAAGAAGGATAATGCAATGCAAGTGATACAATGCAATGTAGTGATGATAATAACGATGATGATAATAATGTGATATGTTTGAGGTTAACTCATAACCTCCGTATACATCTACCGGGTACTTCTACTGAGATAGGACCTATGGGGGGTTCACACTCATAGACAATCTTAATAACTAATCCAGACCCAATATCCATATTTCCTCTTCGACTCGAGAACTTTGATAGAGGGTTTTGAAGGTGTTACATTTCTGCCAGAAAAACCAATATTTCCACAATGGCACCAATATCTCATGAATGTATGTATGATATGAGGATATACTACTCACAATCAAACCAGAGTAAGAATTTCAAATCCAACCAATAGCTATTCATGAGAGCTAGAATCCACTCAATAAGCCAACCATCCATCATATAATATAAAACATGTACCACTAGAGTGAAAATATGCACGTAAAGTGACACTAATATCATATAAGCCCCAACTCAAGCATTTCTACCGAGAAGAAAACAACCCAACGTATACACAAAACAAACAATATGAGATAAGACCTCCACACGGTCACAAATAACAATTATTATTTCAATCCCCCAATAACAACACATAAGCACCCACATAGGCACACGTCGATATTGATACATTTTTCATGATACATTCTCATACCCATTAGATTTCACATAAGTTCCACAAGGCAAACAAGAATAAATAGTATTCCGAATAATAAAATAATGCAAAACTAACCAAAACTAGATCGTTTGTATATAAAGCCTCAACAACCAATACGAATTCATTTAAATTCTAGGCATTATCTAAGGCTCGATTATTCTATCATATCAGTAATAACATAATAGACCACTAATGTTTGCTAAACCCCAATCATTACAATAAAGGCCGCTATACAAGCTCTAAACTCCCAAAGTAAGCATCTAATAACAATAATCCAAACCTAAGTTATTAACTACAATCTGTTCTAAAAATATTTATATATAGTAATACAAACTAACTTAGGCAATAAACTAACTATAATCTATTATTAAGACTACGGTACCTGTGAAGCTGCTCGTCTTTTCATCTAAGCTGGACCCCAACCTAAATGAATCGCAACATACCGATAATCAAGTAAATAACATATAAACACTTTGCAAGAAGATCAAGGTACATCTAAGCTTGCCCTAATCGAATATCTACAAAAGCAATACTACAGAAATCCCCAACCAGAAGCTCAAATTCTTTGAAACATCTCCAATCATAACCAAACTATCAAATATGATATATACACATCAAAGAAAGCAAATGATACCCATAATGACTATATTCTAGAAAGTTCTAAAAAGGAACCCCAAAAATGAGATTGAAAATGAAAGAGGTAAACCCATAATTTTATTTTAAAAATAGGATCCCCATACTCATAGGAGTCTATAGCCGAAAGCCTATGCAGAAATGAGTTAAAAATGAGATTCAAATCAAAGAAAAACTATTTTCAAGATTTACAGACAAAACCCCCCCACAACCCATTTTGAAATCAAGAATTTGAAGTTTTTTTGAAGATGAAATCAAGGAGAAATGAAAAGTATATGTTAGGAAACTTACCTATGGAAGAAATCTCAAAACCCCTTTTGAAATCACCCAAATCCTAGCTCCCAAGCCCCAAAAATTATGAAAATGGAGTTTTGATTTTGAACTTGGGTAGAAATCATGAAACATAAAATAGAAGTTCTTGGGAAATGAAATAGATGAAATTATAATTTGTTAGACGATGATTATACAAGAAAAACACATCAAAAATCATCAAAATCGGAGCTTCCTAGCTTCAAAAATGTTAAAAGTACAAAATTGATTCGTTTTGGAACATAAATATCGGCGATGGTCATGAACGCAATACAAAGTTTTCTTTCGCGAACTGATCAAATGGTTAAAGTACCGCGAACACAGTCAAAAGTCCAGTTTTTTGCGACTATATCAACACCAACAATTTTTAAAACTTATTTTTGACGTCCGAACTCATTCAAAAACCTATGAAGATGATCCAATAATGCGAATTGATTGTAAAACACATTCCATATCCAATGGAATCATCCAGTTTATGAAAAAAGACATCATCAAGAAATTGGCCCCTAGAACCCTATTTACACTATTTCCGAACCAAGGGTCAAAATGGGATCTAAAAGCCACAAAACTGAACCAACCCCGCTACTAACCCAAATTTGACATTTTGGATCTCCTAGCGCTGTCTGTGTTTCCATCCAACCCTCGGATCTCGATATGTTGACCAAAGAAAACTATTAGCTCTTAATGCCTCACAATGACCTCAAACTCACCCAAAACCTTCTCGAAGCCTTTGGGAACCGTGCCAACAATTTTTGCACCTCATAAACTAGATATCACAACCATGAAGAGGGGTAAAATAGTCAAAACACAGAATAGGAAATATCATCAAAATTCAGGTCATTACTATATCCACCACTAAGATTCATATTTGTCCTCAAACGCATAAGCAAGAAAGCAAAAACAAGTAAAGAGTGGAAAAATACTCTCTAGAAACATCAAACAATCACTCCAATGCAGAGTTACAACCATAGAAATACCAGTCACACCATGGAACCAGAAATATATCAAATAAAGACTCACTAGGCTATAACAGAAGCATCAACATGCTAAATCATCAATAATGCCGAATTTCTAATTTCTAAACTTCCACGATATTAATGAATATATGTAGCAAAATAAAAGTTCTAGACATGTACGTCTAATCTTAAACTTGAATAAGGTACCACTAGACACTAGCTACAACTACAAGACAAAAATTATCCTCGGATCCATAAAAGCCAAGAGATCCATAAAACATGAAACACCCACCAAAACAATAGTTCAACCTACCTGTGGCAGATACTATCACTATCAACTCACACAATGCTACAGATACAGGGTAAAACCGCAAAGATGAAATCCAATCTCAAAACTATATCAAAACTCAAAAGACCACACTTAGCACTCATAGGCCACTAATCCACCACCACATCCTTACGCTCATAATGCAGACAAGAAACACTAATGATACTCTCTATACCAAGGATGTAAAATCTATAAAAGACATCAAATACACAAGCAACCCATCATGGTGGAACGTCCAACTCTTAATATCTGAAAACTCTCAAACAACTTCAAGTTCTCAAAAATTTGATGTCTATATACCATGGACAGGAAATCTATAAAAAGACAGAGAATTCTCGAGCAACTTATCATAATATCCCCTGCAATCATCAGTGTTCAAGTGACATCAACCACCCAAAGTCCTCAGTAATTTGGTGGAAAAAGACTCTACGATTACACTCACATAGGAAGCCTGCCATACTAGAGTCAATCAATTCATCAAGGAAGTGCAACAACCACCATAACTCTCTGATCAATGCTCAAATCTAAAACAAATCTTGGGAGAAATAACCGCTAGACTCTGTATAGATACTGATGAATCACAACACAAAACCCTAAATTTCTATATCATACCCATAGCTAACTCTGAACCTAAACAATTTTCTTAAGCAGGAGGATCCTTATCTTTTCCTTAACTCTCATTCCATTCAATATTCCTTAATATAAAAGTTGTAGACTAATAAGATACAACTTAAACCCTCTCAATTCCTATTTAACATTGCTTAACACAATGTCCGTGAAGAATAACATAGACACAAATTGAACTTATGAGAAAAATATTCCACCAAGCCATTGATCTACAAGAGTAATGAATGCTACACAATAGGCAACTATTTCCATTTGAAAATCTTCCCAAGTCAAAAGAAAAAATCCTTCAACTTTGATCAAAGAGCATCTCAATACCAAATAGCTTATCTTAGCAATCATACGCTAAATACTAAGGAAGTAGAAAATTGCAAGACCCAAATGCCTGATATCATTCCTCAACCAATAAAAATTCATTCGTCACCATCCTTTCAAAACAAGCACACCACAATTCTAGGCTATTACTAAGTTTACAACTAATGAGTACCACTAGTCACGTTACAATTTGAGATGCCAAAACCACAAGATTGATTCATTCTACATTCTAAAAGTATACCAAAATCTTAGAATTGATCCGCCACTACTTCATAACATAACCATCATGAACATTATATTGAAAACACAAAAATTCACAATACTCAAAGAAATTCCACCAAACTTAGTGATTTACTCTGAATGAGTTTCTAACATAGGATTAGCTCACCCGATCCACCATTAAGGAAATATCTATGGGTGGCAAACGTCAATAGCTCTAGCAAAAATATATGAATCGTACCAAGACTCAAAGATGAACTAATATACATAAAGGAGAATATAGAACCACCATCAAACACAACTAAGGCATAACAAAGGTGTACTAAGAACCATACCTATGGCTACAATATCGAAACTTTTGTCTTGAGTCCATCCTATGGAATGGTATACAGGGATTTAAAATCTTCTAGAGTTACTAGTAAAGCATCTCTCTATCTAAGGAGAGGGCAATCCCTCCTATAGTGCCCAAAATCACCACATAATAAACAACCCAAAAAAAGTCAAAACCTACTGAGATAGGATTAAAGAACCTGAATAACCAAACTTATCTAATACTCCCCAAGCATAATCATGAAGACCCTAAACTCCAATAGAAATATCTCTATGATCACCGAATCTCTAGGAACTATAGCTAACAAACCTCTCATATCTCCATACAAATTCCTCTTAAAACACTTGAGCAAACTGATCCCAGAAAAAGAAAGTCACCCAGCTGGCCTACTCTCTACACAAGTCGTCACCACTATCTAGCTGGCCTAAAAAATTGAAAGACTGTAAAGTTTGCTCTATTAGAATCTACCTAGCCCAGCCTGTGAAACTCTCACATAAACTAGGAAAGAATGTATAAGCTTCAACCCTAGGATATTGATCAAATTGAGGAGAACCTATCCTTATAAACTCTGAATATCTACTCTATCCTTTCATGGACAAAAAGGGTGAGGTCACTAAATGTGGAGCAATCCCTGCTAAAATCTCATCAACACTAGAAGAACCAGTAGGAGTCACAGATGCATATAGAATCTGTAGTCCTATCGTAGCATATTGAACTAGAATAAAAGCCACTCTTTGAATGAAACACAATACCCAAACCAAATAATTTAAGAATAGGTATGGTCACAGGTGGTGACTAAACTGGTCCCTCTAACTTACTAGACCTACCGCTACTAACAACCGCTACTAACAACTCAAGAACCTAAAGAGGAAATTCTAACCTATGCTCTTTCTGGTCTAGAAATCTCAATTCAACCACTACTGAAACCCCACTCCTACCGCACATCAAAGAAATAATCACTGAATCTCTAATGATGGATGAGTACATGCTCACCATCTGTGAGAGAGTGGATTAAGAGAATTTTAAGTTACACAAAATAATAAATGTGGGAAATAGAATAAAGAAGTGAAAATCTCCTAAAGTCATGAAACCTCTCAAAGATAGATAATAGATGTCTCTGCACTGATCCACAAGATTCTACTTAACTCGGCTTGTGCTAATGAGACCAATGAACTTAGCTCCAATATCAATTTGTCACGACCCAAAAATGGGCATATGATGGCTGTTGTATACCCTCTAGTATAGGTAAGCCTATCCCAAGCCTAAAATAAAATCTAAGAATAGAGAAGCATAAAACTAGAGAAATAAACCCAAATATAAATAAAGAAGAAATAATATTCATGGTACATCCCTTGCTCTAGTTGTCACTAATACAAGCCTCTAATATAGATTTGCAACAAGTATACCAAGATATCTTCTATGTGAAAGTAAGCATATAATAGAAAGAAAGAGATCAGGATAAGCTTAAAGTCCATCCACCACTGCCTCAATCTCTGCAACTTCAATGCAGTAAGGAATGATCTAAAAAATAGCTTCTCTATCTAATACTTGTTGGGAGTGCAGAAAAAAATAAAAAGGAAAGAATAATAAGGGTGAGTACAAAAATCCACGTGTACTCAACAAATATTGTCAATAACTGATCCTAATCCAAAGTAATGATGAGGACCACCACACCAGCTACCCAAGGTATCAAATTAATCTGCATCCCACCAAATCATGATACGTAATCCTAGTAGGGTAATCCAATACAACAATTAATAGCCATAATCAGAATAGGGTAGGGATTATAACCTAGGCGAGTCAACACTAGTCACTTCATGATCTACAAATAGAGAGTAATACTTACATAGAAAACTTGCTACATAACATATACATTCCAAGCTTAATCACATGATATCAACCTTCAATTATACGATCAAATAGGAGATATTCTACAAAGATTTAATAACATGCTATCAAAGGTGTAATCCAATGATCTCTTAGATTAAGCTACAGGCTTACCCTAAGTCTCATATTATCTCAGCCCCGAATCCATGTATGATAAAGTAAGGTAATGAGTAAGTGAAATGGATGCGAAAAAACAATATCACAAAACAAGTTTCTATCATGATATATTGTACAAGAGTAAATACTAACACATTAACAACCATATCAAGATAATGAAATACAAGTGATATAATGCAATGTAGTGATGATAACGATGATAATGATGCTGTGATATGCCTAAGGTTATTGCGTAACATCTGTATACACCTACCAAGTATTGTTCCTGTGGTAGAACCCATGTGGGGTTTGCAACTTACAATGCTAATAATCAATCCAGTTCCAATATGCATATCTCCTCTTCGGCTCGTGAACTTTGGTACAGGGTTTTGATGGTGTTATATTTCTATCAAAAAAACCAGTATTTCCATAATGGTACAAATATCTTATGAATGAATGTACGATATGAGGAATAAAACCACCAAATTATACACAAAATAAAAAATATCAAAGAAGACCCCTCACACGGCCGCACATAGAAATTATTGTTTCAATCCCCTAATAACATCACATAAGCCCCCAAACGGGCACACAATAGATTTAATACATTTTCCATGATACATTTCCATACCTATAACATTTCACATATGTACCATATGACAAGACAGAATAAATACAAATCCCAATAATAAAATAGTGCAAAACTACCCAAACCTAGCTAATTCATACATAAAGCCTCAACAACCAATATAAGCTCATTTAAACTCTCAAGACTTTATCAAAGGCCCAATCATTCTATTATTTCAGTAATAACATAATAGATCCCTAAAGTTCGGTAAACCCCAATTATTATAGTAAAGGCCACTATACAAGTTCTAAAGCCTCAAAGTTAGCATCCAACAATAATAATTCAAACCTAAGTTATTCACTACACTTTATTCTAAGGATATCTATAAGCAATAATACTAACTAATTAAGGCAATAAACTAACTACAATCCATTATTAAGACTTTGGTACCCACAAAGATGCTCGTTATGTCATCTAAGTAGGACCCCCAACCTAAGTGAATCACTACATACTGACAATAAAATAAATAACACATAAACACTTTGAAAAAAGATCAAGGTATATCTCAACTCGCGTTAACCGAAGATATGCTAATACAAATACTGCTTAAATCCCCAATCAAAAGTTCAAATCCTTCGATACATCTCCAACCGTGACCAAACTATAAAATATGATAGATACACATCAAAATAAAGCCAATGATACCTATATTATTTATATTCAAGATGGGTCCAAAAATAAACCCCATAAAATGGGTTTAAAAATAAAAGGGGTAAAACAATAATTTTATTTTAGAAATATGTTTCTCATACTCATAGGAGTCTACATCTGAAAACCCATGGAAAATAAGTTAAAAATGAGGTTCAAATCAAAGAAAAATCATTTTCAAGATTTACCGGCAAAAACCCCCAAAACCCATTTTGAAATAAAGAATTTGAAGTTTTATTGGAGATGAAATCAAGGGTAAATGATAAGTATATATTATGAAACTTACCCATGGAAGAAATCTCAAAAACCCCTTTGGAATCACCCAAATTCGAGCTCCCAGGCACCTAAAATAGTAAAAATGGTATTTTGATTCTCAACATGGGTAGAAATCATAAAAAATAAAATATAAGTTCTTGTGAAATAGGAAAATGGAGTTATAATTTGATAGAAAATAAATATACGAGAAAAATGCATCAAAAATTGTCTAACTCGGAGCTTTCTAGCTCCAAAAATGTCAATAATATGAAATGGGTTTGTTTTGGGTCTTAAACATCAACGATGGTCATGAACGCGACAAAAAGTTTTCTTTTGTGACCTGGTAAAATGGTCAAAGTACTGCAAACGTGGTCAAAGGTTTTCTTTGGCAACCGCACTAGTACCAACAATTTTAAAAATCTATTTTTAATCCTCAAAACTCATTCAAAACTTTATGAACATGATCCAATAGTGCAAATTGATTGTAAAATATGTTCTAAATCCAAAGGAATCGTCAAATTTATGATAATTATCACAAAATTGACCTCTAGGACCCTATTTACACTATTTTTGAACCATGAGTCAAAATGGGATCTAAAAGCCACAAAACCAAACTAGCCCCATTACTAATCCAAATTAGACATTTCAGATCTATTGGGCAGTCCATTTTGCCAACCGGCACTCGAATCCGATATGTTGATCGAAGTCAACCATTAGCTCTTAAAGCCTAACAATGACCTAAAATTCACCCAAGACCTTCCCGAAGACCTTGGAAATCATGCCAATAATTCCCGCACTCATAAAATAGATAGCACAACCACAAAGAGAGGTAAAATGGTTAAAACATATAAAAGGGTAAATCTTCCAAATTTAGGTCATTACAACACTTTCTTCTTCTTCTTCTTCTTCCTATATCAAAAATTTGAAAGTCAATTTGTTCCCAACTTCGTGAGGCTCTAGCAGACGAAGGGATAGATAAAACCACACTAAAGACATATGAGGTCATGGTATCTAAACCTATACAGGTGAGGATAATGATTGTTATATTTCCATCTCTCAAGTTCTGACTAAAAGTGAAGTTACATTTTTGATCAATGATCTTGTCAAAATCTGCTCTACAATATAATTGAGCTGCCAAGGTATTTTTCTAATTCACAACAACAGAATCAACAACAACATTATTAAGTCCCTTATCAAGACATAATGTAATGCCTTTTAGGATATCATTGCTTCCACCAGAGTATTGCTACACTAACCATAGAATGCAGACAAAGCACGCAATATAGTATAACAATAGTCTCTGATGATACCACCTCCTATATGGACAGGATATTTTCCACGACCCTATTTCTCAGTTCATGGTGACAACTACCAAAACCCACCAAAAGGTAAGCCAACCCATAGACCAAAACAGCTAGTAGCAGACTAATAAGAGATGGGGAAGCAAAACTAAGTAACAAAAAAAAAGGCAAAAAGAAATTAAATATATCCGCAAAACTCGGTGAAGTCAGTACAACAACTTCTAATATAACATGAGTACAAGTGAAATACAGGATAAATATATATGCAAAGATGACTCATCATACAAAAATAGATATCATTTAACAATAAGAGGGATAGCAAGATAACTTTGAATATCAGGAGTTTACCTTAAATCTCTGATCCATGGCTGCTCCACAAGATGCACACCTCAACGATGGAAACTCGTACTATGTTTACAGGTTGCAGAAGTGTAGTATGAGTACCAAATACGTGACGCTGTGTAGGCATCAACTGACTGAGCTCTAGAAATAATGAAAGTATAAATAACATGTAAAGCCGGATTATACACTACAGGCAACCATCCAAGAAACTAAAAATTATAATGCTGATAGAGAAATTAGGATAAACTATCCTATTCTAACCATATTTAGGAACTAAAGTGTAATGCAATATCTCACTATCCTATATACAAATGAAGAGCGAAAGAAGGATATATAGTAGTAAGACAAGGCCAAAGGATAGTAAACAATATGAATAGATAAGGAAAAAGAGAGATATACGGTAATACCATATATACATATATACATATATACATATATAAGACTAAACTCAAAGGGAATAACCTGAGGGATCCAACCTAACATCTCGCGGATCACAACCAAGTAAGGTGCTAATACTAGCATACTCAAAGTCTATACTGAAATTGTGACAAATTATGTGGTAACTTAACAATAATGCATCTTTCCATGATAGAAAAGAAAGGGGAATTCAGAAGCATACCTAATCTTGGTTACACTCTATAAATATCCTACCACAAACCATAATAACCAATCAATAAAGTAATTGGCTAGTCCCAAAAAAATTGTAACTTAACCGGGTCCCCATAAACCTGAAAGGTCCAAGAAAGAACTCAACATACAATAACCATAACTTATACCTATACAACCCTCCATAAGTATGGTAGATATAAGTTCCAAGAAATTATATTGGTGATAAGCGATGCATATGAATGAATGAATGCAAATTTCCAGTACAATAAGCCAATTAAGTGCCATAATGTACCAAGTGTATTTAACACTTTCAGCTTAGTAGCTCACTTTGGTAGGACCGACGGCCACCATCCTTCGCCGATATTGTGGCTCACTAGATGATGGGACCCTTAGGGGACTCAGGGTATCCATATACATTGTTTGTTCCTAAACTATGACTTCCAATAACCATCATAAAAATCTACCTATCCAGTTCCAGATATATATATATATAAAGTATAGTAAGAAATGCCAGACTTGAGCTAAAACTGAACAAGTTTGTATCTGCAAATTCATTGCCCGAGATCAAATATGAGACTAAAATAGTACGAGAATATAGAAAGGGTCGAAATATCCCTCGACCGAAGTGATTAAGTAGTAGTAAAATGAGTTTATCAATAAGGGACCGAATCAACCTCAATATAATCTCCAAAGTAATATGTTTAGTTAAAATATCATAATTCCATAATAAGAGTGGTACGACTTCCATTTTCAATGAATCAATTTTAAAGTCAAGAAAAATGGGAATAAATTCCTTTTTAGCCAAAAGTAATAAAACCAGGTTCTAATATGAATCGTACCACTAAATAAGTATAAATGCGTCTAAATGTATGCATGCCATCAACACTATCCACACAACACAATCATAAGCTGCTACACATCCATTACTATAACCACATCCATTCAAAAGATGGAATACTAACAAGGTATCCTACAAGTATTTTAACCACAACCTTGGGCCCAACAATAATGTATAAATTAACATGTGACAACAAATTTGAGAATCTAAGGTAAACAAAAGCACAATGCTACTAAAAAGATCTAATTGGGAAATTGTCGTATTCACTAATTAATATGGTAATTCTTAGGATCATTCATGTCAATCTATGGTCCATCAAGTCAATCATCCTGTGTAATAGGTTCCTACAATTATAACGAGTATTTTAGGCTAAGGTTTTGGTTACTTTTTTATCCTAAATTTTATAAATAGGTCAAGTCACGGTATTTCTGGATCTCATGAGCACAAAGCTACCACACCAAGTTTGACATTCTGGACTTAATGGCTCTCTCCAAATTTCCATTTGAGGTTGTTTGAATCAGATGTGGCTATTTTAAAGTACTTGCGACCAGTAGACAAAATTATTTTTGAAGCCTTTGGACCCGGACTAAGGGTTCCCCTAGCCCAAAATTGATGTTCTAGAGATGATAACTCTGTCAGAATTTCCATCTTATTCAATTTTCTAGGAGTTTTAGTCTGAGGTTAATTTTTTAACAATAAAAGCTCCAAAATAGGGAATTGAGCCTAAAATCCAAATGAACTATCTTATAACCTAACTGATAATTTTGGCAAGTAAAAGATGACATGCAATTTATATAGGAAGGCTCAAAATGCCAAAAACACTCTGAAATTGTGAAAATGACTAGGACGACATTAAATTATCTAACTTTCATCCTTAAAAGTCAAGGGATAGAAAGAGCCCTAAAGCTAAAAAAGATGATGTTTGGGCCTGCATGCCACAAGAAAAACTTTCTAGATAACCTCTATTGTAAAACATTGCTACCAAGGGATTTTGCAAAAGGTATCGCTTTTTACTTCACATCCTTACTTCACTTTCAAATAAACACAAACCCATACCCAACAACCAACTGGATTGTAATGAAACAGAACATGGCTGAAGCATGCAAACCTAAACCTTAGCATATTGATACCACACCAAACAAGCACAACCAAGTAGATACTCAAGGATAAGGACAACCCAAGGCATGAACCATGCAGTCAACTCCAACTTCAAATCTAATATTATCTTGTCATTCCAAACCTGGTATCCACTCTAAACTGCAAAAATATCATCCTAGTACTATCCTCGCAATTACATAATATTAATATGGAAGGACTGATGCTGACCCACCAAAAATCCATACAGTCTAGAACAAGAACAATGACAAATAAGGTCTACCTAAATGCTTAAATTGTAATGTCCAATGTCTACAATCTATGCTAAGCTACTAACTGATCTAAATGAATCTGGAAACCAATGGTCATAAGTTCGACCCATAATATCTCAAAACTAAATGATCCACTCTAGAATGATCCACAGGCTGTGGGTGAAACCACACTAGACCAAACTTGGATACACATCTTCCGTTGAGCACTCTTTTAAAAGTATGATGAAAATTAAGAACCAAGGTAAGAAATAGGTAGAAATAGTAGGTAGAAATAGATCGACCATGTTAAGTATTAAACAAAGACCCAACTAAATCAAAACATAAAAATGAGGCTACAACTAAGTTATACAATCAATAGCTATAATCCCATAACCAAAGTTGAACGACTAAACCTCAAATAACCTAACCAATCCTATCGTTGAGCACACATCCACAAATCAATATCCATTGCAACTCCCAAACCATCATTCAAAAGAGTCAAAAATCAAAACTAGAGCAAACCCTCTGACTGAAGGTACAAGCAATAAAATCCCATCCATTGAGGGCATAACATATTAAGTCATAACCCAAAACATATACAAGATTAATCTACAAAGATGAAAACAAACACAAACACTAAGGAAATGACAAAATTGAAATACGAAAAGTAAAGGGATAATGGATAAAGATAGATAGATAGACACAAAGAAGATAAGAAAATTATAAACTAAATAGTATATGATACTCTAAAACCCCTAATTCAACTATCAACAAGCACCAATTTCTTACGTTGACGGCAAGGGAATCAAAATGCCCTTGCAACCACCATTTAAACAAGTTGCAACATAAGCTTTTCCATGCTCTCAATAACCCTCTCAAGAGTTTTCATATATTCATTGTCAAAATGAAAAAAAAAACTAATGAAATAAAGGCTCAGAAAATCTATTTATAATCTAGGGTTTAACTTATTACAATGGGCCTAAAAGTGACCTATTTGCAATAATGAAGTAAGGCAACCCACTCAAGCCTCTATGGGGAAGATGTGACACATTTCAAGGGAATTTTTATAGTGGATGCATTTTTTTTACATGCTCTTGATCCGCTCGAGCAAGTCAGGTGCACCTCTAAGGAAGATTGGGCGCATGTCCATTCGAAAGGTCCTTTTAGCCCCTTCTCGTATTCCCTCGACTCCTCCAAGGACCCTTGATCAAATATAGGTACAATCACCATGACATGACAACCTTTTGATGAAAATAATGTCTTCAAGCACCTTTAGCACTATAGATATCCCATCCAAAGATCTGGAGGTAATTTGGATTGTATCATTCTCCCCTTCTTGAAAAAGAATTGACCTTGAATCCAAACCTTGCAAAACCAAAGAAAGGAAAAAAAAAGACAATATACTCGTGGCATAAGGGTTAGGTTTAGCACAAATAATCATAGCATCTTGCAAAAGTTGCACACACTTTAGATATAACCAAGGATGGTTGTGTTAAACATTAAAAAATTATTGAAAATGGGATAAAGGTATTGGATATGATAATTATCAAGAGAAAAGGAAACCACAATGGTTATAATGTCATCAATAAACCATGAAGGTAAGACTGAATTCATCTTAGGAGCCACAAGACACCATTGCTTTATTATCTCTTCATGAGATTACACTAAAAGGGGTATCGCCAATGATTTAAAAATCCACAAGGGTTTTCCTGGGCCAAAGATGTCAATGACCCATAGAGCATTATTTCCCACCCAAGTGGACCAACCAAAAAGTTCCCTACCTCCCAATAAAATATTTCCTAGACTAGAATGGACATCATTATAGGCAATGAACTATTATAGATAGCAATCAAACATTAAAACATTATCCAAGGTGCTACTATCCATAAGAATGAGTTTGGCTTTAAATATTTAGCACATATTGCACACAAGGATGGAATCAAGTCATTTAAGCGCAAAGAACTTTTCCCTTTCAAATAACTTCCCAAGGAAAGGTATGTCATCAATGAAGTCATGCTACTAGTAAGAATAGGGACCCTACTACAAACTATACCTAAACCACAATAATTGGTTCTTCCAAGGAGTTTGGTTCCTCTTAATTATTGTAGTAGACATGATCCAAAGAGTCCTATAAGATATTTCAAATTTCCCAACCCTATGAAGGTTGTAAGAAGTCTTGAACATCTATGAACCTCGGTGACCTTTGAGAAATGGGTCACTAATTGCAAGAAAATCAGAAAGAAAGGTATCATATAAATGGAATTCATCCATAGTGTTTTCAAGAGGGAACTCTCCTTGATCTACAAGTAGTGAAACCTTGGTAACGAATGGAAACACATAATGTTGAAATCTGTTAGATCTTTTCTTTACCCCTTTCTTTAAAGAACACTCATAATTGTTGGAAATGCCTCCCATGCATAACTTTGGTCTATCAAGTGGATTGTAAATCCCTAAGAAAGACTTTCCATCATAGCGAAGGATATCAACATCCTCAATAAAATTTCACTTGTCATCTTGACCAAGCACCAAGTTGGGTCCATAAACATCATCACCTTCTAATAGTCACCGAGGTCAAATGGATAGAGTGTCCATAGATAAAGGTCTAGACAACACTCTCTTTCCCCAGCATCATCATCAAAACAAAAGGGTACACTCTCCATACTAGCATAAGCATTATCAAAAGCAAACAGAGAGTAAGAAAGGTGTCACATAAATTAATTTCATCTAAGGTGTCATCAAGAACATGTTCACTTTCCTGACCAAGACTTGGAAGACAAAGAAGTGTGATAAAGATGGTATGCTCAAGAATTGGAACACTCAAAGAAAAATAGGTACTTGGTGCACAAAGATCACCTTCCAAACCTCCATATTACTTTTCCTTAAGACAACTCTCATCTTTCAAGAAGTGATTTCCATCTTTTGGAGGAATGTCATCACACCATAGTGGGTTATTAAATAGAGTATAGCCCTTGAGAAGGACCACATCATCAACATGATCCACACTACTAGGTAATTCACTAGGAGTGATTTCATCTTCTTGAAACAAGATATTGTACTTAAAGAGTGAAGGTTCAATATATGAAGAAGAATTTAAACATATAAGTTCAGTCTCAAAAGGAAAAATATCAAGTTTCAAAGAAGTTTCACACACCTAGTCATTCCTATGAGCAAGATGAACAATAGGATTTTCATCAAAGGGGTTGATCAAAGGATCACTCCTATTTAATTGATCAATATTTTCAATATCATCATTAACTTGAGAAAAGTCAAGCATACCACACACATGATCAAGTAGTGGACTACATTCAATAGCAAGTTGATCATTACACACACCTTTACTAGTTGTTGGTAACTCAAATACCAACTTAGAATCACCTTGGTTTTTCACAAGGGTCAATTAATGTGTGACTACTCTCATCACTTTGTAATGGAACCTCAGTCAAGTCACAAGTGCTAGTACTAGGTGGACATAAATTGATCTTACTAGAAGAATCAATTGAGTCATGTATAGGGTCAATGCTTGTGTACTTATAACAAGAACTTGATCATCATACAACTTAGTAATATCAATAGTATAACAAAGGGAAGACTCATATGAATTTTATTTAGGAAAGCCACCAACTACACTTACTTGGACACTAGCCACATCGTGACATTCTAAGTGTAGATAAGTGTAAGAGATAGCATTATTACCTTATAGATCTCGAAGAAGTATGGTCTTCACCTTAGTTTTCAACACGGGAGTTCACTTGCTTCTTTGGGAAGCTCCCATCACAAGGGAGTTTTTCAAATCTACTCCCTTGAGTCATCTCTTCATCACTCTTCCAAAAGTTGGAATTTTTAGCCAAGAACTGCGTTAGATTATCAAGCATGTGTTCATTAGGAACTCTTCTTGGATCCTCATTTGGAAGTACATACTCTTGAACCTGCACAAATCATTAGGCATGTGTTCATAAGGAACTCTTCTTGGATCCTTCTTTGGAATTATATATTCTTGAATTTGCACAAGAGAAGAGTTGATACTAAGTAAAATTCTAGTATCATGGTTAGTGGGTAACAAGGGATTAGTGTTGTCAAGTCCCACAATTAAGTGTTTCTTGCCCACACCTTTTAAGCAGCCACTTGACTCCTCCATGCGATCTGTTCTTCCACCAAATTTAGACATACTCCCTTCAAGTGATGCCACCTTAATGTCAAGTGATCCTATCTTAGCATCCATGGACTAAATTTTATGGCTGGGAGTTTCAATGGCCGCTAAAATAAGATTTGTTGAGTGGTTTTCCATGGTTTCTAAAGTTTAGACTTTTGGAGTCATTGTACCTATAAATTAAATAGTCCATAAACACAACAACCACATTCACATTAGTAAAATAAAAGCTCACAATAACTCGTGTTTACACACCTTTGATTGCCTCACAATAGGATAGGCTAATGTTGAAAATTGTTTATACTTCAGTAGTTCAGAAGGTGTCAATTTCTACTTGTGGCTGGAATGGATTTTTTAATTAACAAATCAAAGAAAATATGTACAAACTTGAGTCAAGAAGCTACGATGGATTTAAAACTAGAAAAGCTTAAAAGAAATAGGACAATGTAAAAACACTAATCACAACTAAGTAGGTTGATTACTAGTTGTTAATTTGTGTTTAGAATCAAAGAAAAGATGAATAAGAATCAAGAAATGACATTATATGAATCAAACCTGATCCAAAACAGAATTAAGAAGCTTTAAAATGTGTTTTTGATCCACCAAAATAGATTGGGAGCACCCCAAACAAATGCCCAACGCAAGAGGGGCTATTTTGACCTACTTGAGCAGGTCTAGTGCATGTCAAGGGCAGACCAGACACATAAGGATCAGGTTTGGACCAAGGGATGATGGGGTGCAGATCAGCTGCCCTGCTCACTTGGAGTATCATTTTTGCCCCCAGTAGTCCCCCTTTGTCCTCCTCTCTTAGAATATTCTTGGAACCTTTGGAGATGCTTTAGTACTAACATTTTGCACTCTTTTTATTTCTCCTTTTTAGATCAAACTATCACTTTTGCTGAAAAATTCACCTTGAAATAAACAATTTCTCCAAGAACACCAATTTTTCCAACTTCTTCACCTTCGCTCGGAATGACTTGAAATTTTGAATATAAGAACTTGTTAATCTTACAAACTCATTCCAAACATCATTAATCTTAAATTATTCACCAAAATTTTGTGATATAGAAATCCACTTCAAATTTTGTTAAACCCAAGCTTCCAACAATGAAATAAGGCTCAATATAGCTTTGGTTTAGCTTAAATTTGATATTTGGATTCTAATATTGTTGGGGAACACAAATTTAACACTAGAAGCACATGAAAACACAAAAATCAAAAACTTTATAGTTGACCAACCCTAAATACATGAATAGTAATTTTTTTGTGATTTTTAATTTTTCAAGATGACTTGATCGAAGATTGACTTTGTAGGAACGAAATCAATCTCAGCTTTGATACTAAATGATACTAGTAGTTTAGAAGATGAAAACAAACACAAACACTAAACGCTGACCATAAGGGAATCAAAATGCACTTACAACCAGCATTTCTTAACAAGTTGCAACATAAGATTTTCCAAGCTCTCATTCACTCTCTCAAGAGTTTTCATATCTTCATTATCAACAACCAAAAAGCTAATGAATAAAGACTAAGATAATCTATTTATTGTCTAGGGTTTAACTTATTACAATGGGCCAAAAAGTGACCCATTTGCATTAATGAAGAAAGGCACACTGCTCTAGCATCTTTGAGGCAAATGTGGCACACTTCAAGGGAATTTCTAGAGCGGCAAAAACTATTTTGACCTGCTCTTGACCCACTAAAGCTGGTCAGACGCACCTCCAAGGTAGATTGGGTGCATGTCCCATCTAAGGGGACTTTTAGCCCCTTGTCACATTCCCTCGACTCCTCTAAGGAGCCTTGATCAAATGTAGATGCAATAACCATCGCATGACACCCTTTGGATGACAATAAGATGTCTTCAAGAACCTCTAGCACCATAAGTTTCTCATCCAAATATTCAAAGGCAATTTGGATTGTATCATCAAAACCCATCAAGGTTGCTAGGTGCACTAATAGTAACCAGAATCGAGCAACTCAAAAAAAATACAATCTTAGTCTGAATATAGTCATATCAATACCCAACCCATGGCAACAAATCCTCATTCCAAAATGACATCCACTTTGGCTACCAACAATGATACACAAGGACCTTCCAAAGAGACCAGCACTTTGGCTACCAACAATGATACACAAGGTTTTACCACTAATTATAAGCATCCCCGAAGCCATACTACATCGAATGAATACCAAAGATGAGAAATTTTACTCACCCTTTAAAACCACCTCAACTCAACTAATCCATGATTCACATCATGGGAAGAACAGAACACCCATCTCAAAACTAAAACCAAGATTAAGAGTACTACCAGGCATTGAACCTGCCAAATTAAAAGGACAAACCCTCAAACTGATCACCCTTAGGAATGGGACTTAGAAATAAATTGCCAATGATAGAATCATAATAGAACCACGAGAGGCGAAACCAACCTCCACTTTTATAACACACTCAATAATCAACCTTTCATCACTAACAAAAAATAATAATAGCCAACCAAGGCTTTAGTCCAAATGGATAAGATTCACAATGAGGGTAACATTGACTAGATGATACTAGTCTAGCTGTATATCATGTGAGATTAATAACAACAGTAAAAACAACATAAGGTGCATAAGGCACCAAAAATGAAAAAAAATAACTTGTACCACTCTACGGTCATAATAAGGCTAATATGCCAAAGGAAAGTGACTTTAACCCAAATTCTACACTCCTAGGAAATAACAACACTGATCCACTCAATCCACTACTAAAAGAAATCATCTACAATGATAGCCACTTAAGCATAAAATTCTACATAATGGCTACAACAACAAATATAGTAACAACAAGCCATGTAACCACAAAAAGTATGGAAACCCCAACACAATTCAAATAGTAATTATTAGATAAGAATAAAAAATGAACCTATAATGATAGAATCCATAGTCATGGTCCCTGACTGCCTGAAGAAGTATGAATCGAAATGCCTCTGACCTCAGACTAAGTATCTGAACAACCAATTGAAATATCAAAAGTACTACCTCTAGATGAAGGAGCCACAACCGTAAGAGACTGATCTAACAGCATTGGTTGCTCAATAATCCCATGCAGAGGACACACTATGGACCAATGATCAATATTTCTTTATTCATAAAAGCTCTAACATGTTAAGAAATATGAGTTAATCCCAATTGGATGATCAACTCATGATAAGGACACTCCTTAGACTAATGACCAATCTCACCACAACCAAAACATGCCCTTGGAATTCTTGAACATAGTGATCTTGCTGACCCCAAATGGCTACCATGGTATGAAGATATAGATTGAATACCTTATAATGACTGATTAAACCTCTGTCTATTGTGACCACCATGACATACTTGAGAATCACACATAACCTGAGGTGCTACCTATACAGACCTAATAGGCTGCGAGTGATGTTGACCTCTAGTGGGTGGATCCTTAACTCCATAAAAAATACCCCTAATACTAAACTACTGACATGGACTCTTACCGCCACCTTCATATGTATCAATATATGTATTTTTCATAGTCTTCATATGATCAACAACCTAAGAGAAAAAGGTCCATCTACTATTAAATGCTTCATCACCAAAAAAGAGTGGTAAAGTCAATCCTCTAATAAATCCACAGAACATCATATACTCTAAAAATATTATAGAAGTATGTTTGGCCCACTTAAGAAACCTAATATCATACTTTAAAACTCATAAAGATCTCTGCTGAGCAGCAACAAACCCAACTCTGGCCTAAAAACCACTTAAAGTATCGGGGACCACCACAGACTGTGAAGTTTCCATGAAAAAAGGCAAAACCCCTCACACTAAATACTGAAAAACTAAGGTAGTAAAAAACTCTACCAAAACCTGGGATAGGCCCAGACCCTCTGGCTGATGCTGAAGATCTATGATATTAATTTCTAACTCCCTAGCTCAATGCTGAGCTAAAACTTTGGTACCATGCATAGAAGTCCCACCCGTATTTATCGACAACATCGAGCTGTCCAACTAGGAAAGAGCGGAATCAAAAGAGGTACTTAGAGGTTCATAGAAGTACAAACATATGATAAGGAGTCAAGAATAGAATTTCCTAAGAATGCCTTATATTCTACTGAGGATAGGACATAGATGTCTTCACATTGATTCATGGGACTCTACTAGGACTGATCTATTGTGCTAACAACACCAATAAACCTATGCTCTAATGCTAATTTATCACGACTTAATTTCTTAGGTCACGATGAAACCTACCATAACCTGGCAGTAGTTAAGACAACCCATAGTCCAATAATGACTAGTAGTAGACTTATAAAAGAAGTGGAAGAAAAACTAAATAATAAAGAAAACGAAGGCCAAAAAGTAAATATATCCCTAAAACCTGGTGAAGTTAGTCAAAGAGATTCTAAGACAACAACAATACAAGTGAAATAATAAATATATATGTGAAGATGTCTCTGATTACCAAAATAAAGACCAGTCTAATAATAATAAAAAGAGTAGAAACACTCCAAACATCAGAAACTCACCTTAATTTTCTAATCCATTGCTGCTCTGCACGATGTAAATTTTAACAGTGAGAAATCATACTATGATCTTTAGTCTGTAGAAGTATAGTATGAGTACCAAAAACTTAGTACTAATTGGACATCGATCGACTAAGCTCCAGAAATAATGGAAGTATAAATAACATATGAAACAGGAATTAAAACAATATACAAGCTTAACATAATAATGCTTATGGAGAAGTAAGGATGAACTATCCTATTCTAACCATATTTAGGAACTAAAGTGAATCACTATATATCAATAGCCAATATACTAATGAAGAGTTAAACAAGGATATAAAGTAGTAAGACAAGGCCAAAGGATACATACAAAATAAGAATAGATAAGGAAAAATATGGATATATGATAATACCATATATACATATATAGAACTAAACTCGAAGGTAATAACCTGGGGGAGCCAACCTAGCATCTTAAGGACCATAGCCAAGAAAGGGAGATAATAATAGCTTAGTCAAAGTCTCTAACCAAAGTGTGACAAATAATGAGGTAACTTAACAATAATGCACCTTACCATAATAGAAAACACATGGGAAATAAAAAGCGTACCGACTATCTCGGCTGCTAGCCTATATTATCCTAACATGAACTAACTATAATAGCCAATTAATAAAGTAACCCCCTAGTTTGAACAAACAATAATAAAACCGAGCCTCCATAAGACAAAAATATCTAATAAAGCAGTCAATATACAACAACTATAGCTTATCACTATACAACCCTATGATAATAATAGATATACGTGCCAAATAATTATATTGGTGATAAGCGATGTATATGAATGAAAGAATGCAAGTGTAATCTAGCACCATTAACCAATCAAGTGTCCTAATGTATGAGGTGTATACAAAGGAGCTCGCAAAGGTATGGAGTACAACAAATATCATTCTCTTGTACTGTGGCTTATAAGACAAATGAGCCCATAAGGGACTAGAGATATTTGTATACACTGCCGAGTCCTGAACCAGAAATTCCAATAACCATCATAACAAATCTACCCCATACGGTGCCAGGGAGATATACAAAGTATAGTAAGTAATGTGAGATTTGAACTGAAATCAAAACTAAATAAGTGTATATCTGTAAATCTATTGCCCAAGATCAAATTTAGTACTAAAACAGTATGGTCACTACTGGAAATTACCTCTATGGCAACAAATATTTTGGCGACGGTTAACAAAGTATTGCAATAGGTGGTCTATTGCGACAGTTCCAAGTGTTGTCATAAATTACTATTCTATTAGCTATAAGTTTACACTATAACCATTGCATTTAATAATAAGCATTGCAATAGATAAATAACATAAGCTATAACAACGCTTATTTTATTCCCTCCATTTTTTCACTAAAAATTTAATAAGTCCACCTAAAAAGCATAAGATGTCTTTTGTCTATTCCTTCTTAGATTTTACTCCCCCCTCTCTCTTTCTCTTAGTTTCTTTATTAGCTTACTGAAGCTTTAAAAAAATATTTTACTATGATTAGGGAACCAATTGATTAGGGAATCAATCGATTGCTACGACAATCAATCAATTAGGGAATCAGCTTCTCTTCGCTACAATCACTATAACGACAATCAATCGATTAGGGAATTGGCTTCTCTTCGCTACAATGACTACAACGACAATCAATCAATTAGGAGAATCGACTTCTCTTCACTGCAAGCGCTACAATGACAATCAATCGATTAGGGGATTCAGGTTCTCTTCGCTACAATCGATACAATTACTATTTGGTAGTGAGCTTCAATTTAGGTATTTTAAGGTTAGTATATTGTTCTACTTCTTTGACCTATTTTTTGGGGATTTTGAGTTTTTCTTCTCCTTTGAGAACATTTTATTGCTGGGTTCATTTGATTGCGTGAACATTGGTAAACACTATAGTAATAATGCGTCCATGACTTGGTAAATTTTGAATACAATGAAATAAGCTAACAATACAATGCAATAGGTAATGGATGTGGAAATTGTTTCTTTCATATTTTTTGGCTTAATCTTTTCTATAGTGGCACGATTTGAAGGATATGCATATTCAATATATGTTGATTCTTTAGATTTCTTCAGTAATAGTTCTCAAGGTATAAAATCTGTATTTAGGACACATACACAGGGGAAAAAATGAGAAGAAAGTACTGGTATTGTATCCCAGGACCCAAGCTTTCGCAGTAAATTTTATGAGAATCTATGAAGTATGAACTCCCTTAGGTCTGTCATTTTGATCCCATTAATTGTTTGAGAGGTGGATTTAGGATTTAAATTTTATGGGTTCAAACTTATTATATTTTTAAAATTTTGGATTCGGGCATACTAGTTGTTGTAGTTTTAGTCGATTTTTACACAAAAATTTATACTCCATGTCATAACTACTAGATTCAGACGAACTCAGTGCTTGCACACTCCATCAACCATTCTGTTCGAACTTAGTAGATTAAATAAAATCAGCTTGAGAACCATATTTAGTATATACATTGTGTAAGTATTGCCTATTGATATATGATTTGTCTTTTACTATGGAAGCTTTTATTTGTGAGCCTTTTATGGTTAGCAGCTCTGTTAGTGATGGGAACATTTTATTGCTCATTTTTCCTTATATAGTCTAGTCAATATTGATTAGTGAATCACATCTATTCAATCAAAAAATATTTGGGGAAGATTGTCTGATCATCTATATCCACTTACACTCTGTTCAAGTGTGTTTCAGTCAGTACTAAGTAATCTGTATTCTAAATCACATTAAAAATTGTTTCGAACAAGAGGTTCCCTAAATCTTATAGTACTTACTCTTACACTAGACTACATATCTTTAAAGAGACAACAAAGAGTCCTTGCAACATTCTCAGAAGAAAAGACTCCTTGCCAACATTGGAGACTAATATAAGTGTAACACTAGCAGGATAGGCATTAGATCCCAGTCTCATTGAGCTAAAACATATTAGTTTATTCCTAGGAATTATATCCAACTAAGTTGGCATCCATTGTTATTGTTCTTTCACTCCATTTGTGTTATGTTCTTGATTCTGAGAGATCATAGGGCTTTTGACAAATTTCTCCTTGTGATTTTAGCATATCTCATTTCCCTTTATCACCTGTATCATATCTATTGATCAATGTAAGCAAAGGTGTACATAGGTGGTCTTCTCTCATTATTATATCTTTATGGTACTTTACAGCCTCTGCTAGATGTTATACTCTAGTCAATGTGCATTTTGAAAAATTAACCTATCTGCTAGTCCAATAATACATATTCTAAGTTTTTTCTTTCTAGTTCTTATCCTTCCACGACTTATCATATCTGCAGTGTTTTGAGCTTTCAAGTAATGATCCACCAGTGTTACGTTATTTAGTTGTGTTGGAAGAAGATATTCACGACGTGGCTGCTTGATTAGATTTTATGGCCCCCAACTTGTATATAAGTTCAACAAGATGCCAATTTTTGGTTGACATGTTGCTGTCTGCTTTTTCTTATGCCTACTTCTTTCTAATATTTGCACTTGATTTCTTCCTTTACACATCAAGAGAAATAAAGGGCCATGGTCAATGAAGTAGTTGCAAATCTTACAAGTTCCTGCTGGGACAAATGTGTGACCGGTACACCTGGAAGCAAGTTCAACTCCAGTGAATCTAATTGTTTAAGTCACTGTGCACAACGATACATGGAGTTGAGCATGATCATAATGAAACGGTTTCAGAGCATGCATTGAACAAAGATTCTCTTTATAAAATGGACTTCGATAATCTTTTTTGAGTCCAAAGATTTTTGAAAGAAAATATAGTTAAATTTTCTTGTTGCTCAATGCAGTTCATGTGATGTTACTAATGTTATTAATTACTATATGCGGAGAGATACTCTTATTTTTATTTTACTCACTTCCTTCCCTTCATGAACAAGGCCTCTGATACATGATACATCTATATCCTAATTCTTAGCAGTTAACTGGTAACATCATACAGCTTAACAAAATTTATTATTGTGACCTTTATTCTGGTTTGGAATAATTTATATATATAACAGGATTACTCAACTGTGAAAAAGTGAGAAACCCACTGCACAAAGCATCCCACACTATTAGGGTCTAGGGAAGGGCCGCACGGCAAGGGGTGTGATGTTCAAATGAAAATGATGGAAAAATAGGTTTACTTTCTAATGGAATTTATGGTCTCAAATGTCATTAGAATGTTGTTATTATCTGCAGAATGCATCTCTATTGCACATAGATGCTTGTTACTTTCAACTACACGCTGCTATGCTACTGAAGCTGCTGCTTAGCTTGCTGTTGTTAGTGTGAACTTTTAAAAGAATTAATAGCTCCATGTTCCTTTGAAGGAAACTACATCAACTACCAACATCAAGTAAGAAGCATTAACTAGAGTATATTTATGGAGTTGTTATACACTTGTCATTTTTATTCCATTAAGGCTCCTTATTAATGTTACTACTACTTTTTATGCTTTCATGCGTTAATTTCCTTCTCCCTCTTACCTCCGGCATGAGGATAAAAAAAGTATGGCTAATAAAGAATGATCAGTTGAAAACATGAGAGAGTTATATCTGTAACTAGGTAATCTTTAGGAGAAAAGGCTAAAAGTTTATGATAATAACTACTGTATCTGATATGCAGTTGTTTCCTCCACATATATGAAAAAGTTAGTGTTTGCATTATTCCTTGTACACGATTGATGATTGTGATAAAACCATAGACTGAAGTACATAAAACCTTTCACAACAATACTGAAGTTTAACCTTTAATTCCTTTATATTTGTACTACAACCTTATAACCTTAACAGCCACCGTTTAAGCTTATAACCTTATATTAGTAAACAACCTTATAACATTATAACCTTAACGGCCGCCATTTAACCTTGTAACCTAATAAACTTAATGTCCACCATTTAACCTTATAACCTTATAACCTTAACGACCACCATTTAACCTTATAACCACTGTTAAAGAAAAAACATTATATTATTAAACAACCTTATAACTTTAACGGCCACCGTTTAACCTTATAACCTTATATTAGTAAACAACCTTATAACCTTAACGACCACCGTTTAACCTTATAACCACCGTTAAGTAAACAACCTTATATTAACAAACAACCTTATAACCTTAACGGTCATCTACCGCTACATTAGTAAACAACCTTATAACCTTAACGACCATCGTTTAACCTTATAACCTTATATTAGTAAACAACCTTATAACCTTAATGGCTACCATTTAACCTTACAACCTTATAACATTAATGGCCACCGTTTAACCTTTTAACCTTTTAACCACCATTAAGTATAAGTGTCAGAGGTAAGTATTATACTTTTTCCTTTTCCCTTAGTTTATATTGTATGATCAATCTTCTGTTTCAAGTTCCTTGTTGGGCATTCCTTGTTTACAGTTAAATTTTGTATCTATTTAGCAATATTCATTTGGAATTATGGCATTGTTGGTTGACTGATTGACACAACAAAAAATAAGTTGGCTTTCCAATACTTTATTGGTTAAATTGCAGGTTATGAAGGTGGTCCTATCATTTTGTTGCAGGTTATGAAGGTTCTTATCCTAAATCACTAATTAGAATATCAGTATCTGTAAGTCTGATAACTGCATTTTATTAGTTTGACAATTAGGAATTATTGTGGCAAGTCTGCTTGAAATCATTGACATGAATGAGTTGCTTCATTGAACGAGTTGTATAAAACTAGTGTTTAGAAGTTTTATGCAAATATGCAAACATATTTCTTGAGTTTCTTTTGTAAAAGTTAAGCTGGTGTAGAAACTGATCAATTTGTATCTCACTTTAAAATTTTAAAAAATTTAACTCCTTGTCATGTAGAACAAATACAGTCAATTGAATTTTCAAGTTAACCATGAACGAAAATCAACATTTCTTTGGTTGCATTACCGGAGTTTTGAGTTCGGTGGTAATGCCCCGCACTTTCCTAAGCTAGAAAGCGAACCGTTGTTCGTAGATGTGAAACCCCCAATTTTGTAAGCCATAATTGGGCACATGAATTACCAAGAGTACCCTAGTTATAAGAGAGCTTATGATGTGTTAAGTGTGGTTATATGAGTCACTTAAGGTAGTACAAGCTAAGTGTTTCAAAATCCATCAAGTTTTAGTATTTGAATTCTCTAGGGTCATCTTTGAATGAGCATAACTTGTTAAATATGTGGTATTTCTGCATATTTCTACCCACCAACTTATATAGAATCGAATTAGCTTTCAAACGATATCAATTTCATCAAAATCCGACACCCGAGCAAGGAGTTATGGCTTTGCAAAGTAGAGTGCGTCGCCTAACCAATCACACATGGCTACTGGAATAGGTGTGCGATAAGCAATGTGGCGCATACTTAAATGTGTGCGATAAGCAATGCGATGGTGTATATGTAAATATATGCAATAAGTAATGCGGCGCATATGTAAATGTATGCGATAAGCAATGCGATGCATATGTAAATGTATGTGATAACCAATACGGCACACACTTGGTGTTTCAGGTAGTAAAAACACTCCGTTTTGAGTTATTTTGAGGGCAATTTAGTCTTTTGGCACTCCTTACACACCCCTAAATTTAACCTTATGAATTTAATAGAATCTAAACACATCATAACCCTATTATCAATCTAAGTTCATCATCCAAGAGCACTAAAGGAGAAAAATAACTAGGGGTGCACAATCAACATTGAGGGTCCAATCTTTCAATCAATCTGTTACCATAAAGGTATGTGGGGTTTTCAACAAGAACATTCTTTCGTTCTTGTGAGAAAAAAATTGTATTATTTTACGAAGATACATG
The DNA here is from genome assembly GCA_030864215.1 of Capsicum pubescens. Taxonomy (NCBI): domain Eukaryota; kingdom Viridiplantae; phylum Streptophyta; class Magnoliopsida; order Solanales; family Solanaceae; genus Capsicum; species Capsicum pubescens. Next base: position 82,748,386 of record CM061544.1, on the reverse strand, counting down.
ATTTTACTTGTTTAATTATGAATTTGAGATGGAAACTATTATCCTATATTCTTGTTCAAGAAACTATGATATTTTTGTGATGCATTAAAGATAAATTCCTTGAGTTTTGATGTTAATAACATGTTTCAAGTTGAATTTCCAGATTTTCATATGAGTTATACTTGTTTGCTATACAAAGTATGAATCTTGAAATGTTTTGCTCAAGTGTTGATATATGGGATTTAAACACTCTTTGAGATTATGATCTTTGGTGAAGTAATGTGTTATACACACCTTGATATTTGAATGATTAGACCTTTTGGTCTTGAAAGAGTTATTTTTGAACTTGAATGAGAAAAGATATCCATATGTTGATTTATTATGAAAAAGGGGTAGCATGATGGCTCCCGATATGAATTGTTGAATTGCGTTGTTGTGAATTTTCTTTTGAAATGATCTGAGATCTATCCGGGAGTAGTCTTTAGCACCGAGTGGGAAGTATAGCTGTGATTGGTACTTCCCTAGAACTACGTTCCCCCGTAGGATGTGAGCCTAAGGCTGATTGATATAGTGATCACTAGTGAACAAAAGATTAAGGTCCTACTCCAATGGAAAGGATAGGACAACTCTCCCCAATGTGGGCTGGATGTTGGACTCCATGTAGCTCACATGGTTTATGTCGGTTGTAAGAGACTCCCAGTGTGTGTGTGTATTCTTCTGATTGAGATGAAAAATGTAATAGTTTGAAAGTGTGAGTTGAGAAAGTTATCATTTCTAAAGAATTTGATGGATATTTCTATATCTTAAAGAGAATTGTTATGAAAGCTACTCATTTTGATGACTTGAAAATGATCATGAAAGTGATTGGCATTTACTATGATGACTCACATGTTTTTACTCGATGTGTTTTACTCTATGGTGATTATGATGATTTTATTTTGAGCTATGTGAATCTCTTATTACAGCCTGCATATTTTCCTATGAATATTTGTGATATAGGACATTTATGAAAACTTGCATACACCCTCATATACTCGGTTCATATTCTATGGTACTGACCCATGTATTCGTACGTGGGATACATTTTCCCTATAATGTAGGTCCAGGTGCTCATTCCTAGGCTTGACGTGATTCTTCGAGCACATTGGTCTACATTTTCTGCAGTGGTGAGTCCTCATGGTTCGAGGACTGGTTATTTCAGATTTCACTTTTTTATTTTGAGTTATCATTTTATTCCCTGATGTTAGGGTTAGTTGGGGTCTTTCCCAATGGATCAGTGTTATACAGTTTAGTAGAGGCTTGTCAGACTAGATGGTTAGATTGATCAATCTTGTGGAGAGGTCATTTTTGTTACTTTTCGCATCTCTTTCGTCTTGAATTATGATATTATGGAGAATATCTTGATGTTTGATTATAGTAATCATGTCGATGAGTGTTGAATGGTATGAAAATGGCTCAAAGGGTTAGCTTGGGGCTACTTGTAGCCTTAAGAACCATGTGACGCTTCGGGACCCATTTTCGGGGCGTTACATCGGTGTTAGTATACTTCCTACTACATTCAGATAATCACATCACCTGTGATATTGAATTCTCGCTCTTTATTATACTCTTATTAATAGGTTGTTCTTTCCTTTTGTCTGCATAATTAGTTAGCTGTTGAGTTTGTCAAACATATTGTACGTATACTAGAGCTCCAATCAGATTTGGTGGACAGCTAAGTTTCAGACTTTTGTTTGTTTTCGTTAACATTGAATAGGATCTGACTCATTCTTCCCCCCTCTCAAAGTTGTTTTCCCCTTCACTATTTTCCGTTTTATGGAATGAAAATTGGTAAGTGGGAGGTAAAAGTTAGTTATATCCTTTTCTGCTCCTGCTCTTGGGTAAGTTGCCTATTGAACATTCCTCTGAATGCGTCTAATTAGTTCTCCTAAGTGGTTGTTCCAAATATTATTTTTCTAAAAGATTCATTTTGCCTCTAGAGATTGTTGTCATACCTGGCTTTTGACAAAGGTAAGCTATTTCTCTTTTACAATGGGACACTCTTTTCTTTTTAAGAATGCTCTTAAGTTCTGTAACTAACTCTTGCTGTGTATATTACTTATAAATTCTTTTTGCTGTTTCATTCTATACAGGACCTTGTTTATATTTTGAAGAATATTGTTGAAGAGGCTGCTCTCTATGTTTTCTATTTTGTAGCTTTATTTACCTATTAAGGGCATATCGTACTCATTCTTCTCAAGCGGCTGTGGCCATGCTGTTTTGTTGAACCATGTAAATCTTTTCTCTAAATTAGGATTAAACAAACGTAGAAATTAGGGAAAGCTTAGAGAAGTATAGTGCCGGTGAAGTCTAAAACATAGAAACGTAGCAATTGTCTAATTTTCATGGAAATTGAAGTCTGATATTTCTAGGAAATTTTTTAGCTCTGCAAAAGACAGATAATAGACAAAAATGACCTTATTGAGCTTCTTCCTTATGTTGATAAGCTTTCTTAAGAAGGTTCTTGAAGTTCAAGGACATCATGATTTTCCTTATCTATAAAAAGGGTGTTATCTGTAGAGATAACATGCTATCTGAACTTACTGTGAATCTATTTGATATTTCATTTTTTGAACTTGCAGTGACTTGAACAATCATGAATCTACAAGGGTGTTCAAGAAATCATCAGAAAGTTAAAGAACTTTGTTTCAGCTGGATCACTTGCAACTTTACGGAAAAAACAGATGCTAGAACACAAGAAGAAGAAGAAGAAGAAGAATACAGACTACATAGAATTTCTTGAAACTTATCGCGACTAGAACTTGATACTATGTAAAATCTTAACTAATCATTTGAGTACTTAAAATACATTTTGCTTGAGTTTAGCTTACTAGTTTAATTTGTTCCATATTTTGGATCATGTGATTATTAATGAATGATTTTGTTTTATGATGTGTGTATAATTGTTTATTGTAATTTATTATTTATGTAATACTAATTTACAATACGTTGCAATAGATGTTGTTGCAATAGATACTATTGCAAATGTCGCAATAGATGTTGTTGCAATAGATACTATTGCAAATGTCGCAATAGATGTTGTTGCAACAGTTTATCGTTGCAATAGCTTCTATTGCAATGGTTAGTAACCGTTGCAATAGATGAAAATAGGCGTCTCAATAAGTCAAAAAGTATCCGTCTCCATAGCTTGACCTATGGCGACGGTTGTAACCGTTGCAACAGATGAAAATAGGCGTCTCAATAAGTCAAAAAATAACCGTCGCCATAGGTTAAGCTATGGCGATGGTTGTCTAAAACCGTCGCCATAGCTTGACCTATGGAAACGGTTCATACAACCGTCACACAAACTGTTGCCATAGATCTATTGGAACACCCACCTATAGGACGGTTGCTGAACTGTAGCGGTAGAGCTATGACAACAGTTTTTCTGTCTATTGCAATGGTTTTGCAACCGTCACCATAGGGGTAATTTCTAGTAGTGGGTAATGAAGAAAGATTCTGAATATTTCTTGACCAAAGTGAATCAGTAGTAGTAAAATGATTGGATCAATAAGGGACCAAATTCAACCTCAGTCTAATTTCCAAAGTAATACATTTAGCATAAAATGCCAAAATTCCATAATAAGGGTGATGCGAATTCCATTTTTAAAGAAATAATTTTGGAGTAAAGAAAGTGGAAATAAATACCTTTTTTGAAAATACTATTAAGACCAAGGTTTTAACAAAAAATTGTACCACTAAATAACTATAAATGAACCTAAATATATTCATACCATCACCAGTATCCACATAATATAATTGTAAGCTTCTACGCATCCATAACTATAACCATGTCTATTTAAATGGTAGAATACTAACCTCGTATTCAATTGGTATTGTAACCACGACCTCATGCTCAATAATAATATATTAATTAATGTAACACCCCAAAAATCCAAGTCAATATTAGAACCATTCTTAAAATTCATGCAAAATCAAACATAATGTTTTCATAGTCAGGTATGTGATTTAGACATATATTAAGGTCCCAAATAACTCCTAGCTTATAGATAAGTAAAAATATCCCTTACTGATTGAATTCATGTGAAAAATATTGATATATCTAGATTAAAACAAGCATAACTTTTAAAGTACGAAGTATTTTTGAGCTAAAGACCCACCAAGAGATAGATAATTGAATTATCTTTTCGACTCCACTAGTTTCACCTTATACCGATAAGGAGCAAAATGTTATTTTCAAATTACTGAAGTAATGTCAAAGCTTCCAATGACAACGACTCTTGACGATGACTTGTAGTCAGACCCTACGAGTCGTCAGGAGGACTCATCAGCACAAAAGTGGGGACTAAAATTTGGTTCCTTGGAATATGACTCAATATATGAGTCGTGGCCAGACCCTACAAGTCGTAGCCTAAGTCATCAGGACTGTTTCTAGGAGTTTTCTAAATAATTTTGGAGGGGTTGTTTGGTATTTTCTCACTATTTTAACACCAAAACTACGTTGTTTAAGCACTCCAAAGGCTGAATTATTATATTGATAATGCTTAACTTACACGTCAATTTAGTGCAAGGCGGTCGTTGTCAATATATTTACCAACTTTTGGAGTCGGAATCGAATCCACAGGGAACAATGTGAGAGGCGATTAAACTAATTTGAAACTATAGCTACAAGTTGAATTCAAGAAGATGATACAAAAAGATAAAATAGGGGTTTTGGAGATTAGCAAATAATTGTTGGTCACTTTAGTTTCAGTGTTTGTAATCAAGAGTTTATGGAAAACCAGAATTGTGTTCACTATGGGTTTTTGTACTTGACAGATGCTAATAGTGATTCAAGATTCTCATGATAGGTAGGAACAACAGATTATCTTTATCGAAGTTATGCCTAAATGTCTCTCGACCTACATAAGCATTTAATTACCAAATCCTCTCGGACTTAGGGAATTTATATTCACTGACCAGACTTCACCTCAGATTAATTAACCTTGTTGCAACGTCAATTATTAAATGGAAGGTTGGTAGCTTCCAAGTCCCTATCAATAATTCACCTCCTACTATAGTTGATTTCTTATCTCAAGCAAATTAAAACAGGTGCTATCTATCATTTGCAACCAATAGACAATAATTAAAACCTCAAAATTATCAAGGAGTCCTATTACCTTTAGAATCTTTAACACTTAGCAACTTACCAAGACCTAACCCATAGATCCCATAATTCGGGTTAAAAGGATTTAGCCACTCATAATGTAATAATCGATGCAACAAGTTGAATTCATAATTTTAAAGATGAACTTACAACAAGATGAATAGCAACGAGTGTTTCTCAGATTAGATCAAAGTAGAAATCCCAAAAGATTGATGATAATCTCTTTAAATTTAATAGTTTTGTTCAAGAAAATAAACTAGAGAAAAAATAACAAAATACGTGTGTTCCAAAATAGGTTCAGAATGTCGAGTACCAACCCCCAAGAAAACCCTAAACAATACTTTAAATACTTCAGCCTAATTATGGAAACAAAATCACAGAGTGCAGTGTTTTTCTCGAATTAGCTGACGACATGCGTGACGCCTTATCAGGAGGCTGACGACTTATCACGGATGTCGTCAGCTCCTCTTCAATTTTGATAATTTTTATTTAAGGCTGACGGTGAATCCTGAAGGCTTATCAAAACTGTGTTGACATATCAGACAATGTCGTCACTTCTTCACCTCAGCTCCCATGTTCTATCCAAGGCTGACGGAGACTCTGACAGCTTATCATATGTCATTGTCACTTCTTCCAGCTGAATCCCATTCACTATTTAAGGCTGACGATAAAGCTAATAACCTATCAGAGTGTTGAAGACTTATCAGGAATATCGTCAGCCATACTTCTCTTCTATTTTCTTCAAATTTCAACTCTTTTACTTCCATTATTGTTGGTTCTCTTGCCTCTTGACTTCCACTACAAAATCAAAGATAAAACAATAAAAAATGACAAAAGTTACTTAAGACTTTGCAATTATTCTCAGTTAAAAGCCTCAAATGTGTTAGCATATGCTCACACATCAACATCCTCAACTTAAGACAATTGCTTGTCCTCAAGCAACTAAAACACAACCAAGAGGATACAAAGTACATTTGGTAGTCAATCATCTGTATTATCTCAAAACCATCCTTACCTTCTCGAAGTTCAATCAATTCCAAATCAACTATGTATGCTACTGAAGAACAATCAATGTGACACACAGGAATCAAGATATGGAATAAAATCAGCAACAACAACCATGCATGTACCAAGACTACACTATCCAAATAAGTTAGTAACTAGAAATGTAACCAGTGTTCCCTTACTACAAAGAAGTCCCATTTCACTTATATCAGACATCACATATGTAACCATGGGGACGATCACAAGACACTCACTCTCAGAATGAAGTTCTAATCAATGTATGCTGAATACCATAGTCTTGCATTTATTTTCATTACCAAGATCTTCAGACAGGTTAGCTAGGATCACTATACGTCTTCTCTTTGGCTTGTAATGTAGGCTAGGGACTGGTATGATACTCGATGATATTTAAAGTGACTAAGCCTCCTTGACACTACACTAGCTTCTAGGGTCTCACTTATTAAGCTTTTTATATTCTTCTCTTTTCTTGATCACATATATTAAGGATGGGAGCGGTTCTTTCTTTAATCACTTCTTTTTTTTACAATTTTTCCTTTCTTGTTTTTTCCACCTCACCCAGTTTTTTTTTATCCTGCCTTTCTTCATACTCATTTTACATTACATACCCTTATAATAGCCACCCTCAACTTAGGCCATTTGCCTAAATCAAGGTGCTTAATGTCCAAGGAGGATCAGGGCCAAAAAAGGTTCATTGTGATACAAATGGAAAGGTGATAGGTATAATAAAAAGAATAGTCATTCAGGCTCAAAATAGGATCAAGGGATATTATTTATACATGGAAGGTCATTTAGGCTAAAAGTGAACTAATATCAACAACGGCCTATGATCCGTTCCTAACTGCATCCTACAACCAAGGCAAGACTAATCAGGCAAGTTCTAGATTTAACACACAACGGGAACTAGGTAGTATCTTAAACACACATGGCACAAAGGTACATCACAAGCTACTACCCATTAGGTTCATCCAATTGTTTAGCAATGGTTATCATGTCACTAGTACTAATGCCATAACAAAATGCACAGTGTTCACACATAAATGAATATCACACAGTTATAAAACATACCATTGGAGAGGTGTTCAAAAATCAACAAAAATATGTTAACTACCTAAGGTACTTGTATTTCTCATAGTCAACTACAACATTTTACAACAAATCACAATACGCCTAAACATGCCGTCTCTACTAGAAATAAGACTTCGGAGGAAAGAGGCACGACAACAAAAACCCCAAGAGGAAATAAACACCCACAAGTAGCCCCACCCTCAACTTAAAATCATGCAATGTCCCCAATGCGTCAAACCAAAACAAGAGAGTTAGAAACATACCTATGGCACCATGGGTACGAAGATCTGATGTCAATCACATAATACAAATACAAATAACAAAATAACTTGGGTTGCCTCTGAAGCAACGCTTGATTTAATATCGCGGCACGAGATAACTTAGCTTTTTCCTCCACCTTGAGGATATGAATTTCACACCCAACTTAGAGTCCATCTTCTTGCCTCGATCATAGGGGGTGGTACAAAAATTAAGAAGTCGAGTAATGGATTGAGTGTGGTAAACCACTCGGCCTTAAAGTGAGGTGTTTTTTTATGTTGCTTATCAAGTGTAAAATAAAGAATATAGGATTCTTGTTCCTCATCTTCACACTCTTCCACTATTTTAGATGATTCCTTAGACAAGATATCATCTAAACATAATGTGGAAAAATGCTTCGAATGAGGCCCAACTAATTCTACTTTAAAATTTACACTATCTACTACCCACTCACTTTTATTCACCTTCTCAATGTCAGTCTCAAGATCAAGATGACAATCGAGTGGTTGCAATTCTTGAGTTTTCTCCTCAAATTGGCTAATGTCCTCCTAATATTCTTCTTTGTTTATCCACTATAAACATGGTGGGAGTGGTAACTCCTTTAGATCTACCCATAGATGTTCTTCATTCTCTAAAATTTATTTCAACAATTTGTTCGCTTGAATCGTGACAACACACATATCTTCAGTATGATCACTTTGACCATAAGCCAAACACCAAGTTACAGTAAGTAGGACAATATCCGTATAATATTGTGAAGGTCCAGTCCACGCACTTCCAGGTAAATCTGGACAACAAGCCTCAAAATATGGTCGGCCCCCCACAGTGATAACAAGAATCGTCATCACTCAAAAAACCATCTATCTAGGCTGACATCTCATGAAAGGTGTGATAAAAATAAAAGAAAATAAAAAAATAAACTAAACAAAGATTTACAAGTTTGAATTCAAGCAAGTAAACTAAAATTCCAAACCAACTCAATACGCCAAATTGTTCCCCAACAACGACGCCATTTTTGATAACGCTCAACTTACACGTCAATTTAGTGCAAGGCGTCAATATATTTACCCAAATTTTGGAGTAGGGGTTGAATCCACAGGGAACAATGTGAGTGGTGATTAAACTAATTTAAAACTATAGCTACAAGTTAAATTCAAACAGATGATATGAAAAGATAAAATGGGGGGTTTTGGAGATTAGCAAATAATTGTTGTTCACTTTAGTTTCAGTGTTTGTAATCAAGAGTTTATGGAAAACCAAAATTATGTTCACTATGGGTTTTGGTACTTGACAGATGCTAATAGTGATTCAATATTCTCACGATAGGTAGGAACAACAGATTATGTTTATCGAAGTTATGCCTAAATGTCTCTTCACCTACTTAAGCATTTAATTACCTAATTCTCTATGACTTAGGGAATTTATATTCACTGACCAGACTTCATCTCGGGATAATTAACCTTGTTACAACGTCAATTATTAAATGGAAGGTAGGTAGCTTCCAAGTCCCTGTCAATAATTCACTTCCTACTATAGTTGATTTCTTATCTTAAGCAAATCAAAGAAGGTGCTATCTATCGTTTGCAACCAATAGACAATAATTAAAACCTCAGAATTATCAAGGAGTCCTATTACCTTTAGAATCTTTAACACTTAGCAACTTACCAAGACCTAACCCATAGATCCCATAATTTGGGTTAAAGGAATTTAGCCACTCATAATGTAATATTCGATGAAACAAGTTGAATTCATAATTTGAAAGATGAACTTACAGCAAGATGAATAGCAACGAGTGTTTCTTAGATTAGATCAAAGTAGAAATTCCAAAATATTGATGATAATCTCTTCAAAGTTAATTGTTTTGTTCAAGCCAAGAAACTAGAGAGAAAATAACAAAATACGTGTGTTCCAAAATAGGTTCAGAATATCGAGTACCAGCCCCCAAGAAAACCCTAAACAATACTTTAAATACTTCATCCTAATTATGGAAACAAAATCACAGAGTGTAGTGTTTTTCTCGAATTAGGTGATGACATGCGTGATGCCTTATCAGGAGGATGACGACTTATCACATATGTCGTCAGCTCTTCTTTAATTTTGACAATTTCTATTTAAGGCTAAAAGTTAATCCTGATGGCTTATCAAAACTGTGACGACATATTAGACAATGTCGTCACTTCTCTACCTCAGCTCCCATGTTTTGTCTAAGGTTGACGGCTTATCACAAGGATGACGACTTATCACATGTCATCGTCACTTCTTCCAGCTGAATCCAGTTCTCTATTTAAGGTTGATGATGAAGCTGATAACCTATCTGAGTGCCGACGACTTATCAAGAATGTCGTCAGCAACACTTCTCTTCTATTTTCTTCATATTTCAACTCTTTTACTTCCATCATTGTTGGTTCTCTTTCCTCTTGACTTCCACTGCAAAATCAAAAATAAAACAATTGAAAATGACAAAATTTGCTTAAGACTTTGCAATTATTCTCAGTTAAAAGACTCAAATATCTTAGCATCTTCTCACACATCATATACTAAAACACCCATACGTCTCTTATTCTTCAAAATTATTCAATACTTAGAAATTTTAGAGAGAGAAAAAGGCAATTTTCCTCTCCAAGCAAGAAATAGGGATTTTTAACTTTCAACTTCAAAACCAAAGATTTCTTCAAGGTTTTAATCCTCAGGTATGTGGGATTTATCAATGGGTTTCCTTCCACCCAGTGAGTCCCAAATAATACTCAATTTCTCAAGTTTAATTCACCTTTAAAGCTTAAGGTTTCCATGGGAAGCATTAATTTCTTAAGATTTTAGTTTATTTCTTTAACTAAACCCTGAATAAATATTTATCCATAAATTTGAGCATCTTCACATACTCAAAATTATAAAATCTCATTATATTGATAAATTCTTGATTTTTGGGCTTGATTTATGAAATTCGTTATGATCAGATTTTAATATTGCCATATTTAGTTGCATTCTTTAGAGATGGTGGGTTATGAATACCCGATGACCTAGGATTTCATGCATACACTTACGAGTACTATATTCTCCAGCCTACATATTATTGAGCACTTTCAGATTATGCATTTTTAATCGATTTTCAGAATATCATTATTGAGCATTTTCAGTTATCAGTGTCATTCAGTCGAGAGTAGTCTTAGAACCAAGCAAACGCAGGGATGAGGGCTCACCCATCAGTTAGGTTGAGAGCTTTTTTAGAAGAACCTAAGTTCAAGAACTCTGACTGCACCATAGGTTATAAATGGTCACTTGTTAGCCTAGGATTGACACCTTAGTCTTTTTGGACATCAGTTTAGTGGATCCACGCCAGTTAGTGTTCGTACCCTTAGCAAGGTACTGAACACCTCTATAAATGGGATTACAGGTTGAACTCCGATTAGCTCATATTGGGTATGTCGATTAATGATAGCTCCCACAGTCTAGAGTTCATAGTTTAACTTCAGATTTTTGCATAAACCTGTATTAAGTTGTTCATCATATCATACATTGTATGTTTATTACTTGGTCTTACATCGGTTCAATATGTTACATGTATGATGTTCAGCCTATATTGGTTATTTCCCATCTCATATACTTTGTACATTCAAAGTACTGACTACATACTATCTTTGCTCTATATTGTCTTATAATAAAAGTTTTGACACTTAATATCTAGATCACGCTTAGTATGATTTCGCACTATATCAGCAGAAGCGTTTGGTGAGTCCTTATTCTTCTAGGACCAGTTATTAATATTTCTTTTCAATACTTTTTTTCTAGTTTCAAATAGTTGGAATTAGTTGAGAGCTTGTCCCAACAACTCAGATGACTTAGAGGCTTTAAGACAGATAGTTATGTTTCAAGCATGTTGATTATGTCAGACAGTCTTAGTTTTGATATCCAGTACTGATTTAGATTTTATTATAATCAGGTCATTTCAGTTTAGTTTCCATTTAGTATCATATTATTTCCTTAGTATTCTTAGTGTTTTTCTAGGTCATGGGTTAGCTTGGGGTCACTTATGACTCTTAGCACCGTGTTACGACTAGGGGTAGTCTCGGGTCATGACAACTAACATATGCCAACACCGTAATCTTGAAAACTAAGATAAATAAAGGTATAATACAACTATAAAGATTTAATCTGGAAATTACAATCTTTGTCACTAATTAGTATGATTATTTATATATTAAAGGGTCATTCATGTCAATCCATGGTCAATCATGTCCATCATAGTGTAATAGGGTCCTACAATCTTAACAAGTATTTTAAGTTAAGGTCTGGGTCACTTTTCTATTCTAAGTTCTCTAAATAAGACAAGTCACTATATTTTTAGGTACAAGACTATCCTATAATCCCTACCTAGCATGCAACCTATACAGTATAAAATCTCATAGAGAAAAGTAGACCGAAGCCAACCTCATAGCTAAACCACAATCTTGAACCATCCATTTATTGCTTATCTTTGCACCATGATTTCAAAAATAACATCACACTATCAAAAGCATAATCTACACGTTAATAGGAGTAAAGCAATACCCATAATGCTATATAAGGTTCCAAACCAAAAATCAAATCTAAAATGACCTCGCGGGACTCAATCATGGAATCTCAAAATTGAACCCAACAATAGATCCCTTATGACTCAAGGAACTTGTGCCCAAACTTTGAGAACAATTCTAGCTTAATAGCTTACTCAAATTAGTCCCAACACTTAGAGAAATCAAGAAATTAAATAAGAGAAATTATGGGAGGATTAGCCCAAAATGTATGGGATTCACATGAGATAAAAGTCGCCTTGACATCCCCATAATGTCCTCAACCTTATACTTGTGATTCCAAGCTAATTTTAGAGCTCAAATGGCGTCCAAGGTGTTTTGAAAATATAGAAATATGGGTTTGGGACAAAGGGGTCAAGCCTATAAAGGCATCAGAACCATCGCCTAGGAGGCACTTAGCATCTCTAAGTCAACATCACAATGCCATCCAGGACCTCACTAAGGTGATGGCATGCCAAGGCAGTCTCAGATCCAAGGTGGCACAAGGCTAGCCCAAGTGGCCTCGACTAGGTAGCCAAGTCCTCGCTTGGACGATGGCCATGCAAAGGTATCCTACTCGCCTATATACCAAAGACACGCCAATGCAGCATTAGCAAAGCGGCCAAGGTATCATCAAGGTGATATTACCAGCAACAATAAGCATCAATACTTGGCCAAGATGCAATGTATTCGATCAACCCCTTAGAGATCGATCAAAATACTGTGAGTGCGAACGGACACTGGAACCACACTAAATTTGATATTTCAGACCCAACAATGCCATTAAAATTTCAATCTGGGGTCTTTTCAATCAAATGTAGGGCCCATATCCAAAGGTACCTTTTAACCAACTTTCGATCAATAACAAAAAATGAGTTTGGAAGCCTCAGGACTTAGACCAAGGGTTCCACTAGACTAAAATCTATGTTCTAGAGTAGTTAGCATTGTTAGAATTTCCATCGGAGTCTATTTATTAGGAGTTTTTATTCGATACCAATTTCTTAATAATGAATGATCAAAAACAGGATACTACGCCAAATATTCAATCGAACTGACCGATAACTGAACCGATAGTTCTGGCAAGTGATAAGTGACATGTAGCCACTATAGGAAGGTTTGAAATGCCAGAAACACGTGGAAATAAAAAAAATAATGAGGAGGGTCTTTACAATATTACCTATTGTAGTTCCAAATCATTATATGTGCTTAGCTAAAAAATAATGTTGTCCCCCTTCTGCTGCATTCAGACTTGCACCTTTTATCTTGGTAATCAGTGATAAATTCAGTAAATAAAAATTAATATAAAATAAAGAAACATAAGACAACAAAATTTCACCATAAATTAATTGAGAAGGCATACCCATGTAGTACCTTTGTGGATCCTTGTCATGCCCTGAGCCGAGGCCCTGGACGTGACATGCATCCGATAATATTGCTAGTATGAGCGAATTTTCTATAATAACATATGTGAATACAACCAACATGAAAGAATATAATGAAACAATATGGGATTGAAATAATATTTCTTAAAGGAGAAAAATTAACATCAAGGTTGATTAACACCACTTAATATTGTACAATACTAATAGTCATGATAAATACTAAATATTAATAAGTTTGTTTGACAAGTACACCACACTGTGAAACCTCTAATAAGTACCAATACTGAAAGGAAAGAAAATATAAATATGACATCATATATCATCCGGCCTCCTGGTAGGAAAGAGGCTCACCAATGGAAAAAGATAAAGATCTTATGAGGTGCCTAACCGCGGACTTGAGAGCCAAAACCTACATCATGAAATGGTGTAGCGCCAAAGGCGGTCAATACATAGAATGTTGTCACGGCCCAAAGTATGGCCCTGGTTGCGACGAGAATACCGAGCTATGAAAGCCCGATAGACCTCTCTAACTGGCAATCATACACATAATTCATATATTATCAGAATACGGAAAATAAATCAAAAACATGGTCATTTTATCATTTCACTTAAACAATACAAAAATAAGTTCATGAAGACCCAAAATCATCTAACACAAGTCTGTGAAATCTCTACCAAACTGAAAATAACATCTATATTGAATCCGGGACAAGGCCCCCGATCGGACTATGAACTAAAACTAAATGAAACATCACATGAACAAGGACTTTTGAAATAAGGGAGGCTCACCAACTCAAAACTTCTGAAAATGATCTACTTCTTAGCGAGACCCCGGGACTGAGCCTCAGATCCTGAAATATAGGGGGGTCAATACAAAATGTACTGGTACGCAAAACAATCCCAAAAAAACAAAATATACTTTTATACAACATAGGTGAGAGCATTTCATAAAATATGTCAGCATAAAACACTTGAAAACACATGGGCATAACTTGATATGCTTCAAAACATTTCTTTCAATTATGGTACAATTTGCTTCTACGTTACTGAACTAGATGGTACACCTTACAAGTTCATACTTCCACAGGCTACATGGAATCCGCCCTTAACTCAGGGGACAAGTCCCCAATCAAGGTTTGCTGTCAGGATCGGAGTGTCAATAAGGGGGACACGCAAGATCACAAAGTAGGGTGTCAAAATACCTAATCAAATCAACATGTCTTGGTAAGGCAAAAGATCACAAAATAGGGCTCCTAAACATAGTCCCAATTTGGGAGGACATGAAACAAGGTACACAAGATCACAAAGCATGGTACCATAACCCCATATCAATAAATCACAGTTTCAGCATAGAGTCTTTTAACCCGTGCTTTCTTTGGGTAACCATCTAACCCTCTTTAAGACCATTTTTAATCTCGTATAAGAAAACATGAATAATGATTACTAACCATTATTTTATTATTCTAGCCAAGTCAATTCACAACGGGGTATCATCATACCCTAGCTTGCAAGTCATTCATATTGCATCTTTCCACAGCCCTTCTCATCCAAACCCCTTTATATGATCATCAACAGAATTCCCTTCATTCAACACATGTATAATGGTTATTGAAAACTTTAATACTCAAGAAATTGTCATTATTTATAAACTAGACCCAAGATTGATTAAATGCAATTCTTATTTATCAAAAAAAGGGCTCTTAAATCATGCTCTTAACAATTTACAATTCATTCCATACAAAGTTCATAAATATCATTATGGGATAAAACGTGGTTCACAATTCACATTCAAAATCATCCTTCGAGTTCAAATCACATATTGATGAAATTATAAACAAAGGTTATGAAAAGAAACCCTATAATCATCAAATACTTTTATCAAATTATTTTTCTCCCTGCATGCTTTTAAAATGAATTTATCAAAATTCATAGGATAAACGTTCTTATATATATATATATACATTTAAGACTTGTTAAAATTATAGAACCTATGCCCATGTAGTTTAGGATAGCCCCACATATTTTTTTGAAGAAAAAGAATTTGAATTAGCTTGAATCTAGCCTTGAAAGTATGCGCATTGGAGCCTTGGAAGAAATCCTAATTTTTTTCTTCTTATTAAGAGTGGAGAGGGTTATGAGATATTTAAAATTGATTAGGGATGAATAATAATGCTTATGGTATGATTAAGTTTGTGGGGGTAGGGTTTTGGGGTGAGGAAAAGACCAAAATGCCCCTTCAAAGTTGAATAATTTTTTTTTGAAATTTTCCTTAGTTGATGACTTGGATGATGGCTTATCAACTTGGTTGATAGCCTATCAGTCTAATCGTCAACTCCCTTTCATTTTCTGCTTAAGGTTGACAACTTGTATGATGGGTCGTCAGCTAGTTGATAACCTATCAGCCTAGTCATCACCCCCTTCAATGTTTCTGCCTACAATTGACGACTTGGCTGATGAGTAGTCAACTTGTTGATAACCTATCAACCTAGTCATTACCTTGATGACAGAAGGATATGCTGAGGTAAAATAGTCATAACTTCCCACTCTAATATCAGATTAAGGTGAAAATACATGCATTGGAAATAGGACTCAAATATCTTTCTTTTAGCATATAGTAGGTCACATAACTCATTATATACATGGAGTAATGGTCATTGAAATTTTTCCCAATCTAAAACATTCACTAAAACTTAATCGATAGAAACGTTTCAACTTGTCTTTGAGTGAGGAGATATTTATGTCCTCAATTCATATTCGAAAGTATTCTCACACTATAGAATTGATCATCACACATATATTAACATGGAATCTTTGGGTTTGAGTCTATATGCGTAGGAACGACAGTTTGAATTCTAGCTCAAAAAATGCAGGGTGTTACATTATATCCCCCTTGGAATCATTCGTCCTCGAATGATGGGTAAGATTTTGTTCAAGGTATAAAATTATGGAATAAAGGATGTAACCTCACACTAGGAATTCTATTTTCCACAACAAAACATATATAGGCATTCAAGAAGAGCTTCATGGAATCACCAGGTAAATTGTGTAAGCACAAATCACGAGATAATGAGACTTGACAAAGACAGGATCTTGGCATGTGTTCTATGGCACATGATCATAAAATTGTAAGGAATGAATTTTTCCTAAGAATCTTCGGCTTGATTATGATTGGTCCAAGACATGTGGTGAGATTCCCGTGGAATATAAGAATAGATTAGAAACACTCTCTACCTCAAATGATACGTCTAATAGCCTTTAAATTTATTTGCGACGCTTCTCCACTATGATTTCAACTATGAATACCACATTTCAATATCTCAATCTTATAATTTCCCCGCTAATTACATAATGACAAGAGCTTGAGTCTAACTGTATTGTACTTCCATGTTGAAGCCGAATATGGAGTAAAAAAATGCTACCTTAAACAATGGGACCCCATATTCTACATCTTTTAAGAATACTTCTCTATCTTATCACTATAATCGAACAACCTCATGCCTAAAATCGAGGAGTACCAACCACATAGTGCATTGATTATCATTTTCATCAATCATAACATCCAAGCCTATCATTACTACATCCACTTTATGGATCTCTCCACTATGACCAGCAAATTCAATCACTCTCACAAAGATTTTTGCCACATATTTCCTTCCTAACTATTTCATGTTACGAAAGTTCATCTCCTTCTTCCCCCTCCTCCTATAAACTTAGCTCAAGAAATCACATCAAAATTTTTACCTTCAAGAACATCTACTCCCCTACCTAAAACATTACTATGCTTCTATAATCACCATCATACTAACATATGGAGGGTCATTGAGGGACCCGAGCATAAGCATCATGAATGGGAGTAACACTACTCAATTTTAACCCATATTTGTTGATCTACTCAAGGTGGGAGATACGGTGAATATACGATACAATAGACACGAAGTGCTTCATACATCAGATGTCTAGATCATAAATAGAGATTCGTTCAGTAATAAACATAAAACAACATGAGTTATTAGGATAGACCACAGTGGGAAACATGAGTACATATATCATGAGTTGTATAATATTCATCATACTAAACATAAAACAACATGAGTTCTTAGGATAGACCACAGTGGAATTCATGAAGTTAATGATTGAGACAGTGATTGCTACTTGGAGCTATTGCTTTTCATTTTCAAAGATGAGATAGTCATGAGTTTGCATGTACCTTATCACTTTGGGCTAGACCCGACATAAAATGGATTGGTAACATATTTAAAGCATAGTTTCTTAGAACCAAACATTATGTGAGACATCGATTTTATGGATCATGAGCAACATAACATAGATCTTGGATAATTGGAATATTGGATCACTGAGGGACATTATTACTTCTATTTTTTAGGTTGGAACATGACATAAGTCACATAGAGAACTCAGACCTTAGGCATAGGAAGAACTTGAATACATAAGACATTAGTAGAATGACTTCTTAAATTGAAGTAGGAGAAATATGCTTGAATTCGAATAGGTTTATCATGACTTCTCCCCGCAACCTGCCACACTAAAAAAAGTTTGGGAACTACCTTTATTCACCATCTCCCCCTTAGATCAAAGTCACAATCCTAGGCTTGAGACATAAGCTGTTATTAAATCTACAAGCACAACACTCAACACAATGGGGTATCACCATACACATAAAAGCTAAAATTCCCTTGCTAAACTATACTTTGAAGGCATTGCTTTTTGGGAATGATACTCTTAACTTTCGCTAGCCTCTATAGCCATCACCCTACAATTCATGCACTTATGAGCATACACATCCACACTTCTTATCACACAATGATCAATTTTCCACTACTCAACACACTAACCTTAGATCTCTAATCACATATCATACAACATAACAAAATTTGTAAAACTATACCAAAGGCATCTATTGCCTACCTATATTCCCTCAATTTAACTTTAACAAACACCGTACAAAAACTCACCAAACTTATCCATACTATAAATTTCAAGAACACAATCTAGGTATGCAAAACACTTATACACATAAAAATTTATCTAACAACATGCTACCTGGGGGTTCAACTCATTCTTATATACCCACGCTCTTATCCGCTTAATGACTCAACCACGATTCATCGTTCTAACACTAGTCTCATGTATATATATATCATAATTATCCATTCCCTTTTCCATAAGTTGACAACCTAGGCTATTACATACAACAAATCAAGCCTACTACTTTCTCCCACAAAACATGCATCACTAATCTCAAGTCACTATTCTTACCACCACAATCCACATCTAAAGTTCAAGTCTATTGTCTAGAACTAACCATGTACCATCGATGAGGCATGACACATATTGTACTAGTCTATCAAATTGGGATAGCAACCCAAATACCATATTTCACGTAACTACGACTTACAATCATATCCCCTCCAAGACATTACTACTACACCCCCAAATCTACTACATACCTTCTCACGTCAGTACTAGTTTACAACCACTAGAGAAAAGTTTTAAAGGGGTAAAGTAACATAATAAGGATATTCGATCTTAGTCTTATAATATAACCCATTACGATCTTACCAACATGTTCCACTTTCCCGTATCATATTTACTTACCCATGCATGTATTTAGACTACCTTCAAATTCCAATTATACTACTGAGTCCCTACCCATAACTTATTGACTAATCTACCCCTTTCTACTCATAGCCTATAAATGACCATAAATTTTCATTCTGAGATCCTTTCTTATAGTGAATAAATAATAATCACAACCTGTCACTTCCTTTACAAACTACCACACAATCTACAAATATTGTTACCATATTAGTCTATCACTATAGAATGGCAAACCATCCCTCAATCAATGGTTATACAACTAAAACTAGCTTATTAATGCAAAAGTCATCCTCACACTATGCCTACTAAAATTGAGAATCTATATCACTAACTTTTGGACCATTTTACTATTAATAGGTTATGACACACCATCATATACTACTACTCGGGAGGAAATAATGTTCCAACATTCTACCACACATCATTACCCTTAAGCATGGCATCTGCCACAAGGATTTTAGAAAAGGAACTAGATATATTCCTTACCTCAGGCTCAAATGCACGACTAATGTAGATAGGGGTAAAAGATTAAATCAATACACTTTAAAGAACTCATGGACTCCTCTCAAGTCCTTATGCAATTTCATAATCATTTATGACTCAATTAGAAAGGACCATATTATTTAGACTCTAAGCTTCTACACTTTAATCACCTAGACAATGAGACATATCTAATAATATTAGAGTAAGGAAAGAATCAGGATAACTTTCGTATCGATGACGCTATAGCATGAACTAGAGTATGAAAGAGAAATATTTAGGCTCCATAGCACAAACTAGAACATGAAGAAAGAGAAACATTCCTAAATGCCTAGTAGCTTCCTCCTTATAAGTGTGGCATACTACACACCATAAAAAGGACTCTACCCAATGCGAGTTTGCACACACCCTGGGACCATGAATCGTGCTCTGATACTAAGTTTGTCATGACCCAAACCAAGGCCTTGGATGGACAAGTATCCCAAGCTATGAAAACCTGAGAACCCTCTTTAATTGGCAATCATACATATAATTCATATACAGTATTATCAAAATGCAAAAAATAAACCGGAAACATGATCAACTTATCATTTCAATTAAACAATATGAACATAAGTTCATATAGACTCAAAACCATCTAACACAAGTCTGCAAAATCTCTACTAAACTAAAAATAACATTTGTTCTGAAACTGAGACATGGCCCCCAGTTGGACCATGAACTAAAACCAAATGAAACATCACATGAACAAGGCCTTCCGTAATAAGGGAGGCTCACCAACTCAAAACTTCTGACAATGACTTACTGCTTAAAAATCTTGAAATACTAGGGGTCAATACAAAATGTAATGGTACGCAGAACAATCCCAAAAAAAAAACAATAATAAAACCAACAAACCCAGTATATTCCCACCTAGTGGGGTATGGGGAGGGTAAAATATACGCAGTTCATACCACTACCTCCGGAGAAGTAGAGAGGCTATTTCTGATAGACCCACGACTCAAGATAAAAGGACAAAGGACAAAAACATCAAAAACGTGCAACAGGAATAAAATAACATAATAATAAAGTACACAAATAGATAATGGAGCCCCTTCCCTAAACCCTAGACCTACAAACCAAGATACATAAAACCCTCCTAACTACAGACTACGACTCGACCACCTACCTTAGCCCTCTACCCTAATGTTTTTTCTTCATACTTTCCTATCAAGGGTCATGTCCTCAGAATGCTGTAATTGCTCCATGTCATGTCTAATTACTTTTCTCCAGTATTTCTTCGGTCTGCCCCTCCCCCTCTTGAAACCATCCAAGGCCAACCACTCACCCCTATGAATAGGGGCATTTGTGCCCCTTCTCATCACATGACCAAACCATCTTAACCTCATTTCTCACATCTTATATTCCACCGATGCTACTCCCATCTTCTCTTGAATAATGTCATTCCTAACTCTGTCAGCCCTCGTGAATCAACACATCCAATGCAATATCCTCATTTCCTCGACCTTCAACTTTTGGACGTGAGAGTTTTTAACAGGCGAACACTCCGCCCCATACAACATAGCTGGCCGGATTGCAACTTTATAGAATTTTCTTTTGATCTTGAGGGCCACCTTCTTATCGCATAAAATCCCCGAAGCAAGCCACCATTTCATCCAACCTTCCCCAATACGGTAAGAGACATCCACATTAATCTCTTCATCCCCCTGAATCATAGACCCAAGATGCCTAAAACTATCCCTCTTACAAACCACCTGTGAATCTAACTTTACTACCTCCTCTTCCTCGCGCCTCGAGTCACTAAACTTGCACTTCAAGTACTCTATCTTGGTCCTACTTAATCTGAATCCTTTAGATTCCAGGGTTTGTTTCCAAACCTCCAACTTATCATTAACACCTTGACATGACTCATCAATCAACACTACATCATCCGCAAAAAGATAAACCAAGGCACCTCTCCTTGAATACTTCATGTTAACACATCCATCACCAAGACAAATAAAAATGGACTAAGAGTCGATCACTGGTGCTACCCTGTCAAGATTAGAAAATGCTCGGAATCTTCACCCACCATCCTTACTCGAGTCTTCGCCCCCTCATACTTGTCCTTAATTAATCATATGTACGCCACTATACCCTCTTTGCCTCCAAGAATTTACAAAGAACCTCTCTAGGGACTTTGTTATATGCCTTCTCCCAGTCGATAAACAACATGTGAAGATCCCTCTTCCTCTCTAGATACTACTCTACCAGCCTCCGCACAAGGTGAATTGCCTCCGTCGTTAAGAGACCAGGCATAAATCCAAATTGATTCTCTGAAATAGACACTACCTTTCTCAACCTCCGCTCCACAACCCTATCCTAAATATTTATGGTGTGACTCAACAACTTAATACCACAGTAGTTGTTGCAACTCTGAATGTGTAATGCCCCAAAAAATCAAAACCAATATTAGAGCCATGTACCAG
Source organism: Capsicum pubescens (assembly GCA_030864215.1). Lineage (NCBI taxonomy): Eukaryota > Viridiplantae > Streptophyta > Magnoliopsida > Solanales > Solanaceae > Capsicum > Capsicum pubescens. The sequence continues at coordinate 82,726,419 of CM061544.1, read as the reverse complement.
GCTTATGCATAGTACATAATGGTTATTTTATAGCTTTATGAGTAGGTTAGATGTATATTAAGGCTTCAAATAACTCTCAGCTATCAGACAAATCAAAATATTCCTTACCGATTGAATTCTTGAGAAAGATATTTGTATAGTCAACTTTAAAGAGCAAATCTCTCATTATATTTGGAATTTTTGAGTTCATGACCTATCAACAGATATATAATTGAATTATATTTCCAATGATACTAATTTCACCTAAATCCGATAGTGGAGGAAAAAGTTATTCCTATTTTACTCCAGAATGTCAGGCTGGAAATAGTGTGACGAGATTCATGGTAGCTTACCACATTTGTGATGCCCTACCACGAAGGACGTCATACTTAAGCAGAAACCAGCTCCTACGTGACGACATTCGTGGTATCTTACCACATTTGTGACGCCCTACCACGAAGGTCGTCAGCCTTAGGCAGAAACCAGCTCCTAAGTGACGACATTTGTTGATGCTTACCACATTTGTGATGCCCTACCACGAAGGTCGTCAGACTTAGGCAGAAACCATCAATTCCAGCTCCTGTGTGACGATATTTTTGATGGCTTGTCACATTTTTAATGCCTTGTCACAAATGTCGACAGCTACGATTTTCAGCAACTGGGAATTTATTTCATAAGGGTATTTTGGTCTTCTTCTACACCTTCCATGACTTATAACCCTAAAGAGGCATAATTTTTCCTATTTTTATTCAATTAAGCATCTTAGAAACCCTCTCTTACACTCTCAACCATAAGATTAGGGTTTTCTCTCCAGATCATCCCCTCAAGAGCAAGCCTAAGGAATTCTTCAAGAACCTTTAGAAATATTAGATCACTTTCAAGATTCAATCACTAAGGTATGCGTAGTGTTCATCTATGGATCCAATCCGTTCATAGAGCTCAAGAACCATGTTTTAAATAGTATTTTGTAAAATTTTTGTGGTGATATGAGTATATACATATTGACGATTGTTGTTTAAGTTTCAATGTGATGTCTAAAGGTGTTTTCATGGAATATATATGTTTGTAAATTAAAAACCATGAAATTTAGGTGGTTTAATATGGTGCAAGTATGAAACCCACCTATGCCTTAAAGAATGCATGCAAGGTGTTTTATAAAATGCTTAGGATGCTAGAAAGTCATGTTTGTATGGTCCTATGATGTATAAATGACAAGTTCATGTTAGCTATATACTTCAATATGAATTCCATGCTTTTCATGTGTTGCTATTGTGGTGGTATGAAGCATGCAAGATAATGGAGATATACAATATGTACACAAAATATATCTATGCATTCCCTACAATGTTTAAGATGTTGAATAACTATATGAAATATGATATCCCCTACTTATGATATTATGAATTGTGGACTCAAATCTTGTGATGAAGTTATGTCATGTGTGTTAGTTTCCTTTTATCGAGACCTGGGGGTATTCGTACCCAAAAAACATAGCTGTGTGCCTAGGGCCATGTCATGTTGTCATGATAATCTTAGTCAAGCTATAATCTATAGAACTCAATCAGTCATGTAACTCAGGAAACCTCAGAAATATCATGATCTCAGTTAACTCTCAGATAATAGTACTACTCTATCAGTTAACGGAAGTCAGTTAATCTGTCTATGTACAGTCAGTTGAATCATGATTAGTCTCTTCATATGGGAGTATAAGTTAGCACTGTGTGAAACCAAGGATGGGGACTCACCTACCAGTTTAGGGTGTGTTTCTTAGCAGTCATACTTGTGTTCCAGAACTACGTAGCTAGCGTAGGTTGAGACATCTTAGCCTTTAAGATTAGGGTTGATGAGGTGGCTTAACCTGTCATTTTAGGGTCCCACCATTCTCACCCTGAGTACCTGCCAGATAGGGGTCACTCACAACTGTCCTTACCAGTGGCGCGGTATCGAAACCCTTCCAGTCGAGGAAGAGATTGGACCCCAGCTTAGCCATAATGGAATACATGGGGCATGTCGGTTAAACAACTACCTCCCACAGTTTTAGTTTCAGTCTCAATAAAAGAACTCAGACAGTTCTTCAGATATCAGTATACCAGGACTGTTAGATACGGTCAAATTTAGTTATAGCACGGAATCAGAGAGTTCAACTAGATTCAGGGCTGTCAGATAAAGTCATCCATGTTATCAGTACTACAGTTCCAACCATGTATTAGCGTACAGATTTAGCCATTATGTACTCACGATCTTAGTTATTATATGTGTATGTTTGTACTCTTACATTCGTATCAGTCAGTCAATTAGCATTATTCATGCATGTAAACCCTTTACATTAGCTTACCTTACTCGTATACTCAGTACTCCAGTTGTACTGACGCATTTGCGCTATGGTGCTTTCTTTTCATGTTACACCATAGGTTCAGAGACATGAGCTCCAGACCAGAAGTAGCAGTAGCATTTCCAGTCGCAGATATTCAGTGAGTCCTCTTCATTCGAGGAGAATATGATTTGATTTATTCATTATTATTTTAGCCAGTTATTAGTTTACGGAGTTAGTTGGAGACATGTTCATTCAACTCCTTATTCAGACAGTACTTAGAGGCTTTCAGATTCAATATTCAGACTTATGTTCAGATTTTATTCAGTTTTCAGTTATTTTGGGTATCTTTCACCCATATGGATATTATGTTTTAACAGATTCTTTATTCAGTTGAACCTTATGGCCTACATGTTCATGTTTTCTGCATTATTACGTTATGTATTGCAGTGTATAGGTACAAATATCAGTTATGGGTTAGCTTGTGATCCTTCGGGATCATAAGCACCGTGTAGCATTCCGGTTTAGAAAATTGGGGTGTTACAAACTTGGTATCAGAGCCTAAGGTTCAATAGAGTCCTAGGAAGTCTGAAAGCCGCATCTAGTAGAGTCTTGAACACGGGTGTGTTGCGCACCATATTTATGTATAGGAGGCTATGAGATGTTTTAGGAACAGTTCCCTTTCTTCAGTATTCATGTCGTTCTAGTAAGCTTAATTTCAAGTCAGTCTCTCAGTCTAATCCACTCTTCTCTTTTTTTCAGAAACATGCCTTCAAATAGAAGAAATCAGCCAGCTCCTCAGCCCGAAGATCCTTTGGGTGAACATGTTTCTCATGCAGAGTTCAGGACCAAATTTACCGCTCTTGCTCAGTCTGTATCTACCCAGAATGAATGACCAGCAGTCATTTCAGCCAACCCATTGTCCAATTCACCAGCAACTAGGATTCGGGACTTCACCTGAATGAACCCTTCGTCCTTCTTTGGGTCTAAGCCAGACGAGGATCCTCAGTAATTCGTTGACTAAGTCCAGAAGGTCATTGATATCATGGGAGTCACTTCTTCTCAGAGTTCTGAGTTGGAAGTATACCAATTGTAGGACGTCGCTCACACTTGGTACAAGCAGTGGTTAGCAGAAAGGTTAGAGGATGCAGGTCCTATTGAGTGGGAAGAATTTGTCACGACTTTCTTAGACAGATTCTTTCCCCAAGAGCTGAGAGAGTCCAAAGTTCTTGTGTTCATCAATCTCAGGAAGGGAAATATGATAGTTAGAGAGTATTCTCCTAGATTTACTCAGCTAGCTAGATATGCCCCTCATGTGGTTGCAGACAATAGGGCTAAGATGAGTAAGTTCCTGTCAGGGGTGAATGATAGCGTGGTAAATGAGTGTAGGTCTGCGATGCTGAACAGTGATATGAATTTAGCCAGGCTCATGACCCACACTCAACAGATAGAGGAGAAGAAGGTTAAGACTAGGGAGAGGCAGAACAAGAGAGCAAGAGCAGGCAGTTTTAGTTTTGCTCAGCCCAAATTAGAGGGAGGAAATTCTTTGCAATTTTATCCTAAGTCAGCAGTTCCAGCCCCTTCCTCTGCTAGTGCCCCAGTGCCAAATTTCATGAAATACAATAGAGACAGAGCACCAGGCTCTAAATCTCAGGGCAGTGTTAGCAGTGCCCAAACAAACCCCCTTTGCCAGACTTGTGGTAAGTACCACAAGGGTATTTACAGAGCCGGTAGTGATGTATATTTTTGTTGTGGTAAGCCAGGCCACAGGATTAGGGAGTGTCCTCAGCCAGGCCCTCAGGGTCAGCAGAATCATTCCACAGCTTAGTCCGGTCTCCCGAACCAGCAGGGTGCCACTTCCAGTGCTACTAGTGGGCAACGCCCAAATAGACTCTATGCTCTTCAGACCCGACAGGATCAGGAAAATTCTCTTGATGACATTACTGGTGCATTATAGATTTTCCATATTCATGTTTATGCTTTGCTAGACCTAGGTGCATCCTTGTCTTTTGTCACTCCATACATAGCAAGTGATTTCAGAATCAGTCCTAAAATTTTAGCAGAGCCCTTTTCAGTATCTACCCTAGTGGGTAAAACCATCATAGCTCAGCGAGTATACAGGAACTTCCCAGTTATGATATTTTAGAAATCCACATCAGCAGATTTAGTCGAGTTAGAGATGACTGATTTTGATGTTATTCTCGGCATGGATTGGCTTCATTCCTGCTATGCCATAGTCAACTGCAAAAATAGGATAGCTCAGTTTCATTTCCCGAATGAGCCCGTCCTAGAGTGGAAGGGTAGCATTTCATCTTTCAGGGGTCAGCTTATTTCCTACCTTCGGGCAAGGAAAATGATTTCTAAGAGGTGTGTGTATCGTCTCGTGCATGTTAAGGATTCCAGTTCCAAATCTCCCAGTCTCGAATCAGTCCTAGTGGTTAATGAATATTTAGACATCTTTCCCGAAGATCTTCCAGGCATTTCTCCCGAAAGGGAAATAGACTTCAGCATAGATCTTCTCCCAGATACTTAGCCTATTTCTATTTCTCCATACAGAATGGCACCGGCAGAACTCAAGGAACTAAAATATCATTTGAAGGATCTCTTAGATAAGGGATTCATTAGGACCAGTGTATCCCCGTGGGGTACGCCAGTCTTATTCGTGCATAAGAAAGATGGTTCTCTCAGAATGTGTATTAATTATCGTCAGCTCAACAAAGTCACGGTGAAGAACAGGTATCCGCTTCCTAGGATATATGACTTGTTTGACCAACTTTAGGGTGCCAGTTATTTCTTCAAGATAGACCTCAGATCAGGTTATCATCAGCTCAAAGTTAGAGAATATGAGATTCCAAAGATAGCTTTTCGTACTCGCTATGGTCACTTTAAATTTCTAGTCATGTCCTTTGGTCTTACCAATGCCCCTGCAGTTTTCATGGACTTGATGAACCGGGTATTTATGAAGTACCTGGACACATTCGTCATAGTCTTCATAGATGATATTCTGGTCTATTCTCGCACAAAGCATGATCATTCAGACCATCTCATAATTGTTCTTCAGACTCTCAGGGATCACCAGTTGTTCACCAAGTTTATTAAGTGCGAATTTTGGATAAGATCAGTAGCATTCCTTGGACACATTATTTTCGGTGATGAAATTAGAGTAGATCCTCAGAAAACCAAAGTGGTAAGAAACTGGCCTCGCCCTGTCTCTCCATCAAATATTAGGAGTTTCTTGGGTTTAACTGGCTATTATCAACGGTTTGTCGAGGTATTTTCTTCTATTGCATCTCCTATGTCCATATTGACTCAGAAGAAAGTTAAGTTTCAGTGATCAGAACCTTGCGAGAAGAGTTTTCAGGAGTTGAAGACTCAACTCACCTCATCTCCAGTTTTAGCACTTCCCGACGGTTCCGATAAATTTGTAGTATATTGTGATGCATCCAGAGTAGTTTTAGGTTGTGTCCTCATTCAGCATGGTAGAGTCATAGCCTACTCCTCCAGACAGTTAAAGCCCCATGGGAAGAATTATCCTACTCATGACCTTGAGTTAGCAACAATTGTTTTTTCCTTAAAGATATGGAGGCATTATATATATGGTGTTCATGTAGACGTCTTCAAAGATTATAAGAGCCTTCAGTATGTCTTTTCCCAGAAAGATCTCAATCTTCATCAGAGAAGGTAGTTAGAGCTCTTGAAGGATTATGACATGAGTTTTCTTTATCATCCGGGAAAGGTCAATGTAGTGGACGATGCACTCAATAGACTGTCCATGGGTAGTGTTTCCCATGTTGAGGATAGAAAGAAGAAATTAGCTTAGGAGATTCATCATCTTGCCAGACTAGGCATTCGCTTAGTCGACTCTTCAGAGAGTGGTGTATGTATTCAGAGTAGTTCAGAGTCATCTCTAGTTACCGAGGTGAAAGAGAAACAAGACAGGGATCCTAGCCTTGTCAAGCTAAAAGAGTCAGTTCAGAGTCAGGAAGTAGAGGTTTTCTCCCAAGGGGAGATGGTGTTCTTCGTTGTCAGGGTTATCTGTGTGTTCCTGGTGTAGATGACTTGAGACAGCGAATTCTTGCAGAAGCACATAGTGCACGATACTCTATTCATCCAGGGGCCACTAAGATGTACCGCGACTTATGGGAGGTCTATTGGTGGAGTGGGATGAAGAGGGACGTTGTAGAGTTTGTGGCTACGTGCTCTACATGTTAGCAGGTTAAGATAGAGAATCAAAAACCTAGTGGGTCCATGCAGTAGTTAACTATTCCTACTTGGAAGTGGGAAGAAGTGAACATGGACTTCATGACAGGTTTTCCTAGAACACGTCATCAGCATGATTCAGTTTGGGTTATTATAGACAGAATGACCAAGTCAGCTCATTTCCTTCCAAATCGTATCTCTTACTCAGCCGAGGATTATGCCAAACTCTATATTAGGGAGTTGGTCTGATTACACAGTGTTCCACTATCTATCATCTTAGATAGAGGTACCCAGTTCACCTCTCACTTCTGGAAAGCATTCCAAAAGGGTCTTAGTACCCAAGTTCATCTCAGTACAATGTTTTATCCTCAGACAAATGGTCAAGCAGAAAGGACCATTCAGACTCTAGAAGATATGCTAAGGGCGTGAGCAATTGATTTCAAGGGAATCTGGGATAACCACTTGCCTTTGATTGAGTTTGCATACAACAACAACTATCACTCCAGTATTCAGATGGCTCCATTTGAAGCTCTCTATGGTAAGAGATGTAGGTCGCCGATAGATTGGTTCAAAGTTAGAGAGACCATAGTCATAGGGCCTGACTTAGTATTCGATGCCTTAGAGAAAGTTTAATTGATCAGAGAAAGACTCCGGGTTGCTCAGAGCCGACAGAAGTCTTATGCGGATGTTCGTAGAAAGGATCTCGAATTCGAGGTCGATGACTATGTCTATCTTAAGATCTGTCCCATAAAGAAAGTGAAGAGATTCAGAAGGAAGGGAAATATCATTCCCCGATATGTCAGTCCCTTCAGGATTCTCTGTCGCTTCGGCAAGGTAGCCTATGAGATCGAATTACCTTTAGATCTAGCCTCTGTTCATCCAGTCTTCCATGTCTCTTTACTCAAGAAGTGCATAGGTGACCCGTCAGTTGTAGTCCCTATTCAGAGTGTTGACATTCAGAATAGCCTATCTTATGAAGAGATTCCAGTCAAAATCCTCGACTATCAGACTTGTAAGATGAGGAACAAAGAAGTCCCTCTAGTCAAGGTTCTTTGGTGGAATCAGTCCATGGAGGGAGCCACTTGGGAAGCAGAAGCAGACATGCAAACCAAGTACCCTCATCTTTTCTCCTCTAATTCAGACTTATAGATCGAGGTAACCAGTTTTCTTAAGCTTATTCAGTTACATATTCAAAATTCCAGTATAAAATTGGTATCAAGTATCAGTGCATAGCTTATCATACATTCATGAGTTTAGCTTACCAGTCGTGCATTAGATATGCATGTTCAGTTGGGCTATATTCAGTTTAGAATTCAATTCAGTCCTAAAATCATGTACCAATTGAGCATGATCAGTGTATGCGTCGTTTTATCTTTTATCCTCTCTCAAGCAGTCATCAATCGAGGACGAATGTTTCTAAGGGGAAGATATTATAATACCCCAAAAAATCCAAACCATTATTAGAGCCATGTACCAATATCATGCATAGTATATCATGGTTCTTTTATAGTTTTATGAGTAGGTTAGATGTATATTAAGGCTTCAAATAACTCCCAGCTATCAGACGAATCAAAACATTCCTTACCGATTGAATTCTTGAGAAGGATATTGGTATAGGCAACTTCAAACGAGTATATCACTCATTATACTTGGAAATTTTGGGCTCATGACCTATCAAAAGATATATAATTTAATTATCTTTCCAACGATACAAATTTTGATGAAATCCAATATCGGAGCAAAGAGTTATTCCTATTTTACTCCATCATGTCAGGCTGGAAACAGTGTGACGACATTCATGGTAGCTTACCACATTTGTGACGCCCTACCACGAAGGTCGTCAGACTTAGACAGAAACCAGCTCCTAAGTGATGACATTCGTGGTAGCTTACCACATTTGTGATGCCCTACCACGAAGGTCGTCATCCTTAGGTAGAAACCAGCTCCTAAGTGACGACATTTGTGGTAGCTTACCACATTTGTGACGCCCTACCACGAAGGTCGTCAGACTTAGGAAGAAACCATCAATTCCAGCTCCTGTGTGACGATATTTTTGATGGTTTTTCACATTTTTGACGCCTTGTCACAAATGTCGTCAGCTACAATTTTCAGTAACTGAGTCTTTATTTTATAAGGGTATTTTGGTCTTTGCCCTTACCTTCCATGACTTATAACCCTAAAAACGCATAATTTTTCCCATTTTTCTTTAGTTAAGCATCTTTAAAACTCTCTCTTACACTTTCAACTACAAGATTAGGTTTTTCTCTCAAGATCATCTCCTCAAGAGCAAGCCTAAGGAATTCTTCAAGAACCTATAGAAACGTTAGATCTCTTTCAAGATTCAATCACTAAGGTATGCGTAGTGTTCATCTATGGATCCAATCCATTCATAGATCTCAAGAACCATGTTTTAAATAGTATTTTGTAAACTTTTTGTGGTGATATGAGTATGTACATGTTGACGATTGTTGTTTAAGTTTCAATGTGATGTCTAAAGGTGTTTTCATGGAATATATATGTTTGTTAATTGAAAACCATGAACTTTAGGTGGTTTGATATGGTGCAAGTATGAAACCCACCTATGCCTTAAAGAATGCATGCAAGGTGTTTGATAAAATGCTTAGGATGCTAGAAATTCATGTTTGTATGGTTCTATGATGTCTAAATGACAAGTTCATGTTAGCTATATACTTCAATATGAATTCCATGCTTTTCATGTGTTTCTATTATGGTGGTATGAAGCATGCAAGATAATGGAGATATACAATATGTACATAAAATATATCCATGCATTCCCTACAATGTTTAAGATGTTGAATAACTATATGAAATATGATATCCCTTACTTATGATATTATGAATTGTGGACTCAAATCTTGTGATCAAGTCATGTCATGTGTGTCAGTTTCCATCTATCGAGTCATGGGGATATTCGTACTCAAAAAATATAGCTGTGTGCCTAGGGCTATGTCATGTTGTCACGATAATCTCAGTCAAGCTATAATCTATAGAACTCAGTCAGTCATGTGACTCAGGAAACCTCAGAAATCTCATAATCTCAGTTAACTCTCAGATAATAGTACTACTCCGTCAGCCAATGGAAGTCAGTTAATCTGTCCATGTACAGTCAGTTGAATCATGTTTAGTCTCTTCAGATGGGAGTAGAAGTTAGCACCGAGTGAACCCAAGGATGTGGACTCACCTACCAGTTTAGGGTGTGTTTCTTAGCAGTCATCCTTGTGTTCCAGAACTACGTTGCCAGCGTAGGTTGAGACATCTTATCCTGTCAGATTAGGGTTGATGAGGTGGGTTAACCTGTCATTTTAGGGTCCCACCATTCTCTCCTTGAGTACCTTCCAGATAAGGCTCACTCACATCTGTCCTTACTAGTGGCGCGGTATTGACACCCCTCCAGTCGGGGAAGAGATTGGACCCCAGCTTATCCATAATGGCATACATAGGGTATGTCGGTTAAACAACTACCTCCCAAAGTTTCAGTATCAGTCTCAGTAAAAGAACTCAGACAGTTCTTCAGATATCAGTATACCAGGACTGTTAGATACGGTCAAATTCAGTTATAGAATGGAACTCAGAGAGTTCAACTAGATTCAGGGCTGTCAGATACAGTCATCCATGTTATCAAAACTACGATTCCAGCCATGTATTAGTGTACAGATTTAGCCATTACATACTAATGATCTTAGTTACTATGTATGTATATTTGTACTCTTACGTTCATATCAGGCAGTTAATTAGCATTATTCGTGCATGTAAACCCTTTGCATTAGCCTACCTCACTTGTATACTCAGTACTCTAGTTGTACTGACGCATTTGCACTATGGTGCTTTCTTTTCATGTTACACCATAGGTTCAGAGACACGAGCTCCAGACCAGCAGTAGCAGTAGCATTTCCAGTCGCAGAGATTTAGTGAGTCCTCTTCATTCGAGGACAATATGATTTGATTTATTCATTATTATTTTACCCAGTTATCAGTTTTCGGAATTAGTTGGAGACATGTTCCTTCAACACCTTATTCAGACAGTACTTAGAGGCTTTCAGATTCAGTATTCAGACTTATGTTTTGATTTGATTTAGTTTTCAATTGTTTTGGGTATCTTTCACCCATATAGATGTTATGTTTTGATAGATTCTTTATTCAGTTGAACCTTATGGCCAATATGTTCATGTTTTCCATATTATTATGTTATATATTGCAGTGTACAGGTACATATATCAGTCATGGGTTAGCTTGTGATCCTTCGGGGTCATAAGCACCGTGTAGAATTCCCATTCAGAAAATTGGGGCGTTACAAAATGTCACCCTTGTTTTTATATAAAGGAATCATCGTGCTATATCACCACACCTCGGGCATCTTAGAGGACTTGAAAATTTTGTTACACAAATTGGTGAGCCACCTCAACCCTGCCCCACTTGTGAACTTACAAAAGTTCACCGAAATCTCATCGGGCCCCGTCGCTCTGCCCCTTCGCATCTTACGAATAGCCTCACATACCTCATCCACCCTAAAACTCTGATAAAATATGAAATTATGATATTCCTCGATGTGCTCCAACTCCCCTAACATAATACCTCTGTCCCCCTCATCATTCAAGAGCTTATAAAAATATGACTGCCGCCTCTTCTTAATAAGCACATCCCCCATCAATACTCTGCCATCCTCTCTCTTCATACACTTCACTTGGTCCAGATCCTGACCCTTATGCTCGCTAGCTTTAGCAAGCCTAAACAACCTCCTTTCCCCGCCCCTCTCCTCTAATCTCAAATACAATCTCTCAAAAAATGTTGTCTTAGCTGCTGTAACTGCTAACTTAGCCTCCTTCCTAGCTAACTTATACTTCTCCCCATTCACCCATTGCTCCTTTTCATCCTTACTCTCAACCAACTTGGTGCAAGTCGCCTTCTTCCTCTCCACCTTATTCTTGAATTCTTCATTCCACCACCAATCCCCCTAATTGGTGAGAGCATTTCATAAAACATGCCAGCATAAAATATTAGAAAACACATGGGCATAACTTAATGTGGTTCAAAATATTTCTTTCAATTATGGTACAATTTGCTTCTACATTACTGAGCTAGATAGTACACCCTACAAGTTCATACTTCTACCGGCTACATGGGATCCACCCTTGACTCGATATCCAAGCCCCCAATCTAGGTTTTTCATCAGGATTGGAGTGTCAGTAAGAGGGACATGCAAGATCACAAAGCAGGGTGTCAAAATCCCCAATCAAATCAATGTGTCTTGGTAGGGCACAAGATCACAAAGAAGGGATCCTAACCATAGTCCCAATTTGGGAAAACATAAAACACGGTACACAAGATCACAAATCCTGGTACCATAACCCTATGTCGGTAAATCACAGTTTCAACATAAAGTCTTTCAACTCATACTTTCTTCGGGTAACCATCTAAACCTCTTTAAGCCCAGTTTTAATCTCTTATAAGAATACATGCATCATGCTTACAAACCATTCTTTTCTTATTGTATTAGGGGAAATTCACAATGGGGTATCGTCATACCCCAACTTGCAAGTCATTCATATCGTATCTTTCCACAACACTCATTTAAATCTCTTTATATGACCATCAAAAGAATTTCATTTATTCAACACATGTATAATGGTTATTGAAAACTTTAATAATTAAGAAATTGTTATCATTTATAAACTAGCCCCAACATTGGTTAAACATAATTCTTATGGATAAAAAAGGGCTCTTAAATCATTCTCTCAACAATTTATGATTTGTGCCATACAAAGTTCATAAATTTCATTATGGGATAAAAAGAGGTTCACAATTCACATTTGAAATCATCCTTCGAGATCGAATCAGATATACACAAAATTATAAACCAAGGTTATGAAAAGAAACCCTATGATCATCAAATTGTTTTTCTCCAAGCATGCGTTTAAAATGAATTTATCAAAATTCATAGCATATGTGTGTGTATATATATACATTTAAGAATAGTAGGAATTATAGAACCTATGACCCTGTAGTTTAGGATAACCCCACGTACCTTTTTGATGAAAAAGAATTTGAATTAGCTTAAAATCTAGCCTTGGAGCCTTGGAAGAAACCTTAATTTTTTTCTTGTTCTTGAGAGTAGAGAGGGTTGAGATGTTTAAAACTGATTAGGGATGAATAATAACGCCTATGTTATGATTAAATTTGTGGGGGTATGGTTTTGGGGAGAGAAATATACCAAAATGCCCCTCTGGATTTGAATAATTTTTTTTGAAATTTTCCTTAGTTGATGACTTGGCTGATGGCTTATCAACTTGGTTGATAGCCTATCATCCCAGTCGTCAACTTCTTTTTATGTTTTGCTCAAGGTTGATGACTTATATGATGAGTTGTCAACTTATTGATAACCTATCAGTCTAGTCATCACCCCCTTTAGTGTTTCTGCCTAAGGTTGACGACTTGGCTGATGGGTTGTTAACTTGTTGATAACCTATCAGCCTAGTCGTCACCTTGATGACAGAAGGATATGCTGAGGTAAAATAGGCATAACTTCCCACTCTGATATCAGATTAAGGTGAAAATAGATGCATTGGAAAGAGGACTCAAATATATTTCTTTTGGTATATAGTAGGCCACATAACTCATTATATATAAGGAGTAATGGTCATTGAAAGTTGAACCAAGTTGAAATATTCACTAAAACTTAATCGATAGAAATGTTTTCAACTTGTTTTTGAGTGAGGAGATATTTCTAACCTCAATTCAAATTCAATGGTATTATCACACTATAGAATTGGTCATCGCACATATATTAACAAGGAATCATTGGGTTCGGGTCTATACGCATAGGGATGGCGCTTTGAATTCTAGCCCAAAAAATGTGGGGTGTTACAAGTGTATTGGTTTACAAAACCATTTCTGGAGGGTAGTTCATCAAGTTATTAGAAATGATAATAAAATTCAAATGTAAGTGAAGACAATTGGAAAGGAACAAGAATATAAACTAAATTCAAAATTGACCAAGGTAGAACTAATTCCTGTTGATTATTTGTCGGAGAAAGTAGTGAACAATCATAAAATACCATGTGAGCGCATGGTGTCTGATCTCGGCCCGATCATCTAGGACTTCCTATACATTGTCGGGCATAGGACATAACATGACATAATTTTCTAGAATATATCCATGGTTAGACCTTTTTGGGGACACAAGAAAAAAAAAGTAATCTGACTTGCAGAATAATCTCTATCATATGTCGGCAAATATAAATTTGGACATTTGTTTTTAAAACCTATGTCTCCACGCTCAACTAACTAACTCCCTTAATCTCATAATGTTGTCTTATTATATTACAAGTTCTTTATCAAAAAGTTAGTCTTATTAGTCTCATGTTCATAGTTTAGGTTTTTCAGGCTTGTGCTCATAGTTTAGCCATTTTAGGCTCATTTTCATGTTATAGACTTCTTTTGACTCATTTTCCCAGAAGCTTATTTCCAGATTTCCTAGAAAATTATAAGAGGACTGATTTAGTTGACAAATATGAAGAAATTTCTTCAACCCCCGACATATTGAGTGCAATTTAAATTGAAAGAAATAGTAAAACTTATAGAATATGCGAAGGGACAGTTCTACATACCTGTAAACATTGAATTAACTTGAGACTGGAAGAAGAGATTTAGACTTGCTTTCTTGAATTAGTTTTCTTGAGATTGTTGAGGGAAGAAGTTTAGAAGAGAACGAAGATAATTTAGTCGTGTATAACTGATGGAGAAAGACGTCTAAAATTGATGGGGGAAAGATTTTAAAATTGTGTAAATATGAGGGAAAGATAAAGGATTTATAACATGTAAAACTGATGGGGAAACCGTGATAAAAGCTGATGGAGAAAGTGAGGTTTTTAATATGTAAACTTAAGGAAGACATGGGGACATTTAACGTAGAAAACTGATGGAAGAAATAGGGATTAAAATGTATTACGGGTTATGGGAAAAGAAAAGGACGAAATCACCCTCCAAGAATGTGAAAAGCAAATAATAGAAAATTTTCGACTGGTATATGGCCATTCCGACTACTCTTAGTAAACCACAAAGAACTTTTTTCTCGGGACCCAGATTGATGAGTCGTTGGTGGCGTTGGAAAGAAGATTCAAAAACCTTTAATCTGGTAGGAAATGGGTCATGTAAATCTAATAATTCAAGGATATATGCTTGTTTAAACTTTATCCTTGTATGAACGTGTACGAAAACTTAATCATTAATGGACCATTCAAATCAAATTTGTTTTAGAGATTTCCCATTCCCTTAATTCATATCCAATACCCCAATGACACTTTAGACATGAACTTTACACTTAGATACAATAAATTTTTTAGATTCAGATCTAAGTACATATGAAGTGTGGTTTAATTTATTTTTTTAGTTCGAAAGTTTAGGGTGTTACAATATATCCCCCTTGGGATCATTTGTCATTGAATAATGGTTGGGGATAGAAGGAGTACCTTACATGGGAATACTATCATAGTCTAGTCTCTCTTGAAGTATTTCTTAATGAAATAAACTTTCCCAACACGTGGACCTTTGTAACCAACCATGGAAGAAACATAGAGGCATAGGTTGAAGAATACCTGAGACTTAACATAGACATGTCATAGGACATGGGTTTCATGGGAAATAAACATAACAAGGTATGTCTTGAATTTTGGTATGAGATATATAGTTATCTGAGTAGGGTTTATAGAGTATGAATGACATGAAAAAAACTTTTACGTAAGTCGCATTCGATATGAAGTTAAATAACATGAAACAGGGGTGCATTAAGTGAAGGAATACATGTATTTTCACCTTTAATGCTGGTAGTATTAGATCTTAGCAACACCTTTCAAAACTACTTTTTCCTCCTTGAATTTACCACTTCAATATTTCCTAATTACAATTCTCACATGGGCACTTATAAGTACTAAAGTCTGATTCTAATGACACAGTCTTACCATGTCCAAGCCTACTCAGAGGTACAAGGTGCCACACCGAAAATAATCATGCTAGTCAGAATTTTAGGATCCCATAATCTGTTTCCCTTTAGGAATCCTCATTTTGATTGTTGACTTGATATTAGGTTAAATCTAAACCTTAACAAGGTCTTTCTTGCATCTATAATTACACCCAAGGACACTACTTTTTCTCATCATAAAAACAACCATCCTAGAACTCTAATAAAAAAGTCACAAATTGCATAGTGTATTTCGCCACGTAGGTATCAATGTGATATCCAAACTCATTGCTATAACAACTTCATGGTTTCTTCCAAGTTAATACTATATAAAAAGGAAAATCTTCTCCTCCTACCTTAGAACCTCTATCACCCGCAATTTTATGTACTCCTACTAGGGGACACACCATATAAATTCAAGTTTATTCCATGTACTCCTACCACCGGACAAACTATATGAATTCATCTAACTTTTACATATACTTAATTGTTATCTCACACTTTATCCATGTTTATAATCTTAGATAAATCGGTACAGTACAATCATCACAACAAGGAACATCTACTAACTCCTATCCAACTATTACTCATAATATCACACCACTATCATGTCATAAGGAATACCACTGAAGGACTAGAATATGAGCATCAGGAATAGAAGGGATACTACTCAATCACTACTAATACATATCGTGACCTTGCTAATAAAGTGTGGTGTGGGAACAAATCATAATAGGCATGAATACTTCATCTATGAAATACATAAAGCCTGAACAGAGAGTCGTTCTAGGCATAGGAATGACATAGAACAATCTAGGAACATATCATAAAGTATGTTTTCTTAGGACTGAAACTTAACGTAAATCATGGGTTCATGGCTGAGAAATATAGTAACATAGAACCTATATTTAATGAACCTTAGAGTAAGAATAGGATCATGGTGTAAAGCTATTATTTTATATTCAAGTGTTAAAGAATGGGCATGAGTTTTCATATAAGATTTGTATCTTAGTCATACACATGGCAGGAATGCACAAGACATGACTAGAGTGTGATCGTGGTTGAATTACATGGAATATGCTAGAATAAAAATATATCGCAATAGAACTCGCCATATCTTTTTTTTGCCCCCTTACTATCTTTATATCAAGTACCAATTTGGTTCTTTACCCTATCATCTCCTCCTTAGGTAAAATGTGATATTTAAAGTTAACGGACCTATTTTCATATCTGAGATATCAGCACCTTACTCCCACTAATAGACCATATCAATTGGTACACAACCCTTGCTAAGACTTCCACTTGGGGTACTTTCTTAACTTATTCTAGCTTCTGCAATCATCATTCTATAACTTATGGTCTCATTATTTTACATAACCACTTATGATGTTACACCCGATCTTCACTTCTTAGTCTGTTAACATCACACCTATAGATTCATATCCACCCAATTCAATGAAAATTAAAATTGTACTAAGAGGCTCCACATTGTCTATTTATAATGCTCTCAATTCAGCTCTCAAGAACATCATATATTATACATACATAACCTTCTCCACACTTAAACAACTCAAGGGTACTAAGTAGGTATATGTAGAACATAATAGCTTAGAATATCATATAGCAAGATATTACATTGGGTACCCTTTTGTTATAAAATATAGGGCTCTTCTTTATCTAAGGACTCAGCTAGAATTCAATGTCTCATCCTTATTCCACATATATATCATGTTTGATCATTCACACTTTTCCTAAATTATCAAACTTAAGATCCTCTACATAATTAATGAAGTCTTTTATATCTATTTCCTAAAACTAGTGTTATCACTATTATACTGCCATTCTTTTATAATTGTGGTTGTCTAAAGTTAAATCTCAGTGTGTAGTGCTAAACATGGATGTCAACATTATCCAATTATATTAACTTGAAATGCAGAATATAAATTAAATCAAGAACCAGTATTCCATCAAAAGTTCATGACAAAATAGTCTTCCTAAATCGCACCATCTTTTTCATTGCAAGCTATAAGTACCTTCTCTGTTAAAAGTTGCTTTAAGGAATAATGCACGTGATTTATTTTTCATTTTTCTCCAACTTTTTTACATACAACTACTAGACAAATTAGGATATTTAATTTTGGTAGGAAACTGATTAGTTATTATTTTTAGTAGCAAATAGATTTTTTTTACGGCCAGTTTAATATATATTTTGTTGTAATATCACTATTTAAGGAGGAGTTGATGATCAATAATATCTAGTTTCACTAGAGAAGATCATCTCTATTTTTAGTTTTTAAGAGTATTAAAATCAACAATTGGTATCAAAGCTATTTTTCTTGAGGGACCTGTGAGTGAAGAGATGGATTCTAAAAATAGTTTTTTCACAAATGGCTCCACCCATTTTTTATGGTGAAAATTATCAAATATGGGCCATGAGAATGGAAACTTACTTGGAGACTCTTGATCTATGGGAAGATGTGGAAAATAATTATAAAATTATTCCGCTGCCAAATAATCCCACCACAACCTAAATAAAGAGTCACAAGGAAAAGAAAACCACGAAATCTATGGCAAAGGCAACACTGTTTGCTTCTGTTTCAACAACTATTTTTACAAGAATTATGTCTCTCACATCACCAAAAGAAATTTGGGATTATATGAAAAAATAATATGCTGGATATGAAAGAATCTGTGGAATGCAAGTACTGAATTTAATAAGAGAGTTTGAGTTATAGAGAATGAAAGACTCTGAGACAGTCAAAGAGTACTCAGATAGATTACTTGGCATTGTTAACAAGGTAAGATTGCTAGGCACTGAATTTAAAGATTCAAGAATTGTTGAAAAATTCTTGTTACATTGCCCGAAAGATATGAAGTATGTGTAACTACCTTGAAAAATACACAAGATCTATCCAAGATTACTTTGGTGGAGTTGTTAAATTTTTTCCAGGTACTGGAACAAAGGAAACTTATGAGGCATGATAGTATGGTTGAAGAAGCCTTAATAGTCAATCACAAAACTCAAAAAAGGGTAAAAATATAAAAAAATTCCTCACCATGTGAGCACTGTGGAAAAATGGGTCATCCGCCATACAGATGTTGGAAAATGCCAGACACAAAGTGCATCAAGTACAATCAACTTGTCCATGAAGTAGTGATGCACAAAAAAAAAATTCAAAAACCATGAAGTAGATGTATGTGTGGTCAATTAAGAAGAAGAAAACCATCTTTTTGTTGCAACATGTATCTCAAGTAAGGTTTCAACAAATTTTTTGTTGATTGATAACGGTTTCACCAACCACATAACTGATAACAAAAGTTTGCTTAAAGAATTAAAGCCTACTGAAATATCCAAGTTAGGATCGAAAATGGTGACCAGATTCTTGTTGAAGGAAAAGGAACTGTTTTCATAAAAAAGAGTTCAGGTAATAAAGCAATTTCAAATGTTTTTTATGTACCTGATATTGATAAAAAATTGTTGAGTATTTGTTAGTTGGTAGAAAAATGATACAAAGTATCCTTTGAGGATAAACATTGCTTCATCAATCATGGTGCTTGAAAAGATGTTTTAAACACTAAGATTGTCACACCCCTTTTTAACAAAAAAGATTGATTTTAAGTTTGAAAAGAATTTTTATTATTAAGTAACAAAAGAAAAAAAATTGTTCCAAAAAAGGACCTTTAACATTCAAAATTCAGAGATGCTACTTGGCATAATCTGGTGTGCTAAGTCACCTTTGGAATATCCTTTTCAAAATGGTTTTTGACTCTTTCAAAACTGGTCTATGAACAGAGATTCCAGTTAAGGAATTATGTTGATTGAGGGGGAGGTGTTAGGCATCCCTCGATCCCGTGGTTCAACCACGGTTGCTTCATGGAGTATATCAGCTAGCATTATGCTATTAAGTTAATAGATCAACAAAACACATAAAACAAGCAAACAAACAAATCAAACAAAATTCAAAACCAAAATTACGTCCAGTCCAAATTATACAATCCCAAAAATAGAAAAATATGGAAATGTAAATCCTATTCTAAACTAATCCTAGACTACGCTCTACTCAATGCCTCGGGCCTTCATCACGAACGTCCTCTAGGTATAAGATACTTCGAGGAATTTCTCGGTGACTAAATACAAATGGCCTCGGGGCATTCCCCGACTAAATAAATACATTTTTTGATGCGAGAAGACCAAAACCATTCAACAATATTTCAACTATTCAATAATTCACAAGTTCTAAATTTGCCTACCCGAGCCTACTATTTGACTACCCAACTCGACCTATCATAGTACTATCATGTTCAACGGCATCAAAATTATTCAACTAACAAATTAGATATTCCAAATAAAATTATGAATTAGCAAATGTTCAACATCATCTCCACAATTAATATTTATCCTCCAAATTGAGCCCAACTTCTTTGATTATCCAATTTACACCATCAATAGATATCAAAAATCAACCGCGATGATATAAAACATATCAAAATCAATGAAAAAAAAATTCACATTCCAATAAATTTACCACACAAAGTGTCAAACAATTAAGAATAATTGTGAATTAAATGAAGAATGGACCTTAATGCCGCTTTTGTTCGAGTATTACTCAATTAAATGAGACAGAGTCCACATCGAGAACCTCAAATAGAACCTCGATGATGAAACCCCAAATCCAACTCACAATAACACCAAAATCTGCACTAATTTAAATTGACCCGCTTCTAACTTGGTCATTTTTCGACGGGACTTAATCAGAAAAAACTGAAAAGGGGTCGAGTTTTGTTGATTTGGTCAGAACAGAGCTAGACTTACTATTTTTTCACTTTGCTTGAGCTCCAGAGAGCTAGAAATAATGAAAAATTAGAGAAAATGGCAGGCTGAAACCTTTCCCGGCGAGGTCTCATCGACAAACTTTCCTTCTCACCCGATCTTCCTCAATTCTCTCTTTCACTGGTTTTCTCTCCTCTCATATGCAAAATTTCCTTAATGGTTTCTCTCTAAACACTCAAACTTTCCCTCTATCTCTCTCTCCATATATGTATATGTCTTTTTCAGTGAGGAGTGCATCTGTGTGTAAAGTTTATCCAGTGATTTTATGTGTACCTTTTTCTCTGTGTGTGAATTATGAATGGATATCCCCCCACCTGTGTATGCTGTGATGTGTGTGTGTGTGAATTTTTTGGTGAAGGTATGTGTGCTGTCTTGTTGTTAAGAAATAAAAAAACTAGAGGATTATCTGTGTCGGTTTTATGTGATGTGTGTGTTATATGCCCCTTCTGTGAGTGATGGTGTGTGAATATGTATGAGTAAAAAATATGTGGTGTAGAGGGTATGTGGGGTAGGGTAGTTAGGGTGGTTAGGATGAGATTAAATTTTTAAGGGTGAGGTGTCAAAAAATGGTTATGAATTTATTTTTTTGGCGTTTAGTAGGGGGATTATCACATGATTGAGGGTGCATGGTAAGATGGGGTAAATGGTGAAATTCAGATTTTAGGAGGGACAAAATTAGGTGTCTACATCATGTCCCTCTTTGGATGTAAACACAAAGTGTTTTCAGACATAGAAGTAGACTACGAGACCGAATTTTGACCCGACCATTATTTAGAGGTAGGAAATAGAATGAAGGAACGCAATCGATTCTTGATTTTGGATTTACTACTTACCTAGATTATGAGGGGATTGATTCATAGGTATTTTGAAGGGTTGGAAGGAAAAGGACCATACCGAGTTGGAGAGTTGAGTGAGGCCCTGTCGAGGTTCCAGTCCGTGGCTCTGTTATTACATCAAAATGAAAATTAGAAGTTAAAAATATAAATGAAAATACAGAAGTCCTATCTATGCAGCTTTCCTTTTCTCTTGACTTGCTATTTCATCACCTTATTCTCCAGGTGATACCAAACTCCCCAAGAACACAACAATACAAACACCAAAATCAGTCCACTAGTTCAAGAACTATGGACCCTTTTGATGACCTCTCTCGAATTCACAAGAAGAACAAGAAGGGAAGTGATATCAAGAGTAAAACACACTAAAACAGAAACAACACTTGATGAAAAAGATGCAATAACAACAACACACGGTTACAAGAAAAGAACACAAATGGATTACATAGATATAGATAAACGATTACAAGAAAGTAAAGATAGATAGATAGACAAAGGGATGGTATAATATTAAAAACCCAAAAGATTATTCCACTTTTGGACCTTTAATATCACACACAACCTAAACCTATCTCTTACGTGACCTCAAGGGAACCGGAATCCCCAAGCAATCTCCATTTCTAAGAGATTCATCAACAGAAGGATTCCACCTTGCCCAAGGATTCTACCTTTCTAAGAGGCTCTCAAAAGAGGCTACAAATATCATCAAAAAATTCCCAAAAATGACCTAATGAGGTTCTATTTATACCTAGGTTAACTTATTACAAATGACTAAAAACCCTTGCAAAGGGAGGATGAACAGTGAACGCGGATGAACAGTGAAACAGTTTTGGAGCTTGTGGGACTTTTTCTCTACACTGCAAAGCTTGTTCCTTGGATAGGAAGCCCCCCGAGCTCAATTCTTAGTGCATTGGACCCCGATCATGATCGTATCCATATCATCCTCCCCTCCTTAGAAAGGATTCATCCTCGAATCCGAACCTTGCAAAGCAATAGGAAGGATAAGCAAACAAAAGTTCCTCAAGGTATGAGGGTTAGGACTAGTGTAATCAATCATATCATCTTGCCAAGGTGGCTCAAATTTCACATATACCCAAACATCCCTCTTACCCGAATACCCTACCAAGTTGGTATTCATGACTTCCATAAGACAATGTACTACCACTTTCCACAATGGCTTCAACACCAGGTGAATCAACTAGTGTATCCACAATCTCAAGTTGTACATTATCATCACAAAATGAAGGCACATTCGGCTCACTTAAAGACAAACTATCATTCACACTTAGTTGGTTATTATCCTCATTCACTAGAGTGCAAAAGTTAGTTTGATACAATTTGGATATCGGAGTAAACGTTATGGTTGATCTACTTCAGACTATCAAACCAGTCCACCAAAGGACAGATGCGAGAATTATTTGATATTTAGGGGCGTTTTGGTCATTTCCCCTCACCTAAAATCCGTCCAAACCCTATATTAAAGCCTATTAGAAGCATTATATGTTATATTTCATCAAATTCCCTCAAAAAGAAAACCCTAAGATCCTACATCCAACTTTAAGAACCTCCAAAGTTCACCATTAATTCTGCAAATTTATTCAAGATTCCAAGTTCCTAGTTCAAGAACTTCAAGAACCTCCAAAGTTCACCATTAATTTTGCAAATTTATTCAAGATTCCAAGTTCCTAGTTCAAGAACTTCAAGAACCTCCAAAGTTCACCATTAATTCTGCAAATTTATTCAAGATTCCAAGTTCCTAGTTCAAGAACTCCAAGAACCATCATTCAAAGGAACGATTAACATCTCAAAAATGAGTATCGATCTAACGTTCATCATTCAAGGTATGTGGGGTTTTTCAACAAGAACTCTCTTTCGTTCTTGTGCCCAAATTGATTTTTCTTTTATGAATATACATGATTTTACATGTTTTGATATGAATTAGAAGCATGAATTTATACCCTATATGATTTTACATGAGATTATTATACTCTCTATGTTTTAAAAGTTGAATTGAATGAGAATGATGACATTTTTGTACATAAAGCTGAATTTTTCCAGATTTTAAAGTAAGTTATATATATTTGATGAAAAGCATGAATCTTGAGAAAATTTAATATGATTTTGATGTATGAGACCTTGAGTCCTAATTGGAATTGTACTTTGAGAAATTATGTGCTATAAGCACAATGAGATTTGAATCCCAAAGCTAATTTTTATTACCAAGATGTATGATTATAAAGCTGAAATTTTAAGTTTTAAGTGATTATTTTTGTGCTTATGTCATAAAGTATGAAACTTTGGAAGGTTTTATGGTGATATTGATGTATGGGTTTTTGGAACCCTATTTGAGATTATTATTTTGAGAAAATCATAAGTTATAAACACCTTGAGTTTAAATAATTTGAGATGTTTTGAATGATTTGACCTTTTGGTCGTGAATGAGTTATTTTGAACTCGACTGTGAAAGAAATCCACGTTTTTATTGATTATGATAAAGGGGGAGCAAATTGGCTCCCGATGAAAATTGTTGAAGTGTTTATTGTGGATTTTCTTTAATGTGAGCCTGAGGCTGATTTAAATTTCTGAGCTAAGTCCAGGAGTAATATTTAGTACCGAGTGAGAGGTATAAAGTGACCTTACTTTCCTAGAACTACGTGCCCCCGTAGGATGTGAGCCTGAGGCTGATTTATATAGTGATCACTAGTGTTTTTGAATTGATACTGGAAGTCCTACTCCGATGGCAAGGATAGGACGGCTCTCCCCAATGTGGGTTATACGTTGGACTCCATGTAGCTCACATGGTTTATGTCGGTTATAGGATCTCCCAGTGTGTGTGTGTTTCCTTGTGCCTATGGTGAATGGTGAAGTGATTTGAAAGTAGAATTGTGAAAGTTATTCTTTCAAAAGATTTAAATGATATTTACATTATGAGAATTGATATTCTTGATGAACTGAAAGTGATTGACAAATTATATGATGACTCACATATGTTATTATACTTATTTCATCCTCTCATGATTATGATGATTTTGTTCGAGCTATGTGAGTCTTTCATACATCCTGTATATTTCTTATAAATATTTATGATGATGATATTTATACAACTGCATACACCCCCATATACTCGGTTCTTTTCCATGGTACTGACCCACCTCTTCGGATGTGGGCTACATTTTCTTGAAATGTAGGTACAAGGTATAGTTGCACCTTTGGATCCAGTCAGTTCGTGGTATCCAGTCAACAGGTGATGAGTCATTTCTATTCAAGGGCTTGGGTTAGTTATGCAGAATTATAGTGTTGTCTTTTCTTTATTCAGTCGTATTGAGTTGGGGTAGTCGGGAGTCATGACCCGGCTACCTACAGTCAGTACTAGTAGAGGCTTCATAGACAGTCAGTAGAAGTTGATGTATTTTGTTTCAATTTTGGTTGTAAAGGCAGAATTATAATCCTATAAAATTCCATTTTTGTATCGATCAGATTCAGAAAAGAGTTAATTTCTGCTGATTTGTATGGATTTGTATTTTTATTCAGTTGCTTATGAGTTATGCCAGTAAAAGGGTTAGCTTGGGGTCACTTGTGACCCTAAGCACCGTGTGACGTCTCGGGACCCAATTTCGGGGGTGTTACAACGGGAATGACCTAACTAGAAAGTACATCTTCTAGGAGTTACGTGGACTGACTCGACTATAAAGTACATCTTCTAGGAGTCAAGGGGAATGACTCTACTAGAAGGTACATCTTTTAGGAGTCAAGTGGAATGACTCGACTAGAAGGTATATCTTCTAGGAGTCAAGGGGAATGACTCGACTAGAAAGTACATTTTATAGGAGTCAAGGGGAATGACTCAACTAGAAGGTACATCTTCTAAGAGTCAAGGGGAATGACTCAACTAGGAAGTACATTTTCTAGGAGTCAAGAAGAATGACTCAACTAGAAAGTACATATTCTAGGATTCTATGAGAATTACTCTAATAGAAAGTACATCTTCTAAGAGTTAAGGGGAATGACTCGACTAGAAGGTATATTTTCTAGGAATCAAGGGGAATGACTCAACTAGAATATACTTTTTCTCGGAGTCAAGGGGAATGACTCTACTAGAAGGTACATCTTCTAGGAGTCAAGAGGAATGACTCGACTAGGAGGTACATCTTCTAGGATTTAAGGGGTATGACTCGACTAGGAGGTACATCTTCTAGGATTCAAGGGGAATGACTCGACTAGAAAGTACATTTTTTAGGTGTCAAGGGGAATGAATCGACTAGAAAGTACATCTTATAGGAGTCAAGGGGAATGAATCGACTAGAAGGTACATCTTCTAGGAGTCAAGGGGAATGACTCGACAAGAAGGTACATTTTCTAGGAGTCCAAGAGAATGACTCGACCAGAAAGTACATCTTCTAGTAGTCATGGGGAATGACTCTTCTAGAAGGTACATCTTCTAGGAGTAGGAGGTACATCTTTTAGGAGTCAAGGGGAATGACTAGACTAGGAGGTACATCTTCTAGAAGCCAAGGGTAATGACTCGACTAGAAGGTACATCTTCTAGGAGCCAAGAAAAATGTCTCGAATAGAAGGTACATCTTCTAGGAGTCAAGGGGAATAACTCGACTAAAAGGTACATCTTCTAGGAGTCAAGGGGAATGAATCGACTAAAAGGTACATCTTCTTGGAGTCAAGGGGAATTTAAGAAGTGTATCACCTAACAATTGAAAATTGAAAAACTTGAACAAAGAAGTATGTCTCCGAGGGATATAGCATGATGCATTTTTACCATGATTTGATTATCACACTTGTGCAGCAAAATTGCTTCCTACATTTGTAGAAGTGAGGCAAGTCATCCCATGATATTCATGCTCTGAAGTCCTTGATTTAAAGGTAACATGTTTCCTGTTTCATCAAAGAAAACTTGTGAGTTTAAAAATAAGGTGGTTGGTTTATGACTTTAGCTTTTGTGCCAGTCGTTTTTGCCCTCGTCTCAGTTAATATTGCTTACAACCATTAGCATATGTCATTGACTTACTGTGCCATTGATCCAAACTCAGATTATTAGGAGTGACTGTGAAACAAACACAGTATCTCTGCTTTGCCATGCTCTTCAGATAAACCCTTTGAACCTTGGTATTTCCATGTGTTCCCAGACTTGTCTGTTAACAATACTTTCTGCATGCCTTATTTCGGCTCACAATTATGTATCTTTTATATGATGGCCTTTAGTCTTGCTTTGTGCAATTGAAGAGGCTGGTATCCAGTTTTGAAATCTTTTCTCACCTGCTTTAACACTGATTTGACTCAAAGACACAAGAAAACTGACAATGATTTTTTTTATCTATTTTTAATTTGGATAAGTGACTCGAAAAAATAAAAATAAAACTATATAGAAGAAAGAAAATACAATGAATGTCCCTATTGAAAAAGAGAAAAGAAAAAATTATTTGAAAATGACAGTCAACTTTAATGATTATGACATGCATTTTGAATTAAATTGTCTGATCTTTCCATCCAAACTTTCACCAATTGTTGTTAAGTTAATGGCCCTAAAATTGAGTTACTTTATTGGGCCAATTCACATTCAGAGAACTCATTTGGATAGTGACGCCTTGAAAGGATTTTGCCAATAAGCCTCTCTTATTTTCTTTCTCTTAGATCACCATTTCCCTATGGTGTTCGTGAGGGTTTTCACCTATGAGACTCTCTTACTTTCATTTCTCTCAACTCATAGTCGTCTTACGGTGCCTGTGAGGGTCTTCACCAATAAGACTCTCTCATTTTTACCTCTCTCAACTTACCATCTCCTTACAGTGCCCGTGAGGGTTTTGGCTAATAAGACTCTCATTTTTTCTCTCTCATGATTCCTTATTCTTAGGCAGACGTGTAGTTCCCAAAATATGTCATCATATACATTGCATGCTTAGGCTTAACATTTTTAAAGATTAATCTGAAGGTCTTTCTTTGATTGTAACTTGGCTTTTGGATAAGCTTAGAAAGAAAGAATGAGATGAGACCCAAACGACACTTGAGTGGGGTAGGACTTACAACTTTTGGAATCGACTCAAAAAATAAGGATTAACTCATGCCCCAGTTTTTTTTGACTGGGTGATTCTAAAATGTTTATTTGATTGGACCAATCCCAAAGTAGGGCAGCATACGTATCTCACTCATGAGAGAGAAGAATCAGGTTACACATAGTTCCGGCAACTTCTTCTTTTGCTTGATTTTGATTTCTTCTTTTTTCTCTTTTATTGACTCTTTTTCTCTTTGAAACTTTTTTTGACTCTATTTTTCCTAACACTCTTCTTTTTCTTTCTTTTTTCACACATTTTTGCCTTTTTTTTGTTTTTGAAACTTTTCTAAACTCTATGTTTTTCTCGACACCTTTTCTTTTGAACTTTGTTGATTCTATCTTGATTCCAAAAGAAAGGTATGAAATAAAATAACACTAAATCTCAAATGGGGTAAACAAAGTATAATATAATGTTTAGATGGTAGAATAAAATGTCTTCGTCATATAAATCCTTGAAAATTCAAGTACACATCATGCAATATGAAAGTGAAAGATGAAGATCATTTGTGATAGTTTTACAACACTAACTTTAACTAAGCCATGCATCGCCACTTCTTCTGCAAACTCCATCTCTATTGTACATTCCTCACATCGAATGACTAATGCTTTCGTGGAGCTGATTTTCTTTCTGTTCCTTTTGATATAGGATCACACATCTACTATTTGACCTAATTGAGACATGTCTTTTAATTGATGACCAAGTTTTTCTTGTGATTCTCATAATAATTTCCTTACTTTTCAAAGAAGACTTCAACTTGGTCACCAAATGTCTCAACACTCTACCTATTTTCTCAGATATTTTCTAACTTTATCCCTCCTATTCAAAGTTCATGCTTAAACTGAATTTTAAGATCTAGCTGAAAATTCTGCCAGTATTTCATATCACTAGAACCAACATAAAATGTACTATGTAAAGAAAAAAAACAAACAATCTTAAAATAAGACAAAATGACAAGGGACACCATATCTTATTGAAAGGAAAAATAAAAGGGTTTAAACAAAGACGATAGAGAAACAAAACAAGATAGATTTCAAACTACAACCCTGAAATAATTCAAAAAATAGGAAGGAAAACAAGACAAACTACCAACAATCCTTCCAAGTAAGGGGAGGAGTGACTTCCTAATTTTTGAGCTTGACATCTTAGCCACTATCATGACGAGAGCTTTCACCGCTATCAGACACATTCCATGTAATATTATCCTTTGACTTCCTTGTTTTTCAAAACTCTGGCCTCGGTTGAAACTTGGAATTAGAAGTTCCTTGATAAATATGTGGGGGTCGAGGACAATATTGAGGGATCGGTGCATGCCATTGTGGATAAGAAGACAAATGAGTATACCGTTGTGCATTGTTCAAAGGATACTGAGGAACTGGAATAGAATATCTTGAATTTTTCAAAGAGAAACCTTGTTGTAGGTGAGCATGTGGATAAGATTGGGATTCAGACTAACAATATTGCTTAGTTGGACCTCTCGAGCTCTGATTTCCCCTTGTAACAACAATAGCTACATTCTCCTTCTTCTTTTCTTTAGTCCCCCTTAATTGATTCCAATATTGTCCCAAGTGTTTCACGACATCCTCATGTCCATCATGATCCTCAAATTTTGATATCTAAAAGCTTGGAGGAAGGTTGACACTTGAAGAAATGCCTCAGTTTTTTATATAAAACATCTTTTTTACCCACAAGTCCTAGGGAACTTTTCATAGCATTTTCTACACTCTTCATTTTTCCAACCATTTTCTCTTGCTCTTCTAGCATGCCAGGACTCTTGGTAAGAAATTTTGATAGTCCAATTAACATAGATGTGGACTCAGGAGTATAATAGTGATCATCAAGAGTATTGAACATTTATTCACTAGAAGATTGAGAAAGCACAATCGTTGGATAGAAAGTCAAGGTGAGATCCGTAGTAAGGGATTGAACAACAGAAGTAGATATGATATAAGGTGCTATTAATGTGGTAGATTTACTCTGAAGAGATAGAGAATGAGTAATGGAAGCATTGGGTTTCTTTTGGCTTGGAGTTAATTCTGAGGCATGTTGTGGTGCATCAACAACAATAGAAAACTATCTTTGCAATTGTGATGGAAATCTCAAGGTATTTGTGGGGTCAATAGTGCGGAGTAGAGGAGGAGTCAGCCCAGTGTCCCAAGCTTGATACATTTTCATCATTTGTTGCCTTAATCTCACAATCTCTTACTTTAAATACTCATTTTCCTGACTCTTTTTTTGATCCATGATGTCACTCTCTATATCCTTGTTGGACATGACGAACTATCCCTTAGACTTGGTGTGATGTGGAGGACCAGCCAGGATGCCACAAATCAACCACCTTAAACTAACTGAACAAGAGATAACAAATGTGTTAGAGTTCAACACCTTTTTTCAAAACCTCTTCTTTCCTTTTTGAAAATATCACTGGACCCTAGAAGGGCGCCTATGTATCTCACTCTAAAGAAAAGAGAATCAGATGTGCGTAGTTCATGAAGTTTGGCTACAAAAGGGCAAATAAAACTCTCTTTCTTTTTCTTGAAACTTTAGAAGAAAAGGAAGTAACAAAGTGTTAAAAGAATTGATGAAAATCTTTTTACATTTTTCAGGTTTAAATTCCTATACAAAATGAAACCTATGATTACCAAAGAAAAATCTTTTGGGGTTTTTGATTTTTAATTTCATGCGAAAATGAAACTTGAAGCTATTAAAGGAAAATCTTTTTGCGGTTTTCTTTTAAAGATGTATATGAAACACCTACCCTAAATGAAGAGTGAAGAAAATATTTTTTTGGATTTTTTTAAATAAGAACACCGAACCCCAGGGCTTCCTAGTATCTCACTCCTAAAAGAGGAGAATCAGGTGTGCATAGTTCGTCCAGCTTGGACAATTAAAGATTAAAGAACCAACTAAACCCTGACTTGAGAAACACGACCACAGACAACATAAAAAAAGGTCAATAAAATCTTTTTTTGAGTTTTCAATTTGACACCTCAAATAAAAATGACACTAACAACTAGGAAAGATAAATCTTTTGGTATTTTCTCTATACGAAATGTAAAAAACTTCTATCATTTTTTTTAATTTTCTTTTATAAAAAGATCCTATTGAAAAAATCTTTTTGGAATTTTAAAATTATGAATGCATGCTAAAGGAGACAAAAGAAAAATCTTTTTGATGATTTAATTTTTGAGTAAATGAGTGTAAAAGGTAAAAAAATCTTTTTGAATTTTTGAATTATGAAAAACAAAAACCATAAAGAGCACTAAAAACTACGAAACTCTTTTTTTTACTCACTTTTTATTTTTTCCCTTTTTTTTGAATATTTCCTTACCTACGCACTTTCCTTTAATTCTAGCATATGTTTTTCCCCAAACCAATCCATCAAATGACCCTGTTACCCTCAAAGATGCAACAATTAGCACGTTAGGATTCTTAGAGAGGAGTCTCCTACAAAGGACCAATCAAGTCCTTCTAGGTAATAGTATGATGCATATAAGAATGACCTAAAGGCTGACCTACGTTGGAGTCCACTAACAAGGCTGTTCGGGGGAGAGTATTGTCGATAGTGGTTGTGATAGCTTTTCACCTACTTCATGCCAGCGACAGCTCCCCCTCCTAAAATAAGAGTGACTCAACTAGAGGTTGTGTACACAGCGTGTACTATAGGGCTTTTTACGAAAAAAAGGACTCACGTTATGCAAATGATGATAGATATATAGTGGTAACACATAAGAGAAAAATTGTAAATACGTAGTACGTAGGCACTCAACAATGATAAAACAATAACACAAACAATAACATAAAAAGGCATTTGTACACCAATAGTGTCACACTAAGTCGATACAACTCAAAACAAAGCTCGAATTCTGAAAGTCCCGAGCAGAGTCGCCAGAGCTGTCACGCTCCTTTTTTGACAAAAAAGATTGATTTTAAGTTTGAAAAGGGTTTTTATTATTAAGTGACAAAAGAAAAGAATATGTTCCGAAAATGACCTTTAACAATCAAAATTCAGAGTCGTCACTTGGCATAATATAGTGTTCCAAGTCACCTTTGGAAAATCCTTTTCAAAATGGTTTTTGACTCTTTCAAAACTAGTCCATGAATAGGCATTCTGATTAAAAAATTCTATTGATCGAGGGCAAGGTGTTAGGCACCCCTCGATCCCATGGATCTGCCTCGGTCTCTTCGTGGAGTATATCGAGTAGTATGATGTTATGAAGTGAACAGACCAAAAAAACACATAAAAACAAACAAACAAACAAATCAAACAAAATTTAAAACCAAAATAACGTCCAGTCCGAATTATACAATCCCAAAAATAGAAAAATGCGGAAATGTAAATTGTATTCTAAACTAATCCTAGACTATGCTCTACCCGACCCCTCATACCTTCATCACGAACGTCCTCCAGGTAAAAGATACTTCGGGAAATTCCCCGATGAGTAAATACAAATGTCCTCAGGGAAATTTCCAGCTAAATGAATACATTTTTTAATGCGAGAAGACTAAAACCACTCAACAATATTTCAACCATTCAATAATTCATAAGTTCTAAATTTTTCTATCCGAGCCTACCATTTTCCTACCCAACTCGACCTATCATATTACTATTATATTCAACGACATCAAAATTATTCAAATAACTAATTAGATATTCCAAATTAGATATTCCAAATAAAACTATGAATTATCTAACTTTCAACATCATTCCCACAATTAAGATTTACCCTCCAAATTGAGCCTAACTTTTTTATTATCCAATTCAGACCATCAATCAATATCAACAATCAACCGTGATGATATAAAACATATTGAAATCAACACAAATAATTTAAATTAATTGAGAATGAGATGAATAATGGATCCTACTACCGCTTTTATTCGAGTATTACTCAATTAAATAAGATAGAGTCCATACTGGGAATCTCGAATCGAACCTAGATAATGAAACTCCAAATCCAACTTGCAATAATACCAAAATCTGCAATAATTTGAGTCGACCCGACTGACCTATTTCCAACTTGGTCATTTTCCGATGGGACTTTGTCGAAACCGACTAAAAAGGGGTCGGGTTTTGCTGATTTGGTCGGAACGGTGCTAGTCTTCCTAGTTTTCACTTTGCCGGAGCTTTGGTGAGCTCAAAAATGATGAAAAATTGGAGAAAATAGAAGGTTAAAACCTTTCCCGATGAGGTCTCACCGGCAAACTATCCTTCTCGCCCGATCTCTATCAATTCTCTCTTTTACTGGTTTTCTCTCCTCTCTTGTGCATAATTTCCTTAGTGGTTTCTCTCTAATCACTTAAACTCTCCATCTATATCTCTCTATGTGTGTGTATGTGTCTTTTTTAGTGAGGAGTGTGTCTGTGTGTACAGTTTGTCCAGTGATTTTGTATGTGTACCTCCTTTCTCTGTGTGTTAATTATGAATGGAAATCCCTTCACTTGTGTATTGTGATATGTGTGTGTGTGTGTACGAATTTTTTGGTGAAGGTATGTGTGATGTCTTATTGTTGAAAAATAAAAAAATAGAGGATTATTTGTGTGTGTCGGTTTGTGTGTGATGTGTTTATATTGTGTTCCCCTTCTGTGAGTGATGGTGTGTGAATCCGTATGAGTGAAAAGGTTAGGGGTATATGGGGTAGGGTGGTTAGGATAAGATTAAATTTGTTAGGGTGAGGTGTAAAAAAATGGTTATGAATTTGTTTAATTGGCTTTTAGTAGGGAGATTATCACATGATTGAGGGGGCATGGTAAGATAGGGTAAATGGTGAAATTCAGCTTTCAGAAGGGACAAAATTAGGTGTCTACAAAGATAAGAGTTAAACATTTCTTAGTTAATCCAATGGAAGATGTTTCTGTAGAACATGAAAAAAATCATAGACTGTAAAAACTAGAAGATGATCCTCTAACTGAAAAAATACAAGTAATATGTGAACCTCCTAGGTTTAAAGGAGATTTCAACGTTCCTAAAGGAATTGAAGCAATGGAGGAGTTATCTATGTTTCAGAATAATAAAATGGGTAACTTCAAATTCAAGATACAAACGAAGCAGGAAGACATGCCAAAAGGATTTAATAGTCAAGGGTTGCATTCAAGACATAAAGTGAATTTTGTTCATTACAAGCCAAAAGATGAATCTAAAGATTTATTCGCAAGGTCACTTTCGGTTATCAAGTGTGGAGATCCCAAGATAGAAGACTACAATTTTGCAGTTCCTAAAACAAGGAGGAGTGTTAAGATTGCTTTAAGGAATAATGCATGTGATTTATTTTTTATTTTTCTCCAACTTTTTTACATACAACTCCTTGTCAAATTAGGATTTTTAGTTTTGGTAGGAAAGTGATTAGTTAGTATTTTGGTAGCAAATAGGTTTTCTTTTATGGTAAGTTTAATCTATTTTTAGTTGTAATAGCACTATTTAAGGAGGAGTTGATGATCAATAAGATCTAGTTTCACTAGAAAAGAAAAATAAACTTCTCTGTGTCTCTTCTCTTCTAACTCATCTCTATTTTCAGTTTATAAGAGTATTAAAACCAACATTCTCCTTCAAAAATTACAACCGCTCCCTACAGACATAATGATGAACCTTAATAAATTACTTCCCTAGACTGACTATTCTTCTATGTTATCTTATCCAACAATCCTTTGTTCAGTTACAACCATCAGATTTAGACCAAAATTATTACACCTTAGACAATATCTAAGGACCTATCACCCTATTTCTCATTGGATACATGACTCTAGCTACATAATTCGATTAATTTACCGTCTCCGCCTTTAGTCCACTATGCTTTTGAATTTATATTTCTAGCTATAGAATATATTCTGCTACTTATGACTTACAACCCCTAAATCACACCATCTCTCGAGTGAAAATACTATCCAAGCACTGAAATACATAACTTCTTGATAAAGGTGTCATTTGTAACAGGGTTTACAAAATAGTGTGAGAGTATATCTTACTTTGCCACAGACGTACAATTAATATGAACAAGTGTGCATTCTTTTGAATCCATGGGTTTAAACAAACTAATGGTCTCTTCTTAATCCCTCATGTAGTCTTTTAACATTTTGTTAGATCTATATTAGAGAACTCTATCGATAGGAATCTGACCTTTAATTCTTCTACCACCTCAAAGCTGAGGCATAGTAAGAGAAATTGGAACAATGTACAAATTCACATAAGTTTCTAGCACAACCCTATATCTAGAGTATGAAAATAGGTATATCTCTTAGATGTCTTATAGTCTCCCAATTATAAGTGTGGAGAGCTTCATACCAAAAAAAAAAAAAGCTTTACTAGACACGACTTCACAGACTTCCTAGGATGCTTGAACTCTGTGCACTGATACCAAGTTTTTCATGCCCCAAGCCGAGACCCTGGACATGAAACGCACCCAGTACTATTGCTAGTACGAGCGAATGTTCTATCATATCTCATGAGAATAAAACCAACATGAAAGAATATAACTGAAATAATATGAGATTGCAATAGGATTTCTTAAAGGAGAAATATTTTCAGCAAGGTTTATTAACACCACTTAATATTATACAATATTAATAGTCATGATAAAGACTAGAAATTATGAAGTTTGTTTGACAAGTACACCATCCTTTGAAGCCTCTAATAAGTACAAATACTGAAAAAAAAAATATAAAGATGTCATCATATCTTGTCTGGACTCCTGGTAGGAAAAAGGCTTACCAATAGCAGAATATAGAGATCCTAATAAGGCACCTGACAGTGGACTTGAGAGACAGAACCTACATCATGAAATGATGTAGCACCAAAGACAGTCAATACATGGAATGTATTGGTATGCAAAACCATTTTAGGAGGGTAGCACATTAAGAGATTATAAATGACAATAAAATTCAAATGTAAGTGAAGACAACCGGAAAGGAACAAGAACATAAACCAAATTTTTAATTGACCAAGTAAGGTATATTTAATTCCTTTTGATTATTTGTGGGAGAAAGTAGTGAACCATCATAAACCATAACATGACCGCATGGAGTCTGATCTCGGACCGATAAGCTAAGCCATCCTATACCTTAAAGATCATATGACATAGCATGACATAATTTTCTATCA
The DNA here is from genome assembly GCA_030864215.1 of Capsicum pubescens. Lineage (NCBI taxonomy): Eukaryota > Viridiplantae > Streptophyta > Magnoliopsida > Solanales > Solanaceae > Capsicum > Capsicum pubescens. The sequence goes on along the minus strand of CM061544.1, from coordinate 82,691,137 downwards.
AATATCCATGGTTAGAACCTTTTTGGAACACATGTTAAAAAAAGAGTCACTCGACTTGCGGAAAAATCTGTATCCTATGTTGGCAAACATAGTTTCTGGTATTTAACATTTAAACCTATGCCTTCACAGTAAACTAATTAACTCCATTAAGCTCATAATGTTGTTTTATTACCTTCTTAGTTCTTTATCAAAATGTTAGTCGTTTTAGTCTCAAGTTCATAGTTTAGCCTTTTGGGCTCGTGCTCATAGTTTATTCATTTTAGGCTCATTTTCATATTTTAGCCTTTTTTGGATCATGATAAGAAGTTTACCCTTTAAAACTCATTCTAGGAGATCAACTTCATTTAATTCATACCTAGTAAATTTTTACTGTTTTACTAAGCATTTTTGGAGAGTTCATGAAAAGTAAAGTGTGGCTACATTATAAAAATATTTGATGTCACAGTAGCCATCGCACATAATGAAACTAAGGAACAATTTGACATGTTCTAGTAGGGACTCCTAGTTCACCTCTAAAAATTGAAGCTTACAGTTATGATGCCTTAGAAAACACGTAAAAACTTATATCCTTTAGTGGTAAGGAAATCAAAAGAGAGTTCATGATAAGAATTATAAATTGAAACAATCCATTATCCAACCAGCTCCTAGGGTAAAAGAATAAAAGAAAATTCGATAGAATATATAGTTCATGCTACAATACCAATCCATTAATCAGTTCTCACAAGGTTCATGGATTCCACTGGTTTAATTATATAAAAATAAAAAAAGGTTCAAAAATCTCTCAATAATTTATAGGATTTAATGAGTTTATTGCAAACTGAACTGTATTCATGAACTAAAGTGATTTTCCAGATTTCGCAGAAGCTTATTTCCAGAAATCCCAGAAACTTATTAGAGAACTGATTTAATTGACAAATATGAAGAAATTTATTCAACCCCAAAAATCTCGAGTGTAATTTAAATTGAGAGAAATAATAAAAATTACATAATATGTGAAGGGGCAATTCTCACACCTCTAAATGTTAAACTAACTTGCGATCGAAAGAAGAGATTTAAACTTGCTTTATTCAATCAATTCTCTTGAGATTATTTAGGGAAGCATTTTAGAAGAGAAAGAAGATACTTTAGTCATGTATAACATACGAAGAAAGTCATCTGAAATTGATAGGAAAATGGTTTTAAAAAGTGTAAAGCTAAGGGAAAGATAAAGTATTTATAGCGTGTAAAACTGATAGGGAAAATGTGATAAAAGCTGATGGAGAAAGTGAGGTTTATAACGTGTAAACTTCAGAAAAATAGGGGCACTTTTAACGTAAAAAACTGATGGAAGAAATAGGGATTATTTAAATTCAAGGGGACTTTTAGTGTAGAAAATTGATGAAAAAAGTTGAAGCCTTAGTTTCTATTTTGTAGAGGTTCAAATGGGCCATTGGACTATCCATTGCTGACATTATTGGAATTCCACATGGAATTTGCACCCACAAAACTAACTCAACCAAGATATTATACCTACAATCGGTCAACAATGTATTTTGAATCTACCCTTGCAAGATATTTTAGAGAAAGAGATACTTAAGTGGTTGGATGTAGGCGTGATTTATTTAATTGGTGACAACAAGTGGGTTAGCCTAGTCCAGTGTATGCCAAAAAAGGGTATAATCATTTTGGTTCCCAATGAAAAGAATTAGCTTATTCTCATGAGGCCATCCAATGTTAGACCATCTTGCTTGTAGAGGATGATATTTTTATCTTGATGTTTATTCGGGGTATAATTAGATTTTTATCGCCCATGAAGAATAATCGAAGACCACTTTCACTTGTTCATATAGGGCATTTGTATTAAGGAGGATGTTGTTTGGTCTATGTAATTCTCTCGCTACTTTTCAGTATTTTATGTTATTCATCTTTTATGAAATGGAAGAGGACACTATTGAGGTTTTTGTGGATAACTTTTAAGGTGTGGGTGACTCATTTGATGATTGTTTGGCACATCTCTCAAATGTTATGAGGGATAGGTGTTGAATTGGGAGAATTGACATTTCATGGTTAAAGAAGGAATAATGCTTGGCCTTAATATTTCAAACAAGGGGGTTGAGGTTGACAAGGCAAAGATTGAGGTAGTGAACATTGCCTCCACCAATTTCTATGAAGGAGATTCGTAGCTTTTTAGGGCATGCAAGTTTCTATCGAAGATTCATCAAGGACTTCTATAAAATTACAAATTCATTGTGAAAATTGTTGGAGAAGGATGTAAAATTGTGTTTGATGAGGTGTGTCTTAATACATTTGAGTGTCTAAAAGAGACGTTGATTTTAGCCCTTATTATTATGTCTCCCAATTGGACCTTTTCATTTGAGGTTATGTTAGATGTTAGTGGAATGAAACTAGGTGCAGTACTAGGCCAATGGTGAGAGAAGATATTACATCCCATATACTATGATGGCAAAGCACTTAATCCTACCCAAATTAATTACACTGTGACTAAACAAGAGTTTTTTGCTATCGTGTTTGCACTCAAGAAATTTTGGTCTTACTTACTTTGAAGTAAAGTGATTGTGCATACTGACCATGCAACTCTTAGATATCTCATGGTGAATAAATATGCAAAGACAAGGTTTATCAGATGGGTACTCCTGATGTAGGAATTTGATTTTGAGGTCAAGGATCGAAAGGGGATTGAGAATCAAGTGGACGACCACTTACCACGCCATGAGGATGAGGCAATATTGAAACTAGGGGATGACCTTAAAATTGATGATACTTTTCCAAACAGTCAATTATTGGTTGAATCACAAGACTTAATTCCTTGGTTTGCAAATTAATTGTCAAGTGATCGAGTTTTGGAAGATATGATGTTTCAACAGCGAAAAAAGTTCATACATGAGATAAGAAAATTATTTTGAGATGAGTCATACATGTTCCTCATTTGTGCAGATGGGGTGCTATGGAAATATATTTCTGAGTTTGAGATGATGAGCATATTAGAGGCGTGTCACTCATTAACAGTTGGGGGTCATAACAGAGTTGCATGGATTGTCATAAGATTTTACTATGTGGATATTACTGGCCCACCATTCACAATGATGCACATGGTTATGCAACAGCCTATGACCAATGTCAAAGGCAAGGGAACATAACGCAAAGCCATGAACTTCTAATGACTGTTATCCTTAAGCTTGAGTTATTTGATAGCTGGGCTATTGACTTTATGGGCCCCTTTTTGAGATTACAGTACATAAAGTATATATTGGTGGCCGTCGACTATGTTTTGAAGTGGGTGGAGCCAATTTCACTTTCTAACAATAATATTAAGAGCATCACAACTTTCTTGAAAAAGAACATATTCTCCAGATTTGGAGAACTTAGGGTTATCATTATCGATGGAGGATCCCATTGTTGCAATTGTATATAAGGCCATGCTTGAGAAATATGTGGTGAAACACAAGGTGGCGACACCTTACCATTCTCAAAACAAGTGGGCAAGTTGAGGTCTCCAACCAAGATATCAAGTCCATTTTGGCAAAGAATGTGAGTTCTAATAGGACAGATTGGGTTAGGAAGCTAGATGATGCACTATGGGTGTACCAGACAACATTCAAAAACCCCTATTGGTGTCTCCCTATAGAAGCATATTTATGGAAAGCATGGACTTGCCTGTTGAAATCGAGCATAAGGCATTTTAGGCATTAAAGAGACTGAATCTTGAATGGAGTGATGCATCAAAGATGAGACTAGAATAGATGAATGAGATGGATGAATTATGTCTCTGTGCTTATGAGAGCTCAACCTTGTATAAAGAAAGGATGAAGTATATCATGATTGCAAGATTGAGAAGAGATAATTTACTATAGGCTATATGGTACTATTGTTTGACTCGAGGCTGAAGTTTTTTCCTGAAAACTTGAAATAAAAAATGAAAGTCCCATATAGAGTGGTTAGTTCCCTATGACATAGTCAAACTTGAAAGAAAAGAGGGGATCAAATTAAAGGTCAATGGCCAAAGAGTGAAACATTACTTAGGTGAAAGTAAGGAATCAAGGTTAGTTTGTGATGTAGATTTTACTAAGGCTTGAGCAATAAATCCGACCTAAGATATGACGCAACATCAAATCAGGCGCATATGGAAGGAAATCCATGGGCTTGTTGGTAAAGTCTGAGTAACCAACATAACAACATCGTACTGCAATACTAAATCACATGCTTATCAAAAGGCAACCCATTATTTTGTACTTATTACTTTTATAAGGTAATATATATTAGTTGTGCAAGGATGAAGTAGGAAAAAGTGTAGAACTGGACTCAAACCTAAAATCACAAAAGGATTGTACGACCATAGGAGGATACCATTTTATCAAAGTCTTACGGTATAAGAATTAGTGAGTTATCCTATGATGGGTCATCACGATCATAACTTGATATCAGGATTATGGTGCCCATCATTTGATCAAACTCTTGCAAGCCAATATTCAGGACATCAAACCTATAGTTTAAGGAATAGTCATGGTTACATATCACAATTGACTTTAAGATTTTTAGGTTCCCAGGTAAGTCTTCTTAAACTCTCATTCTATAAGAAGAAAACACGATCGTGGTTTCGTACCACGATCGTATCTTTGCGTTGTCTTTTTGGAACTGTTGTTTAAATAAAACTTAAAACCTTAACAGACTTTAATTTTAAACCATAAACCTGATACATTTGAATCAATAATGAATTTGAGATTATTCATACTCTTAACTCACAAACTCCTACATTCAATCACACGAAAAGAAAAAATCCATACCTCTAGTTTGTATCTTTAGGGATGCTCTTCGAATCAACTCTCCTCTATACTTCTAATTACAAATCAAATCCATTTATTGTAAGTCTATTTCAAGGTCTCACTTTCTACTTAAAAGAATAAGCAAATAAGGGGGTAGCATCATGGTGTGGTTGAAATTCATCTTTGGATTGAGTTTTGAATGAGCAATAAAAATGTGAAAGTCTTGAGTACCCATATTTTGTTTAAAATGGTGGTCAATGGAGGTCAAACGTTGGGTCAACATCTTGTATGATTTTTGCTAAGTGTTATTCCTCTTTATGACATATCCCATGATCCTAGTGACAACATATGATTATATGTTAGATTGTTGTGAGGTCTAGTATTTATAATGTACGATCCTATTATACGAGTATAACTCATGATTGTCCTATCTAGGTATGATCATGGTATGAGACCATCTGATGTGACATGCACCTAGTACTTTTGGAGTGTTCCTATGATCATAAGGTATGATTGTACACTTATTGCTCAATCATAGGATCCAAACATCTGATATGGTGAGCCCCCAGTACTTTTAGAGAGCCCTTCATGCGATCACGAGGTATGACCATACCTTGATTGCACGATCATATGAAGAGTTGTTTGAGACATTTCCTGCACCTGTGATTGTTGAAAAACCGGAACTAATTCTTTTTATTCTATAGGTATAATGGCTCAAAAATCAAAGAAGGTGCAAGAGAAGGCCCTGAGAAAAGATTGCTAAGGATAACGCCCTACTAAGCTCTTTGGAGAATGAATCTAACTTCTCTAGTGGGACCGAGGTGGAGTACTACATTGTCCCTTTGGTCTAATAACACTACCCTTATACCACGAGTGTAAAAGACCAGGATCTCGAGAAGGCCAAGACAAATACCACCACATCTATGGCCTTAGTAAAAGTTGCAACCCCTGTGGACCTTCCCAGTCTGAAAAGGGAAGGGAAGTCTTACACTACGATGTGGGTGAGAATGATTATAATTCTTAGGAGATTAGCTCCTTGAAAGATGAGGGGGAATCCAACATAAAATTTTCTGAGGGTGTTGCTGATGCCCCATTACAAAGGGTTGCTAACCCTCGACGTTGGGTGACTCCAAACTGGTGGGACTACTACATAGATAGAGTGTCTTTGAATGACCAGTGCAATAAAAAGAGAAACTATTAGGAAATAAGATTTCTCTAGAAACTCCTAGATATTAGAAATTTTTTGGAATAGGTTCTTCTAGAATATACTAGGGTAGTATCTTGAATAAATATCTTGTAGAATTATCCAGATATTCTAGAGTAGTAAAAGATAAGATCACTAGATTTTTTTTGTAGATGTATCTAGAAGGATATCTAGAATCATCCATAAACTAGTATAAATAGGAGGAACATTGTGCATTTGTAACCATCCAGAAAAATAAAAAGCAAAGCAAAAAACTTTCAACTTTTCTCTTCACTACAGTCTCTTTTGTAGCAATTTACAATTGCATCATTTTCACTGTTTCAACTTGTTTTTCAATCCTTCTTACCCTTTTTTGACATGGTATCAGAGCTCATCTTATTTTTTAGCTCCTTTTTCTTAGATCTATTTGCTAAAAAACATGGCACCAGAAAATCAACCAACAAGGGGTCCTCCGATTTTCTCGAGGGAAAATTACCATATTTGCACCATTAAAATGAAGGATTATTTAAAGGTACTCAACTTCTGGGATATCGTTGAGAGAGGAGAACCTTTTGTCTAGACATTTATAGACAACCCAACTCTCGATGATATCAAAAAGTATGATGAGTTGGTGACTAGATCTCCAAGAGCTCTCACTTACATACATTCAAGCCTTACAGAAGTGATATTTACAAGGATTATGGCTTGTGAGATAGCCAAAGAAGCCTGGGATAAGCTAAAGAAGGAGTTTGAAGGCAGCAACAGAGTTAAGTCTGTTAAGGTCTTAGCTTTGAAGAGGGAGTTTGAGCTCTTGAAGATGAAGGATTTGGATAGTGTGAAAGAAAACTCTTCCAAGATGATGGATATTGTGAACCAAATAAGGATACTTGGTGAAAACTTTCCAGATCAGAAGGTTGTAGAGAAGATCATGGTCATCCTTCCGTATAAGTTTGAATAAAAAATATCAGCTATTGAAGAGTCTTGTGACTTGACTACTCTTTCAATAGCTGAACTGATCTCTAAATTACAAATCCAAGAGCAACGGGTAACCATGAGAAACAAAGGGACAATCGTAGATGCCTTTCAAGTAAGGCATAAATTCAAGCAACAAAAAAAAGTCATAAAGGTATCTTTAGACCACTATGGAGAGGTGATATCTGGTGTATACCAAGGTGAATCATCGAGGAGAGGAAAATTTCCACTTTGTGGTATTTGTAAGAAGACAAACCACTTGAAGAAGAATTGTTGGCAGAAGTCCAAGAGGTCTCTTATTCAATGCAGATACTATAACAAGTAAGGATACATTGAGAAGTATTGCAGGCAAAAGAAAACTCAAAGTGGTCTGTCTTCCTAACGAGTAAATTTTTTGGAAGATTACCAAGTTCAAAAAACAGAGGAGGAGGTAATCATGGCTTCGCACACATCACATGTTGATCGATATAATTGGTATATCGATAGTGTAAGAACAAGGCATATGGCGATTGATGAAAATCTATTTTTTAGCCTGGACAGGTCTGATAGGACCAAAGAGAGGCTTGGAGATGGTGCACTGGTGCAAACTCAAGGAAGAGGATCAGTGAAATTCCCTACGGAAGAAGGTATGAAAATTATAAATGATGTTCTTTATGTGCCAAGACTAACTTAAAACTTGTTGAGTGTTGCTCAGTTGCTTCACAATAATTATTCACTCTCTTTTAAGGATAAAAAATATGTCATTTATGATCCTAAACATTGTAAAGTAGCTAAAATTATCATGATTGATAATTCCTTTCCAATTTCATGCTATTCTACTAAAAGTTGCTCTTTCAATGTTGAAATGAGTGATACTTGGCTTTGGCACAAAAGATTCGGTCATTACAACCTTAGTTCATTGGTGTATATGCAATCCAAGGGTATGGTGCTTGATGTACCCAAAATTTACATGTGCCGAGATGTTTGTGAGTTATGTCAATTTGATAAATTACATAGATGATCCTTTCCTAAAGAAAGTCTTTGGAGGGCAAAGAAAAGGCTAGAGTTGGTTCATACAAACATATGTGGACCAATGAGGACAACTTCTTTGAGTGGGAATAAATATTTTATTCTCTTTATAGATGATCTAACTTGAATGACATAGGCCTATTTTTTAAGTAGCAAAGTTCAGATGTTTTCTGTTTTTAAAGAATTTAAGGCTATGGTAGAAATGGAAAGTGGTTGCCGGTTGAAGTATATCAGGTCAGATAATAGAATTGAATATACTTCACATCAGTTCAGCAAGTATTGTAAATATGTGGGCATTCAACAACAATTTACTATGGGCTACACTACAGAACAAAACGACATTTCTGAAAGAAAGAATAGAATCGTGATAGAGATGGCGAGATGTATGCTAGTAGAAAAGAAGATACCCAAATATTTTTGGGATGAGGCTGTCAATACCGCAGTCTATTTGATAAATAAATTACCAACTAGAGCACTCCAAGACATGACACCATTTGAAGTATGGAAAGGTATAAATCCATCTGCGAGATAATTAAAAGTCTTTGGTTTAGTCTGTTATGCCCATATTCCTGATGCTAAAAGAGGCAAATTGGATAACAAGGCAGAACTCTGTATTTTGTTGGGTTATAGCACAGTTGCAAAAGGTTAAAAAGTGTATAATGTTTGTATGAAGAAGGTGCTTATCAGTAAAGATCTTGCAGTGGATGAGTCTAGCCACTATGATTAGAATCGAGATATTGTTGTAAAGAACCAAGATGGGTGTACTTCAGTTGCAGCTCAAAATCGGTAGACGAGTGATATTTCTTCCAGTCCTATTATTGGAAAACACAATTCAGATGTTGAATTAACTTCAGATTCTCCTGTGTTAAAGACCAGGTCACTAGCTGGAGTTTATGAGCAATGTAATTTTGCTCTTGTGGAACCATCTTCTTTTAAAGAACCAGCAGGCCATGAAGCTTGGATTTCTACAATGAAGAAAGAGTTTGCCATGATTAATAAAAATGATACTTGGGAGCTGGTTGATAGGCCCGAATAAAAGAACATCATCGGTGTCAAATGGGTCTATAGAATGAATTTCAATCTACATGGCTCCATCTTCAAACATAAATCTAGGCTTGTAGTTAAAGGCTATTCCCAGCATGGAGTGGACTTTGGAGATATGTTATCTCCTGTTGTGAGACATGATATAGTAAGATTTCTAATTGCTCTTGTAGCATAATACAAGTGGAAATCTACCATTTAAATATCAAATCTGCATTTTTAAATGGCTTTCTTGAAGAAGATATTTACGTTGAACAACCTAAAGTTTCTATAGTTGTAGGTGAAGAAAACAAGGTGTATAAGATTAAAAAGGTTCTCAACGGCCTTAAACAAGCTCCGAGAGTTTAGTACAGTAGGCTGGATACTTATTTGTTGTCTCAAGGCTTCAATAGAAGCCTAAATAAGGCTACTTTATACTTCAAAAGTTAAGCTGATGGGAAGTTAATTGTGATATCTATTTATGTTGATGATTTGATGATCACAGGTGAAGATTCTCTTACTATTCAAGAAGTTAAAAATGTGATGCTAAAAGTTTTTGTAATGTCTGATCTAGGGGAGATGTAGTTCTTCTTGGGAATAGAAATTTCTCAATCTTCTAAAGGAATTTTCTTGTCCCAATAAAGGTATGCCCTGAATCTCTTAAAAAGGTTCAAGCTTGATAAGTGTAAACCTATTGCAACTCCCACTTGTTGTGAATGAAAAGTTAATGAAGGATGATGGAGAAGAGCGGGTGGATTCAAAACTTTATTGGAGCCTTATTGGAAGCTTGTTGTATCTGACTGCTACCATGTCAAATATGATGTTTCCAGCTAGTCTACTATCCTGATATATGCAATGTCCCAGCACCAAGCATCTTGGGGCTACTAAAAGGGTGCTGAGGTATATTAAAGGGACAACTGATTATAGCATTTGGTACAGAAGTGTGGAGAATAGAGTTCTTATTGGCTATTTAGAAAATGATTGGGGTGGATATTTGGACGATTACAAAAGAACATCTGGTTACTCTTTCTCATTTGCTTCAGGCATTTTTTTTCTTAAAGCACAAAGAAGCAGGATATCGTAGCTCAATCTTCAGCAGAAACCGAGTGTGTGGATGATACATCTGCTACTAATCAAGGAATTTGGTTGATAAAAATCTTGTTTGATTTGGATCTTTTGCCAAAAGAACCAACAACGATCTACGTGGACAATAAATCAGCCATTACTTGGCTGAAATTCCAATACAGCACGAAAGGACGAAGCATATCAATATCAAATTTCATGTTTTTCAAGATGCAGAGAAGAATGACGAAGTTAAAATGGTACATTGCAGAAGTGAAGAATAACAAGTCGATATTCTAACCAAGGCTCTTCCTGCCAATAAGTTTGAGTTTCAAAGGACGTTGCAGGGAGTTTCAATGAAAAATCTTAAGGATGAGTGTTAGGAAATAAGATTTCTCTAGAAACTCCTAGATATTAGATATTTTTTGGAATAGGTTTTTCTAAAATATCCTAAGAACACTTCGAAATTTTGAGCCATAGTTTGGTGACCTGTTGTGAGGCACCATATTGCACCCATGGCTAATGATAATACATGGTGTGATGAATTCATGCTTGATTTAAGCTCTCATGACAGAGTTGGAGTAGATCATCGATGATTTCTTGAGATTGAAAACATGTTGAAGTCGTGTTCAAATCAAGTCACCGATTTTGCAATAATGAAAATTTTATCCATTTACTACATGTAAAGATGAATTTATTTTTTAAACCATATTTTCAACATTCCTATTGACATCTCTTTAAAAATAAAGACAAAATATTTTAAAACAATTTTTAACCATATATGTTAAATCTTATTTTTAACCATGAAAAGCAATATTAAAGAAGATTGTCTGAACAAGAAGATGAACTTTATTTTTCTGAAAAATTTAGGCCATCGGAAGATTTATTAGGATTTTTTATGAATTTTTTACCTTAGTTAGATCTTACTATAATTGTGTTTTCTGTCATAAGAATTTTCTTAGAGGAAAGGTTTCCTTTTCAGAAAAGATGTCTTCTTTAATTGGTTAATTCTTTTGGTGAAGAATAAGCTTTGGACTTCTATAAAAGGAAGATCATTTATTCTCAAACACAACATAAAAAAAAATCCACAAAGTAGTCGTTAAAAGTCTTATTTAAGGGGAGATTTCTCTCAAATGGTTTTTATGATTTTTTATATTTGTTTAATAATATGTAATTCACTTGACCAAACCTATTAATAATATGCCTTTTTAGTTTAATTTTATGTGTCATCTAATTCATCATCATCATGATTTTCAACTATTAGCTTCCGCTTGACGCATTTCAATCCCAGCAAAGATATGAGTGTGATATCGGTGATTGACTCCACTACGCGGCCATTGAAGTTACTGTTTATGAGGAAATGGTGGTAGAAACATCGTTGATGGTGTTAATTAATTATGATAGAGATGGCACTGAAAATTGAGAGGAGATGGTCAACATACTTGTGTTTTTAGGTTCTACTTGCATATAACTATGCCCCAAAATTTTGATCTCGATTTGAATCATTGGGTGTCTCTTCCTACAAAACCTTCACTCACCGAGCCACCAACTTTGGATCTCAAACCTCTTGCGTCACATTTAAGGTATAAATTTCTTCGCACAAATATTACCTTACACGTGATTGTTTATGGAAAATTGAAGGAGGGGCTAATTGAAGCTTTATTGTCAACATTGAGGATTTACAAAAAGGAAATTGGATGGTCAATTATGGATATCATAAGAATATCCTCGTGTATTTGTATGCTCAAGATTCAACTTGTAGATGATTGTATTAGAAGTGTTGAGCACCAATGGAGGTTGAACCCTCCATGCATGAGGTTTTGAAGAAAGAGATTTATCATGTGGTTGAATGCCGTATAGGTTATGTAATTTACGGTAGTACATGGGTGAGCCCATTTCAATGTATTCTCAAGAAAGAAGTTGATTCCAATGCCAAACCAGCTTCTTCTGGACCATTTTTCTCCTCATCAACCAGATTCAAGATTACAACAATTTAATTGTTAGAGATCACATCAAACTTTCGTACTTAAAAAATGCCTTCCAGTTAACTAGTATAGTTTTGTTTTGATTTTGGACTTATTGGACTTCACTGTTAGGGTAGATAATGCATCATATTTGTAGGGCTCATAAGCTAATGAGAATTGCAACCACTCTGACTTGCTATAATATCAGTACTAGATTCATGACAATTTAGTTGACAGAGCAAATGCCAAAATGCAAGATCCAAACATAAGATGATCACCACTTTTTAGATACACGATGATAAAATTATACTAGCAGACTTCTATCTTTAGTTGATTGGGAATTCTACACACATTACAGCTCCGTATGTAGTTTGCCAACAATGAGTCTACCTCACAGGATGGGGACAATGATGATCTGATAAAAGCTGTCTCATCCTTAGTTAATCTGAAATGACCAGAGTATCAATTCAATGTGAAATGGAGTAGATCCTTTTGTACGATTCATCTCCATACCCCGTAAATAGTAAGATCTTAGTTTGTAGGCATGTCCCCATTAACGAGTTGGTACAGTAAATAAACATGTGGAGCAATCAGATATTATTAGTTCAAATTTAAGTGCCTGCTATTACACTAAACACTTCCATGTTAGGTCCAAAAAAATTACTTTCAATAAGGCGATTGAGATGAATAAACATTTAGGATTCTCCGGAGTTAATTCTTGGCCCACCTCACTAAAACATAGAAAAAGAACTCATAATCTATATTCATGACGCATCATCATCTTCAACTATCAAGAAAATGATCAGGCACGGTTTTATAATTCGATTTACTGTCAAAATTAACGATGCTAGCAATTCTATAATGCAGCAAAAAGACAGGCAGAAAAATTAAATCAACAGAAATTCCCATAAGCTAATAATATTATTAGCACTTTCTCAGAAACTGACATCTCAAAGGTTCTAGCTGCTACCTTACTTCATACTAAAAAGGCACCAAACTTTAGTTCATACTAAAAAGGCACCAAAACCGAAAAGGTAAAACACAACATTTTTCATGCTAAAGCTGAAAAAATGATTGGTCTGATGACTAATACCGAAAGCAACAAAAGATGACCAAGTAGAAAACAACACCATTATTCATCATAGTCTATCATTTGGAGAATTCAACTCCACCATCGTATACTGTCAATTAACAAAACATAGAATAATGCAGTGTGTCCACCATGACAATCAACCTAAAATGGGACTTGAGAAGTTGGTTGGTCGAAACGAGAACCAGATATTTCTATCTCATGGTTTTTAGGAAAGACGGACACACAGTCAAAGAGCCCGACAGGGTAGCAGCGGAAAATACTCAAGACTAAACTTTTTCTTGCAACTTGAACCAAGAAGAAATAAATAAACCCAAGAAAACTAGAGTAATAATATACAGAAAACAACTCAACCAAATGAAACAAGACAAGAATAAAGGCAATCACACGAGACACAAGATTTACATGAAAAATCCTTCAGTGTGAAGAGTAAAAAACCACGGGACCAAAACCTCCACTATAATCACCAAAGAGTTACAATATTGTCCTCCAAAATAGCCACCAAAAAAGTGCCAAACAACAAGAAATAATACATAAACCACAGCACCAAACACTAGAGAAATAAAGGAGTGAAAGAACAAAAACGCAGCTATTGTTCGGGAATGAAGATCAGGAGCTACAAGCCACCAAATCAAGATCCGTCAGTTTCTAATCAAATATTGAGATGAGAGGAACAAGCAAAAATCAGCTCAATCGGACAAGAAACGAAGTGGGAATCGCAATTTGAAGTTGACAGCTGTGGCTGAAATTTAAGTGCGAAAATCAGCTTTATTTTTTTCTCTTTGGCTGCTCAAAACTCTCTTTTTGTGATGGTGAATAAGACCTAAAAATATCAATATACATGCCCCATAGTAATAGGCCTATGGGCAAAAGTGGGTTGGTCCAAATTGGGTTTCATTTATCCACATAGGAAGGGAAAAAGACTCAATAACCCAACAATTCTCCCCCTCCCAACTATGTGGAGGAGACCGCCATCTCGGCGATCATGCAACAATCTTCAAACTTCCCTTTTGGCAAAGCTTTAGTCATCATGTCGGAACCATTATCATCCATATAAATCTTCTCAAGTTTGAGCAACTTAGAATCCAACACATCCCGAATCCAATGGTATCTCACATCAATATGTTTAGACCGACCATGAAATGTGGAATTCTTGCCAAGATGTATGACACTTTGACTGTCGCAATGAAGCACATACCTCTCTTGAGCACAACCAAGTTCCCCCAAGAATCTCTTCATCCAAAGCAATTCTTTACAAGCTTCAACGACAGCAATAAGCTTAGCTTCTGTAGTAGATAGAGCAACACATTTTTGTAACCTAGATTGCCAAGACACAGCTCCCCCTACAAAAGTAACCAAATACCCTTAAGTAGACTTGTGAGTATCAACATCATTGGCCATATCTGAATCATTATAACCACAAAGAATAGGATTCCCTGTACCAAAACACAAACTCAGACTAGAAGTGCTACAAAGATATCTCATAATCCACTTCACAACATTACAATGTTCTCTTCTCGAATTAGAAAGAAAACGACTAACAACACCAACATCATGAGCAATATCTGGTTTTGTACAAACCATTGCATAAATCAAACTACCAACAGTTGAAGCATAAGGAACTTTCTTCATATCTTCCTTCTCATCATTACTGGAAGGACACTGTTTTGTGCTCAACTTGAAGTGCATAGCTAAAGGTGTACTGACAACCTTAGCCTTGTCTATGTTAAACCTTCGAAGTACTTTCTAAATGTACTTCTCTTGTGATAACCACAACTTCTTGGACTTTCTGTCACAGACAATCTGCATGCGAAGAATCTTCTTTGTTGGTCCTAAGTCTTTCATAAAAAAAGACTTACTCAACTCTTGCTTCAACTTTTGAATCCTGCAAGCATTATGACCAACAAAAAGTATGTCATCAACATAAAACAACACAATAATAAAGTCACTATCAGAGAATTTTTACAGAAAAATACAATGGTCTGAAGTAGTCTTCTTGAATCCCTGCTGACTCATAAAGGAACCAAACTTCCTGTACCACTGCCTAGGAGCTTTTTCAAACCATACAAGCTCTTCTTCAATTTGCAAGCATAATTCTCTTTTCCCTTGACTTCAAAACCTTCGGGTTGCTCCAGATAAATTTCTTCATCTAAGTCACCATGGAGAAAAACAGTTTCAACATCCATTTGCTCAACCTCTAAATCTAGACTTGCATATAATCCTAGAACCACACGAATGGATGATATCTTTACAACCGGAGAAAATTTCTCATCAAAACCAACTCTTTTTTTTGGTTAAATCCCTTCACAACCAATCTATCTTTATACCGTGTAATTGGATTACCATCTTCATGTTTCACCCGAAAACCCCACCTATTTTTCAAAGCTTTTCTGTCTTTAGGCAGCTTAACCAAATCAAAGGTATTCTTATCTTGCAAAGATTTAATTTCATCTTCCATAGCATCAAACTAATTTTCTTTTTCTTCACTTTCCATGGCCTCATCAAGACTCTTAGGTTCTCCCCCGTCAGTCAAGAGTACATACTCACTGGGAGAATAACGAGATGAAGGTATTCTCTCTCTTGTATATCGTCTGAGAGAACTCTCTGGAGCATCAACAACTGGTTGCTGATCAATCATATCAACTTGCATTGGAGCATCAACAACTTCTTACTGGCCATTCTGAACATGATCATCATCTTCATTATCAACTTGATTTTCGCCATCATGAAGATTTTCTTCAGGAGAAGTAGTCAAAGGAACTGGATCAACATCAACTAGGCTCTCACTACTCTGAGAATCAACCTTCTCAGCTTTGTCAAAATCTTCAATTGTTTGGTCTTCAAAGAACACAACATCGCGGCTTCTAACAAGTTTCTTCTCAACTGGATCATATAATTGATAGCCAAATTCATCTTGACCTTAATCAATGAAGATACACTATCTAGTTTTAACATCCAACTTTGACCTTTCATCCTTAGGAACATGAACAGAAGATTTACACCCAAATACTCTAAGATGATCATAAGAAACATTCTTACCAGACCAAACTCTGTCAGGGAAATCACTATTCAAAGCAACAGTAGGAGATAAATTGATAATATAAACACCCGTATTAAGTGCTTCTGCCCAAAAGTAATCTGGCAGCTTAGCATCTGAAAGCATACATCTAACCCTCTAAACTAAAGTTTTGTTCATCCTCTCTGTTAAACCATTCAACTGAGGAGTTTTTAAAGGAGTTTTCTGATGCCGAATACCCTGCTCTCTGCAATATCTATCAAAAGGACCAATATACTCACCACCATTATCTGAACGGATGCATTTAAATTTCTTCCCTGTCTGTCTTTCAACCAAGGCCTGAAAAATCTTGAACACATCAGGTACTTGATCCTTGGACTTCGAAAGAAATACCCAGAGTTTGCGAGAATGATCATCAATAAAAGTTACAAAGTAAAGTGCACCACCATGAGACCTTTCTTTAAAAAGACCACACAAATTAGAATGCACCAACTCCTGCAAATCAAGCTTTCTTGAAGGCGGATGACTCTGAAAAGAAACTTTTTTCTGTTTACCGGCTAAGCAATGAACACACTTCTTCAACTTTGCTTGTTTTAATCCAGAAAGTAAACTTTTCTTAGACAAACTATCAGTCCCCTTCTCATTCATATGACTCAACCTTCTATGACAAAACTCTGATGAAGTATCATTCTCCACCAAGTTTATCAAGCCTCTAGAAGTAAAGCCCTGAAATGCGTATAAGTTAGATAACTTGTCACCTCAAGCCACAATCATCGAACCTCTAGTAAGCTTCCACTGTTCAGCACCAAGGGTATTAACATAACCCTCATCATCAAGACTTCCTACAGAAATCAAATTTAGGCGAACATTTGGAGCATACTTGACATTATTGAGAACTAGTTTGGAACCATTGTTACTTTCCAAACAAATCGTGCTAATGCCAATACTTTAACTTCATCATTATTGCCTATTTTCAACATCCCAAAATAACCTAGAGTATGAGAAGAAAATAATTTCTTCTTTGGCGTAACATTAGAAGTAGCACTAGAATCCACAAACCACCTAGACTCATCGCGAACAAAATTAATGGCATTCTCACCACAATCAACAAGAAGATCATCATTAGCAACAACAGCAACACGATTTTCATTACCGCCTTCTTTCTTTTGTCGTCTTATATCTCTCTTATGCTTGTAACAATATTTCATGATATGCCCCTTTTTGTTGCAATAGTCACATCTAACATTCTTAAATTTGGACCTTGACTTGCTTCTACTTTTATCTCTATCATTTGAATCTCTGGACTTGTTTCTCCCCCTCTCTTCAGTAACCAAAACATCAGAGTGTAAAGATGAAGAAAATGAGGCCTGAGATCTTTTTCTCATCTCTTTATTCAAGACACCACTCTTAACATATTTCATAGTTACAATACCACCAGGAGAAGAATTAGTCAAAGAAACTTGAAGAGTTTCCCAAGAGTCAGGCAGAGTATTAAAAAGCCAAAGTCCCTGAATTTGTTCATCGCACTTTACACCCATTCCAGACAACTGGTCAAGGACACCCTAAAAATTATTAATATGATCAGAAATAGGACTGCCCTCTTTATACCTGATATTCATCAATTCCTTAAGAAGGAACAACTTGTTATTGCCAATCTTCGAAGCATAAAGTGCCTCAAGCTTGTCCCACAAACTTCTAGCATGTGTCTCATTCACAATACGATTTCTAACATTATCTTCAACCCATTGTCTGATATAGACACAAACCTGTAAGTTCTCAAATTCTCAATCCTCATCTGTCATGGATTCAAGTTTAGTAGATGCAAACACAGGTAGATGCCTTTTCTTGACAAATAGAAGATCTTTCATCTTGCCTTTCCAAGTATGATAGTTACTACCATTCAAACACACCATCTTGATCATATTTGCCTCCATCATCCAAATCGACAATCAACAACAACCAACGCTTTGATACCACTTGTTAGGAAAGACGGACGCACAATCAAAGAGCCCGACAGGGTAGCAGCGGAAAATACCCAAGACTAAACTTTTCCTTTCAACTTGAACCAAGAGGAGACAAATAAACCCAAGTAAAATAGAGTAATATACATCAAACAACTCAACCAAATGAAACAAGACAAGAATAAAGGCAATCACACGAGACACAAGATTTACGTGGAAAACCCTTTAGCCTGAAGAGTAAAAAACCACGGGACCAAAACCTCCACTATAATCACCAAAGAGTTACAATATTGTCCTCCAAAATGGACACCAAAAAAGTTCTAAACAACAAGAAATAATACATAAACCACAGCACCAAACACTAGAGAAATAAAGAAGTGAAAACAAAAAAATGCAGCTACTGTTCGGGAATGAAAAACAGGATCTACATGCCACCAAATTAAGCTCCGTCAGTTCCTAATCAAATATTGAGATGAAAGGAATAAGAAGTATAAGAAATCAGATCAATCGGACAAGAAACGAAGCGGAAATCGCAATTTGAAGTTGACAGATGTGACTGAAATTTAGGTGCGAAAATCAGCTTTGTTTTTCTCTCTTTGGCTGCTGAAAACTCTCTTTTTGTGAGGGTGAATAAGACCTAAAAAGATCAATATATATGCCCCATAGTAATGGGCCTATGGGCAAAAGTGGGTTGGTCCAAATTGATCTTCATTTATCCACATTGAAAGGAAAAAAGACCCAATAACCCAACAATGGTGTCAAAGCAGTCCTTTTACAAATAGGACAAGAATTCTTGATCTTCAGCCACTTCCTGATGCAATGATAATGGAACTCATGACCACAATCAACATTTCCTAGTTCGTCTCCAACGTCATAAGATCCCTATACACACCCAGACAGGAAAGAAAATAATTGAATTAGGTTGCAAAAAAGCATAAAAGTGAAGGGAGATCTCCACCAAAGTTTCTTTCTCCTTACCAAGCAAATGCAGTAGGAGTCACTGCAATCATTCATCTTGGTCGACTGATACCTGTGCTGCATCAAAAGTGCAGAAATAACTTTCTTCTTCAATCCGGTTTCTACATCCCCTATACGCTCTTGGAGTGCTAGCAATGCCTAAAACACAGACCAGCCATGCTTTGAGAAAACATTTGATTGGTTAATCTAATCATATCACATGTTCATATATTGTGTTTTAGTATATTACCTCATATGACATATCCTCATCATAGAAAATAAAACCATGTTGAGCATCATCATCTTCATCATCCTGTAACTTTGAATTCTCAGTAGAAATGGACGAATTTTGCTAACCATTGTCACCATAAATTGCATGAATTGTATATATGATAAGAAGAATACTATATTTCACTTTGTGTTACACCAAATAAGTAGCATATCCAATATTCCAATAGTAGTATTGCCAACCATAATTTTTCTTGAATTGCCAACTAAAAGTAAAGATTAGCACAGTGAATAGACATATCTTTACCTAGTTAGACAAAGCAATCCAAGATATCATGCAAGCACAATATTAATGGGGGCAATCATTTAGGAAAACGTGAAGATCATAGCTCTACATATTAGTATTAAAGAAGTCAAATAACGATAAAATGTGAAGAGGTCGAACAGGCAACTGAAATCATAATAAGTAAAGTATGTAGAATGCTGACCTCGATAACAATAGGATCATCCCTGTGACCTGGCTCCCTATAACTGCCACCCTACATGTCCAAGTCGATTAAAGAAACACCCATAATTATAAGAAAAAAAAAAACAGTAGGATTCAAATATGCCCAAGGAGAAGACCTATGATTTAGTTAACAACAAGAATCTTATCAACATAGGCCGCATTCATGTTATGATAGAGACACTAACCGTGGATAGTTGCCTCTCTCTGTTATCCGCAACAACAGTACTTTCCCTAATTACAAGGGGAAGAAGTGGAGGATCAATATTGTTTGCTCTGGAATATCTTTCTGGACCACTTGGAGGCTGGATAACAACATTCTATTGATCCCATGAAGCAGATGAACTACCACCATAGAAGTTGGTATATTGGTCAACAAACATTTGATATGTACTATTTTCCACAAGATTTATCCTTGAAGCTCCAGGAAAATGCATAGTATGAGAAGATGAAGCTGTTGGAACATGCCATAAGTTTTGCGTTTGAAGAGAACTTCTAGCATTATTTGGAAAAGTTCCTGAGAGTATGAAACCAGTATCTCTAACACTAATTACATTGTCACTCACTGTACGAGAATTTCCATTATTTATCCTTGAAGCACCAGGAAAGTGAGTCTGAGAAGATGAAGCTACTGGAGCATGCCATAAGTTTTGCATTTGAAGAGAGCTTACATTATTTATGACACCAGTTACAAAGTCACTCACTGTTTGAGAATTTCCATACATTGAAATCCCTCCATTTGTGTAATTGCTCAGTTCATTTAGATATAATCCCCCTTCCTCAGTGTCGTCCGAAATATACGGAACATTTAAGTCAATCATAGATAATGTCCCATTTGTAGGCATATTAGCTGGATTTAAGTTGCTACCGTTAAGAGTTCGGTTGGAAGGTCCATTTATCGCATTAGAGATATATCTCCTCATCCAAGAATCCATCAAAAATTATGCTTACCTAGAAGAGTTTAACAATTCTGTCGCAGATAAATTCAGAAATTGCTCAATGAACCTGGAATTGCACCATGAAATGCAGTGTTAGAGTTATTAAACTCAATCAAACACTACTTTACAAATGAAAATAATCACATCCTCATATCATAGTTTCCAGAATAGGAGGGTCATGCACGAATAGAAAAAAATAACAAGGTCTTAAGCATGTGACATTTATGAGTATACTCAAAACACAACAGTTCTATATATGTCTTATACAAGGATGTAATATGTTTTAAATTTCAATTTAACACAACCAAGAATCATGAAATATCGTGTTTTAAATATTAATAGTAGTCCATTAGAAGTGGGAAGTACGATGGATATAATTTCAAGTTTTTTTTATGCAGATCCTTGCTAGTAACAGTTGTCCATAGGAGTCAAAAGAAAGATATAGTCGTGAAAATGTAGAACAACATAATCCTACTTTACAGGAATAAAATAAGTTAACCTCAACATCTTGTCGTGTTACAGTTTTAAACATTTTTTATAGAACAACTTGATAACTAAACAATGCCATGCAAATCCAGAAAATCCTTGCATCATTAAAATAAGGAAAAACATAACGCCTTTGACACTATATACTCTTATTTATATAACAATACAAGCTAAATTCTCAAACCTCTACGAAGGGAAAGAATAAAGACCTCTTTAACGTATCTCTTTTTGGCAATATAAATATAGGAAAGATTAAATTCTTCAAGTAGTATTGCCTATTTTCAAAAGCATAGAATTTTTCATAATAGAGAAACACCTTTTCTCATCTAGGTCAGATCCCCTCCCCCTCACCACAAAAACACACACCAAAACGAGAAAATATTAATTTTTTTTTAAAAAAAAGAGTGAAAAAGGCATACCTATAGTGTCATAAACTAATGAGTTGAGCAAAGTCATTTAAGGCATTAATATCCAACCTAAACTTAGAAGAATTTATGAGAATTGTAGAACACAATGCATCAAAAGGTTCACAAGAAAATCATTTTTCAAATAAAGAGAAAAAAAAAAGTTAATCACAAAAAAATCATTTTTCAAATAAAGAGAAAAAAAGAGTTAAATCACAAAACAAATAAAGGGACACTGAATAAAACTTCTCAGTAGTCTGCAAACCACATACATTTGATCACAAAAGAAATATTGCCTAGTCTGACGAACTAAGACTTGATATGCCACAAATCATTCAACGCCTTTGCAGGTGTGCTGCAAAACACTTGATAAGTAACATTAGACTCTAATCATAAAGTTATGTAATTTATTTTCTTTTCTATGTCAAAGAATAAAACAAAGACAATACATAATAACATTTTTAAGAAAGTAAAAATGGAGGGGTCAAATAAGAACAAGGCTAAAATTACAAGCTTAAAATTGCATGGCATGTCAACCTTATGAAATATCATAAGCAATCACTTTAAACATGAAACCTTTTAGGACCAAAGTAACAGCAGTAATGAGTTTCACATCCGAAAATTGCTTTCATGAGAAATTATTTCGGTATATAAAATACTACCCACTTTAAAATAAGCAGTTGCATTAATGACCACATGAAATGAATGATACTATTTTGATTATCAAGTAAACTGAATGTTCCAGAGGCCTTACAAAGTAAAAGGAATATATTGAATGGGAAGGAGTGTGGGGAACAACTATGGATTTGCCTCTTGGGAGAAGCTAGGCTTTTGTGAACTTAGAAGCACGAGGTAAACCTTATGGATAAAACAAGCAAGTATACAAAATATAATGAATATATCGAGTAGTGTCTAAACCAAATAGTACAACATTTATATGAGAATACTTTTTAAGAGACCAGAGGATGCGTGTATCTGGTAAACATGATTTCTAAAAAAAAATAAGATGGAATACAGAAATAGTTAAGTTTGAAAACTGTTGAAAATTACTTTTAATTACAATACTAGTTTTTTGCAAAATTAGTTATTTAATTTAGGATGAATTTGAATTTTGAATTTAAGTTAGGTTGTTTGATTTCTTGAGACATTTTAGTTAGCTTGAATTTTAAATATTACTGATTTTTCTATTGTAAGGTGGCTATTTAAATCCCCTCAATGCTCAATAAAGCTTAATGAAAGCTTATTGAAAGATTGTAAGCCATTTCAATCTAAAGAGAGTCATTTTAACCACCTTTTACTGTCCCATTTTTTTCTAAAAAAACAACACTGGTATCAAGAAGCTCACTGATCTTATGGGATTCGTGATTTCTTTAATAGCACTACCATAGCATTTTTAATCCGTAAGGGCTATTTTTTTAACACGTCAGGATTATTCATTTTAACCGTCGGGGCTACCATTTTCAATCCGTGCTTATTTTCAAGGTATAGGACTATTTCCAATCAAAAAGTTGTCAGGTACCAGTCTCTCATTGAATGCCCCAAAAATTTTCACTGGTAAAACTACCAGATTTGGTCAGTGAAAATGAAAATCATATCTTCAAGCCTATGAACTCTAGTAAGTTGTAGTGAAAGATACACCATTACAACCACTCCCAGTAAATCCTACCCTTGCTTAGATTAAATCTCATTCAGATGAAAAAATTAAAAAATTCAAAGACAAAACTGTAATTCAAAATTCAATTGAAAATTCAATCTTTTCTAATATCATTGCTTGTGAGACAATAAATGAAGCTTGAAAAAAATCTAAAAACAGAATACCAAGGAAATGACCGATTTAGACAAACGCAAATTTTGAATTTGAAAAGAAATTTTGAATCTCTTAGGATGCCAGAAGAAGAAATTATTGCTAAGTATTATGACAATATTTCTTTGATTGTTAGTAAAATCAGGTTGCTTGACGAGGATTTTAAAGATAACAGAATAGTAGAAAAAATTCTTGTGATAGTTTCGGAGAGATTCGAGTCTAAAATCTCATATCTGGAATATTCCAAAGATTTCTCTACTATCTCTATTGAAGAACTAATAAGTTTTCTTCAAGAACAACAGTAAAGAAGAGCTTTCAGACAAGACAATGTTACTGAGAGTTCCTTTTATGCACAAAGCATAAAAGGAAAAGGTAATTATCCTCTTTGCAGACACTGCAAAAGAAAATACACTTGGATAATTTTTATTAGTGGAGACCTGAAACAATTTGTGGAAATTGCAAACAAACAAGTGATGTTATAAAAGTGTGTGTAATACCCCATATTTTCCTAGCAAAAATTAACTCTCAGTCCATGAGTTATCCAATATAAAATTTTTGAAATACTCAGTATTTTTCCAGTTTAGAGCTCGCCAATGTGTAGAAAATTCAGTCAGCTTTCCAACGATATAAAATTCACCCAAATCTGATACCCGGGCGAAGAGTTAGAGCCTTTTCTGTGAAACAGTATACCACTTTGTACTTCAGCGCATCGCGGAGACAGTCCAAATGACAATTGCCATTTTCTAGTGAGCCAACGCGATACCACTGCATCACGCCACCATCTAATTTCCCAATTATCACTTTTCTAGTGTTGCTCCGCGATAATGACGCGTCGCGCCAAGGCCCAGTTTCCCATCAATGAGGCACCGCGCACCACCAGCCCAGTTCCTAATTGTCCACTTTTCAGTGAGCTGGCGCGATTGTACCACGTCGCACTAGGGTGAAAAATTGGGATTTCCAACTTCCGTTATTTAATTTCAGGGGTTGTTTGGTCAATTCTCAAAATCCCTAATCAGCCTAAACATAGAATTTATAACCTAAATAACCTAATATCTCATTATTCACTCACTTTTCTCAAGATTTAAAACATTCTCTCTCAAGAGGCAAAAACCCTAGTTCAAGAAATCAAGAACAAGCTCAAGAAATCCTTCTAAAGTCTTCAAGAACTAATATTCCAAGGTATGTTAGGTGTTCATTCATGGGTTTCTTTCACCCATGAAGTTCAAGAACCCTTTTTAAACATACAAGATCTCAAATTCATGATTTTCATGTTTGAATTAGAGTGAATTCATGTTCATGATATTAGTTGGGATTCAATCCATGATTTAATTGCACGTTTCATAAAAATTGAATAAAATGTGTGATGAATATGTGATTATCTTGATAAACCCTTGAATTTACAAATTGATTAATGTATCATGATGTTCATGTGTTAGCTATTATCATGTAAATAATCCATGCTCCCTAAGTGTTTTTTAAATTGCTTATGTGATGTTTCATGAAAATTGAATAACATCTGTGATGAATATGTGATTATCTTGATGAATCCTTGAATTTATAAATTGATTAATGTATCATGATGTTCATGTGTTGGCTATTATTATGTAAATAATCCATGCTCCCTAAGTGTTTATTAAATTGCCTATGTGAAGTAAATAGTGGAAACATGACATGTTAGTCTATGTACAAGTTTATGCCATACAAATGTTGGATGAAATGCTTATGTGAATTGACTAGTGAAAGCATGAAATGTTATTATGTGATCCCATTCATGCACTAGTTCATGTATATCAAGTGTTTGACAATATGTCTAAATAAGTTCATTGTTAGCAAGCAAGTATTGTTATGCCTTTATGATTATGTTATGCCTTTCTTTTTATGCTATCGAGTCCTGGGGGTATTTAATACCCGACAATCTAGCTGTTTACCTAGAGCCAGTATCAATTGCAGAATAGTATCAGTTATGTCACGATCAGTAGAATTTAGTCAGCTACAGAACTCAGTAGAACTCAGCCAGTTACAAAACTCAGAAAAAACTCAAAAAATTCAGTACCAGTCAAGTCCAGCTCTATATACTCAGTTCAGTGTCTTTCAGTTGGGAGTAGGATTTAGCACCGAGTGAGTGCAGGATTGAAGGCTTCCCCGTCAAATAGGTAGAGTCATTAGTAGCAGTGTTTGTACTCCAGAACTGCATAGCCAGTGCAGGATGAAGAGTTACCCGTCAGACTAGGATTGACTACCTCACAAGGGTCAACTGTTAGATTAGGCTTGGATCCGCCCAGGTGTCACCCGTCTATTAGGCTTGGCATCCTGGTTTTCTAGTGTTAGTACTCGTGGCACGGTATTATCATCCTTCCAACTGGGATCACAGGTTGGACCCTTATCAGCTTAGATTTTGGGCATGTCGGTTAGAAGATTACCTCTCATAATCTTAGTTTCAGTCTCAGTTTAGAAGTTAGTTCAGTTCCACAGAATTAGGACAGTCAGACACAGTCACTCAGTATCAGTAATTCAGTTATCAGTAACTTCATATTTCAGTTACTTAGTTATCAGAACTCAGTACTTAGCTTTAGAAAAGCTTAGTTATAGTATACATATATGCACAGTATTACATACTCAGTATTTACAATAGTTTCAATCATCCATGTACTCTCATATTCAGTTACTCTATATCATTCAGTCAGTTACTATTCATCTATATTAACCCTTGCATTCAGCCTTACCTCATCTAGAATACATTTCACTTACTGACACATACTTTTTATTTGTACTATGATGTCTCACATCATAGGTTCGGATGCTCAGGTTCCCGACCGCGCTTAGGAAGATCCAGTCAGTAGTCACAGATTTAGTAGTAAGTCCTCATCTATCGAGGATATGCTTTTATTTCAGTATTTAATTTTATCAGTAGTTCAGTAGTTGGAGTTAGTTGGGGGCTTGTCCCATCAACTCTATATTCAGGCAGTTCAATTAGAGGCTTTCAGACTAGACCAGTTCAGGTAGTTTTTAGTTTTCAGATATTTTTAACAGATGTTATTATTTATCCGTATTTAAATTTTGAACCTTATGGCAATTCAGCCAAATTCTGCATTTTTTTCAGTATTACTACTCATTGCTTATAGCAGATATCAATCATGGGTTATCTTGTGGTACTTTGGGGTCGTAAGTACGTATAGCATCCCGGGTGTACTATCGGGGTGTTACAAACTTGGTATCAGAGCCTATGGTTCAACAGAGTCCTAGGGAGTCTGAAAGCCACATCAAGTAGAGTCTTGTGCATGGGTGTGTAGCGCGCTACACTTATCGACATGAGGATATGAGATGATTTAGGAAAAGTTTCCCTTTTTTTTGTATTCATGTCGTGCGAGTGAGCATGACTTCAAGTTAAACTCTCAGTCTAATCCATTTCTTCCTTTTTTATACAGAACATGCCTCCCAAAAAGACTAACAAAAGGAGAACCGAAAATCAGTCAGCACCTCATCCCATTCAGGCAGATCCCCTGGATGAGCATGTCTTCCATGCAGAATTCAGAGTTGCATTCACTACTCTAGCCAATTACGTAACAGCTTAGAATGAATGACCAGCTGCTGTTTAGTCCAACCAAGTGGCCAATACTACTGCAGTCAGGATTTGGGACTTTGCCCGAATTAATCCTCCCATATTCTCAAGATCTAAGTCAGAAAAGGATCCACAGAAGTTCCTCGATCAAGTTCAGAAAGTCAAAGATATTATGGGAGTGACTTCCAGTGAGAGTGTTGAGTTAGTTTCCTATTAGCTACAAGATATAGCTCATACGTGGTCTAAGTAGTGGAAGGTAGACAGGGGTACAGATGCAAATCCTATAGAGTGGGAAGACTTTGCTACTGCCTTCCTATATAGATTCTTTCCCTTAGATCTAGGAGAAGACAAGGTGTTAGAGTTCATCAATCTTGGGCAAGGCAGTATGAGTGTGAAAGAGTATTCCCTTAAGTTTATTCAATTAGACAGGTATGCTCCCTATGTAGTAGCAGACAATAGGTCAAGAATGAGAAAGTTTATGTCTAGGGTGTTAGATAGTATGGGTAAGGAGTGCAAAACTATGATGTTGATTAAGGAGATGGACATCTCTAGGCTTATGGTCCATGCTCAACAGATTGAGGAGCAGAATCTTATGAAGAAGAATAGAGAGAATAAGAGAGCTAGAATAGGTAGTTTCAATTTCAACCAGCCTAAGTCAGAGAGAGGTAACTGTTACCAGTTTTATCCAAAATTTTCAGTTCCAGCTCCGTCCTCAGCTAGTGCACCAGTTCCAAAGTTCAGGAATGGCAGTCATAAAGGGGCGCCAGGCTCCAAAACCCAGAGTAGTACGAGTAGTGGTCATACCCATCTGCTTTGCAAATAATTTAGCAGACATCACCTAGGTACGTATAGAGCTGGCAGTGATGTATGTTTTAGATGTGGTAAGCCAGGACACAGGATATAGGAGTGTAGAGTAATGGATCAGAGGGGAAGGGATTTGCGCCAACAGGGTCAGTCCAACTGTTCTTCAACTCAGTTCGGTCTCCAGAACCAGTGGGGTGCCACTTCCAATGACACCAATGGGCAATGCCAAAATAGGCTTTATGCCCTTCAGTCCAGAAAAGATCAGGAAAGTTCTCCTAACGTGGTCATTGGTACGTTACAGATCTTCCATTTACATAATTATGCCTTATATATCTAGGAGATTCTCTATTTCTTATAAATCGTTGCATAACAGTCAACTATAAAGTTAGACTAGAAATATTAATAGAACCTTTCTTAGTGCTTACCTCAGTGGGAAAATCTATTCCAGCCAAACGAGTATACAGGAATTGCTCGGTTACAGTATTTCAGAAAATCCCTTTAGTTAATTTCAGTAATATTGTAACACCCCGAAAACGGGTCTCGGAGCGTCACACGGTAATTGAGGCTATGAGTATCCCCAATCTAACCCTTTGAGCCATTTTCATTCAGTTCGACACAAATCAACGGGGTTTCCATAAATAACCCTCAAATATCAACAGAGTAATAATCATCTAAGAATAAAATAATTTCATAAAGATAACAAAATACGACTTATTAGTCAACTCCCAACATCTATACTAGTCTGACAAGACTCTAAGAAAATCAATAAAATCAGCGAGCCATTGAGATATGCCCCAACTGACTCATACTCGGTTATGAAATGTAAATAATTCTGTGAAACCAACATCAGACATCACGTCCTCGGAACATGAGGACTCACCACAATAGAGGATGTAGAACAGTGTGCCCGAAGAATCACTGTCGAACCTGGAACTGAGCACCTAAACCTACATTCCGAGAAAATGCAGCCCACATCCGAAGATGTGGGTCAGTACCATGGAAAGGAACTGAGTATATAGGGGTGTATGCAGTTGTATAAACATCATCATCATAAATATTTAAAAGAAATATGCAGGATGTATGAAAGACTCACATAGCCCGAAGAAAATCATCAAAATCATGAGAGGATGAAATAAGTATAATAACACATGTGAGTCATCATATAATTTGTCAATCACTTTCAGTTCATCAAGAATATCAATTCTCATAATGTAAATATCATTTAAATCTTTCGAAAGAATAACTTTCACAATTCCACTTTCAAATCACTTCACCGTTCACCATAGACACAAGGAAACACACACACACTGGGAGATCCTATAACCGACATAAACCATGTGAGCCACATGGAGTCCAACGTCTAACCCACGTTGGGGAGAGCCCTCCTATCCTTGCCATCAGAGTAGGACTTTCATTATCAATCCAAAAACACTAGTGATCATTATATAAATCAGCCTCAGGCTCACGTCCTATGGGGGAACGTAGTTCTAGGGAAGTAAGGTCACTTTATACCTCCCGCTCGATGCTAAAGAGTACTCCCGAACTTAGCTCAGATCATTTCAAAGATAATCCGCAACAAAACAACTTTCATCAATATATAAGTATACATCGGGAGCCATCATGCTACCCATTTATCATAATCAAACACGTTGTGGATTTCTTTCACATTTGATTTCAAAGCGACTCTATTAAGACCAAAAGGTCAAATCATTCAACACATCTCAAATATTCAACATCAATGTGCTTATAGCACACATTTTCTCAAAGACACAATTTCAAATGGGGTTCAAGACCCAAATATTAAAATCATGATAAATATCGTTCAAGATTCATGCTTTATATCACCACACATGTAAATCCATCTTTCAAAATCATAGACATCAAAATTTCATAATAATCAAGTAAAAATCATGTCTTCGTAAACAAAATTACTTTTGGGCAGAAGAACGAAAGAGTGCTCTTGTTGAAAACCCCCTCACATACTTTGAAATTGACCTCTTGATTATGAAATCCTGTTCACACAAATAAGGGGTGCTACTCGAAGGTCTCGAGATGATGAGTTCGATTATCGGATCAAATTTGAATTTCTACGGTGAAATTGGAAGATATTTGGAGTTCAAAATGGACCTAGGGTTTAGTTCTCTCAATGTTTTTTTATGGAAGAACATAAATTTTATGGCTCAATATAGGTATAAATGGATAATTTTCGTCCATGAAGTTAAGGAATAATGATCAAAATGCCCTTAAAAATCAACTAATTCTCGAATCTGTCCTTTGGTGGACTGTTTTGATAGTCTGAAGTAGATCAACCATAACGTTTTACTCTGATATCCAAATTGGATGAAACCAATTTCATTAGAAAGAGGACTCTCATATATTTCCGTTGATATATAGTATCTCACCCAGATCATTGTGTACTAAGATTTATGATCGTTTGAAGTTGACACAAAAATTTACTTTTGATAGGCTGAAGTAGATCGACCATAACTTTTTGCTCCGATAGACAAATTGGATGAAACCAATTTCATCAGAAAGAGGACTCACAGAGATTTCCGTTGATATATAGTATATCACCCAGATCATTATGTAATAGGAGTTATGATTATTTAAAGTTGGATAAAAAATACACCAGGCCTCAAAACTTTTTCCTGCACGTTTTATTGTTCACTACTATTCACGGTTCGATCGGAATATTCATAACTCATCGCTCGGGTGTCCGTTTTAGATGATCCACATATAGTTGGAAATTTTATTCGATACTCTATGCAATGGTGGGTCAAAATCTAAGACATTCCCCACGTAAAATTTATAATATATTCTAGAAGATAGAACCCAACACGTTTATGCACAAACTTTCAACGAAAAATTTCCCGGGGTATTACAAATATAGTCATTCCATTTTAGTTTCTTGATGAACCAACCCTTGGATGAAGGGGTAGTACCTCAGTTTTAGATGATTTAAGTTTGAATCTTTTAAGATTGAGCTAGTAGAAAGAAGAGTTAGGAATTCTAAGTTATTCAGTGTTGAGGTTGTTATATGATGATTGTTGGGGCAATAAAAAGCTAAGAATTTTATGTCAGAAGGAAGTACTAGAAGTAGACCTTATATTATCAGGTGTATCCCTTCAGGATGAGTTCAGTGTTTATGAGTATTATTGTATCTCGGTCTCTAGAGTAAATTGGTTTCATTTTGATTTAAAATTTATTAAGAGGTTCACAGGCTTAGAATAATGGCTTTAAGCTAAGGGGGTGATGGTAGAACAAGTAACCAAGTCATACTTTCAGATTTTATTAGTAACATTAGTATATGTAGAGAAGTAGTGAGAGATCTTGATGACTAACCCATCCTTACCTCACTGAAAAGTTTTGCATTTCAGCTATCACGATATTTACTCATGCCTTACATGTCATCTCTATGATCATAGTTCCTATTCATGCACATTGTCGAAAATCATGTACGTTTATAGTTTCTAGTATAAGGAGTTCCAGTTTACTTAGTATTACAAATCATGTTCCATGAATACAGAAATTCCAAACTCAAGTCATGCAGCTCATGACTCATGTACTCATGCCTTACAGTGTGCTCAATTTCCATGACTTATGTTATACTCTTAATGATCAGTTCAATTTAGATTTATATCATGTATATCCTCAGTTTAGATCTCTTGATAAATCCATGAGGTTGATATTCTATTCCTCAGGCCTCAGATAAGTGTCAAGTTCAGTATAGTGTCCATTTATGCTTTAGGTCCTCATCTTTGACCTTCACTGAATTCTCCTTATTAAATAATGTAGTGATAAGAAGTTGCTTAAAAGGGAGATAGTAGATGTTTCATGTTAAGAAAATATGGTTGCATGCTAGTTTTACACAAGGATGTAGTTTTAAAGATAGGATTGAATGTCATGTTGATGTGTAAGTGGATAAATGCATTTCATAGATTTGAGTAGGCTTGAACATAGTGGGAGAATTTAGTCCAGCTCAGACCTCAGTAGGTAGAGTTATTAGTGCCCATATTATAGAATTTTACCTATGTTATGATTTCTTATTCAGATGTCTCATTCAGACTTTGCCAAGATTTCCTTGCTCCCTAAAGTCAGTAGAACTTTATAGAAAGAGTGTCAAGAAATGCTCTAGTTGAGTATAAGTTTTCATTATGAGTTAGTCCGTAAAGCCAAGAATTAAGTTTAGTAGTTGGGAAGACAAGTTCATATGGTTTCCCATCTTTCTGCCCAGTCACCCTATCCGAAGTCTCCTGAATATTCCCTTTCCAAGATGGAGCATCCTAGTAGTTACGAATTCATCCTAGTTCATGTATCATGTCCCAGTTTCAGATCCCAGATATTCAGTCATGATTTAGTTCGTAGGTTCCCCTTGCATCGTCTCAATTTTTCCTCAGTATCTCAGCCAAGTCAGCATTTTTCAAGGGACATAATGTCCCAAGAGGGAGATGCACTATAACCCCCGAGCTTTTATGTCCTAAACCTTCTATTTTCTCTTCACCTAACAAGATCCAGTTTGATGTAACGGGTACTCATAAGTTAACTCTCTCATTCTAATCTTAGTTGTATGACCATTCCATGGTATGACATGTATTCAATAAATTAGTTCAGTTCATGATATTCAGTTCATATATCATGTTTCAGACTCAGTCATGATCACATGTTCCCGTTCATACATGTTCACTAAGTGATCTCAGGTTCATTAGTATTTTCATCTTAAGGTGAGAGTCTTCTTTAGATTTAGTCGATTCCATGTCCAATTACAGTTATAAACTTGGTATTCTTTACCGTTACATATCATCTTCACGATAGTCATGTATTCACGAATCAGTTCAGTCATGTATTCATGCATCAGATACGCATGTTCAGTATGAAAACTTAGCTTATCAGTAGCTTTAGTCATGTATTCCATGCATCAGATATGCATATACAGTATAAGAACTGAGCTTGTCAATAGTTCAGTCATGTAGTTAAGTTTCAGCGTGCATGTTCATTGTGTAAACTCAGTCTACTAGTGTTCCTCAGCTTAATAAAACTCATTTGAGGATGAATGTTTCCAAGGAAGAGATATTGTAATACCCCGTATTTCCCTAGCAAAAATTAACTCTCATTCCATGAGTTATCCAATGTAAAAATTTTAAAATACTCAGTATTTTTCCAGTTTAGATCTCGCCAATACGTAGAAAATTCAGTCAGCTTTCCAACAATACAAAATTCGCCCAAATCTGATACCCAGGTGAATAGTTGGAGCCTTTTTTTGTGAAAGTGTACCACCTAGTAATTCAATGCATCGCAGAGGCAGTCCAAATGACAATTGTCATTTTCCTGTGAGCCAACGTGATACCACCGCATTGCGCCACCATCCAATTTCCCAATTGTCTCTTTTCCAGTGTTGCTCTGCAATAATGGCGCATTGCGCCAAGGACCAGTTTCCAATCCAGTGAGGCACAACGATGGCGCCGCATTGAGTAACCAACCCAGTTTTCAGTTGTCCACTTTTTAGTGAGCCGACACAATTGTACCACATCGCGCTGGTGTGAAAAAATGGGATTTCCAGCTTCCGTTATTTAATTTCAGGGGTTGTTTGGTCAATTCTCAAAACCCCTAATTAGCCTAAACATGGGATTTATATCCTAAATAACCTAATACCTCATTATTCACTCACTTTTCTCAAGATTTAGAACATTCTCTATCAAGAGGCAAAAACCCTAGTTCAAGAAATCAAGTACAAGCTCAAGAAATCCTTCAAGAGTCTTCAAGAACTAATATTCCAAGGTATGTTAGGTGTTCATTCATGGATTCCTTTCATCCATGAAGTCCAATAACCCTTTTTAAACATACATGATCTCAGATTCATGATTTTCATGTTTGAATTAGATTGAATTCATGTTCATGATATTAGTTGGGTTTCAATCCATGATTTAATTATAAGTTTCATGAAATTGAATAGCATATGTGATGAATATTTGATTATCTTAATAAAATATTGAATTTAAAAATTGATTAATGTATCATGATGTTCATGTGTTGGCTATTATCATGTAAATAATCCATGCTCCCTAAGTGTTTGCTAAATTGCCTAAGTAAAGTAAATAATGGAATCATGACATGTTAGTATATGTAAATGATTATGACATACAAGTGTTTGATGAAATGCTTATGTGAAATGACTAGTGAAAGCATGACATGTTATTATGTTATCCCATTCATACACAATTTCATGCATATCAAGTGTTTGACAAAATATCTAAATGAGTGCATTGTTAGAAAGAAAGTATTATTATGCCTTTATGATCATGTTATGTCTTTCTCTTTATGCTATCGAGTCCTGGGGTATTTAATACCTGATAATCTAGTTGTTTACCTAAAGCCAGTTTCAGTTACAGAATAGTATCAGTCATGTCATAATTAGTAGAATTCAGTCAGCTATCGAACTTAGTAGAACTCAGTCAGTTACAAAACTCAAGAAAAACTCAAAAAACTCAGTACCAGTCCAGTCCAATTTTGTATACTCAGTTCAGTGTCTTTCAGTTGGGAGTAGGATTTAGCACCAAGTGAGTGCAAGGATGACGACTTCCCCGTTAGAGAGGCAAAGTCATCAGTAGCAGTCCTTGTACTCCAGAACTGCATAGCCGGCGCAGAATGAGGAGTCACCCATCAGACAAGCCTTGACTACCTCCCAGGGGTCACCCTTTAGACTAGGCTTGGCTCCGCCCAGGTGTCACCTATCAGTTAGACTTAGTATCCTGGTTTTCCAGTATTAGTACCCGTGGCATGGTATTAGCACCCTTCTAATTAGGATCACAGTTTGGACCCCTATCAGCTTAGATTTAGGGTATGTTGGTTAGATGATTACCTCCCATAGTCTCCGTTTCAATCCCAATTTAGAATTCAGTTCAGTTCCACAGAATCAGGACTGTCAGACACAGTCACTCAGTATCAGTAATTCCGTTATCAATAACTTTAGCTATCAGTTACTCTGTTATCAGAACTCAGTACTTAGCTTCAGAGAAGCTCAGTTATAGTATACATATATACAAAGTTTTACATACTCAGTATTTACAATAGTTTCAGTCATCCATGTACTCTCATATTTAGTTACTCTATATTATTCAGTCAGTTACTATTCATGCATATGAACCCTTGCATTCAGCCTTACCTTATCTAGCATACCAGTAAATTCCATGTACTGACGGATACTCTTTCTTTATACTATGATGTCTCATGTCATAGGTTTGGATGCTCAGGTTCCCGATCGCAGTTAGGCAGATCCAGTCAGCAGTCGCAAATTTAGTAGTGAGTCCTCATCTATCAAGGATGTTCTTTTATCTCATTATTTCAGTTTATTGGTAGTTTAGTAGTTAGTTGGGGGTTTGTCCCATCAACTCCATATTCAGGCAGTTCAGTTAGAGACTTTCAGACTAGACCCATTCAGAAAGTGTTTAGTTTTCAGATGTTTTTACCAGATTTTATTATTTATCAGTATTTAGATTTTGAACCCTGTGGTAATTCAGCCTAATTTCACATTTATTTCAGCATTACTACTCAGTGCTCACAGCAGATATCAGTCATAGGTTAGTTTGTGGTCCTTCGGGGTCATAAGCACCGTGTGGCATAGAGGGCTTACTCTCAGGGCGTTACAGTGTTCAAGCTTAAAAACAATCATCAAGCACAATTTGCAGAAATAGAAATTAATGAGGAGCAACTTTTTTAAATTTCAGTAACTAAACCAAATGAGGAGTGTTGAAAATTATTTTTAGTTACCGTACTAGTTTTTAGCAAAATAACTTATTTAGTTTAGGATGAATTTGAAATTTTAGTTAAAGTTAGGTTGTTTAGTTTGCTAAGACATTTTAGTTAGTTTGATTTTAAATATTGCTGATTTTTCTATTGTATGGTGGCTATTTTAAGCCCCTCAATGCTCAATAAATCTTATTGAAAGCTTGAAAGTGATTTCAATCTAAAGAGAGTCATTTTAACCCCTTTTGTTGTCCCATTTTTCTTAAAAAAATAAAACAACATGAACCAGTAATTCTATCAAACCCCATACTGAAGAAAATTTTGTAAGACACATGTTGTATATCTAAAAAGAGAGTAAAAGCAAGCATGTAGGCCCAGAAACAATATAAAGAAGATATTACAAACAACTGTTACGTGCACTACTAGTCTCAACAACTTATTCTCATACCAATAGTGACGCAACAAATGCAAAATACAAGACTCACTATTTTTGCAAGAAAGTGGAAACTAAAAAATCTTTGCTACCTAATAAAAATGAATGGCTAAAGTGGGCGAATGCTGAATATAGACTAATTCAAGTGATTGAAACAATCTATGTATTCAGATCAGACATCAAATAGAAAAATCTATGTTATGCAATGAATCTGCAAAAGAGGGTGAATGCAGAATATAGGCTAATACAAGTGATTGCAACAATCTAAGTTTAAAATTAAATTACAAATGGAGAAATCT
Source organism: Capsicum pubescens (assembly GCA_030864215.1). Lineage (NCBI taxonomy): Eukaryota > Viridiplantae > Streptophyta > Magnoliopsida > Solanales > Solanaceae > Capsicum > Capsicum pubescens. The sequence continues at coordinate 82,654,944 of CM061544.1, read as the reverse complement.
ATAATATGCAATGAATCACCTAGCATTTCGTATGTTCTATAACACAATGTGCATCTATTTAGTTCCACTACTTAACTTATTATTTATGAAAAACAATGCAACTACACTATTTCCATGGTACATCAAAATGGGTTACTAAATCGAGTCAGCGACACTAAATTTCAAAACCAAACAACTTAACTACCAAAATCTTTGGTTCTTTGACAAAACTAGCTTTGAAGAAAACATAAACATACTTACCTTTATTAGACTTTTGTTTCTCTTTTGAAATCCTTAAACATGAAGCAGTTTTTTATCTTATGGCTCTTCTTTCCACAATAATGACCTTTCATATTAGTACCTTTATAATTCCCATTGCCATTTATGAGTCCTCTTGTTTCATTTCTTTTTTGTAATTTTGTGTCCTTTTAGGACCATGTCATTTTTTCTTTTCTTTGCATTTCTTACTAGAAAATTTGGCCTGAGAAACCATGTTAGTAGATTCTAGTTTTTCATTAGTAGACCGAACTTTTTTTCCTTTTCACTTTGGTTTTCGAAGCATCACCTTTAGTAATGAGCTTGTTAATACTCCAGTTGGCTACTTGAATTATAAACAATCCTTACCTGAATATATTTTGACATGTGTTGGATAAAATCTTCATGAACAATGAAATTATCATAAAGTTATATTTATGTTCTTCAACTAACAGTTTAAAGAGACCATTCTCAAAATAATTTTATGAACTCCCACTGTTCTATCAAAATTCAAATTCCTTATCTCAGCCATGAATCTTGAGGCTTCAAATTTATCAAATACTCGAACAACCTCTAAGAAAACTTTGATGCTATTCATTTCCAATAGAGTTCCCAGTAAATGCCCAATAATTGACCTCTTCAAGGCCAATAAGCACAATGATATGTGAGCATATACTAACATATTTGAGGCTTTTAACTGAGAATAATTGCAAAGTCTTAAGCAAATTTTGTCATTTTTTATTGTTTTATCTTTGATTTTGCAGTGGAAGTCAAGAGGTAAGAGAACCAACAATGATGGATATGAAAGAGCTAAAATTTGAAGCAAATAGAAGAGAAGTATGGATGACGACATTCCTGATAAGTCATCAGAACTCTGATAGGTTATCAGCTTCATCGTCAGCCTGAAACAGAGAATGGGATTCAGTTGGAAGAAGTGACGATGACATGTGATAAGCCGTCAGCCTTGTGATAAGCCATTAGAGTCGCGGCAGAATTAGAAAGAACATGGGAGCTGAGTTGGAGAAGTGACGACATTGTCTGATATGTCATCACACTTTTGATAAGCCGTCAGGATTCACCGTCAGCCTTAAGAAGAAATTGTCAAAATTGAAGAGGAGATGACGACATCGGTAAGTCGTTAGCCTCCTGATAAGGCATCACGCATGTCGTCACCTAATCCAAGAAGAACATTGAACTCTGTGATTTTGTTTCCATAATTAGGCTGAAGTATTTAAAGCATAGTTTAGGGTTTTCTAAGGAGGATTCCGAACCTATTTTTGAATGCACGTATTTTTTTATTTTCTCTCTAGTTTCTTGTCTTGAACAAAACAATTAACTTTGAAGAGATTATCATCAGTATTTTGGGATTTCTACTTTGATCTAATCTGAGAAACACTCGTTGTTATTCATCTTGTTGTAAGTTTATCTTTCAAATTATGAATTCAACTTGTTGTATCGATTATTACATTATGAGTGGCTAAATCCCTTTAACCCGAATTATGGGATCTATGGGTTAGGTCTTGGTAAGTTGCTAAGTGTTCAAGATTCTAAAGGTAATCAGAATCCTTGATAATTTCGAGGTTTTAATTATTGTCTATTGGTTGCAAATGATAGATAGCACCTACTTTGATTTGCTTGAGATAAGAAATCAACTATAGTAGGAAGTGAATTATTGACAGGGACTTGGAAGCTACCAACCTTCCGTTTAATAATTGACATTGTAACAAGGTTAATAAATCTGAGGTGAAGTCTAGTAAATAAATATAAATTCCCTATGTCGGAGAGGATTAGGTAATTAAATGCTTAAGTAGGTAGAGAGACATTTGGGCATAACTTCGATAAAGACAATCTGTTGTTCCTACCTATCGCGAGAATCTTGAATCACTATTAGCATCTGTCAAGTACCAAAACCCATAGTGAACATAATTCTAGTTTTCCATAAACTCTTGATTAAAAATACTGAAACTAAAGTGACCAACAATTATTTTCTAAATTCTCATAACCCCCAATTTATCGGAAACTACTAACTATCAGTTGATTTACTCGCATATAACTCAGATTCATACCATATTTCCTGTGGGATTCGACCCCAACCTAGTTGGATTACATATTGATAACAATCGCTTACATTCTCATTAGAGAGGTGTAGTTTGAGCTTTATCAAAAATGGCGTTGTTGCCAGGGAATACGGTTGTAAATTAAAGTTTGTGTGTGCTAATTGACTATTAGTCAAGTTTCCTAGTTTTACGTTTATTTGTTGTTGTTTTTATAACAGGATGTTTGTATTGTATGCCAAGATCCAAAAGTTTTGTAGAATCATTATTACCATTTAATCTGGAACCGCAACGAATTAGAAGAATGGCAGACCAGCAGAAGGCTAACAGGTTAGCAGCCTTAGCTAGAGCTCAGGGGAATGTGCAGAATATCGGTCAAAAAGTACGACATCAAAATCCTGAGGATGAAGATTTGGGAGATTAGGAGTTTCTAAACCCTGGTAACCCAAGGCGTGCAGAGCAAGTAGCTGCACCAGTACAACGTAATACTAACAGGAACCGTCCGTTCCGAGGAAGGCAAAATTACCAGCCGGTACAGTATGCCCTCAATGATTATGATGATAGAATGGATGAAGTAGGTACATCGGGTGCAATTATTCCTCCACCATTGGCACCTGGGGCAAAATACAACATTACGAATACTATGATTCAACTCCTCAATTTGAAGGGGTTGTTTGGTATCCTTCCTGGGGATGAACTGAACTTGCATCTGGTGAACTTTGTAACCATCTTTAAATATTTTGATAGCCCAGGAGTGGGTTAGAATGCTATCCGTTTGAGATTGTTTTCGTTTTCTCTGTCTGGGGAGGCAACATTGTGGCTTAACGAGCTGACACCCTATTCTATAACCAACTGGAGGCACTTGAAAGGAGCTTTCCTGTAAAGTTTCTTTCCACCTTCCAGGAGGGTAAAGTTGAGGGATGAGATCAGCAACTTTAGACAGCTCCCAACTGAAGCCTTGCATGAAACCTGGGAGAGATTCAAAAAGAAGCTGACGCAATTTCCGAACTACAATATGACGGACATACACTTGATGGAGACTTTGCACAAGGTTCTTAACTCTGTAACAAAACCAATTATAGATAATGCTGCTGGTGGTTTGTTTGTTGATCTGACATTCCCAGAGGCTTCCGAAATGCTAGAGAGAATGACCAAACAGAGTCGGGCATGGCATACCAGAGACTCTGTAGTAGCAAGCCCCACTGTTTTTTTGGGTATGACTGCAAAGCAACGCAGAAGAGATGAGGAGTGTGACCAAGACATGGATCACCTAAAAATGCAGATGGACTTGCTAACCAAGCACTTGCTATCAGGCAAGACTGAGAAGGTGAAAGCTGTGGGATCTCAAGATAGAGTTGATGCTAATCCAGAAGAAGAGGAAAATTATGTTAATAATCAGGGGGCTTCCGAGGAAATATCCAAGGGAATCAAGGTCGGAATTGTTATGATAAGTCTGGACATAAGAAACAGGAGCAAGGAAATTAGAGGAGCAATAATGATAGGAGCAGGCTAGATGTCCCTACTGAAAATCATGAGGCTGGTACAACAAGTTATAAAAATATGTCCATGGAGGACATGATGGCTAAATTTTTAAAGGGAGTGGAGGCTACCAAATCAGGAGTAACTACCATGAAGACCGATCTGTCATCTATTAGTCAGTTGGCAAACTCGCACTCCGCTTCGATCAAGCAGCTGGAACAATAAATGAGACAACTCTCCACAGCGCTGAATCATAGAAAGAGTGGAACATTGCCTAGTGATATAGTCTAGAATCTTCAGAATAATGGCTTATGTATGGCGATTAACACTAGAAGTGGTAAGACATTACCTGTCCCTTCTGTGGGCAAAAATATAGTTGATGAGGTAGTTGATGATGAACCAAAAGAAGGTGTTCTAGTGGTGTCTGAAAAGTTGGATGGTTCTGATGATGCTCTGAAAAAAGGGAAAGAGAAGGAGAAGAAGGTAATGGTAAAAACTCTCCTAAGACCACCACCTCTATTTCCTCAATGATTGCAGAAAAAAGCTGATAATACAAAGTTTAGCAAGTTCATGATGATATTAAAGCAGTTAACAATAAATGTTCCTTTGGTGGAGGCACTTGAGCAAATTCTAGGATACCCTAAGTTTATGAAAGACCCTGTCATGAAGAAACGGAAGATTATCCATGAGCCGGAGGACAATCTTCATCATTGTGGTTCTATCTCCACAAGGTCTTTAGTGCAGAAAAAGGTAGACCCAGGAGCATTTACCATCCCATGCACTATTGGGCCCCTGAATTTTACAAAAGCTCTATGCGATTTGGGAGACAGTATAAACCTAATGCCACTTGTAGTGTATAAAAAGCTGGGTTTGCTAGATCCTACCTCGACAAACATGCGGTTGGTGATGGCGGATAGGTCTGTAAAGGGGCCAGTGGACATATTACATGATGTATTAGTAAAGGTGGACAACTTTATACTGCCTACTAATTTTGTAGTCCTAGACTGTGAGGTGGAATTTGAAGTACCCATCATCCTAGGTAGACCATTTCTTGCAACTGGGAGAGTAATAGTGGAAATGGAGCTAAATGAGCTGAAGTTCAGGTTCAATGATAAAGAAGCAAGATTCAAAATATACTCATCCATGACCCATCAAAAGGAGATGAGTGTTTTATCAATCGTAGATGTATTCTATGATGATGGTAAAGAGATATCAACAGGTTGTCTTGATGAAGTCTAAGTAGTCAAGGTAACCAAGTCGTGCCGCGATATTAAATCAGGCGCTATTGGGAGGCAACCCAAAACTTTTATGTTCCAGAAAAATATTTATTTTTGTAGTTAGGTTCTAGTTCAAAGAAGGTGGAATTGATGTATCCAGCTAAGTATTCCTGAAGACATATTTAACGGGCTATCATAATTGTGATAAGCCATCAGATTCATCGTCAGAGAAATCAAACCTGAGGCATATTTTGTTAAGGATGACGACATTCATGATAGGCTATCATAAGTCTGATAAGCCGTCATCCTTTGTCGTGAGAAAGCCTAAAAGAGTAGCTGAAATTTTGGGCCAAATTAAAAAGATCTGACCCAGCCCACAACTTTGTTTTTCCACCTTCCCACGTATTTCTTTTCTTTTCTTTAAGTTTTATTTTCTTTCATATTTAGTTTACTTTCTTCCCTTTCTAAAGTATTTCCAAGTAAAACAAAAGAAAACTTCCTTCCTTGTGAGTGTGGGTTAAAGTCAAAATCAAGAGTTCTTCTTTTATCTACTTCCTCTTACTCGTGTAACCAGGTTGAAGTCACTTATCAGGTATGCTCAAAACCTAACTCTTCTCTTCAGTTGGTAATTAATAAACTAATGTAAACCAAGGTTCCCAAGAAGATTGAGTTAAGTTTAGCTTGCCAATGTATGAAAATCGGGAACTAGGGTTTGCTTTGCAAGCTTGGGACTTAAAGCTCAGCCCAAAAATGCAAATCGATGGGATTTTAAGAAAAAAATGGATTAATAATCAAGTTAAAGTCGAGTTGGGATTGTGTGCTGAGCCGACGAAATGGATGATAAGTTATCACATTTGTGACGGCTTATCAGACACGTCGTCAAAAATTGATAAAATTTTGAGGGTTTTGTTTAGAGCTGACGACATTCATGATAAGCTATCACAACTGTGACGGCTTATCAGACATGTCGTCACACCTTTGACCTGAAGCATTAATAAACCCTTTCAAGGGGTGTGGAACTTCAAAGACTGATGTGTTTGTGTATATACTCTGGAGTGTCGACTAATATTTTTCCTCTTGCTACAGGTCTTATAATGGCACCCAAATAAAAGAACCTAAAATATACAAAGAAAGGGACCAAGGGAAGTGTACTGCAGAGACTCTTCGATGAGGGCTCCGATTATGAGGAGGAGGAGCCACTGCTCAGGAAGCAAAAGAAAAACAAAGCCTTCAACACCTCCACCAGTTGAGGTGGAGGAGAGTGAAGAGAGTGATACTGAGCCAACAATATCTGAACATACAACTTCTGAGCAGACGACCTCTTAGCAACAAGAGTCTGAACATGCTAAATCTGAAGAGCATGATTCAGATCATCCTGATTCCAAGAAACATGAGTCTAAGCAACATGAATCTAAGGGACCATTATCTGAGTCTCCTTCTGCTGAGCAATAAAATGATGAAGAATCTCTGATTTGGGGAACTATGGTTAAATGCAAGAACCCTGAGGTTCGAGACAGTGCTAGGTGGAAAACTCCCAAGGCACAGAAAATCCTCTATGATGGGCTTCACAGAACAAAATGAAGGACCATTAAAAGGCCAATCTTTGAAGAAAATAAGATCATCACTACCGGGCTGAACAAGTATCCTGAAGTGGAGCAGAAAATCCGAGACTACGACTTGGGATAGACTGGGAAAGGAGAAAGCTCATTTTATCCTACACTAGTTAGGGATTTCTATGCGAACTATCAGGCTCGATTGGAAAACATATGTAAAGAAGGGGAGAAATCAGTAAATCAACCCTTGTTGGATAGAGTTCTAGTACGGGGTGTGATGGTGGATCTCTTAGAAACGACAATCAATATATTTCTTCATGTCCCCGGATTCACTTCTCAGGACACTTCACCTACTTTTTATACTCGGTTAAAGCATCGTGAGAATCAACGGTCTTGGTTATCGACCCTCATAGCTGAAGGAAAACCTGAATGGATGACCAACCCTAATGAGAGGATTTTTAAGGCTTTCCTGACTCAAGAGGCAAAGTTCTGGTGGGGTGTATTACGCACCCATTTGATGCCTACTAAGGGAGAAAATATCCTTGGAGACGATAGAGCAATATTGGTTGCAAGTCTTATGGCTAAACTCAAGTTGAACTTCGGGGAGATTATTGCTGAGGAGATGAAAATTCGAGTCTCAAGGCCCGATATGGCATATCCTTTCCCTTGTCCAATTACAAGGTTATGTAAGGCAACCCATTTACCTGAGGTTGTAGGGTTAGATGAAAAAATACTTGCCAAGAAGACCTACAATCCCATCCGATATGATGAAAATCAGCCAAGACTGACACTTGACAGAGGAGCATGGGTTGAAACAGACCCACCAGTTACAGGTACCAGCTCAACACCTAATGTAGCGGTGTAGGATTCTGAGGCTGCAGCACCGACCTCCTCAGCAATAGCAAAATCAGTGCCTAGAAATAAAACAAATCCATCAGCTGTTGTGTCTACCACAAAATTTTCCTTTAACCCGACGAATTTCAAGAGAGTGGCCAAACAAGCCAAGTGGTGTGAGGCTCAGCTGCAACTTTTTGCTAAACAATTTGCCTCTACGGTGGACAAGAGGATTAAGGTCTCACTGGAGCCCTTCCGAGCCTTGCCCGATTGAATTGATGAATTAGAAAATTATTTTAATACATAGGTAAGACAAATTTTGGGCTCAGACCTTGCACAATTCAGAGAAGCCCTGGACAAGGTGAACGCGAATGTTGGAGTATTACAGCAACACCAACTTATGATGTCGAAAGATCCGACTGTTGTTAAGTCTGAGGGTGAAATCCCATTACTTGATCTCACAGAGGAACCAGTGAAAAAAAAAAGGGTGAGAAAAAGCCAAGGGTAAGAGACAAAGGCCTGGTAGTGATGAAGAAAGAAAAGCAGAGAAGAGGGAAAGAAAGAAGGATGAAAAAAGAGGAGACAAAGAAGACGATGATTGAGTCCTTAGTTGACAATGAGAAATGGGAGGCAGCCATCCGAGCGAGAGCCATAGGTTCCTCAATGAGTAGTCCCTTAAAAACTGTTGGGCCAGATGCATCAAAAAGGAGGGAGACTCCCGATGGACAAAAGGCAGTTGAGGATACAACAATAGGGTCAGGGACCCATGATTTCCGTGCTTGATCTACTCTAGGTATACCCTAACCCTTAGTTAAGTTTTTCTTTTCTTTTAAGTTGAGGGTGTAGGGTGAGTTGTTGTTGTAACATTTCGTAGTTGACTAGGAAAAATACAAGTACTTGAGGTAGTTAACACAGTTTTGTTATTTTGTGAACACCTCTCAAGTGGTCTAATTCTTTAATTGCATAATTTGCATCTAATTGTGACCACTGTGCATCTTTGTGTGGTATTAGTTCTAGTGACTTGATAACCATTGCTAAATAATTGCATAAACCAGATAAGTAGTAACTGGTGATATACTTGTGTGCCCTGTGCGTGTGAGATTATACTTAGTTCCCTTTGTATGTTAGATTCAAAACTTGCCCTGTTAGTCTTACCTAGGTTGAAGGATAGGGGTTCTGAAAGGATCATAGGCCATTTTGATATTAGCCCATTTTAGCCTAAATGGCCTTTAATATCCCTTGATCCCTATTTTGAGCCTGAATAGCCTATTTCTTTTTATGATACCTATCACCATCCCATTTTTATATCATAATGAACCTGTTTTGGCCCTGGTCCTCCTTGGACACTGTGCACCTTGACATAGGCAAGTGGCCTAAGTTGAGGGTGGCTATCATAGAGGTGTGTGATGTAAAATGAGTATGAAGAAAGGTAGAGTAAAACAAAATAATAAAAACCTGGGTGCAGTGGAAAAGAGCAAGAAAAATAAAATTGAGAAAAAAAAAAGCGATTGAAGAAAAAAACTGCACCCATCTTGAATAAGTGTGATCAAGAAAAGAGAAGAGTAGAAAAAGATAAATGAGTGAGACCCCAAAATCTAGTGTAGTGTTAAGGAGGCTTAGTCACTTTAAATATCATTGAGTGTCATACCATCCCCTAGCCTACATTACAAGCCAAAGAGAAGACCTATAGTGATCCTAGCTGACCTGTTTGAAGATCTTGGTAATGAAAATAAGGGCAAGCCTATGGTATTCGGTATACATTGATTGGAACATCATTCTGAGAGTGAGTGTCTTGTGATTTTCCCCATGGTTACATATGTGATGACTGATATAAGTGCAATGGAACTTCTTTATAGTGAGGGCACATTGGTTACGTTGCTAGTTGCTAACTTGTTTGGATAGTGTAAGCTTGGTACATGCATGGTTGTTGTTGCTGATTTGATGCTATATCTTGATTCCTGTGTGTCACATTGCTTCTCTTCAATAACATACACAGTTGTTTGTAAATTGATTGACCTTGGAGATGGTGAAGATGTTTTGAGATAATATGGATGGTTGAATGCTGAATGTACTTTGTATTCTCTAGGTTGTGTTTTAGTTCCTTGAGGACAAGCAATTGTTTTAAGTTGAGGGTGTTGATGTGTGAGCATATGCTAACACATTTGAGGCTTTTAAATGAGAATAATTGCAAAGTCTTAAGAAACTTTTGTCGTTTTTGATTGGTTTATCTTTGATTTTGCAGTTGAAGTCAAGAGGCAAGAGAACAAATAATGATGGAAGTAAAAGAGTTGAAATCTGAAGCAAATAGAAGAGAAGTTTGGTTGACGACATTCCTGATAAGTCGTCAACAATCTGATAGGTTATCAACTTCATCCTCAGCGTTAAACAGAGAATGGGATTCAATTGGAAGAAGTGACGATGACATGTGATAAGCCGCCAGCCTTGTGATAAGCCATCAGAGTCACTGTCAGCCTTAGACAGAATATGGGAGCTGAGGTGGAGAAGTGACGAAATTGTCTGATATGTCATCACAGTTTTGATAAGCTGTCAGGATTCACCGTCAGCCTTAAGCAGAAATTGTCAAAATTGAAGATGAGCTGACGACATCCGTGATAAGTCATCAGCCTCCTGATAAGGCGTCACGCATGTCGACACCTAATCCGAGAAGAGCACTGAACTCTGTGATTTTTTTTCCATAATAAGGCTGAAGTATTTAAAGCATAGTTTAGAGTTGGAAGATTCTAAACCTATTTTGGAATGCACGTATTTTGTTATTTTCTCTCTAGTTTCTTGTCTTGAACAAAATAATTAACTTTGAAGAGATTATCATCAATATTTTGGGATTTCTACTTTGATCTAATCTGAGAAACACTCATTGCTATTCATCTTGTTGTAAGTTCATCTTTCAAATTATGAATTCAACTTATTGTATCGATTATTACATTATGAGTGGCTAAATCTCTTTAATCCGAATTATGGGATCTATGGGTTAGGTCTTCGTAAGTTGCTAAGTGTTCGAGATTCTAAAGGTAATCGGACTCCTTGATAATTTTGAGGTTTTAATTATTGTCTATTGGTTGCAAATGATAGATAGCACCTGCTTTGATTTGCTTGAGATAAGAAATCAACTATAGTAGGAAGTGAATTATTGACAGGGACTTGGAAGCTACCAACCTTCCGTTTAATAATTGATGTTGTAACAAGGTTAATTAACCTAAGGTGAAGTCTGGTCAGTGAATATAAATTCCCTAAGTCCGAGAGTATTAGGAAATTAAATGCTTAAGTAGGTCGAGAAACATTTAGGCATAACTTCGATAAAGACGATCTGTTGTTCCTACCTATCGTGAGAATCTTGAATCACTATTAGCATTTGTCTAGTACCAAAACCCATAGTGAACATAATTCTGGTTTTTCATAAACTCTTAATTACAAGCACTGAAACTAAAGTGACCAACAATTATTTGCTAAATTCTCATAACCCCCAATTTACTGAAAACTACTAACTATCAGTTGATTAACTCGCATACAACTCAGATTCATACGATATTCCCTGTGGGATTCGACCCCAACCTAGTTGGGTTATATATTGACAACAATCGCTTACATTCTCATTAGAGAGGTGTAGTTTGAGCGTTATCACACAACCTGTTGAATCTTTCCCATTTAGCATATTGGTGTTTCTTTTTCTTGCTACTATCCTCCATTGTTATTGGATATGGCTCTTTTAGGATAGCCATATTCATGGCAACAAGTTCAAAAGCAAATTCCACATAATGTTTTCAGTTTATATAATTTGTAAATTTCAACAACATTGATGGTTTTTGTAAAGGAGAAAAAAATAATTGTAACTCAATTAATTAAGGCAATATTTTTTTACCAAAATATTTGCTAGTAGTTATATAATTATTGAATTTCATTCGTACAGAGAAACTAAACACACCACTAATCACGCACCCCTTCGTGAAGGTTTATTTTAAAAAAATTGAGATACAATGACTTTCGTAAAATAAATCTCCTTTGGGTGTATAAACTTTCCTATGTCACACATTCTCATGATACATAATGATATAAGAAAATAATCCTCTTTGGGCGAAAAATTTTCTTCAATTAAAACTCAACAAAATTACTCTATGAATAATTAATTTACTCACAACATTACCCTCTCTAGGAAGACAACTTCATAAATTGATTAAATAAGTTCATCAAGATTATAATATTGACATTCATGTAAACAACTAAAGTGTATCACACCAAGTCGTAATTTGAACAACAATTTGAGTATGAAATGCTTTTTCTCTAATTTCTAAATAAAGTAACCTTAGAATACTTCAAAATTAGAGTATAATTATTTCAATTTCATAAGAGATGTGTGATTCCTTCCATTAAATTCATATAGCTCAAAATAATTTTCAACATAATTTAAGATAGTTAGAATTATTTTTTCGTAATATCTTAAAGTACCAAAAGTTACAAATTGGAAGCAAATGCTTACGAAAATAAAAAAATTAATAAAAAATGCTAGAAAATCTTAAATAATTTGAGGAATCTATATTAAATAATTAAATAAGCAGCCAAGTGAAGATAGGCGCATGAGTCCCACTCTCTTCTGCCCAAAAGTTGACTTTGCCTGTGACAACTGGACTGTCATCTTCTCCAATTTAATTGGTCTAAATTGCAGAAAAATGATTCTTTCAAGGCCCATTTTGGTTCCTCAATTTTTCTTCAGTTTGTTTTATATTAATCAATGGAAAAAGAAGTAAAAATATATCTAGACAAATTTGTGACATTTTAATGCTCAAAAAATGATTTCAACTAATCATATTTAAGAATATCTAATTTCAAGTTAAATTGCTATTAAAGAATATGAAAATTGAATTTCCATAGTTTATTCGTTTAAAAAATAACATGCAAGTATATATTTGCATCAACTAATGGATTACCCAGATTTTATTAACAAAAGTTAAAGATTTAAATTTTTAATCCTTTGAATTTCCATCACCGAAAAAGATCAATATTTCAACAGATTTAATTTATCGGCAACCCAATTTTTTTATTACTACTGTTAATCAAAATTTTATGAGCAACAAGATTCCCTAACCAATTTCATTTGAAAATCTTAAAAAACCCATTTGAGAATTCATTTTTTTAGCAATCAATATTTTAGTCCTAAAATCTAGAAATAACCTTGAAGCTATTTCTTGAATATATCTGAAATTTGAGTCATTATTTGAGCAAATTTCCTACAAATGAATTGATATTTTAGGCATCAAGTACAACAACAAAAAATCTATAACAAGATTTTTACAGATTCGACCAATAAATTAACAATTAAGGAAGAATTTGAATGGTTTCCTTCATCTAAACCATAAATCTTTAAAATGCAATTATTCCCTCAATATTTTGAAGTTAGAAAATGAGTTACCTATCAAATCGAAGGTTTGTAGAACATGAAAAAAAATCTAAGGTCCCATTTTAAATTTTTGGGGATTACGAAAATCCTAATCTCTACTAATCATAAAATTCTGATCCTAAATGATGTGTTATAGGATTTGATACAACATATAAAAAGATTAACATGCTCAATCCAAGACTGAACATGGTAATAGGAAATAAAATAAGTAGAGATTAGTAGGATCTAATGATGTACTTATTTGAGCCCTAGCAAAAATTAGAACGAATTTGGTTTTCCTCTCTATTACCCTTATCTTTGAAGCAACATCAATGGAAATCAGTTTCATACTCTTATATGTTGTCTCTAGTGATAATATAAAAGATCAAGAGAGGTGCCTTATATAGGTTTAGAGGAGGGGACCTAGCTGCAATTATTAAAATCCTAATGGCCCACCCATTATGGACTCATTAGTTAAGCCTATATTTACCGTTTCTAACACCCACTAAGCAAATAAAGTGCACGACCCAATTGCCACGACTAAAAAATTCAGGTCATGATAGTACCTACTTTAACCTACCAGTAGATAAGCTAAAATTAGAGGCTGGAATGCAGAGCAACTGGCTAACCGATGAAAGAGAGAGAAATAAGGATAAAATAATAATATAGAGTATATACAAGGAAAGATATATAAGCGTAGAATACAAAAAGAGGGGAAGTGCCAAATGCACAAAATGAATCCCCTAAGACCTATCAAGGTTAATATAAGAGCCAATATACATAATAAGTACTAGACAAATGCAAATATATACGAAGTAGTCTCCGAATATAAAATAAAAGACTAGTAATGAAATATAAGGATGTTTTTCAGCTCTAGACACTGAAAGCTCACCCAATGTTCAGTCGGGAGCTTCATTCAAGTCAATCTCAATGATGATGACTAGTACTAGAATCTGCATTATAGAAAAAGATGCATGTAAGACTCCAAAAAATTCTACGCTTAACTCCGTCCATTAAATCTTGAAAAGAGATCCCAGACTTAGAAATTTCAGCTATGTTTTTATACTTAGAATTATTTTAGCCTTCATAAGTTGGAGATCCTATTCTACGACCCTTATGACCTTAAAATATCGATCCTTGGATTGAATCATGATCAGGTGAGTCAATAGGTCACTCTGGGTGAGTTTCAAATTTTTTGGAACTCATTTGAATCATATTTAGGTAAACAAAATAGTGGGTCGACGTGATCTCGACGCATTGCATCGCCCATCGCTTCGACGGATAATTTTTCCCCATCTTACAATGCAATTCCAGTGAACCCACGTGAACTCGACGTGGTACGTTGGTCATTGTATTAATGCCATCTATGCGACATGCCAGTATGAGCGTAGTTGGGCACGCTTTTTAGTCATTAAAATCCTGCATCCAGAAGGGTAATTGGGTTATTTTTCACCTATATTCATCCCCAAAAACATGAGATTAAATTAGTCCTAGAGAAAAAATACTTACTTTCCCTCAAATTTCTCTCAAGAACAAACCCTAGGGCTTTTGATTTCAAAGTTAAACTTCAAGAACTCACCATCAATCTTCACGAATTCAAGCATCAAGGTATGTTAGGTGTTCTTCCAAGGAATTCCTTCCACCCTTGGAGTTCAAGAACCCCTTTTAAATTACAAATTGGTTTCTTTCATGGAATTTTTGTTGAATGTGATTGTATTCATGATTATGATGTAGTTGGGTTTATAATCCATGATTAATTGCAAGTTTATTGAGAAACAAATAGCATGTGTGTATGTTTTTATATGGTTTTATGTTAAAAGCCCTTGAATTTGTGAGTTTGAGATTTTGATCACGCTGCTTACATATTGTAGTATTGCCATGTGTATAAGTTATGCTCCCCAAGTGTTTGATGAATTATTCATGTAATTTGAGAAATGAAATCATATCATGTTAGCATGTATACAAGTTCATTCCATGCAAGTGTTTTGCTAAAATGCCTCAATAAATGAATGGTGACAATGTGTCTAGCTATCATGACTTCAATATTATGCTATGTTTTACAATTTATGCTATCAAGTCCCGTGGGTATCGAATACCCGACAATCTAGCTGATTACCTAGATTTACAGTAGTTTCATAATAGTCTCAGTGAGGTCACGCCCAGTAGTACTCAGACAAATAATAAAACTCAGTACATTCAGCCAATTAATAGAACTCAAAGTACTCAGCCAGTTATCAGAACTCAGTGAACTCAGTCTAGTTTATATAGACAGAATGATCAGTAATGGTTCATTTAAGCCTAGTATAGTCTAGAAATCAATTCAGTGTCTATTTAGTTAGAAGTAGAAATCAGCACTGAGTAAACCCTGGGATGGGGGTATTCCTGTCAGTAAAGGGTTTGACCCATAGTAGCAATCCCTGCATTAGAAAACTACGTAGCCAACGTAGACTGAGATGTCTTCTAGCCAGTCTAGGGTTGATTCATCTTGTATGACTTTTCCTGCCAGCGAGGATTGATGAAAGAACTTTCTATCAGAGAGGGTTAACTCATAGCCATTGTCAGTATCTCTTAGCAAGGTGCTAACACCTATCCAACTAGGGTCACAGGTTGGACCCCAACTTAGTCATACTCGGGGTGTGTCAGTTAGATGAACACTCTCATAGTTTCAGTTTTAGATTCAGTAGGAAAATACATCAGTTCAATTTCAGAATCAGGACTATCAGATACAGTCACCCAGCTTAGTATAGAACTCAATTCAGTTCTACAGAATTAGGACTGTCAGAAACAGTCAGTCAGTATACCGTAATTTGATATTAGTAAACCCAGATATCAGTCTTTCAGTTATCAGAATTCAGTACCCA
Source organism: Capsicum pubescens (assembly GCA_030864215.1). Taxonomy (NCBI): domain Eukaryota; kingdom Viridiplantae; phylum Streptophyta; class Magnoliopsida; order Solanales; family Solanaceae; genus Capsicum; species Capsicum pubescens. The sequence goes on along the minus strand of CM061544.1, from coordinate 82,639,323 downwards.
GTGTTGATATGATCTCAATTACAACATGCGTAATTATGTGCATATCATTGCATAATCAACATTTATAGTAGTTTCATATATACATGTACTCTCATTCAGTTATATTTATGCCATTCTGTCAGTTATTATTCAAACATATAAATCCATGCATTCAGTCGTACCTTACCTAGCATACCAGTACATTAAAAGTACTGACACATACCTTTCTTTTGTGCTATGGTATCTTATATCATAGGTTCAGATGCACGGGCTCCTACCACACTTAGCAGCCCAAACTATAGGCAACAGACTTAGTGGTGAGTCCTCATAGTTTGAGGACAGAGTCATTATTTTAGTATTTTTAGTATATTTTCAGTAGTCAGAGTTAGTTGGGGGCTTGTCCCATCAACTTTACCTTCAGATAGTTAGAGGCTCTCAAACTAAAGTATTTACAGGTAGATGTTCAGTTTTCAGTATTGATTTTCAGTATTCAGTTTTTTGATTTCTGTTTGGAACCTTATGGTAAATTTTTGCCTAATTTTTGCATTATACAATATTATTATTTAGTGATTACAGCAGGTACCAGTCATGGGTTAGGTTGTGGTCCTTCGGGATTATGAGCACTGTGTGACGTCTGGGGTGAAGAATCGGGGAATTACAAGCTTGTTATCGAAGCCTAAGGTTCAAGAAAGTCCTAAGAAGTCTGAAAGTCGTATCTAGTAGATTCTTGTGCATGGGTGTGTAGCGCGCCACACATATGGACAAGAGGCTATGAGGTATTTTAGGAAAAGTTTCCCTTCTTTTAGTGTTTATATCATGCGAGTGAGCATGAGATCAAGTTACACTCTTTGTCTATTCCCTTTCTTACTTCTATTTATAGAATATGCCTCCCAAAAAGAACAGGAAATCAGCCAACACCTCCACCCGTTCTGGAAGATCCCCTGGACGAGCATGTTTCCTACGCAGAATTCAAAGCCGCTATCTCCACTCTAGATGATTCTATGGAAGCCCATAATAAATGCCCAGTTGCCATTCCGACCAACCCAGTTTCTAATACTACTGCATCTAGAATTCAGAACTTCACCCGAATGAACCCTCTAGCCTTTACCAGGTCTAAGTCAGATGAGAACCCACAGGAATTCCTTGATCAGGTGTAGAAAGTAATGGATATTATAGGGGTGACTACGAGTGAAAGCATGGATTTAGCCACATATTAGTTTTAGGATGTGTCTAACACATGGTTCAAGCAGTGGAAGGAAGACAGGGCCATTGATGCAGGGCTCGTAGAATGGGAGGATTATGCCACTTCTTTTCTGGATAGGTTCTTCCCGCTGAAGTTGAGGGAAGAGAAGGTGTTGGAGTTTATTAATCTGAAGTAGGGAAACATAATAGTGAAAGAGTATTCTCTCAAGTTTACTCAATTAGCCAGATATGCCCCTCGCGTGGTAGCAAATAGAAGATCTAAGATTAGTAAGTTTGTTTTTGGCGTGTCTAATAGTATGGTCAAGGAGTGTAGGACCGCAATACTGATTAATGAGATAGACATATTTAGGCTCATATTCTATGCTCAGCAGATAGAGGAGGCTAAGAATAAAGAGAAAGAGAGGGAGAACAAGAGAGCTAGAAAATATAGCTTCAACTTCACTCATCCTAAGTCAGAGGGTGGGAGTCATTCTCAGTTCCACCCAAAATCCTCAGTTCTAGCTCCGTCCTCAGCCAGTGCTCTAGTGCTGAAATTCTGAGATGGCAATAAAGATAGGGCACCATGCCCTAAACGCCAGGGTAGTGTTAGCAGTGATCGAACAAATCCCCTTTTACAGAAGTTTGAAAGAAACCACCAGAGTGTTTGCAGGTCTGGCTGTGATGTATCTTTCGGATATGGCAAGCCAGGCCACAGGGTCAGAGAGTGTCCTCAGGTGGGTTCACAAAGTTAGCATAATGGTCTTTCATCTTAGTCTAGTCACCCGAATCAACAGGGTGCCGCTTCCAGTTCCACCAGTGGGCAATGCCCAAATAGTATTTATGCACTTCAGTCCCGATAGGATCAGTAAAGTTCTCCTGATATAGTCATTGGTATGTTACAAGTTTATCATTTGCACATTTATGCTTTGCTTGATCCAGGAGATTCTTTGTACTTTGTAACTACTTATATAGTTGTTGACTTCTGAGTCAGTCCCAAAATCCTAGAAAATCCATTCTTAGTCTCTACCCCAGTGGGTAAATCTATCATAGCCCGATGGGTATACAGGAACTGTCCGATTATGGTATCTCAAAAAGTCACTTCAGCAGACCTAGCAGGATTAGAGATGGCAGATTTTGATGTCATTCTCGACATGGATTGGCTTCATTCATGCTATGCTTCAATTTATTGCAAAACCAAAGTTGTCTATTTTTAGTTTCTGAATAAACCTATCCTTGAGTGGAGGGGTAGTACTTCAACACTTAGGGGTCAGCTTGTTTCCTACCTTAGGGAGAGGAAAATAATATCTAAGAGATATGTTTATTATCTTATTCGAGTTAAATACACTAGTTTAGAGACCCCTAATCTTGAGTCAATTCCAGTAGCATGTGTATTCCCAGATGCGTTTCCCAAATATTTTCCTAAAGTCCCTCCCGAGAGGGAAATTCACTTTGGAATACACCTTTTTCCTGATACTTAGCCTATCTATATCCCTCTATACAGAATAGCCCCAATAGAACTTAAAGAGTTAAAAGAACAGTTGAAAGATCTCCTAGATAAGGGATTCATCAGACCCAGCGTATCCCCTTGGGGTGCACCAGTTCTATTCGTGCGTAAGAAATATGATTTTCTTAGAATGTGTATATACTACTGTCATCTAAATAAAGTCATAGTAAAGAACAATTATCCACTTCTTAGAATCAATGACTTGTTTGACCAACTTCAGGGTGCCAACTACTTTTCTAAGATAGACCTCAAATCAAGCTATCACCATCTCAGAGTCAGAGAATGTGACATTCCAAAAACATCTTTCAGAACTCTGTATGGTCACTTCAAATTCTTAGTTATGTTACTTGGACTTACCAATGCTCTAGCAACCTTCATGGACTTGATGAATCGCGTGTTCAAGCAATACCTGGACATGTTCGTTGTAGTCTTCTTTGATGACATTCTTGTCTACTCCCACAGTGAACATGATCATGCAAACGATATCAGAATAGTGATACAAACTCTCATGACCCATCAGTTGTTTGCCAAATATAGTCAGTACGAATTTTGGATAAGTTCAGTAGCTTTCCTTGGTCATATAGTTTCCAGTGATGGCATTAGAGTTGATCCTCAAAAGACCAAAGTAGTGAGAAACTAGCCCAGACCCATTTCTCCATCCGACATTAGGAGTTTCTTATGTTTGGATGGCTATTACCGACAGTTTGTTGAAGTATTTTTATCCATTGCATCCCCCATGTACATATTGATTCATAAGAAATTCAAGTTCCAGTGGTCAGATTCTTGTGAGAAGAGTTTTCAGGAGTTAAAGACTCGACTCACTACAACCCCAGTTTTTACTTTATCACATAGTTTCGACGGTTTTGTGGTATATTTTGACGCTTCCAAAGTTTTTTTAGGGTGTGTTTTGATGTGGAGAGGTAAGGTCATAGCCTATGCCTCTAGACAACTTAATCCCCATGAAAAGAATTATCCAACTCATGATCTCGAGTTAGCAAATATTGTATTTGCATTAAAGATTTGGAGGCATTATTTGTATGGGGTATATGTAGATGTGTTCATAGACCATAAAAGCCTACAGTATGTGTTTTCTCAGAAAGATCTGAATCTACGTCGGAGAAGGTGGTTAGAGTTGTTGAAAGACTATGACATGAGTGTCCTGTATCACCCGGGCAAGGCCAATGTAGTGGTTGATTCTCTCAGTAAGATATCTATGGGTAGTGTTGCTCACATGGGGGATGATAAGAAGATGTTAGTTAAGGAAGTTCATCATCTTGCCCGACTGGGTATCTGCTTAGTCGATTCAGCATAAGGTAGTGTGTGGGTGCAGAATAGTTTGGAGTTATCTCTAGTTTCCGAAGAGAAGGAAGGGCAAGACAGAGATCCCAGTCTAGTCAAGTTGAAAGAGTCAATAAGAGACCATGTTTTCTCCCAAGGAGGAGATGGTGTGTTGTGTTACCAGGGTCGGTTATGTATTCTAGGTATAGATGACTTGAGGCAATAAATTCTCTTAGAAGTTCATAGAGAGTGACACTCTATTCATCCAGGGGCCTACTAAGATGTACATCGATTTGTGGGAGGTCTATTGGTAGAGTGGGATGAAGAGGGACATTGCCGATTTTATGGCTACGTGCTCTACATTTCAATAGGTTAATATTGAACACCATAAATCTAGTGGTTCTATACAGGAGTTCAGCATTCTCATGTGGAAGTGGGAGAAAGTGAACATGGATTTTGTGAAGAGTTTTCCTCGTACTCATCGCCAACATGATTCGATTTGAGTCATTGTAGATAGGATAACTAAATTAGCTCACTTCTTACCAGGTCATACCTCTTATTCATCCAAGGATTATGCCAAACTCTATGTTAGAGAGTTGGTCAGGTTACACGGAGTCCCAGTATCCATTATCTCAGATAGAGGTACCCAATTTACCTCTCATTTCTGGAAAGCATTCCAAAAGGGTCTTGCTACCCAAGTTCGTCTCAGTACAACCTTTCACCCTCAGACAGATGGTCAAGCAGAAAGGAACATTCATACTTTGGAAGATATGTTAAGGGAGTGTGCTATTGACTTTAAGGGTAGTTGGGATGACCATTTTCCCTGAATTGAGTTCACCTATAATAACAATTATCATTCCAACTTTCAGATGGCTCTATTTGAGGTGCTCTATGGGAGGATATGTAGATCTCCCATTGGTTGGTTCGAAGTGGGTGAGACCGCAATGGTAGGGCCTAACTTGGTATTTAAAGCCTTAGTAAAAGTTCAATTGATCAGGGAAAGGCTTAAGATAGCTCAGAGCCGACAGAAATCGTATGTAGATGTGTGAAAAAAGGAACTCAAGTTTGAGATTGGCATCTATGTGTATTTTAAAATCTCTCATATGAAAAGAGTGAAGAGGTTTGGCAAGAAGGGGAAACTCGGTCCCTGATATGTCGGTCCTTACCGAATTCTCAACCATTTTGGAAAGGTAGCTTACGAGCTTGAGTTGCCTTCAGACTTAGCTTCAGTGCACCCAGTGTTTCATATCTCCTTGCTAAAGAAGTGCATAGGTAACCCAACTGTTGTATTCCCGATAGAGGGAATTGATGTCCAGAACAACCTCTCTTATAAGGAAATCCCAGTCGAAATTCTCGATTCTCAAGTTCCCAGACTAAGGAACAAAAAGATTCCTCTAGTCAAAGTTCTTTGGTGGAATCAGTCCGTTAAGGGAGATAATTGGGAAGCAGAAGTAGATATGCAGACCAAGTATCCTTACCAATTCTCCGCAAACTCAGACTCAGCTCAAGGTAACAGTTTTCCTTAAATTCATTCAGTTCCATGCTCAGATTACCTTTCCAATTCTATATCGGTTCAGTTGCATAGCATTCTCATATTATGCATACCTTCATTAAATAGCTCAGTCATGTATCGTGTCTTCGGAACTCAATCATTCTTCAGTTATGCATGTCAGTATGATAACTCAGTATATCAGTATATTCAGTTATGTAATCATGTTTCAGTTGTGCATGTTCAGTATATATAAATTCAGTTTATTAGTATTCTAAGCTTAGTCAATCTCATTCGAGGACGAATGTTCCCTAGGGGGAGATATTGTAAGATCCCACAAAATTCTAAGCTTAACTCAGTCAGTTAAAGCTTGAAAAGAGATCCCAGACTTAGAAATTCTAGCTAAGTGTTTATACTTAAAATTATTTTAGCCTTCAGAAGTTGGCGATCCTATTCTACGACCCTTATGACCTTATAATATCGATCCTTGGATTGAATCATGATCAGGTGAGTCAATAGGTCACTCCGGGTGAGTTTTTGATTTTTCGGACCTCGTTTGAATCATATTCAGGTGACCAAACAGTGGGTCTACCCGATCTCGATGCGTCGCGTCACACATCGCATCGACAGATAATTTTTCCCTAACTTACAATATAATTCCAGTGAACCAGCATGAACTCGACGTAGTGCATAGATCATCGTGTTGATTCCATCGATGCAGCGCATTGGTATACGTGTCGCTGTGCACATTTTTCAGTCATTAAAAGTCTGCATCAAGAGGGTTAATTTTGTTATTTTCCACCCGTGTTAAGCCCTAAAAACACAAGATTGAATCAGTCCTAGGGAAAAACACTCACTTTCTATCAAAAACAAACCCTAGGCCTTTTGATTTTCAAATTTAAACTTCTAGAACTCACCATCAATCTTTACGAATTCAAGCATCAAGGGATGTTAGGTGTTCATCCATGGGTTTCCTTCCACCGTTGGAGTTCAAAACCCCTTTTAAATTTCAAGTTGGTTTCTTTCATAGAATTTATGTTGAATATGATTGTATTCATGATTATGATGTAGTTGGGTTTATAATCCATGATTAATTGGAAGTTTCTTGAGAAACAAATAGCATGTGTGTGTGTTGTTGTATGGTTTCATGTTAAAAGCCCTTGAATTTCTGAGTTTGGGATTTTGATCATGATGCTTACATGTTGTAGAATTGACATGTGTATAAGTTATACTCCCTAAGTGTTTGATGAATTGTTCATATGATTTGAGTAATGAAATCATAGCATGTATACAAGTTCATGCCATGCAAGTGTTTGCTAAAATACCTCAGTGAATGAATAGTTACAATGCGTCTGGCTATCATGTCTTTAAGATTGTGCTATGTTTTACAATTTATGCTACCGAGTCCTGGGGGTATCTAATACCCTACAATCTAGATGATTACCTAGATTTACAGTAGTTTAAAAATAGTCTCAGTGAGGTGACGCCCAGTAGAACTCAGACAAATAATAGAACTCAATAAATTTATCCAGTTAATAGAACTCAGAGTACTCAGTAAGTTATCAGAACTCAGTCTAGTTTATATAGACAGCACGATCAGTAATGGTTCAATCAAGCCTAGTACAGTCTAGAAATCAATTCAGTGTCTATTCAGTTGGGAGTAGGAATCAGTACCGAGTGAACCCAAGGATGGGGGTATTTTTGTTAGTAAAGGATTTGACCCTTAGTAGCAATCCCTGCATTAGAAAACTACGTAGCCAGAGTAGGATGAGATGTCTTCCTGCTAGTCTAGGGTTGATACATCTTGTACGACTTTTTCTGCCAGTAAGGGTTGATGAAAGAGCTTTCTGTCAGAGAGGGTTAACTCATAGCCATTGTTAGTATCCCTTGGCAAGGTGCTAACACGCTTCCAACTAGGGTCACAGGTTGGACACCAACTTAGTCATACTCGGGGTATGTCAGTTATATGAACACTCGCACAGTTTCAGTTTCAGATTCAGTAATAATAAACATCAGTTTAGTTTCAAAATCAGGACTGCCAGATACAGTCACCCAGCTCAGTACAGAACTCAGTTCAGTTCTACAAAATTTGGACTATCAAAAACAGTCACTCATTATATAGTAATTCGGTATCAGTAAACCCAGATATCAGTCATTTAGTTATCAGAATTCAGTACCCAGTGTTAATATGATCTCAGTTACATCATGCGTAATTATGTGCATATCATCATTTACAGTAGTTTTAGATATACATGTACTCTCATTCAGTTATAGTCATGCCATTCAGTCAGTTATTGTTTATGCATATGAACCCATGCATTCAGCCTTACCTCATATGGCATACCATTACATTCAAAGTACTAACTCATACTTTTCTTTTGCGCTATGATGTCTTATATCTTAGGTTCAGACGCACGGGCTCTTGACCGCACTTAGAAGCCCAAACTATCAACAATAGACTTAGTGGTGAGTCTTCATAGTTCGAGGACAGATTCATTATTTAATTATTTTTAGTATATCTTTAGTAGTCGAAATTAGTTGGGGACTTGTCCCATAAACTCCACCTTCAAACAGTTATAGGCTTTCGGACTAGAGTATTTATAGGCAAATATTCAGTTTTCAATATTGATTTTCAATATTCAGTATTTTGATTTCAGTTTGGAACCTTATGACAAATTTCCACCTAATTCCAGCATTATACTGTATTATTATTCAGTGATTGCAGCAGGTACCAGTCATGGGTTAGGTTGTGGTCCTTTGGGATTATGAGCACCGTGTGACGTCTGGGGTGCAGACTTGGGTTGTTACAATGCAGAAGTGTTGTATTAGTACAAAAATATCGGGTACACAATAGGAATCATAGGCCAACTATGCTCAATTTACATAAAAGCATAAAAAAGATGTAAATCAATACTAAGAGACAATAAAAATGAAGTCTGGATGGAAATTACGAGCTATGATAAATAATTCAAGAATGGAATATAAATAACTCAAGTGAATAAATAAATGCCTAACTATTACCTAACTAACCCTCTTAAGCCTAAAATGTACGCATAATAAAGCAAAACCCAACTAAGACTTCATAAGACCGGTGAATGCAAACTAGACGTACTAACAATATGAATCAATACGAAGTAATAAATGTGAACATTTGCCAATGTGTGCAATAAACGAACCGTATACTCTTCCTCGACCCATAACCATAAAACCATACCATCCCTAACTAAATTTTCCATCAGAGATCAATAATAATAATTGTTGGACTTGAATCGAGACTAATAGTTAATAGCCAGTACAACTAGATTTCGTACACAAATGGAAACTAATATGTAATAAATTATAAAATTGGTGTCGAACTCGAACTTAAACTAAATAAGCAATAAGTAGTATTAATCCATAGTTCTGATTCTTCCCAAGTATATCTAGTCCTTTTTCCCCCTTTGAAAGGCAAAATTTATCAAAAGAGTTCAAGGTTCCATTTATTAAGTTGAAAACTATAATTTAAGGCCAAAATGCTAAAATACAAAGCATAGTGAAGATAACGAGCATATTTTAGTTATTCAAAGTATATCCGAGTTATGCTTAGTCAAGACCTTTAAGGAGAAGTAACTACTAACTTATGGGAAATGAGACCAAAAATAATCCTAAGCCCCCCTAATTCAACTAAAATAATCAGGAATTTCTTAAACAATTATCTGAACCATAATAACCAACCAATAATTAGCACAATACTATACTAATACCATAAAAAAATAAAGTCTAAAGAATTAAAGCTTCTAGTTATGATGCCTTAGAAAATAAGTAGAAACTTATATCCATTAACTGTAAGGAAATCAGAAGAGATTTCATGATAAGAATTATGAAATGAAAAAGTCCATTATCCAACAAGCTCCTTGTCACGACCCGAGCTGAGGTCGTGGCTGCGATAAGTATCTCGAACCACGAAGTCCCGAGAGACTCCATAACAAAATATCATAAGCATATTCCATACATAAATAAAATTATGGATTATTTAATGAAATTCAAATTGATCCTATGATCAAGATTTGTCAATAAGGTTATGACAATACAATACTAAAATTCCATCTACGAAGCCACTACTGAGAACTAACTATCTAGCCGGGATAAGGCCCCCGGCTGGACCATAAATTAAATTAAATAAACATATGAATAACATGCCTTCCGAAAGATGGATGACGCACCAACTCTATCATATCCATCATTTCTACTGATGTGAAGGACCATGGGATTGTGCCTCAGAACCTCTAAGAGAGGCATGGAGTCAATACTTGGAAAGTATTGGTATGCAAAACAATCCAATAATATCATATATTTCATGTAAAATAGTTGAGAGCATTGTAAATACAATTTAGCATAATATATATAAAAACACATGGGCATAATTCAAGAGCTTCATAACATTTTTATAAATCATGATCTCAACTCTCTCTGTTTTATCTTAGTTTTGAGCTAGATGGTACACCCTATAATTTTGAAAGGTATCCCAGGGTTATATGGGATCCGCACTTGACTCGGAGGCTAAGCCCCCATCCCAAGTTTGCCACAAGAATAGGGGTAAGTAATCAAAATAAAGTATGCCTCCTTGCTGACATACCATGTCATGAAAAGGAATATGCCTCCTTGCTGACATACCATTTAATAAAAACCCACATTGGCAAAACATAATTTTGGCCAATGAGTTATCTGAACTTATGCATTCTTCGGGTAACCATCTAACAGTCTTAAAGCCTATTTTTAATCTTTTAAAAATGCATCTTACTTAAGACATGGTCTGAAGTATGAAAAAGTCTATGGTCTGTTTTGCTCTAAATCTGTCATGGTATTTATCTGATTTGGTATTGTTATACCAAGAATTGTAAGACATATAAGCCATATCATATCATGTTATTGTGTTTTCATTTAAAACATGTTATTTCACCACTAAAAAGGTATTTATATATCATATGAGAGTTCTTATTTTAAAAGCATATGAGAACTTATAGCATATATACACATGAATATGGCTCAAGTTTATACAAAAACCCTTAGTAAATTCATAATTTCATGAAAACATGGTCTCATGATGCATTCTCTCTAAAAAGTTTTCAAACTCATTACACATACATAAATGCATACTTTTAAAACATGATAAAACATTAAACTTATGCCCATAGAAGTTAGGATATCCCTACATACCTTTTGACGAAAGAAAATAGAATAATAACATTGAGTTTGGAATCTACATGCTTAAGATTTGAGAAATCCTTTCTTGTTGATCTCTAGAGGAAGATAATGAGGGTTTGGGGGCTTTCAATTGTTTTTGGAATGAACTTAGGGTTATATGACTGATTGGGGGAGTTATGGGGGCTAAAGGACCTTTTTGCTCATGAAAATTTGAACAGAAACATGTGTTTTAGCCTCTCTTAACAAGGTCTATGCCACGGGGATTATCGTAGAGATCAAGGTCCGTGCCACAGTGCAAAAGGAGGAGCACAAGGTCCATGCCATGCTACAAAACGCAGAGCACAAGGTCCGTGCCATGCTGAAATTGTGGACCCTCACTAGTTCCTCATGAAAATGCCCATAACTTTTTGCTTAGGTATGAGATTAAGGTGAATTTGGCGTCATTGGAAAAAGGACACATTTATCTATTATTTCGTATGTCTGGAGCTGAAAAATTCCACATATTTTAGAAGATATATACATTTAAAGTTGACCTTTGTAGGATCAAATACAAAAATTTGGTCGAATCAAAAGCTCTTAACTCAACTTTTCATCTCTTAACTCAACTTTTCTCTAAGTGTTTTCCTATAAACATTTTTCACCTCAAAAGCACTCTTCACTCTACAATAATGATCATGACACATATACTCACATACAAATCATGGAGTTTATACGCTTAGGAATGATGGTTCGAATTTTAGCTCAAAAATACAGGGTGTTACATAATTTCTCTTTTGAAATCATTCATCCTCGTCACAACTCGAACTGAGGCCCAGGGCGCGATAAGCATCCCGAAACATGAAAGTCGAGAGTCCTTCTCTAACTAGCAATCATATACACAATTCATATACTGTAAGAAAATATATAAAACAAATGAAAACATGGTCACTTTAATATTTAAACTGAGTAATGCGACATAAGTTCAATAAAACTCAAACCATATACTACACGTCTGCGAAATCTCTATTAAAACTGGAAATGACAATCTGTCTTCCCCATCTGGACCGTAAACTAAAAACAATGACAAGTTTCATAACCAAGACATCCAAACTAAGGGAGGCTCACCTACCACAAACTTCCAATAGACCAATCTAATGCTTAGCGGAACCTCGGGACTGTGTCTAAGATCCTGTAATATAGGGGGCCAATACAAATGTACTAGTATGTAGAACAATACAAAAACAAAATACGTTTATATAAAACATAGGTAAGAGAACTTCATAAAAACAAGTCACCTTAAAACATTTGAAAACACATGGGCAAAATTTGATAAATTTCAAAACACTCCCTTGAAATCATGACTCTACTCTTTATTTCTTTTCTGAGCTAGATGGAACACACTACAAATTGTAATTCCACGGGCTATATAAAATCCTCCCTTGACTCAAAGGCCAAGCCCTAATCCAAGTTTGTTGCAAGGATTGGAGTATCCATAAGGGGGACACGAAGGACCACACAGCAGGGTGCCAAAATCCCCAATCTAATAAACATGTCATGGTAGTGCACAAGATCATAAAGAAGGGATCCTAACTATAGTCCTAATTTGGGACGTCATGAATCAATGTACATAAGATCACAAAGCAGGGTACCATAATTCCGTGTCAAAAAATCACGGTTTCTAGCTTAGAGTCTTTCAACTCGTACTTTCTTCAGGCAACCATCAAACTCTCTTTAAACCCATTTTTAATTCTCTTATAAGAAAACATGCATTATAATTACAAACCTCTATTTTCTTATTCTATTAAGGGCAATTCACATTGGGCTATCGTCATACCCTGACTTGCAAGTCATTTGTATCGTATCATTCCACAACCATTCTCATTCAAACCATTATAATGTTATACTTTAGATTTTTAAATCGACTCAATCACTTAACCGACAAAAACCTTCAAACAATGCAAGGGTGTCCTTATTTCAAAACAGGTGTTAACTTATGCAAAGATTCTCCCTTTTTAATATTTCAACACACGATGTTCAATTTGTTTTATAACAATTCATGCAACTCTTTCAATTATCACATTGAGCATTTATAAATAAGAAAACACCCTCTCTTTAATTCATAATCATTATCAAGTCCAAAACAGTAGTAAAACATTTGTTTCATTCTTCAAAACATGCAATTAAATAATCTATGGTATCATAAAAAGAGAGGGGTTTTGTCATTCATGCTCTTGATTTAATCTTTGCAAAACTAAAAATGCATATGTATACGTGATTATAGTTCAATTCTATTAAAACGGGTTTAATAAAAACGTTTACTTTCATCAAACAAGGTCATAATACACACTATTCAAAACCATGTCGAAAATCCTCTTTGTAAAAAAGATTGTATATCTTTAAACTTGATAAAAACTATAAAACTTATGCCCAATTATTTTAGGATAGCCCCACATACGTTAACGATGAAGAAATTGTGAAAAAACTAAACCTTTAAGCTAGAAGGCCCAAACCCTAAGTTATTTCTCTCCTCTTGTGTTTAATATGATGAATTAATAATTTGATAGGGTTAAAACGTATTTTAGGGACTTAAATCCCTTGTAATTATGTTTAGGGATGATTTTAGGATGCAAAAATACTTTGTTGCTCTTGAATTAACTCAAAATGGAGTTTCTACACCACTTGGCCATAGGGTTTGCGGCGCTATCTCCATAGCAAATATTGAAGTTTGAGGTGCCAAGTCTATGGAAAATATTAGGCTTTGCAGTGGCAACCTTATGGCGAACCTTTCCCAGTGAACATTTCCGATGGTATGGCGATGCCTAGCTATTGCCTAAGCTCTAGTTTGCGATGCCAACTTAGTTTTGAGGTCCTTAAACACTCCCAACACCTCCCACAACATCAATACATGATCTACCATCACTAAAGATATCCTAATAATAAATTTAGAAGCATCTAAAAGAGTGTTACGAATATGGGGTGTTACATTATCTCCCCCTTGGGATCATTCGTCCCCGAATGATAGGTAGGGACTTGTTGAAGCTCTAAAAGTATGGAATAAGGAATGTAACCTCTCATTGAACATTTTTCCTGAACAAAATATGCAGAGGCATCAAAGAGCTTCATGATAACCCATAGTGAAAGTATAAGCATGAAGCACGAGATAATAAGAATTGACATGTAGATGACCTTGCACATGAGTTTTGTGGATCAACATCATCACAACATATGGTATGAGTTTATTTGTTTATCATAGGACTGATTTACATCAGTACTAATCATGGAATAAGGTTTCACGGAATATAGAAATAGAAGCATTCTCCACTGTATAATTTTAAATGAATAGACCTTGCACTTAGAAACACTACTCATATAAAACCCATATTTGTTGATCTACTCAAGGTGGGACATGAGGTGAAGATACGAAACAATAACGAAGTGCTTCATCTATCAAATGTCTGGATCACAGGTAGAGAGTCATTCTGCCATAAACACAACACAACATGGATTCTTAGGTCTGGGCATAGTGTGATAACATGAGTGCACATATCAAGAGTTGTATAACATAAGGCCGAAATTTATGAAGTCAATGATTGAGACAATGATTTCAACTTAGAGCTATTTCTCCTCATTTAAGAATTTCACATGGCCATGAATTTCCATAAACTTTATCTCTTTGGGCTAGACCCAACATAGAATGAATCGGTAACATATGAAAACATAGTTCCTTAGAACCAAGCATGATTTGGGACACAAATTTATGGGTCATGAACATCATAACATAGAGCTTGAATACATGAAAGACTGGATTTTTAGGGACATTATTGCTTCTAATTTGGAGGTCAGTTCATGAACATAAGTCCATAGAAAACTTAAATCATAGGCACATGCATGACTTGAATTCATAAGACCTTTGCAGAATGACCTCTTAAATTGAAGTAGGAGGAGTTTTCTTGAATAGGAATATATTTATCATGACTTTTCCCTAAAACTTGCCACCATGAGAAAATTTTAAAACTACCTTAGTTCAGCATATCCGCCTTAAATCAAAGTCACAATCCTAGACTTGCAAACATAACCTCACATCAAATATATAACCACAACTCTCAACACAAAAGGTATATCACAACACACATAAATGTTAAACTCTCACTGATAAACTATACTCTAAAGGCCTTGCTTTCCAAAAATGGTACTCTTAACTTTCGCTACCCTTTATAGCCATCACCCTACAACTCCCTCTCTCATGAGTGTACACATCCACACTCCTTATCATATAATGATCCATTCTCCACTACTTAACACACTAACATTTGATCTCTAGTTACATAACTTACAACTTAATAAAATTTGTAAGACCATACCAAAGGCGCATATTGCCTACCTATATTTCTTTAATTCAACTCTACAATACATAATACAACAACTCATTTGTCTTCCCCATAGTACAAAATTCAAAAAGAGATGAACTAGGTATGCAAGATACTTATACATGTAAAACCTTATCTAACGACATGCTACCTAGGGGTTCGGTTTATTCTTATATGCCTAACGCTCTTATCCTCTTAATGACTCAACCATAATTCATCATTTTTAACATTAGTCCTCATGACTATATATATATATCACAATTTCCCACTCCTTATTCCGCAAGTTGCCAACCTATGCTATTTCACACCTTACACCAAGCCTACTAATTCATTCCCCAAAAACATGTAGCATTAGACTTAAGCTACTATTTTCACCTCCACAATCCACATCTCAAGTTCAAACCTATTGTCTAACAACACCAATCATATGAAGCATTCCACACACTCTACTAATCAATCGAGTGGAAATATCAACCTAAGTCTCTTATCTCACATAACTATGGCCCATAAGTCATCCTCTCCACGACATTAATACTACACCTCAAAATCTACTACATACCTTCTCACATGTAGTACTAATTTACAAAGACTAGAGAAAAAACATAATAGGGATAGTCGATCTTAATTTTATATTACAATCCATTACAACCTTATCTACATATTCTACTTTCTGCATCATACTTACTTACTCAAGCATACATTTAGACTGCCTTTAAATTCTACTTACGCCAATGAGTCTCTACCCATAACTTATTGACTAATATAGCCCTTTCCATTCTCAACCTTTAAATAATTTGTACGACCACCACAACTATCCATTATGAGATCCTTCTCTACTTTGAATTAATAACAATCATGGTCGATCACTTCCTTTACAAACTACCATACAATATATAAATCTTTCTACCACATTAGTCTATCACTATAAAATAAAAACCCATCCCTCAATAAATGGTTATAAAACTAAACTAGCTTCTTTACACAAAAGTCACCCTCATTTTGACTTCTAAGCTTGTGACTTCATATCACTAACTTTTGTACCATCTTACTACTTATAGGTTACGACACTTTATCACATACTACTACTCGGGTGGAAATAATTTTCCAAAACTCTGCCACACATCATTACCCTTAATCATGACATCTGCAACAAGAGTTTTTATAAAAGAAAACTGATTACACTCCATACCACAAGATGAAATGTATGACTCATGTATATAGGGGTATAAGATTAAATAAATACACTTTAAAGCATTTATGGAATCCTCTCGAGTCCTTGTGCCATTTCATAATCGCTTATGACTCAACTAGAAAGGACTACATTATTTATACTCTAGGCTTCTACACTTGAATCGACTCAACAATGAGACATATTCAATAAAATCACACTAAAGAAGGAATTTGGATAACTTCCAAATGGACAACACAATGGTACGATCTAGAACATGAAGAAAAGTAAAACATTCCTAAACTCCTAATAGCTTCCATCTTATAAGTTGGCGCACTACATACCCATTAAAAAAACTCTACCCAACGTGACTTTGTAGACACCTTGGGACCATGAAGTGTTCTCTGACACCAAGTTTGCCACGCCCCCAACTAAGGCCCAGGTCACGACGAGCATCCCGAACCATGAAAGCCGAGATCTCTTCTCTAACTGGCAATCATATACCTAATTCATATACTTAATATTTCAACTGAGTAATGCGACATAAGTTAAGTAAAACTCAAACCATATACTACACGTCTGCAAAATCTCAACTACAACTGAAAAATGACAATCTATCTGAAACTGGGACAAAGACCCCAGCCGAACTGTAAACTAAAAACAATGATAATTTTCATAACTAGGATTTCCAAACATAGGGAGGCTTACTAAATGCAAACTTCCAACAGACCAATCTATTGCTTAGCGGGAATCTGAGATTGTGGCTCCGATCTTGAAATATAGGGGGTCAATACAAATGTATTGATACGTAGAACAATCTAAAAATAAAATACATTTATATACAACATAGGTGAGAGCGCTTCATAAAAATATATCATCTTAAAACATTTGAAAACACATGGGCATAATTTGATAAATTACAAAACACTTTCTTGAAATCATGAATCTACTCTTTATTTCTTTTCTGAGTTAGATGGTACACCCTACAATTTGTAATTCCACGGGATATATGGAATCTGCCCTTGACTCGGTGTCCAAGCCCCCAATTCAAGTATGCCGCAAGGATTAAAGTATCCATTAGGGGGACACACAAGATCACACAGCAGGGTGCCAAAATCCCCAATAAAATCAACATGTAATGGTAGTACACAAGATCACAAAGCAAAGCTCCTAACAATAATCCCAATTTGGGATGACATGAATTAAGGTAAACAAGATCACAAAGTAGGTTACCATAATCCCATGTCGGCAAATCATGGTTTGTAGCATAGAGTCTTTCAACTCGTACTTTTTTCGAGTAACCATCTAACTCTCTTTTAGACCATTTGTAATTATCTTATAAGTAAACATGCATCACTCATAAAAACCACTCTTTTTTTATTCTGTTAAGGGAAATTCATAATGGGGTATCATCATACCCTGAGTTGCAAGTCATTTGTATCTTATCATTCCATAACTTTTCTCATTCAAACCATTTGTAATGTTCTTCTTTGGATTTTTTAATTGACCCAATAACTTGACCACTAAAAACCTTTAAACAATGCAATTGAGTCCTTATTTCAAAATATGTGCAAACTTGTAACGCCCCGAGCCTGTACCTCAGACGCTATACAGTGCTCATAGTTCCGAAGGACCACAAGCTAGTCCATGACTGGTACCTGCTGCAATAACTAAATAATTATACTATAATTATTCAAAAATTAGGTGGAAACTTGCCATAAGGTTCAAATCTAAAATAAATACTAAAACTAAACTTCTGTCTGAAAATACTCTAGTCTGAAAAGCCTCTATTGTCTGAACAAGGAGTTGATAGGACAAGTCGCCAACTAATTCCGACTACTAAAACAAGCTGAGTACTAAAATACTGTAATAATAAATCTGTCCTCGAACAATGAGGACATACCACTAGTCTACTACTGAAGGATCAGGCTGCTAAGTATGATAAAGAGCCAGTGCGTCTGAACCTATGATATAAGACATCATAGCACAAAGAAAGGTATGAGTCTATACTTTGAATGTACTGGTATGCTAAGTAAGGTAGGCTGATATGTATGGGTTCATATGCATGAACAATAACTGACTGAGTAACATGAACATAATTGAATGCGAGTACATGCATCAATATGTAAACTATAACTGAGGTCATATTAATACTGAATACTGAGTTTTGAATACTGATTTATTACAATCTGAGTTTTACTGATATTGTATTATTGATAATTGCTGATTGTATCTGACAGTCCTAATTCTGTAAAATTGATCTGAGTTAAATATTGAGTTGGATGACTGTATTTAATAGTCATAAATCTGTAGAACTAAACTGAGTTCTATACTGAGACTGAAACAAAAAATGTGGGAGGTAATCATCTAACCAAAATACCCCAAATAAGATAACTGAATTGGGGTCCAATCTGTAACCCCAATTGGAAGGGTGTCAGTACTGTGCCACGGGTAAAGACAATTGGTTGTGGGGAGAGTCCATGTCTAGCAAGTCACTCTTGAAATTAGTCCTGACTAGCGGGTGATCCCTGATTTACCAGTACTATCTAATGGGTGACATCTCATAACCTACGCTGGCTACATAGTTCTGGAACTTAGGGATTACTTCTAGGGATCTGATTCCTAACTAACAATTGAGCCTCAATCCCTAGGCTCGTTCGATGCTGAATCCTACTCCCAACTAAAAGACACTTAATTGATTTCTAGTTCATACTAGGATTGACTGAAATATCATCGATTATACTATCTAATTGAAGTAAACTGAGTTCACTAAGTTCTGTTGAATGAAGGAATACTACTGAATTCTATTAATTGACTGAATTTACTGAGGTCTGAACTGAATACTGAATTTACTGAGGTCTGAACTGAATACTGAATTGGACTAGATTGATACTGAGTCTACTAAATTTTTCCTCAATTCTGTATCTGACTGAGAGTACTACTGATCATGACATAACTGAGAGTATTCTGTAACTGACACTAGCTCTAGGTAATCAGCTAAATTTTTGGGTATTAAATACCCCCAAGACTCGATAGCATAAAAATTAAAGTATCACATGACCTTATATAGCATAGAAATGTACACTTGTTCATAATGCATCTATAGAGACATTTTATCAAACACTTTAATGGCGTGAACTAGTATACATGATAACAGGATATAATCTCACTATTTAATTCACATGAACAACTCATCAAACACTTGGAAGGCATTGTATATGCACATAGTACTAATCAACACATGAGAATCACAATTTTAAGTATTTAACATAAATTTACATGATACTACCTACATAATAATTGTTTTTACATAAATCTTGCACTTAATCATGGTCTAGAAACCCAATAAACATTATAATCATGAATACACTTGAATCCAAATCATGGAAGTCATGAATTCAATTTACTTACACTTTCAAAGAGTTTCTTGGACTTCAAGGATGGAAGGGACCCTTGGATGAACCCTTAACATATCTTAATAGTTATATTCTAAAAGATTGATGGTAAGTTCTTGAGCGTTGAATTGAATTTGAAATCTCCTAGGGTTTGCTCTTAAGAGAAACTTGTGAAAAATGAATAGTTTTTGCTCTTAGAAGGGTTTAATTTCGTATTTTAGGGTTGATAGATGTGGAAAAATACCCAATTACCCCTGAGGATGTGGATTTTAAATGACTGAAAACTGACCTAGCAATGCACAGACCGATGCGCCTCATTTTTGGAATCGATGCGATAGCCAACGCGCTGCATCGAGTCCTCGTCAGTTCACTGTAATTTGCACTAGGAGATGGAGAAAAATCTTCATATATACGATGGGCGATGCGATGCGTCGATATTGTATCGATCCACTGGTTTGGGCTTTCAAATATGATCCAAATGAAGTTTAAAAAATTTGAAACTTGTTTGGGAACACCCACTGACATTCCTGGTCATGATTCAACCTAAAAATCATTACTCTAAGGTCATAAGGGTCGTGAAATAGTGTCGGCAACCTAAGAATGCTAAAATAACACTAAGTTTGAATACTTAGCTAAAATTTTCTAAGTCTGGGACCCCTTAACAATCTTTAAAGGACTGAGTTAAGCTTAGGATTTTATGAGGTCTTACAAT
Organism: Capsicum pubescens; assembly: GCA_030864215.1. Lineage (NCBI taxonomy): Eukaryota > Viridiplantae > Streptophyta > Magnoliopsida > Solanales > Solanaceae > Capsicum > Capsicum pubescens. Next base: position 82,619,086 of record CM061544.1, on the reverse strand, counting down.
ATCTCCACCTTGGGAACATTCATCCTCGAATGAAACTGACTAAGCTGAGAAATACTGATAGACTGAGCTTACACACTGAACATGCATATTTGATGCATGGAACACCTGACTGAAACTGCTGATAAGCTGAGTTTCCAAACTGAACATGCATATCTGATACTGATTCGTAAATGCATGACTGAATATGCAGCGGTAATGGATACCAAGTTTATAACTGTAACTGAATATGGACTAAGCTAATCTATAGAAGACTATTACCTTTAGCTAAGAATACTGATGAACCTGAGATCAGTTACTAAACATACATGAATAGGAGCATGAGAACTTAACTGGGACTGAAATGTGATACATGAACTAAATATCATGGACAAAACTAAGCCCCTGAATACATGGCTTACTCCTGAGATTGAAACTTGAGGGTCCACCTATGAGTACCCACTACTCCAAATTGGATTCGTTATGTGATGAGAAGATGGAAGGTTTAGGTCATAAAAGCTTGGGGGGATTATAGTGTATCTCTCCCTTGGGACATTACGTGTCTTGAAGAATGCTGACTTGGCTGAGATACTTAGGAAAAACTGGGACAATGTACAAGGCACCTACAAACTGAATCATGACTGCATATGGGGGATCTAAAACTGAGGCATGACACCCAAACTGAGCTGAACTCAAAACCACATGGTTTCTTAATCTTGGAATAGTTACATTCACAAAACTTTGGATAGTACTACTAGATGGAAGGATTGGAAACCCAACCATACGAACATTGTCTGCCTAACTACTAAACTGAATTGCTGGTTTTGCGAACTAACTTATGCTGAAAACTTATATTTGACTAGAGCCTTTATTTGACACTCTTTCTATAGAGTTCTAGTGGCTTTAGAGATCAAGGAGTCTTGGCATTGCTGAATAAAATAGCCGAATAAGAAAATCACATCCTGGCTAAAATTCTGTAATATGGGTCAGGGCCTACGAGACATTATATAAGATAAAGTGACTAAGCCTTATGAACTGCAACTATAAATTTTCTAGCTTAGACATATCCCTTGAATACTCTCTCAACTATACTCTCCACCTTAGTACAACACATCACCTGACACTACTGAAAATATTCACATGGGTGCTGAGCACGAGTGCATAAACATACTAACATATCTGATTAACTGAATGTCAGATAGCTGAATACTGGGCATGTAAGACTGAATTGTACTTAGTAGAATAACTAGACTAAAACTGTAGAGTATTATCCATATGAGGTAAGGATTGACTGTGTAACAGGAGATAACTGAGCTTGAAATCATGAAAACTATATTATTTGAGAATGCAAGACCAAGAGTATAACATGATTCTGAAATATTCTATAAACTGAGGTACTGAAATACTGATAATTGAATAACTGATAGCTATACGCTATGGTCAAGTAAACTTGAAACTGAACTGAGTTTCTGATCTGCTTACTTGACTAAGACGGTAACTAAGATAGTAACTGAGACTGTACTGGAACTGAATACTGGGTTCTGATAACTACGTGATGGAGAATGACATAAATCGAGGATCTTAATAGACACTCATAATCAATATTTTCTTAACTTATCATCTCATGAAAAATTCTGATTTCTCTCCCTTAAATTGCTAAATACAACTTCTTGCTAGCAATTTACTTAGCACACTACCCTAACATTCAAGCTTATTCTTATAACTACAGGCTCGTGTAAAACAAGCATGCAAAAATCTTTCCTTAACATGAAACTCTTACTCTCTCCCATCTAAGCAATCGCTCATCACTATATCATTTTACAAGGAGAGTTCACTAAAGGTTTAAAATATGAGAACCTGAAGCGTGAATGAATACTATGCCAAACTCGACGCTTAACTGAGGCCTAAGGAATAGAATAGCAACACCATGGATTTATCAAGAGACCTAAACTGAGGATATACATCACATAATCTGAACTTAGCCGACCGTTAGAAGTGCAATATGAGTCTTGGGAACTGGGCATACTATAAAGCATGACATGAATACATGAGTCATGAGCTGTATGACCTGAGTCTAGAGTTTCTGTATTCATGAAACATGATTGGTAATACTGAGTGAACTGAAACTCTTATACTAGGAACTATAAGTGTACATGATTTTTGCTAACGTGCACAAATATGAGCTATTATCATAGAGCGGACATGTAATACATGAATAAATAAGATACCATGATAACTGATTGTTTTTGAGAGTCTGAAGTACGATTCTGAGATGATCAGTGGGTTCATCCTTATTACGGGAATAGACAAGAGTGTCATCTATGTACACTATGATGAACATGTCCAAGTACTACTTAAACACGTGGTTCATCAAGCCCATGAAAGCTGCTGGGGCATTGGTAAGACCAAATGAGATGACTAATAATTCGAAGTGACCATACCTAGTTCTGAAAGCTATTTTCAGAATGTCACATTCTCTGACTCTGAGCTGATGAATAACTTGATCTGAGGTCTATCTTAGAAAAGTAACTAGCACCCTGAAGTTGGTCAAACAAGTCATCGATTCTGGGGAAGTGGATATTTGTTCTTGACCATGACTTTATTTAGCTGACGGTAGTCTATACACATTCTGAGAGAACCGTCTTTCTTACGTACAAATTAAACTGGTGCACCCCATGGGGACACAGTGGGTCTGATGAATCCCTTATCTAGGAGATCTTTCAATTGTTCTTTTAATTTTTTGAGTTCTGCTGGAGCCATTCTATATAGAGGAATAGGTATGGGATGAGTATCCGGAAGAAGGTCTATTCCGAAGTTGATTTCCCTTTCCGGAGAAAATCCATGAAGATCTTCGAGAAACATATCTGTGAATTCACATACTACTAATATTGACTCAAGAGTAGGGGTTTCTGATCAAGAGTCCTGAACTCGGATGAGATGGTAGACACATTCCTTAGATATTATTTTCCTTGCCCTAAGGTAGGAAACAAACTGACCCCTGAGTGCTGAAGTACTACCCCTCCACTCTAGGACGGGCTCATTCGGGAACTTAAACTGGACAATACTATTTTTGTAGTTGACTGGGTCATAGCAAGAATAAATCCAATCCATGCCGAGAATGGCATTAAATTCGGTCATCTCTAATTCGACTATGTCTGCTGAAGTGAATTTCTAAGATACAATAATCGGATAGTTCATGTATACCCGTTGGGCTATGATAAATTTACCTATTAGGGTAGAGATTGAGAAAGGATCTTTTAGAATTTTGGAACTGACTCAGAAGTCAACAGCTATATAAGGAGTTATAAAATACAAAGAAGCTCCTGGATCTAGCAACGCATAAACATGTAAATGATAAACTTGTAATGTACCAGTGACCATATCAAGAGAACTTTCCTGATCCTATCGGAACTAAAGTGCATAGAGTCTATTTGGGTGTTTCCTACTGGTGGCATTGGAAGCGGCACCCTGCTTATTCAGGTGACCAGACTAAGCTGAGGGACGGTTATGCTGACTCTGAAAACCCACCTGAGGACACTGTCTGACTCTGTGTCCTGGTTTGCCACCTCCAAAACATACGTCACTTCCATCTCTGCAAACACCCTGATAGTTTCTGTCACACTTCTGACAGAGAGGATTTGTTTGGCCACTCTTTGGCCTTGGCGTTCTGGCCCTCTTATTCTTTCTCCCTCTTTTCCTATATCTCTTCTCCTCACTCTATGGAACTTGAGTCATAAGCATGGATAGGATTATATCCATCTAATTATTTTGGGCTACTCCCAATAAAAACATCTCAAAATTCAGAGTAAGAGATATGCTCATTTAAGGGATCTGCCTAAACGGGCGAAGGGGCTAGTTGATTTTCATTACTTCTGTCGTTAGCTTCTCTGGAAGGCTTGTTCTAGAAGCATAGGAAGAGATGAATTAGAATGAGATTTTAACTTGAGATCATGCTCACTCGCATGACATGAATACTTAAAAAGGGGAAACTTTTCCTAAAATATCTAATAGCCTCTTGTCCATAAGTGTGGCGCGCTACACATCCATGTACAAGACTCTACTAGATGTGACTTTTAAAATTCCTTCGACTCTGTTGAAGCTTAGTCTCTGATACCAAGTTTGTAATGCCCCAAGTCTGTATCCTAGATGCTACACAGTGCTCATAGTCCTGAAGGACCACAATCTAACCCATGACTGGTACCTGCTGCAATAACTGAATAAAAATACTATAATTATGCTAAAATTAGGCAGAAACTTTCCATAAGGTTCAAATCTGAAATAAATACTGAAGCTGAACATCTGTCTGAAAATACTCTAGTCTGAAAAGCCTGTACTGTCTGAAACAAGAGTTGATGGGACAAGTCTCCAACTAACTCCGACTACTAAAATAAACTGAGTACTGAAATACAATAATAATAAATCTATCCTCGAACAATGAAGACTCACCACTAGTCTGCTGCTGATAGATCGGTCTTCTAAGTATGATCGGGAGCCCGTGCGTCTGAACCTATGTTATAAGACATCATATCTCAAAGAAAGGTATGCGTCAGTACTTTGAATATACTGGTATACTAAGTGAGGTAGGATGATATGTATGGGTTAATATCAATGAACAATAATTGACTGAGTAACGTAAACATAACTGAATATGAGTACATGGATGAATACGTAAACTGTAACTGAGGTCATGATAACACTTGATATTGAGTTTTGAATACTGATTCACTACTATCTGAGTTTTACTGATATTGTGTTACTGATAACTGGGTGACTGTATCTGATAGTCCTAATTCTATTAAATTGATCTGAGTTATATACTGAGCTAGGTGACTATATCTAATATTCATAAATCTGTAGAACTGAACTGAGTTCTATACTGAAACTGAAACTGAAACCGTGGGAGGTAATCATCTAAACCGACATACCCCAAATTAGATAACTGAATTGAGGTCCAATATGTAACCTCACTTGGAAGGGTGTTAGTATCGTTCCACGAGTAAAGACAACTGGTTATGAGGTCAGTCCTATCTAGTGGGTAACTCTTGAGATCAGTCCTGGCTAGCAGGTGATCCCTGATTATTTCAGTCCTATCTAATGGGTGACATCTCATAACCTACGCTGGCTCTACCTAGTTTTGGAATTTAGAGATTGTTTTTAGGTATCTCAATCCTAACTAACGGGTGAGCCCCCATCCCTAGGCTCACTCGGTGCTGAATCCTACTCCCAACTGAAAGACACTGAATTGATTCCTCGTTCATACTAGGCTTGACTGAACTGTTACTGATTATACTATCTAACTGAACTGAACCGAGTTCACTAAGTTTCATTGATTGATAGAATACTACTGAATTTTGTTAGCTGACTGAATTTACTGAGGTTTGAACTGAATACTAAACTGGACTGGATTGATATTGAGTCTACTAAATTTTTCCTGAGTTCTGTAATTGTCTGAGAGTACTAATGATCATGACATAGCTGAGATTATTCTATAACTGACACTAGCTCTAGGTAATCAGCTAAATTATCGAGTATTAAATACCTCCAGGACTCGATAGCATGAAAAGTAAAGCATCACATGACCTTTCATAGCATAGAAATACACACTTGTTCATAATGTATCTATAGAGGTATTTTATCAAAAACCTAAATGGCATGAACTAGTATACATGCTAACATGATATAATCTCGCTATTTAATTCACATGAACAACTCATCAAACACTTGGAAGGCATTGTATACGCACATAGTACTAATCAACACATAAGCATCACAATTTCAAGGCTTTAAAATAAATTCACATGATGCAACCTACATAATAATTGTTTTACATAAATCTTGCACTTAATCATGGTATAGAAACCCAATCAACATTATAATCATGAATATACTTAAATCCAAATAATGGAAGTCATGAAATCAATTTACTTAAAGTTTAAAAGAGTTTCTTGGACTCCAAGGATGGAAGGGACCCTTGGATGAACACTTGACATACCTTAACAATTGAATTCTGAAAGATTGATGGTAAGTTCTTTAGCCTTGAATTGAATTTGAAATCTCCTAGGGTTTTCTCTTGAGAGAAACTTGTGAAGAATGAATAGCTTTTGCTCTTAGAAGGGTTTAATTTTGTGTTTTGGAGCTGATAGATTTGGGAAAAAGACTCAATTACCCCTGTGGATGCGGCTTTTTAATGACTAAAAACTGACCTAGCGACGCGCAGACCAACTCGCCACTTCGTTGGCATCGATGTGATGGGAAATGTGCCTCGTTGAGTCCACCTCAGTTCACTGGAATTTGCATTAGGAGCTGGAGCAAAATATTCATCGACGCGATGGGCGACGCGGCGCATTGAGATCGCGTCAATCCACTTGTTTGAGCTTTCAAATATGATCCAAATGAAGTTTAAAAAATCCAAAACTTATTTGGGAACACCCACTGACATTCCTGATCATGATTCTACCTAAAAATCATTACTCTAAGGTCATACGGGTCGTGAAATAGAGTCGCCAACCTTCGAAGGCTAAAATAACACTAAGACTAAATACTTAGCTAAAATTTTCTAAGTCTGGGACCCCTTAACAAGTTTTAAGGGACTGAGTTAAGCTTAGTATTTTTTGGGGTCTTACAAAACTTATGCAAAGATTCTACCTTTTCAATATTTCAACACACGATGGTTAATTCATTTATAACAATCCACGCAACTCTTTCAATTATCACATTGAATGTTTATAAACAAGAAGAAAACCCCTCTTCAATTCATAATCAATATCAAGTCCAATATTGATTATTTTATTAAAATTGGAAAATATATATATTTTTTTAAAATTCATTATTATTTTATTAAAATTGGTAAAAAAAATTAGAGAGAAAAAAAACGACCACTAGTGGTCGGTTTTTTATTAAATTAATTAATTAATTTAATAAAAAATCGACCACAAGTGATTGATTTTTTAATAAATTAATTATTTAATTTATTAGAAATCCTACCACAAGTGGTCGGTTTTCAAATAAATTAATTAATTAATTTATTATAAAACCGACCACTCGTGGTAGGTTTTCTACAAAAAAAAATTCAAAAGTGGTTGATTTTTCTGGGAATTTAAAAAAAAAAACTCAAAACCCAAATAAAGCATGAAACAACAACAATGCAATACAGCAGTATCAAATCAAATACATCAACAATAACAACCAAAAACCAAATGTAAATACTTTTAAAAGTGTACAAGACATACAAAATGTCCAACAAAAGTGAGTATGAAAATACTACAACAATAGTTTCATACAACAAAATGTCTAAATTCAAAGTACAACACATACAAAAATCAAAAAACTAAAAGTCATCATCATCGAATTCGTCCTCATCTTCCATATCATCATTCGTGATGAAATCATCCAGGGGTCCTAGACCCTTTGCAGTCCGAACTGCATCACCAGGACACGGAGGAATAACCCCCACAGTCCTAATAAAAGAGCTCAAGTGTTGTAGCTTCTTGAATTGTGATGCTGATGCCTTTTCCGTCTTCTTCTGCCTCTCTCTCTGTTCAGCAAGCTCTTCAGTTAGTTGAAAAACCATATTTTGTAGTCTTTCAATCGTTTCTCTATCAACTGAAGAGATAGAGTAAGAGGGGATGGACAAACACCTAACATTATTGCCAAAAAAGTTTTGGTGGTATCCGACCAAATGGCCTCTATTTGTAGGACCCACAACTTTTGTCCATAACTCCTCCTCTACATGTTGGGGTATTGGGTTACCCTGATTTTTAGGAGGCTGACTATTACGATATGCACCAACAAGATGAATATATTTGTCCTATATTCAAAGTAAAGTTAATATTAAAAGTCAAAAATATTAAAGTAGTTATAATTGAATAATATCAACTTTAAAAAAAAATCATAAATTCAGAATTTGTTTGTTACATGGACAACTTTTGCATAAGCTTCAACCCAGACATCTTCATCAGTCAGGTTCTTTTTTTCATCACATGAGTCTCCCCGTACAACTCATAATGTGGTATTTCCCTGCCCTTTACTTTTTCCTGCATATGAAAAAATTATCAAAGTTCAAATAATAAAAAAATTTAAATAGAAACAAATAATTAAAACTGTAAAATTTACATACCATTGTTTTCATCACAGCAAGAGTACTTCTGGCACCCACAGTATGTAGGGAGCCACCCTTGGATGATGCCCGGGTTTTCTTTCCTTTTTCACTCAACAATTGGTATTTTGTGCTACTCCAATGGCGAAGATACAATTGTTATGCGGGTTCAGGAATCCACTTAGGTTTTACAAATTTCTTTCAGGCATAATCCAACAGATTGTTAAATCTGGCTGTACATCTTATGAAAAAGTTTTTCTTTATAAGAAATGTATTTGCATCATCCCACCAGTAAAATTTCTACAACAAAAATATAGTATTCAATCTTTTATTCTAACAAAGTGTTAATAAGTAGTCGATAAGTTAAATCCTTACCTTAAATTCTTCAAACATTCTATCCCTGTCAAGTGCTGGAACCTTTTGTCAGCTAGTCCAGTAGCCTTTGAAGTGCCGAGTAATGCATATTCGCGCCTTTTGTCCAAATCCACCATCCGTCCTAAACCTACAACACAAGATCAAACAGTAATTTCATAGAGCATAATAATATAGTAATGAAAAAATGAGTAACGATATTATATTTAGAAATCTTACCCTCTCACAACTGGAACAAGATAAATCCTCCCAGAATTATCTCTGTCTCCTGGCTTCCTAGTAAGTGATGGTGGATGCACTGGCGTGGGCGGATCTGAAGCACTAGATGGAGTGCCTCTAAGATGAATATCTAACAACCTAATAGATCTAGAAGAATCTCTGTGCAAAGCTGTGTGACTGCTACAGGAGGGTATCGATGATAGTAGATTTCTGGAGGGGCCAGCAGCCATCCGATAGTACTGTGCTGGTGGTGGCACAATCATAGGAGAAGAATGAGTCGGTGTAGAAACATGTAGTGTCCCCACACGCGTAGGAATAGGTATCAAATCCTTGGACGACCTAGAATATAAGAGTCGTGTTGTCGCGTTAGCAAACCGACCCTCAGATATATGAATACCTGTGGGTCGTCTATAAGCCAGAGGTTGTCTATTCTTTTTTGGTTTCGTAGTACCAAATTTTCCCTTACCCTTGTCACCTCTGCCTGGCGTAGTTAGTTCCTACAAAATGAATATATAAGAAAACATTCCAAGTAACTAATTTGAAGTTACTAATTCACATTTCAAATTGCTCTAATACAACACGAGATATAGAAAAGAATATTTTTATTACTATATAAATCATGGAAAAGTGGAAAAAACAAACTTAAACAGTATATTACATATCAATCTTAAACAAGAAACATAAAGGTAAATATATAGTACAAAGCATAAAGACATCAATACATAATAAATACATCCTACTCAACTAATCCTCCTCTTTTGAAGACTCTCCACTAAACCATTCACCCTCTTCGGAGGTTTCCTCATCTCCTACCCACTCAGTCACTTCTTCCGCAATATTAACTTCTTCAAATATATTTTCTGGGTGATTCAAACCGTCCACTAATTCAATGTCCACTAGCTGGTTATCAATCTGGATTTCATTTTGATACGCAGTCTTCAGCACACTCTTAACTTTCACCCGGCCTATAGGCTTTGTTTAGATTATAACCCACCAATCAGACTTGTCATTGCGCAATGGATAAGAGCATAATACACTTGTTTAGCATTTTGTGATAGAAAAATTGGATCGTAAATAGGATACGAGCTATTGTGCTTCACTTAAATGATGTTATGCTCCTTATGTAGTCTTGTGCCTCTTGTTCTTGGATCAAACCACTTATATCGAAAGAGGATAATTTTTTTTACTGGGAAACCAGCATACTCTAGTTCTAAAATCTCATGTATGATGCCAAAGTAATCAACATCATCATCACCCTTAACCCAAACACCACTATTGTATGTTTTCCTTGTTCTGGAGTGTTGTTCGGTGGAAAATTTAAACCCATTTACTTTGTATTGGGACATTGCATTAACTTTAACTGAAGCTGAACGTATGCGGCTGCATTTGGTGAATGGTGTACCTAAAAATATTATACATATATATATTTTAGTTAAGGAATGTGTAAATGTTTAAACTTTGTAGAAATATTAATACACTTACGAACCTCATTTTTAAACCACGTTGCAAAGGATGTATACACTTGATTTTCGTGGAATTGAGTCTTAAATGAACCGAACATCCAACATGGGAAACACAATTAGTTTCTTTAAGGTAATGAGTAAACAAATAAGATATGTTAAAATTTTAATCTCCTTATTTTAGAAAGGGCTCAATTTCCGGGTAATTCAGCATGACATACAAAGTTACTGACTTGCGCTCCGTGGGAGTAAGCCAGCGAGGTATGGTGTTTTTAGCCTTTCAACCAGATTGATTAAAAATTAATATCAGTTGCAAATGAGGCTCATTCACATAGTCCTGATGACGATTTGGTCGGTTTCTTGAACAAACAACTTCACCAAGAAAGTAGTATGAATAAAATTGAGAAGTTTCTCTCGCAAGATATGCCTCAACTATACAGCCTTCCACCCTATGTTTGTTTTTGGGACCCCTTTTCAATTTTCCAATTGCCCTGTACAATGTTAAGGTTAGATGTTTACTATATTTAAAAAAGATATGTATGAAGTTAAATATATTGCAAATTCTTACCGTTTGAATGGATACATCCACCTAGTTTTAAATGGACCGCCTAACCGAGCTTCGTGCACAAGGTGAATAGGAAGATGTTCCATCACATCAAAGAATGCAGGCGGGAAAATCTTCTCCAGCTTTTTGGTGATAACAACAATATTACTTTTCATTCGCGCCAGATTTTCTTCTTTTAATGTGGTGGCACATAAGTCTTTGAAGAACAAACTGATATCTTCTATTGGTTTCCATATGTTTTTAGGTAAACCAATAAAAACAATTGGAAGTAATTGTTCCATAAAAACATGACAATCATGGCTTTTCATTCCATGCAAGATTCTTTGTGTCATATCAGCCCTCTTTCCTAAATTTGAGGCATATCCATCGGTCATCTTCAAACTTTTAACCCACTCACATTTTTTACGCTTTTGGTCTAACTTGAATGTAAAACTAGCCTTGGTCTTAAGAACATTATCGTTGGGCCCCTGCTGTTAGTGTAATTCTCTCCGATTGCAATATTCTGGTAAGTCAAGTCTGGCCTTAGGATTATCCTTTGTTTTGCCGGTGACATCCATAACTGTGTTAAATAAGTTGTCAAAATAGTTCTTCTCAATATGCATGACATCAACATTATTTGGCAGTAAATTATCTAGCCAATATTCTAACTCCAAAAAATATACTTTGCTTAGTCCAGTTATGTAAAACTCCATATCCATCAAGCCTGTACAATCATTCCTCGCTGGCTTTAGGCAAATCCTGAACTATTTTCCAGACATCATGACCATACATCCTTGGAGGTGGACCATCATATTCCCTTCTATTCCTTCTGAATGCATTCTTGAGTCTCCTAAATTCATGATCAGGTGGCAAGAAACAACGATGACAATCAAACTATGAATTTTTCCTGCCATGTCTCAATGTGAAAGATTTTGTTTTTTCCATGCAGTATGGACAAGCTAGCTTTCCAGTTGTCGTCTATCCAGATAATATTCCATAAGAAGGAAAATCATTAACAGTCCATATTAGATATGCACGCGGATTAAAATTCTGTTTAAGAGAGATGTCCCAAGTTTCAACCCCCTCATGCCATAAAATTTAAAGTTCATCAATCAAAGGTTGCAAGTAGAAATCTATTTCGCTTTTTGGATTACGTGGGCTAGGAATAACATAATTCAGAAATATATAGGGACTAGTCATCAACAGTTCAGGAGGAAGATTATAAGGAGTGATAAATACAGGCCAACATGAATATGGAGCACCACTAACTGAAAAGAAGAGAACCCATCCGCACATAATCCCAATCGAATATTTCGTGGCTCAGCTGCAAAATCTGGATAAGTTGCATCAAAATGCTTCCAAGCCTCTCCATCAGATGGATGACACATAACACTAGTGGGCCTTCTATTTTCACTGTGCCATCTCATATGAGTAGCTGAGTTGTTTGAAGCATACAACCTCTTCAACCTTGGTATAAGAGATAAATTATGCATCACCTTAATAGCAATTTTATTTCCAGTCGAACCACGCTTATATCGAGAGTGCTGACAAAACTTACAGAACTCTAGCTTAACATTTTCCTTAAAGTATAACATGCAGCCATTTTCACAACAATCAATTCTAACTGAGGAGAAACCTAACTTTGACACCAATATTTTTTCCTTATAGAAAGAAACATGATCCTCCAAGACGGGGTCAGCTAACTCTTTAATAATGTCTATTATTGAGTCCATTCCTCCTTCAACAATATTCCAGTCGAATTTAATACTTAATAATCTAATAGCAACAAACAAACGAGAGTGAGAACACCCGTCAAATAAAAGATGACTAGCAGGATGCAATTTTTATAGAAATTGCCCACTTCATTATTAGGAACATCTTCAATATTTTCCCTAAACTTAACCCCATGTTGCATCCCAAAAGCATCGTGCACGATTTCTTCCATCCTAGTATCTTGATATTCATTATGCCTTGCATACCTACTACTTTCTCCAACAACAAAGTTATTTTGCGCAACATCCCCATGAATGCCACGCAATCTTAAAAAGTCCTCATGAAACCCGTTTCTATAGAGATGTTCCTCTACATCTTCTTCACTTACAAGATTTATCCCATAACATCTAATAAAAGGACAACGAATAACCCAATAATCTGTCCACATATCAAGTGTCTTAGCATGTTCAACAAATCTTTTGACACCTTCAACAAATTCCTCTCTAATACCCATTCTATTATCATGGTTCCATTGATATATCCAGCTATAATTAGGTTCCATCTACGCAATCAATCAGATTCAACTAATTAGATCAAGTCACAAAAATTTAACCATTTTCAATAAACTAAGTCACCAACCAAACCATCTTTAAAACAAAAAATCCCCATTAAAGTTCCTAGACTTAACCATTTTCAAGCAACTAAGTCACCAACCAAACCACATTCAAAACAAAAAAAAAACTTTAAAGATCCTACACTTAACCATTTTCAAGTAACTAAGTCACCAAACAAACCACATTCAAAACCAAAAAAAATCCCTTTAAAGTTCCTACACTTAACCATTTTCAAGTAACTAAGTCACCAACCAAACCACATTAAAAAATAAAAAATTCCCTTTAAAGTTCCTACACTTAACCATTTTCAAGCAAGTAAGTCACCAACCAAACCACATTCAAAACAAAAAAATTCCCTTTAAAGTTCCTAGACTTAACCATTTTCAAGCAACTAAGTCACCAACCAAACCACATTCAAAACAAAAAAAATTCCTTTAAAGTTCGTACACTTAACCATTTTCAAGTAACTAAGTCACCAACCAAACCACATTCAAAACAAAAAAAATTCCTTTAAAGTTCGTACACTTAACCATTTTCAAGTAACTAAGTCACCAACCAAACCACATTCAAAACAAAAAAATTCCCTTTAAAGTTCCTACATTTAACCATTTTCAAGCAACTAAGTCACCTACCAAACCACATTCAAAATAAAAAAATTCCCTTTAGAGTTTCTACAATTAACCATTTTCAAGCAAATAAGTCACCTACCAAACCACATTCAAAACAAAAAAGTCTCCTTTAAAGTTCCTACACTTAACCATTTCCAAGAAACTAAGTCACGAACCAAACCACATTCAAAACAAAAAAATTTCCTTTAAAGTTCCTAAACTTAATCATTTTCAAGTAACTAAGTCACAAACCAAACCTCATTCAAAACAAAAAAATTCCCTTTAAAGTTGCTACACTTAATCATTTTCAAGAAACTAAGTCACCTACCAAACCACATTCAAAACAAAAAAAAATCCTTTAAAGTTCCTAGACTTAACCATTTTCAAGCAACTAAGTCACCTACCAAACCACATTCAAAACAAAAAAATCCCCTTTAAAGTTCATACACTTAACCATTTTCAAGCAACTAAGTCACCAACCAAACCTCATTCAAAACAAAAAATTCCCTTTAAAGTTCCTAGACTTTAACATTTTCAAGCAAGTAAGTCACCAACCAAACCAAATTCAAATAAAAAAAAAATCCCTTTAAAGTTCCTACACTTAACCATTTTCAAGTAACTAAGTCACCAACCAAACCACATTCAAAAATAAATTATCCCCTTTAAAGTTCCTAGACTTAACCATTTTCAAGCAACTAAGTCACTTACCAAACCACATTCAAAATTAAAAAAAATCCCCTTAAAGTTCCTACTCTTAACCATTTTCAAGCAACTAAGTCACCAACCATACCACATTCAAAACAAAAAAATTCCCTTTAAAGTTCCTAGACTTAACCATTTTCAAGCAACTAAGTCACCTACCAAACCACATTCAAAACAAAAAAAAACCTTTAAAGTTCCTGCACTTAACCATTTTCAAGAAACTAAGTCACCAACCAAATCACATTCAAAATAAAAAATCCCCTTTAAAGTTCCTACACTTAACCATTTTCAAGCAACTAAGTCACCAACCCAACAACATTTAAACAAAAAATCCCCTTTAAAGTCCCTACACTTAACCATTTTCAAATGACTATGTCACCAAAAAAGCAACAACAACACCGACAAGATGTCAACAACAATCCTAGTTAATCGAACAAGGCCACACACGGCTTCACTTGACTTCAATATGAACAATAACAAGAAGATAACAACAATACTAGTGAATCGAACAAGGCCACACATGGCTTTACTAGACTTCAATATGTACAATAGCAAGACTTAATTATAAGAAAATAGAGACAAATCAACTTACCTATGCTTGGCTTAAATTAAAGTGAAAGAGATAAGCAATCACCCGAAAAAATTACAAAGCAATCCTTTTATCGAATTTGAAATCTGTCAAATAGTAAAATTATTACAAAGAATACTCTTTCTCTTAAATAATTACAACAATTTAGTAAAGGAATAGGAATAAGATTTCCCCCCAAACCTACTAAATAATTAATAAGTAAAATTGAGAAATAAGTGTCAAGACTAACCGAAATTTAGGTAATTCAAAATCAAATTAATGTTGGAACAAGCCTAGAATTCGCTAATTCAATCTCAAATTCTAAAAATTAGCTAAAATCTAGCTAAATAAAATAAATATCCAAACCCTAGAACTCAAACCACAACCATTTGACAAAATTAACACTAAGATATTTGTATGTGGACGTTTAATATTTCTAGATATTAAAAAACGAGTTTGTGGATACAAGAATAAGCTAAATTTAGTTAATGAAAGTTAATTGTTACCTTGCCCAAAATTAAAACTTAGGATGGAATAGTTCCTTGAAAATGAATTAAAGCCAAAATTAAAAGTTAGGATGGAGTACAAACTTCCTTGAAAGAGAAAGAACAATTGAGATTAGGAGTTTCTTGTTAAAGTGTGAGATTTGGAGGTTTTGGGGGGTTGGTGACCGTTTTCGATGAGAAATGGGTGAGGTTTTGGAGTGATTTTGTGTTTTATTATGTATTACGGGTCGGGTCGGGTCGGGTTAAAGAATTATATATTTTTTCAATTATTACGAAAACCGACCACATGTGGTCGGTTTTTGTAATAATTAAAATAATTATTTTTGAAATTAAAATTTAATAAATTACAATTAATAAATTAATAAATTACAAAAATAAGTTAATAAATTAAAATTATTTTTTAACAAATTAAAATATTAATAAATTTTATAATATTTATAACATCATTCAATTAATTTAATACAATCCGTATATATATAAATTCACAGTACATACACTGTGTATGGTACTGGGACAACATCCAATTAATTTAATACAATTTGTATATTTATAAATCAGATAATAGATTTTTTATCCTCACATTAACACGAGTAGTATATTTCCTCAATCGTATAATAATATCAATGATTTTTGTAAATTACGATAATTTTTTGGTTAATTAGCTTTTAAATACGATATTATATATATATATACACACCTCATAATACTTGTCTTACGTTATTACAACTTCAACAACATACGTGTATCTACATTGACCCAAAATAGTATAACTATTTCCTCAATAGTATGATATATATCAATGTATCATTCAAACTATACTAATATATACATTTAGTTATCTAGCTTTCTATTACTACACATACATCACTACACAAGATATACGTATATATACGTATATTCAATTGTCTATCAGCTTTCACATACGTACTATAAACATCACATACACGATTCTACTACCCCATAATAATATATATACAATGTATTTCATAAATACTCAGATGAATTATAGATTACATTATCTTATGTATGTCATTAATATACCTTCACCATATAATATGTATATATATATATATACATACACACATATACACACTATCGACTATATCAAATTCTAAATATGTACTAAATATATCACATACGCACACAAGTATATTATCCAATAATAAAACGCAATGTGTTTCTTATACGTACTCAGATGAGTGATCGATTAATAATATATATATATATATATATATATAAGATATTTATATATATGAACTCTTGAATGTGTATATATATATATCACATCCACAAGTATATATTATCTTATAATAGAACACGTTCATTATATTCTGATGAATTATCAGTTATATATTACATTATTATGACTAAAAGAGTAACATAATATCGTTATCTCAACGGTATGATATATATGTGTGTGTATATATATACACACATATTCATTAGAAAAAGATTATGCATGTTTAACGTCATTAAACATATATACAAGAAAAATATTTATTCCATATATTGAAACATAAGTAAAAGATAAATATTATGTTTAACGTAATTTTTTTATTTTATTTAATATATTTTTAGTGTAATTTTTTTCACAAAATTTAAAAATGATTTATTTTTATTATTATTATACTGGTTATCGACTACGTGTGATCAGTGTAATTTTAAATTTTTTTATATAAATTACATTACATATATAGAATTATTTTTAATAAAAATAATATATATATTTGATTACATATATATAATTATTGGTTACTAAAAATTATTTACATTTTAATTTTTTTTAGTTCAAATGTGGTCGGTTTTTAATATATTTTCTTTTTTTCTTAATATTAAAAACCGACCACAGTGTTCAGCTTTTAATATATTTTCTTTTTTTTTAAATATTAAAAACCGACCACTAGTGGTCGGTTTTGATATTTTTTATAATTTTTATTTGTAAAATAAATAATAATTAATATAAAAATTAATGAAATAATATTTTTTTTAAAATAAAAAATCTACCACTTGTGGTCGCTTTTTAAAAAAAATTATAAAATATTACGAAAAACTGACTACTAATTGTGGTCGATTTTTTCCGACCACAACACGTGGTCGGTTATGTGTGGTCAGTTTTTTTTTTTAGTAGTGTTAGAAGAATCTAAAATAGTGTTATGACTATGGGGTGTTACAGTCCTTGAATGATGTGAAGGAACTTATTGAAGCTTTAGGAGTATGTAATAAAGTACATAACCTCACCTTAGGAATTTTCCCTCAAGGATGATACATACATAGGAATTCAAGAAGAGCTTGAGGACATCACCAAGTAAATCGTGTAAGCACGATGCCTGAGATAATGAGAATTGACATAGAGATGACCTTGCACATAGTCCTATAGATTATAATTATCACAACATAAGGCATGAGTTTATTTGGTGACCCTAGGTGCTGATTTACATTGATACTAAACACGAAATAAGATTTCTCGGGATATAGGAATAGAGGTATCCTCAACATTACATGATATGACCAATAGACCTTAAACTTTTTGACACTACTCAACTATGCTTTATACAACAATTAACACACTTTGTCATTTCCAAATTACAATTTCCCTAAAAACACACCTAACTATAAGTGCCTGAGTCCCACTTTATAGTACTTCCATGTTGAAGCCTAACCAGAGTTGAAAGGTGCTAGCTTAAGCTATGGGACCATATACTCTACATTCCTTTAAGAATATCACTTCACCTTATAACTATAATTAAACAACCTCAGGTCCTAAATCCATGAGTATTAACCACATAGCACAATGGTTTGTGTATTCATTAATCAGAACATTCAAGCCTATCTTTACTACATCCTCTTTATGGATCTCTCCTCCAAAACCAGAAGCTTCAATTACTCTCAAAAAGACTTTCGCTACATATCCACTTTCTAATTATTTCACATAAAGAAAGTTCATCTCCTGCTTCCCTCTTCGCCTACAACCTTGGTCCAAGTAGTCACTCAAAATTTAACACGACAAGAAACATATACTCCCTTATCTACGACATTAATATGCTTCCATAACCAATATTACACTAACAAAAGGAGGGTTATTGAGGGGCTAAAGCGCAAGCACCATGAATGGAAGTAACACTATTTAATTATAACTTATAGGAGTTAATCTATTCAAGGTGGGGCCTGAGATGTATGATATGACACCATAGGCACGAAGTGCGTCATATATAAAATATCTGAATAATAAATAGAGATCCATTTTGGCATAAGCATAACACACCATAATTTCTTAGGACTGGGTACCATGAGAAACATGAGCGCATATATCATGAGTCGTATAACATAAAGCCGAAATTCATGTAATCAATAATTGAGACAAGGATTGCTACATAAAGCTATTGCTCCTAATTTAAAAACTTAAAATTGCCATGAGTTTACATAAACATTATCGCTTTGTCTAGACCCGACATAAAATAAATCAATAACATATAGAAAACCTAGTTTGTTAGAACTAAGCATGATATGAGACATGGATTTTATGTATCATGAGCATCCTAACATAGAGCTTGAATACTTGGAAGCTTGGGTTGTTGAGGGACATTATTACTTCTATTTTAGAGGTTAGAACATAGACATAAGTTGAGAAGAGAACTCAAACCTTAGGCATAGGCATGACTTGAATATATAAGACACTGGTAGATGTACTTTTAAATTTAAGTAAGAGGAATTTGCTTGAATTTGAATAGATTTATCTTGAGTCTTCCTTGAAACTTGCCACCATGAGAAAGTTCAAGACCTACCTTGGTTCATCATCTCCCCCTTAGATCAAAGGTCACTATCCTAGACTTTAGGACATATCCATTTATTAAATCTACAAGCACAACAATCAACACAATGGGGGTATCACCATACACATAAATGCTAAATTCCCCTTGATAAACTATGCTCTGAAGGCATTGCTTTCCCAGAATGCTACTCTTAACTTTCGCTAGCCTCTTTAGCCATCACCCTATAACTCACACTCTCATAAGCATACGCATCCATACCCCTTAATACATTTCAATCCATTCTCCACTCCTTAATATACTAGCATTAAACCTATAATAACATAACTTACAACTTAAGAAAATTTGTAGAACTATACCAAAGGCGCACAATGCCTATCTATATTTCCTCAATTCAACTCTAAAGAACACCATATAACAACTCCCTAGACTTCTCCATACTATAAAATTCAAGAACATGAACTAGGTACACATGACAACTTATACACATAAAACCCTATCTAACAACATGCTACCAGGGGTCCAACTTATTCTTATATAATTAATGCTCTTAACAACCTAATGACTCAGCTACAATTTATCGTTTAAACCCTAGTCCTCACGTATATATATCATAATTATCCACTCATTTTTCCATAAGTTTCCAACCTAGGCTATTGCACACATCAAATCAAGCGTACTAACTTACTCCTATATTTCTTGTATCACAATCCTCAAGTTAACATTCTTACCACCACAATCCACATCTAAGTTCAACTTAGTGTCTAGCATCAATCATGTACCACCAACAAAGTATACCGCATACCATACTAGTCCATAAAATTAGAAAGTCAATCTATATTTCTTATCTCACCAAACTGCGGCCTATAAGCCCATATTCTTCACAATGTCATTACGACACCATAAATTTACTATACGTCTTCTCACACATTATACTAGTTTACTACTACTAGTGTAAAATGAGGGTCACGGGGGATAAAGTCACCTAACAAGGATAGTCAATCTTAATCTTATATCATTACCAATTATGATCTATCAACATATTCTGCTTTCTCACATCATATCTACTTACCCATGCATACATCCCAACTAACTTCAAGATTCTATAAAAGCTGGTGAGTCTCTACTTATAACTTATTGGCTAATCTACCCATTTCCATTTGCAACCTATAAATGATTTCTACAACTACCATAACTATCCATTTTGAGCTACTTCCTTATTCATTTAAATAATTAACACAGCTAACCACTTCCTCCATAGACTACCATAAGGCCTAAAAATATTGCTATAATATTAGTCAATCACCATAAAAGGCATACCACTCTGTCACTCAATGGTTACGCAGCTACAACTACCTTCTTAACTCCAGAGTTACCTTCACTCCCACTTTTAAACTTATGGATTCATATCATTAATGCTGGGATTATCTAACCACCCGTAGGTTATAACACCTTAACTTACTACCTCTCGGGTGGAAATATTGTTCCAACATTCTGCTACAAATCTCTACCCTTAATCGTGAGAGCTGCAACACAATATTTGAAAAATAATAGAATACACTTCTTACCTCAGGCTAAAAAGTACGATCTCATTAAGATAGAGGTGTACCCTTGAATCAATACTCTTGACGCACTAATGGGCTCCTGTCAAGTCCTTATGCAATTTCATAACTTTTGATGACTCAATCAGCAAAAACTATTTCATTAGGAATCTAAGCTCTTGGACTTATATGGCTCAACAATGTGGCATGACCTATAAAACTTAAGCAAGGAAAGAATTTGGATAACTTTTGTATGGACGATGCTATAGCATGAACTAAAGTATGAAAGAATGAGAAATATTTCCTAAATGCCCAGTAGCCTCCGGATTATAAGACTGGTGCACAATATACCCATAAGCAAGACTCTACTAGACACGGCTTTGTAGACACGCTGGGACTATGAGCTATTCTTTGATAGAAAGCTTGTCACAACACAAGCCGAGACCCTGGCCACGATGAGTATCCCGAATCACTAAGGCTCAAGAGACCCCTTAGCAAACTATCATAAGCATAATCCATACATAAATCAAAGTGTGGATTATATAATGAAATTCAAGTTGATCCTATGATAAAGATTTGTCAATAAGGTTATGATAAAACAATACTAAAAAAATTTCTACGAAACATCTACTGAGAACTAACTATCTAGGCCGGGACAAGGCCCCTGGCTAGACCATAAACTAAATTAAATAAATATATGACTAACATGTCTTCCAAAAGATGTATAGCTCCCTAATTATGTTATATCCATTGTTTCTACTGATGTGAAGGTCCATAGGATTCTGCCTCAGAACCTGTATTATGCGAGGGGGAGGGGGTCAAATACTTGGAAAGTATTGGTATACAGAACAATTCAAAAATTACATATATTTCAAGAAAAATAGTCGAGAACATTGTGCAAACAATTTGTCATAATATTTATAAAAACACATGTGCGTAATTCAAGAGCTTCATAACATTTTTGTAAATCATGATCTCAACTCTCTCTGCTTTATCTTAGTTCAGGGATAGATAGTATACCCTATAGTTCTGAAAGATATCCCACTAGCTATATAGGATCCGTCTTTGACTCAGCGGTCAAGCCCCCAACCCAAGTTTGATGCAACAATTAGGGTACGTAATAAAATCAAAGTATGCCTCCTTGCTAACATATCACATCCTAGAAAAAAATATGCCTCCTTGCTGACATTTCATTTCATAAAAACCCTCATCGGCAAAAAACGATTTTGGGCATTGAATCATCTGAACTCGTGTCTTCTTTGAGTAACTATTTAACACTCTTAAAGCCTATTTTTAGTCTTTTAAAACATGCATTGTCACGACCCGAGCCTAGGCCCTAGCTGTGACGAGCATCCCGAACCATGAAGGTCCGGAACACCCATTCTCTATCTGGTTATCATGCACAATATTCATAATCATAATAAAATGCGGAATTGAAACTGAGTACGGAAAACATGGTCAAGTTCTGCAACATTTCTGAATAATACTATCTGACATCAGTCTGCGAAATCTCTACTAAGAACATAAACATCTGTCTGAAAAGAAACTGGGACAAGGCCCCCAGTAAACCAAAAACATAATAAATAAGATAATGTATGACATAATTAGGCCTTCCGAATAATAGAAGGATCACCACTGTGAGATCAAGTCTGCAAATCCGAGAATGTCTACTGAGTAGCTGGACCCCTAGACTGTGCCTCAAAACCTGGAAGGAGGGGGGGTCAGCACAAAAGTACTGGCACACGAAGCAATCCAAAAAAATAGTATAATGGAACATACATATATATATATATACATACATATTAAGTGAAAGAAATTTTTCATCAAGACATCATGTATAAAACTGTTTCTGAAAAATACATGGGCACTTTCTGAAAACATGTAACCTGTCTGTTCATTTCAAATCATGATCTGTGTTTTACTTCTGAGTTAGGTGGTATTCCCCTATAAGTCTGATATTCCACGGGCTGTATGGAATCCGCTATTGACTCGGCGGGGAAGCCCCCAACCCAAGTGTGCCGCAAGGGTTGGAGTGTCTGAGTCTGATACGCCACAGGACATTTAAGTCAGCGCATAATAGTATACCCGGGTCGGAAAACCACGGTTTTAGGCAATGAGTCGCTTGAACTCAAGCCCTCTTCGGGGAACCACCTAACATCTCTGTATGCCCATTTTTAACCTTTTCTGTACATGCAACATTCTGAATATCTAAAATCATGAAAGTCTGAAATGTCTGTTAGTCTGAGTCTGATATGGCATTAGTCTGAGTTGGTATCGTCATACCAAGACTTGCAAGTCATGATTTTTCTGAGCCATAATGTATTAAGCAAGAGCTTTCATTCAAAATATAGTTTAGACCACCAAAACATGTAACTGATGTAAAGGATTTCATATTCCAAAAATTAAAGTTCAATTCATGCAGAAATTTCATCAAACACCTGGTGGTCAAATGTCTTTAGCAAGTTCATGTATTCAAAATTGAAACACATTCATTCATATATGTATATAAACTGTCAAATCGCTTTGGAGATGGTCAAAAGACCAAAACAATGATGTTAAAACATCTTATACATAAATATATATACATAATTTAAAACCCCATTCTAAAACATGATTTTTCTATGCCCATGAGAATTTAGGAAAACCCCGCGTACCTTGTTCTCCATGAATTTTGGGTGTCTATCGAAGCCTACGTCGAGAGGATTCCAAATTTGTAATTTGTTTCACGAACCCGCGGTTGAATCTTGAGTTGCTTGGGTTTTAATGTTGAAACCCTAGGGAGAGTTCTTGAGCAATTTTGGGAAAAGTATGTGTATTATGGTGTTTGAGGGATTAAATCCCGTGTTGGTGGTATATATAGGGGTGGAGGATTACCAAAATACCCCTAAGGAACAATTAAGGTCAAATCTGTCCCTCAGTTGATAGTTTGGTAGACTGGAGTAAATCGATTATAACTTTTTACTCATATACTCAAATTGGATGAAACCAACTTCAATTGAAAGAGGACTCGAAGAGATTTTGTTTGATATATTATAGCTCACACATTTCATTATATACAGGGATTTATTATCGTTTGAAATTGACCCTGAAATGCTGAAAACTGGGCAATAGTCTATGCGTTTTGCTACTGTTTTTAAATCCAAACGCAGCCTTATGTGTTCCAAAAAATTCCGAAACTTATCCGAGATGTACTATGAGATTTCCCGATCATAACAACTTAAAAATCTAAAAGCGGATGTCGGGAAGGTTGAAAAGTTGTATCCCGAAGATTGCCAGCTAAAATGACTCTAAGTCCTCATTACACTTAGAAAAATTTTCAAGTTTTTAAGTCTAAGGGCACTCTATTAAAGGCTAATCCATGCACGACTTTTACAGGGTGTTACATTATCTCCCCCTTGGCATCTTGGGATCATTCGTCCTCGAATGATGGGTAGGAACTTGTTGAAGCCTTAAATATATGGAATAACGCGGACATGACATGTCCTCTAATAAAAATACACTGATCTGAACATTTGGAATCTGAATTTAATGCATGATGCATGAACTGGGCTATACTCGTAACTACTGGTATACTCTATCTTCGACTAGTAGCATGTCTGAGATTTCGAGTAGCATGAATAAGTGCAATGACAAGAAAACAAGTCATGCGAATCTGACTGCTAAACTGACTTATTAGCCATACAGACTGAATTATACTACACCCTCATACTTAACTGGAGTATTCTCTTCAACACTCTCTCTAAGGAAGCTCTAGCAGTAATAGGGAACCATGAATCTTGGGTATGGATTACACAAAACATCCCACTGAGGAAATCACAACATTGACACTACTCTGCAGTCTGGAATATAGACATATAACTCCTAAATTAGGATAGAATTTTCAGACTTTTGGCAATACAACTTCTTACTTTAAGGCTTAGAGCACTTCCCGAATATCCCTTAACTATACTATTCCCTATAAATATCATATTCATTCAACTCAGTTTAAAATTCTCATATGAGCATTGATAATGTTTTTTTTTCTACTAATGTCTAAAATATCTTAATCCTTACCCCGCGATCAAGCCTAACTCTAAATCACAAAAATACAACATGCTACACCACGCTATTATTCTAAACCATATGATGCCACCTTCTATACCTCTTTTAAAAATCACATCCTAAGCATAACATGCCTTACCACTTCAATGACTACACTGAACTCTTAATATGAAGTCGCTAATGCATATGGCGACCTTCCACTACAATCCCAAAACGTCGTTCAAGCCTAATTTATAACCACATGTTAACTTCAAGGCAAACACCCATAAGTAGATACTTCACATAGTTTCTAAACTACTATCAATATAACTCCCACGCGCTATCCTAAAAACATACACACACAAACTTTTCCACTAACCATCACATGTATCAAAGACTTGGCCCCAAATCTTACTTCATACTTATGGCCTTATCTAAACAAGCATACTATGATCTTTCATCAACAAGAACATTTACATCAACACCACTATCATTGCATAGGAAGGGTCACTAAAAGGTTAAAACATAAGACCCTCAAGCGTGAAAAAGATCTTTATATGGGACTGAGAACACTATAAAGAGTGAGTACATGCGTCATGAGTTGCATGACCTCAACTAGAGTTCATAACATAAGGAATGTGATTCCGACTACTTGAATGAACTAGAACTCATTATCTTGGAATTGGAAAAGTACGTGACTCTCTATCATATACCGGAATCATGAACTATTATCACGGAACTGCATCGTAAGGCATGAGTAAGCATCCGTATAACAAAAAAAAAATATTGAGGTAGGAATGGGTTGAGATTCACCCTTACTTTCTGATGTTCTAAATCACACTGCATCACTACTAGAATCTGAGAGCCTTACTTGGTTATTCGTTCTATCATCTCCCACTTAGCTTCAAGTCATCATCTAGCGTTTGGGAGATCCCTTACCAGATTCTAACTGAACTACACTTACTGCACTCTAGGGTCTAAAAAATTGACAATACATGCATATCATAGAACTCAATCCGAATGACTACCTTCTGGGATACACTCTATCTTTCCATAGCCACCAATAGTCAAAGTATAATGCTTGCACACTTATTTCTATCCGTTCAACCTTCAAAACTCAAACTTAGATTCTAACACTTAACATGGATATCACCAAGCCTTTGATGAACCATACCACTTCCGTCCTAGCATACCAATATTGCTACTCCAAACTTATATCTCTCTACCATGAGAATCGAGATCACATCAAAAGGCTCAACACTATCAATCAAGGCTCCTTAACTTGGCTATCTAGAACACCATATATCATCTAATTAGTCTTTTTCCAACTAGCAACTCCATGGTACCACTAGTCACACACAACATGTAATAGTCTTAGAGAAATGCCACAACTCCATATCGCCTTGGGCATACTTACACACCACACCCACAACATTATACTTCATTACGAATCAATTTAAACTTAAGCCATTTCACACACCGTTCAAGCCTATTAGATCTCTTTCATATAACTAACATCATTGATCAAGAAATCATCACATCCACCTGTATGAACTTCAACTATTCAAACTTAATATCTAGTGCTATGCATGACTTACAACCCAACCTTACACAAAATTTTTACTTGGAAACTATAAGTAAACATCACGAAACACTAGTGCACTAGAACTTCATAACCACAATAATCGATCATGACCTAACGGTTTACCTTATCATCATTCCGTTAGCATGTACTATTTCAGCATCTCAAGCCTACTAAATTAATCCCACAAAATATGCATCAACAAACTCTTGCCACTATTTACCACCACACCATTTAAATTCAAGCCTATAGTTTAGTATCAATCATCTACCACCAATGAAGAATGCAACATAATATAAATACACTAATCCATCAAATTGGGATATTCTACCCAAATATCTCAAAAATCTACTACATACCTTCTTACAAGTAGCACTAGTTTACAACTACCAATGAAAAGAGGGTCAAGGGGGTTAAAGCCTCATAATAGACATGGTCAACCTTAATATTATATTATAACCCCGTACAATTGTATCTACTTATACGGATTTCTCACCTCATACTTACTTACTCATTCATACATTTAGACTGCCTTCAAATTCCTCAAACAACCATGAGTCTATAATCATAACTTACTCGCTAATATAGCCATTTCCACATTCAAGCAATCAACAAATCACCCTGACCAACAACTCCTTCTCTACCTTCAACTAATAACACACAAGGATGAATCACTTCATTACCAACTCTATCTCATGCAAACAGATTCAGCCATACATATATTAAACCAATGAAAGAACAACAAGTTGGACAACAAGTTGCTAGTGAATCGAAACAGGCCTCACACGGCTTCACTAGACTTTGGTTTTGTATTTTGAACAAGAAAATGAGATGGATGACAAGGCAACTATGCTAGTGAATCGAAAGAGCCCCACACGGCTTCACTAAACTTTAATTATTATATTTTCAAAAACATCATGATAACAAGATTACATATTACAAGGGATAGAAAATTGACACCTAATATTTAATGGTCTAAAAATATACATATTATTCTGTATAAATAAAAATATGAGTAAAACACTTCCTCCATGGACTACCATACAATCCACACATGCTGCTAGCTACCATATTAGCTTATCACTATAAAGGGGTAAATCATCCTCAAACATCGATTATTCAACTGAAATATTCATTTACACAAAATCACCCTCACTCTGACTTCTAACTTTGTGACTTTACATCACCAACTTCTTGGTCCAATATCACTACCAATAGGTCATGACAACAACACTTTAACTTATGCTACTATTTGGGTAGAAATATAGTTCCAACATTCTTCTATACATTGTCCACAACTATAACAAGATTTTGAGAGGGACAATATACACTTAATACCTTAAGCTGGAATGCACGATTCCATCAGGATCAATATTTACATCAGAATCAGCATATATTGATGCACTAACAGACTCCTATCGAGTTTTTCCATAATTTTTAAAATCTTATAGAACGTAATCGAAAAGGACTATATCATGTATACTCTAAACGTTTTGCACTTTAATCAACCCAATAATGGGATAGTTTAGACTCTGAAGCACGAACTAAATCACAAAGAAGGGAAACATTCCTAAATGCCTAGTAGCCTCCTGTTTATAAGTGTGGCGCGCTACACACCCATAAACAGAACTATACTCGACGCGATTTCGCAGACACCCTGGGACCATGAACCGTGCTTTGATACCAAGTTTGTCATGACCCGATCCTAGGCCCTAGCCGTGACGAGCATCCCAAACCATGAAGGTCCGGAACACCCATTCTCTATCTGGTTATCATGCACAACATTCATAATCATAATAAAATACGGAATTGAAACTGAATACGGAAAACATGGTCAAGTTCTGCAACATTTTTGAATAATACTATCTGACATCAGTCTGCGAAATCTCTACTAAGAACATAAATATCTGTCTGAAAAGAAACTGGGACAAGGTCCCCAGTAAACCAAAAACATAATAAATAAGATAATGTATGACATAATTAGGCCTTCCGAATAATAGAAGGCTCACTACTGTGAGATCAAGTCTGCAAATTCGAGAATGTCTACTGAGTAGCTGGACCCCTAGACTGTGCCTCAGAACCTGGAAGGAGGGGGGGTCAGCACAAAAGTACTGGCATGCGAAGCAATCCAAAAAAATAGTATAATGGAACATACATATATATATATATATACATATTAAGTGAAAGCAATTTTTCATCAAGACATCATGTATAAAACTGTTTCTGAAAAATACATGGGCACTTTCTGAAAACATGTAACCTGTCTGTTCATTTCAAATCATGATTTGTGTTTTACTTCTGAGTTAGGTGGTATTCCCCTACAAGTCTGATATTCCACGGGCTGTATGAAATCCGTCATTGACTCGGCGGGGAAGCCCCCAACCCAAGTGTTCCGCAAGGGTTGGAGTGTCTGAGTCTGATACGCCACAGGACATTTAAGTCAGCGCATAATAGTATACCCGGGTCGGAAAACCACGGTTTTAGGCAATGAGTCGCTTGAACTCAAGCCCTCTTCGGGGAACCACCTAACATCTCTGTATGCCCATTTTTAACCTTTTCTGTACATGCAACATTCTGAATGTCTAAAATCATGAAAGTCTGAAATGTCTGTTAGTCTGAGTCTGATATGGCATTAGTCTGAGTTGGTATCGTCATACCAAGACTTGCAAGTCATGATTTTTCTTAGCCATAATGTATTAAGCAAGAGCTTTCATTCAAAACATAGTTTAGACCACCAAAACATGTAACTGATGTAAAGGATTTCATATTCCGAAACTTAAAGTTCAATTCATGCAGAAATTTCATCAAAAACCTGGTGGTCAAATGTCTTTAGCAAGTTCATGTATTCAAAATTGAAACACATTCATTCATATATGTATATAAACTGTCAAATCGCTTTGGAGATGGTCAAAAGACCAAAACAATGATGTTAAAACATCTTATACATAAATATATATACATAATTTAAAACCCCATTCTAAAACATGATTTTTCTATACCCATGAGAATTTAGGAAAATCCCGCGTACCTTGTTCTCCACGAATTTTGGGTGTCTATCGAAGCCTACGTCGAGAGGATTCCAAATCTGTAATTTGTTTCACGAACCCGCGGTTGAATCTTGAGTTGCTTGGGTTTTAATGTTGAAACCCTAGGGAGAGTTCTTGAGCAATTTTGGGAAAAGTATGTGTATTATGGTGTTTGAGGGATTAAATCCCGTGTTGGTGGTATATATAGGGGTGGAGGATTACCAAAATACCCCTAAGGAACAATTAAGGTCAAATCTGTCCCTCAGTTGACAGTTTGGTAGACTGGAGTAAATCGATTATAACTTTTTACTCATATACTCAAATTGGATGAAACCAACTGCAATTGAAAGAGGACTCGAAGAGATTTTGTTTGATATATTATAGCTCACACATTTCATTATATACAGGGATTTATGATCGTTTGAAATTGACCCTGAAATGCTGAAAACTGGGCAATAGTCTATGCGTTTTGCTACTGTTTTTAAATCCAAACGTAGCCTTATGCGTTCCGAAAAATTCCGAAACTTATCAGAGATGTACTATGAGATTTCCCGATCATAACGCAACTTGAAAATCTAAAAGAGGATGTCGGGAAGGTTGAAAAGTTGTATCCCGAAGATTGCCAGCTAAAATGACTCTAAGTCCTCATTACACTTAGAAAAATTTTCAAGTTTTTAAGTCTAAGGGCACTCTATTAAAGGCTAATCCATGCACGACTTTTACAGGGTGTTACATCCATCTTACTTAAGACATGGTGTGAAGTATGAAAAAGTCTATGGTCTGTTCTGCTCGGAATCTGTCGTAGCATTTATCTGATTTGGTATCGTCATACCAAGACTTGTAAATCATATAATTCATATCATATCATGTTATACTATTTTCATTTAAAACATGTTATTTGACCATCAATAAAGGATTTACATATCATATGAGAGTTCTTATTTCAAAAGCATATGAGAACTTATACAAACAACACTCTCTCTTGTAAAACTTTAACACTTGGTGGAAATTTTTTCATTAATCACATGCATTTGAACAACCCATAACATATAAAGACAAGTAAATTTAATCATAAGAGAGGGAATTTCATAAATCATTCTCTCAATTTAATTCTCGAAAACTCATAACATCTATACACATGAATATGACTCAAGTTTATTGAAAACCCCCATAGTAATTTCATAATTTCATCAAAACATAGTTTCTTGATGCATGCTCTCTAAACGATTTCCAAACACATTACATATTAATACATACATACTTTTAAAATTTGATAAATCACTAAACTTGTGCCCATGGAAGTTAGGATAGCCCTACATACCTTTTGACTGAAGAAAAGTGAATAATAACCTTGAGTTTGGAATCTACATGCTTAAGACTTGAGAAATCCCTTCTTGGTGATCTTTAGAGGAAGAGAATGTGGGATTGGGGGATTTTAATTTTTTTGGAACGAACTTAGGGTTATATGTTAGATTGGGTGAGTTATGGGGATAAAGGACCTTTTTTTCCCATGAAAAACTGAAGAGAAACGCGGGTTTTAGCGCCTTTGAACACGGTCTGTGCCACTAGGCTTATTGCGGAGCTCAAGGTCCATGCCATGGTGTAAAGTGTTGATTACAAGGTCCGTGACACGCTGCAAAATATGGAGCATAAGGTCCGTGCCACACTGAAATCACAGATCCTCACTGGTTCCTCACGAAAATGCCCATAACTTTTTTCTTGGTTATCGGATTAAAGCGAAACTGGCGGCATTGGAAAGAGGACACATTTATCTATTATTCGGTGTGTTTTGAGCTTAATAATTTCATATATTTCATAAGTTATACACGTTCAAAGTTGATCCTTCTAGGATCGAAAATCAAAATTTGGTCGAATCAAAAGCTCTTAACTCAACTTTGTTCTAAGTGTTTTCCTTTGAATATTTTTCACCTCAAAAGTACTCTTCACACTAGGACAATGATCATGTCACATATACTCATATATAAATCATGATATTGGATTTTATACACGTAGGAACGAAGTTTTGAATTTTAGCCCGATAATGCGGAGTGTTACACTCCTGGGGTAAAAGAAAAAAAAAATTCGATAGAATATATAGTTCATGCGACAATTCAAATCCATTAATCATTTCTCACAAGGTTCATGGATTCCACTGGTTTCATGATATAAAAAGAAAAAAGGTTCAAAAATCTCACAACAATTTATAGGTTTAATGAGTTTCATAATAATTGAAAAATATTACGAACTAGAGTGATTTTCCAGATTTCCCAGAAGCTTATTTCCTGGTTTCCCAGAAACTTATTAGAAAACTGATTTAGTTGACAAATACGAAGAAATTTCTTCAACCTCAAAAATCTCGAGTGTAATTCAAATTGAGAAAAACAATAAAACTTACATAATATGTGAAGGGACAGTTCTACATACCTCTAAACGTTAAACTAACATGAAATTGGAAGAAGATATTTAGACTTGCTTTCTTGAATCAATTCTCTTGAGATTGTTGAGGGCAGCATTTTAGAAGAGAAAGAAGATATTTTAGTCGTGTATAATAGATGGAGAAAGACGTCTGAAATTGATGGAGAAAAAAAAGGTTTAAAATCGTGTAAAGCTGACGGAAAGAAAAAGGATTTATAACGTGTAAAACTGATGGGGAAAACGAGATAAAAGCTGATGGAGGAAGTGAGGTTTATAACGTGTAAACTTAAGGAAAACAGGGGGAATTTTAACGTAGAAAACTGATGGAAGAAAGAGGGATTAAAACGTATTGGGGGTTATGGAAAAAGGAAAGGATGAAATCACCCTCCAAGAATGTGTAAAGAAAAATATAAAAAAAAATCGTCTGGAATATTGCTGTTCCGACTATTCTTAGTAAACCACACATAATGTTTTACTCGGGACTCAGATTGATGAGCTGTTGATGGTGTTACATTCTTACTAGCTTTTAGGATTCAATTGTCTTATTCCTATAGAATAAACGTAGTTAACCTTTTAAATGTCGGTGATCTTATGTTGATCATAATGAGTTTTTATTATACCTCAAATACAACTTCACTTAAATCAGTTGCTATCTTTCAGATCATCTTTCTTGTATCCCATTCCCAAATCATCAAAGAAAATATGCTGGTGTCATCCAACAATTAACTTGTAGTTTGTACCTGAAAAGAATTATTAGTTGTAAATTCTTAAATTTAGTTACAAAATAGTTAAGTATGTATTTTGGTCATACCTGTGTGTCACAAATTGTATTTGCATGCATCTTTTACAATAGAACTCTTTGTCAAACTTTTTTGTGCACTGTTTTCATGCTAAATAAGACCATCCATGGTCTTATTATAGGTAGTCTTTGCCACAAATCAATAATTTTCGTGTTGGGTATAGAAATTGGATGTCCACCTGTTATGTGCAATGATATCTTTTAGCAGTTGTGTTGAATTAAAACATTTAATATTTAGCATTTACAAGCTTAAAGTCAATCAAATCCTTAATATATTTTACCCGAACACTTCCAGATGCTAACTAATTAGCAACAGATTGAGCCCTTTGAGAAGAAATTAGAGAAATTCTTTGTGAGTTTTCTCCACGCACAGAAAGAATTCTGTTTCATTTGTTATCATGAGATACGTTAATAAAAATTATGAATAAACTTTTAGTGTTTAATAACGATAGATGTATCCTGGATAGTTCTATGCTGTGTATAGGGTAGAAATTTGAAGATACACATATTAAAATATAGATCCTGAATCTCATCAATAATGGTCTTCTATGTGCATCAACTTACACTTGTAGTTTTTAATCCTAAGATTCATAGTAAGTAGATAAACCACGAAATTCTTCACATTGTACAATCCCATTTCCCTAATTATATGGTTGAACCTTGATAAGAGACCTGTCAAGACTCGTGTCAATGTTGTCACCCTACAAAGAAGATTATTTCTACTGGTTGTAAACTGTCAGATAAGACTATCAAATTTTACTTAATTATCAAATGTGGGGTGAAAATTATCTGTCGTTTACATTTTGGTCTATAAGAATTTAGACAGGTTGTGCATTTAGTTTCTAATGCGTTATACATGCCTAAACCTACTTTATGATGATCTATTGGTGTCTTCATTGGTTTACTCCCTGATATAAAGATTAAGAGAACGTGATCAAAAGGATAATTCTATTAGCTCTGGAAGCAAGCTTTTAAATACACAATATACAACAAATTGGACCTGAAGTGCAGGCTACAATTTGCACATTATCTACAACTAACTAACTGAATCTAACTATCTGTGTAACACCCCGCATTTCGGGCTAGAACGAAAACCGTCATTTCTACGCATAGATGTTCCAAAAGCCATAAATCCAATGCAAATATAGTGTGTTAATCATTTATGTAGTGTGTGAATCTAGTTGGGCATGAGTCGAGATCATAGAGGTCCCTTAACTTAAGGACTAGTTGAAAGCTTTCCTATCGTTCAAGTTTTAGTGAGCGTCAAAACTTGGATCAACTTCAATAGACCATAACACCTTTTATATGATGAACTGGATGGCATACTATATATCAAATGAAAGGTCTTTGAGTCCTCATTCCAACGCCACTAGTTTCACTTTAATCCGGTATCGGAAAAGAAAGTTATGCTCATTTTACTTCGAAGTATTTGTCTGCCAAAACGTGACGACGAGGCTGACGACTTATCAGCTGTGTGACGGCCCGTCAGACCTGATCGTCAGCCTAAGGTAGTGAATGGTGAAAATCAGCCCAAAAGTGACGACCTGGGTGACGACTTATCACCTGAGTTATGGCCCATCAACCTTGGTCGTCAACTGATGCAATTATACGATTTTTTTTTGGGTTCCTTAGAGGTATTTTGGTCTTTTTCTCACTCCAAAAATCTTTCACACGAATTAAATCACTCCTTAAGCGTTATTAATCAATCACTATTAGTTTTACAACATCAAAAACTTCCTCTTTACTCTCAAAATAAGATCAAATTTGGATTTTCTCCAAGAACAAGAAATTCAAGAAAATCAAGCTTTAAGTTCAATATCTCCAAGAAATAAATCAAGATCCGGGTTTCATCTTTCAAGATCTAGGTTCCATCATTCAGATCTTATAATTTAAGATACGTGAGGTTTATCCTAAAACTACATGGGCTTGGAAACACTAGAACATGATTTAAAGATTTTCAAGCATGATTTTAGAAAGGGGTTTTGAAATACATGATTTTATTATGCAATATAAATGTTCAAATGCATTATTGATTTGGCCCTTAGGCCTTTCCCCTTAAATTGATTTACATGTATATGTATATGTATGAAAAAATTAGATTTGAAGATTGTTTGAGAGCATAAATTATGAAATATCTCTCTTGTGATGACTTTAAATTTGTGATCTTATTGTGAATGATTTGACATGCATGATTTATGGCTTGAAAATAGTTTACTCAAATACATTAGTATTTTGAGCATGATTTAGAGATTTTGAAAGGAAGTTTCTTGATATAAATGTGTTTTGTTAAAGAGAGAAAGATTTGCATAAGATTAAGAATTTTGACATGACCACCTTGTATCATTTGAAATGTTGTCAAAGAGAGTTGCATACATATGTTTACATGGGTATTTAAGGAAAGGGTTCTTCAAACTGATTTATTGATATGGTGCTCCCAAATTTATATTTTGAAAACAAAGATTCTAATATGCTAATAATGGCTCAGAGATGTGACTTGCAAGTCAATAGTATGACGATACCATAAGTATGTATTCCATAACAGAGTATGTTTTCAGAGTATTTTTTAAGAATATATTTTCAGAGAATGCATGTTTTAAAGAGTTAAAAATGGGCATAAAGAGGGTTAGGTGGTTACCCGAAGAAGGCTTGAGTTCAAGTAACTCTTAGCCTAAAACCGTATTTTCCGATACAGGCAAATTATTATTGTACACTGGCGACAGTCGTGTGGCCTAGTAGATTCAGAGACTCCGACCCTTGCGGCACACTTAGGTAGGGGGCCTGGCTGCCGAGTTAATGGCAGGTCACATATAGCCCATGGGATTATAGATTATAGGGTACACTACCTAGCGCATAAGTAAGACAAAGAGTGTCACAGATTTCAGTTGTTTTCACAGTCTTTTAAAATGCCCATTTGATTTCTTACTACATGATATGTTTATGAACTGCTTTAAATTGCTCTCATATGTGTTGAATATAAATAATTATTTAGGATTTACTCTGTGTATCAGTACATCTATATTGACCCCCCTCCCCTACCTCTCAGGTTCTAAGGCTCAGTCTAGAGGTCCAGATAAGCAGTAGATAATTCAGACAGCAGATCAAATTATGCAGTGGTGAGCCTTCTGTATTCCAGAAGGCCTGTCCTTTCAGATTATGTCATCTATTACAATTTTGGTCTACTAGGGGCCTTTTCCCAGTTTTCAGATAGTTGTCAGATTTTCATGTAGTAGAGATTTTACAGACTGTTCCTGAAGTTGTTAGTGATTTTTGGATTTCATTCCTTATTGTTAGACTTAATCCAGAGTATGACCATGTTTCCATATTAGATGATAATTTCACATTTACTTTTATTATATGAATGTTGTGCATGACTACCAGATAAATTAGGACGTCCGTACCTTCATGGTTTGGGATGTCCGTCACGGCCAGGCCCTAGTTCGGATCGTGACAAACTTGGTATCAGAGCATGGTTCATGGTCCCAGGGTGTCTGCGAAATTACGTCGGGTAGAGTCTTGTTTATGGGTATGTAACGCGCCACACTTATAAGCAGGAGGCTACAAGGCTAATAGGAATGTCTCCCTTTCTTCATGTTCTAGTTCGTGCTATGGAGTCAGAATGTTCCACTTTCATACTCTAATTCATGCTATAGTGTCTCCCATATGAAAGTAAAGTTATCCAAAAATTTTCCTTACTTTGATGTGCACAGATATGTCTCATTATTGGGGTGATTTAAGTGCAGAAGTTTAGAGTCTAAATGGTACGGTCCTTTCGGATTGAGCCATATAAGATTTTAAAATTTTACAAGGACTTGAGAAGAGTCCGTTAGTGCTTCAGAGTGTATTGATTCTAGTGTGAACTTTGATTTTGATGAGATCGTGTTTTTCAGCCTTCAATATTAAGTGTATTCAGTCCTTTTCAAAATTTATGTTGCAGATGTAATGTCTAAAAAGGAGAATGATGTGTAGCAGAATGTTGGAACAATATTTCCACCCGAATAGTAGTATGAGTTAAAGTATTGTGGTCATGACCTATTGGTAGTGATATTGGACCAAGAAGTTGGATATATGAAGTCACAAAGCTAGAAGTTGGAGTGAGGGTGACTTTTGTATAGATAAATATTTTAGTTGAATAACCGATGTTTGGGGATGATTTACCTCTTTTATAGTGATAGACTAATGTGGTAGCTAGTAGCATGTGTGGATTGTATGGTAGTCTGTAGGGGAAGTGTTTGACTCATATTTTTATTTATACAGAGTAAGATATGTATTCTTAGATCATTGATTATTGTGTGTTAAGTTTCTATCTCTTGTAATCTTGTTATAACTGTGTTGTTGAAACTAAAAGTCTAGTGAAGCTGTGTGGAGATCTTTCGATTCACTAGCATAGTTTCCTTGTCATTCATCTCATTTTTTGTTCAAAATAGAAAATCAAAGTCTAGTGAAGCTGTGTGAGGCCTATTTCGATTCACTAGCAACTTGTTGTTCAACTTATTGTTCTTGTGTTGGTTGAATATCTGTATAGCTGAATGTTTTCGCATGAGATTGAGTTGGTAATAAAGTGATACGTCCTTCTGTGTTAGTTTAGTAGAAGATAGAGAAGGAGTTATTAGTTAAGGTGATATGATGTTGCGGTATTTTTTTTTCCTTTAAGGCTATTATATGTTGTTTGTGGCTAGTGGTACCATTGAGTTGCTAGGTGGAGAAAGACTAGTTAGATGGTACATGGTGTTCTAAATGGCCAAGTTAAGGAGTTTTGACTGCTAGTGTTGAGCCCTTTGATATGATCTTGATCTCATGGTAGAGAGATATAAGTTTGGGGCCGCGATATTAGTAGTCTATGACGGAAGAAGTATGGTTCATTAAAAGCTTGGTGATATCCATGTTAAGTGTTAGAATCTAAGTTTGAGTTTTGAACGTTGAACTAATAGAAATAAGAGTAGAAGCACCAGAGGGTGTACACCTCAACTATGGGGATATTCATGAAGATTCGAAGTTAGTAAGTGTTCAAGTACTATATGATGACTATTGATAGCTATAGAAAAATAGAGTGTACCTCAGAAGGTAGTATAACAGTGGGTTTTCCACTTCCAGGTGTAGTCATTTGGGTTAAGTTCTACGATGTGTGTGTATGGTCGTTTTCCAGAACCTAGAGTGCAGTAAATATAGTTCAGTTTAAAGTTTAGAAAAAGATCTCTCAAACTTAAGATGATGACTTGAAGCTAAGAGGGAGATGATAGGACGAATAACCAAGTCAGGCTCTCAGATTCTAGTAGTAATGCCAGTATGATATAGAACATCAGAAAATGAGGGTGAGGCTCAACCCATTCTCAGCTCAGTATTTTTTAGTTATCCCAATACCTACTCATGCCTTACATTTCAGTTCCAAGATCATGGTTCATGTTTATGCATATGATAGAAAATCATGTACTCTTCCAGTCCCAAAATGAGGAGTTCAAGTTCATTCAGTAGTCGGAATCATATTCCATATGTTATGAACTCCAAATTGAGGTCATGCAGCTCATGACTCATGTACTTATGTTGTATAGTGTGCTCATTTCCCATAACTCATGCTACATGACAAATGATTGGCGAGATTCAGCTTATAGATAGGTATACTCTCAATTCAGATCACTTTGATGAATCCCTGATGTTGATTCACTATTTCTCAGGCCTCAGTTAAGTGTCAAGTTTCGTATAGTATCCTTCCATACTTCAAAGTCTTATGTTCTAACCTTTTAGTTACTCCTCCTTAAGTAATGATAGTGGTAATGAGTGAATGTTTTCTTGTTGATGAAAGATCATTGTATGCTTGTTTTAGATAAGGTCATAAGTGTGAAGTAAGATCTGGGGCCAAGTCTTGAATACATGTGATGGTTAGTGAAAATTGGTGTGTGTATATTCTTGGGGTAGTGTGTGGGAGTTATCTTGATAGTGGTTTAGAGAATATGTGAAGTATGTCTTTATGGGTGTTTATCTTAAAGTTCATATGCAGTTATAAAGATAGGCTTGAATGACCTATTGGGATTTAAGTGGAGAAATGCAATATGCGCTAGTGAATCCATAGTAAGAGATCAGAGTTAGTCATTGAAGTGGTAAGGCACGATATGCGTAGGGTGAACTTTAAAAGGATATAGAAGGATGAATCATATGGTTTGGACTAGTATCGTAGTGTGTCATGTTGTAGTTTGTGAATTGAAGTTAGGCTTGACCACGGTGAGAGGATTTAAGATACTATAAACATTAGTAGAAAGATTTATAAATGCCCATATGAGAGTTATAAGTTGAATTGAATGTATATGGTATTTAAGGAGAATAGTATAGTTAAGGGATATTCGAGGAGTGTGCTAAGCTTGAAAGTAAGAAGTTGTATTTCCTAAGGCCTGGTAATTCTATCCTAGTTTATGAGCTATATGTTTATATTCCATGCTATAGAGTGATGTCATTGTTGTCATTCCGTAGTTGGATGCATTGTGTAACTCATGATCAAGATTCTTTGCTCCCTAATGGTACTAGAACTTATTTAGAGAGGGTGTGGAAGAGATACTCCAGTTACATATAAGTTTCTAGTATAGTTCAGTCTGAATAGCCAGAAATTCAGTTTAACAGTCAGGCAGACAAGTTGTTGTTTTCCACCTTTTCACCCAGTCCTATTGTTCGAAGTCTCATGCGTATGACCATACCCAAGAGATAATATATTCCATCCATGTAAATTGCAAATCCAGTTCAGTCCAAGCATCATGTTTCAGATTCAACTATTTAGTCATGACTCAGTTCATAAGAGTTCAGCGCATAATCTCAAAATTTTCCAAGTATTTTAGCTCAGACAGTGTAATACCCTGGTACAGTCTAAGTCTTATTACATCATGATTCGTACTTTCCTAAGTTATCACTTCTCAATTCAATATATATGATTGGATCATAAACACTTCAAGGGACTCTTTAATTCTCAGCATGAATCTGCTCCTTGAAGCAAGTAAAGTCAAGTCAGGAAAGAATTTAGTTTATGATAGAAGTTTAAATGTTTCAGATCAGTTATATCCTTTCTTAAAAGATACATAATGTCTGCATTATTTCATACCTTTAAGCTTCAACAAGTTCCTACCCATCATTTGGGGACGAATGATCCCAAGGGGGAGATAATGTAACACCCTGCATTTTGAGCTAGAATGAAAACCATCATTTCTACGCGTAGATGTTCCAAAAGCCATAAATACAATGCAAATATAGTGTGTCAATCATTTATGTAGTGTGTGAATCTAGTTGGGCATGAGTTGAGATCATAGAGGTCCCTTAACTCAAGGACTAGTTGAAAGCTTTCCTATCGTTCAAGTTTTAGTGAGAGTCAAAACTTGGATCAACTTCAATTGACCATAACTCCTTGTATATGGTGAACTGGGTGGTTTACTAGATATCAAATGAAAGGTCTTTGAGTACACTTTCCAACTCCACTGGTTTCTCTTTAATCCGGTATCGGAGTAGAAAGTTATGCTCATTTTACTTCAAAGTGCCTGTCTTCCAAAATATGACGACAAGGCTAACAACTTATTAGCTGTGTGATGGCCCGTTAGACCTGGTCATTAGCCTAAGGATGTGAATGGTGAAAACCATCCCAAAAGTGACGACCTGGGTGACGACTTATCACTTGAGTTATGGCCCGTCAGCCCTAGTCATCAACTGATGCAATTATGCAATTTTTTTGGGTTCCTTAGGGGTATTTTGGTCTTTTTCTTACTCCAAAAACCTTTTAGATGAATTAAATCACCCCTTAAGCGTTATTAATCAGTCACTATCAGTTTTACAACATCAAAAACTTCCTCTTCACTCTCAAAATAAGATCAAATTAGGGTTTTCTCCAAGAACAAGAAATTCAAGAAAATCAAGCTTTAAGTTCAATATCTCCAAGAAATAAATCAAGATCTGGATTTCATCTATCAAGATCTAGGTTTCATCATTCAGATCATATAATTTAAGGTATGTGGGGTATATCCCAAAACTACATGGGCTTGGAAACACTGGAACATGATTTAAAGATTTTCAAGCATGATTTTAGAAAGGGGTTTTGAAATACATGATTTTATTATGCAATATAAACGTTCAAATGCATTGTTGATTTGGCCCTTAGGCCTTTCCCCTTAAATTAATTTACATGTATATGTATATGTATGAAAAATTCAGATTTGAAGATTGTTTGAGAGCATAAATTATGAAATATCTCTCTTGTGATGACTCTAAATTTGTGATCTTATTGTGAATGATTTGATATGCATGATTTATGGCTTGAAAATAGTTTACTCAAATACCATAGTATTTTGAGCATGATTTAGGGATTTTGAGAGGAAGTTTCTTGATATAAATGTGTTTTGTTAAAGAGAGAAAGATTTGCATAAGATTAAGAATTTTGACATGACCACCTTGTATCATTTGAAATGTTGTCAAAGAGAGTTGCATACATGTGTTTACATGAGTATTTAAGTAAAGGGTGCTTCGAACTGATTTATTGATATGGTTCTCCCAAATTTATATTTTGAAAATAAAGATTCTAATATGCTAATAATGGCTCAGAGATATGACTTGCAAGTCAATAGTATGACGATACCATAAGTATGTATGCCATAACCGAGTATGTTTTCAGAGTATGTTTTAAGAATATATTTTCAGAGAATGCATGTTTTAAAGAGTTAAAAATAGGCATAAAGAGGGCTAGGTGGTTACCCGAAGAAGGCTTGAGTTCAAGTAACTATTAGCCTAAAACCGTATTTACCGATACGAGCAAATTATTATTATACGCTGGCGACAGCCGTGTGGCGTAGTAGATTCAGAGACTCCGACCCTTGCGGCACATTTAGGTAGGGGGCTTGGTTGCCGAGTTAATAGCAGATCCTATATATCCCGTGGGATTATAGATTGTAGGGTACACAACCTAGCGCATAAGTAAGACAAAGAGTGTCACAGATTTCAGATGTTTTCACAGAGTCTTTTAAAATGCCTATGTGATTTCTTACTATATGATATGTTTATGAACTGCTTTAAATTGCTCTCATATATGTTGAATGTAAATGATTATTTAGGATTTTCTCTACATACCAGTACATCTGTATTCACCCCCCTCCCCTACCTCTCAGGTTCTGAGGCTAAGTCTAGGTGTCCAGATAAGCAGTAGATAATTCAGACAACAGATCAGATTGTGTAGTGGTGAGCCTTCTCTATTCCAGAAAGCCTATCTTTTTAGATTATGTCATCTATTACAGTCTTGGTCTACTGGGGGCCTTGTCCCAATTTTCAAATAGTTGTTAGATTTTCATGTAGTAGAGATTTCGCAGACTGTTCTAGATGTTGTTAGTGATTTTCAGATTTCATTCCTTATTGTTAAACTTAATCTAGAGTATGACCATGTTTCCATATTAGATCGTAATTCTGCATTTTCTTTTATTATATGAATGTTGTGCATGACTACCAGATAGAGTTGGATGTTTAGGCCTTCATGGTTCGGAATGTTCATCACGGCCAGGCCCTAGTTTGGGTCGTGACAATCTGCTAACTCCATTATCTGCACATTATCTGCAACTAACTGGTCCTAAAGTGTAGGCTACTATCTGAACATTATCTAAAACAAATTAACTGAAGCTAACTATATACTAACTCCACTATTTGCACATTATCTACAACTAACTAACTAAATCTATCTATTCCTAGATATGCTCAAAACATCAGAGACTTATTCAAATTATAACAACTAGTAACAAGAGGTAAACAAAGATAGTTAATACAACCTCTCAAGTTAGGTAAGGTGCAACCATGCCTAACTTGGAACGACACCTAATAAAGGCTGATTTAGGTAGTGGCTTGGTGAAGGTATCAGCAAATTGATCATAAGCATGAGTATGAGTAACATGAACTCGATGATTGAACCTGATCACAGAAAAATGCAAAATCTACAACAACATGTTTCATACGGGTATGAAATACTGGGTTGTGAGATAAATAAGTTACTCCAACATAGTCTTGGTAGATTGCTATTGTTTTCGAAATAGTGACATATAACCCATGGAGTAAGTTCCGCACCCATGTGATCTCTATAAGTGCATTGGTGACTGATTTGTACTCTCCCTCAGTGGACGAGCGAGCCACTGCGCGTTGCTTTCTAGACGACCAACTAATTAGATTTGGTCCAAAAAATAGTATCTAACCTAATGTAGATAATCTGTCATTTGGATCGCCAGCCTAGTCGGTATCAGCATACATATACAAATTGGAGTCAGAGCTACGAAGGATACGAAGTCCTAAATTTGCGATTTCTATGAGACACCATAGTAATCTTTTAACTGCTTTCCAATGTTCATCAGTCGGAGTATGCATAAATTGCGATAATTTATTTACTGCATAAGATATGCCAGGCCGATTGAGGGACAAATACTGCAATTTTCCAAGGGTACGTCGGTAGTGTGTGGCATCAGTAGGTGGTGAACTATAATCTACCCGAAGGGGTAAACTGGAATACATAGGAGTGGAAACACCTTTACAATTGTCCATATCAAGTTCAAACAGAATTTCCAAAATGTATTTAGATTGAGAAAGAATGAGACTATTTGGTACTTTCTTAACATCAACACCCAAAGAGTAGCTTAGATAGCCAAGGTCCATCAATAAAAATCTTTCTGCCGAGGAATTAAAGATAAATTTAATCATGTATGGATGGTTTCCAGTAATTATAATGTTTTCAACATAGACAAACAAATAAATGGTTACAGCCAAATGCTTCCGTACAAATAAAGAGGTGTTAGATTTTGTTATGAAAAAGTGCATTTTCAATAGATGCTCACGCAAAGCATTACACCATGTCCGGGGGGCTTGTTTGAGAACATTGATAGCCTTCTTCAGTCTGCATACATGAGTATGAAATTATAGATTAATAAAGCCTCGGGGTTGATACATAATAACTTCTTCACCCAATTTTCCTTTTATAAAAACATTATTGACTTCAAGTTAATGGATTGGCCAATTGTGTTGCACAGCTATAGATATAACTAATATTATAGTTGTCAGTTTGATAACAAGAATGAATGTTGCATGAAAATCTAAGACAGAATGTTGTTGAACCCTTTTGCAACTAGACGGGCTTCGAAACGATCTATAGAACCATCTGTTTTTATCTCGATCCTATACAACCATTTGCAATCCACAACATTTGTTTACATGTTTCGTGTCACAAATTCCCAAGTTTGATTTTTTATTAAAGCATCATATTCTACTTTCATTGCTTGTCTCCACTCTTTATGTTTATCAGCCTGCTTGAATGTTATAGGCATAGGTACAAATGGATTAGAAAATAATGTTTTCTTTTAGGCTTTAAGATACTATTTTGAGACCGAGTTATAATAGGATCTTAATGTAGAATCGGGACAGTAGGTATTGAAGGAGAGGGATTAAGTAATTGGTTTGTGGGATTTAAACTTTGTTGGGGTGGCATGAGTTGAAGAGGGGCTTCGCTGGTGGTTGGGATTGGTTGGTGAGATTGCAGGTTTGTGATTTTGTCTCTGGTATATAAGCAAAGGCTTATGTTTAGCAGTGTCATACGCAAGAGGAGAAGGGGCAGGAAGTTGATTAGTAGAACGAACAGGGAGATGTGTATTACCTGATATCTCTAGATATACTGGTACTTAGTCGTTTCTATTGGAGTGAGCATTGCCAGGGTAATAGGTTTTATTATTGGAATTAGACTCTACATGGACTGAAATAAGGGATGGAATTGAGAGATGAGTAGTTTGAATTATTTTTGGACTATCATCTTTGGAGTCAATAACTTCCCAACATAATTGGGAAGTATATTTTTGTAAATGGATGAACAGTTGTTTAAAAGGAAGTTTTTTAAAAAAAAATTGAACATCACGACTTATGTAAATTTTGGACTGGATAGGGTCAAAGCACATATGAGCACAGTGAGTCTGGGAGATACTTAAATACACACACGGGGTGGACCGGGGTTCAAGTTTATTTTAATTAAAAGGAAAAAATTCAATAGACTTGAGGTTAATTTGA
Organism: Capsicum pubescens; assembly: GCA_030864215.1. Lineage (NCBI taxonomy): Eukaryota > Viridiplantae > Streptophyta > Magnoliopsida > Solanales > Solanaceae > Capsicum > Capsicum pubescens. Next base: position 82,574,523 of record CM061544.1, on the reverse strand, counting down.
CAAAACTTGGCAATAGAGATGAGATTATTTTTTATTAATAGATCACAAAGTGTGTCATAAAGCTTAAAAGTAGTTTTAGATGCCTTAATTAGAGTTGAACCATTATGAGAGATGGGAATAGTTTTATCTTCACCCATAAAGATTTCTTCAGTTCCTGTATACTCTTCAAAGTTGTGAGGTTTAGCAGTGATATAGTGAGTTGCTCTAGAGTCTAAAATCCAAGAGTTTTAAGATGATTGCTGCCAAAATGCAAAGTTAGCCTTTGCTTCAAAATGATTATACAACTTGGAGCGACAAACATCTGCCGTGTTACCAAACTTTTGGGACAGTTGACATTTGACAGATTTCTTAGATTGTCGCCTGCTTTGGTGATTGTTAGAATTCAACTGTTGATTGTTGGAATTCCATTTACGAGACTGAGATAGTTTCTATGGATGATTGCTGAAGCGGGGATTGTTCCTGTTGAATTGAAGAAGCTTGTTGGACTTTTGGACAACAATAACTGTGATCATAGATGGTTTTTTTCAGATCTTGATGTCTTAGGAAAATCTCATGATCTCTGAGCTTGTGAAATAATTCTTCAAAGCTCAAAGGAGAGTCTCGTGCTCGTATTACAATAGAGATTTCACGATATTCAGGACCAAGGCCACTTAAAATTTTGACAATAAGTTCTTCATAATTGACGCGTGAACTAACAACTTTAAGAGCATCAGAGAGGGAACGAACCTCCTGCAAGTATTCTGCAATGGTTTTGAAAGTCTTCTTGGAGTTTTGTAGTTGATCTCGCAAGCTGAACATACGAGTATGGCTATTGTTGGCGTAGGTTGTGTGAAGGAGTTCCCACGCATTGTTAGCAGATGGTACTGCTGCAACTTTTAGACCAATTATAGGATCAATCGACGCAATCATTGCTTGTTTGACCAATTGATCCTGAGAAAACAAGATCTGATAATTGGGATTTGGTACAGTAGGACCATTTTGGGTACTAGTATGTGATGGAGCAATTGTGGTTCCATCAAGATATCCCATGAGTTGATGCCTATTAAGTAGCACCACAAGTTGTGCTTTCCATGTTGAGAAGTTGAGGTTACCTAGTAATTTAATAGGTAACTGAGCAACAGAATTAAATTGTACCACATCAGTGGTGGTAGAAACTGCAGAACCACTGGTATCAGTAACATCAATAACTAGAGCCATAGATGAGAAAGATTAAGGAAAATGACATGGATCTGACTTGGTGGAGCTTAAGGGGCTTCTGATACCATATAAAGATTAAGAAAAGAAGACCAAAAGGATAATTCTATTAACTCTGGCAGCAAGCTTTTAAATACACAATATACAACTAACTAGACCTAAAGTGTAGGCCATTATCTGCACATTATCTACAACAAACTAACTGAAGCTAACTATCTGCTAACTCCACTATTTGCACATTATCTACAACTAACTAACTAAAGATAACTATTCCTAAATATGCTCCAATCATCAGAGACTTATTCAAATTATAACAACTAGTAATAAGAGGTAAATAAAGATAGTTAATACTTGACAGATTTCCTTGAGGTGAAACTTGTCTCTTTAATGATAAAAACATGAGCCATCAGGCTGATACTGAGAAGCTCAATGTCATTATCATCTTGCACTGTAATTTGTCCAAATTTGAAATACCTGAAAAATTACATTTCTTATAAATTAGGTTGACAATTTATTTGAGCACTCATTAATATCAGTAGGTGTTTAAAAGAACTAAAAGAGTTTTAGAATAAACTCATTATAAAAATAAAAAAGGAGAAGACCATTTAAAAACAGAGAAGCTTTTAGAAAAATTAAAGAACCTTTAATTAGTAATTATTCAGAATATATAAGTCTAAATAAAACAAAAGAAAACCCACAAAGATTAGCCTACCTAATTACCTTAATATCTAGTATCGAAGCAAAATTAATAATCCATTTAAAATCTAGAAGAATAAGACACATACCACCTAATTATGATAAAATCAGATTTAGATATCCACCAAAATATTATAAATATGGTTTAAATGAATAAAGTACAAAAATACAAAGAATTAAAATAAATTATTTCTGAAAAACGTAAAGAATTAAAAATAAGAATAGAAAGACTACATTATAATATATTTGCCGGAGTTAGTAAAAACTCAATAAATGCACAAAAAGATGAAATATCAAATTTAGAATCACAAATAGATAGTTTAGAATATATATATATCAACATGAACTATTTACAATAAAATGAACAAAGAAGAATTTATAATAGATGAAAAAATATATGAAAATCATGAAGAATTAAAAATAAAAATAGTATTTTCTAATCTAGGAAGAAGATATAAGAAAATAGGTGAACATTTATATTTAATGTTATAAAAAGAAGAATTAAAATTAGAAGATAAATTGGCAGTTATGGTAAGAATAGAAAGGAAAAATGAAGAAATAGATAGAAAAAAGGAAATAGAAAAAATAAAACAACAAACTACAGAAGAAATATGAAAATAGAAGAAATTAAAAATAGTAGAATTGCTGAATTAGAAAAAGAACTACAAATGTTAAAAGATTTGTATGAAGAAAGACAAAAAGAAAAGGAAGAAAAAGACAAAGAACAAAAATTACTAAACGAAACAGATCAATTTAAAGAAAAATTAGAAATAAACAATAAAGAAATAAAAAACAAGGAATTAGAAATAAATAATATAGATGTTGAGGAGACAGATAATTATGCTTCAGAAGATAGCGAAACATATACAGAAATATTAACAAATACAAAAAATTTTGAAAACAATGAAAAACAAGAAGTAATTAATGAAGAAAACTTAGAAAATATCAACACAGAAATAAATACTCTTGATAAAAAAGAAGATCAAAATATAATACCTGGTACATCAGAAATAAGAAAACCTACATATTATAAGAATAAGTTTAAAAGATATAATCTAAAGAAAGAATATGACAAATGGACACCAGAACAAATAGTTAATAAAAATTATAACTTTTTAGACCTAGATTGTGTAATAGATACAGAAAAAATAATACAATTATGGATAAGATATATGACAAAATAATTATTAGATAATAATATAAACGTAACAGATGCACCAGAATATATAGAAAGAACACTAATAGGAACAGTGAAATTATCATTTTCAAATTTAACTGAAAATAGCAAAAAAATATTAAGAAGAACTGAAAAACCTACAGAAGGAACATCATCAAAGACAACTAAACTAACACATATAGAATTATTAAAAAAATATGAAACAACTATAAAAGATGAATTTGGTAGTATGACAACAATAGAAGAAGAACAAAATGAAGAAAAAGATACAAATAGGAATTTGATGTTAAAATTAGCAATATGCAATATGTGTTACATAGATGAATATATTTGCGCATTTAAAGAATATTATTATAAAGGAGCATATAATATAGAAGAAAGTAAATAAATAAGAAAATTATATTTTAATAAATTATCCGAACCATTTAGTTCAAAAATAATAAAAAGTTGGGAAGAAGCAAAAATAGTAGATACTCTAGGAGCAAGAATAAAATTTTTACAACAATGGTATAGAAACTTATGTGAAAAATATAGAGAAGAATTAAAAATGGAAAAAACATTGATAAGAAATTTAGCATGTTGCAAAGATAAAATAGCACCCCAATTCGGATGTGAAGAAAGATATTATAAGAAAGGAAAAAGACACAAGAAATATAAGAAATATAAAAAATCAAAATATAAATACAAGAAACCAAGAAAAAGATATTATGTAAAAAATTATAAACACAAAAGACCATATAGAAAAAAGAAATCTGTAAAAGAATGTACTTGTTATAATTGTGGAAACTTAGGACATTTAGCTAGAGATTGTAAATTACCTAAAAATCCAAAAAATAAACAAATGTCAGAAATAAAAATAGAAAATACAGAATATATGCAGAAAGATTATATAGATTATGAATTAGAGAGTGGGGATAGTATATATGAAATTTCAGAAAATGAAATAGATAATGAAATAGATAGTGAAATAGATGAATCGAATGACTGAAGAAGGTATACAAACGAACCAAATGACTGAAGAAGATATAAAAATAATAACAAAGGAAGAATATTTAAATGATGAAGGTACAAACCAAAAAATAATATTTGACAGTAACATATTTGATGAAATAAAAGGAAAGGAATTAGACTTAAGTGTAGAAAAAATATTTAAAATACCAACAATAAAAAATATATTTACTAGGAAAAAAGAAGAATATTATGTAGTAAGCCAAAAAGAACATTTAATAGACTGTAGATATGCAAAAGGTAAAGCTAGTATACCACTAGTAACAAAAAGAATAATTAATAAAGAGATAAACGAAATAAAAAGTAGAGACCCAATAAAATATGTACACCTTGGAGGTACAGAGATATTAATAAAAGCATGTCTTAGAAAAGGAATAGATACACCAATAGAATTATATTTAGCAGATGATAGAATTATAAAACCTATAGAAAAAAGCATAATAACTGCCATAAAAGGAAATTTAATATACCAAAAATTTAAATTTATAATAAGTGTGAATTATTCAGTAGCAGTAACAGATAAAAATTTAGATAAATCATTAGTATTATATTGAAAAATATCAGGAATAGAATTAACCCCAGGAAGTAAAATATTTACAGCAAGATGCAAAAATTTATATGTATTAACAACAAAACATAAAATAACAGGAAAAAATAAGATTAACAAAATACAAATAGAAAGTACATTCGAACAAATTGTAAAAACAATAGATAATAATGATTATAGCTATAGAGACATAGATATAGAAGAAAATTTAGAAATAATAAATGATAGAATAAGTACAACGAAAAGAATAGCTTATAAAAAACCAGAATCATCAAGCTCATCAAAAAGAACAAGTTATGAAACAAGTTCAACAGATAATTTAAACCAATATTACATAACAGGAAAGATAAATGAAAAAGAATATTTAATACTCTTAAATACAGGACAAGAAGAAAATTACATAGCAAAATATCTAGTTAAAAATGAGAAAATAAAAACTGATAATAATATATGCCCAGATCTACCAAGAAGTTTCATAAATACTAAAAATATAGCAGAAAAAATAATAATAATAGGAATTAGAAAAATAAAAATAGAATTTGAAGTAAAGGAAGAAATGCAAAAGGCAGACATAATACTAGGAATAAAATGGCTAGAACAAGTAAAACCATATAATATAGAACATACACAATTAACCATAACATATAACAGAGAGAAATTATTCTTAAGAAGAGCCTTAACATGAAATGAAAATATATGTATTAATGAAGATAGTAGTAGAAGGATATTACATTAGATATTATACGCCTATGATAGATACAGGAGCAGAAGCTAATTTATGTAGATATAATTGCTTACCAGAAAGTAAATGGGATAAACTAAAAACACCAATAATAGTTAAAGAATTTAATAATGAAGGAAGCTTAATTACTTATAAAGGTAGGAATGTAAAAATACAAGTATGAGATAAGATATTAACAATAGAAGAAATTTATAATTATGAACTAACATCAAAAGATATACTTTTAGGAATGCCGTTTTTAGATAAATTATACCCACATATAATAACTAGAACAGATTGGTGGTTTACAACACCATGTAAACAGAAAGTAAGAGAAAAAAGAGTTAGTAATAAAATAAGAAAGAAAACTGATTGGATAGAAGGAAGTGAAAAAATTACACAAAAGTTAGAAAATATAAAAAATACTGAAGATACAATAGAATTGATCGTATTTTCGATAAATAAAACAGAAATAACTATATTTTCAATAAATAAGATAGAGATAATTAAGAAAAAATTAGAACAATTATATAGTGAAGATCCATTAAAAGGATGGGAAAAAACATAAAATTACTATAAAAATTGAATTAATAGATAAAAATAGCATAATAACCCAGAAACCATTAACATATAATTTTGACGATTTAAAAGAATTTAAAATGCATATAGAAGAATTATTAGAAAAACAATATATACAAAAAAGTAATAGTAAACATAATAGTCCTGCATTTATAGTAAATAAACATAGTGAACAAAAAAGAGGAAACAGTAGAATGGTTATTAATTATAGAAATTTAAATGCAAAGACTATGACATATAATTATCCAATACCAAATAAGATATTAAAAATAAGACAAATATAAGGATATAATTATTTTAGTAAATTCGATTGTAAATCAGGATTTTATCATTTAAAGTTAGAAGAAGAATCTAAGGAATTAACCGCATTTACGGTACCACAAAGATTTTATGAATGGAACTTATTACCATTTGGATATAAAAATGCACCAGGTAGATATCAACATTTTATGGATAGTTATTTTAAACAATTACCTAATTGTATAGTATACATAGATGATATACTATTATATACAAAAACTAAAGAAGAACATTTAAAATTATTAGAACAATTTACAGATATAATAGAAAAATCGGGAATAAGTCTAAGTGAAAAGAAAGCTGAAATTATGAAAAATCAGAAAGAATTTTTAGGAATATAAATAGATAAGAGTGGAGTAAAAATGCAACAACATATAGTACAAAAAATAATAAATTTGAAAGAAGAATTAGATACAAAAAAGAAATTACAATCATTTTTAGGATTAGTAAACCAAGTAAGGGAATATATTCCCAAATTAGCAGAAAACTTAAAACCATTACAGAAAAAATTAAAAAAGGATGTAGAATATAACTATAATGAAGACGATAAAAAACAAGTTCAGAAAATAAAATTTTTTTGTAAAGAATTACCAAAACTACAATTTCCAGATGAAAATAGAAAATTTATATATATAGTAGAAGCAGATGCTAGTGAATGTAGTTATGGAGGAGTACTTAAATACAGATATGAAGTAGAAAAATTAGAACACCATTGTAGATACTACTCAGGTACGTTCAATGAAACAGAAATAAAATAGGAAATAAATAGGAAAGAATTATGTTCATTATATAATTGTTTATTAGCATTTTAGTCATATATTGTATATAACAAGTTTATTGTACGAACGGATAATACACAGGTACGTTGGTGGTTAACAAAGAAAATACAAAATTCAGTTACAACAAAAGAGATTCGGAGACTAGTCTTGAATATATTAAATTTTACATTTACAATTGAAGTAATTAGTACTAACAAAAATGTTATTGCAGACTACATATCAAGACAAAGCTACACAGACTGATATAATAGAAGATGATGCTTTAGAAAAGATATTCAAAACCCTAACTACGCTTTCAATGAAAGTGGACAGTATAGGTAATGAAATAGAAAAGATAAAGACTAATGAAGATAAAGTGAAGTCTATAGCTACAAATCAGATTACTCATCAGTGTGTAGAGCTATGTCGATTGGAAGACATTAAAATTCCAGAGCTAGAAGGAGACGTTGGGACACTCGTCAAAACCCATAACGTTTATCAATCTACTTTTGCAGGTACAAGCAAAGGAGTTAGGAAAAACACAAATATGAACCTAAACAAGCTATTTGATAAACCATATATTCCAAATACATCAAAAGATCCCATGTTTATACCCCCACAAATTACCACATACCGAGATAGTTTAAACCAAGACAAAAAGACCTACAACTACACAGTCCGAACATATATAGAAAATATCTACAATGTACAAACCTTTTTAAATACTAACCCCAGAGCTATAAACATCCAAGAACCAGATCCAAACTATATAACCCAAAGATTGACCGGATACAATAAGCTAATTGTTTTACCTAAAACCAAACCAAGTCTAGTTAAAACTTGTTATGAATATGGACTACTCAGTACTATATATACCTATGAAGGAAATGAGATATCCACTATACCGAAAATATATGAAGCATTTAGCATTTTTAAAAGAATAACCCAAGGTACCCTATTTTTTATAAAAATTTACACGGCACCAGCAGAGATATTATATGATGAAGTTAAAAAACTCATACAAGTTGTAAAGATAGGAATGACACGAGATATGATTATACCACAAGATATTATTCCACAACCAGAAATACCTAGAATTGAGATACAAAAATTTTATGTGAATAAGAGGATTATCGGACTATCTACAATTTTGCAAGAGCTAGCAAACACATACCGCAACCAAAATCCCATCTGGAGTTATTATTCAAGAAATCATGTACTAATATATTCAAATTCAAAGGAATTTCGAGAAACAGCTATGGAAACTATTAGGCAATGGATTTTGACGTTGCTCAAACCAGAGACGGAACCTATCGCCAGAGCTATCAGAGAAAAATTTATTTCAGAAGCATTATTAACCAGATATTGCAAGACAATTGGACATAAATATCCAGATCATAAATGTTCAAAATGTAATGGAGGACATAGTGATATCACAGAAGTTTAGCTAGAATAGAAGAAAAATCAACCAAGAAGATAAGAACGTCGGCTGGAAGATACAAGATATGAAGCAATAATGGAAATACGGAGCTAATAATAATAAAAAAAGACAAGTTAATGACATATGGAAGATTAGATATCTTTCTTCATTTACGTAAATTATTAGCTATATTTTGACTTTTTGGCAACATGCCATTATTAAGTTTTGTCCTTTTGTAGAAATAATTTAGGACTTTTGTAAAGTTTTTCTACTTTTATAGATAGGTGTAAAGACTTTTGTAAAATAGGTAGGTTATAGATTAGGACAGATGTAAAAATGTAGAACGTTTACGGATTTTCTTAACAATATAAATAGAAGAGCATTTGCTCAGAGGAAGGCAAACCTTCATGAGTTGAAGCACAAATACTCTCTCTTGTCCACAACAAATATTCTGCTTAATTATTAAAAAACAGGTATATTTCAACAGAAAAAGCTATGGAAGAACAAAGCTTAGAAATATCAAACTTACCCGAACAGGTATATTTATTTATGATTATGAATAGCTAAATTCATAATTCCCAACAATCATGACATGATAAAATAAATTCATGTTAGTTACTTTATAGTAGAATTATTCGAAGAATAATATGTTAAGAAGTTTATTAGCAAAGTGGAAAAGGAGAAAAATCTCTAAGAACTATGACATCCTAAAGGTGAAACCAATGAGGCAAGAAGCCGTTGTGGGGAGTAACCAGAGTGGAGGCGCTATTTAAGGGAAAAATATCCAGATTACCATGCTAATAGTGACCGAAGAACATGTTATTTAAGAATAATCTAGTATATAGTAATCTAAGATGATCATATTTTGTTATGTATATGATTGAAGAGAATATTTTGAAAATAGCAATTATATGAAAATGAATAATTATTTATCTGATGTAAGGGTAGATAAATTTAAAATACTTATTTTGTATGTGATTAATGATATAGGAATAATAGATATAAGGAAAATCATATTAGAAAAAATATTCGGTAAAGATTATATAGCTAGAATAAATTACATACCACACTTACCTAATTACTCTTATAAATACCTACGTACACATCAACTATGATAAATCACATATATCTAGAATTTTGGAAAAAAGATATGAAAAATATACAATTAGTAGAAAAACAAATGAAAATAAATTTAGACAAATACATGGAAACTAAAGATATAAAATATATAGAATTTCTTAATGAAAATATGCAAGAATTACTTAGACTAAAACAAACAACTAGAAAATATTATGAAAAAGCATGACAGATGATATTAAAATACTTGTTTTATATATACTTAGAGATATAGAAATTATAGACATAAAGAAAATAATATGGAAAAAATTACAAGATTATGAAGAGGAAGAATTATTAAACAGTATAGAAAACTTACATATATATTATGAACATCAATATTACTTAGATTCAGATGGATATTATTCAGAATAAATAAATGTTAGAATATATAAAAAAAATTAGAGAAAGACAAAATTGGATATATGCAGAGGTTAATTACAGAAATCAACTTGAAATAGAAAAAAGACAACTAGAAGAAAAATTACTTAAAATAAAATTAACCTTAGAAAAGGAAGATACAGATAATAATTTATTTAATACATACGAAAAATTATTTAATACAGATGGTAAATTACCTATACATGAACAACAAATACTAGTTAATCAGATAAAGAACATAAACCTACGCATTGAATATAGCAAAGTTAGAATAAAATACTACACAGAAATTGCTAAAATTTTAAAAGGATAAAAAAATAAACTACACAAATTAATGAATACATCTTACGAAAAGAATAAATCATTAAAAGATATCTAAACTAAACTATATAGTTTATACCTAGAATACAAAAGATTACATAGTACTAACGAAGATCCTAAAACATTAGATAATTTAATTACGATAATGTCTAATTTAGAATATGAATTAATAAAACATTTTAAGTCAAGAAGATAAAAATGAAAATTAAACCAACCAATAATATACACGAAATACTTTACTTAAAAATAAATATTTATTACTTAATAACTATTTATCATCTAGTAAAGTTACCGCGCCTAATCCGCACCCCCTACAATTGGTATCAGAGCTTAAAAGTAGCATATATGTTTGACAAGTTAGATTGGACTTACTTGAGATTAATTTATATTGATTAATTATGAGATGACCATTTAAAAACAGAGAAGCTTTTAGAAAAATTAAAGAATCTTTAATTAGTAATTATTCAGAATATATAAGTCCAAATAAAACAAAAGAAAACCCACAAAAATTAGGCACCTAATTACCTTAATATCTAGTATTGAAGCAAAATTAATAATCCATTTAAAATCTAGAAGAATGAGACACATGCCACCTAATTATGATAAAATCAGATTTAGATATCCACCAAAATATTCTAAATATGGTTTAAATGAATAAAGTACAAAAATACAAAGAATTAAAATAAATTATTTCAGAAAAACGTAAAGAATTAAAAATAAGAAGAGAAAGACTACATTATAATATATTTGCCGGAGTTAGTAAAAACTCAATAAATGCACAAAAAGATGAAATATCAAATTTAGAATCACAAATAGATAGTTTAGAATATATATATCAACATGAACTATTTACAATAAAATGAACAAAGAAGAATTTATAATAGATGAAAAAATATATGAAAATCACGAAGGATTAAAAATAAAAATAATATTTTCTAATCTAGGAAGAAGATATAAGAAAATGTCGATCGGAAGACATTAAAATTCTAGAGCTAAAAGGAGACGTTGGGACACTCCTCAAAACCCATAACGTTTATCAATCTACTTTTGCAGGTACAAGCAAAGGAGTTAGGAAAAACACAAATATAAACCTAAACAAGCTATTTGATAAACCATATATTCCAAATACATCAAAAGATCCCATGTTTATACCCCCACAAATTACCACATACCGAGATAGTTTAAACCAAGACAAAAAGACCTACAACTACACAGCCCGAACATATATAGAAAATATCTACAATGTACAAACCTTTTTAAATACTAACCCCAGAGCTATACACATCCAAGAACCAGATACAAACTATATAACCCAAAGATTGACCGGATACAATAAACTAATTGTTTTACCTAAAACCAAACCAAATCTAGTTAAAATTTGTTATGAATATGGACTACTCAGTACTATATATACCTCTAACGAAAATGAGATATCCACTATACCGGAAATATATGAAGCATTTAGCATTTTTAAAAGAATAACCCAAGGTACCCTATTTTTTATAAAAATTTACACGGCACCAGCAGAGATATTATATGATGAAGTTAAAAAACCCATACAAGTTGTAAATATAGGAATGACACGAGATATGATTATACCACAAGATATTATTCCACAACTAGAAATACCTAGAATTGATATACCAAAATTTTATGCGAATAAGAGGATTATCGGACTATCTACAATTTTGCAAGAGCTAGCAAACACATACCGCAACCAAAATCCCATCTGGAGTTATTATTCAAGAAATCATGTACTAATATATTCAAATTCAAAGGAATTACGAGAAACGGATATAGAAACTATTAGATAATGGATTTTGACGTTGCTCAAACCAGAGACGGAACCTATCGTCAGAGCTATCAGAGAAATATTACCTACCTATTTTACAAAAGTCTTTACACCTATCTATAAAAGTAGAAGAACTTTACAAAGGTCCTAAATTATTTCTAGAAAAGGACAAAACTTAATAATGGCATGCTTCCAAAAAGTCAAAAAGTAGCTAATAATTTACGTAAATGAAGAAAGATATCCAATCTTCCATATGTCATTAACTTGTCTTCTTTTTATTATTTGCTCCGTATTTCCATTATTGCTTCATATCTTGTATCTTCCAGCTGGCGTTCTTATCTTCTTGGTTGATTTTTCTTCGATTCTAGTTGAACTTCTGGGATATCATTATCTCCTCCATTACATTTTGAACATTTATGATCTGGATATTTATGTCCAATTGTCTTGCAATATCTGGTTAATAAATCTTCTGAAATAAATTTTTCTCTGATTTCCCTTACTTGGTTTACTAATCCTAAAAATGATTGTAATTTCTTTTTTGTATCTAATTCTTCTTTCGAATTTATTATTTTTTGTACTATATGTTGTTGCATTTTTACTCCACTCTTATCTATTTGTATTCCTAAAAATTCTATCTGATTTTTCATAATTTCAGCTTTCTTTTCACTTAGACTTATTCCCGATTTTTCTATTATATCTGTAAATTGTTCTAATAATTTTAAATGTTCTTCTTTAGTTTTTGTATATAATAGTATATCATCTATGTATACTATACAATTAGGTAATTGTTTAAAATAACTATCCATAAAATGTTGATATCTACCTGGTGCATTTTTATATCCAAATAGTAATACGTTCCATTCATAAAATCCTTGTGGTACCATAAATGCGGTTAATTCCTTAGATTCTTCTTCTAACTTTAAATGGTAAAATCCTGATTTACAATCGAATTTAATAAAATAATTATATCCTTGTATTTGTCTTATTTTTAATATCTTATTTGGTATTGGATAATTATATGTCATAGTCTTTGCATTTAAATTTCTATAATCAATAACCATTCTACTTTTTCCTCGTTTTTGTTCACTATGTTTATTTACTATAAATGCTGGGATATTATGTTTACTATTACTTTTTTGTATATATTGTTTTTCTAATAATTCTTCTATATGCATTTTAAATTCTTTTAAATCGTCAAAATTATATGTTAATGGTTTCTGGGTTATTATGCTATTTTTATCTATTAATTCAATTTTTATAGTAGTTTTATGTTTTTCCCATCCTTTTAATGGATCTACACTATATAATTGTTCTTATTTTTTCTTAATTATCTCTATCTTATTTATTGAAAATATAGTTATTTTTGTTTTATTTATCGAAAATACGACTAATTCTATTGTATCTTCAGTATTTTTTATATTTTTTAACTTTTGTATAATTTTTTCACTTCCTTCTATCCAATCAGTTTTCTTTCTTATTTTATTACTAACTCTTTTTGCTCTTACTTTCTGTTTACATGGTGTTGTAAACTACCAATCTGTTCTAGCTATTATATGTGGGTATAATTTATCTAAAAACGGCATTCCTAAAATTATATCTTTTGATGTTAGTTCATAATTATAAATTTCTTCTATTGTTAATATCTTATCCCATACTTGTATTTTTACATTCCTACCTTTATAAGCAATTAAGCTTCCTTCATTATTAAATCCTTTAACTATTATTGGTGTTTTTAATTTATCCAATTTACTTTCTGGTAAGCAATTATATCTACATAAATTAGCTTCTGCTCCTGTAGCTATCATAGACATATAATATCTACTGTAAATTCCTTCTACTACTATCTTCATTAATACATATATTTTCATTTCATGTTAAGGCTCTTCTTAAGAATAATTTCTCTCTGTTATATGTTATGGTTAATTGTGTATGTTCTATATTATATGGTTTTATTTGTTCTAACCATTTTATTCCTAATATTATGTCTGCTTTTTGCATTTCTTCTTTTACTTCAAATTCTATTTTTATTTTTCTAATTCCTATTATTATTTCTTTTTCTGCTATATTTTTAGTATTTATTAAACTTCTTGGTAGATCTGGGCATATATTATTATCAGTTTTTATTTCCTCATTTTTTACTAGATATTTTGCTATAAAATATTCTTCTTGTCCTGTATTTAAGAGTATTAAATATTCTTTTTCATTTACCTTTCCTATTATGTAATATTGGTTTAAATTATTTGTTGAACTTGTTTCATAACTTGTTCTTTTTGATGAGCTTGATGATTCTGATTTTTCATAAGCTATTCTTTTCGTTGTACTTATTCTATCATTTATTATTTCTAAATTTTCTTCTATATCTATGTCTCTATAGCTATAATCATTATTATCTATTGTTTTTACAATTTGTTCGAATGGACTTTCTATTTGTATTTTGTTAATCTTATTTTTTTCTGTTATTTTATGTTTTGTTGTTAATACATATAAATTTTTCATCTTGCTGTAAATATTTTACTTCCTGGGGTTAATTCTATTCCTGATATTTTCCAATATAATACTAATGATTTATCTATATTTTTATCTGTTACTGCTACTGAATAATTCACACTTATTATAAATTTAAATTTTTGGTATATTAAATTTCCTTTTATGGCAGTTATTATGCTTTTTTCTATAGGTTTTATAATTCTATCATCTGCTAAATATAATTCTATTGGTGTATGTATTCCTTCTCTAAAACATGCTTTTATTAATATCTCTGTACCTCCAAGGTGTACATATTTTATTGGGTCTCTACTTTTTATATCGTTTATCTTTTTATTAATTATTCTTTTTGTTACTAGTGGTCTACTAGCTTTACCTTTTGCATATCTACAGTCTATTACATGTTCCTTTTGGCTTACTACATAATATTCTTCTTTTTTCCTAGTAAATATATTTTTTATTGTTGGTATTTTAAATATTTTTTCTACACTTAAGTCTAATTCTTTTCCTTTTATTTCATTAAATATGTTACTGTCAAATATTATTTTTTGGTCTGTTCCTTCATCATTTAAATATTCTTCCTTTGTTATTATTTTTATATCTTCTTCAGTCATTTGGTTCGTTTGTATACCTTCTTCAGTCATTTGATTCATCTATTTCACTATCTATTTCATTATCTGTTTCCTTTTCTGAAATTTCATATATACTATCCTCACTCTCTAATTCATAATCTATATTATCTATCTGCATATATTCTATATTTTCTATTTTTATTTCTGATATTTGTTTATTTTTTGAATTTTTAGATAATTTACAATCTCTAGCTAAATGTCCTAATTTTCCACAATTATAACAACTACATTCTTTTATAGATTTCTTTTTTCTATATGGTCTTTTGTGTTTATAATTTTTTTACATAATATCTTTTTCTTGGTTTCTTGTATTTATATTTTGATTTTTTATACTTCTTATATTTCTTATGTCTTTTTCTTTTCTTATAATATCTTTCTTCACATCCGAATTGGGGTGCTATTTTATCTTTGCAACATGCAAAATTTCTTATCAATGTTTTTTCCATTTTTAATTCTTCTCTATATTTTGCACATAAGTTTCTATACCATTGTTGTAAAAAATTTATTCTTGCTCCTAGAGTATCTACTATTTTTGCTTCTTCCCAACTCTTTATTATTTTTGAACTAAATGGTTCGGGTAATTTATTAAAATATAATTTTCTTATTTCTTTACTTTCTTCTATATTATATGCTCCTTTATAATAATATTCTTTAAATGCGCAAGTATATTCATCTATGTAACACATATTACATATTGCTAATTTTAACATTAAATTCCTATTTGTATCTTTTTCTTCATTTTGTTCTTCTTCTATTGTTGTCATACTACCAAATTTATCTTTTATAGTTGTTTCATATTTTTTTAATAACTCTATAGGTGTTAGTTTAGTTATTGTTGATGATGTTCCTTCTGTAGGTTTATCAGTTCTTCTTAATAGTTTTTTGCTATTTTCAGTTAAATTTGAAAACCATATTTTTACTGTTCCTGTTAGTGTTCTTTCTATATATTCTAGTGCATCTGTTACGTTTATATTATTATCTAATAATTATTTTGTCATATATCCTATCCATAATAGTATTGTTTTTTCCGTATGTATTACACAGTCTAGGTCTAAAAAGTTATAATTTTTATTAAATATTTGTTTTGGTGTCCATTTGTCATATTCTTTCTTTAGATTATATCTTTTAAACTTATTCTTATAATATGTAGGTTTTCTTATTTCTGATGTACTAGGTATTATATTTTGATCTTCTTTTATATCAAGAGTATTTATTTCTGTGTTGACATTTTCTAAGTTTTCTTCATTAATTACTTCTTGTGTTTCATTGATTTCTAAATTTTTTGTATTTGTTAATATTTCTGTATATGTTTCGCTATCTTCTGAATCATAATTAACTGTCTTTTCAACATCTATATTATTTATTTCTAATTCCTTGTGTATTATTTCTTTATTGTTTATTTCTAATTTTTCTTTAAATTGATTTATTTCGTTTAGTAATTTTTGTTCTCTATCTATTTCTTCATATTCCCTTTCTATTCTTACCATAGCTGCCAATTTATCTTCTAATTTTAATTCTTCTTTTTCTAACATTAAATATAAATGTTCACCTATTTTCTTATTTCTTCTTCCTAGATTAGAAAATACTATTTTTATTTTTAATCCTTCGTGATTTTCATATATTTTTTCATCTATTATAAATTCTTCTTTGTTCATTTTATTGTAAATAGTTCATGTTGATATATATATTCTAAACTATCTATTTGTGATTCTAAATTTGACATTTCATCTTTTTGTGCATTTATTGAGTTTTTACTAACTCCGGCAAATATATTATAATGTAGTCTTTCTATTCTTATTTTTAATTCATTACGTTTTTCAGAAATAATTTGTTTTAATTCTTTGTATTTTTGTACTTTATTCATTTAAACCATATTTATAATATTTTGGTGGATATCTAAATCTGATTTTATCATAATTAGGTGGTATGTGTCTCATTCTTCTAGATTTTAAATGGATTATTAATTTTGCTTCAATACTAGATATTAAGGTAATTAGGTAGGATAATCATTGTGGGTTTTCTTTTGTTTTATTTAGACTTATACATTCTGAATAATTACTAATTAAAGATTCTTTAATTTTTCTAAAAGCTTCTCTGTTTTTAAATGGTCTTCTTCTTTTTTATTTTTATAATGAGTTTTAGAAAAGAGAAGACCATTTAAAAACAGAGAAGCTTTTAGAAAAATTAAAGAATCTTTAATTAGTAATTATTCAGAATATATAAGTCTAAATAAAACAAAAGAAAACCCACAAAGATTAGCCTACCTAATTACCTTAATATCTAGTTTTGAAGAAAAATTAATAATCCATTTAAAATCTAGAAGAATGAGACACATACCACCTAATTATGATAAAATCAGATTTAGATATCCATCAAAATATTATAAATATGGTTTAAATGAATAAAGTACAAAAATACAAAGAATTAAAACAAATTATTTCTGAAAAACGTAAGGAATTAAAAATAAGAATAGAAAGACTACATTATAATATATTTGCCGGAGTTAGTAAAAACTCAATAAATGCACAAAAAGATGAAATATCAAATTTAGAATCACAAATAGATAGTTTAGAATATATATATATCAACATGAACTATTTACAATAAAATGAACAAAGAAGAATTTATAATAGATGAAAAAATATATGAAAATCACGAAGGATTAAAAATAAAAATAGTATTTTCTAATCTAGGAAGAAGATATAAGAAAATAGGTGAACATTTATATTTAATGTTAGAAAAAGAAGAATTAAAATTAAAAGATAAATTGGCAGCTATGGTAAGAATAGAAAGGGAAAATGAAGAAATAGATAGAAAAAAGGAAATAGAAAAAATAAAACAACAAACTACAGAAGAAATACGAAAAATAGAAGAAACTAAAAATAGTAGAATTGCAGAATTAGAAAAAGAACTACAAATGTTAAAAGATTTGTATGAAGCAAGACAAAAAGAAAAAGGAAGAAAAAGATAAATAACAAAAATTACTAAACGAAATAAATCAATTTAAAGAAAAATTAGAAATAAACAATAAAGAAATAAAAAACAAGAAATTAGAAATAAATAATATAGATGTTTAAGAGACAGATAATTATGATTCAGAAGATAGCGAAACATATACAGAAATATTAACAAATACAAAAAATTTAAAAATCAATGAAAAACAAGAAGTAATTAATGAAGAAAACTTAGAAAATATCAACATAGAAATAAATACTGTTGATAAAAAAGAAGATCAAAATATAATACCTAGTACATCAGAAATAAGAAAACCTACATATTATAAGAATAAGTTTAAAAGATATAATCTAAAGAAAGAATATGACAAATGGACACCAAAACAAATAGTTAATAAAAATTATAACTTTTTAGACCTAGACTGTGTAATAGATACAGAAAAAATAATATAATTATGGATAGGATATATGACAAAACAATTATTAGATAATAATATAAACGTAACAGATGCACCAGAATATATAGAAAGAGCACTAATATGAACAGTGAAATTATGGTTTTCAAATTTAACTGAAAATAGCAAAAAAACTATTAAGAAGAACTGATAAACCTACAGAAGGAACATCATCAACAACAACTAAACTAACACCTATAGAATTATTATAAAAAATATGAAACAAATATAAAAGATGAATTTGGTAGTATGACAACAATAGAAGAAGAAAAAAATGAAGAAAAAGTTACAAATAGGAATTTAATGTTAAAATTAGCAATATGTAATATGTGTTACATAGATGAATATACTTGCGCATTTAAAGAATATTATTATAAAAGAGCATATAATATAGAAGAAAGTACACAAATAAGAAAATTATATTTTAATAAATTACCCGAACCATTTAGTTGAAAAATAATAAAGAGTTGGGAAGAAGCAAAAATAGTAGATACTCTAGGAGTCAGAATAAAATTTTTACAACAATGGTATAGAAACTTATGTGAAAAATATAGAGAAGAATTAAAAATAGAAAAAACATTGATAAGAAATTTAGCATGTTGCAAAGATAAAATAGCACCCCAATTCGGATGTGAAGAAAGATATTATAAGTAAAGAAAAAGACATAAGAAATATAAGAAATATAAAAAATCAAAATATAAATACAAGAAACAAAGAAAAAGATATTATGTAAAAAAATTATAAACACAAAAGACTATATAGAAAAAAGAAATCTATAAAAGAATGTAATTGTTATAATTGGGGAAAATTAGGACATTTAGCTAGAGATTGTAAATTACCTAAAAATCCAAAACATAAACAAATATCAGAAATAAAAATAGAAAATACAGAATATATGCAGATAGATTATATAGATTATGAATTAGAGAGTGAGGATAGTATATATGAAATTTCAGAAAATCAAATAGATAATGAAATAGATAGTGAAATAGATGAATCCAATGACTGAAGAAGGTATACAAACGAACCAAATGACTGAAGAAGATATACAAATAATAACAAAGGAAGAATATTTAAATGATGAAGGAACAGACCAAAAAATAATATTCGACAGTAACATATTTGATGAAATAAAAGGAAAAGAATTAGACTTAAGTGTAGAAAAATATTTAAAATACCAACAATAAAAAATATATTTACTAGGAAAAAAGAAGAATATTATGTAGTAAACCAAAAGGAACATGTAATAGACTATAGCTATGCAAAAGGTAAAGCTAGTATACCACTAGTAACAAAAAGAATAATTAATAAAGAGATAAACGATATAAAAAGTAGAGACCCAATAAAATATGTACACCTTGGAGGTACAGAGATATTAATAAAAGCATGTTTTAGAGAAGGAATAGATACACCAACAGAATTATATTTAGCAGATGATAGAATTATAAAACCTATAGAAAAAAGCATAATAATTGCCATAAAAGGAAATTTAATATACCAAAAATTTAAATTTATAATAAGTGCGAATTATTCAGTAGCAGTAACAGATAAAAATATAGATAAATCATTAGTATTATATTGGAAAATATCAGGAATAGAATTAACTCAGGAAGTAAAATATTTACAGCAAGATGCAAAAATTTATATGTATTAACAACAGAACATAAAATAACAGGAAAAAATAAGATTAACAAAATACAAATAGAAAGTCCATTCGAACAAATTGTAAAAACAATAGATAATAATGATTATAACTATAGAGACATAGATATAGAAGAAAATTTAGAAATAATAAATGATAGAATAAGTACAACGAAAAGAATAGCTTATGAAAAACCAGAATCATCAAGCTCATAAAAAAGAACAAGTTATAAAACAAGTTCAACAGATAATTTAAACCAATATTATATAACAGGAAAAGTAAATGAAAAAAGAATATTTAATACTCTTAAATACAGGACAAGAAGAAAATTACATAGCAAAATATCTAGTAAAAAATGAGGAAATAAAAACTGATAATAATATATGCCCAGATCTACCAAGAAGTTTAATAAATACTAAAAATATAGCAGAAAAAGAAATAATAATAGGAATTAGAAAAATAAAAATAGAATTTGAAGTAAAGAAAGAAATGCAAAAGGCAGATATAATATTAAGAATAAAATGTCTAGAACAAGTAAAACCATATAATATAGAACATACACAATTAACCATAACATATAACAGAGAGAAATTATTCTTAAGAAGAGCCTTAACATGAAATGAAAATATATGTATTAATGAAAATAGTAGTAGAAGGATATTACAGTAGATATTATACGTCTATGATAGATACAAGAGCAGAAGCTAATTTAAGTAGATATAATTGCTTACCAAAAAGTAAATGGGATAAATTAAAAGCACCAATAATAGTTAAAGGATTTAATAATGAAGGAAGCTTAATTACTTATAAAGGTAGGAATGTAAAAATACAAGTATGGGATAAGATATTAACAATAGAAGAAATTTATAATTATGAACTAACATCAAAAGATATAATTTTAGGAATGCCGTTTTTAGATAAATTATACCCACATATAATAGCTAGAACAGATTGGTAGTTTACAACACCATGTAAACAGAAAGTAAGAGCAAAAAGAGTTAGTAATAAAATAAGAAAGAAAACTGATTGGATAGAAGGAAGTGAAAAAATTATACAAAAGTTAGAAAATATAAAAAATACTGAAGATACAATAGAATTAGTCGTATTTTCGATAAATAAAACAAAAATAACTATATTTTCAATAAATAAGATATAGATAATTAAGAAAAAATCAGAACATTTATATAGTGAAGATCCATTAAAAGGATGGGAAAAACATAAAACTACTATAAAAATTGAATTAATAGATAAAAATAGCATAATAACCTAGAAACCATTAACATATAATTTTGACGATTTAAAAGAATTTAAAATGCATATAGATGAATTATTAGAAAAACAATATATACAAAAAAGTAATAGTAAATATAATAGCCCAACATTTATAGTAAATAAACATAGTGAACAAAAAAGAGGAAAAAGTAGAATGATTATTGATTATAGAAATTTAAATGCAAAGACTATGACATATAATTATCCAATACCAAATAAGATATTAAAAATAAGACAAATACAAGGATATAATAATTTTAGTAAATTCAATTGTAAATTAGGATTTTACCATTTAAAGTTAGAAGAAAAATCTAAGGAATTAACCGCATTTACGGTACCACAAGGATTTTATGAATGGAACGTATTACCATTTGGATATAAAAATGCACCAGGTAGATATTAACATTTTATGGATAGTTATTTTAAACAATTACCTAATTGTATAGTATACATAGATGATATACTATTATATACAAAAACTAAAGAAGAACATTTAAAATTATTAGAACAATTTACAGATATAATAGAAAAATCGGGAATAAGTCTAAGTGAAAAGAAAGCTGAAATTATGAAAAATCAGATAGAATTTTTAGGAATACAAATAGATAAGAGTGGAGTAAAAATGCAATAACATATAGTACAAAAAATAATAAATTCGACAAAAGAATTAGATACAAAAAAGAAATTACAATCATTTTTAGGATTAGTAAACCAAGTAAGGGAATATATTTCAAAATTAGCATAAAAAATAAAAAAGGATGTAGAATATAACTATAATGAAGAAGATAAAAAACAAGTTCAGAAAATAAAATTATTTTGTAAAGAATTACCAAAACTACAATTTCCAGATGAAAATAGAAAATTTATATATATAGTAGAAGCAGATGCTAGTGAATGTAGTTATGGAGGAGTACTTAAATACAAATATGAAGCAGAAAAATTAGAACACCATTGTAGATACTACTCAGGTACGTTCAATGAAACAGAAATAAAATGGAAAATAAATAGGAAAGAATTATGTTCATTATATAAATGTTTATTAGCATTTGAGCCATATATTGTATATAACAAGTTTATTGTACGAACGGATAATACACAGGTACGTTGGTGGTTAACAAAAAAAATACCAAATTCAGTTACAACAGAAGAGATTCGGAGACTAGTCTTGAATATATTAAATTTTACATTTACAATTGATGTAATTAGTACTAACAAAAATGTTATTGCAGACTACATATCAAGACAAAGCTACACAGACTGATATAATAGAAGATGATGCTTTAGAAATGATATTCAAAACCCTAACTACACTTTCAATGAAAGTGGACAATATGAGTAATGAAATAGAAAAGCTAAAGACTAATGAAGATAAACTGAAGTCTATAGCTACAAATCAGATAACTCAGCAGTGTGTAGAGCTATGTCGATTGGAAGACATTAAAATTCCAGAGCTAGAAGGAGACGTTGGGACACTCCTCAAAACCCATAACGTTTATCAATCTAATTTTGCAGGTACAAGCAAAGGAGTTAGGAAAAACACAAATGTGAACCTAAACAAGCTATTTGATAAACCATATATTCCAAATACATCAAAAGATCCCATGTTTATACCCCACAAATTACCACATACCGAGATAGTTTAAATCAAGACAAAAAGACCTACAACTACACAACCCGAACATATATAGAAAATATCTACAATGTACAAACCTTTTTAAATACTAACCCCAGAGCTATAAACATCCAAGAACCAGATCCAAACTATATAACCCAAATATTGACCGGATACAATAAGCTAATTGCTTTACCTAAAACCAAACCAAGTCTAGTTAAAACTTGTTATGAATATGGACTACTCAGTACTATATATACCTCTGACGGAAATGAGATATCCACTATACCGGAAATATATGAAGCATTTAGCATTTTTAAAAGAATAACCAAAGGTACCCTATTTTTTATAAAAATTTACACGGCACCAACAGAGATATTATATGATGAAGTTAAAAAACCCATACAAGTTGTAAAGATAGGAATGACACGAGATATGATTATACCACAAGATATTATTCCACAACCAGAAATACCTAGAATTGAGATACCAAATTTTATGCGAATAAGAGGATTATCGGACTATCTACAATTTTGCAAGAGCTAGCAAACACATACCGCAACCAAAATCCCATCTAGAGTTATTATTCAAGAACTCATGTACTAATATATTCAAATTCAAAGGAATTACGAGAAACAGATATGAAAACTATTAGGCAATGGATTTTGACGTTGCTCAAACCAGAGACGGAACCTATCGCCAGAGCTATCAGAGAAAAAATTATTTCAAAAGAATTATTAATCAGATATTGCAAGACAATTCCTAACTTTGGGACTAAGTTAATTTTCCTCTTTAAATAAAGATGTTTTTTTATTCATTGTAATTCATCCCTAACCCCTCAATACAATCACTCAAGAAAAATAGAAAGTATTCTCTCTTCTCTCCCCTATTTTTTTATTTTTATTTTATTAGTTCATAACACGTTTTCAACACGAGTCTCTAACCTTTTGTTGATGTTTCTTCCATATTAATACTGTCGTCATCAAAAGCTTAATGGAGACGCCCATAGCTTACTGGAAATCCGGTGGAAAAAGGAATGCAGAATAAAACGCGTGGAGAAGTCCAGTTTAATAGTTTGTAATTAAAGTATATACATAAAGTTTTTTATGATCTTGACTTTAGTAAATTGTGACAAACAGTGAAGTCGGCAATACAAGTAAAGGTATAATTTTACTTGTTCTTAATTTAATAATTTTATCATTACTTGTCAGTAACTTAGCAGATCTCGTTAATTATGTTCTACTTAAAATATTGTACTATATTTTATTGGGTTTTATCTTACTAAATATTTTTTATTCTTTTCTATTCAATTTTGATGAGTTCAAATATATTGGACATCAAGAGTTTAATATTAAATTAATACAACTCTGTTGGATTTGAGGGAACTTAATTGGTTGAAGATTATTTATTCTTAAATTTGTTCAGGAAAAAGGATATTGTTAAAAGGAACGATGGTAGATTTAATTTTCATCTCACTAAAAGGGTAAGACATCGGGTTAGAATTTCGGTGCGCCATGTGATGATTATTAGATTTATCACCGAAAACCCCTTAATATAAATAAGACTTTGAGTTTGAATCTGAAGGCATCATATTATTGATACAAGTTTGAAAGATGACAATTTGATTTATTCTTGAAGTGAATGTTGTATCAATACATGATAAATCTGAAAGATGACAAAATAATTAATGTGATTATAATTGAGGATGTATTACGGAAAAATTCTCCACACTTTATGTATGTCACAATTTTCTCCTGATGTCTTAAAAGTGGCTATAAGCTATCATTATTAGATATGCTTATGGAAAGATTATATTTTATTTTTAGGAATGACAACTTCGATTATTATAAATGTAGATCTACACCCTAGGGTGAATGAGTTGGTATTTAGTACAACTTATAAATTCGAACATGTTCTTGATTGTAAAACATATCACAAGCCAACTCCAAAAGAGGTAGAATAATTGAAAGATTGAATATCTCTAAGTTACTATGATAAAAAATATGGATGTGAAAAGTTAATCAAGCATGATGAGATCACATATCATAATAAACTAGATATTTATTGATATGAATTCATGCCATAGTAAATCAGAAGTTTACTAAAGTAAAAAATACATGTCATGGTAAACTTGGAGTTACTGGTATAAAAGAGAAAAATGAGATGAAAGACCTTCTCAAGTCATTAATTAAATAAAGGTTAAAAGTGGATCCCACAATATTATTAAGTTAAAAAGATAAAGTCACTTAAACAACTGGGATAGTTGTTCGACAACTGCATTAGTTGTCCTAACAACTATCAAAGTTGTCCAACAACTTTGCACAGTTGTCAACCAACTTTCCAAAACTGTGAAACAACATTGATAGTTGTTGAGACAACTCGACAACTGCATTAGTTGTCCTAACAACTATCAAAGTTGTCCAACAACGTTGCACAGTTGCCGAACAACTTTCCAAAACTGTGAAACAACACTGATAGTTGTTGAGACAACTTCTATAGTTGTTGAGAAAACCTTTAAGTTGTTTGAGTAAAAATGTTTAAAACAATTGAATTTCTTTTCCCTTTTACCTAATTTTTAAAACTTGAAGGACCCTCACTTAATTGACAAACTTGTTTGTGCCTTGTAATTCCAAGTCCCAGAATAAAAGTTCATAAGTTGATTAGAGATTGAGATGTCCTAAAGATATGGCTATTGAGTATTTGACTTTCACGACCTGAGCTAAGGCCCTGGCCACAACGGGCATCTCAAACCATGAAGGACCGAGAGACCCCTTAGCATACTATCATAAGCATAATCCATTCATAAATCAAAGTGTGAAAGATAAAATAATGTTCAATGGAAACTTATAATAAAAAATCTGTCACCAAAATTATGACAACACAATACTCAAATTCCGTCTATGAAGACTCTAATGAAAACTAACTTTCTATACCGTGACAAAGACCCGGCTGGACCATACACTAAAGACTCAATATATGAGTAAATACCTTGCGAAAGATGGATGTCTCACCAATTTTTTCATATCTGTAATACCCCAAAAATCCAAATCAATATTAGAACTATGATTCAAGATCATGATAAATAAATTATAGTAATTTGGTAGTTTTATGAGTGAGGTTGATGTATATTAAGGCCTCAAATAACTCCTAGTTATTAGACAAATCAAAATATCCTTTATGGATTGAGTTCTTGAGAAGGATGTTGCTATAGTAAACTTCAAATGAGCATATCTTTCATTTTACTAAGAATTTTTGAGCACATGACTCACCAACAATTATGTAATTAAATCATCTTTCCAACGATACCAATTTCATTTAAATCCGATACCCGAGTGAAAAGTTATAGCTTTTTTTGTATGAGGTAGTAAGCTGCTACGATTACACCGCTCCGTGGTGTAATAGCGGTGGAACCAATACCACTCAGCGGTAAACCTCAAAAATGGGATTGTCCAAAATTGTAGGCCACCACAATTACACCGCTCAACTGTGCCTATAGTAGTTGGACCAATACCGCTTAGAGGTAAGCCTCAAAATTGGGATTCTGCTGAAACTTTTAACTCTGAGGGGTAGTCTTGTCATTTTCCTACAGCTCAGGTCATAAAAACAGCAGATTAGACGTCATTCTATGGAAAATATACTCATTATTCACAAGAATTTCTGTCCTAGAAATCCTAAAACTCCAACTTTAACTCCAAGAAATCCAAGATTTCACCATTCCCTTTTCAAGATAATCAAGAATTCAAGTTTTCGGATTCAAGAACCTTTAAGAAAAGTTATTCTCCTTCATGACTTATCCTTCAAGACTTAAACTTTTAAGGTATGTTACATGTTCATCCATGGGTTCTTTTCACCCATGGAGTCTAAGAACCCAATTTTAAATTAAAGTTATGATTTTTACACGTTAATATGATTTTTAACCATGAATTCCCATGAATTTCAATTCTATACCATGTTTACATGTAATTGTTGTTGTTATTGAACCCCACACATTTGAATGGTGTTGTTCACTAATTTAATCCTTAATTTTTGATTTTAGTATTGAAATCATGCTATTACGACAAGTTTAAAAACTAATCCCATGCTTAGCTTAAACCATGCATTGCAAGTGTTTGATAAAATGCCCACAAGAATGACTTTTGAATAAATGCTTATATATCATGTCCTCAAAGTTTTAGTATGATCTTGCTATTATTGCTATCGAGTCCTGGGAGTTTGAATACCCAAAATTTAGCTGCTTACCTAGTTTTCAGTATCTATAGAATAGTTTCTAAATAGTTATGACTATTATCAATTAAGATATTTATTATATTTAGTTAAACTTAGATCAGTCTAGAATTCATAGTCCTTCAGTTTGGAGTAAACCTTAGCACTAAGTGAATATAGGGATGGCGTCTCCCCCATCATTAGGAATGAGACACTTGTCTCCCTCGTCAGTTAGTCATGAGGCACTTGTCTCCCCCGTCAGTAGGCATGAGACGTTAGTAGAAGTCCTTAAGTTCTAACCTATGGCGCCGTCATTGATTTGAGGGGTCTCCCATTAGATAGGCATGCCACCCTCGCTCTTCAGGACATTAGATTACTGGATTCACGCATCCATTGTTGGTATCCATGGCACAGTATAAACACCCTTCTAGTTGGGGTTACAGGTCGGACCCTGATAGTACCTTAGGGCATGTTGGTGATAGCTAGCCCCCACAATCTCATTTCAGTATTTAGTATACCTCAGTTCAGGTTTGCATTGACCATAACATAAAGTTGTCATTTATTCAGTTATAAAATTTTAGTATTTCAGTTTACAGGCTATTTTCAGAATCATGTTATATTCTTGGTCATGCATTCTCAGATGTTACAGTATTCACGCATTCATATTAGTTATTCAGTTATCCTATGCTATTCAGTCATTATTATTCATGTACACGAGCCCATGCATATCATCCTAACACCATCTATCATACCAGTACATTCAAAGTGCTGATCGCATATGTTTTTTTGAGCTATGATGTCTCATATCATAGGTTCGGATGCTCAGTTCTCTGATCGCACATAAACGTACTAGATTTTTAGCTGTAGCAGTGGTGAGTCCTAATACTTTGGGGACATGGTTTATTTATCTCAATCTACCTTATCAGTTTTAGTATTTTTTATTTAGTCGGAATTGGTTGGGGGTTTGTCCTATCAACTCCACAGTTAGTCAGTTTAGAGGCTTTCATACTAGTACAGACAGTTAGTCAGTTTTTAATCATTATCATCAGTTATTTTATCAGTATTGTCAGTATTATGTTATAAACATTATCAAAACTATTTTTTAAAATTTTATGGCATTTTTAGTTAAATTCCACACATGTTCTTTATTATTTTATTCAGTGCTCACAGCAGTTGCCAGCTCATGGGTTACTTTGTGGTCCTTCGGGACTATAAGCACCGTGTAGCATCTTGGGTTTACTCTCGGGGCATTACAAACTTTGAATTAGAGCCTAACATTTTAAAACGTCCTAAGGAGTCTAAAATCCACGTCGAGTAGAGTCTTGTGCATGGGTGTGAAACATGCCACACTTATGGACAAGAGGCTACAAGATGTTTTAGTAAATGTTTCCCTTCTTTCAGTATTCATGTCATGCAAAAAAGCATGAGGTATATTTAAACTCTTTTACTAACTCATCCGTCCTTCTGTGTACAGAAAATACCTCCCAAAATGACTAACAAAAGAAGAAATAGGAATAGCCCGCACCTCCGCCTGTTCAGGAAGATCCCTAAATGAGCATGCCTCTCATGCCGAATTCAGATCTGCTTACACTACCTTAGCTTATTCAGTAGTTTCTCAGAAAAATCTGCCGCATGTTTTTCTATCTAGGTTTCAATTCATGCTCAGCAGAGTAAATGGGGAGCATATAAAGAAAGAAATAAAGAATAAGAGGACCAGAACAAGTAGTTTTAAGCCAAGGTCAGGGGGTAGTAACCGCTCCCAATTCTATTAGAAATTATCTATCCCAGCTCCGCCTTCATCCAGTGCGCTATTGCCTAAGTTTAAGAATGACGATCAAAATAGTGCACCAAGCTCTAAGTCACAGAGTAGTGGGAAGGGTGTTCATACTAATCCACTTTGTGAAGAATGTTGTAGGAATAATTAGGGTATGTATAGAGCCGGTAGTGATGTGTGTTTTGGGTGTGGCAATCCAGGACACATAGTCAGATATTGCCCAATGAATGGTCAGCAGGGCCAGTCCAACCATCCTCTGGTTCTATTCTGTTTCCCGACTTAGAATAGCGCTACTTCCAATGCCACCAGTAATCAACGTCAGAACAGACTTTATGCACTCCAGTCCCGCCATGATCAGGAAAGTTCTTCTGATGTGATTTCAGGTATGTTACAGGCCTTTCATATTCTTTTGTATGCTTTATTAGACACAAGATCCTTTCTTCCTTTTATAACTAAGTATACAACTGTTAATTTTGATACTAGTCCTAATACTCTAGTAGAGCCCTCTTCAGTGTCTACCCCAGTAGGTAAACATATTCCATCCAGATGGATATACATAATTTTCCCGATTACAGTATTCCAAAAAATTACTTCAGTTGATTTAAGAAATAGAGTCGTTCATTTTTAGTTTTCCATGAACCAATCCTTGAATGAAGGGGGTAGTACCTCAGTGCTTAAGAGTCAGACGTGTTTCAAGATTCTTTACAGAGTTCTATGATAGCATGTGACCCAGTGTTAGAAGTATAAACCCCAGAGTTTAGTATCAGTAGTAGAGTTGGGATAGTGTTATCCGAATTTAGCAGAGTATGTAATCCATGGGGCTAGTTGTATGAAAGGTGAATTAGTAGGCTTGAAACAGTGAATGCGAGAATTTAAGTTTGGTAATTCAAAATTATATATGTTGTTGATGTTGGTGTCGTGGTAATTCTCATGGTATGGGAAAAATATAAGTTTAGAGATGTGATATTTGTAGGATATGATGAAAGTAGTATGGTTAGTAAAGATTTGTGAATATCCATGTTATGTGTTAGAATATAAGTTTGAATCTTTGAAGGTTGAGATAATAGAAAGAAGAGTTGAAAATTCTAAGCTAGTCAATTTTAAGTTGTTACATGATGATTGTTGGGGTTATAGAGGGCCAAGAGTAGTATCTCAGAAGAAAGAACTAGCAACAAGTTTTACATTATCGTGCATAGTCATTCAGGGTTAATTTATCATTTATGCATATTATTATACCCCAGATTCTAGAGTAAAGTGGTGGTAGTTCAGTTTAGAGAGATTGATCAAGTGATTCACAGGCTTAGAATGATGGTCTTAAGCTAAGGGGACGATGATAGAACAAGTAACCAAGTTAGGCTTTTAAATTTAGTAGTAATGTTAGTATGTGTAGAAAAGCAGTAGGAAAAGATGATGCCCAACCCATCCTTACCTCAGTGCAAAGTTTTATACTTCAGTCATAATGACATCTACTTATGCCTTACATGTTAGCTATATAATCATTGCCCATATTTGTGCACCATATAGAAAAATCATGTACTCTTCCAGTTTCTAGTGTGAGGAGTTCCAGTCCATCCAGCAGTATGAATCATGTTCCATGAATTCATAAACTCCAAACTAAGGTCATGTAACATATGACTCTTGTATTGATGTTTTATAGTATGCTCAGTTCTAATGACTCATGCTATACTCTTAATGATCAATGAAATTCAGATTATGTCATGTATATCCTCATTTTGGATCGCTTCATGAATCCATGATGTTGATATTCTATTCTTTAGGCCTTAGTTAAGTGTCAAGTTCTGTATAGTATTGATTCATGCTTCAGGTCCTCATGTTTTAGCCTTTCAGTGACCTCTCCTTATGAAATGATGTAGTGATGAGCAATTTCTTAGATGGGAGAGAGTAAATGTTTCATGTTAAGAAAAGATTATTGCATGCTTATTTTACTCTAGGGTGTAGTTATGAAGGTAGGTTTGAATGTCATATTATTATGTAAGTGAATAAATGCATTACCCGTTAGTGAATGTCTAGTAAAAGGTTATATTTAGTTATAGAACGGGTAATAAAGATTATTTAGGAGATGGGAAGTTATAAAAATGCAGAGTGCATTGAATTCATGACTCAGACTAGTATTACAGTATTATGTGTGCATTTTGTAGGTTGGAGTAGGCTTGAACATAGTGAGAGAATTCAGTCAAGCTCAGACTTCAGTAGGTAGAGTTATCAACATCTATGTGAATATTTTCATTAGCCTCAAATAAAGTGCGGTGTTGAAGTAGAAATTATAGTTTGGGGAGTATTTGAGAAGTGTGGCTAAGATTAAAAGTTAGTAGCTGCAGTGCATAAGACACAGTAACTCTATCGTAGCTAATGTTTCGTAGGCCTGTGTTCCATATTATAAAACTCTAGCCATGTTGTGATCTCTTATTCAGATGTATTATTTTGACCATAACCAGGATTGTTTGCTCCCTAAAGTCATTAGAACTTCATAGAAAGACTGTCGAAGAAATACTCCTGTTAAGTATAAGCTTTCAGTATGAGTTAGTCTGTATAGCCAGCAATGCAGTTTAAGCAGACAAGTTCCTATGGTTTTCATCTCTCCTATTCTAGAGGAAATTCCTTCACGACCATGCAAGTCGTAAATTAGGTTTAGATCATGCATCAGTTTCAGATTCCAGATATTCAGTCATGATTCAGTTCGTAAGTGCCCCGTGCATCATCTCAGTCTTTCCTCAGTATTTCAACCAAGTCATTATCTTTTGGGGGACATAATATCCTAAAGGGGAGGTGTACTATAGTCTCCCGAGCTTTCATGTCCTAAATCTTTCATATTCTATTCATGTAATAAGATCCAGCTTGAAGTAACGGGTACTCATAAGTTGACTCTCTCGTTCCAATCTCAGCCTTATAACCATTCTCATGTATTCAGGAAAATCAGTTTAGTTTATGATTTCAGTTCATGTATCATTTTTTATACCCAGTTATGTTCTCATGTTCCCATTTATGCATGTTCAGTATATGATCTCAGATTCTTCAGTACTAGTACTCCTAGATTAACAAGCCTCATTTGAGGACGAATGTTCCCAAGAGGTAGATATCATAATGACCCAAAAATTCAAACCAATATTAGAACCATGATTCAAGCTCATGAGAAATAAATTATAGTGATTTGATAGTTTTATGAGCTAGGTTGATGTATATTAAGGCCTTAAATAACTCCTAGCTGTTAGACAAATCAAAATATCCCTTACCGATTGAGTTTTTGATAAGGATATTGTTATAGTAACGTTCAAACGCTCATATCTTTCATTTTACTATGAATTTTTAATCTCATGACCTACCAACAGTCCGATAACTGAATCAGCTTTCCAAAGATACCAATTTTTCCTAATTCGATACCCGAGTGAAAAGTTATAACATTTTTTGTATAAGGCAGTAAGCTATCGCGATTACACCGCTCGGTGATGTAATAGTGGTGTAACCAATACCACTCAGAGGAAAACCTCAAAATCGGGATTTTCCAAAATAGTGGACCACCATAATTACACTACTCAGCGGTGCCTATAGGGTTGGGTCCAATACCGCTCAGAGGTAAGCATCAAAATCAGGATTCTGCTGAAACTTTTAACTCCAAGAGGCAGCCTTTCCTTTTCCCTATAGCCCCAGGTCATAAAAATAGCATATTAGACGTCATTCTAAAAAAAATATAATCATTATTCACAAAAATTTCTCTTCGAGAAACCCTAACACTCCATCTTTAACTCCAAGAAATCCAAGGTTTCACCATTTCTTTTTCAAGATAATCAAGAATTCAAGTTTTCGGATTCAAGAACCTTTAAGAAAAGTTATTCTCCTTCAATATTTAAACTTTTAAGGTATGTTAGATCTTCATTCATGGTCCCTTTTCACCCATGGAGTCGAAGAACCCAATATCAAATTTAAAGTTATGATTTTTACATGTTATTATGATTTTTAACCATGAACTCCCATGAATTTCGATTCTATACCATGTTTACACGTAATTGTTGTTGTTATTGAACCCCACACGTTTAAATGGTGTTGTTCACTGATTTAACACTTAATTTGGGATTTTAGGATTGAAATCATGCTATTACTACAAGTTTTAAAACTAATCCCATGCTTATCTTACACCATGCATTGCAAGTGTTTGATGAAATACCTACAAGAATGAGTTCTGAATAAATGCTTACATATGATGTCCTCAAAGTTTTAGTATGATCTTGCTATTATTGTTATCTAGTCCTGGGGGTTTGAATACCCGAAATTTAGTTGCTTACCTAGTTTTTAGTATCTATAGAATATCTTCAGAATAGTTGTGAGTATTATCAGTTCTGCCATTTATTATATTTAGTTAAACTTAAATCAGTCCAGAATTTAGTCTTTTAGCTGGGAGTAAACCTTAGAACCAAGTGAACAGAGGGATGGCATCTCCCCCATTAGTAGATGTGAGGAACTTTTCTCCCCTGTAAGTTAGGCATGAGGCACTTGTCTCCCCAGTTAGTAGTCATGAGATGTTAGTAGAAGTCCCTAAGTTCCATACCTACGGAGCCACCGTAGATTTGAGGGGTCCCTCGCTAGATATGCGTGCCACCCTCATCCTCCAGGATATTAGATTAGTGGATCCACGCAACTATTATTAGTAATCGTGATACAGTACCAACGCCCTTCCAGCTGGGGTTACAGGTTTAACCATGATAGTACATTAGGGCAAGTCAGTTATAGCTAGCTCCCACAATCTCAGTTCAGTATTTAGTATACCCCAGTTCAGGTTTGCAAATGTTACATGCTTGGTTATGTATTATCAGATTTTACAGTATTCATGCATTCATATCAGTTATTCAGTTACTCCATGCTATTTAGTTAGTATTATTCATGTACACGAGCCCATACATATCATCCTAACACAATCTAGTGCATTCAAAGTATTGATTGCATACGTTTTCTTTGCTCTATGATGTCTCATATCATAGATTCAGACGCTCAATTTCCTGATCGTGCATAAACTTACTATATTTTCAGCCGTAGCAGTGGTGAGTCCTCATACTTTGAGGACAAGATTTATTTATCTCAGTCTACCTTATCAACTTCAGTGTTTTCGATTCAATCGGGTTAGCTGGGGGTTTGTCCCATCAACTCCACAGTTAGTTAGTTTAGAGGCTTTCGGACTTGTACAGATAGTTAGTCAGGGTTTAGTCATTATCATCAGTCGTTTTATCAGTATTGTCAGTATTGTGTTACAGACATTATCAAAATTTTGTTTTAAAACTTTATGGCATTTTCAGTTAAATTCCACACATGTTCTTTATTATTTTATTCAGTGCTCACAGTAGTTACCAACTCATGGGTTAACTTGTGGTCCTTCGGGACTGTAATCACCGTGTAGCATCTAGGGTGTACTCTTGGGGCGTTATAATATCTCAAGTGTTCTACTGGTGTGATGGACCATGGGACTATACCGCAGAACCTGAAATATGGTTAGGGAGGGAGGGGTCAATACTCAGATGTACTGGTATGTAGAATAATCCAAAAGTAACACATACTTCATGAAAAATAAGTGAGAGCGTTATGAATTTTTTTTATCAAAATATATATAGAAACACATGGGCATAATGAAGAAGCTTAAAAATAATTTTATAATTCATGACTCAACTCTTTGTTTTAATTCTGAGCTAGATGGTACAACCTATAAGTCTACAATCCCACGGGCTATATGGAATCCGTCATTAACTCGTCGGCCAAGCCCCCTATCCATGTTTTCCACAAGGATATGAGTGTCTGATCTCTACTACACCACAGGGCCGTCGCCAGCGTCTAATCCTCTATTTCAGGGAAAAATAATACCTGTTTAGGCAAAACATGATTTCAGGCAATGAGTTATCTGAACTCCTGACTTCTTCAGGTAACCATCCGATTCTCTTTGAGACCATTTTTAGTCCTTTAAAATCATGCTTCATACTTATAAAAGTTCATTTCTAATTCTATTAAAGGCATATCATAACAGGTCATACCTAGACTTGTAAGTCATTCATTTCATACCACATTATATCCATATCCCTTTTTATTCAAAAGCATGTTAATGACCACCCAAAAGATTTAAACATCACATGAGTGAATTCATGTATCAAATATCATATGAACTTATGTAAAATACTCTCTTTTTTAATACTTTAACATGTGGTGGCCAATTATTATATAAAACACATGCAATTCTTTATTAAGAAACAATAGATTTAGAATAATTATCACCTCTTCAAAAAACATATAAAACAGCCATGCATAATAAGTAAAGAGGAATCTAAAACTCAAGAATTATCCTCATTCATAAAACAATCCCAACATTATATATACATAAATGTCATGATAAAAAAAGGGCTTATAATTCATGCTGTCAAACCTAATTCACAATTCTTAACATACTAAGACCATAAATTTCATCATGGGAGGGGAATTTTGCATGTCATTTCATAAATTACTTGTCGAAATCAAATCATGTATGTATAAGATTATAAATCAGGCTTATGAAAAAACCCCATGATAATTACGTACTTTCATCAAAACGGGTTTATGATCCATTCTCTTTAAATGATTTCCAAAACCCATTACACATCCATACATATATATCTTTAAAACTTGTTTAAAAAGAAAAAATTTATGCCTATGAGATTTAGGATAGTCCCACATACCTTTTGACAGAGAAAAATCAAAGAGAACGTAGCGAGATTTGCCCTTGGAGATCAAAATCTTCAAACCCTAGGTGTTTCTCCTCTCTTATTTAAGGGAATATGATTTGGGGATTTGATAAGTGAAATGAAGTGTGTGAAGACCTTAAATTCGTCCATATATTATTAGGAACAAATATAGGATGTGAATAGATCCGAACACCATTATAATAGAATGAAATAGAGCATTTTTTTACGCTTGGCTTTTGCTTGGCGGTGCATGGACAAAGCCAAACTCTGGGTTGGCGGTGCATAGACAAATCCAAACTTAGGGTTGGTGGAACACATCCCAAATCCAACCCATTCTAGTGGAATTTGGCGATTCCTTTGGGGTGCGAGCCTAACACGGACTATGGACAGTGTCTTACTAAAATAGTCATAACTATTGACTCCTAACTCGGACTGATGAATGGTCAGTTGCGCTGAAAAAAGGACTCAAAGATATTTAATTTTAAATATAATGGGCCAGATAACACCTCATATTCTTGGGTTAATGTTCATTTGAAGTTGACCCAAGAAAAATCAACGACTAAAACTCAATCGGTAAGAAAGTGGTCAACTTACTTTGAGCTAAGAGACTTTTATGATGTATAATAATCTCGAAGTATGTTCTCACGCTAAAGCATTATTATTCGCACTTATTTCCAACTAGAAACCATTGGATTCGAATCTACATACATCAGAAAGATAATTCAACATTAGCCCAAAAATGGGGTATTACATTATTTCCCTCTTTGAATCATTCGTCCTCGAATGATGGGTAGGAACTTGTTGAATCTCTAAAAGTATGGAATAAATAATGTAAACTCGAATTGGACATTTTTCCTCAAAAAACATGCAAAGGTATCAAAAGAGCTTCACAATAACCCCTAGTGAATCGTGCAAACACGAAGCGTGAGATAATGAGAATTGACACAAAGATGACCTTGCACATGAGTTCTAGGGATCATAGTCATCACAACATAAAGCATGAGTTTATTTGGTGGTCATGGGTCTTGATTTAAATTAGCACTAAATATGAGATAAGATTTCGCAGAACATAGGAATAGAGGTATCCTCCATCTTAAAAGATACATTGAATAAATGTTAAGCTTAGATACAATACTCGACTATGCCCCAAACAATAAATAACATACTTCATCATTTCAAACTTACCATTCTCTAATAACATACCTAATAACAAGAGTTTGAGTCCCACTGTCTAGTACTTCCATGTTGAAGACTAACACGGAGTTAAAAGTTGCTAAGTTCAGCTATGGGACCCTGTACTTTACATCCCATTAAGAATATCACTTCACCTTACCACTATAATCAACAACTTCAGGTCTTAATTCAAGGAGTACTAACCACATAACACATTGGTTTGTGTTTTCATCAATCACAACATTCAAGCCTACCCTTACTACACCAACTTTAAGAATCTCCCCATAAAAAAACTACCAACTTTACTCACTCTCACAAATATTTTCATCACATATCCACTTCCTAATAATTTTACATAATGAAAGATCATCTCCCTCCCCTCTTTTCATGTATAACCTTAGCTCAAGGTAGTTACACCAAAATTTAAAATAATACAAAACATTCCCTCTATTATCTAAAATATTACTATGCTTCCATAACCACTAACATACTAACATAAGGAGGTTTATTGAGGGACTAGAGCACACACATCAAGAATGGGAGGAACACTATTCAATTAAGACTTATATTAGTGATCCACTAAAGGTGGGGCATGAGATGTAAGATGCGATGTAATAGTCATGAAGTGCTTCATATATCAATGTCTGGATCATAAATTGAGAGTCAATTAGGCATAAACATAGACAACATAAGTTCTTAGGAATGGCCATAGTGAGAAACATGAGTACATATATCATGAGTTGTATATCATAAATGCGTAATTCATGTAGTCAACGATTGAGACAAGGATTGACACTTAAAGCTATTAGTCCTCATTTAAAGAACTAAAAATGGCCATGAGTTTTCATAAACCGGGCTAAACACAACATAAAATGAATCGGTGACATATAAAAATCATAGTTTCTTAGAACCAATCATGATATGAGACAGGGGTTTATGGATCATGAGCATCATAACATAGACCTTAAATAATTAGAAGCTAGGATAGTTGAGGGACATTATTGCTTCTAGTTTGGAGGTTGGAATATAGACATAGGTTGCATAGAGAACTCAAACCCTAGGCATAGGCATTACTTGAATAAAAAAAAATTTAGTAGAATGCCCTTTTAAATTGAAGTAGGAGGAGTTTACTACAATAGGAATAGGTTAATCATGACTCTTCCCTAAAACTTGCCACCATGAGAAAATTTGGGAACTACCTTAATTTATCATCTCCCCCTTAGATCTATGTCACAATCTTAGACTTGAGTACATATCCTATCATTCAATCTAAATCCATAACTCTCAAATAAAAAAGGGCTATAACCATACACATAAATTCCAAACTCCCCCTGATAAATTATACTCTGAAGGCATTGCTTTTCAAGAATGCTACTCTTAACTTTTGCTAGCCACTATAGCCATCACCCTACAACTCACAATCTTATGAGGATACACATCCACACTCCTTATCACATTGCAATCCATTCTCTACTACTTAACATACTCATATTAAACCTCTAATCATATACCATTACAAATTAACAAAGTTTTTAAGACTAGACCAAGAGCGCACATCATCTATCTATATTTTCACCAATTCATTTCTAAAGAAGACCATATAGTAACTCTCTAGGATTTTCCATACAAAAATTTTAAGAGCATGAACTAGGTAAACATGACACTCATACACATAAAACCTTATCTATCCACATGCTATGTGGGGTTCGACTTATTCATATATACCTAACACTATTATCCACTTAATGAATCAACCACAATTAGTCATTTTAACACTAGTCCTTATGTGTGTGTGTATATATATATAAATATATATATATATGTACCATAATTATCCACTGTTTTTTCATGAGTTGCCAACCCAGGCTATTTCACACATCACATCAAGCCTGCTAATTCATTCCCACAAAACATGCATCGTTAGTCTTAAGCTACTATTCTTACCAATACAATCCATATCTAAAGTTCAAACCTATTATCTAACACCAATCATGTACCACTAATGAAGCATGTCACATATTATACTAGTCCATCAAATAGGGAAAATCAATCCAAATACCTCATTTTACCTAACTACAGTCCACAAGTTCAATTTCTCCACATTATTACTACCACATCTTAAAATCTACCACCCACCTTGTCACTAACAGTACTAGTTTACAACTACTAGAGAAAAGAAAATCAATGAGGGTAGTAGATCTTCATCTTATAATATAACCCATTATGATCTTATCAACATATTCTGCTTTCTCGCATTAAATCTACTTACCCATGTATACATTCACACTATCTTCAAATTCCATATAAACCAATGACCCATAACTTATTGAATAATCTACCCCTTTCCAGTCACAACCTATGAATGATTTCTACAACCACCATAACTATCCATTTCAAGCTCCTTTCTTATTTAAATAAATAATTACCATATCTAATCACTCCCTCCACAGGCTACCATACGATTTATTAACCTTGTTGCAATATTAGTCAATGACCATAAAAGGGCACACCACCTTCTACTTAAAGGTCACACAACTACATCTACCTTCTTTACTCAAGAGTTACCCTCACTTCTAACTTCTAATCTTATGGATTTAAAGAACTAACTTTGGAGCCATCGTAGTGCACAGAGGTTATAAAGCCTAATCACATACTTCTACTTAGGAAGAAATACTATTCCAACATTCTTACATATATCATTACCCTTAAACATGACATCTACAACACTGATTTTGAAAGGTACTGAATATACTTCATACATTATGCTCAAATGCATAATTGATATAGATAAGGATATAAGCTTAAATCAACACACTTTGAAGCATTAACAGACTTATCTCAAGTCATTATTCAATTTCATAACCTTTTATGACTCAATTAGAAAGGACCATATCATTTAGACTCTAAGCTTTTTCACTTCAATCACCTAGACAATGAGACATAGCTAATAAAGATTAGAGTAAAGAAAGAATTTAGATAATTTTAAAATGGACATCACAATGGCACGATCTAGAGTATGAAAGAATGGGAAACATCTCCTAAGTGCCTCATAGCATACTCCTTATAAGTGTGGTGTGCTACATACCAAAAAAAAAACTCTACTCGACACAACTTCGTAGACATCCTAGGACCATGAACCGTTCTCTAATACCAAGCTTGTCACAACCCGAGCCGAGGCCTTAGCCGCAATGGGCATGTTAAACCACAAAGGCTCGAGAGACCCCTTAGCACACTATCATAAGCATAATCCATACATAAATTAAACTGTAGAAGATATAATAACGTTCAATGGAAACTTATAATCCAAAATATGTCAACAAAATTATGACAACACCATATTCAAATTTTATTTACGATGCCTCTAATGAAAACTAACTGTGTAGGTTGGGACAAAGCCCGCGGCTGGACCTGAAAGACTCAAAATATGAGTAAATGCCTTTCAAAAGATGGATGACTCACCAATTCTATCATATTCTAGAGTGTTCAATTGAACTAATGGACCATAGTACTATAGTACAGAACTTGAAATATAGGGGGTTAATACTCATAAATACTAGCACGTAGAACAATCCAAAAATAACACATACTTCATGTAAAATAAGTGAGAGCATTATGTAAAACAATTATCATAATATATATAGAAACACATTGGCATAAGCAATGATCTTAAAAATATTCTTGTAAGTCATGACACAACTCTTTATTTTACTTCTAAGTTAGATGGTATACAAAGTTTATAAACCCATAGGCTATATGGAATCTTTCATTAACTTGTTGGCCAAGCCCCCTATCTGAGTTTGCCTAAAGGATAGGAATGTCCGATCTCTACTATGTCACAGGGTCTTCCCCAGCATACAATCCCTTATTTCAGGGCAAAATAATACCCGTGTCAGCAAAATACGATTTTGGGTAATGCATAACCTGAACTCATGCCTTCGAGTAACTATCTAACTCTCTAAGAGCCTATTTTGAGTCCTTTAAAACC
The DNA here is from genome assembly GCA_030864215.1 of Capsicum pubescens. Classification (NCBI taxonomy): domain Eukaryota; kingdom Viridiplantae; phylum Streptophyta; class Magnoliopsida; order Solanales; family Solanaceae; genus Capsicum; species Capsicum pubescens. The sequence goes on along the minus strand of CM061544.1, from coordinate 82,533,617 downwards.
ATTACTCATGCTTATAAAAGCTCATTTCTAATTCTATTAAGGTCATATCATAACAAGGTATCATCATACCCAGACTTGAAAGTTATTTATATTATACCACATCATATCCTTAGCCCTTTTTATTCAAAAGCATGTTAATGACCACCCAAAAGATTTAAACATTATCTGAGAGAGTTATTATATCAAATATAAAATGAACTTATGCAAAAAACTCTATTTTCAATACTTTAACATTTGGTGGTCAATTCTTATATAAAACACATCCAATTCTTCTTTAAGAAACAATAGCATTTAGATTAATAATCACCTCTTTAAAAAAAGTGTAAAATATCCATGAATAATATGTAAAGATGCATAAAAAACTCAAGAATTATCCTCATTCATAAAACAACCCCAAACATTAGTTATACATAAATCTCATGATAAAAAAAGGTCTTATAATTCATGCTCTCAAACCTAATTCACAATTCATAGCATACTAAGACTAGAAATTTCATCATGGGAAAGGGAATTTCGTAAGTCATGTTCATAAATCACATTTAGAATTCAAATCATGTATGCACAAGATTATAAATCAAGCTTATGAAAAAACCCCATAATAATTATGTACTCTCATCAAAACGAGTTTATGATGCATGCTCTTTAAATGATTTCCAAAATCCATTACATATCAATGCACATAGATATTTTTAAAACTTGTTTAAAAATATAAATTTATGCCCATGAGAATTGGAATAGTCCTACATACCTTTTGACGGAGAAAAATTAAAGAGAACGCAGAGAGATTTTTCCTTGGAGATCAAAATCTTAAAACCCTAGGTGATGTCTCTTATCTTGCTTAAGGAAAGATGATTTCGGGATTTGATAAGTGAAATAACATGTTTTAAGGCCTTAATTTCATTCATATATGATTAGGAACGGTTATAGGATGTGAAAAGACCCTAACGCCCTCAAAATTGAATAAAACGAAGCATGTTTTGACGCTTGGATTTTTCTTAGCATAGCATGGCCAAAGACAACCTTAGGTTTGGTGGTGCACAGTCCAAACCCAACCCATTCCAGTGGATTTTGGCGATTCCTTTGCGGCACGGGCCTAACAAGGACCCTGGACTTTGTCTTACTAAACCACTCATAACTTTTGACTCTGAACTCATATTAATGAAGGGTTAGTTGATTTGGAAGAGGAATCAAAGATATTTAATTTGATATATAATAGGCCACATCAAATCTTATTGTAGTAATGTTCGTTGGAATTTGATCCAAGAAAAATCATCGACTAAAACTCAACCGGTAAGAAAGTGCTCAACTTAACTTTGAGCTAGGAGACTTTTATGATGTATACTCATATACAACTATGTTCTCACAATAAAAAATTGTTATTCACGCTTATTTCCAACTAAAAATCATCGTATTCGAGTCTACATAGATTGAAAAGATGGTTCAACTTTAGCCCAAAAAAGGGTGTTACATTGACATACATAGAAGATATATAAAATTCTTCAAGAATTATCTATGTTGTTTGTTCTCTTAGTAAGTTGATTAGATAAACTAATGTTGGGATTGTATTTTTAAAATTATGAAAAGTATAAAAGGTGAATATGAACTCGTGCACCTATCATGTGATATATTTAGTAGATGCATCAATAAGATGGACATATGTTAGTATATTGTCAAACTGTTCTTTGAAATTAATTAAATTTCTTGTTCAAATTAATTGAGTTAAGAGAACAACTTCTAGAAATGTAAATATCCAAGTTGGTTTGGCGTCAAATTCCTCATAAAATTAAATGAACATTAATTATGAGAATAAAGCTTCATGTGTTGGTTTGGGATATGACATATTATATAAAAAAAATTACTGTAGTGCATTGGACCTTAAATTATGATTAATTCTTCCCTCTAAATAGATTTTAGATCAATAACCAAATATTCCATCTAATAATTTTTAATGTGTCATATATGATAAATGGATATTCCATGATGCGCAAAGATTGATTCTCTAAAGTAGATTGAGATATATATGTTAGTTTTCCTAACATAAGGGGAGAAAATAAGCAACTCAGAAATATGTTTTGAATTATCATCAATATGATCCTTATTCAAAAAAATTTACTTAAAATCAAATGCTATGAGCATTTGTTGAACCAAATTGATTTCATATTTAATTGTGAATGCTTTTATTGTTTGTCCTTGAATAAAAAAATCTACAACATGCCAGAAGCATGGTAGACCATAAATAAATTCAAACGAGATAATCCTTCAAACGGATAAGTAACAAATGATCATAATAAAGAGACAATGTTCTCTTGAAGTGCCTCTGATATATCACTTAACGAAACCTTATGAGAGGTTAAAGTACCTGAAAAATAAAGAAGTGATAAGATCCCAAAATTTTATGTCACATTGCGAACCAATACAAATTAACAAATCATTGACAATATCTTTGATACAATATGATGCAATATTCTAAAAGAGGATCTAAATTCCACATTTATTTTAGCCCGTTGACGTGGAGATATTTATAAAGTGACACAAAAGGATGCATCTTTGTAAGCATAAAACTTATTTAATTTGTAGTCGAGACACTAGAAGATGTCACACATGAAATACTAAATATCGTCACTTGAAAAAATCTATATGAAAATCCTTAAGGATTCAGAATGCCTGAAACATATAAAAGTATAACACTTATCATTTTTGGACTAGAATTTGAACTCTCCTTTCTATATATATAACCCAAACCGAATAATTTTTATTTATATATAACTGTGAATAAAAATTTTATAGTGTGGGGAATTCTTTGGAGATAAATATAACTCATAAAAATATCCTAGCTCCATGTTAAATTGAACACTTTTCTACCAGTTGAGTTTTAGTTGACAATTTTACTTGGGTCAATTTTCAGTGACCATAACTCCTAGAATATAATGACTTACTTGGCCTACTATATATCAAATGAATTATCTTTGAGCCTTATTTTCAATGCAACTGACTATTTGTCAATCCAATTTTGGAGTACACAATTATATGAGTTTTATTAAGGCACTGTCTAGGGTGCGTGGTGGGCCACACGGGCAATGATCTTGGTGCACGATTAGGGTTGCAGGGAATAGCTGGTGCCATGCTTTTGGATCTGAGGTTCCACCCTCCCTTCCCAGACATTAAATTATGTTTTTTCCTTATTAAATTAAGGGCAAAATGGTCTTTTCACAACCTATAACTTTCCTAATCTGTTTTATAACCCTAATATCTTCCAAAACTAAGAGAAATCTCCCAAATTCCTAATTCTCTTCCTCCCAAGAACATCAAGGGTAATTTCTTAATTTTCAAGGCTTGTGGTTTCCAATCTCAAGGTTCATTTTCAATTTAGCTCCCTAAAAAAGTATGTAGAATTATCCTAACACTCATGGGAGTAAGTACGATGATTTTAATGATCCCTATATTGTATATGTATATGTGAAGGCTTTGAAATTGATTGGAAATCATGAATAACAAAAGACCTTTTTATGATGAACTTATGTATTTACAATGGAGTTTTCTATAAACTTGAGATTTTATTTATGTGCACATGTATTTTATTTATGGGTTTTAAAGTATTTGCAATATGAACCCCTGTTCTATGATATGAACTATGTGTTTAACAATTGTTGTGGGTTTTGAAATAAACATGAAATATGTGCATGTGTTATGGATTTTAAGTGTATTTGAGAGCATAAACTACAAGTCCCCATTTTTTATCATAATATTAATTTGTGACTAGTGTTTGGGCTATATTTATTAATGATGATAATTCCTGAGTTTTAAATGCCATTTTCACTATTATGCATTATTATTTTGCACATTTTTAAAAGGGTGTTTCTCATGCTAAAGGCTCTTATGTCCTACCAAATAAAATGCATGTCATTAATGACAGAATTGGCCACCATATGTTAAAGTCTTCAAAAGAGAGTGATTTGTGTAAGTTTCATAAGCTATTTGAAATAAGTACTCACATGTGATGTTTAAATATTTTGGTGGTCTTTAACACATTTTTGAATAAAAGAGCTATGGATATGATATGATATGATATGATATGATATGATATGATATGATATGATATGATATGATATGATATGGCTTGCAAGTCTAGGTATGAAAATGCCTATTATGGAATGTCCTTAACAAGAAAAAAGTAAGAATTTTAAGCATGTAGCATGATTTTAAAGGACTAAAATTGTACTTAAAGAGAGCTAAATGGTTACATGAAGAAAGCTTTGAGTGAAAGGGCTCATTGATGGAAACCATTTTTTCTCGATGGGGATTTATGCTATATTATCCTACATGTGAGGATAATTATGATATCTCATACGGGGTGCCTACAGTATGCTCACATTTTGGTTGGGGGGATACCATCTTATGAAAACTCAATCCTTGTGCCGAACATGGATTGGGGGCTTGGCCACCAAGTAAATGGTGGACCCATTTTGCCCCTTGGTAATTAGAATTACAGGGTGTTCCATCTAGCTAAGAAGATAAGAGTTGATTCTATGTTTTATGAGGTTGATTGAAGCCTTTAAGTCCGCCCATCTATTTTTTATCTCTATTATGTTAAATTGTTTTCATAGTGTTCTCAATTATTTTATATGAAATATATATTGTTTTGGATTGCTCTACATGACAATATATTCCAAGTGTTGACCGTTCTCCAGCGGATACATTGTCTCATAATATAGGTTTTGAGGCTCGATCCCGTTATCCATTATGTCAACAAAACATTCAGAGATGTCAGAGTTAGTGAGCCATCCATCTTTTGGAAGGAATTTTATTCATATGTTTATTTATTTCTATTATGGTCCAGCTGGGTGCCTTGTCCTGTCCTAGACAGTTAGTTCCTAGTAGAGGCTTCGTAGATAAGAATTAATAATTGTTTTGTCTTAACTTTATTGATGTAGTCTGATTATAAGTTTTCCTTAACGTTAATTATATCTTCCGCAGTTTTACTTCACCTGAATTATGCTTATGATAGTATGCTAACAGGGCAGGCCTTCATGGTTTGGGATGCCCATTGCAACCAGGGTCTTGGCTAGGGTCGTGAAAATCTTGGTATCAGAGCATGGTTCAGGGTCCCAGGGTGTGTATGAGACCGTGTCTAGTAGAGTCTTGCTTATGGGTTTATTATGAACCAAACTTATAATCAAAAGGCTACCGGTCATTTTAGAGATGTTTCCCATTCTTTCGTACTCTATATCGTGCAATAGAGTCTCTCATATGCATGTTATCCAAATTCCTTGTTTGATCTAATTTTATTGCCTATGTCTCATTGTCAAAATGATACAAGTGAAAAATCTTAGAGTCTAAATGATATGGTCCTTTTTGGTTGAGTCATCCAAAGGTATGAAACATCACAAGGACTTGAGAGGTGTCTATTAGTATTTCATAGTATGTTGATCCAAACGTATATCCCTATATATATATATATCAATCTTGCATTTGAGCCTGACATAACAAGTGTATTCAATCCCCTTCAAAAGCTTTGTTGCAGATGTCCTGCTTATGGGTAGAGATATGTAGCAAAATATTGGAGCAATATTTCCACCTGAGAGGTAAATAAGTTAAGATGTTGAAACCTATGAGTAGTACAATAATCCCAAAGTTTGTTCTATGAATCCATAAGTTTAGCAGGTAGTGTTAAGGTAACTTTTGAGTAATAGAGGTAGTTTTAGTCGTATAACCTTTGAGTGAAGGATGGTATGCCCTTTTATGGTTATTGTCAAAAAGTGTAGCAAGATTTGTAGATTGTATGGTAGTACCTAGAGGAAGTAATCAGATATGCTGATTTAGAATATATTTGAAATAGGAAAGAAGATGGTACTTGATAGTTGATGTTATAGTAACATCATTTCTAGGTTGTGAATGGGAGCATATAGTGGTTTATAATTTATAATTTAGACTTTCTTGGGATAATCTTAGAAAAAGAGGAAACTCAGTGATGTTTATTGAATTTTGAAAGTAGTTTAAATGTATGCATGAGTAAGTAGATATAATGTGAGGAAGGATAATGTGCTAATAGACCATAATGGGCCAGATTATAAGGTCAAAATTGGTGACCTTTATTATGTGAATTCATCCCTCGTGCTCCTCTTTTCACCAGTAGCAGGGAAATATTATAGTATGTGTAGAAAATTTTAAGGTGTAGTAATGATTCTATAAAGAATATGTGCTTATAGACCGTAGTTAAGTGAAATAAGGAATTTAGTTTGATTTCTCTATTTGGTGGGATAGTATATTATGTGGGATGTATCATCGGTTGTACATGATAGGTTCTAGACACTAGGTTTGAACTTTAGATATGGATTGTGGTGATAAGAATGTTAACTCAAGAATTGTGATGCAAGATTTGTGGGAGTGAGTTAGTAGGCTTGAAATAATGTTTGAAAGGTCCTAGGTTGATAACTTATGAAAGCTTTGAGTGGATAATTGTGATATATCTAGGTGTGTGTGTATATATAGGGACTATTGATAGAGAAATAAATTTGTAGCACTCCGAGTGTTTGAGGAGTCTAAATCGAGCTTAAAACGAGCTTACATGGTCCTTAGATTGAGCATAAGGTACCACAAGAATGGTTCTAATGCATTGGGGAAATTTTGGCCATAAAAAATAAGTTGGGTATTACCAGGGGTCCAATTTATGATGGACCCGCACTACTAGGAGGCCTACGAGGAGGCCCGTGAGGGCTCACTGCCTCACCTTTTCCCTAAGCATCACACTATGAAGGAAAAGCCTCGTGATGGGCCCCACACCGTGAGGCAGGGCCTCTACATTAGAGTACACACCGCGACCCCTCTCCCCTTCATCAATCAATTGATATTTTTTAATATTTTTAAGGATACTTGGATCTTTCCACGCCCTATAAACCGTTCCACCTTTACATAACCCATATCTCATCCTTAAAATATCCATAGTTACATGAAAGGGGTTATTCTTCTCTTCAAAACTCATCTGAGAGTTTTTAAACTAGGGTTAAATCTTGGAGGCTTGAGGAAGTTAAGAGTATTACCCACCTGAAGGAATATCTTAGCAAGAACTTAGCATTTTTACATATAGTTTATTAGGGAGAGTCTAGTGTTCATGTGTATAGTAATATCCTATTGTGCTGAGTGTTGTTCTTAAAGATTTAATTAGAGGATATGTCCACAAGTCTAGGATTGTTACTTTGATCTAAGGGGGAGATGACAAACTAAGGTAGGTCTTGAATTTTCTCATGGTGGCAAGTTTCAGGGAAGAGTCATGATAAATCTATTCCTATTCTAGCAAACTCCTCCTACTTCAATTACAATGACACTCTACCAAGTTTTATGTGGTCAAATTATGGGATGCATAAGGTTCTGGTTTTCTATGCAACTTATGTCCACATTTTGACCTCCAAACTAGAAGCAATAATATCTCTCAGCAATCCAAGCTTCCAAGTATTCAAGCTTTATGTTATTACACTTATGATCTATAAATCCATGTCTCACTTTATGCTTAGTTCAAAGAAACTATACTCTCTATATGTCTTATCTCAAGATGATGCAATCTATGTAAAATCGAGACCATTTTCAGTTCATAGAAAGAGAAGCAATAGCTTCAAGCAACAATCCTAGTCATATTCGTTGAAATTATGAATCCAGACTTTATGTTATACAACTCACGATATAAGCACTCATGTTACTCACCATGCCCAGTGATAAGAACCTATGTTGTGTTTTGTTTATTATGAAACGACCCTCTATTCATGGAACAAATTCAAATTTTATATGAATTTTATCCAAAAAAATTTACGCGTCTACAGATACCCCTACTTTAAGCCTCGTGGAGGTGTTTGATTTGTTGGACCTTTTAGAGATGATATTTGAAGTATTCATGGAGCTTCCCTTTATTTGTATGTGTGTGTGAGCATAATTTAATTCTCACAAAATATTTGAATTTGACAAGAATAAAATATAGACGAACTCTTCAATTGTGTCTCATTTTCCTCATTGATATGCTAAAGCCAACCAATTAATACACATCAAAGGCTCCCTTTTTTGGCATGAGTTTAGCATTTTTTATTGTAAATATGACTTCTCAAATTCATGATAATCCTTATAGAATACCGTGAATTCCTCGATTAGGAATGTAAATTCTGTTTAAAACTAAATATATCCAACCAATGTAGGATTTGAGTATTAGTCTTATCTAATATTGTAATAGGATTTAACAATGATGTTATCCCACTTCAAAAAGGATTAGAAATTTGACTTATTTTGGACACTTGGACGTCCCAGTTCTTCTTGAAGACAACTTTTTCAACAGATTCCTTTTCGAAATCAAACTGGAGTGCCTTAGATTCTATAAAAGGACATCACCTCCCTATTAAGTCATTGTAATTCAGCCTGGGCCGCAATAAAACTCGCGTTGTTCTCATCTCTTTTATTTGCTCTTTTTCACAGGCAGCTTGGGTGCTTGTAGGAGAAAGTTCATAATGCATCGCGAGGGTGTCCAAATCACGAACGGATTGTAGTGTTGGAAAGTAGACTTGTGAGGCTACGTTCTATGTGAAAACCATGCTCATATTCTCTCCATATCTTCTGAGGTATCTTTCAAAAATCAGACTTTTAATTCTGTTTCATCACTTTTTGCTTGTTTTGTGCAACCTCACAAAAATTATCGTATATTGACTTAAGAATATCAAAATTAGGAGACCTTTTTTGCGTTGCAAACTAGAATTGTAGAGATATGTCTCACCTACAAATCAAAATCATATTGTGCCAGAATCGTCCAATAAATTTCTCCAAAACCGGTCTTCTAATCTTGACTCGCTGATTTTATCAACTTTGCACAACATCACAATAAATTTTGTATGTCGATGTAGAAGTATCGGAATCAAGTGACATTTTTTGCATTGGAAAGTAGACTCGTAGAGATATATCACATGTAGAAATCACAATCAGATTGTTCCAGAATTGTCCTAGATATTTCTCCATAACCAATCTTCTAATCTCAGCTTGCTGATTTTATCAGCTTTGCATAGCGTAGTGATAAATTTTGTATCTCGGCGTAGAAGTATCGGAATCAGGTGTCATTTTTTGTGTTGGAAAGTATATTTTCATAGATACGACTCACGTGAAAATCACAATAATACTACACCTGAATTGTTTCAGTTATTGCTTCAAAACCAGTCTTCTAATCTAGGTTTGCTAGTTTTATTAGAAGATATTTTTGGCATTGGAATTTGGACTCACATATCTACATCCCACATGAAAACCACCATAATACAACTTCTATATTTTTTTAGGTACTTTTTTAAAGTTGCAGCCTAAATCTTGTGATACTCTATTTCTCATCATATTTGAATAATTAATGAATTTCATCTTCTACTTCATGTTTTGGGCCAAATCACTTGTGCAATATGTTGAATGTCAAACTCGAGCAATAATCAATGTATTACAAGTCTTTTCCATGTTGAGAAGACTTCATTGCTTGGAAGGTAATAAAGAATCCTTTTGCTTTAAAGACGACATCTTCAAAGGACTCTACACATGCATTCAAGCTTCATTTTTTTTTCTTTTTTTTTTATTTTTTTTGGAGAGTCGTTCAAAATATAAACTCATATAGGCCAGGAGTGTTTGACTTGCAATTTATGCTCGTGCGTCAAGAAATATTTTGACTTATAGTTTAGGCTCGTGTGTCAAGGAGTATTTTTGACTTGCAGTTTAGGTTTGTTTGTAGTTTAGGCTCGTGCATCGAGGGGCATTTTTACTTGCAGTTTAGGCTCATGTGTCGAGAAGCATTTTGGCGAAGAATTCTTGTAATGTAACTTTTCTCCCAACCCTTTGTATTGAAGTATTATTGCACTTCGGTTTGGTATTTATTGCCCCCATTGGTTGAAGCATATTGGCACTTGAGCTTATGTCGTCTTTTGGAAGTTGGTGTTTAGAAGTCCTTTGTCATTTTTTTCTTTTGCAAGTAGTCAATGTCCAAGTGTCACCCTTCTTGCTATCGGAGAAATCATTTGACATGAACTTGCTTGTTGTTTTATTTAGGGGGAAACCTCAATTGGGTCAAATCTACCAAATTATAGCATGATGATTCTTTTACATTTTGATGATGCCATAGAGCACATGGGTTATAGAACTTTTGAAATCCAAACTTTTTTATGGTCGAGTTTTGCGCTAACATAATTATATCACCATTATCAATGATGATCTTTCCTTTCTGCATTAATGTCATGATCTTTTCTTTCAGAATGAAGCATTTTATGGTGTGATGACTAACCATGTCATGAAATTTGTAGTACTTAGGATCGACGACTTTATTTGATTCTTTAGGTCGCTTAGACTTAGGGAATTCAATGACTTCTTTGGCTAGCAACACATCGAGAATCCCAAGAACATCAGAGTCGGTAAAGGGATAAACCCTTGCTTGTAACTCCTTCAAGGTTGGTTGATTTTTTATCTCTCGTATTTTTTGCTTCAGAGCTTTCTTTTTTAAATTTTTCCTTGTAGAGGAGTTCGTAAAACTCTTAGTTGTCACCATAGATTCCCCAATTTCATTTTTTGACATGTCTGTGAATTTAGTGACTTCTTTCCTAGGATTAAAAATAGGTGACGTCATTCTATGACTTGCGATTCTTATCTCCATGTCATGATCCCGCGTAGCTAATTCTTCAAAAGTTTGAGGCTTAATACCTCGACGGATATAAACAAGGCCCCAATGCATCCCTTGAATGCAACCTTCAACCTCAGAAGTTTAAGAAAATTAATCCTTGCAATCAATTCTTAATGTTTTCCATCGATTTATGTAGTCCACTACAGACTCATCTTTACTTTGTCTTGTGTTTGTTAACTCCATTATACTGACTGTACGATGGGTGCTGTAGAAATAATTTAGGAACTAACTTTCTAGTCTCTCCCAATAATCAATTGATTTAGGCTCCAAGTCTGTGTACCAATCAAAAGTGTTGCCTTTCAAAGATCAAACAAACAACTTGGCAAGAAGATCACCATGTGTACAAGCACTACTATAAGTCTCAACGAAATGAGTGATGTGTTGCATTGGATTTCCCTTTCCATGAAATTGTTGAAACTTTGGATATTGATATCCAATTGGCATCGGTAAGCCATTGATTTGCTTAGAATAAAGATTTGAGTATCCTACGAAACATTGTAATGGTCTGCCATATTATGCCTTGATGGTGTTTGAAATCATATCTTGCAATTGTGGAAATGTTAGAGTAGCCACTGAAGTGGATCGATCAATGCAGTTATTATCACTTAACTTGATACGAGATTAAGCATCAACTTTTTTTTTGTGGTGTTAGATTATAATTTGACTCTCCAGGATTGTAGAGATCCAACTTGCTCATAAGTCGGTTGATTTGATGATCTTTCTTATCAATATACTTCTTCAAGGCTTCAATTATTTTCTCCATTATTGGAAATTTCTCATCCATGTCAACTACATCAACCATGAAGGTGTTGACTTTTATTGAAGTTGGAGAATTCATAAAGTCCTCTGATTCTCCAAAGTTGAAGATAGTTACAAATAGTTCATTTGATAACATAGATGCAAAGTTTCCCCCAGGGGTTGTAGTTAAAGCCAAAATTTGAGATTTTCTCCTTTTTGTCATCTCCAAAAAAGTAAAGTATTGAGAACCATCAAAAGCACAAGCATTACGTCGATTGATGGGGCCAATAAGCTTTATCTTAGTAGATGTGGCAGTACTAGACTTGTTGCATGAAACTTCATTGATTTTTATGAAGTCCACTGCAGTAGTTGACTTTGTGATTTTTTAATTTGTAGAAGGAAAAAATTAAGAGCAAAAATGGTCCCACTGGCCGTGCAAAAATTTGTTCGCAACAAATTTTTGTCGTGCTGAAAATTAACTGCAAGGAAAAATAAAATAAACAAAAATAATAATTTTATTTAAACGAATCTTGTGAGTACAATTCTGTTGCTCTCTTGATTCTTCTCTCCTAATCTTTTTTCGTGATTCGAGGGCCTTCCGTAGAGACTCTCTATAGGATGATTTAAACCTCCTAAAAATACGTTTGGATTTCTAGGAATGTCAGACAACACTTCGTTTTGTTGAGTTGATCTCCGGGCAGAACTCCATTAGTCAATTCTTTGAAGAGATGTGTAGTCAATGCATAACTTTCTCTAATGTTTGAAGAATGACCAAGAAAATTATGTAACCCTACTATTTATAATTGTATAGGCAATGAAAATGTAAATAACCTCTTCTTCCTCATTCTGATTGGTCCATTCAATTATCCAGCTTATCACAAATGTTATGTGACAGGGTTGCTTGTGATTGGCCACAAATATGTCATTTGGGACATGTGGTGATGTTTTATTGGCGGTTGAACTTGACTTGGCTTGCCACATTCTTGAACGGGTAGCGTCTTCTTGTTGGTCTTTAATTTGACTGGGATGCCACGTCACTTGACACATGGCATTAGTTTGGGCTACAAGGTGAGATGAACCTTGATGGGGAATAAAATGGGCTTCTTATTTTTATAGCCCAAAATAATTTTAGACCCAATAAAATATTGATCAAATTCAAATTTTGATATGAATTTGACACAATAAAATATGTGTCTACAACCACAAACTAACCCATGACTCATGTCTTATTGTATGATTCGTACTGGTATGATTCTTCAATTGTTAAGTTGGTTTTTCGAGCTAGGTTAGGTTTTGAGTAATGAAAAGTTTTAGGGAGTTACAAGTAATGGGAACACCAATCTTAGGTATTATGGTCACAAATACAAGCCTCTATAATAGATGTGTAATTCAAGGAGTATTTCAAAACTGTCTAGACTTTGGAAAACAATGAATAAGACTGTAATAAACAAAAAATAGAAGGCAGGCAAAAATTAACAATCATTACCACAGTATCTTGATGAAGTAATCAACACACAACTATCAGATAACTTTCTGGTGACCACTAGCTCGGTACTTGAATGTAAGGTGCAAAAAGAATTTCAAGGATGAGTATATACACGCATGTGCTTATCATCATTGTCGACCAATCCTAATTTCAAGTGATGGCAATATGTTGCACTTAGTTCAATCAACCTAGTCTAATAGAATAAACATGTTATAGAAGTCATATAGATATCAAATCACCGTCAAAGAGATCCTTGAACTAGTACAATCAATTAACAAATACTTAGATTCTCAGCGGTAACACCCCGAATCTGGTACTTGGAATGCTACACAGTGCTCATGACCCCGAAGGATCACAAGCTAACCCATGACTGATATCTATACCTATACCTTGCATAATATACTATATAAATGAAGAAATAAAGGTTGTAAGGCCATAAGGTTCAAAGATGATAAAATAATCTCTGAATGATATGGAATCACAATACTGAAACAAAACTTAAAATAAATTATCTGAACATGATAGTCTAAAAAGCCTCTAACTGACTGAATTGTTTGAATAAAGAGTTGATGGGATATGTCCCCAGCTAACTCCAACTGATGAAATAAATTAATTAATGAGATAATAAAATAATGGTCATGTCCTCGAAGGATGAGGACTCACTGCTAACTCTGACTGCTAAGACTGGAATGCTACTGATGCTCTGGAGCTCATGCTTCTGAACCTATGGTATAAAACACCATAGCACAAATGCATCAGTAAGTTTGAATGTACTGGTATGCATATGAGGTAGGTTAAATGCAAAATGGTTCACACGCATGAACTACACTAATTGACTGCATAACATGAACGTTAGAATACATGCATGAGTACATAAAAACTATAACTGAGTTTGTGATAACAACATTACTGAACCTAAGTACTGATAACATGAGATACTGATATCTGTATAACTAAAATAACTAATATGGAGCGACTATATCTGACAGTCTAGGTTCTGATGGAACTAGATGAGTTTCGTACTGTTCTTAGTTGACTGTATTTGATAGTCTTGAATGCTGTAGAACTAACTGAGTTCTATTATTGAGACTGAATGACTGTATCTGATAGTCTTGATACTGTACTGAAATTATGGGAAGTAGTCATCTAACCGTCATGCCCCAAATAATGCATTATAGCTGAGTTGTGGTCTAATATGTAACCCCAATTGGAAGGATGTCAACACCGCGCAACTGGTAAGGACAATCTATGAGTAAACCTCATATAATAGGTAACTCTAGTGAGAACGGTGGGAACCCTCATATAACAGGTTAAGCCACCTCATCTACCCTCATAAAATAGGCTACGATGTCTCAATCTACACTGGCTACGTAGTTCTGGAACACAAAAATTTCTTCTAAAATCACACCCTAATATAACAGGTGGTTTTCCATCCTTGGGTTCACTTGGTGATAATTTCTATTCCCATCTAAATAGACACTGAACATGATTAACTGAACTAACTGGAATGAGTTAACTGAATTTTCGTGGACTAACAGAATGCTACTGAGATCTGATAACTTTCTGAAATTTCTAAGATTACTGGATTTCTAAGCTTTCCTAAGTCACATGACTAACTGAGTTGTATGGATCATGGCATGACTGAGGATATTGTGAGAACATGAAAATGGCTCTAGGCACAAAGCTATATTATTCGGGTACAAGTACCTGCAAGACTCGATGGAAATAAATCGACAAAGTATGACTTTCTTGAATACATGACCAACATCAACAATCCATAGTATAATAAGTTGGAGATTTCATGAAGTACAAGTTCTAAAGAACCACAAGGGCTACACATGTATCTATAATTCACTGACTAAGACATTTCATCAAGCATTTGACATGCATAAACTTGAACATGAATGGGGATTTCATATTATCACACTAGTATGGATATCTTGAAGTTTTCTTGAAGTTCCTGGACTTGAAGAACTTGGAATCTCTTTGTTTCTTGAAGAATGATTTGGATCTTATTCGTGGGGATTATCTTGGAGAGAAAACCCTAATTTGATGTTGTAGATGGATAATGAACTTATGAGCCTTGGTCTGAGATAATTAAGGATAAGAATGGGTGGAAAAAACCCAAATACCTTTTAAAAAATTAATTTAAAATAACTGAATTAACTAAGCGATGGAGGGTGCAATGGTCCATCGCTGGGTCGACGGTCCTTCGGTCCTAACCATCACCCCTGGGCAGAATAGGGGTTCACTACCTCTGCTGCAACGACTTGGGTGACGGTCCATCGCTAGATCGGCGGTCTGTCAGCCTGAGCCATCGCCCTTAGGTAGAATGTGGTCTTACTGCCTCCCCTGTGACAGTTTGGGCGACGGTCCGTCACTAGCTCGACGCTCTGTCGGCCCTCATAGTCGCACCTGGGCAGTTTTGACTGCTTTCTGTAAAATGGCCATAACTTTCTACGACGATATCAGATTTGGATGAAATTGGTATCTTTGGAAAGCTAATTCAATTTACCACATGACAAGTGAGAGGAAAGAAGATAAACTGACATACATACTGAACATGAATAACTAGAACATGATCTCCTGACTGATAACTGAATATATATCATACTGAACATGCATATCTGATGCATGAGTAACTGATTTATGACTGCATGACTGAATTACTGATAAGATGAGTTTCTTATCAAACTAAACATGCATATCTGATACATAAATACATGACTAAACTGATACATGAATGCATAAATGACTACTCAATGGTACTTAATACCAAGTTTATAATGGAATTTCGAACATGAACTGTATACCAAGCTTGTCACTAAAATCTAAACAATTAACTGAAAAGCTTAAGGAGAACTATTACCTTGAGATAGATCTGAATTGGTGGAGAAGAGGTGAGGATACTTGGTGCGCATGTCTACTTCTGCTTCCCAATTAGTTCCCTCAATGGACTAATTTTGCCAAAGAACTTTGACTAGTGAACTTCTTTGTTCCTTAGTCTACGAGTCTGGTAGTCAAGAATTTTGACTGGAATCTCTTCATAAGAGAGTCTTTTCTGAACATCTATGCTTTGAATAGGGACTACAACTGCTAGGTCACCTATGCACTTCTTGAGCAAATATACATGGAAAACTGGATGAACTTAGGCTAGATCTGAAGGTAATTCGAGCTCATAAGCTAACTTGCCGAAGCGACTTAGAATTTTGAAGGGACCCGACATATCGGGGGATGAGCTTTTCCTTCTTGTTGAATCTCTTCACTCCCTTTATGGGAGAGATCTTTATGTAGACATAATTACCAATCTCTAACTCGAGATCCTTTCTGCGAACATCTGTATAAGACTTTTGTCGGCTTTGAGCAGCCCAAATTCTTTATTAGATCAACTGGACTTTCTCTAAGGCATCGAATACTAAGTCAGGCCCTATTAATGAGGCCACACTAACTTCGAACCAAACGATTAGAGATTTGCATCTCCTACCATAGATAACTACAAATGGAGCCATCCGAATACCAGAATGATAGTTGTTGTTGTATGAAAACTCAATCAAAGGCAAGTGGTCATCCCAACTACCCTTGAAATCAATTTCTCAAGCCCTTAGCATATATTCTAAAGTCTAAATAGTCCTTTCTGCTTCACCATCTGTCTGAGGATTAAAGGTTGTACTAAGATGAACTTGGGTTCCAAGACCCTTTTGGAATGCTTTCCAAAAATTAGAGGTGAACTGGGTACCTCTTTCTGAGATAATTGATAATGGAACACCATGAAATCTAACCAACTCTCTGATGTAGATTTTGGCATAATCCTCAACTGAATAAAAGGTATGGACTGGAAGGAAATGAGCTGATTTGGTCATCCTATCTACAATGACCCAAACTAAGTCATGCTGGCGACGAGTATGAGGAAAAGCTATCACGAAGTTCATGTTCACTTCTTCCCACTTCCAAGTAGGAATACTAAAATCCTGCATGGACCCACTAGTCTTCTAATGCTCTATCTTAACCTGATAATATGTAGAGCACGAAGCCATAAACTCTGTAACATCTCTCTTCATTCCACTCCACCAATAGATTTCCCTCAAGTCACGGTACATCTTTTTGGACCCTGGATGAATAGAGTAGCACACACCATGCGCTTTTGCAAGAATTTGCTGCCTTAAGTCGTGTACACCTAGAACACACAGACGACCCTGACAACTCAATACACTATCTCCCCCTTGGGAGAAAACCTTTACTTTATGATCCTTGACTGACTCTTTCCACTTGACTAGACTGGGATATCTATCTTTCCTTTCTTTCACCTCCAAAACTAGAGATGATTCAGAACTACTCTAAACCCATATATCACCCGCCACTGAATCGACTAAGCGAACACCTAGTTTGGAAAGCTGATGGATTTCCGGAGCTAACTTCTTTTTACTGTAATCAACATGAGAAATACTGCCAATAGACAGTCTATTAATAGCGTCGACCACTACATTGGCCTTGCCCGGATGATAAAGGACACTCATGTCACAATCTTTCAAGAGATCTAACCACCTTCTCTGGCGATGATTGAGATCTTTCTGAGAAAAGACATACTGAAGGCTCTTATGATCTGTGAACACATCCACATAAAATCCGTATAGATAATGCCTCCAAATCTTCAAGGCAAATACTACGGCTGCTGACTCAAGAACACGAGTAGGATCATTCTTCTCATGGGGTTTAAGCTATCAAGAGGCGTAGGATATGACCTTACCATGCTGCTAGAGGACATAACCGAAACCTACTTTGGATGCATCACAATACACTACAAACCCATTTGAACCATCTGGAAGAGCTAAGACTGGAGCTGAGGTGAGTCGAGTCTTCAACTCCTAAAAACTCTTCTCGCAAGGATCTGACTGATAATGCTCAAACTACAGCTCTCGTAAGAGTGTAAGCGGTCGTTATCAAATATAGAACCCAACTGGGTTGGGTGTCGAATCCCACAGGGAATACTTGGTCAATAAGTATTGCAACTATTAGTAGACTTTTGGTCGAAAGTTCTGCGGACAAAGGGGGGATTTTATGCGTATAATAATGTTTACCAAAATAAAGAATGAAACGAGTAATGTAGTAGTAGTTAATCAATGAGAATTGTAAGTTAGGGTTATGTACACCTTATGAGTTCTACGTATCTATTGGCTATGAGTTATGTGGAATTCAGACATGCATGCCCTTATAGAGATTCATATTCTATGGTAAATCCTAGAGTCTTTCGACCATCAAGGATTATATTACTTTAACTCTTTCGAGCTTAAAGCGTATACTAATGGTATGAATTCTCCAAGAGGTTAATCCAGTTACGGCACTAACTTTTAAACAGGGTTTAGTAGACCTATTTCCTTGTCATTCTCTCTTTTCCAGACATGTAACTTATATTTTGAACAAGTTAATGCTATACTGGCGTATTCTAAATGTTTACAACCACCAGAATTCAATTAAGATGAAGAGAGTAATGATATAAGCAACATACGTATCAAGAATTCACAAACTCATAGCAACAGATAGTATCTCATAAGGATTCCATAACCCTAACAGAGAAGTTTAGCTACTCATGACTGCAACGGAAATCACAATAGATATAATCATCATACCACTACTTAGGATAGTCTTGGCGATGGATGTGATAAACGTCAACTAGGGTTGGACGTTTTTGCTCCTTCCGTTCTTCTCAAGAGAGTCGTGTTTCTCTGTTAAAACTTACAGAATATTGTAACGTGAAGTAGTAGCAAAAGTCGAATGGAAAATACTTGAATTAATGAGTGAATCGAATTGTAAGAGTTGAATGAATTATTCGAATGGAGAGAGATAATAATAAAACCTTCAGCAAATAGGGTATTTATAACACCCATATCCTATTCCTACTAGGCTACTGCGTACTTATCCTAATCCTACAAGGTTATTGCATCCTTATCCTAATCCTACTAAGTTACTGCTGATCCCCAAAGTCTTTAGAAATGTTATTTTTGCCCGGGACAAGTTATCCATGCATCACTTTCAGTCCATAGGCGTCCAAACGCTGCTTTTCTTCTTTCGTGAAGCTTCCTTGGGCTTCAAGTTATCCATAAAGTTCTGGAATCTTCATCGTTTATACCTGAAAACTTGCTAATCACGTTTGTTAGCTCACTTATAGGAAAAAGGACTAAAAGTGCATGAATTATATATTTTGTTCTCAAAACTTAGCTAAAATATGGATAAATTAAGGTGCTTTAGGCATGTAAATACGCCTATCATCAACACCCCACACTTAAATCTTTGTTCGTCCTCGAACAATATATCATGTCCATATAAACATCTACTTAGGGTTTCACAGTAACAACACAAAATATTCAACAAGACAGGCACAACAATTATTAACCAAAAGTAGTTTTCTAATCACTTCTAGAAACAATTCAACCTCCAACATAGACTCGTGATGATGGTTTATTCGTATTCAAAAGTCAAGGAACAAAGAATCATACAAGACTACCCAAAACTCAATAACCATGTGTGTCTCACATAAGATATTACCCATAATCACTCACAAGTATTGCATTTTTCAGAACATGGGTATAAGATTATCCTTGCTCTCACTCTCACAAAGAATTCATATGTTGTAACTGATGACCATAGGCTTGCCCTTAGTGTAATGTTCCACTAATATCAGAATGCTAAGCTTAGGATCAAATAGGTCTTTTACAGGTTATAATGTAGGCTAAGGGACGGGTAGGACTATTTTGGCCAGAAATAGTAACTATGTTCCTAAGCGCTTTAATACATCACATTATGCCATTTACACTTTCTTTCAAACAACCTTTCTACTTTCTTTTAATCTACCACCCCTTCTCATCTCTTTTGTTTTTCAATTTTAAACATAACTAACTTTTTAGTTTTCTTTTCATTTTTCTTTTCATAACACACCTCTATGATAACATTTCTTTTTTCATAACAAATTCAAGCACCAATACATTCTAAGGCATCACACTCACCTAATTTCCTCTTATTTTGTCACATGACTTTACAATTTAAAGTGCTTAGGAATTTGGATCAAATTATGGTCTTGAAAAAATGGATTAGGCTACATATGAGGCTGTCAAAGAAAATGGCTAAAGGCTCAAAGGGGTTGACTAGGATAATGTCCACGGGTAGGTAAAACGAAGGTAAACAAGTATCGGTTGCCAAAGAAATGCCTAAATCATCTCCTAGACTCACACTCTTTATTTCGCTTTACACACACACCAGGCAAGTTCTAGCATCAGCCACAAACACAGAATATACTATCACCTCACTCACACAAGGCACATGGTCGACTTTATTGGGAGCAGTACAGACTCTTGACCCAACAGATGAAGGAATTAAACCACACACTTATCACATAATGAGTCACATTTAGAGCCTAAATGTCTCAATAGTAATGATTCTAGCACAAACTCTTGTCATAACACCATGCCGCTTATCAGAACAATTTCATGCATCAAAATCTACGACAAACAAAAAAAATATGACCATAAATGTAGGCAAAGAAGTACATCATACGAATACCAGCACCCCACACTTAGACGGGACACACTTCCCTCAGTGGAAAATAAATACGGAAAACCTGATTAGTCAGACTCCTCTTCTATGTCTGGGGTCATTCCCCCTGCGTCGGAATCATCATCAGAGTCGTCATCCTCAGAGTTTCCTCAAATTGTACCCACTTGATCCAAAAGTGTGTTGAGGTATTTGTAGTGAGGAGGATTCATCTTGCTCTTTTCTTCCCCTTTTCTAGCCTTTCTGTGAGGTGGTTGCTTTGTCTTTTCCTTGGCGTGCTTTTGGTGCCATTGTACCTAAGATTAAAATGATAGTCATGTTAGCTTAATCTCGGTAGATACAATCGACAAAAAAAACAGGAGTGGCACCACCCCACACTTAATTTTTTGGCACAAACTAATTAAGTGAACATTGTCGATTACTCTGACTTCATCGATATACGTTTAGGCGTTATGTTCCAACAATATGTTCAGCACAGTCATACTTTTATGTCGTCTTAACTATCCTTTCCAACTCTATTTCATGTAATCTTGATCATAATTTCATGTTTGGATTAATGCACTTTTTGAACAAGACTACTACATAGAGATCGTATCAAGTTATGGCATAGAAATAATCACAACATCTCATGCTTGTATTCAATCATGATCATTATCTCGATGAACGAGTCATTCAAACATTCAAGCATTCAATTTTGAAGATTATGCAATTAACTTCACCATGTCGACTCCGCAAAAGTATGACAGTGTATAACAATCAAATACAAGTCGGAACAAAATCAAGAACACCCACACGTATTCTTTCACTCAACGAGACGTATCACAACAAATCAACCACATTCAAATCACCAATACTACTTCAAGATTTAACAATTCATTATAGGCGTAGTAGTGTAGTACTTACGGAATATAAAAGAAGAACAAAGAAGTACTTACTTGGTTGATGGCCTCGGAAGATGTTCTTGCAAAGTAAAAGAGCAAAAGGAAATTTTTTGAGAGATTTTGGAGAGGTAGGCAGAACTTAGGTTGAATTTGCAATGCATTTTTGTTCTAAGACTAAGGTTCTATTTATAGGACAAGCTTGGGTCGGGTTTTGACCCATTTGGAATCGGATTTGGAGGCCAAAAGTGACCATAGGCGGCGCCTATGCTATGGCATTGTTAGGCATAGGCGGCACCTACGCCATGGCATACTAGATTCAGAGACAAAATGCTTTTGCATAGGCGGCGCCTATGCTATGGCATTGTTGAGCATAGGCGGCGCCTATTCTATGGCACTCTAGAATCCGAGATCTTAGGCCATAGCATAGGCCATGCCTTGTTCGTGGCCTAGATTTACATAGGCCTTGCCTTGTTCTTTGCCTATATTTTCATAGGCAATGCCTAACCCATAGCCTTTTGCTTCTTCATTCCTAACTTACCACCTTCAACATGCAATACTTCCAAATCAAAATTTGAAACCAATCTCCTCCTTTATACCTCTTGCACCTACACTTACTCAAAAACAACAAAAACGATTAGAACGATGGGTTGCCTCCTACCAAGCGCCTTAGTTTTGGTCGTGGATCGACAAAATCTTAAGAAAACAAAACAATTAAAAACGATGGGTTGCCTCCCACCAAGCACTTGATTTATTGTCGTGGCACGACATAGCTATCTCGATTACTTAGACTTCATCGAGATAGATGGGGCATCGTTTTCTGAATGGATTCAGACAACGCTGATGCTTACTTGTAGGCATGCAATATTCATTGATATGACTCTTATGCATACATATCCCAGGAGGGATACCAATTATATCATCAATAGTCCAACCCATAACTCTCTTGTATCTCTTCAGAGCAGAGATGAGAGCCTCTACGTGCTGTTCACTTAAATCATCCGCCACACTCACCGGAAGTGTATTTCCACTTCCCAAGAACATATACCTTAGATAATTGGGGAGCTCTTTCGATTCTAGCACTGGGGGCTCTTCAATGGAAGTCTTCGCTGTTGGTGACGGTTGATTCTTAAGATCAAGGTCCGTCTGCTTAGGAGTATGAGAATAGGACCCTATTTCTGTTAGAGCACACATAGTTTCTTTATAATCTTCATCGTCCTCATGCTCAACATTCAGCAGCGCAACAGACAATGGCTCAACAGTAAGCTGTTTCTCTACAGATAATATTTTCTTATCCTCATAATGAACATCAGCTACGGCGAACACATTCATATCGCTGGGCTGCTTCATTGCTTTGTATATATCAAAGCGGACCACTTCGTCATTCAACCGAAATAAAAGCTCATTAGCTCTCATGTCAATAAGCGCACTTCCTGTTGCAAGGAAAGGACGTCCCAAGATTATGGGAACTTCAGAATCCACCTCGCAATCCAAAATCACAAAGTCTGCAGGAAAAATGAAGGTAGACACCTTCACCAACACATCATTCAAGATACCCACAGGTCATTTTACCGACCTATCTGCCATCACGAGCCGCATATTGGTTGGTGTAGGGTCGCCCAACCCTAACTTTCTGTAGATGGATAGTGGCATCAAATTGATGCTAGCTCCCATATCGCACAATGCCTTAGCAAAATTCATAGATCCAACCGTGCAAGAAATAGTGAAAGCACCAGGGTCTGCCTTCTTCTGTACTAAGGACCTTGTGGCAATTGCACTGCAATGATGAATATTATCTGCCGGCTCATAGATTACTGCCCGCTTCTTTGTTAAAAGGTCCTTCATGAATTTAGCATACCCAGGCATCTGTTCCATCGCCTCCACCAACGGAACATTAATAGTCAGCTTCTTCAACATGGTCATGAATTTACTGAACCTGGTATCATCAGTTTTCTTCTTCAGTCTCTGCGGAAAAGGTGGTGGTGGAAGAGGAATCGTTTTCTCCACCACTTTCTCTTTATCTTGCTTCCGATTATTAATCTTTTTAGGAGTGTCATCAGCCTTCTTCTTTAGTCTCTGAGGAAAAGGTGGTGGTGGAAGAGGAATAGTTTTCTCCACCACTTTCTTTTTACCTTGCTTCCAACTATCAATCTTTTTAGGCTACAGACGTCTAGGGGTGACGTCATGAACACACTCATCAGCTTCTTCAGCCTCTTCACATTCTGCATCAATATCATTATCCGCTATATCATCAACTACCTGCTTGCCTTTAGATGGATTTTCCAACACTTTACCACTTTGGGTAGTAATAGCCATACACGATCCATCATTCCTTGGGTTTTGCACAGTGTCGCTAGGTAAGGTGCCAGCCTTTCTTTGATTGAATGCCGCTGAAAGCTGACTCAATTGCTTCTCTAGTTGTCTTATTGCAGTGGAATGTGAGTCAACCAACTGACTTATTGAAGACAAGTCGTTCTTCACCTCATTTACTCCCGTATTAGTTGCCTCAACTCCTTTCAGCAGCTTAGCCATCATATCATCCATGGACATCTTTCCAGTGCCAGACGCCACAGCCTCACGGTTTCCAGGAGGAACATACAAACCACTCCTGTCAGTCTTATTCTTCCAACCACCTTGATCGCGGTCTTTGTATCCAGATTTATCATAATAGTTCCGACCTTGGTTTTCTTGGGAATTGCCTCGGAAACCCACCTGATTATTCAAGTAGTTTGCTTCTTCCTCATAGTCGGATTCATCTCTTCCCTGTGATACAATGGCCTTAACCTTTTCGGTCTTCCCTGATAATAAGTACTTGGTAAGAAGATCCATCTGTGTTTTCATGTGGGCCATATCTTGGTCACGTTCCTCTTGTCTTCGTCTCTGCTTTGCAGTCATGCCAATAGATATAGTAGAGCTTTCTACCTCAGAATCCCTGGTATGCTAAGCTCTTCTCTGCTTTGTCATACGATCTAGCATATCACTTGCCTCAATAAAATTAAGGTCCATGAATGATCCTCCAGCCGCATTATCCACCACTGGCTTAGTCACTGAGTTCAAAGCCCTGTATAATATCTCCATTAAGTGGACATTGGTCATATGATGGTTTGGGAACCATATAAGCTTCTTCTTGAATCTCTCCTATGTTTCGTGGAGAGCTTCAGTTGGAAGCTGTCGGAAGTTGTTGATCTCATCTCTCAACTGTGCTCTCTTGGATGGCGGAAAGAATCTTTCTAGGAAAGCGTCTTTCAATTGCCTCCAATTGGTGATAGAATCAGGAGTCAGCCCATTCAACCATAGAGTTGCCTCCCCAGATAGAGACAATGGAAATAAGCGCAGCTGAATTGCATTTTTTCCAACTCCTGGATTGTCAAATGACTTGTATGTAGAGATGAAGTTGATCAGGTGCATAGTCGGATCATCGCCTGCGAGTCCACCAAATAAACCTTTGAGCTGCAATAGCTGAATCATGGTGCTAGTGATATTGAACTTTGCTCCAGGTGCCAAGGGCGGAGAAATAATAGCTCCTGTAGCACCAGCTCCATCCAGATCGTCATCATCATCATCAAAAGGAGCCTGCACAGCTCGGAGGTCAGGTCTCATTCTAGCTTAACGATCTCTCCTATGCATAGGTGCCTCCACCTCATCAGTACGCTTAGGATTTAGTTGCTCCTCATCACCCAGGTCCTCATCATCAGGATTTGTTGCCCGACCTGGGTTATCAATATTCTGTTGATGCACTTGAGCAGCTGCCAGTGCAGCTAGTCTAGCCTGCTCCTGTTGAGCCGCCCTTCTGTGTATGTCACGTTGTGCATCCATCCTGCCAATAGAACCTGAATAGAAATAAAACAACAGCTAAAAGTAAAATCTGAGAACTTTTGACCAAAGGGTCTAGTAACTATCACAAACTTAGTTGACAACCGTATTCCCCGGCAACGGCGCCAAAATTTGATAACGCTCAAACTACAGCTCTCGTAAGAGTGTAAGCGGTTGTTGTCAAATATAGAACCCAACTGGGTTGGGTATCGAATCCCACAGGGAATACTTGGTAACTAAGTATTGCAACTATTAGTAGACTTTTGGTCGAAAGTTCTGCGGACAAAGGGGGGATTTTATGAGTATAATAATGTTTACCAAAATAAAGAATGAAACAAGTAATGTAGTAGGAGTTAATCAATGAGAATTGTAAGTTAGGGTTATGTACACCTTATGAGTTCTACGTATCTATTGGCTATGAGTTATGTGGAATTCAGACATGCATGCACTTATAGAGATTCGTATTCTATGGTAAATCCTAGCGTCTTTCGACCATCAAGGATTATATCACTTTAACTCTTTCGAGCTTAAAGCGTATACTAATGGTACAAATTCTCCAAGAGGTTAATCCAGTTACGGCACTAACTTTTAAACAGGGTTTAGTAGACCTATTTCCTTGTCATTCTCTCTTTTCCAGACATGTAACTTTTCTTTCGAGCAAGTTAATGCTATACTGGCGTATTCTAAATGTTTGCAACCACCAAAATTCAATTAAGATGAAGAGAGTAATGATATAATCAGCATACGTATCAAGAATTCACAAACTCATAGCAACAGATAGTATCTCATAAGGATTCCATAACCCTAACAGAGAAGTTTAGCTACTCATGACTGCAACGGAAATCACAATAGATATAATCATCATACCACTACTTAGGATAGTCTTGGCGATGGATGTGATAAACGTCAACTAGGGTTGGACATTTTTGCTCCTTCCGTTCTTCTCAAGAGAGTCGTGTTTCTCTGTTAAAACTTACAGAATATTATAACGTGAAGTAGTAGCAAAAGTCGAATGGAAAATACTTGAATTAATGAGTGAATCGAATTGTAAGAGTTGAATGAATTATTCGAATGGAGAGAGATAATAATAAAACCTTCAGCAAATAGGGTATTTATAACACCCATATCCTATTCCTACTAGGCTACTGCGTACTTATCCTAATCCTACAAGGTTATTGCATCCTTATCCTAATCCTACTAAGTTACTGCTGATCCCCAAAGTCTTTAGAAATGTTATTTTTGCCCGGGACAAGTTATCCATGCATCACTTTCAGTCCATAGGCGTCCAAACGCTGCTTTTCTTCTTTCGTGAAGCTTCCTTGGGCGTCAAGTTATCCATAAAGTTCTGGAATCTTCATCGTTTATACCTGAAAACTTGCTAATCACGTTTGTTAGCTCACTTACAGGAAAAAGGACTAAAAGTGCATGAATTATATATTTTGTTCTCAAAACTTAGCTAAAATATGGGTAAATTAAGGTGCTTTAGGCATGTAAATACGCCTATCATCACTGACCACTAAAACCTAAATTTCTTCTGAGTCAATCTAGACATAGGGGATGCAATAGAACAAAATCCCTCAAAAAAAATCTATAATAGCCAGCCAAACCAAAGAAACTCCTAATATTTGATGGAGAGACAGGTCTGGGCCAGTTTCTTACCGCTTTGATATTTTGAGGATCAACCCTAATGTCATAACCGGAAATGATATGTCCAAGTAATGCTACTGACCTTAGCCAAAACTCACACTTTTTGAATTTGGCAAACATCTGATGATCTCTGAGAGTCTGAAGTACGATTCTGAGATGGTCTGCATGATCACGCTCACTACGGGAATAGACCAGAATATCATCTATGAAGACTATGACGAATATGTCCAAGTACTTCTTGAACACCTGGTTCATCAAGTTCATGAAAGCTTTTGGGTCATTGGTAAGACCAAAGGACATAACTAAGAATTTGAAGTGACCATACCGAGTACGAAATGCTATTTTCAGAATGTCACATTCTCTGACTCTAAGCTGATGATAGCCTGATATGAGGTCTATCTTAGAGAAATATATGGCACCCTGAAGTTGGTCAAACAAGTCATCAATTCTTGGAAGTGGATACTTGTTCTTGACCATGACTTTATTAAGCTGACGGTTATCAATGCATATTCTGAGAGAACCATCTTTCTTGTGCACGAATAAGACTGGTGTGCCCTACGGGGACACGCTGGTCCTGATGAATCCCTTATCTAAGAGTACCTTAAATTTCTCCTTCAATTCTCTGAGTTCTGCTAGTGCCATTCTGTATGGTAGAATAGATATAAACTGAGTATCTGGAATGAGATCAATGCTGAAGTCTATTTTCCTTTTGGGAGGAATTCCTGGAAGATCACCAGGAAATACATCTGGATATTCATTCATGACTAGGACTAAATTAAGACTCGAAGTTTCAAAACTAGTGTCCTTAACTCAAATAAGATGATAGACACATCCTTTAGATATTATTTTCTGTGACCGAAGGTAGGAAATAAGCTGACCTCTGAAAGACGAAGTGCTACCCCTCCACCCTAGGACAAGTTCATTCGGAAACTAAAATTGGACTATTCTATTTCTACAGTCGACTGTTGCATAGCAGGAATAAAGCTAATCCATGCTGAGAATGACATCAAAATTAGTCATCTCTAATTCGACTAAATCTGCTAAGGTGACTTTCTAAAATATCATAACCGGGCAGTTCCTGTATACCCGCCTGGATATGAAGGTTTTACCCACTGGGGTAGAGACTAAAAAGGGCTCTGCTAGAATTTCGGGACTGGTTCCAAAATCTCTTGCTATATTGGGAGTAACAAAAGACAAAGAAGCTCCTGGATCTAGTAAAGTGTAAACATGCACATGAAAGATCTGTAACGTACCAGTAACCATATCAGGAGAATTTTCCTAATC
This sequence comes from Capsicum pubescens, assembly GCA_030864215.1. NCBI lineage: Eukaryota > Viridiplantae > Streptophyta > Magnoliopsida > Solanales > Solanaceae > Capsicum > Capsicum pubescens. The sequence continues at coordinate 82,505,560 of CM061544.1, read as the reverse complement.
TTGCCGGGACTGGAGAGCATAAAGTCAATTTGGACGTTGCCCACTAGTAGCACTGGTGGTGTCACTATGCTAGTTTGGACGACCAGAGTGAGTTGAGGAACGGTTCTGCTGACCCTGAGGACCTGGGTTAGGACTTTCTCTGACTCTATGTCCTAGCTTTCCACATCCATAACAAATACCATTGCAAGCTCTGCAAATACCCTTATGGTGCTTGCCACAAGTCTGGCAGAGATGATAGGTGTGGGCACTGCTAACATTGCCCTGGGACTTAGAGCCTGGCGCTCTATCTCTATTACCATCCCTGAACTTAGGAGATGGAGCACTAGCTGAAGAAGGAGCTGGAACTGCTGACTTAGGATGAAATTGAGAACAGTTTCCTCCTTCTAATTTAGGCTGAGCAAAGTTGAAACAACCTGTCCTTGCTCTCTTCTTCTTCTTCTCCATCATATTAATATTTTTCTCTTTCATTTGTTGAGCATGGGTCATAAGCCTGCCTATGTTCATGTCACTATTCAACATCACAGACCTTCACTCATTGACTACACTATTATTTACCCCAGAAACAAACTTATTCATCTTAGCCCTGCTTTCTGCAACCACATGAGGAGCATATCTGGATAATTTAGTAAACTTAAGACAATACTCTTTCACTGTCATGTTTCCATGCTTGAGGTTGATGAATTCCAACACTTTAGTTCTCTTAACTCTAGGGGAAAGAATATATCTAAGAATGCAGTAGCGAACTCCTCCTACTCAATAGGCCCTGCATCTACAGCCCTCTCTAACTTCCACTATATGTACCAAGTGTGAGTAACATCCTGCAATTGATAAGCATCTAGCTTCACACTCTCACTAGAAGTAACCCCCATGACATCCGTAACCTTCTGAACTTGATCAAGAAATTCCTGAGGGTTCTCTTATAACTGAGACCCAAAAAAGGATGGAGGATTCATTCGGGTGAAGTCCTGAATCCTGGCTGCAGCTGAATTGGCCACTGGGTTGGCCGAAATGACAGCTGGTCATTCATTCTAAGTAGCAACTGACTAAGCAAGAGTAGTAAATGCAGCTCTGAACAGTGCATGAGAAATATGTTCGCCCAAAGATTTTTCGGACTGAGGGGCTGGCTGATTTCCATTTCTTCTTTTGGGAGGCATGTTCTGAAGAAGAAAGGGAGAAATGGAATAGACAGAGAGGTAAATTTGAGCCCACGATCGCTGGCATGATATGAATACTGGAAGAAGAGAAACTATTCCTAAAACATCTGATAGCCTTCTGCACATAAAGGTGGTGCGCAACACACCCATGTACAAGAATATACTAGATGTGGCTTTCAAACTTCCTAAGACTGTATTGAACCTTAGGATCTGATACCAAGTATGTAATGCCCCGAATTTGGTACCCAGAATGCTACACGGTGATCATGACCCTGAAGGATCACAAGGTAACTCATGACTGATATCTGTACCTAAACATTGCATAATATACCGTAAAAATACAGAAATAAAGGTTGTAAGGACATAAGGTTCAAAACTAATAAAATAATCTCTGAATGATATGGTATCAAAATACCAAAAGAAAACCTGAAATAAACTATCTAAACATAATAGTCTGAAAAGCCTCTAGCTGACTGAACTGTCTGAATAAGTAGTTGGTGAGACATGTCCCCAACTAACTCCAACTACTGAAATAAATAAATTAATGACATAATAAAGTAATAGTCATGTCCTCAAAGGATGAGGATTCACTACTAACTCTGACTGTTGAGACTGAAATGCTACTAATACTCTGGAGCTCGTGCTTCTAAACCTATGGTATAAAACACCCTAGCAAAAATATGTCAGTACATTTGAATGTACTGGTATGCATGTGAGGTAGGATGAATGCAAAAGGGTTCACATGCATGAACTAAACTAACTGACTGCATAACATGAATACGAGAATACATGGATGACTACATAATAACTATAATTGAGTTTGTGATATCATGATTACTGAGCCTAAGTACTAATAACATGAGATACTGATATCTTTATAACTGAAATAACTGATACTGGTGACTGTATCTGACAGTCTAGGTTCTGATGGAACTAGCTGAATTTTGTACTATTCTGAGTTAACTATATTTGACAATCCTGAATCCTGTAGAACTATTTGAGTTCTATTACTGAGACTGAATAATTGTATCTGATCTTCCTGATTCTGTACTAAAACTATGGGAAGTAGTCATCTAACCGACATGCCCTAAATAATGCATTATAACTGAGTTGGGGTCCAATCTGTAACCCCAACTAGAAGGGTGTCAATACCACACCACTGGTATGGACAATCTGTGAGTAACCCTCATATAACAGGTAACTCTAGTAAGAACGGTGGGAACCCTTATATAACAGGTTAATCCACCTTATATAACAGGCTACGATGTCTCAACCTACGCTGGCTACGTAGTTTTGGAACGCAAGGATTTCTTCTAAGAATCACACCCTCATATAACATGTGGAACTCGGTGATAATTTCTACTCCCATCTGAATAGACACAAAACATGATTATCTAAACTGATTGGATGAGTTAACTAAATTTCTGTGGACTGACAGAATGCTACTGAGATCTGATAACTGTCTGAGATTTCTAAGATTACTGAATTTTTGAGCTTTCCTGAGTCACATAACTGACTGAGTTCTATGGATCATGGCTTAACAGAGGATATCATGAAAACTTGACACTGGATCTAGGCACATAGCTATATTATTCGGGTACAAGTACCCCATGACTCGATGGAAAGAAACCGACAAAGCATGACTTTTTTGAATACATGACCAACATCAACAATCCATAATATAATAAGTTTGAGATTTCATGAAGTACAAGTTCTAAAGAACCACAAGGGATACACATGTATCCATAATTCACTGACTAAGACATTTCATCAAATATTTGGCATGCATAAACTTGTACATGAATGGGGATTTCATAATATCATCAAATATTTGGCATGCATAAACTTGTACATGAGTTGGAGTCCAATCTGTAACCCCAATAGGAAGGGCGTCAATACCGCACCACTGGTAAGGACAATCTGTGAGTAACCCTCATATAACAGGTTACTCTATAGAGAACGGTGCGAACCCTCATATAACAGGTTAATCCACCTCATTTACCCTCATATAACAGGTTATGCTATCTCAACCTACGCTGGCTACGTAGTTCTGGAATCCAAGGATTTATTCTAAGAATCACACCCTCATATAACAGGTGGGTTCCCATCCTTGGGTTCACTCGGTGCTAATTTCTACTCCCATCTGAATAGACACTGAACATGATTAACTAAACTGAGGGAATGGTATTGAGATCTGATAACTGTTTGAGATTTCTAAGATTACTGGATTTTTGAGCTTTCCTGAGTTACATGAACGACTGAGTTCTATGGATCATGTCTTAACTGAGGATATCGTGTAAACATGACACTGGCTCTAGGCACACAACTATATTATTCGGGTACAAGTACCCCTAGGACTCGATGGAAAGAAACCGACAAAGAATGACTTTCTTGAATACATGACCAACATCAACAATCCATAATATAAGAAGTTAGAGATTTCATGAAGTACAAGTTCTAAAGCACCACAAGGGCTACACATGTATCCATTATTGACTAACTAAAACATTTCATCAAACATTTGACATGCATAAACTTGTACATGAATGGGGATTTCATATTATAACACTAGTATGTCACTTTACCTTAACATAGGCATTTAATCAAACACATGGGGAGCATGCTTTGGTTATACAATCATCAACACATCTACAAATCATGGATACATCAATCAACTTGTATTATTTAAGGTTTTTTCATGATTATTATTCAAATCACCACATCCTAGGGTCAATCATTCAAATAAGTAATTTCAAACATGAATCAAAAAACCCCACAACATCATGAACATGAATTTCATTTTAATATAAATCATGAACATTCATAAACACACAAATCTTGGATTTTGAAAAGATATTCTTGAGCTTCATGGGTGAAAGGGACCCATAAATCAACACATGACATACCTGGGTTGTGAGTTTTCTTGAAGTTCTTGGACATGAAGAACTTGGAATCTCTTAGTTTCTTGAAGAATGATTTGGATCTTGTTCTTGGGGATTATTTTTGAGAGAAAATCCTAATTTGATGTTGTAAATGGATAATGAACTTATGAGCCTTAGTCTGATATAACCAGGGGTTAGAACTGGTGTAAAAGACCCAAATACCCTTTTAAAAATGACTTTAAAATAACTGAACAAACTATGCAACGGTGGGTGCAATGGTCCATCGCTGGGTCGACGGTTCGTCGCTCCTAACCGTTGCACCTGGGCGGAATATGGGTTCACTGCCTATGCTGCGAAGGCTTAGGCGACAGTCCGTTGCTATTTTGATGATCCATCGGCTTGAGCCGTCGCCCTTAGGCAGAATATGGTTTCACTACCTCCGCTGTGATAGTTTGGGCGATGGTCCATCACTAGCTCGATGGTCCGTCGGCCCTCATCGTCAAACCTGGGAAGTTTTAACTGCTTTCTATAAAATGGCCATAACTTTCTACCCCAATATCGAATTTGGACAAAATTGGTATCCTTGGAAAGCTAATTTAATTTACCAAATGGTAAAAAGTGAAAATCTGGAAAAAAATTCACGTGTAAAAAATGGATTCATTTTTCAAAGTGAGTTTTTAACATTCTTGAGATGATTTCAAGCTAGGTAGAAGTATGGGGTATTAAAATATCTCCCCTTTGTGAACATTTATCCTCGAATGAGACTGAGTGAGAGGGGATAAGATAAACTAAAATACATACTGAACATGAATAACTGGAACATAATCTCATGACCGACATGACTTATAACTGAATATATATCATACTGAACATACATATCAGATGCATTAGTAACTAATTTATGACTGCATGACTGAATTATTGATAAGATGAGTTTCTCATCAAAATGAACCTGCATATCTGAAACATGAATACATGACTTAATTGACATATGAATGCATGACTGACTACGTAATGGTACTTATTACCAAGTTTATAATGAAATTCTGAACATGAACTGTATACCAAGATTGTCACTAAAATCTAAACATATAACTGAAAAGCTTAAGGAGAACTGTTGCCTTGAGCTAGATCTGAATTGGTGCAGAAGAGGTGAGGATACTTTTTACGTATTTATTCTCCTGCTTCTCAAGTATCTCCCTCGACGGACTGATTTCGATAAAGAACTTTGACTAGAGAGACTTCTTTGTTCTTCAGTCTATGAGTCTGGTAGTCAAGAATTTCGACTGGAATCTCTTCATAAGAGAGGCTGTTCTAAAAATCTATGCTCTAAATAGGGACTACAATTGCTGGGTCACCTATGCACTTCTTAAGCAAAGAGACATGGAAGACTGGATGAACTGAGGCTAGATCTGAAGGTAATTCAAGCTCATAAGCTACCTTGCCTAAACGACTGAGAATTTTGAAGGGACCGACATATCAGGGGGTGATCTTTCCCTTGTTGCCTAATCTCTTCACTCCCCTTATAGGGAAGATTTTTAGATAAACATAATCACCAATCTCAAACTCAAGATCCTTTTTGCGCACATCATCATAAGACTTCTATCGGCTCTGGGCATCCCGGAGTCTTTCTCCGATCAAATGGACTTTCTCTTAGGCATTGAATACTAATTCAGGCCCTATGACTGAGGCCCCTCACTAACTTTAAACCAACCGATTGGAGATCTGCATCTCTTACCATAGAGAGCTTCGAAGGGAGCCATCCGAATACTGGAATAATAGTTGTTGTTGTATGCTAACTCAATCAAAGGCAAGTGGTTATCCCAAATACCCTTGAAATTAATTGCAAAAGATCTTAGCATATCTTCTAAAGTATGAATGGTCCTTTCTGCTTGACCATCTATCTGTGGATGAAAGGTTGTACTGAGATAAACTTTGGTACCAAGACTCTTTTGGAATGCTTTCCAGAAATGAAAGGTGAACTGGGTACCTCTGTATGAGATAATAGATAATGGAACACCATGAAATCTGACCAACTCTCTGATGTTTAGTTTGACGTAATCCTCAGCTGACTAAGAGGTATGGACTGGAAGAAAATGAGCTGATTTGGTCATCCTATCCACAATGAGCCAAACTGAATCATGCTGGCGACGAGTACGAAGGAAACCCATCACGAAGTCCATGTTCACTTCTTCCCACTTCCAAGTAGGAATACTGAACTCCTACATGCACCCACTAGGCTTTTGATGCTCTATCTTAACCTACTGATATGTAGAGCACTTAGCCATAAACTCTGCAATATCTCTCTTCATCACACTCCACCAATAGATTTCCCGCAAGTCTTGGTACATCTTTGTGGCCCCTAGATGAATAGAGTAGCGCATCATGCGCTTCTGCTAGAATTCACTACCTTAATTCGTCTATACCTGGAACACACAAACGACCCTAACAACGTAATACACCATCTCCCCCTTGGGAGAAAACCTCTACTTTTTGAATCTTGACTAACTCTTTCAACTTGACTATACTGGTATCTCAATCTTGCCATTCTTTTACCTCAGAAACTAGAGATGATTCTGAACTACTCTTAACCCATACGTCGCCCTCCGCTGAATCGACTAAGTGTACGCCTAGTCTGGAAAGATGATGGATTTCCCAAGCTATCTTCTTCTTACTATCCTCAACATGAGCAACACTACCCATAGACAGTCTACTGAGAGCATCGGCCACTACATTGGCCTTGCCCGGATGATAAAGGACACTTATGGCGTAATCTTTCAAGAGCTCTAACCACCTTCTTCGGCAAAGATTGAAATATTTCTGAGAAAAGAAATACTGAAGGATCTTATGATTTGTGAACACATCCTCATGAACTCCGTATAGATAATTCCTCTAAATCTTCAAGGCAAATACTGTGGCCGCTAACTCAAGATCATTAGTAGGATAATTCTTTCCATGGGGTTTAAGCTCTCTAGAGGCGTAGGTAATGACCTTACCATGTTGCATGAGGACACAACCGAAACCTACTCTAGATGCATCACAATACACTACGAACCCATCTAAACTATCTATAAGAGCTAAGACTGGAGCTGAGGTGAGTCGACTCTTCAACTCCTGAAAACTCTACTCGCAAGGATCTGACCACTGAAACTTGACATTTCTTCTGAGTCAATCTGAACATAGGGGATGCAATAGAATAAAATCCCTCAACAAACTATCTATAATAGCTAGCCAAACCCAAGAAGCTCCTGATATCTGATAGAGAGACAGGTCTGGGCCAGTTTCTTACTACTTTGGTCTTTTAAGGATCAACCCTAATGCAATCACCGGAAACGATATGACCAAGGAATGCTACTGACCTTATCCAAAACTCGCACTTACTGAATTTTGTGAACATCTAATGATCTATGAGAGTTTGAAGTATGATTCTAAGATGGTTTGCATGATCAGCTCACTGTGGGAATAAAATAGAATATCATCTATGAAAACTATGATGAACATGTCCAAGTACTACTTGAACACCCGGTTCATCAAGTCCATGAAATATGCTAGGGCATTGGTAAGACCAAAGGACATGACTAAGAATTTGATGTGACCATACCAAATACAAAAGGCTATTTTCGGAATGTCAAATTCTCTGACTATGAGCTGATGATAGCCTGATCTGAGGTCTATCTTAGAGAAATAGCTGGCACCCTGAAGTTGGTAAAATAAGTCATCGATTTTGGGAAGTGGATACTTGTTCTTGATCGTGACTTTATTGAGCTGACGGTAATCAATGCATATTATGAGAGAACCATCTTTCTTGCACACGAATAAGACTAGTGTGCCCCATGGGGACACGTGGACCTAATGAATCCCTTATCTAAGAGATCCTTCAACTGATCCTTCAATTCTCTGAGTTCTGTTAGTGTCATTCTATATGGCGGAATATGGGTTGAGTATCTGGAAGAAGATCAATACCGAAGTCTATTTCCCTTTCGGGAGTAATTCCTGGAGGATCTCCAAGAAAAACATCTGGATATTCATTCACGACTGGGAAAGAATCAAGACTGGGAGTTTAAGAACATATGTCCTTAACTCTACCAAGATGATAGACACATCATTTAGATATTATTTCTCATGCTCGAAGGTAGGAAATAAGCTGACCTCTGAAAGCCGAAGTGCTACCCCTCCACTCTAGGACAGGTTCATTTGGAAACTAAAATTGGACTATTTTTTTTCTACATTCGACTGTGGCATAGCAGGAATGAAGACAATCCATGCTGATAATGACATCAAAATCAATCATCTCTAATTCAGCAAAATCTGCTGAGGTGACTTTTTGAAATATCATAACCGGACAGTTCCTGTATACCCATCGAGATATGATGGTTTTACCCACTGGGGTAGAGACTGAAAAGGGCTCTGCTAGAATTTCAGGACTGGTTTCGAAATCTCCTGCTATATAAAGAGTAACAAAAGACAAAGAAGGTCTTGGATCTAGCAAAGCATAAACATACACATGAAATATCTGTAACGTAACAGTAACCACATCAGGAGAATTTTCCTGATCTTTCTGAGAATGGAGAGCATAAAGTTGATTTGGGTGTTGCCTACTAGTAACGCTGTAGGTGGCACCTTGCTGGTTTAGGCAACTAGACTAAGCTAAGGAATGGTTCTGCTGATCCTAAGGACCTAGCTGAGGACAGTCTCTGACTCTGTGGCCTAGCTTTCCATATCCAAAATAATACCACTGCCAGCTCTGCAAATACCCTAATGGTGCTTACTATAAGTCTGGCAAAGAGGATAGGTATGGGCTCTGCTAACACTGTCGTAAGACTTAGAGCCTGGAGATCTATCTCTATTACCATCCCTAAACTTAGGATCTAGAGCACTAGATGAAGAAGGAGCTGGAACTGCTGACTTAGGATGAAACTGAGAACATTTTCCTCCTTTTGATTTGGGATGAGCAAAGTTGAAACTACCTGTCCTTGATCTCTTATTTTGCTTCTCCCTCATCTTAATCTTTTGCTCTACTATCTACTGAGCATGGGTCATAATCCTGTCTATGTTCATGTCACTATTCAACATCGCGGACCTGCACTAATTGAATACACTATCATTCACCCCTGAAACAAACTTACTCATCTTTGCCCTACAATCTGCAACCACATGAGGAGCATATCAGGATAATTGAGTAAACTTAAGAGAATACTCTTTCACTGTCATGTTTCCATGCTTGAGGTTGATAAATTCTAACACTTTATCTTCTCTAAGCTCAAGGGGAAAGAATCTATCTTAGAATATAGTATCAAACTCCTTCCATTCAATAGGCACTGCATCTACAGCCCTCTCTGACTTCCGTTATTTGTACCAAGTGTGAGAAACATCCTGCAACTGATATGCAACTGGCTTTGCACTCTTACTAAAAGTAAACCCCATGATATCCATAACCTTCTGAACTTGATCAAGAAATCCCTGAGGGTCCTCATCTGATTTAGACCCAAAAAAAGATAAAGGATTCATTCGGGTGAAGTCCCGAATCTTGGCTGCAGCTGAATTGGCCACTGGGTTGACTGGAACGATAGCTGGTCATTCATTTTGAGAAGAAACTGACTGAGCAAGAGCAGTGAATGCATCTCTGAACTCTTCCTGAGAAACATGTTCGCCCAAAGGTTCTTCGGGCTGAGGGGATGGCTGATTCCCATTTTTTTCTTTGGGAGGCATATTTTGTAGAAGAAAGGGAGAAACGGATTAGACTGAGAGTTAAATTTGAGCTCACTCTCACTGGAACAACATGAATACAAAAATAAAGGAAACTATTCCTAAAACATCTCATAGCCTCCTGTACATAAATGTGGCGCATAATACACCGATGTACAAGCCTCTACTTGATGTGTCTTTCAGACTTCCTAGGACTCTATTGAACCATAGGCTCTGACACCAAGTTTTTAACACCCCGAATATAGTACCCGGAATGCTACACGGTGCTCATAACCCCAAAGGATCAAAATCTAACCCATGTCTGATATCTATACTAGAACACTGTATAATATACCATATATATACAAAAATAAAGGTTGTAAGGCCAAAAGGTTTAAAATTGATAAAATAATCTCTGAATGATATGGTATCACAATACCAAAACAAAACCTGAAATAAACTATCTGAACATGATAGTCTGAAAAGTCTCTAACTAACTGAACTGTCTGAATAAGGAGTTGATGGGACATGTCCCAACTAACTCCAACTACTGAAATAAATTAATTAATGTGATAATAAAGTAATGGTCATGTCCTTGAAGGATGAGGACTCACTGCTAACTCTGACTGCTGAGACTGGAATACTGCTGATGCTTTGGAGCTCGTTCTTCTCAACCTATGGTATAAATCACCATATCACAAATGCGTCAGTACATTTGAATGTACTGGTATGCATGTGAGGTAGGATGAATGCAAAAGGGTTCACATGCATGAACTACACTAACTGACTATATAACATGAACCTGAGAATACATGCATGACTACATAATAACTATAACTGAGTTCGTGATAACATGATTACTGAGCCTGAGTACTGATAACATGAGATAATGATATTTGTATAACTAAAATAACTGATACTGAGCGACTGTATCTGACAGTCTAGGTTCTGATGGAACTAGATGAGCTTCCTACTGCCCTGAGATGACTATATTTGACATTCCTAAATCCTGTAGAACTATCTAAGTTCTATTACTGAGACCGAATGATTGTATCTGACAGTCCTGACTCTGTACTGAAACTGTGGGAAACAATCATCTAACTGACATGCCCCAAATAATGCATTATAGCTGAGTTGGATTCCAATCTGTAACCCCAATAGGAAGGGCGTCAATACCGCACCACTGGTAAGGACAATCTGTGAGTAACCCTCATATAACAGGTTACTCTATAGAGAACGGTGCGAACCCTCATATAACAGGTTAATCCACCTCATTTACCCTCATATAACAGGTTATGCTATCTCAACCTACGCTGGCTACGTAGTTCTGGAATCCAAGGATTTATTCTAAGAATCACACCCTCATATAACAGGTGGGTTCCCATCCTTGGGTTCACTCGGTGCTAATTTCTACTCCCATCTGAATAGACACTGAACATGATTAACTAAACTGAGGGAATGGTATTGAGATCTGATAACTGTTTGAGATTTCTAAGATTACTGGATTTTTGAGCTTTCCTGAGTTACATGAACGACTGAGTTCTATGGATCATGTCTTAACTGAGGATATCGTGTAAACATGACACTGGCTCTAGGCACACAACTATATTATTCGGGTACAAGTACCCCTAGGACTCGATGGAAAGAAACCGACAAAGAATGACTTTCTTGAATACATGACCAACATCAACAATCCATAATATAAGAAGTTAGAGATTTCATGAAGTACAAGTTCTAAAGCACCACAAGGGCTACACATGTATCCATTATTGACTAACTAAAACATTTCATCAAACATTTGACATGCATAAACTTGTACATGAATGGGGATTTCATATTATAACACTAGTATGTCACTTTACCTTAACATAGGCATTTAATCAAACACATGGGGAGCATGCTTTGGTTATACAATCATCAACACATCTACTAATCATGGATACATCAACCAACGTGTACTATTTAAGGGTTTATCATGATTATAATGCAAATCACCACATCCTAGGGACAATTATTGGAATATGTAATTTCAGACATGAATAGAAAACCTCACAAAATCATGAACATGAATTTCAATTCAATATAAATCATGAACATTCATAAATACAAAAATCTTGGATTTTGAAAAGATATTCTTGAGCTTCATGGGTGAAAGGGACCCATGAATCAGCACATGACATACCTAGGTTGTGAGTTTTCTTGAAGTTCCTGGACTTAAAGAACTTGAAATCTCTTAGTTTCTTGAATAATGATTCGGATCTTATTCGTGGGGATTATCTTTGAGAGAAAACCCTAATTTGATGTTGTTGATGGATAATGAACTTATGAGTCTTGGTATGATATAATTAGGGGTTAGAACGGGTGGAAAATACCCAAATAAATACCCTATTAAAAATAACTTTAAAGTAACTGAAGAAACTATGTGACGACGGGTACGACGGTCCGTTATTGTGGTGACGGTCTGTCGGTCCTGACCGTCGCACCTAGGCAGAAAAGGGGTTAACTGCCTTTTCTACGATGGCTTGGGCGACGGTCTGTTGCTAGATCGATGGTCCGTTGGCTTGATCTATTTCCCTTAGGTAGAATTCGGTCTCACTACCTCCACTGCGATGGCTTGGACGACGATTCATCGCTAGCTCGATGGTCAGTTGGCCCTCATCGTCGCACCTGGGAAGTTTTGATTGCTTTTTGTAAAACGGCCATAAATATCTACCCTAATACTGAATTTGAATAAAATTGGTATCGTTGGAAAGCGAATTAAATATCCCACATGACAAAAAGTGAATACATAAAAAAAAATCCACGTGTGCAAAATCGATTCATTTTTCAAAGTGAGTTTCTAACATTCTTGAGATGATTTCAAGCTAGGTAGAAGTATGGGGTATTACAATATCTCCCCCTTGAGAAAATTTATCCTCGAATGAGACTGAGTGAGAGGGGAGAAGATAAACTGACGTACATACTAAGCATGAATAACTGGAACATGATCTCATGACTATCATGACTGAAAACTGAATATATAGCATACTAAACATGTATATCTGATTCATGAGTAACTAATTTATGACTGCATGACTGAATTTCTGATAAGATAAGTTTCTCATCAAACTGAACATTCATATCTGATGCATGAATACATGACTGAATTTACACATGAATGCATGACTGACTATGCAATGGTACTTAATACCAAGTTTATAATGGAATTCTGAACATAAACTGCATACCAAGATTTTCACTGATATCTAAACATGTAACTGAAAAGCTTAAGGAGAACTATAACCTTCATCTTGATCTAAATTGGCAAAGAAGAGGTGAGGATACTTGGTACACATGTCTTCTTCTGCTTCCCAAGTAGCTCCCTTAATGGACTGATTCAACTGAAGAACTTTAACTAGAGGGACTTCTTTGTTCCTCAATCTACGAGTCTGGTAGTCAAGAATTTTGATTGGAATCTCTTCATAAGAGAGGTTGTTCTGAAAATCTATGCTTTGACTAGGGACTACAGCTACTGGGTCACCTATTTACTTCTTGAGCAAAGAGACATGGAAGACTGGATGAATTGAGGCTAGATCTGAAGGAAATTCAAGCTCATAAGCTACCTTGCCGAAACGACTAAGAATTTTGAAGGGACCGACATATTGGGGGTTGAGCTTTCCCTTCTTACTGAATCTCTTCACTCCCTTCATGGGAGAGATCTTTAGATAGATATAATTACCAATCTCAAACTTGAGATTCTTTCTGCGCACATCTGCATAAGACTTCTGTCGGCTTTGAGCAGGTCAGAGTCTTTCTCTGATCAACTGGACTTTCTCTAAGGCATCGAATACTAAGTCAGGACCTATGACTGAGGCCTCACTAACTTTGAACCAACCGATTAGAGATCTGCATCTCCTACCATAGAGAGCGTCGAATAAAAATCTTAAAAATTCAATGTATATAAATGTGGATTCATCTTTCAAAGTAAGTTTCTAACATAGTTGGGATGATTTCTAGCTAGGTAGAAGTACGGGGAATTACATCAGCAAATGACATATAATCTATAGATACTTGAATTAAAATTGAATGAATAAAATTCATAGATTATGTACACCCGTTGAACATATCTCTTCTATGTCAGAACATATGGGTAAAGTATGATATATGTATTCTCTAGATGTGCAACTGTCACGACTCGGGACTACCCCCTAGTCGTAACACGGCTCTTAGAATAACAAGTTATCCCAATCTAAGCCATGTACAGACACGATACTTGAAAAACTGATTCAAATTAATTACATAAGCTAATTTTGCTGAACAAAAGAGAAATCTTAAGAAAATCTGAATACATGCAATATTAAAAATAGTTACAACACAATAAATCTGAAGGAAGAACTTGAATTACATGAGTGACTCTGACTAACTGTGTATGAATCTTCTACTATACTGACTATAGATAGATGGGATATGCCTCCAAATATCACTAATCAATACATATGAATAATCAAGATAAAGTACATCAACTAGAACTGATTGGAGTCCCTAAAATAGGAGAATTAATCACCTTCTGGTTGAAAGCTACAAACTGTCGGATTATGATGTATGAGTTACAACTGGTACCTACATTATGAGACAATGTAACACATAGACATATATATGGATCAATACTTTGGAATGTACTGAGTAAATGAGGGTGAATGCAATAAGTAAAACTGAGCAGATACATAATCTTAAAACATGCATGCTAAGTGCAAGTAGACTCACTAAGAGACAGAAATTAACTAAAATCTTAAGTATCTTAAAACATGAGTAAAAAACATAATTTGATAAGCTGGTGAATTACTACAGTTAGTTTCTTAAATCTTTACATTTTTAGAACAAGCAGAACCGAAGTTGTGAAGCGGTAGAACATGAATATTGAATGTAAATCTCATGTGAAGATGAACATGATGTAAAACTGAACTGTATATCATGTATGGATACTAAGCATAAAAACATGAACATGTAAAACTGAGAATGCAAGACCAAGTATAGCATGTGCTAACATGATCTGAATAACATAAATAATCTGTAAAACTGACTGAATAATTACTGAAATTTGATTACTTAGTCAAGAAAACCTAAACTGAGATAAACTAAATATTGAGTGAAACTATGGGAGCTATCATGTAACCAAAAGGGCCCAATCTGAGAAAATTAGGGTCCAACCTATAACCCTAGTTCGAAGGGTTTTAGTACCTTGTCACGGATACCAATACATGGTTGTGTGGATCCAATAAACGTGAGTCTTGAAGGACTAGGAAAAAAATCCTATAGTGGGGGTGACACCTAAGAGAGTGTCAGTCCTAAAATGGTAGGTGATATTTCATAATCCTTTGCTGGCTACGTAGTTCCTGAACTTAAGGACTGCTACTAAGGATCCAGTCCTATATGGTGGGTGTGCCCTCATCCCTAGGTTCGCTCGATGCTAAATCCTACTCCCAACTGAATGACACTAGTATTACTATAGGTCTAACATGACATGATATTGTACATATAAGTGCTCAACATTAACATGGAAGTTTAAATATAATAATAAAAACATGGCCTGACGGACTTGTAACTTGTAAACAGAAACATGTAAAAACCACATAGGTATCAGGTGGTCATAACGCTCCAGCACCGAATGATCACAAAATACGATAATAATATTTAAAACAGTGATATAAAATCATAGTTCAAAGGTCCAAAATAGAAGGCATTTAAAAAATTTAGTGAAATACATGAACTTGAACATGGGGATGACTTAAACTTGAGAAAACAACATATTCACATGGATTACTGCATAAATTTGATAGTTAGCATGAAATCGATTGAGTATAACATAGATTCTTGAAAGTTTAGAGCATGAAATAGTTTAATTTACATGGAAACACATATGGACCAGGCTTGAATTCAAATTACTAATAAAAGCATGGGTTACATTCATCTTGAACATGTATCAATTCATACTTTAACCAAAAGAGGGTTTTATGGCATCACCAATTACATTATGAAAGCACAAATCAAATTACATTATGAAAGAACAAATCATGAGATAACATTATGGCATCACCAATTACAATATGAAAGCACAAATCATGAGATAACGAGACCAAAGTCATACAAGGGGTATTACAATGTCTTAGCTAGAATACTTGGAAAACTGAGATCATGCACTGAACACTTATGAACTGAATCATTACTAAATAGCAAAATCGTAGACATGAAGGATGAACTGAACTGAATTCACAAGTTGAATAAGCGTTAATGAATTACCATATGAAATAGCCATACTCATGAAACTTAGGATAGTAAGACTAGATGGAAAAAAAAATCTATTGGATCTTATTGTCTGATTGCTAAACTAAATTACTGGCTATACCAATTAAATCATAATGAAAGCTTATTCTCAACTGGAGTATTTCTTCACCACTCTTTCTAATAAGTTCTAATAACATTAGAGAGCAAAGAATCTTGGGCTGATCTAAGTGAGATATCAGAATAAGGACTCATAACATGGCTACAACTCGATAACATGGAATATAGGCATATAAATCATAAGCTAGGATAGAATTACTATGCCTTAGGCAACACAACTGCTACTTTCAAGCTTAGACATACTTCTCAAATACTCCCTCAACTAAACGTTCCTCTTCAATGCTGCATTTCACTTGAGGCTACTTGTAATGTTCACATGGGCATTGATAACTCTATCTTCTAAAGTCTGAGCTGAACTAAATTCTCTCACTATGTTCAAGCCTACTCGAAATTACAAAGTGCACACATAACACTGTAATACTAGTCTAAATCATGAATTTGATACCCCATGCATGTTTCATAACTCTCATCTTAAGAATAATTCTTCTTACCACTTAAACAACTAAGTTCAACCTCTTACCAGGAATTCACTCGCCAACAATGCACTAATCCACATATACACCAACATGACGTTCAAGCCTATCATTAAAACGATTTATGAACTTCTAGGAATACAATCCATCAAATCATCTTTCTCATATTCACTAAACCTCTATCAATAACAACCTTCTTGCACCATTCTTAAAAATACACAAATGAAATACTCAACTAAATATGACATATACCAAAAGTTTTTTCCTCAATCTTCTTTCACACTTATAGGCTTAGATAAATGAAACATACAACAATCTTTCCCTCAATATGAAACATTTACTCTCTCCTATCTAAAAAATTATTCATCACCACTATCATAACAGTAAGGAAAGGTCACTAAAAGGTTAGAACATGAGTACCAAAATCATGAAAGAATACTATACTTAACTTTGACACTTAACTGAGGCCTAAGGGATAGAGTATCAATGACATGAGTTCATCAAAGAGATCAAAATTGAAAGCATGCATGTCATAATCTGAATTTCACTGGTCATTAAGAGTGCACCATGAGTTATGGAAACTGAGCATATTGTAAAACATGAGTACATGAGTTATGAGTTGCAAGACCTGAGTTTGGAGTTCATAAATTCATGGAATATGATTCATACTGCCGAGTGAACTGGAACTCCTCATACTATGAACTAGAAACATACATAATTCTCTATGATGTGTATGAACATGAACTATGTCATAGAGATAACGTGTAAGGCCTAACTAGATGTCATGATGACTGAAGTATAAAAATTTACACTTATATAAGAATGGGCCGAGTATCATCCTCTCTTACTGTTGTTCTATAATATATTGTCATCACTACTAGAATCTGAGAGCCTAACTTGGTTCCTTATTCTATCATCTCTCTCTTAGATTTAATCCATCATTTTAAAGCTTGTGTACCCCTTTAATAAACTCTAAATTGAACAACAACCACTCTACTTTAGAGTCTGAGATATAATAATACATATAAGTAATAAACTCACCCAGAAGGACTACACCAGAAAGTGTAAAACCCACTGCTCATACTTTCTTCTGAGATACAAATATTAACTTTCTATAGCCTCGACAATCATCATATAATAATTTGAACACTTACTAACTTAGAATCTTCATGAGTATCCCTATACCCTGGTTCACATCATCTAGAATTTCAATTTTTATTTTGATTATATCAATCATCTCAGATTCAAACTTAGATACTAACACTTAACATTGATATCCCCAAAGTCTTAACAAACTATACTAGCTACATTCTTGAACACTCCCTTAATATGTACTATATTTATCTTTCTTTAACTTTATTAATCACCATCACATATTTACACCCTTCTCGACAACATACTTTCCCCACTAAACACATAATCTTCTTTTTTTCCTTCATCGCCTAATAAATATCATATCTCTAAACTTATATTTTTTCCAAAACCATGAGAATTACCTTGAACCAATAAACCCTACATCAACAATATATAGTTTTGAATCAACATACTTAAATCCTTGTATGCACTATTTCAAGCCTACTGGTTTACCTTTCATACAACTAGCCCTATGGATACATAATCTGCTAAATCTAGATAAATACTATCTCTAATTCACTATTGTTAAAACATTTAGGTTCATGCTTCTAACTCTAGATCATATATTATCATAGGATTCTGAGAAGGAATCTGAGGGAAAATCTGACTTTGGCTCAATGCATGATTTTTCATGATCATGAATGAAACCTTTCATACTTTGGAACATAAAGGTACTGCTAGGATATATTCGATCATGTGTGTAATCCAATAACTGTCGGGGGACTTTCTGAGAAAGCTCTATCTATAGGAATTTGAGCTTGACTCTTTTTGTTATCACAAAATAAGGCAGAACAAGCATGAATAAAGAAAGATGAGAATCTGTCTAAGTTTCTTAGAGAAGCTTTCTACTATATGACCTGAGACATGAATGAAGGGAAAAATTTCTTAAATTCCCTGTATCCTCTCAAAGAAAAGTATAGAATTCTCTGTACCAATCTGCAAGAGTTGAATAGACACGTCTTCATAGACACCCTAGGGCGCTTGAAATTTGGGCGCTGATACCAAGTTTGTTACGACCACAGACTACCCCTAGTCGTATCACGGTGCTTAGAACCACAAGTGATCCTAAGATAAACCATGTGCTGGCATGATACTTGATAAACTGATTTAAATTAATTATATAATCTAAATTAGATGAACGGAAGAATAATCTTAATAAAATTTAAATACATGCGATTTTAAAAAGGCATACAACATAATAAATTTGAAGGAAGAAGTTGAATTACATGAGTGACTCTGAAAAACTATCTATGAAGTCTCTACCATACTGACTATAGATAGCTGTGACAGGCCTCCAACTATCACTAATCAATATAAATGAATAATCAAGATAAAGTACATGAACTACAAATTATTGGAGTCCCCGAAATAGGAGAACTCATCACCTACTGGCTGGAAGCTGCAAACTGTCTGATTATGATGTGTGGGTTATAATTTATACCTACATTATGAGACAATATAGCACATAGGCATATATGTTGATCAGTAATTGAGTAAGTGGGGGTGAATGCAATAAGTAAAACTGAGTAGATACATAATCTTAAAACATGCATATTAAGTGCAAGTAGAATCACCAAGAGACTCAAATCAACTGAAAGTTGAAGATCTTAAAACATGATTAACAAACATAATCTTATAAGCCGGTGAATCACTATACTTAGTTTCTTCAATCCTTACATTTGTAGGACAAGTAGAACTAGAGTTGGGAATGGTAAAACATAAATATTGTATGTAAATTTCATGTAAAGCTGAGTATTCTATAAAATTGAATTGAAGATTATGTATGGATACTAGGCATGAAAACATGAACATGTAAAACTGAGAATGCAAGACCAAGTATAGCATGTACTGACATGATCTGAATAACATGAATAATCTGTAAAATTAACTGAATAATTACTGAAATCTTATTATTTGGTCAAGCAAACTTGAACTGAGATAAAAAAAATACTGACTAAAACTGTGGGAGCTATCATGTATCCGACAAGCTACAATCTTAAGCTAATCGAGGTCCAACCTATAACCCTAGATGAAAGGGTTTCAGTACCTTGCCACGAGTATAATCATATGGCTGTGAGGATTCACTAATCGTGAGTACCGAAGGACTAGGGAGTCAGTCCTAAACTAGCGGGTGACCCCTAAGAGAGTGTCAGTCCTAAACTGATGGGTGACCCCTAAGAGAGTGTCATTCCTAAACTGGCGGGTGACATCTCATAATCCTATGCTAGCTACGTAGTTCTAGAACTTAAGGACGCAGTCCTAACTGGCGGGTGAGCCACCATCCCTAGGTTCGCTCGGTTCTAAATCTTGTTCCTAACTAAATAACACTGGCATTATTATGGGTCTAACATGACATGATATGGTACATATAAGTGCGCAACATGAACATGGTAATCTGAATATATTAATAAGAACATGGCCTGACTGACTTGTAACTAGAAAATGGAAACATGTAAAAACCACATAGGTATCGGGTTTTCATAACCCTCCAACACCGAATGATCAAAAAGTATGATAACAACGTTTAAAATAATTATACGAAATCATAGTTCAAAGACCCAAAATATAAGGCATTTCTATAATTAAGGAAAATACATGAAGTTGAATATGGAGATGAGTTAAACATTAGAAAAACAACATATTCACATAGATTACTGCAAGAATTTGATAGTTAACATGAAATCGATTGAGTATGACATGAATTCTTGAAAGTTTAGAGCATGAAATAGTTTAATTTACATGGGAACACATATGGACATAGCTTGAATTCAAATTAAAAATAAAAGTGTGGGTTGCATTCATCTTGAACATGTATCAATTCATACTTTAAGAAAAAGATGGCTTTTGGGATCAATGGGTGAAAAGAACCCATTGATGAATACCCCACATACCTTAATTGAATGGATTCTCGAAGAAATCTTGAAATTAAAGCTTGAATACTTTTGTTCTTGAGAGAAGAAGATTGGATTATTCTTCTTGATAAAGGGAAGGGTTTTTATGTGAGTTGTTTTGAGTATGATGGGCAAATAATACCGTTTTTGTTATTTTAAATTGTGTTTTGGACGACTGGGGTTGAGGGGAAAGGAATGAATTACCCCTTGGACCTTGGGAAGCTGAAAAAGTGAAGGAATAACCTCTGGATTACATCTCTTATTCTGGGGTAGATACCAACATGCCTCGCACCTTATTTTAGGGGAGAGACCAACGTGTTACGGGCTTATAACGGAGGTTTGCCATTTGTCATGAAATTGGTCATAATGTTTTGCTCGGGTATTGGATTAAGGTGAAATTGATATAGTTGGAAAGCTAATTCAATTATATATCAATTGGAGGGTCTTTATAAGAAAAGTTCCATATTAAAAAAAAATTACACTCATTCAAAGTTGACCCTTGTAGAATCGAATATAAAAATTTGGCCGAATCAAAGGCTCTTAGCTCAACTTGTTCTAAGTGATTCCTATGAACATTTTTCACCTCATAAGCACTTCACACACTAGGATAAAGATAATGACTCATATATTCAAATATAAATCATGGTATTTGAGTTTATACATGTAGGAATGATTGTTCAAAGTCTATCCCAAAAATGAGGGTTGTTACAACACCCTGATCCTAGTAATATATATATACTTATGTATGTGTGTGTATGCACACCTCGATTGTAATAATAATAAGTATGTGTGTAGAAAAGAACTGTGATCACACAATGATATGCAACGCATGCGTGCTTTATCTATTTCAAAATATCAAAACATTAATTTTTTCTTAATTTTTAATATTTCCGTTTGTATTGAATCTTCAGATTTGTTTAATTCAAAGCTGAAATACTAATTCTAAAAAAACATTATAATAGTTCAAAGTTGAATAAAAATGGAGGGTAAAAAGTATAAAGTATCATAAACATAAATCAAAATAATTCACATATCTTCTAAACCATGCTAATGAGTAATGAAATTAATCTCAATATATGAAATAATCAAATAACTCATATTATGGTATCGAGTCCTATATAGACCCGTCATCTCATTTATATATGATCCATATTATTCATTATCTATTACCCTTTAATTCATTCAAATATTGCTCTAACACTAAATAATGAGTCAAAGAAAGTTTCAACTTAACTAGAGTCTAAAAAGTCAAGTTTTGGCTTTGTTCTTCTTTAAGCCTCTGAATGATTCCAATATTGACAAATACATAATATTGATAAGTATAAGATTTTATAGACACTCATATTTCCATAAATAAATTCATCTAAAAAATTAGGTCAAAGAGTCAAACTTTGAGCACCGGTGTTGAATATAGAAATTACTTTTAAAGTTGGTTTACAGTATCTTGGGGAACTCAAATTATAAAAATTAGCAAAGTCGGGACACAATAATAATAACATACCTAGTGTGATCTCAAGAAGTAGGGTCTTGAGAGGGTAGAATGTAGTCTGACCGTACCACTATCTTAGAGGTAGAGTGACTGTTTTTGATAAACCAAACAAAGGACCTAAGCTCCAAAAATTGAGTTATAAAGTCTAAGTTCGAAAATAGCCATTTAACTCTGTTCAGGTGGAAACCTTCTTCACAAATAAGAAAGATTATTTGTGACCATGAATCCTGACCCAACCTTTTATGATTGCGAGATGTACTATGCCATCATGATACACTACCTAATGCAACCTAGATACCCTCTCCCTATTTACAAACATGACAACCACCACGCCATCATGAAAGAAAACATTTTAATTCTCCGTGATTGCGACCAAGGCTATGTGAATACAAAGAAGAATTATTAGTTCCACCATAAAAAAAATGATAGCAGTTTCAAAATTCAACTATCACGAACCCTGACCATATCTTTGACTATTGTGACACCTACCATGCATCACGATGCACTAGCTAATTCGACCTGGACACCCTTTCCCTCTTTGAAAATAGAGCATCCACCTTATGATTGAGAAAGAAATTATTTCTTATTTGTGATTGTAACTAAGGCTACACAAAAAAATATATGAATTATTACTTGCACTATAAATAATAATGATAGTGATGTGCTGTGAGTTTACGATATTTGAGACACTTAAATAGTGAATATTTGGAAGTACAAGGGTATGTTGATGTGCTTGTGATAGATTTTTGGGTGTTTGCAAGTTAAACAGGTCACAAAAAGTGGAGTGCTTGACTTTGGATTAACATGAGCACAAATAATGATTGCCACGATCGAGGGATCGAACCATGGTCATAGATTGGTCCTCCTAGGAAGAATCAGAGAAGTGATATTCAAGATTATTTAGACAAAGACACTCTACCAGTGAACCATGATCATAAGATTGTATCATTAGGTCGTAGAAAGGAAGTCCTAAAAATAAAGCTATAGGAACTAAGAGTGAGAATCATTAGATGAGAAGCCTGCACGATCGTGTTGGGAAGTGTTGATTGTACTTTGGGGTTGTGGGATTAAAGGGAATCAAAGAAGGTTGCAGAAGTTTGACTAGAAGATGATCAGATGCCCGCATTACACAATCGTAGGTTGATACAAAAAATTTGTAATGAGAGTCGTACCATCAAAGACTTGTAGATTACAAAATCCCTGATGAAATCATGATCATCAAAGGAAGATCTCTTTAGTTCCACTCGTATGAGATGACCGACCTAAATTTCCTATTTTTACTAAGATAGGTTTTATTTTGTCTATAAATACTCCTATAAAGATTTTTGTATGACTATACACACTTTTATAGTTACAACATTATATTGTGAGATTCTACGAGATATTCTTGGATATCATGAACAACGGTTATAGAGTTTTAATTCAAGTTAAGATTTTGGAGTTTTAGTTTTCTTATCATATGTTTGTACTGATGTTTTCATCTATGAATTATTTTATTTATTGTAATTATGAGTATCTAATAACTATAACAAGGGTTATGGGAACCATGACAGATTAATGAATAAGCGTTCTAAGTACAAGGTGAATGTCGAAGGGTAATTGGGTATGCATTGTTGTTTCTTTGTGATTAGTTGCTTTCTAACAAGTGCATGCATTAGAACTCATCCTATCTCTACCCTATCTTTATCAAGGAAAGTCAAATGGGAAAACTTAATGAACAATAAGACTTGGAGTTATTTTCATTTGATTAGCCTTGAGCAGGTAAATGGAAAAGACTATATTAGGATGATAGATAAGGGTCAGTAATGCAACAACCATGACATAGGAAACTTTGTGCTTAAGGATTGTCATATACAAGGAGAATAACCTATTCGGTTAGATGATACACAACCTATCAATTCTACATGCCTAATACCACTAGAGATTACTTAAGTATGGAGAACCTACAATGTTATGAAGTTATTGAGGAGCACAATCCTAGTGTATTTTGTCATAATGATTACAAATTAACAACTAAATATGTGTTACTATTGATCTTTTGTTTCACAAAACCCCATGTTTTACTTATTTGTTAGTTACTTAGATAAACAAGTGATAAAATTTTAACCTATTCCATGTGGGTTCGACCCTATCCTTGTTGGGTTCTATATTTGATCAGTGACTACTTTATACTTTTTGTGGAGTGTGATTTGAGAGATATCAAATTAATGAACTATTACTGGAGAATATGGTTATGAAGTTGATTGATTGAGTTTATTGGATTGTTGGTTTCATTTGCTTATTTTACTTTTTTGCTATTTTTAGGGAAGACACCAGTGTATGCCAAATACTCAAAGTTAAGGCAATCTCATCATTCAACCAGATATAAAGCTTGAGAGAACTTTAAGACACAATGAAAGAATGGTTATGAAGCAGTCCATGATCAATAAGTCCTGCTCGAGAATCTGCATGATGACCCTATATTTTTAATGAGCCACTACAGTGGCATGATGGTCAGGAAACTTCATAATAAGTCTCTTTTAGTTAATGGATAAGAAAAATGCTAGGTCAGAAGCTGCCAGGTGGGCAGCAAGGGAAGTGTGGGGTAGACAAGAAAATGCAAATCATGTAGTTGTGATTGATGAGAAGGACATATAGAGGAATAATATAGGCCAATAATGTCTACAAAAATATCTACCTATTTATTAATTTCCAGAGGAATATTTAGGTTATGTGGATTCAAATAAGACAGGAGTAATCATTCCACTAGAATTGCCTCAAGGTACTAAGTTTGACATTAAAAGTGCAATAATCCAGTTGCTTAATTTGAAGGGGGGTATTTAATGGCCTTCCTACTGATGATGCAAGCATGCAATTATGAAATTTGTAGGGGTCTTCACTTTATATAAGCTACCCCGAGTGAGTCAGAAGGCTATTCGACTGAGGTTATTTCCATTCTCACTCACTAAAGAAGCTACTTTATGGTTGGGTAAATTGCATGGATCTGTTACTATTTGGAATGAGTTAAGAATTTAGTTCTTGGACCAATTTTTCCAACCCTCTAGAATACTATAATTGATAGACCAAAAAATAATATTGCCGATGATTTCATTCAGGCGCATTCTATGAGATTTGGTTAAGGTTCAAGAAAAGTCTACAAAGCATTCCAAACCATAGGATTGCTAGTAGAAACCTGCTAAAAATCTTTTATAGAGACTTGAATAATAACACTATAGTTGTAGCAGTCACTACCACTGATGGGGCTTTTATGAGTTTACGATGGGAGAATGATTTTGAGATCTTGGGTCAGATCATGAAGACCAACCGAGATTGACATACTCGGGAGGCAGATAGACCAATCAATACTTATTCAATTAGAGCATCAACTAAACAAAGAGAGCTAAATGAAATAGTGGCTCAAGAGGTAGTACAACTGAGGACTCTGGCTACGTACTAAGCAATTTGTGATAGTTGATGAAAAAAGGTCAATGCAGTGCATGCACAAGGTAAGTCATCTAGATATGAAGATTCAAATTTTGAGGAGGATAAATATCTTAATAGTGAGGTGATGGGTTTCCAGCCAAGGGCCAAGGGTCTAATTAATATAATAAGAACTCTAGGAAATGTAAATAAGGTCGTAAATACCTTAGGTAAAACTATAATAGGTCTCTATATATAGAGGAAGAAGTAGGTACATAGATGGTGATTAGAAGCAGAAAGATTATTATAAATAAAAAGGTGGCCTTTACGTTCCATCAAGGAATCGTGATGTTGATGCTAGAAATTCAAGGATGGAAGATTTGATTGTGAAACTTGTTATGGTGTCGGAGAGCTTAGAAAATTTCTTAAAGAGATTAGGACATACATTTTAGGGAAGAGCCAAAAGGTTGAGTGTCATACGTTCCCCATAAACAACTTGAACAATAATTTAGGCAGATGTCTGCTACACTGAATGAGAGTCAATCAAGCATACTTCCTATTAACACCATCCAAAATCCTAATAATGATGACCACTACTTATCCATTACTGCTAAAAGTGATAAGGCTACTACTAATATATCTTTACTTATAGTTGACGACAAGAGGGATGACCTAGTGATCATCAATGAAGTGAATGAGAATAATGTAGAAAATTTAGTGGAAGATGGGTATGTGTCATAAAAGCCTCATGTTTCTAAAAAATAGGTTAAGGAAGATATGGGAAAAGGAAATAAGGTCACAACATTATTGAAGACTATTCCACAACTTGCTTCTCCTCTTTTTCCACAAAGATTGAAAAAAAGTTGATAAAAGAAAATATCAAAAGTTTATCTTTATGTTAAGGGAGTTGTAGGTGATTATCCCTCATGTGGAGGATTTAGAACAAATTTCAGGATATACAAATTATATGAAGAACATGGTAATAAAGAAGAGGACTGTGATTTTTGACCCCAACAACAACCTGTATCACTAAAGTGCAATAACCTCTAGATCATTTGTTGTGAAAAAGAAAGACCCAAGTGCACTCACAATCTCATGCACTTTGTGAAGGCATTATGTAATTTAGGTGCTAAAATTAACTTTATGATGCTAGCAATTTGCAAACAATTGTGGTTGGAATCATCTTAACCAACTTTCCGATGAGACTTTTTATAGCAGATTGCATTGTGAAAATGCCAGTGAGTATTTTATGTGATGTCTTGGTGAGGGTTGCATCTTGTATTTTTGCAACTAATTTTTTCATTATTGACTATAAGGTTGACTTTGAGTTCCTATTATATTGGGAAGAACTTTTCTTGAAACTTTACGAGCATTGGTTGACATGGAAACTAGGAAGAGGAAGTTTTGGTTGATTAATAAGTAGCTTACTATTAACATATGCCAGTATATGAAGCAACCAAAGGTCACACACATGATCTCAGTGATAGATACCGTAGATGAGGATGAGTTGGTAGTTCTTTTAAGGAGAGACACAATGTTAAGAAACTCATGATAGTAATCATAAATTTTATTAGTAATGACATTGATGAATTTGATGAGACGGAGAGTACACTTATAGATAGGGGTTCATACAATTATGCACCAAAGGAGCTTGATCGTGAATTTAAAATAGGGAGAGCCGTCTAGTTAAACCTTTTATTGAGGAACCTCTTATTTGAAGATCAAGGATCTTTCTTCTCATCTGCATTATGTATTCTTGGGGACTAACAACACCTTTTTGGTTATCATTGAAAGAGATTTTTTAGAGTGTCAAGTTGAAGCCTTAGTTTCTAATTTGTAGAGGCTCAGATAGGCTATTGGTTGATCCATTAGTGACATTGATAGAATTCCACTAGGAGTTTGTACTCATAAAATCTAACTCAAGCTAGATTGTATACCTAGAATATGACACCTATGTAGATTGAATTTTCCCATGAAATATGTTTTAAACAACAAGATCATTTAGTGGTTGTATGTAGGCATAGTTTATTCAATTGGTGACAACAAGTGGGTGAGGCTAGTCCAGTATGTGACAAAGAAGGGTGGAATCATTTTGGTTCCCAGTGAAAAGAATGAGCTAATTCTCAACAGGCCATTCACTGAATGAAGTGCTTACTTGGATTATAAGAACCTGAATTCATGGATCGAGAAAAATTACTTCTCTATGACTTTTATGGACTAGATGTTAGACCATCTTGCTGGTAAGGATAATATTATTTTAGTGATGATTATTAGGGTTATAATCAAATTTTTATCACCCATGTAGACCAACTGAAGATGACTATCACTTGTCCATAAGAGACATTTGCATTAAGGAGGATGGTATTTGGTCTGTGTAATGCTCCCGCTACTTTTTAGTGTTGTATGATATCCATAATTTTTGAAATGGGGGAGAACACTATTGAGGTTTTCATGGATGACTTTTAAGTTATGTATAACTCATTTGATGATTGTTTGGCACATCTTGCCAATGTTTTGAGGATATACGAAGAATGTTACTTGGTGTTGAATTTGGAGAATTGCCATTTCATGGCTTAGGATAGAATAGTGCTTGGTCATAATATTTCAAAGAAGGTCATTGAGGTTGAGAACGCAAAGATTGAGGTAATCAGAATTGCCTCCACCAATTTCTATAAAGGACATTTGTATCTTTTTGGGGCATGAAAGTTTCTATTGAAGATTCATCAAGGACTTCTGTAAAATCGCTAATTCATTGTGCAAGTTGTTGGAGAAGGATGTAAAAATTGTTCTTGATGAGGTATGTCTTAAGATATTCGAGTGTGTAAAAGGGTAGTTGATTCTAGCCTTTATTATTGTGTCTCCCAATTAGAACTTGGAATTTGAGGTTATGTTCTATGCTAGTGGCATAACACTAGGTGAAATAATAGGACAAAGGTGAGAGAAGATCTTACATCTAATCTACTATGCTAGCAAAGCACTTAAGCCTGCCCAAATTAATTACACTATGACTAAACAAGCATTTCTTCCTATCATGTTTGCATTCAAGAAATTATGGTCTTACTTACTTTGCATAAATTTATTGTGCGTACTGACCATGCAACTCGTAGATACCATATGGCGAAGAAATATGAAAAGCCAAGGTTAATTATATGGGTACTCTTATAGTAGGAATTTGACTTGAAGTCGAGGATCGAAAGGGGGTTTAGAATCAAGTGGCTGACCATTTATCATACCATGAGGATGAGGAAATATTGATACCAGGGGATGAACTTGAAATTGATGATACTCTTCTAAATGAGCAATTATTGGTAGCATCACAAGACTTAATTCCCTGGTTCAGAGATTTTGCCAAATATTTGGCAAGTAATCTAGTTTTAGAAGAAAAGACATTTTAACAAAGAAAGAAGTTACACATGAGGTGAGATAAACTCTTTTGGGATAAGGTGTACGTGTTTCTCATTTGTGCAGATGGGGTGATTTGGAAATAGATTTCGGAGGTTAAGATGATGAGCATATTAGAGGCATATCACTCGTCACCAGTTGGGGGTTAAAATAAAGCAGCGCAGATTGGCATAAAATCTTGTAATGTGGATATAATGGCCCACCATTCACAGAGATGCACATGATTATGCAAGGACCTATGACCAATGTCAAAAGCAAGGGAACATAATACAAAGCGATGAACTTCAAATGATTGTTATCCTTGAGCTTGAGTTGTTTGATGTTTGGGCTATTGACTTTATGGGACCCTTTTTGAGATCACATTGCATGAAGTATATATTTGTAGTCGTCGACTATATTTTGAATTGGGTGGAGGCAATTTCCCTTTTTAACAATTACAGTAAGAGCATCACAACTTTCTTGAAAAAAAAACATATTCTCTAGGTTTGGAGCACTTAGGTTATCTTTAGCGACGGAGGATCTTATTTTTTCAGTTGTCAATAAGTACATGCTTGGTATGGGATGAAACACAAGGTGGACTCACCTTACTATTCTCAAAACAATTGGGTAAGCTAAGGTCTCCAACAAAGAGATCAAGTCTATTTTGGCAAAGACTGTGAATTCCAATAGGACAGATTGGGTTAGGAAGATAGATGATGCACTATAGGTGTACTAGACAACATTTAAAACCCCTATTAGTGCCTCCTTATAGCAGCATACATATGGAAAATCATGTCACTTTCCTATCAAAATTACACGACTCAAACTAGGTCCTAGTCGTGTCGGGTGCCTCAAGTTCAATCGGGATCAGAGACCACCCTAATACCCAACCATAACCGTGTCGCAACATATGTCGGATGAATTCTGAACATATAACAAGATACAACAATAATAAATCAAAGACATTAGTAAAATCCATAACCATAACCAACCAAACATCCAACCAAATATCCATCAGTGTCAACCCCGATGCAAATACCAATACCAAGGCTGACACCAATACCGACACCACCCATGCACATAGTAGTCATACAAATCCTCTAATTGAAAACAAGGAACACCCAATCAGGACATGCCCCCAACCATATCCAAAACCAAAGACTAAGAAATAAAAAAAAGTCCATAGCATGAAATTGAGTCTTTCGGAGTATGGAAGCTTACCACTTCATTCTGACTCTGAGTTGTCTCTAAATCCATGTCATTGAGCAGGAGGAGTAGTATGGTCGGTTCCTGCATCGCGTGGGGATACAACGCCTGAAGAAGATTAGCATAATGAACATTAACATATACTCAGGAATAAGGATAAAATAATACCACTATTCAAAAATAAAGTAAATAATCAAATGCAATCACATACATATATACATATATACCATGCCGGGAAAGGAAATTGGGTTTAGCATGTATTTAAAACTTTGATTTGGGTTGTGTAGCTCGATTGTTCTAAAACTACCCACGGGCTTATGGGTCCAATGTTACCCTCAAAATGGGCCCCTGTGCATATAGCTGTATGAACCGGAGATATCATAGGGCCGGGGATTATCGTGTACCCTTAGCCCTCCATGATACATATAAAAGTATAAACTTAGGGGATTCTCGTAAACTTCACAATTATATGGTCAACATGACCAACCCTCACGTCGGAAAACATGAGTTTCCAATGGCCATCCATCGAAATCACACCAACACAGTTAGCTATCACAACCTTCCATTATTGCATAATTAAACATTTAGCACAAAAACAAACCCCCAATTCCAGGAGTCAATTATCAAGGCTTTTTGAAGTGGTATCGCCATACAAACTATAGCTTGCAAGCAATGTCATTACCCAACACTTAGGGGATTCCTATGTACCCTACATGATTTCCAAGTAAGACAAAGCCATAGCCACCAAGGCCTTTACAAAATCATTTAAAACCAACCAAACCAATTTAGGTTCCATTACCATATTATGCAATGCAAAGATTTTAATAAAAGTCATACTATGTGACAAAATCATTCTCATTGATATTTTATCAAACGTGTTGAGGGCATATAGTTTCCAAAACTAAGACCAAGTATCAATTAACCATGCCCATGCAACCTCATGTTCAAACCACAATTATAACATGAAAACCATAAGAAAAACATGGGAAAACAACATCCAACCATCAATAACCAAGATTCCCAACATATATTTCAAAACCAAAACATTACCACAATAATACTATGAAAACCATTCATTAAAACATGCATTTAGTTGAACTAAAAACGAGGAGGAGTAACATGACTTAGACACAAAGGAAGAAGGAGAGAAACCACTCTTGAAAGCCCAAATTTATCACCATGAGGAAACCCTAACATTTTCTTGAACCAAGAGCTTAAGAGAAATTTAAGAGTGTTTGATTGAGAATAATAGTTTAAGAGAGCCTCCAAAGGTGTTGTATGTCATGGGGTCAAATAGCGTTAAGAGGGAAAATGTCCAGAATACCCTTAACTTAAACTGTAAAAATTCTCACAAGTAGGTACGATTGGACCCCTAAAATTGTACCCAAATCATACGAGTGGTACCCTCCAATCATATCTAAGACATAAATGTGGACACCACATTCTTTCTAACATATGACTCGCTTTCCCAACTCGTGACTAGACCATACAACTTGTATGGTCTAATTGTACCCAAGGCAGAATCAAAATGGGCTGGAAACTTGACAGCATATGGCTAGACTATACCACTTGTACCCTATCTTCATGACTCTTAGTGAGCTACTCATACTCAGAGCCAATTCAAGTTACTAAGTTTTAGATTAAGAGAAGGATCAACCCAATAACCCACCACCAACCCATATGACATGTACCCACCAAGTCATACCCATAATAAAAAAACCATCACCCACTATATATCTTACGAGTTAGGTCACCTAACATGTAACCACACTATACAACTCATCTAGTGAGTCATTTGTTCAACAGAAGGTTCTAAACCCAGGAAATTTCCAAGGAGCAAAACCCAGGGTGTTTTACAAAATCAAGCATAAGGCAACTTGGGCATTTAAGAGACTGAATCTGGAATGGTGTGATACAACAAAGATGAGACTAGAACAGATGAATGAGATAGATAAACCCTGTCTCTGTGCGTATGAGAGATCAACCTTATATAAATATAGGATGAAGTATATCATGATCTCAATATTATAAGGAGAGAATTAGTTGTTGGAGATATGGTACGATTGTTTGACTCGAGGCTGAAATTATTTCCTAGAAAGTGTAAATCAAAATTGAAAGGCCCATACAGAGTGGTTAGAATGCTTCCCTATGGCACAGTCAAACTTGAAAGAAAAGATGGACTCAAAAAGTCTAGTGGTCAAAGGGTGAAACACTAATTAGGTGAAAGTAAAGACTCAAGGTTGGTTTGTAATGTAGATTTAAAGAAGGATTGGGAAATCAAGCCGAGCAGAGACATGTTGCACTATTAAACCAGGCTCTTTATGGGAGAAAACTCGATGGGATTGTCTTACAAACATGAAAAGAGATATAGCTAACTTTGTAGCTAAGTGATTATATTGTCAATAAGTTTAGGTTGAGCACTTGAGGGAGGGTGGTACTTCCCAATATATAACATTGCCACTGTGGAAATGGGAGATGATCAACATGGACCTCGTTACCGGCCTTCCATAATCCTAAAATCAGTACGATTTCATTTGGGTTCTTATTGATAGAATGAGTCTGCTCACTTTTTTCTGATGAAGACTAACTATACATAAGAGGATTATGAAAAATTATACATTTAGGAGATAGTTCAATTGCAAGGAGCTCTGCTGTCCATTATATCTGACCCAGGTATGGAATTATCTTCTCATTTTTGGTGGTCTTTTTAGAAAGTATTGGGTACCCAGGTGAATCTTAGCTCTATTTTTCATCCTCAAATAGATGGACAAGTGGAGAATACTATTCAGACTTTAGAGGACATGTTAAGGGCATGCATGATCAATTTCAAAGGAAGATAGGTGGACCACTTACCACGTATAGAGTTCACCTACAACAAAAGTTATCACTATTGCAACTAATTGGCCCTATTTGAGGATCTCTATAGTAGGATATGTAGGTCACCTATTAGATGGTATGGAGTGGGTGAAGCTTGTCTATTTAGAACTGATCTCGTACATCAGGTGATGGAAAATGTGAAAGTCATTATAGAAAGACTTAAAACTGTCCAATGTCACCAAAATTCCTATGTTGATATGCTGAGAAGGGTGTTAGGATTTGAGATCGGCAATTGGGAATTTTGGAAAGCCTCCCCTATGAAGGAAGTCATGATATTTAGGAAGAAAGGAAAACTTTTTCCTTGTTATATAGGTCCTTATCAGATTTGGGGAGGATTAGCAGTGTTGCATATGAGTTAGTTATGCCTGAAAGCTTAGCTTTAGTTCATATCATCTTTCATGTGTCTCTTCTTTAGAAATATAATAGAGACCATTATTTTGTTTTGCTGGTTAAGGAGATTGGTATAAAGAATTCCTTGTCATATTGGTATAAAGAATTCCTTGTCGTATGAAGAGGTACCCATAGTGATATTGGATCGGCAAGTTCAAAAATTAAAAATCAAAGAAATAGATTTAGTTAAAGTGTTAGGGTGAAATCAAAAGATAGAGGAAGCTACTTGGAATCAGAGGATGATATGCATGCAGGATACCCATCACTTTTTGAATCATCGAAAGACATCATGGAAGGTTTAATCTTATCTTGCCACACTATTTCATGTAAGTTATTAAATTGTGCTTAATATGTTCCGAGCCATCATTCAAGGATGAATGATCCCAAGGGAGGATAATGTAACCCCCCAAAATTTTTGACTCTTGAATAGTGCATAAACTGTTCCCATAAGACCCCTGAATCTAAGATAAACCACTTTAGGTTGGGTTTGAATGGGTTGGGGGGCATGTTTAGGCTTAGAAAAGACTAGTGCAATATGAAAGGAGAGTGACACTGTGATGGGAAACTCATTGCACACACGGGGGCTCCGCACCATGAAGGAGGAAGGGTTGTGTTGCATGAGATCCCTCTTGTGATAAGGGTCACCCCATGAGGCTGACCACTCGCGATAGGGGTCGCACCACACCCCTCCTCTTTTCATCGATAATGCTCTATTCTTATTATATTTTAAGGGAAATTCGCTCTTTTGACACTCAAAAGTCATTCCCAATTCTTTATTTACATAAATAGGGCCTTAAATGACTTTACACCTCAGATGTCTCATTTTTATCTTCCAAATAGCAAGAGAGGGAAAAGGCACCTAGGGTTCAAGGTTCCTAAGAAACTAGGGTCAATAACGTTAATTTCTCTCGATTACAATGCATGTAGAACTATCCTAACACTGTAACAACCCAAAATTACCTCCCGGGATGTCACATGGTTCTTAGGGATACATATAGCCCCAAGCTAACCCTTTGAGCCTATCACTTGTCATAATAATTCATTCAAGAAGGAATATACAAAACACTGGCACTGTCATATCAAATGATAGGAAATACGAAGATAATACTTGGTCCAAATGATCACAATACTGGAAATCTCAACACAACAACAGTCAGATAACTAGTCTGACAAAGCCTTTACTACTCCATGAACACGAGAGTCATTGGGACAGGTCCCCAAATGACTCAAACTAAGCTGAAAGTGATAACATAAACACTCAAATACTGAAATGTCTGAAGATAGGTCCTCGAACCATGAGGACTCACCACTGTAGAAATGTAGATGAAGGTACTCGGGAATCACTGACGAGACTGGAACTGAACACCTAAACCTATATTATAAGACAATGTAGCACATAAACGTATATGTGGATCAGCACTGGAATGTACTGAGTATATGGGGGTATATGCATTTACATAAAACAATATCAATACTCTTTAATCAAATCATGCATGAAAATAGGAATGAATCACATGACTTGAATAAGTCTAAAATGAAAATCTAATAAATCATATAGAATGAAGCATGTAACATAAATCTCGTGAGTCATTATACTTTGGATTTAAAATTTGTGCTCTCCTCTTATTCTCATTATTCTTAGGATGAAAGAAGCTTTAAAAAATACTTTCAACTCATGCATATATCTCATGGGAGGAAAACTTCTTTATTGCTCAAGAACTTATAGCCCTTTTGAACTCAAAAACTTGGAACTCGAAATCATATAACTTTGGTTTGAAAACCGGTAATCAACTCGTATTAGTGGATAAAACTACTTCCTTCTATGGAAAATACTCA
Source organism: Capsicum pubescens (assembly GCA_030864215.1). Lineage (NCBI taxonomy): Eukaryota > Viridiplantae > Streptophyta > Magnoliopsida > Solanales > Solanaceae > Capsicum > Capsicum pubescens. Next base: position 82,470,385 of record CM061544.1, on the reverse strand, counting down.
AAGTAGTTCATTTATTTTAGAAAATATCTCATCCCAAAGCTTTAGGGAAAAAATATTCTATATCAATGGAAAATACTTTAGTTTATGGAGTCTCTCTTAACTGACATAAACCATGCGAGCTACATGGAGTCCAACGTCTTGTCCTTCAAAGGAAGAAACCTCATGTTGGTGAGAGGAATCATACTCTTTCGAAGGAGTATAACCTCAACTCAGTGATCACTTATCTCAGCCTCGGTCCCTATGATCTCGGCCTTAGGTCAAAAATCTCAAACCTACGGTGGCGCATAGTTCTAGAGTAAGAAACCGTGGTAACTTCCCAACTTGGTGATAAATACTACTCCCTTTAGTTTATCTCGTTCATCTCATGGAAATCCACTTTCAAAATAATCTCATGGTTCATATGAACCCAACAATCAAATCTGTAATCTTATGTGGTAGAGTGGATTTCAAATCTCTATGACCATTAGGTCAGAATGTTTCTCAATAATCTCAAAATACTCAAATCATGGATGCTTATAGCACAATAGTTCATAAAATTGCAAGTCTCAAGTAGGGCTTAATGACCCTTAATTCAATCTCAAGTTAAAACTCATCAAAATGCATATTAGATAGCATATATATTCATAATTCAGGTAGAAATCTGGAAGTTACAGCAATGTCTCAAAATATCAACATACTCATATACTTTAATTTCTAGAACATTAAAACTCTTAAATTCTCAAGGAGTAACAATATAGGGTATAAACCCAGCTTCAATTTCTTAAGAAAACATGTAAAATCATGCTATTTGTCTTTCAATTTATGGGAAACATTAAGATATTGCAATCAATAACAATGGATGAAAAACCCTAATTCAATATCATGAAAAACATCATAGATTGCAGGAAATTATAGTTTAAATAAGCCTTTGGGCAGAAGGGTTAAAGGATTACCCTTTTTCAAAACCACACATACCTTAGATTATGAAATTGAATGAACAAGCTTGCTTCAAACTCTTCTTCTTACACTTGAGGGAGGGTTCTTGCAACCCCTGAACTTGGGAAACTCAAATCTAAACTTAATTTGTAGAATCTATGGTGAGTTCTTGGATTTCTTGGAGAAGGGTTTTAGATTTAATCTTGAGGGAGAAACCCTAGTTCTCTTGTATTTTGGATAATGAATGAAGCCATTTGTTTCTCTTGGAATATATCTGGGTGATAAAAGAGTTGAAAATACCGAAAATCCCTTTTAAAAATGAGTTAAAAATACTGAACGGGGGCTGCGACGGTCGAAGTGACGGTCCGCCGCTAGTCTGACGGTCCGTCGGATCGTTCGTCGCACGTCGGATAGAAAAAGAACACATTGCCTCGATGTGACAGTCTCAGCGATGGTCTGTCGCAAAATCGATGGTCCATCGGATCATCCATCGCACGTTGGCCAGGATGAGGCCACACTACCTCAGCGGCGATGGTCCGTCGCAGTCTTGACGGTCCATTGTCCTGGCCGCCGCACTTGAGACAATAAAGGGAGTTACTCCCTTGGTTAAGATAGGCCGAGAAATAGTCCGTTGCAGACTCAACGGTTCATCGGATCATCCGTCGCACCTGGCCAGTTCCAACAACTCTCAGTAAAATGGCCATAACTTCTCACCCTGATGCCGGATTTGGACGAAATTGGTATCGTTGGAAATCTAATTTAATTATCTACATGAAAAAAGTCAAATTTAAGAAAATTATATATATCTTAAACACCAATCACTTGGGAATTCTCATCTCAATATTTTAGGGTCAGAATTACACTTCACTTGACATGCTCTAAGGCTCGGACTACGAGGGAACTTTGCAGGGTCTTACAATATCTCCCCCTTGGAAACATTCATCCATGAATGTCGCTATTTAGACTAGGAACACAGGAAAACAGAGTACACATAGCTGAATCAATTTGCTGAACGGATTAAAATCTCTCTAAACTCTTGAATACCTCGGAAATTGCAAGAACTCATGCAAGAATGGATATATAGCTGAACTTTAGATTAGAAGGGCTGAATTAAGGAAGAATAATACCTACGTATCAATCTAAATTTGCGGAAAAGAGGTGCCAATACTTGGACCGGATGTCTGCTTCTACCTCTCAAGTAGCGCCCTCAACTGATTGGCTCCGCCACATCACTTTGACCAAGGGAACCTCTTTGTTCCTCAGTCTACGGATCTGAAAATCTAGGATCTCATCGAATGAAAGATTTTTCTGAATATCAACACTCTCAGAATGATCTACCACAACTGAATCATCAATATGTTTCTTAAGCATGGAGACATGAAAAATAGGATGAACGGCTGACAACTCTGCGCGCAACTCAACCTCATAGGCTACTTTACCAGCATGGCTCAAGAATCTATACGGGACAACATAACGGGGACTAAGCTTTCCCTTTTTACAAAACCTCTTCACCCCTTTCATGGGTGAAATCTTCAAGTACACCAAATCACCCACTTCAAAATCAAGATCTCTTCTCGTCATATCGGCATATGACTTTTCACGACCCTGAGCTGTATTTAACCTCTCTCTGATCAACTTAATTTTTTCCATAGCTTCAAACACTGCATCAAGCCCAATCATGGAAGCTTCACCCACTTCAAACCAACTTATGGGTGATCTACATCTTCTACCATACAAGGCCTCAAATGGTGCCATCCCGATGCTATCATGGTGACTATTGTTATAGGAAAACTCTATCAATGGCAAATGCTCATCTCAACTACCTTTGAAATCAAGAGCACACACCCTCAATATATCTTCTAGTGTTTGAAGGGTCCTTTCAGCCTGACCATCTGTTTACGGATGAAAAGTAAAACTTAAACGAACTTGGGTACCAAGACTTTGCTGAAACGCCCTTCAAAACTGAGAAGTAAATTGAGTACCCCTATCCTAAATGATATACGAGGGAACTCCATGCATCTTGACTAACTCCCGGATATACAATCTAGCATAATCCTCAGTTGTATAAGATGTATGCATGGGCATGAAGTGAACAGACTTAGTCAGCCTGTCTCCAACAACCCAAATAGAATCATAATCATGACGTGAAAGAAGTAACCCGGTAACAAAGTCTATATTCACCACCTCCCATTTCCAAGTGGGTACACAAAACTCTTACATCACACCACCAAGAATTTGGTGCTCTACCTAAACCTGTTGGTACGTTGCACACTTTGCTAAAAACTCAGCTATATCCTTCTTCATACCATTCCACCAATAGATTTCCCTCAAGTCACGGTACATCTTGGTACTGCTGGGCTGAATAGAATATCGCGCACCATGCTCTTCAGCCATAATCCTCTGTCTCAAATCATCAATACATGGAAAGCACAATATACCCTATAATCTCAACACGTCATCTCCCCCTTGGGAGAAAACCTCTACCTTTTGGTCCTTAACCGCCTCCTTCAGTTGACCAAACTAGGATCTCTATCTTGCTTCTCCTTCACTTCCGAAACTAAAGAGGATTCGGAACTACTTTGGACCACAGTACTTCCCTCAGATAAATCAAGCAACCTAACACCCAATCTATCAAGAAAATGCACATCACGAGCTAACACTTTCTTACCTTCCTCTACATGAGCAACACTACCCATAGACAATCTGCTAAGGGCATCCTCCACTATATTGGCCTTTCTCGGGTGATGCAACACACTTATATCATAGTCTTTTAACAACTCTAATCACCCTCTCTATCTAAGATTCAACTCCCTTTGAGTAAACACATACTGCAGGCTCTTATGATCAGTAAACATATCAACATAAATACCATAAAGATAGTGTCTCTAGATTTTCAAAGAAAAGACCACAACAGCTAACTCAAGATCATGGGTTGGGTAATTCTTCTAATGTGGCTTTAACTGTCTAGAGGCATAGGCTATAACCTTACCTCTTTGCATCAACACACAACCCAAACTAACTCTACAGGCATCACAATACACCACAAAACCATCTTTACCATCAGGTAAAGTCAACATAGGGTCTGAAGTAAGATGAGTCTTCAACTCCTGAAAATGCTTCTCACAGGAATCTAACCACTGGAACTTAACTTTCTTTTGGGTCAATCAGGTTATGGGAGATGCAATAGAAGAGAAAACTTCAACAAAACAACGGTAGTAGCCCACTAGACCCAAGAAACTTCTAATGTCAGACAGAGAGATGGGTCTAGGTTAATTTCTTACAGCTTCTATCTTTTGGGGATCAACTCTAATACCTTTGGCTGAAATAATATGACCCAGAAAGGCTACAGACCTTAGCCAAAATTCACACTTGTTGAATTTGGCAAAAACCTGGTGATCTCTAAGAGTTTGTAAGACAATTCTAAGGTGATTCTCATGGTCAATCTCATTACGATAGTATACAAGGATGTCATCTATGAAGACAATGATGAATATATCAAGATATGGCTTGAACACTCAATTCATGAGGTCCATGAAGGCTGCTGAGGCATTGGTTAGCCCGAAAGAAATAACTAAAAACTCAAACAGACCATAACAGGTTCAGAAGGATGTCTTTGGAATATCACATTCCCTTACTTTAAGATGGTGATAGCCGGATCTAAGGTCTATCTTGGAGAAATAACTTACACCTTGCAACTAATCAAACAGGTCATCCATTCACGAAAGAGGATACTTATTTTTTACTGTGACCTTGGTAAGATGATGATAGTCAATTCACATACGCAAGGAACCATCTTTCTTTCATACGAATAAAATAGGTGCGCCCAAAGGAGTGTAATACCACATATATTCCTAAGCTAGGAGACAAACCATTTTTCCTACATATGAAATATCCTATAATGTGATTCATACTTGAGTATATGATTTACAATGAATATCCTAGCGATAATATAGCTTATTATGCATTAAGCATGTTCATATGAGTTACTTAAGGTAATAAAAGCTAAGAGTTTTTGAATCCATCAAGTTTTAGTGTTTGATTTCATAAGGGTCATAGTTGAACGATTATAACTCGATGTTAATGTTGTATTTATACATATATATACCCAAAAAATTATAGATAATTGAATTAGCTTTCCAACGATACCAATTTCGCCTTAATCCAATACCCGAGTGAAAAGTTATGCCTATTTTCGTGAGAGACAGTAAGGGTATGCGATTGGTTAGGTGCCGCCCAACCAAACTTATGTGATTGGTTAGGCTCCGCCCAACCTGGCTTGTGTGATTACTTGGGCGCCGCCTAAGTCAGTTCCAAGTGCCAAAAACACTCCGTTTTGAGTTAATTTGAGGGTGATTAAGGCTTTTAACACTCCTTACATGTCCCTAAACTTAACCCTATGAAATATATAGCTCCTAATTAAATTACAACCCTACTAAAAACTTAAGTTCATCATCAAAGAGAACTACAAGATAAAAATAACTAGGGTTGCATAATTAAGCTTGAAGATCCAATTTCAAGGAAATTCCTCCGTCAATTATCAAGAATCTTCCTTCTAAGGTATGCGTGAGTTGATTCATGGACTCCTTTCATACCTGAAGATCAAGAACCATCTTATAAATTATGTATTATGATGTTTATGTTGTTGGTGGTGGATGTTCCTGTGGTTGGAGTTTGATGATGCCTAAGATGGGATCTTTGTATGTTTTGTGTGAGGATATGGTGGTATTTAATGTATAAATATGTGAAATTGGTGGTTGAATATTTGTAATCTTGATGAATCCACCTATGCCTAAGATGTTCATGTAAGGTTTTTGTGAAAATACCTAAGGGAATAGAAATCATGCTTTTATGACATAATAAGTCCTAAATGACTATTCTATGTTCTAAGTTTATATTCAACGTGATCCCCATGATATTGTATTGAATTGAAGATGTTGAATGAGATGCTCATGATATTGTTGTGATATGGAATGACCATGTTATTTAATCCATGCAAGTATATACATGTTTTGTGCATTCCCGATTATGTGATAGTTTGTTGAGAATCATTCTTATTATGAAATCCTTACTTATGATATTGTGAATTGTGGACTCTACTCTTATGATCAAGTCAGTCATGTGTGTCAGTTTCCTTCCATCGAGTCCTGGGAGTACTTGTACCCGAAAACAATAGATGTGTGCCTAGAGCTAGTGTCACGTTTCACAACATCCTCAGTCATGCTATGATCCATAGATTTCAGTTAGTCATGTGACTCAGAAAAACTCAGAAATCTCAGTAGTTCAGTAGTCCCAGTAGTTTCAGTACTCTCAGTCAGACCTCAGACCTCAAGTAACTTTTCTGTCAGTCAACGAAACTCAGTGAATTCAGCATAGTTCAGCTAAGAAAATATTATCAGCTCAGTTAATCAGTTTATAAATCAGTTCAGTTCAGTTAGTCAGTTTAGCGTAGTTAATCTTTTTAGAGTCTTTTAGTTGGGAGTAGGTACTAGCACCAAGCGAGTGCAGGGATGGAAGTTTTTCCCGTTATAAAGGCAGAGCCGTTAGTAGCAATCCAAATAATCTATAACTGCATAGCTAGCGCAGGACAGGAGTCACCTATCAGATTAAGGCTATACTTAACTATTATATTACCTTAGGCTTGATTTCCTGTTCAGGGTCACCCGTCAGAGAGGCTTGACCATAGTAGAGGTCTCTACCCGTGGCACGGTATTGACACCCTTATAATCAGGGAAATTATTGGACCCCACCAAAACAGTATCGGGGTATGTCGGTTAGGTTACTACCTCCCATAGTCACAGTTACAGTTACAGTTTCAGTATCAGTCTTCAGAGTAGAAATCAGGAATTAGGACTGTCAGATACAGTCATCGATCTTAGTAAGGAACTCAGATAGTTCAATTGATTCCTGGAACATCCCATCAGATAGGCTTGGTCCCATATTCAGATGCTTATTATTAGATTTAGAGGTCACCCGGCAGACAGGCTTGATCTCAATCTCAGATTCAGTTGAGTATTCTCATTATCAATTTCAGAGATCACTCGTTAGCTAGGGCTGATCTCATACTTAGTTTGGAACTCTGATAGTTATCCCCAGAATTAGGACTGTTAGATACAGTCATCCATGTTATCAGTCATTCAGTGTCTCAGTATCACAAAACTCATATTGTTAGAGTTCAAACTCAAGTAGTCAGTATCTCCACGAGTTTAGTAGTAGTTACATATGTATGTATGTATGTATGTATGTATGTATGTATTCTCATGTTCATATTAGTCAGCATGTTCATGCATATAAACCCTATGCATTTAGCCTACCCCCACGTATACTCAGTACTTTAGTTGTACTGACGTATTTGCGCTATGGTGCTTTCTTTTTATGTTACACCATAGGTTTTGCGGTGTTGATTCCAGATTAGCAGTAGCAGTTCAGTAAGCAGTGAGTCCTCATCTTTCAAGGACATGATCATTAAATTTATTATTCCAGTATTTCATTTTATTTTCAGTTTAGGGAGTTAGTTGGAGACATGTTCCTTCAACTCCTTATTCAGACAGTTTAGAGGCTTTCAGACGATTATGGAGTTTTCAGATTTAGACTTTAGTATTTTAGTTTTGTTTTTGTACTATGATACCACCTTATTTCAGATATATTAATATTCAAGATTGAACCTTATGCCCTCTTTGTTCATGTTTCTCTATTTTATATGTATATTATGCAGTTACAGGTACAAATATCAGTCATGGGCTAGCTTGTGGTTCTTCGGGGTCATAAGCACCGTGTAGGGTTTCGGTTCAAAAAATTGGGGCGTTACAAACTTTGTATCAGAGCCTAAGGTTCAATAGAGTCCTAGGAAGTTTGAAAGCCGCATCTAGTAGAGTTTTGTACATGGGTGTGTTGCGCGCCTCATTTATGTGCAGGAGACTATAAGATGTTTTAGGAACAGTTTCTCTTCTTTCAGTATTCATGTCGTGCCAGTGTTGAGTCAGATTTGTATAGCTTGTTTTCTCATCCTTGCATCTATTCATGCTATCCAAAATCTCAGAGAATGTAACTATTTCAAGGTAGAACCTCCTAGTAGTTGCAAGTTTAGTCCATATCATGCATTAGTTTCAAATCCCCGAAGTTTAGTTATAATCTAGTTCATAGATGCTCTTTGCATCATCCCAGTATCTCAGCAAAGTAAACATTCCTAGAGGGACATAGTGTCCCAAGGGGGAGATACCCCACCTTTTCTTGATTCTTTCATGTTCCCGTTATAAATTAGTTATCAAGTGTCATGGCATAATCAGTCAAGCTTTCAAGAGTCAGCTCAGTCAGATATTCAGGCATTAGATATATGTGTTTAGTAGAGAAAGTATTATTTATCAGTATCTTCACTCATATATTAACATATCATGTCAGTCATGTAACCATGCATCATATATGCATGGATTCATCTTTTCAGATATGCATTCTCATTTTGAGAAAACTCACTTTATTAGAATCCTTAGTCTTATATTCATGAATCAGCTTCCCATGCATCAGATATGCATGTTCAGTATGTTGTGCTCAGCTTCCAATCATGTCAGTCATGAACCCATGTTTCAGTAGTGTATGTCTTGTACGTACTTTATCTTATCATATATCCCGCCTCAGTTAATTTTCATTCGAGGACGAATGTTCCCAAGGGGGAGATATTGTAATACCCCGCATGTTTCTAAGCTAGGAGACGAACCATTTTTCCTACATATGAAATCTCCTATCCTATAATTCATACTTGAGTACATGAATTACAATGAGTATCCTAGAGATAATATAGATTATGATGCGTTAATCATGTTCATATGAGTCACTTAAAGTAATACAAGCTAAGTGTTTTTGAATCCATCAAGTTTTAGTGTTTGATTTCATAAGGGCCATATTTGAATGAGTATAACACGATGTTATTATGGTATTTCTGCATATTTCTACTCACTAAATTATAGATAATCGAATTATCTTTCCAACGATACCAATTTCGCCTTAATCCAATACTCGAGCAAAAAGTTATGCCCATTTTTGTGAGAGACAGTAAGGGTATGCGATTGGTTAGGCGCCGCCCAACCAAACTTAGGTGATTGGTTAGGTGCCGCCCAACCTGGCTTGTGAGATTACTTGGGCTCCGCATAAGTCAGTTCCAAGTGTTAAAACCACTCCGTTTTGAGTTATTTTGAGGGTAATTAAGTCTTTTAACACTCGTTACACGTCCCTAAACTTAACCATATGAAATATATAGCTCCTAATTACATTACAACCCTACTAACAACATAATTTCATCATCCAAGAGAACTAAAAGAGAAAAACAACTAGGGCTGCATAATTAAGATTGAAGATCGAATTTTAAGGAAATTCCTCCGTCAATCATCAAGAATCTTACTTCTAAGGTATGCGTGAGTTGATTCATGAACTCCTTTCGTCCATGAAGATCAAGAACCATCTTCTAAATTATGTATTATGATGTTTATATTGTTGGTGGTTGACATTCATGTGGTTGGAGTTTGATGATTCCTAAGATGGGATCTTTGTATGTTTTGTGTGAGGATATGGTGGTATTTAATGTATAAATATGTGAAATTGGTGGTTGAATAATTGTAATCTTGATGAATCCACCTATGCCTAAGATGTGCATGTAAGGTGTTTGTGAAAATACCTAAGGGAATAGAAATCATGCTTTTATGACATAATAAGTCCTAAATAACTATTCCATGTTCTAAGTTTATGTTCAACGTGATCCCCATGCTATTGTCTTGAATTGAAGATGTTGTATGAGATGCTCATCATATTGTTGTAATATGGAATGACCATGTTATTAAAGCCATGCAAGTATATACATGTTTTGTGCATTCCCGATCATGTGATAGTTTGTTGAGAATCATTCTTATTATGAAATCCTTACTTATGATATTGTGAATTGTGGACTCTACTCTTATGATCAAGTCAGTCATGTGTATTAGTTTCCTTCCATCGAGTCCTGGGGGTACTTGTACCCGAAAACAATAGATGTGTGCCTAGATATAGTGTCATGATTCAAGACATCCTCAGTCAAGCTATGCTCCATAGATATCAGTTAGTCACGTGACTCAGAAAAACTCAGAAATCTCAGTAGTTCAGTAGTCCCAGTAGTTTCAGTACTCTCAGTCAGACCTCAGATCTCAAGTAGCTTTTTCGTTAGTCAAAGGAACTCAGTGAATTCAGCTTAGTTCAGCTAAGAAAATACTATTAGCTTAGTTAATCAGTTTATAAATCAGTTCAGTTCAGTTAGTCAGTTCAACGCAGTTAATCTTTTTAGAGTCTTTCAGTTGGGAGTAGGGACTAGCACCGAGCGAATGCAGGGATGGCGGTTTTTCCCATTATAAAGATAGAGTCATTAGCAGCAATCCCTGTACTCCAAAACTACGTAGCCAGTGCAGGAAATGAGTCACCCGTCAGATTAAGGATATACATGACTATTATATTGCCATAGGCTTGATTTCCTATTCAGGGTCACCCGTCAGAGAGGCTTGACCATAGTAGAGGTCTCTACCCGTGGCACGGTATTGACACCCTTCCAATCAGGGAAAAGATTGGACCCCACCAGAATAGTATCGGGGCATGTCGGTTAGGTTACTACCTCCCACAGTCACAGTTACAGTTACAGTTACAGTTTCAGTATCAGTCTTCAGAGTAGAAATCAGGAATCAGGACTATCAGATACAGTCATCGATCTCAGGAAGGAACTCAGATAGCTCCATTGATTCCTGGACCATCCCATCAGATAGGCTTAGTCCCATATTCTGATTCTTATTATTAGATCTAGAGGTCACCCGGCAGACAGGCTTGATTTTAATCTCAGATTCAGTCGAGTATTCTCATTATCAGTTTCAAAGATCACTCGTTAGCTAGGACTGATCTCAGACTTAAATGTTCAGATACAGTTTGGAACTCAGATAGTTTTCCCCAGAATTAGGACTATTAGATACAGTCATCCATGTTATAAGTTATTCAGTATCTCAATATCATGAAACTCATATTGTCAGAGTTCAAACTCAAGTAGTCAGTATCTCCACGAGTTCAGTAAAAGTTACGTATGTATGTATGTATGTATTCTCACGTTCATATTAGTCAGCATGTTCATGTATATAAACCCCATGCATTTAGCCTACCCCCACGTATACTCAGTACTTTAGTTGTACTGACGCATTTGCTCTATGTTGCTTTATTTTTATGTTACACCATAGGTTCTGAGGTGTAGATTCCATATCAGCAGTAGCAGTTTATTAAGAAGTGAGTCCTCATCTTTTAAGGACATGATCGTTACATTTATTATTCCAGGATTTCAGTTTATTTTCAGTTTAGGGAGTTAGTTTGAGACATATTCCTTCAACTCCTTATTCAGGTAGTTTAGAGGCTTTCAAACGATTACGAAGTTTTCAGATTTAGACTTTAGTATTTTCAGTTTTGTTTTGGTACTATGATACCACCTTATTTCAGATATTTTATTAGTAAAGATTGAACCTTATGCCCTCTTTGTTCATGTTTCCTTATTTTATATGTATATTATGCAGTTACAGGTACAGATATCTGTCATGGGTTTGCTTGTGGTCCTTCAGGGTCATGAGCACCGTATAGCATTCCATTTCTGAAAATTGGGGCGTTACAAGGAGAAATACTGGTCCTTATGAAACCTTTGTCTAAAAGATCTTTGAGTTACTCTTTCAACTCCTTAAGCTCGGCAGGTGAAATATGGTATGGTAGATTAGAAATAGGACGAGTGTCGGGAAGAAGTTCAATCCCGAATTCTATCTCTCTATCGGGAGGTACCCCTGGGAGATCTTCCAAAAAAAAATCCGGAAACTTATTAACAATATCGACTGACTGAATAGTTTGAGCCTCAGACTTAGTGTCTTTGACTCTAACTAGGTAATAGATGCAACCCTTGGATATTAGATTTTTGGCTTTGAGATAGGAGATAAAATGACTCTTGGGAGATACCGAACTCCCGGATCCCTCAAAAACTAGCTCAACAGGGAACTAAAACTTGACCACACGGGTATGACAGTCTATAGATCCATAATAAGAATGAATCCAATCCATAACCAAAATAAGGTCAAAATCCACCATGTCTAACTCTATCAAATCAGCAAATATGACTCTATGAAGAACAGTAACAAGAAAATATCTATACACTTGTTTAGCAACAACTGACTCCCCTATTGGTGTGGAGACTAGGAAAGGCTCAGGAATCTTTTCGGGACTCATTTTAAAATTCACAGCCACAAGTGGGGTCACATAGAAGAGACTTGACCCGGGGTCCAACAACATATAAACATCAAAACAAAAGATGTGGAGCATACCAGTAACAACATCAGGAGAGTCCTCCTGCTCCTGATGGAATAGTAAGGCATAGAATCTATTCTGGCGCTGACCGCCAGCAGTTCTAGATGAAATGCCCTGAGCAGGGGCAGGATCGGGTACAAGATCTAGTGCACGTGTAGTCTAGGACTGAGGTCGGGTATCTCTATTCTCCTGCCTGGAATAGGGACAATCTTTAAGTCTGTGTCCTTGCTTTCCACAACCAAAACAACCCCTCAAATCTGCAAAACACTCATCGGGATGATCCCTACAACACTTAGCACAAGGAGGATAACGGGGCTTATTATCAATACTGTTCTGTGACCTAGACATTAAAGACCTACTCCCTTTCTCCTGCCTGCCTCTAGGCATGGGAGCACTAGCTGATGAAGGCGCTGGAATAGATGGACGTCTCTGAAACTGAGGGCGGTTTCCTCCATGGAACCTAGGTTGACTATACTTATGCTTCTTAGATCTAGCCCTCTTGTTACCTCTCACTCTGTCTCTTTCTCTAATCTTATCCGCCTCTATCTGTTGTGCATGTGTCATCAACCTAGACAGATACATATACCTATGCAGCATCGCAGTCCTACACTCTTTCAGCACCAAACCAGAAACACCTTTCATAAACTTGCTCATACTAGCTCGGGTGTCAGAAATCAGATCAGGAGCATACTTGGCCAACTGGTTGAGCTTCATCCAGTACTCCTTAACAGTCATGGAGCCCTACCTCAAGTTCATAAACTCCTCAATCTTTGTTTCTCTCATCTCAAGCGGAAAGAACTTTTCCAAGAATGCATCTTGGAACACCTGCCAAGTCTGGGAGCAACATCCTCACCTCTACCCTTTCTCCACGATACAACCCAGTCATAAGCTATGTCATTTAACCTATAAGATGCCATCTCAACACTTTCTTCCTCAGAAACATGCATCACCTACGTGAACTTTCTCACCTTCTCAAGGTACAACTATGGGTCCTCACCTACCTTGTACCCATAAAAATCTGGTGGATTCATCCGCATGAAATCACAAATCCTAGATGTAGCTACATCACCTCCCTGCTGATCTACAACTATAGCTTGGTTATTGTCCTTAACATTAGCGGTGAATTCTTCGGCTAACGCCTAAAAGGCCTCCCAAAACACAGCATGAGACATTATCTCATTCAAAGGATCAATAGGTTGGGGTTGCTCATTATTATTTTTGCGTGCATCCGCTCTTCGGAGAGGGATTTTCTGAAATAGGAGAGCACGAATTATTATATAAGAGGAACAACTGTAGGCATGCTAGAATCTGAAAGAAAGAAACAACTTTTTCCTAAGATGTCTTGTAGCCTCTTGCTCATAGATATGGTGCGCTGCATACCGATGATCAAGACTCTACTCAACGCAGCTTGTCAGAATCCCTAGGACTCCTTTAAAACCATAGGCTTTGATACCAAGTTTGTAACAATCCAAAATCACCTCCCAGGACGTCACACGGTGCTTAGGGCTACAAGTAACCCTAACCTAACCCTTTGAGCCTATCACTTCTCATAATAACACATTCAAGAAGGACTATACAAAACACTAGCACTGTCATATCAAATGATAGGAAATACAAAGGTAATACTCGGTCCAAACGACAACAATACTGGAAATCTCAACACAACCATAGTCTGATAACTAGTCTGACAAAGCCTCTACTACTCCATGAACTCGAGAGTCATTGGGGCAGGTCCCCAACTGACTCAAATTAAACTGAAAGTAATAACATAAACACTCGAAAACTAAAATTTCTGAAGATAGTTCCTCGAATCATGAGGACTCACCACTGTAGAAACATAGACGAAGGTACTTGGGAATCACTTATGAGACTGGGACTGAGCACCTGAACCTACATTATAAGACAATGTAGCACATAGACGTATATATGGATCAGCACTGGAATGTTCTGAGTATATGGGGGTATATGCATTTACATAAAACAATATCAATACTCTTTAATAAAATCATGCATGCAAATAGGAATGACTCACATGGATTGAATAAGTCTAAAATATAAAGCTCATAAATCATGTAGAATGAAGCATGTAACACAAATCTCGTGAGTCATTATACTTTGGCTTTAAAATTTGTGCTCTCTTCTTATTCTCATTACTTTTAGGATGAAGGAAGCTTTAAACAATACTTTCAACTCATGCATATATCTCATGGAGAGTAAAACTTCTTTATTGCTCAAGAACTTATAACTCTTTTGAACTCAAACACTTGGAACTCGGAATCATATATCTTTGGTTTGAAAACTGGTGATCAACTCGTATTAGTAGAGGAAACTACTTCCTTATTTGGAAAATACTCAAAACAGTTCATTCATTTTAGAAAATATCTCATCCCAAAGCTTTAGGGAAAAAATATTCTATCTCAATGGAAAATACTTTAGTTTAGAAAGGTTCTCTTAACCGACATAAACCATGTGAGCGACATGGAGTCCAACGTCTTGTCCTCCTAAGGAAGAAACCTCACATTGGGGAGAGGTATCATACCCTTGACAATGAGTATAACCTCAACTCAGTGATCACTTATCTCGACCTCGGGCCTAATCATCTTGGCCTTAGGCCCAAAATCTCAAACCTATGATGGTATGTAGTTATGGGGTAACAAATTGTGGTAACTTACCCAACTCGGTGCTAAATACTACTCCCTTTATTTTATCTCACTCATCTTATGGAAATCCACTTTCAAAATAATCTCATGGTTTATAAGAACCCAATAATCAAATCTTAATCTTGTGTGATAGAGCGGATTTCAAAACTCTATGACCATTAGGTCAGAACGTTTCTCAATAATCTCAAAATACTCAAATCTTGGGGGCTTATATCACAATAGTTCATAAAATTGCAAGTCTCAAGTAGGGCTTAATGACCCATAATTCAATTTCAAGTTAAAACTCATCAAAATACATATTAGATAGCATATAGATTAATAATTTATGTACAAATCTGAAAGTTACAGCAATTTGTCTCAAAATATCAACATACTCATATACTTCAATTTCTAGAACATTGAAACTCTTAAATTCTCAAGGAGTAACAACATAGGGTATAAACCCAGCTTCAATTTCTTAAGAAAACATGCAAAATCATGATATTTGACTTTAAATTCATGGGAAACATCATGATATTGCAATCAATAACAATCGATGAAAAACCCTAATTCAATATCATGTAAACGTCATAGATTGTAGAAAATTATAGTTTAAATAAGCATTTGGGCACAAGGGTGAAAGGATTACCCTTGTTCAAAATGCCACATACCTTAGATTATGAAATTGGATGAATAGGCTTGCTTCAAAATCATGTTCTTACTCTTGAGGGAGGGTTCTTTCAACCCTTGAACTTGGGGAACTCAAATCTCAACTTAATTTGGAGAATCTATGGTGAGTTTTTAAATTTCTTGGAGAAGAGTTTTAGATTTGATCTTAAGGGAGAAACCCTATCTCTCTTGTGTTTTGGATGATTAATGAAGCCATTTGTTTCGCTTAGAATATATTTGGTTTATAAAAGAGTGGAAAAGATCGAAAATCCCTTTTAAAAACAAGTTAAAAATACTGAATGGGGGCTGCGACGGTCGAAGCGATGGTCCATCACTAGTCTGATGGCCCATCGGATCATTCGTCGCATGTCGGACAGACAAATAACATACTTTCTCGATGTGACGGTTTCAGCGATGGTCTATCGTAAAATCAATGGTCCATCGGATCGTTCATCGCACGTTGGCCAGGATGAGTACTACCTCAGCAGTGACGGTCCATCGCATTCTTGATGGTCTATCATTCTGTCCGTCGCACTTGGATCAGAAAAGGGAGTTACTTCCTTGGTGATGACGGGACGAGAGACGTTCCGTTGGATTGTCCATCGCACTTGGGTGGTTCCAACAACTCTCAGTAAAATGGACATAACTTCTCACCCCGATGTCGGATTTGGACAAAATTGGTATCATTGGAAAGATAATTCAATTATCTACATGAAATAAAGTCAAATTTAAGAAAATTATATATGGTTTAAACACCAGTAACTTGGGAAGTCTCTTCTCAAACTTTTAGGACAGGAATTACACTTCACTTGACACACTCTAAGGCTTGGACTACGAGGGAACTTGGTGGGGTCTTACAAACACTCATGGGCATAAGTATGATGTTTTAAAAAAACTTTAAATTGTATATGTATGTATGTTATGGGTTTTGAAAATGGTTGAAGAGCATGCATCACCAACCCCTTTTTATGATGAATTTTGTGTTTACTATGGGGTTTTTCTATAAAATTAAAATGTTATTTATGTGTATATATGTTATGGATTGAGAATCGATTTAAGAGCATGACTTATAAATTTTCCTCTTGCATGATGAAATCTATTTTCTTTATAAAGTTATGGATGTTCAAATGATTGATTAAAAGCTTGAGTTTAAATATTTTATTGGAAAGTTCAAATTCTCATTGTCTCATGTTTCAAAAGAAGGTGTTGTTCTTAATTTCTAAATGCTTTGTTTTTCTAATGGAGAATTGCATGATATTTGTGAAAAAGATGACCACCCTATGTTTGAAGTGTTGAAAGAAGAACGATTTTATTAAGTTTTATGCACTTTGAAATAAAAACTCTCACATGGAATTTAAATTATTTTAGTGGCCAATTAAGATGTTTTTTGATATGTCATGATAAAATATGGCTCGCAAGTCAAGGTATGATGATACCTACTATGAAATGATATTAAGATGAAAGAAACAAACTTTTTCAAGCATGGAGGATGATTGTAAGAGGATAAAATAAGGCTTAAAGAGGGATAGGAAGCTAACCGAGAATCCATGAGTTGAAAGACTCATTGTTGGAAACCAGGTTTTACCGACTCAGAATTTCATGTTGTCCCAATTAGGGATTATGGAACCCTTCTTTGTAATCATGTGTAAATCATGCAGAGACTCCAATCCTTTCAGTAGACTCAAATTAGAGGCTTGGTCGATGAGTTAATGGTGGACCCATATAGCCCGTCAGTATCATGTATGTTGGGGTACCACCTAGCCCAAAACTAAAGTAAAGAGTTGAGTCAATGCTTTACGAGAATGATAGAAGTTTTTCTTTATGATGCCCATGTATTTTGATCTCTATTATGTTAAATTGTTTTCACAATGGTTGTGATTATTTTATATGAAATATATGTTGTTTTGGTTAGTTCTGCATACCAATACATTCCAAGTATTGATCATCCTCGGGCGGCTATATTGTCACATAATATAGGTTTTGAGGCTTAGTCCTGTGGTCCAGCACATCAATAGATTTCTATAAGAATTCAGACTCAATGAACCTATCTTGTTTCAAAAGGCAATTTCTTACATGTTTAATTTCTTTCAGACTTATGGTCTGGTTGGGGGCCTGATGTATGAGCAGATGCTGACACGTTTGAGGCTTTTAACTGAGAATAATTGCAAAGTCTTAAGCAACTTTTGTTGTTTTTTTATTATTTTCTCTTTGATATTGCAGTAAAGTCAAGATACAAAGAAAACCTAAGACAATAAGAGCAAAAGAGCTAAATTTGGAACAAGTGGCCAAGAAAGTATAGTTGACGACTTGTCTGATAAGTTTTCAACTTTATGATAAGTTATAAGAATCATCGTCAGCTGTAGACAGTGTGAGGTAGTGGTAGCAGAAGTGTGACAACATTCCCTGATAAGCTATTAGGTGTCTGATAAGCCATCAGGAATGTCGTCATTCCAAGGCAAAAATCATGAAAGTGGAAAAAGACCTGACGATAATTCTGATAAGTTGTCAGACTCCTCATAAGCCATCAGAGTGTCATCGTCAGCCTAAGGCAGAAATTATCAAACTTGGAGAAGAAGCTGACGACATTTATAATAAGTCGTCAGACTCCTAATGAGGCATCACACGTCATCGTCACCTGTGCGAAAAAGATCTGTAACCTATGATTTGTTTCCATAATTACGCTGAAGTATTAAAGGCATAATTTAAGTTTTTTCTGAGGATCTTGAACTTCACAATTTCATCAAGTTTTCTCTTTATTTTTCTTTGCAACATTATAGTTTACTTTTGGAGAAATTATTATTACTTTTTTGGGGGATTTTCTACTTTGATTTAGAAGGAGAAACACTTGTTGATATTCATCATTCTCTAAGTTATCATCTATCAAACTATGAATACAATTGGCATTGTTTCTTTCTATGTTATGAGTAGCTAATTACTTTAACCCAAGTTGTGGGACCTATGGGTTTGGTTTTATAAAATAACTAGGTGTTCAAGATTCTAAAGGTAATAGGAACCCCTTGGTAATTCTTCTGCTTTACATATTATCTATTTGTTGCAAATGATAGGTCATTCCTACTAATGATTTTCTTGAAGTAAGAAATCAACCCTAGTAGGAAGTGAATTACCAACAGGGACTTGGAAGCTTCAAACTTTCATTTAATAATTAACGTTGCAACAAGGTTAATTAACTTGAGACAACATCCTGTTATGAAATATAAATTCCCTAAGTTTGAAAGAATTAGGTAATTAAATTTCTAAATAGGTTGAGAAACATTTAGACATCACTTCGACAAGGATCTGTTGTTCCTACTTACCACAAGAATCTTGGACTATACTAGTATATGGCAAATATCAACACCCATAGTGAACATAGCTCTGGTTCTCCATGTAATATTGTTTACAAACACTGAAACTAAAGTCATACATAATTATTGATAATTTCAAAAAAAAACCATTTACAGGAACTTGCTAACTATTAGTTGATTGACTTACGAACAACTTAAATTGACACAATATTCCCTGTGGGATTCGACCCCAACCTAGTTGGTTTATATATTTTGACAACGACTTCTTACTTTCACGTAAGAGAGGTATAGTTTGAGCATTATCAAAAATGGCGTTGTTGCCGGGGAATACGATTGTAAATTAAAGTTTGTGTGCGCTAATTGACTATTAGTCAAGTTTCCTAGTTTTACGTTTATTTATTGTTTCTGTATGCTGCAGGACTTTTTCAGTGTATGCCAAGAACCAAAAGTTCCGGAGAACCATTATTACCATTTAATCCAGAACCGCAACTAATCGGTATAATGGCAGACCAGCAGGAGGCTAACAGATTAGAAGCCTTAGCTAGAGCTCAGGTGAATGTGCAGAATGATGGTCAAAAAGTACGGCATCCAAATCCTAAGGATGAAGACTTGGGAGATGAGGTATTTCTAAACCCTGGTAACCTAAGGCATGCAGAGCAAATAGCTGCACCAGTGCAGCGTAATGCTAACATAAACCATCCATTCTGAGAAAGGCAAGATCACCAACCTTTCCAGTATAACCTAAATGATGATGATGATGGAATGGATTGATAAGGTGCAATGTGTGCAATTATTCCTCCACATTAGCACCTAGGGCGAAATTCAACATTACAAGGACTATGATTCAACTCCTTCATCTGAAGGGGTTGCTTGGTAGCCTTCCTGGGGATGATCCAAACTTGCATTTGGTGAACTTTGTCACCATTTGTAAATTTTTTGATAACCCAGGAGTGGGTCAGAATTCTATCTATTTGAGATTATTTCTGTTGTCTCTGTCTGGGGATGCAATATTGTGGCTTAATAATCTGACACCCGATTCTATAACCAACTGGAGAAAGTTTAAAGAAGATTTCCTAGAATAGTTCTTTCCACCTTACTGGAGGGTATAGTTGAGGGATGAGATTAGTAACTTTAGACAGCTCCCAATTAAAACCTTGCATGAAACCTGGGAGAGATTAAAAAAGAAGCTGATGCAGTGTCCGAACCACAACATGACAACATACACTTGATGGAGACTTTGTATAGATCTCTTAACTCTATGAAAAAAATGATTGTAGATAATGTTGCTGGTGGTTCATTTGTTAATCTTACATTTCCAGAGGCTTCAGAAATGCTAGAGAAAATGACCAAACAGAGTCGGGCATGGAATACCAGAGACTCTGTTGTAGCAAGCCCCACTATTTCTATTGGTATGACTGCGGAACAATGCAGAAAATATGGGGAGTGTGATCAAGACATGGCTCACCCAAAAATGTAGATGGACTTGATAACTGATAACGCTCAAACTACAGCTCTCGTAAGAGTGTAAGCGGTCGTTGTCAAATATAGAACCCAACTTGGCTGGGTGTCGAATCCCACAGAGAATACTTGGTCACTAAGTAAGCAAAGATTAATAGACTTTTGGTGAAAGTTTCGTAAAAAGGGGGATTGTAACGTGCAATAATGTAACAAAGTGAAAAAAGAAAATAGCAAAGTAAAAAGAAAGAATGTTTAGTAAGATGTTTAACCAATGAGAATTGAGAGTTGGGGTTATATCCACCTTATGAGTTATACGTCTCTATTGGCTATGAGTTATGCGGAATTCAGACATGCATGTGCTTATAGAGAATTGTATTCTATGGTAAATTCAGGCGTCTTTCGACCATCAAGGATTATTTCACTTTAACTCTTTCGAGCTTAAAGCGTATCTAACGGTACAAATTCTCCAAGAGGTTAATCCAGTTACGGCACTAACTTTTTAACAGGGGTTGGTGCCCTGTTACCTTGACATTATCTCTTTTCCAGACATATAACTTTTCTTTCGAACAAGTTAATGCTACACTGGCGTATTCTATGTGTTTGCAACCACAAGAATTTAGATTAAGATGAAGAGAGTAATGATTTAAGCAGCATACGTGTCAAGAAATAATAAAATTATAGCAATAGATAGTATCTCATAAGGCTTCCATAACCCCAACAGAGAAGTTTAGCTACACATGAGTGCAACGAAAAATACAATAGACATTATCATCATAAAAATCTCACGTGAATTCCTTGCAAATAGCTTTTCTCTTGTTGTAAAAATTAAAAGTCGAATATATGAAAAATAATGTCAACAATGAATTAATGAAGAAAAAGGGGAAGGATAGAATAGGGATGAGGGTGGTGGAGAATTGTTTTGATGGATGGATGGATGGTGGATGGATGGGAATAATAAAAATCTCCAGGAAAAGAGGGTATTTATATCACCCATATCCTATTCCTACTAAGCTACTGCATTACTTATCCTAGTCCTACTAGGTTACTGCATCATTATCCTAATCCTACTAAGTTACTGCTGATCTTCAAAGTCTTTAGAAATGTTGTTTTTTCCCGGGACAGGTTTTTCATGCGTCACTTTTAGTCCCTAGGCGTCCAAGCTCTCCTTTACTTCTTTCGTGAAGCTTCCTTGGGCGTCAAGTTATCCATAAAATGCTGAAATCTTCATCATTTATACCTGAAAACTTGCTAATCACGTTTGTTAGCTCACTTACAGGAAAAAGGACTAAAAGTGCATGAATTATATATTTTGTCCTCAAAACTTAGCTAAAATATGGGTAAATTATAGTACTTTAGGCGTGTAAACACGCCTATCATCAATAACTAAGCATTTACTATCAGGTAAAACTGAGAAAGTAAAGGTTGTGGGATTGTAGGGCAAAGTGGAGTCTAGCTTATAAGAAGAGGAAAACTATGTAAATAATCAGGGGGGTTTCGAGGCAATATCCAAGGAAATAAAGGTCGTACATATTATGACATGGCTGGATATAAGAACCAGGAGCAAGGAAATTGGAGGAGAAATAATAATAGGAGCGGGTTATATGTCCCTCCTGGAAATCGTAAAGCTGCTACAACAAGTTCTGAAAAGATGTCCATGGAGGACATAATGGCTAAATTGTTAATGGGAGTAGAGGCTACCAACTCAGGGGTGACTACCATGAAGATCGATCTGTCATCTATGAGTCAGTTGGTAAACTCGCACTCTATTTTGATCAAACAGCTGGAATAATAAATGAACCAACTCTCCGCAGTTCTGAACTAGAGGAAGAGTGGAACATTACCTAGTGATACGGTTCAGAATCTGGGGAATGATAGCTTATGTATGGAGATTACCACTAGAAGTAGTAAGATATTACCTAGCCCTTCTATGGGGAAATGTGGAGTTGAATATGTGATTGAAGTAGATGGTGGGCTTGAAAAATATAATCCAGTGGAGTCTAAGAAGCTGGATGGCATTGATATCCCTTTTAATCATCAGCATGTTGATAAGTTGGAAAAGGGGAAAGAGAAGAAAAAGGAAGTAGTGGTGAAAACTCTCCTAAGACCACCACCTCCCTTTCCTCAAAGATTGAAGAAGAAGGTTGATGACAAGAAATTTAGTAAATTCATAGAAATATTGAAGAAGTTAACAATAAATGTTCTTTTGGTGGAGGGACTCGAGCAAATGCCAAGGTATGCTAAATTCTTGAAGGACCTTGTGATGAAGAAAAGAGTGGTGAGATACAAATCGGAGGATAATATCTATCATTATAGAGCTATTTCTATGGTCCTTGGTGCAGAAGAAGGCAGACCCAGGAGAATTCACTATTCCTTATACGATTGGATCTATGGAATTCGCTAAAGCCTTATGTGATCTTGGAGCAAGCATTAATCTGATGCTACTGGTTGTATATAAAAGCTGGGTTTGGGAAATCCAACACCCACTAATATGCTACTCGTGATGGAGGATAGGTTGGTAAAACAACTTATTGGTATTTTGTATGATGTGTTAGTGAATGTAGCTAGCTTCATATTTCCTGCGAATTTCATCATTCTGGATTGCGAGGTGGACTTTGAGGTGCCCATAATCGTGGGTCGACCTTTCCTCGTAGCCGGATATGTGTTGATTGATTTGCAAGCCAATAAGCTCTTATTTAGGATGAATTATGAGGTGGTATAATTTGATGTGTGCAAATCAATGAAGCAGCATAAAGAAATGAGTGTGTTCTCAATTGTTAATGTATATTATGAGGATGAGAAGGAGGTGTCAATAGAGGAGAAACTTGTTGTTGAGCCTTTAGCCACAGTTTTGATAAATTTTGATCGTGAAGTCATTGAGGAGTACGAAGAGACTATTTGTGCTTTGTCAGGAATGGGTTCATACTCTTATGCTCCTAAGAAGATAGATCTTGATCTTGCTAATCGACCAACACCACCGGCTAAGCCATCCATCAAAGAGCCACTAGTGTTGGAATTGAAAGAACTGCTAGGGCATTTAAGGTACATGTTTTTGGGCAACGGAAACACGCTACCCATTATTATTGCAGATGATTTGGGTGAGCACTAGGTAGAAGCACTTATTTTTGTACTTCAAAGGTACAAAAGTGCAATAAGATGGATTATCGCAGATATTATTGGCATTCCCCCTGGCATCTGCACGCATAAAATACAACTTGAGAAAGATTGTACTCTAACCATCAAGCACCAGTGCCGTCTTAACCCACCAATGCAAGAGGTGGTTAAGAAGGAAATTATTAAGTGGTTGGATGCAGGAGTGGTTTACCCTATTTCTGACAGTAAATGGGTGAGCCCAGTTCAATGTGTGCCCCAAAAAAAGGGCATGACTGTTGTTACAAATGAAAGGAATGAGTTGATTCCACTTAGTCCAGTGACTGGGTGGAGAGTTTGCATGGATTACCACAAACTAAATTTATGGAGTTTGAAAGACCACTTACCGATGCCCTTTATGGACCAAATTCTTGATCAATTGGCTAGAAGGGGATGGTATTACTTCTTAGATGGCTATTCTGGATATAATCAGATCTATATTGCTCCTAAAGATCAGGAGAAGATGAAATTCACATACCCTTATAGCACCTTTGCATTTAAGAGGATGTCATTTGGGTTGTGCAATGCACCTGCCACTTTTTAATGGTGCATGATGTCTATCTTCTCAGATATAGTGGAGGACACCATAGAGGTATTCATGGATGATTTCTCTGTGGTGGGACACTCATTTGAATTGTGTTTAGCAAACCTGAGTATGGCCTTGCAACGATGTGTTGAATTTAATTTGGTGCTTAATTGGGAGAAATGCCACTTTATTGTAAAGAAAGGCATTGTTCTCGGGCACAAAAATTCAGCAAAAGGAATAGTAGTTGATCGAACCAAGGTTGAAGTTATTGAGAAACTACCACATCTCATTTCAGTAAAGGGAGTGCGTAGGTTTCTTGGGTATGCTGGCTTTTACCGAAGGTTTATGAGAGATTTCTCTAAAGTTGTAAATCTACTTTACAAACTTTTGGAGAAAGAAGTGAAGTTTTCCTTCAATGATGAGTACTTGAAGGCATTTCAATGTCTTAAAAAGAAGCTGGTTGAGGCTCCTATCATGGTTGCACCGGACTGGTCAAAACCATTTGAGATCATGTGTGATACAAGCGGTGTTACCCTTGGAGATGTATTGGAGAAAAATAAGGACAAACTATTTCATCAAATATATTATGCCAGGAAAGCACTGAATGGACACAAAAGAACTACACCGTCACTGAACAGAAACTCCTAGTTGTAGTGTATGCTTTGGAAAAATTTAGGGCTTACCTGCTTGGGACCAAGGTGGTGGTTCACACTAACCACACGGCCTTGAGGTATTTAATGACTAAGAAGGATGAAAAACCAAGGCTAATTAGATTGGTATTGCTTGTACAAGAATTTGACTTTGAGGTCAAAGATAGGAAGGGTTCTGAAAACCAAGTTGCAGATCATCTGTCTAGAATGGAAGATGAGCAGGAAGTTAGTGATGAAATGGATATAAATGATGCATTTCCTGATGAGGAGATCTTGGCTGCTGCTATGGAGAAAATGCCTTGGTACGCTGATTTTGCAAATTATGTTGTGAGTGAAGTCAGTCCAGAAAATTTTTCCTTTCATCAAAGAAAGAAATTCCTTCATGGTGTAACACACTACTTCTGGGATAAACTGTATATTTTTCGATGATATGCTGACAATACTATAAGGAGATGTGTGACAGAAGTGGATGTATTATGTATATTGGAAGCATGTCATGCTTCCCTGGTTGGAGGTCACCATGCAGGTGACCAAACAACTAGAAAGGTGTTGCAAAGTGGATACTATTGGACAACATTGGTCAAGGATGCTCATGAGTTTATGCTAAAGTGCGGCCAATGTCAGAGGCAGGGGTCTATCTCCAAAAGACATGAGATGTTTTTGACTAAGATGCTTGAAGTGGAATTGCTCGACACCTGGGGTATCAATTTTATGGGTCCTTTTATAAGATCGTATGGGATGAAGTATATTCTAGTTGTTGTTGATTATGTCTCAAAATGTGTCAAAGATGTTTCCTTGTATGATAATGAAGGAAAGAGGGTTGTTGTTTTTCTTAAGAAGAAATTTTCTCTTGCTTTGGAGTACCACGTACTATTATAAGCGATGGAGGATCTCATTTTTGCAACAAAGTGTTTCAAGCTGCCTTAGTGAAATATGGGATAAAACATCATAGAGTAGCCACTCCATATCACCTACAAACTAGTTGGCAAGTGGAGGTGTCAAATCGTGAGATTAAAGCCATCTTAGCTAAAATGGTGAAAGCTAGTCGGCAAGATTGGTCTCGAAAGTTCGATGATGTCTTGTGGGCATATCAGACTACTTTTAAGACACCCATTGTCATGTCACCATTCCAGTTAATATATGGTAAAGCATGCCACTTACCAATAGAGCTGGAGCACAAGTCTTTAAGGGCACTCAAAAGGTTAAATTTGAATTGGAAGGAAGCATCAGAGCTAAGTGAAGAGCATACCTATACAAAGAAAATATGAAGAAGTATCATGACTGAAGGATCGAGAAACGAGATTTCCAAAAAGGTGACTTGGTTCTTCTGTTCAATTCTAGACTCAAAGTGTTCCCAGGTAAGCTTAAATCTAAGTGATCAGGCCCGTTTAGAGTTACTCAAGTCTACTCAGCTCGAGTAGTAGAACTTGAAAATAAAGACGGCAAAATATTCAAGGTTAATGGGCAACCGAGCCAAACTTTATATCAGTCCAAAAGACTCGATCAAAAGTATTGCTACTATTTGTCTTGATGAAGTCTAAAGTAATCGAGATACCTTAGTCATGTCGCGATGTTAAATCAGGCGCTACATGGGAGGCAACCCATGATCCCCATGCTTGATCTACTCCAAGCATACCCTAACCCTTAGTTTAGTTTTTCTTTGATTTTAAGTTGAGGGTGTAGGGTGAGTTGTTGTTGTAACATTTTGTAGTTGACTAGGAGAAATACAAGTACCTTAGGCAGTTAACATGGTTTTGTTATTTTGTGAACACCTCTCAAATGGTTTAATTGTTTAACTGTGTGATTTGCATCTAATTGTGACCATTGTGCATCTTGTTATGGTATTAGTTCTAGTCACTTGATAATCATTGCTAAACAATTGCATGAACTGGATAAGTAGTAACTTGTGATATACTTGTGTACCATGTGTGTGTGAGATCTTACTTAGTTCCTTTTGTATGTTAAATCTAGAACTTGCCAGGTTGGTCTTACCTAGGTTGAAGGATAGGGGTTAGAAAAGGATCATAGGTCGTTTTGATATTAGCCCACTTTTAGCCTAAATGACCTTCCCTGTACGCATAATATCCCTTGATCCCTATTTTAAGCTTGAATAGCCTATTTCTTCTTATGATACCTATCACTGTCCCATTTATATCTTAATGAACCTGTTTTTGCCCTGGTCCTCCATGGACACTGTGTACCTTGACTTAGGCATATGGACTAAGTTGAGGGTGGCTATCATAGGGGTGTGTGATGTAAAATGATTTTGGAGAAAGGTAGAATAAAAGAAAAGAATAAAAAGCTGGGTGTAAGGGAAAAGAACAAGAAAAGAGAAGTTGTGAAAAAAAAGAAGTGATTGTAGAAAAAACCACACCCATCCTGAACATATGTGATCAAGAAAAGAGAAGAATAGAAAAAGGTTAATAAGTGAGACCCCAGAAGCTAGTGTAGTGTCAAGGAGTATTAATCACTTTAAATATCATCGAGTAACATACCATCCCCTAGCCTACATTACAAGCCGAAGAGAAGACCTATAGTGATCCTAGCTGACCTGTCTGAAAATCTTGGTAATGAAAATAAGGGGAAGCCTATGGTATTTGGCATACATTGATTGGAACTTCATAATAAGAGTGAGTTCCTTTTAATTGCCCCTATGGTTACATATGTGATTTCTGATATAAGTGAAGTGGGACTTCTTTATAGTGAGGGCACACTGGTTACATTGCTAGGTGCTAACTTATTTGGATAGTGTAATCTTGGTACATGCATGGTTGTTGTTTCTGAATTGATGCCATATCTTGATTCTTGTGTGTCTCATTGTTGTTCTTCAATAATATGCACAGATGTTTTTTAAATTAATTGACCTTGGAGATGGTGAAGATGTTTTTAGATAATATGGATGGTTGACTGCCGAATGTACTTTTTGTCCTCTTGGTTGTGTGTTTAGTTTCTTGAGGACAAGCAATTGTTTTAAGTTGAGGGTGTTGATGTGTGAGCAGATGCTAACACATTTGAGGCTTTTAACTAAGAATAATTCCAAAGTCTTAAGAAACTTTTGTCGTTTTTTATTGTTTTCTCTTTGATATTGCAGTAAAAGTCAAGATGCAAAGAAAACCTAAGACTATAAGAGCAAAAGAGGTGAATTTAGAACAAGTGGCTAAGAAAGTGTAGTTGATGACTTGTATGATAAGTCATCAACTTTGTGATAAGTTATAAGAATCATCGTCAGTTGTAGACTGTGTGAGGTAGTAGGAGTAGAAGCGTGATGACATTCCCTTATAAGCCGTCAGGTGTCTGATAAGTCATCAGGAATGTCGTCATCCCAAGGCAGAAATCTTGAAAGTGGAAGAGGACCTGACAAAAATTCTGATAAGTCGTCAGACACCTCATAAGCAGTTCGAGTGTCACCGTCAGCCTAAGGAAGAAATCATCAAACTTGGAGAAGAAGATGACGACATTTCTGATAAGTTGTCAGACTCCTGATGAGGCGTCACACTTCATCGTCACCTGTGCGAGAAAAGATCTGTAATCTTTGATTTGATTCCATAATTACGCTGAAGTATTTAAGGCATGATTTAGGGTTTTTTTGAGGATCTTGAACTTCACGTTTTCATCAAGTTTTCTCTCTAGTTTTCTCTTCAACATTACAGCTTAATTTTGTAGAAATTATTATTACTTTTTTGGGGGATTTTCTACTGTGATTTAGAAGGAGAAACACTTGTTGATATTCATCATTCTCTAAGTTATCATCTATTGAACTATGAATACAATTGGCGTTGCTTCTTTCTACATTATGAGTAGCTAATTCCTCTAACCCGAGTTGTGGGACCTATGGGTTTGGTTTTGTAAAATAACTAGGTGTTCAAGATTCTAAAGGTAATAGGAACCCCTTGGTAATTCTTCTGCTTTGCATATTATCTATTGGTTGCAAATGATAGGTCATGCCTACTAATGATTTGCTTGAAGTAAGAAACCAACCCTAGTAGGAAGTGAATTACCAATAGGGACTTGGAAGCTTCAAACTTTCATTTAATAATTAATGATGTAATAAGGTTAATTAACTTGAGACAACATCCTGTTACAAAATATAAATTCCCTAAGTTCGAAAGAATTAGGTAATTAAATGTCTAAATTGGTTGAGAAATATTTAGACATCACTTCGACAAGGATAATCTATTGTGCCTACTTAGCACAAGAATCTTGACTATACTAGTATATGTCAAATACCAATACCCATAGTGAACACAACTCTGGTTCTCCATATAATATTGTTTACAAACACTGAAACTGAAGTCAGACATAATTATTGATAATTTCCCAAAACCCCTATTTATAGAAACTTGCTAACTATCAGTTGATTGACTCATGAACAACTTAAATCGATACCATATTCCCTGTGGGATTAGACCCCAACCTAGTTGGGTTATATATTTTGACAACGACCGCTTACTTTGTCATAAGAGAGGCATAGTTTGAGCATGATCAGGGCCTTGTCCCTTCTTAGATAGAATAAGTTATTAGTAGAGGATTCATGAATTGGTTTGGGCTTCTATTTTAGTATGACATGATGTAATAAGTATGAAGATGAGATTTTTCATGTTTCATTTTAACTTCCGCTTTATATGTGAATTATGCTTATGGTGGTATCTCAAGGGGTCTCTCGAGCTTTTATGATTTGGGATACCCGTCATGGCTAGGACCTCAATTAGAGTTAGGAAAATGGGTCTCTAAATTGAGTCAATAACTTAGTTCTCTAATAAAATTTTAGATCCAAACAAATTGCGTAGATGTATTATAACAAGCATGAACTCAATACTATACATATTGGAAGATGTGACCAACATCAACATCACACTTTTATAAGATTTTGTACAAGCAATAAGTTTGAAGACGTAACCATATGTGGATTTATAATCGCCAGAGCACCCACCAAAATGAGCATCGGAATAGCCAACAACTTGAAGACCATCAACCTTTATGATATACCAGGATATGTTATTACACTTCTAAAGATATTTCATGACCTTTGCTGCAACCCAGTGGTCATGATAGAGACTAGACAACTATTCCCCAATAACATGCACAACAAAGGCTATGTCAGGTCTTGTACACACCTTTGTCTACATCAAATTGCCCACTCTACTAGCATAAAGAATCATTGTCATAACTTTTTACTCCAAATAATTCTTGGGAAATTGTGTCTTGCTTAATTTGTCACCTTTGTCTACAGACCATCTCCAGCCTTGTAAGATAGCATAGTAAATTTGGAAAGAGTTTGATCTCCATGCCAAGTACAAAAGAATCCTCCCAAAAATCTTTCATCTCAATGATTTTTTTATAAAAAATGTTTGGTTTTATAAAGTATTTCACGGTCACTTCTAGCAAGAAGAATATCATCCACATAGAGCACAAGAAAAATGAACCTGCCCCCACTTATCTTCAGATAAATTCATTCATAAAATTTATTTTCCATGAAACCAGATGTTGTCTAAACTCTATCAAACATGAGATGCCATTGGTTTGAATCTTGCTTTAGACCATAAATAGATTTCTTTAATTTTGCACACTAGATGATCCTTTCCTATTTCAATGAAATCTTTAAGTTGTTTCATCTAAATTTCCCTGAAAAAAAAATCTATTTAGAAAAGTTGTCTCGATATTTATCTGGTGAAGCTCGAGATCAAATTGAGTCACTAGTGCCATGATAATTCGGAATGCAACTTTAGCCAGGAAAATCTTGAAAACATCAAGAGAATCAAATTTATTCTTAATTAAATAAAGATAAAAATAGGGAGATTAGTCATCAATGATGTTGATGAAGTATCTATTGCCATATAGAGTAGTAGAATATGGTCCATTGATATGAATATGAATTATCTCTCAAACACCTTTACTCCAAGTTGTAACCTTTGTCATGATCTTAGTCAACTTATCATGAGCATAGTCAACACATTACTTGACATCGTTGTGACTAAGGGGTGGATGAATATCAATTTTTACCAATACATCAATGTGTTCCTTAGAAATATGACCCAACCATTTATGTTAAAGTATTGAGACTTCCCTTTAATTAAAGACCACTTAGAGTTTCCAGCCTCAACATGAAAGAAAGAGTTAAGATTCAGAGGTAATCCATATAAATCATCGAATAAAGGAAAAATACCAACACATTAGGAGTAAGAAAATATTTCACCGGTACTATACAAAAAATCATAGCATAACCAGCCTTATCCAACAACAAAATAGAGATGTTTTTCTTCCAAATTTTTTAATATAAAACACATTATGGAAAACAATCTAAAAATCATTGTCTAGCTCTAAATGGATTTTTCCAACAAATGCAACATTAAAAAAAATTACCCCAACAACTCTAAGTTTTGCTTCCTTTAGACTTGTCAGCCTCTAATCTCTTACTCCCTGCAAAACATCCTTATATGAGTACCACTATTTGACTTCCAAGAATCCTTTGGTGCTTCGACTAAACTAGCTTCCAATTAAACATGAACATACTTACCTTGATTCGACTTTTGTTTCTCTTTTCAAGCCTTAAACATGAAGCAATTTTCTATCTTTTGGCCCTTTTTTCACAATAATGACATTTCATATCAGTACCTTTATAATTCCCATTTCCATTTATGAGTCCCCTTGTTTCATTTTTTTTTAAGTTTGAGTGCTTTTAGGACCATTTCATTTTTCATTCCTTGAATTTGTTACTAGAAAATTTGGCCTGGGAAACCATGTTATTATATTCTAGTTTTTCATTAGTAGACAACTTTTGCCCATTTTCACTTTGGTTTCTGCAACATCACCTTTAGTAATGAGCTCATTAATAGTCCAGTTGGTTACTTGTTTAATAAAAAATCCTGACCTGAATATATTGAGACAGATGTTGTATAAAAGCTTCATGGACAATGAAATTATCATAACGAGTCATATCTAAGATCTTTAACTAATAGTTCATAGAACCATTCTCAAAATAAATTTACGAACTCCAACTGTTCCATAATAGTTCAAATTCCTTTGCTCAGCCATCAATCTTGTGGCTTCAGCATTATTAGAAACTCAAACAACCTCTAAGAATACTTTGGTGCTATTCATTTTCAATTAAGTTCCTAGTAACTGTCCAATAATTGACCTCTATATCTTAAAGGCCAATAAGCACAACCTATTGCATCTTTCCCATTTAGCATATTGGTGTTTCTCTCTCTTGCTACTATACTCCATTGTTATTGGTTGTGGATCTTTTAAGATAGCCATATTCATGTCAGCAAGTTTAAAATCAAACTCCACATCATGTTTCCACTTTATATAATTTGATCATGTTGTGATTTAATTTTCGACAACATTGATGTTTTGTTGTAAAGCAGACAAAAATAACTGTAACTCGATTAAATAAGGCAACATGTTTTTTATCAAAATATGTGCAAGTAGTTGTATAATTATTGAATGTCATTCAAACCGAGAAAATAAACACATCACTAATCATGCACCCCATCGTGAAGGTTTATTTTAAGAAAATTAAGACACAATGACTTTTGTAAAATAAATCTCCTTTGGGTAGATAAATTTTTCTATGTCACACATTCCCACGAAACTCAATAAAAAAAAATAATGCACTTTAGTGAACAATTTTCTGCAATCAAAGCTTGACAAATTACTCGATGAATAATTAATTATATCACATTACCCTCTTTGGGCAGACAACTTGATAAACTAATTAAATAAGCTCATCAAAATTATAATATTAACTTTCAAGTAAACAAATAAAGTGTGCCACATTAAGTTGTAATTTGAACAACCATTGAGTATGAAATATTTTTTTCTCTAATTTCAAAATAAAGTAACCTTCGAATACTTCAAAATTAGAGAATAATTATTTCAATTTCATAAAAGGTGTCTGATTCCTTCCATTAAACTCATAATTTCTCAAAATAATTTTCAACATTATTTCAGATTATTTTACAGGAAAAAATATTTTTTGGAATATTTTAAACTACCAAAAGTTACAAATTGAAAACAAATACTTATGGAAACCAAAATATTATAAGAAATACTAGAAAATCCTAAAAAAAAATTGATGAATCTATATTAAATAATTAAAGAAGCAGACAAGTGAAGATAGGCACATGAGTCCCACTCGCTTCTACCCAAAAGTTTGTTTTGCCTGTGATAGGTGAACTGTCATCTTCTCTAATTTAATAGGTCTAAATTGCAGAAAAATGGATCTTTTATGGCCCTTTTTTGTGCCTCATTTTTTTGTCAGTTTGTTTTAAATTAATCAATGAAAAAAGAAGTATAAATATATCTAGACATATTTGTGACATTTAAATGATCAAAAAAAAAATTTCAACAAATTATATTTAAGAATATCATATTTCAAGTGAAATTCCTATTAAAGAATATGTGAATTGATTGTCCATAGTCTCTTCATTTTAAAAAATAAACATTTGTGTATGTGTTTGCATCAATTAATGGAGTTAACTGGATTTTATGAACAAAAGTTAAAGATTTATATTTTTAGTCCTTTGAATATTCATCATCATAAAAGATCAATATTTCAGTTGATGTAATTTTTCGGCAACTCATTTTTTTATTATACTGTTAATCAGAATTTCTTGAGAAACAAGATTCGTAACGAATTTCATTTGAAAATCTAGAAAAAAAATCCAAGAATTCATTTTTTTAGCAATCAATATTTCGTCCCAAAAACCTAGAAATAACCTCGAAGCTATTTCTTGAAAAAAAAACTGAAATTGGAGTCATTAATTGAGGAAATTTCCTACAATAGAATTGATATTTTAGGCATCAATTACACCAACAATAAATCCATAACAAGATTTTTATGGATTCCACCAACAAATTAACATTTAAGGAAGAATTCAGATGTGCTCATTCTTATAAATCCTCAATCATTAAAATGCAAGAACTTCTTCAATATTTTGGAGTTATAAAATGAGTTACCTATTAAATCAAAGGTCTGAAGAACCGAAAAAAATTCCTAAGGTCCCATTTTAAATTTTGCAAAAACTTAAACATTAAATTACAACAACAAAATTGGGGATTACAAAATCCCTAATCAATACTAATCATAAAATTTTGATCCCAAATCAAGTGTTATAGGATCTGTTACAACATATAAGATAATTAACATTCAAAATTCAAGATTGGACATGATAATAGGAAATAAAATTAGTAGAGATTAGTAGGACCTAATGACGTACTTGTTTGATCCCTAGAAAATCGTAGACCGCACTAGGTTTCCTTTCTATCACCCTTATCTTTATAGGAACGACAATGGAATATCAACCTCACACTCTCATATGTCTCTAGTGATAATATAAAATATCAAAAAATGTGCCTCATATAGGTTTTAGAGGAGGGACCTAGCTGTAATTATTAAGACCTTAATGGCATGCCATTCTGTAC
Source organism: Capsicum pubescens (assembly GCA_030864215.1). Lineage (NCBI taxonomy): Eukaryota > Viridiplantae > Streptophyta > Magnoliopsida > Solanales > Solanaceae > Capsicum > Capsicum pubescens. The sequence continues at coordinate 82,436,322 of CM061544.1, read as the reverse complement.
TCATTTGTAAGGTCTATATTCACCGCTTTATACACCTGCAACGCACATAAAGTGCACGGCCTAATTTCCACGATCAAAAAACTCTGGTCATGATGGAACCTACTTTAACGTACCAGTAAGTAAGATAAAATCAAAGGTTGGAACGATGAGTAATGGGCTAATATGTGGATGAGAGAGGAATAAGGATAAAATAATAATATAGAGCAAACACAAGGGAAGATATATATTAGCATAGAATACAAAAAGAGGGGAAGGGCCAAAATGTACAAAATGAATCCTCTAAGACGTATTAAGGTAAGTACAAGCACCATTAAACATAAGGAGTGCTAGATAAATGCCAAAATATACAAAGTAGTCACCAAATATACAAAACAAGTTTAGTATTAAAATAAAAGGAGATGAATCAGCTCTGAACGCTGAAAGCTCACCCAAATCTTTATTCGGTAGCTCCATTCGAGTCAATGTCAATGGTGATTACTAGTACTATAATCTGCATCATAGAAAAAGATGCAGAAGTGTAGTATGAGGACCAAAACATAGGGTACACAATAGGAATCATTGGCCGACTGATCTCAATTAAAGTAAGAGCATAAATAAAGTGTTAATCTATGCTAAAAGGCAATAAAAAAGAGCTCGAATAGAAATAATGAGCTATGAGAAATAAATGCAAGAAAGGTATATAAATAACTCAAGTGCATAAAAGAATGCCTAGCTATTATCTAACTAACTACCTTAAGCCTATAAGGTACACATAATAAAACAAAACCCAACTGAGCCATCATAAGATGGGTGAATGCAAATAAGAAGTAATAGCAATATGAACTAAGTATAAAGTAATAAATGCAAAAATTTTCCAATGTGAGCAATAAGTGTACTGTATACTCTTCCTCCAACCATAACCATAAAATCATATTGTCCCAATAGAATTTCCCATCAAAGATTAATAATAATGACAATTGTCGAACTCAAATTGGGACAAATAAGTAATAGCTAGTACAACCAAATGTCGTACTCGAATTCATAGTTTTGATTCATCCTAAGTCTATCTAGTCCTTTTTTCCCTTTTGAAAGGCCAAATTTATAGAAGGAGTGCAAGATATCATTTATTAAGTTAAGAACTATTATTTAAGGCCAAAATGATAAAATGAAAAGAGTAGTAAATATAATGAGCATAATTTAGTTATTAAGAAAACCTAACCATAGTAACAAGTCTCTTGAAATAATGATATAACCATCCATGTCAAATAAGGTGTTATTATAAAGCAACCTACCTTCAAAAAGGCAGTGGTACAGGTCAACAACAAATCTTACGAACACAACCTAAGGCAAGTACCTACCTGATCTTAGGATAAAGTTTCTCAATCCAATATCGCGTTCCTAAGTATGCTTAGTCAAGACCATAAAGGAGAAGTAATAACTAGCTTATGGGAAATAAGTTCAAAAATTATCCTAATGCCCCTAATTCAGCTAAAATAATCAAAAATTTCTTACACAATGATCTGAATCATAATAAACTACCAATAATTAGCAAAATACCATACTAAAACCATAAAATATTAAAGTCTAATGGATGGTAAGCCTAGCCAACTTAAACACCATCGAATGCACTCAAAATCCACTATATCAGAGCATTTCCCTTTTAAAAAGCCCTAGACTGCAGCCACACTATCAAAATAAGAATCCAGGCTCCAAGAAGAGAAAAACAATACCATGTTATGAATTTAAAATATGGGTTAGAAATGGGCTAAAAATCACCCATGGTGTCCGCTTGCAGAATACCAAAACGGAAACCACAATAACCTTTCTTAGGGTAAATGAGATAGTGTGAGGTATACAATGAGCTAGTGAGAGGGATACAATGATCTAGTGCTAAAAAGGTGGGCAGACTAGTACTCAAGTTTGAGTCCAAAACATCCCTCAATGGTCAAAGAAAAACAAGAAGTTAAGCTATAGAATTGATAAGATTTAGGTTTGGAACTTATGATAAAATTGATAGGATAATAATCACTTACATGCCACTATATATTCCCCTCTCTAATATATGATTTCCCTACTATTTTCCAGTTATGGTGTAAAAATATAGAACCTTTGAAATGAAATTAGAATGAGAAAATACATATATATACATTATCTTTGGCCCCAATATTTGAAGTGTGAGTCTAGAAGTATAGAATTTATAGAGTTGTCAGAAGATTGGCACTTTTAGATAGTACCATATGAGTTAATAGGTGTATAGTGTATTGTGTGTTGGCATGAAAGATTAGTAAGTCCAGGAAAGAAAAATGTATGTGTGGACTGATTAGATGGGAGGTTCTTCTTAAGTTGGTTATACATTAGTATGAATATTAGTGGACTAGTGTTTCCTTCATTCCTATCTAGTAGTTGAAGGTTTGTACAATATATGAGGAGTTGAGTAGCTTTACATTAGACACTAAGTTTGAACTATGGTTGCTAAATGAGATAAAGATATTGACTATGTGGGGATAATGGTGTTAGATTTATAGAATGGATCTAGTAGGCCGGCCTAGTATATTCCCAAATCTAAGTTGATGATATTGATAGAGATTGCACTAGTGAAAATTTGAGTCTTATGTAAATTTCCATAAGTTATTGTATCTTTAGGAGGGATCCCCATCTCAGTTTTGTGTCCGTTTATGTAGTCTTTCAGAGAGGGCTTAGTATCCATATTTATAGAGGTATCCCAACCATTAGAGTAAGATAAGGTGGCTAATTTTAGAGTTTATTGAGAATATCCACAAACATAGAAAGACAACACTAATCAAAAGGGGAGATGATAGAGAGTTGACTCAGTTAGGTTTTGAGATTCAATTAGTAAGGTTAGTGAGTTCTAAAGTAGAGTTAAAGGAATGCATTGACTTATTCCCATTTAAACATCTTCAATAGGCTTCAGTCATTACGACACCCTACTCATGTCTTTCATGTTATCACCAAAATCATAATTTTGACACATGCAAGTTATTATATCAATCTATTCACGTCTTGTATGTTAGCACCATAATCATACTTCTTATTCATGCCATTCATGAAAATTTCTAGCATATTTTTAGTTTCATTATTCCTAGTTAGAGAAGTACATAACTCACTCATATATCCTAACCATACTCTATGAATCAATGAATTTTAGTCGTACATTGCACAATTCATGACACGTGCACCCATGATTTCTCAGTATGTTCAATTCCATGAACTTATAATACACCATTAATGTAATATCCCAAACTTTTTGACATATATATAGAGCTTAAATAAATCTCACAAGACCCTTAGATCAAAGATAAATCACGTTAATATGTGTTCGAATGGGTTGGGGGTATTTTTGGACAACTAAATGACTTGTGTGATGCAAGGGGTAGCCCTGCGCTGCATGGGCCACTGAAGCCCCATGCAGTGGATCCACACCGTGAGGGGCTAGTTCATGCTGCGAGGTTGCTTCCCCGCACAAGGGGTCACATTATATGGCTGCCTCTCCAAGTCGGGGGTTGCACCATACCCACCTCTCTTTCCATTGATTTATCAGTGTTATTAATATATTTTAAGAACATTAGAGTCTTTTCATACCCCTAAGTCATTCCCAATTCTCCAAGTACGTTAATAGGTCCTTAAGAATGACTTTTTACTTTAAAAACTATATCATACCATCTAAGAGCAAGACAGGAGAAAAACCACCTAGGGTTCAAGATTTTTTAACCCCAAGGGGTTAATTTACACTAGGTTCTCTTCACAAAAAGGTATGTAGAACTATCCTAATACTCATGGGAATAAGTCTGATGTTTTAATAAAACATATATCATATATGTATAAGTTACAGCTTTGAAATTGATTGAAAAGCATGAATTTCAAAATCCCTTTTTATGATGAAATTATGTATTGACTGTGGGTGTTTTATAAACTTTAGATTGTATTTATGTGCATATGTTATGTTTTTGAAGCTGTTTGAAGAGCTTGAACTATGAACCCCTATTTATGATAAGAATTATATATTTAACTATTATTGTGTGTTATCAAATGAATATGAAAAATTGATTTTCAAATATTTCTCTTATCAAATTATGGACTTCATTTATACGAATTTTTCAAAGAGTATCCTTTGTACATCAAAATAATCTTTTTTTCTCATGAATCTTGTATGAATTATGAGAGGGATGACCACCTAAGATTTATGTCTTGAAGAGAAACTGTTTTGCCTAAACTTGTATGTGCATTGTAAAAGAGAACTTTATTGTGATATTTAAATCATCTTGGTGGTTAATAATTATGTTTTTGAATGAAAGGATTATGATATGATATGATACGACTATCAAGTCAAGGTATGATGATACCTTTTTATGAATTTCCCTTAACAGAATAAGATATGAACTTTTATATTCATGGAGTATGATTTTGAAGAGGCTAAAATAGGTTCTAAGAGAGTTAGAAACTCCAATCCTTGAGGAAAACTCAAATTGGGGGCTTATCCAATGAGTTAATGAAGGACCTATATAGCCTGTGGTGTAATAAACTTAGAGGACATACCATCTATCGCAAATTAAAGAAAAGAGTAGTGTCTTTGTTTTATGAGATGTGTCTTTGATTGAAGTTTTAACTTTATCCATATGTTTTGATCTATATTATGTTAAATTATCTTCATATTGATCTTGATTATTTTATCTAAAATATATGTTGTTTTTATATTGTTATGCATTCCAATACATTTCAAGTATTGAACATCCTCAGGTTCCTACATTATTACATAATGTAGGTTCTGAGGCTCAGTCATATGGTCCAACACAGCAGTAGGATTTTACAAAGTTTAGAGTTGGTGAGCCCTCTATTTTCTAAAAGGAATTTACTTATATGTTCAGCTATATTTAATTTTATGGTCTAGTCTGTGGCCTTGTCCGGGCCTAGACAGATAATCAGTAGTAGAGGGTTCATAGATTAGACCTTGGTCTGTGTTTTTTTATGACTTTAAATACATGTTGCTTTATATACTTATTTAAAACTTTATGATGTTATTCCAAGTTTTATAAAATAAATTATGCTTATGATAGTTTTTTAAGGGGCCTATCGGGCTTTATGGTTTGGGATGTCGGTCGCGGGTAAGGCCTCGACTCAGGTTGTGATAATTTTTGTATCAGTGCACAGTAAAAGGTCCTAAGGTGTATACGAATATGTGTTGAGTAGAGTCCTTTATATAGGTGTATCGCACGCCATACCTATAAGAGGGAGGCTACGAGATATTTAGGAATGTTTTCCCTGTCTTCATGTTCTAGTTCATGCTATAGAGTCTAGTTACAATGCAATTCTCCTAACTTATGACTTTTCGCATTTCAAATCATGCCTCTCTAAAGATCTAATATTCAGAAAACCTTAGCTGGAACCTTCATCCCTACTAGGGAAAATGCTGAAGAGGTCTGTCCTACTCATAGGATGTAAACTTGGTGTAGAGCTCGTACTTAAAAATTCATAGCTCCTCTTGAGGTCCCACCATCCCCAGCTATCCCTCCTTAAGCTCCTTCCTTAGTATTGAACCTATGTTGTCCCTACACAAAGGGTCGAAAATGTTGAGTTCCCTCAGTTGGGTCATATGTTTTCTCAACTCATAGCATTGCAATCTCATTATTCTGGAAATATTGCCTCTTACACTGGTTCTTTTGAGGTCACTTGGGTTGGTCAATTCATGAGTCTAAACCCATATACTTTAACGAGTTCTAAGGTTAGGGAAGATCCTCAAGAGTTTGTAGATGAGATGGAAAAAACATTTTTAGTGATGGATTCTAGTGATAAAAAGAGAGTGGAGTTCACTACTTATTAATTGATAAAGGTGGCCTACCAGCGGTATGATGAGTGGTAAGAATTAAGAGGTGAGAATGTTGAACCTACGGTATGGAAATAGTTTTTTTATGTTTTCCTTTATTATTTCATACCTCAGGAGTTGAAGGAATCTAAGGATGAGGAATTTGTTAATATAAAGAAGGGTAAGTTGAGTGTCAATAAGTATGCATTGGTGTTTACCCAACTATCATTATACCTCAGAGTTGGTGTCCAATATAAGGTCTCATATAAGAAAGTTCGCATTCGGTCTTTTTAATTATTTGGTGTTGGAAAGTAAGGGAGTAATGCTAAATAAAAATATAGATAACTCCAAGTTGGTACTGTATATACAACAAGTAGATGACGAGAAGTAAAAGAAGGCATTGATAGAATAGAGGCAAACTAAGAAAGCTAGGTCGACAGATCGGATGTCAGTCACTAGTAGGGTGTCAAATAGTCTAAGAAGAAAATTTAAGGTAATGCTCAGTCATTAGCTATCGCACCTATGCCTAGACCTCTAGTCGATTAATGGTTCCAGCCCAGCAATGGTTTGAGGTTTCAGGGCACGTAATCATAGGGTAGTATATCTCAGACTTTCAAGTCTTACCATTACTGTATCACTTATGGGAAGAATCATCAAGAAAAATGTCAGTATGGTACTATGGTGCATTATGAATATAGCCAGACCAGTCATTTCTTATGAGATTGGCCCTCTGCAAAGGGGATCTTTTAGGGAACCAAGACTCAATCTACATTGTCAGTCCCTCCAGCTAAGGGTACTACTTCTGGTGCTGGCGATGGTCGTAACCGCTTGTATGCCTTATGCATTCGCCAGGACTCAGAAGTTTCACCAGATATGGTTATGACTATGTTATAGATATTCTCTCATGATATTTATGTATTACTTGGTCCTGGGTCTACTTTGTCTTATGTGACCCCTTATATGGTAGTGAGTTTTGGTTTTCTGCCCAAAAATATTTTTGAACCCTTCTCTATCTCTACCCCTATTGGTGAAACTATTGTTACAAAAAGAGTTTATAAGAATTGTGTGGGGTCATTTTTTCATTGAGATACTGTGGTAGACCTTGTAGGGTGTCGCTCTGCACCCCCTCCTTTTAAGTTGCTATAACAGTATTTTTAAAATATTTTAAGGGTGTTAGGGACTTTTCACTCCCCTAAGTTATTCACTATTTTCTGAGTACGTGTGTAGGTCCTTAAGAATGACTTTTTAATTCAAAATCTATATTGTACCGTTCTAAGAGCAAGAAGGGAGAAAACCCACATAGGGTTAAAGATTTCAAAACACCAAAGGGTTAATTTACACTAGTTTCTCTTCACAAAAAGGTATGTAGATCTACCAAGTACTCATGGGTGTAAGTATTATGTTTTAATAAAACCTATATCAATTATGTAAAACTTAAGGCTTTGAAATTGATTGAAAAGCATGAATTACGCCTTTTATGATCAAATTATATATTCACTATGGTGTTTTTATAATCTTTAGATTGTATTTATGTTCTTATGTTATGGGTTTTGAAAATGTTTGAAAGTTTTGAACTATGAACCCCTTTTTATGATAAGAATATGTGTTTAACAATTGTTGTGCATTATCATCAAATAAATACTAAAAGATTGATGTTCGAATGGTTCTCTTATCAAATTATGGACTATTTATTTATATAATTTTTCAGAGAGTATCCTATGTACTTCAAGATACTCTTGTTTTCTCATAAAGCTTGTATGAATTATGAGAGGGATATGTCTTGATAGGAAATTATTTTTCCTAAACTTGTATGTCCATTTCAAAGAAAACTCTCCTATGATATTTGAATCATCATTGTGGTCAATAAATATGTATTGGAATAAAAGGGCTATGGATACTATATGATATGATTGATACTACATGTAAATCTCGATATAACGATACCTTCTTATGAAATGCCCTTAACAGAATAAGAGATGAACTTTTATATGCATGGAATATGACTTTTAAGAGGCTAAAAATGGGTTCTAAGAGTGTTATATGGTTACCTAAAGAAGGCATCAACTGAAAGATTATTGCCCAAAATCGTGTTTTACCGATGCAAGAGTGATTTTTTTCGAAAATTTGGATTATCACCATATACTTGCTTTATACATTGTATGTTAGATCAGACACTTTAATCCTTGCGGCAAACTCGGATTGGGGGTTTGATCGATGAGTTATCGGTGAACCCATATAGCCCATGGTGTAATAGGCTTGTAAGGCATATCATCTAGCTCAGAATTAAATAAAAGAGTTGAGTCTATGTTTTACGAGATTGATTGAAGTTTTAACTATTCTTATGTGTTTTGATCTCTACTATGTTAAATTATTTTAACAATTCTCTTGGTTATTTAGTATGGAATATATGTTGCTTTTGGATTGTTCTGCTTACCAATAGATTCCAAGTTTTGACCATCCTCGAGCGGTGTCTCATAATATAGGTTTTGAGGCTTAGTATCATGGTCCAGGACAACATTAGAATTCTACAAATTTTTAGAATTGGTGATCCCTCCCTTTTTCAATATTCATTTACTTATATGTTAAGCTATTTTCAATTTTATGGTCCGGTCAGAGGCCTTATCCCGGCGTAGATAGAAAATTAGTAGTAGTGGCTTTATAGACTAGATCTTGGTTTGTTTTGTTTTATGACTTTAATTGAACAGTTGCTTAATAGACTTTTAGAAAACCTTATGATGTTATTCCACATTTTTCTGAATGAATTGTTCTTATGATAGTATGCTAAGGGGCCTCTCGAGCCTTGATGGTTTGAGATATCCATCGTAGCCAGGGCTTCGTCTAGAGTCGTGACACTAAATTACTAGTGAAAGCACATTATTTCATGTCTAACCTGAGTTTAGTTCTCTCAATGGAATTTAATACTATGATACTCTGAACCTAAGGCTAAAGTTTAGTGTCCAAGTTATGTATAGTATCTGTTCATGCTTTAGGTCCTCATGTTCTATCCCTTAAGTGACCCCCCTTTTATGTTATGAGAGAGATGATTAAAGTGGTTGTATTATGGATTAGATAGCTGAAAGTAAGTATTCTTTGTTATGAAAATTACAGGTATACAAGTGGATGAATACATTGTGCACTAGTGAATTCCTTATTAGACCTAAAATAAGAGCTCTGAAAAGACATAGGAAAGAGAATCCCATAGTTTGGACTAGTGTTACTGCCTCATGTTTAGTACCTTCTGACTCTAAGTTAGTCTTTAACATGGTGAGAGCATGTTTTTCGACTAAGACTTATGTTTTAGTAGTCATATGTTCCCTTGTAAAGCTTGTAAGTTTCATCTAAGAAAGTATAGTATTCAAGAAGAGAAGCATAGTTCATATGTTTTGATAAGCTTAGAAGAAATCAGTTGTATAGCTTAATGCATAGTGGCCCTATTCTTAACTAATGCCCAGGGTACTCACTTTTCCTGACAAGTAGCTTCAACTAGTGAGTGGCCTATGTTAGCAACTATATACAACAATAACAACAACAACAACATACCTAGTATATTCCCACATATGTTTGCAACTATATCATTCATACTTTATGAACTTATGTCATATGTCTCAAATAAGTCAATCATGTGATTCCTTCCATCGAAATACTATAATAGTTCCATTTCTAAGTCTTATGGAGGCCAAGTTCATGTCTTGTTTATGTCCCTCATGCCTATGCTAGTTTTTACCCTAATAGCTCATGCTTGAATATCTCTTAGTATTTATAGTTAGAACACTTTTGTTAACACGATTTAGTTCATGCTAGCATAAATGGCATAGATATCCCAAGGAAATCATGATTCAATCTATGCATATGCCCATTATAGCTTTGACCTTCATTTGAGAATGAATGATCCTAAGGGGGAGATATTGTAACACCTTTAATTTCTAAGCTAAGAACCAAATCGTTCATCAAATATGTGTAGTTCCAAATCTAATGATTCCTAATTGTACATAGGTTTTAAGATAAATTAATTAGTTTAAGAATAGCCTTAGACACAAATTAATGCCACAAGCAACTCCTAGTTCATAATCAAGTTGAAAGATTTCTTATCGATTGAATTCTTGTATAGAATCAATCTATAGAAATTTTCAAACTAATATAACTCCTAGGTTATGAAGATTTTTGGAGCTCAAGACCCATCAAATGAAAGTTTTTTTTAATCTTCTTTTCAATGCAACTAATTTTTCCATAATTTGGGACCGAAGTAAAAAGTTATGACCAATTTATCAAAGAGGATCGGTGCCACATCGGGTGGAATAAGCTGAGGATCCCAAAATAGCAGAGGTCCACGATATCAGTGTACCATAAAACTATTTTATTGCAATATCAGTACTCCACTATGCAATTTTGGTGCACTGGATAGTATGCCGTGTTGGGTGCTCTCCAAATACTAAAAACTCATTTTTCAAGGATAAGTTGGTCCTTCTGATCCTAAATGACCAACAATAGAAGGTTTTGTTTTGGAATAAACATTAAAGAGGCTCCAAACTATAGCTTTCCTTCAAGAAATCAACAAGACCAAGTATGTGGGGCTATAACAAGTATAATGATTTTGTCCTTGTGACCAATCTCAAACATTTAAATTTCATGTATATGTATTTTTGTGTTAGGATTTAATCTCAAAGCTTTTAATTAAAGTTCTCATATTTCATTTCTATGTTTTCCTACATACTTGATAATATTAATGAACTCCCATGTTTTAATTGCATTATTATTTATAAGTTTTCAAATCCTTGTTTAATACTTTATGCAATATTCAAGAAATCCCCATGAATTTTTATTGAACCTTTGGAATTTGCAACAATTAAATTTCCGTAGTATGATTTCAAGATTTTAAGCATGAATCGAAAATAAGTTCTTTTCTTTGACATGATTAAGCCTAAATATAAAGAAAGTGCATGACATGAATTTTGATTTATAAGGATTTTTCATGTTTTTAATATGATTTAACATAAATTACCAAGATTTATCATGAATTTCAAACATGTACAAGATTGTAATACCTCAAAAATCCAAGCAAATGCTAGAGTCATGTTTCAAGCCCATGCATAGTACATTATGGTTCTTTGATAGTTTTACGAGTTAGTTTGAGGTATATTAAGGTCTCAAATAACTCCTAGCTATTAGACGAATCAAAATAATCCTTATCGATTGAATTTCGCATAAGAATGTTGCTTTAGTCAAATTCAAACAAGCATATCTTTTGCTATACATAGAATTTTCCAACTCATGACCCACCAAATGGTATAAAATTGAAATAGCTTTCAAACGACACCAATTTGGCCCAAATCCAATACTCGGGTAACAAGTTATGGCACTTTTGGAGAAAAAAATAGCCCAACGCAATAAGCACCGTGTTGCGCCAAGGGGTATTTTTGCAGTTGTCGATTTCCAGTAAGGCACTGTGACAGTCATCGCATAGCGCCAAAAGTATAGTGGGGAATTTTCCATTTCCACTGGCGCAATGCGATAGCACCGCGTTGCACCGCTGAGCAAAATGGGGTTCGTCAATTTTCCAGTGGCCCGATGCAATTGTACCACATCGAGCCGGAGCCAAAAATTGGGATTTCCAGTTCTGAGTCTCAATTTTCCCAAGGGATTTAAAGTCCCTTTCCTACACCTTATTTAGTCCAAACACAGGATTTAAGTCCCTAAATACCACTTTTACATCACTATTAACAATTTCCCCAAATTGAAATTACTCTCTCTCAAAAGAATAAACCCTAGCCTTCCAAATTCAAGATCAAATTTCAAGAATTCACCATCAATTCTCACGAATTCATCAACCCAGGTATGTTAAGTGTTCATTCATGGGTTCCTTTCACCTATGGAGTCCAAGTATCCAAATTTAAATTTAAAGTTGTGATCTTAACAAGTTACCAGGATTTTTAAATTGTGATTTTAACCATGAATCTCTATGAATCTTGACTGTATACCATGGTTACATGAAATTTATGTTGTTTATCAAACCCCATATGTTTTAATGTTGTTATTCACTAATTTAAATCATGATTAAATGTTATTAATGTCGAAATCATGATATTACTACAAGTTTTATACTATTCCCGTGATTATCTTAAACTATAAATACCAAGTGTTTGATGAAATGCCTACAGAAATGGATTTTGATAAATGCTTTCATATTATGTCCCCAAAGTTTTAGTACTATTTAGCTATTTCTATCGAGTCCTGGGGTTATGAATACCCAAAAACTTAGTTGTTTACTTAGTCTCAGTATCTTCAGAATAGTTTTATAATATGTTATAAGAATTATCAGTTTAGTCAGTTATCATGACCAGTTAAACTTAGAATAGCTCAGTATTTTGAGTCAACTCAGTTGGGAGTAATATTTAGCACCGAGCGAGTGCAAGAATGATGGCTTCCCTATCAGATAGACAGAGTCATATATAGCAGTCCCTGTACAATAGAACTACGTAGCCAGCGTAGGATATGAGGAGTCACCCGTCAGTTTAGGCTTGACTATCTCCTAAGGGTCACCCGTCAGATATGCATCAGATATGCATGTTCAGTGTGTAAGCTCAGTCCAACAGTTTTCCTCAACTTAACTATTTTCATTCTAGAACGAATGATCCCAAGGGGGAGATATTGTAACACCCCATATTTTCCTAGCATAATCTAAGTCCCAATATATAAGTATTTGTATATATATTTTTTGAAACACTCATTATTTTCAGTTTAGAACCTTCCATTATGTAGGAAATTCAATTAGCTTTTCAACGATATAAAATTCGCCCAAATCCGATAATCGGGTAAGAAGTTATGGAGATTTTAAGTTTCAGTCGTTAAACATCATCATTCTAACCTTTAGCGCATCACAGAGACAATCCAAATGACAATTGTCAATTTCCAGTGTGACTCCGCTATGTTTACGTGTTGTGGAGCAGGCCAATTTCCAGTGGGCCTCCGCGATGTTTGTGCGTCGCGGAGGTGGACAAATTGGCACTTCAAAGGATTAACGTGATAGCTCCGCGTTGCAGCATTTGTCCAGGTCCTAATTGTCCCTGTTCCAGTGGCTTGGAGCTATAGTGACACATCGCGCCAAGGCCAAAAATCTGAATCTTTATTTTTTATCTTTCATTTTTAAATTTGCTCAGGGGTATTTGGGTCTTTTTCCACGGCCCTTATTAACCTAAAACACAAAATTTAACCCCTAAATACCCTAAGTAATCATTATTATTTCAATTCCTCAAACAATCAAAGATCCTCTTTTTCAAGAACAAGAAACCCTAGCTCTCAAATTCAAGGCCAATCCTCAAGAACTCACCCAGAACTTTAAGAAATTCACTATCCCAGGTATGTTAGATGTTCCTCCATGGACTCCTTTCATCCATAGAGTCCAAATATCCTATTTTAATTATCATGTTATAATCTTTTCAAGCTATTTGATTTTAAATTATGATTTCACCCATGAACCTCCATGTACTATTGATTTTATACCATGTTACCATGAAATTATTGATATCATCCAATCCTCCATGTTTTTATATTATTATTTATTGAACTAAACCATGAGTTAGTTCTATTATATTGGATTAATGTTATTTTTATAAGTTCCATAGCATTCCTATGATTGTTTTAAACCCTGGACTACAAGTGTTTGATAAAATTCCTACTAAAGTAATTGATTTAAATAAAAGCCTTCATGTTTTCTCTTTCAAGATTTAGTGTCATTTTACTATTACTGTTTTGAGTTCTGGGGGTATTGAATACCTGAAAACCATTGTTGTTTGTTTAGTCTAGTCTCAGTACATTACAGAATAGTCTTCAGAACATACTATGAGCATTATCAGAATAGTCAAATATCAGTCAGTTAATCTTAGAATAGTCTAGTATTTAAGTTTCTTTTAGTTGGGAGTAGGATTTAGCACCGAGAGAGTGTAGGGATGGTGGCTTTCCTATCAGATAGGCAGAGTCGTTAGTAGCAGTCCCTATACTCTAGAACTACGCAGCCAGCGTAGGGTATGAGAAGTCACCCATCAGATTAGGCTTGACTATCTCGCAGGGGTCACCTGTCAATTCAGGCTTGACACCCTTAGTCCTTGGGACATTATATCAGTTTAGTCGATCCACACAGCCATTGTTAGTACCCGTGGCATGGTATTAACACCCTTATATCTCAAAATATAACCAGAAATTACCTGGTTACAGTAGCCCAGTAAATCACTTCAGTTGATTTCCAAAATAGAGTAGTTTAGTTTCAGCTCTCAATAAACTAGTCAGTGAATGATGGGGGTAGTATCTTATTGCTAAGGATTTATACGTGATTTTAGATTCCTTCTCAGAATCCTATGACAACATATGATCTAGAATTAGAAGTATGAAACTAGGAGTTTAGCAGCAGTAGTAGATTTGGGATAGTGATATCCGAATTTAAGTAGATTTTGTATGCCATAGGTCTAGTTGTATGAAAGATGGATCAGTAGGCTTAAAACAGAGTATGCAATAGATCAGTAGGCTTGAAACAGTGTATGCAAGAATTCAAGTTTAGTGATTCGAAATTATATGTTGTTGATGTTGGTGTAGTAGTAATTCTCATGGTATGGAGAAAATATAAGTTTAGAGAAGTGATAATTGTAGGATATGATGAAGGTAGTATGGTTCATTGAAAGCTTGGGGATACCCATGTTAGGTATTAGAATCTTAGTTTGTAAGCGTTTTGTGCATCATCTTAGTTTTACTAGTATTTCAGTCAAGTCAGTATCATTCGGGGGCCAAACTATCCCAAAGAGGAGATATAATACCCCCAAGTTTTTCATGTACTAAATCTCTCATCTTTTCTTCATGAAACCATATCTAGTCAGAGGTAATGGTTACTCATAATTTGACTCTCTCATTCCTATCTCAGCCTTATAACCATTCTTATGTCATTACTTGTGTTTAAGAAATCAGTTCTATTCATGATATCCAATTCCTGTATCATAGTTCAAACTTAGTTATGATCTCATGTTGACATTCATGCATGTTCAGTAAATGATCTCAGATTCTTTAGTAGTTTTGACTTAAGGTAACAATTTTCCTTAGAATCTATCTTTTCCATACTCTATTTCAGCTGCATATCATTCTCATGTCAGTCATGCATTCACAGAATCAGTTCAGCCATATGTTATGTTTCAGACTCAATTATGTAATCACGTTTTCATCACGTATATTCAGCATGTAATCTCAATTCCTCAGTGTTTTCATCTTAATCAGTCTCATTCGAAGACGAATGTTCCCAAGGGGAGATATTGTAATACCCCAAAAATCCAAGCCAATGCTAGAGTCATGTTTCAAGATCATACATAGTAAATTATGGTTCTTTGATAGTTTTACGAGTTATTTTGAGGTATATTAAGGTCTCAAATAACTGTTAGATGTTAGATGAATCAAAATAATCCTTATCGATTGAATTTCGTATAAGAATGTTTTTTTAGTCAACTTCAAACAAGCATATATTTTGCTCTACTCAGAATTTCCTAGCTCACGACCAACCAAATGGTAGGAAATTGAATTAACTTTCCAACGATACAAATTTTGCCCAAATTTGATACTCGGGTAAGAAGTTATGGCACTTTTGGTACAAAATAGTAGCCTAATGCAATAAGCAACGCGTCATGCCAAGGGGAATTTTCGCAGTTGTCAATTTCCAGTGAGGCACCGTGATAGCCATCAAGTCTCACCAGAAGTCCAGTTGTGAATTTTCTGTTTCCAGTGGCACAATATGATAGCGCCGCCAGGCAAAATAGGGTTCGTCAGTTTTTCTGTGGCTCGATGCGATTGTACCGCGTCGCGCTGAAGCCAAAAATCAGGATTTGCAGTTTCCACTTCCGAGTTTTAATTTTCCCAAAAGCTTTAAAGTCTTTTTCCTGCACCTTATTTAGTCTAAACACGGGATTTAAGTCCCTAAATACCACTTTTACATCACTATTAATAATTTTCCCTAAATTGAAATCACTCTCTCAAAATAATAAATCCTAGCCTTCAAAATTCAAGATTAAATTTCAAGAATTCACAATCAATTTTCACGAATTCATCAACCCAGGTATGTTAAGTGTTCATTCATGGGTTCCTTTCACTCATGAAGTCTGAGTATCCAAATTTAAATTTAAAGTTGTGATCTTTACAACCTTCCATGATTTTTAATTTGTGATTTTAGCCATGAATCTCCATGAATCTTGACTTTATTGTATTAGAAGTGTTGAGCACCAATGGAGGGTGAACCCTCCATGCAAGAAGTTTTGAAGAAAGACATTTATCATGGGGTTAGATTTCGTGTGGTGTATGTAATAAACAGTAGTCCATGGGTGAGCCAATTTCAATGTGTTCTTAAGAAAGAAGCTTATTCCAATGCCAAACTAGCTTCTTCTGGACCCTTTTTCTCCTTATCAACCAGATTCAAGATTACAACAATTTAATTGTTTGGGATCACATCAAACAAGTTTTCGTACTTAAAAAATTCCTTCAAGTAAACTAGCATAGTTTTTTTTATTTTGGACTTATTAGACTTCACTCTTAGGGTAGCAAATGATACTCCAATAATTTATTAAAGTTGATTCTTAAATTTAAAATAATATGTCATTAATGGTAGGGATCATAAGCTAATGAAAATTACAACCACTCTGAATGGTTGTAGTATCATCACTAAATTCATGACAATTTAGTTGATAGAGAAAATGCCAAAATGCAAGATCAAAACATAAGATAACAACTGTTTTTGAGATACACGATGATAAAAACTATACTAGCATACTTATATCTTTCAGTGACTAGGACTTCTACACACATTACAGCTATGTATTTATTCTACCAATAAGGAATCTAGCTCACAGGATGGGGGTAGTAATGATCTGAGCTATCTCATATTTAGTTAATCTGAAATGACCATAGTATCTATTTACAGTGAAATAGAGTAGACTCTTTGGTCCAGTTCTTCTCCATGCCCCATTAATAAGGAGAACTTAGTTTGTAGGAAAGTCCCTATTAATGAGTTTCTACAATAAATAAACATGTCAAGCAATCAGATTTCCTTAGTTCAAATTTAAGTGTCTGTTATTACACTTACCACTTCCATGTTAAATCAAAAAAATTTACTTTTAATAAGGCAGTTGAAATGAATAAGCAGTTAGGAATCTCTGAGTTTTTTCTTTCCACCCTCACCAAAACATAGAAAAATAACTGATTATATATATTCATGACGCATCATAATATTCAACTATCAAAAAAATGGTCAAGCACAGTTTTAAAATTCAATTGACTGTAAAAATTAATGATGCCAATACTTCTATAATGCAACAAAACGAGTGGTAGGGAAATTAAAGCAACTGAAATTCTGATAAGCTAATAATATTATTAGAACTTTAGCAGAAATAGAATCTCAAAGGTCCCAGCTACTACCTTCATACTAAAAAGGCACCAAACTTTAGTTCATACTAAAAAGGCACCAAAACTAAAAAGGTAAAACAAGATATTTTTCAAGATAAAGCTTTAAAAATAATTGGTCCGATGACAAATGCCGAAAGCAAAAAAATATGACCAAATTGAAAACAACACCATTGATCATTATAGTCAATCATTTGGAGAATTCAATTCCACAATCTTATACTCTGTCAATCAACAAGACAAAGAATAATGCAGTGTGTCCATCAAGCCAATCAACCTAAAATGGGAATTGAGAAGTTGGTTGGTTGGTTGAAATGAGAACTAGATATTACTATCTGGGGTCAAAGTAGTCCTTTTACAAATAGGACAAGAATTATTGATCTTCAGCCACTTCCTGATGTAATGATAATGGAACTCATGACCATAATCAACATTTTCTAGTACTTCCCCAGTGTCATAAGAACCCTATAAACACCTAGACAGGAAAGAATATAATTGAATTAGGTTGAAAAAAAACTTAAAAGTGAAGAGAGAACTCCTCAAAGTGTTTTTCTATTTACCAAATAAATGCAAAAGGAGTCTATGGAATCATTCATATTGATCGATTGATACCAGTGTTACTTTTGAATTTTAGAAATAAATTTCTTCTTTAATCTGGTTTCTACATCACCTATACGCTCTTGGAGTGCCAGCAATGCCCAAAACAAAGATCACCCATTATTTAAGAAAATATTTGATTGGTTACTCTAATCATATCACTCATATATTGTATTTTAGTGTATTACCTGTAATACCACATATTATACTTAGCTTAGTTCAACTCCTAGTTTCATGCATAAGAGGCTTAAAGCCTGAAAATTTCACTAAGTGTTGGGGACTAAGTTATATTTTTGGCCTCTTAACTTCGTGAATTTTTAAATCAGTCTTCTTGAACCAGAGGTGTTAGTTTTTGAGTTAATTCATGTTCATGGGTGTAAGGAGCATGTCTCGGGGAAGTTTCAGATTTTTTAGATGAGGATTAGGTCTGTTTGGATTTTGATTCCAGTAGCTCACCGCGATAGCATCGCATCGTGGAACATATAGTGATGGACACCTCATCGCATCATGGTGACCCATTTAACCATGTTCAAGTTGCGAATTTAATCTCCTAAGGGTAAGTTATGTCTTTTCCCATCGAATCAATTCATAAAAACACGAATTAAAACATCAGTTAGGGAATTATTTGCCCATGTTCTCTAATTTCCTCTCAAAGCAAACCCTGCTCTTTCCCCAAGATCATCAAATTCCATTCCTTCCTCTCTAAGAAAACCAAGAATTCAAGATTCCAAAATTCAAGAGCATTCAAGAAAGCATCAAGATTGGTGTTTCTTTTTTAAGCTTAAGGGTTTAAGGTGTGAGTGATGTACATCCATGGACCTTTTCACCCATGGAGTTAAAGAATCCATTTTTATGTTTCAAATGATGAATTTTACATGTTTAGGATGAATTATCTCCATGAAGCTTTTATAAATTTTGATTATGCATTGTGTTTACAAGTGTTCTGATGGAATGAGCCTTTAAATGTTGCAAAGATTAAATTTTCATGTTAAATCCCTAACTTATGGTTTTAGTATTGTAACTACATTTTAATTGATACTTTACCCATTCCCATTCTTAAGCTCATGACTCTCATGTGTTTGATAAAATTCCTAAGTGTTGGATGTTGAACATGATTCCCTACTATGTTTTCAAAGCTTTCATATGTCTGTATTATTATTTCAATACAGTGATGGAGTGTTATGAACACCTGATACTTAGCTTCTTACATAATTTTTGTAGTTTCAGATTGATTTCAGATATACCATGAGCATTACCATTCAGTCAGTTATTATGATTAGTTGTTTGTTCAGTTAAACTTAGATCAGTCCAGTAATCAGTGTCCGTTCAGTTGGGAGTAGCATTCAGCATCAAGCGAACCACAGGATGGGGGCATTCCTTCTAGTTTAGGGGTTGACCCTTAGTAGCAATCTGTGAGTTACAGAACTACATAGCCAGCATATATTTGAGATATCGTCCTGCCAGCTTAAAATCGACACATATCTCATGAGTTTCCTGCTAGTATAGGGTTACTCCTTAGTCCTTCAAAAACTAGTTTAGTGGATCCACACAACCATTGTTAGTACCCATGGCATGATACTACACCCTTCCAACTGACTTGTAGGTTGGACCCCACTTAGCTCAGATTGGGGCATGTCGGTTAGATAATACCTCCCATATTCTCAGTACAGTATTTAGTACAGAATTCAGCTCGGGTTTTATTTACCATAGCATACAGACTTCCAGTTAATCAATTATCAGATTTCAGTAATTCAGTTTACAGATTATTTCAGAAATAATATATGATTGGTCTTACATACTCAAATATCTCATGTTATTTAACCAATCGTTATTTCATGAACAGTTAACCTATGTAATTCATCCTAGCTTCATCTCATATACCAGTACATTCAAAGTACTGATCACATATTTTTCTTCACGTTAGGATGTCTTATATCATATATTTGGACGCATAGCTTCTTGACATGCTTAGACAGTTTAGCTTATCAGCAGTAACAACAGTCGTGGTAAGTCTTTATCTATTGAGGACATGATGGTTTCATTTCAATTTATTTTAGTAGTTCAGTATTTCCATTTAGTCAGAGTTCGCTAGGGGTTTGTCCCATCAACATCATAGTCAGTCAGTTAGAGGCTTTTTAGACATTCAGACAGTCAATTAGTTTATTAGACTTATCAGTTGCATTTTTAGTATTTAAAACCTTATGGCATTATTAGTTGTTTCTGCACATGTCTTTATTTATTAGTTTACTCAGTGCTCACCGTAGGTACCAGCTCATGGGTTAGCTTATGATTACTTGTGACCATAAGCACTATTGTTTCGACTAGGGGGTGGCCTCGGGTCATGACAAAACTTGGTATCATAGCCTAAGGTTTTACAGTGTCCTGGGGAGTTTGAAAGCCACATTGAGTAGAGTCTTGTCCATAGGTGTGAAGTGTGCCACACTTATGGACAAGAGTCTACAAGAAGTTTTAGGAAAAGTTTCTCTTCTTTCAGTATTCATGGCAAGGGAATGAGCATAATATCTATTTAAAACTCTCTTTCTGACTCATCCTTCATTTAGTCTAAAGATAATGCCTTTCCAAAGAAACAACGGAAGAAGGAACGGGAAGCAGCCCGCACATACGCTTATTCACAAAGATCCCCTAAATGAGCATGTCTCTCATGGTGAATTCAGAGCTACTTTCACTACCTTAACTTATTTAGTAATTATTCTGAATGATCAGCAGGTAGTTCTCCTATTTAGGCATATAGTTCATGCTCATTAGAGTGGAGAGGAGAAGTGTAGGGAGAAAGGGAGAGAGAATTAGAGGGCCAAAAAAGGTATTTTTAAGTTAAGGTCGAAAAGTGATAACCGTTCTCAATTTCATAAAAAATACTCAACCCCAGCTCCTTCTTCAGCTAGTGCACTAGTGCCAAAGTTCAGGAATAATAATTGGGATAGTGCGCTAGGCTCTAGGCCTTAGGGTAGCATAAATAGTAGTTGTACTAATTTGGTTTGATAAAAATGTGGTAGGAATCATTGGGTGTGTGTAAGGCTGGTAGTGATATGTGTTTTGGGTGTAGCAAGTCAGGTCACAGGGTCAGAGAGTGTCTAATAGTTGCTCAAAAAGGAAAGGATTTACGCCAATAGGGCCAGTCTAAGGATTTACACCAATAGGGCCAGTCTAATCTATCATCAGCTCCATCAGTTCAGCCAACTCAGCAGGGCGCTACTTCTAGTACCACCGATAAATGGTGCCAGAATAGGATTTATGCAGTTCGATCCCGTCATGATAAGAAAAGCTCTCCTAATATGGTTATGGGTACATTACAAGTCTTTTATATTTATGTGCATATTTTATTAGACCTCGGAGCCTCACTTTCTTTTGTAACCCCTTATATAGCTGTTAGTTTTTGTGTCAATCCAGAAATATTAGCAGAGCCTTTCTCAGTGTCTACCTAGTAGGTAAATCTATTATAGACAAATGGGTATATAGTAATTGCCCGATTACTATATCTCAAAAAATCACTTCAGTAGATCTTGTAGAGTTTGATATGACCGGTTTTGATGTCATTCTCGACATAGATTGGCTCCACTTATGTTATGCCTCAGTTGACTGTAGAAATAAAGTTGTTTGTTTTTAGTTTCCCAATGAATCAGCTATTGAATGGAGGGGTAGTATTTCATTTCTTAGGGGTCAGATCATTTCATATCTTAGAGCAAGAGAGATGATATCTAAGGGAAGTGTTTTCAGATCCCTTCTCAGAATCCTATGATAGCACATAATCTAGAGTTAGAAGCATGAACCCAAAAGTTTAGCAGTAGTAGAGTGGGGATAGTGTTATCTAAATTTAGTATATTTTTATAGCCATGGGGTTAGTTGCATGATAGGTGAATCAGAAGGCTTGATATAATGTGTGCAAGAGTTTATGTTTATTGATTCAAAATTAAGTATGATGATAGGGGTGTGATTTAGAGATGTGATATTAGTAGGCTATGAAGGAAGTTAGTGTGGTTCATTAAAGGTTTGGGGATATCCATATTAAGTGTTAGAATATAAGTTTGAATCTTTGAAGATTGAGCTAATAGAAAGTAGTGTTGAAATTCTTGATAGTGTGAAATCATGGTATGGTGATACTCATGAAGATTCTAAGTTAGTTAATGTTTAAGTTATTATGTGATGACTACTGGGGGCTATAAGAAGTTAAGAGTTGAATCTCAAAAGGGAGTATTAACAGCGGGTTTTGCCCTTTCAAGTGTAGTCTTTCAGGGTGAATTTATTACTGATGAGTATTGTCATATTCCAAACTTTAGAGTAAAGTGGTTGCAGTTCAGTTTAGAGTTTATCAAAAGGGTCCCATAGATTTAGAGTGATGGCTTATAGAAAAGGGGGAGATGATACAGTAAGTAACCAAGTCAGTCTCTCAGATTCCAGTAGTGATGCCAGTATGTTGTAGAATAGTAGTAAGAGAGGATGATGCCCAACCCACTCTTATTTCAGTATTTGTACTTCAGTTATCATGATACATACTCATGCCTTACATGTTAATTCCCTGATCATAGCTCAAATCCATGCACCTTCCATAAAATCATATACACTTCCAGTTCATAGTATAAGGAGTTCAATCTTGCTCAGCTGTGCAAATCATATTCCATAAAATTTATAAGCCCTAAACTCAGTTCATGAAGCTCATGACTCATGTACTCATGCTTTACAGTATGTTCAGTTCCAGTTCTCTTGTGTAACGCCCTGAAAATGGGTCCCAAGATGTCACACGGTGCTTAGGGTCACAGGTGATCCCAAGCTTACCCTTCTATTAGCATAACTCATAACTAACTGAATAAAACACATAAATCTAAAGAAAATACGGAAAAACATAAATCTATTCCGAACTAGATCAATACAAATCTGTATTAATGATTACAACTCTGCTTTTACAAAATAACACTAGATTCAAATAAGTTAACTCTACTGACTGTCTATGAAGCCTCTACTAGTATTGACTATAGGCAGCCGGGACATGACCCCCAACTATCCCAAATCAATATAACTGAATAAAGAAAAATAAAATATTGCTCAAACTGAATAACTGACTCGAGCCCTTGAATCAAAAGAACTCATCACCTGCTGACTGGAAGCTGCAAACTATATGAATATGGATGCGTGCTACAACTTGTACCTACATTATGAGACAATGTAGCACATAGACGTATATATGGATCATTACTTTGAGGATGTACTAAGTATATAAGGGTGAATGCATAAGTAAAACATTATCTCATTATCTTAATTTGTAAAACAATGCATGCTAAATGAAATGACTCACATAAGCTGAAATATCTGAAATATTGAAAACTAAAATCATGCATAGAAAATCAAACTTTATAACTCTAGTGAGTCATAACATTTATTTCTAAAAGTTGTACTTATGTCTTGTCTGTAAATCATATTATCTAAGTGTAGAAAGGACTCACTCTTAAATCTAAAATCTGAAAGCTAAAGTCTGGAGCTAATATCTTACTATAAAGCATAATCTGAGTAAAACTTGTGAGCCTTTACACTTAGTTTTCTAAAAGCTTCTCTATCATTCTTTTCCTTTGAAACTTAGAGACTATGGGAGCTTTGGAAATTTGGAACTTTGGGACTTAGGGAGTTTATTCTAACCAACATAAACCATGTGAGCTGACATGGAGTCCAACAACTTGCCCACGTTGGGGAGAGTTGTTTTACCCTTTCCATCGGAATAGAACCTTAACTTAAGTGATCACTATCCTAACCCACTCTAGGAAAATCAGAAACCTACGGTGGCACATAGTTCTAGGGCATGAAACCTTGGAATCATACCCAACTCAATGCTTAATACTACTCCCATACTTACTTCTCAAAACGTTTAGGAAATCCACCTTAAAATAGAACAAGGGTCTGAAATTAAAACCAATTATGCTTTCCATTGCTTCAAATCATAAACTTTACGAATAATGTGGATTCCTATCTTAACTTAGGATCAAAAGATCAATATTTCTTTAAAATTCTAAATACTTACTTGTCAAAGCATGCTAATAATATACTCTTCTTGAAATATCAATGCTCATACTTGGGTTTTAAAGCATATGTACTTGAATATTCAAAATTTCATAATAAATCTTCATTCCCAACAATCATCTTGAAATTTATTCAACAATAAGAATTCAAAATAGGGAAGTGCAATTCATAATAGAAATCTTCAAGTCAAAGCATAAGTAAATGAGATAACATGCACTTCAATATTCAATTCACTTGTAAATTCGAAAACTCAAAATGAGATGATTTGGGTGTAAACCCTAACTTGCAAATCATGTAATCTTTAATAAAAACTAAGTTTTTGGGCACAAGGACAAAAGATTTATCCTTGTTCAAATCCCACATACCTTAGATGATGAACTAGATGAAGAATCTTGGTTTTGAGGTCCTATTTGTGCCCTTGAAGGTTGACTCTTATAGCTTTTGACTTGGAAATCTTGAAATTTAAAGTAGTTTAGAAGAAGAATGGTGGGCTTTTGGGGATTCTTGAAGTTGGAGATTGAAGATTAGGGTTTTTTACTTGAGAGAAGTTGATGAGGAATTAGCATATTTTGCTCAATAATACCTTTAATTGTTTGTTTTCATGATTTAGGGGAGTAGGAAAAAGACCAAATTGTCCTTGGGATTTAAAATCCATAACTGGAACGTCGTTTAAGGCTTCATCGAGACGCGGTGAGTGTGTCATCACGATACTCACCGCGATATGGTGGAATTGCGGTGACTTACTGGGTATAGACAATTGTTGTTTTGAGGTTCACCGCGACGCAGTGCAATCGCGATGACCCACTGGAATTTTACAAATGTCGATTTGGCCTCTACCACGATGCGGTGTCCTTTTCATCTTTATTCTCACCACGACGCGGTGGAATCGCGATGAGCTATTGAAAATTAACGAATGTAGATTTGGCCTCCATCACGATGTGGCGACTGCCCAATTGACACACTGCTTACTAAAAATACCCTAACTTCTTCACGAGTGTCGGTTTTGGGTGAATTTTTTATCGATGGAAAGCTTATTCAATTTCCCACACAATGGAAAGTCAAAATCAAGAAAATTCTTTATGAATTAAATATTATTCATTTTGGAAGCCATCCATTAATATTTTAGGAACGAAATTAAGCTAGAAAAAGTTTGGGGTATTACATCTTGCTACTCTCTTATTGATTAAAGAAATTTAGATTATGTCATGTATACCATTAATTTTTATCTCTATAACGAATTCAGTTCGTGGATACTCTATTTCTTAGACCTCAGTTAAGTGTCCAGGTTATGCATAGTATTCTTGTATGCTTCAGGTCATCATGCTCTAACCTTTTAGTGACTTCTCCTTATGAAATGGTAGTGATGATGAACAGCTGTTTAGATAGGTGAGAGTAAATATTTCATGTTTGAGAAATATTGTTCTATGCTTGTTTGATATAAGGTTATAAGTGTGGAGTAAGATTGAGGCCAAGTTTTTGATAAATGTCATGGCTATTTGAAATTTTGTGTGTGATTTTTTTAAGAATAGCACATGGAAGTTGTTAATGATAGAAGTATTAGAGAGTACAGAAAATATTCTTTGATGGGTTGTTTGCCTAGAAGTTCATGTGTGGTTATGATGATAGGCTTTAATGTAATGTTGGTGTATATAAGCGGATGGGTGAATTTTGCATTAGTGCATTCCTAGTAAGAGGTTGAATTTAGTTGTTGAAGTGGTAAGAAGAATTATTCTTGAGGTGAGAAGACGTGAAAACATGAGGTGTATTGAATTCATGATTCCGACTAGTATTATAGTGTTATGGGTACACTTTGTAGATTCGAGTAGGCTTGAACATAGTGAGAGGATTTAGTTTAACTCAGACTTCAGTAGATAGACTTATCAATGCCCATGTAAATATTTTTAGTAGCCTCAAGTGAAGTGTGGTATTGAAGCGGAATGTATAGTTGAGGGAGTATTTGAGGAGTATGTCTAAGCTTGAGATTAGAAGTTGCATTGTCTAAGGCATAGAAATTCCAGTTTATGTTTCATAGGCCTATGTCCCATGTTATAGAGTTATAGCCTTATTAAGAGTCCTTACTCATATATCTTATTCAGATCATGCCCAAGTTCTTTGCTTCCTACTGTTATTATAACTTCTTAGAAAGAGTGTTCAAGAAATAATCCAATTGAGTATAAGCTTTCAGTATAATTCATTTTGTATAGCCATCAATGCAGTTTAGCAGTTAGACAGACAAGTTCCTATGGTTTTGATATCTTCCGATCTAGACTTACTATCAAAAGTTTCACGAATATTTCCATTCCAAGAGATAGTTTATTCCCATCCATGTAATTATGAATTCAGTTCAATTCATGCAAAATGATTCAGATTTAGACATTCAGTCATGATTCAGTTCATAAGTTCATTTTGCATTATCTCAGTCTTTCCTTAGTATTTCAGCCAAGTCAGTATCTTTCGGGGATATATTGTAATACCTCGAGATTTTATGTCCTAAACCTCTCAACTTTTTGGCACGAAACCAGATCCAGCCTGAGGAAATGGTTACTCATAAGATGACTCTCTCATGTCTATCTCAGCCTTATAACCATTCTCATTCCATTGCATGTATTCAAGGAAACAGTTCGGTTCGTGATATTCAGTTCACGTATCATGTTTCAGACTCAGTCATCTAATCATGTTTCCAGTTGTGCATGTTTAGTATGCGATTTTAGTTTCCCCGGTATCCTCAACTTAATCAGTCTTATTAGAGGACTAATATTCCTAAAGGTGAGATATTGTAATACCCCGTATTATACTTAGCTTAGTTTAGCTCCTAGTTGCACGCATAAAAGGCTTAAAGCCTGAAATTTCACCAAGTGTTGGGGACTTAGTCATATTTTTGGTCTCTTAACTCTGAGGATTTTTAAATCAATCTTCCCAATCCCAAGGTGTTAGTTTTTTAGTTAATTCATGCTTAGGGTTGTAAGGAGAATGTCTTGAGAATGTTTCAGATTTTTCAAACTAGGATTGGGTCGTGTTTGGATTTCGATTCCAGCAGCTCACCGTGATAGCATTGCCTCGTGGTCCATATAGTGATAGACTCCTCATCTCATTGAGGTGACCCATTAACCATGTTCCAGTTACAAATTTAATCTCCTAAGAGGCAGTTATGTCTTTTCCTATCGAATCAATTCGTAAAAACATGAATTAAAACATCAGTTAGGGCATTATTTTCCCATCTTCTCCAATTTCCTCTCAAAGCAAACCCTACCCTATCCCCAAGATCATCAAATTCCATTCCCTTCTCTCAAGAAAACCAAGAATTCAAGATTCCAAAATTCAAGAGCATTCAACAAATTATCAAGATTAGTGTTTCTTTTTCAAGCTTAAAGGTTTAAGGTATGTGTGATGTTTATCCATGGTCTCTTTTCACCCATGGAGTCCAAGAATCTAATTTTATATTTTAAATAATGAACTTTACATGTTTATGATGAATTATCTCCATGAAGCTCTTATAAATTTTGATTATGCATTGTGTTTACATGTGCTCAGATGGAATGAGCCTTTACACGTTGGTATGATGAAATTTTCATGTTAAATCCCTAACTCATGGTTTTAGTATTGTAACTATGTTTTAATCGTATGCTTTAATCATCCTCATGTATAAGTTCATGACTCTCATGTGTTTGATGAAATGCCTAAGTGTTGTATTTTGAACAATGACTCCCTACTGTGTTTTCAAAACTTTCGTATGTCTGTATTGTTATTTCCATACATTGATAAAGGGTTATGAACACACAATACTTACCTGTTTATATAATTTCAGTACTTTCAGAATGATTTCAGATATACCATGAGAATTACCTTTCAGTCAGTTATTATGATCAGTTTTGTATTCAGTTAAGCTTAGTTTAGTCTAGTAATCAGTGTCAGTTCAGTTAGGAGTAGAATTCAACACCGAGCGAACCCAGGGATGGGGGCATTCCAGCTAGTTTAGCATTTGACCCTTAGTAGCAATCCCTGAGTTACAGAACTATGTAGCCAGCATATGTTTGAGATGTCTTCTTGCCGCTTAAGGTTGACACATATCTCATGAGTTTCCTGCAAGTATAGGGTTACTCCTTAGTCCTTCGGGACACCAGTTTAGTGGATCCACACAGCCATTGTTAGTACCCGTGGCACGATACTGACATCTTTCCAACTTGGGTTACAGGTTGGACCCTACTTAGCTCAAATTGGGGAATGTCACTTAGATGATACCTGATACAAGTCTCAATACAAGATTCAGGTCAGAATTCAGCTTAGGTTTGCTTAACTAATAGCATACATATTTCTTGTCAGTAATTCAGTTTACAGATTATTTCAGAACATTATATTCTTGATCTTGCATTCTCAGTATTTTAGTTTTCATGCATGCATACTCAGTTATCTCATGCTATTCCATCATCATTACTTCATGCACAGTTAACCCATGTAATTTATCCTAATGACATCTCATATACCAGTGCATTCAAAGTACTGATCGCATACTTTTCTTCGCGCTATAATGTCCTATATCATAGGTTTGGACACATAGTTTCCTGACCACGCTTAGACAGTTAATCTTATCAGCAACAACAGTAATGGTGAGTCCTCATCTATCGAAGACATGATAGTTTCATTTCAGTTTATCTCATTAGTTCAGTAGTCAGTTAGTTAGTGGCTTTTCAGACATTCAGATAGTCAATTAGTTAATCAGATTTATTAGTCACATTTTAAGTATTTAAGACCTTATGGCATTATCAGTTGTTTCTGCATATGTCTTTATGTATCAATTTACTCAGTTCTCACAGCAGGTACCAGCTCATGGTTACTTGTGACCATAAGCACCGTTGTCGCGACTAGGGGGTGGCCTAGGGTCGTGACATTACCTCATATAACATATCCTCATTATAGAAAATGAAACCATGTTGAGCATCACCACCTTCATATTCTTCATCATCCTATAACTTTAAACTCCTAGTCGAAATGGACTCATTTTGCTAACCATTGTCACCACAAATTGCATGAATAGTATATATGATAAAAACATACTACATTTCACTTTGTGTTACACCAAAGAAATAGCATATCCTATATTCCATTATTAGTATCGACAACCATATTTTTTCTTGAATCTCCAACTAAAAGTAAATATTAGCACAGTGGATAGACATATCCTGACCTAGTTAGACAAAGCAATCCAAGCTATCATGTATGCATAATATGAATAGGGGAAATCATTCAGGAAAACGTAGAGATCATAGATATATATCTTAATACTAAAGAAGGTTGAATTACAGTAAAATGAGAAGAGGTCGAACTGGCAACTGAAATCATACTGAATAAAGTATGTAGAATGTTGAACACGGTCACAATAGGAACATCTCTGTGACCCGGATCCCTGTAACTTCCACCCTACATGTCCAAGTCGAATAAGAAACACCCATAATAATAAGGAAAAAAAAGTATAATTCAAATATTGCTAAGGAAAAGACCAAGGATTTATTTAACAATACAAATCTTATCAACATAAGTCGTATTTGTGTTATGATCGAAAAAATAACTACGGATAGTTTCCTCTCTCTATTATCAACAACAAAAGTACTTTCTCCAATTACAAGGGGAAGTTGTGGATGATCAATATTGTTTGCTCTCGAATATCTTACTGGACCAGTTGGAGGCCGGATAAAAAGATTTGATTGATCCCATGAAGCAGATGAACTACCACCATCGAAGTTGGTATATTGCTCACCAAATGTTTGATTTGTGCTATTTTCCACAAGATTTATCCATGAAGACCCATGAAAATTCATAGTCTGAGAAGATGAAGATGTTGGAATGTAGACACGTGATTTTTGGCCCTTTTCGAGTTTTAACTTATTTTTCAGAATCAAATATTTTTGTTTTATCCAATATTTATTTTATCTTTTATTTCATTTTTAATAAAGTTTTAGTTGAAAATAATTTAAAAAATAATAATAAATAAAGTTACATTTTTGAGATATTTTTATTTTATTTTTAAAATAACACAAAAATTTAAAATATATATATATTCCTTTTAATTTTATAAATAGGCTAGTAGTTCTAATATTCTCTTAATTATATTTATTTTAGATTATTATAATTTTTTATTATATTTTCTTATATATAAAAATTAGTAAATATTTTTTTTTATTATTAATATTATATATTTTAAATATGTATATATATATATATAAAAGAATTCATATCCTAATCTACCTCCACATCCAAAAACCACCTCACTAACCTAAAACCACACCAACTTCCCTCCCACTATTCCCCAACTTCCTACTACACACAGACATACATGCACAATTACATAAACACAAACACACAACATTGAAAAAGAGAGAGGGACAGACAAAACTAAAAAAAAAAAAGGAAAGACACGAGAACATTAAGAGAAGAGAATACACGCCCAAACTAGAGAAAAAAATAAAAATGATCAAACAATAGCAAATAAAGAGGGAAAACAGAAAGAAACAAAGTGAGAAAATAAAAGAAACAAAGTGAAAATGAAAAACAACAAAGCAACGAGAAGAAATAAATAAAAAGAGAGAAAAGTTAGAGTTTGAGATCAGTGTTTCGTTTAGAGTTTTTCGATGACGGCATTTTATTCCTACTTTCGTTTAATTCACCGCACAGGTTCCTATTCGACCTTACACTATTTATTTTATAAATTTTATTATAAACTAAAGCATGAACAAAATTGATGGGTTTCATCTATTATTTAGTATGCAAAGTTGATTATATATGTGAAGTTGCTATCATGAATTGTATATTTGGTTATCGGAATATTTAATGTAATCTTTATTAGGTATAGTTTGCTAATTCTTATCAATATAGATGATACGTTTAACGTCTATAGTAGAAAAAGATGACAAGAGAAAAAAGATAGAAGTATCATCATAGGGAGACAGAAAAACATGCGGAGTAAAATTTTACGAAGGGAGTAGAGAAATACCTAAACAGAATGCAAATTGGAGAATAAAGTATTACGGGTTTGAATAGAAAACTTTGGTGGGAATAACTCTTTTCTCACTTAAGACAAAAATGATTGGAAGGATTAGTTAAAGAATAATTGGGATGCATGTCTTTTAGACTAATCTTTTATTTTATAGTGTGAAATTTATCTTGTAATTAATTCCTATAGTTTGTAGGTTTAAATATTCAAAGCAAGTTTTATCTTGAGTCTGTTATCATACGTTTAGTTTATCAAGTTTAGTGTTATTCACTTATGAGATAAAACTTTATAATAAATTTCTTCTCGAAAATATTGTAATGTTCAAATTTTCTTATTTTCTCCCATTTTGACCATAATTCATGTAGGTTTCTTTATTTGAAAACAATCTGAGTATAAAAGGTTGACAGCTTAATTTGTTTAAATGGACTCATCAACCAAATTCATTTAAGCCACAATAAATCGCATAGGTTCATATTTAACAAAAATGGGAGCTGAGCATAGTGAATTTTATAATGGTTACTCTCTTTATCTATTTTTTTCCAATTATATTTTTTGTTCAGTTTCAATATCACTGCTTTAGTTGGATAATTAAAGTCACTGTTTCAAGTTTCTAGTTTGTTTTGTTGGAATAGAATGTGAAAGTTTTGATGTCATAACTTATTTACGTGTCATTGATTCATCATTATTTAGTTTAATGTTCCTTATCAGAAAATTATGTATAACACTCAATAGGAAATATTGATGTATCATTTGGGGTTTTCGCAATTATTATTGGATTAATCCATCACCCATAAGATTACCATGGACCTAGACAACCATTCCAAAACATGATTAATCACGTGAATGAAAGAGCAAGTGAAATGAATAGCGAATTTATTTAAAACCCATCTCAAAAAAAGGGGGGAAAATCAATTGTATGAATTCATAAAAGAATGAGTTAGGTTATTAGAATCAAAGAAATTAAGATTTAACATACAAGAGAAAGCTAACAATGAAGTTGAAAATCCCCGCTACCATCCATCCACGATACTATGTTCCTTCCGAAAATCCATTATATTCCATTTCATCCTCTTAGTATCCTATTTATAATGCATAGCTATATGGCTTAGCCCCTTCTTACTCACAATGGCATGCACCAACCCCTCAGAATCATTCTCTAACTTCATAAACATACCTAAGCTTCTCTAGACTCGATTTATGTTCCAAACCAAATAATGAAAATAGGAAGAAGGAAAGGGGTAGTTTCACACCAATTGGAGAATCATATACTAGCTCATTATAAAAATTGAGACAAAAGGATATGATCACTCCTCTTTTTGGGTACACCCCTGACCCACATTAAAGAAATTCTAATCCTAATGT
The DNA here is from genome assembly GCA_030864215.1 of Capsicum pubescens. Lineage (NCBI taxonomy): Eukaryota > Viridiplantae > Streptophyta > Magnoliopsida > Solanales > Solanaceae > Capsicum > Capsicum pubescens. The sequence goes on along the minus strand of CM061544.1, from coordinate 82,404,139 downwards.
TCGATGTGTGTATCATTTTGATTTTCAGGGTCATAGTACTGAAAATTGTTGTTCTTTGAAAAGAGAAATAGAAAAAATGATTCAAGATAAATTAATTACAGTCCAGGATATTGACAGTGGTGAAAGATCTAGTCATGCTGATGTGCAAACTGACTAATATTTCATGTTCAACAATTGAGAAGTCACTCTTCCCCTTACTAGGAAGGATTTGTTGTAGTATATTTTATTTTTCTTTCTGTTATCCAAATTAATTTAGGATTGTAGTTTAGAGTCTATCTCGTCTTGTTTCTTTGTCATTTATGTTCAAACTCTGTCATCTTTTCTTTCAACAAAATATATGTCCCTTTTTACCTTTTATTTTAATATATATATATATATATATATATTATTTATTTGTTTTCTTTACGCGGTCTTTAAATTCAATCTAATCCTGAAACATCGAGCCAAGAAGTTAAATTGAAAAGAAAGAGCATAAGTATTGAGGTATTTGGGGACCTAGTTATAGCCTCACTTGAATATATTTAGGCAATTACTTTACGAATAAAAATAACTTGGTATTCAAAGAGAAGAGTCATCTCAAGTATTTTGAATGAGATCAATTAGAGGATATATAATTTCCACTGTCGGGAGAAGAAAAAGGAAGTTAGCTCCAAAAGAAAAAAAAGACTATTGTGAGAAAAGTACAACACAAGTAAGCCTGTATATTTACAAGCATGAAAGAAGTGACACACGTGCACGTACTTAGTCACGGTCAATGTTGAAAAAAATACATATGATCTTCATGTTTCACTCTAAGATTGCATATTATGTTCTTGCATTTTTAAGGATTGATATGATGAAGGTATTTCATTCTGCTTACGAAATGTTGTGTCATCCTTTGTTACCTCTTTTGAGCTTAAATTTTATTTTTTTTGTACCCCTCTTTTGAAATCAAAATAGAGTTTGACAAAAAATTTAAAAAAAGGTGTCAAGAGAGAGTAATAGAGTCAAAAAATCTCAAAAAGAGAAATGCCAAAAGAAAAGGAAAAAAAGAAAGAAAAAAATCAAGAAAAATGATAAGATTTTTGAACTATGTTTGACCTGATTCATGATACGACAAGATACGTAGGCAGCCCTACTTTGGGGTTCAGTCCAACCAAGTAAAAATTCAAGTTACCTAATATGAAACAAAACTGGGGAAAAAGTTATTTTCTTTATGATTCGATTTCAAAAGTTGTAAGTCTTACCCTATGTTATGTATATTTTGAGACCCATTCCGCCCTTTCTTTCTAACCCTATCTAAAAGCCAAGTTACTACCAAAGAAAGATTTTCAGATCAATATTTGAGAATGTCACGGCTAAGCATGTTATGGGTATATGATGTTTCATATTTTGGGCACCACTTTCCTTCAAAAGCATAAAAAAAATATGTAAGAAAAATGGGAGAGTTTTATTGGTGAAAACACTTCTGGGCACCATAAGGTGATAGTGAGTTGTGAAAAATTAAAAATGAGAGAGTCTTATTGGTGAAATATCTTCCAGTCACCATAAAACGATAGTGAGTTGTAAAAAAAATAAAAATGAAAGAGTCTTATTGGTGAAAACCCTCATGGGCACCATAAGGTGACTATGAGCTGAGAGAAAATAAAAATGAGAGGGCTTTGCTGGCGAAAATCCTTTAGGGAGACACTAGACGAATGAAGTCTATGATACAAAGGCAACAAGTTCAAGATCAAGTAGGTTTCAAATTCAATAAATTGGAAAAATTCAATAAATAGTTGGGATGGAAAGATCAGATTCTTTAACTCAAAATGCATGTCATAATCACTGGAATGGGCTACCACACTTATTTAAGTTTTCCTTTTGTCATTTTTGAAAAGTAAGATGTCTATTGTCTTTTTCTTTTCTTTCTAGATTTTTATCTTATATTTTCGTGTATTTATTGTTAAATGAAAAATCATTATCACTATTTTTCTCATATTTTTGAGTCAAGTCCATGTCAAAACAAGCGAGAAAGAATTTCAAAACTTTCTACCAACTCCTTGAATTGCACAAGGTAAGGCAAAAGGACCATACATAAAGACAACATGATCCAAAGTAAAGAAAAGTATACCAAAAAAATTCATCAGCTGACAGGTTATGAATTTATGGTATTACAAAGTTTAGTACGGAGATACAGTGGGACAGAGATACTATTTTTGCTTCAAAGTTACTTTTAATAGTCTGAGTTTTGATCAATGGTGAAACAAGTCAATGATAGATCAACAGTTTGAAGTAAGTTAATGTTATAATTGCAAGAGTGATTGCCTCCAAAAGATCAAGCCACAAACCAACCATCGTATTTTTAAACTAATAAATATATTGGTATGAAATGGGAACATGTGTTACCTTCAAATCAAGAGCTTCAAAGCCTAAATACCAAAAGGTGCAATTTCCCACTTCTGCTAATACAAGAGGTGGTATTTCTAAGAAGGTTTTGTAATCACAATCATGATAAAAACTCAACATTCTAAAATCCTAGGAGATGCACTTCCTTATTTGGGTATTTCAGTTTTCATTTGTTAGGTGATACACTTCCTAACTTGAACCTTCAATCCTAGAAGATGCACTTTCTTGTTGAGGAATTCTATTTAACCCCTAGGAGATGCATTCCCTATCTAGGTATTTTAGTTTTATTTTTTAGGTGACAGAGTTCCTAATGTGAACCCTTACTCCTAGAAGACACACTTTCTAGTTGAGTCATTCTATTTAACCCCTAGGAGACACATTTTCTTATTTGGGTAATTCAAGTTTTTATTTGTTAGGTGACACACTTCCTAACTCAAACCTTAACTCCTAAAAAATGCACTTTCTAGTCGAGCCATTCCATTTAACCCTTAGGAGATGCACTTCCTTGTCTGAGTGATTCAAGTTTTCATGTAGGTGACGCACTTCCTAAATCAAACCTTAACCCCTAGGAGACACACTTTCTTGTCTGAGTAATTCAAGTTTTCATGTAGGTGATGCACTTTCAAAATCAAACCTTAACTCCTAGAGACGCACTTTCTATTCAAGTCACTTCAAAAAACACCTAGGAGACGCACTTCATTGTCTGGGTATTTAAGTTTTCATTTGTTAGGTGGCGCACTTCCTAACTTGAATCTTTACTCTTAGAAGATGCATTTTGTAGTTGAATCATTTCCATTTAACCCCCTAGGAGATGTACTTCCTTATCTGGGTAATTATGGATTCATTTTCAGATGAACACATTCTAATGTGAGCCTTGACTTCTACACGACACACTTTCTAGTTAGATTCCTCCATGTTAACTCTTAAGAGACACACTTCCAAATTTTGGTCATCAGTTTTACTCTGAAGAGATACATTTCTTTATCAGGTCCTTGATTCACCCTCTTTACTATATTTTTCAAAAGTTATGATCTGATGACACTTACAAAATTATCTCGTACAAACTGGGGAAAAAATTTTGTTCATTTTTATGGGAATGTATTCTATGCTCAGGACCCTCCTGGATAATAAGAATTTACTTTATGCTCAGGACCCTCCTGGATAATAGGAATTTACTTTCAACTCAGGACACTCCTGGATAATAGGAATTTACTTTATGCTCAGGACCCTCCTGGATAATGGGAATTTACTTTTGGCTCAGGACTCTCCCAGATAATGGGAATTTACTTTCAGCTCAAGACCCTCCTGGATAATGGGATTTTACTTTCTCCTCAGGACCCTCCTGGATAATGAGAATCTTTTTCTGCTCAAGACCCTCCTGGATAATGGGAATTTACTTTATGCTCAGGACCCTCCTAGATAATGGAAATTTACTTTATGTTCATAACCCTTTTGGATAATGGAAATTTACTTTCTGCTCAAGACCCTTCTAGATAATGGGATTTTATTTTTTAGCTCAGGACTTTCCTGGATAATGGTACTTTTCTTTTCTTGTTCACCTTTTATCTTGAGCTCAGGAAAATATTTGAAAAATCAAAAATAGCAAGTCAGGAGCCCGCCTGAAGAACAAGGTAAAAAAGTTGCAAAATCTAGAGCCCACCTAAAGAAAAGGGTGAAGTAATAACAATTTAGGAGCCTGATGTATGAGAAAAAACTAACACATTTAACGTTTTTTAGCTCAAAATAATTGTGAATTCTGCAGCAACTCTTGTTGTTTTGATTTTTTTGCTCATGATATTGCAGAAAAAGGCTGAAGAAATGAGAATAAACAATAATGGAGCAAAAGAGTTAAAAATATGAGCAAAATAGAAGAAAACATGGCCGACGACCTCTGTGATAAGTCATCAGCCTCGTGATAGCCTATCAGCATTGGTGTCAGCCTTAACCAGGGAGTTGCATTTTGAGGAGCAGTTCTGACGATGCCGGTGATGTGGCGTCAAAGTCGTGATAAGGCGTTAAGAATGGAGTTATCCTTAAGAAGAAAGTTAGCATGGGAAAAAGATATCTGACGACGTTGGTGATACACCATCAGATCCCTGACATGGCGTCATCCACATCGTCTGCCTAAGATAGAACCTAAAGGCAACTGAAGCTCCTCTCACGCCATCCGTGATAGGGCGTCAACTTCTTGACGTGGCGTCATCCTGGGCGTCACCTATTCCGAACAATTTTATTAATTTTGTTATTTTATTTTCGTAATTAGGCTTTAGTATAAATAGCATCTTTTAGGGGTTTTGATTCATAATTCAACTATCTGAACAATTTTACTGGGAGGCGGAAAAGGAGAGAAACCTCTCATTGAGGGTTCCTAATATTCTTGTAAACATCTTCCATTTGAAGATTGATTGTGGGTATAATGTATAACTTATTCTTGATTATGAATTCAATACATATTGTTGATCTTTGTATCATGAATAGCTAATTTTCTTTACTTGAGTTATGGGAACCTTGATGTGAATACTAATTTGGGTTGTGAATCTAATGTATGTCCATAAGAAATTGATGTTGTATAAACCTTTATTTATTTTAATGATATTTCTTGGCTGCAACTTAATAGAGTCAGCACTACAAACATCACTTGTCTAAGAGGAAAGTATTTGTTAGGTTACTTCAATGAAACAATCATTTGTCCGAGTAAGAAAGTGCTTGTCGAGCAATGTAATGATCTCTCTTAGTTGCAACTTGAAAGGTGATCCCAAGAACATCACTTGTCCGAGAGGAAAGTATATGTGGGAAAAGAAAGAGTTTACATGGACTCGAAAGATTTTAATCTTTAGTTTAATGGCAAATGCCTTAACCGGATTTGCCTACATGAGAACATAGTTGAATAGAAAACACATCATTTAAGTTCGAGAGAATTAACGGATACACTACCAACTGAGGTCGAGAGACGAATGGGTAAATAATAGGATTCAACTCTTCTTGCAATTGATGTGTCAATTGGAACTCTAAAGTGATTTGCAACCCAACCTATGTAAACATCTTGGTAACCATAACTCTAGTATCCCATAACATTGTTAAATCGAAGTGTTTATCAACTTTTGTTTAACCATTTAAAACCCCTAAATTTTATCTTTTTCTATTATTTGTTTAAATTCAACATGTAGTTGTAGTTTCAAATTAGTTTGATCGCCAGTCACATTGTTCCTAATGGATTCGACCCCAACTTCGAAGTTGGGTAAATATATTGACGACGACCGCCTTGCACTTATTTGAGGTATAAGTTGATCGTTATCAAAAATGGCGCTATTGCCGGGGAATACGGTTGTAGACTGAAAATTTTGTGTGCGAAAATTTGTTGATAGTTAAGTTTCCTTGATTTACGTTTGGTTGTTGTATTTGTTCATTTACAGAATCCCTATAAGTTACACTGAACACTACTCAATCCAAAACCTCACTGCATGATTAGAATGGTAGAACAATCGTTGCAGTATGAGATTGATGATGATGATGATGTCGATGGAGAAGGGGAAATGGGTGCGATCATTCCCCCTCCGTTAGCACCTGGAGCAAAGTTCAATATTACTAGCACAATGATTCAGCTCTTAAATCTGAAGGGGTTGTTTGGAGGCCTTCATGGAGAAGACCCTAACCTGTATATGGTGAATTTTGTCACCATTTCCAAGTCCTTTGATAATCCGGGGGTAAGCCAGAGCGCTATCCGCTTGAGGTTGTTTCCGTTGTCCTTATCAGGAGAGGCTACATTGTGGCTAAATGAGTTAACACCTGACTCTATAACCAACTAGAGGCAATTGAGAGGAGCTTTCCTAGAAAGGTTCTTTCCGCCATCTAGAAGGGTGCAATTAAGAGATGAGATCAACAATTTTAGACAGTTTCCAAATGAGGATTTACATGAAACTTGGGTGAGATTCAAGAAAAAGATGACCCAGTGTCCGAACCATAATATGATGAACATATATGTAATGGAGACTCTGTACAGAGATTTTAACTCTGTGATGAAGCCAATGGTACACAACACTGCTAGAGGGTCATTTGTTGTTCTCTCATTTCAAGATGCTGCTAATATGCTGAATAGGATGACCAAATTAAGTAGGGCTTGGTACACCAGTGATTATGTGGTGGCAAGTCCAACTATTCCTATTAGAATGAATGATGAACAGCACAAAAGGGATGAGGAGAAGGATTAAGACATAGCCCATCTTAAGACTCAAATAGACCTACTCACCAAGCACTTATTGCCAGGAAAGATGGAATAGGTAAAAGCTATAATAATTTGGGATCGGTCTGATATGGAACCTGAAGAAGAAGTCAACTACTTTGCTAATCAGGTGGGTTTTCGAGGATTTAGCCAAGGAAATCAAGGTCGGAACGAGTATGACAATCCTAATCACAGTGACAGGGAGCAAGAAAACTGGAGATACAATAATGACAAAAATGGGTTGTATGTTCGTGCGGGAAATCAAAAAGTTGTTGCAACTAGTTTGGAAAAGTGGTCGATGGAAGATATGATGAAAGAACTACTGAAAGGAGTAGAGGCTACCAATGCTGGAGTAGCTAGTGTGAGGAGTGAATTTTTCAGTATGAGTCAATTGGTTAGTTCACATTCAACTTCTATCCAGCAACTAGAGCAATAGATGAGTCAACTATCTCCAGCACTAAACCATGGAAAAAGTTACACTTCACCTACTTAAAAAGGCTCAGGATCAGAAGACTGACGATTTATGTCTAGCGATCACCACTAGGAGTGGAAAGATTTTATCAAGCCTTGATGTGGACAAATCTATGAATATTAAGGAAGTTGCAGAAGAACCAGCAGAACTGCACCAACAGAAGTCTGAGAAACTAAATAGTTTAGTTGATACGTCGGATAAGGAGAAGGAAGAGGAAGTGGTGTTGAAACCCATCCCACGGCCACCACCTCTCTTTCCTCAATGGCTAAGAAAGAAGGAGGATGATGCAAAGTTCAGGAAATTCCTAGCAATGCTCAGGCAATTGACTATAAATGTTCCTTTGATCAAGGCACTTGACCAAATGCCAGGGTATGAAAAATTTATGAAGGAACTTATTACCAAGAAGCGAGCAGTGAGTTGCGAACTAGAAGCTGATCTCCACCTTTGCAATGCCATTTCCACAAGGACCTTGACGCAAAAAAAGTCGGATCCAGGTGCAGTTACTATTCCCTACACGATTGGAGCCATGGAATTTAATAAAGCACTATGTGATCTGGGGACAAGTGTTAATCTGATGTCGTTGACCATTTATAAAAAGTTAGGCCTGGAGAATCCTGCACCTACCAACATGAGGGTGGTGATGGCTGACAGATTAGTAAAGTGACCTGTTGGCATTCTGTATGATGTGTTGGTAAAGGTTTCAAATTTCATATTCCCTGTGGACGTCATCATTCTGGATTGCGAGGTGGACTTTGAGGTACCGATAATCTTGGGTCGACCTTTCCTCACAACTGGAAGTATGTTGATTTATTTTAGAGCGAATGAACTCTAATTCAGGGTGAACAATAAAGAGGTACGGTTTGATGTGGGAAGATTAATGAAGTAACATGAGTAAATGAGCGTGTTTTCAGTGGTTGATGTGTATTTTGAGGACGAACAGGATGTAGTCAGAACTGAACAGCTTATGATGAAGCCTTTAGCCGCAGTTGTGATGAACTATGAAAGCGAAGGCATTGAGGGGTATGAAGAGATAGTTTGTGCCCTGAATGGTCTGGGCTCGTATTCTTATGCTCCTAAAAAGCTTGACCTTGATCTGGCTAATCGACCAATGCCACCATCCAATTCATCCATTGAGGAACCTTCGGTGTTAGAATGAGGGAGTTACCGGGTTACTTACGATATGTGTTTTTGGGGAAAAGGAGCACGCTACCAGTTATTATTGTAGCTGATTTAGAAGAAAAACAGGTGAATACACTTGTTTCAGTACTTCAGAGACACAAGAGAGCTATCGGATAGACTATCACAGATATTATTAGCATTCTTCCTGGCATCTGTACGCATAAAATCCAACTAGAAGAAGATTGTACTCCTACTATTGAACATCATCTCTGTCTGAATCCACCAATACAGGAGGTGGTTAAAAAGGAGATTATTAAGTGGTTGGATACAGGAGTAGTTTACCCTATTTCTGACAGCAAATGGGTAAGTCTAGTTCAATGCATGCCTAAGAAATGGGTTATGACGGTGGTTGCGAATGAAAAGAACGAATTGATTCCACTTAGACCAGTCACAGGATGGAGAGTCTGCATGGATTACCGCAAGCTATACTGGTGGACTTTGAAGGACCACTTCCCAATGCTCTTTATGGACCAAATGCTTGATAGATTGGCAGGTAGATGGTGGTATTTCTTCTTGGATAGTTATTCTGGATATAACCAAATCTGCATTTCTTCGGAAGATCAAGAGAAAACGACATTTACATGCCCATATGGCACATTTGCATCTAAGAGTATGCCATTTGGGATATGCAATGCACCAGCCACTTTTCAACGATGTATGATGTCTATCTTCTCTGACATGGTGGAAGCCACTATAGAGGTCTTTATGGATGATTTCTCTGTGGTGGGTGATTCATTTGAAATATGTCTGGAGAATCTGAATGTGGCCTTGCAAAGATGTGTTGAATTTAATTTAGCGCTTAACTGGGGAAAATGTCACTTTATGGTAAAGAAGGGTATCGTGCTGGGCCATAAAGTTTCTGAAAAAGGGATTGAAGTTGATCGAGCAAAGGTAGAAGTTATCGAGAAATTACCACCTCCTATTTCAGTAAAGGGAATACGTAGTTTTCTTGGTCATGCAGGATTCTATCGGAGATTTATAAAAGACTTCTCCAAAGTTACAAATCCACTTTGCAAGATGTTGGAGAAGGATGTGAAATTCCTTTTCGATGAAGAATTGTTGAAGGCATTTGAGTTCCTTAAAAAGAAGCTTATCGAGGCTCTTATTGTTATTGCACCCGACTGGGCAAAACCATTTGAACTAATGGGTGATTCAAGTGGTGTTGCGTTGGGAGCTGTATTGGGACAAAAAATGAGATAAATTGTTTCACCCGATATATTATGCCAGCAAAGCGCTAAATGGAGCACAAAAGAATTACACAGTAACCGAACGGGAACTGCTGGTTGTGGTGTATGCTTTCGAGAAATTCAGATCTTATTTTCTTGGGACAAAAGTAGTAGTCCATACTGACCATGTTGCCTTGCGGTACTTGATGTCCAAAAAGGATGCCAAACCAAGGCTTATCAGATGGGTGTTTCTACTGCAAGAGTTTAATTTCGAAGTCAAAGATAGAAAAGGTTGTTAAAACCAGGTTGCAGATCATCTATCTAAAATGAAAGGTGGATAGTAAGTTAATAATGAAACAAAGATAAATGATACATTTCCAGATGAGGAGATCTTGGCAACTGCTATTGAAGCAATGCCCTGGTATGCTGTTTATTTAAATTATGTTGTGAGTGAGCTCCTCCCAGAAAATATTTCATCCCACCAAAGGAAGAAGTTCTTGCTTGATGTAACACATTATTTTTGGGATGAGCCTTATCTTTTCAGGCGATGTGCAGAAGATATCATACGGAGATGCATGCCTGAAGTAGATGTACGGTGTACTCTGGAGGCATGTCATGCTTCTCCAGTTGGGGGTCACCATGCAGGTAACCGAACGGCCAGAAAGGTGTTGCAGAGTGTCTATTATTGGCCAACATTATTTAAAGATGCCCATGAGTTTGTGTAGAAATGTGACCAGTGTCAAAGACAGGGGTCAATATCTAAATGGCATGAAATGCCCTTGACTAAGATGCTTGAAGTGGAGTTATATGATGTATGGGGTATTGACTTCATGGGTCCATTGGTAAGTTCTTACGGAATAAAGTATATTTTGATTGCTTTTGATTATGTTTCTAAATGGGTCAAAGCTGCCGCATTGGATGACAATGAGGGAAAGAGAGTTGTTGTTTTTCTCAAAAAGAACTTCTCTCACTTTGGAGTACCACGCACTGTCATAAGTGATGGAGGATCTCACTTTTGAAACAAATTTTTTTGGGTAGCTCTGGCGAAGTATGGTGTGAAACAACACAGAGTGGCTACTCCATACCACCCACAAACCAGTGGGCAGGTGGAGGTGTCGAATCATGAAGTTAAGGCCATCCTAGCCAAGACGGTGAATGCTATCCAAAAAGATTGGTCGCGAAGGCTTGATGATGCCTTGTGGGCATACCTAACTGCTTTCAAGACACATATTAGAATGTCACCATTCTAACTGGTCGCTGCAGAATAGAAATTAGGGCAACTGAATGAGATGGATGAATTCCGTCTTAGGGCATATGAACGAGCAGATTTGTGTAAAGAAAAGATGAAAAAGTACCATGACTGGAAGATAGAGAAGTGGGAGTTCAAAAAAAGGGACTTGGTGCTTGTGTTTAATTCTAGACTTAAGTTGTTCCCAGGAAAGCTGAAATCTAAGTGGTCAAGTCCTTTTAAAGTGAATCAAGTCCATCATCTGGAGTAGTGGATCTTGAAAACAAAAATGGCAGTACATTTAAAGTAAATGGGCAACGGGTAAAGCTTTACATTGGACCGGAAGAATCATTGAAAAGCATCATCATTATTTCTCTCAATGAAGTCTGAGGTAATCAAGACACCTGCGTCGTGCCACGATGTTAAATCAAGCGCTGCATGGGAGGCAACCCATGATCCCTGAGAATAACCCACTCTAGGTATATCCTAACCCTTAGTTTCATTTTGTTTTGATTTTAAGTTGAGGGTGTAGGGTAGCATGTTGTTGTAGCATATTCTGTAAATAACTAGGAGTAGAGGAAGCTCTGTAGGTAGTCAACTAATTTTTATGATTTTGAACACCTCTCCGAAGGTTTGTTTGCATGACTGTGTGAATTGCATCTTAATGGGACCATTGTGCATCTCGCCATAGCATTAGTTTAGTGCTTAACAATCACTGCTGAACAACTGCATGAACCAGATAGTTAGTATCTAGTGAAATGCTTATGGGCCATGTGTCTGTGAGACCTTACTGTGTTCCCTGTTGTATTTCTAAATCTAGAACTTACCTAGTCCTTCTTTCCTTGGTTGAGAGACAGGGGTTAGGAAAGGATCATAGGCCGTTTTGGATTATAAGTCACTTTTAGCCTAAATTACTTCCCTGAATGTACGAAATCCCTTGATCCCTGTTTTGAGCCTTAATTGACCATTTTTCTTTCTATGATACCTATCACCTTTTTTTTAAATCATAATGAACCTATTTTGGCCCTTGTCCTCCTTGGACATTGTGCACCTTAATGTAGGCAAACAGCCTAAGTTGAGGGTGGCTATCATAGGGGTGCGTGGTATAAGTTGGGTATGAAGAAGGGTAAAGTAGAAGAGAAAGAATCAAAGAAAAAGAATAAAAGGTTGGGTGTTGGTGAAAAAGAGCAAGAAAAGACACTCTGCTTGAATAAAAAGAAGTGCACCCATCCTGAAAGTGTGATCAAGAAAATAGAAAAAGTGAAAAAGGAGAAAAAGAGAAAAAGAAAAGAAAAGAAAAAGAGAGAAAAAGAGGTTAATAAGTGGACCCCACAAGTTAAGGTCGTTCCAAGGAGGTTAGTCACTCTAAATGTCGTATATTATCATACCAGCCCTAGCCTACGTTACAAGCCGAAGAAAGACCAATAGTGATCCTAGCGTACCTATCTGGAAACCTTGGTAATGACGATAAGGGCAAGAATATGGTATTTGGCATACACTGGTTTGAACTTCATTCTGAGAGTGACTATTTTTGTGATGATCCCCGTGTTTATATTTTTTATGTCTGACATGAGAAAAAGAGGGGAATTTCTTTGTTGTGAGGGCACACTAGTATCTTGCTAAGTTACTTACTTGTTTGGGTAGTGTACATTGATACATGCATGATTGTTGGTACTTAGTTGATGCCATGGGTAGAAGCCTTTGTGTTACATTGTTGTTTTTTAATAAATTGCACAGTAGTTTTGAGTTGGTTGACCTTGGAGATGGTAAACTGAGTTTTGAGCTAAATTAGTTATTGACTGCTGAATGTTCATTTTATTCTCTTAGTTAGTTGTTGCTTGAGGACAAGCAATTGTTTTAAGTTGAGGGTGTTGATGTGTGAGAAAAATTTAACATATTTAATGCTTTTTAGCTCAAAATAATTGTGAATTCTGAAACAACTCTTGTTGTTTTGATGTGTTTGCTCATGATATTGCAGAAAAAAGTTGAAGAAATGAGAATAAACAATAATGGAGCAAAAGAGTTGAAAATCTGAGAAAAATAGAAGAAAGCATGGCTGACGACCTCTGTGATAAGTCGTCAGCCTCGTGATAGACTATCAGCATTGGCGTCAGCCTTAACCAGAGAGTTGCAGTTTGAGGAGCAGTACTGACGAAGCTGGTGATGTGGCGTCAAAGTCGTGATAAGGCGTCAAGAATGGCGTCATCCTTAAGCAGAAAGTTAGCATGGGAAGAAGATATCTGATGACATTGGTGATACGCCGTTAGATCCCTGACGCAGCTTCAGCCACATCGTCAGCCAAAGACAGAACCTGAAGGCAACTGAAGCTTCTCTGACACCATCCGTGATAGGGCGTCAACTTCTTGACGCGGCGTCATCTTGGGCGTCACCTATTCCGAACAATTTTATTAATTTTGTTATTTTATTTTCTTAATTAGGCTTTAGTATAAATAGCATCTTTTAGGGTTTTTGATTCATAATTCAACTATCTGAACAATTTTATTGGGGGCGGAAAAGGAGAAAAACCTCTCATTGAGGGTTCCAAACATTCTTGTAAACATCTTCCATTTGAAGATTGATTGTGGGTATGATTTATTACTTATTCTTGATTATGAATTCAATACATATTTTTGGTCTTTGTATCATGAGTAGCTAATTTTCTTTACTTGAGTTATGGGAACCTTGATGTGAATACTAATTTGGGTTGTGAATCTAATGTATGTCCATAAGAAATAGATGTTGTATAAACCTTTCTTTATTTTAATGATCTTTCTTGGCTGCAACTTAATAGACTCAACACTACAAACATCACTTGTCCTTGAGGAAAGTGTTTGTTAGGTTATTTCAATGAAACAATCACTTGTCCGACAGGAAAGTACTTGTCAAGCAATGTAACGATCTCTCTTAATTGCAACTTGAAAGGTGAGCCCAAGAACATCACTTGTCCGAGAGGAAAGTGTATGTGGGAAAAGAAAGAGTTTACATGGACTCGAAAGATTTTAATCTTTAGTTTAATGGCAAATGAATTAACCGGATTTGCCTACATGAGAACATAGTTGAATAGCAAACACATCCTTTAAGTTCGAGAGAATTAACGGATACACTACCTACTGAGGTCGAGAGACGAATGGGTAAATAATAGGATTCAACTCTTCTTGCAATTGAAGTGTCAATTGGAACTCTAAAGTGATTTGCAACCCAACCTATGTAAGCATCTTGGTAACCATAACTCTAGTGTCCCATAACATTGTTAAATCGAAGTGTTTATCATCTTTTGTTTAATCATTTAAAACCCCCAAATTTTATCTTTTTCTATCATTTGTTTAAATTCAACTTGTAGATATAGTTTCAAATTAGTTCGATCGTCAGTCACATTATTCCTCGTGGATTCGACCCCGACTCTGAAGTTGGGTAAATATATTGACGATGACTGCCTTGCACTTATTTGAGGTGTAAGTTAAGTGTTATCAGAGCCTGCTTGAAGAATAGGGTGAAAGTTTTCAAGTCCAAGTCAGGAGAAAGTCTGAAGAATAAGTCAATTGTCAAGTTCCTCTCCAATGCCAAGAATCAACATGGATGAACATTTCACATTTCAAGTTCAATTCAAAATAACGACTATCTCACCATTTGAGGAGTCGTGAGGATTCAAATCAAGATTCTAGAAAAGCTACATAAGATAGGATCTTTCACTTGTATCTTTATTTTTTAATTTGATATTTATTTGGATGTAAAAGCAGAATGTCGTGAACTGGAAGCTCGATGGAACCCCACTCGACTTCTAACTCATTGTCTCACCATTTTACCTTATTGAACTACACGTGATCTGATTTTCTTATAACCTGGCATATGTAGGCGGTCCAAAATTAGGACTTGGTCATATCTTTTTTTTTTAATTATTTTGCTTTATCTACCTTTACGAATAATCGGAGGATAAAAAATCATCTCTTTGTCTACTTCTTTGAATGAAAACTCTTCGAGATTTCGCACAAAGAGGACAAAATGTAGACACATGATTTTTTACCCTCCCGGAGTTTTAACCTATTTTTCGGCATCAAATATTTTTATTTTGTCCAATATTTATTTTAGATTTTATTTTACTTTTAATAAGTTTAAGTTGAAAAAAATAAATAATAATAATAATAATAATAATAATAAATAAAGTTACATTTTTTAGATATTTTTATTTTTAACATAATATGAAAATTCAATAAATATATATTTTTCTTTTAATTTTAATAAGTAGGCTAGTATTTCTAAAATTCTCATAAATATATTTATTTTAGATTATTATAAATTTTTATTATATTTTCTTAAATATAAAAATTAGTAAATATATTATTATATATTTTAAATATATATAAAAAAGAATTATTATCCTAATCTACCCCACACCCAAAAACCACCCCAACTTCCCTCCCACTATCCCCAACTTTCAACTACACACAGACATCTATGCACAATTATATAAATATAAACACACAACATTGAAAAAGAGAGGGACGGACAGAACCAAAAAAAAAAAGGAAAACACACGAGAACATTAGGAGAAGAGAATACAGGCACAAACCAAAGAACAAAAGAAAGTGAGAAAATAGTAGCACATAAAGAGGGAAAATAGAAAGAAACAAAGCGAGGAAACAGAAGAAACAAAATGAAAACGAAAAACAACAAAGCAATGAGAAGAAAAAAAATAAAAAAGAGAGAAAAGATAGAGTTTGAGTTTGGAGTTTCATTTGGAGTTTTCCGGTGACGGCATTTTATTCCTACTTTTATTTAATTCATGGCCCAGGTTCCTATTCGACCTTACACTATTTATTTTTAAAATTTATTGTAAACTAAAGCATGAACAAAGTTGATGGGTTTCATGTATTATTTGATAAGCAAAGTTGATTATATATGTGAAGTTGTTATCATAAATTGTATATTTGGTTATCTGAATATTTAATGTAATTTTTATTAGGCATAATTTGTTAATTCTTATCAATATAGATAATACGTATAACGTCTATAGTAGAAAAAGAGGACGGGAGAGAAAACATAGAAGTATCATAGGGAGACTGAAAAACATGTGGAGTAGAATTTTACGAAGAGAGTAGAGAAATACCTGAATAGAATGCAAATTGGAGAATAAAGTGTTAAGGGTTTGAAAAGTAAACTTTGATGGGAATAACTCTTTTCTTGCTTAAGACAAAAATTATTGGAAGGATTAGTTTAAGAATAATTGGGGTGCATGTCTTTTAGAGTAATCTTTTATTTTAGAGTGTGAAATTTACCTTGTAATTAATTCCTATTGTTGGTAGGTTTAAATATTCAAAGAAAGTTTTGTCTTGAGTTTGTTCCCATACGTTGAGTTTATCAAGTTTAGTGTTATTCACTTGTGAGATAAAACTTTATAATAAATTTCTTCTCCAAATATTGTAATGTTCAAATTTTCTTATTTTCTCCAATTTTAACCTCAATCCATGTAGGTTTCTTTATTTGAAAATAATCTGAGTATAAAAGGTTGAAATCTGAATTTGTATAAATGGACTCATCAACCAAATTCATTTAAGCAATAATAAATTGCATGGGTTCATATTTAACATAAATGGGACTTGAGCATAGCGAATTTTTAAATGGTTCCTCTCTTTATCTATTTTTTTCAATAATATTTTCTGCTCGGTTTCAATATCACTGCTTTAGTTGGATAATTAAAGTCATTGTTTCAAGTTTACAGTTTGTTTTGTTGGAATGGAATGTGAAAGTTTTGATGTCATAACTTATTTACGTGTCATTGATTCATAATTGTTTAGTTCAATGTTCCTTATCAGAAAATTATGTTTAACACTCAAAAGGAAATATTGATGTATATTTAGGGCTATCACAATAATTATTGGATTAATCCATAACCCATAAGATTACCATGGACCTAGACAATCGTTCCAAAATATGATTAATTAAGTGTATGAAAGAGCAAGTGAAATTAATGGAGGGTTTATTTGAAACCCGTCTCAAAAAGAAAAGAAAAAAAAAGAAAAGAGAGGAAAAACCAATAGTAAAGGAGTGAATTCATAAAAGAATGAGTTAGGTTCTTAACCTCAAAGAAATTAAGATTTAACATACAAGAGAAAGTTAATGATGAAGTTTAAAAGCCCTGCTACTGACCATTCATTATAATAAAATTTGACATATCTTTTAAAGCCGATCTAATTGTGTTGGGTAGATTCTAAACATGTTAGGTGCTTATTTAGATTGGAAAAAATAGGAACGATCCATAAATGCCTCAAAGGCGCGATAAATATATCAAAAATTGTGGTATGATCAAAAAGTACTACTATCGGCAAGCCACACATTAATATAACTAAATAATTTAAAATAAATTATAATTGGGGTGACTCATACCTTCTCCTCGATCAACTGAATTCCTTACCCGGTAATCTATTTTCATAGACTAATAAAGAGTTATTTCTTTTTTATTAGGGATTCAGTAAAGTGACTTGAAACACCATAACTCAATTCCAAGTGGCGACTCTATAAAGAAAATAATTCATATACAAAATTGTCACTTTAATGGAAAAACCCTTTGACCCTTCGCACGAAAAAAGGGTGTGACATGGAACATGACATAAGTTTTGCGTTTGAAAAGAACTTCTAGCATTATTTGGAAAAGTTCCTGAGAGTATGAGACCAGTATTTCTGACACTAGTTACATTGTCACTAACTGTACGAGAAGTTTCATTATTTTCAAGTATTTATCCTTGAAACTCAAAGGAAGTAACTCTGACTAGATGAAACTATTGGAGCATGCCATAATTTTTCCATTTGAAGAGAGATAGCATTATTTCTGACACCGGTTACAAAGTAACTCACATTTTGGGAAGTCCCATACTTCAAAATCCCTCCACTTGTGTAATTGCTCAGTTTATTTACATATAATCCCCCTTCCTCAATTTTGTCTGGAATATACAGGACCTTTAAGTCAATCATAGATAATGTCCCATTTGTAGGCATATTAGCTAGATTTATATTGCTACTATTAAAAGTTCGGTTGGATGGTCCATTTACCTCATTAGAGTTGTATCTCTTCATCCAAGAATCCATCAGAGTTTAACAATTCTATCATAAAAAATATTCAGAATTGCTCAGTGAACCTAAAATTGCGCCATGAAATACAGTGTTAAGTGTTTATAAAATTTGCTCAAACACTACTTTGCAAATGAAAATAATAACATTTTCATATCATAGTTTTCAGAATAGGAAGGTCATGCACAAAGAGAAAAAAAAATAACAAGGTCTTAAGCATGTGGCATAAATGAGTATACACAAAATATAGAACACTTCTATATATGCTATATACAAGGATTTAAGATGTATTAAATTTCAACTTAACGCAACCAAGAATCATGTAATATCATGTTTTATGTTTTAATAGTACTCCATCAGAGGTAGGAAATATGATGGATATAATTTTAAGATTTTTTTATGCAGATCCTTGATAGTAAACGAATATTCCATAGGAATTACAGAGTAAAAGGAATATATTTAATGACTTGGACCTTTTCTCTTTCGAGCTTCAGGGCAAGCTTTATCTCTCCGAGGAAGGAGTGTAGGGAGCAACCACGAATTTTCCTCTAGGGAGAATCTAGTCTTATGTGAACTTAGAAGCACGAAGTAAAACTTATGGATAAAATGAGAAAGTTCACAAAATATAATGAACATAATTTAAGACCCAAAAAACTTTTTGACCAATTTATTTTTTACCCTCTCACGTGTGTTTTAATGATTTTTTACTTGAATCATGATAAGGGGTAGTTTGGGAAAAATTTGGAATTTTTTGGAGGTGTTCAGGGTCATTTTAGAACCCCGAGGCAGTGAGGGTCCGTAATAGTCGTGTGCCATACCACTTAAACTCTGCGATAAGAGCAGGGCATATTGGCTATGCTCCGTGATAGTTGTGTGCCACGCTGCTATGAAAATTTCTGCTAGTTTTATTTTTTTTCACTAGGAGGAAAAGGATTTTTGGTTCTTTGCCCCATTAAACAACTTAAAGTCCCTCTTTATTCTCCATAATCATTAGTTATCAACTCTTAGATTTTCCACTCTCCTCTCAAATTCCCCAAGTCAAGAAACTAAAGGTTTTCTAAAGGATTTCTATTCTCCGGGCATTGAACTTCAATCCACCCAAAATTCTTATAATTTCAGACATGTTGTACACTTCCTTCTTTAATTTTGGTATTATTGGATTATGTAACTTGGTATTTTGGTGTTTTGAATGATTGATTGAACTAAGGGTTTGGGGGATCTTGGTTGTTTTACATTTGCATTGTTTTACCCTTATTTTAATGGTTTTCTTCATGGTTTAAGTAATGAATTGTGAATAAAAATTATGGTTTATGATAATCGTGAAATTTGGTACTTGATTTCACATTTATTGTGGATTTTGGCATGATGATGATATGAACCCCAACCTGCTTCGTGATTTGATCTTTGAAAATGGATATTATAGAGTTAAACTCACTTTTTGAAAATATTGCATTAAAGGATAAATGGTTAAAAAGGTTATGGATGCCCTTGATGGATATTTATGTGCTATAGAAATATAGGACTTTCGACACTTAAAACAAGGAAAATATGCAAGTTTCCGAGGCCTTTTTGTTAGATATGATCTTTTTTGGGTATGTTTTGTAGGAAACCATGTTTTGGATAGAAAGTTCATGAAACTGGTAAAAAAAAGATGTTTTGGCCACTTTTGCATCGATTATGGTTGATCGGGATGTTTTCCGGCTTGATCATGATCAATGGATGTTCGAGAATCAAAGAAGAGCTGAAAAACTGACTTCCGTCACCTACTAAGTCAACCTACAAACCAAAGGTAGACCTACGGACCACATGAAGACAAAGCGGATGTAAGAAACCCAAAATCCTGAGAGCTAACTTATAGGAAAATTATCTATCTTGTAAATTCGATCTACACCTACGCCCTATGCCACACATTAGGTGCTACTGCACCCTGCCAAACCACAGATATAGGGAGCAGGTTGCCACCGACCTGGCTTTCTCCTTTTTCATTTGGGCTTTGTTTGTAGGATTTTCTCATGTAATATAAATACCCCTTATGTACTTTTTAGTAGGCGGTTATGCACTTTTAACACTTAGAAACATAGTTTAATTTCAAGATTCGTTGATCTTGGGATTTCTTTGTATCGACTTTGATTGATTATTCAGTTTATGATTGTGGGTTTTCATTTATCTTGTCATTTTGATTTTGTATTTGCTTTCCAATACGAATGTTATTGATTTCATCACAATTATGTGTGGCTAAAACTCATAGCTAGGCTTGTGAAAACCCTAGTGAATTGACAAAGTATGGGAAATGCGATTGTTGATATGAACCAACACCCATGCAATGCATTGTATTATCTTCATTATGATTGATTTCTTAATGGGTGCACACATTATAATCACACCTAGATATTTCCACTTACTCCAAAATAGGAGTAGTGACTAGGAAAATATAAAGACAACAGTAATTTGAGAGTTAATTGTAGATCTATTTCTCACAATGAAATATAGTGAATGACTCTTATATTTCATCTAATAACTAGATACTCAAAAGGTAATAGTTAACTGGATCAAGATAAGGGTCTGTAATGCGAAACCCTAATACTCAAGAGGTAAAGGGTGAAATCCTTCTACTCATCCAAAAGACTCTAGGAGGTAAATACCTTATCAATTCTGCATGAAAGGTATTAGTTTGGTTCAACAATGCACGATAAGCCTATGGGGTTGAGACGCTCAGGAGAACACAATCCTAGTGTTCACTTGTGACTAATTTTCAACCAAGTTAAGCTATTCTTTGCTCTAGATTACTACAAACAAATTACCCCATTTACTTTTCTTATTTTACCCATAGACTTCAACCACTGAGATCTGCTAAGCCACATGTTCCCTTGGGATTCAAACCAAACCTTAGTTGGGTTACTATATCTTGACAGCAACCGTACCATTATCTAAAAGGAGGTGTTTCTTAGACGTCATAAAAAAATTGGCATCATTGCTAGAGAGCACGGTGTTGA
This sequence comes from Capsicum pubescens, assembly GCA_030864215.1. NCBI lineage: Eukaryota > Viridiplantae > Streptophyta > Magnoliopsida > Solanales > Solanaceae > Capsicum > Capsicum pubescens. Next base: position 82,383,453 of record CM061544.1, on the reverse strand, counting down.
TTTGTCGATTACAGTCATTGTAATTTTTGGGTTTTTTCTTGTTTATTCTTAGTTGGGCATACACCAGTGTATGCCTAACCCACAGAGTAGAGGCAATTTCTTACTCCCACGAATTTTAGAGAAGATCCTACAACCATATAGTACGATGTTAGAGCCAAAGAGGGATAATTTCCCTGAAACGTAGTTTAAGATGGTGTTGAGAGATAGACAGCACACCACTGAGTAGTGTTAGGTTGATATAAGAATAGAGGCTAACCTCAAGTGATCCAGTATATCAGTTTGTTCATCTATATGTTGATGATGAAGAAGATTTGGGATACAAGGATCCAGCTGATACAGGAGTCATTATCCCTCTTGCTTTATCTCCTAATGTCAAGTTTAATATCTCTAGTGTTATGATTCATATCTTGTACTTGAAGGACGTGTTTGTGTGATTACTGAAAGATGACGCAAATATGCACCTTGCAAATTTTATTGAGATATGCACTTTATATACCATACCGGAGGTAGATCAGGTGGCACTGAAGTTGTTCCCTTTCTCGCTTACATGGGAAGCATAATTATTGCTTGGGGCACTTCCAAGGAGGTCTATCATCATATGGAAAGAGTTATGCAGACAATTCTTGAACATGTTCTTTCCTCTAACTAGGGTTTTGCAGCTCAAAGCTAAAATCTACAATTTCAGGCAGCTGCAGTCTGACAGGATATATGAGGCTTGGTTCAAGCTTAAGTAAAAGCTAAGCATCGTGAACAACCACTAGATTTCAGGGAAAAACTTAATGGAGTTATTATATAGAGCCCTGACCATCAATTCTAGAGCTATGGGAGATACTATCTCTATAGAGGATTTTATGAGATTATGCTGGAAGGTACCTTCTAATGTTCTAGACCATATCTCTCTCACTAATTAAGGGTGACAAACTTGAGAGGTAGAGAGAGGTTCTTGTACTTACTCTATTGGAACTATTGGTGAACATAAACTAGCTAATGATTTTTTACACAAGAGATTGAGCTACTGAAGACTGATATTGGTGTGTTTGCAAAGCAATATTGTAATACCCCATACTTCTCAGTCTTATTTAGCTCCTAGTGTGTTAAGGTTCAACTTTAAAATGTATAACTCTTAATACATGTAGAATTTTCCAACTATAGACACACCAAATTGTATATAATTGAATTATCTTTCCAATGATACCAATTTTGCCTAAATCTCATACTCATTTGAGAAGTTATAATGTTTATAGTAAAAAATAGTAGAGCACCGCGATAGCACCGCGTCGAAGTAGAGGCCAGATTCGCAGTGAAGCACCGTGATTATGCCACTTCACGATGAAGCCATAAATCCCGTTCATCCCTTTTCAGTAGCTCACTGTGATTTGCCAGTATCGCACCACAATTCTTAAAGGAACAGTCCCTGCGTCATAGTTGAGTGCAAAATGGCACTTGTCCTTTTATAGTGACACAACGCGATTATGGCGCATCGCTCTAGAGCCCAAAATGGCAATTATCCCTTTTCCAGTATGCCACCGCGATGGCGCCGCATCGCAGTGGGATGCAAAATCAGGATTTCCAATTCTGAATTAACTTTTCAAAAGGGAAATCTAGCTATTTCCCAAGCCCCCAAATCATGAATAACGAGGAATTAAACCTATTATAAGCATTATACACTAATAATTTATCAAATTACTCTCCAAGAAACCCTAGAACTTCAACTTCAAATCCTCAAGAAACCCAAATTCCACCATTCTTTTTCCAAGATAACCCAAAATTCAAGATTCCTAATTCAAGAACTTCAAGAATCAATCTTTAAGAGAACATATAGAAACTCAAAGTTCAAGATTCTTCATCCATTCATTAATAAAGGTATGTGGGGTTATGAAAAAGGATAATTCTTTCATTCTTGTGCCCAAAATTAGTTTTAAAGTTGAATTTCATATGAAATTATATAAATTCCAATCTAGAGTTTATACCTACTCATTACTATTTAAATATTATGAGATTACAAGTGAATTAGATGTTGAATTGCATATCTACTTCCGTATTTTTATGCGTTTGACATTATTTTCCAAATTGAGAATTGAATAATCAATACTGTCATTATTAAGTATGAACTTTATGATAATTTGACAAAAAATTGATGCATGGGTTACTAACCCTAGTTTGAATATTGATATTTCAAGAAGATTATGCTTTTAAGCATCCCATGATTAGTTATATTCAGGTTTTGAAAAAAGATTTGATCTTTGATCTCAACTTAGATATGAAATTCACTTTACAAATTTAACTATAGTTTACAGTAAATAGATTCACATGAGGTTTTTATTGTAAACCCTTATACTAGTTTTAAAAGTGAATTTCCTTCAGAATGAGCATACAGATTAAAGGGAGTAGTATTTAGCACCGAGTTGGGTATGTTTACATGCCCCAGAACTACGAGCCACGTAGGTATAGATTATCAAATTATTCCCATTTTGATATGGATAACAGTTACATATATGATCACTTAGCTTAGGTTATAATCCTTGGCAAAGGTATGACACATTTTCCTAACGGAGGATTTTCCCATAAGGGAACTAAACGTCGAACACTATGATAGCTCACATAGTGTATATCGGTTAGAAGAAACTTCCTACAGCCTAGAGAAAAGAGTAAAGAATATCAGAAAAGCTTTTAGAAACTAAGTGTAAAGTCTCATGAATTTATTCGAATATTGTTTTATATAAGTCATTAGCTACTAGATTTCAGATTTCAGATACAGAGGTGAGCCCTTTTACGTTTAGCATGTATGATTTGAAAATAAATTTCAAGCATAGATTTAGAACTAAGTTTGGTGGCTTACAGCATTCATATAGTATGTTTTATCATTTATAATTTATGATTACAGTTTTCAATTACTACAGCCAAAGGGAGCAATTATTACTTAGCATGCATTATTTATGAGAAAGATATATGTATTCCCTGACTATTCTACTATGCATTTCACCCTCATATACTCAGTATATTTTAGAAGTACTGATCCACATATACGTCTATATGCTACATTGTCTCATAATGTAGGTTCAAGTGCTCAGTTTTAGCAACGTGAGTGATTTCGAGCATGTCCATCTATATCCCGATAGTTGGTGAGTCCTCATAGTTCGGGGACCTAGTTATTTAGTTTTTCAATTTATTAGAGTGGTTGATTCAGTATTTTCAGTTAGTTCGAGTTAGCTGGGGACTTGTCCCAGTGGCTCTCTAGTTATTAGTAGTAGAGGCTTGTCGGACGGCTAGATATAATTCAAATTTCCAGTATTGATTGTCCAGCCTTTTTAGTTAAGTATTTTGAGATATCATGCTTAGATAATATCAGCTTAGCTCAGATAGAATTCTATATTTTTTTTGACTATACATTTATATTTCTTCATTATGAGCTTTAGATTTAGTAGAAGGCTTACAGGGTTAGCTTAAGGCTACTCGTAGTCATAAGAATCGTGTGACGTCTCGAGACCCATTTTTGAGGTATTACAAACTTGGTATCAGAGCCTAAGGTTATAAGAGTCCTAGGGAGTCATACAAGTCGCGTTACATAAAATCTTGATCATGGGTGTAAAGCGCGCCATATTTATGAGCAAGAGGCTACGAGATATTTTAGGAAATCATCTCTTTATTTCGTGATCTATCATGCTTACAGTATTTCTATCTGCTTTTAACTCATGATCTTATGTGACAGTTGAATATGCCTCTTCGCTGAGCTAATGCATGTAAAAATAATAACCAGCCACCCTAGCCTGCTGACCCACTAAATAAAAATGTATCCCATGCTGAATTTTGGGCTACTTTTCAGGCGTTAGCCCAAGCTATAACTGTCAATGTTCAGGAAAACCATCAGGTGGCAATCCCACATTAGTATAATGGGGATTTAGCAGCATCTAGAATTCGTGACTTCATGAGAATGAATCCGCCTGAGTTCTTTAGGTTAAAAGCAGGTGAGGACCAAAACTTTACTTAGATGAGATAAGGAAGATCACCCAGATTATTTATATTACTGAGGAGGAAAGTGTAGAGTTGGCATCCTATAGACTGAAGGATGTGGCGTATGATTGGGTGGTTACGTAGAAGAATGGTAGAGGTAGGAATGCATCCCCTATGAGTTGGTAGGTATTTCAGGATGCATTTTTAGACAGGTTCTTTTCGTGTGAAATAAGAGAAGCTAAGGTAGAGGAGTTTCTGAACTTGAGGCAGGGCTCGATAATAGTGAAGGAGTACTTCCTTAAGTTTAACCAGTTGTCTACGTATGCCTCTGATACGATGGTTAGCCCTAGGGCGAGTATGAGTAAGTTTGTTACTAAAGTATCTGGTTTGGTAGTCAAAGAGTGTAGGACTGCCATGATTATAGGGGACCTGGATCTTTCTAGGATAATGATTCATGCTCAATAGATTGAGGTAGAAAAGTTGAAAGGGAGAGAGAAGGGAAATAAGAGGGCTAGAATCAGGTAGTTTGATTATGGACAGACAAAGTTTAGAGGGGGAAATCATTCAAAGTTTTAGAGTCACTCATCTACATCGGCGCCATCTTCAGCTAGTGCTCCCACCCCTAGAGCAAGGCAGGAGTAGTGGGGTAAGACTTCTATGTTAAGATCTCATAATAGTGTGAGTGGAAAGCCCAGTTATCCTCCATGTGCTATGTGTTGTAAGAATCATCTTATTGAGTATTTGTTGGGACAGAAAGGTTGTTATAGTTGTGTTAAGTTGGGTCATAGAATCAAAGATTGTCTGCATGCTAAGAAGGGAAATAGGGATGTGCATCCCCAGACTCAGGCTACTAGCGCACCAGCTCCTCTAGATCGCCCAGTCCCTCCTCAGGGCGCATCATCCAGCACCGGTGCTGATCAGCGCCAAAATAAATTTTATGCTTTACCATCCCATCAGGAGCAGGAGATTTCCCCAGATATTGTTACTAGTATGCTTTGTGTCTTTCATCTTAATGTTTATGTGTTATTAAATCTAGGGTTAAATCTCTCTTATATGACCTCACTAGTTGCAGTAAATTTTGAAGTAGGTTCTAAAAATAGTCCTAAGCCCTTCTTGGTTTCTACCCCAGTGAATGAGTCATTTGTTGCCAAACGAGTCTATAAAAAGTTTTCTATCACTCTCCTTCATAAGATCATGGTAGCAGACTTAATAGAACTAGATATGGTCGACTTTGACCTTATTCTGTGCATGGATTGGCTCTATTCTTGTTATGCATCTATAGATTGCCGCACCCGAGTGGTGAAGTTTTAGTTTCCAGATGAACCAGTCTTTGAGTGGGAAGGTAATTTAGTGTCTCCTAGGAGTCATTTCATATCCTATCTTAAAACCAAAAAGTTTATATCAAAAGGGTGTATCTATCATCTAGTTCAAGTCAAAGACACTAAGTTTGAGGCTCCAACAGTTCAGTCAGTCCGTGTAGTCAATAATTTTCCTAAAGTTTTTCCTAAATATTTGTCAGGGGTACCTCCCGATAGGGAAATAAAATTTGGTATTGACCTTCTTCCAGATACTCAGTCCATCTCTATTCTACCCTATCGTATGGCTCCATCCGAGCTTAAGGAGTTAAAATAATAGCTTAAAGACCTCTTAGATAAAGGTTTCATAAGGCTAGTTTCTCTCCATGGGGCAATCTCGTCCTATTCATGTGAAAGAAAGATGGTTCTTTGCGAATATGCATTGACTATCATCAGCTGACTAAAGTCACAATCAAAAACAAATATTCTCATCCTAGGATTGATGACTTATTCGACCAACTCTAGGGTGCAAGTTATTTCTCCAAGATAAACCTTAGATTCGGCTATCATCAGCTTAGAGTAAGGGAATGTGATATTACAAAGATAGCTTTCAGAAACCGCTATGGTTATTTCGAGTTTCAAATCATGTCCTTCGGGTTGAAAAATGCCCCAGCAGCCTTTATGGACTTGATGAACTGAGTATTCAAATAGTATTTGGATATATTTATCAAAGTCTTTATCGATGTTATTCTTGTCTATTCTCGTAGTGAGGATGACAATGCATACCACCTTAAAATTAAGTTGCAAACTCTTAGGGATTGCCAGTTGTTCACCAAATTCAACAAATATGAATTTTGGCTAATATCAGTAGTTTTTCTCAATCATATTATTTCCAGTAATGGCATTAGAGTTGATCCTGAAAAGATAAGCAATAAGAAACAGGCCTAGAACTATCTCTCCATACAACGTTAAAAGTTTCTTGGGTTTAGCTGGATATGACAAACGTTTTGTTGAGGGTTTTTCTTTTATTGCATCCCCAATGTCTAGATTAACTCAGAAGAAAGTTAAGTTTTAGTGGTCAGATTCCTGTGAGAAGAGTTTTCAGGAGTTGAAGACTCGGCTCACTTCAGCTCCAGTTTTAGCACTACCTAGTGGTACAAATGGTTTCATTATCTATTGTGATGCTTCTAAAATTGGTATGGGTTGTGTTTTGATGCAGAGAGATAAGGTTATAGCCTATGCCTCTAGACAGGTTATGCCTCACAAAAAAAACTACCCTACCCATGATCTTAAGCTAGCTGTTGTGGTGTTTACATTAAAAATTTGGAGGCACTATCTTTATGGGATGCATGTTGATGTATTCATAGATCAAAAAACCTTATAATATGTATTTACTCAGAGAGAGTTAAATCTTCATCAGGGAAGGTGGTTAAAATTATTGAAGGATTATGATATAATTGTGTTGTATCTTCCGAGAAAGACCAATGTAGTGGTATATGCCCTTAGTATATTGTCTATGGGCAGTGTTGCTCATGTGGAGAATGATAAGAGAGAATTAGTTTGAGAAGTTCACCGGTTAGCTAGATTGAGTCTGAGGTTGGTTGACTCAGCTGAAGGGAATGTTTGGTTTCAGAGTAGTTCAGAATCTTCTCTAGTTTCTTAAGTAAAAGAGAAGAAGGATAAGGATTTTAGTTTGGTCAAACTGAAGGGTTCAGTTAAAGGCCAAAAGGTAGAGGTTTTCTCCCAAGAAGGAGATGGTATTGAGATAATAGAGTAGATTATGTGTGCCATATGTGTACATTTGAGGTAGCAGATTATGGCATAAGCGCATGGTGCGCGTTACTCCATTCATCCAGGAACCACCAAAATGTATCGTAATTTATGGGAAGTCTATTGGTGGAGTGGTATGAAAAAAGATATCTCAGAATTTGTAGCCAAGTGTTCAACTTGTCAAAAGGTTATGGTAGAGCACCAAAGTCCTGGTGGCCCACTGCAGGAATTTGGTATTCCCACTTGGAAGTGGAAAGAGGTGAACATGTTCAACTTGTCAAAAGGTTAAGGTAGAGCACCAAAGGCCTGGTGGCCCACTGCAGGAGTTTGGTATTCCCACTTGGAAGTGGAAAGAGGTGAACATGGACTTTGTGACAAGGTTACCCCATTTTCGTCGTCAGCCTGATTTGATTTGGATTATTGTAGACAGATTAACCAAATAATCCCATTTCTTTCTAGTCCACACGTCCTACACAGCTGAAGATTATGTTAAGCTATATATCAGAGAGTTAGTGAGATTGCATAGAATTCCCTTGTCCATCATCTCAGATAGGGGTACTCAATTTACCTCTTAGTTTTGGAAAGCCTTTCAGAAGGGTCTTGGAACGCAAGTTCATCTCAATTTAGCTTTACATCCACAGATAGATGGTCAAGAAGAGAGGACCATTCAGACCTTAGAGGATATGTTGAGGTCATGTGTTCTTGATTTTAAAGGCAGTTGGGATGACCACTTGTCGTTGATCGAGTTTGCTATAATAATAGTTACCATTCTAGTATTCAGATGGCCTTGTTTGAGTTTCTTTATAGGCGGAGATGTAGATCACCCATCGGTTGGTTTAAAGTGAGTGAGACCGCTTTGATTGGGACAGATATGGTGTTTGAAGCCATGGAAAAATTTTAGTTTATTTGATAGTGATTAAAAGCAGCTCAGAGTCGTCAAAAATCTTATGTAGACATAAGAAGGGGAGATCTTGAGTTTGAAGCAGATAATCTTATGTATTTGAAGGTTTCACCCATGAAAGGAGTGAAGAGATTTGGCAAAACGAGGAAGCTTAATCCCTAATGGATTTTGAGTCGTGAGAGAAGGTAGCATATGAGTTTAAACTACCTGTAGACTTTTCATCAGTTCACCCAGTGTTCAATGTATCTTTATTGAAGAAGTGCATGGATTATTCAGCTGTTGTAGTCCCTCTAGAAAGCACAGATATTCATAATAGCCTTTCATCCAAAGAACTTCCAGTAGAGATTCTTGATGATAAGATCTGTATACTAAGGAACAAAGAACTTCCCTTGGTCAAAGTTCTGTAGTGAAATCAGTTTGTTGAGGGTTCTACTTGGGAAGCAGAAGCTAACATGCTTTCTCTACAAACTTAGATTCAGACTAAGGTAACAGTCTTCCTTAATTCAGTTCTTTTCCAGTCTCATATTCAGCTATGTGATTATGTTTATTCATGCATTCACAGATTAGTTCAGTCTCTCAATATGCTATAGATTCAGTCATACAGTTTTGTTTTAGTTGTGCATTCTAGTATATATCCTCAATTCCTCAATATTCTCAGTTTAACTTGTCTCTTTTGAGGACGAATGTTCCCAGGGGGGAGATATTGTAATACCCCATACTTTTCTTAGTCCCTTTTAGCTCTTAGTGTGTCAAAGGTCTACTTTAAATATGTATAACTCTTGATGCATGTAGAATTTTCCAGCTATAGACCCACCAAATTGTAAATAATTGAATTAGCTTTCCAACGATACTAATTTTGCCTAAATTTGATACTCGGTTAAGAAGTTATGGCACTTTTAGTGAAAAGATGTACAGCACCACATCGCGGTAGAGGACAGATTTGCAATTGTCCATTTTCCATTAGGGTTGACCCAGAAGGTAGAGTCTTATGCCACTGTGATCAAGCAGTTGGAACACCAGTTTGGGCAAATATCTGCTATGAACAAACAAAAATAGCCTGTTACTCTTCTGAGTGAAAAAGTTCAAAGTACGCTAGCCATAAGTCATTGTCTTGCTATCCCAAATAATTTTGGTACCACTACTGATGATCCCCGTGTACCTACTATTGAGGAGTTGAATATTGTTAGCACTAAGAGTGAGGAGATGCCTGAGGTAGATTCTGAGAAGTCGACATGTGGTGATGATGATTCTGATTATGATAGTTATGAGGATTGGGTCATCGAGCCAAATGATCATGTTCATTTTTATAGTGCGATCCCTTCCTTACCATTAGTAAAAAATTAGGAGGATCCTAGAGCAATCACCATTCATTGTTCTATTAGGTCTTTGAATATCAAGTAGGCTTTATATGACTTGGGATCAAGAGTAAATATGATGCCATTGGTTGTATACAAGTTGTTGAGGATGGGGGAACTCAAACCTACGTCCATAAAACTTTTGATGGCTGACTCATTTATGTAGAATCCAGTGGGTGTTTTATGTAACATAGAAGTAAGGGTTGTATCCTTTATGATCATCGCTAATTTCATGGTTCTTGATTGTGAGGTGAATTCTCAAGCCCCCATTATATTGGGTAGACCCTTCCTAGCCAATAGTATGGTATTGATTGATATAGACTTGGGGGAGATCACCTTCAAATTCAACGATGAACATGTAGTGTTTGATGTGTGCATTAAAAGTGCAGCAGCCAGACGATATGCGAGTGGTGTCTGTAATAGACACTATTAATGAGGATGTTGTTGTAGAGGCCATTGTACCAAATGCACCAGGTGTTGATGAGAGATATGTGGTAGATCGGTTTGCAAAGATTGGGATGCCGAATCTAGGATATCGTAGAGAGGAGGTAGATATTTTCTTAGCAAAAGTGTGCTCTCTCACTAAGAGACACATATTAGTCATCTCTCCAGTTGCATCCCTAATTATTTAGCCATCACCTTCGCATAGTCCCAAACACTTTGATTTACTCGCGAAGGATGATGTGGCGGTCCCCATAGTTGGGACCAAGAGAGGCCTAGAGGGGGATCTGCAGAATCCAGACAAGCCATAAGAGCAAACCCTAAAAAGTGCCACTCATGATTTGATAGAGACTGTATTTGTTAATAGGAAGATTAATGTCGAGATGGTTGCAGGTGCATCTTCTCTTACTACATTGCCACCATCATGGCCTCCGCCTGTAGATATACCCCCATCATTGGAATATCATGACAAGGGCGCCTAGTGCGTCCTAGATGTGTTCTCACTTCTTTCTATTTTTCTCTATTTTAGTATATTGAGGATAGTGCATAGTATTTAGTTGGGGTAGGATGTACCATAGCCACCGCAGGTTTTTATTATTGTGCTTCTTTTTTTATTGACCGCGGTATAATTATAGAACCAACATATCTAGGATAATTATGTGTCGCATTATGTTTTTCTTCGTGTTGTGTCGTGTTTGTGTGTAATTAGGAGATTTTGAGTATTTAGGGAAGTAGTCATAATATGACCATTTTTTATACCCCTCCAAAATTTTGTGTTTTCAAACTATGTTGATGTATATATGTATGATTTTTTTTTATCTTTTTATCGCATTAGTATTAGGGAGATGACAACTATTTGCTGACAATTGCATGAACTGGATAGGTAGTAGTTGGTGACATTGACTATGTGCTATGTGTGAGTGAGATACTACCAAGTTCCCTTTGTATGTCGAATTCAGAACTTGCCTAGTTAGTCTTGCCTAGGTTGAAGAATAGTAGGTTAGGAAAGGATCATAGGTCATTTTTTATTTTAGTCCACTTTATCCTAAATGACCTTCCATGTGTGCATTATATCTCTTGATCCCTTCTTTGAGCCTTGTAAGCCTATTTTTTCTTGTTTTCACCATTTACTTTCCTATTTGTATTACAATTTACCTGTTTTAGTCCAGGTCCTCCTTGGACACTGTGCACCTCAACACAGGCAAAATGCCTAAGTTGAGGGTGGTTATCATAGGGGTGTGTAGTGTAAAATGGGTATGAAAAAAGGTAAAATAAGAGAAAAAGTTAGTAGGGCAGGGTGTGATAGCAAAAGAAAAAGAAAAAAATGAAAAAAATTGTGAAAAAGCAAAAAAGAAAGAATAAAAAATTATCCCCAACCTGAATGTGAATTAATGAATAAAAAGGGAGAAATAAGGGTGGAATAAGAAGGAAATTGGCTAGTAAATGAGACCACAAGGTTATTGTAGTGCCAAGGAGGCTTAGTCACTCGATATTTCTATATGTACTATACCAGCCCCCAAGCCTACATTACATTCCAAGAGAAGTCCTAAAGTGATCCTAACTTGACAAATTTAATGCTAAGGTAAAGAAAATAAGGGAAAGCCTATGGTATTTGACATATATTGATTGGAACTTCTCTTCTACGTGTGAGGGTCTCTTGACCGTCCCTGGATTGACATGCATTATTTTATATAACTGAGTGGGATTTTTTTATTGTGAAGTAACTTGACTCATATTGCTAACTATTTGCTTATTTTTGGGTAGTGTAACTTGTATATATGAGTGGTTATCTGTTGCTAATGTAATTGCCAGACCTTGATACCATTGTGTCACATAGTTTTGCTTCATATTCATACATTGTGCATTTTGAAAAGTGAGATAGGATGGGGTGTTATGATTTGAACTTAATGTGATGATTGACTGCCTTGAATAGCATAAATTCTTGTAGTTAAGCATCTTTTTTATTTTTGTTGTATTTTTTTGCCTAAGGACATGCAAATGTTCTAAGTTGAGGGTGTTGATTAGATATAAAAATATAGAACTTTTGATGCTTAAAATGAGGAAAATATGCAAGTTTCTGAGGCCAATTTGTTAGATATGATCTGTTTTAGGTATGTTTTATAGGAAACCATGTTTTGGATAATAAGTTCATGAAAATGGTAAAAAAAAAAAAGCTTTTTGGCCACTTTTGGATCGATTATGGATGATCAGAATTTTTTTTGGCTTTATTGTGATTAATGCATTTTTGAGAGTCGAAGAAAAGCTAAAAAACTGACTCCCGGCACCTACTAAGTCAACCTACAAATCACATGTAGACCTACGGACTGCATGTACACAAAGTGGGCGCAAGAACCCCAACATCCCGAGAGATGACTTATAGGAAAATTGTACATCTGGTAACTGTGGCATGCACCTGCGTCTTGTGCCAGACTGCAGGTGCTACCTGCTCCCTGCCAGACCATGGGTACACGGAGCAGGTGACCACCATCCTGGTTTTCTCCTATTTCATTTGGTCTTTATTTGGAGGATTTTCTCATGTAATATAAATACCCCTTATGTACTTTTTAGTAGGAGGTTACACATTTTTAAAACTTAGAAACATAGTTTGATTTCAAGATTCATTTTTGATCTTAGGATTTCCTTGTTTTGACTTTGATTGATTATTCAGTTTACGGTTGTGGGTTTTCATTCATCGTGTCATTGTGATTTCATGTTTACTTTCCAATATAAATGTTATTGATTTCTTCACAATCATGAGTAGCTAAAACCTATTGCTAGGCTTATGAAAACCCTAGCGAATTGACAAAGTAGGGGGATTGTGATTGTTGATCTAAACCAATACTCATGGCATACATTGATTTATCTTCATACCATCAACTAAAAGGAGGTGTTGCTTGGACGTCATCATCTATGGTATGGATTTCTAAACTAGTAATTGGAGTCAATTTAGTTAAATGGAACAGCTTGTAAGTAAATTAGTATGACGATACCTAGTTGGAAATACATATATAAAAGACTATATGGTTAATGGTTGGATTGTGTGCAAAATTATTTTAAATTAGGCTTAAATGGAATTGTCTAGTTCACCGAGAAGGTGTAGTCCCAGGAGGACCAATACTAGAAACCACGTTTGCCGACATAGGAGGTCTATAACCATTTTGTCAGATTTGCACAGTATATTTTGGAAGTATAATTGATTATTAGTAGATTTATCCTATTCCTTCGGTACATACAACTAACATGAATTGAGGCCCTTTCGACAAGGAGAGCCGAACCAACTTAGGTTGCGGGTGCCTTTAGGTCGGTACGAACTGCACAGTTCAGTACTAAATCTTTAAAAGATCATGTTCATGTCCCTTGTTCCTACCCTAACATTCTATATATACATCTAAATATTGTGCAAGAAATTTTGGACTGGTTTTGGTAAATACATATATTTTATCCCTCTCCTTAGGTTGCATGCCAGTGCTCATCGTACTGACCATCCCTAGTTGCTACATCATTTCATAATGTAGGTTCTGAGATCTTTTTTGGTGATCTTATGCAGCGTTAGGTGGTTTAGTATCAGTGGTGAGCCTCCATCCTTCGAAAGGCTCGATCATTTCCTTAGTTTCTTTTATATTTTAATTATTTATGGATTTCTTTTGTCATAGTCAGGGGAATGTCCCGTCGTAATTGATGTTCTTGGATTAAAGGCATTTGTGAATAGTATTAGATGTCATGGTTGTTTGTTTTGACTTTTAGACTTCCTTCCTGACTTATATTTTAATCTTATGGATGTGATTGACTTTTGCTATTTGTTTTTACTGATGTACTCTGGAGGAAAGTTTTGGGATCATCTCTGGCCTTGGTTGGCTTGGGATGCCCATTATATCCAGGCCCTGTTTTGGGTTGTGACAAGATTGGTATCATAGCATGGTTCAGGATCGCTCAGTTCTGCAATGTCGTGTCGAGTAGAGTCCCTTTAATAGGTATGTAGCATGCCACACTTATAAGGGTAAAGCTATGAGGTATTTATAAATATTTCCCTTTCTTATGTTATATTTCATGCTAAGAGATTCTAATTATCATTAAACTCCTCTAACTATTATTTTACTCGCATTTCAGATCATATCTCTCTGAAGACTTATTGGCCATAGAAATTCAGTTGGAGCCTCTACCCCACTCAAGGCAAATACAGAGGAAATTCGCCCTGCTCATGGAATACACACTTAACCTAAGGTCCCTACTCCTGACTACACCGCTCCATCTGGGATTCCACTGGTCCCTACTAGTCCTCCTTGGGCTTCCCGGGCTGGTAATGCTTTACTCAGTTGCCTCAGGGAAATATTTCAAATGTGGAATGTTGTTAGTCTATCCAAATACTTGATTAGATTGAAGAATCTCAGTCACAGTGGTCTAATCGTGTTGGTCCAGTTACTATTTCATCCGAGGTCACTGGGTGTAATACCCCGTACTTTTCTTAACTCAGTTCAGCTCATAGTGCTTGCATAAGAGGATTAGAACCTAAAAATTTCACTAAGTGTTGGAGACTTACTCTTATTTTTGGCCTCTTAACTCTGAGGATTTTTAAATTCGCCTTCCCGACCCCGAGACGTAAGTTTTTGTGTTAATTCATGTTCAGGGGTATAAGGAGCATGTCTCGGGGAAGTTTTGGATTTTTTGAATGAGGATTGGATCGTGTTTGGATTTAGTTTCTAGCACCTCACTGCGATAGTGGTGCATCGCAATGGGTATAGAGATGAGGCCCTTGGCGCATTGCAGTGCTCCTCTACGATGCATTCCAGTTACAAATTTAAGTGTCTGAGGGCAGTAACGGCTTTTCCCCTCAATCCAAGTCGTTACAACCCGACTTATATTAGTAATTTGGGAGTTATTTGCCCATTCTTCTCCAATTTTCTATCAAGGAAACCCTAACCCTCTCCCAAGAACATCAAATTCAATGACATTCTCTCCACGATAAACCAAGAATTCAAGTATCCTAATCCAAGAACTTCAAGAAATCTTTCAAGATTGTGTTTCCCTTTCAAGCTTAAGAATTTAAGGCATTTGTGATGTTCATACATGATTTACTTTTACCATGGAATCCAAGAATCCCTTTTAAAATATTAAATTATGAGTTTTCCATGTTTTAAATGAGTTATCTCTATGAATTGCTTATTATTTTGATTTCAAGTTAAGATATCAATTGTGTTCAAGTGGAATGGATTATAGTATGTTTTGGATGTTGAAGATTACAGTCATGTTTATGCAATTCAAGATAAACCCTCAATTTATTATTTTTTTCAAGTAATCATGCTATCTCATCATGTTTAAAAGCATCCCCATTTTAAATCCTTAATCATATGTGTTTAATGAAATACCAAAGAGAATGATTCCCTATTATGGTTTTTTTGAAGCTTTTACATGCCTTTGCTGTTATTTACATTCAGTGTTGGAGGTTATGAATAATACTTAGCTATTTCCATAGTTTTAGTATTTTCAGAATTATTTCAGATAAATCTTGAGCATTGTCATCCAATTTGTTACCATGATCAGTTGTATTGCTCAGTTAAACTAAGCTCAGTCCAGTAATCAGTGTCAGCTCAGTTAGAAGTAGGATTTAGAACCGAGCAAACCAATGGATGGGGGATCACAAATCAATTAGGACTCGGTCCTTAGAAGCAGCCCCTAAGTTCCAGAACTCTGTAGCCAGCATAAGATTATGAGATGTCACTCACTAGTTTAGGACTGATATTCTCTGAGATGTCACCCACCAGTTTAGGACTAACATTCTCTTAGGGGTCACCCCCAGTTTAAGACTGACTTCCTAGTCCTTTGATACATCAGTTGAGTGGATCCATATAGCCAGTGTTAGTACCCATGGTACGGTACTGACACCCTTCCAATTAGGGTTATAGGTTGGACCCCGATTAGCTCGGGTTGGGGCATATCGGTTAGATGATACCTCCTACAGTCATAGTACAGTTTTCAGTATATATACTCAGTACAAGTTTGCTTGACCATAGCATACATTACATCAATTATTCAGTTACCAGATTTTAGTATTTCAGTTTATAGACTATTTTAGTATCATGTTATATGCTTGACATGCATTCTTAGATTTTATAGATTTCACACATTTATGCATCAGTTATCTTATGTTATTTAGCCATTCGGTATTTCATGCACAGTTAACCTATGCATTACAGCCTAACCTCATCTCATATACCAATAAATTCAAAGTACTGACAGCATATTTTTTTTATGTTGTGATGTCTTAAATCATAGGTTTGGACGCTCAATTTCTTGACCGCGCATAGATAGTTTATTTTATTAGCAGCAGTAGTCGTGGTGAGTCCTCATATGTCGAGGACATATTATGTTATTTCTATATTTTTGCATTTCTTTTCAGTTAACTTATGGAGTTAGTTGGGGCCTGTCCCATCAACTCTTCATCAGTTTAGAGGCTTTCAGACATTTTCAGTCATTCAGACAGTAGTCAGTTTATCAGTTTAGTTGTTTTATCATACTTTTCAATATGTCATCAGACGTTCAAATTTATGATTTAAATTGCAATTATCAGTATTTAAACCTTATGGCTTTATTCAGTTATTTTTGCACATGTTCATTATCAGAATATTATTTAGTGCTCACAGCAGGTACCAGCTCATGGGTTAGCTTGTGGTCACTTGTGACCGTAAGCACCATTGTCGCAACTAGGGGGTAGCCACGGGTCATGACACCCGGTTCAGCTAGTTTATGAGGCTATATCCCCCAACTTTTACAAGCCCTAAGGTTGAGAAGGATCCTCAGGGCTTGATTGATAGGATGGAGAAGATCTTTAGAGTGGTGCATATTACTGATTTAGAGGGTGTGGAGTTTGCATCTTACTAATAAAAAGAAGTTGGCTAACCAGTGGTATAAGGAGTTGGAGGAGTTAAGAGGCGACAATGTTGAGCCAGTTGTATAGGAAGAGTTCTTGGGGTGCGTTTCTTAATCACTACTTTCCTCAAGATTTGATGGACGCTAAGACTTAAGAGATTATTAATCTAAAGCGAGGTAAGATGAGTGTTAAAGAGTACGCGTTAAGGTTAAATCAAGAGTCTCGTTATTCTTTGGAGTTGGTATCTAATATGAAGACCAAGATGATGAAGTTTATTTTAGGTCTATCCCATGATTTAGTGGTAGAATTTATGGCCTCTATGCTGAATAATGACATGGATATATCAAGGTTAGTGGTCTAAATACAGCAGGTGAAGGATGAGAAAAAAATGCAGGTAGAAATGAGGTAAAGGTACAACAAGAAGTATAAGTATGAAGAACAGGTGGAAAATAAACTAAACATTGAAAAAGATAGTAGGCAATAGACTAAGAAGAAGAGTAGGGGAAATTCTTATTAACCGGCCAGTGCTCCTTATCCCAAGCCCTCAAGTGACTGGCATTTTTAGGTCGGCAATAATCCCCTAGAACAAGGTGCTCAATCTTAGGCTAGTGGAGCTCGGTCGTCCCCACCTTATCTACCTTGTCGAGGTTTTGGGAAGCTTCACCATGGTTATTGTGAGAAGGGGAGAAATCAGTATCTTAATTATGGTTAACCGGATCATATGCAGATAGATTGTTCTTCAGCTAGGGTGGCCACCAGAGCGAATAAGGTTCGAGTCTCCATTTCTTTGGAACTTGCACCTAAGGGTGCCATATTTGGGAATGGTAATGGTCAAAACCACATCTATGCACTTGCTATTTATCAGTAATTCGAGGCATCCCTAAATGTTGTTATTGGTATGTTACAACTCTTCTCCAATGATGTTTATTATTTTCTTAATCCCGATTCCACCTTATCTTATCTAACCCCTTATGTGGTTGTACACTTTAGTTTTGGTCCTCAAAGTATTTCTGACCCCTTTTATGTCTCTACTCTGATGGGTCAGTCTATTATGACTAGAAAAGTCTATAGAGGTTTTGTGGTGTCCATCTTTCATAGAGAGACATTTGTGGACTTGATAGAACATGATATGGTTGATTTTGATGTAATCTTGGGGATGGATTGGCTTCATTCATTCTATGATTCTTTGGATTGTAGAACCTAAAGAGTAACTTTTCAATTTCCTAATGAACCAGTAATTAAATGAGAGTGGAGTTCCCTAGTGCCAAGGGGGAAGTTTATTTCTTACCTTAGAGCTCAGAAATTGATTTCCAAGGGGTCTTTGTATCATCTAGTTTGGGTCGAGGATTCTAACTCTGAAAGTCTTTGTTTGCAATCTTACCTTGTGGTTAAAGAATTTTCTGAAGTTTTCCCCAATGATCTTCTTGGAATTCCTCCTAATAGGGAAATAGATTTTGTTGATGGACCTGTTTATTGATGGTTTCATTAGCCCTAGCATTTCTTTGTGGGGTGGTCTTCCACTATTCGTACAAAAGAAAGATGGATCTCTTCGAATGCGTATGAATTATCGACAATTAAGTAAGGTTACAGTGAAAATAAGTTCCCTCTCCCTAAGATTTATGACCTTTTTTATCAACTTCGGGGTGCTAAGTATTTCTCAAAAATTGATCTCTCTTTGGGCTATCACCAGTTGAAATTTGGAAAGCTTGATATTCCCAAGACTGCTTTTCGGACTTGGTATAGCCATTATGAGTTTTTGGTTATGTCATTTGGGTTGATTAATACTCTGGCTGCTTTCATGGATTTTATAAATTAGGCGTTTAGGCAGTTTTTGGATTTGTTCGTTATTGTCTTCATTGATGACATCTTGGTGTACTTCAAAAGTGAAGAGGATCATGCGAGTCACCTCTAAATTATGTTGCGGACCTTAAAGACCAGAAATTGTATGAAGAATTTTCTAAGTATGAATTTTGGCTAAGTGTCATGACTTATCTTGGACATGTGGTTTCTAGTTAAGGGATCAAGATGGATCCACAAAAGATTAAGGCGGTTATGAGGTGGCCTAGGCCTTTGACTCCAACCAACATTAGGAGCTTCTTAGATTTGGCCAAGTACTATAGGAGGTTTGTGGAAAGTTTCTCATCTATTGTTGCTCAGCTGAGGAAGTAAACACATAAAAAGGTTAAGTTTTTTGTGGTCTGATGCTTGTGAAGTAATTTTTGATAAATTGAAGGATAAGTTGACTTCTGCTCCTATTTTGACCCAACCCAAGGGTACCAAGTAGTTTGTCGTGTATTGTGATGCATCCCATGTATTACTGCATTTTGTTTTGTTGCAGCAAGGTAAGGATGTAATCTATGCTTCCAGGCAACTTAAGGTACATAAGAGGAACTACCCAACATATGATCTAGAGTCGACGGTTGTGGTTTTTGCTTTGAAGATTTGTTGTCACTATTTATATGGGGTGCATGTGGACATCTATTTAGATCATAAGTGTTTCAGTATGTTTTCATGTAGAAAGAATTAAATCTCAGGCAGAGGCAGTAGCTCAAATATCTTAAGGATTACAACATGAGTTTTCACTACAATCCAGTTAAAGCTAATGTTGTTGCTAATGCTCTTAGCAGGTTATCCATAGGGAGCTTGTCCCACATCAAAGAAGAGAAAAAAGGATTAGTGAAAGATATTCACCGACTGGCTAATTTGGAGGTTTGCCTTTTGGACTCTGGGGATGGAGGGGTAATCATTCAGGAGGTGGTTAAATTGTCTCTTGGGACTGATTTCAGAGAGAAGTAGTTTCTTGATCCATACTAATGCATATTAAAAATGATATGGGTATGAAAAAGGTAGTGGCTTTTGAGATTAGGGGAGATGACATCTTGAGATATCAAGGTAAGTCATGTGTTTGTAAATTAGATAGGTTGCGAGAATAGATCCTGACTGAAACTCATAAGTCTAGATACACAGTTTATTCGGGTTCGACCAAAATGTACCACGACTTGAAGGAAATTTATTGGTGGAATAATTTGAAGAGGGATGTGGCAAATTTTGTTGCCAAGTGTATGGCTTGTAAGCAGGTTAAGGTTGAGAATCTAAGGCCAGTTGGTACTCACAAGAGATAGAATTACTCATGTGGAAATGGGAGATGATTAATATGGATTTCGTGGATGGTCGTTTGAGGTCCTGAAACTAGTTTTGTTCTATTTAGGTCATTATAGATAGGATTGTAAGGATTAACTACTCAGGGGATGATTATGCTAAGTTTTTCATTCAGGAGATAGTGAAGTTGCATGGAGCGCATATGTCACTTATTTCTTACCGAGGTACGTAGTTCTCTTATCACTTCTAGCATTCGTTTCAGAAAGGTTTGGGTACTCAGGTAAACCTTTGCACCACTTTCCACCCTCAAACTGATAGACAAGCAAAGCATACTATTCAGACTCTGGAGGATGTGCTAAGGTCCTGCATAATGGATTTTAAATAAAGTTGGATTAACCATCTACCACTCACTGAGTCTGCTTATAACAACAGTTATCATTTCATCATCCAACTGGCCCCTTTTGAGGCCCTTCATATGCAGGTCTCGAATTGGATGATTTGAGGTGGGTGAGACTAGATTGTTTGTCCCTGACTTGGTTTACCAAGAAATAAAGAAGGTAAAGTTGATCTGATAAATACTCAAGACTGCTTAAAGTTTCCAAAAGACTTTACGGATGTGAGATGGTAGGAGTTGGAATACGAAGTCGATAATTGGGTCTTCTAGAAAGTTTTTCTTATGAAAAGAGTTATGAATTTTGGGAAGAAAGAGAAGTTCAGTCCCCGTTACATTGGAACGTATTAGGTAATAATAAGGATTGTTAATGTTCCTTATGAATTGAAATTATCGGTGAGTTTGGATTCATTTCATCCAGTATTACATGTATCCATGCTTAGAAAGTGTGTGGGTGATCCTTCCTTGGTAGTGTTGGTTGATGATGTGGGTGTTAAGGATTTGTTGTCCATGATGAAGTCCCAGTTGAGATATTTGATAGGCATGTTCAGATATTGAGGAATAGGGATAAAGCTTCGGGGAAGGTACTTTGGAGGAATCAAAAAGTGGAAGAGTCTACTTGGGAATTGGAGGCAGAGGTGAAAGTCAAATACCCATTCTTGTTCCCCATGTTGGGAGAAAATGTTTAAGGTATAACCAATAATTACCCTCTTTTCGCGTTTCAAACTTTTCCTTGAATGTCTTTCTGTTCATTATATTATCGTGCTAAAGTTGTCATAACTTCTTATTCAGGAATGAATGATCCTAAGAGAGGGATAATGTAAGACCCCAAAAAGTTTCAACCAATTTATTTTTTACCCTCGTACATGAGTTATAATGATTTTTGACTTAAATTATAATAAGGCATGTAAAATGGGTGTTTTGGGAAAGTTTTGAAATTCTTGGAAGTGGTTCAGGGTCATTGTAATACCCCGTATTAGTCTCAGCTCAGTTCATCTCATAGTGCATGAATAAGAGGCTTAGAACCTGAAAATTTAGCTAAGTGTTGGGGACTTAGTTTTATTTTTTGCCTCTTAACTTTGATGATTTATAAAGTGACCTTCTTAACCCTGAGACTTAAGTTTTTGAGTTAATCCATGTTCAAGGGTGTAAAGAGCATATCTCGGGAAAGTTTCTGATTTTTCAGACGAAAATTGAGGCACGTTTGGATTTCAGCTCTAGAGCTTCACCGCGATTATGGTTCATTGTGATGGAATAGCGAAGAGGACCTTGGCGTATCGTGGTGAATCCTTAATCGGTATTCCAGTTACGAATTTAAATTCCTGAGGGGCAGTTTTGTCTTTTCCAATCAACCCATTTCGTAAAAACATGAGATTTAGCTTCAGTTAGGGCATTATATGCCCAAAATTCTCCAATTTTACTCTCAAATAAACCCTAAGCTTTCCCCTAGTTCATCAAATTAAATCTTCTCCCCTTCAAGAAAACTCAAGAATTCAAGCTTCACTATCCAAGAACTTTCAAGAAAGTTGTTCCCTTTAAAGAGTTAGGTATTTAAGGTATGTGTGATGTTCATCCATGGACCCTTTCCCACCCATGGAGTTCAAGAATCCTTCTTTTATATCAAATTATGAGTTTTTATAGGTTTTATGATAAATTATCCTTATGGATTGTTATGAATTTTGATTATACATCATGTTTTCAATTGTTTTCGATGGAATTAAACCTTACATTTTGGAATGATGATGTTTTCATGTTAAATCTCCAAATTATGGTTTTTGTATTATAGCCATATGATTATTATATGTTTTAAACTATTTCCATGCCTTAATTCATGACCCTCGTGTGTTTGATGAAATGTCTAAGAGTCAAATTTTGAACAATAATCCCTTCTATGGTATTTAAGGCTTTATATGTCGTTATTGTTATTTCCATTCAGTGTTGGGGGTAATGAATACCCAAAATTTAGTTGTTTAAATAGTTTTCAGTAAATATAGAATGATTTCAGATAAACCATGAACATCGTCATTCAGCTACTTGTTATGTTCAGGCGTGGCTCAGTTAAACTTTGGTCAGTTCAGTAATCAGTGTCTTTCAGTTGGGAGTAAAACATAGCACCGAGTGAACATAGGGATTATGTCTCCCCCGTCAGTAGGCATGAGGAACTTGTCTCCCCCATCAGTAGGCACGAGGCTTATCTCCCCAGTCAGTAGGCATAAGATGTTAGTAGTATTCCCTAGGTTCCAGACCTACGATGCCACCGTAGACTTTGAGGGGTCCCCATCAGTGAGGTATGACACCCTCGTCCTTTGGGATATTAGATTAGTGGATCCACACAGCCAATGTTAGTACCCATGGCAGAATACTGACACCCTTCTAACTGGGGTTATAGGTTGGACCCTGATAGTATATTGAAGCATGTCGGTTATAGCTAGCTCCCACAGTCTCAGTTCAGTATTCAGTATAGAGTTTAGTTTCACGTTTGCTTGACCATAGAATATAGTTATCAATTATTCGGTTATCAGTATTTCAGTTTATAGGCCATATTAGAACATGTTTTATGCTTGGTCATGCATTCTCAGATTTTATAGTTTTAATGCATTTATACACAGCTATTTCATGATATTTGGTCATTCATTATCTCATACATATAACCTATGCATTTTATCCTAACCTCATCTCATATACCAGTACATTCAAAGTACTGACCACATACTTATTTTTTGTGCTATGTTGTTTAATATCATAGGTTCGGACACTCATTTTCCTGACTGTTCCTAGGTAGATCAGCTTATCAACAGTAGAAGTAGTGGTGAGTCCTCATCCTTTGAGGACGGATTTATCTTAAATTCAGTTATGTTAGCAGTTCAGTTATTTAGTCAGTCAGAGTTAGTTGGGGGTTTGTTCTATCAACTCCATATTCTGTCAATTTTAAAGGCTTTCAAACATTCAGACAGATAGTCAGTTTATCAGTTGTTTTGATCGATATTTTCTGTATGTTTCAAGACGTTCAAAGTTATGATTCAGTATTGTTTTTAGTTTCTAAAACCTTATAGCATTATCAGCTAATTTTTTGCATATGTCTTCAGTATCAGTATATTATTTAGTGCTCCCAGCAGGTACCAGTTCTTGGGTACGTTTGTGGTCTTTCGGGATCATAAGCACCGTTGTTGCGACTAGGGGGTAGCCTCAGGTTATGAAAAAACTTGGCATTAGAGCCTAAGGTTTTAAAGTGTCCTAGGGAGTCGGAAAGTCGCGTTGAGTAGAGTCTTGTGCATGGGTGTGAAGCGCGTCACACTTATGTACAAGAGGCTACAAGACATTTTTAGGAAAAGTTTCCCTTCTTTCAGTGTTCATGTCATGAGAAAGAGCATGAGCTCAATTTGAACTTCCTTTCTTATTTATTTTTCCCTTTCGTTTAGAGAAAATCCTCCCAAAAAGAACAATGAAAGAAGAAATGGGAACCATCCCACACCTTCTCCTGTTCAAAAAGATCCCCTGAATGAGCATGTCTCCCATGCCAAATTTAGATCTTCTTTCATTATCTTAGCTCATTCAGTTGTTATTTAGAACTATTAGCAGGATGTTGTCCTATCTAGACTTATGGGTTATGCTCAACAGATTCAAAGAGAGAAGTATAGGGACAAAAAGAGGGAGAGTAAGAGGGCCAAAACAGGTAGTTTTATGCCAAGATCAGAGGGTGGCAACCATTCCCAGTTTTGTCAATAATTCTCAGCCCTAGCTCCGCCTTCAGCCACTGTGCCAGTGCTTAAGTTTAAGAATGACAATCGAGATAGAGCACCGGGCTCTAAGTCAAAGGGTAGTGGGAAAAGAGTTCATACTAATCCTCTTTGTGGAGAATGTGGTAGGAATCATAAAGGTGTGTGTAGATCTAGCAAAGATATATGTTTTGGATAAGGCAAGCCAGGCCACAAAATTAGAGATTGCCCAATTAGTGGTCAAGAGGGCCTGTCCAACCTTCCTCTAGTTCTCCCTGGTCGCCCGACTCAGCAGGGTATCGCTTCTAGTGCAACTAGTGCTAGGCGTCAAAATAGATTGTATGAACTTCATCCCCGTCATGATTAGGAAAGCTCTTCTGATGCATTATGGGTACGTTGTAGGTCTTTCATATCCATGTATATGCTTTGTTAGATCCCGTGGATTTATTTTCTCTTGTAACTCCCTATATAGTTGTCAATTTTGATGTCAGACCCAGAACTTTAATAGATCCTTTCTCAATGTAAACCCCAGTGGGTAAATCTATCATAACCACGCAGATATGCAGAAATTACCTGATTACAGAATCAAAGCAAACTATTTTAGTTGATTTCGGAAATAGAGTCATTCAGTTTTAGTTTCTCGATGAACCAGTCATTGAAGAGAGGGCTAGTACCTCAGATCTTAGGAGTCATATGTGTTTTTAAATCTTTTCTCAAAATCCTTTGATAGCATATAATCTAGGATTAGAAGCATGAACCTAGAAGTTTAGCAGTAGTAAAGTGGGGATAGTGTTATCTAAATTTGGTGGATTTTATATCCATGGGGCTAGTGGTATGAAAGGTGAATCAGTGGTATTGAAACAATATATTCAAGAATTTAAGATAAGTATGACGGTGTGGTTGTGCTTATGTGACATCCTTGAGTGCTAAGTTTTAATGAGGCTAGTAATATGGTAATTAATGTTCTTACCAGCAAAGTTATGGGCTATAGCATGTTGACGTCGGGTGTTCAGGTGTAATAGTAGTTCTCATGGTTTAGGGAGGAATATAATTTTAGAGATATGATATTAGTAGACTATAAAGAAAGTTAATATGGTTCATTAAGAGTTTGAGAATATCCATGTTAAGTGTTAGAATCTAAGCTTGAATCTTTGAATATTGAGCAAACAGAAAGTAGATTTGAAGCACTACATAGTATGAACTCATGGTATGGTGATACTCTTGGAAATTCTAAGTTAGCCAGTGTTTCAGTTATTGTATGATGATAGTTGAGGCTATAGAAAGCTAAGAATTGCATATCAAAAGGAAGTACTAGCAGTGGGTCTTACATTATCAGGCATAGTCTTTCAGGGTGAGTTTATCTTTTATGTGCATCATTATACCCCAGACTCTAGAGTAAAGTGGTGACAGTTTAATTTAGCATTTATAAAAGGGGCTCATAGACTTAGAATAATGGATTAAAGCTAAGGGAGAGATGATAGAATAAGTAACCAAATCAGGATTCCAGATTCTAGTAATGATGCCAATCTGTTGTAGAACCTCGGTAGAGGAGGAAGATGCCCAACCCATTTTCATCTCAGTGCAAAGTTTTTCAGTCATCACGATATCTACTCATTCCTTACATGTTAGCTCCATGATTTCAGCTCATATTTATGCACTTTATAGAAAAATCATGTACGCTTCTAATTCACTCAGCTGTCCGAATTATATTCCATGAATCTATGAACTCCAAACTCAGGTCATGCAGTTCATGACTCATGTACTCATGTTTTGCAGTATCTTTAGTTCCCATAACTCATGCTACACTCTTAGTGATCAGAGACATTCAGATTATGTCATGTATGTCCTTAGTTTAGATCTTTTTGATGAATTCATTATGTTAATACTCTATTCCTCAAACCTCTATTAAGTACCAAGGCTATGCATAGTATCCATTCATGTTTCATGTCCTAATATTCTAACCTTTCAGTGACCTCCCCTTATGAAATGTTGGATATGATGAGTAATTTGTTTAAATGTGAAAGAGTAAGATTTTCATGTTTAGTAAAGATTGTTGCATGTTTTTTTACACGAGGCTATAGGTTTGAAGAACGATTAAGCCAAGGCTTTTAATATATGTCATGGTTAGTTGAAATTCACTATGTGACTTGTTGAGGACAACGCCTGGAAGTTTGTGGTGATAGAGGTATTGGAGGATATAAGAAAGATATTTTATGGGTATTGTTTAGAAGTTTATATGTAGTTATGAATTTAGGCTTGAATGTCAGATTTGTGTGTAATTGGATATATGCATTGCGCGTTAGTGAATGGCTAGTATGAGGTCGAATGCAGATATTGAAGAGGTGATAAGGATTATTCGTGAGATGGAAGCTTGTGAAAATGTAGGGTGTGTTGAATTCACGACTCAGACTAGTATTAAAGTGCCATGTGTACATTTTGTAGATTTGAGTAGCCTTTAACATAGTGAGACAATTCAATTCAGCTCAGATTTTTGTAAGTATAGCTATTAGTACTCATAAGGATATTTTCAGTAGCCTCAAGTGAAGTGTGATAGTAAAGTGTAAAGTATAGTTGAGGGAGTATTCGAGGATTATCTCTAAGCTTGAAGTAGCAGCTGCATTGTCTAAGGCATAGCAATTCTAGCCTAGATTATGTTCCGTAGGCTTATGTTCCATGTCACAGAACTATAGCCATGTTGAGATTCCTTATATATATGTCTTATTCAGATCATGCCTAAGATTTCCTGCTCTCTAATGTTATTAGAACTTCTTAGAAAGAGCATTGAAGAAATTCTCCAGTTGAGTGTAGCCATTTTAAAAGGTAATCTGTTCCCATCCATGTAAACCGCGAATTCAGCTCAGTTCATACAATATGCGTTAGCATCAGGTTTTAGGTATTCAGTCATGGTTTAGCTCGTAAGTGCCCCGTGCATTATCTCAGTTTTTCCTCAGTATTTTAGCTAAGTCAGTATCCTTCAGGGGACGAACTATCCCAAGGGGAAGATGATTAAGATACCCCCGAGTTTTCGTGTCCTAAACCTCTCAACTTTCTACATGAAACAAGATTCATCTTAAAGTAATGGGTACTCATAAGTTGACTTCCTCGCTTCTATCTCGTCCTTATAACCATTCTCATGTCATTGCATGTATTCACAAAATCAGTTCAGTTATGTATCATGTTTCAGACTCAGTCAGATAACCATGTTTTCAGTTATGTATGTTTAGTATGTGATTTTAGTTGCCTCAATATTCTCAACTTAATCAGTCTCATTCAAGGATGAATGTTTCCAATTTGGAGATATTGTAATACCCCGTATTAGTCTTAGCTCAGTTCAGCTCATAGTGCATGCATAAGAGGCTTAGAATATGAAAATTTAGCCAAGTGTTGGGGACTTAGTTTAATTTTTAGACTCTTAACTTCAATAATTTTTAAAGTGACGTTCCCGACCCCGAGACATAAGTTTTTAAGTTAATCCATGTTCAGGGGTGCAAAGAGCATGTCTTGGGAAATTTTTGGATTTTTTGGACGAGAATTGAGGCACATTTAGATTTCAGTTTTAAAGCCTCACATCGATTATGGCGCGTCGTGGTGGAATAACGATGAGGCCCTTTACGCATCACAGTGAAGCCTTAATCGGCATTCCAGTTATGAATTTAAATTCCTGAGGGGCAGTTTTGTCTTTTTCCATCGCCCCAATTCATAAAAATATGGGAATTAGCTTCAGTTAGGGCATTAGATGCCCAAATTCTCCAATTTTACTCTCAAATAGACCCTAAGCTTTCCCCTATAACATCAAATTAGATCCTCTCCCCTTCAAGAAAAATCAAGAATTCAAGTTTCACCATCCAAGAACTTTCAAGAAAATTATTCCCTTTCAAGATTTAAGTATTTAAGGTATGTGTGATGTTCATCCAACGGCCTTTTCCACCCATGGAGTTCAAGAATCCTTCTTTTATATCAAATTAGGAGTTTTTATAGGTTTTATCATAAATTATCCCTATGAATTTTTATGATTTATGATTATAAATCATGTTTACAATTGTTTTCAATGGAATTAAACCTTACATTTTGGAATGATGATGTTTTCATGTTTTCTTCATAGTTTAAATAGTGAATTGTGATTGGAAATTATGGTTTATGATAATGGTGGAATTTGGTACTTAGTTTTACATTGATTGTGGATTTTTTTCATGATGATGATATGAACCCCAACCCACTTTATAATTTGATCTTTGAACATGGATCTTGTAGAGTTAAACTCACCTTTTGAAACTATTGAATTGCATTAAAGGATAAATGGATAAAAAGGTTTTGGATGCCCTTGGTGGCTACGGTACAGATTTTTAAATCGGTAATTGGAGTCAATTTGATTAAATGAATTGGTTTGGCTTAAATGGAATAGCGTGTAAGCATATTAGTATGACGATACCAAGTTGAAAATGCCTAAATAAAAGACACCATTGTTATACATGAATTTCATAACACCGTTTATGAAATTTAGATATTTATCTATTTCAAAGGATCCTTAACTTGGCCAAGATCATAATCAACTTCACCAAGATAGACTTGACAATAATTAAAAATTGTTGATTATCTTTCTTGTTGTTATCTTCGAAGTGAAATCGCCGCAACTTCAAAAATTGATTTATCAACTTTATGAGCTTGAATAATCTAATTTTATACCATAATTAGAGTTGTATCATGTGCAATTCTACTGCTCCACCGTGGCTCATTAGACTGAGAGTGACTTCGCTCAACAAAATCTAACTCTAGAAACTTTATAGGACGAGATTCAACAATTTTAGTACTTCAAGAGAGATAATAGAACCTGTAGCCTTTAGATAACTGCCAAAATCAAAAATGATTATACTTGGTTTACTGCCAGTCCATAATTCAAAAGGTATTTTTGTAACGGCCTTGCTCGGAACCGATTCAGAATATAAGCGATATCTTTTATGCCTTCTCCGTAAAGGAAATAAGGCATATTAGGCTGACACATCATAATTATTTTCATATTCATAAATGTGTGATAACGTCTTTTAGCCACGCCATATTTCACAGTATCTACAGGTGTAGTAACTTAACCAG
Source organism: Capsicum pubescens (assembly GCA_030864215.1). Taxonomy (NCBI): domain Eukaryota; kingdom Viridiplantae; phylum Streptophyta; class Magnoliopsida; order Solanales; family Solanaceae; genus Capsicum; species Capsicum pubescens. The sequence goes on along the minus strand of CM061544.1, from coordinate 82,354,581 downwards.
TGATTCCATTTTCTAGAAGCTACATGACAAAAGGCGCAAGTGTTGACCAACTTCAGTATATCTCCCATAATATTCACATCTATGATCGGACCGCATAATTTTGCTAACTTATCGTAATTTCTTTACAACTTTAGCTAGGAAAATCTTGAAAAAATCAAGAGAATCATATTTATTCATAATTAAATAAAGGTAAAAATTGTGAGAATTGTCATCAATAATGGTGATGAAGTATCTATTGACACATAGAGTTGTAGTATATGGTTCATTGATATAAATATGAATAATCCCTTAAAGACCTTTACTCCGAGTTGTAACTTTTCTCATGGTCTTAATCAACTTGTCATGACCATAATCAACACATTACTTGACATCATCATGACTTAGGGGGAGGGGGATTATCAATTTTTACCAATACATCAATGTGATCCTTAGAAATATGATCCCATCCATTTATTTCAAAGTATTAGAGACTTCTCTTTAATTAAAGACCACTTAGAGTTTCCAGCCTCAACATGAAATGAAGAGTTAAGACTCAGAGGCAATCTATATAAATTATCAACTAAAGGAAAAAAGGCCAACACATTTGGAGTTAGGAAATATTTCGTCGGTAATATACGAAAAATCATAGCATAACCAGCCTTAACAACAACAAAATAGAAATGATCTTCTTCCAAAATTTAGAATATAAAACACATTATGTAAAATAATCTGAAATTCACTGTCTAGATCTAAATGGATTATTCCAACAACTGCAACATTAAGAAAAATTTCTCCATCAATACTAAATTTTTCTTTCTTTATACTTGTCAGCCTCTAATCTCTTACTCCTTGCAAAACAATCCTGATATGAGTAGTACCACTCTCTAACTACCAAGAATCTTTTGGTGCTTCGGCTAAACTAGTTTCCAAGAAAACATAAACATACTTACCTTGATTATAATTTTGTTTCTCTACTGAATGCCATAAACATGAAGAAGTTTGCTATCTTGTGGCATTTTTTTCACAATAATGACTTTTCATATCAGTACTTTTAAAATTTTTATTGCTATTTGTGAGTCCCCTTGTTTCTTTTGTTTTTTTTTTTAAAGTCTGAGTCCTTTTAGGACCATGCCATTTTTTCTTTTATTTGCATTTGTTACCAGAAAATTTGGCCTAGCAAATCATGTTAGTAGATTCTAGTTTTCATTAGTAGACACCACTTTTTTCCCTTTTCAGTTTGTTTTCCGCAACATCACATTTAGTAATGAGCTCATTAATAGTCCAGTTGATTACTTGTATCATAAACAATCCGTACCTGAATATATTGAGATAGATGTTGTATAAAAGCTTCACGAACAGTGAAATTATCATAAAGAGTTATATCTATGTTCTTTGTCTAATAGTTTATAGAGAACATTCTCAAAATAAATTTACGGACTCTCACTATTCATTATAGTTCAAATTCTTTAGCCAGTCATCAATTTTGAGGCTTCAGCATTATCAGAAACTCGAACAACCTCTAAGGAAACTTTGGTGCTATTCATTTCCATTAAAGTTCCTAGTAAATTCCCAACAGTTGACCTGTTAAAGGCCAATAAGCACAACCTTTTTCATTTTCCCCACTTAGCATATTGGTGTTTCTCTCTCTTGCTACTATCCTCCGTTGTTGTGGATCTTTTAAGATATCATATTCATTCATGTCAGCAAGTTGAAAAGAAATTCCACATCATGTTTCCACTTTATATAATTTGATCATGTCATGATGTAAATTTCAACAATATTGATGCTTTTTGTAAAGGAGACAAAAATAATTGTAACTCGATTAATTAAGGCAATATGTTTTTTATAAATATATGTGCAAGTAGTTGTATAATTATTGAATGTCATTAAGACAGAGGAAATAAACACACCATTGATCACACACCCATTTGTGAAGGTTTATTTAAAATTTTGATAGAATGAATTTTGTAAAATAAATCTTCCTTGGGTAGATAAATTTTCCTATGTCACATTTCTATGATACATAATGATATAAGAAAATAATTTCCTTTGGGTGAATAATTTTCTTCAATCAAAGCTCAATAAAATTACTTTATGAATAATTAATTAACTCACAATGTTACTCTCTTTAGGCAGACAACTTCATAAATTAATTAAATAAGCTCATGAAAATTATAATATCGACTTTCATGTTAATAACTCAGATGTACCATACCAAGTCATAATTTGAACAACAATTTGAGTGTGAAATGTTTTTTCTCTAATTTCTAAATCAAGTGACCTTAGAATACTTCAAAATTACAAAATAATTATTTCAATTCCATAATAGATGTGTGATTACCGCCATTAAATTCATAATAGGTCAAAATAATTTTCAACATAATTTCATATTCTTTTACAGCCAAAATTATTTTTTGTAATATTTTAAACTACCAAAACTTACAAATTGGAAACAAATTAACAAAAATACTAGAAAATCCTAACAATTCTGAGGAATCTACATTAAATCAAGAAGAAGACAAGCGGAGATAGCCGCGAGAGTAGGGACAAGCAGAGATAGCTGCATGAGTCCTACTCTCTTCTACCCAAAAATTGACTTTGCCTGTAACAGCTGGACTGTCATCTTCTCCAATTTAATGGGTCTAAATTGCAGAAAAATGAGTCTCTCATGGCCCGTTTTAGTTCCTCAATTTTTCATCAGTTTATTTTAAATTAATTAATGAAAAAAAAAGTAAAAATATATCTAGACATATTTGTGACATTTAAATGCTCAAAAAATGATTTCAAAAAAGAATATTTAAGAATATCACATTTCAAGTTAAATTGCTATTAAATAATATGTCAATTGATTTTCCACAGTTTCTTAATTTTAAAAAATAAACATCTAAGTATATATTTGCATCGGTTAATGGTGTTAACCAAATTTTTTTGGACAAAAGTTAAAGATCTAAATATTTAGTCCTTTGAATTACCATCACCGAAAAAAAAAAAAACATTTTAGCTGTTTTAATTTTTTGGCAACTCAATTTTTTAATTAGTAATGTTAGTCAGAATTTCATGAGCAACAAGATTCCCTAATCAATTTCATTTGAAAGTCCAAAAAAAAGACATCCTAGAATTCATTTTTTTAGCAATCAATAGTTTGGCCCAAAAACCTAGAAATAACCTCGAATATATTTCTTGAAAAAAATTGAAGTTTGAGTCATTATTTGAGAAAATTTTAAACAATTCAATTGATTTTTTAGGCATCAACTAGACCAACAAAAATCCATAGCAAGATTTTTACGGATTCCACCAATAAATTAACATTTAAGGAAGAATTTGAATGGGTTCGTTCATATAAACCCTAAATTCTTAAAATGAAATTACTCACTCAATATTTTGGACTTAGAAAATGAGTTACCTATCAAATCATAGGTTTGAGAAATAGCAAGATTTTTACGGATTCCACCAATAAATTAACATTTAAGGAAGAATTTGAATGGGTTCGTTCATATAAACCCTAAATTCTTAAAATGAAATTACTCACTCAATATTTTGGACTTAGAAAATGAGTTACCTATCAAATCATAGGTTTGAGAAATAGGAAGTGCGGATTAGGTGCGGTAACTTTACTAAGAAATAAATAGTTATTGGGTAATAAGTATTTATTTTTATATAATGTATTTTGTGAATATTATTGATTGAAATATTTTTCATTTTTATCTTCTTGACTTAAGATGTTTTATTAATTCATATTCTAAATTAGATATTATCGTAATTAAATTATCTAGTGCTCTAGGATCCTCGTTAGTACTATGTAATCTTTTGTATTCTTGGTATAAATTATATAGTTGAGTTTCGATTTCTTTTAATGATTTATTCTTTTCGTACGATGTATCCATTAATTTATGTAATTGTTAAATGCTTTGTAATAATATTCATTAACTGTTTTTCTTCGTTCTTATATTTTTTTATTTTCATATATTTTATTAATATATTCAATTTTACTAATATTCATATTTTGGGAGGTGATTAAATGGTAGTTGATTAAATGTTTTGCTATAATATTCTTTAGCTTTTTCTCTTAGTTTTTGTAAGTCTTCTATATTATTTTTAAGATATTCTAAATTTTCTATATAATTTGTTTTAAAATATTCAATTAAATTCGTTTTTATAAGGTTTTCTGTAAATCTTATTTCTTCCATTTCTTGTTCCCAGTATTTTAGATATTCGTAGTTTATCATTTTATTCTTCTAAAGTAAATGTATACTAATCTATTCTACTTGTACTATATTTAATATCTTGTTTGAGGTTATTAATACTACTAACTATTTTTTCTTGTTCTCTTCTTAATGAATTTTTTAAACTATCTAAACTTTTATCTTTGATTTTTTCTAAATTTTTCAAGGTTTCGTCTATCCATTTTAATTTTTCTATTAGATTTTCCATTATTTCTCTAATTTGTTTTCTATAATCAATTTCTTTATGTAGGTCTTCTTGGTTTTCTCTAATTTTCTTAATATATTCTGACATTTTTAGTCTGTATAATATCCATCTGAATCTAAATAGTATTGATGTTCATAATATATGCGTAAGTTTTGTATACTGTTTAATAATTCTTCCTCTTCATAATCTTGTAATTTTTTCCATATTATTTTCTTTATGTCTATGATTTCTATATCTCTAAGTATATATAAAACAAGTATTTTAATATCATCTGTCATTTAAGCTTGATTAAACGCTTTTTCATAACATTTTTCAGTTGTTTGTTTTAGTCTAAGTAGTTCTTGCATATTTTCATTAAGAAATTCTATATATTTTATATCTTTAGTTTCCATGTATTTGTCTAAATTTACTTTCATCTGTTTTTCTACTAACTGTATGTTTCTCATATTTTTTTTCCAAAATTCTAGATATATGTAATTTATCATGGTAAGTATTGGTAAGAGTAGTTAGGTAGGCATGGTATGTAATTTATTCTAGTCATATAATATTTACCAAATGTTTTTTCTATTATGATTTTTCTTATATCTACTACTTTTATATCCTTAAGTGAATACAAAATAAGTATTTTAAATTTATCTACCATTTCGTCAGATAAATAATTATTCATTTTTCATAAAATTGCTATTTTCAAAATATTTCCTTCAATCATACACATAACAAAATATGATCATATTAGATTATTATATACTAGATTATTCTTAAATAACATGTTCGTCGGTCACTATTAGCATGGTAATCCAGATACTTTTCCCTTAAACAGCGCCTCAACTCTGGCTAGTCCCCACCACGGCTTCTTGCCTTATTGGTTTCACCTTTAGGATGACATAGTTCTTAGGGATTTTTCTCCGTTTCCACTTTGCTAATAAACTTCTTAACATGCTATTCTTCGAATAATTCTACTATAAAGTAACTAACATGAACGTATCTTATTATATCATGATTGTTAGGAATTATGAATTTAGCTATTCATAATACTGAATAAATATACCTGTTCTCGTAAGTTTGATAATCCTAAGTTTTGTTCCTCCATAGATTTTTTCATTGAAATATACCTGTTTTTAAATGAATAAGTAAAATATTTGTTGTGGACAAGAGAGAGTTTTTTTTTTGCTTCAACACATGAAGGCTTGCCTTTGCACTGCCTTCGGTTCTTCTATTTATAACTGAAATTTACATATGATGTTTCCTAAAAAATGACTTGAAAAACCACACCCTATACTAGTCTAGGCTAGACTAATTAATGTTTACAAAAAAGTCTTCATCTTTTTAAAAGAAGACTTTGACATAAAGCACTAAATAACAAAAAACTTTAAATGCCTATCAAAATCTTTTACGTAAAGTAAATTTATTCACATGTCTTTTGTCTTTATCTCTTTCTTCCGTATCTTCTTTGGTTATCTTCTTTATTTTTTGTCAGTGTAGCATCACATCTGGAATAAAGTTGTGCTTGCCACTACATCTGCTGCATATGTGGTCTTTGTATTTTTGGCCAACTTTTTCGCAAAATTGATCCGTAGCTTCTTCTGAAATAATTCCCTTACTGATAGATCGCGTTAATGGTTGTTCTTCTGGTCTGAGGAGTGTTAATCCTCATTTTCTAAGTTCTTCCATGTCATGGTCTCTAACTTCTTTGCAAGTTGAATAAATCAATGCTTGATTCCTTGAATTATATATCCAAACTGGCTTTTTATTTGAATAATTATTAAGTAACTCTGATAATATATTGCTTATTCCAATAACTCTTTTGTTGCGGTAAAATACTGGTATCTGCATTTTTGGTATCTCGGTATGTTCACATATTTTTCTGGAAAATATAATCTCTGGTCATACCCATTTTGACCACATTAATAGTCTATTTAATTTCGTCAAATAATATTTCTGCTGGTGCGGAATAAAATCGAACATAGAATAATTGTCCGTTGGTAATTCTCTTGTAAGTCATAAATTCTTTGTGATTTCTGGGATTCCTGTTAACTCTTCTCCATTGGCTGTGTAAACCGTAGATAATAATCCATAATAGTAACATGATTTAATAAAATTTGGGCTTGTTCCTAGTAAGGCAATAAGTTTATTGTAATTTTGGCATTTCTGGGTAATATATCCTTTTTGTTGTGCGGCTAGCTCTTCACTTTGAATAGATTTGGTATTTAATAAGGTTTGTAAAGTGTGTATGTTGTCAATGTATTTACAAGAAGAATAATTGTATGTCTGTTTTTCTTGGTTAAGTGATTCAGAATAGGTATGTATCTGGGGAGGTGCAAATGCTTCTAAATTTTGTATATTTGGTGTATATGGTTTTGAAAATATTTGGCTGAGGTTATAATTCTTTTTCTTTGGTATTTCAGGTCTATTTTGAGTGACTATATTTTTCCCTTTAGATGTTCCTGCAGCTGTAATTGAAGTTTCGGCAATAATTTAAGTTTTAAGGTGTTTCTCATCGTCACCTTCTAGGTCTAGTTTTTTAATGTGCTCTTCTTGCACAGTATCTTGTTTTTTATAGTGCTCGACTTGCACTTTTACATTTGTAACTTCAGTAGTTAGTGTAATAACTCGTTCTTGTAATAACTCCATTTGTTTAAACATTTGGAGCAATAAATCAGTCTGGGTATCTTTGGCATCAGCCTCTTCCATTGGTAAATCAGTATGAGTAGCTTTGTCTTGATAAGTAATCTGCAATGATATTTTTGTTAGTATTGATTACTTCAATTGTAAATGTAAAATTCAGTATATTTAATACTAGTCTCCGAATTTTCTTTGTCGTAACTGAATTTTGTATTTTTCTTGTTAGCCACCATCGTACCTGTGTATTATCTGTTCTAACAATAAACTTGTTTTACACGATATATGGTTCAAATTCTATTAGACATTTATATAAAGAACATAATTCTTTTCTATTTATTTCCCATTTTATTTCTGTTTTGTTAAACGTTCCTGAATAATATCTACAATGATGTTCTAATTTTTCTTCTTCATACCTATATTTGAGTACTCCTCCATAACTATATTCATTTGCATCAGCTTCTACTATATATGTAAATTTTTTATTTTCATCTGGAAATTGTAATTTTGGTAACTCTTTACAAAGTAATTTTATTTTCTTTACCTGCTTTTTGTCTTCTTCATTATATCTATATTCTACATCCTTTTTTAATTTTTTTTGTAATGGTTTTAAGTTTTCTGCTAATTTTGGAATATATTCTCTTACTTGATTTACTAATCCTAAAAATGATTGTCATTTCTTTTTTATATCTAATTCTTCTTCTGAATTTATTATTTTTTGGACTATGTGTTGTTGCATTTTGACTCCACTTTTATCTATTTGTATTCCTAAAAATTCTATCTGATTTTTCATTATTTCTGCTTTCTTCTCACTTAAACTTATTCCTGATTTTTCTATTATATCTGTAAATTTTTCTAATAATTTTAAATGTTCTTCTTTAGTTTTTGTATATAATAGTATATCATCTATGTATACTATACAATTAGGTAATTGTTTAAAATAACTATCCATAAAATGTTGATATCTACCTGGTGCATTTTTATATCCAAATGGTAGTACATTCCATTCATAAAATCCTTGTGGTACCGTAAATGCAGTTAATTCCTTAGATTCTTCTTCTAACTTTAAATGGTAAAATTCTGATTTACAATCAAATTTACTAAAATAATTATATCCTTGTATTTGACTTATTTTTAATATCTTGTTTGGTATTGGGTAATTATAAGTCGTTGTTTTTGCATTTAAATTTCTGTAATCAATAACCATCCTACTTTTTCCTCTTTTTTGTTCACTATGTTTATTTACTATAAATGCTGGGCTATTATGTTTACTTTTACTTTTTTGTATATATTGTTTTTCTAATAATTCTTCTATATGCATTTTAAATTCTTTTAAATCATCAAAATTATATGTTAATGGTTTCTGGGTTATTATGCTATTTTTATCTATTAATTCAATTTTTATAGTGGTTTTATGTTTTTCCCATCCTTTTAATGGATCTTCACTATATAATTGTTCTAATTTTTTCTTAATTATTTCTATCTTATTTATTGAAAATATAGTTATTTCCTTTTTATTTATTGAAAATACGACCAGTTCTATTGTATCTTCAGTATTTTTCATATTTTTCAATTTTTGTGTAATTTTTTCACTTCCTTTTATCCAATCAGTTTTTTTTCTTATTTTATTAATAACTCTTTTTGCTCTTACTTTCTGTTTACATGGTGTTGTAAACCACCAATCTGTTCTAGTTATTATATGTGGGTATAATTTGTCTAAAAACGGCATTCCTAAAAGTATATCTTTTGATGTTAGCTCATAATTATAGATTTCTTCTATTGTTAATATTTTATCTCATACTTGTGTTTTTACATTCTTAGCTTTATAAGTAATTAAGCTTCCTTCGTTATTAAATCCTTTAACTATTATTGGTGTTTTTAATTTATCCCATTTACTTTCTGGTAAACAATTATATCTACATAAATTAGCTTCTGCTCCTGTATCTATCATAGGCGTATAATATCTACTGTAATATCCTTCTACTACTATCTTCATTAATACATATATTTTCATATCATGTTAAAGCTCTTCTTAGGAATAATGTTTCTCTATTATATGTTATAGATAATTGTGTATGTTTTATATTGTATGGTTTTACTTGTTCCAGCCATTTAATTCCTAATATTATGTCTGCTTTTTGCATTTCTTCCTTTATTTCAAATTCTATTTTCATTTTTCTAACTCGTATTATTATTATTTTTTCTGCTATATTTTTAGTGTTTATTAAGCTTCTTGGTAGATCTGGGCATATATTATTATCGGATTTTATTTCCTCATTTTTTACTAGATATTTTGCTATATAATTTTCTTCTTGTCCTATATTTAAGAGTATTAAATATTCCTTTTCATTTATTGTTCCTGTTATGTAATATTGATTTAAATTAACTATTGAACTTGTTTAATAACTTGTTCTTTTTGATGAACTTGATGATTCTGGTTTTTCATAAGTTATTCTTTTTGTTGTACTTATTCTATCATTTATTATTTCTAAATCTTCTTCTATGTCTATATTTTTGTAACTATAATCATTATTATAAATTATTTTTATGAATTGTTCAAAAGGACTTTCTATTTGTATTTTATTAATTTTTTTTTTCCTGTTATTTTGTGTTTTGTAGTTAATACATATAGATTTTTACATCTTGCTGTAAATATTTTACTTCCTGGGTTAGTTCTATTCCTGATATTTTCCAATATAATACCAATGATTTATCTATATTTTTATTTGTTATTGTTACTTAATAATTTGCACTTATTATAAATTTAAATTTTTGGTATATTAAATTTCCTTTTATGGCAGTTATTATACTTTTTTCAATAGGTCTTATAATCCTATCATCTGCTAAATATAGTTCTATTGGTGTATCTATTCCTTCTCTAAAACATGTTTTTATCAATATCTCTGTACCTCCAAGGTTTACATATTTTATTGGGTCTCTACTTTTTTTATCGTTTATTTCTTTATTTATTATTCTTTTTGTTACTAGTGGTATACTAGCTTTACCTTTTGCATATCTGCAGTCTATTACATATTCTTTTTGGCTTACTACATAATATTCTTCCTTTTTCCTAGTAAATATATTTTTTATTGTTGGTATTTTAAATATTTTTTCTACACTTAAGTCTAGGTCTTTTTCTTTTATTTCATCAAATACATTGTTATCAAATATTATTTTTTGATTTGTTCCTTCGTCATTTAAATATTCTTCTTTTGTTATTATTTTTATATCTTCTTCAGTCATTTGGTTTATTTGTATATCTTCTTCAGTCATTTAATTCGTCTAGTTCACTATCTATTTCATTATCTTCTATTTCATTATCTGTTTCATTCTCTGAAATTTCATATATACTGTCTTCACTTTCTAATTCGTAATCTATATAATCTATCTGCATATATTCTGTATTTTCTATTTTTATTTCTGATATTTGTTTATTTTTTGGGTTTTTAGGTAATTTACAATCTCTAGCTAAATGTCTTAATTTTCCACAATTATAACAAGTACATTTCTTTATAGATTTATTTTTCCTATACGGTCTTTTATGTTTATAATTTTTTACATAATATCTTTTTCTTGGTTTCTTATACTTATATTTTGATTTTTTGTATTCCTTATATTTCTTATGTCTTTTTCTTTTCTTATAATATCTTTCTTCGCATCCAAATTGAGGTGTTATTTTGTCTTTGCAACATGCTAAATTTCTTATTAATGTTTTTTCCATTTTTATTTCTTCTCTATATTTCACATAGATTTCTATACCATTGTTGTAAAAAATTTCTTCTTGCTCCTAGAGTATCTACTATTTTTGCTTCATCCCAACTCTTTATTATTTTTGAACTAAATGGTTCAGGTAATTTACTAAAATATAATTTTCTTATTTATTTACTTTCTTCTGTATTATATGCTCCTTTATAATAATATTCTTTAAATGCGCAAGTATATTCATCTATGTAGCACATATTACTTATTGCTAATTTTAACATTAAATTCTTATTTGTATCTTTCTCTTTATTTTGTTCTTCTTCTGTTGTTGTCATGCTACTAAATTCGTCTTTTATAGCTGTTTCATATTTTTTTAATAATTCTATAGGTGTTAATTTAGTTGTAGTTGTTGATGATGTTCCTTCTGTGGGTTTGTTAGTTCTTAATACTCTTTTACTATTTTCAGTTAGATTTAAAAACCATAATTTCACTGTTCCTATTAGTGTTCTTTCTATATATTCTGGTGCATCTATTACATTTATATTATTATCTAATAATTGTTTTGTCATATATCTTATCCATAATTGTATTGTTTTTTCTGTATCTATTACACAATCTAAGTCTAAAAAGTTATAATTTGTATTAACTATTTATTTTGGTGTCCATTTGTCATATTCATTCTTTAGATTATATCTTTTAAACTTATTCTTATAATATATAGTTTTTCTTATTTCTGATGTTCTAAGTATTATAATTTCATCTTCTTTTTTATCAAGAGTGTTTATTTCTGTGTTTATATTTTCTACATTTTCTTCATTAATTACTTCTTGTTTTCCATTGATTCCTAAATTTTTTGTATTTGTTAAGATTTCTGTATATGTTTCACTATCTTCCGAATCATAATTATTTGTTTCTTCAACATCTATTGTATTAATTTCTAATTCCTTTGTTTCTATTTCTTTATTGTTTATTTCTAATTTTTCTTTAAATTGATTAATCTCATTTAATAATTTTTGTTCTTTATCTTTTTCTTCTTTTTCTTTCTGTCTTTTTTCATACAGATCTTTTAGCATTTGTAGTTCTTTTTCTAATTCAGCAATCCTACTATTTTTAGTTTCTTCTATTTTTCGTATTTCTTCTGTAGTTTGTTGTTTTATTTTTTTCTATTTCCTCTTTTCTATCTATTTCTTCGTTTTCTTTATCTATTCTCACCATAGCTGTCAATTTATCTTCTAATTTTAATTCTTCTTTTTCTAACATTAAATATAAATGTTCACCTATTTTCTTATACCTTCTACCTAAATTAGAAAATACTATTTTTATTTTTAATCCTTCGTGATTTTCATATGTTTTTTCGTCTATTATAAATTCTTCTTTGTTCATTTTTTATTTAATTGTTAATAGATCATGTTGGTATGTATATTCTAGACTATCTATTGTTGATTCTAAATTTGATATTTCTTCTTTTTGTGCATTTATTGAGTTATTACTAACTCCGACAATTATGTTATATTGTAGTCTTTCTATCCTTATTTTTAATTCTTTACGCTTTTCAGATATTATTTCCTTTAATTCTTTATATTTTTGTACGTTATTCATTTAAATAATATTTTGAGGAATATCTAAATCTAGTTTTATCAAATGAATCATAATTAATAAATTAATCAAGTAAATCCATATATATACGACTTCCGTATTTTTTAAATAACAAGGCTTTGGTATAGAAATCTATGTGAAAAATATAGAGAAGAAATAAAAATGGAAAAAACATTAATAAGAAATTTAGCATGTTGCAAAGACAAAATAGCACCTCTAAGGTCCTATTTTAAATTTTGCAAAAATCTAAACATGAAATTACAGCAACAAATTGCGGATTATGAAATCCCTAATCTCTAGTAATCATAAAATTTTGATCCTAAATCATATGTTATAGGATTCGATACCATATACAAGATAATTAACATGCTCAATCCAAGATCGAATATGCTAATAGAAAATAAAATAAGTAGAGATTAGTAGGATCTAATGACGTACTTGTTTGAGCCCTAGAGAATCGTAGAACAAACTAGGTTTTCCTCTCTATTACCCTTATATTTAAGGAAACGCCAATTCAAAATAAACCTCACACTTTCATATGTGTTTGGTGATAATCAAAAAGATCAAGAGAGGTGCCTTATATAGGTTTAGAGGAGGAGACCAAGCTATAATTATTAAAACCTTAATGGCCCACCCATTATGGAATCATTGGTTAAGCCAACATTCACCGTTTCTTACACTCGCTTAGCACATAAAGTGCTTGAGAATTACCATGACTAAAAAATTTTCATGACCCAAACCAGGGTCTAGTCGTGATGGGTATCTCAAGTCTGTCAAGGACCAGAGACCACCTCATTAACCTAGCCAACCAGAAAATAATACAACTATCAGTGGATAAATTTCGAACATATAATAAGTTAGAGTTGAGTTCCGAATATATAACAGGATAGAACTGAGTTCCAAATATATAACAAGATAGAAAAATCAACTGAATAGGATATACGAATCAACAGTAACAAATCCACCCACATCTTGGCCATAAAAGCCTCTAAGAAATCAAATATCAACTAAAGTCGGGACATGCCCCCGACCATAGCTAAAAACCCATTTAAATAGTCTAGAACATAAACAAAGACAAGAACATAAAATGAGGGTCTTCCAAAGAATGGAAGCTCACCAATTCAAAGCTGACTCACGAATAATTCAGAAATCACCTACCACTGCGCAAGGAAACAAAAGTGTTTTCGGACCTTGCATCGCGTGGGGATACAGCATCCAAGGACAGTTAACGTGGTGAGCGCTAGCATGTAACTTAGGGAAGGGATAAAAAAATGCCATGATCAATTTATCCAAAATCATATGCACACATTCATACACACATATATATATAATATGCCAGGATGGGAGACAAGGTTTGGCATGAGTGTAAAATATTAGCCTGGACTGTGTAGCATTAACCATCATACAAAGACACCCACGGGCTATATGGGTTCGGTTCGCTCACCATAAAGGCCCCAATGCGTGTTACCCACATGAATCAGAGGTATCACGAAAGACCAGGGAATGCCAAGATCCCACGTCCATCCAACATACATATATATAATAAAGTGTGATCTGTGCACACGGTCATCATGACCAGCCCCCACGTCGAAAAATGCGGGTTTCCAGTATCTATCCCCCCAGGATCTTCACCTTCACGATCAGCTACACAACCCCCTTTAATCCCAATTAAAACATTCACAAATTTCCATTCACTAAGACAAGGACTATCCATTAAGGCACATACTATTGGTATACTCATACCAATTACGCTTGCAAGTTAATATTATCATGCCAATCAAATTTCATCATCCCGGGGGAATGCCACGACCCCCTTTAATTTATTAAATCAAGTTGGGGGATGTCACTACCCGAACTAGGGCCTGGTTGTGATGCATATCTCAAGTCCATAGGAGACCACCCCCTTGTGCCTAACCAAACAACGTGATATCCCCAATGTCGGATGAATTTTGAACATATAACGAGATAGCACAAGGTAAGATTAAAGAATAAAAGATAAGTCTATGATCGATAACTAGTAACCAGCCAAACAACCGACCAACATCACTCAAGTCCATAGTAATCCGACAAAGCTTTCTAATAAGAGAACCAAACAAAATCTGTCTTGGTAGGGACATGTCCCCTACTCTAATTGATGACAATGAAAATTATAATGTTAATGATAATGAAAAATCCTAATTCTAATCTATGATAATAACGGATGAAATGTCAAAGTCTTCTAGAGAATGGAAGCTCACCACTTCACCACAACGAACCAATGAACCGAGCCGATCTACCTAACTCTGCACGAGAAAAGTAAAGATATCTCCGGTACCTGCATTACGTGGGGATACAGTGCTCGAAGAAGGTTAACGGTTGGAGCACTAGCATATAACTCAGGGATAGAGGATAAAATAATGCCATGAATATCAATTCAAAACCAGTCCAAAATTCAATACACATAATTATATGCAAATACATGTATATACTTCATGTGCAGGGTAGGTAACAAGGGTTAGCACGAACTTTAAAACTTTAGCATGGACTATGTAGCTCAACCATCATAATATAAGAAGGCACCCACGGGCTATATGGGCCCAGCTCTCCCCCAGCTTGAAGTTCCATAGTGCGCATGGCCGCCCGAACTAAGAGGGTATACATATGCGCTATAGGGGACTCAAACCTCCCGGCATATCAAGGTGACACAAACACCAAATCACATAATATAATGAGGGGGACTCGAACCTCCCAATCAAATGATATTAATAAGGGGGACTCAAACCACCCACTCATATAGACCCTCGCGTTGGCAACTACGATTTCTAGTGTTGGTCCCAAGGGACCTCCACTTTCACAACTCAGTTGCACAACCCTCATTAAAGCCCAATTAAAACAATTATAACACATTTCCATTCATTTAACTATAAAACACATTTAGGCATACATTATTGGTATCGTCATACCAACTATACTTGTAAGGTAATATCAACATGTCAAAATAATTTTATTATTTGGGGAAATTCATAGCCCCCTTGATTCAATTATACATTAGCTTGGAGAATCATACAACCCTATAAGATTTAATTTAAAAATCATTATGCTTAATTTGTTTTTCACATTATGCAATAGTTCAAGAGTAGTTCAATATGAATACTTTTCATATTCAAAACCAATTTAACAATATGGGATTGAGGTCATAACAACCTCAAAAATCACAAGTTTGGTAAAATCACAATCTCTTAATTAATTCATCATTCCCATGCATCATATTGATTTTAAAACCACCATTTAAACATAACCCATGCAAGGAAAAACATGAAACATCACATAAACAATAGTTATTCAAGATTCAAAACCAACATCAATACCATATGAACAATACTTTTAAAATCTATGCTTTTAACAAATTAGCACTTAGGGAAGAGTAACATGCCTAAAAAATCCAAGTGTATGGAGAGAATTCTACCCTTGAGCCCATGGATAACCTATTTCTTGGAAACCCTAAGTATCTTGCTTGAGAGATTTGAGAGAGCTTTGAGATTTGATTACATTATGAATGAGAACTAACCTCTCTTAAATTCTTTATAAATGTAGGGTTTTAATTGGATAAGGAGGGAAATATCCAAAGTGCCCTCAATTTAAAAGCTGAAATTTAATCGTCAATGATTGCGGGTCACTATATGACTCATAAGGTCTCCTTACATCTCATCACCATGAGTTATAGCCAAGACAGTCTCTAGGACATTCATATTTTGTTGACCTTATGATTCAACTAAAATAACTCGTAATGGGACCTACGACTCGTAGGATCCAGTTGTAGTCAACAAAGAACCCATTTGGGGTAAACACTGGACATCCTACGATTTGCACCTAACGACTCGTAATGAGTTTTTATGACTCTTAGTGAGCCACTTGTACACAGAGCAGAACTTAGTCACATACTTACTGTTTAGTCTACGATTAGGTCCCTAGGACCCTTCAAGACGCCCTATGACACATAAAAGAAGTCGTAATCAGAATAGTAAGTATAAAATTTTAGAAGTTTTCAACGACCAAAAACCCGGGATGTTACATACTCCCCCCCTAGGATCATTTGTCCTTGAATGATAGGACAAGGCATTTATTAGCATGATTTGACTCCAATATGACCACACTTACCTTTAACAAAGACAGAAAATAAAGATACCAAGAAAATCACAATTTTCTTTAACAAAATCAGAAAACAAAGATATTAAGGAATACACATACCTCAAGCATGATTTTTTGAAATGGTTAACAAGAACGGATACTTGGTCTTCATGTCCTCCTCTTCTTCCTACGTAGCTTTCTGAAAGTTTTGGTTCCTCCAAAGAACCTTTACCGAAGCCACATCCTTGGTCCATAATCAGTGGACAAGCCTATCAAAAATCTTAATCGAGGCTTCCTCATAGGACAAGGAATCCAAAATACCCACCTTCTCCAAAGAAAGAACCGTCAAAGGATCACCCACACACTTTTACTACATCAAAACATGAAACACTGGATTAATAGAGTTCAAACTAGAAGGCAACTCCAATTCATATGCAACATTACCAACCCTCTTCAAAACCAAGTACACACCAACATAATAGGGACTGAGTTTCCCCTTCTTATCAAACTGCATCACTCTCTTCGTGAGAGATACCTTCAAGAACACCGAATCAGCAACACTGAACTCCAACTCCCTTCGTCTTACATCTGCATAGGACTTTTAGCGACTGTGGGCAGCCTTAAGTCTATCTCGAATCACTTTCATCTTCTCCATGGCTTGGTGAACCAAATCAGGGTCAAATAACTTATATTTGCCAACCTCAAACCATCTAATAGGTGACCTACACCTCCTACCATATAAGGCCTCAAACGGGGGCATGCCAATGCTACAGTGATAATTATTATTGTTGAAAAATTCTATAAGAGATAAGTGGTCATCCCAACTTCCACTAAAATCAAATACACAAGCCCGAAGCATATCTTTCAAGGCCAGAATTATCCTTTCCGCTTGTCTATCCATCTGCGGGTGGAAAATGGTAATAAGGGTTACCTTAGTCCCCAAACGTCTCTGAAACGACCTCCAATAGTGAGATGAGAACTGAGTACCTCGATCAGATATGATGTAAATTGGAGCATCAAGTAACTTCACGATCTCCTCAATGAACAACTTGGCATACTCCTCAATAGAGAAATTAGTCCTCACTGGCAAGAAGTGAGTAGACTTAGTCATTCTATCAACGATGACCCAAATCAAATCAAATTTTTGGTGAGACCATGGAAGATTGGTAACAAAATCCATATTAATTATCTCCCATTTTTATATTGATAGCTCAATCTCTTGAGTCACCCACCAGGCCTCATGTGCTCTACCTTTAATTGCTGACACACTATGCATTTAGCCACAAAATTAGCCATATTCTGCTTCATACTATTCCACTAATAAATCTCCTTAATATCATGATACATTTTCGTCGAACCAGGATGAACCATATAATGTGACTTATGAGCTTCGGCCAAAATTCTTTCCACCAACCCATCAATATCGAGAACACATAATCTGCCTTGGTATCTCAAGATACCATCACCACCAATCACGAAAACCATCATTTTTTTCCTACCCACATAATTCTTGATTTTCATCAAGGTAGGGTCTAACACTTGTTTCTCATTTACCTCCGCTCCAAGAGATGACTTCGCCACCTTTTAACAATCACGCCACCATCCTCAGAATCTAAGAGACAGACTCAAAGATTAGCTAAATGATAAATATCCTAAACTAAATTTTGCCTCTCCTCATCTACATGAGATAAGATTCCCATGGAAAACCTACTAAAAGCATCAGCAACCATATTACCATTACTTGGATGATAGTGAAGACTCATGTCATAGTCCTTGAGCAGCTCAAGCTATCTTTTATGCCTAAGATTTAGCTCCTTCTGAGTGAACACGTATTTCAGGATCTTATGATCAGAATAAATATCAACATGGAAACATACGTTCAATGTCGCCAGATCTTTAATGCAAACACCATAGCTAATAATTCCAAATCATGAGTCGAGTAATTCTTCTCATGAACTTTCAACTGTCTAGAAGAATACACAACCACCTTGTTATGTTGCATCAACACATGGCCCAATCCCATTCGGGATGTATCCCAATAGACAAAAAAACCATCAGTGCCCTCCAATAGAGTCAAGACCAGAGCCAAAGTTAACTTCTCCTTCAACTACTTGAAACTACCCTCACAAGCATCAGACCACAAGAATTTCACCTTCTTCTGAGTCAACTTAGTCAATGGGGCCGCAATAGAGGTTAAAATTTCCACAAACCTAATATAATAACTGGCTAAACCAAAGAAGCTCTGAATTCTCAATTGGAGTCGTGGGTCTAGGTCACTTCAAACCAATGCAACCTTTACTGGATCTACCATGATCCCTTCACTAGAAGCAACATATCCCAGATAAGTCACAACATTTAGCCAGAACTCACACTTAGAGAATTTAGCATACAACTGTTGTTCCGTAAGGGTCTACAACACCAAGTGGAGGTGAATGGCATGATCTGCCTTGCTCTTAGAATACACCAAAATTTCATCAATAAAGACAATGAAAAACAAGTCCAGAAATTAATGAAAACCCCAATTCACAAGATCCATAAATATTGTCGGGACATTGGTCAAACCAAAGGACATCACCAAAAACTCAAAATGACCATACCAGGTTCGAAAAGTAGTCTTAGAGATAATCATATAGTATACTCTTCCTCCAACCATAACCATAAAACCATATCATCCCAAACTAATTTTCCCATCAAATATCAATAATATTGATAATATCATACTTGAATTGGGACTAATAAGTAATACCCAGTACAAGCAAATATCGTACTCGAATCAGAAGAAAAATGTAATATATAGTAAAATAGGTGTTGGACTCAAACTTTAACTAAATAAGCAATAGGTAGTAATAATCAAGAGTTCTGATTCATTCCAAGTCTATCTAGTTCTTTTTCCCCTTTTAAAAGGCCAAAATTTATCAAATGAGTGCAAGGTTCCATTTAATAAGTTGAAAACTATGATTTAAGGCAAAATACAAAAATGGAAAGAATAGTGAAGCTAATGTGCATAATTTAGTTACCAAGCCAACTCCAACCAGAATGACCAGTCTCTTGAAACAATCTTATAATCATCCATGTCAAATAGGGTGTTATTCTAAAGCAATTTACCTTTAAAAGGGTGGTGGTATGGGCCAACTACAAATCCTATGAATCCAACCTAAGCCAAGTATCTACCTGATCATAAGATAAGGCTTCTAAATCCAATCCCATGGTACTATGTATGCATTATCAAGACGTTAAAGGAGAAGCAACTACTAGCTTATGGAAAATTAGGCTGAAAATCATCTCAAAGCCCCAAGATCAGCTAAAATAATTAAGAATTTCTTAAACATCTATTTGAACAATAATAACCCACCAATAATTAGCATAATGTATACTTATATCATAAAAGAGTAAAGTCTAAAGAACGATAAGCCTAGCCTACTTGGACACTGTCGAACACACTCAAAATCCATTATATCAAAGCTTTTCCCTTTTGAAAAGCCTTTGATAGCTCCACGCTAGCAAAATAATAATCTAGGCTCCATGAAGAGAACAATGATACACATATGTGAATTTAAACTACGGGTTAGAATCAGGTTAAAAATCATCCATGGTGCCTGCTTACAAAATACCAAAATGGAAACCGCTAATATCTCTCAGGGTATAATGAGATGGTGTGAGGATACAATGAGCTAGTGCTAAAAAAACTAGGCATGACAAGCACTCAAATCTGGGTCCAAAATAACCCGCAATGTTCAAAGAAAAACAAGGAGTTAAACTATAAAATTTACAAGATTTAGGCCAGGAACTTATGATATGATGAGGGATAATGATCAATTACACACCCCTAGCTATTCCCCGCTCAAATTAATGACTTCCCCACTATTTTTGAGTTATGGTATAAAACATAGAAACTTTGAACTAAAATTAGCAGAGGAAAATACACACACACACACACACACACACATATATATATATATATATTTACATAATATCTTTGGCTGCTAAAGTGGTATTTATACTGCTAAAGTGATTTTGCTTGAGCGACTGTGGGTAAGGTCAGCCTGCTCCGCTAAAGCGGGACTTAGCTACTAAAGCAAAAAAAAGAGGGACCTAAGTGGTTGGTAATGACATCATCAAGCGCCACTTAAGCAGCACCCCAGGCACAAAAGCAGTTATACTTTGTTGATAAAAGGGTAGCTTAAGCATCTGCACCATATTATTTAGACTAGAAATTTTCTAGGTCCAAATACGCACTGACAGGGAGCTCCAGATTCATTCAGAACTCTGCACATGCAAATTAACTGTGCTATTGTACCAAATTCAACATTCTAGACTTAACTGAACCATCATAATTTCCAACAGAGGTGGTTCTCAAAATAAAGTGTGTCCTACATCTAAGGTTTTATTTTTATTAAAATCCAATCAATATCCCAAAGCGTGCTAGAAATTCTTGGGACCTGGAACAAGGGTACCCCAAGCCTAAAATAATTATATAGAGCTAAAAAACTATCAAAGTTGTCATTCGAGGTTTTTTTTACTTGAATATTTGGCCCTAGACAATTTTCTCAACTTCAAAAGCCCCAAAACAGGAAAATTGTTACAAAAACCCAATAAAGTCTCTAGGAACCAAACTGTCAATCCCAACAAGCCATAGATTACTCGAGGCTACTAAAGGAAAGCTTTAAATGCAAAAAAACATGAAAAAACAAAAAATGACCTAGAGAGTTATTACAACATCCACTGCTCAAAGAACTTTCATTTATGAAAGTAAAATGGAAAAAATTAAGAAGTACCTAGAGGCCTGAACAAGTAAGGATACTGAGTCTGGATATCATGTTAGGTCTCCCAAGTAGCCTCTTCAACTGGATATTGTCTCCATTGAATCATAACAATAGGAGTCTCTTTAGAGCACAACCATCTAATATCACTGTTAGATGGAAACTGACTCATCCATAAAGGTCAACCTATCATCCAACTAAAACAAGTCCCACTAGAGAATGTAAGACTCATCTAGAATATAGTGCCAAAGTGTTGACACATATATAATAGGATGAATAGCTGAGAAGGTTGGAGGAAAGGCTAACTCATAAACTACCTCCCCAACTCTTAGAAGAATCTCAGATAAACAAATATTACTAGGGTTGAGCTTGCATATTTTCTTAAACCTCATCTTGTCCTTCACAGGTAACACTTAAAGGAAATTCTGATCACTCACTCCAAACCCAAAAGAATGAATCCTACGATCAACATAACTCATTTTCTTTCTATGAGTTATTTGTAGCCTATATAGAATAACCAAACTCTGTCAAATGACTCTCAAAGCAAATTAGTACCTCATGTCCTAATCTCTGAAGCCTCAAACCAATCAATTGGAGATGGAAACTACCTACCATATAATAACTCAAACGGTGCTATTTGAATACTTAAATAGAAGCTATTTTTGTAGGCAAACTCCATTAATGCTTAAAACTGCTCCTACTGACCTGCAAAGTTCATGAAACAAGATCCAAGCATATCCTTCAAAAACTAAATAGTCCTCTCTGATTTATCATCAGCCTAGGGATAAAGAGTTATGTTAAGGCTGACCTAGGTGATCGACTACTCCTAAAAAGTTCTCCAAAATCTAAAGGTGAACAGGGAACCTTTATCAGAAATAATAGACACGAGTACTCTATGAAGATGAATCCCCTATCTAACATAGATCTAAACAAACCTCTTAACACTGTAGGAAACCAAACAGGTGGTAAATAAGCCAACTTGAATGGCCAATCCTTGATGATCCAAATAATGTAAGAACCATGATAATTACGAGGCAAACCGCCCATGAAATCCATAGTAACCCACTCCTATTTCAACTCAGGATTAGGTAGCCTAATAAGAAACCCGACTAGTCTCAAATACTCAGCCTTTACTTACTAACAACACAAACATCAAGCCATGAAGATCATTATATAACTCCTCAAAGATCTTCACTAGTAATGTTGCACTCAAGTCCATGTAAATGTTAGATGTCCATGGGTAAATATAATATACAACGCAATAGGCCATCTAAAGTATCAACTGAATCAAGCCTACTACCCTTGGAACACAAATAAAACCATAAAATATATATACACACTAACTTTCTATGTTGTTCGTCACTATGCACTTGATCTCAAATACCACACAACCGACTATCATCAAGTAGTCGATCTCAAATATGCTCCAACAAGGTAAAATTTTCCTAAACATTAGCAAGGCTGAAATATAAAGCTGAATTAAATTGTTGAATAAGGATTTAATATTTGAGGCCACTAGACTCTACAAAACTGATAGAAATGCAAATATCACTATACTCACCAGCTTCTGGCTTAAGGCATCTGCTACCACATTGCCTTGCATGGATGGTATAGAATAGAGAGGTCATTTTCCTTCAGTAACTCAAGACACTTGTGCTCTCTGCAATTAAGATCCTTATGATTTAGAATTTACTGATGACTCTAGTGGTTAATAAATATCTTGCAGTGAACACCATACAAGTAATTCCTCTATATCATAACTGTAAATACTACTGCTGCCAACTTCAAGTCATGAGTGGGATAGTTACGCTCTTGCACCTACAGTAGGTCAAATAGATCATCTATATGTGACATTAGATACTTATTTTTCACTTTCTACTTATTTAATTCCCATAATTGATACACATGGGCATAGAGCCTATTTTCTTCTTCACAAACAAAATAATGGTAACCTAAGGCAAGACACTCAGTCTAATATATTATTTATCTCAGAGATCCTAAAGCTGAACATTTATCACCTTTAGCTTGGCAGGAACCATATGGTAAAGTGTAATAAAAAGGGGTTGGGTACCTGACTAAACATCAATAGAAAAGTCTATATCACACTCCTGAGGTTGGCCAAGTAGCTCGATAGGAAAAACATACAGTAACTCATGGACTATAGGGAGATAGTCAACTAAAGGACACTCAGCACTAACATCTTGAACATATGCAAGATAAGCCATACACTAACTTAATACTAGTTTACATGCCCAAATGTAACACCTAATATCTGTCGGCACATGGCTAAAAGCATGTTGCCACATAATTGAGGGTATTCCAGGCATGAAAAAAATAACGGTCTTAGCAAAGTAATCCAAGATTGCATGATAGGGGATAAGCATTTCGTGCTAGAATCATATAAAAATTATCCATATCAAGTATAATAAGATTGACCCAAGTGTCACACTCCTGAAAAACCACAATACAGTATCTATGCATATAATCTACTATTAAAGAATTTCCCATGAGATTACATATTAACATTAGCACATATAATGGCTCACAACCAATTGATATACATAATATGAAAAAACATAATAATAAGTTGAGCCTATATAAAATAATAAAAATGATGGTTGATGGCATACCTATAATAACAACATCTAAAACCTCAACCTCTGGTTAATAAGGAAAATTATAGGGATGAATCCTCTCACCTCTAGACTAGGTATCTACCCAACTATCTGCTCTGCCTACCTAAGTACCTCAATGAAAACCCTAGGGACCACCCTTACAACCCTATTCACTAGCCTTGGTTGGGGGCGACACTAACCTAATAGGAGGAGCACATTACGCAGAAGGCTCAATCATCTAATACTAGGAATAGTCTTTGGAAAAATAACCCATAATACCATAACTAAAGCATTCCCCGGGTAATCTAACTTGATTAAGAAGGCCCAGTTAACCCATAATTGACACCTCATCCTGAAGTCCCTAATTGAATACCATACGACAGTTGGCCACCACCCTAACCACTAAAATTAACATACCTATGATAATCATTAGATGAAATCTATAGTGTTCTATGAGCGGGCTAACTGGACTGGCCATGTTGTTGATACAACTACTACTAAAAATATATGACCTGGAAATATCTACCGATAAAGAGTGAACCACTGTGGATCATAATATAACTATCCTAATGACTTCGTCTCTTATTATTTTATCCACGGGCCTTGTAATATAACTCCTCCATAGTGTTATCATAATCAACAATATCTACAAATAGCCTTATTGTAAATACCGAACACCAGGTAGATATATGGAAAAAAAATTTCAAACCTCTAGATAAGCATCGTACTCTACAATACTTAGTAGGCTAAATCATTATGGCATGCCTGGCTAGCTTATAAAATCAACCTATGTCATGAAACCTTGGTATGACCTTGTAATCTCATTTTTCTGACACTCACACATGTTATGAGGCATATAATTCTCTAACAAAGCCTCAAAGAACTGAACCATGTCATAAGATGAGATCCAGCTAGATTGGAATCAAAATATCCCCTTGATCACTACCTCACAGCGGTATCAAACTGATATATGGTAAAATCCACACTTTATGACTCCACGTATCCTATATTATGCAACCTCTCCTCGTAGCTATTAGGGAACTCAAATTCATTCTCCCTCGAGTCTTTGATAATCTTGGTGAAGTGTAACTAAGAAACTAACCAAGTATCTTCTGAGCTTTAAGAGTCATGGATGGCGGGCCTATTGCGGCCTGTGGGACCTCTCTTCTAGGAGACACAACTACAGGCTATGCTCAAATACCTAATCAATCTTATACTGCCCCGTGATTGAAAGTATTAGACCCATCTGTCAGCTAGCCTCCAACCATACTCAATAACAGAACAAATGCATTAGGGAAAACATATGAAGATATGATTTTGGGTGTAGCCTGGGTTTCTTCATGTACCATTGGTTGTTGTGGCGGCATATCACCAGGCACAATCACTAGCATAGGATCAATAATTATCTTAGGTGATGGAAATCTATCTTGTGGCCTCAAGCTAGACCTGTAGTTCTAGCCTGACCTCGGCTTTAGGGCCAACATTTGCCTCTGCCCCTAATGGAAACCCTAGCCATATGCTCGGGGGCCTTGGCCTTGGCTTTAGTGGCCCTTATTTTGAACATCTCTAGAATTAAATATAGACACAACAAACAATAACTAACCACAAAAAGTGATGTTTTCCTAGGAATATCCTATAGCCATCCAAAGATAGGATATGAATGTCATCATACTGATTTATAAAAAATCTACTAGACACTTTCTCTTTTACCAATGATAATAGTGAACCTAGGATTTGAGACCAGACTATAAATGATCCAAAAACTTTGATTGTGAAGGCACCAAGTTTAATTAACTTGGATATAAGACAAAACTATACCCCAGAATAAAGAGTAATAGGCTAACAAGCGAAAGATAGTGAAACAAGGATTAAATATAATTTAGATCAAATACAAAGGAAGATATGTAAGCATAGCATATAGATTAGGAAAAAGGGACAAAATGTACAAAATGAAACCCCAAGACCTAGTAAGGCCAGTGCAAGACCCATTATGCACAAGGAGTACAAGACAAATGCCACACTATACAAAGTAGTATTTTAGTATACAAAATAAGATTATTACTAAAACTAGAAGAAGATGGGTTAGCTCTAAATGCTAAAAGTTGGCATAAAACTCAAATAAACAACTCCATTCGAGTCGGCGTCAAAGTCAATGACTCATACTAGGATCTGCATTGGAGAAAAATATTTAGAAGCGTAGTATGAGTACCAAAACATGGGATACTTAGTAGGAATCATAGGACTGGGCTCAATTAAAGTAAAAACATAAATAAGGAGTGAATCAAAACAAAGAACCAATAAAGAGAAATCAATATGGAAATAATGAGCAATGGTAAGCAATTCCAAGAATGGAATGAAAGTAAATTTAGTGCGTAAAAAATGCCTAGCTATAACCTAACTGGACACCTATAAGCTTGAAGGTATACATAATAAAACAAAACCCAACCGATTTTCCATTAGCCCGACTAGTGAAAATAAGGAGTAATAACAATATGAACTAAGTACACAGTAATAAAAGTATAAAGTTGCCAAACTGTGTGATAATTGTATCATATGCTCTTTCTCCATCCATAACCATAAAACAATAATAGTCCCAATCCGAATTTCCCATCAAATATCGATATTAATGACAAATGCCAAACTCAAACCAAGACAAATAAATAAAAAATAGTACAACCTAATGTCGTACTCGAACCAAAACTAATAGGTCATAAATAGTAAAATTGGTTCCAGAATCGAATTGAAATTAAATAAGCAACACATAGTAATAATCCAGAGTTATGATTCATCCCAAGTCTATCTAGTCCTTATTCCCCTTTTAGAAAACCAAATTTATTAAAAGATTACAAGGTTCAATTTATGCAGTCGAAACAATTTGATGCCAAAATATGTAATACCCCATATTTCTCAAACTTAATTTAGCTCTATGTACATGAGTATTCCTACCTAAAAATTTTAAAATACTCAGTATTTTTTAGTTTAGATCTTTCCAATGCATAGGAAATTCATTCAACTTTTTAACGACATAAAGTTCACCCAAATTCGATACTCGGGTGAAGAGTTAGAGCCATTTTTGTAAGACAGTGTACTAAATTGGCACCCAGCACATCGCGGAGACCAGCCAAATGGTAATGGTCATTTTTCAGTAAGCCAACACGATACCACTGTGTCGTGCCACCAGCTAAATTCCCAATTGTCATTTTCCAGTGTTCCATTACGATTATGGCGTGTCGCGCTAAGAGGTACATTCGCGCTAAGAGGAGTCCAAGAATCCATTTTTTAAAATCACGAGATTGTTGATTTATGATTTACATGCTTGAAATTGGATTGTATTCGTGTTCATGACATTAATTGAGTTTCAATCCCTGTTTAATTGTGGTTTCCATGAAATTGAAATAGCATGTATATTGAATTGTGTAATTTCCATGTTATAATCCTTGAATTTGTAAGTTTCAGCATTGTAGTTGCAATGTTTATATGATATCCATGATTATATGTATTAAGTTGTGAATTAAATGGTGAAATCATGGCATGCTATTATATGTACAAGCTTATGCTCTAAATGTGTTTGATAAAATATCTCTATGAATGAATTATGGAAAAGTGTACATTGTTATGTTTCTCAAGATCTTGCTATGCTCTACTTTTCATGCTATCGAGTCCTAGGGGTATTTAATACCCAAAAATCTAGTTGTTTACCTAAAGCTACAGTAGTTATAGAATAGTATCCGCCATGTCACGGTCAGTAGAACTCAATCAGTTATAGAACTCAGTAGTACTCAATCAGCGACAGAACTCAGTATCAGTCTAGTCTAGTTCAGTAAAATTAGTTCAGTTTCTATTCAATTGGGGGTAGAATTCAGCACCGAGTGAACCCAAGGATAGAGGGTCACCTACCAGTTGAGGGTGTGATCCTTAGAAGCAGTCCTTGCATTCTAGAACTATGTAGACAACATAGGTTGAGACATCAACCTACCATTTGAGGGTTGATGAGGTGTTTTAATCTGCCAGTTGAGGGTTACACCATTCTCATTAGAGTACCTGCCAGATGAGGGTAACTTTTTAGCTTGTCTTTACCCATGGCACGGTACTAAAACCCTTCCAACTGGGGTCATAGGTTGGTCCCCAACTCAGTTAAATTATTTGGGGCATGTCGGTTAGATTATTATCTCTCACTGTTTCAATTCCAATCTCAGAATAGAACTCAGTTCAGTTCTACAGAATTAGGACTGTTAAATACAATCACTTAGGTATCAATATTAGTAATTCAGTTATCAGTAATCTCAAATTATCAGTTACTTATATCAGAACTCAGTACTCAGCTTCAGTAAAAGCTCAGTTATAGTATACATTCACATATATGCACAGTAATACACACTCAGTATTTATAGCAATTTTCAGATATCTATGTACTCTTATTCAGTTACTCTATATCAGTCATTTAGATATTGTTCATTCATATGAACCCTTGCATTCAGCCTTACCTCATCTAGCATACCAGTACATTCCACATACTGATGCATATTTTCTCTTTGCTCTATGATGTCTCATAACATAGATTTGGACGCTCAGGTTCCCGACCGTGCATAGACAGATTTAGATTCAGCCAGCAGTGTCAGACTTAGTAGTGAGTCCTCATCTATCAAAGATATTCTATTATTTTAGTTTTTCAGTAGATGGAGTTAGTTGGGGGATTGTTCCATCAACTCTACTTTCAGAAAGTTCAGTAAGAGGCTTTCCAGACTAGACTTTCAGACAGTATTCAGTTTAACAGATTATTATTACAGTTGATATTCTTTATCCGTATTTCAGATTTTGAACCTTATGGCATTTCAGCCTATTTTCTATATTTATTAAATTATTTTTATTTAGTGTTCATAGAAAATATCAATCATAGGTTAGCTTGTGGTCCTTCGAGGTCATAAGCTCGAGTAGCATCCGGGGTACAGACTCAGGGCGTTATAAACTTGGTATCAAAGCCTAAGGTTCAACAGAGTCCTAGGAAGTCTGAAAGCTACGTCTAGTAAAGTTTTGTGCATGTGTGTGTAGCGTGCCACACTTATCGACAAGAGGCTATGAGATATTTTTAGGAAAAAGTTTCCCTTCTTTCAGTATTCATGTCGTGAAAATGAGCATGAGCTAAAGTTAAACTCTCAGTCTAATTTATTTCTTCCTTCCATTTATAGAAGATGCCTCCCAAAAAGACTAATGAAAGAAGGACCAGAAATCAGTCAGCACCTCAGCCCATTCAGGCAGATCCCCTGGAAAAACATGTCTCTCATACAGAATTTAGAGTTGTATTCACTACTCTAGCCAATTCTATAGCATCTCAGAATGAACGGCCAGCTGATATTCAGGCCAACCTAGTGGTCAATAAAATTGCAACCAGAATTCGAGACTTCACCCAAATGAATCCTCCCCTATTCTCAGGATCTAAGTCAGAAGAGGATCCACAGGAGTTCCTCGATCAGGTTCAGAAAGTCACAGATATTTTGGGAGTGACTTCTAGTTAGAGTGCTGAGTTAGCTACCTATCAGCTACAAGATGTAGCTCATATATGGTTTAAGAAGAGGAAGGTAGACAGGGGCACAAATGTAGAGCCCATAGAATAGGAAGAGTTTGCTACTGCTTTTCTAGATATATTCTTTCCTTTAGAGCTAAGAGAAGCCAAGGTGTTAGAGTTCATTAATTTTAGACAAGGTAGCGTGAGCGTGAAAGAGTATTCCCTCAATTTTACTCAATTATCCAGGTATGCTCCCCATATAGTAGCAGACAGTAGGTCCAGAATTAGCAAATTCATATCTAGGGTGTCAAATGGTGTGGTTAAGGAGTACAGAACTGTGATGTTGATTAAGGATATGGACATATCCAAGATCATGGTCCATGCTCAGCAGATAAAAGAGGCTAAGAATAGAGAGCGAGAGGCAAAACAAGAGACATAGAATAGGTAGCTTCAATTTCAACCAGCCTAAGTTAGAGGGCAGCAACCATTCCCAACTTTTTCCAAAGTCTTCGGTTCCAGCTCTGTCCTCAGCCAGTGCTCCAGTACCTAAGTTCAAAAATGATAACAAAGATAGGGAGCCAGGCTCTAAATGTCAGGGCAGTGTCATCAGTGCTCGAACAAATCCTCTTTGTGAGATATGTGGCAAAAACCATCAGGGTGTCTACAGAGCTGGCGGTGATGTTTGTTTCAGGTGTGGAAAGCCAGGCCACAGAGTCAGAGATTGTCCTCAGTTAGGTTCTCAGGGTTAGTATAATCATCCTTCAGCTTAGTTAGGTCACCCGAATCAGCAAGGTGCCGCTTTCAGTGCCACCAGTGGGCAACGCCCAAATAGGCTCTATGCAATTTAGTCTAGACAAGATCAGGAAAGTTCTCCTGATATGGTCAATGGTATGTTACAGATCTTTCATTTACATATTTATGCCTCATTAGATCTAGGAGATTCTTTATTTTTGTAACTCCTTACATAGCAGTCAACTTCAAGGTCAGACCAGAAATCTTAACAGAGTCCTTCTCGATCTCTACCCCAATGGGTCAGTCTATAATAGCCCAGCGGGTATACAGGAACTGTCCAGTTATAATATCTCAGAAAGTCACTTCAGCAGACTTAGTAAAATTAGAGATGACAGATTTCGACGTCATCCTCAGCATGGATTGGCTCCATTCATACTAAGCCATGGTTGATTGTAGAAACAGAATAGTTCATTTTTAGTTTCCAAATGAACCAGTCCTTGAATGAAGGGGTAGTACTACAGAACTTAAGGGTCAGTTAATTTCGTACCTTAGAGCGAGAAAAATGATATCCAAGGGATATGTCTATCATCTTGTGTGAGTCAAAGACTCTAGTTTAGAGACTCCTAGTCTTGAGTCAGTTCCATTAGTAAATGAATTCTGAGATGTGATTCTCAAAGATCTTCCTGGAGTTCCTCCCGTCAGGGAAATAGACTTTGAAATAGACCTTCTTCCAGATACTCAGCCCATATTTATTTTGCCATACTGAATGGCTCTATCTAAACTCAGAGAGTTAAAAGAATAGTTAAAAGATCTCTTAAATAAGGGATTCATCAAACCCAGCATTTCCCTATAGGGCGCACCAGTCTTATCCGTGCGTAAGAAAGACGGTTCTCTTAGAATATATATAGACTACTGTCAGTTGAACAAAGTCACGATCAAAAATAAAAACCCACTTCCTAGAATTGTTGACTTGTTTGACCAACTTCAAGATGCTAGTTACTTTTCTAAGATAGACCTCGGATCAGGCTATCATCAGCTCAGAGTTGGGAAATGTGACATTCTGAAAATAGCTTTCAGAACCCGATATGGTAACTTCGAGATTCTAATCATTTCCTTTGGTCTTACAAATGCCTTAGCAACTTTCATGGACTTAATAAATCGCGTGTTCAAGCAGTACTTGGACATATTTGTTATAGTCTTTGTCGATGACATTCTTGTCTATTCCTGTAGTAAGAATGATCACGCAGATCACCTTAAAATCGTACTTCAGACTCTCAGAACTCATCAGTTGTTCGCCAAATTTAGTAAGTGCAAATTTTGGCTAAGGTCAGTAGCATTCCTTAGTCATATTATTTCCGGTAATGGCATTAGAGTTGATGCTCAAAAGACTGAGGTAGTGAGAAACTAGCCCAGACCTATCTCTCCATTAGATATCTGGAGTTTCTTGGGTTTAGCTGGCTATTATCGTCAGTTTTTTGAAGGGGTTTCATCTATTGCATCTCCCGTGTCTAGATTGACTGAGAAAAAAGTTCAATTTCAGTGGTCAGATTCTTGCGAGAAGAGTTTTCAGGAGTTGAAGACTCGACTCACCTCAGCCCTATTCTTGACTCTACCAGATGGTTCAGACGGGTTTGATGTGTACTGTGATGCATCCAGAGTAGGTTGGATTGTGTCCTCATATAGAGCGGTAAGGTCATAGCCTATGCCTCCAGATAGCTTAAGCCCCATAAGAAGAATTACCTGACTCATGATATTGAGTTAGAAGCTGTAGTGTTTGCCTTAAAGATTTGGAGGCACTATTTATATGGGGTGCATGTTGATGTGTTCACAGACCACAAAAGATTTTAGTATCTTTTTTCTCAGAAAGATTTAAATTTATGTCAGAGAAGGTGGTTAGAATTATTGAAAGATTATGATATAAGTGTTCTGTATCATCTGGGCAAGGCCAATATAGTGGATGATGCTCTCAGTAGATTGTCGATAGGTAGTGTTACTCATGTTAAGAATGATAAGAAGAAGTTAGTTCAGGAAGTTCATCAGCTTGCCAGACTAGGTGTCCGCTTAGTCAATTCAGTAGAGGGTAGTATATGGGTGCAGAATAGTTCAAAATCATCTTTGGTTTCCAAGGTGAAGGAAAAGTAGGACAGAGATCCCAGTCTAGTTAAGTAGAAAGAGTCAGTCAGAGATCACAAAGTAGAGGTTTTCTCCCAAGAGGGAGATGGTGTGTTGTGTTTCCAGGGTCGTTTATGTATGCTAGGTGTAGATGACTTGAGGCAATGAATTCTTGTAGAAGCGCATGGTGCGAGATACTCCACTCATCCAGGGGCCACTAAGATGTACCAAGATTTATGGGAGATCTATTGGTAGAGTGGGATGAAGAAGGATATTGCAAAGTTTGTAGCTAAGTACTCTAGGTGTCAGCAGGTTAGGATTGAGCACCAGAAGCCTAGTGGGTCCATGCAGGAGTTCAGTATTCCCACATGGAAATGGGAACAAGTGAACATAGACTTTGTGATGGGTTTGCCTCGTACTCATTGTCACCACGATTCTATTTGAGTTATCATAGACAGGATGACCAAATCAGCTTATTTTTTGCCAATTCATACCTCTTATTCAGCTGAGGACTATGCCAAACTCTATATCTGAGAGTTGGTCAAGTTACATAGAATCCCAGTATCCATCATCTCAGATAGAGGTACCCAGTTTACCTCTAATTTATGGAGAGCATTCCAATAGGGTCTTGGTACCCAAGTTTATCTCAGTACTTCCTTTCACCCTCAGACAGATAGTTAAGAAGAGAGAATCATTCAGACTCTAGAAGATATGCTGAGAGCATGCGTTGTCGATTTTAAAGATAGCTGGGATGACCACTTGTCTTTGATTGAATTTGCATATAATAACAACTATCATTCTAGTATTCAGATGGCTCTGTTTGAGGATCTTTATGGTAGAAGATATAGATCTCCAATTGGTTGGTTCGAGGTAGGTGAGGCCACAGTAGTAGGGCCTGATTTAATGTTTAAAGCCTTAGAGAAGGTTCAGCTGATCAAAAAAGGCTTAGGGTAACCCAGAGCCGATAAAAATTGTATACAGATGTGAGGAGAAAAGATCTCGAGTTTGAGTTCGATGATTTTATATTATTGAAAATCACTCTCATGAAGGGGGTAAAGAGGTTCGGCAAGAAGGGAAAGCTCAGTACCCGATATGTCAGTCCTTACAGAATTCTCAGTCATTTTGGAAAGGTAGCTTATAAGCTCGAGTTGCCTTCGGATCTAGCTTCAGTACACCCAGTGTTCCACGTCTCCTTGCTAAATAAATGCATTGGTGACCCAGCAGTCATAGTTTCCTTAGAGGGCGTAGATATTTAGAATGATCTCTATTTTGAAGAGGTTCCAGTCCAGATCCTCGATCGTCAAATTCACAGACTGAGGAACAAAGAAGTTCTCTTAGTCGAAGTTCTTTAGCGGAATCAGTCCGTTGAGGGAGCTACTTGGGAAGCAGAAGCAGATATGCGGATCAAGTATCCTCACCTCTTCTCCACAAACTCAGATTCAGTTTAAGGTAACAGTCTTCCTTAGCTCTACTCAGTTCCATATTCAGTTACAGTTATAAACTTGATATTATTTACCGTTGCATATCCAGTCATGCATTCACGAATCAGTTCAGTCATGTACCCATGCATCAGATATGTGAGTTCAATATGAAATTTAGCTTATCAGTGGCTTCAGTCATGTACCCATGCATCAGATATGCATGTTCAGTAGGTGAGATCAGTCTATCAGTGTTCCTCAGCTTAATCAGTCTTATTCGAGGATGAATGTTCCCAAGGGGAGATATTGTATTACCCCATATTTCTCAAGCATAATTTAGCTCTAAGTACATGAGTATTCCTGCCTAAAAATTTTAAAATACTCAGTATTTTTCAGTTTAGAGCTTACCAATGCATAGGAAATTCAGTCATCTTTCCAACAATATAAAGTTCGCCCAAATTCGACACTCGGGTGAAGAGTTAGAGCCATTTTTGTAAAACAGTATACCAAATTGGCACCCAGCGTATCGCGGAGACCAGCCAAATGGCAAAGGTCATTTTCTAGTAAACCAACGTGATACGACCGCATCGCACCACCTGCTAAATTCCTAATTATCATTTTTCCAGTGTTCAGTTGCGCCAAGAGGTAAATTTGCATGCAGTGAGCCGGAGCAATGGCGCCGCGTTACGCCAAACCTCCAGTTCCTATTCATCCAATTTCCAGTGAGCTGGCGCTATTCCACCGTGTCGCGCCAGCATGAAAAATTGAGATTTTATTTTTTTGTGATTTTAATTTAGGGGCTGTTTGGTTAATTTCTAAAATCCCTAATCAGCCTAAACACGGGATTAAAGCTCTAAATAACCTATTATATCATTATTTCCTCACTTTCTCTCAAGATTAAAACACTCTCTCAAAAAGAGGCAAAACTCTAGCTTCAAGAAATCAAGAACAAACTCAAGCATTTCTCCAAGAACCTTCAAGAACTAATATTCCCAGGTATGTTAGGTGTTCATCTATAGATTCCTTTCACCCATAGAGTCCAAGAATCCATTTTTTAAAACCACGAGATTGTTGATTTATGATTTACATGCTTCAAAATTAGATTGTATTCATGTTCATGACATTAATTGAGTTTCAATCCCTATTTAATTGTGGTTTCCATGAAATTGAAATAGCATGTATATTGAATTGTGTAATTTCCATGTTATAATCCTTGAATTTGCAAGTTTGGGCATTAAGTTGTGCTCCCCAAGTGTTTGTATAGAATGTCCATGTGAATTAAATGGTGAAATCATGACATGCTAGTAAATGTACTAGCTTATGCTCTACATATGTTTGATAAAATGTCTCTATGAATGAATTATGGACAAGTGTACATTGTTATGTTTCTCAAGATCATGCTATGCTCTAATTTTCTTGCTATCGAGTCCTAAGGGTATTTAACACCCAAAAATCTAGTTGTTTACCTAGAGTTACAGTAGTTACAGAATAATATTTGTCATATCACGATCAGTAGAACTCAGTCAGTTACAGAACTCAGTAGTACTCAGTCAGCGACAGAACTCAGTATCAGTCCAGTCTAGTTCAGTATAATCAATTCAGGGTCTATTTAGTTGGGAGTAGGATTCAACACCGAGTAAACCCAAGGATGGGGGCTCACCTGCCAGTAGAGGGTATTATCCTTAGAAACAATCCTTGCATTTTAAAACTACGTAGTCAGTATAGGTTGAGACATCAATCTTCCAGTTGAGGGTTGATGAAGTGTTTTAACCTGCCAGTTAAAGATTCCACCGTTCTCATTAGAGTACCTGCCAGATAAGGGTAACTCTTCAGCTTGTCTTTACCCATGGCACGGTGCTGACACCCTTCCAACTGGGATCACAGGTTGGACCCCAACTCAGTTATCTTATTTAGGCCATGTCGGTTAGATGATTACCTCCCATAGTTTTAGTTTTAGTCTCAGAATAGAACTCAGTTCAGTTCTACAGAATCAGTACTGTCAGATACAGTCACTCAGCTATTAGTATCAGTAATCTCAGATTATCAGTTACTCAATATCAGAACTTAGTACTCAGCTTTACTAAAATCTCAGTTACAGTATACATTCACGGAAGTTCACAGTAATGCATACTCAGTATTTATAGCAGTTTTCAGATATTTATGTACTCTTATTCAGTTACTCTATATCAGTCAGTTAGATATTGTTCATGCATATGAACCCTTGCATTCAACCTTACCTCATCTAGCATACCAGTACATACCATGTACTGACACATACTATCTCTTTGCGCTATGATGTCTCATATCATAGGTTCGGATGCTCAGGTTCTCGGCCACGCATAGACAAATTAAGATTCAGCCAGCAGTATCAAACTTAGTAGTGAGTCCTTATCTATTAAGGATATTTTATTATTTTATTTTTTCAGTAGATGCAATATTTAAGATTTTGAACCTTAGGGCATTTCTGCCTATTTTCTACATTTATTACATTATTATTATTTAGTGCTCACAGCAGATATCAGTCATGGGTTAGCTTGTGGTCCTTCGGGGTCATAAGCACTGTGTAGCATCCGAGGTACAGACTCGGGGCATTACAAAATGCTAGCATTCCAAGAATACCAAAGCTAACAAACATAATGTAGTGACTAGGCCAACCGTACCCAAATATCCAATCTCTTGAAAGAAATCTATAATTATCCATGTGAAATAGCACATTATTCTGAAGAAACCAACCTTAAAAGGGTGGTCAGACCAACTACAAGTCTTGAGAATCCAACCTAAGGCAACAATTTACCTGATCCTAGGATAAGGCTTCAAAATTTGATCCAAAGGTTATAAGTATGCTTATTCAATCCCTTAAATGGGAAGCAACTACTAGCTTAAGGGAAATAAAGCCAAAAATTACCCTAAAGCCCATAATTCAGCTAAAATAATTGTAATTTCCTAAATCATTATCCAAACCATTATAACCCCAATAATTACCAAAATAGCATACTTATCCCATAAAAAGAGCAAATTCTAAAGTAAGGTAAGTCTTGCTTACCTGAATACTGCCGATCACACTCGTAATCCTCTATATCGTTGTTTTTTCTCTTTCAAGATGCCTCATACCACTATCACGCTGTCAAATAATAATCTATGCAACTAGATGAGAGCATTCATATCTATATTAGAAATTTACACTCTGAATCAGAAATTGAGCTATAAATCACCTATGAGGCTCACTTGTAGAATTGTGAATCTGAAATCGCAATAACATCCCTCAGGGTAAAATTACCTAGTGCTCCAAATAAGAATTTAAACTATAAAATTAATGGGTATTTGACTGGGAACTTACAAGACAATGATGGGATAACGACAACTTACACACCCCTTATCTATTCACAGCTCCAACTTATGATTTACCCATTATTTTTTTGCACGCACTGTCAACAAAGGTGTAAAAAACTTTGAAACATTGAGGTAAAATTCAAAGAGAGGGATAGACCATCTTTGGCTGCTAAATAGATATTTTTTACGCTTAAGCAGTAATACTAAAGGGATACTAAAGTGGAAAGGTGATTGCTTATGCAGACATTGCTGAGGTTAGCTGGCTTAGCTTAAACAGACCCTTAGCTGCTAAAGAAAAAACGAACCACTATCACGACCCAAAAACCAAGGGTCCTGATGACACTTGTCCTGACAGCCTTGACAAGTAATCTTATCACCCAAACTAATATAAAAAGGGAGAATCAGTACTAAAAACCTAAGGCAAGACTTCTAGAGCAAAGTTGAACCACAAAAGTATGATATTAGATGAAATATAATCAAGATACCAAACCAAATCACAAAATCTGGTGTCACAATGTAAGAACCACTAATACAAATTAAACTTAGAATATACATAGGATATCCAAAAGGGATCAAACTCTATCTCTGAATACAATAAATGATAGTCTGGATTAAAAAAGGGGCAGTTTCTAACTCCGGATGCATATATCAACCGCTACCTCAAATAGACCCCAAATGTCACCTGAATCAGCTATCTGTGTGGCGCACTCATACTTGGATCAGCATCAAAAGGGCTCAATAGGGATGAATACGATCCACTTATAATCAGTAGGTATCATAGGTTGACTGAGTAAAGTAGAAAATAAAGAATATAAACACAAACTATGACCACGTCACCCGCAATTAAAAAATATCTCAAGTGGTAGCCCACACAATTTCCTCTAATAGTTCTATTATATACATATATAACAAATACAGGTAGGAGGAAGAAGAACAAATATACACATACTCCAAATACAAGTATAAGAATATAGAACAAATGGACAAATGTCAAGCCAAGAACATAAATACAATCATGAATAAGCACAATATATAGAATGCAATAATGATGTGAAGATAATGATAATGATAATGTGATGCACGAGGTTATCGCGCAACCTCTGTATACCCTAACCGAGTTGTTATTTCGATGTAGGGCCCATGGGGGATTCGTCAACCTATATACAACCAATATCTAACACTAATATTCATAACCCCTCTCCGGTGCATACATCGATAGAGGATTTTTAAGGATGTCATATTTTCTCTCAGAAAAAGTCAGTATTTTCAGAATTTCCACGGTGGTACCTATGTTTCATGAATGAATATGATATGAGGATGTAATTCTCACACCCAACACAAATGAGTATAACCAATACCCAACTAATACACCAACCATGTGAGTCAAAAATCTACTCAAACCCACCAACCATTCATGATCCAATATAATCCATAACCATTAAGTGAAACATGCAAGAAAAATATCACTGATACCACATAATCCTAAAAACTAGGCTTTTGTCCAACCAAAAAGAGTACAATAAAGCATACTTATTTCAATACCAAACCAACAACATCATACCAGACTCCATAGGGTCACACATAGTAAATAATATCTCAAAACCACTAAATATTATCCCATAGGCCCCCACATGGGCACATAAGTCACCTAAACACATTTTCCATGATACAACCCCATACCATAGCTTGCTTTTACATTATTATTAATTACGTAACTCAGTCTGAAGAAAGTTAAGATATAACCTACCTCAAATATCAAAACCAAAATAAATAAGTCTTTATTATCAATATTCGACCTCACAAACGGACCCAGAATCAACTAAAATACAAAAATATAGAATCCATGCATCAAAATAAAGCTAGTGATACCCATATTGCCCACTTCTAAATCGAGGTCAAAATGGACCATAAAAATGGGTTTTCAAAAAAAAGGATAAAATCTTAATTTTTTGTTCAAAAATATATTTCCCAGGATTAAAGGAACTCATAAGAGAAAACAGGGTGAAATTAGAGTTTGAATCAAAGAAATGATAATTTGAGTCTTCCAGGCCAAAATCCCTAAATTCTGCCTTCAAATCTGAGATAAACAAGATTTAAATGATAAAATCGAAGAGAAGTCATCGAAATAGGAGTTTGAAGCTTATCCAAGCTTGGAAATTGAGGAAATCACCTAAAAATCCAGAACTCAAAGCTCCAAGTCTCAAAAATGGTGAAGAAAATGAAAAAAGAATATTATATACTAGGTGCCAAGTGCGGCTAAAATGGTCAAGTGGTCGCTTTAGCGGTCACCACTAAAACAGTTAAGTACAACTTTAGCGGTATGCATCAATGTATGCTAGTCCGCTAAAGCGTACAAGGGCATCTTTAGCGCCCTCCGCTAAAGAGGACGAGGGTCGCTAAAATGCCCTTGCCCAGCTGGTAGCCGACCGCTAAAGCGATCAAGTAGCGTTTTAACGCCTATCGCTAAAGCGGATAAAGTGGTGCTTTAGCGGTTGTCCCAGCTGAGTGGTGCACCATCTTTGGAGACTTGAAAAGTTTCCGCAAACCCACTGAGATTTGTCTAGAATTTCTAGGATGCAAATGAACTATGCTACCCTATCAAAATTGATGCTCCAGACTCAATAGCTATATTAGAATTTTAAAAAATATTATTTTTATAGAATTGACCCCCATTGATTTATTACTTATGCACAGAGACAAGTTGTACAAATATGAAAGATTGAAGCAGAAAAGCAAAGAAATAAAAAGGAGAAATATAGGTGCAAATAAGAAATAAAATAAAGAGGAGATATAGAGGAGCAAAAAAAAAAAGAAATAAAGAAATGAAATAAAGGAGTAAATAAGAAAATAAGTAATGGGGAGAAATAGAGGAGGAAAAAAGAAAAGAAACAAAGAGATGAAATGAAGGAAATATAATTCAGAGAGGAGTCAAAAAAATTTATGGGATGAAATCTTCCTATAGGGTCCCTATGACATCTCCTTTGAACATTTTGACAATCTAACATGTGGTTCATGACATGATCTGCGGCCATAGATAATCATATTGTTTACGGTTTTCTATTTTTTTCACTTTTTCGCCATTATGAATTTTGATCCCTACAAAGCAACATTCTAAAATAAAAACAAGTCTAAGAACATATAAGACTTCAAGATAAAGGATGTGTCCTAGTTTCAAGGCCCATCAACAATTACAAAAAAAGAAAAAAACAAATCCAATTGTTAATGGTTTAGGGCTATTTTACCTAGTTACTTAATATTTTGAATTCAATATTCAGTTGGTTATTAAAAACAACTCAAGCATTAATGACTAAAACTAACAGAATTGGTTGATTATGTCCTTTTTGTGGGGAGGTTGATATATTTTGTTTGTTATTTATGTCTTGTATTTTTTTCGTTGTATATTTTAGGAAACTCATAATTACTATTGATTCAGGAGACCCTTTATCCTTCTAGGTTTGAGAGGGGGAAATATAGTCTTCGTAAGATTGAAAGATCCTTTTACTTATAGTTTTAGGACAACTTAAGATCTATGTATAGGGATATAGTTAAGGATTTTAAAGTATTTTGTACACTTCTTCCTTTTTTCCATATTGAAAAAATTCTCACTGCTTTTGTTTGGAGGATAAGATCTATGTATAGGGATATAGTTAAGGATTTTAAAGTATTTTGTACACTTCTTCCTTTTTTTCATATTGAAAAATTCTCACTGCTTTTGTTTGGAGGATTAGACCTAGTTGAACCTCGTTAAATTCTTGTGTATTTTTCTTCTCTATTTTCTTTGTTTGTGATTGTATGTTAATTAACTCACGATATTTCTGCAACATCATTCTTGTTATAACACTAAAATATCAACTAATGATTTAAATTTATTTTATGAAATGATTATAGAAGTCGCACCTCAATGTATATCATTAAAATTTAATGAAATTAAATTAGTGGCACGTAAAATATTACGTAAAGAAAAATATAGTTTACTAGATACATTAAATATTAAAATATTATTATAATATTTAATGAAGAAACAAGTATGCATGCTATTAAACTCAAGAGATTATTTGAGTTAAAACTTCATTGAGCTTCTTAAGATATGGGTTTAAACTATTTTCTTGTTACAAGAAAATTATTAATTTGGATTCGAAGTATGAATTTCAATTTTCAATTCTAACAATCCTTGTTGTGATTTTTAGAGTTTTTTTGTTTTGACCATTTTTTCTTCTCAGTTGTTGCTTTATATCATTTATGAGTTGTGGAAATGATTTGCACGATTTTTGAAACATTCACGAGTGATTTATATGAGTTTGTGGTTTTGAATAGTCTTTGAAGAGATATAGTAGACTATGGTCAATCAAGCGTCAGCTAGTGCTTGTGTCAGTTTTATTAGATCCGAATTGTCTATTTTGAGTTAGTAGCACAGTTAGTTCGGGTCCTAAGGTCCTTTTGTGATTTTTAGGCGTTGATCGGAATACTAGTTTATTGGCCTAAATATGGTTTTGGGAGTAAATTTGTTGATAGCGAATCCCTTTGAAAAATTCTATGATTCTGTTGGGTTCAGAACATGTTTTATGATTAATTTAAACTATTGGCTCATATTTATATTGTTCTGGATGAGTTCTGGGGGTCAAAACCAAGTTTTGAAAATTATAGGTATTGGTGCAACTGCTTAAGCAGTTGGTCGACCCTTAAGCGGCCTTTGACCATTTGACTAAGCCGCTTAAGCACTCATTTTATAGTTTAAGTGGTGGTTTGACCCTTTGGCTAGGCACTTAAGAGGACAAAGGGCGCTTAAGCGGAAATTGTTGAGTTTAAGATCTAAACTGAACTCATTTCATATTTTTGACATTTTGGGAGTTAGAAAGTTCCATTTGAAGCATTTCTCGATGCGTTTTTCTCGTATAATCATAAGATATGTGATTCTACCTTCATTTTGTTTATCATAAGGAAGTTCCATTTGAAGCATTTCACGATTTTGATCCATATAGTTGGATTTTGAAATTCAAAGTTATAAAATCGAAAGTTCTTGATTTGAAGTTCGATTGGTAATGAATTTTCATTATATTGATTTTTAAAATATAATGTGCTTGCATCATGGGTGAATTGATTTGATAAATGTTTTTAAAAATTTCCATGCTAAACCGTACTTGATAATGAATATTTGGAGTCTTACCGGTAAAATAAAATATTGGTATTTTGATGATTTCTAACCCGATTTCATCTTGATTTTCATTGTGTTTTTAGATTTAGAACTAAGGGAGTAGCTAACTCTAGGACTCTCCCATTTACTTTGATTTGAGCTCAAGAGAAGAAAATAGAGGCTGGAAAAAAGTAATTAACAAGAATTTGGGAAGTTCATCATCGTCTAATAGTTTGAGCTAGTGATAGTAATATTACTTGTAGCCATATTCGAGTGTTCTTAATGCACCTAATTGGGCTGAAAACAATAATTGAATAGTCTTGTTAATGACCGACAGGAACTAATGTAGAATTTTTACTCGAGGTTACATGATATAGACTTGTTCTTATTTGTGAAAATCCTGAAATACACTGGATCATTACTTGGGAGTGATTTCTAGATTAGTTTATGTGTTCGTATTGGTCATAATCTTTTTAAAAGTTCAAAATATCTATCAAATGTTTGACTTGTAATTCCATACTTTCTTAATTGCTTATATATTTGGTCTAATGTTGGATCGATCTAGGGGCGTCTCAATCAATAATGTGGCCTAAAGCCAAAATTTCGATACAAGGCCTTAATATTTATTTTAAAAGAAAAAGTATAAATAACATAAATATCAATCCTTTTGGAAGTAATTATACTCTCTCCCACTTTTTGAATTACTTTACTCTTTCTCCCTATTAATATACATAACATAGCCGACATATACATAGCATTCTGTGTATATGTTGGGATTTTTGTAATATGTTTAGGGAGTTGGGATTTTTTGTAACATATGAAATATAAGTTGTGTATTTGTGTAATTTTTAGAAAGAAAAAAAGATCATATAATTCCTCCATTTTAAATTTGCTTGGCTTATTTTGATTTGAACATGAAATTTAAGAAAACAAAGAAAATTTTTAAATCTTGTAATTTTTAACGAAAGATATTTCAAACATGGTAAAATATCTCTTAATT
This sequence comes from Capsicum pubescens, assembly GCA_030864215.1. Classification (NCBI taxonomy): domain Eukaryota; kingdom Viridiplantae; phylum Streptophyta; class Magnoliopsida; order Solanales; family Solanaceae; genus Capsicum; species Capsicum pubescens. The sequence continues at coordinate 82,311,549 of CM061544.1, read as the reverse complement.
TTGTGGTGTTAAACATGTCATCTAGATAGTTGAAATTAAAGAAAATATTAAAAAAAGGTCTTTTTTAAAATGAACAAATAAGAAAATAACAAATTAAAACTGAGGGAGTGTATAATTTCATTTGAAGTTATTCTTTTGTTTTCTTATCACTTTTGAAGTTTTTTATTCCACGGTACCGTCTTTCCTTTATTTCTTTTTACTATGAGAAATTATATTTTTTCTTTAAAACACTAAATATACTTTTTTAAAATAATATATGAGTTTAAGTTGTATAATTATTAGAGTAAGCAATTAATATCATTAGATCTTATTTATATATTTGCAGGTAATATATCTTATTTTTAAGATTTCAAATCTTCTCATTTTAAGAAGACTTTCCTATAAATATTATCAGATAAGTTGTATAATTATTAGTGTTAACAATTAATATTATTAGATCTTATTTGGGAAAATGATCTGAAATGTACCTAAATTTTGACGAAATTTATTGTAACACGCCTGAACTTTACGGAAGTGTTATGAACCCTAGAACTTTACGAGGGTCCTATGATCCCCCAGACTATTTATTAGCATATTTTACTGACATTTTATTTGCATTAAACTCTTCTTCTTTTTTATTTATTTATTAAAATATTTTATTTATTTATTAGCTTATAAATGTCACTAAAATACATTAATAAATAGTCCAGGAGAGTCATAGGACTCCCGCAAAGTTCAGGCGTGTTATAGCAAATTCCATCAAAATTTAGATATATTTTGAACTTTTTTTGCATCTTATTTACATATTTTAGCAGGTAATATATCTTATTTTTAAGATTTCAAATTCTCACTTTTGAAGAAGGTTTCCAATAAATATATTAGATAACTTAATAGTTTAAAATTTGTTTAAAGGAACAACATATAAAATTTTAATCTAATATATGTACACATATTAAGAAAACGTGGGGCCCCTAATACGATGGGGCCTAAAGCAACCGCTTGAGCGCTTCGCCCGTTCGCTGGCCGTGAATCGACGTTGACTCTAGGTTGAATAAATTATAGTATTGCATACGATCGGATACACTTTCCACATTAAGGAGTGGAGTTTGACGTTAACATTGTCGTCGGAGAGGATCGAGGAGACATGGGTAGTTTATGCGTTCAAAACTATAATCATGTTTGCATACTAGATTAATAATAGATTATTGTAAATGGAACTTTTATTACAGAATTTGAGTTGCTGTATTTTGTCGAATTCACTATTCAATTTTTTTACTCAAATATCAAAATACCTTTTCTCTGTCTTATTTACCAAAACTAGAGGTGCATGGCCGTGTCAGTACGGGTCAAACACTATAGATATTTTTAATATCAAAATTCGATATTGATGAGATACAAACATAAATGTACATTAATTTAAAATGATAACTTTTTAAATAATAACTATTTGGCGGTACTCGCTAAGGAGTGAAGTTTTATAAGATAGTTTTTTCACATGATAAGAAAGTGTGATATGTCGTGTAATCGGGCTATTTTAATTGTTTGATGATAAGATTGAGACGTGTTACAAAATATAGAAAAGATGTAAAACTAATATTCATAAAATTATTTCATACAAAAACTGGAACAAAAGATACTTCAATTAACAACAAAGTCTTGGATCATCTTCTCAAAGGTAAAACACTTATAAATACAAATATTGAAATGTTTTGAACCACTACTAAGTTAAGAAATTCTTATAGATGGGTGCACAATATTATCAGATCTAGCTATCCAAATATAACAACAGTTAGAATTGAGGTGGCAGCGCGAAAAATATATTCAAGATTAACTATTGTGATTTATAATACTTTTTATGTAATTTTTAAATGATATATGTTATACCCTCTGTATCAATTTATGTGGTATTTTTTAGAGTTAACTAAATTTTTTACATATTTTTAAAATACTTTAAATTATTAATTGTTGTGATTTGTAGTACTTTTTCTTTTGTTCCAATTTACGTGAAAGTAATAAAATTTAGAGAATCAACCAAATTTTTTCTATGTCTTTTTAATTACTTTAAATTGTTAATTATTATAATTTATAATACTTTTACGTAATTCTCAAATATATAATAGATTAAAATTGAAAGTAAAATAAACAAATAAAAAGAAAGTATCTAAGTAGGCAACACAAACAAACATGTCGATCTTCTATGTTCTTATCATTTTATGTCTATTTTATCTTTTTTATTAAATATCATTAATTTTTTAATACTTAGATGATTAATTAAGAGCGGTATTTAGTAAAATTACAATTGAAGAAGCTGAAATAGACATGTCATAAATGTCTATTTTTCTTTTTTTAATTAAATATTATTATTTTTTTAATACATAAATGACCTACAATAATTAATTAGGAGTGATACAGTAAAATCAAGGTTGAAGGACTCCAACTTAATTTAAAGCATCAAGAGTTAATTTATCATTTGTTGATTTTATCATTTTATTAAATATTATTATTTTTTTAATACTTAGATGACTCATCATAATTAATTAGGAGCGATATTTAGTAAAATTATGGTTGAAGCAGCTGCAACAAACATGTCATAAACGCATATTTTTCTTGTTTTAATTAAATACTATTAATATGCGAATACATGAATGACTTATAATAATTAATTAGGGGTGATATAGTAAAATCATGGCGCAGTTCTTGAAGCTGCCATGTCGAAATCAATGTTTTAATTAAATATTATGAATTTTTTAATACATAAATGACTTATAATAATTAATTAGGGGTGATACGGTAAAATCACGGTTGAAGGAGATAAACTTAATTTAATACATCAAAAGTTAATTTATCATTTTATGTTTTTTTTTTTAAAATATTATTAAATTTTTAACACTTAGATAGACTCATAATAATTAATTATGAGCGATATTTAGCAAAATTATAGTTGAAGCAGCTGCAACAGACATGTCATCTATTTTTTTTAATTAAATATTATTAATTTTTTAATACATAAATGACTTATAATAATTAATTAAGAATAATATAGCAAAATCACGATTAAAACCGCTGAAACAAACATCATAAATATCTATTTTTTAATTAAATATTATTAATTCTAATATATAAATGACTTATAATAATTAATTAGGAATAATATAGTAAAAAATATTATTAATTCTAATATATAAATAACTTATAATAATTAATTAGGGGTAATATGATAAATCACAAAGCAATTAGAGGTAATATAGTAAATAATGAAGCAGCGGATCGAAACCTGCGCTTCTATTATATAGAAAAGTTGAGATCAAAAGTTACGAAAGAGGAAAATCTTAGTAACATAGTTTGTTGACTATTTAAACTCCCATTTTGTTGATGACATTGTAACCCTTCACCAACCAAAAAAAAAAAGTTACGAAGGATTTTAAATTGGAACATAACTAAAAACATGACACTTTTATTAAAACTCACACAATCACTAATTACTCAAATCAATGAACAATATTACAAGTATACAATGACCAGGTCCTATCATGATATCAACTCATATGTAAAATGATATACACACATGATATCAACTCATATGTAAAATGATATACACACTCATCACTAGAAGCTCCTCCGTGACGATTAGTCCTCCATATATATAAATACATGAATCTACCACATGATACTAATAGCAATGGACATGAACATGACCAAGGCTGGAGCAAAAACATTTCTCGGGGCAGAGCTTGGTGCCGGTGGAGGAACTAGACCGTCAGATGGTGTCGCGGGTGAAGGAGTAGTCCCCGGTGTGACTGGTCCGGTGGGTGGTGAAGACGATGGTGAAGTTGCTGCACCACCAGTAGGACTAGGAGATGGTCCAGATGGTCCGGTTGATGGTGATGGACTTGTCGTCGGTGTTGGCATTGGGGTCGGGGAAGGTGTTGAGGAAGGAGTTGGGGCAGGGGTAGGGTTCGGGACGGGTGATGGAGCAGGGGAGGTAGCAGGGGATGGTGCAGGGCTAGGAGTAGGAGTGGAAGCTGCTGTAACATTGATGACTAGCTTTTGGCCAGCATTACAATGTTGGCCAAAAGTGCAAATGAAGTACTCAGTTCCTGTGGAATTTAGAGTGATATTGGCTGGTCCAACAGTTATAAGAGTAACGGGTCCTGTGGAGCTGCAAGAATCATATGCACTCTTTGTCACTTTGGCTACATCATGTGCTCCAGTTGCAAAATTGAACACTGCAGAATTAAAATTAAGAAAATTCCAAAGTTAAATTCACAAAATTTCCAGTAGTTTCATTCTAGGAGTCAAAATGTCACAATGAAGACACCAACTCAACAAGAACAACAATGACTAAGCTTCAACTTCATGTAAGCTAAGGTCGACTCAATGACGGAGTCAGAATTTTGGCGAAGGGTGTGCAAATTTCCTCTCATTTGTGCTAAATGTGTACAAAATTAAAAATACACTCATAATAGCTAACATTTAATCTCTATTCACCACATAATTTTTCGGCAAGGTATCCACCGGACCACCCTTCGCTAAAGTTGGCTCTACCCTTGGTCGATTATGAATTCTCTTTCTCCATGCCACTCTTAGCTCATTTCAATCCAATATCATAAAAGTAAATATAAAAAGAACTAGAAGTTCTTTGTATTCTTTTTTGACATATAAATCTCTAACAGGACTACAAACATTGATGACATGGGTGGTAAATACACGTATGGGTAGTTGTTCTTGATTGGTTTTATCAGAGAATTTGCAAAACATATTAAAGATTGCACTGGAAATTCAAATTTCTTTTTTGTCTCTCTTGTTCTTTTTCCAAATTCTTAGAAGATTCACCAACTACTAAGTAGCCGTTTGGCCATGAAAAGTTTCTATTTTTTTCGAAAAATTATTTCACTTAAGTGAAAATTGTATGTGTTTGGCCATGAAAATTCCAAATACAATTCCGAAATTGTATTTGAAAAAGTAAAAACAAGTTTTACTTGTCTTCACTTTTTTCATTCATACTTCTCTCACAAAATTTTAAAAACAACTTTAATTTATATTCATGGTCAACTCCAACTCCAACTCCAAAAAATTATAATTTTAATGGCCAAACAGGGCCCAAGTTTAATTAGGATGTACTATAACCCTAATATACCAGAACAATTTTGATCTCTTAGACTTTGACATGTCAATGGGTTGATTTTCTCTTCCACTACCAACATAGATAACTAAGCGCTATTGACATGAATTCAATCTCCTCTTAGAATGAAAAGCCAAAATTAGTCCTCTCTAAGTTATAAACCAATTATCATAGTACCTAAAGTTTGAACCCAGACATATCAAATCCATCATCCAACCTTCGTACAAGAAAAGAAAAAACATATATAAAGTGGCTAGAACTCCTTAAGTTTGGCTGCTAATTCAAGTCAACTTTCAAACAAGCAAGATTTTCCATCTACTTATTTTAGTGGTCATCCTAATTACGTCCATTAATTCATGACACTTAAGGAAATATTATTGATTCTAAAATTTCTGTGGCTAAACCACTTTTCCAACTATCTCAAATAACGCGTTAACCATGTATGAGAAAGAAGTATCGAATATGTAACAATATACATACCTAAAGTATCACCAACTCTGAAGGTACGTTGTGAAGCCCAATTGGCATAACTTGAAGGGCCACCAGAAGGAATTCTCCAACCCATACTATCACCAACCACATGATCAACTGCTACTATATTCTCCGGCAATACAGCCAAAATAGCCACCAAGACTAGAGCAATTTTCATCCTTGTAACCATATTTTGTGTGTGTTTTCAGGTAGCCCCGATGGGATCTTTCTTGCTATAATAATTTAACTTTTCTCTGTTGTAGCTGTTGTACGAAAAGGCTGCCAAGTTTCAGAGGTTCTGTTATTTGTTGAATACAAGGTCGTATTTATAATCTATAATTAGTCTAATGGAAGCATCTAGGTTGTTTCAGTTGAATGTGACGTAGAATTTTGACGAAGTCAAAAAAAAATAATACTTTCTTCATTCGTTTTTAGTGTCACATTTTATTTGTTGAGAGTCAATTTATAATATTAAATTAAATTAATATTTTAAAATTAAAATTAGTTATTCATAAATTATACAAAAAATATTTTAAATTTTAATTTTTCTCATATCAATATAATTAAAAAATATTTTAAAATACTGTTGAAAAATTTATAAAATTTGAGTCTTAAAAAAAACTATACCAACTAAAAGGATCGGACATATACCATGGGCACAATTAGGTAAGTGGTGGAATTTAGAAAGATTTTGGTTAGACGGGTGGCATGAATGGGAGTTGAACTGCTCCTTATTGGATGTTGGAACAGTCCCAATAATTCTGCCCAATTCTCAACTTCCTAAGAATGAACTACTTTAATATCTACGACTACGAGCTAAGTCGATCTGCACAACTAGTCAAATTGGAAAAAAAACTAAATTCATATGTCATGTTTACAATTATCTAATGAATACGCCTCACACGTTTTCGCACAAGATGTGGCATAGTAATTAATAAATTAAGTTGAAAATTTTGTAGTCTTAAGTTTGTATCCTCATAAAGAAAAAATTACAAATTCATTCATTTGAATCTGTAAAAGTTATATTGTATATGTAAGGCTAAAATTATTTTTTACGTATATAAAATAGATATTAAGCAAGAAATTTTTGAAGAAGTGATAAAGTTATATTCGTGTGATCTATAGATCATGGATTTTAGCGGTGAAAACATTCACTAATATTTGTATCATCATAGACTGTCCAAATGTTGGTTCGAAATCGAAATGACATCATGCAGAAGCTTATATTTTACAAACCAAGCGATAATTCAGATGACAAAAAAAATATAATAAAAATACATATTATTTGATATGATTGATCAAGAAGCCTACATATTGAAACTCAATAAAAAAGTTTCAAATCTATTGACAGAAATCTTCCCTGAATAACAATCTTTGATAACTACGTTGTGGATGTTATTATGTTATATCTTAAGTAGAGAAATATTCTATTTATAGAGATACAAAATTTTTGAAGAAACCTAACAGAAAAAAGACATCTTTTCCAACAAGAAAACATAAGTAATTCTAATTCTAGTAAAAATTAGATAAAATAGAAAATTCAAGACAAATCCTAACAAGACACCTCGGTTATGGCCTTGAGATGTTTCATGCTATGAACTTCCTTTTTTATACATACAGTAAATATTGAATTTTCTTTAATTTTTTCACGTTTTTATTTTTTTTATAATTTGAACCCTTTAAAAAAATTATAACTCCATAACTGCTATGAAATTAGTCGAGATTCCATAATTATCAAAAACAAATAATGTGAAATCACTGTTTATCATTAGTCAAAATGGAATTGTCAAGCTCAAGGGTCAACGTCAAGACACTTGCCATGGGTTTAGTTCAACTTGGTTGTCGTATAAACCCCCAACTTTGAAATGTCTAAAGTCCAAGTCGTCTTTAATTTGTTCTCCTTTTCTTTTTATTTATTAAAATATAATTACTTCTTCACATCCTAGTTTACACTGCGTCAGGAAATGGAGAGAGTTAATATAACTTGAGATTTATATAATTAAACAAATTTAAATCCTTTAAATTCAAGAAAAATGTATAAGCCAATACTGGTGAATACCAACAAAAATGTCCAGATGAATCCAGTATAATTCAACAAGTAAGGTTTAGGAAAAACAGAGAGTAGATAGATTTTATTTATTTTTTGTGAGATAAAAAGTCTATTTTTGATAGACCTCGACTCAACAAAAAAATAATTCCAAATAGGTTTAAAACATAAAAAATAAAAGTAGCTTAAAAAGAGATGTCTATAAGTATTTGACAATATCTTCTATGCTATATGTTTTAAATATCACAATATATAAGGGCCCGTTTGGTCATAATTTTTTTTTTTTTTTTTTTAAATAATTTTCATTTTATGTCAAAATCAACTCCAAATTGATGTTTGGTCATGAGAATTTCAAATATAACTTGAAGTTGTATTCAAAAAATTAAAAAATAAGAAAAAACTATTTTTAAAAATAAGAAAAAAATATTTTTACCTTTTTTAATTTTCTTTTTCCCACAAAAATTAAAAAATAATCTAATTATATTCATGAACAAATACATCTCCAACTCTAACTTTCACTCCAAATTCAACTCTAGCTCTGACTCCTACTTCAAAAAAAATTGTTTTTGGCCAAGCTCCCACTAAATTGTGACATTTATCTAAAGCTGATACAACTACTTAACCAATCAAACGACCTTGTGTATATAACCAAATATCACCAAAAACTATCACACATAATCATGACGAAACTCACTTGCCCAAAAAACGTTTGCATGATTGGAAGTAAGAATAATCAAAGAGACTTCGTAGCTGTTTGACCATAAATATTATTTTTTTTCTCGAGTTAAAGATGAAGTTAGAGTTGAAGCTATATTTAATCATATTTTTTTTTAAAAAAAATAAATTAGATTTTTAAAAATCTTTTTTAAATATGATTTTATGCCCTCAACTTTTAAAAATTATCAAAATCACTCAACTACTAATTTACCTACTAACATACAACCAAATATTGAGAAAATAACTTATATGTCTTCAATTGATAAAATAATTAATCTTCTAAAATTTGAATATTGTTATTCTTCTAAAATTTGAATAAAAATATCACAAGCACGAGCTAAATAAGTTTATCTAACCATAATCGAATGAATAGAGAAAATATATTTTGATAAATATGATTGATGGATATAAATATATTTTATATATTCTTAAATTTGTGGATGAAAATTCTTAATTACTTTCACTTGAATTAATTATTTTATTGAATTTGATCTTTTAAAAAAAATTATGAATGAATTATTTCTGAATAAATTAATGTTAATCTTTTGCTTTTTCTTTATTGATTATATTGATTTTCCTTGAATATTTTATTTTTTTGGTAAAGAGAACAAACTTTTGTTAAGCTAATTACCACACTCATTTCTATTCAAAATTCATAAAATCAAAATAAGGTAATCGTCAATATGGATCGTTACGTTATGTTTGACATGCGACTTTATTGACCACTTTTTAATAATTTATATTAAAATCATCATAGTCATTATATGACATATACAGAAAATTAGAATGATAAGAAAAAATATTAAATTTCTCATTATTAAATAACATAATGTACTAGATCTTATATTTCTATAATATAGTTCATTCAAAACAAAAGTTGATATATTTTTGCCATAGATTGTCATTTATTATTTTTTACTTCACGTTAGTAAATTTTGGTTAAAAGAAGAAAAAGAGGTTAGAATATCTATAATAATTAAAAATGATGTTAGTAAATTTTGGTTAAAAGAAGAAAAAGAGATTAGAATATCTATAATAATTAAAAATGATGTTGTACCATAAAATAAATAATATTTTTTTTCTTGGTGGTTGGTTGTAGTTATAAGAGGGATTTGTATAAAATTTTAAAGATTGAGTTATATGTAATAATAATGAAATTAGAAAATGGTAGTGGAAAATTGTGAAAATAACAAAAAGTTGTTTTCACTTTTTAAAATCCAACTCCAAAATAATTTTCTAAATTTTCATGGCCAAAAATCATAATTTCTAAAAAATTAAAAAAGTGAAAAAAAATTCTGAGAAAAAAGAAAAAAAAAATTATGCTCAAACGAGCCCTTAATAAAAAGGGGCATCTCTATATCTTATCATGCTTTTGGACAACAACTTTCTGGACCACAAAAGAGCAGCATGATGTATTCCAATTGCCCTTTGGGAAATGTTCCAAGTTCTGATATATATAGTATTTGAAATCGATTAGTTTTACCTTTCGTTATACTTTTGATCTATTTGTATTTGCTTTTATCATAGATGAACTTTATCTTAAAATTAACGAACTCCACGTATCAGAATACTTTGAGAAAGATGGTCCAAACTTATCTATTCTACGGGTGTGTTTGGTATGAGTTGGTTTCTTAGTTGTTTTTTTGTATTAGGTTGGTGGATGAAAAATATTTTTTGAAAAATGTTTTCTAGTATTTGATTGGTGAATGAAAAAATATTTTTCAAAAAATACATTTTAGTGTTTAGCTAAAGATTAAAAATTAATTTTTAAAAATTAATTTTTGACCCTGAAAAATATCCTCTTTAGGGTGTGTTCGATATGAAGGAGGAAAAATATTTTCTAGAAAAATAAGTTATTTTTTACATATATTCTTTAATTTTTGACCCTGAAAAATATCCTCTTTAGGGTGTATTCGATATGAAGGAGGAAAAATATTTTCTAGAAAAATAAGTTATTTTTTACATATATTTTTGTATTCGTTATGCAAATTGGGTAAGTATATATTTTTCAAAAGTATTTGTATATATTTAACAAAAATAATGAGAACGAATAGGATAAGAAAGGTGTGATAAGAAAAAAGTATTGAATTTTTCTAAAAAAATAAATTAAAAAAAAATAATTTTTTGGGGGGATGGGGTATGCAGGTGGGATTGAGGTTGTCAAAATAGATAGTAAGGGTGGGATAAGAATTTTTTTTTGCTTTTTTTAGAAAATAATTTTTTTTTTTTTTTGGGGGGGGGGGGGGGGGAGGGGAGGAGGGAGATGGTATGGTGGGGGTCGGTGTATGGGAGAAAGGGTGGGATAAGAAAAAAATAAATTTTTATTTGAAAGGGGAAAGTAGGGGTTTGAGTTTTGAATTAGGAAATGAGGTAAGAAAAAAATTGAAATAGTTTTTTGAATGAGGGGTGGTAGGGGTAGGGAAGTGTGAGTGGGGTAAGGAACATTTTAAATTTTTTTAAAAAATAAATTTTAAAAATTTAATTTTTTTTAGGGGGAGAGGTTGTTTTGGGAAGGGGGGGGGGGGGGTTAAGAAAAAATTGATTTTTTTTTTAAAAATTAAATATTTTTTTTTGAAAAGGGGATTGAGTTTTGGGTTTTGGGGGGGAGGGGGTAAGGTAAGAATTTTTTTTAAATATTTTCTTTTTGGATGGGGAGTGGTAGATGGTGGGTGGAGGTCGGAGAAGGGGTGAGTGATTTTGAGAGTTGTACGAATATTTCAACTTAAGAGTGAAGTTGAAAGAGATTTTTAAAAAATGTTTTCCTTACTTTTTGAAGGTAAGTCATTTTCATTATATTTGAGGAAAATAAGTTGATTTGAATTTTTTTTTTCAGAATCTTTAAGCCAACCAAACATGAGAAATTTACATTTTTCAGAAAATGTTTTCCTTCATATCAAACACACCCTACATCTGAGTATGTTTTAAAATTATGCTCAAGTTGGAGCTCCTTTAGGGGTCAAGAAATGAGGATTGGCTATAAGTTATAACATAAGGTAAAATTGATCAATTTTGAATAGTTCATGAATATATTTAACTTTTTTTCCGGGAATAAAAGAATCAAGGCATTCTGAACCGGTCGCTTTTCAATGAATTTCCAGTCATATTCTTGATACGTTTACTCTTAAGTTTCTAGATACTTTGTAGTTCAAAATTGATTAGAGAATAGTTCTAGATCATATATTTTTATTTTAGTTTCTTGGTTCTCAGAAGTGAAGATCAATTTATAGTTTTTACAAGTAATTGACTTGCCATTTGAGAGTTTTCAATCATCACTACATGGCCTTTTTGTGTTATTAAATTTTGACGACCAAGATATAATACTGCCACTATCTCTTGTAAAGTTCCCAATATTAACGATAATACACAATTGTTCCTTTATGTATATAAAAAAATGTGTGCTTTTGTGTGGGGGGATATTTTTTGTGTGTTTGGGATATAGGGGGATGAATGGGTATAAATGAGTGTTGGTGAAGTCACAATAAAATTATAACTAAAAAAATTACGAGTAAAGAAAATAAAAATTATCTTCTTCTTCGGCTGAGGCGTGGCTATCTCGTTCTCTTTAAAGAGATTCAAGTCCACTGCAGCAAATTATTTTACCGGTTCGGCAGTAATCTTCTTGACTTATCCCCCTCCAGAATACAACAGTCTTCTCACAAAGAACAACTCAACAACTCTGGACAAGAGTTAAGTTCAAAGCTCCACAAAAAGAACACCCCCCTCAACTAATAAACTCTCTTTTTACCAACTTTTATGCACTCTATATTTTTTTGTTCTTAAAAAATATAATGCAAGACCACCTCTATTTATAGGTGAAGATATTCAACCTTTTATTTATAGTAAAGATGAAATATTAAAGGCCTTTAGGTTACAAGAGTTACAACACATAAAGCATAGGACAATGAAGGAATAAAGATTAGAAAGTTACATGCATTTAAAAAAAAATGGTGGCCAAATTCAGCCACCATAATCAAGATTTAAATGCACCTAAATGCAGCAAATAAACTGCACGCTACTTTGCCTTAAAAAGGAGACATGAAAAGCAATTGGCATATAATTCCATTAGGAAGAATATGCATGGTTACTTGGAGTTGCAAAATGAAATGCAAAAAATTCATGCACTTAACTCCAAATTAATAATAATGCATGATTAAAGATACACTTTAATATAAATAAATAATATTAAAATGTTCTTAACTCATCAATCCCCTGCTCATATTAATATTATCACAAGAGAGTCTACTAGTTGAAGGAAGATTACTATGTATAATGAGGGTGTGCTCTACATTGAACCTCTACTTAATAAAATAATAATTTTTACTTCAGAATCGTAGTGGTCTCAGACTTGAACTATGACTTCTTAGGAAAAATAAAAAGTTACTGCTTACACATAATAGTCAAGGTGTAGATATGAGATTTATATCCAGCACGTTACGACTTTGTGCTATCCCGATTCATGAGTGTCTTTGAGAACGAGCCTAATTCTCATAGGAAGCGGCCTACCTCCACACTCACATAGGTGAAATCTGTCAAGAGTCCTCCTGTAATTTAGCACCTCACTCATACGGGCTACAAATTTTTATTAAGAGTTTTTTAAACTCAACCTCACAATTATTACAGGTAAATGCACTCACACCATAGAGAAGGATTAAAAATAGTGCATTTTTCACAAAAGTCATCATGCGATTCATTTTTTCCATTGAACCTGGTTATAGGATCTCTAATCCCCAGGTTGAGTTTCCTCACATATGACTCAAGATTCAATAGGTTTGTGGACATATAAAATTCAATGAATTAAATTCATACAAAATTTGAGTTTAATTCATGATCATTTCGATTGATTAAATAATTTGAGCCCTACAAATTAATTATTTCATTTTATTAAATTCAAGACCAAGGTCCATTATACCTTGAAGTCCAGACCCATGCCACGTGTCAGGGTGACTTGGCATCCCCATCAAATTTAAGACCAACGAGCCGACTCTACATGTACAAATAATGTGGAAATATCATTCAAATTCATGAACCAGTCAAATATCGCCAAGTGTTAAAGTGACATATTTCGGCCAATCACAAGCAACCAGGCCTACTCCCTACAACTATATATAGGGGGTAACATAACATTCTAAAGGACATTCTAAAAGAGGACTTGGACAAGCATTGGCAACATTGACATCGACTATTAAGTTCTATCAATGGAGTTCTTTTCGAAGATTATTCCAAAGCGATGAAATATTTTTCGACATTTTCAGTGATTGAAATACATCTCTAGGAGTTCAAATCATCCAATGATTTGAAAAATACGCTACTGAAGTCCCTCGGGTCATTTCTAAGTTTAGGAGAGAAGAATCAAGAGCGTTACAGAATTGTACTCATTAGATTCATTAATAAAAATTGCTTTTTGCTTTTTTACTTATCTTTGGTTGTAGTTAATTTTTGACGCATTTTGAAAATTTATTGCAAACAAATTTTGGCACGCCTAGTGGGAACATTTCTGCTCTTCATCTCTTCCTCCCACAAATCAGAAGCTACGAATTCAACTATTGCAATGGACTTCAAAAAAACAAACGATGTTACATACATGTGCTCTGCTGCCGCATCTGCTAACCTCAATCGTATTGGACCGATTACTCACCAAAATTTTAAGGCTAGTGTCTTGGATGAATCTGAATACTTCAGCTCTTTGGAGGTGGCGAAAAACAACAACTCTCATAGGGCGGCTGCTGGGGGAAATCTTGCATCCATGTTCTTTGGCGAACTTTCTCTAATTGGATCCAACTTTGGTGCACCTGAGGATTCAATGGATTCTCCAATTTCAACGAAGGTCAATTCCTTAATGGCTAACTCAACTGACATGGACGAGAAGTTCGCAATGATGGAGCAAACCATTGAATCCCTAAAGAAGTCGGTGACGATAAGAATCTTCATATCACTTAACTCATGAACAAACTGGAGGCCTACAAACCAGAAGAGTCGAGTCACATCCCTACTTATCCAACTAGTTTCACTTCACAAAACAAGGATGTTAAGGAATCACTTGCTAAGTCTAAATTTTAGAAGGAGAAACAATCTGTTTCAGTTGCAGCTTTATCTGTCCAACAGTTGCAAGACATGATAACAAATACCATCAAGGCTTAATATGGTGGATCACCACAAAGTTCGTTGTATTACTCCAAGCCTTACACAAGACTAATTAATGGTCTACCCATGCCAACGAGCTATCAACCACTAAAGTTGCAACATTTGATGGCAAGGGAAACTCAAGGCAACACATCACCCATTTTGTCAAAACATGTAGCAACGCTAGAACACATGACAATCTCTTGATAAAATAATTTGTTCGTTCATTGAAGAGAAATGCATTTGACTGGTATATCAATTTGGAGCATGAGTTAATTGATAGTTGGAAGCAGCTCGAGAAGAAATTTCTCAATAGATTTTACAACATCCAATGAAGTGTGGGCATGATAGAGTTGACTGGCACTAAGAAAAGAAAGGATGAGCCTGTAATGGATTACATCAATCAATGGAGATCATTGAGTATAGACTGCAAAGATCGGCTTTTTGAAATATCAGCTGTAGAAATATGCATTCAAGAAATGCATTAGGGACTTCTATACATACTACAAGGAATCAAACTGCGAATATTTGAAGAACTTGCTACACGAGCACACGACATAGAGTTAAGCATCACAAGTCATAGGAAGGTATTCCCTTTTGTTGACCTAGTGAAAGAAAAAAAAGAGTTCAAGAAAGGTATGACCTCAAAGACCAAAGAGTCCATGGTAGTGAAAGCAACTTCTATGAAAGTCACAACCAAACATAGGGTGAATGAAGATGAAGCCTTGATGTAATATCCAAGAGAGAATAAATGTCGTCCAACCTTGAAAGAGTTAGAAGCTAAGGTTTATCCATTTCTAAATTCAAATATACCTATGATAGTGATGAATTGCTACTTAAAGAAAATTATTCATCTTCCTGAATCAAAAAGGTCGGAGAAAATCAATGAGGTCAATAATCCCAAGTACTACGCATATTATCGCATCGTTGGCCACCCAACGAGAAAGTGTTTTATCTTGAAGGAGAAAATCATAACGCTGGTAAGTGACGGCAAAATCATCATCGACATGGATGAAACAGTAGAAGCAAATCACGTCAGTATCATACCCGAGAAGAAAGAGTGTTTAATATTGCAAATTATGCTAAGTTCAACTTCTTGTAATTTGGGAGTTGCAAGCCGGTTGAAGTGGATTTTCCAAGAAAAACTCTTAAAGTCTCATTAGGAACAGATAATGAAGCCAAAGATAATAATGATGATGGTTGGACCTTGGTTTCTCGTAAGAAAAGAAGACATCAAACGGTTCTAAGAATACAACTTCCTAAGCCAAGAGTGATAAAGAGTAACGTGGAGCATCTTGACCACCAAAAAGTGTTAAGTTTGATACTATCAAGAAAATTGATGGTTCATTATCACAGAAGTCCCGAAGGCCTATTACATTGTATGAGTTCTTTCCAGAAAAAAATACTTGAAGATAGACAAATTAGTTCCACACATGTAATTTCCATCGCAGAGGAAATAAAGGAAAGCAAAGAAGAGCATTGTCTAATAATAGCATGAGAATATCATGTTAATAGAGAAGTCGCATAATGTTGTTCTGTAATTTCCTTCACGGATGATGATTTATTATTAGGGTCTAAACTACATAAAAGACATTTGTTTGTTGTAGGGGCTATTCAAGAACAATATCTCAATTGCATATTGATCGATGATGGTTTGGCAGTCAATATTATGCCAAAGACGATGCTCAAAAGGCTTGTAATATCCATTGATTAATTTTCCAAAAGCAACATAATGATTCAAGGCTCAATCAAGTAGGAAAATGAGCCATAGAAAAGATTCGTATAGGATTACCTATTGGCGACATGAAATCAAACATTTTAATTTATATTATAGATACCAAAAAATCATACAACTTGCTTCTCATACGCCCTTGGATGCATGAAAATAGAGTTATGTAATCTACTTTGCATCAATTCATAAAGTATATAATGGATGGTGAAGTAGTCAAAATTAATGTGGATATCAATCATTTCACTGAGACAGAGTCGTACTTTGTAGATGCAAAACTCTACTTGGATTCTGGTGAATTGGATATGGAGAAACCAACACTAGCCAACCAACTAATGTTGTTTTAAAAGAAGTAGAGGTTCAGTGGGATGCTGTTAAGACACCTAAGGCAAGAATTGAAAAATTATCCACTAAGCTTTCATCATTTAAAGGAGACATGCAGAAGACGATGGAAGAAGACCATCTAATTTTTCACTACATCCCTCGTTAGCATCGAAAGGACGGACAACCCTTGTTAGAAGTATGTACTCAACAAAGCCACCCTCCAAGGAGAGAAATGATCCATAAGGCATTCCAAGATTTGAAGGAAATTATGACTATCCCAATTATACAAGTCCCATCTATTACGCCTGAGCTTTCAGGAAGCAATACTTTGGCTCATAAGATAAAAGGTCAATTTGATGAGAAAGCCTTTGCACTGCTTAAAAAACCAGGTTACGACTTCTCCAATCTGGCAAGGCTAGGTGAGATCAAAGATGATGTCACTGGTGAGAAGATACATGGCCTGACAGAGGCCCAAATGAAGTTGAGAAAGCAAGGGCATTATGGTGGCACTCCTAAGTTTGGCCTTGGATTCAAATTACCATAACCTCTTCGAATTTCTACTAAGAAAATCAAGGAAACAACTTCATCACATTATGTCTCGGTAGAAAAAGACAAGGAATCTAAGGATGAGAAAATGCCACAACAAACTTTTATGTTTGAACGCATAGAAAGATTGACACCTCGTGTATCTGTATTTGAAAGATTAGGTTGCAAGGGCAAAAGTAGAGCCTTTAAACAAATGAAAGGAGAGTCCAACACCTCAAGAACTTCTGTCTTTCATCGTTTGGGAACCACAAGAAAGTCATTCGCACAAAAAAGGTTGTTAGATAATGAAAAATAAGTATTTTTTGAAGAAATTGATGACAAAGACATTCATAGTATATTCTCATCATGTATGAAGAGAAAGTATGTGTTTTCAATCACCACAGATGGTTCGCTAAAAGTGAAAAGAAGCACTATCCAGTTTTGTGGAGAAACAAAGAAGGACTTAATATCGGTACTCTGGAAGATCCACACCCAACATTCATTAGTGCGCTTCTTACACTGCAAGAAGAGAGGGACTACTTTAAGTTATTAGTTGAGTACAAAGATGTCTTTGCTTGATCGTACCAATAAATGCTTGGCCTTAGTCCTAGGGTAGCTATTCATTATTTGGGGATAAAAAATGGGGCACGTACTATAAAATAGTCACAACGAGTATTTCTTCCTGAGTTGGTAACACAAATTAAAGTAGAGGTCAATAATCTCATCGAAGCCGTATTTATACAAGAAGTGAAGTACCTATCATGGATCTCAAACATTGTACCTGCCAAGAATAAGAATGGTCAAATGCGTGTCTACATTGATTTTCGAGACTTCAATAAGGCATGTCCAAAAGATGATTTCCCCATACCGATCATAGAGCTCATGGTTGATGAGACAATTGGACATGAAGATATGACATTTATGGACGAGTCTTTTGGATATAATCAAATCAAAATGTCTCCTGCATTCTGAACTCCAAAAGGAATATATTATTACAAACTTATGACTTTTGGTCTAAAAATTGTGGGTGCCACCTATCAACATACAATACAAAATATTTTAGATGACATGTTATATAAGAAGGTAGAGTATTACGTCGATAACTTGGTGGTAAAGATAAAGTGCAAGGACGACCATCTTGAAGACCTTCTCATTATTTTTGAGAGGTTAAGAAAAAAATTAACTTGAAAATGAATCCACTCAAATGTGCATTCGGGGTCACTTCAAGAATGTTTCTTGGCTTTATTGTGCGTCATCGTGGAATTGAAGTTGATCCCACAAATATTGATGCCATTCAAAAAATACCTGAGACAAAGAGCTTGAGAGACCTCCGCAGTCTACAAGGAAATTTTGCATTTATTCGAAGGTTCATCTCTAACTTGGCTAGAAGATGCAACCCTTCAACCATCTAATGGAAAAAAATGCACCTTTCCGCTGGGACCAATCATGTCAAAATGCTTTTGAAAGCATCAAAAGATACTTGTTGAATCCACCTATATTAGGGGCACCAACTCCTAAGAGGCCGTTGATACTCTACATCGCATCACAAGAGTGATCACTTGGAGAACTTCTTTCTCAAAAGAATGAAGATAAGAAGGAAAACACATTGTACTATCTAAGTAGAACCTTGATAGGAGTTGAGTTGAATTATACTTCCATTGAGAAGATGTGCTTTGCATTGCTTTATGTGATAAAGAAATTAAGGCATTATTTTGAAGCATACACCATCAAGCTAATTTCTCGGGCTGAT
This sequence comes from Capsicum pubescens, assembly GCA_030864215.1. NCBI lineage: Eukaryota > Viridiplantae > Streptophyta > Magnoliopsida > Solanales > Solanaceae > Capsicum > Capsicum pubescens. The sequence continues at coordinate 82,292,765 of CM061544.1, read as the reverse complement.
CCCGTAAAGTTTGTAATGACACAACCAGTTCTCTCAGGGCGTCTATCAAGATGTTCTGTATTTTTTAACCAATATGAGATCATTTACACACCTCAAAAGGCTGTGAAGGGGTAAGCACTTGCCAATTTCCTCATCGATCACCCTCCACCAGCAAAATGGGAGATTTCAAATGAGTTTCCTGATGAAGATGTACTATTTACTAATGACCTGCCGCCATAGACAATGCTATTTGATGGATCTGCACGTCAAGATGGTGCAGGAGCAGGCATTGTGCTGATATGACCAGAAAGATTAATATTTTCATTCTCATTTATTTTGGGTGAAACATGTTCCACTAATGCTGCAGAGTACCAAACTTTAATTGTTGGCCTTGTAATGACATCATATATGAAGATTCCATAATTGGATATCTATGGTCATTCTAAGTTGATCATAAACCAACTTTTGGGGAGTTACGAGGTGAAGAAGGAAGATCTTTTGACATATCTCCAATATCCCATTCTTTTGCTTGAAAGGTTTGATCAGGTGTACCTAAACCACGTCCTAAGAGAAGAAAATCGCATGGCGGATGATCTGGATAACTTAGCCACAACGCTGGTACTCAAAGAGAATGAGTCAACAAAGGTGGAAGTATTTTATCGGTGGGTTATTCCTGGTTATCTCGATCTTCAAATAGATGAAAGACGCCATACATCTGTTCGAGTGGTGGAAGAAGAAGATTGGCAAAAACCACTAATTGGGTATCTTGAACATGGAAGACTGCCTAAGGATCCATGAAAGAGAGCATACATTTAGAGAAGGGCACTACGATTCATCTTTCATGAGGGAATATTATTTTGTCATTCTTATGAGGGATTATTCCTGCGATGTCTTGACAAAGAAGAGGCTCAATAAACAATGGAGAAAGCATATTTTGGCACATGTGGAGCACACCAATTAGGTCCTAAACTTAATTTTTGCATAAAAAGATGGGCTACTATTGGCCGACAATGGTGGTGGATTTTCTAAAGCATGCCAAAGGTTTTAAGTGTGTCAATTCCATGCTAATTACATCCATCAGTCTCCAAATCCTCTTCATCAAACTGTAGCCTCATGGCCTTTGATACTTGGAGACTTGACATTGTTGGGCCTCTTCCAAAGTTGTCAAAAGGGCAAATGTACATCTTAGCCGCTACTGGCTACTTTTCAAGATAGACAGAAGTTATGCCATTAAAAGAAGTGAAAAAGAAAAATATTGTTGATTTTATCAAGTCAAACATAATTTTCAGGTATGGCATACCAAGATTCATAGTTAATGATAATAGAATGCCCTTCAATAATAAACTCAGAGGTCTTTGTGTAAAAAGTTCAATTTTAAGCAACACAAGTCTTCAATGTACAATGCACCTTCCACTGGTCTTGCCAAAGCTTTTAACAAGACACTTGGTAACCTATTGAAGAAAGTTGTTGCAAAAAATAAAAGAGACTGGCATAATAGGATCGATTAAGCTTTATGGGCATATCGTATAACCTTTAGAACTGCAATGCAAGCGACTCCGTATTCATTGGTGTACGACGTTGAGGAAGTCCTTCAATTAGAACAACAAATTCCATAATTGCGAATTGCGATTCAGGAAAGGCTTACAACTGAACATAACGTTCAACTCCGTCTAGCAACGTTGGAGGTATTAAATGAGAAAATATTAGAAGCACAACAAAGGTTGGAGTGTTATCAAGCTCGACTTGCTAGATCTTTTAACAAAAGGGTGAGACCGCGATCATTTCAAGTAGGTGACTTAGTCTTAGATGTTCGAAGATCTATAATCCTTAACAAATGTATTGATGGCAAGCTTACGTCGAAATGGGATGAGCTATATGTGGTGAAAGAAACATATCCAAGTGGCTCTTATAAAGTTATCGACCAAGATGGTGTAAGAGTTTGTCCCATCAACGGAAAGTTCTTGAAGCAGTACTTTTCATGAAGGTCACCTACGCTCCTTAAGGAACGAGCTTAAACTGCATGTCACTCCTGGCCCGTATGTGAGAGGTTTGCGATTTTAATTACGTATTTCATATTACAATCGTGCAAATTTGAGCGAGCAAAAGGCAGCAGGCTTCTATGAAAGTTATAGTTACCCGAGGAAGCAGTTTATGGATTCAATCAAATCATCCAAGGCTACAGCTTCGCAGCCTAGCAATTAAACACACTTGAACACTTTCCTTTATATCTACAGAATACTTTGATGAATTTTCTATGCAAGGGAGAAACTTGTATATAAGTTCTTGTGATAATTCCCATTTCGTATATAAAAAAAGTTGTGGTGAAATTAGAAGATGAGAATCCCTGAGAATTTCAAATTTTCAAGTAGTTGGAAAATTACCATATTGAAGAGATTTCTTTGGAGGAGACTTTCATTCTTTTTTGAAACCAAAAGGACAGTTAATATTTTTCTTTGGTACAAAAGTTCAAGTCAACTTTTTTACTTCATACATGCAATATGTCAAGTGAGGGTATTGTATTGATCCTTCTAATTCAAATACATTGAGAGGGTCACATTGCTATGCCAGTAAGAATTACTTAAGTAAATATTAAGGCGATGATTTCTCATGTTCATACTTATCCAAGAAGAGTCAAAAAAAATCAAGTTGGTTATTTTTTAATACACTTGAAATAATATTGAGTTTGTACTCGATTGTGGGCGAAAAATGAGGATCACCATAAACAAATCGTTTGTTTCTTTGACAAAGCCTTTCACGGCATGAAAGTTCACGGAGGAAACTTTAGTTAGACCACTCGCAGGTATTGGTCTAACTAGGATAAAAATACTTTGAAGTAACAAAAATAAAAATACATTTATGAGTACTTCAAGTCTCGCCGCCAAGTTTCGGCAAGCCTACACCTCGACAAGTCTCGAAGTAAGGGAAATTCGTAGGCATATAAAATTCAACAGATTAAATTCATACAAAATTTGAGCTTACATTAATTAATTTGAGCCCTATAAATTAATTAGTCCATTTTATTAAATTCAAGACCAAGGTCCATTACACCTTGGAGCCTAGACCCATGCCACTTGTCAGGGTGACTTGGCTTTCCCGTCAAATTCAAGACCAACGAGCCGATGTTTTATGTACAAATGATGTGGAAATATCATTCAAATTCAAGAACTAGTCAAAAGTCGTCAAGTGTCAAAGTGACATATTTCAGCCAATCACAAGCAACCAGGCCTACTCCCTACAACTATAAATAGGGGGTAGCATAACATTCTAAAGGACATTCTAAAAGAGGACTTGGACAAGCATTGGCAACATCGGCATCGACTATTAAGTTCTTTCAAGGAGCAATCAACAGAGTTCTTTTTGGACATTATTCCAAAGAGACAATATTTTCTGACATTCCCGGTGATTGAAATACATCTCTAGGAGTCCAAATCATCCAACGATTTAAGAAACACTCTACTGAAGGCCCTCAGATCATTTCTAAGTTTAGGAGAGAAGAATCAAGAGAGTACGAAATTGTACTTAGAAGATTCATTAATAAAAATTACTTTTTTCTTTTTTACTTATCTTTGGTTGCAGTTAATTTTCGACACATTTTAAAAATTTGTTGTGAACAAGGCTTCAACCCCGTCTCCCTCGATGTGCTCCAGACCTTTTCTCTTGCTAAGGCCTTAGTTAATGGATCTGCAAGATTATCATAAGATTTGACATAATCAACATTAATGGTACCATTTATCAAATATGATCTCACATTGCAGTGATTTCTCCTTATAGGTCTGAACTTACCGTTATAATAACGGTTTTGAACTATACTAATTGCAGCAGTGCTATCACAATGAATTAAAATAGAAGAAATTAATTTTTCAAAATAAGGTATTTGAAATAAAAAATCTCTCAACCAATTTGCTTCCTCACTAGCTGAAGCTAAAGAAATTAGTTCAGCCTCCATGGTAGAGTTAACAATAATAGTTTACTTTTTAGACTTCCAACAAATAGTACCACCACCCAAAGTAAAAACATAACCAGTAGTGGATAAAAAGTCACTTGATAAAGTGTTCCAATACGCATCACAAAAGCCTTAAAGTAAGCAGGATATTTTTTATAGAACAAATCACAATTTTTCGTTCCAATTAAGTATTTCATTACTCTCATTATAGCATGTCAATGTTCATTAACTGGCTTGCTAGAAACCTGCTAAGTAATACTACTGCATATGCAATATTAGGCCTAGTGCAATCAGTTGCATATCTCAAACTTCCAATTATGATAGCATATTCCTTTTTGATTTATAAAATTATTTTCACTTCAACAGGAAACAAGTGAACACTAGAATCAAATAGAGTTACAACATGCTTGCAATCAAGGAAATAATATTTTTTCAAAATTTTCTCAATATAATGTGATAGGTCAAGAAAAATTTCATCACATATTCTAGTAATTTTTATTCCTAGAATAAAATTTGCCTCACCAAGATCTTTCATATCAAAATGGCTTCTAAGAATATCTTTAGTTTCTCTAAAAACATTCATATTAGAGCCAAAGATCAATAAATCATCAAGATAGAGGAAAATAATAACATGTGAATTATTTCAAGACTTATGATATGTGCACTTATCACACTCATTTGTTTTAAAGTCATTATCAATCATACAAGAATCAAAATTTTTATGTCATTGCTTTGGTGCCGGTTTCAATCCATATAGGGATTTAGTAAGTTTACACACTTTACTTTTTTGGCAATCCTCAATAAAACACTCGGGTTGTTCCATAAAAATTTCCTCATTTAGGTCTCCATTTTTAAAAATAGCTTTTACATCCATTTGATGAACTTGTAAATCAAAAATTACCGCAATAGCAATTAAAAATCTAATGAATGTAATTTCAGTTACCGAAGAAAAAGTATCAAAAAATTTTAGGCCTTCTAATTGTTTAAAACCTTTAGCCACTAGCCTAGTTTTGTAATTATAAACAGATCCATTCGGTTTTAACTTTTTACGTAAGACTTATTTACATCCAATTATTTTACAACCCGGTGGTAAATCAACTAGCTTCCAAGTTTTATTGAAAAGTAGTGATTTCATTCCATCATTTACAGCCTCTTGCCAAAAATTAGCATCACGCGAAGACAAAACTTCTTTTAAAGTGATAGGGTCATCTCCAATGTAAAAAACATAATAATCAAGACCAAATTTTTTTTCTACTCTAGATCTTTTACTTCTTCTTAACTCAAAATCATCATTTTGTTTATTTTTCAAAATAGAAATGGAAGAACTAAGTAGTGACAAAATATTTTAGTCCTTTGACGCCCACTATTTTTATAATAAAAAGAAAATTTATTTCATGGAAAATAGCATCACCAGATTCTATTATAACACTATCTTCAAAATTAAAAAATCTATAGGTTGTACTATTTGAAGCATAACCAAGAAAAACACAAGTAATAATTTTTTTTACCTAACTTAGAGACTTTAGGATCCATTAACCTTACATAGGCTAAGCAACTCCAAACTCTTAGATATCTCAAATTTGGCTTATGATCTTTTCGCAACTCAAAAGGTGTTAATTTGGCCTTTAATGAGGCACACGATTCAACACATAACAAGCAGTCAAAAGTGCTTCATCCCAAAAATTTAGAGGTCCATTTGACTCAATTAGCATGACATTAGTCAACTCAATCAAAGTTCTATTCTTCCTTTCTGCTAGATCGTTAGATGCAGGAGAATAAGAAGAAGAAGTTTCATGAATTATACTCAATGATCTAATAAGAGAATTAAACTCACGTGAATCATATTCATGGCTTCTATCACTTCTAATTCTTTTTATTTTTCTACCCAACTGATTTTCAACTTCATGGAGAAAAGTTTTAAAATTCTCGAAAAACATCACTTTTATTATTCATTAAGTAAACATATGTCAACTTAGAAAAATCATCAATGAAAGTAATAATTTTTCTATTTCCTCCACGAGTTAAATTCCTTCAGTTCACAAATATCAGTATGAACTAATTCTAACAAATAAGTTTTTTTTTTTAACTTGAAAATGAGGTCTTTTGTGATTTTGGCTTTACTACAAACCTCACATTTTTTAAAATTCTTTTTGATCACTGGAATTAATCCTAAACTACTCATGATTCCCACATAACGATCATTAATACGACACAAACGAGCTTGCCAAAAATTAGTAGAGAAAACATATAAACTTAAGTGGATGTTTTATTCATTTCAACAATCAACTTGAACATACCATCACAAGCATATCCATTTCTCACAAAAATATTATTTTTTCACAATTACATATTGGTCAGATTCAATAATCTATTTGAAGCCTATTTTATTAAGAAAAAACTCGACATTAAATTTTTTTCTCATGGAAGGAGTATAGAGTACATCTTTTAAAATCAATACTCTTTCAGAAGTAAATCTCAACTCAACATTTCCCATTCCAAGCACTTAAGTTGTGTGAAAATCTCCAAGCATGATGGTTTTGGGCTTCTCAAAATGAGTATATTTTTTAAATCAGTCTTTGTTATAGTAGACATGATGATTTGCACCAGAGTTAGACCACTATCCATCAACATTCTCCATCATGTTTATGTCTATTATCACCACCACAAATGGTTCTTCATTAACGTCTGCCTGAGGTGTGGGCCCACGTCTCTGAAATTTGTAAAATCGAGCAATATGTCCACTCTTTCCATAGACAAAGCACGGTCCCTTTCTTGAACATGTTGATTTTGTGCTTGGTTATTTCCACGATTATTGTTGTTGGGTTGTCTACCATTATTTTTCTTGAATTTTTTCTTCTTAGGCTTCAAAGAAGTTTTTGTATTAGGTTTAGAGGTAGCTTTATTTGAAGTAGTAAATTTACCTTCGGTATGATGTTGTTCTCTTCTGTTTGCAAATGTGCATCCTGGTTTCTTGCTTCTTCTTCCATGTGAATTCTCATTATCAAAGTCTTAGGAGAAGTTTCCTTTTACTTGTGGCGCATAGTTTTTTGAAATTCTTTCTAAGAAGGTTTTGTTTATCAATTATGCCACGAAAAATAAGGTTATCTACAATTTTGACTTCCTCGGACCTGAGCTCGCCAACAATCATTATGAAATCTTGAGCTTGGTCTATCACTGATTTGTTGTCCACCATTTGAAAACGAAAAAATCTACTAGCCGCATATTTTTTTTTGCTCCAGTCTCTTCAGTGTTATATTTTCGCTGCAATGCTTTTCAAATTTTCTTTGCACTAGAGTAAGTTCTATCGTAATAATCATAAAAATTATCAGATAGACAATTAAGAAGAAAATATTGACGTTTGTAGTAGTCACCATCATATTTTTCAACTTTCTCTTGAAGAGAAATAAGTTCTTCATTAGTTATGGAAGAGTTTTCTACTTTGTTTGAATTCTTCTCAGTTAACACATTAGAAACATTGAGAAGACTTAAGTAGAAAAATACTTTACCCTTCCACCTCTTGAAATGAGTACCGTTGAACCGAAATGACTTGTTAAGATCTCCCATCTTGACATTCGCTGATTTTTCAATTGTTGGGATTGAATCTTCTTAAAATTGTTGGTGAAATTACAATAAAATTATAATTGAAAAAGTTACATGTGAAGAAAAATAAAAACTATCTTCTTCTTTTTCGGCTGAGGCGTGAATATCTCACTCTCTTTAAGGAGATTCAAGTCCACTACAGCAAATTATTTCACCGGTCCAGCAGTAATTTTATTGACTTGTCCTTTCCAGGATACAATAGCATTCTCACAAAGAACAACTCAATAACTCTGAACAAGAGTTGAGTTCAAAACTCCACAAAAAGAACATCTCCGTTCAACTAATAAACTCTCTTTTTACTAACTTTTATGCACTCTATGTTTTCTTGTTCTTAGAAAAATAATGAAAGACCACCTCTATTTATAGGTGAAGATATTCATCCTTGTATTGAATAAGAATAAATGGTGGTAGAAAAGATGAAATATCAAAGGCATTTAGGTTACAAGAATTACAACACATAAAGAGTAGGATAATGGAAGAATAAAGATTAGGAAGTTACATACATTTCTAAAAAAATGGTGGCCAAATTCAGCCATCATAATCAAGAGTCTAATGCACCTAAATGCAGCAAATAAACTGCACATTACTTTGCCTTAAAAAAGAGACATGAAAAGCAATTGACGTATAATGCCATTAGGAAGAATATGCACGGTTACTTGGAGTTGCGAAATGAAATGCAACAAATTCATGCACTTAACTCTAAATTAATAATAATGCATGATTAAAGATAAACTTTAATATAAATAAATAATATTAAAATGCTTTGAACCCATCAACGAGAAAGACGAAAGGGAAAAAGTGAGGAGAATATAGAGGAAGATATGGTGGTACGAAGTCTAGGTGGTATGGAGGGGGGAGTCGGAGATGTATTTAGAATTTAAATTTTATATGAGTTGAATATTAAGTTTCTTTTAGCATTAAATATGCTATGAATGCACGTGTTTGGGAGTATTTTGGAACCTTGGGAAGAAATTGCTCTAAACAATTTGCATTCTGTACTAGACGGATTGAAGTTGCTTTTGATTTAGTGACTTATCACAACACGATATCCATTTGCTAAGTTTTTTATGTTCTTTTCTTGTTCATTAAAAATATTGTCAGTGTCATGATTTGAGCCAAGATCCTGAGAAGACCCCTTAGCATATCATCATAAGTATAGTCATAATAAAGCACAGATTTTGGCCCATAAAATATGAAGTTCAACTGAAATAATAATTCAAAACCCAAGTCTTAAGATACGACATGAAAATATTTATTGAAACTCAGTCTATGAACCCTCTAACATTAAGAATGAACACTCCTGAGTTGTAACATGGCCCCAGGTCATACCATATAAAAAAAGAAAAAAATCAAAATATGAATGAAAAGACCAAATATCTTCGAAGGATGGATGGCTCACCACTTGCTACCAGCTATCCCGAGAGAGAGGGTGTGTGAGAGTCGTAGTGCTGCATAAATCCATCAAAAAAACCTCCGAAGCTATATCATGAAATGATGTAGCATCCGGAGATGGCCAGTACAATAACTACTGACATGCAATTCAGGGGAAAGGGACAAAACAATTTGTAAGGTAAATCATAGAGTACTTAATATAAACATCAAAAAGGAAGTCATGAAATACATAGCTTAAGATATGAAGACATAATTATTCTTTAATTTTATTCATGGACTAAGTAATTTCACTGATCTTAGGCAACCCACGGTTATATGTGTCCGATTTTCTCCCAACCTAAGGGGTCCTAATTCATTTTTGCCGCATAAATCGAGATGAACGTCATTTGACCATTATATCATACCATTCTCATAGAGAAAATATGAATAAGGTTGTCCCGTTAAGGAGTGAACCATCCCTATATTGGCAAAACATAGGTTCCCGACATTGGTCACTAGGACTTACACCTTCTCGATAAACTACATAATCCTCTTTAAGATCAATTAAACTATTTTTTATAAACATTTATCCATAGAGTCTTTCATTAAGACATTCATATTTTGATATTGTCACACCAATAATTGTAAGTCATCCATATCACGCCATAATTATAATCATAAAAATATTCGTCGACTTTTAATCTCGTCTTCGAAATCATAACATAATCATAGTTTAATTTTTCATAACAACTTCAAAACATTCTCATAATACCATACATTCAATGATAAAAAGGACGAAAAAACATTTATATTTCTTGTTCAACTCAAGACTTTCAAGAGACTTCATAACCATGGGTCAAATATTTATGTATTTAACATCCAAAATTAATACATGAAGACTCATCATTTTCAAATAGTCATTCTAGTTTTAAAACCACGAATAAAGATTTATAAATCATTAATAAAAAAAGGGGGAATATATATCAAACTTTAATCATAAAATCCTCAACCCTAACATCAGATCACCAATAGTATATACATAAATGATAATTTAATTCACACTTTATGATAATAATTGAAGTAAGGAGTGTTTAACATGCCTTTTTGACAGAAGGGGTTTGAGAAAAGCTTGAATTCTTAGCCTTGAAGCTTGAACCCTTATTGAATTCTCTCTTTGTGTTTTGGGAAAGATTAGAATGTGTCTTTGTGGAATAAGTTCGCAATTAGGGGTTTAGGATCGTTTAATATAGATGGGGATGATTTTTAATCATGGAAAAGACCAAAAGCCCTTAAAATAACCAATGAAAATGAAATTCCGCCAGGTCAGAAAGGTTGCGTGGCGTGCCCTCTAGCCACGGGGCGCGGGGCCAAAACAGTGGCCCCTCCTAGGTAGCGGTGTGGCGTGGGGGCTAGGTCCCTACATCCCACGACACGATATACGACCTCTTTCCATGTATAAACTTTTCTTGACGTACTCAAGCTCATCCCAAACGATTTCTACTCAATCTTAGGGTCATATAGGCTCATTTTTACGTTCTACTAAGACATTCAAACTACGAAGCGTTATAGTCAGTTATTTTTATAACATGTTATACTTCTTGTTCAAATAATTTATAGACTTTATGCATCAAATACTTTGAGGAAGGTCCACCTTTTATCCTCCAACACCCACCCACCCTATTTTTAACTATGATTTAAAATTGAGGCACTTACAAAAATAGTCTATGTTTCAACAAAATGGGAGCACCTCTAGCCTAACTTCAAAATTAAAATTCATAGTCTCTCTTTCTCTTTTTTCTTTTCTTATTTTTTCTTTGTAGTTTCTTTTTTTCTGTCTCTCTTCTATCTCTAACTTTTATTTCTCTTTTTATTTTTTTATTTTTTTATTTTTTTATTTTTTTATTTTTTTATTTTTTTCCTCTCTTCTATCTCTAGTCTCTTCTTCTTTTTCTTTTTTTCTTTTTTTCTTTTTTCTTTTTCTTTTCCTTTTTAGTTTCCTTTTTTCTTTTCTTTTTTTCTATTTTTCTTTCTGAACTTTTTTGGGTTGTATTTTATATTATATATTTTTTATATTTTTGAAAAACATAACTGCGCCGAGTACAAGTCATGGATGATGACGGAAATATCACAATCACTCATTGTATTTGTATTTACCATTATTTTTTCTTGTTTTTTTATTTTTTTCTATTTTCATTTTTTTATTCTTTCTATTCATTTTTTCTGTCTTGTATAACTTTTATTTCTCTATCTTTTTTTTTTCGTTTTTTTCGTATTTTTTTCTTTCTCATTTTTTTTATTTCATGTTTTTCCCTTTATTTTCTTTTTGATTTTTTCTTCTTTTTTTCCTATTTTTGTTTTTTTATTTCTTTACCATCATTTATATTTTTTTATCGTTGATACAATGGTATTTGTATTTTATAGTTCACGCATGTATTTGTATTTGAATTTTATAAATTGTATTTGTATTTTATAGTTCACACTTGTATTTGTACTTCATAATTCTCATCATCATTTATATTTTATACAATTTGCACTTGTATTTTAAATAAGGGATAATACCCACGTAAATACCTGAACGTTGACTAAATTTTCAATGGAGCATACTAAACTTTGCGGGGGTTCAACTAGCCCCCTAGACTTTTTTTTTTGTATTTTAATGGCATATATTGGTCAACTTTTACACATGTGTGTGCTCTCCGACCTTGAGCTCGTGAGAATGATTAAAAAAATGTTATAAATCTATTTTTTTGACATGTAACTCTATATATTTGGGTTAGATTCATTTATTCCTTTAATTTAACCAATTTAAGGAGAGGTAAATCTCCTTCTTCTTCTCTACTCCCTTTTCCTCTCAATTCTTGAAGATATGCATTGATTTTCTTTGTTTTCTTTGGTAAATTTCTGACTATTTTCTAACTTCTTCTCACTATTTTTACTAATTTTTAATTTGTGATTTTTGAAATTAGGGTTAGCTATGGAAGATGTAAAATTGGATTTGAATAGGATTTGTTTAGACAAGGAAGATCCAATGTTGAATGCAGAGGTGCGATGCAATCATGGTCTCTTACTCCATTTGAAGACTTCTTGGTCCGATAATAATCCGAGAAGAAGATTTTGGTCTTGCCTTTATTATGGATCAAACAAGTGTAACTTTTTTCTTTGGAGAGATGGTGTGGTTGATGAACGATCTAAGTTCATTATTCTAAAGTTGGTGAAGAAAGTGAAGGACATGAATGAAATATTGAAGATAATAAAGACGAAGGAATAATTGGTTGGTGCTTACAGTGATAGGAAAATAATGGAGATGGAAGCTGAATCTGCATTCACTCAAATAGAAGAACAATGTAGCTCATTTGTTAAAATGAAAGACGAGGTGAAAATACACCACAGAAGATGATTGAAGTGAAGAATATAGAGAGCTTTAGTAGTATTTTCATGGTGTGTATCTTCATAATGTGTATTGCTATATGGTTCAAAATAGCCGGTTGAAGTATTTTGTATAGTATTGTAATATGGCGTTTCTTGTATGGTATGGTAGTTTGAACTTGATTCTCCTATGACAGTATTTCTTGTATTGTGGTTGAAGTTGATTTTGTTGAATGAAATCTCTTATTTCAAATTGATTGTTGGTTTTGAGTACTTGTATGTTTTGTTCATTTTGTTGAACTAAATTCATTATACTTGTTTGTTTTGCTCATTTTGTTGAGCTAAATTCAATATTCCAAAATTGATAGAAAAGAAAGAATACAACCACAAAGGATAGATACAAATTTATAGATCCCAATATTCAATACAGTAGAATAAAATCAGTGCATAACTGTTAGAGATGCAACTTGAACTTTCAAGTGCAATATATACTACAAAATAACTGCACAAATATCTGAGATGCAACATTCAAATGCATCATAGAACCTTCACAAAAAATGATCTTGTCAAAATAACCTACCCTAATTTACAATACAACATCAGTTTTAGTGTAAAAAACTATCAACATTTTAAAACTACTTTCATTGTTGCTTGGATTGTAATAAAGCCATTTTGTGTCTTTTGTTCATTCTCATCTCATCTCTCATTACTTCAAGCTGGTTTCCAGTCATTGGTTTTTTTCCCCTCCACCTTACTCCTATTTTTGGTTTGTAACCAAGGTCCCCAGTAATATCAGAAGATCTTATAGGATATGCAAAACTAGTATGTAGTATCCTACTGCTTAGCAACCCGGGCTGCAACCAAAGAAAGAAAGAAAATTATACAGATATAAACATCTAAAGACAAATTAAACTTAAATTAAATCAATTAGCACTTATATTATATGTTGTGAAACTATTTTCAGCAATCAAAACACCCATTCTGACTGTCTTTGGACTTTTACTAGTTGAAGCATGTGGATTTGGTAGAGTATGAACAGGAGAAACAAATGGATTTGGTGGAGCATAAACAGGTAAAGCAGGTGGATTTGGTGGAGCATAACTGGTTTGATTTCCAAACCACTCATGCAAAGGTGTCCTCCTTGCCACTCCTATGTCACCAAGAGGTGTTTTTCTTGGCCTTCCCCTGCCTTTTCCAACTATTGCAGCTACTGCATCATGTTCAACACCCCTTTCCCTTCCCCTTGCAGCTGCTGCAGCATGTTCAACACCCCTTTCTCTTCCTCTTACAGCTACTGCAGTATGTTCAACACTGCTTCCCCTTCTTCTTGCAGCTTCTACAGTATATTTAACACTCCTTCCCCTTCCTCTTGCAGTTGCTGCAATATGTTCAACATATTCAATACCCCTTCTCCTTCCTCTTGTAGCTGCTGCAACATGTTCAACACCCCTTTTCCTTCTTCTTATAGCTACCGCAACATATTCAATATTTGCAGCCAGTGCATTTTGTCCAGCTGTTGTAGTAGGTGTTATCTTTCTAAGCCTTCCCCTAGGTCTAGGAGGTGCATCAGAATTATCACTTATTTTTCTTGGCTTTCCCCTAGGTCTAGGAGGTGCATCAGTAGTAGTAGGAGGAGTGTTTATTGGCCTCCCCCTAGGTCTTGAAGTACTTGGTACATCACTTGGTCCAACATTAAGAATACTTGATCCAACAGAATCCTACAAAAATAGTTGAAGCATTCACATATTAAAAATAATTAAGCTACAAATAAATAATAAAAGTCATTTAAAGTTACACACCTTGAAAGGACAACTTCTTTTGTTGTGATTTTGTCCATGACAGATGCTACAAGTCGTGTAAACCCCTTTTCTTGACATTTTTCAACACTTTTTGGTCTCATAAAACTGTCTATTCTTTTTCTTGTTTGGCCTGCCAGGCATAGAAACTACAACTGGAGGCTCCACATGAGGATTTATTGACTCTGGCCACATGTTCATCTTGGTCACTGGTTGAATGTAGTGACAGTAAGTCTTGAGATAAGTCTCCTTAATGTAACAACTATCAACAAAATCAATTGGGTCCAATTTCTTGTAGAGTATGGCTTCAATCCCATGTGGACATGGTATTCCCTTGAGCATCCAAGATTTACAGCTGCATGTGTTATCCCTCAAATCCACACTATGTATATATGGTCCATCTGATATTTCAAAATCTCTCTCTCCATTGAAGTCAATATTATATGTCATTGACTTCTCAGTGTTTTTTTCTAACACTCTCAAAGTCATTGGAGATATTTCAGTCATTCATGTTTCTGGAAAGTTGGGGAATTCACCTAGTTTAGTCATTACCTTCACCCTTTATCTCTTCTAGCATAGTAATAATTATTTTATGCCTTGGTCCTAAGATCCAAGCATTAAAACTCTCAGCCATGTTATTATCTATGCTATCACACTTGATGTCAGTTCTAAAGTACATTTTACACCAACTTTGTATCTTGTAATGAAATAAATCTGGAACAATATCTTCACCACCTAGCATGGCCAATTGGTTCAGATTTTTCTTTATTTCAGCTTCAAATGTGCTTCTTGCACATTTCCAGAACTAGTTTCTTCTTTGAAGACCTCTCCAATTTTTTTCCCAATTGGCAAGGATGTGTCTTGCACACATCCTATGCTCCACCTCTGGTAAAAGCCCCATCAATGTTGCTCTAAGACCCTAAAAATCAGATCATAACAAATTACATATTCATAACTACACATAATATTCATTACACATAACTAAATGAAGATAAAAGTATACCTTTTGCATATCTGAAATGATTGTGAAATCTCTGCCATCTGTTAATCCCAAATCCCCTATCAACAATTTCACAAACCATGTTCAAGTCTTTTTATTCTCATACTATACTACAGCCCAAGCAATAGGCAATATTTGATTATTGTTATCTTTAGCCACAACAACCAACAACTGTCCTTTGGTTACTCCCTTCAGAAAACATCCATCTAAACTAATACATCTTCTACAACCATCCAAAAAATCTTTTTTGCATGCATCAAAACAAATATAGAAACTTTGAAAAACAAGCTTACCACTATCATCAAAATCATCAACTTTCACAACACAAGTAGTGCCCAGATTGGACCTCAATATTTCATCCCTATAGTCAAATATTCTTCCAAACTCTTTCACATGATTACCCATTAAATCTTAAAGTATTTTACCTCTAGCTCTCCTGGCAGTACTCTTTCCAACATGTATACCCAATTCTTTTCTAATCAACTGTTGGAACTGAAATATTTTCATGTTTGGCTGCTCACTGATTCTATCTTTGAAATACTTGTGCAGGAATTTTGCATTACACATAGAATTTCTAGTGGTTTTGATACACCTATGCTTAGGATTGTAGGTTTTAATTTGAAAATCATTAGTAGACTTGTTAATATTTGCATATAACAGCCAAGGACACCCTTCCCTATATCTAACCCTAATCTTTTTAAACTCATTAATATACTTCTCTAACTTAACTCCTCTTTGAAGTGCATATTTTGTAACAACATCTCTAAACTCATTCACATCCTCAAAAACCATGACCAATTGCCACACAACCTGTTTTGCAGAATCATTATACACTATCTTTCTACTATCTGTCCTTCCTAACCCATCATCTAAATCAGAGTCCACACTATATTCATCAGAACTAAAATACACAGGCTCATCCCCAGCAACTTTACCCTTTAAACTTTTATCAGTAATTTTTGTCTCCTTAAATCCCAGATCTGGACCAACTTCACCAACAGGAACTTCTGTAGGGTCATTAGGTATTCTTTCTCTTCTCTTCCTCCTCTGGTATTTCCTCCTTCCAGCCCTCAAGTTTATGTTCTCCTCATGCACATCACTTTTAAATTCAGCATCATCTTCAACAAATAGATCTTCATGGTCTGAATCTGAGTTGTTTTTAGTTGAGAGGTCAGAAGTATCAGTATTTGCAGCCTCAGAAGTAGCTGCAACTTCACCACCAGCTACAATAACACCAGCAGATGAGGCCTCACCAGGTGCAGCCTCAGCAGTAGCTGCAGCTTCACCACCAACCGCAGCCTCACCACCAGCTGTAACAAAAACAGCAGATGAGGCCTCACCAGGTGCAGCCTCATTTTCAAGCTCAACATATGCTGTAGTAGTTGGTGCTTCACTAAAATGACCACCCTCAACCCCTTTTTCAACAACCATATCCTCTTTATGGACCCCCTTGTCACCTTCTTTATTAAAAACAATAAAAGATTCCTCATTGATAGTAGTGTATTCCAGCAAACCAATGGGACTATCAACTTGATCAAGTTGATCAATCATGTGACAAATGTACACCTCAACAATATCCTTGTTTTCAAAGGATTGTAAAAGTTCAAAAATATCCTCATCATATTGAAAAGATAACAGAAAGTCCTTTTTAGGTGGCCTTAGATAAAACGTGCACCTTGTTGTAGCATACTCTAACTCTTTTAAAAAGCCAGTTAGCTCAAAATAAGATAATTTATCCACATCCACAACAAAAATATCTGTGACTTCACCACCTTCATAATCTGGTTTTTTACTTTTACTATTCAAAACACCACCATGAAAATATCTCAGGGTTATATATGTAAAATCACCCATTCCTGAAATTTAGTCACATTCACAACGAGTTACAATTAAGGAAAATTTAAGTATTCAAACATGCAGTAATTAGTCACACAGAAAAAGTCAATTTAGATTACAAAAAAGCTCTAACTCATTGATAAAAATAAGAATGATTTAGAATAGCAAAAAACCTTAAATTTGAGAAATTATGAAACTACAGACTTGTTGAACAATAACCCTAAAGAAATTGTCATAAAGTTTTAATTTTTAAGTTTAGAAAAGCTAACATTTGAGATTTTTTCAACACCAAGACTCTCACAGATCCCAATACGAAATCACACCTCGAGGAACACCCGAATAGTTAACGTTGATCTTGTAAGTAATTTTTTTTTTAAAAGAGTAGTGTAAGTGAAAAATGAGGATTAAGAGAAAGAGATGATTGAAAAGGTAAGAGTGAAAGAGATGATTGAAAAGGTGAGGTGTTTGTTGAGTATAGAGAAGAGCAGAGAAGAAGAAAGGTCCATTTTTGTTTATTAATTAATTTAACTTTTATTACATTTGTGGATAAGTAGGAGTTAAAATAAAAATTAAATGGGATAATTATTATTTAAACGGGCGCGTGTATCCACCGCTATTGGGTTGACTCAGTATGTATAAAAGTTGGCCGATATATGCCATTAAAATATAAAAAAAAAAAGTCTAGGGGGGTAATTGAACCCCCACAAAGTTCAGTATGCTCCATTGGAAATTTGATCAAAGTTCAGGTATTTACGTGGGTATTATCCCTTTAATTAACTATCTTGTATTTGTATTTTATAGTTGACTGCATATAGTATTAGTATTTTGTGATTTCATTTTGTTTGTATTTGTATTTATATTCTATTGTCATCGATGTACTTGTATTTTGGTTGATGTACTATTTTGTATTTATATTTTTAAATTGATCACATATTGTATTTGTAATTTCACTTGTTTTATTTGTTTGTATTTGAATTTGTAGTTGACAACATCACTTGTATTTTTAAATAATTAAATAAGAAGTGCTATTTTTTTATGAACACTTGTATTTATATTCATTAATACGAATTGTACTTTATTAATACAAATTGAATAATACTAATATAGCTGATAAATTACAAAAATACAAATGTTAAACTATACAAATATAAAGGTTACATTTGTATCAAATGATACACGCTTATACAACTCGAACCATACACATATAAATGATACTTGTTAAATACACATGATAACTTGAAAACCAAATACTAACCATGCATTTTCATTGAATGACACACTGCATATTATATATTTTAGACTCAAGTAAATACAATTATTACATATAATTATTTTTATATAAATGATAAATTGTATTCACAACTAAAGTATTCAAATACAAGTAATAAATTTATTTAAAATATATAATATGATACGAATAAACATGAAATGTAAAAAATATATAAAATATAAAATACGACAACAACAATAAAAAATAAGAGAAAAGAAAAAAGAAAATACAAAAAAATAAAATAAAAAGATAAAATGAGAAAAGACTAAATAAGAATGAAATGAAAAAAAAAAAAGTTTGCAAAGAAAAAAAGAAATAAAAAAAATAGATAAAAACGAAAACGAGTAAAAAAGAGAAAGAAAAAAAGAAAATATAAGAAAATAAGAAAAAAATAAAAAGGAAAAAATGAAATCGAAAAAAAAGGAAATGGTAAAAAGACAAAATAAAAAAAGAAGAAGAAAAGGACAGGAAAGAAGAGAAATAGAGAAAGAAAGAAAATAAAAATGGAGGCTATAAATTGTATTTAATTATTGAGAAATGTTATAAATTGTAATTAATTAAAATTTAAGTTGAATAGAATAATTTAAGACTTATATTTTTTAAGTCATATAGTTATTTTTTTATTTTATTTTAAAATAAAAAAATAAAAGTTGGTCATATTACTAATTTCACTTCAATCCTGGCAGCGGAGGGAGAATAGTAAAATAAAGTTTACATTTTATATCAAACAAACAATGGCGGATCTACATAGGGTCCAGGGAATTTATCCGACCTTTTTCGTCGGAAAATTATACTATTTTTACATGGTAATTTTTTTTTTTTTTATGTATAAATAGTAGAGGTTGAACCTCCTTCGACTAGTCCGTATATGTACTACTGAACCTGCTCACTGAAAATCTTAGATCCGCCTTGCAAACAAATTATACTGATCTTATACTCTGAACATTTCAATTATTAAGGTCCCCACCTTATTAAGATCTTAATCTAAGGTCACTCAAATCATTTAAAGCCAAGCATTTTTTATTCCAACAAAAGAAGTCCCTTTTGAATGAATTTTTTGACATATTCTTGTTAAAGTTTACTTTTCATCTTTCTAGATACTTTGCAGTTCAAATTTGATATTGACTAATTCTAGATCACAAGTATTTTAATTTCTTTGGTTTTCACAGGTGCAGATCAGTTAATAAGTTTAACAAGTAATTGACTTATCATTTGAGGGTTTTCAATCATCACATTTTACATGGTAGTTTCGTATTATTAAATTTTGATGACCAACAACAATAATTGTTCAATGTAATTTTATAAGTAGAGTCTGATGAGAGTATGTAGGTAAGTCTTATCACTATCTTTGAAAGATACAGATGTTTTCGATAAATCGTCAACTTAAAAGCATAAAAATACAACAACAACAATAAACCCAATGTGTTCTCACAAAGTGGGGTTTGGGGAGGGTAAGATGTACGCAGTTCATACCGCTACCTTCGAAGAAGTAGAGAGGTTGTTTTCGATAGACTCCCGGCTCAAGATAAAGAATCGTAGACAAGGAGATGGATTACATAACAGAAGAAGGCGTAAGGAATAATAAAAAGTAAATCAGAGCAATACAAAAATACGAGAGATAGTGCAACACGAAATAAGAAAATAACAACTGAGAGATTATGAATGGGACACCCACGTATAAGTAACAAATACTCACAACCATAGACACTTATGAATGCAGTCCTAGAATTACTAACCCGGCTACACAAGATCTCTCCTGCTGGCTAGCTACAACCCACACCCTCCCGCTAGCCTTCTACTTTTATCCGCTACCTCCACACCTTCCTATCTAGGATCATGTCCTCAGTAAGCTGCAGCTGCTCCATGTCATGTCTGGTCACCTCCCTCCAGTATTTCTTCGGCCTACCTCTACTCCTCCTGAAGTCATCCAACGCTAGCCTCTCACACCTACAAACTGGGGCATCCGCGTCCATCCTCATCACATGTCCAAACCATCTCAATCTTCCTTCCCACATCTTGTCCTCCACCGATGCCACTCTCATCTCCTCCCGAATAATGTCATTCCTAACCCGATCCCCTCTAGTAAGTCCACACATCCAATGCAACATCCTCATTTCCGCCACCTTCAATTTCTGGATGTGGGAGTGCTTGACTGGCCAACACTCCGCATCATACAACATGGCCGGACGAACTTTCACTTTATAGAATTTGCCTTTAATCTTAAGGGGCACTTTCTTATCACACAACACTCCCGATGCGAGCCTCCACTTCATCCAACCTGCTCCAATACGATTAGTGACATCCTTATCAATCTCACCCTTTCCTTGGATCATAGACCCAAGATACTTAAACTTATCCCGCTTACAAACATCCTGAGAGTCCAACCTCACCACTACATCGTCCTCCTGCCTCAATTCACTAAACTTGCATTCTAAATACTCTGTCTTGGACCTACTCAACCTGAACCCCTTCGACTCAAGGGTTTGCCTCCAAACCTTCAATTTGTCGTTCACGCCCCTCCGCGTCTCATCAATCAACACTACATCATCCGCAAATAGCATACATCAAGGCACCTCGCCTTGAATACTCTGCGTCAACACGTCCATCACCAACGCAAATAGGAACGGACTAAGAGTCGATCCCTGATGAAATCCTGTCTCGACCGGAAAGTGGTCTGAGTCTCCTCCCACTGTCTTCACCCTGGTCTTCCCTCCATCGTACATATCCTTAATAACTCTGATGTACGCCACCGGGACCCCTTTCACCTCGAAGCACCTCCAAAAAACCTCCCTCGGGACTTTACCATACGTCTTTTCCAGGTTGATGAACACCAAGTGTAAGTCTTTCTTCCTTTCTCTATACTGCTCCACCAATCTCCTCACCAAATGGATTGTCTCTGTCGTCGAGCGACCAAACATAAATCCAAACTAATTCTCCGAAACAGACACAACCCTCCTCAATCTCCGCTCTACCACTCTCTCTTAAATCTTCATAGTGTGACTCAACAGCTTAATATCCCTATAGTTGTTGCAACTCTGAATGTCACCCTTATTTTTATAAAGAGAAATCATCATACTCCATCTCCAAGCCTCAAGCAATCTCGCCGTCTTGAAAATGCCGTTAAACAAAACCGTCAACCACCTTAAACCTGCCCCACCCGCATACTTCCAAAAATCTACCGCAATCTCATCCGACCCCGTCGCCCTACTCCTCCGCATCTTACGAATAACCTCTTTGACATCCTCTACCTTAAAACGCCTACAGTAGCTGAAATCACGACTCTCCTCCGAATGCTCCCAGCTCCCTTAGCACGAAGCCTCTGTCCCCTTCCTCGTTCAAAAGTCTATGAAAGTAATCCTGTCATTTCTTCTTAATGTGAGCATTCTCCACCAGAACACTATCATCCTCCCCTTAATGCACTTCACTTGATCTAGATCACGACCCTTTCGCTCCCTAACTTTTGCCAGCCTATACAACCTCTTTTCTCCTCCTTTCTCCTCCTTTCTCCTCTAACCCAGCATACAAGTTCTTGAACGCTGCAGACTTGGCAGCTGAAACTGCTAACAAGTGTAGTTACCAGTATTAAAACATATTTTGAAAGAATAAAAAGGGAAGTAAAAGAAAAAGAGGAGGAGAAAGAGACAGATGGAAAAAACTACTGGATATCCAAGTCACATACTATAGGTACAATACTTTGACTTACTAACCTCCTATCCTAATTCTTATTTTCATAGCTTACCTATGATCATTATCCTCAATCAACTGAAATTGCGTCATAAAGTTGTATCATACTCTGTCTACTCACCTCCTTCGAAAAGAAAAAACTAATCACCTCCTCCGATTCTTTTTCGGCCTACCTCTACCCTCTGAACTCCTGCTCCCAGCTGTAGCCAACCTCAAACTACTCCTATTAAATTTTGAAGACTAAAATGTAATATAGCCACCATCTCAAGCAAAGTTCCAACAATGATAGCCACTATCTCAAGCAAAGTTCCAACAATGATAACGCACAATTACCTAAACCATAATTAGTCAGTATTTTTGTCTCATTACAATTTTTTGGAGTTGAAATAGAAGTAAAAGTTGTGTTTAGCTGTAAATATAAATTAAAATATTTTTAATTTTTTATGAAAAAAGTAAAAGTAGAAAAAATAAAAATAAGTTTCACTTGTTTTCACTTTTTTCAAATACAATTTCAAATTATATTTGAAATTTCTATGGC
The DNA here is from genome assembly GCA_030864215.1 of Capsicum pubescens. Lineage (NCBI taxonomy): Eukaryota > Viridiplantae > Streptophyta > Magnoliopsida > Solanales > Solanaceae > Capsicum > Capsicum pubescens. The sequence goes on along the minus strand of CM061544.1, from coordinate 82,270,382 downwards.
CAAACACTATAATTTTCACTAACGTAAATTATTTTTCCGAAAAAAAATAAAAAAATTTCATGGCCAAACACTAATAAGAAAATAAAGAGCTTTCCTACATTTATATTTACTTATTTAATTTTAAACATGAGTAATAAGAAGAGTTTAAGTTTTATACACCTACCATGTTTAGATTCTTTACCCCATAACCTAAAAACAACAGGTTATCTTTTACATCACGTCTAATATGGTACCTAAGAAATAGTGATGATGTAAAAGAAAGTTCTATATATCATCAATGCATATAACATAAATCCAAATAAGAATATTTAGCAACTGAGAAATTAAGAGGAGAAATACCAAGAAAGAATTTATTTCATATATACTGATATTGTGCATTGCTGAAAAATTGAAAAATAATCAGCAACCTCCATGGTCGACTAGCGATAAAGATCTAAGATTGCATTCCTAATGTTGCACTAGGAAATTCGAGATGCTAATCTAGTATTTCGTATAAGATGAGATCAAAAATGTTGTCACAACCTCGACAGCAGAACCGATATTGAAGTTGTGATTGCTATTACTGACAAATAATATGCTTGAGCTTGAATCCCCTGAAAGATTGAATGCATGTAAAACGGTCAGTCCACAACGATATGTGACATAAAATCTGTAGTACACAGCAGAATAGAACACGAAATGCAGACATCTGCCATGATTGTTTCATATTCTTTGTTAACCTGGCTAGTTATGAAAGGATGTCTTAACAAGAATGAGCTATCTACTAAGATGCAAAAATAGCCAAAAAGGTCGTGTCGTTGCACGTATTGGGTAGGAAAAGAACCATAAGGAGAGAGAGCAAAAGCCAAAAAAACAAAACCAAGAAGGGCAGAAACACAACAACAATAGCATACCTAGTGTAATCTCACAACGTGGGGTCCGGGGAGGGTGGTGCATACGCAGCCCTACCTTGTGAAGGTAGAGAGGTTGTTTATGATTAACCCTCTACATTTGCATAGCATACTAAGATTCATCAAATGGGGAAAAAAATGCCAGTTACCGACATAGATGGACATTACAGTTCAAAATGAAAAGTTCCCCACATTAAGTTTGGTCGCAATCACCTCAAACACCAGGACAAATCTAATTTACTCTGAAGTAACAACCTCATGTATGAATAGAAGGAACAGGAACACGTCACAAAAGAAAAACTATATCTTTCATGCAACATAACTCTTCATGGTAACAGATTGTTTGTCAATGATACCTGCTAGAAACTCTATAGATACATGTTCCTAAAAGTCTATGCTAAGTGCTGCAACAAATTCTAGAAGTGCAGAGACAAAAGACACTCCGATTACACATATCAACTGACCTCATCCAAGTGAAAGCCCAAGAAAAAGGAGCAGGAGCTAGAAATGAGAGGCGAAGGAAGAATAACTGGCTTAATCCAAAATGACCAGGTACTGGAGCAATGCAAAATGAAATGGAGTGAAGTTGAGTTGTCATTGGTAGGATAGCTAATGCAAAAGCTTCTCAAGTACATAAATGTGATAGATCAATGCCCATTCATCTTCTGGATTCGACAGCAGGAGAGCAGGAAGATGACACGCGGTTGACATGAACTTATTTGAGTTGTTTGTTAGATTGACAAACACTTGGGAAGGACATGTCCTTACAAAAGAACATCTGTTTCCACGGTAAATCTATTAACCTATCTCTTCACAAAGTACAAGAATGCCTATTTTTCAACAAGTTCACCACGGACTAAGTTCTTCATGTTAGCTTATCATCACCTCTATAATACTCCCAACTTTGCAGAAGTCCTCAAAATCACCATGCCTAAGTTCCTTAGACTAGAGTGTTCTTTTAAAACATATAAAAGTTTCTTTTTTTCTTTCAAGCTGCTGATCCACTCAATAAGTATTTACCATTATTTCCGAAAGTTCCAACTCAGGGACCAACAGTTTTCTCGTAGAGTCGTAGACACCAGGAACAGCATGCTATCCATGCAAAAAATGGGCATAACACATATCTGGTCAAAACCAGGTCTTAAAAAACAATTTAAACCATAAGCTTCAAAGCGGTGAACTTTACAAATTTATTTGTCTTCCTTTCCTCTTTGTTTCCTTTTTCTACAAGAGTTCAAAGTAGCAGAACTAGAAATTTCTCAAATACTTAGTAAACAGAATGAAGAAGTCTAGTTTTAGCCAATGGATCTAAACCCCCCCCCCCCCCCCCCTGCTCTCTTTCTTCAATCCTGGTACATACTCTCAATCTCTTTCCAGTCCTCCTCCTGTCAACATATTTGGAAACAGCTTCTTGTTCTTCACTACAAGAAAAATGGGCTTCCAGCAGTAGGAAAAACATATCTGATTCTATACGCATGTTGAAACACATTGAAATTCAAGGACTCATTCTATAAGCATGTTGAAACACATTGAGAAAGTATCTGCTCATATACATTTCCGAATCAAAATTAACGCCTTTCTCATAAGTTTGCCCCCCTGTAATATGCATTAATAAATATTACTCTCTTTTTACCGAACCGGGTGATCATAATATTGATTGAATTACTTCCTCATGGAGGCATAATCAGGTTAGCAAGACGAAATCCATGAAGTTTGAAAAACATTGATTTTCTTAGTCTTTCCTTAGTTCCTTTACCGTTTCGCAAAGGAGAAATATAAAGAATAAAAAAGTGCTCTATCTACACTTTCAATATTAACAAGCATGCAACTCAACTCAATACATTCATGTAGAGGCTTCCAGCATATTTACAACATGCTACACATTGAACCCATGCATATTTTCTATGCTTGAACATGAGGTTAAGCTTCCAGTATAAGAGACCAACCAACATGCCTTCTTTTCATTTTCTTTCTTAAGTCCGTTAAGATCACAATTTTCTAGACTAGTTGATCCAAAACCATATGAAAAAAATATGCTCTTTTTCTAGAACATGAAGGATGATCAACACACATACCATTGATTCTAAAAGCAAAAAGATCTAGGAACCAGAGCAAACATTTTCATGAGGACAATAGAGCCTCATACCTTCAAAGACGAAAGCGAAGATGCAGCTTGCAACCCAGAGAAACCAATATCATAAGATATACTACCATCAGCCTTGAAGAGTCCAAAGTTCCTCTCTGATGATTGACCTGTCTTTTGATACTCATTGAACAGTGCAAAAATATATGCCTTCAACATTTTTTTCGGCCTCAAAGGAGTTCCTTTCCTCTTGGCGAGCCTTTTACGCAGATTATAATTATATGTTCTAGCATTACTAGGCGTGGCAGCAGGTTCATTCTCGTCCCCATCAGAGGCCCAGCCTGTTTCAGTAACTATGACTTCCATGTTGCTGAAACCAGCATCCTCTAGGGCTGCATACGCTGCATCAATCTGAGCATCGAGCAAGTTATCATAATGAAGATGAGTTCTATTATCAACAATTCCCTTATTTGGCTCAAAAAGAGCATAATTTATGTCTATTTTATCTGGGTTGTAAGTGTATGCCAAAAATGGGTAAGCATTTAAACAGAATGGAGATCCAATTTTCGAGAAGAACTCTAAAAGTGGCTTCATCAACTGAGCAACACCATCTTTAAATACACAATAGGAAGGAGGGAATGAATCAGCAAAAACAGCCTGCGAGTGAGCCGTCGATATCTGAACGTCACTTATCCCAAGCTTTTTTGTTGCATTATATATATTCTTTACAGCATTCAGAAGAGCTACCTCCAGTTCATTGTCACTACCCCCCAAAACTTCATTTCCAACAGCGATGCCAACAATGCGGGTATCGGGAAGGAATGCCTTCACATTATCTTTTACCCAATTCAGAGCATGATCTGCATTGGCACTCATTTCTTTTACAAACCCATTCGGAAGTCCAACCACCAGCTCAAGCCCTGTCCCTTTAAACGCATTAAGGACACTGGGCTCTGCATCATAAATTCTAACATTCTTAATTTTTGCTGCTCGAAGTAGTTTAACCACTTTATCAGGTGAAGGGATGTTATCTGCAATTCTCCCGTAATTAATCCCATATGTTCCTGTGAATGCTTTTGCAGTCTGTTGAACTGAAAAGAGAAGGCGAAAAAAGCCATTAAGTACAAAGGAAAAGAATAAGAAAACCAACTCCACACGAAATGTTAAGAGACTCAAAAGTGTCTGACAAAGAATGCAGACACAAAAGCTGAAATTATTGCTGTTGACTCGAGTCTAATGATACATTTTAACCAGCCTATCAAGCCACAAGAATCAACTTCATGTGATAAGTGGTCGCTAAATTAAAATAAACGTAGACTTGCAGGAAACTTCTTCAGTCAATTTCTAATGGAACTTGCGAAGCACACCTCAATCACCCTACCCGTGTGAATTGAACAAACTTAAAAGTACAACCAGCTTTCACATTAAATACATCAGACAACAATTTTCCTATTCATCAGTTATACAGCTTGATAACCCTATACTACAGAAATATAAAAATAAGGCTGCTATACAAATTCATCCGCATAAGCTATATTACTCGGACTCTTCAAAAATGTTAGTGGGTGCATGTCGGATTCTCCAAAAATAGTGTTCTTTTTGGAGATTCCGATACGGGTGCGCAGGGGCGGATCCAGGATTTTCAGTGAGGGAGTTCAGTAGTATGTATACGGACTAGTCGAAGGGGGTTCAGCCTCTATTATTTATACATAAATTTTTTTTTTACCATGTAAAAATAGTATAATTTTCCGACGAAGAGGGTTCGGATGAACCCCCTGGAATACATGTACATCCACCACTGCGGGTGCGGCATCGAAAGTGAAGAGTCCACGCAACTTAGCAGTCATAAGCAAAGTAAAAAGCTACCACCAAATTCCATTACAGAAAGATGAAACAGAAAATAGCTAATTCCACACACACCCAAATTAGAAGATCCAGTTTTTATTGTCTACTGTTAAATTTTAGTTATTATTATTACACGAACAACATACCCAATGCAGTCTCACAAAGTGAGGTCCGGGAAGGTTAAGAAGACCTTATCCCTACCTTAGAGATAGAGAGTAATTTTTAGTTATTATTAGATCTTGAAATCATCACATGAACAAGTAGTACTAAAGCACATATCCAGATTGATCAAATATACTTAACCATTTACCTATTTTCCAATCAGCAACTCAAAAAGAAAACTTCATGAAAGGAAAAAACACAAGAAGAATTAACCTAAATGGCCGTCCATCCAGATGATTAAACTAAAAATAACCGGCAGTTGTATTATATGTGTATAATCCATGTTTAAGATATGTATGACCATATATATTCGATCCGGCTATTTGTGTGAAGATCCCTAAAACAACAACCCGATTAAACCAAACCAAACAGATCATCACTCATAATCCAAAAGATATGAAAAAATAGAGGGATGTTTGGCCATGAAATTTTTTACTGTTTTCTGGAGTAGAAAACATGTTTGGCCATAAAACTCGGAATTCAACTCTTGAATTCCAAAATTTTTCAAAATTTGAAAAACACCAAATAGCTATTTTCACTCCAAATTTCTCCCAAAATTTATTAAAACAACTCCAATTTGTATTGATGGCCAAACACTAACTCCAATTTTCACATATCATTTTTCACTTTGAAAACAAAAACTCTTTTTTTTTTTCAAAAACTCACAATATTCATGGCCAGATGCCCCCTAAAAACAACCCCACCCAATTACAATCTCCTACAATCAAACAAAGCACAAAAAAAAAAAGTGCACAAAATTGAAAAATCCAAGAAAATTAAACTGCACCATTAGGATTGACGATCACCAATAACATAAACAAGTAATACTAAAGCACATAAGGCTGATCAAATCCACTTAACCATTCCAATCAGCAGCTCAAAAAAGAAACTTCATGAAACCAAAAAAAAAATAAAAAAATGCCAAGCTTCAAAAAAGAAAGAAACAACACAAAGAAACCAAACAAAACCATATTATCACTCAATTATTCAAGATATGAAAAACTAAAACCACCCCACCATACAAAGCAACAAAAAAAAAATACACAAAAATAAAACCCGTGAAAATTAAATTGTACTATTAGGATTGAAGATCACCAGTAACGGAAATCTTAGTAGCTCAGTTGGTTGGCTACTTGAACTTTTACCTTATTAATGGGGTTCGATTTCCCACGTTGATCAAATCTACTTAACCATTTTCTTATCCAAGATATGAAAAAACTAAAACAACACCACCAAACAAAGCACCAAAAAAAAAAAAAAATTGAAATTGAACTGTACCATTAGGATTGAAGATCACCAATAACATAAAAAAGAATCTGACAACAATCAAGCCAATCTTCATCACTACACAGCTTCAAGGGACGACGTCGTTTTTTCCCTTTTGTCCAATTTCAAGAAACACAAAAGATTACTCTTTTAGCTTCATCATCCATCACCCAAATATACCCTTTTTTTCTCACTTTTTAGCAAAACCCCACAATCATAAAACAATAACTTTCAAGATTCTTGAAAAAAAAAAATCGAAAAAAAAATTAAAACTTTTTTTAATATATGATACTATTAGTGTTGTTTTGTTGAGTGGTGGCGCACGGTGGTTTTCTTCATTTCCCGGCGGCTGAGGAAGGGGGATTGGCTGTGGAATTATTTTCAGACAGAAGTCTAAGTATAGTCTAAAGTTTTGAATTCTTTGGATTTGAATTTTTGTATTTAAGACTTGGAATGTGTGAAAATATTCTCACTTGCCAAACGGGGACTTAAAGTAACTGGATTTACTACAGGTATTTTCCTCCACGCGCTTTATGGCATGTGTCCTACACGGAAACTACTGTTCAGTTTTTTTTTTATTTAATTTATTTTTTCTAATAGCCGGTTTAATCAAGTTTTTAAGAGATCAAAAAAAGTATATTATCTATTAAAAAAAATTATTTCAAAGAATTGAGATTTTAGAGAAAAAATAAGTATTTTTAAGTAGTGGTATAAGTTATATTTGTAAGCTAAGAAAATAACTTTTTATTAATTTTTTTTTATAAATTGTTGATTTAATATTAGTTAAGTACTTTTAACATTAATTAAATAAAAACAAATTACTATTTTTCAAAAGATATATTTTTAAAATGAGTAAAAATTTAAAAGCTTGTTAAATAGGCTACCATCTACAAGTTTCGAATAAAGTGAGAATATTTTTTTAAAAATCAGAAATCTTAGTATCATAGTTGATTTAGCGTTCAGACTTTCATTTTGTTGCAGAGAATTTGAAGGGGTGGTGGTAACCTCTCTTTGCTTTGTAATCCTCTACTTCCAATTTTTTGTCAAAAAAAGAAAGAACAAAATTTTAATAATTAGGTTAATTTTATGCTATATAATATTTACTACACTCATCTGAAAAATATATTTGACCTGATGAAGTTCTAATTTTTTAAACTTATATACAAGTAGGTAGCATGTACATGCAAAATGATTTTTCGGTATTGAAGAAACAAGGATGAAATCATGAAATTATGGAGCTAATTATTTTATCATGTTGTTACCTCATGATTATGCCTAAAATTATGAAGATTTATAAATCATGGCTTGTGCAAAAACTTTATGCTGAGTTGATGGATAAATTTATTTGGAAACAAAACTTTTTTATCATGAAATTAAATCTGTATCAAATATAAAATGCTCAGAAAAAAAAATAAAGTTATTGTGATGGCCAATATTCTAAATGCTACTTGAAATATATATTTCAATATAATGCTTTCAAACAGAACTTTAAATAATAGTAATAAAATAATTTAATATCAATGATTCCTTATATTTATCAGATTCATGTTTTGGATAAGTTTTTACAAGTACCAACATGATAAGTGAATCATATGATATATGCTTTCTCCTTTAATTTAACACCTCATTATCAACTGAAATATACATAATGTTTTGCTATTTAGTGAGATAATGTATAAAATTAAAGAATGTGACATATTTAAATATTTAGCTTTATTAATAATGTATGAAATACACGTAAAAACTTTTTAAAAATTTGAGTCGAGATTATTCAATAGAAATCATATTTTCAGGAGTTCAATTTAAAATATATCATAATTTGATATTTTAAAAAAATTACTGATATATTTAGAAAATAATAAAAGTATTCTGCCTAATAAAATTATAAAATATGATTTAGTTTAAGCCTTTAAGGTAAGCGCGTGGACCCATTTGATGGAGTACTCAATTTATTTCAGTTTTCTCAAAATAGGGCGAGGGAAAATACTTTGATTTAGCCGTTTTATTTTCTTCCTCCTAGACTCCTAGGGTGTGTTTGGTACGATGGAAATTGTTTTCCGGAAATATTTTCTTATTTTTCCTTGTATGGTTTCACTAAAACATTAGAAAAATATTTTTCAAAATGACTTATTTTTCTCTATTTAAGGGAAAATAACTTTTCTCATGGGATAAGGAAAGTTATTTTTCAGAAAATGACAGAGGTGATTTTTATGCCCCACCCCACCCCACCTTTCTTCCCTCATTCCAACAACACTCAAATTCACATTACTCAAAAAATTCAAATTACTCAAAAATATTTTTCACTGGGCTTTGCTCCAATTTTTCACTGCTTGAAATAAAAAATATTGAAGTCCGAATTTTTTTTGTTTCCAATGTTCGTTGAAAGTATTGTTATTTTCATGTGCATAGAGGAAAACTTATCTTACTTTTGCTAATCGCATATTTCATTTTGTCATCATTGTAGCTTGTTTCATAAGGTTGACTAAGCTCGTCGTTCAATTGTATTTCTATTGATTGTGGTATCTTGAGATTGTCTGATAAAATGTTGAAAAGTGTCTCTTATGTTTGCTAATTAGTAATTGCTTAAAATTTAGTGACTTGTAATATCTTAATACTCGATATTGATATTATTTGTTATGCTTAAATTTGTTCAGACAGTGATATACTAGTTAATAGTTAGTAGTATTATCTAAAAAATAGTTTTTCACTCACCAACCAAACACTAGAAAATATATTTCTGAAAAATACTCTTTACTCACCAATCAAATACCATAAAAAATATTTTCCACTCAGCAACCAAACATGAGAAAATAAATAGAAAACCAACTTATTTTCCAGGAAAACTTTTTCCAGGAAAACATTTTCCATGGAAAATATTTTCCATCATACCAAATACACCCCTAGTGTCGTCTATAAACTAGAGTTGGTTTTAACCAAAATAAATAAAAAATAAAAATAAACTAGAGCTGGAGGACCTTTTATGTGTTACTTTTTGATTAAATTTATATGATATAAATAAAATTTGGATAATTATTATATTTTTAATATATTTTTTATTTTTTTAAGAGGTTAGCTATTGTAATTTATAATATATTTTTTGATATTATAATTTAATATTTTAAATCGTTAGCTATTGTAATTTATAATACTCTGTCTGTTCAAAATTTTGTAACATTGACAATCATTTTATATTTTAAAAGTAATTTAAGTTTTAATTATTGTGATTTATAATACTTTTCTTCTATTTCAATTTAAGCGATACTAATATAATTTTCAGAGTCAACCAAGTGTCACGATTAAAGTAGCGAAACATGCATGTCTTGAATGACTCATAATAACTAATTAGAAATGATATAACAAAATTGTTATAAAAGTACCTTTAATTTTTTTTTAAGTGAGCCTCATATAAGATATTAAATTAATTAAAAACATTAAGAGTTAATTATTATTTTATGTCTATTTTACCTTTTTTATTAAGTATTTTTAATTTTTTAATAATTAGATAATTTATAATAATTAATTAAAAATAAAATAGTAAAATTACGGTTGAAACAAGTATTGTAAATATGTCATAAATATATATTTTACTTTTTTAAATTAAATATTATTAATTTTAATATATAGAAAAAATATAATAATTAATTAAAAATTATATAATAAATTATAAAGTAAGTAAATAGCTGAAAGCAAGCATGATAATCGAGTTGCCTGCTTAAACTGTCTAGCTGACACTTATATATACAGTAGTAATGATTTCTTATGAGGAGTACGATTTATACTCCATCCGTTCATAACTGTTCTTTTAACATTTTCAATTTTATTTTATTTTTTGTAAAAAAGTGATTCTTAGATAAGAAAAATGATATTAATAACTTTTTTTTTAATTTATTTTTTTAAAATAAAGATAATTTTACATAAGGCAAAATACATAATCAAGCTCCTTAATTTTTAAAAAAATTTCGTATTAACACCTCAATTAAGTCATATACATATTAAATCCCTAAGTTCTTTATAAATGTGTCAATTAAATATAATTATCGACATGGCATGGCATGTTCAATACACTCTTTGCTAGGAGAGTGAGAAATCATAATTAATACAAAAATTTAAACATAAAAAAATACAATCAATCAAAAAAGGACACATAAAAGGAATTAAAAAAGAAAAAAAAATGAGTTATCATCTTCTCCATTGTATTCCTGTCATGCCTCCACCATCTTCCTCTTTCATAAATCTTTAAATATAGTATTTTATGCTTTCAAATTGTATCTGGAATCAATGATGTTTTTTGTCTACAACAAAATCCAATCAATGGCTTCTTTTGATTGGTTCTTCAATAACACATTATTGATTATTCAAAATTCAAAATTCATTATTTTTTTTCAACAATGACTTCTTCAATATAAATTTAAATTCAAATTTCATAAATAACAATGAATTTCATCGAAAAAATATCCAACACCAGCCACTATATTATGAAAATAATTCACCTTTGTTGATCTAAAATTAGAGTACTAGTATAGTTGTAGCAATTGTAAAATACACACTCATATTTTTCTCTAATCATTGTTGAATATATTTTGATGGAGAAATGGAGGAGTGAAGATGAGCTCTTCTTTTTCACTAAAAAAATTGTGTTTGAGAAGTGAGAAAAACTAAAAGAAGCAAAAAAAAGATGGAAGAAATGCTTTAATGGTGGAAAGAAAAGAAATAAAGTTTAGAGATAAGTGAAGAAGAAGAAGAAGATACGAAAAATAATTTCTTTTTTCTTCTTTTTTGCGCTCAAACGACAGAGAATGGGGTGTTTGGAATGGAAGCGGGGTGGGATTGGGTGGGGTGTAGCAATGGGGGTTTTCTCTTTTTTTTTGGATATAGATTTAATTATATTAAAAAATTATTTTTATGATTATTTTGAATTAAAATGTCACGTATCTTTATTTGATTTGCCACTTTTCCACATCATTCACGTGTGTATTACACACATTATATATTTTTTGCCACATCAGTAAATTGTGTTTAATTGGCACATTTTATGAATAACTAAATGGTTCAATAGGTACATGACTTAATTGAGGTGTCAAAATGAAAAAACTCAAAAAGTTCAGGGGCATGACTATGTATTTTTAATAAATAGTTATATTTTTTAAAATGTATTTATCAATAATAAATTAATAAAAACACTTTTTGCCTTTTAATATAGATCATGAATACTTTCTTAAGGAACGTGAGTATATTGTTATGAAATAAAGGCTATAAAGTAAATGCACCGAAGAAAATTATATTGAAAAACTAATATATCATTTAACTTCAAATTAATGTGCAAATGAACTGAAATAGTATTTTATTTATAGAAAACACGAGTTTGCTTGTACATAGTTGTTACTTGCTTATAAAGCTTCTTGTAAGTTGCCTATAAGAATCTGCTTGCAAAGCTACGTGTAAGCTGCATTGCTTGCAAAACTGCTTGTAGGCAGCTATAGGAACCTGCTTGGAAAGCTATGTGTAAGTCGTTTGTGAGTTACTTCTAGAAACTGCTTGCAGAGTTGCTTTCAGGTAGCTGTTTACAAAGCTGCTTATAGGAACTTGTTTGCATAGCTATATGTAAGCATCTTCTAGAAACTACTTGCAAAGCTGCTTGTAGGTAGATACTTACAAAGCTGCTTATAGGAACTTACTTGCAAAGCTATGTGTAAGCTGCTTGTCGAGGGTGGATCTATATTGAGAGCTACGGATTTTCGAGAACCCCCTGACCTTTTTGGAAACCCTATAACTATATTTAAAATATTGTTAAAGATATAAATATTTAGTGATGGAAACCCATATACAAAGTTGTTAGATAGTTCAGTAGTGCTGAAGGATCCAATAAAATTTTTGGGGGCCTTACGTTGCAGGATTGTCGCACTGTGCCAGTATCTTTTGAAGCATTTTTTCCTTAATTTTTCAATTTGTTCTTTTTTTTTTTACCCAAAATGACTTTCTGCCTTTTTTCCCATCTTTTTTCCTTTTTAAAATCCTAACATAAGTCAACTAAAAAATTATTTTATTAGAAACTCACAAGTTTAAAATTCTAGATTCACCTCTACTATTTGTGAGTTACTTCTAGGAACTACTTGCAAAGATATTTGTAGATAATTGCTTATAGGAATCTACTTGCAAAGCTACATGGAAGTTGTTTGTGAGTTACTTCTAGAAATTTCTTGCAAACCTGATTGTAGGTAGTTGTTTACAAAGCTGCTTATAAAAATCTATTTTTATAGCTATGTGTAAGCTACTTATTAGTTTCTTCTAGAAACTGCTTGCAAAGCTGCTTGTAGGTCGATGTTTACAAAGCTGTTTATATAAGCCTAGCTGGAAAGCTAAGTGCAGGCTACTTGTGAGTTACTTCTAGAAACTGCTTGCAAAGCTACTTGTAGGTAGCTGCTTATGAGAACCTGCTTGCAAAGTTACGTGTAAACTACTTGTGAGTTACTTTTAGGAATTGCTTGCAAAGTTGTTTGTAGGTAGTTGTTTATAGGAACTTGCGCACAAAGCTATGTGTAAGCTACTTGTAAATTACATCTAGAAAATGCTTTCAAATCTGCTTGTAGGTAGCTGCTCGCAGAAACCTACTTGCAAAGTTGCTTATAAGTTTCCTATAAGAACATGTTTGCTAAGGTACGTGTAATCTACTTGTAAGTCACTTGTAGGAACTACTTGCAAAGCTATTCGTAAGTGAAGAAAATTGAATCGGGTCACCCATGTAGGTCAAGCTGATTCATATTAAATACTCGCTCCGTTTAAAAAAGAATGACTTATTTTGACTTGCCACAGAGTTTAAGAAAATAAAGAAGACTTTGAATCTTTATGGTCTTAAATTAATGTTATGTTAAATGTACCCCAATGTTGTTTAATCATATGGTCTCAAACATGTCATAAGGAAAGTTGAAATTACAGTATTGCCAAAAATTGAAGGGGGGCATTCTTTTTAAAACGAATTTAAAAGTAAAGTAGGTCATTCTTTTTTAAATATATGGAGTAATATATAATTATTTATATATTTTAAATTATTAGTAAGTAATAAGAGAGAAAAGTCACATTTGTTGGAAAAGACTATCTTAAGAGTTGTGTCTTTTTTTTTTTTTTTGAGAAACAGATCTTACCTGGGGCTCTCACCTCCTATGGAGGTCAAGGGTTTAGCCACACACCCCAAAGACTTATCATAAATAAAAGAAAAAGAAATACAAGAAGAGGGACATGGATATTACCTACGATCCTATGGTGGTTCAAAATCAACTAGCCTACTAAGACCAGTCGACTCATCCCCGATACTAGTAAGGAAACCTACCTAGAAGAGAGTACTCCTCTTAGTAAATATAATGTAGGAATGCATAAATAAGAGAGACTCTCTCCGTACAAAGTAAGAAGAAAAACAAAACTAAACTAAACGCCTTCATAAAAGCTATAAACTAAAGAGAATAGCGAAGACAAAGATGATGAGATGAAGAAAGACCAAGTAAGAATCTGCTCAACCACATCAAATAAGAAACAAACATAAACTATGGAGGTTCTTTAATTCTTTTTAATTTTTTTCTTCTAGAGTTAGGAATCCCCAACTTATCAAGTCTGAAGTATCCTCTAGCTTCCTTTGGTAGTTGTAGAATGTTGAAGAAGTGTTGGACATTATTATGAGTATGACTGATTTTAGAGAGTATATCAGCCGCAAAATTCGCCTCTTTATAAGTGTGTGTACATGTGAAGCTTTGAAAATGATCAATGAGATCTCTAAGATTTGATACTTTGTTGAAGATTCAAAGGAGGAGTGGCATGTTGTTTAATTCATTTTACAATGAGCTCTGAATCTATTTTCAAAATAACCTGCCGAAAATTATTATTTAAGCACCATGAAAGACCCTAAATAGTAGCTTCAAGTTTAGCTTGACTATTAGTTCCATGACCAAGTAAAGCAGCATATCCATAAATAAGATTACCATGATGATCTCTAACAACCCCACCAGTTCCTATACTACTCGGATTAGATAATGCACTACCATCAGAATTGATTTTGACAAAATTAGGAAGAGGTTTGGTCTAGTAGACAACCTTAACCTTAGTATCATACCTACATTTCTCCATAAACATAACCAAGTTAGTCCAGCTAGACAACCACTTGATATAAGGAAAAATAGTAGAGATAAGATGAGAAATATATTTATAGATTAGAAATCCGACTCGAGCAAGATTCAACCTTTGACCACCATATTTAATCGCATATTTATTCTTTCAAAGATTTCAACAAATTAAAATGGGAATTGCTTATAGAATCAGCTTGTGAACATAATTATCATGTTGAAGAAGCCACTATTTCATCAATATATTACTCAACGGTAAGCTATTGTGAGCAACACCCAGAGGATCAAAAAAATATTGCCAAATATTTCTTGAAAAATGCCCACTAATAAAGATATGTTGAATAGTATCTGATCCTGAATTATAACAATAATGGCAACTAACCCGATCATAACCAAAAGAGTTGAGTTTCTCATTAGTGGATAATTTCCCTCTTAAAGCTCACCATAATAGAAGTGAACATTTAAAAGGAATATTTTTATGCCAAGTAAACTTATTCATCACTGTAGTGGTTTGTGATTCCTTACCAACTCCCACACTGAAGAACAAGTGAATCTATCATTCGAATTGAGTGTCGAGTAAGATTGATCAGTTGTTGTAAGACTCCACAAAATCCTAAGCTTAACTCAGTCCGTTAAAGCTTGAAAAGAGGTTCCAGACTTAGAAATTTCAGCGAAGTGTTTATACTTAGAATTATTTTAGCCTTCATAAGTTGGAGATCCTATTCTACGACCCTTATGACCTTAAAATGTCGATTCTTAGATTGAATCATGATCAGGTGAGTCAATAGGTCACTCCGGGTGAGTTTCAGATTTTTCGGACCTCGTTGGATCATATTCAGGTGACCAAAATAGTGGGTCGATGAGATCTCGACGCAACGTGTCGCCCATCGCGTCGAAGGATAATTTTTCCCCAGCTCTTTGTGCAATTCTAGTGAACCAACGCAAAATTAACGCAACGCATTGGTCATCGCATTGATGCCATTGATGCGGCACGTCAGTATGCACGTCGTTGGACACAATTTTCAGTCATTAAAAGCCCACCTCCATAGGAGTAATTGAGTCATTTTCCACCCGTATTCAGCCCCCAAAACACGAGATGAAGTCAGTCCTAGGGAAAAAACACTCACTTTCTCTCAAGAACAAACCTTAGGGCTTTTGATTTCAAATTTAAACTTCAAGAACTCACCATCAATCTTCACGAATTCAAGCATCAAGGTATGTTAGGTGTTCATCAAATGGTTTTCTTTCACCCTTGGAGTTCAAGAATCCTTTTTAATTACAAGTTAATTTCTTCCCTAGGTTCCACGTTGAATTAATTGTATTCATGATTATAATGTTCTTTGGGGTTTCTAATCCATGATTTAATTCAAGTTTCATGTAAATTAATTTACGCATGTAATGTTATATGGATTTATGTTAAAAACCCCATGAAATTATAAGTTGAGACTGGTAATCATGATACCACATATTGCTCATTATTATGTGCATAGATTGTGCTCCCCAAGTGTTTGATGAATTGTTCATGTGAGATGAGTAATGAAATCATATCATGTTAGCATGTATACAAGTTCATGCCATGCAAGTGTTTGCTAAAATGCCTCAATGAATGAATGGTGGCAAAATAACTAGTTATCATATTTTCAAGATTGTGCTATGTTTTACAATTTATGCTATCGAGTCCTGGGGGTATCTAATACCCTATAATCTAGCTGTTTACCTAGATTTACAATAGTTTTAGAATAGTTTCAGTAATTTCATGTCCAGGTGTACTCAAATAGTTACAGAACTCAGCGTATTCAGTTAGTTAACAGCTTTCAGTGTACTCAGACAGTTAATAGGACTCACTCAGTGAACTCAGTTCAGTTCAGTTAGACAGTATGATCAGTAACAGTTCAGTCAAGCCTAGTACAGTCTAGAAATCAGTTCAGTGTCTATTCAGTTGGGAGTAGGAATCAACATCGAGCGAACCTAGGGATGGGAGCATTCCTGTCAATAAAGGGTTTGAGCCTTAGTAGCAATCCCTACGTTACAAAACTACGTAGATAGTGTAGGTTGAGATGTCTTCCTGCAAGTCTAGGGTTGATACATCTCGTACGAGTTTTCCTGCCAGCGAAGGTTGATGAAAGAGCTTCCTATTAGAGAGGGTTAACTCATAGCCATTGCTAGTATCCCTTGGCAAGGTGCTAACACCCTTCCAAATAGGGTCACAAGTTGGACCCCAACTCAGTCATACCAGGGTATGTCGGTTAGATGAACACTCCCACAGTTTCAGTTTCAGACTCAGTATAAAATCTCAGTTCAGTTTCAGAATCAGGACTATCAGATACAGTCACCCAGCTCAGTACAAAACTTAGTTCAGTTCTACAAAATAAGGTTTGTCATAAACAGTCACTCAGTATACAGTAATTCAGTATCAGTAAACCCATATATCAGTCATTTAGTTATCAGAAATTAGTACTCAGTGTTAATATGATCTCAGTTACAGCATGCATAATTATGTGCATATCATTGCATAATCAATATTTACAGTAGTTTAAGATATACATGTACTCTCATTCAATTATATTCATGCCATTCAGTTTGTTATTATTCATACATATGAACCCATGCATTCAACCTTACCTCACCTAGCATATTAATACATTCAAAGTGCTGATGCATACCTTTATTTTGCACTATGATGTCTTATATCATAGGTTCAGATGCACGGGCTCCTGACCGTACTTAGTAGCCTAAACTATCAGCAGCATACTTAGTGGTGAGTCCTCATAGTTCGAGGACAGAGTAGTTATTTTAGTATTTTTAGTATATTTTTAGTAGTCAGAGTTAGTTGGAGACTTGTTCCATTAACTCTACCTTCAGACAGTTAGAGGCTTTTGGACTAGAGTGTTTGCAGGTATATGTCCAGTTTTCAGTATTGATTTTCAGTATTCAATATTTTGATTTCAGTTTTGAACCTTATGGCAAATTTCTGCCTAATTTCTGCATTACACAATATTATTATTCAGTGATTGCAGCAGGTGCTAGTCATGGGTTAGCTTGTGGTCCTTCGAGATTATGAACATCATGTGATGTTCGAGGTGCATACTCGAGGCATTACAAACTTGGTATCAGAGCCTAAGGTTCAACAGAGTCCTAGGAATTCTGAAAGCCGTGTCTAGTAGAGTCTTGTGCATGGGTGTGTAGAGTGCCACACTTATGAACAAGAGGCTATGAGGCATTTTAGGAAAACTTTCCCTTCTTTCAGTTTTCATATCATGCGAGTGAGCATGATCTCAAGTTACACTCTCAGTATAATCCTTTTTTAACTTCCATTTACAGAACATGCCTCCCAAAAAGAACAACGAAAGGAGAATAGGAAATCATCCAACACCTCCGCCCGTCCAGCCAGATCCCTTGGACGTGCATGTTTACCACGCAGAATTCAGAGCCACTTTCACCACTCTAGCTCATTCTATGGCAGCCTAGAATAAACACCCAACTGCTGTTTCGGCCAACCCAGTGGCCAATACTACTGCAGTTAGGATTCAAAACTTCACCCAAATAAACCCTCCTGCCTTTACCGGGTCTAATTCAAAGGAGGACCTACATGAATTCCTTAATCAGGTGCAGAAAGTCAGAAATATTATGGGGGTGACAGCTAGTGAGAGTGATGAGCTGGCCGCATATCAGTTACAGGATGTGTCTCACTCATAGTTCAAGCAGTGGAAGGAAGAGAGGGCTGCGAATGCAGGGCGCGTGGAATGGGAGGAGTTTGCCACTGCTTTTCTGGATAGGTTCTTCCCATTGGAGTTGAGGGAATATAAGGTTTTGGAGTTTATTAATCTGAAGCAGGCCAGCATGACAATGAAATAGTATTCTCTTAAGCTTACTCAGTTGGCCAGATACGCTCTTCATGTGGTAGCAGATAGCAGATCTAATATGAGTAAGTTTGTGTCTGGTATATCTAACAGTGTGGTCAAGAAGTGCAGGATCGTAATGCTGATTGAAGAGATGGACATATCCAGGACTATGGTCCATGCTCAGTAGATAAATAAGGCTAAGAATAAGGAGAAAGAGAGGGAGAACAAGAGAGCTAGAATAGGTAGCTTCAACTTCACTCAGCCTAAGTCAGATGGTGGAAATCGTTCTCAGTTCCACCCAAAATCCTCAGTTCCAGCTCTGTCCTCAGCCAGTGCTCCAGTGCCAAAATTCAGAGATGGCAATAAAGATAGGGCACCAGGCCCTAAACCCCAGGGTAGTGTTAGCAGTGCCCGAACAAATCCCTTTTGCCAGAAGTATGGTAGAAACTACCAGGTTATCTATAGGGTTAGCAGTGATGTATGTTTTGGATGTGGAAAGCCAGGCCACAGGGTCAGAGAGTGTCCTCAGGTGGGTTCGCAGAGTCAGCATAATATCCCTTCAACTCAGTCCGGTCACCCAAATCAACAGGGTGCCGCTTCCAGTGCCACCAGTGGGCAACGTCCAAACAGGATTTATGCACTTCATTACTGATAGGATCAGGAAAGTTCTCCTGATGTATTCACTGGTACGTTACAAGTTTATCATTTTCACATTTATGCTTTGCTAGATCCAGGAGCTTTTTTATCCTTTGTAACTCCTTATATAGCTGTTGATTTTGGAGTCAGTCCCAAAATCCTAGTAGAGCCCTTCTCAGTCTCTACCCTAGTGGGTAAATCTATCATAGGCCAATGGGTATACAAGAACTGTCCAGTTATGGTATCTCAGAAAGCCACTTCAGCAAACTTAGTAGAATTAGAGATGACCTATTTTGATGTCATTCTCGGCATGGATTAGCTTCATTCATGCTATGCTTTAGTTGATTGCAGAAACAGAGTTTTCCATTTTTAGTTTTCAAATAAACCTGTCTTTGAATGGAGGGTAGTACTTCAGCACTTAGGGGTCAGCTTATTTCTTACCTTAGGGTGAGAAAAATGATATCTAAGGGATGTGTCTATTATCTCGTTTAAGTTCAAAACTCTAGTTTAGAAACCCTTAATCTTGAGTCAGTTCCAGTAGCATGTGAATTTCCAGATGTGTTTCCCAAAGATCTTCCTGGAGTCCCTCTCGAGCAGGAAATTGACTTTGAAATAGAACTTCTTCCAGATACTCAGCCTATCTCTATTACACCATAGAGAATGGCCCCAGCAGAACTTAAAAAGTTAAAAGAACAGTTCAAAGATCTCCTAGATCAAGGATTCATCAGACCCAATGTATCCCCTTGGGGTGCACCAGTTCTATTCGTGCGTAAGAAAGACGGTTCTCTTAGAATGTGTATAGACTACCGTCAGCTAAATAAAGTCATGGTCAAGAACAAGTATCCACTTTCCAGAATCGATGACTTATTTGAGAAACTTCAGGGTGCCATCTATTTTTCTAAGATAGACCTCAGATCAGGCTATCACCAGCTCAGAGTTAGAGAATGTGACATTCCCAAAATAGCTTTCAGAATTCGGTATAGTCACTTTGAATTCCTAGTCATGTCATTTAGTCTTACTAATAATCTAGTAACCTTCATGGACATGATGAATTATGTGTTCAAGAAGTACTTGGACATGTTCATCATAGTCTTTATTGATGATATTCTTGTCTACTCCCGCAATGAACATAATCATGCAGACCATCTCAGAATAGTGTTACAAACTCTCAGAGCCCATCAGTTATTTGCAAAATTCAGTAAGTGTGAATTTTGGCTAAGGTCAGTAGCTTTCTTGGCCATATAGTTTTCGATGATAGCATTAGAGTGGATCCTCTAAAGATCAAAGCAGTGAGAAACTGGCCTAGACCCATCTCTCTATCAGATATCAAGAGTTTCTTGGGTTTGGCTGGGTATTACTGATGGTTTGTTGAGGGATTCTCATCTATTAAATCTAAGTTCTAGTGGTCAGATTCTTGTGAGAAGAGTTTTCTGGAGTTAAAGACTCGACTCACTACAGCCCCAGTTTTGACTTTACCAGATGGCTTCGACGGGTTTGTGGTATATTTTGATGCTTCCAGAGTTGGTTTGGGGTATGTTTTGATACAGAGAGGTAAGGTCATAGTCTATGCCTCTAGACAGCCTAATCCCCATGAAAAGAATTATCTAACTTATGATCTTGAGTTAGCAGCTGTTGTATTTATCTTAAAGATTTGGAGGCATTGTTTGTATGGGGTACATGTAGATGTGTTCACAGACCATAAAAGCCTGCATTATGTGTTTTCTCAAAAAGATCTGAACCTGTGCCAAATAAGGTGGTTAGAGTCATTGAAACACTACGACATGAGTATTCTGTATCATCCGGGCAAGGCCAATGTAGTGGATGATGCTCTCGGTAGGATGCCTATGGGTAGTGTTTCTCACGTGGAAGATGGTAAGAATAAGTTAGTCCAGGAATTTCATTGGCTTGCTTGACTAGGTGTCCGCTTAGTCGATTCAGCAGAGGGTAGTATGTGGGTGCAGAATAGTTTAGAATCATCTCTGGTTTCCGAAGTAAAGGAAAAGAAGGACAGAGATCCCAGTCTAGTCAAGTTGAAAGAGTCGGTCAGAGATAAAAAAGTAGATATTTTCTCCCAAGGGGGAGATGGTGTGTTGCGTTGTTAGGGTCAGCTATGCATGCCAGGTATAGATAACTTGAGGCAATGAATTCTTGCAGAAGCGCATAGTGCACGTTACTTTATTTATCCAGGGGCCACTAAGATATACCATAATTTATTGGAGATCTATTAGTGGAGTGGGATGAAGAGGGTCATTGCAGAGTTTATAGCTAAGTGCTCTACGTGTCAGCAAGTTAAGATTGAGCACTAGAAACCTAGTGGTTCTATGCAGGAGTTCAGTATTCCCACATGGAAGTGGAAGTAAGTGAACATGGATTTTGTGATGGGTTTGCCTCGTACTCGTTGCCAGCATGATTCGATTTGGGTCATTGTAGGCAAGATGACCAAATCAGCTCACTTCTTACCAGTTCATACCTCTTATTTAATTGAGGACTATGCCAAACTCTATGTCAGAGAGTTGGTTAGGTTACACGGAGTCCCAGTATCCATTATCTCAAATAGAGGTACCTAGTTTACCTCTCATTTCTGGAAAGCATTCTAAAAGGGTCTTGGTACCCAAGTTCACCTCAGTACAAACTTTCACTCTCAGACAGATGGTCAAGCAGAAAGGACCATTCAGACTTTGAAAGATATGTTAAGGGCATGTGTCATTGACTTAAAGGGTAGTTGGGATGACCACTTACCCTTGATTGAGTTTGCATATAATAACGGTTATCATTCCAACATTCAGATGGCTCCGTTTTAAGCACTCTATCAGAGGAGATATAGATCTCCCATTAGTTGGTTCGAAGTGGGTGAGGCTACAGTGGTAGGGCTAGACTTGGTATTTGATGCCTTAGAAAAAGTTTAGTTGATCAGGGAAAGGCTTAAGACAGCTCAGAGCCGACAGAAATCGTATGCAGATGTGCGAAGAAAGGATCTCAAGTTTGAGATTGGCGAATATGTGTATTTGAAAATCTCTCTTATGAAGTGAGTGAAGAGTTTTTTCAAGAAGGGGAAACTCATTCCCCGATATATCGGTCCTTACCAATTTCTCAGCCGTTTTGAAAAGGTAGCGTACAAGCTTGAGTTGCCTCCAAACTTAACTTCAGTGCACTCAGTGTTTTGTGTCTCCTTGCTAAAAAAGTGCATAGGTAACCCAATAGTTATAGTCCTGATAGAGGAAATTGATATCCAGAACAGCCTCTCTTATGAGGAAATCCCAGTCAAAATTCTCGATTCTCAGGTTTGCAAACTAAGGAACAAAGAAGTTTCTCTAGTCAAAGTTCTTTGGTGAAATCTATCCGTTGAGGGAGCTACCTGGGAAGCAGAAGCAGATATGCGGACCAAGTATCCGAACCTATTCTCCGCAAACTCAGACTCAGCTCAAGGTTATAGTTTTCCTTGAATTCATTCAGTTCCATGCTCAGATTACCTTTACAACTTTGTATCGGTTCAGTTGCATAACATTCTCATATCATGCATACCTTCATGAAATAGATCAGTCATGTGTCATGTCTTCAGAACTCAGTCATGCTTTAGTTATGCATGTCAGTATGATAACTCAGTATATCAGTACTTTCAGTCATGTAATCATGCTTCAGTTGTGCTTGTTCAGTATATATAAATTTAGTTTATCAGTACTTTTAGTTTAGTCATTCTCATTCGAGGATGAATGTTCCAAAGAGGGAGTTATTGTAAGACCCCACAAAATCCTAAGCTTAACTCAGTCCGTTAAAGCTTGAAAAGAGGTCCCAAACTTAGAAATTTTAGCTGAATGTTTATACTTAGAATTATTTTAGCCTTCATAAGTTTTCGATCCTATTCTACGACCCTTATGTCCTTAAAATGTCGATCTTTGGATTGAATCATGATCAGGTGAGTCAATAAGTCACTCCAGGTGAATTTTAGATTTTTCGAACCTCATTTGAATCATATTCAGGTGAGCAAAATAGTGGGTTGACGCGATATCGATGTGTCGCATCACCCATCGCGTTGATGGATAATTTTTCCCCAGCTCTAACTGCAATTCTAGTGAACCAATGAAAACTCGACGCGGCGCGTTGGTCATCGCCTTAACGCCATCGATATGGTGCATCGGTATGCGCATCATTAGGAACACTTTTCAGTCATTAAAATCCCACATACAGAGGGGTAATTGGGTCACTTTCCACCCGTATTCAGCCCCCAAAACACGAGATTAAATCAGTCCTAGGGCAAAAACACTCACTTTCAAATTTCTCTCAAGAACAAACCTTAGGGCTTTTGATTTCAAATTTAAATTTCAAGAACTCACCATCAATCTTCACGAATTCAAGCATCAAGGTATGTTAGGTGTTTCATCCAAGGGTTTCCTTCCACCCTTGGAGTTCAAAAATCCTTTTTAAATTACAAGTTGTTTTCTTCCATGAGTTTCACGTTGAATTAATTATATTCATGATTGTATTGTTCTTTGGGATTTCTAATCCATGATTTAATTCAAAATTTATGTAAATTAATTTACGCCTGTAATGGTATATGGATTTATGTTAAAATAACCATGAAATTATTAGTTGAGACTGGTAATCATGATACCCACATATTGTTCATTATTATATGCATAGATTTTGCTCCCCAAGTGTTTGATGAATTGTTCATGTGAGATGAGTTATGAAATCATATCATGTTAGCATGTATACAAGTTCATGCCATACAAGTGTTTGTTAAAATGCCTCAATGAATGAATGGTAGAAAAATAACTAGTTATCATGTTTTCAAGATTGTTCTATGTTTTACAATTTATGCTATCGAGCCCTGGGGTATCTAATACCCAAAAATCTAGCTGTTTACCTAGATTTATAGTAGTTTTAGAATAGTCTCAGTAATGTCACATCCAGGAGTACTCAAACAGTTACAGAACTCAGCGTATTCAGTCAGTTAACAGATTTCAGCGTACTCAGACAATTAATAGAACTCACTCAGTGAACTCATTTCAGTTTAGTTAGACAGTACGATTAGTAATAGTTCAGTCAAGCCTAGTACAGTCTAGAAATCAGTTCAGTGTCTATTCAATTGGGAGTTGGAATCAGCACCGAGAGAACCCAGGGATAGGGGTATTCCTATCAGTAAAGGGTTTTAACCTTAGTAGCAATCCCTGCGTTACAGAACTACGTAGCTAGCATAGGTTGAGATATCTTCCTGCCAGTCTAAGGTTGATACATCTCACACGAGTTTTCCTGCCAGCGAGGGGTGATGAAAGAGCTTCCTGTTAGAGAGGGTTAACTTATAGCCATTGTTAGTATTCCTTAGCAAGGTGCTAACACCCTTCCAACTGGATCACAGGTTGGACCCCAACTCAATCATACTCGGGGTATGTCGGTTAGATGAACACTCCTAGAGTTTCTATTTCAGACTCAGTATAAAATCTCAGTTTAGTTTCAGAATCAGGACTGTCAGATACAGTCACCCAACTCAGTACAGAACTCAGTTCAGTTCTATAGAATAAGGATTTTCAGAAACAGTCACTCAGTATGCAGTATTTTGGAATCAGTAAACCCAAATATCAGTCATTTAGTTATCAAAAATCAGTACCCAGTGTTAACATGATCTTAGTTATAGCATACGTAATTATGTGCATATCATTGCATAATCAGTATTTAGTAGTTTCAAATATACATGTACTCTCATTCATTTATATTCATGCCATTCAGTCAGTTATTGTTCATGCATATAAACCCATGCATTTAGCCTTACCTCACCTAGCATACCAGTACATGCAAAGTACTGACGCATACCTTTATTTTGCACTATGATGTCTTATATCATAGGTTCAGATGCATGGGCTCCTGACCACACTTAGCAGCCCAAACCATCAGCAACAGACTTAGTGGTGAGTCCTCATAGTCGAGGACAGAGTCATTATTTCAATATTTTTAGTAGTCGGAGTTAGTTGGGGACTTGTCCCATCAACTTCACCTTCAGATAGTTAGAGGCTTTTGGACTAGTATATTTGTAGGCAGATGTTCAGTTTTCAGTATTTTGTTTTCATTTTTTGAACCTTATGGCAAATTTCTGCCTAATTTCTGCATTACACAGTATTTTTATTCAGTAATTACAGCAGGTACCATTCAGGGGTTAGCTTGTGATCCTTCGGGATTATGAGCACCGTGTGACGTCCAGGGTACAGACTCAGGCCATTGCAGTTGTACCCTCTTGAAATTGAAAATGAGAATTTAAAATAAAATGAACCAGATAAGGATGAGTTGCTGCATTTAGTCGTTGAATGTTCCACTCACCATTATTTAAGAAATAAGCAACCTTGACATTGTTGGATCTGATGTTATTAACTCTGAAATTATGAAGAGGTCCAACACCAAGCTAATTATCCCACCAAAAATAGCACATACCAAATTTCAGCTTCCACTGAATGTAGTTTTCAGCTCTAATTTTATGTCTCATCATGTGTTTCCAAACTAAAGACTGCCCGACATGCCACTTTTTTACCACCAGGTTAGCTCTTTGACAATATTTAGCTCTCAAAAAGTCATCCCTAAGGGTATTTTTAGTTCTGAACACCTACCATTATTTGTATTGTAAAGAAACACAAACGTCAATAATTTGTCTAATACCAATTCCCCTTTCCTCATAGGGATAGCTGAGGTTCTTCTATGAAGACCAATGATATTTAATTTTGTTCTCTTTCCATCCCCCAAAAAAATCTGCACATAAACTGACCACATGTTTGAGAGTAGTCTTTGGAGGTGTTGATGCAGAAAAAATATGAATAGGTAGGGATTACAAGACATGTTTAATCAAAGTAACTTTGCCACCATAACTGAGAATCTTTGATTGCCAACTTGTTATCCTAAAAACCACTTTAGAAACCATTCTATAATAATAAATTATTCTCTGGCTCCCAATATAAATAGAACAGCCGAGGTATGTGATAATATTTTAATTTTGATTAAAATCAGTTTTAATCTTGATTTTATTAAGAGTATGAAAAACATTCTATGGAACCATGAAATGACTCTTGTCAGTGTTGATAAGCTGACCCAAAATCTGTTCATAATCTGCAAGAGTCTTCATAATTAGCCTCAAAGATTTCCTTATTTCGAAAGTGAAAATAATAACATCATCAGGAAAGCTGAGATGGTTTATTTGAGGACCATTCACCTCCATATGAAAACCATAATACTGAGGATGCACTTGTAAATTATTGAGTAATTTTGATAAAACTTTAGCTCCAATAATAAATAAAGCCAATGAAATAGGATCCCCCTGTTTGAGACCCTTGGTAGATTGAAAGAAACCATTTCTTGAGCCATTAACAATCATTGAATTCCAATTATTGGACATGGTTCTCTAGATTATATCGATAATAACCTCTCTAAAATTAATTCTTTTGACTAGACAAACAAAGGACCAAGAAACCCTGTTGTATGCTTTAGCCATGTTTAATTTAATAACCACATTACCATCAATAATAGGCTTCATAATACCATGAATATTTTATTGAGCAAGCATAATGTTCTCAGAAATGTCTTTACCCCTAACGAAAAATAATTGATTGGGAGAAATGAGATTGGGTAAAATAGGAGCAAGTCTGAGACAAATGATTTTAGAGATTATTTTATTAGTGAAGTTACTGAGGATAATGGGTGGACACGTTTCTTTCCTTTATGTTCTTTTACGTTGGCCTCTTTGACCTTTCTTGGGTTCATTAGAAATATCATCAAAGCTCTCTATTCCTATCCTCTGAATTCAGAAAGCATAGTAGGATTATCTACTTTTGAAAGTAAGACCAAATAAGCATGTGAAAAATACTTGGGCATCATATGACCACAAAAGAAAGAAATCACCACTTGGAATAGATCATTACATATAATATGCCAACACGACTGAAAAATTTTCCATTCGTGCCATCAGGTCCCGCTGGAGAGTGTGAACTCATAGAGAATACAATAATTTTCAAATCCTTCATGGTGGGATAACTTGTAGATTATCATTCTGTTGTTCAGTGATGAGATTAGGAATATAACTAATAGTTTCCTCATTAAAATACTCCTCTTTACCAATAAAAATATGCTGAAAATGATTACAAGCAGCAACAATAATTTTTTCATCTCCTTGAATCCACTGTCCTTCCTTTGTCTTTATTTTGTGAATAAATAATCTTTTTTCAGTTTTCTCTGATCAAGGCATGAAAATACCTAGTGTTTGCATCTCCATTTTTGAACCAATGAAGTTGAGTTTTCTATTTGAGCACATATTCTTTCACTTTAAGATGTCTAATATACTCAACATTAAGATAATGAAGATGTTGTTTATTTGCGTCAGTGTTGGGTAATATCAATTCCTCTTCATCACCTTTAACTTTCTCTTCATATTCTTTCACCTTAGCATGAATGTCCCTAAACTATCTTCTTGATCATTGACTTAAAGAAAAAGTTAATCTCTTCATTTTCTGATAAAATAACCATATAGGATCTCTATCATGAGGTCTTATCTAGTATTTCTCAACAGTTTCCAAAAATAAAGGGTTATCTACCTAACAATTTAAAAACTTGAAATATTTGATGTTGTTGTCTGTTCTCTCATTCATTTCTAGTAAAAGAGGGCTATGATCAGATCCTAGAGAAGACAAATGAGTGATGGAAGTATGAGGCATTTTATCAAGATAAGCATAAAAACCATGGCTCTATCAAGCCTCTTCCAAATCCTGAAATTAATACCCCTCAAATAAGACCATGTAAACCTTTGACCATAAAAACCAATGTCTATGAGCCCACAAGCTTTAGATATGTCAATAAAATTAAAACTCTTCTTTATATCATAAGATATACCCCCTAGCTTTTCATCTGGACTAGTAATGTATGACCCCGCAAAATCCTAAGCTTAAATCAATCCTTTAAAGCTTGTTAAGGGGTCCCAGACTTAGAGAATTTTAGCTAAGTACTCAGACTTAGTGTCATTTTAGTCTCCGTAAGTTGTCAACTCTATTTCATGACCTCTATGACCTTAAAATGTCAATCTTTAGGTTGAATCATAATCAGGAGTATCAGTAGGTGTCCTCGAACAAGTTTCGTATTTTTCAGACTTTGTTTGAGGCACGTTTGGAAGTCCAAACCAGTGGATCGACTCGATCTTAATGCGTCGCATCACCCATTGCATCGATGAAAATTTTTCTCCATCTCCCAGTGCAAATTCCAGTGAACCGACGCATACTCAATGCGGTGCGTTGGCCATCAATTAATGCCAATAATAAGACGCGTCGATCTGAGCATCACTAATTCAGTTTTTAGTAATTAAAAGTTTCATTCCTCAGGGGTATTTGGGTCTTTTACCCATGGTTATCAGCCCCAAAACACGAAATTAAGTACTTTAGAGGCAAAATTCATTCTCTATTCAGAAATTACTCAAGAACAAAAACTCTAGGAGATCAAATTTCTAACTCAAGGCTTAAGATTTCACCATCATTCTTTAAGAATTTAGCAACCAAGGTATGTCAAGTGTTCATCCAAGGGTTTTCTTCCACCCTTGGAGTTCAAGCACCTTTTTTTAGTACAAGTTAATGAGTTTGATGTATTTCATGGTTGAATTTGAATGTTTTCATGACTACCATGTTAATGGGGTTTCTAGTTCATGATTCAATTGTGAGATGCATACAAAATTATTTGCTATATATGTTGTACTATGTTAATTTATGCTAAAACCCTCCAAATTGTGAATTTGGTAGTTGAAATTAAGATGCTCGCATGTTGTTTAGCATTATGTGCACATACTATGTCCTCCAAGTGTTTGTTGAATTGCTCATGTGAGTTGAATTGTGAAATTATATCATGTTAGCATGTATTCAAGTTCATGTCATGCAAGTGTTTTCTAGAATGTCCCAATGAAGGAATGATATCAAGTAATTAGCTATCATGTTTCAAGATTGTGTTGTGTCTTATAATTTATGCTATCGAGTCCTGGGGTATTCAATACCCAATAATTTAGCTGTTTACCTAGAGCCATGGTCAGTCACAAAATAGTATCAGTCATGTCACGATCATTAGAATTCAGTCAGTTACAGAACTCAGGAAAGCTCCGTAGTACTCAGTCAGTTAACAGAATTCAGTGATATTCTCTCAGTCCATAAAACCAAGTGAACTCAGTTCAGTTCAGTTATACAGTTCGATTAGTAATAGTTCAGTCCAGCTTAGAATGGTTTAGAATTCAATCCAGTGTTTATTCAGTTAGGAGAAATATTCAACACCGAGTGAACCCAAGGATGGGGACTCACCTGCCAGTAGAGGGTGTGATCCTTAAAAATAGTACTTGCATTCCAGAACTACGTATCCAGCATAGGTTGAGACATCAATCTGTTAATTGAGGGTTGATGAGGTGTCCTACCTGCCTGTTGAGGGTACCAACATTCTCATTCAGAGCACCTGCCAGATGAGGGTGACTCGGCTTGTCTTTACTCGTAGCATGGTACTGACACCCTTCCAACTGGGTTTATAGGTTGGACCCTAATCCA
The DNA here is from genome assembly GCA_030864215.1 of Capsicum pubescens. Taxonomy (NCBI): domain Eukaryota; kingdom Viridiplantae; phylum Streptophyta; class Magnoliopsida; order Solanales; family Solanaceae; genus Capsicum; species Capsicum pubescens. The sequence continues at coordinate 82,241,015 of CM061544.1, read as the reverse complement.
TTCAAAAAGGGGCATGTCGGTTAGATGATTACCTTCCTCAGTCTCAATTTCAGTCTTCATAATAGAACTCAGTTTAGTTCTACAAAAACTAGGATTGTTAGGCACAGTCACTGAGTTCAATACAAAACTCAGAATAGTTCTACATAATCAGGTCTGCCAGATTCAATCACCCAGTTAACAGTAATACAGTATCAGTAAACTCAGATATCAGTAAATTAGTAATTCAGAACTCAGTATCCAGTGTTATCACGACCTCAGTTATAGTTTACGTATTCATGCAAGTACTCTCATTCAGTTATGCTCATGTTATTCAGTCAGTATTTTTCATGCATATGAACCCATGCATCTCAGCCTACCTCACTTAGCATACCAGTACATTCAAAGTACTGACGCATACCTTTCTTTTGCGCTATGATGTCTTATATCATTGGTTCAGATGCATGGGCTCCCAATCATACTTAGCAGCCCGATCCATCAGCAGAAGACTAGTGGTGACTCCTCTTAGTATGAGGACATGGTTATTACTTCAGCATTTCAGTTTATTTCAGTAGTTCGGAGTTAGTTAGCCTTAGCCCATTTAGTAGTTTCTCAGAACAATCAAATTTCTATTATTCTATCTAGGCTTATATCTCATGCTCTATAGAATGATGAGGAGAGGCATAGGAAAAAAGGGAGAAATAATAAGAGGGCCAAAATGCCAAGGCCAAAGTGCCCAAACAAATCCCATTTACCAAAAATGTGGCAGAAACCACCAAGGTATCTGCAGAACTGGCAGTGATGTATGTTTCAGATATGGAAATCCAGGACACAGGGTCAGAGATCATCCTCAGTCAGGTTCCCAGAGTTATTAAATCGACCCCCAACTCAGTTCGATCGCTCAAATCAGCAGGGTGCCGCTTCCAGTGCCACTAGTGGGCAACGCCCAAACAGACTCTATGCTCTTCAGTCCTGAAAGGATCAGGAAATTTCTCCTGATATGGTCACTAGTACGTTACAAGCTTATCATTTACATGTTTATGCTTTGCTAGATTGTAATACCCCAAACTTTTTTTAAGTCATATCTAGTCTTTAAAAGAGTTAGTGATGACTTCCTAAATGATTAATGTCTAAATCAGATAGAATTTCCATATTTTCTACTTTTTATCATGTCGAAACTGCCCAGAAGTGATGGTCAGGCCGACAGAACATCGAGTTAGCGATGGACCATCGCCCAAGACGTTGCAACTAAAGCAGTGGACCCATCTTCTGGCCAAGTGCGACAGTCAGGACCGACGAACCATCAAGCTAGCGATGGATCATTTTCCAAACCATCACAGACGATACAGAAAGTTTAGGTTCTAGCCAAGTATGATGGGATGGACCGACGCACCATCGAGCCAGCGATGGACCGTAGCCCAAACTATCACCACTTCCGATCAACAATTATAAGCCATATTTAAAAGGGTATTTGGGTATTTTTCCACCCATTTTGACCCCTAATTATACCAGACCAGAGCTCATAATTTCTTTATTCATCCACAACACCAAATCAGGGTTTCTCTTAGAGATCAATCCCCAAGAACAAGAAACCCTAGGTGTTTAATTCCAAGTCAAGAATTCAAGCTTTCCTCCACCAATCTTTAAGATATCATCCACCCAGGTATGTCAAGTGTTGATTCATGGGTTCCTTTCACCCATGAAGCTCAAGAAATCCTATTTGAAATATAAACTTTGGATACCATGGTATGAATTAAATTATATCTATGGTTATGTTGTTGTTTGATTTCCAATTTGAAGTCTTTAATGACTATCATGAAAATATGTTAGTATGTGGTTGAAATTCTTTCATTGAAAGTGTAAAATATTACCATGAAGTATTATTTCAATATTTATGCCTAAGCCGAAAGATATGCATGCAAGGTGTTTGATAAAATGCCTAAGAGAATAGGAATTATGCCTTATGACCCATTTGTGACCAAAATTGATGAATCCATATTTCTCCCTTATGTTTGATATAACTCCCACATTATTGTTATGATTTGTAATGGATTGTTGTAATGCTCATGAGATTAGGCTTATGAAATTATGATATGTTTACATGCATTCCTATTCATGTGTAAGCTTATAGCATGTGACTACTTCATGAAAATCCCCAATGATTGAACTATGAATTGTTGACTATGGTCATGTGTCAAGAAGTATCATGTCTTGTCAGTTTCATGCTATCGAGTCCTGGGGGTACTTGTACCCGATAATTTAGTTATGTGCCTAGAGCCAGTGTCATGTTTTTTAGATACTCTCAGTCAAGCCATGATTCATAGAACTCAGTCATCCATGTGAGTCAGGAAAACTCAATAAACTCAGTAATCTCAGAAATCTCAGAAATTTTAGAAATTCAGTAATCTCAGTAGTGTTCCATTAGTCAACGAAACACAATGAACGCAGTCCAGTTCAGATCAGTTAATCATGTTCATTGTTTATTTAGATGGGAGTAGGATTTAGCACCGAGTTATCCCAAGGATGGGAACTCACTGTTATTAGAGAGTGTGATTCTTAGAAGCAATTCTTGAGCTCTAGAACTGCGTAGCCAGTGTAGGTTGAGATATCAAACCTGTTAGTTGAGGGTAGATGAGGTGTCTTAACCTTTTATATGAGGGTCCCACCATTCTCTTTAGAGTACCTATTAGATGAGGGATTACTCACAGTTTGTCCTTATCAGTGGCGCGGTATTGACACCCTTCCAATTGGGATTACAGATTGGATCCCAACTCAATTATATTATCTTATTTGGGGCATGTCCATTAGATGACTACTTCCCACAGTTACAGTCTCAATTTCAGTAATAGAACTCAGATAGTTTTACAGAATTTAGGACTGTCAGATACAGTCACCCAATTCAGTATGGAACTCAACTAGTTCCATCAGAAATAGAACTGTCAGATACAATTATTCACTTAATAGTATATTAGTTATATGAAACTTATGTTATCAGTATTCAGATTCAGTGATGTCATGATCTCAGTTACAGTTCACGTATTCATGCATATATTCTCACGTTCATGTTATTCAGTCAGTTAGTATTGTTCATGCATATAAACCTTTGCATTCAGCCTACCTCAATTTCATACCAGTATATTCAATCGTACTGACGTATTTGTGCTATGGTGTTTTATACCATAGCTTCAGAAGCATGAGCTCTAGAGCATCCTTAGTAGGTCAGACGTTCAGCAGCCAGACTAGCAGTGAGTCCTCATCTTTTGAGGATAGCATGATTATTTTATTACTTTATTATTTTAGTAGCTTGGAGTAAGTTGGGGATATGTCCCATCAACTCCACAATTTTTAGACAGTTTCGAGGCTTTCAGACTAGCATGTTCAAATAGTTATTTCAGTCGTTTTGGTATTGATATACCGTATTTTCCAGATGTTAAGTTTTATCAGATATTTGAACCTTATGGACTTTCTTCCTTTTTTGCATTTATATAGTATGTTATGCAATGCTCAATTATAGATATCAGACATGGGTTAGCTTGTGGTCCTTTGAGGTCATGAGCATCGTGTAGCATTTCGGGTACCAGATTTGGGGCGTTACATAGATCCAGGAGGTTTTTTATCCTTTGTAACTCTAATAGGTATCGATTTTGGAGTCAGTTCCGAGATCCTAGAAGAGTCTTTCTTAATCTCTATCCCAGTGGAAAACCCATCATAGCCCGGCGGGTATACAGGAACTGTCCGGTTATGGTATCTCAGAAAGTCACTTCAGCAGACATAGTTGAATTAGAGATGACCGATTTTGATGTCATTCTCGACATAGATTGGATTCATTCTTGCTATACCTCAGTCCACTACAGAAATAGAATTGTTCATTTATAATTTCCAAATGAGCTCGCCCTAGAGTGGAGGGGTAGTACTTCCGCACTTAGGGGTCAACTTGTTTCTTACCTTAGGGCAAGGAAAATGATATCAAAGGGATATGTCTATCATCTCTTTCGGGTCCATGACTCAAGTTCAGAAACCCCTAATCTTGAATCAGTGTTAGTAGCATGTTAATTCCCAGACGTGTTTCCCAAAAATCTTCCCGAAGTTCTTCCCGAAAGGGAAATTGACTTTGGAATAGACCTTCTTCCAGACACTCAGCCCATATCTATTCTGCCATATAGAATGGCTCCAGCAAAACTCAAAGAATTAAAAAAATAGTTGAAATATCTCCTAGATAAGGGATTCATTAGACCCAGTGTGTCCTCTTGGGGTGCACCAGTTCTATTCATGAGTATGAAAGATGATTCTCTTAGAATGTGTATAGACTACCATCAGTTAAATAAAGTCACGGTCAAGAACAAGTATCCACTTCCCAGAATTGATGACTTATTTTACAAACTTCAGGGTGCCAGCTACTTTTCTAAGATAGACCTCAGATCAGGCCATCATCAGCTCAGAGTCAGAGAATGTGACATTTTGAAAACAGCCTTTCGAACATGATATGGTCACTTCAAATTCTTAGTCATGTCATTTGGTCTTTCCAATTCCCCAGTAGCTTTTAAAGACTTGATGAACTGCGTGTTCAAGTAGTACCTGGGCACGTTCTTTATGGTTTTTCTCGATGACATTCTTGTCTATTCCCGTAGCGATAATGATCACACAGGTCATATCAGAATCGTACTTCAGACTCTTAAAAACCCATCAGTTATCATGATACATACTCATGTCTTACATGACAGCTTTATGATCATAGATCATAATTGTACACGTTAGCCAAAACTATGTATGCTTACAGTTCCTAGTATAGGAGTTCCAGTTCACTCAGTGTTATGAATCGTGTTCCATGAAAAGAAAAACTCCAAACTCAGGTCATGCATCTCATGAATCATGTACTCATGCTTTACAGTGTGCTCAGTTCAGTATTCAGTCTTAGTTAAGTCTCAGTTATAGTCTTAGTTACAGTCTTAGTCCAGTAATCAGATCACTAACTCAGTTAAATTTAAGGTTTGCTTGACCATAGCGTACAATTATCAGTTATTCAGTTATCACTATTTAGTACCTTAGTTTACAAAATATTTTAGATCATGTTATACGCTTGGTCTTGCATTCTCAAATAATACAGTTTTCACGAATTCAAGCTTAGTTATCTCCTGTTACACAACCAGTCCTTACCTTATATGAATAATACTCTACAGTTCCAGTACATCTGTTCAGACTAAGGGCAGTTCAATATTACATGACCAAGTATTCAACTATCAGCCATTCAGATAATCAGATAAGTTAGTATGTTTATACATTCGTGCTCAACACTTATGTGAACATTTTCAGTAGTCTCAGGTGATGTATGTACTAAGGTGGAGAGTATAGTTAAGAGAGTATCCAAGGGAAATGTCTAAGCTTGAAAATTTGTAGTTGCAGTGCATAAGGCTTAGTCACTTCATCTTAGATGATGTTTTGTAGGCCTCGACTCATATTATAGAATTTTAGCAGGATGTGATTTTCTTATTCAGCTATTTTATTCATACATGCCAAGACTCCTTGCTCCCTAAATCCATTAGAACTCTATAGAAAGAGTGTCAAAGAAAGGCTTCAATCGAATATAAGTTTTCAGCATAAGTTAGTCTGCAAAACGAGCAATTCAGTTTAGCAGTTAGGCTGACAATATTTGTATGGTCGGGTTTCCAATCCTTCCATCTAGTCGCACTATCCAAAATCTCATGAATATAACTATTCCAAGATCGAGAAACTGTGTGGTTGCAAGTTCAACTCAGTTAAGGTGTCATGCCTCAGTTTAAGAACCCCGATATACAGTCATGATTCATTTTGTAGGTTCTTTGTGCATCGTCTCAATTTTCCTCAGTATCTCAGCTAAGTCAGCATTCTTCAGGGGACCTAATGTCCCAAGGGAGAGATGTACTATAATACCCCAAGCTTTCAGGACCTAAACGTTCCATCTTTTCATCACATAAAGAATCTAGTTTTGAGTAGTGGGAATTTATAGGTGGACCCTCAAGTTCCAATCTCAGCCGTAAGCCATGTATTCAGGGGCTCAGTTCCGTTCATGATATTCAGTTCCTGTATCACATTTCAGGCTCTGGTATGTTCTCATGTTCCCGTTCATGCATATTCAGTAAATGATCTCGAGTTCGAGATTGGTGATTATGTGTATTTGAAGATCTTTCCTATGAAAGGAGTGAAGAGGTTTGTCAAGAAGGGGATACTCAGTCCCGATATATTGGTCCTTACCAAATTCTCAGCTATTTTAGAAAGGTAGCTTATGAGCTTGAGTTACCTTCAACTTAGATTCAGTGCATCCAGTGTTCTATATCTCCTTGAATAAGAAATGCATAGGTGACCCAGCCGCCGTAGTCCCTACAGAAGGCATAGATAATCAAAACAGCCTCTCTTACAAAGAGATTCTAGTTGAAATCCTTGATTTTCAGATCCACAAACTAAGGAACGAAGAATTCCCTCTAGTCAAAGTTCTTTGGTGGAATCAGTCTGTTGAGGGAGATACTTGGGAAGCAGAAGCAGACATGCGGACCAAGTATCCTCACCTCTTTTCCGTAAACTCAGACTCAGCCCAAGGTAACACTTTTTCCTTGAACTTACTCTGTTCCATGCTCAGATTTTCCTTTATAAATATGGTACCTATTACCATTTCATATTTAATTGTGACTTCATGCATCATATATGCATGTTCATCATGATAAACTCAGCTTATTAGTAATCTCGCTCATACATTCATGAATCAGGTTCAGCTATGTACTCATGCATCAGATATGTATGTGCAGTATGAAGTATCAGTTTATCAGTAATTTCAGTCGTGAAATCATGCTTCAGTTGTACATGTCTTGTATCTAAATTTAGTCTATCAGTATGCTCAGCTTAGTCAGTCTCATTCGAGGATGAATGTTCCTAAGGGGGATATATTGTAAGACCCCGCAAAATCCTAAGCTTAACTCAGTCCTTTAAAGCTTGTTAAGGGGTACCAGAATAATCAGTTGGCTGTTATCCTATCTAGGCTTACAGCTCATGCTCCGTACAGTGAGGAGGAGAGACATAGGAAAAAAGTTAGAAATAATAATAGGGCCAGAATGTCAAGGCCAAAGTGCCCGAACAAATCCCCTTTGCCAGAAATATGGCAAAAACCACCAGGGTATCTGTAGAGATGGCAGTGATGTATGTTTCAGATGTGGTAAGCCAGGACAAAGGGTCAGAGATTGTCCTTAGTCAGGTTCCCAGAGTCAGTATAATCAACCCCCAGCTTAGTTTGGTCTCTCGAATCAGTAGGGTGCCACTTCTAGTGCCACCAGTGGGCAACGCCTAAACAAACTCTATGCCCTTCAGTCCCGACAGGATCAGGAAAGTTCTCCTGATGTGGTCACTGGTACATTACAAGTTTATCATTTACATATTTATGCTTTGCTAGATCCAGGAACTTCTTTATCCTTTGTAACTCTAGTTATAGCTGTCGACTTCGGAGTCATTCTCGAGATCCTAGAAGAGCCTTTCTCAGTATCTATCCTAGTGGAAAAACCCATCATAGCCCAGCAGGTATACAGGAACTGTCCGATTATGGTATCTCAGAAAGTCACTTCAGCAGACTTAGTCGAATTAGATATGACCGACTTTGATGTCATTCTCGACATGGATTGGCTTCATTCCATCTATACCTTAGTCGGCTGTAAAAATAGAATTGTCTAGTTTTAATTTTCGAATGAGCCCACCCTAAAGTGGAGGGGTAGTACTTTAGCACTTAGGGGTAAACTTGTTTCCTACCTTAGGGCAAGGAAAATGATATCAAAGGGATGTGTCTATCATCTCGTTCGAGTCCATGAATCTAGTTCAGAAATCCCTAATATTGATTCAATATCAGTACCATGTGAATTCCCATACGTGTTTCCCGAAAATATTCTCGGAGTTCCTCCCGAAAGGAAAATCGACTTCGGAATAGACCTTCTTCCAAACACTCAGCCCATATCTATTCTGCCATACTAAATAGCTCCAGCAGAACTCAAAGAATTAAAAGAACAGTTGAAAAATCTCCTCGATAAGGGATTCATCAGACCTAGTGTGTCCCCGTGGGGTGCACCAGTTCTATTCGTGCGTAAGAAAGATGGTTATCTCAGAATGTGTTTAGACTACCGTCAGTTAAATAAAGTCATAGTCAAGAACAAGAATCCAATTTCCAGAATCGATGACTTGTTTGACCAACTTTAGGGTGCCAGTTACTTTTCTAAGATAGACCTCAGTTCAAGCTATCATCAGCTTAGAGTCTGATAATATGATATTCTGAAAATAGCTTTCAGAACTCGGTATGGTTACTTCGAATTCTTAGTCATGTCATTTGGTCTTACCAATGCCCCAGCAGTTTTTAGTAACTTGATGAACCGCGTGTTCAAGCAGTACTTGGGCACGTTCGTTATGGTCTTCCTCGATGACATTCTTGTCTATTCCTGTAGCGAGAATGATCACGCAAGTCATATCAGAATCGTACTTCAGACTCTCAACTTTCAAAAACCCATCAGTTATGATGATATCTACTCATATCTTATATGTCAGCTTTATGATCATAGCTCATAATCGTATACGTTAGCCAAAATCATGTATGCTTACGGTCCCTAATATAGGAATTCCACTTCACTCAGTGTTATTAATCGTGTTCCATGAAAATGGAAACTCCAAACTCAGGTCATGCAGCTGACTCATATACTCATGCTTTACAGTGTACTCAGTTCAGTATTCAGTCTTAGTTAAGTCTCAGTTACAGTCTTAGTTACAGTCTCGGTCCAGTAATTAGATCTGTAACTCAGTTCAGTTTTAAGTTTCTTGACCATAGAGTACAATTATCAGTTATTCAGTTATCAGTGTTTCAGTACCTCAGTTTATAGAATATTTTAGAATCATGTTATACGCTTGGTCTTGCAATCTCAAATAATATAGTTTTCACGAATTCAAGCTCAGTTATATCCCATTACACAGTCAGTCCTTACCTCATAGGTAAAATAATCTATAATTCCAGTCCATATGTTCAGACTAAGTGCAGTTCAATATTACATGACCAAGTATTCAGCTATCATCTATTCAGATGATCAGATAAGTTAGTATGTTTATGCACTCGTGCTCAGCACCCATGTGAATATTTTTAGTAGTCTTAGGTGATGTGTTGTACTAAGGTAGAGAGTATAGTTGAGAGAGTATTCAAGGGATATGTCTAAGCTTGAAATTTATAGTTGCAGTGCATAAGGCTTAGTCACTTCATCTTAGATAATTTTTTGTAGCCTCGACTCATATTATAGAATTTTAGCCAGGAGTGATTTTATTATTCAGTTGTTTTATTCATCCATGCCAAGACTCATTTCTCCCTAAAGCCACTAGAAATCTATAGAAAGAGTGTCAAAGAAAGGCTCTAGTCGAATGTAAGTTTTCAGCATAAGTTAGTCCGTAAAACCAACAATTCAGTTTAGCAGTTAGGTAGATAATGTTCGTATGGTCGGGTTTTCCATCCTTCCATCTAGTCGCACTATCCTAAGTCTTATGAATATAACTATTCCAAGAACGAGCAACTATGTGGTTACAATTTCAGCTCAGTTAAAGTGTCATGCCTCAGTTTTAGAACCCCGATAAGTAGTCATGATTCAGTTTGTAGGTGCCCTGTGCATCGTCTCAATTTTTCTCAGTATCTCAGCCAAGTCAACATTCTTCAGGGATCTAATGTCCCAAGGGGGAGATGCACTATAATCCCCCGAGCTTTCAGGACCTAAACCTTCCATATTCTCCTCACGTAATGAAAATAGTTTAGATTAGCGGGTACTCAAAGGTGGTCCATCAAATTCCAATCTCACCCGTAAGCTATGTATTCAGGGGCTTAGTTCCATTCATGATATTCAGTTCCTGTATCACATTTCAAGCTTAGTTATGTTCTCATATTCCTGTTCATGCGTATTCAGTAAATAATCTTATATTTGAGATTGGTGATTATATGTATTTTAATATCTCTCCTATGAAAGGAGTGAAGAGATTTGGCAAGAAGGGTAAACTCAGTCCCCGATATGTCGGTCTGTATTGAATTCTCAGCCATTTTAGAAAGGTATCTTACGAACTTGAGTTACCTTTAGACTTAACTTCAGTGTTCCATGACTCCTTGCTTAAGAAATGCATAGGTAACACAACAGTCGTAGTCCCTATAGAGGGCATAAATATTCAAAACAACCACTCTTACGAAGAGATTCCAGTCGAAATTCTTAATTTTTAGATCCGCAAACTGAGGAACAAAGAATTCCTCTAGTCAATGTTCTTTGGTGGAATCAGTCCATTAAGGGAGCTACTTAGGAAGCAGAAGTAGACATGCGGACCAAGTATCCTCACCTCTTCTCCGCAAACTCAGACTCAGCCCAAGGTAATCGTTTTTTCTTGAACTTACTCAGTTCCATGCTCAGATTTTCCTTTATAGATTTGGCACCAGTTACCATTGCATATTCCGTTGTTACTTCATGCATCAGATATGTATGTTCAGCATAAGAAACTCATCTTATTAGCAATCCCAGTCATGAATTCATGAATCAGGTTCAACTATGTACTCATGCATCAGATATACATGTTCAGTATGAAATTTTAGTTTATCAGTAATTTCAGACATGAAATCATGCTTCAGTTGTACATGTCTCGTATCTAAATTCAGTCTATCAGTATTCTCAGCTTAGTCAGTCTCATTTTAGGATGAATATTCCCAAAGGGGAGATATTGTAAGACCCCACAAAATCCTAAGCTTAACTCAGACCTTTAAAGCTTGTTAAGGGGTCCCAGACTTAGAAAATTTTAGCTAAGTACTCAGACTTAGTGTCATTTTAGCCTTCGTAAGTTGGCAACTCTATTTCATGACTTCTATGACCTTAAAATGTCAATCTTTAGGTTGAATCATGATCAGGAGTGTCAGTAGGTATCCTCGGACAAGTTTTAGATTTTTCAGCGTTCGTTTGAGGCACGTTTGGAAGTTCAAACCAGTGGATTGATGCGATCTCGATGCGTTGCGTCGCCCATCGCATCGATGAATATTTTCCTCCAGTTCCCAGTACAAATTCCAGTGAACCTGCGCATATCAGTCTCGCGTCACTTATTTAGTTTTCAGAAATTAAAAGTCGTATTCCTCAGGGGTATTTGGGTCTTTTACCCAAGGTTATCAGCCCCAAATTAAGAAATTAATCCCTTTAGAGGCAAAATTCATTCTCTATTTAGAAATTACTCAAGAACAAAAATCCAAGGATATGAAATTTCTAACTCAAGGCTTAAGATTTCACCATCATTCTTCAAGAATTTAGCAACCAAGGTATGTCAAGTGTTCATCCAAGGTTTCCTTCCACCCTTGGAGTTCAAACACCTTTTTTTTACTACAAGTTAATGAGTTTGGTGAATTTCATGGTTGAATTTGAATGTGTTCATTACTACAATGTTAATGGGGTTTCTAATTCATGATTCAATTGCGAGATGCATACGAAATTATTTACTATGTGTGTTGTACTATGTTAATTCATGTTAAAACCCTCCAAATGTTGAATTTGGTAGTTGAAATTATGATGCTCGCATGTTGTTTAGTATTATGTGCACATACTATGTCCTCCAAGTGTTTATTGAATTTCTCATGTAAGTTGAATAGTGAAATTGTATCATGTTAGTATGTATTCAAGTTCAAGTCATGCAAGTGTTTGCTAGAATATCCCAATGAAGGAATAATGATCAAGTAATTAGCTATCTTATTTCAAAATTATGCTATGTCTTATAATTTATGCTATCGAGTCCTGGGGGTATTCAATACCCGATAATTTAGTTGTTTACCTAGAGACATGGTCAGTCACGTAATAGTATCAGTTATGTCACGATTAGTAGAATTCAGTCAGTTACAGAACTCAGGAAAGCTCAGTATTACCTATCCAGTTAACCTAATTCAGTAGTATTTCATCAGTCCACGAAACCCAGTGAACTTAGTTCAGTTCATTTATACAGTACAATCAGTAACAATTCAGTCCAACTTAGAATGGTTTAGAATTCAATCCAGTGTCTATTCAGTTGGGAGTAGGATTCAGCACCGAGTGAACCCAAGGATGAGGACTCACCTTCTAGTAGAGGGTGTGATCCTTAGAAGCATTCCTTGTATTCCAGAACTACGTAGCCAGCGTAGGTTGAGAAATAAACCTGCTAGTTGAGGGTTGATGAGGTGTCCTACCTTTCAGTTGAGGGTACCACCATTCTCATTCAGAGCACCTTCCAGATGAGGGTGACTCCGCTTGTCGCTACTCGTGGCATGGTACTAACACCCTTCCAACTGGGGTTATAGGTTGGACCCCAATCCATTCAGAAAGGAGCATATCGGTTAGATGATTACCTTCCACAGTCTCAGTTTCAGTCTTCAAAATAGAACTCAGTTCAGTTCTATAGAAATCAGGACTGTCAGACATGGTTACTCAGTTCAGTACGGGACTCAAAATAGTTCCATTGAATCAGGACTGTCAAATATAGTCACCCAGTTAACAGTAATACAGTATCAGTAAACTCAGATATCAGTAAATCAGTAATTCAGAACTCAGTATCCAGTGTTATCACGACCTCAGTTATAGTTTACGTATTCATGCAAGTACTTTGATTCAGTTATACTTATGTTATTCAGTCAGTATTGTTCATGCATATGAACCCATGCATCTCAGCCTACCTTACTTATCATACCAGTACATTCAAAGTACTGACACATACCTTTCTTTTGCGCTATGATGTCTTATATCATAGGTTCAGACACACGGGCTCCCGATCATACTTAGCAGCCCGATCCATCAGCAGCAGACTAGTGGTGAGTCCTCTTAGTCCGAGGATGTGGTTATTACTTCAGCATTTCAGTTCATTTTAGTAGTTCGAAGTTAGTTGGGAACTTGTCCCATCAATTCCTTATTTAGACAGTTAGAGGCTTATTCAGACTAGAGTATTTTTTAGAAAGATATTCAGTTTTGGTATTGATATACTGTATTCTGTTATTTATAGTATTGAACCTTATGGCTAGTTTTCGCCTAATTTTTTGCATTTTTATAGTATTTTTATTCAGTTATTGCAGCAGTTACCAGTCATGGGTTAGCTTGTGGTCCTTCGGGATTATGAGCACCGTGTAGCGTCCAAAGTACAGACTCAGGGTGTTACAAGTAATGACATTAAAATCTCCCACAGTACACCAAGGCATGTTATTCAATGAAAGCTGCAACATCTTATCCCATAAAGATCTTCTCAGGTTGTCTTTATAAGAGTTGTGTCTCTTCAGAAAAGATAAAAGGCCCAAAACAAAAAAACAAAGGGTTACGTTTCTTTTAGTCTCTCTCTCTTTCTACAAAAACTCTCTTCTTCTTGTGTAATAACTTCACTGAAAAATTTCAAATAAGATCGAATTTATCTCCATAAAAACATTTGGAACAATTTTTTATAATGAGTACGATTTTAGACCGGACTTAATATGGTGTAGTTCATTTTTGTATGTGATTATACTTTCTGACTGGTGAAATGAATTCAATTATCCTATAAACTGTGTGTTTGATTAGATTCTCCATTGACATCAGAGCCTACATTATTTATTTTTTCTAGTCTTATTTTTTTCATTCGAAAAAAATTAAAAGTTGCATGAAGTTTTATTTTTGTGTTGTTTGTGAGTTTTTTCGTGTGCTTCTTATGATGACTCTAGATTAGTTTTTTTAGCTAATAGGGAGACAAATTGTGTTAACAGGGGAAAGAACTGTTCAATTTTTTTCCCCTTTGTTTTCTTTATTTTTTCGTAATACTGCGCCAAATAAAAAAAAAGGTTGACTATGTTTTTACTATGTCAACCTTGTTAAAACTTTTTGAATTATGTTTTTTTCTCTTTTCTTAAATTTTATTTTTTTTAATACTAAGAATGAGTATTGGTATATTCCAGTGGTGTCTTCATCATAAGAAAAGGTAAATTATGTTGCGTGAAAAAGGTTGCATCCACTGATTAGTCGTATCAAGTGAGGGCAAGTTAATTTTTTTAAAACTTTTTTTTTAGCCACAACTTTAACTCTCATTTGTTGAGATTGTTAGAAATAACTTTTCAAAAAAAAAAGAAAAAAATTCAACAAAGACTTTTTTAATTCGTTGTAATTGTGGTGCCGTCAATTTTTTTTTTTAAATACATTTTTGTCAAGTATTTTAATCACAAAATTGTTGCACTAGTTTGGTTGTGTCCAATTTTTGTTTAGTAAATAAAGTTTTGTAGTAAAACTTTATGGTCACATTATCTTATATACTTACTTATATATTGTTTTAATACATATGCATGTGTGCGTATATGTGACATGACTTGTATGAATTTATAATTTAACTATTATGTTATTACAATTATTGAGTATTTTTATATTTGTCATGAATTTATGCTTGTTTAATTTTTGAATTTATGTTATTTAAGATGAGTGATTCTTAGCTGATTGATTGTGTTAGATTTATGATATTGAAATTCGGGTGATGATTGGGAACTTAGTGAACTTTTAAATCTGAACCTTATGTGAAATGAATATTGACATAATTGATTATATCAAGAATTATTATGCATGTGTATTTAGGCTAAAATAATATACATTGTTTCTCCATGATACTTTATACTTGTTTAAACAAGTATGTCTACTGCTTCAAAGAACATTGTCGGCGAGATTAATAAAGGTGATAAACTTAATAATGATAATTATAAAAATTAAAGATATCATGAAAGAGAAACAAGCACTTAAAGCTCTTAACGTGTCTATGATACTTTTTGAAAATGGTTATACCCCCTAAACATGTGAAAAATCTTGAGGCATATTAAGCTTGAAAAAAGAAAAATTCTCTTTCTTGCATAACGTTGTTGAGAAACATGAATTATGATATCATGAGAGAATTTCAAAAATATGATGGCGCTAAGGACATGTGACCTGCATTAAAAAAAACTTATGGTCATACCTCAATTGCTAAGTTAAGGGATTTTATTATTAAGTTTGATACTTATAAGAAACACCCTTATGTGCAAGCTTTTTCATCATATGTCAAATATGGTGAATGAACTAAAAGATGTCGGTCATGTGTTGACTGAAGAATAGTAACTTCAAGATATGATTTTCTCCCTAGCTCAAAGATGGAAAAATATGAAAATACACATTACCCACAATGGTAGCATCAAAGTATAAAAAATGCTAAGGGCCATTTCAATCTCGGGAAAGAGCGCCTCGAAGTAGACAATATTTCTATAAATACATATATGACTAGTTCAGGTTCACAATATGGACATGATGAAAAATACAAACGTGCTGATTTTTCTCAAAAGCAGGGAGAAAAAGCCAAGCATGGTGATTTTACTCAAAAGAAGGGAGAAAAAATCTTAAGAATTCTAAGATTAATCAACAAGCAGATAAAAATATTTCTGCTTCAAAGAAAAAGAAAGAGTGAAGAACAATGGACACTTTGTTCGTGATTATCCTGAGACTAAAAAGGTATATGACCTTATTAATAATATATATAGTGATATAATTTTTTTTTTGTTTTTCTTTTTTAACTAAATCACTTCCTGTGTGGATTGTAGATTCAATATCCATTGAGAATATAACGACGAAAAAAGATGCTTTCATAGATTTTTGATGAATTTCAAAAGAATTCAAATTGATGTATGTAGAAAACAACTCCAGAGAGAATGTAAAAGGGATTGATACCTGCAAACTTAAAATGTATGGTGTCCATACTCTATATCTACATGATTTACTATTTATCAATAATACGTCAAAATTTAGTCTCTGTTAGAATGTTGATTAATTTAGAATTTAATTTTTCTTTCATGAACATGATAGGAATTTGTATTTGGCCAAGACAAAATACGGTACTGATTATTTTTATTATCAACTTTTTATAATGAATATTATTTAAAGTCTCAATAATAATAACAAGAATAGTTTTTTTCTTATTTACATCTAATTCTAATTTTAAGAATAATGAAAATATATGGCATGCTAGGTTTGGCCATTTTGATCATCGAAAAATAAACCGATTAGCTAAAGAAGATCCACTTGGCATAATAAATAAAGTAGAATTGTCCACTTGTGAATCTTGCCTAACCGAAAAAACTTTAATAAAATCATTTGAAAAAGGTTTAAGTGTTGATACTCCATTGTAATTCATTCATTCTGACATCTGTGGTCCAACGAATGTAAGGACAAAACATGATGCTATTTACTTCATCACTTTTATTGATGATTTTACTCGATTTGATTATGTATATTTGATTTCTCACAAATCTAAATTCTTGAGTTGCTTCACAAAGTTTATGAATTTAATTTTGAATCAACTGGATAGAAAAATTAAAGCTCTAAGAACCAATTGAGTAAGAGAGTATTTGTCTGATGAGTTCAAATGATTTTGTGATAAAAAAAATTCATAGATAATGAACTATTTCTTACACTCCACAGTAAAATGGTGCTGCGGAACAATGAAAATAAAATCTTGTTAGAAGTGGTTAGATCAATGGCAGCACAAGCAAAATTATCCATCACCAATTGGGGTGATACATTGCTCATTGTTGCATTTGTATTTAGTGGTGTTTCTTCTAAATTAGTTATAACTACGTTATATGAGTTATGAACTAAATCAAAGTTTGTCTTGAGCATTTTAAAGCCATAAGATTGTGCTGCTTTTATTCTTAACTCTTCTTCACACTATGAAAAATTAGGTACAAGGGAAAGAAATGATATCTTTATAAGATATATTGAATAGTCAAAGGATAATGTGTTCATAGGTGAACATGATAGTGGCACTGTAACTGAAGTTGACTCACGTGATGTTACATTCGTAGAGAATAATTTTCCTATGCACGGCTAGATATGTCAAGTCTTATCTCCTTATAAAACTACGAATCAAACAACTTTCACTATCGGCGTTCATATGAATTTGAGTGAAAGTAATGTTGATAATAATGAAGCAGTTTCTATTTCCCCAAATAATAATGATATTGTTGGTCCAAATGGGTGTAACTTGTCAATTGATAAATTAATTTGTCGAGTTCAACCACAACGAATAAGCCGTATACAAATTTTTCATCATTGATTTGAGATCAAAGAAAAAACATTTATAGTTACTCCAGATGACGGAAAGCCAAAAAACATAAATGAGGTTCTTATATGCCCAGCTAAAGAAAAGTAGGTCAAATCAATGAGGAGGAAATAAAGTCAATAAAATTTAACCAAGCATGGAAATTGATTGATCTACCTATAGACCAAAAGACTATTGAAAATAAATGAATTATCAAAATCAAACGCAAAGAAGATGGTAGTATCAAAAGATTTAAAGCTCGCCTAGTAGCTAAAGGATACACACAATAGGAAGAAATGGATTATGAAAAAACTTTTTCATCTGTTGTATACTTTACTTCAGTAAGATTACTTTTGTCTATAGTGACTATGTTGAATCTTGAATTGCATCAAATAGATGTGATAACCTCATTTCTCAATGAAGAACTGAAAGAAGAAATCTAAATGAAAGAAAGATGAAGAACATAAAGTATGTTGACTACATAGGTTTATTTATAGACTTAAATAATCTTCTAGAAGATGCTATTCACGTTTTCATAATTAGATCATATCGTATGATTTCTTCATGATTCCGAAGATCATTGTATGTATATCAAAAGATTCAAAGATAAGTTTATGATATTATCGTTGTATGTAGGCGACATACTACAAGTGATATTGAGTATGTAAAAGAAATAAAAAAGTAGTTATCATTTACTTTTGAGATGAAGGATATGGGATAAGCGTCATGCAATTTTGGAGTTATGATTTCAAGAGATCATTTGAAAAGTTTGCTATCTCTTTCATAAGAACCTTGCATTAAGAAAGTTCTTAAACGCTTTAATATGCAAGACATCAAACTCATAACACTTCAGTTTCTAAAAGTAAAGCTTCAAATCGAAGAATGTGTTCTCAGACTCCACATAAAAAGAAATAAATATTAAAAAATTCTAATGCCAATACAGTCAGAAATCTAATATATGCTATGATATGTAATAAACTCGATATTTATTATGTCATTGGGTTAGCTAGAAAATATTAATCTGATCCAGGACCACAACACTATAAAGTAGTTAAAAAGATATAGAGGTAGCTTAAAGACACAATAGACTATTTCTTATGTTATCAAGGAAATAATTTGCAACTCAAAGGCTACATAGATGCTAACTAAAGAAGACATTTAAATGAGAGAAAATTCACCTTTGGACATGTAGTTTTGCTTAATTATAGTGTAATATCATGGAGTAGCAAGATCCAGTCATGCCTAGCCTTATGTACAATAAAAGTTGAATTTGTAGCACTTTCATCTGTTGTGCAAGAAAATATTTGGCTTAAATGTTTTCTGGTCTACTTGAATATGTTTAACATTATTGTTGAACATTTCAAAATATGTTGCAATAGTCAGGTTGCAATAGCCTACACAAAAAATTTCAAGTACGAAGCAAAGACAAAACATATCGACATAAAATATATCTTTATAAGAGACATGATTGTACAAAAGATAGTGAACGTGAAATACATATCTAAACATCAAATGATAGCAGTTACCTTAACAAAATCCACAACATGTGATGCTTATGAAAGACATGTAAAGTCATTGACTTAACATAGATGGTGATATATTTATATTTTTTTCAATCATGTTCATGTAAATTTACATTATTGAAATATTGATTTATGCCTAATTTTTTTTGTTGGTTCACATATATATAGTTCTTAATGTGATGTACATACATTTTGAGATAAATATCATATCAAACAGACAAAAAAATTAATCTATTCACATAGACAATCATCTCTATTACCTAAGTGACTAGTAGAGATGAGACAATCATAAAATTATTATTGTTAGAAGTGATGATAAAAGAGAGTTAAAAGTGTATAATCAAGATGTCATTTGTATATTGTGCTTAAGCATATGTGATTGCATTGAGTTAGCCTGTTATCGATGCCAGATGTGAGTTTTGAAGAATAAAATGATCAACTTGATTTGGGAACTCAAAGTTAAATATGATTTGTCCGAATTATCATATGTACAGTATTTAATTTATAAAAAAATACAATTCATGAAAACTGAGTCAATACTGTGAAACTCATATTTCATACCATCTATGCATATAGTGGCCTAGAAGGGTGATACAAGTTTAGTCTTTACTTGATATCGTGTGAAGTCATAAAAATTATAGGTAATTTTCCTTACTGTACCCTCACGACTTTAGTTATTTTCTTGAGATTTAATTTGGCGTTTGCTATCTTAGTATGTTGTCAAGAGATCATGATTGATTTGATCTGGCGGGACATTCCTAGAAAAGCATATTACATTGAGATTAAGATATTCTTACGATCAGAAATATCATTAAGTATTATTATATTAATTTTATTCATTAACAAATCCTTTATGTTTGTCTGTGAGACAAGTACATAAAATGAACTCAAATTAAGAAAAAGAGATGATGAGAAATATGAATGTGATAAATTATCTAGGGTACTGCATACTATAGTCTACTCTAAATTTCATTGATTGAGATATTGTATATTCCTAGCAGATGTATAGCAACGAATCTTTCGAAGTATGCACTAATCACACTATCTAGTCCTTAAGTATAAATGTTACAGAATAAAAATGAGAGTTGACCCACTATGTGTGAGAGGAGTTGACCCACTATGTATGAGCAAGTCAACCCGGATCATGCTAAATAACTAAATAAATTCTAAAAGTTGAACGTTATTATAGATGTATAATAGTCATTCACTATAGCATTAAAATTTTTGGACAAACAACGTCATTATAAAAATATCTGAGTTAAATTTTTTTTAATTAATCACAAGAAAATTAATCTAAATGGCGACAAGGTAAATTAATCATAATTGTAAAATAGTGGTACACATTTTATTGGACACCATATCTCTTAACTATTTGCATAGCATACATTTGTCTAAATTTGAGCTATAATAAGTCAAGACGATGACTCATTCATTTTCAAAAATTCCACAAGATTTTTGTTTATTTTTATTGCTAAGGAAAAATTTCAAATTTCATAAGAAAATTTTGAAAAAAGTGAACAAAAACACTAAATTAGTAATAGTGAAAGAATAAAACAATCACTAAGAGGTATAACGATATGTTGGTCCTCATACTTTTAATTAGAGACTTTAAATTCAAGCCTTAGATAAAGAAAACATTTTTAATAGAAAATATTTAATCTCTTATAGCATGACTAGTCCCATGCTCATCATGTATCAAAGTTAATTAATTGAATAATTAAACTTTAGATATTAAATAATTTTTTTAATTAAAATGACCCAGTGTGGATCAGGGGTTGAGCAACACCAACAATCTTTTTATTACATCAAACAACTAGTACATGGAGGGGGGCCAAATCAAACCTCCAGAAAATATATAATCATAATGATGAGGATTAGACTACCTAGTAGCTTAGTCCTCTGTATACAAATACAATCTAGCTACTATCGGAGAAGTATCAACAATCATGCACCTTGATGCTTCTTAATTTCCTTCTTCTGAAACTGGGAATACCCATCTTGTCAAGATTAAAGTAACCTTTCACCTTTGGGGGGAAGCTGCTAATCATTGAATTAATGCTGACGGAAATCAACATTCTAACTAATCTTTGACAGAGAATCAACCACAAAGTTGGATTTCCTATATACATGCTTGCTGACAAAGAATTAAAACTGGGACATGATTCTATTAAGAGATTCCATAAAAATGTTGGAGGTACCAAGGTGGTGTGACTTAAGCTCTTATCTACATAATAAGTAACTCAGAATCAACTTCTAAGATCACCTGCTGAATTTCATTATTCAAACACCAGGAAAGGCCCCAAATTGTTGCCTCTACTTCAACCTAGTTATTAGTACTCCTTACCAAAGGTGTAGCATAAGCATAAATAGGGTCACCATGATTATTTCTTATAACTCCCCCAGCTCCTATACTCTCTGAATTAGATAAGTCATTTCCATCAGAGTTCAATTTAAGAACATTAATGGGTGGCTTATCCTAATAAATATGAGTGACCTTAATCTTATGAGTACATATGTCAGCAAATGCAACTAGCTTCTTCCACCAGCAAGCTAATTAATATACGGAAAACAGTAATTAAATTTAACAGTACACTTGTTTTTCCATAATTATAACAAATAAAAATGAAGAGAGCTTAATTTATCAATTTATGAACAGCATTTGCATGTGTCAGCTTCCACTATTTCATCAAGATACACCTCAAAGATAAAGTGACATGTTGTACACCCAAAGAAGTAGAGAAATAATTCCAAATGGCCTTGGAAAAATGACCAACCACCATAATGAATGAATTATATTAGATTTAGGCTGAGGAAAACAACAACAATTTGTAGGTACATGAACAAAGGTGTCGAGCTTCTCATTTGTAGGTAATTTCATTCGTTGTGCTCTCCACAGAAGAAAGGAACACTTGAATGGAATGTGGATTCCAAGTGAAGAAATTAAGCATGGTAGAAGATCTATGTTCTCAGGTCAAATTCCAAGTAGATGAACATGTGAACTTTTCACTAGAATGGGGTCTCCACATTGGTTGGTCAAGGGATCCATGTTGATACTGAAATGAGGTACTCAATATGAGTTGCACTATCTCAGGTGGAACTACTTTATTCAAGTTCTGCAAGTTCCAGGCTCCTTCAGTCAAGAAAAGACCTACTGGAGTATAATTAGACTTAATTTGAGCAAGTCTAAAGTTGTGTAAAGAACCCAATCCTAACCAGTTGTCCCACTAGAAATAAACCCACTCCTAACCAGTTGTCCCACTAGAAATAACAAGTGCCAGAAATGAGGGGCCAATAAATGTGTTGCTATGCATGTAGTTTATTCTTCATCATATATTTCTATGTCAAGGACTGACCATTGCTCTACTTTTCTTCAAAGGATTAGCTATTGACAATACTTTGCTCTAAAAAATTCACCCCACAAGGTGTTCTTGGTTCTAAATATCCACCATTATTTGTATTGTAAGGAAACATAAACCTCGATAACGTGTCTCACACCAATCCCTCCTTCCTGAGGAAAACTGAGATTACACTATGAAGACCAATGATACTTTTTCTTATTATCCTTCCATCCCCAAAAGAAATCAGCAAAGAGTTCCAAGAGTTTTTAAAGAATGATCTTAGGGGGAGTGCAAGTTGAAAGAATATTAATTAAAAGGGTTTGCAATACATGTTTCACCAGTGTTACTCTACCACCATAACTAAGGATTTTTTACTGCCAACCAATAATCCTTGACACCACCCTGCAAACTATCTCTGAGTAGTGGCTAATTCTCTACCTACCAATATAGACAGGACAACCAAGGTAGGTAATGGGACTTTACTTCTATTTAAACTTGTTTCAATCCTAATTTTAGAAATTATAGAAGGGAAGGCATTGTTAGGAAGTGTAAAAAGGCTTTTGTCTTTGTTAATCAGTTGGC
Organism: Capsicum pubescens; assembly: GCA_030864215.1. Classification (NCBI taxonomy): domain Eukaryota; kingdom Viridiplantae; phylum Streptophyta; class Magnoliopsida; order Solanales; family Solanaceae; genus Capsicum; species Capsicum pubescens. The sequence goes on along the minus strand of CM061544.1, from coordinate 82,218,520 downwards.
CAGACACTTGTTCATATTCAGCTAATGTCTTCATGGTCAATCTCAAAGAACACCTTTTCCCACTGGTGGAAAAAATGATACCATCTGCAAAACAGAGATGATTAATTTGGGGACCTTTTCAGTCCATATGAAATCTATAATAATGAGGATGATGTTGCAAGTTATTTAAAGATCTTGACAATACCTCGGCTCCAAGAATGAACAAAGTAGGATCACCTTGCTTTAAACCCCTAGTTGAGTGGAAAAAATCATGCCTAGTACCATTAACTAGGACAGAATACCAATTATTTGATAAAGTTCTCCAGATCATATCTATAATAGCTTCACCAAATCCAAACCTCCTAAGAATTAGTCAAAGAAAGGAACAACAGACCATATAATAGGCCTTAGCCATATCCAACTTGATAACCACATTTACACCAATTACAGGCTTCTTGATGCCATGTATAATTTCCTGAGCAAGCATAATATTTTTTAGCTATATTCCTTCCTTTCACAAAGACAGACTGGTTGGGAGAGATAAGATTAGCCTGGATGGGGGCAAGTCTATGACAAATGAGTTTGGAAATAATTTTGTTAGTTAGTTGTTGAGGCTAATTAGTCGAAATTCAGAGATTTTATTAGGATTGACTACTTTTGAAAGTAGTACCAAATAGGCATGGGAGAAATATTTGGGTATCTTATGACCACAGAAGAAGGCCATAGCCACTTAAAGCAAATATTGACATGTAATGTGCCAACAGGACTGAATTTTTTTCATTCATTCCATTTGGTACAACAACTGAATGGAGGTTCATAGATAATACCACATGTTTCAACTCTTCAAGTGTAGTAATAGCTTGAAGACTTTCATTTTGCACATCAGTGACAATATTAGGTATGCAGTGTAATGTCTCCTCTGGGATATGTTCAGTTGTCTCTATTAAAATAGCATACAAATAATTACAAGAAGCAGAGGATATTTCAGTAGCTCCTTGTATTCAATCCCCCATTTCATTCTTGATTTTATGTATAAATAATCTTCTTCTTCTTTCCCTGATTAAAGCATAGAAATAACTAGTGTTAGTATCTCTATACTTAAACCAATGAAGTTGAGTTTTTTGTCTCAACATAGTTTAATTCACTTTAAGGTATCTAATATACTCATCCTGAAGATAGTGAAGCTTTTGTCTGTTAGTATCAGTACCATTTAGAAGCAGTTCTTGTTTAGCTAAGCCAAACTTTTCCTCATACTCTTTCACTTTTGTATAAATATGCCCAAATACCTGTCTAGACCAGTGACTTAGAGTGGAGGTTAGTCTTTTTAGCTTCTGATAGAATCTCTACATGGGATCTCCTGAACAAGGCCTTTCCCAGCAGGTAGCAAGAATACTGAGAAGGGAGGGGTTATCTACCTAGCAATTTAGAAACTTAAAATATCTAATGTTAGTGTCTTATCTTTTCTTAAATTCCAGTAAAAGAGGGCAGTGATCTGACCCAATAGCAGCAAGATAAGTTTTGAAGTTGAGAGACATCTTTTCTAACTAGATATCTGATACCATGGCTCTATTTAGCCTCTTCTGACTTCTGAAATTAATGCCCCTGAGATTGGACCAAGTAAATCTCTGCGCATGGTATCCCAAATTAGTAAGTCCACAAGCCTCTATAACACCAATAAAGTCAAAACTTTTCCTTATAGGAATACCACCAAACTTTTCAGCTGTGTCAATAATGACATTAAAATCACCCATTGTAAACTAACGTAGATTTGTAGAAGACAGTTGCACTATTTTAGACCACAATGGTCTTCTCAAGGTATCTTTACACTTAGCATATAAAAAATTCATCATGTAGGACTGAGCAAGTTCTATATGAGTAAGAATACAAGTAAACTATTGATCATCAACATCAGCTACTTCATACGAAATATCTTGAGACCAAAACAACCATATCTTTCCATTAGGATTACATACAGGTTGGTCCATTTTGAGATGTCTTCTAGCATCATGAAGCTTATCATTAGTGGAAAAAGGTTCAAGTATTGCAATAAAGGAGAAGTGATGGATATGAATTAGGTTTTGAAGTCTCTCAAGAACACCTTGGGTATTAATGCCTCTAGCATTTTAAATGATTTTACTGATCATGGAAGTACAAAGAGTGAAATCAAGTAAAAGTTCTGCCTATGATAGTAGACCCTTATTAGTAGGTTTCTTGGAGCCCTTTTTGGATTTGTAAGTAAAACCTCTAAGGGAAAGTTCTTGCTTTCCAGTAACCTGAGTTAGCTCATGTTCCAGTGTATCAAAAGCCTCAGGTTCTAGGATATCACACAGTTCATCAGCAGCCACCATTTTCCCATCAATCTGCCTATTAGGAGTGTAGTGATTAGCTTCATCTTCAGATGTATCACTCTATATTCATCTTTCTCGGGTATATCAGGTGGAACAAGGGGAATATGAGTTTGGAAAAGGACATCTAACCCTTCCTGAAGGATTCACCTACATCCTTAACTTGGCATCACCATAATATAAAGAGCTAATTTCCATAGTAGAACCAAATCTCTTTTTCTTGTTGGTCACAATGTTGTTAAGCTAAAAACAATCACTGTTGTGATAAAACCTTACAAACCACAATTCAATATCTTTATTATTTCTAGAAATAATGAAAAGGGTTTTAGGAATAGGGTTGGGCCAACCACACATTTCCCTTTGACATCCTAACTCTGTACATTAATATGTGTCTCATCCATACCATCCTCACCCCTAGTAATAACATCAATACCACATATCAATTAGGGGTTGTGGGAAGTGGGAGATGTTAGGGAAATACCTGAGACATGCACTTCAGTAGCTACTCCAAAACCAAAAGCATGGATGGAGCAGTTATCCAACTCACGTACAAAATCAAGTTGAGCATCACACTCTTCATGCATTCAGATTCTAATAGACCAAAAGGGTTAGAACCTTATAGTAGAAATGGTATATCATGTTTACCCTGGTCAAACTATTGTTGGCAGAAAGGTGTAGGTCTAAAATTCTTACTTTGCTCTATCTTATCATTTGTTGAATCACCTTTCTGTTGGTTACTAGGGTACTCTTTCTTCCCTTTCTCCTTTGAGTGTACAACTGATTAAATACCTGATTCTGATTCTACTGAGTAACAGCTACGTTGATCTTTTCTAGTGAGATATTCTAAATATACTGATTAAGCTGTTGTATGTTAGGCTGCTGGGAAGGTTTGATATTGGGATCAGGGAAGCCATTCCCCCGTGACCTATTAGCCTGAGTATTCTTCTCCAACTCCAGTCTTCTTCTAGCATCCTCATTTTTCTTTTTAGTAACGTATGTCAGGCTAGAATGCCCCTGAAGTTTACAATAAAAAACAATATTTAGGTAAACCTTTATATTGAATGGACTGCCACCGGCCCTCAATAGTCTCATCTTAATCATACCTCATCCATACATATTATGGTCTTGATTTGGTAAGATCAACTTGCAACTTCACTTTCACAACATTACCCCTAGTCTTCTTATAAGTAGCCAAATCAAGAAATAGAACTTTCCTTATAGGAGATAACAATGGTGTCACCACCTCAGGATAATAACAGTGCCAAGACAGTTCAGGTAGAACTGCCCAAATAGGGACAAGAGGGGTTTCTTCATCTGGTTTAAAAGTGGGTATCCACAACAGAAATGTCATTACTTAACCCTAGATATACATCTTACCCATTGACCATATAGTTGAATGATCAAACTTACTGTCCAAATCAACGTACAAATGCTTAGAATTAAAGTGAGTGAGTTTAACTTGCCTCCGTAATTCAGTTTGTAGAACAAACTATTTCCTAATCACTTTCATTTTAGTCATTATGTTGACAAACTTCCCAATTAAGGTATACTTGCATATCTGAGAAAGTTTAACCTTGTAATCCCCAGGTCTAAACACCACAGAGGGAGGCCTTGTTTAGTAGTGATTTTGGGAGGCTCAAAAGGAATAGTTTCAACTTTCATCGCTTCTTGAGCCCGCAATTTAGTAGCATGGGAATGAGCTACTCTAGGGAGAGGTGGATCAGGTATATTTGGTACTTTAGGCCATGAAGAGTGTTGTTCAGGAAGAGAAATTGAGATAACTTCTTATTCTGGTTGCAGTGTGTGTATATGTGTGGACTCAATCAATGGTGGAACTGCGAAATCATATGATACTTCTATGGGAGTATTATTAGGTACGTAAGTGATACAAGACTAAGTATGTATCAAGATATTCTAACCAACACAAGAACAACAAAATGAACAACAAAGTGCTAGTGAATCGAAAAATGGCCACACAAGGCTTCACTAGGCTTGCAACACTTGTTTTGAACTAGAAAAGTGAGTTTAACAACTAGAACAACAAAGATAATATTTCTAGTGAATATAAAGATCCCCACATGGCTTCACTAGACTTTTAGATTCAACAACACAATGTTAACAAGATTTACAAAAAAAGAGATAGAAACTTGACACACAATATTCATTCATCTAAGAACCCTAACAAGAGAAAGGACCCTAAGACTAATGAATATCATACCAAGTTCTTACTTGGACCAAGAGGAACTCAAAGAACCCCAAGAACCTAGTTTCTCTCCAAGATACAACACTAGTATCACTCTACTACTGAGATTTGGTTTTGGCCTCTCCAAATGAGAAAGAGAAGTCAAAAATATTACAATTCTTTTTATCTTCTATGATATGAATGAACTAAATAGGACTAGCCCTAACACATGGCTTATATAGTCAATTACAAAGGAGGGACAAAAGACCAAAACTCTCTTGTCATTAAGTGGGTGGGTTTGGATAAGTATAGGCCTTTAGATGGGCTCACAAGGGCCTCACACACGGTTAATGATGTGAATAAGGATTAGAGTCATTAAAACTCACGTGCTTGGCTTTATGTTAAAGGTCTAGATCTAGGAATTACCATACCATCCTCTCTATCTTGAAGAGAATTTGTCCTCAAATTTGGAGCATTACCATCCTCCACCGTTTCCACCCGAGAGAGGTCACACACGTTGAAAGTGTTGTGCACTTGATATTTCTGGGGTAGATCAATCTTGTAGGCATTGTCGTTGATCCTTTCTAATACTTGGAATGGTCCATCACCCCACGACATCAAGTTAGCATTCCTTTGAGATGGGAATCTATCCTTCCTTAGGTGCACCCACACCCAATCTCTCAGTTCAAGAATGAGCTTTCTCCTTTCTTTATTGGCTCGCCTTGCAACTTCTTGGTTTTTCTTTTCCTACCTCAACCTCACCTTCTCATGTAGCTTATTCATGGCCTCATCCTATTTTCTTCCATCTAAGATTATCACAAGATCACTTGGCAAAGGGGCGTACTTGAGTGTATAACACGATTATAAGAAAACTCAATCAACGGTAAGTGCTTCTCCAAAGAAGTCATTTTTCCCTTAACCATGGACCGTAGAATAGACCCTAATGTCCTATTTATTACTTCCATTTGGCCATCAATTTGTGGGTGGGATGAAGTCGAAAACAACAACTTAGTACCAATCCTACCCCACAAGGACTTCCAAAAGTGGCTTAGGAATTTAGAATCCTATCACTCACTATGGTCCTCGGAACACCATGAAGTTTTACAACATTATCAACAAACAAAGAGGCTACACTAGGCGCATCATCACATTTAGAACAAGGAATAAAGTGAGCCATCTTGGAAAATCGATCCACCAAGACAAAAATACTATCCCGCCCCTTTCAGTCCTCGGAAATCCCAACACAAAGTCCATTGATATGTCAAGCCAAGGAAGCAAAGGGGTGGATAATGGGGTGTACAACCCATGGGGTTGGAGCCGTGACTTGTCTTCTTTGCACTCAACACATTGTCCGCAAATCTGGGACACATCCTTGTGTATTTTAGGCCAATAAAATTGTTCTTCCAAAATTTTGAGGGTCTTCTCGACCCCAAAATGGCCCACTAGACCGCCATTATGTGCTTTCCTAACAAACAATTCTCTCTACAAACTTGAGGGAACACACAATCGTCTACCCTTAAACAAGTATCAATCAAATTTGGTATAGGTATGGGAACCCCTATTTGTAATCCACCTATCCCTATCCCAACTCTTCACTTTCCCTATAGATAGAAGCAAAGTGAGGGTCTTCAGGATATAAATACTTGAGGCTTTCAAACCCCATCAACTTAGACGACAAAGTAGGCACAAGCACATGTCTTCGGGATAAAGCATCGGAAACCACATTGTCTTTACCCTTCTTGTAATGAATAACATAAGGGAAAGTTTTAAGAAATTCAATCCATTTGGCATGATGCCGGTTAAGCTTGTCTTGTGCCCGTAGATGCTTCAAGGATTCATGATCCATTCAGATCATGAATTATTTAGGCCACAAATAATATTGCCAAGTGGCCAAGGCTCGAATCAAGGTATACAACTCTAAATCGTGCGTAGAGTAGTTTAGAGTTATTCCTTTGAGATTTTTACTAAAGTAGCTTTAATTCTTGCATTAAAACCGCGCCTATGCCGACTTTGATAGCATCACATTCAACCTCAAAAGTCTTGTCAAAATTCGGTAATTGTAGCAAAGGGGCCGAGATGAGCATAGCTTTCAAGTCCTCGAAGGGCTTAGCTTGCTCATCTCCCCACTTGAAAGGCCAATCTTTTTTAATCACTTCGGTCAAGGGGGAGGCAATGTTGCTAAATTCTTTGACAAAACGTCTATAAAAACTAGCCCACCCGTGGAAACTTCTCACTTCACCTATAGTTTTGGGAGTTGACCAATTTTTAATGGCGTCAATCTTAGATTCATCCACTTCGACCCCTCTTGAGCTCACCACAAACCCAAGAAATACAACTTCATGGACACCAAAAGAATACTTTTCTAGATTAGCATATAACTTCTCCTTTCGTAGGACATCAAACACACATTGTAAATGCTTTATATGCTCATCTAAGGACTTATTATACACCAACACATCATCAAAGTAAACAACAAAAAACTTTCTGATAAATGACTTCATCACATGATTCATTATCCTTATGAAAGTACTTAAAGCATTTGTTAGGCCGAATGGCATAACCATCCATTCATAGAGATCGAATTTGGTCTTGAAGGCAGTTTTCCATTCATCACCCGGTTGCATATAGATTTGGTGATAGCCACTCCTTAAATTAATTTTAGAAAACAAACACGAACCACTCAATTCATCAAGCATATCATCTAGCCTAGGAATATGGTGATGATATTTTACCGTTATTTTGTTGATGGCTTGGCAATCAATGCATATATGCTAAGTCCCATCTTTATTGGGAACTAGTAGCACCAAAACCGCACAAGGGCTCATACTCTCCTTGATGTACCCTTTGTTAAGAAGTTCCTCAACTTGGCATTGCAATTCCCTGGTATCCGTCGGGTTGCTTCTATAAGTCAGTTTGTTGGGAAATTATGAGCCCAATACAAAATCAATTTGGTGCTCAATGCCCCAAAGTGGAGGCAATCCTTTCGGCAATTACTTTGGGAAGACATCCTCGTAATCCTGCAAAATATGAGAAATAAGAGGAGAAATAGAAATGTTAGCGGGGTTAGTATTAAAATAATGAGCCAAGAGGGGCATCAGAGTGTCCTCGTCATAATCCACAAATAGTTCCTTCCTCCTAGACATCATCACCATGCTCTCGTGCCCCTTAGAATTTAGGGTCCCCTCGGTTTCCCCTACCCCCTCACTCTCGAATTTCCCTCTTTTCCCCTTACTCCCATCCTTCTTTCCCTTTTCCCTAAATTCCCGTATCTTTTAGTGTAATTCATTCATTTGGGAAGGAAATAATGGATGAAGAGCGACCTTTCGGTCATCCTTCTCAAGTGTATACCGATTGGACCTTCCATCATGTTTGGTCGACCTATCATATTGCTAAGGCCTTCCCAATAACAAGTGACAAGCTTGCATTGGTATCACATCACAAAGCACCTCATCATGGTAGTTGGCTACCTTAAAATGTATCACACATTGCCTTGTGACCTTTAACTCACCGCATCCATTCAACCATTGTAACTTGTAAGGACTAGTGTGAAGTGTAGTCGGCAATTTCAAGAAGTTCACCATTGCAACACTAACCACATTCACATAACTTCCACTATCTATCACCATAGTGCACATACTTCCTTTCACAAGGAATTTAGTATGGAATAGATTCTCCCGTTGGCTAGGATCATCTATCACCTTACTAATCATGGCACGCTTCACTATAAAGTTCAGAACCACATACTATTCTTCTTGTGGATAAGCATTCTCACAATTATCATCATCATTATGTTGCTCCCTCTAGGCCATCTATTCATATCGAGGCTCGGCCTCACTCTCATCACCCTCAATACCCACTTCTTCACCAAGAAAATACAATCTACCTTTCCTTAGGATTACATTTCGTTGGTTAGGGTATTCATTTTCTTTATGCCCCCAACCTTGGAACTTGAAGTATTGAAACCCTTTAGGATTAGGATACTTGTGAACTTCTTGTCTCGAAGGGATTTTGTGGACTGTTTTGGGCTCGGACAGCCTAGTAGTGGCGGGTTGATCCTTGTTTTTGGGCCAACCCGAAGAGGATTGAACCATATCCTTGCCCCTTGGCCAATTCGAGGTTTATTGTCCCTTTTCTTTGAATGACGGCCTTTTTTTAAGTTCCCTTTCAATCTCAAGAGCCGCTTGGAAAATACCTTCGACAGTATCAAACTTGTGAAGTGTCAAATGAGTAGAGATCTCTTTGTTCAACCCAAACTTGAACCGAATGATTTCATGACTAATTTGTTCTCCACGATGATCAAATTTCAACATGAGTTGTTGAAACTCATCATAATATGCCATAACACTTCAATTTCCTTGCCGCAAGTTGTATAATCTAGCAAGTGACTCATGACAATAGCTTTCGGGAAAATACCATTACCTCATTAGGTACCTCAACTGAAACCATGCTGGTGGTTTCCCCTCTACCAACTCATTGCCGAACCGCTTGACGTATTCCTACTAAGTGTTAGTATAGCCTTTAAAATGAGCTATGGCATAACAACTCTTCTTTTCTTCTGAGATATCATTCACTTGAAACACTTTATCACACGCTGACCCCCAAGTAAGATACACCTCGGGGTCACTTTCACCCTTAAAGATAGGTAGTCTCAATTTGATGGTATTGATGCCTACGTCTCTCTCTTGGTGTCTGTTTCCCCTTTCTCCATACCCTCGATATCTTCTTGGATCCACAAGCCCCTTTTCATCTCCTCCTCCCTCATATAAGCATCATCAAAGGCTCCATACTCTTCATAATCCTCTCTACCATATTCCTCAAAGTGGACGGGATGGTTTTGGACGTATGGAACTTGATTTGGAGGAATTGGATTTTGCGGAGGTGGTGTTCTTTGGTTTAGTGGGGCTCAGAAGGGTGGGTTTGGATTTAGTGGGGGTATTGGACGCCCAAGTCCCTTTTGCAGAACTTTGAGGAGTTTGGGAATGGTTTGGTCTATTGGAGTCTCGGTTTAGGGGGTTAGTGGTTTGGCTTGCGACATTTAGTGGAGCTAGTGAAGGATTTGGCAATTGTGGCCATATTTCAGGAGTAACGGTGGTGAAGGAATTTCTATCATGTCTACTTGACGAAACATGTAGAGGAGTATAAGGGTGAGAGTTCCTTTGACTCTCCACTTGTTCTAACCTCCCACTAATAGTCGCCACTTTTGCCCTTATGGCTCCCACTTCCGTACTCAACCTTTCAAGCGTTCGGGTCATAGCCTCAAGAGTAACCCTCATATTCTCCATTTCATTAGAATCCATAATTTGAGATGTGGTTCCCTCCATTTTCAAGGTATCACCTACACAAGCAACAAACAAGTTAGTTTAAAACCACTCTCCTCACTTACACTCTCTTGGTTCACTCAAACTCAAGCTCCACAAGTATTGTAGATTGGATAGTAACCCGTGAATCCTTAAGGTATAAGTATGCTCTTGTTCGGAATGGATTCTTATTTGAAACTCAAAGAATTCCTGTCGTACTAGAGTCAAGGAGTTACAACATATTCAAACGACAAAAGCACACAAACAAACGATGACACGAATACAAGGCTTCGAAGGACTAATTGACTACCTAGTAGGAATGTACTAGCTTGCTAATTAGTTCTCGAGTCAATTAGAAAAAACTAAGAATCAATAATTAGAAACTAGAATATCCAAATTAATATTAATTAATGATGTGAACAGTGATTAAGGTGACGTGGCAGCATGGTATTAGTCACGGGTCCATACATTTTGTTCATCAACTTGAAGCCTCAATCTTCACAATTTTTGTAATGGATGATTTGCTTTTGGAGGGAAAGTAAAGTCTTGTAACTTTTAAACTTTTTTCTAACTCAAAAAGGTGAGTCTTGACTTTACTAGTTCCACAAAACAAGGCTCCTTGTTTTAAGGAAAAGTGGTTGTTAAGTCAAGGAAGTGATGTTGGCAAGTCTTTTCAAAAACAACTTAACAACCTTGTCTTGCAACCTTTTTGGATCTATTTTAGTTTTTATAGTGGTCAAGACATGAGATGAGGAGAATATCAAGATGAACACCATAACAATACTTCAATAACACAACCAAAATTCACCAACAACATCCCACTTTAAACGTCAAGCAACAACAACACACAACTCGACCTACTTCAAGTTCACAATAGCAATGTGTCAATATGTTAAGATCAACTTAGCTTTAGACACCTTTTGTGTTGATGAGAAAGAAATCAACACAGGAAACAAACTAGACAAACAAAATTATTGTAAATCTAACAAGCATTTTCGTCCAAGACAACAACACAACATAATTTTCTCGGCCAAGAACAAGATGGACATATTTCTCTTTTCTCTGGAATTTTCAGATTTCAATATTTTTTTTGTATTTTTCAACTTCCAAGCCCAAGATTGATTTTGTTGGAATAAACTCAACCACAAGCTTTGATACCAAATGATACAAGACTAAGTGTGTATCAAGAGATTCCAACCAACACAAGAACAACAAGATGAACAACAAAGTGCTAGTGAATCAAAAAATGGCCACACACGGCTTCACTAGGCTTGCAACACTTGTTTTGAACTAGAAAAGTGAGTTTAACAAAAAGAACAACAAAGAAAATATTGCTAGTGAATCGAAAGAGCCCCACACGGCTTCACTCGACTTTTAGATTCAACAACACAATGTTAACAAAATTTACAAAAAAAGAGATAGAAACTTGACACAAAATATTCATTCATCTAAGAACCCTAACAAGATAAAGGACCCTAAGACTAATAAATATCAATACCAAGTTCTTACTTGGACCAAGAGGAACTCAAAGAACCCCAAGAACCTAGTTTCTAGCCAAGATACAACACTAGTATCACTTTACTAGTGAGATTCGGTTTTGGCCTCTCCAAATGAGAAAGAGAAGTAAAAAATATTACAAGTCTGTTTGTCTTCTATGATATATATGAACTAAAGAGGACTAGCCATAACACATGGCTTATATAGTCAATTACAAAGGAGGCACAAAAGACCAAAATTCCCTTGGCATTAGTGGGTGGGTTTGGGGTGCTTTGGTGGGCCTCTTCACACTTTAATAAGTATAAGACCTTAGATGGGCTCACAAGGGCCTCACACACGGCCAAGGATGTGAACAAGGCTTGGAGTCGTTGCAACTCACGTGCTTGGCTTCACGTGAAAGGTCTCGAGCTAGGAATTTCCATATCAATAAGCTAGGGACTGAGTTTTACCAACCTCCAGATTAACGTGAGTCCCAGTTGTAGAATCGATAGGTGCATTCCAATGAAAAACCCTAATTCCCAAATTGGTAAATTTAGAAGTAGTATCGTTTGGGGCCTCCTGGACTGGGGCAAATCTATCAACCCCAGATGGTGAATGAAATATCTAATTTTCCACAGCCTCGACAATGCAGTGCTCATCAAAATCTGGCTAAACTCTGGTAATATTAACCTTCACCATTTCATCTAAACATTCAGGATCTTCGATTGGCTTATCGAAAACATTATGAACTCTAGTAGTATTTACCTTCACCATTCTATCTGAACATGCAACCAAACTACTATCACCTTGATGAATATTCTTCATTGATACAACATATTGGTCTGGGACTTGAATCAAAATAGAATTGGGAGTCGTATTCTCCTTTTCATGGATAGGATTTAGCTCGAGAAAGCCTGAAATGACTTGAGAAGTTGATTGAGTTCGTTGCAACAAGGCAGTAGAGTCTTGGGAATTATGAAATATAGTAGAAGAATATTTGTGGAGAGAAGATGCACTACCATCACACAACTGGTGAAGCTGATCCAGTGGCCGGAGTAGTTTCGTCGCCGGCAATGGGGCCATGCAAGCAAAACAAGTGGCAAATTTTGGTAAGAAATAAGTAACTCTTAGAGAGAAAGAAAATAACCGCTCCCCCGGGGGATCATCCCACTTGGTTCTATCAGATGATCAGAAAAGACAAATAGAGTAGGAAGCACGAGAAGAGAAAATGAATGTCACACAACACAACAACACATACCAGTAAGTTCCCACACATGAGATTTGAGAGGGTAAAATTCGCAGATCTTACCACTACTTCGTGGAGGTAGATAGTCTGTTTTTGAAATACCCTCGACCCAAGTACAACAAATCTAAGTACAAGAAGAAGAACATAATCTATAATGTATATCTATAATCTATATCTATAATTTATAATCTATATCTATAATATATTAAAAGTGTGAAGGCCCTTAAAAAGTGATTTGAACTTTTTGCCCTTCATTAAAAGTCTCCATAATAGACAAAATCGTCATTTTCTATTTTTCTCAATTTATTTTTTAAGTAATAATAAATAAGAATCCTAAAATATATAGTAAAAGAAATTATATGGTAAGAGATATTAGGAGATTTAATTTTTATAATTAAGAAATACTCCTAAAATATATGGAAGAAGAATTAGAAAAAGACAAGGTTGGAGTTTTTGTATTTGGGTAGGATACTTCTACAGTTTTTTTCTTTTTGCTAATTCGGCTATTTATTTTTGGTTAAAAAGGGTTTTTTTTTGTTTTTTATTGTATTTTTGGCATTGTTAAGAAAATTCGTGTTGAAAAGTTAAAACATTGTTTTTTGTTTGTCTATGATTTTGGCATTGTTAAAAATATGTGTTAAAAAAAGTAGGAATGTTTTCTTTTAATTTGGGGTGAAATAATTTTGCACTTAATTTAATTTATAATTCTTTTAGGTTAAGTTGTATAATCTAGGTAAAAAATTATAATATTTAATACTTCTAAATCAATTAAAATTTTACCTTATATAAAAAAATAATTCTACAATGTATATGTATAATAAAATAAAGAAGTTAGCCTAAAATTAAGCCAAGTGGCATATTGAGAACTAGCCACTTGGTATTTTGGCAACAAGAATCTATTTTGTTGGCAACACAATTTATTTTGGTGAATAACCAATTAGTAATCAAACAACTTATATGGAAAAAATTACTACGACCAAAAAGTCATTCCAAAATAAAAAATATTGCAATATAGATGTCATTCCTTAAAATATGTGAAAAATTAATTTAAACAACATAAATAATAATATTATAAAAAGTAAAGATCTATGATTTTACAACAATTGAGTAAATCAAGAAAATATTACAAAAAAAAAAAAAATTAGTAAATAGTAATCATGTAGCTTATATGAATAAGATTATAATAATCAAAAAGTCATTTCAAAATATTAAAAAAATATTATGAAAAAGATGTTATCCCTCAAAATACACAATTAATTTAAATAATAATATTATTTAAAAAATATTTATGATTTCACTACAATTTAGTAAATCAAGAAAGTGTTACAAAAAAAAAATCAATTAGAGAATAACTAATTAATAATCAAGTAACTTATATGAAAAAGATTATTATGATAAACGAGTCCTTCAAAAATTAAAAATATTATGAAAAAGATGTCATCATTCAAAATGTGTATATAATTAATTTAAATAACATCTATCTATATATATATATAATAAAGCAAAGAAGTTAGGCTAAAATTAAGGCAAGTGACATATTAAGAACTAGCCACCTGGTAGTCTGTAAGAATAATTTTGGATTTTAAAATAATCAAATTTGAAAAAGATACTTCGTTTTAATAAAAAAAAAAAATTAAAAAAATTAAATTATCTTGTATGAAAATTTAAACATGCAGATCAATAAAATAAATTAGGAATAAATATTTTTTAATAATAAAAATTTATAATAATTCTATATGATGAAATGTAGGTGTGAGTTACTAATAAATTAGAATATATTCAATTGAAGTATTACCATAAAATGAATATTTATATGACAAAAAGTATTTATGATTTCATTCAATGTAAGTCAATTAAGGAAACATAACAGTATTGACTGAGAAATATAAATAGAAAAGAATAATCAATTAACAATTATATACGTGTATATGGAAAAGAATATTGTACCAACTGCAATTAATATAGAAGTTCTAATGCCATAACAATAAAATCAATTAGTAAATAGTAATTATGTAACTTATATGAATAAGATTATAATAATCAAACAGTCATTTCTAAATTAAAAAAATTATGAAAAATATGTTATCCCTCAAAAAATATACACAATTAATTTAAATAATAATATTATTTAAAAAAATATTTATGATTTCACTACAATTTAGTAAATCAAGAAAGTATAACAAAAAAATCAATTAGAGAATAACTAATTAATAATCAAGTAACTTATATGAAAAAGTCTATTATGACGAATGAGTCCTTTCAAAATTAGAAATATTATGAAATAGATGTCATCACTCAAAATGTGTATATAATTAATTTAAATAATAATATTATATAAAAAAGAACATTTATAATTTGATTACAATTGACTAATTCAAGAAAGTATCAAGAAATATCAATTAAGAGAATACCCAATTAGTAATTAAACAATTTATATGGAAAAAAATATAATAATCAAAGAGTTATTCCAAAACTAAAAATATTATGAAAAAGATCTGATCAATCAAATGGTAACTTTGAACTACAAAATGGAAGAAATTTATTTCAATATATTTCAAGTAATTTTATTTTAAAAATATGCATTCATATTTATTGGAAGAATTTTCATTCGATATATTTTTAAGTAATCTATATTTAAAACAATATGCATTCATATTTAATGAAAGGATTTTCATAATTAAGAATAACTATCAATGAGTAATTACACTATCATTCTATATTAGGGAATGAATAAATGATAGTCTTGAATTTAAAATGATGGTAAATTGAAAATAAATAAATATTGAAATTTTTTTAAAATGAATATTACTACATAGAAAAGATTGCATAATGTTATTGAGAATAACTACTAAAATTACATAGTCCTAATTAATATCCGAAGTCAAATAAAATTTTACCTTACAAAGTTATTCTATAATTGACCAATTATATAACCTTATATATGTCTGTAAGAGTAATTTTGGATTTTAAAATAATCAAATTTGAAAAAGATACTTCGTTTTGATGAACAAAAATTAATTAAAAAAATAAAATTATCTTATATAAAAATTTAAACGTGCAGATCCATAAAATGAATTAGGAATAAGTATTTCTTAATAATAAAAATATCAATAAAAATTTATAATAATTTTTATATGATGAAATATAGGTGTGAGTTACTAATAAATTAGAATATATGCAATTGAAGTATTACCATAAAATGAATATTTATATGACAAAAAGTATTTATGATTTAATTCAATGTAAGTCAATTAAGGAAGCATGACAAAATTAATTGAGAAATATAAATAGAAAATGAATAATCAATTAACAACTATATACATATATATGGAAAAGAATACTATACCAACTGCAATTAATCTAGAAGTTCTAATGCCATAATAATTTACCACTGTATAAGAAGGCTACACTTAGTAAAAGCTAATTAATTTCTGCCATAACATGTTGGAGAAGATGAACTATGCAATTGATTTCTGACACAACTTATCTTGTCGTGATAATCGCTAGAATCTCAATTTACTGTGAGTATTGTTTTAGAATAGATTTTTTCTTGATTTATCAAGTCAACTAAATATACAGGTTATGTTGCATATTCATTTTATTTTCTATATGTTTGGTGAAAATTTTATGAGCCAGTATTCATGTACTTTATGTTTTATAAAAAAAAATATAATCTGTACTCTTTAAAAATTTAAGTTAGTGATCTTTTAATATGTAATATATTTTTAAAGACTTATAAAAATTTATCTTGGTCAAAATGTGCAATGGGAATTTTAGCAATAACATAAAAATTTACAAGTTATACATTAAATATGAAGAAACTAATATTGATATTAGATTGTTGATTTTCTTGCATTGCAAATATTGTTGCTTTAGATTTTAGTGAGATAATAATATGATTTCAAAAATTAATAAACTATGAAACTAAATTACTAATCCATTATATTTCTATGTATTAGGATTAACACTTGATTTGTCTATACTGTATTTTTATATGTTATGATTAACAATTAATTTGTAAATTAAATTGTGTGATTTTAATAGTATATTAAAAGTTTTGTGATATTGTATTAAGAATGATAGTTAAGTGACCTTAGTAAAAAAATGATAGTTGTATAACTACTATCTATGAAATTTACCCGACACTAGGATTACTATCTCGAAAGCTATATATCGAAGATCAAAATTTGGGTGAGTATCTCGTGATTGATGCTCAATGGGCAATGCTCAAATTCAATAAATCAAATACTCATGAATATTGATTTTTTCAAATTCATTATATTTAAATTCTTACTGCAAGTATTATTGTACTTTTATGTAGCATATTGTACTAATGTGAAAGTAAAGGTCATTTACCATTTGTTATTTATAAACATTATGCTACAAACTTTCTTATTTTTTTGTTTTAGTTGATATAAACATGCAATGAGTTCAATCATGTTTATATTTATATTTGTAACTCCAATTTTAGAATATTGTAGATCTTTTGGTGCAATAGTTATTTTGATCTACTTTGTACAATATAAAATATAAAGATGAATAAGATTAATATCTTATTGTACTGATGAACACGAGAGGTTAAGGGTGTGTTTGGTATGATGGAAAATATTTTCCAGAAAATATTTTCCGGTTTTTCCTTGTTTGGTTGCAACAAAAGTTTAGGAAAATATTTTTCAAGACAACTTATTTTCCACCATTTGATGGAAAATGACTTCCCTCATGGGCCAAGGGAAGTCATTTTTCAGAAAATGACAAATGTGACTTATGACCTCACCCTCACCCCTCTTCCCACCTCAACAACACTTATATTCACAAGACTAAAAAAATTTACATTTCTAAAAAATTTACATTACTCGAAAATATTTTCACTGTGCTTTGCTTCAATTTTTCACTGTTTGAAATAAAAAATAATGAAGCCCAAATTTTTTCCATTTTCAATTCGTTGAATATATTGTTATTTTCATATGCATAGAGGAAGACTTACTTATGTTACTTTTGTTAATTGCATATTTCATTTTGTTATCGATGTAACTTGTTTCACGAGGTTGAATAAGTTTGTCGTTCTGTTATATTTCTATTAATTGTAGTATCTTGAGATTGTCCTAACAAAATATTGAAAAGTGTCTCCTATATTTGTTAATTAATAGTTTCTTAAATTTAGTGATTGTAATATTTTAGTATTCGATATTGATATTATTTGTTATGCTTAAATTGGTTCTTACAAATTGTTGAGTTGCTAGAGGCACTGATATACTAGTTAACAGATAGTAGTATTTTCTAAAAAAATATTTTTTCACTCATCAATCGAACACTAGAAAATATTTTTCTAAAAAATATTCTCTACTCACCAACCAAACACCATAAAATATTTTTCATTCACCAACCAAACATGAGAAAATAAGTAGAAAACCAACTTATTTTCCAGGAAAACATTTTCCATGGAAAATATTTTCCATTATACCAAACACACCCTAAGTATTAGTTGAATGTTCTAAAATGGGAGGGAATTCAATTTCGATAGTGATTAATATTTATAATTTCATTCAAATTGAGTAAATTGAGAAAGTATGATAGGGTTGATCGAAAATAGAGTTGAAGAGTATATTTAAACCTATGAAGGACTAAACCATTTGTTCGAAAAAATAATATACAATAAGATTCATTAATATTTATTGGTCCATTATCATAAGAGATAAGTGAACATTGTGAAATCGTACTAACAAGTTAGGACTTTAGATAATGTTATAACTTATTTGTTGAAAAAATGGAAATAAAAAAATATGAGAGAGGAAAAATTAACTATTATTGAGACTTTGCTTAAAATATTTGCCTTGACGCAAAAATATTTTAAATTTATAAAAAATATACTATGACTAAGATCAGCCAGAGGAATACAAAATTTACTTTGAAAAGTAAATCTATTAAGACAAGAAAAAAGAAGGGGAAACTCCTTTCTTTCTCTTGATAAGAGGGTGCAAATTAAAATATTTAATATAAAAGAATTTAACTTTCAAGTTAAAATTTTACAGAGAAGCCCCATGTGCATAACTCTAAAACATATCTTTCATTAGTTCTTTGTTTTTCTAACCAAATTTAGAAGTAAGTCACTTAATTAATAATAATTAACATGTTTTTCTAACCAAATTTAGAAGTAAGTCACTTAACTAATAATAATTATGTTAAATATGCATTTTCTTTTGTAATTATATGAATTTTTTACAAAATAAATCAATATAGATCACAATATTATCTAATATTCTCAAATAATTATATTACAATATAATATTATTTGCATGCAGATACTAACTTTCGAAAAATAATGTTTAAGTTTTATGTAATTAATGATATTAAGTTCAATATTGTAATATTTATTTTTTGTATTGCATAAATTTATTAATTTCAAATATGTGAACGATATTGAATAAATTTTTTATTATATAAAATCAATAAGATAATAATTCCTATAACTAATTTCATTTAATATCGACGGTGCATCGCGTGGGTACTAATACTAGTTCTATTTAAATGATAGTTTGATCAAACTTTACTAGAAACTTAAGGTCGCTTCTTCATTGTTACATCTATTTTGTGTTTTGCTTGTAGTCGTGTATCATGTTTAATTGATTGTATATATTTTGTTTGTGAAAAGAAAGTACGATTAAAGGTCTTCTTTTTTGTGATGTCATCGTTAATGTTTTTATATCTATCAATGTTCAACATCTATTTCTCTACTATGTGTGAGAGAGGACAAAAAAACAACTCCTTTAATAGGTGGAAGTGAAAATTCTTAGTCATTGTTCTTGATTCTAGAGGAAAATGGAGCTTTAAAATAGGAGACGAAACCAACGAAAAACACATCCATTGGATCACAATTTAGTGTCTTTCAAGTATGCAAAACTTATAATATTTGTTTTTTTTTTTGTAATAATTTATGCATCCGAAGGATTTGCTTTAACACTTTTTATTTTTGATATGAGATAAACTATTTGTATATGTAATTCTTATTTGATGCAGTGATATGGGATGTTATATTGATGAATTTATTGCAGAGTAGGACATACACATGTTCTTCGCGAAGAACCAGTTACTGGTAGAGCTGTTGATGTCATTGCAGCTGTTAATAAGTTAATTAGAGACTTATGAGACCAAGAAAGAAGGTAATGGTATTTTAAATATTTGTTTTTTGATGTACTAACTACTTACATATTACTTTAGAGATACTGATAGTTTTTTTCCCTGTATCTTGTTGATATATAATAAGTGATTTTCGTATTCATTGACTTATAAAAAAGAAATTCTATCTGAAAACTTCCTCGACATATCAAATTATGTGCATGATAGGGTTGGTCAGTAACAATACGTCCTAGGATATATGATAAGAGAAAAAATAGAAAAATCATCTCACAAGTATTTGTTCATAGTCTTGTGAAAGCTTTTGAAAACCTAAAACGCTGGTTGACGGAAGTACATGTTGCTCTTGAGGCACACAAAAAGCATGCGGAAGATGCAAGTCCAAAGATAATCAATAAGGGACTCGTCATAGATGAATGTTAGTTACTATTTCAACTTATTACAATTAGACTCTTGTAATTTCTATTCCACACACATTTTAATATTTCACAATTTTGATTTCTTCCTCCTTATTTGTGTAAAATCTTTAGTATTGTTCGAAAAGGATACTAATTTTATTATTGTATGTAGTTGGTTTTTCTAAAAGACATTATGTTACTGGTGTGTGAAACTAAATACATTAGTATAAGATTTCCAAGAGAGAAGTTGAATAATGTCCACTCGCTTACTTTTTGTCAAACTATATTATGCGCGCAAATAGATGAGTACAATATGTATTTTGAAGTCAAATGTTATTTTTTATGATTTTTTTCATTTTTACTGATTGATGTGAGGCACACGTGCAAAACACGTACACTATGCTAGTAGTTAATAAGTGCCATTTCTACACGAAAGAAACAATAACAGCAGTATAATATCGTGGTAGTCGAAACATAATAAACAATATATGACAATAGATATCAAAAACAAAACGTTCAAGGATGCAACTGACACTACGACAACACCAACAACCCTAAACCTTCAAAAATGGACGTCAAAATCATATTTATTAAAATATAGTACGTGTGCCTTTCTAGTCTTGGTCTTCCAAAGGCCGTGTCATTTGAGCCTGATCAAGACTTGGATCCACATAGGATCAAGTCATTTTACATACTAATATTTAAATCCATTTGACAGTACATATTTCTTTTCTTCTGTCTTTGACACTTTACCTAATTAAGGACTTAAACTTTCTTTTCTAGTGAAGACTAATTTCGCATTTTTACTGGGAAAAGGTATCAAATGGATAATATGTGACATGAGTTTGGATCGTGATAAATGTTGTAACAAAGTCAATAATCTCTTGGTATTATAGTTGGGCAAACCTCAACGAGGACGCCAAGTTTCCTTTAGGGCGTGTATGTGACGCCCTGAATAAAAGGTGGATTGATGAGGGCGGGTCAAACATGACATACATGTTTTCTAGGTTAACAAACTTCTAAAGATGGTGTACATATGACATCTTAGGTGAGTTCTAAATCTAAAAGGGATACAAAAGTAAAGAGTTGTATAAGGTATGACTCAAGTTCACACGCAACACATTTTTGTGATAATACATGCCATGAACTTGGATCTGACATTGATCCAGTTGCCTTTCTTTACCTCATTCAAAAGTTACAATTATTAATTTATTAGCTCGTAATACTTAGATATAAAAATTAGCTCCATGTTTATAAGGCCTTTAAAGTTCTAATCATCAAGAGAGAGATCAGTTTGATAACTTGAATGAAAATAGGATAAGACAAAATAATAATGCAGAGTACATGAATTTTTATGACCTGGCCGGTGACTTTAAGCATATTTAATAATTTTGTTGGGTGTGGGGACTTGAGTTATGAACATCGAACAACTTCCATGTATCGATTAGTTGATGACCTTATCTTTATAGTATTGAGTTTTTAAAAATAAAACCTATATTTCTCTGCCTAAAACTTTGCCTTCCAAGTGTTGCTTTCTAAATATCAACTTTCCAATAAAATAGCAAAAATCCTACTCTATTTGTTAATTGAATAATCATAGAACTTTTTTTGAAAAAGAAAAACATTGCTTAGCTCACAAAACATCCAGAACAATGCACTGAACTTTTTCTAAAGTTTTCATTAAAAGAAGCATTTGCAACAAAGAGAAAAAGAAGTCCAGCCTCAACAATCAAAAAGTGAGTTTTCTAATTGAATCTTTAATTAACCTTTTCCTTTTCAATAAGTTTCATGACCCAATGTTACTGTGTATCCAAAAGCGCTGAATTGAATGTTTTGGAGAATATACAGTAACTTCGGTAAACTTTGACATTCACCATTCATAGCATAATTCCTGCCAAGAATTAATATCATATGTGTAACATTTTAAGATATAATGTGTGTGTTTGGTATGGACCAATACACTTTCTGGTTTATTGGTCGAAATATTTGGAAAAATAATTTTTTCTAGTAAAATATGTTTCTTAAAGATATTGAGAAAATGATGTACCAATTGTAGGGAGTGCGGATTTAGGCGCGGTAACTTTACTAGATAATAAATAGTTATTAGGTAATGAGTATTTATTTTTATATAAAGTATTTTGTGAATATTATTGATTGAAATAATTTTCATTTTTATCTTCTTGACTTAAGATGTTTTATTAATTCATATTCTAAATTAGATATTATCGTAATTAAATCATCTAGTGTTCTAGGATCCTCGTTAGTACTATGTAATCTTTTGTATTCTAGGTATAAACTATATAGTTGGGTTTCGATTTCTTTTAATGATTTATTCTTTTCGTAAGATGTATCCATTAATTTATGTAATTGTTAAATGCTTTGTAGTAATATTCATTAACTGTTTTTCTTCGTTCTTGTATTTTTTATTTTCATATATTTTATTAATATATTCAATTTTACTGATATTCATATTTGGGGGGTGATTAAATGATAGTTGATTAAATGTTTTGCTATAATATTCTTCAGCTTTTTTTTTTAGTTTTTGTAAGTCTTCTATATTATTTTTAAGATATTCTATATATTCTATATCTTTTGTTTTAAAATATTCAATTAAATTCGTTTTTATAAGGTTTTCTCTTAATCTTATTTCTTCCATTTCTTGTTCCCAGTATTTTAGATATTCGTAGTTTATCATTTTATTCTTCTAAAGTAAATGTATAATAATTTATTCTATTTGTACTATATTTAATATCTTGTTTGAGGTTATTAATACTACTAACTATTTTTTCTTGTTCTCTTCTTAATGAATTTTTTAAACTATCTAAACTTTTATCTTTGCTTTTTTCTAAATTTTTCAAGGTTTCGTCTATCCATTTTAATTTTTCTATTAGATTTTCCATTATTTCTCTAATTTATTTTCTATAATTAATTTCTTTATGTAGGTCTTCTTGGTTTTCTCTAATTTTCTTAATGTTTTCTGACATTTTTAGTTTGTATAATATCCATCTGAATCTAAATAATATTGATGTTCATAATATATGCGTACGTTTCCTATACTGTTTAATAATTCTTCCTCTTCATAATCTTGTAATTTTTCCCATATTATTTTCTTTATGTCTATAATTTCTATATCTCTAAGTATATATAAAACAAGTATTTTAATATCATCTGTCATTTAGGCTTGATTAAATATTTTTTCATAATACTTACTAGTTGTTTGTTTTAGTTTAAGTAATTCTTGCATATTTTCATTAAGAAATTCTATATATTTTATATCTTTAGTTTCCATATATTTGTCTAAATTTATTTTTATTTGTTTTTCTACTAGTTGTATGTTTCTCATATCTTTTTTCCAAAATTCTAAATATACGTAATTTAACATGGTTGACATGTAGGTTTGGTATATATGTGTTTGTAAGTGTAATTAGGTATTTGTAGTATATAATTTATTCTAGTCATATAATATTTACCAAATGTTTTTTTTAATATGATTTTTCTTATATCTACTACTTCTATATCCTTTAGTGCATACAAAATAAGTATTTTAAATTTATCTACCATTTCGTCAGATAAATAATTATTCATTTTTCATAAAATTGCTATTTTCAAAATATTCCCTTCAATCATACATATAACAAAATATGATCATATTAGATTACTATATACTAGATTATTCTTAAATAACATGTTCGTCGATCACTATTAGCATGGTAATTCGGATACTTTTCCCTTAAACAGTGCCTCAACTCTGGCTACTCCACACCACGGCTTCTTGCCTTATTGGTTTCACCTTTAGGATGACATAGTTCTTAGGAATTTTTCTCCGTTTCCACTTTGCTAATAAACTTCTTAACATGCTATTCTTCGAATAATTCTACTATAAAGTAACTAACATGAACTTATCTTATCATATCATGATTGTTAGGAATTATGAATTTAGCTATTCATAATACTGAATAAATATACCTGTTCTGGTAAGTTTGATAATCCTAAGTTTTGTTCCTCCATAGATTTTTCTATTGGAATATACCTGTTTTTAAATAAATAAGCAAAATATTTATTGTGGACAAGAGAGAGATTTTTTGCTTCAACGCATGAAGGCTTGCCTTTGCACTGCCTTTGGTTCTTCTATTTATAACTAAAATTTACAAATGATTTCATTACACGTTTCCTAAAATAACTTGAAAAATCAAAGTCTATACTAGTCTAGGCTAGACTAATTAATGCTTACAAAAAAGTCTTCATCTTTTAAAAGAAGACTTTGACAGAAAGCACTAAATGACAAAAAACTTTAAATGCCTAAGACTTTACATCAAAACTTTGTACAAGATTTTACGTAAAGTAAAGTTATACTAATTTATTCACATGTCTTTTGTCTTTATCTCTTTCTTCCTTGTATCTGCTTTGGTTATCTTCTCTATTTTCTTGTCAGTGTAGCATCACATCTGGAATAAAGTTGTGCTTGGCACTACATCTGCTGCATATGTGGTCTTTGTATTTTTGGCCAACTTTTTCACAAAATTGATCGATAGCTTCTTCTGAAATAATTCCCTTAGTGATAGATCTCGTTAATGGTTGTTCTTCTGGTCTGAGGAGTGTTAATCCCCATTTTCTAAGTTCTTTCATATCATGGTCTCTAACTTATTTGCAAGTTGAATAAATCAATGCTTGATTCCTTGAATTATATATCCAAACTGGCTTTTATTTGAATAATTATTAAATAACTCTGATAATATATTGCTTATTCCAATAACTCTTTGTTGCGGTAAAATGCTGGTATCTGCATTTTTGGTATCTCGGTCTGTTCACATATTTCTTTCGAAATAATATAATCTCTGGTCATACCCATTTTGACCACATTAATAGTCTGTTTAATTTCGTCAAATAATATTTCTACTGGTGCGGAATAAAATCGAACATAGAATAATTATCCATTGGTAATTCTCTTGTAAGTCATAAATTCTTTGTGAATTTCTGGGATTCCTGCAAGCTCTTCTCCATCGGTTGTGTAAACCGTAGATAATAATCCATAATAGTAACATGATTTAATAAAATTTGGGCTTGTACCTGGTAAGGCAATAAGTTTATTGTAATTTTGGCATTTCTGGGTAATATATCCTTTTTGTTGTGCGGCTAGCTCTTCACTTTGAATTGACTTGGTATTTAATAAGGTTTGTAAGGTGTGTATGTTGTCAATGTATTTACGAGAAGAATAATTGTATATCTGTTTTTCTTGGTTAAGTGATTCAGAATATGTATGTATCTGGGGAGGTGCAAATGCTTCTAAATTTTGTATATTTGGTGTATATGGTTTTGAAAATATTTGGCTGAGGTTATAATTCTTTTTCTTTGGTATTCCAGGTCTATTTTGAGTGACTATATTTTTCCCTTTAGATGTGCCTGCAGCTGTAATTGACGTTTCGTCAGTAATTTGAGTTTTAAGGTGTTTCTCATCATCACCTTCTAGGTCTAGTTTTTTAATGTGCTCTTCCTGCACAGTATCTTGTTTTTTATAGTGCTCGACTTGCACTTTTACATTTGTAACTTCAGTAGTTAGTGTAATAACTCGTTCTTGTAATAATTCCATTTGTTTAAACATTTGGAGCAATAAATCAGTCTGGGTATCTTTGGCATCGGCCTCTTCCATTGGTAAATCAGTTTGAGTAGCTTTGTCTCGATAAGTAATATGCAATGATATTTTTGTTAGTATTGATTACTTCAATTGTAAATGTAAAATTCAGTATATTTACTACTAGTCTCCGAATTTCTTTTTTCGTAACTGAGTTTTGTATTTTTCTTGTTAGCCACCATCGTACCGGTGTATTATCTGTTCTAACAATAAACTTGTTATATACCATATATGGTTCAAATATTATTAAACATTTATATAAAGAACATAATTCTTTCCTATTTATTTCCCATTTTATTTCTGTTTCGTTAAACGTTCCTGAATAATATCTACAATGATGTTCTAATTTTTCTTCTTCATACCTATATTTGAGTACTCCTCCATAACTATATTCACTTGCATCAGCTTCTACTATATATGTAAATTTTTTATTTTCATCTGGAAATTGTAATTTTGGTAACTCTTTACAAAGTAATTTTATTTTTTGTACCTGTTTTTTGTCTTCTTCATTATATCTATATTCTACATCCTTTTTTAATTTTTTCTGTAATGATTTTAAGTTTTCTGCTAATTTTGGAATATATTCTCTTGCTTGGTTTACTAATCCTAAAAATGATTGTAATTTCTTTTTTGTATCTAATTCTTCTTCTGAATTTATTATTTTTTGGACTATATGTTGTTGCATTTTGACTCCACTTTTATCTATTTGTATTCCTAAAAATTCTATCTGATTTTTCATAATTTCTGCTTTCTTCTCGCTTAAACTTATTCCTGATTTTTCTATTATATTTGTAAATTATTCTAATAATTTTAAATGTTCTTCTTTAGTTTTTGTATATAATAGTATATCATCTATGTTTACTATACAATTAGGTAATTGTTTAAAATAACTATCCATAAAATGTTGATATCTACCTGGTGCATTTTTATATCCGAACGGTAGTACATTCCATTCATAAAATCCTTGCGGTACCGTAAATGCGGTTAATTCCTTAGATTCTTCTTCTAACTTTAAATGGTAAAATCCTGATTTACAATCAAATTTACTAAAATAATTATATCCTTGTATTTGTCTTATTTTTAATATCTTATTTGGTATTGGGTAATTATATGTCATAGTTTTTGCATTTAAATTTCTATAATCAATAACCATCCTACTTTTTCCTCTTTTTTGTTCACTATGTTTATTTACTATAAATGCTGGGCTATTATGTTTACTATTACTTTTTTGTATATATTGTTTTTCTAATAATTCTTCTATATGCATTTTAAATTCTTTTAAATCATCAAAATTATATGTTAATGGTTTATGGGTTATTATGTTATTTTTATCTATTAATTTAATTTTTATAGTGGTTTTATGTTTTTCCCATCCTTTTAATGGATCTTTGCTATATAATTGTTCTAATTTTTTCTTAATTATTTCTATCTTATTTATTGAAAATATAGTTATTTCCTTTTTATTTATTAAAAATACGACCAGTTCTATTGTATCTTCAGTATTTTTTATATTTTCTAATTTTTGTGTAATTTTTTCACTTCCTTCTATCCAATCAGTTTTCTTTCTTATTTTATTAGTAACTCTTTTTGTTCTTACTTTCTGTTTACATGGTGTTGTAAACCACCAATCTGTTCTAGTTATTATATGTGGGTATAATTTATCTAAAAACGGCATTCCTAAAAGTATATCTTTTGATGTTAGCTCATAATTATAGATTTCTTCTATTGTTAATAGTTTATCCCATACTTGTGGTTTTACATTCTTGGCTTTATAAGTAATTACGCTTCCTTCGTTATTAAATCCTTTAACTATTATTGGTGTTTTTAATTTATCCCATTTACTTTCTGGTAAACAATTATATGTACATAAATTAGTTTTTGCTCCTGTATCTATCATAGGCGTATAATATATACTGTAATATCCTTCTACTACTATCTTCATTAATACATATATTTTCATATCATGTTAAAGTTCTTCTTAAGAATAATTTTTCTCTATTATATGTTATAGATAATTGTGTATGTTCTATATTGTATGATTTTACTTGCTCTAGCCATTTAATTCCTAATATTATGTTTGCTTTTTGCATTTCTTCCTTTATTTCAAATTCTATTTTCATTTTTCTAACTCCTATTGTTATTTCTTTTTCTGCTATATTTTTAGTATTTATTAAGCTTCTTGGTAGATCTGGGCATATATTATTATCAGATTTTATTTCCTCATTTTTTACTAGATATTTTGCTATATAATTTTCTTCTTGTCCTGTATTTAAGAGTATTAAATATTTCTTTTCATTTATTGTTCCTGTTATGTAATATTGGTTTAAATTAACTATTGAACTTGTTTCATAACTTGTTCTTTTTGATAAACTTGATGATTCTGGTTTTTCATAAGCTATTCTTTTTGTTGTACTTATTCTATCATTTATTATTTCTAAATCTTCTTCTATGTCTATATTTTTGTAACTATAATCATTATTATCAATTATTTTTACGAATTGTTCAAAAGGACTTTCTATTTGTATTTTATCAATTTTATTTTTTCCTGTTATTTTGTGTTTTGTAGTTAATACATATAGATTTTTACATCTTGCTGTAAATATTTTACTTCCTGGGGTTAGTTTTATTCCTGATATTTTCCAATATAATACTAATGATTTATCTATATTTTTATCTGTTATTGCTACTGAATAATTTGCACTTGTTATAAATTTAAATTTTTGTTATATTAAATTTTCTTTTATGGCAGTTATTATACTTTTTTCTATAAGTCTTATAATCCCATCATCTGCTAAATATAGTTCTATTGGTGTATCTATTCCTTCTCTAAAACATGCTTTTATCAATATCTCTGTACCTCCAAGGTGTACATATTTTATTGGGTCTCTACTTTTTATATCGTTTATTTCTTTATTTATTATCCTTTTTATTACTAGTGGTATACTAGCTTTACCTTTTGCATATCTGCAGTCTATTACATGTTCTTTTTGGCTTACTACATAATATTCTTCCTTGTTCCTAGTAAATATATTTTTTATTGTTGGTATTTTAAATATTTTTTCCACACTTAAGTCTAACTCTTTTCCTTTTATTTCATCAAATATATTATTATCAAATGTTATTTTTTGATCTGTTCCTTCGTCATTTAAATATTCTTCTTTTGTTATTATTTTTATATCTTCTTCAGTCATTTGGTTTATTTGTATATCTACTTCAGTCATTTAATTCGTCTAATTCACTATCTATTTCATTATCTTCTATTTCATTATCTGTTTCATTCTCTGAAATTTCATATATACTATCTTCACTTTCTAATTCGTAATCTATATAATCTATCTGCATATATTCTGTATTTTCTATTTTTATTTCTGATATTTGTTTATTTTTTGGGTTTTTAGGTAATTTACAATCTCTAGCTAAATGTCCTAATTTTCCGTAATCATAACAAGTATATTCTTTTATAGATTTCTTTTTCCTATATGGTCTTTTATGTTTATAAATTTTTACATAATATCTTTTTCTTGGTTTTTTATATTTATATTTTGATTTTTTGTATTTCTTATATTTCTTATGTCTTTTTCTTTTTTTATAATATCTTTCTTCGCATCCAAATTGAGGTGCTATTTTATCTTTGCAACATGCTAAATTTCTTATTAATGTTTTTTCCATTTTTATTTCTTCTCTATATTTTTCACATAGGTTTCTATACCATTGTTGTAAAAAATTTATTCTTGCTCCTAGAGTATCTACTATTTTTGCTTCATCCCAACTCTTTATTATTTTTGAACTAAATGGTTCAGGTAATTTACTAAAATATAATTTTCTTATTTCTTTACTTTCTTCTATATTATATGTTCCTTTATAATAATATTTTTTAAATGCGCAAATATATTCATCTATGTAGCACATATTACATATTGCTAATTTTAACATTAAATTTCTATTTGTATCTTTCTCTTCATTTTGTTCTTCTTCTGTTGTTGTCATGCTACTAAATTCGTCTTTTATAGCTGTTTCATATTTTTTAATAATTCTATAGGTGTTAATTTAGTTGTAGTTTTTGATGATGTTTCTTCTGTAGGTTTGTCAGTTCTTAATACTCTTTTACTATTTTCAGTTAGATTTAAAAATCATAATTTCACTGTTCCTATTAGTGTTCTTTCTATATATTCTGGTGCATCTATTACATTTATATTATTATCTAATAATTATTTTGTCATATATCCTATCCATAATTGTATTATTTTTTCTGTATCTATTACACAATCTAAGTCTAAAAAGTTATAATTTTTATTAACTATTTGTTTTGGTGTCCATTTGTTATATTCATTCTTTAGATTATATCTTTTAAACTTATTCTTATAATATGTAGGTTTTCTTATTTCTGATGTTCTAGGTATTATATTTTCATCTTCTTTTTTATCAAGAGTGTTTATTTCCGTGTTTATATTTTCTAAGTTTTCTTCATTAATTACTACTTGTTTTTCATTGATTTCTAAATTTTTTGT
Source organism: Capsicum pubescens (assembly GCA_030864215.1). Taxonomy (NCBI): domain Eukaryota; kingdom Viridiplantae; phylum Streptophyta; class Magnoliopsida; order Solanales; family Solanaceae; genus Capsicum; species Capsicum pubescens. The sequence continues at coordinate 82,188,329 of CM061544.1, read as the reverse complement.
ATTTGTTAAGATTTCTGTATATGTTTCACTATCTTCCGAATCATAATTATCTGTTTCTTCAACATCTATTGTATTAATTTCTAATTCCTTGGTTTCTATTTCTTTATTGTTTATTTCTATTTTTTCTTTAAATTGATTTATCTCATTTAATAATTTTTGTTCTTTATCTTTTTTCTTCTTTTTCTTTCTGTCTTTTTTCATACAGATCTTTTAGCATTTGTAGTTCTTTTTCTAATTCAGCAATCCTACTATTTTTAGTTTCTTCTATTTTTCGTAATTCTTCTGTAGTTTGTTGTTTTATTTTTTCTATTTCTTTTTTCTATCTATTTCTTCATTTTCTTTTTCTATTCTCACCATAGCTGTCAATTTATCTTCTAATTTTAATTCTTCTTTTTCTAACATTAAATATAAATGTTTACCTATTTTCTTATACCTTCTACCTAAATTAGAAAATACTATTTTTATTTTAATTCTTCGTGATTTTCATATGTTTTTTCGTCTATTATAAATTTCTCTTTGTTCATTTTATTTAATTGTTAATAAATCATGTTGGTATGTATATTCTAGACTGTATGTATATTCTAGACTATCTATTATTGATTCTAAATTTGATATTTCTTCTTTTTGTGCATTTATTGAGTTTTTACTAACTCCGACAATTATGTTATATTGTAGTCTTTCTATCCTTATTTTTAATTATTTACGTTTTTCAGATATTATTTTCTTTAATTCTTTATAATTTAGTAATTTTTGTACGTTATTCATCTAAATAATATTTTGGGGAATATCTAAATCTAGTTTTATCAAATAAATCATAATTAATAAATTAATCAAGTAAATCCATATATATACAACTTCCGTATTTTTGTAAATTACAAGGCTCTGATACCATTAACGAGATCTATCAGTAAGGGAATTATTTCAGAAGAAGCTATGGATCAATTTTGTGAAAAAGTTGGCCAAAAATACAAAGACCACATATGCAGCAGATGTAGTAGCAAACACAAGTTTATTCCAGATGTGATGCTACACTGATAAGAAAATAGAGAAAATAATCAAAGCAGATACAAGGAAGAAAGAGATAAAGACAAAAGACATGTGAATAAATTAGCATAACTTTACTTTACATAAAATCTTGTACAAAGTTTTGATGTAAAGTCTTAGGCATTTAAAGTTTTTTGTCATTTAGTGCTTTCTGTCAAAGTCTTCTTTTAAAAGATGAAGACTTTTTTGTAAGCATTAATTAGTCTAGCCTAGACTAGTATAGGCTTTGATTTTTCAAGTCATTTTAGAAAACGTGTAAAGAAATCATCTATAAATTTCATTTATAAATAGAAGAACCATAGGCAGTGCAAAGACAAGCCTTCATGCGTTGAAGCAAAAAAATCTCTCTCTTGTCCACAACAAATATTTTGCTTATTTATTTAAAAACAGGTATATTTCAATGGAAAAATCTATGGGGGAACAAAACTTAGGATTATCAAACTTACCAGAACATGTATATTTATTCAGTATTATGAATAGCTAAATTCATAACTCCTAACAATCATGATATGATAAGATAAGTTCATGTTAGTTACTTTATAGTAGAATTATTCGAAGAATAGCATGTTAAGAAGTTTATTAGCAAAGTGGAAACGGAGAAAAATTCCTAAGAACTATGCCATCCTAAAGGTGAAACCAATAAGGCAAGAAGCTGTGGTGGGGAGTAGCCAGAGTTGAGGCACTGTTTAAGGGAAAAATATCTGAATTACCATGCTAATAGTGACCGGCGAACATGTTATTTAAGAATAATCTAGTATATAGTAATCTAATATGATCATATTTTGTTATGTGTATGATTGAAGGAAATATTTTGAAAATAGCAATTTTATGAAAAATGAATAATTATTTATCTGACGAAATGGTAGATAAATTTAAAATACTTATTTTGTATGCACTTAAGGATATAGAAGTAGTAGATATAAGAAAAATCATATTAGAAAAAACATTTGGTAAATATTATATGACTAGAATAAATTACATACCACAAATACCTAATTACACTTACAAACACATATATACCAAACCTACATGTCAACTATGATAAATTACGTATATTTAGAATTTTGGGAAAAAGATACGAGAAACATACAACTAGTAGAAAAACAAATAAAAACAAATTTAGACGAATATATGGAAACTAAAGATATAAAATATATAGAATTTCTTATTGAAAATATGCTATTTCTGCTGGTGCGGAATAGAATCGAACATAGAATAATTGTCCGTTGGTAATTCTCTTATAAGTCATAAATTCTTTGTGAATTTCTAGGATTCCTGCTAACTCTTATCCATCGGTTGTGTAAACCGTAGATAATAATCCATAATAGTAACATGATTTAATAAAAATTGGGCTTGTACCTGGTAAGGCAATAAGTTTATTGTAATTTTGGCATTTCTGGATAATATATCCTTTTTGTTGTGCGGCTAGCTCTTCACTTTGAATAGGTTTGGTATTTAATAAGGTTTGTAAGGTGTGTATGTTGTCAATGTATTTACGAGAAGAATAATTGTATATTTGTTTTCTTGGTTAAGTGATTCAGAATATGTATGTATCTGGGGAGGTGCAAATGCTTCTAAATTTTGTATATTTGGTGTATATGGTTTTGAAAATATTTGGCTGAGGTTATAATTCTTTTTCTTTGGTATTCCAGGTCTATTTTGAGTGACTATATTTTTTCCTTTAGATGTGCCTGCTGTTGTAATTGAAGTTTCGTCAGTAATTTGAGTTTTAAGGTGTTTCTCATCGTCACCTTCTAGGTCTAGTTTTTTAATGTGCTCTTCCTGCACAGTATCTTATTTTTTATAGTTCTCGACTTGCACTTTTACATTTGTAACTTTAGTAGTTAGTGTAATAGCTCCATTTGTTTAAACATTTGGAGCAATAAGTCAGTCTGGGTATCTTTGGCATCAACCTCTGCCATTAGTAAATCAGTTTGAGTAGCTTTGTCTTGATAAGTTATCTGCAATGATATTTTTGTTAGTATTGATTACTTCAATTGTAAATGTAAAATTCAGTATATTTAATACTAGTCTCCGAATTTCCTTTGTCGTAACTGAATTTTATATTTTTCTTGTTAGCCACCATCGTACCTGTGTATTATCTGTTCTAACAATAAACTTGTTATACACGATATATGGTTCAAATGCTATTAAACATTTATATAAAGAACATAATTCTTTTCTATTTATTTCCCATTTTATTTCTGTTTCGTTACACGTTCCTGAATAATATCTACAATGATGTTCTAATTTTTCTTCTTCATACCTATATTTGAGTACTCCTCCATAACTATATTCACTTGCATCAGCTTCTACTATATATGTAAATTTTTTATTTTCATCTGAAAATTATAATTTTGGTAACTCTTTACAAAGTAATTTTATTTTCTGTACTTGTTTTTTGTCTTCTTCATTATATCTATATTCTACATCCTTTTTTAATTTTTTCTGTAATGATTTTAAGTTTTCTGCTAATTTTGAAATATATTCTCTTACTTGATTTACTAATCCTAAAAATGATTGTAATTTTTTTTTATATCTAATTCTTCTTCTGAATTTATTATTTTTTGGACTATATGTTGTTGCATTTTGACTCCACTTTTATCTATTTGTATTCCTAAAAATTCTATCTGATTTTTCATAATTTCTGCTTTCTTCTCACTTAAACTTATTCCTAATTTTTCTATTATATCTGTAAATTGTTCTAATAATTTTAAATGTTCTTCTTTAGTTTTTGTATATAATAGTATATCATCTATGTTTACTATACAATTAGGTAATTGTTTAAAATAACTATCCATAAAATGTTGATAACTACCTGGTGCATTTTTATATCCGAACGGTAGTACATTCTTTCATAAAATCCTTGTGGTACCGTAAATGCGGTTAATTCCTTAGATTATTCTTCTAACTTTAAATGGTAAAATCCTGATTTACAATCAAATTTACTAAAATAATTATATCCTTGTATTTTTCTTATTTTTCAGAGCCTTGTTATTTACAAAAATACGGAAGTCGTATATATATGGATTTACTTGATTAATTTATTAATTATGATTTATTTGATAAAACTAGATTTAGATATTCCCCAAAATATTATTAAATGAATAACGTACAAAAATTACCAAATTATAAAGAATTAAAGCAAATAATATCTGAAAAACGTAAAGAATTAAAAATAAGGATAGAAAGACTACAATATAACATAATTGTCGGACATTAATAGTCTGTTTAATTTCGTCAAATAATATTTCTGCTGGTGCGGAATAGAATCGAACATAAAATAATTGTCCGTTAGTAATTCTCTTGTAAGTCATAAATTCTTTGTGAATTTCTGGAATTCCTGCTAACTCTTCTCCATCGGTTGTGTAAACCGTAGATAATAATCCATAATATTAACATGATTTAATAAAATTTGGGCTGGTTTCGATTTCTTTTAATGATTTATTCTTTTCGTAAGATGTATCCATTAATTTATGTAATTGCTAAATGCTTTGGAGTAATATTCATTAACTGTTTTTCTTCGTTCTTGTATTTTTTATTTTCATATATTTTATTAATATATTCAAGTTTACTGATATTCATATTTTGGGGGTGATTAAATGGTAGTTGATTAAATGCTTTGCTATAATATTCTTCAGCTTTTTCTCTTACATAGTACTAACGAGGATCCTAGAACACTAGATAATTTAATTACGATAATATCTAATTTAGAATATGAATTAATAAAACATCTTAAGTCAAGAAGATAAAAATGAAAATTATTTCAATCAATAATATTCACAAAATACATTATATAAAAATAAATACTTATTACCTAATAACTATTTATTATCTAATAAAGTTACCGCGCCTGTTAATATATCCTTTTTGTTATGCGGCTAGCTCTTCACTTTGAATAGGTTTGGTATTTAATAAAGTTTGTAAGGTGTGTATGTTGTCAATGTATTTACGAGAAGAATAATTGTATATCTGTTTTTCTTGGTTAAGTGATTCAGATTATGTATGTATCTGGGGAGGTGCAAATGCTTCTAAATTTTGTATATTTGGTGTATATAGTTTTGAAAATATTTGGTTGAGGTTATAATTTTTTTTTTTTTGGTATTCCAGGTCCATTTTGAGTGACTATATTTTTCCCTACATTAAGAAAATTAGAGAAAACCAAGAAGACCTACATAAAGAAATTAATTATAGAAAACAAATTAGAGAAATAATGAAAAATCTAATAGAAAAATTAAAAAGGATAGACGAAACCTTGAAAAATTTAGAAAAAAACAAAGATAAAAGTTTAGATAGTTTAAAAAATTCATTAAGAAAAGAACAAGAAAAAATAGTTAGTAGTAGTAATAACCTCAAACAAGATATTAAATAAAGTACAAATAGAATAGATTATTATACATTTACTTTAGAAGAATAAAATGATAAACTACGAATATCTAAAATACTGAAAAGTCTTCTTTCCACCTCAACCCCGCTACCATTCAACCCCCAAACTCCGCCTGAATCCTCCTCTAGTACCCCACCTTTCTCATCCCACTCTCACAATATTTATATGAATTATATATAGATATTTTAAAAAAAATATATATTTTCTGCTTACTTATGAAGAAAATATTTCTTGAAAAAACATTTTCCTTTATTCCAAACACACCACAAAATTTCCTCTTTATGTGTAACTATTTTACTATAGTACTTATTACTTAGCTTGTTTGTTCAAACTTATTTTTTCTGTGAAAATACTTATTTTTAAAAAGTGAGGTGTTTGCTCAAGCTTTTGATTTATAGAAAATGAGGCATTTGACAAGTTTTTGAAAGAAAATAAGTGTTTTGGAGAGTAGAAAAAATGTTTTTTCATAAGCTTAAAAAGTAATTTTTCTCTAAAAATCCTTTTTGAGAAAAATACACTTAATTTTTTTTCTTTTAAAAAGTTTAGTCAAAAACACAATGCTCCTCATCAAAAATACTTTTTTTAAAAATATTTTTTAAATTAAATTGATTCTAAAAGTTTGACTAAACGCGCTATATAAGTCTTGGTCCATCTTAGAAAGACTGCCCAAGTACCAAAGATATTTTCTAGGAGGTGTGGAGCAAAATATCATAGTGAAGAATAAAAGGAGAACAAAGGACGTGAAAAAGGGGATTTGGAAGAACTTTTTTTTTTGGTTGTCCAAAAGGAAAAAGTTTGTGTACGTACTTCTTTGGGTACTAATGCGAGTATGATAACATTTGGAATTGTTATATTGAAAAAGTGATATTAACTCACTCTACATTGTTGTGGGACATGTGTCATCACCTTTTAAAAGAATGACAAAAAAAATTGTGTATGTTGCTTTTTTCACTTTCGTGTTGGCTTGGTCTACTTTGGTATTAAGGTAACATATATACTTTGCAAACGTTTGAACATGATTTGATTGAAATTTGATTTAAAGTTGTGTTTAGATATGAAAATGAGGAATTTTTTTTTGATTGAACACTTTAAAAAAATCATTGCGGAAAACTCCTAAAATAACGGACAAAATAAATAAATAAATACAATACAAATAGAAAGTTCTTTTGAACAATTTGTAAAAATAATTGATAATAATGATTATAGTTACAAAGACATGGATATAAAAGAAGATTTAGAAATAATAAATGATAGAATAAGCACAACAAAAAGAATAGCTTTTGGAAAATCAGAAATCATCAGGATCATCGAAAATAATTCTTCTGAAATAAATTCCTTTTTAATTGTCCTTGTAGATGGTTGTTTTTCTGGATTGAGCAACGTCATAATCCATTGTTTAACTTCTTCCATATCAGACTGTCGTAGCTCCCTTGAATTTGAATAGATCATTAATTGGTCTCTCGAATAGTTGCTCTATATGGGATTTTCATTGAGATAATTGTTTGCTAGTTCTTGAATAATTGTAGCTATTCCTATAGTTCGCTTATTTGCATAAAAATCAGGTATCTCAACTTTAGGTATCTCTGACTGTTGAACAATATCTTACGGTATAATCATATCTCTGGTTAATCCTATTTTTACAACTTGTATAACTGGTTTAATTTTGTCATATAATATCTCTGCTGGTGCAGTATAAAACTTTATAAAAAATAGATTTCCTTTGATTATTTTCTTATAAGTGGCGAATACTCTATATAATTTTGGTATAGCTGGTAGTTCATCTCCTTCTTGGGTATATATGGTATTTAGTAGTCCATAACTGAAACAGGTTTTAACTAAATTTGGGTTAGTTTTTTGTAATGCAATTAACTTGTTGTAACCTTGTAGTTTTTGGATTATATAGTTTGTGTTTGGTTCTTGGATATTTGTGGCTCTGGGTCTAAGGTTTAGGTGAGTCTGTATTTTGTGGATATTTTCTATGTATGCTCGAGTTATATGGTTATAGGCCTTTTTTATCTAGGTTTAAACTTTCTCGATATGTGGTAGTTTGTGGGGGTATGAACAAGGGGTCGTTTTGCGTTTTTGGTATAAATTTTTTTTTGCAAATATCTTGTTCATGTTCATGTTCTGATATCTTTGTCCACTAACTCCTTTGCTTGTACCTGCAGTTGTACATTGATAAACGTTATGGGTTTTATGGAGTGTCACAATGTCTCCTTTTATCTCTGAAATTTTATTGTCTTCCGATCGACATAACTCTGCACACTGCTGAGTTATCTGAGTCATAACTTCAGACTTCAGTTTAACTTCATTAGTCTTTAGCCTTTCTATTTCATTACCCACACTGTCCACTTTCAGTGAAAAGTTAGAGAAAAACAAAGTTGGCTTTATGAAGAAATTAATTACAGGAATCAGTTTAAAAGAGAGAAAAAAACAATTAAAAGAAAGATTATTTAGAATAAAATTAACCTTAGATATGGAGCAAATAAGATTAACAGAAATACTTATGAAAAAGAATCTACTTGACTACATAAAAACTAGAAATATGAAACATATAGTAGATATGTTATTTATCAGAGTTATGTTAAGTTACCCGCATTCCGCACCTCCTACAATTGGTATCAAAGCCATGTTATTTAAAAAATGTACAAGTAGATAGGTGTTAATTATGCGAAATGTTAGAAATATTAACTTAGAGCCCGTTTGGATAGGATTAAAAAAATTGCTTTTAAGCTTAAGTGATTAAAAGTTTAAAATAAGTGTTTTTAAATTAAGCAGATAAGTGTTTGGATAGAAGTGTTGAAACTGAAAAAAATCTGTTGATGTGTTTGGTAAACAAGTATTGTCAATCACTTTTTTGTTGTCAAAATGACTTAAATATCTTTAAAGCTGTTAACGCATAATAACGTGAATTATTTATGATTTTTAATTTTAATACTTCAAAAATAATTTCTATTTAAATACACTTTCAACGTAAAGTGATTATGCCAGGTCAATTTATAAATATAAGTTACTTTTTTATTTTTAAATATTAAAAAATAAAAATTTTAAGATATTTTTTTATATAAATATAGTATTATATTGTAATATTGCAAGCTTGTAAACGACATAAAATTTTTAGGAATGAAACAAACTATTAAAAAGAATCAATTTTTAAAATTTAAATAACATGTAGAGATTCTATATGAACGGATAGAGAAGAACTTACCACAAACTCGATTTGATGATAAAATTTTTGAGTGTTTTCTTATGTAATGATGAATTCTCTAAAAATAAAGGAGAAAGATGAAGAGAAAACTGGAGGGAAAAGATGAAAAAAAACTAGCAAAAAGAAAAAGAAAGAAAAATCAATAAGGGCTATAAAGTTTAGGGTATTGTTGGAATTATAAGAAAATATAAGGGATAAAAAGGTAAATATTTTGGTCAAACCTAAAAAAAATTTAATTTAAAAAGTAAAAAGCTGAGGGTATCCATCTTCTCAATTTTTGCCTTTTTTAATCCACTTTTAGCTTTTTTTAAGCTCTTTTTAATTTTACCAAACACCTAAAAAAGCTAAAAAAATAATTAAAATCTAGTTTGACCAGATTTTAATCCTATCCAAACACCCTCTTAATCGGTATCAATGCCTATTATTTAAAAGGTAATGAAATAATGGTACGTATGAGTTATGGCATGTTAGTTGAATATGTTAAGTTATTTAATGTGTTAGGTATGATATTTAATGTAATATTTAATATGTTAGTCATCCAAAAATGTTATCTACGTTATGAAATATATATGTTAATTATGACATATGTTAAAATTATCTAATTATTACATATGTTGGTTAAATAAGCCATTATTAATTATGAACTATGTTATCTTATTAAATGTGTTGTTATTTATTTGTTAAATATGAGAAGACCATTTAAAAATACACAAGCTTTTAGAGAAATTAAAAGAATTTTAACTAGTTACTACCTAGAATATAAAAAGTTAAATAAAACAAAGAAAAATCCCCACAGATTAGCTTACTTAATTACCTTAATATCTAGCAATGAGGCAAAATTAATAATTCATTTAAAATCTAGGAGAATGAGATACATACCACCTAATTATGATAAAATCAGATTTCGGTATCCACCAAAATATTATAAATATTGTACAGATGAATAACATAATAAAATCACAAAAATATGAAGAACTAAAACAAATAATATCTGAAAAACGAAGAGAATCAAAAATAAGAAAAGAAAGATTACACTATAACATGATTGTTGGAGTATGCCAAAAATCAATTAAAGCACAAAAGGAAGAAATATCATATTTAGAATCACAAATAGATAATCTAGAATACATATATCAACATGATCTATACACTATCAAGTAGATAAAATGAACAAAGAAGAATTTATAATAGATGAAAAAACATATGAAAATCACGAAGGATTAAAAATAAGAATAATATTTTCTAATTTAGGAAGAAGATATAAGAAAATAGGTGAACATTTATATTTAATGTTAGAGAAAGAAGAATTAAAATTAGAAGATAAATTAACAACTATCGTAAGAATAACAAGAGAAAATGAAGAAATAGACAGGAAAAAAGAAATAGATAAAATAAAACAACAGACTACAGAAGAAATATGAAAAATAGAAGAAACTAAAAATAATAGGATTGCTGAATTAGAAAAAGAACTGCAAATGCTAAAAGAGCTGTATGAAAAAAAATAGAAAGAAAAAAAAGAAAAAGATAAAGAACAAAAATTATTAATTAAGATAAATCAATTTAAATAAAAATTAGAAAATAAAGAATTAGAAACTAATGAAATACAAATAAATACAGTAGATGCTGAAGAAACAGATAATTATGATTCAGAAGATAGTGAAACATATACAGAAATCTTAACAAATATAGAAAAACTAGAAATTAATAAAAAACAAGAAGTAATTAATAAAGAAAACTTAGAAAATACAAACACGAAAATAAACACTTTTGATAAAAAGACGATGAAAATATAATACCTAGTACACCAGAAATGAGAAAACCTACATATTATTATAAAAATAAGTTTAAAAGATATAACCTAAGGGATGAATATAACAAATGGACACCAAAACAAATAATTAATAAAAATTATAACTTCTTAGACTTAGACTGTGTAATAGATGTAGATAAAACGATACAAGTATGAATAAGATATATAACAAAATAATTATTAGACAATGGTATAAATGCAACAGATACACCAGAATATATAAAAAGAACACTAATAGGAACAACAAAATTATGGTTTTTAAATTTAATTGAAGATAGTAAAAATGTATTAAGGACTGATAAAAAAACGGAAGGAATAACAACAACTAAACTAACACCTATAGACATATTGAAAAAATATGAAATAACTATAAAAGATGAATTTAGCAGTATGACAACAGAAGAAGAAGAACAAAACAAAGAAAAAGATACAAATAGGAATTTAATGTTAAAACTAGCAATATGTAATATGTGCTCTATAGATGAATATACGTGTGCTTTTAAAGAATACTACTATAAGGGAGCATACAATATCGAAGAAAGTAAAGAAGTAAGAAGAGTATATTTTAGTAAATTACCTGAACCATTTAGTTAAAAAATAATAAAGAGTTGGGATGAAGCAAAAATAGTAGATACCCTAGGAGCAAGAATAAAATTTCTACAACAATGGTATATGTGAAAAATACAGAGAAGAAATAAAAATGAAAAAATATTAATAAGAAATTTAGCATGTTGCAAGGATAAAATAACACCCCAATTTGGATGTGAAGAAAAATATTATAAGAAAAGAAAAAGACATAAAAAATATAAGAGATACAAAAAATCAAAATATAAGTATAAGAAATCAAAAAAAAGATATTATGTAAAAAATTATAAATATAAAAGACCATATAGGAGAAAGAAATCTATAAAAGAATGTACTTGTTATAATTGTGGAAAACTAGGACATTTAGTTAGAGATTGTAAAATGCCTAAAGACCCAAAAATGAAACAAATATCAGAAATAAAGATAGAAAATGCAGAATGTATGCAAATAGATTATATAGTTTACGAATTAGAAAGTGACGATAGTATATATGAAATTTTGGAAAATGAAACAGATAATGAAATAGGTAGTAAATCAGATGAATCAAATGACTGAAGAAGATATAAAAATAATAACAAAAGAAGAATATTTAAATGAAGAAGGAACAAATCAGAAAATAATATTTGATAATAATATATTTGACGAGATAAAAGGAAAAGAATTAGATTTAAGTGTAGAAAAAATATTTAAAATACCAACAATAAAAAATATATTTAGTAGACGAAAGGAAGAATACTACGTAGTAAGCCAAAAGGAACATGTAATAGACTATAGATATGCAAAAGGTAGAGCTAGTATACCACTAACAAAAAGAATAATTAATAAAGAAATAAATGATATAAAAAGTAAAGACCCAATAAAATATGTACATCTTGGAGGAACGGAAATATTAATAAAAACAGGTTTTAGAGAAGGAATAGATACACCAATAGAATTATATTTAGCAGATGATAGAATTATAAAACCAATAGAAAAAAGTATAATAACTGCTATAAGAGGAAATATAATATACCAAAAATTTAAATTTATAATAAGTGTGAATTATTCAGTAGCAATAACAAATAAAAACATAGATAAATCATTAGTATTATATTGAAAAATATTAGGAATAGAACTAACCCCAGGAAGTAAAATATTTACAGCAAGATGTAAAAATCTATATGTATTAATAACAAAACATAAAATAACGAGAAAAAATAAAATAAATAAAATACAAATAGAAAGTTCTTTTGAACAATTTGTAAAAACAATTGATAACAATGATTATAGTTACAAAGACATGAATATAGAAGAAGATTTAGAAATAATAAATGATAGAATAAACACAACAAAAAGAATAGCTTTTGAAAAACAAGAATCATCAGGATCATCAAAAGAACAAATTAAGAAATAACTTCAACAGTTAATTTAACTCAATATTATATAACGGGAACAATAAATAAATAAAAATATTAAATACTTCTAAATACAGGACAGGAAGAAAACCATATAGCAAAATACCTAGTGAAAAATGAAGAAATAAAATCTAATAGTAATATATGCCCAGATCTACCAAGAAGTTTAATAACTATTAAAGAAACAACTGAAAAGAAAATAATAATAGGAGTTAGAAAAATAAAAATAGAATTTGAAATAAAGGAAGATATGCAAAAAACAGACATAATATTAGGAATAAAATGGTTAGAACAAGTAAAACCCTACAATATAGAACATACACAATTAACCATAACCTATAATAGAGAAAAATTGTTGATAAAAAGAACATTAACATGAAAATATATGTACTTATGAAAATAATAGTAGAAGGATATTATACATCTATAATAGACACAGGAGCAGAAGCCAACTTATGTAGATATAATTGTTTACCAGAAGACAAATGGGATAAGCTAAAAACACCAATAGTAGTCAAAGGATTTAATAATGAAGGAAACTTAATTACCTATAAAGCTAGAAATGTAAAAATACTAGTATGGGACAAGATATTAACAATAGAAGAGATCTATAATTATGAACTAACATAAAAAGATATTCTTTTAGGAATGCCGTTTTTAGATAAACTATACCCACATATACTAACTAAAACACACTGGTGATTTACAACACCATGTAAACAAAAGGTAAGAGCAAAAAGAGTTATTAATAAAATAAGAAAGAAAACTGATTGGATAAAAGGATGTAGAGTATAATTACAACGAAGAAGATAAAAAACAAGTACAAAAAATAAAAATACTTTGTAAAGAGTTACCAAAATTACAATTTTCAGTCGAAAATAAAAAATTTACATATATAGTATAAGAAGATGCAAGTGAATATAATTATGGAGGACTACTTAAATATAAATATGAAGAAGAAAAATTAGAACATCATTGTAGATACTACTCAGGAACATTTAATGAAACAAAAATAAAATGGGAACTAAATAAAAAAGAGTTATGTTCATTATATAAATGTTTATTAACATTTGAGTTATATATTGTATATAACAAGTTTATTGTACGAACAGATAATACACAAGTACGATGGTGGTTAATAAGAAAAATACAAACGAAGGAAATTCGGAGATTAGTATTGAATATATTAAATTTTACGTTTACAATTGAAGTAATCGGTACTAACAAAAATGTTATTGCAGATTAAATATCAAGACAAAGCTACACAAACTGATATAATAGAAGATGATGCTTTAGAAAAGATACTCAAAACCCTAACTACACTTTCACTGAAAGTGGATAGTATGGGTAATGAAATAGAAAAGCTAAAGACTAATGAAGTTAAACTGAAGTCTGAAGCTATGACTCAGATAACTCAGCAGTGTGCAGAGCTATATCGATCGGAAGACAATAAAATTTCAGAGATAAAAGGAGACGTTGGGACACTCCATAAAACCTATAACGTTTATCAATCTACAACTGCAGGTACAAGCAAAGGAGTTAGTGGACAAAGATATCAGAACATGAACATGAACAAGATATATGAAAAACCATTTATACCAAAAACGCAAAAAGACTCCTTGTTCATACCCCCACAAACTACCACATACCGAGAAAGTTTAAATCAAGATAAAAAAGCCTATAACCATATAACTCGAGCATACATAGAAAATATTCACAAAATACAGACTCACCTAAACCTTAGACCCAGAGCCACAAATGTCCAAGAACCAAACACAGACTATATAACCCAAAAACTACAAGGTTACAACAAGTTAATCGCATTACCAAAAGCTAACCCAAATTTAGTTAAAACCTGTTTCAATTATGGACTATTAAATACCATATATACTCAAGAAGGAGATGAACTAACAACTAAATCAGAATTATATAGAGCATTCGCCACTAATAAGAAAATAACTAAAGAAAATCTATTTTTTATAAAGTTTTATACTGCACTAGCAGATATATTATATGATGAAATTAAACTAATTATACAAGTTGTAAAAATAGAATTAACCAAAGATATGATTATACCGGAGGATATTGTTCAACAGCCAAAGATACCTAAAGTTGAGATACCTGATTTTTATGCAAATAAGCGAACTATAGGAATAACTACAATTATTCAAGAACTAGCAAACAATTAGCTCAATGGAAATCCCATATGGAGCTACTATTCGAGAGACATATTAATGATCTATTCAAATTCAAGGGAGTTACGACAGTCTGATATGGAAGAAGTTAAACAATGGATTATGACGTTGCTCAATCCAAAAAACAACCATCTACAAGGGCAATTAAAAAGGAATTTATTTCAAAAGAATTATTAACCAGATATTGCAAATTAATACGACACAAATATCCAGATCACCTATGCTCAAAATGCAATGGAGAAAATAATGTGACTCTAGAAGTTCAACTAGAATAAAAGAAGAAAAGGACACTAGCTGGAAGATAGAAAAAAGATAGAAAGCAACCGAGCAATGAAGGAATAAAGACAAAAGACAAAGAGACAAGATTATAAAAGATATGAAAATGACATGTATAACTTTTTAACTTTGGATACGTAAATTATTTGTATAGCTTTTTGACTTTTTGGCAAAGGCCATTAATTAGTTTTGCCTTTTTAGGAATTTTTTTGTAAAGATTAGTCTTTCTACTTTTGAAAAAGTAGGAAAGTGTAAAGACTTTTTGTAAAGTAGGAATAATATATAGTTTACGTGTAAAGTAGGAATAGTGAAAATAGTTTACGCGTTTTCATCTTTTTAAGATTATAAATATGTAATCCATACGGCAAATATAAGGAAAGACTTTCATGTGTTGAAAGCAAGCCTTCTTTCTTGTACACAAAAACTTTTGAATATTTAATAAAAACAGGTATATTTCTAAGGAAAAGCTATGGATGAGCAATGCACAGATTTATTAGATCTACCAGAACAAGTACTTTCATTTATAATTATGAATAGCTAAATTCATAAATTCCTGACAATCCTGATATAATAAAATAAGCTCATATTAGTTACTTTATAGTAGAATTATTCGAAGAATAACATGTTAAAAAGTTTATTAGCAAAGTGAAAAGGAGAAAAATTTCCAAGAACTATGCCATCCTAAAGGTGAAACCGGTGAGACAAAGAAGCCATGATAGGGGAGTAACCAGAGTAGAGGTACTGTTTAGGGAAAAAGTATTTAGATTACCATGCTAATAGTGACCGAAGAACATGTTATTTAAGAATAATCTATTATATAGTGATCTAAGATGATCATATTTTGTTATGTATATGATTGAAGAAAATATTTTAAAAATAGCATCATATGAAGAATGAATATTTACTTATCTGATGAAATGATAGATAAATTTAAAATACTTGTTTTGTATATACTTAAGGATATAGAAATAGTAGATATAAGAAAAATTATATACGAAAATGTATTTCATTTTAATGAAGAGTTATTAAGTTCTATAGAAAACTTACACATATATAATGAAAGCTACTGCTCATATTTAGATAGTTATTATTCAGACGGATATTATACAGATTAAAAAATGATAGAATATATTAGAAAAGTTAGAAAAACAAAGTTGGTTATATGAAGAAATTAATTACAAGAATCAGCTTAAAAGAGAAAAAAGACAATTAGAAGAAAGATTATTTAGAATAAAATTAACCTTAGATATGGAACAAATAAGATTAACAGAAATACTTATGAAAAAGAATCTACTTGAATACATAAAAACTAAAAATATGAAACATATAGTAGATACGTTATTTATCAGAGTTATGTTAAGTTACTCGCACTCTGCCCCTCCTACAATTGGTATCACAACCATGTTATTTAAAAAATGTACAAGTAGATATGTGTTAATTATGAGAAATGTTAGAAATATCGTGAGTTTGAAGTAGAAGTAAATGGTCAATTTAATATGTAATTAATTATGTAAAATAATCTCCAACTATTACTTTAAATCTGAAACCAAAATTTATGACCAAATGAGGCTTTAATTGACCAAATTAAAGTTCCACCAATAAATGTTATAGTGAAATGGTAAATATTTTTTCATTTTTAATCAAAGTTTTCATGTTTGAGATACAAAATCATCTTTATTAGAAAATGATTTTCTAATGTGAAACTTTTTGGTGGGAATTTGAAAAAACAATTGACCAAAGTTTGTATAATGAGGATCCCCTTTTCCCGTTACCAACAACTTCCATCCAAGTAATGGAAACTACTTTTTACCTGCATCCTTGGTTTGAATACAATTGTTGACATCAGCCTTAGACTGATAATACTCTTTCTTTAAAGAAACAAAAGAAGTTCATCGAGATTTTCTTGGAACAAAGTTATTAAAGTTACCGTAAGATGGATTAAATATATGATCATGAAATTAATAAAGAGTTGCTTTATTACTCAACTAATAGTTATTATTTCAGTGAAGTACTTTCTTTTGGAAGAAAATTAGAATCAAGAAGAAAATGGACATTTTGATTATAAGTTAATACCTATTAGTTGAATGATTATTTAAGAAATCAATATACTAAACATTTGTTGCCTCGATATAAATACGAGTGTGATCACATAAATTTTAAATATATTAGTCCAAATAAATATTATGAATTAATATAAGCATAAATGATTTAGATCTACAACCCAACTTTCCTTTATTACATAAAATCCCAAAGCCCCAAACTAATTATAATATTCAATTTTTACATTTTCTCTCTCTAAAGCTCATATACATGTCTTAACCACTCAATTCTTACGCATATTTCCCCAAAATCTGCCTATATTCAAGGATCATTAATCCAACAATTTTTCAAGTTTGAAATTACATACGTGTGTGGATCAATATGCTAAACTTCAACTTTCATCTTACTTACAAACTCCATTAACAATCTTCTTCAATTTTCTTTTCGTGGTTAGTAAGATTTTTCATTTTTTTCTACTTTACTGATAAAAAAATAGACGAAATTTGTTGTTGCTTGTGTTTCATTCGATAAATCTTGCTTGGTAATGGACGATTCTCCATTTTTTGGTTTAGGACTAACCCAATTAGAAGATAAAAAATAAAAAAAATCTTGTTTTGGATTTTGTTTCAAGTACTTTTGATAATGAAGACCTAACATTCAGTGAAAATAGATCCAAACATCAAAACGATCCGAAGAAGATGAAAAAAAGTGAAGAATCATCATGACCACGTCTTCCAAAGGTATAGTAATTTTGTTGTTGAAATTGTATTTTTTAGCCAATTTTTGCATTGTTATACATTATTATATAAGACTGTTTTGTTGTTATTTCAATCATATACTTAACTTAGTTATGTATTGGGTTAGAGATGCCTTCTTATACATTAAATTTGTTATGTATATTGTCATGACTCGAACTGGGGCCTGGCCGTGATGTGCATCTCAAACCATCCAAGGTCTTAGATGACCCCTAACCTTACCTCAAGAGCACATCAGTAACAATAAGCAACGGAAACTAACCAAGATAAAAGAGAAATATATGAATCCAAAAGAAAGTTTAAGAGTCAAAACCACATCCACAATGATATACCAATGCCGTCCACAAAGCCTCTAATCCAAAGAGTACTAACCAAGCCGTGACATGCCCCTGGCTAGAACAAAGAAATCCAAAAGTACTAAAAAGCTAAATGAAACTAACAGAGAAACCAAGCATTTCGAAGGATGGAGGACTCACCACTTCACAACTAACTAATTGAAATATCGAATCATCTAGCGTTGCACAGGGTCATAAGAAAATCCTTCAAAACCTATATCATGAAATAATGTAGCATCCAAGGATGATCAGTATGACAAGTACTGGCATACAACCCAAGAGAGAGGATAAAATAATGCATTTACCAATATTCGGTCATAAACTACTTGCACTATAGTTATACATATATATAGGATATCGGAGATAGAGGCAAGGAACATGAAACATAATCGTTTGAAAACTTAAGCCTGAACTGTGTAGCTCATACCAGCCTAAAGGCACCACGGGCTATATAAGTTCGGCTCCTCCTGTCGGAAGGGGCCCAGTCTATGTTAGCCGCATGTACTGAGAAATTGGATAAAGACATCAAAGTGATAGCCGTCCAAAATATAATGTGTAAATAGACATAGTGGTCACAAACCCCCATCGTCGGAAAATGTGGTTTCCAATATTGGCTCCCCCGGGACTACATTTTCTCGATGAGCTACACATTTCTTTTTAAGCCCAAATTAAAATAATTTTATACATAACATCAACCATTAACTATGGAGTCTTTTATTATGGCATTCCCAAATTGGTATTGTCATATCAATAGACTTGCAAGTTATTTCAATTATGACATACCATAAACAATCAACCAATGAGACTTCAAGTTTCGGTTTAAATTCCAAATCATAGCCACAAAGGGCTTTCAAAAATCTTTTCATCCGTTTATCCTTTAATGCAATGCAATATCTCAAAAGACTAGTTAAAATTATGTAGAATCCTTATTCAAAGCCAAAGTTTATAATGTGGGTTGAGTTCACATCATTGCCGTGCACAAATTCATCAATATTATGAAATCTAATATACCAAATTCCACCATTATCATAATACACAAATTCAGTTCACAATCCATCATTTAATACATGAATAAACCACTAAAACAAGTAGTATCATAATCCGAAAAAACCCTCAAACCTAGTTCAAAATCAACACTTAAGAACACTTAAATAACAATTGAATTATGCAATAGTATAATATTTAAATTAGAGAGTGTTCAACATGCCTGAATATCGGAAGAATTTGATGAGAAATTAGAGTTTGAATGGCCGGAGGATTGAACTCTTGATAAAATCCTTGAGTTTCTTAACTTGGGAGTTGGAGAGGAGAAGTGCAAAATTAAAGATTGATAACTGATGGATAATGGGGTTTAAAAGGTGTTTTAAGTCATTTAATGCAGCAAAGGACCAAAAATCCCTTGCTCCAATTGAAAAAAAATACAACTGGGAGATTTGTGCCCAGCAGTGTGGCACGTCCTTATCGCAGGGCATAAGCAACACGCCACACCCTTATTGCGGACTCTCACTAGTTCGGGGTCCCAAAATGTTCCAAGCAGTTTCTAAAAATACTTTCTCAATTCATCCCTTTAACATCCCTTATCATGAATCAAGTTAAAATTTATCATTAAATACGAGAGAGGGTCCAAATTAAATTAGTTGAAATTTATGGGGTCTTACATTATCCCCCACTCCCCCTGGATCATTCGTCCTTGAATGAGAAGTTAGTACACCCTGATCACGATAATAAAAAGAATATAATGAGAATTTAAGAACAAATTCGAAATGCAATAAGAGGAGAAGTAAAACTCATACCTTAAGCACCTTTGTCCATCGCTGGAAACAAGAATGATATTTAGCTTTCATATCCTCTTTTGACTCCCAGATAGCCTTTTCTACTTTTTAAGTCCTACAAAACACCTTTACTGAAGCTATTTCCTTAGTCCTCAACTTTCGAACTTGCCTATCCAAGATCTCATTCGGTTTTTTCTCATAGGACAACGAATCCTTGACACCAATATCTTCAAAGGGAACTACTGAGTAAGGATCACCTACATACTTTTTCAGTATAGACACGTGAAACATGGGATGAACCAAAGTCAAACTTGCCGGTAATTCCAACTCATAAGCAATATTCCTAATTCTTCATGAAATCTGATACGAACCAATATAACGAGGGCTGAGCTTCCTCTTTTTACAAATCTCACGACTCCCTTCGTAGGAGAAACTTTAAAGAATACCCAATCATCAAATTCAAATTCTAACTCCCCCGCCCACATCCACATAAGACATTTGGTGACTTTGAGCAGTCTTTAGTCTTTCTCAGAACACTTTCACCTTCTCCGTAACTTAGTGAACCAAGTCAGGCCCAAAAAACCTAGTCTCACCCACCTTAAACCATCTAATAGAAGACTTGCAACTTCTACCATAAAGAGCCTCAAAAGGGGCCATTTGGATGCTAGAGTGATAACCATTATAAGCGAATTCAATAAGGGACAAATGATCAACCCAGCTTCCTTTAAAGTCAATTACATAGGCCCTTAGCACATCTTCTAGAGTCTGAATCATATGCTCAACTTGCCCATCCGTTTGAGGGTGAAAAACAGTACTAAGGTTCACCTGCGTACCCAACTCTTTCCGAAACAAATGCCAATAATGAGAAGAGAACTTCGTACTTAATTCAGAATTAATAATAATGGACACTGCGGCCAAATACAACCTAAATATCTCTTGAATAAATAACTTAGAATAATCCTCTCCTAAGTAGTTGGTTCTTACAGGCAAGAAGTGAGCAGACTTAGTCATTTAGTACACAATGACCCAAATAGAATCATACTGGTACCGAGACCATAGAAAACCCGTGATGAAATCTATATTAATCATCTGTTACATCCACATGGGCAATTCTATCTCTTACAAAGTACCACATGGCCTTAGATGCTCAATTTTGACTTGCTGACAGACCATACACTTAGTAACAAAATTTGGCACATCTCTCTTCATATTATTCTACCAATAGATCTTCTTCAAGTGATGATACATTTTGATCGAACCTGAATGAACTGTATATCTGGACTCATAAGCTTCAGTCATGACCCTTTCCCGCAATCCATCTAAATTAAGAACACACAACCTACCTTGATATTTTAATATGCCATCTCCCTTAATCTCAAAAGCCATAACCTTGTGCCGACCCATATCATCTTTGATTTGCATAAGTATGGGATCTGGGACATGCTTCTCTTTGACATCATCCCCAAGAGATGATTTAACCACTTCCTGAACTATCACCCCTCTATCTCCAGAGTCCAAAAGGCGAACCCCTTAGTTTGCAAGTCGGTGAATGTCCTTCAACACCCCCTTCCACATGGGATAGACTCTCCATGGACAACCTGCTATGAGCAACAGTAATAACATTAGCTTTACCTGGGTGATAATGCAGGCTCATGTCGTAGTCCTTAAGTAATTCGAGCCACTGCCTCTGCTTGAGATTTAATTCCTTTTGCATAAACACATACCACAAACTCTTATGATCTGAATAGATATCCACATGCACCCCATACAAATAGTGACACCAACTTTTCTAAGCAAAGACCACAACCGCCAGCTTTAGATCGTGAGTCAGGTAATTTCTGTCGTGAACCTTAAGTTTTCTAGAAGCATAAGACACAACCTTCTCGTTCTGCATCAAAACCCAACCCAACCCCTCACTGGATGCATCACAGTACACAACAAACCCCTCAATACCCTTGGGGAGAGTCAAAATTGGGGAAGAAGTCAACTTATCCTTTAATTTCTCAAAACTGCCCTCACAAGCATCAGACCATAAGAACTTTACCTTTTACTGAGTCAAACTCATCAGCGGAGCAGCAATAGATGAGAAACTCTCTACAAACCTCCTATAGTATGCTACCAAGCCCAAGAAGCTCCTAATGTTGGTTGGAGTCGTGGGTCTAGGCCACTTCTTAACCACCTTAATCTTTTATGGGTCCACTTTAATTTCTTCACTAGATACAACATGCCCAAGAAAAGCCACCTCACTTAGACAAAATTCACTCTTAGAAAATTTTGTATTCAATTCCTTGTCCTTAAGGGTTTGCAACATAGTTTGGAGGTGATTTTCATGATCCTCCTCACTTTTGGAGTAGATCTAGATGTCAACAATGAAGACTATAACAAATAGATCCCAAAACTATATAAAAACTCAATTCATAAGGTCCATGAAGACAGTCAGAGAATTAGTCAACCCAAACGACATAACTAGGAACTCATAGTGGCCATAACGGGTTCGTAAAGCAATTTTGGGAATATCAACCTCCCCAATTTTTAACTGATTATAACCCAAATGCATATCTATCTTAGAGAAACACTTAGCACCCTAAAGCCGATCAAAGAGGTCATCAATTCTAGGAAGAGGCTACTTATTTTTCACAGTGAACTTATTTACCTAGCGATAATTTATACACATATGAAGAGACCCATCTTTCTTTTACACAAAACGCATAGGATCACCCCAAGGGGAAATACTAGGATGGATGAAACCATTATCCAGGAGATCTTTAATTACTCTTTTAGCTTTGTGGGATCCATTATATAAAGAGGAATGAAAATGGGGAAAATATCTGGTAGAAGATCAATCCCCAAATCTATTTCTCTATTGAGAGGAATTCCAGGAAGATCATTAGGAAAAACTTTGGGAAATTCATTAACTATAGGGACAGACTGCAAAGTGGGAATTTAAGAGTTAGAATCCTTAACTCGAACTAGATGACACAAACACCCCCATGGATATCAATTTTTGAGCCCTAAGATAAGAGATAAACTTTCCTTTGGGTACTAAGAAAGTACCATCCCATTCAGTTACCAGTTTGTTAGGAAAATGAAAAGTCACCTTTCAGGTCCCATAATCCAAAGAAGCATAACACGAATAAAGCCAATCCATCCCCGAGATCACATCGAAATCCACTATATCCAGCTCTATTATACCTACCAAGGCCTTCCTATGAAATATGGACACCACACAGCCCCTATAGACTTTTCTAGCAACAATAGACTTACTCACCGGGGTAGAAACAAAAAAAGGATCAAAAATACTTTCAGGACCAAAGCCAAAGTGTACAACAACATAAGGAGTCACTTAAGATAGGGAAGAATCGGGATCAAACGAGAAATAAATGTCACGGGAGAAAAGTTGTAACATACCCGTAATAATATCTAGGGATTCTTTAGATTCTTAATGAGTGAAAAGTGCATAAAGGCGATTACGACCAGTTCCCATCCCTGAAGTAGCACATTTTGCTGCAGGAGCTGAAGAAGTGGCAACTAAAACCTTATTAGCTCTGGTGGAAACCCTAGTTGAAGGATAATTTCACCGCAGATGACCAGGCTGACCATAATTAAAGAAGAAATTCCTCCCTTCATCATAATAACCATGATGAAGCTTCCCACAAAAATAGTAAGAGGGGTAAATTTGGGTTGACTGAGCTCCACTAACCTCAGATTGGGCACCCTTGGCCTTAGGACCAGTGCTTGACTGAAAACACCAATCACCTGAAGGTTTAGGATAAGGAGCACTAGCCTATAAATAAGAATTTCTCCAGTCTTCTTCTTAGGCCATTTCCTACCATCCTTTCCACTATTCTATTGATTTTTACCCTGCTCTATGTACTTAAACTTCTTGTTGTACCATTATGCCATTTTTACCTGCTTCATCTTCTCATCTTCCACCTGTTGTATGTAAACTATTAGCCTTGATATGCCCATATCATTATTCAACATAGCAACACAGACTTGAAGCAAGATTCCTAATCTGGGACATCGTGCTATACACAAGCTCAGGGGCATAACAAGATAGTTGGTTGAACTTCAGTGCATACTCTTTAAAACACTCATCTTACTCTACTTTAAATTTACAAACTCTTCAGCTTTGGCATCCCTCAACTCCTAAAGAAATAAATGAACTAGAAAATCATAGGAGAACTCATCCCACATGAATGACTCAACATCTTTACCCCTCAACCCTTTCCACTCCTCATACTATTGATAAGCTACTTCTTTTAACTAATAAGCTACAAACTCAACCCCTTTTGAATCATAAACATGCCTCACCCTGAATATCTTCTATATCTCATTAATAATCCCTTTAGGATACTCCTTAACCCTAGAGCCTGTAAAGGTTGGGGGATTCGGCCTTATGAACTAGGACACCCAATTAACCTCAGATGAACTGGAGGTAAGACCGATATGATAAAAAAAATGAGACTGTGTTATCACAATTTGAGTAGGCAGATGGATGGAGTGTCGAAATTCTGCATTCAAAATATCTCCCTGTGGGGACTGAGTAGCATCAGTCCGAGGATTCTGAGGAGGACTGGTAGGGACCGATGAAACCCCAAGTGGAATAGTATAGTTAGTAGTACGGGACCTATACTAAGTCTGCATTCCATGAGTAGGACGAACTTTCTCTGCACTTGCCCTAGTTGGTGTGAAGGTTCCAACTGAGTTCCTAAGGCTATCAAATCTTTGTGGAGGCATAATAGACAATAGGGTAAGCCATGATTTAGAGAAAACTCAAAGTAACTAGACTCTCTAACACATAATAAAACACAAAGAAGGGAAACATTCTTCAATGTCTTGCAGCCTCTCCCTTATAAGTGTGGTGCGCTACACACCCATAAATGGGACTATACTCAACAAAATTTTATAGACACCCAACGACCCTGAACTATGCTCTGATACCAAACTTTTCATGACTCAAACTAGGGCCTGGTCGTGATGTGCATCCCAAACCCACCAAGGTTTGAGATGACTCTTAACCTTACCTTAAGAGCACATCAGTAATAATAAATAGTGGAAGCTAACCAGGATAAAAGAGAAATATATGAATCCAAAAGAAAGTTTAAGAGTCAAAGCCCATCTACAATGATATATCAATACTATCTGCAAAGCCTCTAATCCAAAGAGTACTAACCAAGTTGGGACATGCCCTCGATTATAACAAAGAAATCCAAAAGTACTAAAAACCTAAGTAAAGCTAAGAGAGAAACTAAGCCTTCTGAAGGATGGATGGCTCACCACTTCATAGCTGACTAATTAGAATAGCAAACCACCTAGCACTGCACAAGGTTGCAATAAAAGCCCTCAAAACCTACATCATAAAATAATGTAGCATTCGAGGATGGTCAATACAGCGAGTACTGGTATGCAACCCAAGGGAGGGGATAAAATAAATGCATTTACCAAAATCCAATCATAAACCACATGCACATTAATTATACATATATATATATATAATATCGGGAAAGGGGAAAGGGACATAAAACATGATCATTTGAAAACTTAAGTCTGAACTGTGTAGCTCGTACCGACCTAAAGGCACCACGAGCTATATGGGTCTGGATCCCCCTATTGGAAGAGCCCCAGTATATCTTAGCCATATGTACCAAGGAAATGGCTAAAGAAATCAAGGCAATAACCATTTAAAATATACTATGTAAATAGAAACAGTGGTCATAGACCCCCAATGTCGGCAAATATGGTTTCCAATGTTGGTCCTCCAGGACTACATTTTCTCGGTGAGCTACACAACTCTCTTTAAGCCCAAATTAAAATAATTTTACACATAACATCAACCATTAACCATAGAGCCTTTTATTATGGCATTTCCAAATTAGTATCGTCATACCAATAGACTTGCAAGCTATTCAAATTATGCCAAACCACAACCAATCAACCAATGAGTCTCCAAGTTTCGATTTAAAATCCAAAACCATAGCCAACAAGGGTTTTCAAAAACCTTTTCATCCGTTTATCCTTTAATGTAATGCAATATCTCAAAAGACTAATTAAAATTATGTAGAGTCCTTATTCAAAGCCAAATTTTATAATGTGGGTTGAGGTTCATATCATTGCCATGCCAAAATTAATCAATATTATGAAATCCAATTTACCAAATTTTACTATTATCATAACACACAAATTCAGTTCACAATCCATCATTTAAAATATGAATAAACTATTAAAACAAGGGAAAAATCATGCTAGAGTATCACAATCCAAAAAACCCTCTCAACCTTAGTTTAAAATCAACATTCAAGAACACTTAAATAAAAATTAAATTATACAATAATATAATATTTAAATTAGAGAGTGTACAATGATGTTCTATAGAAATATAGCACTTTCGGTGCTTGAAATGATGAAAATATGCAAGTTTCTTAGGTTGTTTTGTAGAGTACTAGGTTTTGGATGCTAAGTTCGTGGAAAATATGAAAAATGGAGTTTTTGGCTACTTGATCAATTTTGGGTATTCGTGACACTTTCCAAATGTTCGTGACCAAGACATGTGATGAAAGTTAAAGATTTAATGTTTGGTTGCAAATATTGGAAGGACTGACACTTACCTATGTCTACATATGCACCACATGTAGCACATGTGGTATATGTGGTCTATATAAGACTAAGGTAAGTACTAGAATTAAATATGTAGAGAGTGAAGGAGGTTAAAAAGATCTTGCGACACTTACCTATGTCAACATACGCACCGCATGTAGTATATATAGACCTAATGTGGGTAGGGTAAGTGTTAGAAGTTAAAAATCCTGAGAGTTAAAGGTGCAGGAAATTTTTCTAGACCTTATATGTATCTATATGCGTCTAGGGTCAGGCAGCATGTGGCACATGCGCCCAAGGCCAGGCCACATGTAGACACAGGTAAGTGGCCACCGACCCTTTTTGTCCTTTTTTGTCTGGGATTTGATTTTAGGGTTTACTCATGTACTATAAATATCCTTTATGTATTTTTATAGTATATGTTATTTTTTTTTGATACTTACCACCATATTTTGATTTCGAGATTCAATTTTAGTCTTGGAATTCTCTTGTATTGATTTCGGTTGATTGATTTAGTTAAAGTTTGGGTTTTATAGTTGTGATTACATCTTATGCTTTCAATAATGAATATTGTTGATTCTTTCACAAGCATGAGCAACTAAAAGCCCTTAGCTAGGATTGTGAAAACCCTGGTGGATTGACGACGTAGGGGAAGTGCTATTGTTATTCTGAATCGATACCCCTACATGTATTGTATTATATTTACTTTAATAGTTATTCTAGTGGTTTCAAACATTAAGATCCCACCTTGATTATTGATACTTACTCCAAAAGAGGAGTAATGACTAGAAAAAGGTAATGATAATAGTACTTTGGAGTTTAACTGTCGATCCACGCTTCTAGGTTTTATCTACATAAGATGGTTAGATTTCATCTAATAACTAGAGACTCAAAAGGTAATAGTTAACTCAGATCAAGATAAGAGTTAGTAAAGCGACATCTTAAGACTTAAAAGGTAAAGGGTGAAATTCGTCTGCTCATTCAAAAGACTGTAGATGGTACATAACTTATCAATTCTGCATGAAATGTATCGAGTTGGTTCAACATAGCATGATAAGCCTACAGAGTTTAGAAGCCAGGGGGAACACAATCCTAGTGTTCACTTACGACTAATTACAACCAAAGTAGATATTTGCTACTTGTTCGATATTGATACTCAAAACCCCCCATTTACTTTTCTGTTTCACCCATTGATTATAATAACTGAGAGCCATGATTCCACGTATTTCCTTGGGATTCGAACCCAACCTTTACTAGGTTACTATATTTGCAAGCGACCATATCATCTTCTGAGAGGAGGTATAGCTTGGACGTCACTAAATTTTGGCGATGTTGTCGAGGAATATAGTGTTTATTTATGAATTGAAGTCATTGAAGTTTTTGAGTTTTTCTTTTTGTGTTTATTCTTAGTTGTGCATACACCGGTGTATGTCTAGCACTCAGAGTAGAGGCAATCCCTTACTCCCACTGAATCTAAATCCAGAGAGGATCCTACAAATACCTAGTAGGATGACGAAGTCGAAAAGAGATGATTTGCCTCCCCCTCATCCTTAAGGAGTTCAGGACATTATTGATCGACAGACTGGTGAGCTTTTAGCTTAAATTAAAAATGAGAGAAGGGTAGTAGAAGAACCCCAATGCATATCTTGGGAGGCAGAGTTAGCTGAGAAGAGTCAGGCAGCATACTGCCGAGTATTACTTAGTGGAAATCAGAATAGAGTCAGAGAAGGCCGACCTCAAATGATCCCAGCATATTACTATGTTCAATAGTGTGAAGATGATGAAAAAGATCTGGTATATATTGTGCCGGCAGATGTTGAAGCCATCATTCCTCCTGTTTTTCCCCTTGATGTAAAGTTCAATATTTCTAGTGCTATGATTCAACTTTTATACTTGAAGGGCATGTTTGCAAGGTTTCCTACAGACGATTGAAACATGCATCTAGCAAATTTTATTGGGATTTACATTCCATACACCATTCCAGGGGTAGATCAAAAGGCACTAAGACTGAGGTTATTTCCCTTCTTGCTTACTAGAGAAGTATATTTATGGCTAGGGGAACTTCCAAGAGTGTCTATCATAATTGGTGTTTGGGGTTTGCTTTTTGAAATCAGGATAACATCAATTTTCACTAGTTTGGCATGGTGGTATGACTTGCTAGTTATATAGATGAATATTAGTTGTTTTAGTTCTCATTTATGGACTTAGTTTGATGTTGTAGTTGTTTTTCTTTTTCCTTTCTTTGTCTTGTGTCTGTTCGGATTTTTGTTATCAATTAGAAATATTCCTAAAGTTCTTTTGGAAAATAATGTCAAGAATGGGCAAGGGATATGTTATATTTGTTACAAATCATCCCATGAACTCTCATGGATACTTGTTGACTCAAAGTTCCTAGAACTTGCAAAGAGAGGGGTAGGATGAGTTTTATGCGTCTTTTTTTCAATCTTGGTCATGTTGATGTTTGGAATTTCCTAAATAGAATTTAATTCAATATTCATGATGTGGTTTTGAAGTTTTTTTCAATCCTCCTCTTAAAATAATCAACCTTTATCCATATTTTTCTTTCACAATAGTTTGTTCTCATCTCAAAGATATTTGAGAAGTGTTTGGAGATTCGTAGGTAGGAAGTCTTTTACTATTGTACTCCTTTTAGTCACCACAATAGGAGATTAGAACACTTTTTTTAAAGGTTAAGGATCATTGTTATGACTTCAAATGGTTCTTCTATACTTTACTTCTAAGTATAATATGATGTAAGAGTAATCCTCATCTTTTCATTTATGTGAGCATGTTTCGCTAATCACTCAACTAGATATTTTTTTTATGATACTTGAGTATCAAAGTAGTAACTTCCAAAGGTCTGAACTTTCCAAAATATATGTTTCTGTGTCTATTTTCCTTTTGTTATTTCTTTTAATGAACTTTCTTTTATGCTTAATTGACCTCCTCTTTAGCTAGAATTTGTTCATGAGATAATAATGTTTAATTTGGCTGATTGAAGTTAAATTTTGCAGCTTTTCTTTTGAGCATTCTACATATTTTAGAAAGTAGTATTTGATTAATCAAAATTTGAAATTTTGTATAAACTTTTCATTATCGTTCCTTATGGTCTCCATATTTGATTCTTATATATGGGTTTGGTTCATGTTTCTTTGTCGTTTAAATTATTTATTTTTGCGAACATATATTAATTCTTTCATTCTTTTCTTTGCATGAGCCTGCTTGGGAGTCCAAATGGACTCTTTTCCCTTGCATTACGTAATGGGCCATTAAGGTCCACTCTTTTAGAAGACTAAAAAATGGATCAATTGGATAAAACATTGTAATATCCCATACTTCTACCTAGCTTGAAATCGTTCGAAGAATATTAAAAACTTACCATGAAAGATAAATCCATTTGTGTACACATGGAATTTTTAAGATTTTCACTTTTTGTTGAGTGGGAAATTGAATTATCTTTCCAATGATATCAATTTCGTCCAAATCCAGTATCAGAGTAAAAAGTTATAGACGTTTAACCGAGAGCTGTTACAACTATCCAGGTGCAACGGGCAAGTTGATGGACCGTCGATATAGCGATGGACCGTCGCTTAGACCATCATAGCTAAGGCAGTAAGTCAATCTTCTGGCGAAGGTGTGACGGACAGGTTGATGGGCCACCGAACTTACGATGGACCATCATCCAAGCCATCACTACTAAGACAGTGAGTCCCTATTCTGGTCCACGTGCGAAGGTCAGAATGATGGACCGCGATCCAGCTATGGACCATCGCAGATCCCGTGCAGTGAATTCTAAGCCATTTTTAAAGGGTATTTGGGTCTTTTCCACATGTTTTAACCCCTAATTATATCATACCAAGACTCATAAGTTCATTATCTATCTACAACATCAAATTAGGGTTTTCTCTCAAAGATAATCCCTACGAAACAAGATCCAAATCTTCTTCAAGAAACTAAGAGATTCAAGTTCTTCAAGTCCAAGAACTTCAAGAAAAACTCATAACCCAGGTATGTCATGTGTTGATTCATGGTCCCTTTCACCCATGAAGCTCAAGAATCTCTTTTCAAAACCCAAGATTTATGTATTTATGAATGTTCATAATTTAAATTGAAATGAAATTCATGTTCATGATGTTGTGGGGTTTTGATTCATGTTTGAAATTACATATTCCAATGATTGACCCTAGGATGTGATGATTTCCATAATAATGATGACAAACCCTTAAATTTACATGTTGATTGATGTATCCATGATTATTAGATGTGCTGATGATTGTATAGAAAAAGCATGCTTTCCATGCGTTCGATTAAATGCCTATGTGAAGGAAAAATGCCATACTAGTATGATAATATGAAATTCCCATTTATGTACAAGATTATGCATGTCAAGTATTTGTTGAAATGTCTTAGTCAATGAGTTATGGATATATGTGTGGCCATTGTGGTACTTTAGAACTTGTACTTCATGAATTCTTTAACTTATTGTATTATGGATTGTGATGTTGGTCATGTATTTAAGAAAGTCATGCTTTGTCAGTTTTATGCTATTGAATCCTGGGGGTACTTGTACCCGATAATTAGCTGTGTGCCTAGAGCCATTGTCTTGTTTTCAAGATACTCTCAGTCAAGCCATGGTCCATAGAATTCAGATAGTCTCATGACTCAGGAAAACTAAGTAATCTCAGTAGTATTCCGCCAGTCAACCGAGCTCAGTTAACTCAGTACAGTCAGTTCAGTTAATCATGTTCAGTGTCTATTCAGATGGGAGTAGAAATTAACACCGAGCGAACCCAAGGATGGGAACCACCTGTTATATGAGGGTGTGATTCTTAGAAGCAATCCTTGCGTTCCAGAACTACGTAGCTAGCATAGGTTGAGACATCATAGCCTACTATATGAGGGAAGATGAGGTGGATTAACCTATTATATGAGGGTTACCACTGTTCTCACTAGAGTTACCAGTTATATGAGGGTTACTCACAGACTTTCCTTACGAGTGGCGCGGTATTGATACCCTTCCAATTGGGGTTACAGATTGACCCCAACTCAACCATAATTGCGTATTAGGGGCATGTTAGTTTGATGAATACTTCCCACAGTTTCATTACAGAAGCAAGACTGTCAGATATAGTCATTCAGTCTCAATAATAGAACTCAGATAGTTCTACAGAATTTAGGTCTGTCAGATACAGTCGACTTAAAATAGTACAAAACTCAGCTAGTTCCATCAGAACCTAGACTGTCAGATACAGTCGCTCAGTATTAGTTATTTTATTTATACAGTTATCAGTATCTCATGTTATCAGTACTCAGACTTAGTAATCATGTTATCACAAACTTAGTTACAGTTATTATGTATTATACATGTATTCTCATGTTTATGTTATTCTGTCAGTTAGTATAGTTCATGCATGTGAACCCTTTGCATTGAGCCTACGTCACATGCATACCAGTACATTCAAATGTACTGATGCATTTGCGCTATGGTGTTTTATACCATAGGTTCAGAAGCACGAGCCCGAGAGCATCAGTAGCATTCCAGTCTCTGCAGTCAGTCTTCATCCTTCGAGGACATGACCATTACTTTATTATCTCATTAATTAATTTATTTCAGTAGTTGGTGTTAGTTGGGGACATGTCCCATCAACTCCTTATTCAGATAATTCAGTCAGTTAGAGGCTTTTCAGACTACAGTATGTTTAGACAGTTTATTTCAGTTGTTTTGGGTATCTCATACCCCACCCATATGTTATGATCTATCATTTATGTTATAGTTTTGAACCTTATGGCCTTTCAACCTTTATTTCTGCATTTATACAGTATATTATGCAGTGTTCAGGTACAAATATCAGTCATAGGTTAACTTGTGGTCCTTCGGGGTCATGAGCACCGTGTAGCATTCCGGGTACCAGATTCGGGGCATTATAAACTTGGTATCAGAGACTAAGGTTCAATAGAGTCCTAGGAAGTCTGAAAGTCGCATCTAGTAGAGTCTTGTACATGGGTGTGTTGCGTGCCACAATTATGTGCAAAAGGCTATAAGATGTTTTAGGAATAGTTTCCCTTCTTTCAGTATTCATGTCGTGCCTGTGAGTATAATCTCAAGTCAATATCTCATTCTAATCTATTTCTTCCTTTTTTTTATAGAACATGCCTCCTAAAAGAAGAAACGAGAATCAGCCAGCCCCTCAGCCCGAATATCCTTTGGGGGTGTGGAAACGCATAAGAACTCTTGAATGGAAAAGAGATGTAACTCTAGTTCCTTTGGAATCGGTAGTCAATCCTATTTTCGATAGGGGAAGTTGACAATTGAATCCAATTTTGACCATTATTTTCATATCCGTAATAGTATGAAAAGAAGGCCCGAGATCGATAAGTGAAAGTCATAAAAAAGAAATCTTTCTCTTCGCACCTCAGATCAAGAGGAAGGGTTGCTTGTCAAGCTGGCCTATATATAATAATAAGAAATAGAAAGTAATTTCTTATTATTATATAATAGAAACTATAAGAAAAATGGAAAGATTCTCTTTCTTTTAACCGACTTCGGTGGTTTAAGACCAGGGGAAAGAGCTTCGTTAGGAATGATTGGAGATAGGGGGTAACTAATTCGCAGAAGCAGCTGCTGGTTTAGCTGGAACAGCTACAAGAACTTTTGCAGCAGCAGCAGATTGAGCTTCAACAGGAACAAGAGCTGCTAGAGAGTTTAGAGCTGCATTCAATACTCTTGCTCAGTAAGTCGCTTCTTAGAATGAACGACCAGCTGTCGTTCTGTTCAACCCAGTGGGCAATTCAGCTGCAGCCAGGATTCGGGACTTCACCCGAATGAATCCTCCATCCTTTCTCGGGTCTAAGTCAGATGAGGACCCTCAAGAATTCATTGATCAGGTTCATAAGGTTACAGATATCATGGGGGTTACTTCTAGTGAAAGCACGGAGCTAGATGCATATCAGTTGCAGGACGTTGCTCATACTTAGTACAAATAGTGAAAGTCAGAGAGGGCTGTAGATGCATGGCCTATTGAGTGGGAGGAGTTTTCTATTTCCTTCTTAGATAGATTGTTTCCCCTAGAGATGAGAGATGCTAAAGTGTTAGAATTTATCAACTTCAGGCAAGGCAACATGACGGTGAAAGAGTATTCTCTTAAGTTTACTCAATTAGCCAGATATGCTCCTCACGTGGTTGCAGATAGCAGGGATAAAATGAGTAAGTTTGTCTCTGGGGTGAATGATAGTGTGGTTAATGAGTGCAAGTCTGTGATGTTGAATAGTGACATGAACATAGCCAGGCTTATGACCTATGCTCAGTAGATAGAAGAGCAAAAGATTAAGATGAGGGAGAAACAGAATAAGAGAGCAAGGACAACTAGTTTCAACTTTGCTCAGCCCAAATCAGAAGGAGGAAACCGTTCTCAATTTCATCCTAAGTTAGCAGTTCCAGCTCCTTCTTCAGCTAGTGCTTCAGCTTCTAGATTCAGAGACAGTAACATAGATAGAGCGCTAGGATCTAAGTCTCAGGGTAGTTTTAGCAGTGCCTGCACCTATTCTCTTTGCCAGACTTATGGTAAGGACCATCAGGGTATTTACAAAGCTGGCAGTGCTATTTGTTTTGTATGTGGAAAGTCAGGCCACATAGTCAGAGAATGTCCTCAACCAGGTCCTCAAGGTCAGCAGAACCATTCCTCAGCTCAGTTTGGTGGCCCAAACCCGCAGGGTGCCACTTCCAGTGCTGCTAGTGGGCAACGCCCAAATAGAATTTATGCTTTCTAGTCTCGATAGGATCAGGAAAATTCTCCTGATGTGGTTACTGGCGTTATAAATCTTTCACTTGCATGTTTATGCTTTGCTAGATCCAGGAGATTCTTTGTCTTTTGTTACTTCCTATATAGAAGTTGATTTTGGAGTCAGTCCCGAAATTCAAGTAGAGTTCTTTTCAGTCTCTACCCTAGTGGGTAAAACCATTATAGCTTGATGGGTCTACAGGAACTGTCCGGTTATGGTATCTCAGAAAGTCACCTTAGAAGACTTAGTCGAATTAGAGATGACTGATTTTGATGTCATCCTCGGCATGGATTGGCTTCATTCCTTCTATGCCATAGTAGACTATAGGAATAGTATAGTCCAGTTTCAGTTTTCGAATGAACCTGTCCTAGAGTGGAAGGATAGTACTTCAGTGTTCATAGGTCAGATTGTTTCCTACCTTCGGGTAAGGAAAATGATATCTAAAGGATGTGTCTATCATCTTGTTTGAGTTAAGGACATTAGTTTTGAAACTCCCAGTCTCAAATTAGTCCCAGTCGTAAATGAATATTCAGATGTCTTTCCCGAAGATCTTCCGGGAATTTCTCTCGAGAGGGAAATAGACTTCAACATTGATCTTCTTCTAGATACTCAGCCTATATCTATTCCGCCATATAGAATGGCACCGGCAGAACTCAGAGAATTAAAAGAGCAGTTGGATCTCCTAGATAAAGGATTCATCAGACCCAGCATATCTCCGTGGGGTGCACCAGTCTTATTCGTGCGCAAGAAAGATAGTTCTCTCAGAATGTGCATTTATTACCATCAGCTCAATAAAGTCACGGTCAAGAACAAGTGTCCACTTCCCAGAATTGATGACTTATTTGACCAACTTCAGGGTGCCAGTTATTTCTCTAAGATAGACCTCAGATTCGACTATCATCAGCTCAGAGTCAGAGAATGTGACATTTCAAAAACAACCTTTCGTACTCGGTATGGTAACTTTGAATTCCTAGTCATGTCCTTTGGTCTTACCAATTCCCCAACAACTTTTATAGACTTTATGAACCGCGTGTTCAAGCAATACTTGGACATGTTCATCATAGTCTTCATAGATGATATCCTTGTTTACTCCCGCAGTAAGTAGGATCATGTAGTCCATCTCAGAAATGTACTTCAGACCCTCAGAGATCATCAGCTGTTTGCCAAATTCAGTAAATGCGAATTTTGGCTAAGGTTAGTGGCATTCCTTGGTCATATTATTTCCAGTGATGGCATTAGGGTTGATCCTCAAAAGATCGAAACAGTAAGAAACTGGCCCAGACCTATCTCTCCATCAGATATCAAGAGTTTCTTGGGTTTAGCTGGCTATTACAGATGGTTTGTTGAGGGATTTTCTTCTATTGCATCCCCTATGTCCAGATTGACTCAGAAGAAAGTCAAGTTTTAGTGGTCAAATCCTTGCGAGATGAGTTTTTAGGAGTTGAAGACTCGACTCAACTCAGCTCCAGTCTTAGCTCTTCCAGATGGTCCAGATGGGTTCATAGTGTATTGTGATGCATACAGAGTGGGTTTGGGTTGTGTCCTCATGCAACATGGTAAGGTCAAAACCTACGCCTCTAGACAACTTAAACCCCATGAGAATAATTATCTGACTCATGATCTTGAGTTAGCAGCCGTAGTATTTGCCTTAAAGATTTAGAGGCATTATCTATACGGAGTTCATATGGATGTGTTCACAGATCATCAGAGCCTTCAGTATGTCTTTTCTCAGAAAGATCTCAATCTTCTTCAGAGAAGGTGGTTAGAGCTCTTGAAAGATTACGACATGAGTGTCCTTTATCATTCGGGAAAGGCCAATATAGTGGCCGACGCTCTCAGTAGACTGTTTATGGGTAGTGTTGCTCATGTTGAGGATAATAAGAATAATTTAGATCATGAAATCCATCAGCTTGCCAGACTAGGTGTTCGCTTAGTCGATACAGAAGAGGGTGACATATAGTTTCAGAGTAGTTCAGAATCAGCTCTAGTTTCTAAGGTGAAAGAAAAGTAAGATAGAGATCCCATCTTTGTCAAGTTAAAAGAGTCAGTCAAGGATCAGAAAGTAGAGGTTTTATCCCAAAGGGGAGATGGTGTATTGCATTGTCAGGGTCGTCTGTGTAGTCCAGGTGTAGACGACTTAAGGAAGCAAATTCTTGCAGAAGTGCATGGTGCGCGCTACTCTATTTATCCAGGTGCCACAAATATGTACTGCTACTTGTGGGAAATCTATTAATGGAGTGGGATAAAGAGAGATATTGCATAGTTTGTGGCTAAGTGCTCTACATGTCAACAGGTTAAGATAGAGCATCAGAAGCCTAGTGGGTCCATATAGGAGTTCAGTATTCCTACTTTGAAGTGGGAAGAAGTGAACATGGACTTCGTGACGGGTTTGCCTCGTACTCGTTGCCAACATGATTCAGTTTGGGTCATTGTAGATAGAATTACCAAATCAGCTTATTTCTTTTCAGTCCATACCTCTTATTTATCCGAGGATTACGGCAAACTCTACATCAAAGAGTTGGTCAGATTGCACGGTGTTCCGTTATCTATAATCATAGACAGAGGTATCAAGTTCACCTTTTATTTTTGGAAAGTGTTCCAAAAGGGTCTTGCTACCCTAGTTAATCTCAGTATAGCCTTTCATCCTCAGATAGATGGTCAAGCAGAAAGGACCATTTAGACTTTAGAAGATATGCTAAGGGCGTGTGCGATTGATTTCAAGGGTAGTTGGGATGACCACTTGCCTTTGATTGAGTTTGCATACAACAACAACTATTATTCCAGTATTCGGATGTCTCCATTCAAAGCTATCTATTGTAGGAGATGCAGATATCCAACCGGTTGGTTCGAAGTTAGTGAGGCCTCAATTATAGGGACTGACTTAGTATTCGATGCTTTAGAGAAAGTCCAGTTGATCAGAGAAATACTACGAGCAGATGTGCGCAAAAAGGATCTTGAGTTCGAGATTGGTGATTATGTCTATATAAAGATCTCTCCCATGAAGGGAGTGAAGAGATTCGGCAAGAAGGTAAAGATCAGCCCTCGATATGTCGGTCCCTTCAAAATTCTCAGTTGCTTAGGCAAGATAGCTTATGAGCTCGAATTGCCTTCAGATCTAGCCTCAGTTCATCAAGTCTTCCGTGTCTCTTTGCTCAAGAAGAGCATAGGTGACCCAGCGGTCGTACTCCCTATTCAGAGCATAGATGTTTAGAAAAACCTCTCTTACGAAGAGATTCTAGATGAAATTCTTAACTACCAGACTCGTAGACTGAGGAACAAAGAAGTCCCTCTAGTCAAAGTTCTTTAGCGGAATCAGTCCATTGATGGAGCTACTTGGGAAGCAGAAGTAGACATGCGTACGAAGTATCCTCACCTCTTCTCCGCTAACTCTGATATGGCTCAAGTTAACAGTTCTTCTTAAGCTTTTCAGTTTCATGTTCAGCTTTCAGTTACAAGCTTAGTATTCAGTTCATGTTCAGAATTCCATTATAAACTTGGTATTAAATACCATTGCATAGTCATACATACATTCATGTATCAGTTCAGTCATGTATTCATGCATCATATATGCATGTTCAGTTTGATGAGAAACTTATCTTATCAGTAATTCTGTCATGCAGTCATAAATCAGGTACTCATGCATCAGATATGCATGTTCAGTATGATATATATTCAGTTATCAGTCATGTTAGTCATGAGATCATGTTCCAATTGTTCATGTTCAGTATGTACGTTAGTTTATCTTATCCCCTCTCACTCAGTCTCATTTGAGGACGAATGTTCTCAAGGGGGAGATATTATAATGCACCGTACTTCTGTCTATCTTGAAATCGTCCCAAGAATGTTAGAAACTTACCTTGAAAGATGAATCTATTTGTGTACATGTGGAATTTTTAAGATTTTCACTTTTTGTTGAGTGTGAAATTGAATTATCTTTCCAACAATACCAATTTCGTCCAAATTCAGTGTCGGAGTAAAAAGTTATGGACATTTTACCGAGAGCTGTCAGAACCGTCCAAGTGCGATGGGCAGGTTGACGGACCATCGATCTAGCGACGGACCATTGCCTAGACCGTCGCAGCTAAGGCAGTAAGTCAATCTTCTGTAAAAGGTGCGATGGACAGGTTGATGGACCACCAAACTTGCGACGGACCATCATCCAAGCCGTTGCTACTAAGACAGTGAGTCCTTATTCTGGTCCACGTGCGATGGTCAGAATGATGGACAGTCGATCCAGCTACGGACCATCGCATGAGCCATCACAGATCCCGTGTAGTGAATTCTAAGCCATTTTTTAAAGGGTATTTGGGTCTTTTCCACATGTTTTAACCCCAAATTATATCAGACCAAGGCTCATAAGTTCATTATCCATCTACAACATCAAATTAGGGTTTTCTCTCAAAGATAATCCCTATGAAACAAGATCCAAATCTTCTTCAAGAAACTAAGAGATTCAAGTTCTTCAAGTCCAAGAACTTCAAGAAAAACTCATAACCCAGGTATGTCATGTGTTCATTCATAGGCCCTTTTACCCATGAAGCTCAAGAATCTCTTTTCAAAATCCAAGATTTATGTATTTATGAATGTTCATAATTTAAATTGAAATGAAATTCATGTTCATGATGTTGTGAGGTTTTGATTCATGTTTGAAATTACATATTCCAATGATTGACCCTAGGATGTGATGATTTCCATAATAATGATGACAAACCCTTAAATTTACATGTTGATTGATGTATCCATGATTATTAGATGTGCTGATGATTGTATAGCAAAAGCATGCTTGCCATGCGTTCGATTAAATGACTATGTGAAGGAAAAATGCCATACTAGTATGATAATATGAAATTCCCATTTATGTACAAGTTTATGCATGTCAAGTGTTTGTTGAAATGTCTTAGTCAATGAGTTATGGATATATGTGTGGCCATTGTGGTACTTTAGAACTTGTACTTCATGAATTCTTTAACTTATTGTATTATGGATTGTGATGTTGGTCATGTATTTAAGAAAGTCATGCTTTTTCATTTTCATGCTATTGAATCCTGGGGGTATTTGTACCCGACAATTAACGGTGTGCCTAGAGCCATTGTCTTGTTTTAAAGATACTCTCAGTCAAGCCATGATCCATAGAATTCAGATAGTCTCATGACTCAGGAAAACTCAGTAATCTCAGTAGTATTCCGCCATTCAACCGAGCTCAGTTAACTCAGTCCAGTCAGTTCAGTTAATCATGTTCAGTGTCTATTCAGATGGGAGTAGAAATTAACACCAAGCGAACCCAAGGATGGGAACCCACCTATTACATAAGGGTGTGATTCTTAGAAGCAATCCTTGCGTTCCAGAACTATGTAACCAGCGTAGGTTGAGACATCATAGCCTGTTATATGAGGGAAGATGAGGTGGCTTAACCTGTTATATGAGGGTTCCCACCGTTCTCAGTAGAGTTACCAGTTATATGAGGGTTACTCACAAATTGTCCTTACCAGTGGTGAGGTATTGACACCCTTCCAATTAGGGTTACAGATTGGACCCCAACTCAGCCATAATGGCGTATTAGGGGTATGCCGGTTAGATGACTACTTCCTACAATTTCAGTACAAAATTAGGAATGTCAGATACAGTCATTCAGTCTCAGTAATAGAACTCAGATAGTTTTTCAGAATTTAGGACTGTCAGATACAGTCGACTCAGAACAGTACAAAACTCAGCTAGTTCCATCAGAACCTAGACTGTTAGATACAGTCGCCCAGTATTAGTTATTTTAGTTGTACAGTTATTAGTATCTCATGTTATCAGTACTCAGACTCAGTAATCATGTTATGACAAACTTAGTTACAATTACAATGTATTCATGCATGTATTCTTACGTTCATGTTATCCAGTCAGTTAGTATAGTTTATGTATGTGAACCTTTTGCATTCAGCCTACCTCACATGCATACCAGTACATTCAAACGTATTGATGCATTTTCACTATGGTGTTTTATACCATAGGTTCAGAAGCACGAGCCCCAGAGCATCCGTAGCATTCCAGTTTCCGCAGTCAGAGTTAGAAATGAGTCCTCATCCTTTGAGGACATGACCATTAATTTATTATCTCATTAATTAATTTATTTCAGTAGTTGGAGTTAGTTGGGGACATGTCCCGTCAACTCCTTATTCAGACAATTCAGTCAGTTAGAGGATTTTCAGACTACAGTATGTTTAGACAGTTTATTTCAGTTGTTTTGGGTATCTCATACCCCATCCATATGTTATGTTCTATCAGTTATGTTACAGTTTTGAACCTTATGGCCTTTTTGCCTTTATTTACACATTTATACAGTATATTATGCAGTATTTAGGTACAGATATAAATCATGGGTTAGGTTGTGGTCTTTCGGGGTCATGAGCATCGTGTAGCATTCTGGGTACCAGATTTGGGACGTTACAAACATAGAGCACAAAATACGAGAAGATGGAAGAAGAAGAAAAAAGGTCAAAGCCCATTTGATAAAGTCGCTAAGGGACTTAAAATTCTCAACTTTATTTTTTCTTTCTTTATTTATTTATTCATTTATCGATCCATTTATTAATTTGGGACTCGAAGCCAAGGTTGTATATTAATATTGGTGAAGTCGATTATGGGCCAAAAGGTCCAAATAAATTGTTTGTGATAGGTTATGGGCCAAAGCCCAATAGTTAGATTAGGACCAATGAAGATGGGCCGAAAGCCCAATTAGATTAGGACAGGGTTGATGTATTTGGGCTTAAGAGCCTAAATCACTTATTTTATCCCTTCTCCTTTTTTATGATTATTTGCTATCTAACTTTAATTTGCTTAGAACTAGTAAAATTTCCTACCAAGTCGCTAAAAAATTGATTTTTCATAAACCACAAAAAATATTCCTTAATCAATTTCTTTTCAACAATCAGCTTTTCTTTTAGAAGTTAGTCAAAAGAATCATTTTCAAATAGTTCGGATAACCGCAAGTTAGAAGACATTTTAGGTGCCTTAAAAACTTTCCTAAAATGTTAATGAGAACCGCTTACCTAGAATTTCAAAACTTTAATATTTCTTTCTATTTTGAATCATTTGAGTATTTTATAAAGGTTTTCTTTATTTTTCTAAATAAATTAAGTGGCAAATCTAAAAGTTATATTTCCGTAAAATAGAAATCGCGACTCTACTGGGGTATCTAACTAGGTTCTAACCAAATATTTGAATTGACTTTTTTGACTGACTGTTATATTATTTAAACTGTTTATGTGTTTAAATTCTTTGAAAATAAATGTTGCATTTCATGGAATACTTCCCATTTGAAATATATAAACTGATTGGGGTTTCTTGGATGTCCCGGCCACTATTGTTCAATTCTAAATAAATTATTGGAAATACGGTGGTTTAGCCACAGGTGATGCGTCAGATGGCTTTTCATATTTTCAAACCCCCCAAGTCGTCCACTTGGGAACCTGGTCCAAACCCACTCTAGACACCATGGATAGAGATAAACCAAAATCCTCTTTTTAGGCATAAGCCTAGGACGACCCAATACCCGAGGGGGTATTGGGCCTATTAGAAAAGATGCCCTATGTCTATTGGCCACGAGTCAATTAAACACGAATTATATTTATGTGTTGAAGAAATATATGTTATTTAATCCAATCCATTATCCTTTGGGGGAAAGGGGAAGGCTTACTTTGTTTGCTTTTGCGTAAAGATGCCTCAATCATCCACCAATTAAGGGAAAAGTTAAAGTGAGCCAGGTAAGAGGTTGATCATTAATCGATTTGGATGATTGCATGATTTACCATATTAATCTCCTATGAGTATAGAGCACTATTATATGGGCATCACTCGATCATCAACAGATGTCGCCTATGACAAGAAGTGGACAAAGTTAAGAGGGCGAAGGCTGATAGAAGAGCATCTAGGAACAAGTATTTCCTATCCCCTGCACGAGAAATTGTTCTTTTTCTTTCCCTAAAGGTTGTATCCTTTTTTGTGAAACTTTTGTAAGCATTTATGCCTTTTATGTATACCTATGGAGGTTTCTGAAGGATAATGTATTGGTTTTAAATAACATATACTTCCTTCAAATACGTTAGGCCAACCCTTAGCTCAAAAGGGTCACCCAATCAGGATGCACATTTATTAAAACATGTTTGTGTGATAACTTCTTTACGTTCTTATACATGTTATGTTGATTCGAACCAAAGGAGAATTGATCCAATCCCCTTTTTCAAAGAGCACCTCTAAAATGAAAAATACCCACTATACAAAAGTCCATCCAAACATACTCTAAGTCTCCCAAGTCTCTCAGAAAAGTCCACAGTCATTCATAAAACTTCCAAAATGCTCGCTACCAATTTAGTACAGTTGACTTTAGAATCAGAGAAAGCCATTATGGGTTCGAACTACATAGGGCATGCTTTATCCTCCGTGAGTTATGTAGGAAGCCTTCGGCCCAGCCCTTATCTTAAAAAATATGGTGCTACCATGGAAGAATTTTTCAAGACAACCAGGATCGTGGAAGATGAATTAGAGGAAACGTTGTTGAATTGGACCTCTACTTCACTCATGACTCATCGCCCATTGTGTAGTTGTAATTTAAAACCTGCCAATATCATGTCATATCAAGGGCTAGATAAACAAAGTAAGTTGAATGATGATGAATGAAAAGAAGGTGATGAGGAGTGTTTAGTGGAAGATACAGAGGAATTTGAAAACTGAGAGAAGCCCAACCTGGAGGAAACTGAAATAGTCACCCTTGGCGATCATGATGAAATCAAATAGACAAATGATAGTGTTCACTTAGCAAAAACACAAAGAAGAGAACTCATTCGCTTGCTGCGGGAGTACATTGACAAATTTGATTGGTGCTACAATGATATGCCAGGATTGAGCACCAATATCATGTCGCATAAGTTACCAATCAATCCCGAGTTTGATCCAGTTAAGCTAAAAAATGCGGAAATTTTTGCCGGACTTAAGTTTGAAGATCAAGGAAGAAGTGATGAAGAAAATTCAATCTAAGGTTATGGAGGTTACAAAATATCCAACATGGGTAGCCAATATTATCCTAGTGCTGAAAAAGGATGGCAAGATCTGAACTTGTGTTGACTATAGAGATTTGAATAGAGGTAGTCCTAAAGATAATTTTACACTTCCCAATATCTACATCCTCATAGATAATTGTGTGAAGCATGAAATGTAGTCTTTCGTGGATTGTTTCGCTGGGTATCATCAGATATTAATGGATGAGAAAAATGTAGAAAGGATGGCTTTCATTACGCCCAGGGTGTTTATTATTATAGGGTGATGCCATTTGGTTTCAAGAATGAGAGCACAACATACTTGAGGGATATATAGATGATTTTTCATGATGTAATTCATAAAGAGATTGAGGTGTATATGGATGATGTAATTTTCAAATCCCACTAGAGTTCAGATC
Organism: Capsicum pubescens; assembly: GCA_030864215.1. Taxonomy (NCBI): domain Eukaryota; kingdom Viridiplantae; phylum Streptophyta; class Magnoliopsida; order Solanales; family Solanaceae; genus Capsicum; species Capsicum pubescens. Next base: position 82,144,716 of record CM061544.1, on the reverse strand, counting down.
ATTTAACCCATCTGAAAAAGATCTTCGGCAGACTAAGGAAGTACAACTTGAAGTTGAACCTTGTTAAGTGTGCTTTTGATGTGCCAGTACGGAAATTACTGGGGTTCATAGTCAGTAGAAGGGGCATCGATCTAGACTCGTCCAAGATTAAGACAATTCAAGATTTACTACCGTCAAACACTAAGATAGAGGTTATGAGTCTCCTGGGTCGTTTGAACTACATTATCAGGTTCATTTCCCAATCAACAGTCATATGTGAACCAATTCTTCTCAAAATGGTGAAGAAAGATGCATTGAATTAATGGACAGAAGTATGTCAGAAGCTTTTGATAGAATCAAGGAATATTTGTGTGCTCCGCCTATTTTGGTTCAACCAAGGAAAGAAAGTCTGTTGTTACTTTACCTAGTAGTCTCAGAAAATACTTTCGTGTGTGTCCTTAGGAAACATGACGAGACCGGTAAGAAAAATAAAGCAATACACTACTTGAGTAAAAAGTGTACGCCATATGAGGCTCGTTACACTCTTGTAGAAAGGACGTGTTGTGCTTTGAACTGGGCTATACAATAGTTGAGGCACTGTCTATCCTCATACACAACATATCTTATTTCCAGAATAGATCGATTGAAGTATATATTTCATAAAGCCATGTCTATAGAAAAGATAGCCAAATGGAAAATATTGCTGGGTGAGTTCGACATTGTGTATGTGACTCAAAAGGCAATCAATAGGCAGGCCTTAGAAGATCATTTAGCAGGAAATACGATTGATGATGAATTTGATCCACTTCATACTTACTTCTAAGATAAGGAGATTTTATTCATGGGATAAGACATTGCAGAGATATACCCCAGATGGAGACTGTTCTTTGATGGAGCGATCAATGTCAAAAGCTTGGGAATTGAGCAGTTTTGGTGTAAGAAATAGGTCAACACTATCCAACAACCTCAAAAATGCACTTCCCATGTACCAATAACATGGATGAATATAAGGCTTGCATCCTAGGACTCAAGTTAGCACTTGATAAGGGTGTTCAAAAATTGATAGTTATTGGAGACTCAGATTTGCTGATTCACCAAGTACGGAGGGAATGGGAGGTATAGAACTCCAAGATTACTCCTTATGTAGATAAGGTGTGGAATTTGTGTGGAAGATTCAAGGAAGTTGATTTTAGACATATTCCGAGGATACAAAATGAGTTTGCTGACGCTTTGGCTACTATATTCTCCATGATTCAGCACCCATATCAGAGTTACATTGATTCTTTAGAAATAAGCTGGATGGAACAACCTGCACATTATGCGTATGTCGAAGAGGAACCTGATGTAAAGCCATGGTACTATGATATTAAAATGTATTTAGAATTTGGAACGTATCTTGAAGAGGCCAACAACAATCAGAAAAATATAATCCAACGTTTGGCAAAGAATTATTTTCCAAGTGGGAAAATCCATTTTAGGAGGACTCCAGACTTAGGATTCTTAAGATGTGTTGATGCCGAAGAATCCAGGAAATTAATAAAAAAAGTGCATGCTAGAGTCTGTGGACCCCACATGAATGTGTTTTCCCTTGCAATAAAGATCCTAAGAACTGGTTAGCTTAGGATGACTATGGAAAATAATTGTAGCAAGTATGTGCAGAAGTGTCCAAAATACCAACAACACTGAGATTTGATTCGAATGACTCCACATGAGATTTATACGATGAGTTCACCTTGGCCTTTCGTAGCTTAGGGTATGGATGTTATCGGACCTTAATTTTGATTTCTATTGATTACTTTACTAAGTTGGTCAAAGTTTCTTCATATAAAGTTGTCACCAAGATGGTAGTTGTAGATTTTTTCAGGAATAATTAGATTTGCCGATTTGGAGTGCTAGAATCGATCATTACTGATAATGGGGCTAACTTGAACAGTCACTTGATGAATGAGATTTGTGATTAGTTGAAAATTGTTCATCAAAATTCGATCACATATCATCCATAGACAATGGTGTCGTGGAAGCCGCCAATAAGAACATTAAAAAGATCTTGAGGTAGATGGTCGAAAATGATTGATCATGGCATGAGATGTTGCCTTATGCTCTGCTAGGGTATCGTACAATAGTTTAAACCTCAACTGGGGCAACCCCTTATCTACTTGTTTATGGGAATAAACATGTGATACCCTCCGAGGTTGAAATACCTTCCTTAAGTATTATTTAGGAAACCAAACTAAGTAACGAAGAATAGGTTTAGGCTCGCTATGAAAAACATATGTTGATTTATGGGAAGAGAATGGTTGCCGTGTGTTATGGTTAGTTGTACTATCATAGGATAATCTGTGCCTTCATTAAGAAAGTAAGAGTACAAAGGCAAGTTCGCTTCGAATTGGCAAGGACCATACATAGTTCGCAAGCTACTATCCGGAGGAGCTCTGATTCTTTCTGAGATGGATGGCCAAGAGTGGACCAAACCAATCAATTCGGATGAGGGAAAGAGGTACTATGTTTGAAGGATGTTTTAGTTTTTATTTCCTTGGTTTATTTGTAATCGCCTTTATGATAGCATTTTCTTTATGACGTGTAATATCCTAGGTTACCTTTCCTTTTATGTACAAACTACGTTTAACCTAAATTCCCAAGAAAAGGGTACGTGGGCAGCCTAGTCAGCTTCGGTCAACCCTTAAGGAGAATTTATCCTTTCCGTTTATGTATGAACTACGTAATGACCTGAATTCTCAAGAATGAGATATGTAAGTATCCTATGCAGGGTTTAGTCAACCCATTGTATTTTTCTATATATCTCTAGCGTAGTCCTGAACTACGTTTGACCTGATTCCTACTTCAACGGGATACATAGGCACCCCAACGGCTCAGTCATATAACCCTAGATAATGGAAACTGGGGAAGAATTTTTGAGAAGGAATCTCAAAAATTCACAAGAGGAAGATCATCATCCAAAACAAGATGGAGACCCACAAAGACATCGGATTCTCTCAAGCCAAGATCATCTCAAATAGTAGTAAACTGGGGTAGAAATTTTGAGGAGGTCCTCAAAATTTCCACTAACACTGGAAAATATTTCAAATTCCCCAGCACCAGAGGTAAAAGGAAAGTTCTGGATATCATCAACCGTGATAAATTCTAGGCAGACTAAATCTCCAGCTACGATAAAACTTCTGAAAGAAAGCCTCAACAACAATGAAACCCTGGCAATCCTCTATCAAACGTCAGATATAGTCAAAACCAAGGGGAAGACGTTCATTAAGCTAGTACACGACATTACTGGCAGAGATTTTCTAAAGCTTTTAGAGAATATTTTGAAACTAGTTCCTAAAAATTAAGACTACTTTAAAAAATCTATACAAATATTTTTACTCGGTGACTGCTTAGGCATCTATTAGAATGGGGAGTCGGGGTAAAAGTCCCAACTTGAAGGAGCACCCAAAAGATGAGAAAGAGCAAACCAGGGATCCAAGGAGGTCAACACGGAGTAGTTTCACCCAAAACTAACTATTTTTCTGTGGATGCAAGGATCAATACATGAAAATGGGAATCTGTTTAAAAAATCCTCAAGCAAATCGGGGATCACACCTAAAGCATATAATTCTTAGAAAGGATATTTTATTGGGTAGCCCATGGACGGGTTCGATACCCATTCAAAAAGGACTTTTAGAATTATCTATTTCATTTAAAGAGATCGTGAATGACAAACAAAGGCACCTTATCCTCTTTATGAACATTTTATTCAAAAGTAGTCACTGGCATAAACGACTTTGTGTCTATTAAATATTTACATTGAGCGGAGGTGCATTCAAAAGAGTCAGCACAGTGAATACAACAACGAAAAGGATCACTCAATAGGAGGAAGAGTGGAAATTCTTTCTCAAAATTCACATGAAGCAAAAAGAACGGTATTTGAGTTACCCCAAAAAGGGATTTTACCGATTCATTTATATCTAGTGGGCCTACTATTTAAATACTTCTTCAAAAAGAGGATGAATAGTAGATTAATCCATTCAGATTATGATGTTGAGTATTTGTCATTTAAACTATCATAAAGCTTGATTGTGGTCGCCAGTGAGAGCGACATTGTGTTTACTAACTGTCTACCTTTAGTATAGGTACATGTATAAAGAAAAACATAGAAAAACAAAATCAGGTGAAACTATTTCCAAATCACCAAAAGAACCATTTCATATCATCTCATTTTTGAGAGATCCATTTCATGCAATTATCGAGAGGGCCATTTCATAATATCGCCAAGAGGGCCATTTCATATCATCGCCAAGAGGGCCATTTCATATCATTTCATCGCCAAGAGGGACATCATTCCATTCAACTAATTGATCAGCATGCAAGACGATAAGGTCTGGCCTTAGAAGATGCTTTGGAGCACAAATATCCGTTGACCACACGAAGATAACATAATTTGGCGTTGAGGATATCTCAGCCTTTTATATTCGTTGACCACATAAAGTATATATAGCCTGACATGAAGGATATCTCATCATTTTATGAATCAACATCTGAATGCATCAAAAGCACATAATTCGAAGGGATGTTTTTAAGTCGCTATCTGTAAGTGAATGACATATGAGACTTCCTAGAAATTGACAATCATAGGGTCATCTATAAGTCATATTATTTGAAATAGGATAGTGTTCAAGATTACCTATGAGTTGATAGCCCATAGGTCATCTACAAGCCACAACAAAATATAACCGGATATTGTGTAAGGTTACCCAAAAATTGACAGTACGAAGGTTATTCATAAGTCGCAACTAAATCCTTATCGGAGATTATGCGAGATTATCAAATTGACAAGTCCAAGGGTTCTCTATAAGACCCGTCATATCCAAAAGATCGATTATGTGTAGGATTACCCAAAGACTATCAATTTGACAAATATCTATAAGTCATATTGCAACCAAGGTTGGATAATATGCAGGAATACTTGAGAGCTAGCGATTGGTGGGATATCTGTAAATCATCTCTTATCGAAGGTCAGATAATGTGTGGGATTACCTAAAAGCTAATAATTCAAATGATATCTGTAAGTTTCTTCGTATCCGACATCAAGTAATGCACAAGATTATGCAAATACTATCAATTCAAGGGAAATCTATAAGCTGAATCGATAAAAAAGATGCACAAGACTTACCCGAGGTCACATGAAAAGGATCACAGTCAATAACCGGAGAGGTTATCATTACGCATACAACAAGCATTGAAGATGACCAAAAGGCTTGACTTATCAACACAAGATTACACCATTGCAAGGACCGTTCTGCATAAAGTATCGTCGGTGTCCAAAAGGGCCACCCCACTTTGAATTCACTCAATAAATAAGGTTATTTTACAACAAACAAGAGGGTTTTTGTTTCTGTTGTTGCAAGTTATTTTCTTCCAAACAAGAACATGAAAAGATGACTTCACTTTTTAGGCAACAACCCACATAGAGATATGGTAAAAGACTATATACCTTTTTCATGAATTATGTTTAGCACTAACAATTTTGTTTGAGACATTGTCAAGAGCATTCGAGAAGATGAAAATCTCAAATCAAAACCACATGTGCAGACGACTCCAGATAGGACTTAGCATAATGTGGAACTTCTTTTTAGCAGCAAAATGGGACATAGTCTAGAGAGGGATGTCAAACTCTTTGGACGTGAGCTAAACTATGATCTCCACCACTAATCAAACCACACCCTTGTTGGAAGGCCTATGGGTACTTTGGGATATTTTTGTTTCGGCTTCACTCTCGGGATATTCCTAATCTCATACCGAGGGTAACTTTTCTTTCTTTCAAATTTGGGTGACAACTCACCTAAAGTTTTAGAAATTATGTTTAGGTAAATTCTTTTCTATGGATGTGACGATCTCCACGTTCATGGTTAAGAGGTTACAAGCCTCTTTTTCATAACTCGAACAACTTGTAACTCTTCTTGAGTCAAAGATTGTCTAAAATAAAAGACTATTTTTTCTACTGATCGAGTCGAAATGCAAATAGTCTGATTCCCTGAGTCTCGGGGATATGCAGGCTGGGATCTTTATTGAAAACTCGACTACATTCCAACTTCCCCCCAAATCCCTTTATTCTTCAGTTTTTTGGTTTTATCAAAAACTCAAAATCGAGATAGCTTCTGAATTTTTTGAAAATCATGTTTTAAGTCAAGCTTTAAGAACTATAAGTGCCCTGAATTAACTTCCAAAGGTCTGAACTTTCCTTAATTTATGTTCTTATTTCTATTTTCCTTTTGTTCTTTCTTTTCATGAACTTTCTTTTTTGCTTAATTGACCTCCTCTTTAGCTAGAATTTGTTCATGAGGTAATAATATTTACTTTGGCTGATTGAAGTTAAATTTTGCAGCTTTTTTTTTGAGAATTCTGCATACTTTAGAATGTAGTATTTGATTAATAAAAAATTGAGATTTTGTTTAAACTTTTCATTATCGTTCCTTATGGTCTCCCTATTTGATTCTTATATATGGGTTTGGTTTATGTTTTTTTGTCATTTAGATTATTTATTTTTACAAACACATATTAATTCCTTCATTCTTTTCATTGCATGAACCCACTTGGGAGTCCAAATGGACTCTTTTTCCTTGTATTAGCAATGGGCCATTAAGGCCCACCATTTTAGAAGACATTGAAAAATAGATCAATAGGATAAAATATGGAGCATAAAATATGAGAATATGGAAGAAGAAGAAAAGCGGTCAAAGCCCATTTGATGAAGTCGCTAAGGGACTTAAAAGTCTCAACTTTATTATTGCTTTATTTATTTATTCATTTATCTATCCATTCGTTCATTTGGGCCTCGAAGCCAAAGTTGTATATTAATACAAGTGAAGTTGATTATGGGCCTAAAGGTCCAAAAAGATAGTTTAGGATAGGTTATTGGCCAAAGCCTAGCATTTAGATTAGGTCAGGTGAAGATGGGCAGAAAGCCCAATTAGATTAGGATAGGGTTGATGGATTTGAGCTTAAGAGTCTAAATAACTTACTTTTATCCCTTCCCCCTTTTTATGCTTATTTGCCGACTGACTTTAATTTGCTTAGAACTAGTTAAATTTCTCACCAAGTTGCTAAAAGACTACTTTTACATAAACCGCAAAAAATATTCCTTAATCAATTTCTTTTCAACAATCAACTTTTCATTTAGAAGTTAGTCAAAAGAATCATTTTTAAATAGTCCGGATAACCACAAGTTAGTGGACATTTTAGGTGCCTTAAAACTTTCCTAAAATGTTAATGAGAACCGCTTACCTAGAATTTCAAAACATTAATATTTATTTCTATTTTGAATCAATTGAGTATTTTATAAAGGTTTTCTTGATTTTACTAAATAAATTAAGTGGCGACTCTAAAAGTCATATTTTCGCAAAACAGAAATTGCGACTCTGCTGGGGAATCTAACTAGGTTCTAACCAAATATTTGAATTGACTTTCTTTGGCTAACTGTTATATTGTTTAAACTATTTGTGTGTTTATGTGTTTAAATTCTTTGAAAATAAACTGTTGCATTTCATGGCATACTTCCCATTTGAAATATATAAACTATTTGGGGTTTCGTGGATGTCCCAACCTCTATTGTTCAATTCCAAATAAAGTATTAGAAATACAATGGTTTATTCACAGGTGTAACGACCCGGGACTACCCCATAGTCGCTACACAGTGCTTACGACCCGAAGGACCACATGCTAACCCCTGACTGATATCTGTAACTGAGCATTGCATAATATACTATTTAAATACAGAATAGAAAGGCTGAAAGTCCATAAGGTTCAAATATCTGATAAAACATAACATCTGGAAACACCGTATAACAATACCAAAACTGAAATAAACTGTCTGAACATGCTAGTCTGAAAGCCTCTAAACTGTGAGTTGATGGGATATGTCCCCAACTAACTTTGTCTACTAAAATTAAAATAATAAAGTAATGAAATAATCATTTGATCCTTGAATGATGAGGACTCACTTTAAATCTATTGCTGTTGGCTGAATCTGAAGCTAAGTGAGATCGGGAACTTGAGCGTCCAAACCTATGGTATAAAACACCATAGCGCATAAGAAAAGTATGCATCAATACATATGAATGTACTGGTATGCAAAGTGAGGTAGGCTAAATGCTTGGGGTTCATATGAATGAACAATACTAACTGACTGAATAACATGAACTTGAGAATACATGCCTGAATGCGTAACTATAAATGAGATCATGATAATACTGACTACTGAGTATGAATACTGATAACATGAGTTTTGTATGACTGATATACTATTAACTGAGTGACTATGTCTGACAGACCTGATTCTGATGGAACTAGCTAAGTTCTATCCTGAACTGAATGACTGTATCTGATAGTCCTTAATCTGAAGAACTATCTGAGTTCTTTTACTGAGACTAAGACTGAGACTGTGGGAAGTAGTCATCTAACTGACATGCCCCTTTTCTGTATAGAGTTGGGGTCCAATCTATAACCCTAATTGGAAGGGTGTCAATGCTGCGCCACTGTTAAGGACAAGCTGTGAGTGACCCTCATCGGCAGTGTCCCCAAAGGAGAACGGTGGGACCTTCAACTGGAAGTGTTAATCCATCTCATCAACCCTCAACTGTCAGTGTTGATGTCTCAACCTATGCTGGCTATAAAGTTCTAGAATGCAAGGATTGCTTTAAGGGTCAGACCCTTAACGGTTAGTATATGCCCTCATCCTTAAGTTCGCTCGGTGCTGAATCCTACTCCCAACTGAATAGACACTGAACTAATTATATTGAGACAAACTAGACTGATTTCATTGAGTTCCATGGACTGATGAAATATTATTGAATTCTGTTAACTGATTGAGTTCATGAGATTACTGAGTTTTCCTGAGTTATGTAACTGATTGAATTCTACTGAGTTCTGAAATAACTGAGAATACTACTGATCATGGCGTGACTTAGATTATCTTAAAACTGACACTGGCTCTAGGCACATAGCTAAATTTTCTGGTACAAGTACCCCCAGGACTCGATAGCATGAAACTGACAAGGCATGACACTTCTTTAACACATGACCATAGTTAACAATTTATAGTACAAACATTGGGGATTTTCATGAAGTATTTGTATGTCATACGCTTACACATGAATAGGAATACATATAAACATGTCATAATTTCGTAAGTCTAATTTCATGAGCATTCCACAAAACCATTACAATGCATAACAATAACATGGAGGTCATTGTGAACATAAGGGTAAATCATGGATTCATCAATTTGGTCACAATTGAGTCACAAAGCATAATTCTTATTCTCTTAGGCATTTTTGCAAACACCTTGCATGCATAACTTGAGGCTTAGGTATGAACATTAAAATAATACATCATGGAAATATTTTTCACTTCAAATACAAGAATTCCAACCACATACTAACATAATTCTATTTTATGTATTAAAGATTTCAACTTGGTAATCATAAAACAACATAAACATGGATATGATTCAATTCACAACATGAAATCCAAAATTTATATTTTTGAAAGGGTTTTCTTGAGCTTCATGGGTGAAAGGAACCCATGAATCAACACTTTACATACCTTAGATGGAAGTTTCTTGAAGTTCTTGGAATTGAAGAATTCAAATCTCTTAGTTTCTTGAAGAAGGGTTGGGATCTTGTTCTTGGGGATTGAACTTTGAGAGAAATCCTAATTTGGTGTTGTAGATGAATAATGAAGTTATGGGCCCTGGTTTGGTATAATTAGGTGTTAAAGACCCAAACACCCTTATAAAAATGTCTTTAAATTGCTGAACGGAATCTGTGATGGCTTGGGCGACGGTCCGTCGCCGGCTTGATGGCCCGTCGACCTTCCCGTCGTACTAGGTTAGAATGTGATCTTTTTGCCTTGGTTGCGATGGTTTGGGGGACGGTCCATCGCTAGCTCGACGGTCCGTCGTCCATTCCATCGTGACTGGCCAGAAGGTCGACTAACTGTCTCTGTAGTGATAGTTTGGGTGACGGACCATCGCTAGATCAATGGTCCATCAGCCCTTTCCATCACACCTAGGTGGTTCAGACTGCTTTCTATATTTCGGCCATAACTTTCTACCCCGATACCGGATTTAAACGAATTTGGCATCAATGAAAAGCTTATTCAATTTCCTACATAACAAAAGTCAAAATCTTGAATATTCTACATATATAAAAGTGTATTCATCCTTTAAAGAGAGTCTTTAACATTTTTGGGATGATTTTTAAGCTAGGTAGAAGTACGGGGTATTACAGCAGGTGAGGCGTCCAATGGCTGTTCGTATTTAGAAACCCAAGTCGTCCGCTTGGGAACCTGGTCCAAACCCACTCTAGACACCCAGGATAGAGCTAAACCAAAACTCTCTTTTTAGGCATGAGCCAAGGATGACCCAATACCCGAGGGGGTATTGGGCCCATTAGAAAACCAGCCCTGCTTCTATTGGCCACGAGTCAATTAAAGATGAATTATATTTACGTGTTGAAGAAATATATGTTTTTTAATCCAATCCATTATCCTTTGGGGGTAAGGGGAAGGCTTACTTTATTTTCTTTTGCGTAAAGATGCCTCAATCATCCACCAATTGAGGGAAAAGTTAAAGTGAGCCAGGCAAGAGGTTAATGATTAATCGATTTGGATGATTGCATGATTTCCCAGACTAATGTCCTACGAGTATAGAGAATAATTATACGGGCATCACTCAATCATCAACAAATATCGCCTATGACAAGAAGTGGACAAAGTTAAGAGGGTGAAGGCTGATAGAAGAGCATCTAGGAACTAGTATTTCCTATCCTCTGCGTGAGAAATTGTTCTTTTTCTTTCCCTAAAGGTTGTATCCTTTTTGTGAAACTTTTGTAAGCATTTATGCCTTTTATGTATACCTATGGAAGTTTTTGGGGGGATAATGGATTGGTTTTAAAAAACATATACTTCCTTCAAATACGTTAGGCCAACCCTTGGCTCAAAAGGGTCACCCAATTAGGATGCACATTTATTACAGCATGTTTGTGTGATAACTGATTTACGTTCTTATATGTGTTATGTTGATTCGAATCAAAGGAAAATTGATCCAATCCTATTTTTCAAAGAGCACCTCTAAGTAGAAAAATACCCTCTATGCAAAAGTCCGACCAAACATACTCCAAGTCTCCCAAGTCTCTTAGAAAAGTCCACAGTCATTCTTAAACTTCAAAAATGCTCGCTACAATTTTAGGAAAGTTGACCTTAGAATAAAAAAAAGCCATTATAGATTTTTCCTACGTAGGGACTAATTTATCCTCCGTGAGATACGTAGGCAGCCTTTCAGCCCGACCCCTATCTTAAAAAATCTCTGTTGTCCTCCATTTTTTTGAAAGAAGAAATAAGGTTGGAAATAAGAAGAATTGAACCTTCCTGATAAATTCCACTTACCCATATTGATAACGTTCAAACTACACCTCTCTAATGAGAATGTAAGCGATTGTTGTCAAAATATAACCCAACTAGGTTAGGGTCGAATCCCACAGGGAATATGGTGTGAACTTAAGTCGTTTGCGCTTTAATAAACTGATAGTTAGATGTTTCCTAAGATGGGGGGTTTTTGAGTTTAAGAAATAATTGTTGGTCACTTTAGCTTTGGTGTTTGTAATCAAGAGTTTATGAAAAACCAGAATTATGTTCACTAGAGATTTTGGTACTTGACAGATGCGAATAGTGATTTAAGATTCTCACAGTAGGTAGGACAACAGATTATCTTTATCAAAGTTATGCCTAAATGTCTCTCAACCTACTTAAGTATTTAATTACCTAATTCTCTTAGACTTAGGGAATTTATATTCACTGACCAAACTTTACCTCAGGTTAATCAACCTTGTTATAGCGTCAATTATTAAATGGAAGTTTTTAGTGCTTCCAAGTCCCTGTTGATAGTTCACTTCCTACTATAATTGATTTCTTATCTCAAGCAAATCAAAGAAGGTGTTATCAATTGTTTGCAACCAATAGACGATAATTAAAACCTTAGAATTATCAAGGTTAGAATCTTGAACACTTAGCATCTTATCAAGACTTACCCCTAGATCCCATAATTCGGGTTAAAGGGATTTAGCCACTCATAATGCAAAAATCGAAACAACTAGTTGTATTCATGATTTGAAAAATAAACTTACCACAAGATGAATAATAACTAGTGATTCTCCAATTCGATCACAATGAAAATCCCAAAATATTGATGAAAATCTCTTCAAAGTTAATTGTTTTTCAAGCCAAAAAACTAGGTCGAAAAGTACCAAAATACGTGTCTCCAACTTAGGTTCGAAAACCCCTTAGAAAACCCTACACAAGACTTTAAATAGTTTAGCCTAAATAAGGAAAAAAAATCATAGAGTTTAATAATTCCTCAAATTAGGCGACGACATTCGTGACAACTTATCAGGAGCCTGACGATTAATCACAAATGTCGTCAGCTCCTTCTTCAGATTTAGCACTTTCTGCTTAAGGATGACGATAAAATGTGATGACCTATTAGATCTTTGACGACTTATCATGGATGTCGTCACTTCTCTACCTCAGCTCCTATGTTTTGCCTTAGGCTGACAACAACTTTGACGTCCTATCAACTCTTTGACGACTTATCAGGAACTATCGTCACCACTTTCAGCTAAGGCCCATTCTCTGTCTAAGGCTGACAATGAAGCTAATAAATTATCACAGGGCTGACGACTTATCAGGAATGTCATCAGCCACACTTCTCTTCTATTTGCTTCCGATTTCTACTCTTTTGTTTCCATCGTTGTTGGTTCTCATGCATCTAGGCTTCTACTTCAAAATCAAAGATAAAACAATCAAAAATGACAAAAGTTGCTTAAAACTTTGCAATTATTCTCAGTTAAAAGCCTCAAATGTGTTAGTGTCTGCTCACACATCAATACCCTCAACTTAAAATAATTGCTTGTCCTCAAGCAACTCAAACACAACTAAGAGAATACAAAGTACATTTGGCAGTCAATTATCTATATCATATCAAAACATTTTCACCATCTCCAAGGTCAGTCAATTCAAGAACAACTATGTATATTATTGAAGAACAACAATGCAACACACAGGAATCAAGATATGGCACCAACTCAGCAACATAACCGTGCATGTATCAAGTTTACACTATCCAAACAAGTCAGTAACTAGAAATGTAACCAGTGTGCCCTCATTACAAAAAAATCCCCCTTTTCTCATATCAGACATCACATATATAACCATGGGGACAATCACAAGACACTCACTCTCAGAATGAAGTTCCAATCAATGTATGCAGAATACCATAGGCTTTCCCTTATTTTCATTACCTCGATCTTCAGACAGGTCATCTAGGATCACTATAGGTCTTCTCTTTGGCTTGTATGTAGGCTAGAGGCTGGTATGATACTTGATGATATTTAAAGTAACTAAGCCTCCTTGATACTACACTAGATTTTTGGGGTTTCACTCATTAGCTTTTTTCTATTCTTCTCTTTTCTTGATCACACTTATTCAGGATGGGTACGGTCTTTTCTACAAATATTTTTTTTTCACAACTTTTATTTTTCTTGCTCTTTTCCACCGCACCCAACTTTTATTCTTTTCTTTTACTTTACCTTTCTTCCTACTCATTTTACATCACACACCCCTATGATAGCCACCCTCAACTTAGGCCATTTGCCTAAGTCAAGGTGCACAGTGTCCAAAGAGGACTAGGGCCAAAACAGGTTCATTGTGATATAAACGGGAAGGTGGCAGGTGTCATAAAAAATAGGCTACTTAGGCTCAAAGCAAGGATCAAGGGATATTCTACATACAGGGAAGGTTATTTAGGCTAAAGGTGAGCTAATATCAAAATGACCTATGATCCTTTCCTAACCCCTATCCTTCAACCTAGGTAAGACTAACCGAGCAAGTTCTGGATTCAACATACAACGGGAACTGAGTAAGATCTCACACGCACATGGCACACAAGTATATCACAAGTTACTACTCTTTCAGTTCATGCAGCTATTTAGCACTGATTATTTCGTCACTAGAACTAATGCCATACAAAGACGCACAGTGGTCACACTTAGATGCAATTCACACAAGTAACTACTCAGTCCATTGGAGAGGTGCTTAAGAATTACAAAAGCAAGTTAACTACCTCAAGTACTAGTATTTATCCTAGTCGGCTATAAAATTTTACAACAACAATTTACCTTACACCTACAACTTAAAATAAAAAAAAATTTGAACTAAGGGTTAGAATATACCTGGAGTAGATCCCGCGTGAGGATCATGGGTTGCCTCCCATGTAGTTCTTGATTTAACATCACAGCACGAATCATCTCGATTACTTCAGACTTCATCAAGACAGATAGCAAAACTACCTTCATCGAGTCTTTTGGTCCAATATAAAGTTTGACTCGTTGCCCATTTACCTTGAAAGAGTTGCCGTCTTCATTTTCAAGTTATACTACTCCAGATGAGTAGACTTGACTAACTCTAAACGGGCCTAACCACTTAGATTTAAGCTTACCTGGGAACAGTTTGAGTCTGGAATTGAACAGAAGCTCCAAGTCACCTTTTTGGAAGTCTCATTTCTCTATCCTTCAATCATGATACTTTTTTATCTTTTCTTTATATAGGTCTGCTCGTTCATATGCCCTGAGACAGAATTCATCCATCTCATTCAGTTGTCCCAGTCTCAGCTCTGCTGCCTCCTTCCAACTTAAATTCAACCTTTTGAGTTCCCATAAGGCCTTGTGCTCCAGCCCTATTGGTAGGTGGCATGCTTTTCCATAGACCAGCTGAAATGGGGACATGCCAATGGGTGTCTTGAAAGCAGTCCGATATGCCCACAAGGCATCATCGAGCTTCTTATACCAGTCTTTTCGACTAACATTCACCATTTTGGATAGGATGGATTTAATCTCTCGATTTGACACCTCCACTTTCCCACTAGTTTGTAGGTGATATGGAATGGCTACTCTGTGCTATTTCACCCCATATTTATCTAAAGCTGCTCGAAACACTTTGTTGCATAAATGAGATCCTCCATCACTTATAATAGTACGTGGTACTCCAAAGTGAGAGAAGATGTTCTTCTTGAGAAAAGCAACAACTCTCTTTCCTTCATTATCAGACAAGGTAACAACTTTGACCCATTTTGAAACATAGTCAACAACAACTAAAATATACTTCATCCCATACGAGATTACAAAAGGACCCATGAAATCGATGCCCCAGACATAAAAAAATTCCACTTCAAGCATCTTAGTCAAAGGCATCTCATGTTTTTTGGACATTGACCCCTGCCTCTGACATTGGTCGTATTTCAGCACAAACTCGTGGGCATCCTTGAATAATGTTGGCCAATAGTAGCCGCTCTGCAATAGCTTTCTAGCCGTTCGGTCACCTGCATAGTGACCTCCAGCTGGGGAAGCATGACATAATTCCAATATACATAATACATCCACTTCTGGCACACATCTCCTTATAATATTGTCAGCGCATCACCGAAAAAGATACGGCTCATTCCATAAGTAATGTGTCACATCATGCAGAAATTTCTTTCTTTGATGGAAAGAAAGATTTTCTGGAATGAACTCACTCAAAACATAATTTGCAAAATTAGCGTACCAAGGAAATTTCTCCATAGCAGCAGCCAAGATCTCCTCATTAGGAAATGCATCATTTATCTCCATTTATCACTAATTTCCTGCTCACCTTCCATTCTAGACAGATGATCCGCAACCTGGTTTTCACAACCTTTCCTATCTTTGACTTCAAAGTCAAATTCTTGTAGCAGCAACACCCATCTAATCAGCCTTGGTTTTGCATCCTTCTTAGCCATAAAATACCTCAAAGTTGCATGGTCAGTGTGGACCACCACCTTGGTCCCAAGCAGATAAACCCTGAATTTCTCAAAAGCTTACACTACATCCAGGAGTTCCTGCTCAGTGACAGTGTAGTTCTTTTGTTCTACATTCACTGCTTTGCTGGCATAATATATTAGATGAAACAATTTGTCTCTCTTTTTTCCCAATACAGCTCCAAGGTCAACATCGCTTGCATCACACATGATCTCAAACGGTTTTGACTAGTCTGGTGCAACCATGATAGGGGCCTCAACCAGCTTCTTTTTAAGACATTCAAATGCCTTCAAGCACTCATTATCGAAGGAAAACTTCACTTCTTTCTCCAAAATTTTGCAAAGTGGATTTGAAACTTTCGAGAAATCTCTTATAAACCTCCGGTAAAAGCCAGCATGCCCAAGGAAACTACACACTCCCTTCACTAAAATGGGAGGTGGTAGTTTCTCAATAACTTCAACCTTGGCTCGATCAACTTCTATTCCTTTTGCTGAATTTTATGCCTAAGAACAATGCCCTCCTTTACCATTAAGTGGAATTTCTCCCAATTAAGCACCAAATTAAATTCAACACATCGTTGCAAGTCCATACTCAGTTTTTCCAAACACAACTCAAATGAGTGTCCCACCATAGAGAAATCATCCATGAATACCTCTATGGTGTTCTCCACCATATTCGAGAAGATATACATCATGCACCGTTGAAAAGTGGCGGGTGCATTGCACAGCCCAAAAGTCATCCTCTTAAATGCAAAGGTGACATATGGGCATGTGAATGTCATCTTCTCCTGATCTTCAGGAGCAATAAAAATCTGATTATATCCAGAATAAATATCTAAGAAGCAATACCATCCCATCCAGCCAATCGATCAAGCATTTGGTTCATAAAGGGCTTCGGGAAGTGGTCTTTCAAAGTCCATAAATTTAGTTTGCGGTAATCCATGCAAACTCTCCACCCAGTCACAGGCCTAATTGGAATCAGCTTATTCCTTTTATTTGCAACCACAGTCATGCCCCCTTTTTTGGGCACGATTTGAACTGGGCTCACCTATTTACTGTCTGAAATAGGGTAAACCACTCCTGTATCCAACCACTTAATAATTTCCTTCTTAACCACCTCTTGCATTGGTGGGTTAAGACGGCGCTGGTGCTCAATGGTTGGAATACAATCTTTCACCAATTGTATTTTATGCATGCAGATGCTAGGGGGTTGCCAATAATATCTGCGATAGTCCATTTGATTACTCTCTTGTACCTCTGAAGTACGGAAATAAGTGCTTCTACTTGATTCTCACCCAAATCAGCCGTAATAATAATGGGTAGCATGTTTCTGTGGCCCAAAAACACGTACCTTAAATGCCCAGACAACTCTTTCAATTCCAACACCTGTGGCTCTTCAATGGATGGCTTAGACGGTGGTGTTGGTCGATTTGCAAGATCAAGGTCTATCTTCTTAGGAGCATAAGGGTATGAACCCATTCCTGACAAAGCACAAACAGTCTCTTCGTATTTATCAATGCCTTCACGATCAAAATTCATCAAATCTGCGGATAACAAGTTACTCCTCTATTGACATATCCTGTTCGTCCTCATAATACATATCAACTACTAAGAACAAACTCATTTCTTCATATTGCTTCATTGATTTTCGCAGGTCAAATTGTACCATCTCATCATTCATCCTGAATAATAGCTCATTCACTCTCAAATCAATCAATACACTTCCGGTTGTGAGGAAAAGTCGACCCAAGATTATGGGCACCTCAAAGTCCACCTCGCAATCTAGGATCACAAAATTTGCAGGGAATATGAAACTAGCTACCTTCACTAACACATCATAAAAAATACCAACAGGTTGTTTTATTGACCTATCCGCCATCACTAGTCGCATGTTGGTGGGTGTGGGATTTCCCAGGCCCAACTTTCTATATACAACCAGCAACATCAAATTAATGCTTGCTCCCAGATCACATAATGCCTTAGTGAATTCCATAGACCCAATCGTACAGGGAATAGTGAATGCTCCTGGATCTGGCTTCTTCTGTACCGAGGTCCTTATAGAGATAGCGCTATAATGGTGGAGATCATCCTCCAGATCGTAGCTCACCACTCTTTTCTTAGCCAAAAATTTCTTCATGAACTTATCATATCCTGGCATTTCCTCGAGTGCTTCCACCAAAGGTACATTTATTGTCAATTGTTTGAGCATTGCCATGAACTTGCTGAATTTTGTATATCAATTTTTTTCTTCAATCATTGAGGAAAGGAAGGTGGTGGTCTTGGGAGAGTTTTAAACTCTACCATCTTCTCCTTCTCTTTCCCTTTTTCCGGAGCATCATCAGCACCATTCAGCTTCTCAAACTCCACTGGACATTCTTCTTTAGATTCATTATCTTCCTCAGTCACATCTTCAAGCAAACTTTTTCCCATAGAAGGGTCAGGTAATATCTTACCACTTCTAGTGGTAATCGCCATACATGAGCCATCATTCCATAGATTCTGGACCGTATCACTTGGTAATATCCTGCTTTTCCTCTGGTTGAATGCTGCGGAGAGTTGGTTCATCTGATGCTCCAACTGTTTGATTGTGGTGGAGTGTGAGTTTACCAACTGAATGATAGATGATAGATCTTTCTTCATGGTATTCACACCAGAGTTGGTAGCCTCTACTCCCTTCAACAACTTATCCATCATGTCCTACATGGATATCTTTTCAGAACTTGTTGTAGTAGCCTCATAATTTCTAGGAGGGACATAGAGCCCACTTCTATCATTATTGTTCCTCTAATTTCCCTGCTTCTTATCTTTATAACCAGGATAATCATAATAATTCCGACCTTGATTCCCTTGGCTATTTCCTTAGAACCCCCCCTGATTATTAACATAGTTCGCCTCTTCTTCTATATCAGCATCAACTCTATCTTGACACCCTATAACTTTTACCTTATCAGTCTTGCCTGATATCAAGTGCTTGGTTAGCAGATCCATCTGCGTTTTTAGGTGAGCCATGTCTTGGTCACGCTCCTCATCTCTTCTGCGTTGTTCCGTAGTAATACCCACAACAACAGTAGGTATGGCTACCACAGAGTCTCTAGTATGCCATGCCGGACTCTGTTTGGTCATTCTCTCTAGCATTTATGAAGCCTCTGTGAATGTAAGATCAACAAACGAACCACCAGTAGAATTATCTACGATTGGTTTTGTAACAGAGTTAAGAGCCCTATACAAAGTCTCCATTAAGTGTATGTCCATCATATTGTGGTTTAGACACTGTGTCAGCTTCTTCTTAAATCTCTCCCAGGTTTCATGCAAGGCTTTAGTCGGGAGATGCCTAAAATTGCTGATCTCATCCCTCAACTCTACCATCCTGGAAGGCGAAAAGAACCTTTCTAGGAAAGCTCCTTTCAACTTCCTCCAGTTGGTTATAGAATCGGGTGTCAGCTCATTAAGCCATAATGTTGACTCCCCAGACAGACACAACGGAAACAACCTTAATCAAATAGAATTCTGACCCACTCATAGGTTATCAAAAGATTTATATATGGTGACAAATTTCACTAGATGCAATTTTGGGTCATCCCCAGGAAGGCCACCAAACAACCCCTTCAGATTGAGGAGTTGAATTGTAGTACTAGTAATGTTGAATTTTACCCCAGGTGCCAACGGTGGAGGAATAATTGCATCCATTGCACCTGCTCCATACATTCCATCATCATCATCATTAAGGTCGTACTGGACCGGATGGTAATCTTTCCTTTCTCGGAATGGACGGTTCCTATTAGCATTACGCTGTACTGGTGTATCTACTTGCTCTGCATTCCTTGGTTTACCAGGATCTAGCAACTCCTCGTCTCCCAAATATTCATCCTCAGGATTTGGATGTCGTTCTTGCTAACCGACATTCTGCACATTCACCTGAGCTCTAGCTAAGGCTGCTAATTTGTCAGTCTCTTGTTGGTCTGCCATTCTTCCAATTCGTTGTGATTCCGGATTAAGTGGTAATAATGGTTCTTCGGAACTTCTGGTTCTTGGCACACACTACAAAGATTCTGCAATAATAAAAAACAACAAATAAACGTAAAACTAGGAAACTTGACTAACAGTCAATTAGCGCACACAAACTTCAATTTACGTATTCCCCGGAAACGGCGCCATTTTTGATAGCGCTCAAACTACAACTCTCTAATGAGAATGTAAGCGATCGTTGTCAATATATAACCCAACTAGGTTAAGGTCGAATCCCATAGAGAATATGGTGTGAACTTAAAGTCGTTTGCACTTTAATCAACTGATAGTTGGATGTTTCCTGAGATGGGGGGTTTTGGAGTTTAACAAATAATTGTTGGTCACTTTAGATTCGGTGTTTGTAATCAAGAGTTTATGGCAAAACCAGAATTATGTTCACTAGGGGTTTTGGTACTTGACAGATGCGAATAGTGATTCAAGATTCTCACAGTAGGTAGGACAATAGATTATCTTTATTGAAGTTATTCCTAAATGTCTCTTGACCTACTTAAGCATTTAATTACCTAATCCTCTCGAACTTAGGGAATTTATATTCACTGACCAGAATTTACCTCAGGTTAATCAACCTTGTTACATCGTCAATTATTAAATGGAAGTTTTTAGTGCTTCCAAGTCCCTGTTGATAGTTCACTTCCTACTATAATTGATTTCTTATCTCAAGCAAATCAAAGCAGGTGTTACCTATTGTTTGCAACCAATATATGATAATTAAAACCTTAGAATTATCAAGGAGTCCTATTACCTCTCGATTCTTGAACACTTAGCATCTTATCAAGACTTACCCCTAGATCCCATAATTCGGGTTAAAGGGATTTGGCCACTCATAATGCAAAAATTGAAACAACTAGTTGTATTCATGATTTGTAAGATAAACCTACCACAATATGAATAATAACTAGTGATTCTCCAATTAGATCACAATGAAAATCCCAAAATATTGATGAAAATCTCTTCAAAGGTAATTGTTTTTCAAGCCAAGAAACTAGAGATAAAAGTAACAAAATACGTGTCTCCAACTTAGGTTCAAAAACCCCTTAGAAAACCCTAAACAAAACTTTAAATAGTTTAGCCTAAATAAGGAAACAAAATCACAGAGTTTAATAATTCCTCAAATTAGGCGACGACATTCGTGACAACTTATCAGGAGCCTGACGACTTATCACAAATGTCATCAGCTCCTTCTTCAGTTTTAGAACTTCCTGCTTAAGGCTGATGACAAAATGTGATGATCTATCAGATTTTTGATGACTTATCACGGATGTCGTCACTTCTTTACCTCAGTTCCCATGTTCTTCCTTAGACTGACGACAACTTTGACGTCCTATCAACTCTTTGTCAGCTTATCAGGAAATGTCGTCACAACTTTCAGCTGAGGTCCATTCTCTGTCTAAGGCTGACGATGAAGCTG
Organism: Capsicum pubescens; assembly: GCA_030864215.1. NCBI lineage: Eukaryota > Viridiplantae > Streptophyta > Magnoliopsida > Solanales > Solanaceae > Capsicum > Capsicum pubescens. The sequence goes on along the minus strand of CM061544.1, from coordinate 82,123,429 downwards.
ATAACTTATCAAAGGGCTGACGACTTATCAGGAATGTCGTCAGCCACACTTCTCTTCTATTTGGTTCCGATTTCAACTCTTTTGATTCTATCCTTGTTGGTTCTCATGCATCTTGCCTTCTACTGCAAAATCAAAGATTAAACAATCAAAAATGACAAAATTTGCTTAAAACTTTGCAATTATTCTCAGTTAAAAGCCTCAAATATGTTAGTGTCTGCTCACACATCACATATCATTGAGAAAAATCCTATTCATTGAAATTCTAGAGTCATCATTACTCCATGGATCAATTAGCATGAGATGAGAAACAACTTTATGTGTTTACTTCTTGCCTTATCATCTTGATTTTCTTATTACTAATGGAATCTAACACTTCAACCTTTGAGTTGTTTTTACTTGCAGCTAATGGAAACTACTCTGTGTTGGCATAAAATGACCCTACTTCATTAGATCAAAGTGAATAAAGATTCCTCTATCGACTATAGCTTTGTTATAGGAAAGGAAAAATGATTAGTAGTAAGGTTGGACTCTACCAATCATTTTTTCAAACCTATAAGTGATGGTCTAGAAGATGGAATAGGGAAAAAGGTGTTGCTACCATGGAAGAATTTTACAAGACAACCGGGATATGGAAGATGAATTGGAGAAAACATTGTTGAATTGGACCTCCTCTCCACTCATAACTCATCGCCCGCCGTGTAGCAGTAATTTAAAACCTACCAATGCCATGTCATGTTAAGGGCTAAATGAACAAAGCAAGGTAAATGATAAAGAATGGAAAGAAGGTGATGAGGAGCATTTAGTGAAAGATATAGAGGAATTTGAAAACTGAGAGAAGCCCAACCTAGAGGAAACTGATATAGTCAACCTGGGAAATCATAATGAAATCAAAGAGACAAGTGTTAGTGTTCACTTAGTAGAAACACAAAAAAGAGAACTCATTTGCTTGCTGCGGGAGTACATTGATATATTTTCTAGGTGCTACGATGATATGCCAGGATTGAGCACTAACATCATGTCGCATAAGTTATCAATCAATCCCGAGTTTGATCCAGTTAAGCAAAAAATATGGAAATTCAAGTCGGACTTATGTTTGAAGATCAAGGATGAAGTGACGAAGCAAATTTAATCTAAGGTTTTGGAGGTCACAAAATATCCAACATGGCTAGCCAATATTGTCCCAGTGCCGAAAAAGGATGACAAGATTCAAATTTGTGTTGACTACATATATTTAAATAAAGCCAGTCCTAAAGATAATTTTCCGCTTCCTAAAATCAACATGCTCATTGATAATTATGCGAAGCATGAAATGTAGTCTTTCCTGAATTATTTTGCCGGGGTATCATCAAATATTAATGGATGAGAAAGATGCAGAAGAGATGGCTTTCATTATGCCTTGGATGTTTATCATTATAGGGTGATGCTGTTTGGTCTCAAGAATGCGGGCGTAACATACATGAGGGCTATGACGATAATTTTTCATGATATAATTCATAAAGAGACTGAGGTGTACGTGGATGATGTAATTATCAAATCCCGTAAGAGTTCAAATCATTTGACCCATCTGGAAAAGTTCTTCGGAAGACAAGGAAGTACAACTTGAAGTTGAACCCTGCTAAGTGTGCTTTTGGTGTGCCAGCTGGAAAATTACTGGGGTTCATAGTCAGTAGAACAGGCATCGAGCTAGACCTGTCCAAGATCAAGACAATTCAAGATTTACCACCGCTAAAGATCAAGAAAGAGGTTATGAGTTTACTGGGTCGTTTGAACTACATTAGCAGGTTCATTGCCCATTCAATAGTCATATGTGAACCAATTCTTCTCTAGATGTTAAAGAAAGATGCATTGAATGAATGGATATAAGAAACTCAGAAATCTTTTGACAGAATCAAGGAATATCTATTCGCTCCGCCTATTTTTGTTTCACCAAGGGAAAGAAGTCTGTTGTTACTTTACTTGTCAGTCTTAAAAATACTTTTGGGTGTATCCTTGAGAAACATGAAGATACCGGTAAGGAATAGAAAGAAATCTACTACTTGAGTAAAAAGTTACGCCATATGAGGCTCGTGACCCTCTTGTAGAAAGGATGTGTTGTGCTTTAACCTAGGCCACACAATAGTTGAGGCATTATCTATTTGTCCTACTCAATATATCTCTTTTCCAGAATGGATCCGTTGAAATATATATTTCAGAAAGCCATACCTATAGGAAAGTTAGCCAAGTGGCAAATGTTTTTGGGTGAGTTCGACATTATGTATGTAACTCAAAAGGCAATCAAGGGGAAAGCCTTAGAAGACCATTTAAGAAAGAATCCAATTGATGATGAATATGAGCCACTTTAAACTTACTTCCCAGATGAGGAGATTTTATTCGTGGGAGAAGATATTGTAGATACATACCCTAGATGGAGACTGTTCTTTGATGGAGCGGCAAACTTCAAAGGCTCAAGAATGGAACAGTTTTGGTGTCAGAAATAGGTCAACACTATCATGCAACCTCTAAACTACGCTTTCTGTGTACCAATAACATAGATTAATATGAGGCTTGCATCCTAGGCCTCAAGTTAGCACTTGATATGGGTGTTCAGAAATTGTTTGTTATTGGAGACTCAGATTTGCTGATTCACCAAGTACTAGGGGAATAGGCGGTAAAGAACTCCAAGATTACTCCTTATGTAGAGTTGGTGCAGGATTTGTGTGAAAGATTCAAGAAAGTTGATTTTAGACACATCCCTAGGATAAAAAATGAGTTTCCTGATGCTTTGGCTACTACATCCTTCATGATTCAACACCCAGATCAGAGTTACATTGACCCTTTGGAAATAAGCTTGAAGGAACAACCTACACATTGTGTGTATGTCGAAGAGAAACCTAATGGAAATCCATGGTAATATGATATTAAAAGGAATTCAGAATCTGGAACATATCCTGAAGAGGCCAGAAACAATAAAAAAAAGACAATCTAGTATTTGGAAACAAATTATTTTCCAAGTGGGGAAATCCTTTTTAAGAGGACTCTAGACTTAGGATTCTTAAGATGTGTCGATGCTGCGGAAACCAAGAAATTAATAAAGAAAGTGCATGCTGGAGTTTGCAGGACCCACATGAACGAGTTTTCCCTTGCTAGAAAGATCCTGAGAACTGGTTACTTAAGGATGACTATGGAAAATAATTGTAGCAAGTATGTGCAGAAGTTCCCAAAAATCCAGATACACGAAGATTTGATACGAATGCCTTCACATGATCTTTATGCGATGAGTTCACCTTGGTATTTCATAGGTTTGGGTATGGATGTTATCGAAACAATAGAGCCATCGGCGTCAAATAGGCATAGATTCATTTTGGTTGCTATTGATTACTTTACTAAGTTGGTCAAAGCTGCTTCATATAGAGCCGTCACCAAGAAGGTAGTTGTAGATTTTATCTGGAATAATTTGATTTGATGATTTGGAGTGCCAGAATCGATCATTACTGATAATGGGGCTAACTTGAACAATCACTTGATGAATGAGATTTGTGATCAGTTCAAGATTGTTCATCGCAACTTGACTGCATATCGTCCACAAATGAATGGAGCCGTGGAAGCCGCCAATAAGAACATTAAGAAGATATTGAGAAAGATGGTTGAAAATGATAGATCAAGGCATGAGATGTTGCCTTATGCTCTTCTAAGGTATCACAAAATAGTTCAAACCTTAACTGGAGTAATCCCTTATCTACTTGTTTATGGGAATAAAGCTATGATACCCACCGAGGTTGAAATACCTTTCTTAAGTATTATTCAGGAAGTCAGATTAGGTAATGATGAATAGATTCACACTTGCTATAAAAAACTCATGGTGATTGATGGGAAGAGAATGGTTGTCGTGTGTCATGGTCAGTTGTACCAACACAAAATGATTCGTGCCTTCAACAAAAAAGTAAGGGTACAAAGGCAAGTTCGCTTCGTATTGTCAAGGACCATACAAAGTTTGCAGGGTAATATCCAGAGGAGCTCCGATTCTATCCGAGATGGATGGTCAAGAGTGGACCAAACCAATCAATTCGGATGTGATAAAGAGGTACTATGTTTGAAGGATCTTTTAGTTTTTATCTTATTGGTTTATTTGTAATTACCTTTATGATAACATTTGTTTTATGACATGTAATACCCTAGAATCCCTTTCCTTTTATGTACGAACTACGTTTAACATGAATTCCCAAGAAAAGGATACGTAGGTGGAATATGTCATCTTCAGTCAACCCCTTAGGAGAATTTATCCTTTCCTTTTATGTATGAACTACGTGATGACCTGAATTCTCAAGAATGAGATACTTAGCAGCCTATGTCATCTTCGGTCAACCAATTAGATTTTTCTATATATTTCTAATGTAGTCCTGAACTACATTTGAATTAATTCCCGCTTCAACGGGATACGTAGGCGCCCCAATGGCTCGGTCATATAACCCCAGAAAATTGAAACTGGGGAAGAATTTTTGTGAAGGAATATTGAAAATTCATAAGAGGAAGATCATCATCCAAAAGAAGATGAAGACCCGCAAAGACTTCAGGTTCTCTCAAGCCAAGATCATCTCAAATAGTAGTAAACTGGGGAAATTTTTTCCAGTAGGTCATCAAAATTTCCACCAACACTGGAATATATTTCAAATATCCCAGCACCAGAGGTCAAAGGCAAGTTCTGGATATCATCAACTGCAATAAAGTCTAGGCAGACTAAATCTATGGCTATGACAAAACTTCTAATAAAAAGACTCAACGACAATGAATCCCTGACAATCCTCTGTCAAACATTAGATATAGTCAGAACTAAGAGGAAGACGTTCGTTACGCTAGTACATGGCATGACTGGCAGAGATTTTCTAAAGCTTTTATAGAATATTTTGAAACTAGTTCCCAAAAATTACGACTACTTTCGAAAATCTATATAAATCTTTTTACTTGGTGATTGCCTAGGAATCTATTGGAATGGGGGGTTGGGGTAGAAGTACCAACATGATGGAGCACCCGAAAGATGGAAAAGAGTAGACTAGGGATTGAAAGAGGCCAACACAGAGTAGTTTCACTCAAAACTAACCATTTTTTTGTGGATGCAGGGATCAATACATGAAAACGGAAATCTTTTTCAAAAATTCGCAAGTAAATCAGGGATCACACCTAAGCATATAATGCTCAAAAATATTTTTTTTGGGTAGCCCACGGACGGGTTCGATACCCATTTAACAAAGACCTTTTGAATTGTCTATTTCATTTCAAGAGATCGTGAATGACAAACAAAGGCGCCTTATCCTCTTCATGAACATTTTATTCAAAAGCAGTTGTTAACATAAGCTACTATGTGTCTACTAAATATTTTCATTGAGCGCCAGTACATTTAAAGGAGTCGGAACAGTGAATGCAACAACCAAAAGGATCACTCAATAGGAGAAAGAGCGGAAATTCTTCCTCAAAATTTATATGAAACAAAAAGAACAGTATTTGAGTGACCCAAAAAAGGGATTTTACCCATTCATTTATATCTGATGGGTCTACTATTTAAATACTTCTTCAAAAAGAGGATGAATAGCAGATTAATCCATTCATATTATAATGCCGAGGATTTGTCATTTAAAGTATCATAAAGCTTAACTGTGGTCGCCAGTGAGAGAGACATTGTGTTTACTAACTGTCTACCTTTAGTATTGGTACATGTAGAAACCAAATCACAGACAAACATAATCAGGTGAAACTATTTCCAATTCACCGAAAGAACCATTTCATATCATCTCATTGTCGAGAGGTCCATTTCATGCCATTGCCGAGAGGGACATTTCAAATCATCACTGAGAGGGACATTTCATACAATCGCCAAGAGGGACATTTCATATCATTTTATCGCCAAGAGAGACATCATGCCATTCAACTAATTGCTCGCCATGCAAGATGATAAGGTCTGGCCTTGGAAGATACTTTAGAGAACCAATATCCATTGACCACACGAAGATAGCATAATCTAGCGTTGAGGATATCTCAGCATTTTATATTCATTGACCACATAAAGGCTATATAGCCTGATGTCGAGGATATCTCATTATTTTAAGAATCAACATCTGAATGCATAAAAAACACATAATTTGAAGGGACGTCTTTAAGTCGCTATTTGTAAGTGAATGACATATGAGACTTCCTAGAAATTGGCAATCCTAGGGTCATATATAAGTCATATTATTTGAAAGAGGATAGTGTTCAAGATTACCTATGAGTTGATAGCCCGTAGGTCATCCATAAGTCACAACAAAATCCTAACCGGATAGTGTGCAAGGTTACCCAAAAATTGATAGTACGAAGGTTATTCATAAGTCACAACTAAATCCTTACCGGAGAATATGCGAGATTATCAAATTGATAAGACCAAGGGTTCTCTATAAGCTGCGTCATATCCAAAGATCAATTATGTGCAAGATTACCCAAAGACTAGCAATTTGACAGATATCTGTAAGTCATATTGTATCCAAGGTCGGATGATGTGCAGGAATACTTGAGAGCTAGCGATCGGTGGGATATCTGTAAGCCATCTATTAACCAAGGTTGGATAATGTGCGAGATTACCTAAAATCTAGCAATTCAAAGGATATCTATAAGTCGCTTCATATCCGACATCAAGTAATGCACAAGATTATCCAAAGATTATCAATTCAAGAGAAATCTATAAGTCGTATCGATACAAAAGATGCATAAGACTTACCCAATGTCATATGCAAAGGATCATTGTCAATTACTGGAGAGGTTATCATTCCACATACAATAAGTATTGAAGGTGACCAAAAGGGTTGACTCATTAGCACAAGATTACACCATTGCATGGACCGTTCTACATAAAGTATCGTCGGTGTCCAAAAGGGACACCCCACTATGAAAACATATTCACTCGATAAATGAGCTAATTATACAACAACCAAGAGGGTTGTTGTGTCTGTTGTTGCAAGTTATTCCCTTCCAAACAAGCACATGAAAGGATTACTTTGCTTTTTAGGTAACAACTCACATGGAGATATGGTAAAAGACTTATACCTCTTTCGTGAATTATGTTTTGCACCAATAATTTTATTTGAGACATTATCGAGAGCATTCGAGAGGATAAAAATCTCAAATCAAAATCACAGGTGCGGAAGACTCCAGATAGGACGCAACACAATGTGGAACTCTTTTTTAGTAGCAAAACGGGGCATATTCTAGAGAGGACGTCAAACTCTTTGGACGCGAGCTAAAGGATGATCTCTACCACTAATCAAAACACACCCTTGTTAGAAGTCATGTGGGTACTTTGGGATATTTTAGTTTCGGCTTCACTCTCGGGATATTTCTAAACTTATACCGAGGGTAACTTCTCTTTCTTTTAAATTTTGGTGACAACACACTTAGAGTTTTGGAAATTATGTTCAGGTAAATTCTTACCTATGGATGTGAAGAGCTCCACATTCATGGTTAAGAGGTTACAAGCCTCTTTTTCATAACTCGATCAACTTGTCACTCTTCTCGAGTCAAAGATCATCTAAAATAAAAGACTATCTTTTCTACCGATCGAGTCAAACTACAAACAGTCTGATTTCTTGAGTCTCGGGGATATGTAGGCTGGATCTTTGTTGAAAACTCGACTGCATTCCAACCTCTCCCCAAATCTCTTTATTCTTCTGTTTTTTGATTTTATCAAAAACTCAAAAACCGAGATAACTTGTGATTTTTTTGAAAATCATGCTTTAAATCAAGCTTTAAGAACTACAAGTGTCCTGAATTCTCATGTAACCTGAGATATTTAGGAAACCTAATATCGAGGTTCGGCCATAACTCTAAAACTCATACGATAACCAATCTCTTTGGGAAATGAATTTGTGGTCGGACAAAAATTAGGAATGTTAATCTCCCTTTGCCCAGGGTTACTTGCATCCACTCTCCCCAAAGGGAGGGGGCAGTTGTTGACACCTAATTTTTGTCCTCCACAACTAAGTTTAGTCCCGAGTTTCTTAAATTTTCAAATAAAATTACAACATTTATTTCATCTGAATAAAAACTTTTCAAAGTATTTATCGGGATAATTTTGCTATTTTAAGTGGCAATTGGATATTATTGTGTTCAATTATATGAAAATATATAATTTTGTCACTTAAATATTTATTTTTATGAATTTTAATCAAGGATTATCTCAAAAATAAATTTAAATAATTTAAATATTGATTTAGCTATATTTTATTCTTAAAAATAATTTATTTTGATAAATATGTGTTTGATTTTATTAAATCAAGAAGCTCGAAATTAAATGTGGTATTGATTCATATGGGATTTCAATTTAATTTTAACCATAATTGAAATTAAATTGTCCACATTTGCAATGCAATTGGCCAAATTAATCATTAATTTGACCAAAAACTAAATGAAATTGACTAATCCCTAATCTATTTGGGGTTATTTCATAAATAACCCCAAAAATTACCTAATCTACCCAATTTCAAAAATAAACCCAACTCTCCTCAAGACCAGCCCATAACACCCTTAACCAACACCATATCAGCTTTAAAAGACGCCCAACCAATTCGCCCAACACAAATCCATTGACCTATCCTGCTTTCTTTTTTCTTTAATAAAAACCGATAATAATAACATCAAAACAATGTAGAACTTCTAAGCAATCCAACAACAATGAAAAAATGACAATATCAATATTATACACATCCAACAGCCTCAATTTTGACCCAACATCGAAAAACCTAGCTCCACCCAATTCAAGCGAACCCGATCCCAACAACCCAAACCAAAAACGAACCGATATTCTTGACCAGATAGCAGCAACAAAATCTAAATCCAAAAATCCTTTCAAAATTTGAATACTTGTACAATTTTGTACAAAATATAGCTGTTAAACCTTATCCACAAGCTGGGAATTCCAAAAAAAATACCAAAATTACCCTCAACACTTTTTGTCCCACATCGATTGAGGCTTAAGAATGATCCCTCAATCCCTTCTATATAAATATCTCATTGTAGAACAATGAGGGATAAGTCTTGAAGGTTCAGAAAAAGACTTTCAAGTAGAAGTTATTTTTTTAGTAAAAATTTTTCTCGCTAAAACCCATTGAAATTCTCAGAGTGGCGGTGGAGCTTTTGATAGTGGTTGAGCTTTCAGAGAAGGCTCTAGTCCCATTTTCCTACTCCGAAATAGGTAATATTTTTTCCATTTAGCTTAGATTTTATTTCTTTTTTGTCTCGTTGTTCTATAGTCATTGCAGTATTTGATAGTCTTGAATGCTGAGATTTTTTGCTGTAGATGCCTACGATGGCCATAGAATTCATTGGTGATGGCTGTTGTTAAGTCATTTTCATACTGCAGTGTTTTCCCCATTGTTAATTTCTGTAATACCCCGTATTTTTCTAGCTCAGTTTAACTCTCAGTATATGAGTATTTCTATATAAAAATTTTAAAATACTTAAAATTTTTTAGTTTAGAGCTTACCATTGTGTAGGAAATTTAGTCAGTTTTCAAACGATATAAAATTCGCCCAAATCTAATACCCGGGCTAAGAGTTAGAGTAATTTTTGTAAAACAGTGAGCCACCTAGTGCAACACCGCGTCACGGAGCCAGTTCAAATGGCATTCATCAGTTTCCATTGAAGCTCTGTGATAATGGCGTATCGTGCCAATATTCTAGTTTACAATTATCATTTTCCAATGAGGGACCGCGATCCCACCGCATCGCGTTAAGGGCAATTTTTGCAATTGTCAAAATCCAATGAGACTCTACGATGGTGCTTCATCTCGCCATGGGTCAATTTCATGCTCATCCTTTTTACACAGTTCCCAGTCGAATTCTAGTGGCTCACCACGATGCCACTACATCAGGGTGAAGCCCAAAATTGGGTTTCTCAGTGACGAATTTAATAATTTTTCAGGTGTAAATTGGTATTTTTCCACGATCCTAATTTGTCCTAAACATGAAATTAAGCCCTAAAAGAGCACTAATTGTTCATTATTTCATTGTTCACTCACTTTCTCTCAAGATTAAGTTATTCTCTCTCAAATTAATAAAACCCTTGCTTCATGAATCAAGAACGATCTTAAGAATTTCACCAAAAACCTTCAAGAATTAATCTTCTACGGTATGTTAGGTGTTCATTCATGGGTTCCTTTCACCCATGAAGTCCAAGAACTCCTTTTAAACATACACGATCTCAGATTTATTATTTCCATGCTTGAATTAGATTAAATTCATGTTCATGATATTATTTGGGATTTAATTCCATGATTAATTACAAGTCTAATGAAAATTAGATAGTTTGTGGGTTGAATTATGTTATCTTCATGTTGAACTATTGAATTACAAGTTGAATGTAGTAGCCATGATATTATTATATGTTTAATGTTATATGAAGTAAGCATGCTCCTCAAGTGTTTGATAAAATGTTCAAGTGCATTGGATAGTGAATTTATGACATGTTATTATGAGGTCCATTCATGTACAAGTTTATGTATACCAAGTGTGTGACAAAATGTCTAAATAAGTGCATTGTTGTGCTTTTATGATCATGCTATGCTTTACTTTCAATGCTATCGTTTCTTGGGGTATCCAATACTTGAAAAATCTAGCTGTTTACCTAGAGCTACAGTAATTACAGAATAGTCTCAGTAATGTGACCATCAACAGTACTCAGTCAGTTACAGAACTCAGTGAAACTCAGTATCAGTCCAGTTCAGTCCAGTACAAGACTCAGTGTCCTTCAGATGGGAGTAGCTATAATACCCGTGTCTTTTTCCTAGCTAGAAATCATCTAAAAAATGCTAGGACTAACTTTGAAATGCAAATCTGTTTTTGTACATGCAGTATTTTTGAGATTTTCACTTTCTATCACGTTGGAAATTGAGTTGGCTTTCCAATGATACCAATTTCATCCAAATCCGACATCATACGAAGGAGTTATGGACGTCTTACTCGAAATGGTCAGAATCACCCAGGTGCGACGGCAAAGTTGACGGAACGTCAACTTAGTGACGGACCACCACTTGGACTGTCAAAGCCATTCTAGTTAAGCCATGTTCTGGATAAGGACTGACCGACGAGTTAACGGACCGTCAAAGTTGTGACGTACTATCAGCCAGGCAATAAACCCTTATCTAGTGAAGCCTATTTCTGGTCCACGTCTGACGGGCTGAATGACGGTCCACAAGGAGTCTGACGAACCATCAGTCAGATCATCACATGCCACGTTTATCTTATTTTTAGGTCATTTTAATAGGGGTATTTTTTTCACTTATCACCCACCTATATATACCCAGATAAGTCCGAATTCAGCAATTTTGCTCACTTTTATTTCACAAACAATAACTAGGGTTTCTCCCTAAATTAAATCTTCAAGACCAAGACTCAATATTCTTCAAGAATCAAAGGATTTACAATCCTTCCAGTTCAAAAAAACATCACGAACCTTGAGTCAGGTATGCGTAGTGTTCATCTATGGACCCCTTTCATTCATAGAGTTCAAGAACCATGATTTTAAATGAGAAACTTCGATTTCCTTGTTTCTATGTGATGTTGTTCATGTCAATGACCATTGTTTAAACTTCAGAATATTATTTTATGATGATTTCCATGAAGTATGCATGTTTGTGATTAAAACCCATGAAATTGGGTGGTTCAAGATGATTAACATTTGTTGAGAAAACCTATGCCCAAGGTGTGCATGCAAGGTGTTTGTTAAAATGCCTAGGATGCTAGAAGTCCATATTTACATGATTTTATGATACCTAAATGACAAGTCCATAGTAGCTTTACACTCACTATGAATTCCATGCTATTTATATGTTGCTATTGTTGTGGTGTGAAGCATGCGTGATAATGGAATTATAGAACATGTACATGAAATGTATCCATGATTTCCCTACCATGTTTGAGATGTTGAATAGACTCATGAAGTACACTATCCCTTACTTATGATATTATGAATTGTGGACTCAAATCTTGTGATCAAGTCATGTCATGTGTGTCAGTTTCCTTCTATCGAGTCCTGGGGGTATTCGTACCCAAAACTATAGCTGTGTGCCTAGAGCCATGTCATGTTGTCATGATATCTTTAGTCAAGCCACGTTCCATAGAATTCAGTCAGTCATGTGACTCAGGAAACCTAAGAAACCTCATGATCTCAGTCAGTTATCAATATTATTCCGTCAGTCAACAGAAATTCAATCATGTGACTCAGAGAACCTCAGAAACCTCATGATCTCAGTCAGTTATCAGTGTTATTCTGCCAGTCAATGGAAATTAAGTAAACCCAATTCATGTATAGTCAGTTAAGTCATGTTCAGTCTCTTCAGATGGGAGTAGGAGTTAGCACAAAGCGAACCCAAGGATGGGAACTCACCTGCTTCAGATGAAGGTGTAATTCTTAGAAGAAATCCTTTTGTTCCAGAACTATGTAGCCAGCATAGGTTGAGACATCAACACTGCCAGCTTGAGGGTTGATGGGGGCAGACATCCGCCGTTCTCTTTTGAGGACACTGCCATATTTGAGGGTCACTCACAACATGTCTTTACCTGTGGCACGGTATTGACACCCTTCTAATCAGGGCAGCGATTGGGCCCCAGTTCAGCTACTTTTGCATTCATGGGGCATGTCGATTAAACAACTACCTCCCATAATTTCAGACCCAGTCTCAGTAAAAGAACTCAAACTGTTCTTCAGATATTCGTATACCAGGACTATTAGATACAGTCAAATCTCAGTTATAGTATGGAATTCAGACAGTTCCATCAAATTCAGGACTGTCAGATATAGTCCCTCATGCTATCAGAACTATATTTTTATCCATGTATTAGCGTACAGATTTAGCTATCATGTACTCACGATCTCAGTTACTCTGTATGTATGTTTGCACTCTTACGTTCATATCAGTCAGCCAGTTAGCATTATTCATGCATGTAAACCCTTTACATTAGCCTACCTCACTAGTATACTCAGTACTCTAGTTGTACTGACGTATTTGAGCTATGGTGCTTTCTTTTCATGTTACACCATAGGATCAGAGATACGAGTTCCAGACCAGCAGTAGCAGTCGCATTCAGTACACAGAGTTGCAGTGAGTCCTCCTCATTCGAGGATGATATTACTTGATTTATTCATTTATTAAATTAGTTAGTTTTTAGTTTACGGAGTTAGTTGGAGACATATTCCTTCAACTCCTTATTCAGACAGTACTTAGAGGTTTTCAGATTTAGTATTCAGATTAAGTTGTTTTGGGTATTGCTACCCACATGGATGTCATGTTTTGACAATTTCTTTATTCAGTTGAACCTTATGGACTATTGTTCATGTTTTCTGCATTTTACAAGTATATTATGCAGTGTACAGGTATATATATCAGTCATGGGTTATCTTGTGGTCCTTCGGGGTCATAAGCACTGTGTAGCATTCTGGTTTAGAAAATTGAGGCATTACAAACTTGGTATCAGAGCCTAAGGTTCAATATAGTCTTAGGAAGTCTGAAAGCCGCATCTAGTAGAGTATTGTACATGGGTTAGTTGCGCACCATATTTATTTGCAGGAGTCTATAAGATGTTTAAGGAACAGTTTCCCTTCTTTCAGTACTCATATCGTGCTAGTGAGCATGATCTCAAGTTAAACTCTCAGTGTAATCCATCTTTCTCTTATTTCAGAATATGCCTCTAAAGAGAAAAAATCAGCCAGCTTCTCAGCCCGAACATCCTTTGGGAGAACATGTTTCCCATGCGGAGTTTAGGTCCACATTCACCACACTTGTTCAGTTTGTGGCTGCCCATAATGAACGGCCACCAGCTATTCCGGCCAATCCAATTGCTAATTCTGTAGCAGCTAGGATTCAGGACTTCACCCGGATGAACCCTCCATCTTTCTTCGAGTCTAAGTCTGATGAAGACCTTCAGGAGTTTATTGACCAAGTCCAGAAGGTCATTGACATCATGGGTGTTACTTTTGTTCAGAGTGATGAGTTAGCCGTATATCAGTTACAAGATGTGTCTCACACTTGGTACAAACAGTAGAAATCTGAGAGGGTATATGGTACAGGTCCTATTGAGTGGGAGGAATTTGTCATGGCTTTCTTAGAGAGATTCTTTCCCCAAGAGATGAGAGAAGCCAAAGTTCTTGAATTCATCAACCTCAGGCAGGGAAACATGATGGTTAGGGAGTATTCTCTCAGATATACTCAGCTATCCAGCTATGCACCTTATGTGGTTGCAGACAATAGGGCTAAGATGAGCAAGTTCGTGTAAGGGGTAAATGACAGTGTGGTAAATGAGTGTAGGTCTGCGATGCTAAACAGTGATATGACCTTATCCTGACTTATGACCCATGCTCAGCAGATAGAGAAGTAGAAGGTTAAGACTAGAGAGAGGCAGAATAAGAGAGCAAGATTAGGCAGTTTCAGTTTTGCTCCACCCAAATTTGAGGGAGGAAACCGTTCACAGTTCGTCCCAAGTCATCAGCTCCAGCTCATTCTACAACCAGTGCTCCAGTTCCTCAGTTCAGAGAGGGTAACCAAGATAGATCCCCAGGATCTAAGTCTCAGGGCAGTGTTAGCAGTTCCCGAACTAATCCCCTATGTCAAACTTATGGTAAGAACTACAAGGGTATTTGCAGAGCCGGTAGTGATGTTTGTTTCGGATGTGTCAAGCCAGGCCACAAGATCAAGAATTGTCCTTAGTCAGGTCAGCAAAAATATCTCCATTCCCCAGTTCAGTCCGGTCGCCCGAATCAGCAAGGTGCCACTTTCAGTGCTAATAGTGGGCAACACCCAAACAGACTATATGCTCTTTTGACACGACAGGATCAAGAAAATTCTCCTGATGTCATTATTGGTACGTTACATATTTTCTATGTTCATGTTTATGCTTTGCTAGATCCAGGTGCATCCTTGTCTTTTGTTAATCCCTTTATAGCAGGAGATTTTGGAATCAGTCCCAAAATTCTAGCAGAGCCTTTTTCAGTCTCTACCCCAGTGGGTAAAACCATCATAACCCGGTGGGTATACAGGAAATGCCCGGTTATGATATTTCAGAAAGTCACCTCAGCAGACTTAGTTGAATTAGAGATGACTGATTTTTATGTCATTCTCGGCATGGATTGGCTTCATTCCTTATATGCCACAGTCGACTGCAGAAACAGAATAGTTCAGTTCTAATTTCCAAATGAACCTGTCTTAGAGTGGCAGGGTAGTACTTCATCTTTTAGGGGTCAACTTATTTCCTACCTTCAATCAAGGAGAATGATATCTAAGGGATGTGTTTATCATCTCATGCATGTTAAGGATTCCAGCTCCGAATCTCCCAGTCTTAAATCAGCCCAGTGGTTAATAAATATTTTGATGTCTTTTTCGAAGATCTTCCAGGCATTCCTCCCGAAAGGGAAATAGATTTCGGCATAGACCTTCTCCTAGATACTCAGCCTATCTCTATTCCTCCATACAGAATGGCACCAGCAGAGCTTAAAGAACTAAAAGATCAGTTGAAATATCTCTCAGATAAGGGATTCATCAGGCCAAATGTATCCCCACGGGGTGCACCAGTCTTATTCGTGTGCAAGAAAGACGGTTCTCTCAGAATGTGTATCGATTACCATCAGCTCAATAAAGTTACAGTCAAGAACATATATCCACTTCCCAGAATAGATGATCTGTTCGACCAACTTCAGGGATCCAGTTACTTCTCCAAGATAGACCTCAGATCCGGCTATCATCAGCTTAGAGTTAGAGAATGTGATATTCTGAAGATAACTTTCCATACTCGGTATGGTCACTTCGAATTTCTAGTCATGTCCTTTGGTCTTACTAATGCACTTGCAGCTTTTATGGACTTGATAAACCAAGTGTTCAAGCAGTACTTTGATATGTTCATTATAGTCTTCATAGATGATATTCTGGTCTACTCTCGAATAGAGCGTGATCATTCAGACCATCTCAGAATTGTTCTTTAGACTCTCAAAGAGCATCAGCTATTTTCCAAGTTCAGCAAGTGTGAATTTTGGCTAAGATCAGTATCATTCCTTGGAACCATTGTCTCCGGTGATGGAATTAGAGTGGATCCTTAGAAAACTGAAGCAGTAAGGAATTGGCCTTGCCCTGTCTCTCCATCAGATATCAGGAGTTTCTTAGATTTGGCTGGCTATTATAGATGGTGTGTCGAGGGATTTTCTTCTATTGCATCTCCTATGTCCATATTGACTCAGAACAAGGTTAAGTTTCAGTGGTCAGATTCATGCGAGAAGAGTTTTCAGGAATTGAAGACTCGACTCACCTCAGCTCCAGTTCTAACCCTTCTAGATTGTTCAGACGGTTTCGTGGTATATTATGATGCATCCAGAGTAGGTTTAGGTTGTGTCCTCATGCAGCATGGTAAGGTCAAAGCCTACGCCTCTAGATAGTTAAAGCCACATGAGAAGAATTATCCTACCCATGATCTTGAGTTAGCAGCCGTAGTCTTTGCCTTAAAGATTTGGAGGCATTATCTTTATGGAGTTCATGTAGACGTCTTCATAGATCATAAGAGTCTCCAATATGTCTTTTCTTAGAAAGATCTCAATCTTCATCAGTGAAGGTGGTTAGAGATCTTAAAGGATTATGAGATGAGTGTCCTTTACCATCCGGGAAAGGCCAACGTTGTGGACGATACTCTCAGTAGACTCTCCATGGGTAGTATTTCTCACGTTGAGGATAGCAAGAAGAAAATAGCTTAGGAAATCCATCATCTTTCCAGACTAGGCATTCACTTAGTCAACTCTTCAGAGGGTGGTGTATGTGTTCAGAATAGTTCAGAGTCATCTCTAGTTTCCGAGGTAAAAGAAAAGAAAGACAGGGATTCTAGCCTTGTCAAGCTAAAAGAGTCAGTTCAGAATCAGAAGGTTAAGGTTTTCTCCCAAGGGGGAGATGGTGTTCTTCGTTGTTAGGGTCATTTGTGCGCTCCAGGTGTAGATGAATTAAGGCAACGAATTCTTGCAGAAGCTTATGGTGCGAGATACTTTATTCATCCAGGGGCCACTAAGATGTACCATGACTTGTGGGAGATCTATTGGTAGAGTGGGATGAAGAGAGATATTGCAGAGTTTGTGGCTAAGTGCTCTACATGTCAGCAGGTTAAGATAAAGCATCAGAAACCTAGTGGTTCCATGCAGGAGTTCACCATTCCTACTTGGAAGTGGGAAGAAGTAAACATGGACTTTGTGATGGGTTTGCCTCGAACTCGTAGTCAGCATGATTCAGTTTGGGTCATCGTAGACAAAATGACCAAATCAGCTCACTTCCTTCCAGTTCGTACTTCTTTCTCAGTCGAGGATAATTCAAAACTCTATATCAGGGAGTTGGTCAGATTACACAGTGTTCCCTTATCTATTATCTCAGACAGAGGTACCCAGTTCACCTCTCACTTCTAGAAAGCATTTTAAAAAGGTCTTGGTACCCAAGTCCATCTCAGTACAACATTTCTTCCTCAGACAGATGGTCAAGCAGAAAGGACTATTCAGACTCTCGAAGATATGCTAAGGGCATGTGCAGTTGATTTCAAAGGAAGTTGGGATGACCACTTGCCTTTGGTTGAATTTGCATACAACAATAGCTATCATTCCAGTATTCAGATGGCTCCATTTGAAGCTCTCTATGGTAGGAGGTGTAGATCTCCAATCGGTTGGTTCGAAGTTAGTGAGGCCTCAGTCATAGGTCCTGACTTGGTATTCGACGCCTTAGAGAAAGTTCAGTTGATCCGAGAGAAACTACGGGCTGCTCAGAGATGACAGAAGTCTTATGCAGATGTTCGTAGAAAGGATCTAGAGTTCCAGGTCAACAACTATGTCTATCTTAAGATCTCTCCCATGAAGGGAGTGAAGAGGTTCAGCAAGAAAGGGAAACTCAGTCCTCGCTATGTCGGTCCCTTCAAGATTCTCAGTCGCTTCGGCAAGGTAGCTTATGAGCTTGAATTGCCTTCAGATCTAGACTCAGTCTATCCAGTCTTCCATGTCTCCTTTATCAAGAAGTGCATAGGTGACCCAACAGTTGTAGTCCCTATTCAGAGCATTGACATTCAAAATAGCCTCTCTTATGAAGAGACTCCAGTTGAAATCTTAGACTATCAAACTCGTCGATTGAGGAACAAAGAAGTCCCTCTAGTCAAAGTTCTTTGGAAAAATCAGTCTCATGAGGGAGCTACTTGGGAAACAGAAGCATGTATGCATACCAAGTACCCTCACATTTTCTCCGCCAATTCAGACCAAGCTCAAGGTAACAGTCCTTCTTAAGCTTATCCAGTTTCATGTTCAGCATTCAGTATAAACTTGGTATCTTTTGCCATTGCATACTCAGACATGTGTTCATGTGTCGGTACAGTATTTAATCATGCATCATCTATGAATTCTCACCTTGAGAAACTCAGTTTATCAGATTGCTCAGTTACGTATTCATGTATCAGTTATCCATGCATCAGATATGCATGATCAGTATGCTATGTACAGTTTGTCAGTCGTGAGATCATGTTCCAGCTATTCATGTTCAGATCACTGTTTCCCCTCCCAATCATTTTCATTCGAGGATGAATGTTCTCAAGGGGGAGATATTGTAATACCCGTGTTTTTTTCCTAGCTAGAAATCATCTTAAGAATGTTAGGACTTACTTTGAAATGCAAATATGTTTTTGTACATGCAGTATTTTTGAGATTTTCACTTTCTATCATGTCAAAAATTGAGTTGGCTTTCCAACGATACCAATTTCGTCCAAATCCGACATCAGATGCAGGAGTTATGGACGTTTTACTCGGAACAGTCAGAATCGCCCAGGTGCGACGACAAAGTTGAAGGACCGTCAACTTAGTGACGGACCACCACTTGGACCGTCAAAGCCATGCCAGTTAAGTCATGTTTTGGATAAGGAATGACAGACGAGTTGACGGACCGTCAAAGTTGTGACGCACCGTCAGCCAGGCCGTCAACCCTTATCCAGTGAAGCCTATTTCTGGTCCATGTCTGACGGGCTGAATGACGGTCCACCAGTAGTCTGACGGACCATCAGTTGGAACGTCACACTCCATATTTAGCTTATTTCTAGGTTGTTTTAACAGGGGTATTTTGGTGACTTATCACCCGCCTATATATACCCAGATAAGTCCGAATTCAACCATTTTGCTCACTTTTATTTCACAAACAACAACTAGGTTTCTCCCTAAATTAAATCTTCAAGACCAAGACTCAATCTTATTCAAGAATCAAAGGATTTCAAATACTTCTAGTTCAAAAAAAATCACGAACCTTGAGTCAGGTATGTGTAGTGTTCATCTATGGACCCCTTTCGTTCATTGAGTTCAAGAACCATAATTTTAAATGCGAAACTTTGATTTCCTTGTTGCTATGTGATGTTGTTCATGTCAATGACCATTGTTTAAACTTTAGAATATTATTTTAAGATGATTTCCATGAAGTATGCATGTTTGTGGTTAAAACCCATGAAATTGGGTGGTTCAAGATGATTAACATTTGTTGAGAAAACCTATGCCCAAGGTGTGCATGCAAGGTGTTTGTTGAAATGCCTAGGATGCTAGAAGTCAATATTTACATGATTTTATGATACCTAAATGACAAGTCCATATTAGCTATACACTCAATATGAATTTCATGCTATTTATGTGTTGCTATTGTTGTGGTGTGAAGCATGTGTGATAATTGAATTAAAGAGCATGTACACGAAATGTATCCATTCTTTCCCTACCATGTTTGAGATGTTGAATAGACTCATGAAGTACACTATCCCTTACTTATGATATTATGAATTGTGGACTCAAATCTTGTGATCAAGTTATGTCATGTGTGTCAGTTTCCTTCTATCGAGTCCTGGGGGTATTCGTACCCAAAACTATAGCTATGTTCCTAGAGCCATGTCATGTTGTCATGATATCTTCAGTCAAGCCACGTTCCATAGAATTCAATCAGTCATGTGACTCAGAGAACCTCAAAAACCTCATGATCTCAGTCAGTTATCAGTATTATTCCGTCAGTCAATGGAAATTCAGTAAACCCAGTTCATGTATAGTCAGTTAAGTCATGTTCAGTCTCTTCAGATGGGAGTAGGAGTTAGCACCGAGTGAACCCAAGGATGGGAACTCACCTGCTTCAGATGAAGGTGTGATTCTTAGAAGCAATCCTTGCGTTCCAAAACTATGTAGCCAATATAGGTTGAGACATCAACACTGCCAGCTTGAGGGTTGATGGGGCGGACATCCGCCGTTCTCTTTTGGGGACACTGCCAGATTTGAGGGTCACTCACAACATGTCTTTACCATTGGCACGGTACTGACACCCTTCCAATCAGGGCAATGATTGGGCCCCAGTTCAGCTACTTTAGCATACATGGGGCATATCGGTTAAACAACTACCTCCCACAGTTTCAGACTCAGTCTCAGTAAAAGAACTCAGATAGTTCTTCAGATATCCGTATACCAGGACTGTCAGATATAGTCAAATCTCAGTTATAGTATGGAACTCAGATAGTTTCATAAGATTCAGGACTGTCAGATACAATCCCTCATGCTATTAGAACTACATTTTCAGCCATGTATTAGAGTACAGATTTAGCTATCACGTACTCATGATCTCAGTTACTATGTATGTATGTTTGCACTCTTACGTTCATATCTGTCAGTCAGTTAGCATTATTCATGCATGTAAACCCTTTACATTAGCCTATCTCACTCGTATACTCAGTACTCTAGTTGTACTGACGCATTTGCGCTATGGTGCTTTCTTTTCATATTACACTACAGGTTCAGAGACACGAGTTCCAGACCAGCAGTAGCAGTCGCATTCAACACCCAGAGTTGCAGTGAGTTCTCTTCATTCGAGGGCGATATTACTTGATTTATTCATTTATTAACTCAGTTAGTTTTAATTTTACGTAGTTAGTTGGAGACATATTCCTTCAACTCCTTATTCAGACAGTACTTAGAGGTTTTCAGATTTAGTATTCAGATTCAGTTGTTTTGGGTATTTACTACCCACATGGATGTTATGTTTTGACAGTTTCTTTATTCAGTTGAACCTTATGGCCTATTGTTCATGTTTTCCATATTTTACAAGTATATTATGCAGCGTACAGGTACAGATATCAGTCATGAGTTAGCTTGTGGTCCTTTGGGGTCATAATCACCATGTAGCATTTCGGTTCAAAAAATTAGGGCGTTACAGTAGGATTCACATCGAGTGAACCCAAGGATGGGGGCTCACCTGCCAGTAGAGGGTGTGACCCTTAGTAGTAGTCCTTGCATTCCAGAACAACGTAGCCAGAGTAGGTTTAGATATGAACCTGCTAGTTGAGGGTTGATGACGGTTTTACCTGCTAGTTGAGGGTACCACCGTTCTCATTTAGGGCACCTGCCCAATGAGGGTGACTCTTCAGCTTGTCTTTACCCATGGAACGGTACGATACTCTTCCAACTAGGGTTACAGGTTGGACCTCAAATCTATTCAGAAAAGGGGCATGTCTGTTAGATGATTACCTCTCACAGTTTCAGTTTCAGTCTTGGTATAGAACTCAGTTCAGTTCTTTAGAATCAGGACTGTCAGATATAGTCAATTAGTATTAAAAACTCAATATCAGTAAATCTCAGATATCAGTTACTCAGTTATCAGAAATTGGTACTCAACTTCAGTAAAATCTCAGATATAGTATACATGTATATGCACAGTATTGCATACTTCGTATTTACAATAGTTTTAGTTAGCCATGTACTCTTATTCAGTTTCTACATATTATTTAGTTAGTTATTGTTCATGCATATGAACCCTTGCATTCAGCCTTACCTCGTCTAGCATACCAGTACATTCCACGTATTGATGAATACTTTTTCTTTGAGCTATGATGTATCATGTCGTAGGTTTGAATTCTTAGGTTCTCGACCGCACTTAGACAGATTTAGATAGAAGCAACAGATTCAGTAGTGAGTCCTCATCTATCGAGGATATACTTTTATTTCAGTATTTTCAGTAGCTTTAGTATTTAAGTAGTTGGAGTTAGTTGGGATCTTGTCCCATCAACATCACATTCAGACTATTTCGTTAGAGGCTTTTCAGTCTAGACTAGTTTAGACAACCTTCAGTTTACAAATATTATCATCAGATATTATTATTATAAGTATGAGGATTATGAACCTTATGGCATTTTAGCCTATGTTCCACATTATTACGATATTATTATTTAGTGCTCACTGCAGGTACCAGTCATGGGTTAGCTTGTGGTCCTTTGGGGTCGTAAGCACTGTGTGGCGTCCGAGGTATAAAATCGGGGCATTACAAATATGGTATCAGAGCCTAAGGTTCAACAGAGTCTTAGGGAGTATGAAATACACGTCTAGTTAAGTCTTTTACATGTGTGTGTAGCGCACCACACTTATGGGCAAGAGGCTATGAGACATTTTTAGGAAAAGTTTCCCTTCTTTAGGTATTTATGTCATGCGAGTGAGCATGAACTCAAGTTAAACTCTTAGTCTAATCCTTTACTTACTTCCATTTATAGAATATGACTCCTAAAAGACCAACAGAAGAAGAAGATGAAACCAGTCAGCACCTCAGCCCGTTCAGGCAGGTCCCTTGGATGAGCATGTCTCCCATGAAGAATTCAGAGCTGCATTTACCACTCTAGCCCATTCTATAGAAGGTCAGAATGAATTACCAGCTTTTGTTCAGGACAACCCAGTGTCCAATACTAATGCAGCTAGAATTCGGGACTTTACCCGAATAAATCCTCCCCTATTTTCAGGATCTAAGTCAGGAAAGGATCCAAAGAAATTCCTCGATCAGGTGCAGAAAGTCAAAGATATTATGGGGGTAACCACTAGTGAGACTGCTAAGTTAGCTACCTATCAGCTACAAGATATAGCTCATACGTGGTTTAAGCAATGGAAGGTAGACAGGGGCACATATGTAGAGCCCATAGAATAGGAAGAGTTTGCTACTGCTTTTCTAGACAAATTCTTTCCCTTAGAGCTGAGAGAAGCTAAGGTTTTAGAGTTCATCAATCTCAAGCAAGGCAACATGAGTGTGAAAGAGTATTCCCTCAAGTTTACTTAGTTAGCTAGGTATGCTCCCTCTGTAGTAGCAAAGAATAGGTCCAGGATGAGGAAGTTTGTATTCGGGGTGTCAGAGAGTGTGGTGAAGTAATGCAGAACTACAATGTTAACTAAGGAGATGTACATATCTAGGCTTATGGTCTATGATCAGTAGATAAAAGAGGCTAAGAATGAGGAGAGAGAGAATAAGAGATCTAGAATAGAAAGTTTTAATTTCACTCAGCCTAAGTCAGAAGGCGGTAACCGTTCTAAGTTTTGCCTAAAATTTTCAGTTCCAGCTTCATCTTCGACTAGTGCTCTAGTCCCTAAGTTCATAAATGGTAACAAATATAGGGAACCAGGCTCTAAATCTTAGGGTAGTAGCAGTAGTGCTCAAATAATTTTTTTTGTCAGATATATGATAGAAACCATCAGGGTGTTTGCAGGGCTGGCAGTGATGCTTGTTTCGCGTGTGGCAAGCCAGGCCATAGAATCAGAGATTGTCCTCAGTCAGGTTCGTAGGGTCAGTAAAATCATCCTTCAGCTCAGTTCGATCACCCGAATCAGTAGGGTGCCGCTTCCAGTGCCACCAGTGGGTAATGCCCAAACAAGATCTATGCACTTCAGTTTAGACAAGATCAGGAAAGCTGTCTTGATGTGGTCTCTGGTACATTACAGATCTTTCATTTATATGTTTATACCTTATTAGATCCGGGAGCTTCTTTGTCTTTTATTACTCCTTACATAGCAGTCAACTTCAAAGTCAAACCTGAAATCTTAATAGAACCTTTCTCAGTCTCTACCCCAGTGGGTTAGTTTATCATAACTCGATGGGTATACAGGAACTGTTCAGTTAGGATATCTCAGAAAGTCACTTATGCAAACTTAGTAGAGTTAGAGATGACATATTTCGATGTCATTCTCGGCATGGATTGGATCCATTAATTCTATGCCTCAGTTGATTGTAGAAACAGAATTGTTCATTTTCAATTTCCAAATGAACCAGTCCTTGAATGGAGGGGTAGTACCACAATGCTTAAAGTCCAGATAATTTAATACCTTAGAGTGAGAAAAATGATATCCAAGGGATGTGTCTATCATCTTGTGTGATTCAAAGATTCTAGTTCAGAGACTGCTAGTCTTGATTCAGTTCTAATAGTAAATGAATTCTCAGATGTGTTTCTCAAAGATCTTCCTGGAGTTCCTCCCGAAAGGAAAATTGACTTCAGAATAGACCTTCTTCCAGATACTCAGCCTATATCTACTCTATCATACAGAATGGCTCTAGCTAAACATAGAGAATTAAAAAAATAGTTAAAGGAATTTTTAGACAAAGGGTTCATCAGACCCAGTGTTTCCCCATGGGGCGCAATAGTATTATTCGTGCGTAAGAAAGATGGTTCTCTTAGAATGTGTATAGACTACCATCAGTTGAACAAAGTAACCGTCGAGAATAAATATCCACTTCCTAGAATCGATGACTTGTTTGACCGACTTCAGGGAACCAATTACTTTTTTAAGATAGACCTCAGATCAGGCTATTATCAGCTCAGAGTCAGAGAATGTGACATTCTAAAAATAGCTTTCCGAACCTGGTATGGTCACTTCAAGTTTCTAGTTAGGTATTTTGGTGTTACAAATACCCCATCAGCCTTCATGGACTTAATGAATCGCGTGTTCAAGCAGTACTTGGACATGTTCATTATAGTCTCCATCAATGACATTCTTTTCTATTCCTGTAGCAAAAATGATCATGCAGATCACCTCAGAATCATACTTCAGACTCTCAGAGATCATCAGTTGTTCACCAAATTTAGTAAGTTCAAATTTTTGCTAAGGTCAGTAGCATTCCTTGGTTATATTATTTCTGGTGATGGCATCGGAGTTGATCCTCAAAAGACTAAATCGATGAGAAACTGGCCTAGACCTATTTCTCCATCAAATATTAGGTACTTCTTGGGTTTAGCTTACTATTACCATTAGTTTGTTAAAGGGTTTTTATCTATTGCATCCCCTATGTCCAGATTAACTCAGAATAAAATCAAGTTTCAGTGGTCAGATTCATGTGAGAAGAGTTTTCAGGAGTTGAAGACTCAACTCACTACAGCCCCAGTCCTAATATTACCAGATGGTTCAGATGGGTTTGTTGTGTACTGTGATACATCCAGAGTAGGTTTAGGTTATGTCCTCATACATAGAGGTAAGTTCATAGTCTAAGCCTCTAGACAACTTAAGCCCTATGATAAGAATTACCCTACCCATGATCTTAAGTTAGCAGCTGTAGTGTTTGCATTAGAGATTTAGAGGCATTATTTATATGGGGTGTATGTTGATGTGTTCATAGATCACAAAAACTTGCAGTATTGGTTCTCTCAGAAAGATTTGAATTTGCGTCAGATAAGATGCTTAGAGTTGTTGAAAGATTATGACATGAGTGTTCTGTATTATTCGGTAAGGTCAATGTAGTGGTAGATGCTCTCAGTACGTTGTCTATGGGTAGTGTTGTTCATGTTGAGAGTGGTAAGAAGAAGTTAGCTCAGGAAGTTCATTAGCTTTCTTGACTAGGTGTCCGCTTAGTCAATTCAGCAGAGGGCAGTGTGTGGGTGCAGAATAGTTAAGAATAATCTCTAGTTTTCGATGTGAAGGAAAAGAAGGACAGAGATCCCAGTCTAGTTAAGTTAAAAGAGTCAGTCAGAGATCAGAAAGTAGAGGTTTTCTCCAAAGGGGGATATGGTGTGTTGCATTGCCAGGGTCGTCTATGTGTGACAGGTGTAGATGACTTGAGGCGAAAGATTCTTGCAGAAATGCATGGTGCGCGTTACTCGATTCATCCAGGGGCTACTAAGGTGTACCACAATTTGCAGGTTAAGATCGAGCACTAGAATCCTAATGGGTCTATGCAGGAGTTCAGTATTCCCACATAGAAGTGGGAAAAAGTAAACATGGAATTTATGACGGGTTTGCATCAGACTCATCATCAGCATGATTCAATTTGGAATATCGTAGATAGGATGACTAAATCCATTCATTTCTTGCCAGTTCATACTTCCTATTCAATCGAAGACTACACCAAACTCTATATCAAAGAGTTGGTCAAGTTACACGGAGTCCCAGTATCCATTGTCTCAGATAGAGGTACCCAGTTTACCTCTTACTTCTAGAAAGCATTCCAAAAGGGTCTTGGTACCCAAGTTTACCTCAGTACAACCTTTCACCCTCAGAAAGATGGTTAAGAAGAAAGGACCATTTAGACTCTAGAAGATATGTTAAGATCCTACATTGTTGATTTTAAAGGCAGTTGGGATGACCATTTGCCTTTGATTGAATTTGCATATAACAATAGCTATCATTCTAGTATTCAGATGGCTCCATTTGAGGCTCTTTCTAGTAGGAGATGTAGATATCTAATTGGTTGGTTTGAGGTGGGTGAGGCCACAGTAGTAGGGCATAACTTAGTGTTTGATGTCTTAAAGAAGGTTCAGTTGATCAGAGAAAGGCTTAGGGCATCCCAGAGCTGATAGAAATCGTATGCAGATGTGAGAAGAAAAAATCTCGAGTTTGAGATTGGTGATTTTGTATTCTTGAAAATCTCTCACATGAAGGGGGTGAAGAGGTTCGACAAGAAGGGGAAACTCAGTCCCCGGTATGTCGGTCCTTAAAGAATTCTCAGCCATTAAGAAAGGTAGCTTACGAGGTTGAGTTGCCTTCAGATCTAGCTTTAGTACACCCAGTGTTCCACGTCTCCCTACTAAAGAAATGCATTGGATACCCAACAGTCATATTCTCCTTAGAGGGCATAGATATTCAGAATGATCTCTCTTTCGAAGAGGTTCTAGTCCAAATCCTCGATCATCAAATTTGTAGACTGAGGAACAAAGAAGTTTCCTAAGTCAAAGTTCTTTAGTGGAATCAGTCCGTTGAGGGAGCTACTTGGGAAGTAGAACAGATATGTGGATCAAGTATCCTTACCTCTTCTCCTCAAACTTATACTCAGCTTGAGGTAACAGTTTTTCTTAGATTTACTCAATTCCATGTTCAGATTTAGTACAAAATTCAGTTACAGTGCATATCATCTTCATGACAGTCATTCATTCATAAATCATTTTAGTCATGCACTCATGCATCAGTATGCGTGTTTAGTATATATAAACTCAGTCTATCAGCAGTCCTTAGCTTAAGCAGTTTCATTTGATGGTGAATGTTCCTAAGGGGGAGATATTGTAATACCCTGTATTTTCTTAGCTCAGTTTAACTCTCAGTATATGATTATTTCTATATAAAATTTTCAAAATACTTAGAATTTTTTAGTTTCTAGCTTACCATTGAGTAGGAAATTCAGTCATCTTTCCAACGATTTCAAATTCTCCCAAATCTGATACCCGGGCGAAGAGTTACAATAATTTTTTTAAAATAGTATGCCACCTATTGCAGCGCCGCATCGCGGAGCCAGTTCAAATGGCATCCGTCAGTTTCTAGTGAAGCTTTATGATAATTTCACATCGTGCCAATGTTCCAGTTCATAATTTTCATTTTCCAGTGAGGGACCACGATCTCACCATGTCGCGCCAAGGGCTATTTTTCCAATTATCAAAATCCAGTGAGACTCTGTGATGGTGCCGCGTCGCGCCAAGGGTTAATTTCACACTTGTCCTTTTTACACAGTTCCCAGTAGAATTCCAGTGGATCAACATGTTGCCACTGCATCGCGGTGAAGCCCAAAATCGGGTTTCTCAGTGACGAATTTTAATAATTTTCCAGGGGTAAATTGGTATTTTTCCACAGCCCTAATCACTCCTAAAAAAAAAATTAAGCCCTAAAAAATTCACTAATTACTCATTATTTCATTATTCACTCACTTTCTCTCAAGATTAAGTTATTCTCTCCCAAATTAATAAAACCCTTGCTTCATGAATCAAGAACGATATTAAGAATTTAACCAAGAACCTTCAAGAATTAATCTTCTAAGGTATGTTAGGTGTTCATTCATGGGTTCCTTTCACCCATGAAGTCCAAGAACCCCTTTTAAACATACAAGATCTCAGATTTATGATTTCTATGCTTGAATTAGATTGAATTCATGTTCATGATATTATTTGGGATTTAATTCCATGATTAATTACAAGTCTCATGAAAAATAGATAGTTTGTGGGTTGAATTATGTGATCTTCATGTTAAACTATTTAATTACAAGTTGAATGTAGTAGCCTTGATATTATTATATGTTTAGTGTTATATGAAGTAAGCATGCTCCTCAAGTGTTTGATAAAATGCTCAAGTGCATTGGATAGTGAATTTATGACATGTTATTTTGTGGTCCCATTCATGTACAAGTTTATGTATACCAAGTGTGTGACAAAATGTCTAAATGACTACATTGTTGTGCTTTTATGATCATGCTATGCTTTACTTTTAAAGCTATAGAGTCCTGGAGGTATCCAATACCCAAAAAATCTAGCTTTTTACCTAGAACTACAGTAGTTATAGAATAGTCTCAATAATGTCACGATCAGTAGTACTCATTCAGTTACAGAACTTAGTGAAACTCAGTATCAGTCTAGTTCAGTCCACTATAAGACTCAGTGTCCTTCAGAGGAGAGTAAGATTCAGCACCGAGTACCCAAGGATGGGGGCTTACCTGCCAGTATAGGGTGTGACCCTTATTAAAGTCCTTGCATTCCAGAACTATGTAGCCAGAGTAGGTTGAGACATCAACCTTCCAGTTGAGGGTTGATGAGGTGTTTTACCTGCCAATTGAGGGAACCACCGTTCTCATTTTGGGCACCTGTCAGATGAGGGTGAATCTTTGTTTTGTCTTTACTCGTGGCACAGTACTGACACCCTTCCAGTGGGGTTAAAAGTTGAACCCCAAATCTATTTAGAAAAGACATTGCAGAGATATACCCCAGATGGAGACTGTTCTTTGATGGAGCGATCAATGTCAAAAGCTTGGGAATTGAGCAGTTTTGGTGTAAGAAATAGGTCAACACTATCCAACAACCTCAAAAATGCACTTCCCATGTACCAATAACATGGATGAATATAAGGCTTGCATCCTAGGACTCAAGTTAGCACTTGATAAGGGTGTTCAAAAATTGATAGTTATTGGAGACTCAGATTTGCTGATTCACCAAGTACGGAGGGAATGGGAGGTATAGAACTCCAAGATTACTCCTTATGTAGATAAGGTGTGGAATTTGTGTGGAAGATTCAAGGAAGTTGATTTTAGACACATTCCGAGGATACAAAATGAGTTTGCTGACGCTTTGGCTACTATATTCTCCATGATTCAGCACTCATATCAGAGTTACATTGATTCTTTAGAAATAAGCTGGATGGAACAACCTGCACATTATGCGTATGTCGAAGAGGAACCTGATGTAAAGCCATGGTACTATGATATTAAAATGTATTTAGAATTTGGAACGTATCTTGAAGAGGCCAACAACAATCAGAAAAATATAATCCAACGTTTGGCAAAGAATTATTTTCCAAGTGGGAAAATCCATTTTAGGAGGACTCCAGACTTAGGATTCTTAAGATGTGTTGATGCCGAAGAATCCAGGAAATTAATAAAAAAAGTGCATGCTAGAGTCTGTGGACCCCACATGAATGTGTTTTCCCTTGCAATAAAGATCCTAAGAACTGGTTAGCTTAGGATGACTATGGAAAATAATTGTAGCAAGTATGTGCAGAAGTGTCCAAAATACCAACAACACTGAGATTTGATTCGAATGACTCCACATGAGATTTATACGATGAGTTCACCTTGGCCTTTCGTAGCTTAGGGTATGGATGTTATCGGACCTTAATTTTGATTTCTATTGATTACTTTACTAAGTTGGTCAAAGTTTCTTCATATAAAGTTGTCACCAAGATGGTAGTTGTAGATTTTTTCAGGAATAATTAGATTTGCCGATTTGGAGTGCTAGAATCGATCATTACTGATAATGGGGCTAACTTGAACAATCACTTGATGAATGAGATTTGTGATTAGTTGAAAATTGTTCATCAAAATTCGATCACATATCATCCATAGACAATGGTGTCGTGGAAGCCGCCAATAAGAACATTAAAAAGATCTTGAGGTAGATGGTCGAAAATGATTGATCATGGCATGAGATGTTGCCTTATGCTCTGCTAGGGTATCGTACAATAGTTTAAACCTCAACTGGGGCAACCCCTTATCTACTTGTTTATGGGAATAAACATGTGATACCCTCCGAGGTTGAAATACCTTCCTTAAGTATTATTTAGGAAACCAAACTAAGTAACGAAGAATAGGTTTAGGCTCGCTATGAAAAACATATGTTGATTTATGGGAAGAGAATGGTTGCCGTGTGTTATGGTTAGTTGTACTATCATAGGATAATCTGTGCCTTCATTAAGAAAGTAAGAGTACAAAGGCAAGTTCGCTTCGAATTGGCAAGGACCATACATAGTTCGCAAGCTACTATCCGGAGGAGCTCTGATTCTTTCTGAGATGGATGGCCAAGAGTGGACCAAACCAATCAATTCGGATGAGGGAAAGAGGTACTATGTTTGAAGGATGTTTTAGTTTTTATTTCCTTGGTTTATTTGTAATCGCCTTTATGATAGCATTTTCTTTATGACGTGTAATATCCTAGGTTACCTTTCCTTTTATGTACAAACTACGTTTAACCTAAATTCCCAAGAAAAGGGTACGTGGGCAGCCTAGTCTGCTTCGGTCAACCCTTAAGGAGAATTTATCCTTTCCGTTTATGTATGAACTACGTAATGACCTGAATTCTCAAGAATGAGATATGTAAGTATCCTATGCAGGGTTTAGTCAACCCATTGTATTTTTCTATATATCTCTAGCGTAGTCCTGAACTACGTTTGACCTGATTCCTACTTCAACGGGATACATAGGCACCCCAACGGCTCAGTCATATAACCCTAGATAATGGAAACTGGGGAAGAATTTTTGAGAAGGAATCTCAAAAATTCACAAGAGGAAGATCATCATCCAAAACAAGATGGAGACCCACAAAGACATCGGATTCTCTCAAGCCAAGATCATCTCAAATAGTAGTAAACTGGGGTAGAAATTTTGAGGAGGTCCTCAAAATTTCCACTAACACTGGAAAATATTTCAAATTCCCCAGCACCAGAGGTAAAAGGAAAGTTCTGGATATCATCAACCGCGATAAATTCTAGGCAGACTAAATCTCCAGCTACGATAAAACTTCTGAAAGAAAGCCTCAACAACAATGAAACCCTGGCAATCCTCTATCAAACGTCAGATATAGTCAAAACCAAGGGGAAGACGTTCATTAAGCTAGTACACGACATTACTGGCAGAGATTTTCTAAAGCTTTTAGAGAATATTTTGAAACTAGTTCCTAAAAATTAAGACTACTTTAAAAAATCTATACAAATATTTTTACTCGGTGACTGCTTAGGCATCTATTAGAATGGGGAGTCGGGGTAAAAGTCCCAACTTGAAGGAGCACCCAAAAGATGAGAAAGAGCAAACCAGGGATCCAAGGAGGTCAACACGGAGTAGTTTCACCCAAAACTAACTATTTTTCTGTGGATGCAAGGATCAATACATGAAAATGGGAATCTGTTTAAAAAATCCTCAAGCAAATCGGGGATCACACCTAAAGCATATAATTCTTAGAAAGGATATTTTATTGGGTAGCCCATGGACGGGTTCGATACCCATTCAAAAAGGACTTTTAGAATTATCTATTTCATTTAAAGAGATCGTGAATGACAAACAAAGGCACCTTATCCTCTTTATGAACATTTTATTCAAAAGTAGTCACTGGCATAAACGACTTTGTGTCTATTAAATATTTACATTGAGCGGAGGTGCATTCAAAAGAGTCAGCACAGTGAATACAACAACGAAAAGGATCACTCAATAGGAGGAAGAGTGGAAATTCTTCCTCAAAATTCACATGAAGCAAAAAGAACGGTATTTGAGTTACCCCAAAAAGGGATTTTACCGATTCATTTATATCTAGTGGGCCTACTATTTAAATACTTCTTCAAAAAGAGGATGAATAGTAGATTAATCCATTCAGATTATGATGTTGAGTATTTGTCATTTAAACTATCATAAAGCTTGATTGTGGTCGCCAGTGAGAGCGACATTGTGTTTACTAACTGTCTACCTTTAGTATAGGTACATGTATAAAGAAAAACATAGAAAAACAAAATCAGGTGAAACTATTTCCAAATCACCAAAAGAACCATTTCATATCATCTCATTTTTGAGAGATCCATTTCATGCAATTATCGAGAGGGCCATTTCATAATATCGCCAAGAGGGCCATTTCATATCATCGCCAAGAGGGCCATTTCATATCATTTCATCGCCAAGAGGGACATCATTCCATTCAACTAATTGATCAGCATGCAAGACGATAAGGTCTGGCCTTAGAAGATGCTTTGGAGCACAAATATCCGTTGACCACACGAAGATAACATAATTTGGCGTTGAGGATATCTCAGCCTTTTATATTCGTTGACCACATAAAGTATATATAGCCTGACATGAAGGATATCTCATCATTTTATGAATCAACATCTGAATGCATCAAAAGCACATAATTCGAAGGGATGTTTTTAAGTCGCTATCTGTAAGTGAATGACATATGAGACTTCCTAGAAATTGACAATCATAGGGTCATCTATAAGTCATATTATTTGAAATAGGATAGTGTTCAAGATTACCTATGAGTTGATAGCCCATAGGTCATCTACAAGCCACAACAAAATATAACCGGATATTGTGTAAGGTTACCCAAAAATTGACAGTACGAAGGTTATTCATAAGTCGCAACTAAATCCTTACCGGAGATTATGCGAGATTATCAAATTGACAAGTCCAAGGGTTCTCTATAAGACCCGTCATATCCAAAAGATCGATTATGTGTAGGATTACCCAAAGACTATCAATTTGACAAATATCTATAAGTCATATTGCAACCAAGGTTGGATAATATGCAGGAATACTTGAGAGCTAGCGATTGGTGGGATATCTGTAAATCATCTCTTATCGAAGGTCAGATAATGTGTGGGATTACCTAAAAGCTAATAATTCAAATGATATCTGTAAGTTTCTTCGTATCCGACATCAAGTAATGCACAAGATTATGCCAATACTATCAATTCAAGGGAAATCTATAAGCTGAATCGATAAAAAAGATGCACAAGACTTACCCGAGGTCACATGAAAAGGATCACAGTCAATAACCGGAGAGGTTATCATTACGCATACAACAAGCATTGAAGATGACCAAAAGGCTTGACTTATCAACACAAGATTACACCATTGCAAGGACCGTTCTGCATAAAGTATCGTCGGTGTCCAAAAGGGCCACCCCACTTTGAATTCACTCAATAAATAAGGTTATTATACAACAAACAAGAGGGTTTTTGTTTCTGTTGTTGCAAGTTATTTTCTTCCAAACAAGCACATGAAAAGATGACTTCACTTTTTAGGCAACAACCCACATAGAGATATGGTAAAAGACTATATACCTTTTTCATGAATTATGTTTAGCACTAACAATTTTGTTTGAGACATTGTCAAGAGCATTCGAGAAGATGAAAATCTCAAATCAAAACCACATGTGCAGACGACTCCAGATAGGACTTAGCATAATGTGGAACTTCTTTTTAGCAGCAAAATGGGACATAGTCTAGAGAGGGATGTCAAACTCTTTGGACGTGAGCTATACTATGATCTCCACCACTAATCAAACCACACCCTTGTTGGAAGGCCTATGGGTACTTTGGGATATTTTTGTTTCGGCTTCACTCTCGGGATATTCCTAATCTCATACCGAGGGTAACTTTTCTTTCTTTCAAATTTGGGTGACAACTCACCTAAAGTTTTAGAAATTATGTTTAGGTAAATTCTTTTCTATGGATGTGACGATCTCCACGTTCATGGTTAAGAGGTTACAAGCCTCTTTTTCATAACTCGAACAACTTGTAACTCTTCTTGAGTCAAAGATTGTCTAAAATAAAAGACTATTTTTTCTACTGATCGAGTCGAAATGCAAATAGTCTGATTCCCTGAGTCTCGGGGATATGCAGGCTGGGATCTTTATTGAAAACTCGACTACATTCCAACTTCCCCCCAAATCCCTTTATTCTTCAGTTTTTTGGTTTTATCAAAAACTCAAAATCGAGATAGCTTCTGAATTTTTTGAAAATCATGTTTTAAGTCAAGCTTTAAGAACTATAAGTGCCCTGAATTAACTTCCAAAGGTCTGAACTTTCCTTAATTTATGTTCTTATTTCTATTTTCCTTTTGTTCTTTCTTTTCATGAACTTTCTTTTTTGCTTAATTGACCTCCTCTTTAGCTAGAATTTGTTCATGAGGTAATAATATTTACTTTGGCTGATTGAAGTTAAATTTTGCAGCTTTTTTTTTGAGAATTCTGCATACTTTAGAATGTAGTATTTGATTAATAAAAAATTGAGATTTTGTTTAAACTTTTCATTATCGTTCCTTATGGTCTCCCTATTTGATTCTTATATATGGGTTTGGTTTATGTTTTTTTGTCATTTAGATTATTTATTTTTACAAACACATATTAATTCCTTCATTCTTTTCATTGCATGAACCCACTTGGGAGTCCAAATGGACTCTTTTTCCTTGTATTAGCAATGGGCCATTAAGGCCCACCATTTTAGAAGACATTGAAAAATAGATCAATAGGATAAAATATGGAGCATAAAATATGAGAATATGGAAGAAGAAGAAAAGCGGTCAAAGCCCATTTGATGAAGTCGCTAAGGGACTTAAAAGTCTCAACTTTATTATTGCTTTATTTATTTATTCATTTATCTATCCATTCGTTCATTTGGGCCTCGAAGCCAAAGTTGTATATTAATACAAGTGAAGTTGATTATGGGCCTAAAGGTCCAAAAAGATAGTTTAGGATAGGTTATTGGCCAAAGCCTAGCATTTAGATTAGGTCAGGTGAAGATGGGCAGAAAGCCCAATTAGATTAGGATAGGGTTGATGGATTTGGGCTTAAGAGTCTAAATCACTTACTTTTATCCCTTCCCCCTTTTTATGCTTATTTGCCGACTGACTTTAATTTGCTTAGAACTAGTTAAATTTCTCACCAAGTTGCTAAAAGACTACTTTTACATAAACCGCAAAAAATATTCCTTAATCAATTTCTTTTCAACAATCAACTTTTCATTTAGAAGTTAGTCAAAAGAATCATTTTTAAATAGTCCGGATAACCACAAGTTAGTGGACATTTTAGGTGCCTTAAAACTTTCCTAAAATGTTAATGAGAACCGCTTACCTAGAATTTCAAAACATTAATATTTATTTCTATTTTGAATCAATTGAGTATTTTATAAAGGTTTTCTTGATTTTACTAAATAAATTAAGTGGCGACTCTAAAAGTCATATTTTCGCAAAACAGAAATTGCGACTCTGCTGGGGAATCTAACTAGGTTCTAACCAAATATTTGAATTGACTTCCTTTGGCTAACTGTTATATTGTTTAAACTATTTGTGTGTTTATGTGTTTAAATTCTTTGAAAATAAACTGTTGCATTTCATGGCATACTTCCCATTTGAAATATATAAACTATTTGGGGTTTCGTGGATGTCCCAACCACTATTGTTCAATTCCAAATAAAGTATTAGAAATACAATGGTTTATTCACAGGTGTAACGACCCGGGACTACCCCATAGTCGCTACACAGTGCTTACGACCCGAAGGACCACATGCTAACCCCTGACTGATATCTGTAACTGAGCATTGCATAATATACTATTTAAATACAGAATAGAAAGGCTGAAAGTCCATAAGGTTCAAATATCTGATAAAACATAACATCTGGAAACACCGTATAACAATACCAAAACTGAAATAAACTGTCTGAACATGCTAGTCTGAAAGCCTCTAAACTGTGAGTTGATGGGATATGTCCCCAACTAACTTTGTCTACTAAAATTAAAATAATAAAGTAATGAAATAATCATTTGATCCTTGAATGATGAGGACTCACTTTAAATCTATTGCTGTTGGCTGAATCTGAAGCTAAGTGAGATCGGGAACTTGAGCGTCCAAACCTATGGTATAAAACACCATAGCGCATAAGAAAAGTATGCATCAATACATATGAATGTACTGGTATGCAAAGTGAGGTAGGCTAAATGCTTGGGGTTCATATGAATGAACAATACTAACTGACTGAATAACATGAACTTGAGAATACATGCCTGAATGCGTAACTATAAATGAGATCATGATAATACTGACTACTGAGTATGAATACTGATAACATGAGTTTTGTATGACTGATATACTATTAACTGAGTGACTATGTCTGACAGACCTGATTCTGATGGAACTAGCTAAGTTCTATCCTGAACTGAATGACTGTATCTGATAGTCCTTAATCTGAAGAACTATCTGAGTTCTTTTACTGAGACTAAGACTGAGACTGTGGGAAGTAGTCATCTAACTGACATGCCCCTTTTCTGTATAGAGTTGGGGTCCAATCTATAACCCCAATTGGAAGGGTGTCAATGCTGCGCCACTGTTAAGGACAAGCTGTGAGTGACCCTCATCGGCAGTGTCCCCAAAGGAGAACGGTGGGACCTTCAACTGGAAGTGTTAATCCATCTCATCAACCCTCAACTGTCAGTGTTGATGTCTCAACCTATGCTGGCTATAAAGTTCTAGAATGCAAGGATTGCTTTAAGGGTCAGACCCTTAACGGTTAGTATATGCCCTCATCCTTAAGTTCGCTCGGTGCTGAATCCTACTCCCAACTGAATAGACACTGAACTAATTATATTGAGACAAACTAGACTGATTTCATTGAGTTCCATGGACTGATGAAATATTATTGAATTCTGTTAACTGATTGAGTTCATGAGATTACTGAGTTTTCCTGAGTCATGTAACTGATTGAATTCTACTGAGTTCTGAAATAACTGAGAATACTACTGATCATGGCGTGACTTAGATTATCTTAAAACTGACACTGGATCTAGGCACATAGCTAAATTTTCTGGTACAAGTACCCCCAGGACTCGATAGCATGAAACTGACAAGGCATGACACTTCTTTAACACATGACCATAGTTAACAATTTATAGTACAAACATTGGGGATTTTCATGAAGTATTTGTATGTCATACGCTTACACATGAATAGGAATACATATAAACATGTCATAATTTCGTAAGTCTAATTTCATGAGCATTCCACAAAACCATTACAATGCATAACAATAACATGGAGGTCATTGTGAACATAAGGGTAAATCATGGATTCATCAATTTGGTCACAATTGAGTCACAAAGCATAATTCTTATTCTCTTAGGCATTTTTGCAAACACCTTGCATGCATAACTTGAGGCTTAGGTATGAACATTAAAATAATACATCATGGAAATATTTTTCACTTCAAATACAAGAATTCCAACCACATACTAACATAATTCTATTTTATGTATTAAAGATTTCAACTTGGTAATCATAAAACAACATAAACATGGATATGATTCAATTCACAACATGAAATCCAAAATTTATATTTTTGAAAGGGTTTTCTTGAGCTTCATGGGTGAAAGGAACCCATGAATCAACACTTTACATACCTTAGATGGAAGTTTCTTGAAGTTCTTGGAATTGAAGAATTCAAATCTCTTAGTTTCTTGAAGAAGGGTTGGGATCTTGTTCTTGGGGATTGAACTTTGAGAGAAATCCTAATTTGGTGTTGTAGATGAATAATGAAGTTATGGGCCCTGGTTTGGTATAATTAGGTGTTAAAGACCCAAACACCCTTATAAAAATGTCTTTAAATTGCTGAACGGAATCTGTGATGGCTTGGGCGACGGTCCGTCGCCGGCTTGATGGCCCGTCGACCTTCCCGTCGTACTAGGTTAGAATGTGATCTTTTTGCCTTGGTTGCGATGGTTTGGGGGACGGTCCATCGCTAGCTCGACGGTCCGTCGTCCATTCCATCGTGACTGGCCAGAAGGTCGACTAACTGTCTCTGTAGTGATAGTTTGGGTGACGGACCATCGCTAGATCAATGGTCCATCAGCCCTTTCCATCACACCTAGGTGGTTCAGACTGCTTTCTATATTTCGGCCATAACTTTCTACCCCGATACCGGATTTAAACGAATTTGGCATCAATGAAAAGCTTATTCAATTTCCTACATAACAAAAGTCAAAATCTTGAATATTCTACATATATAAAAGTGTATTCATCCTTTAAAGAGAGTCTTTAACATTTTTGGGATGATTTTTAAGCTAGGTAGAAGTACGGGGTATTACAGCAGGTGAGGCGTCCAATGGCTGTTCGTATTTAGAAACCCAAGTCGTCCGCTTGGGAACCTGGTCCAAACCCACTCTAGACACCCAGGATAGAGCTAAACCAAAACTCTCTTTTTAGGCATGAGCCAAGGATGACCCAATACCCGAGGGGGTATTGGGCCCATTAGAAAACCAGCCCTACGTCTATTGGCCACGAGTCAATTAAAGATGAATTATATTTACGTGTTGAAGAAATATATGTTTTTTAATCCAATCCATTATCCTTTGGGGGTAAGGGGAAGGCTTACTTTATTTTCTTTTGCGTAAAGATGCCTCAATCATCCACCAATTGAGGGAAAAGTTAAAGTGAGCCAGGCAAGAGGTTAATGATTAATCGATTTGGATGATTGCATGATTTCCCAGACTAATGTCCTACGAGTATAGAGAATAATTATACGGGCATCACTCAATCATCAACAAATATCGCCTATGACAAGAAGTGGACAAAGTTAAGAGGGTGAAGGCTGATAGAAGAGCATCTAGGAACTAGTATTTCCTATCCTCTGCGTGAGAAATTGTTCTTTTTCTTTCCCTAAAGGTTGTATCCTTTTTGTGAAACTTTTGTAAGCATTTATGCCTTTTATGTATACCTATGGAAGTTTTTGGGGGATAATGGATTGGTTTTAAAAAACATATACTTCCTTCAAATACGTTAGGCCAACCCTTGGCTCAAAAGGGTCACCCAATTAGGATGCACATTTATTACAGCATGTTTGTGTGATAACTGATTTACGTTCTTATATGTGTTATGTTGATTCGAATCAAAGGAAAATTGATCCAATCCTATTTTTCAAAGAGCACCTCTAAGTAGAAAAATACCCTCTATGCAAAAGTCCGACCAAACATACTCCAAGTCTCCCAAGTCTCTTAGAAAAGTCCACAGTCATTCTTAAACTTCAAAAATGCTCGCTACAATTTTAGGAAAGTTGACCTTAGAATAAAAAAAAGCCATTATAGATTTTTCCTACGTAGGGACTAATTTATCCTCCGTGAGATACGTAGGCAGCCTTTCAGCCCGACCCCTATCTTAAAAAATCTCTGTTGTCCTCCGTTTTTTTGAAAGAAGAAATAAGGTTGGAAATAAGAAGAATTGAACCTTCCTGATAAATTCCACTTACCCATATTGATAACGTTCAAACTACACCTCTCTAATGAGAATGTAAGCGATTGTTGTCAAAATATAACCCAACTAGGTTAGGGTCGAATCCCACAGGGAATATGGTGTGAACTTAAGTCGTTTGCGCTTTAATAAACTGATAGTTAGATGTTTCCTAAGATGGGGGGTTTTTGAGTTTAAGAAATAATTGTTGGTCACTTTAGCTTTGGTGTTTGTAATCAAGAGTTTATGAAAAACCAGAATTATGTTCACTAGAGATTTTGGTACTTGACAGATGCGAATAGTGATTTAAGATTCTCACAGTAGGTAGGACAACAGATTATCTTTATCAAAGTTATGCCTAAATGTCTCTCAACCTACTTAAGTATTTAATTACCTAATTCTCTTAGACTTAGGGAATTTATATTCACTGACCAAACTTTACCTCAGGTTAATCAACCTTGTTATAGCGTCAATTATTAAATGGAAGTTTTTAGTGCTTCCAAGTCCCTGTTGATAGTTCACTTCCTACTATAATTGATTTCTTATCTCAAGCAAATCAAAGAAGGTGTTATCAA
Organism: Capsicum pubescens; assembly: GCA_030864215.1. Taxonomy (NCBI): domain Eukaryota; kingdom Viridiplantae; phylum Streptophyta; class Magnoliopsida; order Solanales; family Solanaceae; genus Capsicum; species Capsicum pubescens. Next base: position 82,083,341 of record CM061544.1, on the reverse strand, counting down.
TTGTTTGCAACCAATAGACGATAATTAAAACCTTAGAATTATCAAGGTTAGAATCTTGAACACTTAGCATCTTATCAAGACTTACCCCTAGATCCCATAATTCGGGTTAAAGGGATTTAGCCACTCATAATGCAAAAATCGAAACAACTAGTTGTATTCATGATTTGAAAAATAAACTTACCACAAGATGAATAATAACTAGTGATTCTCCAATTCGATCACAATGAAAATCCCAAAATATTGATGAAAATCTCTTCAAAGTTAATTGTTTTTCAAGCCAAAAAACTAGGTCGAAAAGTACCAAAATACGTGTCTCCAACTTAGGTTCGAAAACCCCTTAGAAAACCCTACACAAGACTTTAAATAGTTTAGCCTAAATAAGGAAAAAAAATCATAGAGTTTAATAATTCCTCAAATTAGGCGACGACATTCGTGACAACTTATCAGGAGCCTGACGATTAATCACAAATGTCGTCAGCTCCTTCTTCAGATTTAGCACTTTCTGCTTAAGGATGACGATAAAATGTGATGACCTATTAGATCTTTGACGACTTATCATGGATGTCGTCACTTCTCTACCTCAGCTCCTATGTTTTGCCTTAGGCTGACAACAACTTTGACGTCCTATCAACTCTTTGACGACTTATCAGGAACTATCGTCACCACTTTCAGCTAAGGCCCATTCTCTGTCTAAGGCTGACAATGAAGCTAATAAATTATCACAGGGCTGACGACTTATCAGGAATGTCATCAGCCACACTTCTCTTCTATTTGCTTCCGATTTCTACTCTTTTGTTTCCATCGTTGTTGGTTCTCATGCATCTAGGCTTCTACTTCAAAATCAAAGATAAAACAATCAAAAATGACAAAAGTTGCTTAAAACTTTGCAATTATTCTCAGTTAAAAGCCTCAAATGTGTTAGTGTCTGCTCACACATCAATACCCTCAACTTAAAATAATTGCTTGTCCTCAAGCAACTCAAACACAACTAAGAGAATACAAAGTACATTTGGCAGTCAATTATCTATATCATATCAAAACATTTTCACCATCTCCAAGGTCAGTCAATTCAAGAACAACTATGTATATTATTGAAGAACAACAATGCAACACACAGGAATCAAGATATGGCACCAACTCAGCAACATAACCGTGCATGTATCAAGTTTACACTATCCAAACAAGTCAGTAACTAGAAATGTAACCAGTGTGCCCTCATTACAAAAAAATCCCCCTTTTCTCATATCAGACATCACATATATAACCATGGGGACAATCACAAGACACTCACTCTCAGAATGAAGTTCCAATCAATGTATGCAGAATACCATAGGCTTTCCCTTATTTTCATTACCTCGATCTTCAGACAGGTCATCTAGGATCACTATAGGTCTTCTCTTTGGCTTGTATGTAGGCTAGAGGCTGGTATGATACTTGATGATATTTAAAGTAACTAAGCCTCCTTGATACTACACTAGATTTTTGGGGTTTCACTCATTAGCTTTTTTCTATTCTTCTCTTTTCTTGATCACACTTATTCAGGATGGGTACGGTCTTTTCTACAAATATTTTTTTTTCACAACTTTTATTTTTCTTGCTCTTTTCCACCTCACCCAACTTTTATTCTTTTCTTTTACTTTACCTTTCTTCCTACTCATTTTACATCACACACCCCTATGATAGCCACCCTCAACTTAGGCCATTTGCCTAAGTCAAGGTGCACAGTGTCCAAAGAGGACTAGGGCCAAAACAGGTTCATTGTGATATAAACGGGAAGGTGGCAGGTGTCATAAAAAATAGGCTACTTAGGCTCAAAGCAAGGATCAAGGGATATTCTACATACAGGGAAGGTTATTTAGGCTAAAGGTGAGCTAATATCAAAATGACCTATGATCCTTTCCTAACCCCTATCCTTCAACCTAGGTAAGACTAACCGAGCAAGTTCTGGATTCAACATACAACGGGAACTGAGTAAGATCTCACACGCACATGGCACACAAGTATATCACAAGTTACTACTCTTTCAGTTCATGCAGCTATTTAGCACTGATTATTTCGTCACTAGAACTAATGCCATACAAAGACGCACAGTGGTCACACTTAGATGCAATTCACACAAGTAACTACTCAGTCCATTGGAGAGGTGCTTAAGAATTACAAAAGCAAGTTAACTACCTCAAGTACTAGTATTTATCCTAGTCGGCTATAAAATTTTACAACAACAATTTACCTTACACCTACAACTTAAAATAAAAAAAAATTTGAACTAAGGGTTAGAATATACCTGGAGTAGATCCCGCGTGAGGATCATGGGTTGCCTCCCATGTAGTTCTTGATTTAACATCACAGCACGAATCATCTCGATTACTTCAGACTTCATCAAGACAGATAGCAAAACTACCTTCATCGAGTCTTTTGGTCCAATATAAAGTTTGACTCGTTGCCCATTTACCTTGAAAGAGTTGCCGTCTTCATTTTCAAGTTATACTACTCCAGATGAGTAGACTTGACTAACTCTAAACGGGCCTAACCACTTAGATTTAAGCTTACCTGGGAACAGTTTGAGTCTGGAATTGAACAGAAGCTCCAAGTCACCTTTTTGGAAGTCTCATTTCTCTATCCTTCAATCATGATACTTTTTTATCTTTTCTTTATATAGGTCTGCTCGTTCATATGCCCTGAGACAGAATTCATCCATCTCATTCAGTTGTCCCAGTCTCAGCTCTGCTGCCTCCTTCCAACTTAAATTCAACCTTTTGAGTTCCCATAAGGCCTTGTGCTCCAGCCCTATTGGTAGGTGGCATGCTTTTCCATAGACCAGCTGAAATGGGGACATGCCAATGGGTGTCTTGAAAGCAGTCCGATATGCCCACAAGGCATCATCGAGCTTCTTATACCAGTCTTTTCGACTAACATTCACCATTTTGGATAGGATGGATTTAATCTCTCGATTTGACACCTCCACTTTCCCACTAGTTTGTAGGTGATATGGAATGGCTACTCTGTGCTATTTCACCCCATATTTATCTAAAGCTGCTCGAAACACTTTGTTGCATAAATGAGATCCTCCATCACTTATAATAGTACGTGGTACTCCAAAGTGAGAGAAGATGTTCTTCTTGAGAAAAGCAACAACTCTCTTTCCTTCATTATCAGACAAGGTAACAACTTTGACCCATTTTGAAACATAGTCAACAACAACTAAAATATACTTCATCCCATACGAGATTACAAAAGGACCCATGAAATCGATGCCCCAGACATAAAAAAATTCCACTTCAAGCATCTTAGTCAAAGGCATCTCATGTTTTTTGGACATTGACCCCTGCCTCTGACATTGGTCGTATTTCAGCACAAACTCGTGGGCATCCTTGAATAATGTTGGCCAATAGTAGCCGCTCTGCAATAGCTTTCTAGCCGTTCGGTCACCTGCATAGTGACCTCCAGCTGGGGAAGCATGACATAATTCCAATATACATAATACATCCACTTCTGGCACACATCTCCTTATAATATTGTCAGCGCATCACCGAAAAAGATACGGCTCATTCCATAAGTAATGTGTCACATCATGCAGAAATTTCTTTCTTTGATGGAAAGAAAGATTTTCTGGAATGAACTCACTCAAAACATAATTTGCAAAATTAGCGTACCAAGGAAATTTCTCCATAGCAGCAGCCAAGATCTCCTCATTAGGAAATGCATCATTTATCTCCATTTATCACTAATTTCCTGCTCACCTTCCATTCTAGACAGATGATCCGCAACCTGGTTTTCACAACCTTTCCTATCTTTGACTTCAAAGTCAAATTCTTGTAGCAGCAACACCCATCTAATCAGCCTTGGTTTTGCATCCTTCTTAGCCATAAAATACCTCAAAGTTGCATGGTCAGTGTGGACCACCACCTTGGTCCCAAGCAGATAAACCCTGAATTTCTCAAAAGCTTACACTACATCCAGGAGTTCCTGCTCAGTGACAGTGTAGTTCTTTTGTTCTACATTCACTGCTTTGCTGGGATAATATATTAGATGAAACAATTTGTCTCTCTTTTTTCCCAATACAGCTCCAAGGTCAACATCGCTTGCATCACACATGATCTCAAACGGTTTTGACTAGTCTGGTGCAACCATGATAGGGGCCTCAACCAGCTTCTTTTTAAGACATTCAAATGCCTTCAAGCACTCATTATCGAAGGAAAACTTCACTTCTTTCTCCAAAATTTTGCAAAGTGGATTTGAAACTTTCGAGAAATCTCTTATAAACCTCCGGTAAAAGCCAGCATGCCCAAGGAAACTACACACTCCCTTCACTAAAATGGGAGGTGGTAGTTTCTCAATAACTTCAACCTTGGCTCGATCAACTTCTATTCCTTTTGCTGAATTTTATGCCTAAGAACAATGCCCTCCTTTACCATTAAGTGGAATTTCTCCCAATTAAGCACCAAATTAAATTCAACACATCGTTGCAAGTCCATACTCAGTTTTTCCAAACACAACTCAAATGAGTGTCCCACCATAGAGAAATCATCCATGAATACCTCTATGGTGTTCTCCACCATATTCGAGAAGATATACATCATGCACCGTTGAAAAGTGGCGGGTGCATTGCACAGCCCAAAAGTCATCCTCTTAAATGCAAAGGTGACATATGGGCATGTGAATGTCATCTTCTCCTGATCTTCAGGAGCAATAAAAATCTGATTATATCCAGAATAAATATCTAAGAAGCAATACCATCCCATCCAGCCAATCGATCAAGCATTTGGTTCATAAAGGGCTTCGGGAAGTGGTCTTTCAAAGTCCATAAATTTAGTTTGCGGTAATCCATGCAAACTCTCCACCCAGTCACAGGCCTAATTGGAATCAGCTTATTCCTTTTATTTGCAACCACAGTCATGCCCCCTTTTTTGGGCACGATTTGAACTGGGCTCACCTATTTACTGTCTGAAATAGGGTAAACCACTCCTGTATCCAACCACTTAATAATTTCCTTCTTAACCACCTCTTGCATTGGTGGGTTAAGACGGCGCTGGTGCTCAATGGTTGGAATACAATCTTTCACCAATTGTATTTTATGCATGCAGATGCTAGGGGGTTGCCAATAATATCTGCGATAGTCCATTTGATTACTCTCTTGTACCTCTGAAGTACGGAAATAAGTGCTTCTACTTGATTCTCACCCAAATCAGCCGTAATAATAATGGGTAGCATGTTTCTGTGGCCCAAAAACACGTACCTTAAATGCCCAGACAACTCTTTCAATTCCAACACCTGTGGCTCTTCAATGGATGGCTTAGACGGTGGTGTTGGTCGATTTGCAAGATCAAGGTCTATCTTCTTAGGAGCATAAGGGTATGAACCCATTCCTGACAAAGCACAAACAGTCTCTTCGTATTTATCAATGCCTTCACGATCAAAATTCATCAAATCTGCGGATAACAAGTTACTCCTCTATTGACATATCCTGTTCGTCCTCATAATACATATCAACTACTAAGAACAAACTCATTTCTTCATATTGCTTCATTGATTTTCGCAGGTCAAATTGTACCATCTCATCATTCATCCTGAATAATAGCTCATTCACTCTCAAATCAATCAATACACTTCCGGTTGTGAGGAAAAGTCGACCCAAGATTATGGGCACCTCAAAGTCCACCTCGCAATCTAGGATCACAAAATTTGCAGGGAATATGAAACTAGCTACCTTCACTAACACATCATAAAAAATACCAACAGGTTGTTTTATTGACCTATCCGCCATCACTAGTCGCATGTTGGTGGGTGTGGGATTTCCCAGGCCCAACTTTCTATATACAACCAGCAACATCAAATTAATGCTTGCTCCCAGATCACATAATGCCTTAGTGAATTCCATAGACCCAATCGTACAGGGAATAGTGAATGCTCCTGGATCTGGCTTCTTCTGTACCGAGGTCCTTATAGAGATAGCGCTATAATGGTGGAGATCATCCTCCAGATCGTAGCTCACCACTCTTTTCTTAGCCAAAAATTTCTTCATGAACTTATCATATCCTGGCATTTCCTCGAGTGCTTCCACCAAAGGTACATTTATTGTCAATTGTTTGAGCATTGCCATGAACTTGCTGAATTTTGTATATCAATTTTTTTCTTCAATCATTGAGGAAAGGAAGGTGGTGGTCTTGGGAGAGTTTTAAACTCTACCATCTTCTCCTTCTCTTTCCCTTTTTCCGGAGCATCATCAGCACCATTCAGCTTCTCAAACTCCACTGGACATTCTTCTTTAGATTCATTATCTTCCTCAGTCACATCTTCAAGCAAACTTTTTCCCATAGAAGGGTCAGGTAATATCTTACCACTTCTAGTGGTAATCGCCATACATGAGCCATCATTCCATAGATTCTGGACCGTATCACTTGGTAATATCCTGCTTTTCCTCTGGTTGAATGCTGCGGAGAGTTGGTTCATCTGATGCTCCAACTGTTTGATTGTGGTGGAGTGTGAGTTTACCAACTGAATGATAGATGATAGATCTTTCTTCATGGTATTCACACCAGAGTTGGTAGCCTCTACTCCCTTCAACAACTTATCCATCATGTCCTACATGGATATCTTTTCAGAACTTGTTGTAGTAGCCTCATAATTTCTAGGAGGGACATAGAGCCCACTTCTATCATTATTGTTCCTCTAATTTCCCTGCTTCTTATCTTTATAACCAGGATAATCATAATAATTCCGACCTTGATTCCCTTGGCTATTTCCTTAGAACCCCCCCTGATTATTAACATAGTTCGCCTCTTCTTCTATATCAGCATCAACTCTATCTTGACACCCTATAACTTTTACCTTATCAGTCTTGCCTGATATCAAGTGCTTGGTTAGCAGATCCATCTGCGTTTTTAGGTGAGCCATGTCTTGGTCACGCTCCTCATCTCTTCTGCGTTGTTCCGTAGTAATACCCACAACAACAGTAGGTATGGCTACCACAGAGTCTCTAGTATGCCATGCCGGACTCTGTTTGGTCATTCTCTCTAGCATTTATGAAGCCTCTGTGAATGTAAGATCAACAAACGAACCACCAGTAGAATTATCTACGATTGGTTTTGTAACAGAGTTAAGAGCCCTATACAAAGTCTCCATTAAGTGTATGTCCATCATATTGTGGTTTAGACACTGTGTCAGCTTCTTCTTAAATCTCTCCCAGGTTTCATGCAAGGCTTTAGTCGGGAGATGCCTAAAATTGCTGATCTCATCCCTCAACTCTACCATCCTGGAAGGCGAAAAGAACCTTTCTAGGAAAGCTCCTTTCAACTTCCTCCAGTTGGTTATAGAATCGGGTGTCAGCTCATTAAGCCATAATGTTGACTCCCCAGACAGACACAACGGAAACAACCTTAATCAAATAGAATTCTAACCCACTCATAGGTTATCAAAAGATTTATATATGGTGACAAATTTCACTAGATGCAATTTTGGGTCATCCCCAGGAAGGCCACCAAACAACCCCTTCAGATTGAGGAGTTGAATTGTAGTACTAGTAATGTTGAATTTTACCCCAGGTGCCAACGGTGGAGGAATAATTGCATCCATTGCACCTGCTCCATACATTCCATCATCATCATCATTAAGGTCGTACTGGACCGGATGGTAATCTTTCCTTTCTCGGAATGGACGGTTCCTATTAGCATTACGCTGTACTGGTGTATCTACTTGCTCTGCATTCCTTGGTTTACCAGGATCTAGCAACTCCTCGTCTCCCAAATATTCATCCTCAGGATTTGGATGTCGTTCTTGCTAACCGACATTCTGCACATTCACCTGAGCTCTAGCTAAGGCTGCTAATTTGTCAGTCTCTTGTTGGTCTGCCATTCTTCCAATTCGTTGTGATTCCGAATTAAGTGGTAATAATGGTTCTTCGGAACTTCTGGTTCTTGGCACACACTACAAAGATTCTGCAATAATAAAAAACAACAAATAAACGTAAAACTAGGAAACTTGACTAACAGTCAATTAGCGCACACAAACTTCAATTTACGTATTCCCCGGCAACGGCGCCATTTTTGATAGCGCTCAAACTACAACTCTCTAATGAGAACGTAAGCGATCGTTGTCAATATATAACCCAACTAGGTTAAGGTCGAATCCCATAGAGAATATGGTGTGAACTTAAAGTCGTTTGCACTTTAATCAACTGATAGTTGGATGTTTCCTGAGATGGGGGGTTTTGGAGTTTAACAAATAATTGTTGGTCACTTTAGATTCGGTGTTTGTAATCAAGAGTTTATGGCAAAACCAGAATTATGTTCACTAGGGGTTTTGGTACTTGACAGATGCGAATAGTGATTCAAGATTCTCACAGTAGGTAGGACAATAGATTATCTTTATTGAAGTTATTCCTAAATGTCTCTTGACCTACTTAAGCATTTAATTACCTAATCCTCTCGAACTTAGGGAATTTATATTCACTGACCAGAATTTACCTCAGGTTAATCAACCTTGTTACATCGTCAATTATTAAATGGAAGTTTTTAGTGCTTCCAAGTCCCTGTTGATAGTTCACTTCCTACTATAATTGATTTCTTATCTCAAGCAAATCAAAGCAGGTGTTACCTATTGTTTGCAACCAATATATGATAATTAAAACCTTAGAATTATCAAGGAGTCCTATTACCTCTCGATTCTTGAACACTTAGCATCTTATCAAGACTTACCCCTAGATCCCATAATTCGGGTTAAAGGGATTTGGCCACTCATAATGCAAAAATTGAAACAACTAGTTGTATTCATGATTTGTAAGATAAACCTACCACAATATGAATAATAACTAGTGATTCTCCAATTAGATCACAATGAAAATCCCAAAATATTGATGAAAATCTCTTCAAAGGTAATTGTTTTTCAAGCCAAGAAACTAGAGAGAAAAGTAACAAAATACGTGTCTCCAACTTAGGTTCAAAAACCCCTTAGAAAACCCTAAACAAAACTTTAAATAGTTTAGCCTAAATAAGGAAACAAAATCACAGAGTTTAATAATTCCTCAAATTAGGCGACGACATTCGTGACAACTTATCAGGAGCCTGACGACTTATCACAAATGTCATCAGCTCCTTCTTCAGTTTTAGAACTTCCTGCTTAAGGCTGATGACAAAATGTGATGATCTATCAGATTTTTGATGACTTATCACGGATGTCGTCACTTCTTTACCTCAGTTCCCATGTTCTGCCTTAGACTGACGACAACTTTGACGTCCTATCAACTCTTTGTCAGCTTATCAGGAAATGTCGTCACAACTTTCAGCTGAGGTCCATTCTCTGTCTAAGGCTGACGATGAAGCTGATAACTTATCAAAGGGCTGACGACTTATCAGGAATGTCGTCAGCCACACTTCTCTTCTATTTGGTTCCGATTTCAACTCTTTTGATTCTATCCTTGTTGGTTCTCATGCATCTTGCCTTCTACTGCAAAATCAAAGATTAAACAATCAAAAATGACAAAATTTGCTTAAAACTTTGCAATTATTCTCAGTTAAAAGCCTCAAATATGTTAGTGTCTGCTCACACATCACATATCATTGAGAAAAATCCTATTCATTGAAATTCTAGAGTCATCATTACTCCATGGATCAATTAGCATGAGATGAGAAACAACTTTATGTGTTTACTTCTTGCCTTATCATCTTGATTTTCTTATTACTAATGGAATCTAACACTTCAACCTTTGAGTTGTTTTTACTTGCAGCTAATGGAAACTACTCTGTGTTGGCATAAAATGACCCTACTTCATTAGATCAAAGTGAATAAAGATTCCTCTATCGACTATAGCTTTGTTACAGGAAAGGAAAAATGATTAGTAGTAAGGTTGGACTCTACCAATCATTTTTTCAAACCTATAAGTGATGGTCTAGAAGATGGAATAGGGAAAAAGGTGTTGCTACCATGGAAGAATTTTACAAGACAACCGGGATATGGAAGATGAATTGGAGAAAACATTGTTGAATTGGACCTCCTCTCCACTCATAACTCATCGCCCGCCGTGTAGCAGTAATTTAAAACCTACCAATGCCATGTCATGTTAAGGGATAAATGAACAAAGCAAGGTAAATGATAAAGAATGGAAAGAAGGTGATGAGGAGCATTTAGTGAAAGATATAGAGGAATTTGAAAACTGAGAGAAGCCCAACCTAGAGGAAACTGATATAGTCAACCTGGGAAATCATAATGAAATCAAAGAGACAAGTGTTAGTGTTCACTTAGTAGAAACACAAAAAAGAGAACTCATTTGCTTGCTGCGGGAGTACATTGATATATTTTCTAGGTGCTACGATGATATGCCAGGATTGAGCACTAACATCATGTCGCATAAGTTATCAATCAATCCCGAGTTTGATCCAGTTAAGCAAAAAATATGGAAATTCAAGTCGGACTTATGTTTGAAGATCAAGGATGAAGTGACGAAGAAAATTTAATCTAAGGTTTTGGAGGTCACAAAATATCCAACATGGCTAGCCAATATTGTCCCAGTGCCGAAAAAGGATGACAAGATTCAAATTTGTGTTGACTACATATATTTAAATAAAGCCAGTCCTAAAGATAATTTTCTGCTTCCTAAAATCAACATGCTCATTGATAATTATGCGAAGCATGAAATGTAGTCTTTCCTGAATTATTTTGCGGGGGTATCATCAAATATTAATGGATGAGAAAGATGCAGAAGAGATGGCTTTCATTATGCCTTGGATGTTTATCATTATAGGGTGATGCTGTTTGGTCTCAAGAATGCGGGCGTAACATACATGAGGGCTATGACGATAATTTTTCATGATATAATTCATAAAGAGACTGAGGTGTACGTGGATGATGTAATTATCAAATCCCGTAAGAGTTCAAATCATTTGACCCATCTGGAAAAGTTCTTCGGAAGACAAGGAAGTACAACTTGAAGTTGAACCCTGCTAAGTGTGCTTTTGGTGTGCCAGCTGGAAAATTACTGGGGTTCATAGTCAGTAGAACAGGCATCGAGCTAGACCTGTCCAAGATCAAGACAATTCAAGATTTACCACCGCTAAAGATCAAGAAAGAGGTTATGAGTTTACTGGGTCGTTTGAACTACATTAGCAGGTTCATTGCCCATTCAATAGTCATATGTGAACCAATTCTTCTCTAGATGTTAAAGAAAGATGCATTGAATGAATGGATATAAGAAACTCAGAAATCTTTTGACAGAATCAAGGAATATCTATTCGCTCCGCCTATTTTTGTTTCACCAAGGGAAAGAAGTCTGTTGTTACTTTACTTGTCAGTCTTAAAAATACTTTTGGGTGTATCCTTGAGAAACATGAAGATACCGGTAAGGAATAGAAAGAAATCTACTACTTGAGTAAAAAGTTACGCCATATGAGGCTCGTGACCCTCTTGTAGAAAGGATGTGTTGTGCTTTAACCTAGGCCACACAATAGTTGAGGCATTATCTATTTGTCCTACTCAATATATCTCTTTTCCAGAATGGATCCGTTGAAATATATATTTCAGAAAGCCATACCTATAGGAAAGTTAGCCAAGTGGCAAATGTTTTTGGGTGAGTTCGACATTATGTATGTAACTCAAAAGGCAATCAAGGGGAAAGCCTTAGAAGACCATTTAAGAAAGAATCCAATTGATGATGAATATGAGCCACTTTAAACTTACTTCCCAGATGAGGAGATTTTATTCGTGGGAGAAGATATTGTAGATACATACCCTAGATGGAGACTGTTCTTTGATGGAGCGGCAAACTTCAAAGGCTCAAGAATGGAACAGTTTTGGTGTCAGAAATAGGTCAACACTATCATGCAACCTCTAAACTACGCTTTCTGTGTACCAATAACATAGATTAATATGAGGCTTGCATCCTAGGCCTCAAGTTAGCACTTGATATGGGTGTTCAGAAATTGTTTGTTATTGGAGACTCAGATTTGCTGATTCACCAAGTACTAGGGGAATAGGCGGTAAAGAACTCCAAGATTACTCCTTATGTAGAGTTGGTGCAGGATTTGTGTGAAAGATTCAAGAAAGTTGATTTTAGACACATCCCTAGGATAAAAAATGAGTTTCCTGATGCTTTGGCTACTACATCCTTCATGATTCAACACCCAGATCAGAGTTACATTGACCCTTTGGAAATAAGCTTGAAGGAACAACCTACACATTGTGTGTATGTCGAAGAGAAACCTAATGGAAATCCATGGTAATATGATATTAAAAGGAATTCAGAATCTGGAACATATCCTGAAGAGGCCAGAAACAATAAAAAAAAGACAATCTAGTATTTGGAAACAAATTATTTTCCAAGTGGGGAAATCCTTTTTAAGAGGACTCTAGACTTAGGATTCTTAAGATGTGTCGATGCTGCGGAAACCAAGAAATTAATAAAGAAAGTGCATGCTGGAGTTTGCAGGACCCACATGAACGAGTTTTCCCTTGCTAGAAAGATCCTGAGAACTGGTTACTTAAGGATGACTATGGAAAATAATTGTAGCAAGTATGTGCAGAAGTTCCCAAAAATCCAGATACACGAAGATTTGATACGAATGCCTTCACATGATCTTTATGCGATGAGTTCACCTTGGTATTTCATAGGTTTGGGTATGGATGTTATCGAAACAATAGAGCCATCGGCGTCAAATAGGCATAGATTCATTTTGGTTGCTATTGATTACTTTACTAAGTTGGTCAAAGCTGCTTCATATAGAGCCGTCACCAAGAAGGTAGTTGTAGATTTTATCTGGAATAATTTGATTTGATGATTTGGAGTGCCAGAATCGATCATTACTGATAATGGGGCTAACTTGAACAATCACTTGATGAATGAGATTTGTGATCAGTTCAAGATTGTTCATCGCAACTTGACTGCATATCGTCCACAAATGAATGGAGCCGTGGAAGCCGCCAATAAGAACATTAAGAAGATATTGAGAAAGATGGTTGAAAATGATAGATCAAGGCATGAGATGTTGCCTTATGCTCTTCTAAGGTATCACAAAATAGTTCAAACCTTAACTGGAGTAATCCCTTATCTACTTGTTTATGGGAATAAAGCTATGATACCCACCGAGGTTGAAATACCTTTCTTAAGTATTATTCAGGAAGTCAGATTAGGTAATGATGAATAGATTCACACTTGCTATAAAAAACTCATGGTGATTGATGGGAAGAGAATGGTTGTCGTGTGTCATGGTCAGTTGTACCAACACAAAATGATTCGTGCCTTCAACAAAAAAGTAAGGGTACAAAGGCAAGTTCGCTTCGTATTGTCAAGGACCATACAAAGTTTGCAGGGTAATATCCAGAGGAGCTCCGATTCTATCCGAGATGGATGGTCAAGAGTGGACCAAACCAATCAATTCGGATGTGATAAAGAGGTACTATGTTTGAAGGATCTTTTAGTTTTTATCTTATTGGTTTATTTGTAATTACCTTTATGATAACATTTGTTTTATGACATGTAATACCCTAGAATCCCTTTCCTTTTATGTACGAACTACGTTTAACATGAATTCCCAAGAAAAGGATACGTAGGTGGAATATGTCATCTTCAGTCAACCCCTTAGGAGAATTTATCCTTTCCTTTTATGTATGAACTACGTGATGACCTGAATTCTCAAGAATGAGATACTTAGCAGCCTATGTCATCTTCGGTCAACCAATTAGATTTTTCTATATATTTCTAATGTAGTCCTGAACTACATTTGAATTAATTCCCGCTTCAACGGGATACGTAGGCGCCCCAATGGCTCGGTCATATAACCCCAGAAAATTGAAACTGGGGAAGAATTTTTGTGAAGGAATATTGAAAATTCATAAGAGGAAGATCATCATCCAAAAGAAGATGAAGACCCGCAAAGACTTCAGGTTCTCTCAAGCCAAGATCATCTCAAATAGTAGTAAACTGGGGAAATTTTTTCCAGTAGGTCATCAAAATTTCCACCAACACTGGAATATATTTCAAATATCCCAGCACCAGAGGTCAAAGGCAAGTTCTGGATATCATCAACTGCAATAAAGTCTAGGCAGACTAAATCTATGGCTATGACAAAACTTCTAATAAAAAGACTCAACGACAATGAATCCCTGACAATCCTCTGTCAAACATTAGATATAGTCAGAACTAAGAGGAAGACGTTCGTTACGCTAGTACATGGCATGACTGGCAGAGATTTTCTAAAGCTTTTATAGAATATTTTGAAACTAGTTCCCAAAAATTACGACTACTTTCGAAAATCTATATAAATCTTTTTACTTGGTGATTGCCTAGGAATCTATTGGAATGGGGGGTTGGGGTAGAAGTACCAACATGATGGAGCACCCGAAAGATGGAAAAGAGTAGACTAGGGATTGAAAGAGGCCAACACAGAGTAGTTTCACTCAAAACTAACCATTTTTTTGTGGATGCAGGGATCAATACATGAAAACGGAAATCTTTTTCAAAAATTCGCAAGTAAATCAGGGATCACACCTAAGCATATAATGCTCAAAAATATTTTTTTTGGGTAGCCCACGGACGGGTTCGATACCCATTTAACAAAGACCTTTTGAATTGTCTATTTCATTTCAAGAGATCGTGAATGACAAACAAAGGCGCCTTATCCTCTTCATGAACATTTTATTCAAAAGCAGTTGTTAACATAAGCTACTATGTGTCTACTAAATATTTTCATTGAGCGCCAGTACATTTAAAGGAGTCGGAACAGTGAATGCAACAACCAAAAGGATCACTCAATAGGAGAAAGAGCGGAAATTCTTCCTCAAAATTTATATGAAACAAAAAGAACAGTATTTGAGTGACCCAAAAAAGGGATTTTACCCATTCATTTATATCTGATGGGTCTACTATTTAAATACTTCTTCAAAAAGAGGATGAATAGCAGATTAATCCATTCATATTATAATGCCGAGGATTTGTCATTTAAAGTATCATAAAGCTTAACTGTGGTCGCCAGTGAGAGAGACATTGTGTTTACTAACTGTCTACCTTTAGTATTGGTACATGTAGAAACCAAATCACAGACAAACATAATCAGGTGAAACTATTTCCAATTCACCGAAAGAACCATTTCATATCATCTCATTGTCGAGAGGTCCATTTCATGCCATTGCCGAGAGGGACATTTCAAATCATCACTGAGAGGGACATTTCATACAATCGCCAAGAGGGACATTTCATATCATTTTATCGCCAAGAGAGACATCATGCCATTCAACTAATTGCTCGCCATGCAAGATGATAAGGTCTGGCCTTGGAAGATACTTTAGAGAACCAATATCCATTGACCACACGAAGATAGCATAATCTAGCGTTGAGGATATCTCAGCATTTTATATTCATTGACCACATAAAGGCTATATAGCCTGATGTCGAGGTTATCTCATTATTTTAAGAATCAACATCTGAATGCATAAAAAACACATAATTTGAAGGGACGTCTTTAAGTCGCTATTTGTAAGTGAATGACATATGAGACTTCCTAGAAATTGGCAATCCTAGGGTCATCTATAAGTCATATTATTTGAAAGAGGATAGTGTTCAAGATTATCTATGAGTTGATAGCCCGTAGGTCATCCATAAGTCACAACAAAATCCTAACCGGATAGTGTGCAAGGTTACCCAAAAATTGATAGTACGAAGGTTATTCATAAGTCACAACTAAATCCTTACCGGAGAATATGCGAGATTATCAAATTGATAAGACCAAGGGTTCTCTATAAGCTGCGTCATATCCAAAGATCAATTATGTGCAAGATTACCCAAAGACTAGCAATTTGACAGATATCTGTAAGTCATATTGTATCCAAGGTCGGATGATGTGCAGGAATACTTGAGAGCTAGCGATCGGTGGGATATCTGTAAGCCATCTATTAACCAAGGTTGGATAATGTGCGAGATTACCTAAAATCTAGCAATTCAAAGGATATCTATAAGTCGCTTCATATCCGACATCAAGTAATGCACAAGATTATCCAAAGATTATCAATTCAAGAGAAATCTATAAGTCGTATCGATACAAAAGATGCATAAGACTTACCCAATGTCATATGCAAAGGATCATTGTCAATTACTGGAGAGGTTATCATTCCACATACAATAAGTATTGAAGGTGACCAAAAGGGTTGACTCATTAGCACAAGATTACACCATTGCATGGACCGTTCTACATAAAGTATCGTCGGTGTCCAAAAGGGACACCCCACTATGAAAACATATTCACTCGATAAATGAGCTAATTATACAACAACCAAGAGGGTTGTTGTGTCTGTTGTTGCAAGTTATTCCCTTCCAAACAAGCACATGAAAGGATTACTTTGCTTTTTAGGTAACAACTCACATGGAGATATGGTAAAAGACTTATACCTCTTTCGTGAATTATGTTTTGCACCAATAATTTTATTTGAGACATTATCGAGAGCATTCGAGAGGATAAAAATCTCAAATCAAAATCACAGGTGCGGAAGACTCCAGATAGGACGCAACACAATGTGGAACTCTTTTTTAGTAGCAAAACGGGACATATTCTAGAGAGGACGTCAAACTCTTTGGACGCGAGCTAAAGGATGATCTCTACCACTAATCAAAACACACCCTTGTTAGAAGTCATGTGGGTACTTTGGGATATTTTTGTTTCGGCTTCACTCTCGGGATATTTCTAAACTTATACCGAGGGTAACTTCTCTTTCTTTTAAATTTTGGTGACAACACACTTAGAGTTTTGGAAATTATGTTCAGGTAAATTCTTACCTATGGATGTGAAGAGCTCCACATTCATGGTTAAGAGGTTACAAGCCTCTTTTTCATAACTCGATCAACTTGTCACTCTTCTCGAGTCAAAGATCATCTAAAATAAAAGACTATCTTTTCTACCGATCGAGTCAAACTACAAACAGTCTGATTTCTTGAGTCTCGGGGATATGTAGGCTGGATCTTTGTTGAAAACTCGACTGCATTCCAACCTCTCCCCAAATCTCTTTATTCTTCTGTTTTTTGATTTTATCAAAAACTCAAAAACCGAGATAACTTGTGATTTTTTTGAAAATCATGCTTTAAATCAAGCTTTAAGAACTACAAGTGTCCTGAATTCTCATGTAACCTGAGATATTTAGGAAACCTAATATCGAGGTTCGGCCATAACTCTAAAACTCATACGATAACCAATCTCTTTGGGAAATGAATTTGTGGTCGGACAAAAATTAGGAATGTTAATCTCCCTTTGCCCAGGGTTACTTGCATCCACTCTCCCCAAAGGGAGGGGGCAGTTGTTGACACCTAATTTTTGTCCTCCACAACTAAGTTTAGTCCCGAGTTTCTTAAATTTTCAAATAAAATTACAACATTTATTTCATCTGAATAAAAACTTTTCAAAGTATTTATCGGGATAATTTTGCTATTTTAAGTGGCAATTGGATATTATTGTGTTCAATTATATGAAAATATATAATTTTGTCACTTAAATATTTATTTTTATGAATTTTAATCAAGGATTATCTCAAAAATAAATTTAAATAATTTAAATATTGATTTAGCTATATTTTATTCTTAAAAATAATTTATTTTGATAAATATGTGTTTGATTTTATTAAATCAAGAAGCTCGAAATTAAATGTGGTATTGATTCATATGGGATTTCAATTTAATTTTAACCATAATTGAAATTAAATTGTCCACATTTGCAATGCAATTGGCCAAATTAATCATTAATTTGACCAAAAACTAAATGAAATTGACTAATCCCTAATCTATTTGGGGTTATTTCATAAATAACCCCAAAAATGACCTAATCTACCCAATTTCAAAAATAAACCCAACTCTCCTCAAGACCAGCCCATAACACCCTTAACCAACACCATATCAGCTTTAAAAGACGCCCAACCAATTCGCCCAACACAAATCCATTGACCTATCCTGCTTTCTTTTTTCTTTAATAAAAACCGATAATAATAACATCAAAACAATGTAGAACTTCTAAGCAATCCAACAACAATGAAAAAATGACAATATCAATATTATACACATCCAACAGCCTCAATTTTGACCCAACATCGAAAAACCTAGCTCCACCCAATTCAAGCGAACCCGATCCCAACAACCCAAACCAAAAACGAACCGATATTCTTGACCAGATAGCAGCAACAAAATCTAAATCCAAAAATCCTTTCAAAATTTGAATACTTGTACAATTTTGTACAAAATATAGCTGTTAAACCTTATCCACAAGCTGGGAATTCCAAAAAAAATACCAAAATTACCCTCAACACTTTTTGTCCCACATCGATTGAGGATTAAGAATGATCCCTCAATCCCTTCTATATAAATATCTCATTGTAGAACAATGAGGGATAAGTCTTGAAGGTTCAGAAAAAGACTTTCAAGTAGAAGTTATTTTTTTAGTAAAAATTTTTCTCGCTAAAACCCATTGAAATTCTCAGAGTGGCGGTGGAGCTTTTGATAGTGGTCGAGCTTTCAGAGAAGGCTCTAGTCCCATTTTCCTACTCCGAAATAGGTAATATTTTTTCCATTTAGCTTAGATTTTATTTCTTTTTTGTCTCGTTGTTCTATAGTCATTGCAGTATTTGATAGTCTTGAATGCTGAGATTTTTTGCTGTAGATGCCTACGATGGCCATAGAATTCATTGGTGATGGCTGTTGTTAAGTCATTTTCATACTGCAGTGTTTTCCCCATTGTTAATTTCTGTAATACCCCGTATTTTCCTAGCTCAGTTTAACTCTCAGTATATGAGTATTTCTATATAAAAATTTTAAAATACTTAAAATTTTTTAGTTTAGAGCTTACCATTGTGTAGGAAATTTAGTCAGTTTTCAAACGATATAAAATTCGCCCAAATCTAATACCCGGGCTAAGAGTTAGAGTAATTTTTGTAAAACAGTGAGCCACCTAGTGCAACACCGCGTCACGGAGCCAGTTCAAATGGCATTCATCAGTTTCCATTGAAGCTCTGTGATAATGGCGTATCGTGCCAATATTCTAGTTTACAATTATCATTTTCCAATGAGGGACCGCGATCCCACCGCATCGCGTTAAGGGCAATTTTTGCAATTGTCAAAATCCAATGAGACTCTACGATGGTGCTTCATCTCGCCATGGGTCAATTTCATGCTCATCCTTTTTACACAGTTCCCAGTCGAATTCTAGTGGCTCACCACGATGCCACTACATCAGGGTGAAGCCCAAAATTGGGTTTCTCAGTGACGAATTTAATAATTTTTCAGGTGTAAATTGGTATTTTTCCACGATCCTAATTTGTCCTAAACATGAAATTAAGCCCTAAAAGAGCACTAATTGTTCATTATTTCATTGTTCACTCACTTTCTCTCAAGATTAAGTTATTCTCTCTCAAATTAATAAAACCCTTGCTTCATGAATCAAGAACGATCTTAAGAATTTCACCAAAAACCTTCAAGAATTAATCTTCTACGGTATGTTAGGTGTTCATTCATGGGTTCCTTTCACCCATGAAGTCCAAGAACTCCTTTTAAACATACACGATCTCAGATTTATTATTTCCATGCTTGAATTAGATTAAATTCATGTTCATGATATTATTTGGGATTTAATTCCATGATTAATTACAAGTCTAATGAAAATTAGATAGTTTGTGGGTTGAATTATGTTATCTTCATGTTGAACTATTGAATTACAAGTTGAATGTAGTAGCCATGATATTATTATATGTTTAATGTTATATGAAGTAAGCATGCTCCTCAAGTGTTTGATAAAATGTTCAAGTGCATTGGATAGTGAATTTATGACATGTTATTATGAGGTCCATTCATGTACAAGTTTATGTATACCAAGTGTGTGACAAAATGTCTAAATAAGTGCATTGTTGTGCTTTTATGATCATGCTATGCTTTACTTTCAATGCTATCGTTTCTTGGGGTATCCAATACCTGAAAAATCTAGCTGTTTACCTAGAGCTACAGTAATTACAGAATAGTCTCAGTAATGTGACCATCAGCAGTACTCAGTCAGTTACAGAACTCAGTGAAACTCAGTATCAGTCCAGTTCAGTCCAGTACAAGACTCAGTGTCCTTCAGATGGGAGTAGCTGTAATACCCGTGTTTTTTTCCTAGCTAGAAATCATCTAAAAAATGCTAGGACTAACTTTGAAATGCAAATCTGTTTTTGTACATGCAGTATTTTTGAGATTTTCACTTTCTATCACGTTGGAAATTGAGTTGGCTTTCCAATGATACCAATTTCATCCAAATCCGACATCATACGAAGGAGTTATGGACGTTTTACTCGAAATGGTCAGAATCACCCAGGTGCGACGGCAAAGTTGACGGAACGTCAACTTAGTGACGGACCACCACTTGGACTGTCAAAGCCATTCTAGTTAAGCCATGTTCTGGATAAGGACTGACCGACGAGTTAACGGACCGTCAAAGTTGTGACGTACTATCAGCCAGGCAATAAACCCTTATCTAGTGAAGCCTATTTCTGGTCCACGTCTGACGGGCTGAATGACGGTCCACAAGGAGTCTGACGAACCATCAGTCAGATCATCACATGCCACGTTTATCTTATTTTTAGGTCATTTTAATAGGGGTATTTTTTTCACTTATCACCCACCTATATATACCCAGATAAGTCCGAATTCAGCAATTTTGCTCACTTTTATTTCACAAACAATAACTAGGGTTTCTCCCTAAATTAAATCTTCAAGACCAAGACTCAATATTCTTCAAGAATCAAAGGATTTACAATCCTTCCAGTTCAAAAAAACATCACGAACCTTGAGTCAGGTATGCGTAGTGTTCATCTATGGACCCCTTTCATTCATAGAGTTCAAGAACCATGATTTTAAATGAGAAACTTCGATTTCCTTGTTTCTATGTGATGTTGTTCATGTCAATGACCATTGTTTAAACTTCAGAATATTATTTTATGATGATTTCCATGAAGTATGCATGTTTGTGATTAAAACCCATGAAATTGGGTGGTTCAAGATGATTAACATTTGTTGAGAAAACCTATGCCCAAGGTGTGCATGCAAGGTGTTTGTTAAAATGCCTAGGATGCTAGAAGTCCATATTTACATGATTTTATGATACCTAAATGACAAGTCCATAGTAGCTTTACACTCACTATGAATTCCATGCTATTTATATGTTGCTATTGTTGTGGTGTGAACCATGCGTGATAATGGAATTATAGAACATGTACATGAAATGTATCCATGATTTCCCTACCATGTTTGAGATGTTGAATAGACTCATGAAGTACACTATCCCTTACTTATGATATTATGAATTGTGGACTCAAATCTTGTGATCAAGTCATGTCATGTGTGTCAGTTTCCTTCTATCGAGTCCTGGGGGTATTCGTACCCAAAACTATAGCTGTGTGCCTAGAGCCATGTCATGTTGTCATGATATCTTTAGTCAAGCCACGTTCCATAGAATTCAGTCAGTCATGTGACTCAGGAAACCTAAGAAACCTCATGATCTCAGTCAGTTATCAATATTATTCCGTCAGTCAACAGAAATTCAATCATGTGACTCAGAGAACCTCAGAAACCTCATGATCTCAGTCAGTTATCAGTGTTATTCTGCCAGTCAATGGAAATTAAGTAAACCCAATTCATGTATAGTCAGTTAAGTCATGTTCAGTCTCTTCAGATGGGAGTAGGAGTTAGCACAAAGCGAACCCAAGGATGGGAACTCACCTGCTTCAGATGAAGGTGTAATTCTTAGAAGAAATCCTTTTGTTCCAGAACTATGTAGCCAGCATAGGTTGAGACATCAACACTGCCAGCTTGAGGGTTGATGGGGGCAGACATCCGCCGTTCTCTTTTGAGGACACTGCCATATTTGAGGGTCACTCACAACATGTCTTTACCTGTGGCACGGTATTGACACCCTTCTAATCAGGGCAGCGATTGGGCCCCAGTTCAGCTACTTTTGCATTCATGGGGCATGTCGATTAAACAACTACCTCCCATAATTTCAGACCCAGTCTCAGTAAAAGAACTCAAACTGTTCTTCAGATATTCGTATACCAGGACTATTAGATACAGTCAAATCTCAGTTATAGTATGGAATTCAGACAGTTCCATCAAATTCAGGACTGTCAGATATAGTCCCTCATGCTATCAGAACTATATTTTTATCCATGTATTAGCGTACAGATTTAGCTATCATGTACTCACGATCTCAGTTACTCTGTATGTATGTTTGCACTCTTACGTTCATATCAGTCAGCCAGTTAGCATTATTCATGCATGTAAACCCTTTACATTAGCCTACCTCACTAGTATACTCAGTACTCTAGTTGTACTGACGTATTTGAGCTATGGTGCTTTCTTTTCATGTTACACCATAGGATCAGAGATACGAGTTCCAGACCAGCAGTAGCAGTCGCATTCAGTACACAGAGTTGCAGTGAGTCCTCCTCATTCGAGGATGATATTACTTGATTTATTCATTTATTAAATTAGTTAGTTTTTAGTTTACGGAGTTAGTTGGAGACATATTCCTTCAACTCCTTATTCAGACAGTACTTAGAGGTTTTCAGATTTAGTATTCAGATTAAGTTGTTTTGGGTATTGCTACCCACATGGATGTCATGTTTTGACAATTTCTTTATTCAGTTGAACCTTATGGACTATTGTTCATGTTTTCTGCATTTTACAAGTATATTATGCAGTGTACAGGTATATATATCAGTCATGGGTTATCTTGTGGTCCTTCGGGGTCATAAGCACTGTGTAGCATTCTGGTTTAGAAAATTGAGGCATTACAAACTTGGTATCAGAGCCTAAGGTTCAATATAGTCTTAGGAAGTCTGAAAGCCGCATCTAGTAGAGTATTGTACATGGGTTAGTTGCGCACCATATTTATTTGCAGGAGTCTATAAGATGTTTAAGGAACAGTTTCCCTTCTTTCAGTACTCATATCGTGCTAGTGAGCATGATCTCAAGTTAAACTCTCAGTGTAATCCATCTTTCTCTTATTTCAGAATATGCCTCTAAAGAGAAAAAATCAGCCAGCTTCTCAGCCCGAACATCCTTTGGGAGAACATGTTTCCCATGCGGAGTTTAGGTCCACATTCACCACACTTGTTCAGTTTGTGGCTGCCCATAATGAACGGCCACCAGCTATTCCGGCCAATCCAATTGCTAATTCTGTAGCAGCTAGGATTCAGGACTTCACCCGGATGAACCCTCCATCTTTCTTCGAGTCTAAGTCTGATGAAGACCTTCAGGAGTTTATTGACCAAGTCCAGAAGGTCATTGACATCATGGGTGTTACTTTTGTTCAGAGTGATGAGTTAGCCGTATATCAGTTACAAGATGTGTCTCACACTTGGTACAAACAGTAGAAATCTGAGAGGGTATATGGTACAGGTCCTATTGAGTGGGAGGAATTTGTCATGGCTTTCTTAGAGAGATTCTTTCCCCAAGAGATGAGAGAAGCCAAAGTTCTTGAATTCATCAACCTCAGGCAGGGAAACATGATGGTTAGGGAGTATTCTCTCAGATATACTCAGCTATCCAGCTATGCACCTTATGTGGTTGCAGACAATAGGGCTAAGATGAGCAAGTTCGTGTAAGGGGTAAATGACAGTGTGGTAAATGAGTGTAGGTCTGCGATGCTAAACAGTGATATGACCTTATCCTGACTTATGACCCATGCTCAGCAGATAGAGAAGTAGAAGGTTAAGACTAGAGAGAGGCAGAATAAGAGAGCAAGATTAGGCAGTTTCAGTTTTGCTCCACCCAAATTTGAGGGAGGAAACCGTTCACAGTTCGTCCCAAGTCATCAGCTCCAGCTCATTCTACAACCAGTGCTCCAGTTCCTCAGTTCAGAGAGGGTAACCAAGATAGATCCCCAGGATCTAAGTCTCAGGGCAGTGTTAGCAGTTCCCGAACTAATCCCCTATGTCAAACTTATGGTAAGAACTACAAGGGTATTTGCAGAGCCGGTAGTGATGTTTGTTTCGGATGTGTCAAGCCAGGCCACAAGATCAAGAATTGTCCTTAGTCAGGTCAGCAAAAATATCTCCATTCCCCAGTTCAGTCCGGTCGCCCGAATCAGCAAGGTGCCACTTTCAGTGCTAATAGTGGGCAACACCCAAACAGACTATATGCTCTTTTGACACGACAGGATCAAGAAAATTCTCCTGATGTCATTATTGGTACGTTACATATTTTCTATGTTCATGTTTATGCTTTGCTAGATCCAGGTGCATCCTTGTCTTTTGTTAATCCCTTTATAGCAGGAGATTTTGGAATCAGTCCCAAAATTCTAGCAGAGCCTTTTTCAGTCTCTACCCCAGTGGGTAAAACCATCATAACCCGGTGGGTATACAGGAAATGCCCGGTTATGATATTTCAGAAAGTCACCTCAGCAGACTTAGTTGAATTAGAGATGACTGATTTTTATGTCATTCTCGGCATGGATTGGCTTCATTCCTTATATGCCACAGTCGACTGCAGAAACAGAATAGTTCAGTTCTAATTTCCAAATGAACCTGTCTTAGAGTGGCAGGGTAGTACTTCATCTTTTAGGGGTCAACTTATTTCCTACCTTCAATCAAGGAGAATGATATCTAAGGGATGTGTTTATCATCTCATGCATGTTAAGGATTCCAGCTCCGAATCTCCCAGTCTTAAATCAGCCCAGTGGTTAATAAATATTTTGATGTCTTTTTCGAAGATCTTCCAGGCATTCCTCCCGAAAGGGAAATAGATTTCGGCATAGACCTTCTCCTAGATACTCAGCCTATCTCTATTCCTCCATACAGAATGGCACCAGCAGAGCTTAAAGAACTAAAAGATCAGTTGAAATATCTCTCAGATAAGGGATTCATCAGGCCAAATGTATCCCCACGGGGTGCACCAGTCTTATTCGTGTGCAAGAAAGACGGTTCTCTCAGAATGTGTATCGATTACCATCAGCTCAATAAAGTTACAGTCAAGAACATATATCCACTTCCCAGAATAGATGATCTGTTCGACCAACTTCAGGGATCCAGTTACTTCTCCAAGATAGACCTCAGATCCGGCTATCATCAGCTTAGAGTTAGAGAATGTGATATTCTGAAGATAACTTTCCATACTCGGTATGGTCACTTCGAATTTCTAGTCATGTCCTTTGGTCTTACTAATGCACTTGCAGCTTTTATGGACTTGATAAACCAAGTGTTCAAGCAGTACTTTGATATGTTCATTATAGTCTTCATAGATGATATTCTGGTCTACTCTCGAATAGAGCGTGATCATTCAGACCATCTCAGAATTGTTCTTTAGACTCTCAAAGAGCATCAGCTATTTTCCAAGTTCAGCAAGTGTGAATTTTGGCTAAGATCAGTATCATTCCTTGGAACCATTGTCTCCGGTGATGGAATTAGAGTGGATCCTTAGAAAACTGAAGCAGTAAGGAATTGGCCTTGCCCTGTCTCTCCATCAGATATCAGGAGTTTCTTAGATTTGGCTGGCTATTATAGATGGTGTGTCGAGGGATTTTCTTCTATTGCATCTCCTATGTCCATATTGACTCAGAACAAGGTTAAGTTTCAGTGGTCAGATTCATGCGAGAAGAGTTTTCAGGAATTGAAGACTCGACTCACCTCAGCTCCAGTTCTAACCCTTCTAGATTGTTCAGACGGTTTCGTGGTATATTATGATGCATCCAGAGTAGGTTTAGGTTGTGTCCTCATGCAGCATGGTAAGGTCAAAGCCTACGCCTCTAGATAGTTAAAGCCACATGAGAAGAATTATCCTACCCATGATCTTGAGTTAGCAGCCGTAGTCTTTGCCTTAAAGATTTGGAGGCATTATCTTTATGGAGTTCATGTAGACGTCTTCATAGATCATAAGAGTCTCCAATATGTCTTTTCTTAGAAAGATCTCAATCTTCATCAGTGAAGGTGGTTAGAGATCTTAAAGGATTATGAGATGAGTGTCCTTTACCATCCGGGAAAGGCCAACGTTGTGGACGATACTCTCAGTAGACTCTCCATGGGTAGTATTTCTCACGTTGAGGATAGCAAGAAGAAAATAGCTTAGGAAATCCATCATCTTTCCAGACTAGGCATTCACTTAGTCAACTCTTCAGAGGGTGGTGTATGTGTTCAGAATAGTTCAGAGTCATCTCTAGTTTCCGAGGTAAAAGAAAAGAAAGACAGGGATTCTAGCCTTGTCAAGCTAAAAGAGTCAGTTCAGAATCAGAAGGTTAAGGTTTTCTCCCAAGGGGGAGATGGTGTTCTTCGTTGTTAGGGTCATTTGTGCGCTCCAGGTGTAGATGAATTAAGGCAACGAATTCTTGCAGAAGCTTATGGTGCGAGATACTTTATTCATCCAGGGGCCACTAAGATGTACCATGACTTGTGGGAGATCTATTGGTAGAGTGGGATGAAGAGAGATATTGCAGAGTTTGTGGCTAAGTGCTCTACATGTCAGCAGGTTAAGATAAAGCATCAGAAACCTAGTGGTTCCATGCAGGAGTTCACCATTCCTACTTGGAAGTGGGAAGAAGTAAACATGGACTTTGTGATGGGTTTGCCTCGAACTCGTAGTCAGCATGATTCAGTTTGGGTCATCGTAGACAAAATGACCAAATCAGCTCACTTCCTTCCAGTTCGTACTTCTTTCTCAGTCGAGGATAATTCAAAACTCTATATCAGGGAGTTGGTCAGATTACACAGTGTTCCCTTATCTATTATCTCAGACAGAGGTACCCAGTTCACCTCTCACTTCTAGAAAGCATTTTAAAAAGGTCTTGGTACCCAAGTCCATCTCAGTACAACATTTCTTCCTCAGACAGATGGTCAAGCAGAAAGGACTATTCAGACTCTCGAAGATATGCTAAGGGCATGTGCAGTTGATTTCAAAGGAAGTTGGGATGACCACTTGCCTTTGGTTGAATTTGCATACAACAATAGCTATCATTCCAGTATTCAGATGGCTCCATTTGAAGCTCTCTATGGTAGGAGGTGTAGATCTCCAATCGGTTGGTTCGAAGTTAGTGAGGCCTCAGTCATAGGTCCTGACTTGGTATTCGACGCCTTAGAGAAAGTTCAGTTGATCCGAGAGAAACTACGGGCTGCTCAGAGATGACAGAAGTCTTATGCAGATGTTCGTAGAAAGGATCTAGAGTTCCAGGTCAACAACTATGTCTATCTTAAGATCTCTCCCATGAAGGGAGTGAAGAGGTTCAGCAAGAAAGGGAAACTCAGTCCTCGCTATGTCGGTCCCTTCAAGATTCTCAGTCGCTTCGGCAAGGTAGCTTATGAGCTTGAATTGCCTTCAGATCTAGACTCAGTCTATCCAGTCTTCCATGTCTCCTTTATCAAGAAGTGCATAGGTGACCCAACAGTTGTAGTCCCTATTCAGAGCATTGACATTCAAAATAGCCTCTCTTATGAAGAGACTCCAGTTGAAATCTTAGACTATCAAACTCGTCGATTGAGGAACAAAGAAGTCCCTCTAGTCAAAGTTCTTTGGAAAAATCAGTCTCATGAGGGAGCTACTTGGGAAACAGAAGCATGTATGCATACCAAGTACCCTCACATTTTCTCCGCCAATTCAGACCAAGCTCAAGGTAACAGTCCTTCTTAAGCTTATCCAGTTTCATGTTCAGCATTCAGTATAAACTTGGTATCTTTTGCCATTGCATACTCAGACATGTGTTCATGTGTCGGTACAGTATTTAATCATGCATCATCTATGAATTCTCACCTTGAGAAACTCAGTTTATCAGATTGCTCAGTTACGTATTCATGTATCAGTTATCCATGCATCAGATATGCATGATCAGTATGCTATGTACAGTTTGTCAGTCGTGAGATCATGTTCCAGCTATTCATGTTCAGATCACTGTTTCCCCTCCCAATCATTTTCATTCGAGGATGAATGTTCTCAAGGGGGAGATATTGTAATACCCGTGTTTTTTTCCTAGCTAGAAATCATCTTAAGAATGTTAGGACTTACTTTGAAATGCAAATATGTTTTTGTACATGCAGTATTTTTGAGATTTTCACTTTCTATCATGTCAAAAATTGAGTTGGCTTTCCAACGATACCAATTTCGTCCAAATCCGACATCAGATGCAGGAGTTATGGACGTTTTACTCGGAACAGTCAGAATCGCCCAGGTGCGACGACAAAGTTGAAGGACCGTCAACTTAGTGACGGACCACCACTTGGACCGTCAAAGCCATGCCAGTTAAGTCATGTTTTGGATAAGGAATGACAGACGAGTTGACGGACCGTCAAAGTTGTGACGCACCGTCAGCCAGGCCGTCAACCCTTATCCAGTGAAGCCTATTTCTGGTCCATGTCTGACGGGCTGAATGACGGTCCACCAGTAGTCTGACGGACCATCAGTTGGAACGTCACACTCCATATTTAGCTTATTTCTAGGTTGTTTTAACAGGGGTATTTTGGTGACTTATCACCCGCCTATATATACCCAGATAAGTCCGAATTCAACCATTTTGCTCACTTTTATTTCACAAACAACAACTAGGTTTCTCCCTAAATTAAATCTTCAAGACCAAGACTCAATCTTATTCAAGAATCAAAGGATTTCAAATACTTCTAGTTCAAAAAAAATCACGAACCTTGAGTCAGGTATGTGTAGTGTTCATCTATGGACCCCTTTCGTTCATTGAGTTCAAGAACCATAATTTTAAATGCGAAACTTTGATTTCCTTGTTGCTATGTGATGTTGTTCATGTCAATGACCATTGTTTAAACTTTAGAATATTATTTTAAGATGATTTCCATGAAGTATGCATGTTTGTGGTTAAAACCCATGAAATTGGGTGGTTCAAGATGATTAACATTTGTTGAGAAAACCTATGCCCAAGGTGTGCATGCAAGGTGTTTGTTGAAATGCCTAGGATGCTAGAAGTCAATATTTACATGATTTTATGATACCTAAATGACAAGTCCATATTAGCTATACACTCAATATGAATTTCATGCTATTTATGTGTTGCTATTGTTGTGGTGTGAAGCATGTGTGATAATTGAATTAAAGAGCATGTACACGAAATGTATCCATTCTTTCCCTACCATGTTTGAGATGTTGAATAGACTCATGAAGTACACTATCCCTTACTTATGATATTATGAATTGTGGACTCAAATCTTGTGATCAAGTTATGTCATGTGTGTCAGTTTCCTTCTATCGAGTCCTGGGGGTATTCGTACCCAAAACTATAGCTATGTTCCTAGAGCCATGTCATGTTGTCATGATATCTTCAGTCAAGCCACGTTCCATAGAATTCAATCAGTCATGTGACTCAGAGAACCTCAAAAACCTCATGATCTCAGTCAGTTATCAGTATTATTCCGTCAGTCAATGGAAATTCAGTAAACCCAGTTCATGTATAGTCAGTTAAGTCATGTTCAGTCTCTTCAGATGGGAGTAGGAGTTAGCACCGAGTGAACCCAAGGATGGGAACTCACCTGCTTCAGATGAAGGTGTGATTCTTAGAAGCAATCCTTGCGTTCCAAAACTATGTAGCCAATATAGGTTGAGACATCAACACTGCCAGCTTGAGGGTTGATGGGGCGGACATCCGCCGTTCTCTTTTGGGGACACTGCCAGATTTGAGGGTCACTCACAACATGTCTTTACCATTGGCACGGTACTGACACCCTTCCAATCAGGGCAATGATTGGGCCCCAGTTCAGCTACTTTAGCATACATGGGGCATATCGGTTAAACAACTACCTCCCACAGTTTCAGACTCAGTCTCAGTAAAAGAACTCAGATAGTTCTTCAGATATCCGTATACCAGGACTGTCAGATATAGTCAAATCTCAGTTATAGTATGGAACTCAGATAGTTTCATAAGATTCAGGACTGTCAGATACAATCCCTCATGCTATTAGAACTACATTTTCAGCCATGTATTAGAGTACAGATTTAGCTATCACGTACTCATGATCTCAGTTACTATGTATGTATGTTTGCACTCTTACGTTCATATCTGTCAGTCAGTTAGCATTATTCATGCATGTAAACCCTTTACATTAGCCTATCTCACTCGTATACTCAGTACTCTAGTTGTACTGACGCATTTGCGCTATGGTGCTTTCTTTTCATATTACACTACAGGTTCAGAGACACGAGTTCCAGACCAGCAGTAGCAGTCGCATTCAACACCCAGAGTTGCAGTGAGTTCTCTTCATTCGAGGGCGATATTACTTGATTTATTCATTTATTAACTCAGTTAGTTTTAATTTTACGTAGTTAGTTGGAGACATATTCCTTCAACTCCTTATTCAGACAGTACTTAGAGGTTTTCAGATTTAGTATTCAGATTCAGTTGTTTTGGGTATTTACTACCCACATGGATGTTATGTTTTGACAGTTTCTTTATTCAGTTGAACCTTATGGCCTATTGTTCATGTTTTCCATATTTTACAAGTATATTATGCAGCGTACAGGTACAGATATCAGTCATGAGTTAGCTTGTGGTCCTTTGGGGTCATAATCACCATGTAGCATTTCGGTTCAAAAAATTAGGGCGTTACAGTAGGATTCACATCGAGTGAACCCAAGGATGGGGGCTCACCTGCCAGTAGAGGGTGTGACCCTTAGTAGTAGTCCTTGCATTCCAGAACAACGTAGCCAGAGTAGGTTTAGATATGAACCTGCCAGTTGAGGGTTGATGACGGTTTTACCTGCTAGTTGAGGGTACCACCGTTCTCATTTAGGGCACCTGCCCAATGAGGGTGACTCTTCAGCTTGTCTTTACCCATGGAACGGTACGATACTCTTCCAACTAGGGTTACAGGTTGGACCTCAAATCTATTCAGAAAAGGGGCATGTCTGTTAGATGATTACCTCTCACAGTTTCAGTTTCAGTCTTGGTATAGAACTCAGTTCAGTTCTTTAGAATCAGGACTGTCAGATATAGTCAATTAGTATTAAAAACTCAATATCAGTAAATCTCAGATATCAGTTACTCAGTTATCAGAAATTGGTACTCAACTTCAGTAAAATCTCAGATATAGTATACATGTATATGCACAGTATTGCATACTTCGTATTTACAATAGTTTTAGTTAGCCATGTACTCTTATTCAGTTTCTACATATTATTTAGTTAGTTATTGTTCATGCATATGAACCCTTGCATTCAGCCTTACCTCGTCTAGCATACCAGTACATTCCACGTATTGATGAATACTTTTTCTTTGAGCTATGATGTATCATGTCGTAGGTTTGAATTCTTAGGTTCTCGACCGCACTTAGACAGATTTAGATAGAAGCAACAGATTCAGTAGTGAGTCCTCATCTATCGAGGATATACTTTTATTTCAGTATTTTCAGTAGCTTTAGTATTTAAGTAGTTGGAGTTAGTTGGGATCTTGTCCCATCAACATCACATTCAGACTATTTCGTTAGAGGCTTTTCAGTCTAGACTAGTTTAGACAACCTTCAGTTTACAAATATTATCATCAGATATTATTATTATAAGTATGAGGATTATGAACCTTATGGCATTTTAGCCTATGTTCCACATTATTACGATATTATTATTTAGTGCTCACTGCAGGTACCAGTCATGGGTTAGCTTGTGGTCCTTTGGGGTCGTAAGCACTGTGTGGCGTCCGAGGTATAAAATCGGGGCATTACAAATATGGTATCAGAGCCTAAGGTTCAACAGAGTCTTAGGGAGTATGAAATACACGTCTAGTTAAGTCTTTTACATGTGTGTGTAGCGCACCACACTTATGGGCAAGAGGCTATGAGACATTTTTAGGAAAAGTTTCCCTTCTTTAGGTATTTATGTCATGCGAGTGAGCATGAACTCAAGTTAAACTCTTAGTCTAATCCTTTACTTACTTCCATTTATAGAATATGACTCCTAAAAGACCAACAGAAGAAGAAGATGAAACCAGTCAGCACCTCAGCCCGTTCAGGCAGGTCCCTTGGATGAGCATGTCTCCCATGAAGAATTCAGAGCTGCATTTACCACTCTAGCCCATTCTATAGAAGGTCAGAATGAATTACCAGCTTTTGTTCAGGACAACCCAGTGTCCAATACTAATGCAGCTAGAATTCGGGACTTTACCCGAATAAATCCTCCCCTATTTTCAGGATCTAAGTCAGGAAAGGATCCAAAGAAATTCCTCGATCAGGTGCAGAAAGTCAAAGATATTATGGGGGTAACCACTAGTGAGACTGCTAAGTTAGCTACCTATCAGCTACAAGATATAGCTCATACGTGGTTTAAGCAATGGAAGGTAGACAGGGGCACATATGTAGAGCCCATAGAATAGGAAGAGTTTGCTACTGCTTTTCTAGACAAATTCTTTCCCTTAGAGCTGAGAGAAGCTAAGGTTTTAGAGTTCATCAATCTCAGGCAAGGCAACATGAGTGTGAAAGAGTATTCCCTCAAGTTTACTTAGTTAGCTAGGTATGCTCCCTCTGTAGTAGCAAAGAATAGGTCCAGGATGAGGAAGTTTGTATTCGGGGTGTCAGAGAGTGTGGTGAAGTAATGCAGAACTACAATGTTAACTAAGGAGATGTACATATCTAGGCTTATGGTCTATGATCAGTAGATAAAAGAGGCTAAGAATGAGGAGAGAGAGAATAAGAGATCTAGAATAGAAAGTTTTAATTTCACTCAGCCTAAGTCAGAAGGCGGTAACCGTTCTAAGTTTTGCCTAAAATTTTCAGTTCCAGCTTCATCTTCGACCAGTGCTCTAGTCCCTAAGTTCATAAATGGTAACAAATATAGGGAACCAGGCTCTAAATCTTAGGGTAGTAGCAGTAGTGCTCAAATAATTTTTTTTGTCAGATATATGATAGAAACCATCAGGGTGTTTGCAGGGCTGGCAGTGATGCTTGTTTCGCGTGTGGCAAGCCAGGCCATAGAATCAGAGATTGTCCTCAGTCAGGTTCGTAGGGTCAGTAAAATCATCCTTCAGCTCAGTTCGATCACCCGAATCAGTAGGGTGCCGCTTCCAGTGCCACCAGTGGGTAATGCCCAAACAAGATCTATGCACTTCAGTTTAGACAAGATCAGGAAAGCTGTCTTGATGTGGTCTCTGGTACATTACAGATCTTTCATTTATATGTTTATACCTTATTAGATCCGGGAGCTTCTTTGTCTTTTATTACTCCTTACATAGCAGTCAACTTCAAAGTCAAACCTGAAATCTTAATAGAACCTTTCTCAGTCTCTACCCCAGTGGGTTAGTTTATCATAACTCGATGGGTATACAGGAACTGTTCAGTTAGGATATCTCAGAAAGTCACTTATGCAAACTTAGTAGAGTTAGAGATGACATATTTCGATGTCATTCTCGGCATGGATTGGATCCATTAATTCTATGCCTCAGTTGATTGTAGAAACAGAATTGTTCATTTTCAATTTCCAAATGAACCAGTCCTTGAATGGAGGGGTAGTACCACAATGCTTAAAGTCCAGATAATTTAATACCTTAGAGTGAGAAAAATGATATCCAAGGGATGTGTCTATCATCTTGTGTGATTCAAAGATTCTAGTTCAGAGACTGCTAGTCTTGATTCAGTTCTAATAGTAAATGAATTCTCAGATGTGTTTCTCAAAGATCTTCCTGGAGTTCCTCCCGAAAGGAAAATTGACTTCAGAATAGACCTTCTTCCAGATACTCAGCCTATATCTACTCTATCATACAGAATGGCTCTAGCTAAACATAGAGAATTAAAAAAATAGTTAAAGGAATTTTTAGACAAAGGGTTCATCAGACCCAGTGTTTCCCCATGGGGCGCAATAGTATTATTCGTGCGTAAGAAAGATGGTTCTCTTAGAATGTGTATAGACTACCATCAGTTGAACAAAGTAACCGTCGAGAATAAATATCCACTTCCTAGAATCGATGACTTGTTTGACCGACTTCAGGGAACCAATTACTTTTTTAAGATAGACCTCAGATCAGGCTATTATCAGCTCAGAGTCAGAGAATGTGACATTCTAAAAATAGCTTTCCGAACCTGGTATGGTCACTTCAAGTTTCTAGTTAGGTATTTTGGTGTTACAAATACCCCATCAGCCTTCATGGACTTAATGAATCGCGTGTTCAAGCAGTACTTGGACATGTTCATTATAGTCTCCATCAATGACATTCTTTTCTATTCCTGTAGCAAAAATGATCATGCAGATCACCTCAGAATCATACTTCAGACTCTCAGAGATCATCAGTTGTTCACCAAATTTAGTAAGTTCAAATTTTTGCTAAGGTCAGTAGCATTCCTTGGTTATATTATTTCTGGTGATGGCATCGGAGTTGATCCTCAAAAGACTAAATCGATGAGAAACTGGCCTAGACCTATTTCTCCATCAAATATTAGGTACTTCTTGGGTTTAGCTTACTATTACCATTAGTTTGTTAAAGGGTTTTTATCTATTGCATCCCCTATGTCCAGATTAACTCAGAATAAAATCAAGTTTCAGTGGTCAGATTCATGTGAGAAGAGTTTTCAGGAGTTGAAGACTCAACTCACTACAGCCCCAGTCCTAATATTACCAGATGGTTCAGATGGGTTTGTTGTGTACTGTGATACATCCAGAGTAGGTTTAGGTTATGTCCTCATACATAGAGGTAAGTTCATAGTCTAAGCCTCTAGACAACTTAAGCCCTATGATAAGAATTACCCTACCCATGATCTTAAGTTAGCAGCTGTAGTGTTTGCATTAGAGATTTAGAGGCATTATTTATATGGGGTGTATGTTGATGTGTTCATAGATCACAAAAACTTGCAGTATTGGTTCTCTCAGAAAGATTTGAATTTGCGTCAGATAAGATGCTTAGAGTTGTTGAAAGATTATGACATGAGTGTTCTGTATTATTCGGTAAGGTCAATGTAGTGGTAGATGCTCTCAGTACGTTGTCTATGGGTAGTGTTGTTCATGTTGAGAGTGGTAAGAAGAAGTTAGCTCAGGAAGTTCATTAGCTTTCTTGACTAGGTGTCCGCTTAGTCAATTCAGCAGAGGGCAGTGTGTGGGTGCAGAATAGTTAAGAATAATCTCTAGTTTTCGATGTGAAGGAAAAGAAGGACAGAGATCCCAGTCTAGTTAAGTTAAAAGAGTCAGTCAGAGATCAGAAAGTAGAGGTTTTCTCCAAAGGGGGATATGGTGTGTTGCATTGCCAGGGTCGTCTATGTGTGACAGGTGTAGATGACTTGAGGCGAAAGATTCTTGCAGAAATGCATGGTGCGCGTTACTCGATTCATCCAGGGGCTACTAAGGTGTACCACAATTTGCAGGTTAAGATCGAGCACTAGAATCCTAATGGGTCTATGCAGGAGTTCAGTATTCCCACATAGAAGTGGGAAAAAGTAAACATGGAATTTATGACGGGTTTGCATCAGACTCATCATCAGCATGATTCAATTTGGAATATCGTAGATAGGATGACTAAATCCATTCATTTCTTGCCAGTTCATACTTCCTATTCAATCGAAGACTACACCAAACTCTATATCAAAGAGTTGGTCAAGTTACACGGAGTCCCAGTATCCATTGTCTCAGATAGAGGTACCCAGTTTACCTCTTACTTCTAGAAAGCATTCCAAAAGGGTCTTGGTACCCAAGTTTACCTCAGTACAACCTTTCACCCTCAGAAAGATGGTTAAGAAGAAAGGACCATTTAGACTCTAGAAGATATGTTAAGATCCTACATTGTTGATTTTAAAGGCAGTTGGGATGACCATTTGCCTTTGATTGAATTTGCATATAACAATAGCTATCATTCTAGTATTCAGATGGCTCCATTTGAGGCTCTTTCTAGTAGGAGATGTAGATATCTAATTGGTTGGTTTGAGGTGGGTGAGGCCACAGTAGTAGGGCATAACTTAGTGTTTGATGTCTTAAAGAAGGTTCAGTTGATCAGAGAAAGGCTTAGGGCATCCCAGAGCTGATAGAAATCGTATGCAGATGTGAGAAGAAAAAATCTCGAGTTTGAGATTGGTGATTTTGTATTCTTGAAAATCTCTCACATGAAGGGGGTGAAGAGGTTCGACAAGAAGGGGAAACTCAGTCCCCGGTATGTCGGTCCTTAAAGAATTCTCAGCCATTAAGAAAGGTAGCTTACGAGGTTGAGTTGCCTTCAGATCTAGCTTTAGTACACCCAGTGTTCCACGTCTCCCTACTAAAGAAATGCATTGGATACCCAACAGTCATATTCTCCTTAGAGGGCATAGATATTCAGAATGATCTCTCTTTCGAAGAGGTTCTAGTCCAAATCCTCGATCATCAAATTTGTAGACTGAGGAACAAAGAAGTTTCCTAAGTCAAAGTTCTTTAGTGGAATCAGTCCGTTGAGGGAGCTACTTGGGAAGTAGAACAGATATGTGGATCAAGTATCCTTACCTCTTCTCCTCAAACTTATACTCAGCTTGAGGTAACAGTTTTTCTTAGATTTACTCAATTCCATGTTCAGATTTAGTACAAAATTCAGTTACAGTGCATATCATCTTCATGACAGTCATTCATTCATAAATCATTTTAGTCATGCACTCATGCATCAGTATGCGTGTTTAGTATATATAAACTCAGTCTATCAGCAGTCCTTAGCTTAAGCAGTTTCATTTGATGGTGAATGTTCCTAAGGGGGAGATATTGTAATACCCTGTATTTTCTTAGCTCAGTTTAACTCTCAGTATATGATTATTTCTATATAAAATTTTCAAAATACTTAGAATTTTTTAGTTTCTAGCTTACCATTGAGTAGGAAATTCAGTCATCTTTCCAACGATTTCAAATTCTCCCAAATCTGATACCCGGGCGAAGAGTTACAATAATTTTTTTAAAATAGTATGCCACCTATTGCAGCGCCGCATCGCGGAGCCAGTTCAAATGGCATCCGTCAGTTTCTAGTGAAGCTTTATGATAATTTCACATCGTGCCAATGTTCCAGTTCATAATTTTCATTTTCCAGTGAGGGACCACGATCTCACCATGTCGCGCCAAGGGCTATTTTTCCAATTATCAAAATCCAGTGAGACTCTGTGATGGTGCCGCGTCGCGCCAAGGGTTAATTTCACACTTGTCCTTTTTACACAGTTCCCAGTAGAATTCCAGTGGATCAACATGTTGCCACTGCATCGCGGTGAAGCCCAAAATCGGGTTTCTCAGTGACGAATTTTAATAATTTTCCAGGGGTAAATTGGTATTTTTCCACAGCCCTAATCACTCCTAAAAAAAAAATTAAGCCCTAAAAAATTCACTAATTACTCATTATTTCATTATTCACTCACTTTCTCTCAAGATTAAGTTATTCTCTCCCAAATTAA
The DNA here is from genome assembly GCA_030864215.1 of Capsicum pubescens. Taxonomy (NCBI): domain Eukaryota; kingdom Viridiplantae; phylum Streptophyta; class Magnoliopsida; order Solanales; family Solanaceae; genus Capsicum; species Capsicum pubescens. The sequence goes on along the minus strand of CM061544.1, from coordinate 82,046,063 downwards.
TAAAACCCTTGCTTCATGAATCAAGAACGATATTAAGAATTTAACCAAGAACCTTCAAGAATTAATCTTCTAAGGTATGTTAGGTGTTCATTCATGGGTTCCTTTCACCCATGAAGTCCAAGAACCCCTTTTAAACATACAAGATCTCAGATTTATGATTTCTATGCTTGAATTAGATTGAATTCATGTTCATGATATTATTTGGGATTTAATTCCATGATTAATTACAAGTCTCATGAAAAATAGATAGTTTGTGGGTTGAATTATGTGATCTTCATGTTAAACTATTTAATTACAAGTTGAATGTAGTAGCCTTGATATTATTATATGTTTAGTGTTATATGAAGTAAGCATGCTCCTCAAGTGTTTGATAAAATGCTCAAGTGCATTGGATAGTGAATTTATGACATGTTATTTTGTGGTCCCATTCATGTACAAGTTTATGTATACCAAGTGTGTGACAAAATGTCTAAATGACTACATTGTTGTGCTTTTATGATCATGCTATGCTTTACTTTTAAAGCTATAGAGTCCTGGAGGTATCCAATACCCAAAAAATCTAGCTTTTTACCTAGAACTACAGTAGTTATAGAATAGTCTCAATAATGTCACGATCAGTAGTACTCATTCAGTTACAGAACTTAGTGAAACTCAGTATCAGTCTAGTTCAGTCCACTATAAGACTCAGTGTCCTTCAGAGGAGAGTAAGATTCAGCACCGAGTACCCAAGGATGGGGGCTTACCTGCCAGTATAGGGTGTGACCCTTATTAAAGTCCTTGCATTCCAGAACTATGTAGCCAGAGTAGGTTGAGACATCAACCTTCCAGTTGAGGGTTGATGAGGTGTTTTACCTGCCAATTGAGGGAACCACCGTTCTCATTTTGGGCACCTGTCAGATGAGGGTGAATCTTTGTTTTGTCTTTACTCGTGGCACAGTACTGACACCCTTCCAGTGGGGTTAAAAGTTGAACCCCAAATCTATTTAGAAAAGACATTGCAGAGATATACCCCAGATGGAGACTGTTCTTTGATGGAGCGATCAATGTCAAAAGCTTGGGAATTGAGCAGTTTTGGTGTAAGAAATAGGTCAACACTATCCAACAACCTCAAAAATGCACTTCCCATGTACCAATAACATGGATGAATATAAGGCTTGCATCCTAGGACTCAAGTTAGCACTTGATAAGGGTGTTCAAAAATTGATAGTTATTGGAGACTCAGATTTGCTGATTCACCAAGTACGGAGGGAATGGGAGGTATAGAACTCCAAGATTACTCCTTATGTAGATAAGGTGTGGAATTTGTGTGGAAGATTCAAGGAAGTTGATTTTAGACACATTCCGAGGATACAAAATGAGTTTGCTGACGCTTTGGCTACTATATTCTCCATGATTCAGCACTCATATCAGAGTTACATTGATTCTTTAGAAATAAGCTGGATGGAACAACCTGCACATTATGCGTATGTCGAAGAGGAACCTGATGTAAAGCCATGGTACTATGATATTAAAATGTATTTAGAATTTGGAACGTATCTTGAAGAGGCCAACAACAATCAGAAAAATATAATCCAACGTTTGGCAAAGAATTATTTTCCAAGTGGGAAAATCCATTTTAGGAGGACTCCAGACTTAGGATTCTTAAGATGTGTTGATGCCGAAGAATCCAGGAAATTAATAAAAAAAGTGCATGCTAGAGTCTGTGGACCCCACATGAATGTGTTTTCCCTTGCAATAAAGATCCTAAGAACTGGTTAGCTTAGGATGACTATGGAAAATAATTGTAGCAAGTATGTGCAGAAGTGTCCAAAATACCAACAACACTGAGATTTGATTCGAATGACTCCACATGAGATTTATACGATGAGTTCACCTTGGCCTTTCGTAGCTTAGGGTATGGATGTTATCGGACCTTAATTTTGATTTCTATTGATTACTTTACTAAGTTGGTCAAAGTTTCTTCATATAAAGTTGTCACCAAGATGGTAGTTGTAGATTTTTTCAGGAATAATTAGATTTGCCGATTTGGAGTGCTAGAATCGATCATTACTGATAATGGGGCTAACTTGAACAATCACTTGATGAATGAGATTTGTGATTAGTTGAAAATTGTTCATCAAAATTCGATCACATATCATCCATAGACAATGGTGTCGTGGAAGCCGCCAATAAGAACATTAAAAAGATCTTGAGGTAGATGGTCGAAAATGATTGATCATGGCATGAGATGTTGCCTTATGCTCTGCTAGGGTATCGTACAATAGTTTAAACCTCAACTGGGGCAACCCCTTATCTACTTGTTTATGGGAATAAACATGTGATACCCTCCGAGGTTGAAATACCTTCCTTAAGTATTATTTAGGAAACCAAACTAAGTAACGAAGAATAGGTTTAGGCTCGCTATGAAAAACATATGTTGATTTATGGGAAGAGAATGGTTGCCGTGTGTTATGGTTAGTTGTACTATCATAGGATAATCTGTGCCTTCATTAAGAAAGTAAGAGTACAAAGGCAAGTTCGCTTCGAATTGGCAAGGACCATACATAGTTCGCAAGCTACTATCCGGAGGAGCTCTGATTCTTTCTGAGATGGATGGCCAAGAGTGGACCAAACCAATCAATTCGGATGAGGGAAAGAGGTACTATGTTTGAAGGATGTTTTAGTTTTTATTTCCTTGGTTTATTTGTAATCGCCTTTATGATAGCATTTTCTTTATGACGTGTAATATCCTAGGTTACCTTTCCTTTTATGTACAAACTACGTTTAACCTAAATTCCCAAGAAAAGGGTACGTGGGCAGCCTAGTCTGCTTCGGTCAACCCTTAAGGAGAATTTATCCTTTCCGTTTATGTATGAACTACGTAATGACCTGAATTCTCAAGAATGAGATATGTAAGTATCCTATGCAGGGTTTAGTCAACCCATTGTATTTTTCTATATATCTCTAGCGTAGTCCTGAACTACGTTTGACCTGATTCCTACTTCAACGGGATACATAGGCACCCCAACGGCTCAGTCATATAACCCTAGATAATGGAAACTGGGGAAGAATTTTTGAGAAGGAATCTCAAAAATTCACAAGAGGAAGATCATCATCCAAAACAAGATGGAGACCCACAAAGACATCGGATTCTCTCAAGCCAAGATCATCTCAAATAGTAGTAAACTGGGGTAGAAATTTTGAGGAGGTCCTCAAAATTTCCACTAACACTGGAAAATATTTCAAATTCCCCAGCACCAGAGGTAAAAGGAAAGTTCTGGATATCATCAACCGCGATAAATTCTAGGCAGACTAAATCTCCAGCTACGATAAAACTTCTGAAAGAAAGCCTCAACAACAATGAAACCCTGGCAATCCTCTATCAAACGTCAGATATAGTCAAAACCAAGGGGAAGACGTTCATTAAGCTAGTACACGACATTACTGGCAGAGATTTTCTAAAGCTTTTAGAGAATATTTTGAAACTAGTTCCTAAAAATTAAGACTACTTTAAAAAATCTATACAAATATTTTTACTCGGTGACTGCTTAGGCATCTATTAGAATGGGGAGTCGGGGTAAAAGTCCCAACTTGAAGGAGCACCCAAAAGATGAGAAAGAGCAAACCAGGGATCCAAGGAGGTCAACACGGAGTAGTTTCACCCAAAACTAACTATTTTTCTGTGGATGCAAGGATCAATACATGAAAATGGGAATCTGTTTAAAAAATCCTCAAGCAAATCGGGGATCACACCTAAAGCATATAATTCTTAGAAAGGATATTTTATTGGGTAGCCCATGGACGGGTTCGATACCCATTCAAAAAGGACTTTTAGAATTATCTATTTCATTTAAAGAGATCGTGAATGACAAACAAAGGCACCTTATCCTCTTTATGAACATTTTATTCAAAAGTAGTCACTGGCATAAACGACTTTGTGTCTATTAAATATTTACATTGAGCGGAGGTGCATTCAAAAGAGTCAGCACAGTGAATACAACAACGAAAAGGATCACTCAATAGGAGGAAGAGTGGAAATTCTTCCTCAAAATTCACATGAAGCAAAAAGAACGGTATTTGAGTTACCCCAAAAAGGGATTTTACCGATTCATTTATATCTAGTGGGCCTACTATTTAAATACTTCTTCAAAAAGAGGATGAATAGTAGATTAATCCATTCAGATTATGATGTTGAGTATTTGTCATTTAAACTATCATAAAGCTTGATTGTGGTCGCCAGTGAGAGCGACATTGTGTTTACTAACTGTCTACCTTTAGTATAGGTACATGTATAAAGAAAAACATAGAAAAACAAAATCAGGTGAAACTATTTCCAAATCACCAAAAGAACCATTTCATATCATCTCATTTTTGAGAGATCCATTTCATGCAATTATCGAGAGGGCCATTTCATAATATCGCCAAGAGGGCCATTTCATATCATCGCCAAGAGGGCCATTTCATATCATTTCATCGCCAAGAGGGACATCATTCCATTCAACTAATTGATCAGCATGCAAGACGATAAGGTCTGGCCTTAGAAGATGCTTTGGAGCACAAATATCCGTTGACCACACGAAGATAACATAATTTGGCATTGAGGATATCTCAGCCTTTTATATTCGTTGACCACATAAAGTATATATAGCCTGACATGAAGGATATCTCATCATTTTATGAATCAACATCTGAATGCATCAAAAGCACATAATTCGAAGGGATGTTTTTAAGTCGCTATCTGTAAGTGAATGACATATGAGACTTCCTAGAAATTGACAATCATAGGGTCATCTATAAGTCATATTATTTGAAATAGGATAGTGTTCAAGATTACCTATGAGTTGATAGCCCATAGGTCATCTACAAGCCACAACAAAATATAACCGGATATTGTGTAAGGTTACCCAAAAATTGACAGTACGAAGGTTATTCATAAGTCGCAACTAAATCCTTACCGGAGATTATGCGAGATTATCAAATTGACAAGTCCAAGGGTTCTCTATAAGACCCGTCATATCCAAAAGATCGATTATGTGTAGGATTACCCAAAGACTATCAATTTGACAAATATCTATAAGTCATATTGCAACCAAGGTTGGATAATATGCAGGAATACTTGAGAGCTAGCGATTGGTGGGATATCTGTAAATCATCTCTTATCGAAGGTCAGATAATGTGTGGGATTACCTAAAAGCTAATAATTCAAATGATATCTGTAAGTTTCTTCGTATCCGACATCAAGTAATGCACAAGATTATGCCAATACTATCAATTCAAGGGAAATCTATAAGCTGAATCGATAAAAAAGATGCACAAGACTTACCCGAGGTCACATGAAAAGGATCACAGTCAATAACCGGAGAGGTTATCATTACGCATACAACAAGCATTGAAGATGACCAAAAGGCTTGACTTATCAACACAAGATTACACCATTGCAAGGACCGTTCTGCATAAAGTATCGTCGGTGTCCAAAAGGGCCACCCCACTTTGAATTCACTCAATAAATAAGGTTATTATACAACAAACAAGAGGGTTTTTGTTTCTGTTGTTGCAAGTTATTTTCTTCCAAACAAGCACATGAAAAGATGACTTCACTTTTTAGGCAACAACCCACATAGAGATATGGTAAAAGACTATATACCTTTTTCATGAATTATGTTTAGCACTAACAATTTTGTTTGAGACATTGTCAAGAGCATTCGAGAAGATGAAAATCTCAAATCAAAACCACATGTGCAGACGACTCCAGATAGGACTTAGCATAATGTGGAACTTCTTTTTAGCAGCAAAATGGGACATAGTCTAGAGAGGGATGTCAAACTCTTTGGACGTGAGCTATACTATGATCTCCACCACTAATCAAACCACACCCTTGTTGGAAGGCCTATGGGTACTTTGGGATATTTTTGTTTCGGCTTCACTCTCGGGATATTCCTAATCTCATACCGAGGGTAACTTTTCTTTCTTTCAAATTTGGGTGACAACTCACCTAAAGTTTTAGAAATTATGTTTAGGTAAATTCTTTTCTATGGATGTGACGATCTCCACGTTCATGGTTAAGAGGTTACAAGCCTCTTTTTCATAACTCGAACAACTTGTAACTCTTCTTGAGTCAAAGATTGTCTAAAATAAAAGACTATTTTTTCTACTGATCGAGTCGAAATGCAAATAGTCTGATTCCCTGAGTCTCGGGGATATGCAGGCTGGGATCTTTATTGAAAACTCGACTACATTCCAACTTCCCCCCAAATCCCTTTATTCTTCAGTTTTTTGGTTTTATCAAAAACTCAAAATCGAGATAGCTTCTGAATTTTTTGAAAATCATGTTTTAAGTCAAGCTTTAAGAACTATAAGTGCCCTGAATTAACTTCCAAAGGTCTGAACTTTCCTTAATTTATGTTCTTATTTCTATTTTCCTTTTGTTCTTTCTTTTCATGAACTTTCTTTTTTGCTTAATTGACCTCCTCTTTAGCTAGAATTTGTTCATGAGGTAATAATATTTACTTTGGCTGATTGAAGTTAAATTTTGCAGCTTTTTTTTTGAGAATTCTGCATACTTTAGAATGTAGTATTTGATTAATAAAAAATTGAGATTTTGTTTAAACTTTTCATTATCGTTCCTTATGGTCTCCCTATTTGATTCTTATATATGGGTTTGGTTTATGTTTTTTTGTCATTTAGATTATTTATTTTTACAAACACATATTAATTCCTTCATTCTTTTCATTGCATGAACCCACTTGGGAGTCCAAATGGACTCTTTTTCCTTGTATTAGCAATGGGCCATTAAGGCCCACCATTTTAGAAGACATTGAAAAATAGATCAATAGGATAAAATATGGAGCATAAAATATGAGAATATGGAAGAAGAAGAAAAGCGGTCAAAGCCCATTTGATGAAGTCGCTAAGGGACTTAAAAGTCTCAACTTTATTATTGCTTTATTTATTTATTCATTTATCTATCCATTCGTTCATTTGGGCCTCGAAGCCAAAGTTGTATATTAATACAAGTGAAGTTGATTATGGGCCTAAAGGTCCAAAAAGATAGTTTAGGATAGGTTATTGGCCAAAGCCTAGCATTTAGATTAGGTCAGGTGAAGATGGGCAGAAAGCCCAATTAGATTAGGATAGGGTTGATGGATTTGGGCTTAAGAGTCTAAATCACTTACTTTTATCCCTTCCCCCTTTTTATGCTTATTTGCCGACTGACTTTAATTTGCTTAGAACTAGTTAAATTTCTCACCAAGTTGCTAAAAGACTACTTTTACATAAACCGCAAAAAATATTCCTTAATCAATTTCTTTTCAACAATCAACTTTTCATTTAGAAGTTAGTCAAAAGAATCATTTTTAAATAGTCCGGATAACCACAAGTTAGTGGACATTTTAGGTGCCTTAAAACTTTCCTAAAATGTTAATGAGAACCGCTTACCTAGAATTTCAAAACATTAATATTTATTTCTATTTTGAATCAATTGAGTATTTTATAAAGGTTTTCTTGATTTTACTAAATAAATTAAGTGGCGACTCTAAAAGTCATATTTTCGCAAAACAGAAATTGCGACTCTGCTGGGGAATCTAACTAGGTTCTAACCAAATATTTGAATTGACTTCCTTTGGCTAACTGTTATATTGTTTAAACTATTTGTGTGTTTATGTGTTTAAATTCTTTGAAAATAAACTGTTGCATTTCATGGCATACTTCCCATTTGAAATATATAAACTATTTGGGGTTTCGTGGATGTCCCAACCACTATTGTTCAATTCCAAATAAAGTATTAGAAATACAATGGTTTATTCACAGGTGTAACGACCCGGGACTACCCCATAGTCGCTACACAGTGCTTACGACCCGAAGGACCACATGCTAACCCCTGACTGATATCTGTAACTGAGCATTGCATAATATACTATTTAAATACAGAATAGAAAGGCTGAAAGTCCATAAGGTTCAAATATCTGATAAAACATAACATCTGGAAACACCGTATAACAATACCAAAACTGAAATAAACTGTCTGAACATGCTAGTCTGAAAGCCTCTAAACTGTGAGTTGATGGGATATGTCCCCAACTAACTTTGTCTACTAAAATTAAAATAATAAAGTAATGAAATAATCATTTGATCCTTGAATGATGAGGACTCACTTTAAATCTATTGCTGTTGGCTGAATCTGAAGCTAAGTGAGATCGGGAACTTGAGCGTCCAAACCTATGGTATAAAACACCATAGCGCATAAGAAAAGTATGCATCAATACATATGAATGTACTAGTATGCAAAGTGAGGTAGGCTAAATGCTTGGGGTTCATATGAATGAACAATACTAACTGACTGAATAACATGAACTTGAGAATACATGCCTGAATGCGTAACTATAAATGAGATCATGATAATACTGACTACTGAGTATGAATACTGATAACATGAGTTTTGTATGACTGATATACTATTAACTGAGTGACTATGTCTGACAGACCTGATTCTGATGGAACTAGCTAAGTTCTATCCTGAACTGAATGACTGTATCTGATAGTCCTTAATCTGAAGAACTATCTGAGTTCTTTTACTGAGACTAAGACTGAGACTGTGGGAAGTAGTCATCTAACTGACATGCCCCTTTTCTGTATAGAGTTGGGGTCCAATCTATAACCCCAATTGGAAGGGTGTCAATGCTGCGCCACTGTTAAGGACAAGCTGTGAGTGACCCTCATCGGCAGTGTCCCCAAAGGAGAACGGTGGGACCTTCAACTGGAAGTGTTAATCCATCTCATCAACCCTCAACTGTCAGTGTTGATGTCTCAACCTATGCTGGCTATAAAGTTCTAGAATGCAAGGATTGCTTTAAGGGTCAGACCCTTAACGGTTAGTATATGCCCTCATCCTTAAGTTCGCTCGGTGCTGAATCCTACTCCCAACTGAATAGACACTGAACTAATTATATTGAGACAAACTAGACTGATTTCATTGAGTTCCATGGACTGATGAAATATTATTGAATTCTGTTAACTGATTGAGTTCATGAGATTACTGAGTTTTCCTGAGTCATGTAACTGATTGAATTCTACTGAGTTCTGAAATAACTGAGAATACTACTGATCATGGCGTGACTTAGATTATCTTAAAACTGACACTGGCTCTAGGCACATAGCTAAATTTTCTGGTACAAGTACCCCCAGGACTCGATAGCATGAAACTGACAAGGCATGACACTTCTTTAACACATGACCATAGTTAACAATTTATAGTACAAACATTGGGGATTTTCATGAAGTATTTGTATGTCATACGCTTACACATGAATAGGAATACATATAAACATGTCATAATTTCGTAAGTCTAATTTCATGAGCATTCCACAAAACCATTACAATGCATAACAATAACATGGAGGTCATTGTGAACATAAGGGTAAATCATGGATTCATCAATTTGGTCACAATTGAGTCACAAAGCATAATTCTTATTCTCTTAGGCATTTTTGCAAACACCTTGCATGCATAACTTGAGGCTTAGGTATGAACATTAAAATAATACATCATGGAAATATTTTTCACTTCAAATACAAGAATTCCAACCACATACTAACATAATTCTATTTTATGTATTAAAGATTTCAACTTGGTAATCATAAAACAACATAAACATGGATATGATTCAATTCACAACATGAAATCCAAAATTTATATTTTTGAAAGGGTTTTCTTGAGCTTCATGGGTGAAAGGAACCCATGAATCAACACTTTACATACCTTAGATGGAAGTTTCTTGAAGTTCTTGGAATTGAAGAATTCAAATCTCTTAGTTTCTTGAAGAAGGGTTGGGATCTTGTTCTTGGGGATTGAACTTTGAGAGAAATCCTAATTTGGTGTTGTAGATGAATAATGAAGTTATGGGCCCTGGTTTGGTATAATTAGGTGTTAAAGACCCAAACACCCTTATAAAAATGTCTTTAAATTGCTGAACGGAATCTGTGATGGCTTGGGCGACGGTCCGTCGCCGGCTTGATGGCCCGTCGACCTTCCCGTCGTACTAGGTTAGAATGTGATCTTTTTGCCTTGGTTGCGATGGTTTGGGGGACGGTCCATCGCTAGCTCGACGGTCCGTCGTCCATTCCATCGTGACTGGCCAGAAGGTCGACTAACTGTCTCTGTAGTGATAGTTTGGGTGACGGACCATCGCTAGATCAATGGTCCATCAGCCCTTTCCATCACACCTAGGTGGTTCAGACTGCTTTCTATATTTCGGCCATAACTTTCTACCCCGATACCGGATTTAAACGAATTTGGCATCAATGAAAAGCTTATTCAATTTCCTACATAACAAAAGTCAAAATCTTGAATATTCTACATATATAAAAGTGTATTCATCCTTTAAAGAGAGTCTTTAACATTTTTGGGATGATTTTTAAGCTAGGTAGAAGTACGGGGTATTACAGCAGGTGAGGCGTCCAATGGCTGTTCGTATTTAGAAACCCAAGTCGTCCGCTTGGGAACCTGGTCCAAACCCACTCTAGACACCCAGGATAGAGCTAAACCAAAACTCTCTTTTTAGGCATGAGCCAAGGATGACCCAATACCCGAGGGGGTATTGGGCCCATTAGAAAACCAGCCCTACGTCTATTGGCCACGAGTCAATTAAAGATGAATTATATTTACGTGTTGAAGAAATATATGTTTTTTAATCCAATCCATTATCCTTTGGGGGTAAGGGGAAGGCTTACTTTATTTTCTTTTGCGTAAAGATGCCTCAATCATCCACCAATTGAGGGAAAAGTTAAAGTGAGCCAGGCAAGAGGTTAATGATTAATCGATTTGGATGATTGCATGATTTCCCAGACTAATGTCCTACGAGTATAGAGAATAATTATACGGGCATCACTCAATCATCAACAAATATCGCCTATGACAAGAAGTGGACAAAGTTAAGAGGGTGAAGGCTGATAGAAGAGCATCTAGGAACTAGTATTTCCTATCCTCTGCGTGAGAAATTGTTCTTTTTCTTTCCCTAAAGGTTGTATCCTTTTTGTGAAACTTTTGTAAGCATTTATGCCTTTTATGTATACCTATGGAAGTTTTTGGGGGATAATGGATTGGTTTTAAAAAACATATACTTCCTTCAAATACGTTAGGCCAACCCTTGGCTCAAAAGGGTCACCCAATTAGGATGCACATTTATTACAGCATGTTTGTGTGATAACTGATTTACGTTCTTATATGTGTTATGTTGATTCGAATCAAAGGAAAATTGATCCAATCCTATTTTTCAAAGAGCACCTCTAAGTAGAAAAATACCCTCTATGCAAAAGTCCGACCAAACATACTCCAAGTCTCCCAAGTCTCTTAGAAAAGTCCACAGTCATTCTTAAACTTCAAAAATGCTCGCTACAATTTTAGGAAAGTTGACCTTAGAATAAAAAAAAGCCATTATAGATTTTTCCTACGTAGGGACTAATTTATCCTCCGTGAGATACGTAGGCAGCCTTTCAGCCCGACCCCTATCTTAAAAAATCTCTGTTGTCCTCCGTTTTTTTGAAAGAAGAAATAAGGTTGGAAATAAGAAGAATTGAACCTTCCTGATAAATTCCACTTACCCATATTGATAACGTTCAAACTACACCTCTCTAATGAGAATGTAAGCGATTGTTGTCAAAATATAACCCAACTAGGTTAGGGTCGAATCCCACAGGGAATATGGTGTGAACTTAAGTCGTTTGCGCTTTAATAAACTGATAGTTAGATGTTTCCTAAGATGGGGGGTTTTTGAGTTTAAGAAATAATTGTTGGTCACTTTAGCTTTGGTGTTTGTAATCAAGAGTTTATGAAAAACCAGAATTATGTTCACTAGAGATTTTGGTACTTGACAGATGCGAATAGTGATTTAAGATTCTCACAGTAGGTAGGACAACAGATTATCTTTATCAAAGTTATGCCTAAATGTCTCTCAACCTACTTAAGTATTTAATTACCTAATTCTCTTAGACTTAGGGAATTTATATTCACTGACCAAACTTTACCTCAGGTTAATCAACCTTGTTATAGCGTCAATTATTAAATGGAAGTTTTTAGTGCTTCCAAGTCCCTGTTGATAGTTCACTTCCTACTATAATTGATTTCTTATCTCAAGCAAATCAAAGAAGGTGTTATCAATTGTTTGCAACCAATAGACGATAATTAAAACCTTAGAATTATCAAGGTTAGAATCTTGAACACTTAGCATCTTATCAAGACTTACCCCTAGATCCCATAATTCGGGTTAAAGGGATTTAGCCACTCATAATGCAAAAATCGAAACAACTAGTTGTATTCATGATTTGAAAAATAAACTTACCACAAGATGAATAATAACTAGTGATTCTCCAATTCGATCACAATGAAAATCCCAAAATATTGATGAAAATCTCTTCAAAGTTAATTGTTTTTCAAGCCAAAAAACTAGGTCGAAAAGTACCAAAATACGTGTCTCCAACTTAGGTTCGAAAACCCCTTAGAAAACCCTACACAAGACTTTAAATAGTTTAGCCTAAATAAGGAAAAAAAATCATAGAGTTTAATAATTCCTCAAATTAGGCGACGACATTCGTGACAACTTATCAGGAGCCTGACGATTAATCACAAATGTCGTCAGCTCCTTCTTCAGATTTAGCACTTTCTGCTTAAGGATGACGATAAAATGTGATGACCTATTAGATCTTTGACGACTTATCATGGATGTCGTCACTTCTCTACCTCAGCTCCTATGTTTTGCCTTAGGCTGACAACAACTTTGACGTCCTATCAACTCTTTGACGACTTATCAGGAACTATCGTCACCACTTTCAGCTAAGGCCCATTCTCTGTCTAAGGCTGACAATGAAGCTAATAAATTATCACAGGGCTGACGACTTATCAGGAATGTCATCAGCCACACTTCTCTTCTATTTGCTTCCGATTTCTACTCTTTTGTTTCCATCGTTGTTGGTTCTCATGCATCTAGGCTTCTACTTCAAAATCAAAGATAAAACAATCAAAAATGACAAAAGTTGCTTAAAACTTTGCAATTATTCTCAGTTAAAAGCCTCAAATGTGTTAGTGTCTGCTCACACATCAATACCCTCAACTTAAAATAATTGCTTGTCCTCAAGCAACTCAAACACAACTAAGAGAATACAAAGTACATTTGGCAGTCAATTATCTATATCATATCAAAACATTTTCACCATCTCCAAGGTCAGTCAATTCAAGAACAACTATGTATATTATTGAAGAACAACAATGCAACACACAGGAATCAAGATATGGCACCAACTCAGCAACATAACCGTGCATGTATCAAGTTTACACTATCCAAACAAGTCAGTAACTAGAAATGTAACCAGTGTGCCCTCATTACAAAAAAATCCCCCTTTTCTCATATCAGACATCACATATATAACCATGGGGACAATCACAAGACACTCACTCTCAGAATGAAGTTCCAATCAATGTATGCAGAATACCATAGGCTTTCCCTTATTTTCATTACCTCGATCTTCAGACAGGTCATCTAGGATCACTATAGGTCTTCTCTTTGGCTTGTATGTAGGCTAGAGGCTGGTATGATACTTGATGATATTTAAAGTAACTAAGCCTCCTTGATACTACACTAGATTTTTGGGGTTTCACTCATTAGCTTTTTTCTATTCTTCTCTTTTCTTGATCACACTTATTCAGGATGGGTACGGTCTTTTCTACAAATATTTTTTTTTCACAACTTTTATTTTTCTTGCTCTTTTCCACCTCACCCAACTTTTATTCTTTTCTTTTACTTTACCTTTCTTCCTACTCATTTTACATCACACACCCCTATGATAGCCACCCTCAACTTAGGCCATTTGCCTAAGTCAAGGTGCACAGTGTCCAAAGAGGACTAGGGCCAAAACAGGTTCATTGTGATATAAACGGGAAGGTGGCAGGTGTCATAAAAAATAGGCTACTTAGGCTCAAAGCAAGGATCAAGGGATATTCTACATACAGGGAAGGTTATTTAGGCTAAAGGTGAGCTAATATCAAAATGACCTATGATCCTTTCCTAACCCCTATCCTTCAACCTAGGTAAGACTAACCGAGCAAGTTCTGGATTCAACATACAACGGGAACTGAGTAAGATCTCACACGCACATGGCACACAAGTATATCACAAGTTACTACTCTTTCAGTTCATGCAGCTATTTAGCACTGATTATTTCGTCACTAGAACTAATGCCATACAAAGACGCACAGTGGTCACACTTAGATGCAATTCACACAAGTAACTACTCAGTCCATTGGAGAGGTGCTTAAGAATTACAAAAGCAAGTTAACTACCTCAAGTACTAGTATTTATCCTAGTCGGCTATAAAATTTTACAACAACAATTTACCTTACACCTACAACTTAAAATAAAAAAAAATTTGAACTAAGGGTTAGAATATACCTGGAGTAGATCCCGCGTGAGGATCATGGGTTGCCTCCCATGTAGTTCTTGATTTAACATCACAGCACGAATCATCTCGATTACTTCAGACTTCATCAAGACAGATAGCAAAACTACCTTCATCGAGTCTTTTGGTCCAATATAAAGTTTGACTCGTTGCCCATTTACCTTGAAAGAGTTGCCGTCTTCATTTTCAAGTTATACTACTCCAGATGAGTAGACTTGACTAACTCTAAACGGGCCTAACCACTTAGATTTAAGCTTACCTGGGAACAGTTTGAGTCTGGAATTGAACAGAAGCTCCAAGTCACCTTTTTGGAAGTCTCATTTCTCTATCCTTCAATCATGATACTTTTTTATCTTTTCTTTATATAGGTCTGCTCGTTCATATGCCCTGAGACAGAATTCATCCATCTCATTCAGTTGTCCCAGTCTCAGCTCTGCTGCCTCCTTCCAACTTAAATTCAACCTTTTGAGTTCCCATAAGGCCTTGTGCTCCAGCCCTATTGGTAGGTGGCATGCTTTTCCATAGACCAGCTGAAATGGGGACATGCCAATGGGTGTCTTGAAAGCAGTCCGATATGCCCACAAGGCATCATCGAGCTTCTTATACCAGTCTTTTCGACTAACATTCACCATTTTGGATAGGATGGATTTAATCTCTCGATTTGACACCTCCACTTTCCCACTAGTTTGTAGGTGATATGGAATGGCTACTCTGTGCTATTTCACCCCATATTTATCTAAAGCTGCTCGAAACACTTTGTTGCATAAATGAGATCCTCCATCACTTATAATAGTACGTGGTACTCCAAAGTGAGAGAAGATGTTCTTCTTGAGAAAAGCAACAACTCTCTTTCCTTCATTATCAGACAAGGTAACAACTTTGACCCATTTTGAAACATAGTCAACAACAACTAAAATATACTTCATCCCATACGAGATTACAAAAGGACCCATGAAATCGATGCCCCAGACATAAAAAAATTCCACTTCAAGCATCTTAGTCAAAGGCATCTCATGTTTTTTGGACATTGACCCCTGCCTCTGACATTGGTCGTATTTCAGCACAAACTCGTGGGCATCCTTGAATAATGTTGGCCAATAGTAGCCGCTCTGCAATAGCTTTCTAGCCGTTCGGTCACCTGCATAGTGACCTCCAGCTGGGGAAGCATGACATAATTCCAATATACATAATACATCCACTTCTGGCACACATCTCCTTATAATATTGTCAGCGCATCACCGAAAAAGATACGGCTCATTCCATAAGTAATGTGTCACATCATGCAGAAATTTCTTTCTTTGATGGAAAGAAAGATTTTCTGGAATGAACTCACTCAAAACATAATTTGCAAAATTAGCGTACCAAGGAAATTTCTCCATAGCAGCAGCCAAGATCTCCTCATTAGGAAATGCATCATTTATCTCCATTTATCACTAATTTCCTGCTCACCTTCCATTCTAGACAGATGATCCGCAACCTGGTTTTCACAACCTTTCCTATCTTTGACTTCAAAGTCAAATTCTTGTAGCAGCAACACCCATCTAATCAGCCTTGGTTTTGCATCCTTCTTAGCCATAAAATACCTCAAAGTTGCATGGTCAGTGTGGACCACCACCTTGGTCCCAAGCAGATAAACCCTGAATTTCTCAAAAGCTTACACTACATCCAGGAGTTCCTGCTCAGTGACAGTGTAGTTCTTTTGTTCTACATTCACTGCTTTGCTGGGATAATATATTAGATGAAACAATTTGTCTCTCTTTTTTCCCAATACAGCTCCAAGGTCAACATCGCTTGCATCACACATGATCTCAAACGGTTTTGACTAGTCTGGTGCAACCATGATAGGGGCCTCAACCAGCTTCTTTTTAAGACATTCAAATGCCTTCAAGCACTCATTATCGAAGGAAAACTTCACTTCTTTCTCCAAAATTTTGCAAAGTGGATTTGAAACTTTCGAGAAATCTCTTATAAACCTCCGGTAAAAGCCAGCATGCCCAAGGAAACTACACACTCCCTTCACTAAAATGGGAGGTGGTAGTTTCTCAATAACTTCAACCTTGGCTCGATCAACTTCTATTCCTTTTGCTGAATTTTATGCCTAAGAACAATGCCCTCCTTTACCATTAAGTGGAATTTCTCCCAATTAAGCACCAAATTAAATTCAACACATCGTTGCAAGTCCATACTCAGTTTTTCCAAACACAACTCAAATGAGTGTCCCACCATAGAGAAATCATCCATGAATACCTCTATGGTGTTCTCCACCATATTCGAGAAGATATACATCATGCACCGTTGAAAAGTGGCGGGTGCATTGCACAGCCCAAAAGTCATCCTCTTAAATGCAAAGGTGACATATGGGCATGTGAATGTCATCTTCTCCTGATCTTCAGGAGCAATAAAAATCTGATTATATCCAGAATAAATATCTAAGAAGCAATACCATCCCATCCAGCCAATCGATCAAGCATTTGGTTCATAAAGGGCTTCGGGAAGTGGTCTTTCAAAGTCCATAAATTTAGTTTGCGGTAATCCATGCAAACTCTCCACCCAGTCACAGGCCTAATTGGAATCAGCTTATTCCTTTTATTTGCAACCACAGTCATGCCCCCTTTTTTGGGCACGATTTGAACTGGGCTCACCTATTTACTGTCTGAAATAGGGTAAACCACTCCTGTATCCAACCACTTAATAATTTCCTTCTTAACCACCTCTTGCATTGGTGGGTTAAGACGGCGCTGGTGCTCAATGGTTGGAATACAATCTTTCACCAATTGTATTTTATGCATGCAGATGCTAGGGGGTTGCCAATAATATCTGCGATAGTCCATTTGATTACTCTCTTGTACCTCTGAAGTACGGAAATAAGTGCTTCTACTTGATTCTCACCCAAATCAGCCGTAATAATAATGGGTAGCATGTTTCTGTGGCCCAAAAACACGTACCTTAAATGCCCAGACAACTCTTTCAATTCCAACACCTGTGGCTCTTCAATGGATGGCTTAGACGGTGGTGTTGGTCGATTTGCAAGATCAAGGTCTATCTTCTTAGGAGCATAAGGGTATGAACCCATTCCTGACAAAGCACAAACAGTCTCTTCGTATTTATCAATGCCTTCACGATCAAAATTCATCAAATCTGCGGATAACAAGTTACTCCTCTATTGACATATCCTGTTCGTCCTCATAATACATATCAACTACTAAGAACAAACTCATTTCTTCATATTGCTTCATTGATTTTCGCAGGTCAAATTGTACCATCTCATCATTCATCCTGAATAATAGCTCATTCACTCTCAAATCAATCAATACACTTCCGGTTGTGAGGAAAAGTCGACCCAAGATTATGGGCACCTCAAAGTCCACCTCGCAATCTAGGATCACAAAATTTGCAGGGAATATGAAACTAGCTACCTTCACTAACACATCATAAAAAATACCAACAGGTTGTTTTATTGACCTATCCGCCATCACTAGTCGCATGTTGGTGGGTGTGGGATTTCCCAGGCCCAACTTTCTATATACAACCAGCAACATCAAATTAATGCTTGCTCCCAGATCACATAATGCCTTAGTGAATTCCATAGACCCAATCGTACAGGGAATAGTGAATGCTCCTGGATCTGGCTTCTTCTGTACCGAGGTCCTTATAGAGATAGCGCTATAATGGTGGAGATCATCCTCCAGATCGTAGCTCACCACTCTTTTCTTAGCCAAAAATTTCTTCATGAACTTATCATATCCTGGCATTTCCTCGAGTGCTTCCACCAAAGGTACATTTATTGTCAATTGTTTGAGCATTGCCATGAACTTGCTGAATTTTGTATATCAATTTTTTTCTTCAATCATTGAGGAAAGGAAGGTGGTGGTCTTGGGAGAGTTTTAAACTCTACCATCTTCTCCTTCTCTTTCCCTTTTTCCGGAGCATCATCAGCACCATTCAGCTTCTCAAACTCCACTGGACATTCTTCTTTAGATTCATTATCTTCCTCAGTCACATCTTCAAGCAAACTTTTTCCCATAGAAGGGTCAGGTAATATCTTACCACTTCTAGTGGTAATCGCCATACATGAGCCATCATTCCATAGATTCTGGACCGTATCACTTGGTAATATCCTGCTTTTCCTCTGGTTGAATGCTGCGGAGAGTTGGTTCATCTGATGCTCCAACTGTTTGATTGTGGTGGAGTGTGAGTTTACCAACTGAATGATAGATGATAGATCTTTCTTCATGGTATTCACACCAGAGTTGGTAGCCTCTACTCCCTTCAACAACTTATCCATCATGTCCTACATGGATATCTTTTCAGAACTTGTTGTAGTAGCCTCATAATTTCTAGGAGGGACATAGAGCCCACTTCTATCATTATTGTTCCTCTAATTTCCCTGCTTCTTATCTTTATAACCAGGATAATCATAATAATTCCGACCTTGATTCCCTTGGCTATTTCCTTAGAACCCCCCCTGATTATTAACATAGTTCGCCTCTTCTTCTATATCAGCATCAACTCTATCTTGACACCCTATAACTTTTACCTTATCAGTCTTGCCTGATATCAAGTGCTTGGTTAGCAGATCCATCTGCGTTTTTAGGTGAGCCATGTCTTGGTCACGCTCCTCATCTCTTCTGCGTTGTTCCGTAGTAATACCCACAACAACAGTAGGTATGGCTACCACAGAGTCTCTAGTATGCCATGCCGGACTCTGTTTGGTCATTCTCTCTAGCATTTATGAAGCCTCTGTGAATGTAAGATCAACAAACGAACCACCAGTAGAATTATCTACGATTGGTTTTGTAACAGAGTTAAGAGCCCTATACAAAGTCTCCATTAAGTGTATGTCCATCATATTGTGGTTTAGACACTGTGTCAGCTTCTTCTTAAATCTCTCCCAGGTTTCATGCAAGGCTTTAGTCGGGAGATGCCTAAAATTGCTGATCTCATCCCTCAACTCTACCATTCTGGAAGGCGAAAAGAACCTTTCTAGGAAAGCTCCTTTCAACTTCCTCCAGTTGGTTATAGAATCGGGTGTCAGCTCATTAAGCCATAATGTTGACTCCCCAGACAGACACAACGGAAACAACCTTAATCAAATAGAATTCTAACCCACTCATAGGTTATCAAAAGATTTATATATGGTGACAAATTTCACTAGATGCAATTTTGGGTCATCCCCAGGAAGGCCACCAAACAACCCCTTCAGATTGAGGAGTTGAATTGTAGTACTAGTAATGTTGAATTTTACCCCAGGTGCCAACGGTGGAGGAATAATTGCATCCATTGCACCTGCTCCATACATTCCATCATCATCATCATTAAGGTCGTACTGGACCGGATGGTAATCTTTCCTTTCTCGGAATGGACGGTTCCTATTAGCATTACGCTGTACTGGTGTATCTACTTGCTCTGCATTCCTTGGTTTACCAGGATCTAGCAACTCCTCGTCTCCCAAATATTCATCCTCAGGATTTGGATGTCGTTCTTGCTAACCGACATTCTGCACATTCACCTGAGCTCTAGCTAAGGCTGCTAATTTGTCAGTCTCTTGTTGGTCTGCCATTCTTCCAATTCGTTGTGATTCCGGATTAAGTGGTAATAATGGTTCTTCGGAACTTCTGGTTCTTGGCACACACTACAAAGATTCTGCAATAATAAAAAACAACAAATAAACGTAAAACTAGGAAACTTGACTAACAGTCAATTAGCGCACACAAACTTCAATTTACGTATTCCCCGGCAACGGCGCCATTTTTGATAGCGCTCAAACTACAACTCTCTAATGAGAACGTAAGCGATCGTTGTCAATATATAACCCAACTAGGTTAAGGTCGAATCCCATAGAGAATATGGTGTGAACTTAAAGTCGTTTGCACTTTAATCAACTGATAGTTGGATGTTTCCTGAGATGGGGGGTTTTGGAGTTTAACAAATAATTGTTGGTCACTTTAGATTCGGTGTTTGTAATCAAGAGTTTATGGCAAAACCAGAATTATGTTCACTAGGGGTTTTGGTACTTGACAGATGCGAATAGTGATTCAAGATTCTCACAGTAGGTAGGACAATAGATTATCTTTATTGAAGTTATTCCTAAATGTCTCTTGACCTACTTAAGCATTTAATTACCTAATCCTCTCGAACTTAGGGAATTTATATTCACTGACCAGAATTTACCTCAGGTTAATCAACCTTGTTACATCGTCAATTATTAAATGGAAGTTTTTAGTGCTTCCAAGTCCCTGTTGATAGTTCACTTCCTACTATAATTGATTTCTTATCTCAAGCAAATCAAAGCAGGTGTTACCTATTGTTTGCAACCAATATATGATAATTAAAACCTTAGAATTATCAAGGAGTCCTATTACCTCTCGATTCTTGAACACTTAGCATCTTATCAAGACTTACCCCTAGATCCCATAATTCGGGTTAAAGGGATTTGGCCACTCATAATGCAAAAATTGAAACAACTAGTTGTATTCATGATTTGTAAGATAAACCTACCACAATATGAATAATAACTAGTGATTCTCCAATTAGATCACAATGAAAATCCCAAAATATTGATGAAAATCTCTTCAAAGGTAATTGTTTTTCAAGCCAAGAAACTAGAGAGAAAAGTAACAAAATACGTGTCTCCAACTTAGGTTCAAAAACCCCTTAGAAAACCCTAAACAAAACTTTAAATAGTTTAGCCTAAATAAGGAAACAAAATCACAGAGTTTAATAATTCCTCAAATTAGGCGACGACATTCGTGACAACTTATCAGGAGCCTGACGACTTATCACAAATGTCATCAGCTCCTTCTTCAGTTTTAGAACTTCCTGCTTAAGGCTGATGACAAAATGTGATGATCTATCAGATTTTTGATGACTTATCACGGATGTCGTCACTTCTTTACCTCAGTTCCCATGTTCTGCCTTAGACTGACGACAACTTTGACGTCCTATCAACTCTTTGTCAGCTTATCAGGAAATGTCGTCACAACTTTCAGCTGAGGTCCATTCTCTGTCTAAGGCTGACGATGAAGCTGATAACTTATCAAAGGGCTGACGACTTATCAGGAATGTCGTCAGCCACACTTCTCTTCTATTTGGTTCCGATTTCAACTCTTTTGATTCTATCCTTGTTGGTTCTCATGCATCTTGCCTTCTACTGCAAAATCAAAGATTAAACAATCAAAAATGACAAAATTTGCTTAAAACTTTGCAATTATTCTCAGTTAAAAGCCTCAAATATGTTAGTGTCTGCTCACACATCACATATCATTGAGAAAAATCCTATTCATTGAAATTCTAGAGTCATCATTACTCCATGGATCAATTAGCATGAGATGAGAAACAACTTTATGTGTTTACTTCTTGCCTTATCATCTTGATTTTCTTATTACTAATGGAATCTAACACTTCAACCTTTGAGTTGTTTTTACTTGCAGCTAATGGAAACTACTCTGTGTTGGCATAAAATGACCCTACTTCATTAGATCAAAGTGAATAAAGATTCCTCTATCGACTATAGCTTTGTTACAGGAAAGGAAAAATGATTAGTAGTAAGGTTGGACTCTACCAATCATTTTTTCAAACCTATAAGTGATGGTCTAGAAGATGGAATAGGGAAAAAGGTGTTGCTACCATGGAAGAATTTTACAAGACAACCGGGATATGGAAGATGAATTGGAGAAAACATTGTTGAATTGGACCTCCTCTCCACTCATAACTCATCGCCCGCCGTGTAGCAGTAATTTAAAACCTACCAATGCCATGTCATGTTAAGGGATAAATGAACAAAGCAAGGTAAATGATAAAGAATGGAAAGAAGGTGATGAGGAGCATTTAGTGAAAGATATAGAGGAATTTGAAAACTGAGAGAAGCCCAACCTAGAGGAAACTGATATAGTCAACCTGGGAAATCATAATGAAATCAAAGAGACAAGTGTTAGTGTTCACTTAGTAGAAACACAAAAAAGAGAACTCATTTGCTTGCTGCGGGAGTACATTGATATATTTTCTAGGTGCTACGATGATATGCCAGGATTGAGCACTAACATCATGTCGCATAAGTTATCAATCAATCCCGAGTTTGATCCAGTTAAGCAAAAAATATGGAAATTCAAGTCGGACTTATGTTTGAAGATCAAGGATGAAGTGACGAAGAAAATTTAATCTAAGGTTTTGGAGGTCACAAAATATCCAACATGGCTAGCCAATATTGTACCAGTGCCGAAAAAGGATGACAAGATTCAAATTTGTGTTGACTACATATATTTAAATAAAGCCAGTCCTAAAGATAATTTTCTGCTTCCTAAAATCAACATGCTCATTGATAATTATGCGAAGCATGAAATGTAGTCTTTCCTGAATTATTTTGCGGGGGTATCATCAAATATTAATGGATGAGAAAGATGCAGAAGAGATGGCTTTCATTATGCCTTGGATGTTTATCATTATAGGGTGATGCTGTTTGGTCTCAAGAATGCGGGCGTAACATACATGAGGGCTATGACGATAATTTTTCATGATATAATTCATAAAGAGACTGAGGTGTACGTGGATGATGTAATTATCAAATCCCGTAAGAGTTCAAATCATTTGACCCATCTGGAAAAGTTCTTCGGAAGACAAGGAAGTACAACTTGAAGTTGAACCCTGCTAAGTGTGCTTTTGGTGTGCCAGCTGGAAAATTACTGGGGTTCATAGTCAGTAGAACAGGCATCGAGCTAGACCTGTCCAAGATCAAGACAATTCAAGATTTACCACCGCTAAAGATCAAGAAAGAGGTTATGAGTTTACTGGGTCGTTTGAACTACATTAGCAGGTTCATTGCCCATTCAATAGTCATATGTGAACCAATTCTTCTCTAGATGTTAAAGAAAGATGCATTGAATGAATGGATATAAGAAACTCAGAAATCTTTTGACAGAATCAAGGAATATCTATTCGCTCCGCCTATTTTTGTTTCACCAAGGGAAAGAAGTCTGTTGTTACTTTACTTGTCAGTCTTAAAAATACTTTTGGGTGTATCCTTGAGAAACATGAAGATACCGGTAAGGAATAGAAAGAAATCTACTACTTGAGTAAAAAGTTACGCCATATGAGGCTCGTGACCCTCTTGTAGAAAGGATGTGTTGTGCTTTAACCTAGGCCACACAATAGTTGAGGCATTATCTATTTGTCCTACTCAATATATCTCTTTTCCAGAATGGATCCGTTGAAATATATATTTCAGAAAGCCATACCTATAGGAAAGTTAGCCAAGTGGCAAATGTTTTTGGGTGAGTTCGACATTATGTATGTAACTCAAAAGGCAATCAAGGGGAAAGCCTTAGAAGACCATTTAAGAAAGAATCCAATTGATGATGAATATGAGCCACTTTAAACTTACTTCCCAGATGAGGAGATTTTATTCGTGGGAGAAGATATTGTAGATACATACCCTAGATGGAGACTGTTCTTTGATGGAGCGGCAAACTTCAAAGGCTCAAGAATGGAACAGTTTTGGTGTCAGAAATAGGTCAACACTATCATGCAACCTCTAAACTACGCTTTCTGTGTACCAATAACATAGATTAATATGAGGCTTGCATCCTAGGCCTCAAGTTAGCACTTGATATGGGTGTTCAGAAATTGTTTGTTATTGGAGACTCAGATTTGCTGATTCACCAAGTACTAGGGGAATAGGCGGTAAAGAACTCCAAGATTACTCCTTATGTAGAGTTGGTGCAGGATTTGTGTGAAAGATTCAAGAAAGTTGATTTTAGACACATCCCTAGGATAAAAAATGAGTTTCCTGATGCTTTGGCTACTACATCCTTCATGATTCAACACCCAGATCAGAGTTACATTGACCCTTTGGAAATAAGCTTGAAGGAACAACCTACACATTGTGTGTATGTCGAAGAGAAACCTAATGGAAATCCATGGTAATATGATATTAAAAGGAATTCAGAATCTGGAACATATCCTGAAGAGGCCAGAAACAATAAAAAAAAGACAATCTAGTATTTGGAAACAAATTATTTTCCAAGTGGGGAAATCCTTTTTAAGAGGACTCTAGACTTAGGATTCTTAAGATGTGTCGATGCTGCGGAAACCAAGAAATTAATAAAGAAAGTGCATGCTGGAGTTTGCAGGACCCACATGAACGAGTTTTCCCTTGCTAGAAAGATCCTGAGAACTGGTTACTTAAGGATGACTATGGAAAATAATTGTAGCAAGTATGTGCAGAAGTTCCCAAAAATCCAGATACACGAAGATTTGATACGAATGCCTTCACATGATCTTTATGCGATGAGTTCACCTTGGTATTTCATAGGTTTGGGTATGGATGTTATCGAAACAATAGAGCCATCGGCGTCAAATAGGCATAGATTCATTTTGGTTGCTATTGATTACTTTACTAAGTTGGTCAAAGCTGCTTCATATAGAGCCGTCACCAAGAAGGTAGTTGTAGATTTTATCTGGAATAATTTGATTTGATGATTTGGAGTGCCAGAATCGATCATTACTGATAATGGGGCTAACTTGAACAATCACTTGATGAATGAGATTTGTGATCAGTTCAAGATTGTTCATCGCAACTTGACTGCATATCGTCCACAAATGAATGGAGCCGTGGAAGCCGCCAATAAGAACATTAAGAAGATATTGAGAAAGATGGTTGAAAATGATAGATCAAGGCATGAGATGTTGCCTTATGCTCTTCTAAGGTATCACAAAATAGTTCAAACCTTAACTGGAGTAATCCCTTATCTACTTGTTTATGGGAATAAAGCTATGATACCCACCGAGGTTGAAATACCTTTCTTAAGTATTATTCAGGAAGTCAGATTAGGTAATGATGAATAGATTCACACTTGCTATAAAAAACTCATGGTGATTGATGGGAAGAGAATGGTTGTCGTGTGTCATGGTCAGTTGTACCAACACAAAATGATTCGTGCCTTCAACAAAAAAGTAAGGGTACAAAGGCAAGTTCGCTTCGTATTGTCAAGGACCATACAAAGTTTGCAGGGTAATATCCAGAGGAGCTCCGATTCTATCCGAGATGGATGGTCAAGAGTGGACCAAACCAATCAATTCGGATGTGATAAAGAGGTACTATGTTTGAAGGATCTTTTAGTTTTTATCTTATTGGTTTATTTGTAATTACCTTTATGATAACATTTGTTTTATGACATGTAATACCCTAGAATCCCTTTCCTTTTATGTACGAACTACGTTTAACATGAATTCCCAAGAAAAGGATACGTAGGTGGAATATGTCATCTTCAGTCAACCCCTTAGGAGAATTTATCCTTTCCTTTTATGTATGAACTACGTGATGACCTGAATTCTCAAGAATGAGATACTTAGCAGCCTATGTCATCTTCGGTCAACCAATTAGATTTTTCTATATATTTCTAATGTAGTCCTGAACTACATTTGAATTAATTCCCGCTTCAACGGGATACGTAGGCGCCCCAATGGCTCGGTCATATAACCCCAGAAAATTGAAACTGGGGAAGAATTTTTGTGAAGGAATATTGAAAATTCATAAGAGGAAGATCATCATCCAAAAGAAGATGAAGACCCGCAAAGACTTCAGGTTCTCTCAAGCCAAGATCATCTCAAATAGTAGTAAACTGGGGAAATTTTTTCCAGTAGGTCATCAAAATTTCCACCAACACTGGAATATATTTCAAATATCCCAGCACCAGAGGTCAAAGGCAAGTTCTGGATATCATCAACTGCAATAAAGTCTAGGCAGACTAAATCTATGGCTATGACAAAACTTCTAATAAAAAGACTCAACGACAATGAATCCCTGACAATCCTCTGTCAAACATTAGATATAGTCAGAACTAAGAGGAAGACGTTCGTTACGCTAGTACATGGCATGACTGGCAGAGATTTTCTAAAGCTTTTATAGAATATTTTGAAACTAGTTCCCAAAAATTACGACTACTTTCGAAAATCTATATAAATCTTTTTACTTGGTGATTGCCTAGGAATCTATTGGAATGGGGGGTTGGGGTAGAAGTACCAACATGATGGAGCACCCGAAAGATGGAAAAGAGTAGACTAGGGATTGAAAGAGGCCAACACAGAGTAGTTTCACTCAAAACTAACCATTTTTTTGTGGATGCAGGGATCAATACATGAAAACGGAAATCTTTTTCAAAAATTCGCAAGTAAATCAGGGATCACACCTAAGCATATAATGCTCAAAAATATTTTTTTTGGGTAGCCCACGGACGGGTTCGATACCCATTTAACAAAGACCTTTTGAATTGTCTATTTCATTTCAAGAGATCGTGAATGACAAACAAAGGCGCCTTATCCTCTTCATGAACATTTTATTCAAAAGCAGTTGTTAACATAAGCTACTATGTGTCTACTAAATATTTTCATTGAGCGCCAGTACATTTAAAGGAGTCGGAACAGTGAATGCAACAACCAAAAGGATCACTCAATAGGAGAAAGAGCGGAAATTCTTCCTCAAAATTTATATGAAACAAAAAGAACAGTATTTGAGTGACCCAAAAAAGGGATTTTACCCATTCATTTATATCTGATGGGTCTACTATTTAAATACTTCTTCAAAAAGAGGATGAATAGCAGATTAATCCATTCATATTATAATGCCGAGGATTTGTCATTTAAAGTATCATAAAGCTTAACTGTGGTCGCCAGTGAGAGAGACATTGTGTTTACTAACTGTCTACCTTTAGTATTGGTACATGTAGAAACCAAATCACAGACAAACATAATCAGGTGAAACTATTTCCAATTCACCGAAAGAACCATTTCATATCATCTCATTGTCGAGAGGTCCATTTCATGCCATTGCCGAGAGGGACATTTCAAATCATCACTGAGAGGGACATTTCATACAATCGCCAAGAGGGACATTTCATATCATTTTATCGCCAAGAGAGACATCATGCCATTCAACTAATTGCTCGCCATGCAAGATGATAAGGTCTGGCCTTGGAAGATACTTTAGAGAACCAATATCCATTGACCACACGAAGATAGCATAATCTAGCGTTGAGGATATCTCAGCATTTTATATTCATTGACCACATAAAGGCTATATAGCCTGATGTCGAGGTTATCTCATTATTTTAAGAATCAACATCTGAATGCATAAAAAACACATAATTTGAAGGGACGTCTTTAAGTCGCTATTTGTAAGTGAATGACATATGAGACTTCCTAGAAATTGGCAATCCTAGGGTCATCTATAAGTCATATTATTTGAAAGAGGATAGTGTTCAAGATTATCTATGAGTTGATAGCCCGTAGGTCATCCATAAGTCACAACAAAATCCTAACCGGATAGTGTGCAAGGTTACCCAAAAATTGATAGTACGAAGGTTATTCATAAGTCACAACTAAATCCTTACCGGAGAATATGCGAGATTATCAAATTGATAAGACCAAGGGTTCTCTATAAGCTGCGTCATATCCAAAGATCAATTATGTGCAAGATTACCCAAAGACTAGCAATTTGACAGATATCTGTAAGTCATATTGTATCCAAGGTCGGATGATGTGCAGGAATACTTGAGAGCTAGCGATCGGTGGGATATCTGTAAGCCATCTATTAACCAAGGTTGGATAATGTGCGAGATTACCTAAAATCTAGCAATTCAAAGGATATCTATAAGTCGCTTCATATCCGACATCAAGTAATGCACAAGATTATCCAAAGATTATCAATTCAAGAGAAATCTATAAGTCGTATCGATACAAAAGATGCATAAGACTTACCCAATGTCATATGCAAAGGATCATTGTCAATTACTGGAGAGGTTATCATTCCACATACAATAAGTATTGAAGGTGACCAAAAGGGTTGACTCATTAGCACAAGATTACACCATTGCATGGACCGTTCTACATAAAGTATCGTCGGTGTCCAAAAGGGACACCCCACTATGAAAACATATTCACTCGATAAATGAGCTAATTATACAACAACCAAGAGGGTTGTTGTGTCTGTTGTTGCAAGTTATTCCCTTCCAAACAAGCACATGAAAGGATTACTTTGCTTTTTAGGTAACAACTCACATGGAGATATGGTAAAAGACTTATACCTCTTTCGTGAATTATGTTTTGCACCAATAATTTTATTTGAGACATTATCGAGAGCATTCGAGAGGATAAAAATCTCAAATCAAAATCACAGGTGCGGAAGACTCCAGATAGGACGCAACACAATGTGGAACTCTTTTTTAGTAGCAAAACGGGACATATTCTAGAGAGGACGTCAAACTCTTTGGACGCGAGCTAAAGGATGATCTCTACCACTAATCAAAACACACCCTTGTTAGAAGTCATGTGGGTACTTTGGGATATTTTTGTTTCGGCTTCACTCTCGGGATATTTCTAAACTTATACCGAGGGTAACTTCTCTTTCTTTTAAATTTTGGTGACAACACACTTAGAGTTTTGGAAATTATGTTCAGGTAAATTCTTACCTATGGATGTGAAGAGCTCCACATTCATGGTTAAGAGGTTACAAGCCTCTTTTTCATAACTCGATCAACTTGTCACTCTTCTCGAGTCAAAGATCATCTAAAATAAAAGACTATCTTTTCTACCGATCGAGTCAAACTACAAACAGTCTGATTTCTTGAGTCTCGGGGATATGTAGGCTGGATCTTTGTTGAAAACTCGACTGCATTCCAACCTCTCCCCAAATCTCTTTATTCTTCTGTTTTTTGATTTTATCAAAAACTCAAAAACCGAGATAACTTGTGATTTTTTTGAAAATCATGCTTTAAATCAAGCTTTAAGAACTACAAGTGTCCTGAATTCTCATGTAACCTGAGATATTTAGGAAACCTAATATCGAGGTTCGGCCATAACTCTAAAACTCATACGATAACCAATCTCTTTGGGAAATGAATTTGTGGTCGGACAAAAATTAGGAATGTTAATCTCCCTTTGCCCAGGGTTACTTGCATCCACTCTCCCCAAAGGGAGGGGGCAGTTGTTGACACCTAATTTTTGTCCTCCACAACTAAGTTTAGTCCCGAGTTTCTTAAATTTTCAAATAAAATTACAACATTTATTTCATCTGAATAAAAACTTTTCAAAGTATTTATCGGGATAATTTTGCTATTTTAAGTGGCAATTGGATATTATTGTGTTCAATTATATGAAAATATATAATTTTGTCACTTAAATATTTATTTTTATGAATTTTAATCAAGGATTATCTCAAAAATAAATTTAAATAATTTAAATATTGATTTAGCTATATTTTATTCTTAAAAATAATTTATTTTGATAAATATGTGTTTGATTTTATTAAATCAAGAAGCTCGAAATTAAATGTGGTATTGATTCATATGGGATTTCAATTTAATTTTAACCATAATTGAAATTAAATTGTCCACATTTGCAATGCAATTGGCCAAATTAATCATTAATTTGACCAAAAACTAAATGAAATTGACTAATCCCTAATCTATTTGGGGTTATTTCATAAATAACCCCAAAAATGACCTAATCTACCCAATTTCAAAAATAAACCCAACTCTCCTCAAGACCAGCCCATAACACCCTTAACCAACACCATATCAGCTTTAAAAGACGCCCAACCAATTCGCCCAACACAAATCCATTGACCTATCCTGCTTTCTTTTTTCTTTAATAAAAACCGATAATAATAACATCAAAACAATGTAGAACTTCTAAGCAATCCAACAACAATGAAAAAATGACAATATCAATATTATACACATCCAACAGCCTCAATTTTGACCCAACATCGAAAAACCTAGCTCCACCCAATTCAAGCGAACCCGATCCCAACAACCCAAACCAAAAACGAACCGATATTCTTGACCAGATAGCAGCAACAAAATCTAAATCCAAAAATCCTTTCAAAATTTGAATACTTGTACAATTTTGTACAAAATATAGCTGTTAAACCTTATCCACAAGCTGGGAATTCCAAAAAAAATACCAAAATTACCCTCAACACTTTTTGTCCCACATCGATTGAGGATTAAGAATGATCCCTCAATCCCTTCTATATAAATATCTCATTGTAGAACAATGAGGGATAAGTCTTGAAGGTTCAGAAAAAGACTTTCAAGTAGAAGTTATTTTTTTAGTAAAAATTTTTCTCGCTAAAACCCATTGAAATTCTCAGAGTGGCGGTGGAGCTTTTGATAGTGGTCGAGCTTTCAGAGAAGGCTCTAGTCCCATTTTCCTACTCCGAAATAGGTAATATTTTTTCCATTTAGCTTAGATTTTATTTCTTTTTTGTCTCGTTGTTCTATAGTCATTGCAGTATTTGATAGTCTTGAATGCTGAGATTTTTTGCTGTAGATGCCTACGATGGCCATAGAATTCATTGGTGATGGCTGTTGTTAAGTCATTTTCATACTGCAGTGTTTTCCCCATTGTTAATTTCTGTAATACCCCGTATTTTCCTAGCTCAGTTTAACTCTCAGTATATGAGTATTTCTATATAAAAATTTTAAAATACTTAAAATTTTTTAGTTTAGAGCTTACCATTGTGTAGGAAATTTAGTCAGTTTTCAAACGATATAAAATTCGCCCAAATCTAATACCCGGGCTAAGAGTTAGAGTAATTTTTGTAAAACAGTGAGCCACCTAGTGCAACACCGCGTCACGGAGCCAGTTCAAATGGCATTCATCAGTTTCCATTGAAGCTCTGTGATAATGGCGTATCGTGCCAATATTCTAGTTTACAATTATCATTTTCCAATGAGGGACCGCGATCCCACCGCATCGCGTTAAGGGCAATTTTTGCAATTGTCAAAATCCAATGAGACTCTACGATGGTGCTTCATCTCGCCATGGGTCAATTTCATGCTCATCCTTTTTACACAGTTCCCAGTCGAATTCTAGTGGCTCACCACGATGCCACTACATCAGGGTGAAGCCCAAAATTGGGTTTCTCAGTGACGAATTTAATAATTTTTCAGGTGTAAATTGGTATTTTTCCACGATCCTAATTTGTCCTAAACATGAAATTAAGCCCTAAAAGAGCACTAATTGTTCATTATTTCATTGTTCACTCACTTTCTCTCAAGATTAAGTTATTCTCTCTCAAATTAATAAAACCCTTGCTTCATGAATCAAGAACGATCTTAAGAATTTCACCAAAAACCTTCAAGAATTAATCTTCTACGGTATGTTAGGTGTTCATTCATGGGTTCCTTTCACCCATGAAGTCCAAGAACTCCTTTTAAACATACACGATCTCAGATTTATTATTTCCATGCTTGAATTAGATTAAATTCATGTTCATGATATTATTTGGGATTTAATTCCATGATTAATTACAAGTCTAATGAAAATTAGATAGTTTGTGGGTTGAATTATGTTATCTTCATGTTGAACTATTGAATTACAAGTTGAATGTAGTAGCCATGATATTATTATATGTTTAATGTTATATGAAGTAAGCATGCTCCTCAAGTGTTTGATAAAATGTTCAAGTGCATTGGATAGTGAATTTATGACATGTTATTATGAGGTCCATTCATGTACAAGTTTATGTATACCAAGTGTGTGACAAAATGTCTAAATAAGTGCATTGTTGTGCTTTTATGATCATGCTATGCTTTACTTTCAATGCTATCGTTTCTTGGGGTATCCAATACCTGAAAAATCTAGCTGTTTACCTAGAGCTACAGTAATTACAGAATAGTCTCAGTAATGTGACCATCAGCAGTACTCAGTCAGTTACAGAACTCAGTGAAACTCAGTATCAGTCCAGTTCAGTCCAGTACAAGACTCAGTGTCCTTCAGATGGGAGTAGCTGTAATACCCGTGTTTTTTTCCTAGCTAGAAATCATCTAAAAAATGCTAGGACTAACTTTGAAATGCAAATCTGTTTTTGTACATGCAGTATTTTTGAGATTTTCACTTTCTATCACGTTGGAAATTGAGTTGGCTTTCCAATGATACCAATTTCATCCAAATCCGACATCATACGAAGGAGTTATGGACGTTTTACTCGAAATGGTCAGAATCACCCAGGTGCGACGGCAAAGTTGACGGAACGTCAACTTAGTGACGGACCACCACTTGGACTGTCAAAGCCATTCTAGTTAAGCCATGTTCTGGATAAGGACTGACCGACGAGTTAACGGACCGTCAAAGTTGTGACGTACTATCAGCCAGGCAATAAACCCTTATCTAGTGAAGCCTATTTCTGGTCCACGTCTGACGGGCTGAATGACGGTCCACAAGGAGTCTGACGAACCATCAGTCAGATCATCACATGCCACGTTTATCTTATTTTTAGGTCATTTTAATAGGGGTATTTTTTTCACTTATCACCCACCTATATATACCCAGATAAGTCCGAATTCAGCAATTTTGCTCACTTTTATTTCACAAACAATAACTAGGGTTTCTCCCTAAATTAAATCTTCAAGACCAAGACTCAATATTCTTCAAGAATCAAAGGATTTACAATCCTTCCAGTTCAAAAAAACATCACGAACCTTGAGTCAGGTATGCGTAGTGTTCATCTATGGACCCCTTTCATTCATAGAGTTCAAGAACCATGATTTTAAATGAGAAACTTCGATTTCCTTGTTTCTATGTGATGTTGTTCATGTCAATGACCATTGTTTAAACTTCAGAATATTATTTTATGATGATTTCCATGAAGTATGCATGTTTGTGATTAAAACCCATGAAATTGGGTGGTTCAAGATGATTAACATTTGTTGAGAAAACCTATGCCCAAGGTGTGCATGCAAGGTGTTTGTTAAAATGCCTAGGATGCTAGAAGTCCATATTTACATGATTTTATGATACCTAAATGACAAGTCCATAGTAGCTTTACACTCACTATGAATTCCATGCTATTTATATGTTGCTATTGTTGTGGTGTGAACCATGCGTGATAA
The DNA here is from genome assembly GCA_030864215.1 of Capsicum pubescens. Taxonomy (NCBI): domain Eukaryota; kingdom Viridiplantae; phylum Streptophyta; class Magnoliopsida; order Solanales; family Solanaceae; genus Capsicum; species Capsicum pubescens. The sequence goes on along the minus strand of CM061544.1, from coordinate 82,012,756 downwards.
TGGAATTATAGAACATGTACATGAAATGTATCCATGATTTCCCTACCATGTTTGAGATGTTGAATAGACTCATGAAGTACACTATCCCTTACTTATGATATTATGAATTGTGGACTCAAATCTTGTGATCAAGTCATGTCATGTGTGTCAGTTTCCTTCTATCGAGTCCTGGGGGTATTCGTACCCAAAACTATAGCTGTGTGCCTAGAGCCATGTCATGTTGTCATGATATCTTTAGTCAAGCCACGTTCCATAGAATTCAGTCAGTCATGTGACTCAGGAAACCTAAGAAACCTCATGATCTCAGTCAGTTATCAATATTATTCCGTCAGTCAACAGAAATTCAATCATGTGACTCAGAGAACCTCAGAAACCTCATGATCTCAGTCAGTTATCAGTGTTATTCTGCCAGTCAATGGAAATTAAGTAAACCCAATTCATGTATAGTCAGTTAAGTCATGTTCAGTCTCTTCAGATGGGAGTAGGAGTTAGCACAAAGCGAACCCAAGGATGGGAACTCACCTGCTTCAGATGAAGGTGTAATTCTTAGAAGAAATCCTTTTGTTCCAGAACTATGTAGCCAACATAGGTTGAGACATCAACACTGCCAGCTTGAGGGTTGATGGGGGCAGACATCCGCCGTTCTCTTTTGAGGACACTGCCATATTTGAGGGTCACTCACAACATGTCTTTACCTGTGGCACGGTATTGACACCCTTCTAATCAGGGCAGCGATTGGGCCCTAGTTCAGCTACTTTTGCATTCATGGGGCATGTCGATTAAACAACTACCTCCCATAATTTCAGACCCAGTCTCAGTAAAAGAACTCAAACTGTTCTTCAGATATTCGTATACCAGGACTATTAGATACAGTCAAATCTCAGTTATAGTATGGAATTCAGACAGTTCCATCAAATTCAGGACTGTCAGATATAGTCCCTCATGCTATCAGAACTATATTTTTATCCATGTATTAGCGTACAGATTTAGCTATCATGTACTCACGATCTCAGTTACTCTGTATGTATGTTTGCACTCTTACGTTCATATCAGTCAGCCAGTTAGCATTATTCATGCATGTAAACCCTTTACATTAGCCTACCTCACTAGTATACTCAGTACTCTAGTTGTACTGACGTATTTGAGCTATGGTGCTTTCTTTTCATGTTACACCATAGGATCAGAGATACGAGTTCCAGACCAGCAGTAGCAGTCGCATTCAGTACACAGAGTTGCAGTGAGTCCTCCTCATTCGAGGATGATATTACTTGATTTATTCATTTATTAAATTAGTTAGTTTTTAGTTTACGGAGTTAGTTGGAGACATATTCCTTCAACTCCTTATTCAGACAGTACTTAGAGGTTTTCAGATTTAGTATTCAGATTAAGTTGTTTTGGGTATTGCTACCCACATGGATGTCATGTTTTGACAATTTCTTTATTCAGTTGAACCTTATGGACTATTGTTCATGTTTTCTGCATTTTACAAGTATATTATGCAGTGTACAGGTATATATATCAGTCATGGGTTATCTTGTGGTCCTTCGGGGTCATAAGCACTGTGTAGCATTCTGGTTTAGAAAATTGAGGCATTACAAACTTGGTATCAGAGCCTAAGGTTCAATATAGTCTTAGGAAGTCTGAAAGCCGCATCTAGTAGAGTATTGTACATGGGTTAGTTGCGCACCATATTTATTTGCAGGAGTCTATAAGATGTTTAAGGAACAGTTTCCCTTCTTTCAGTACTCATATCGTGCTAGTGAGCATGATCTCAAGTTAAACTCTCAGTGTAATCCATCTTTCTCTTATTTCAGAATATGCCTCTAAAGAGAAAAAATCAGCCAGCTTCTCAGCCCGAACATCCTTTGGGAGAACATGTTTCCCATGCGGAGTTTAGGTCCACATTCACCACACTTGTTCAGTTTTTGGCTGCCCATAATGAACGGCCACCAGCTATTCCGGCCAATCCAATTGCTAATTCTGTAGCAGCTAGGATTCAGGACTTCACCCGGATGAACCCTCCATCTTTCTTCGAGTCTAAGTCTGATGAAGACCTTCAGGAGTTTATTGACCAAGTCCAGAAGGTCATTGACATCATGGGTGTTACTTTTGTTCAGAGTGATGAGTTAGCCGTATATCAGTTACAAGATGTGTCTCACACTTGGTACAAACAGTGGAAATCTGAGAGGGTATATGGTACAGGTCCTATTGAGTGGGAGGAATTTGTCATGGCTTTCTTAGAGAGATTCTTTCCCCAAGAGATGAGAGAAGCCAAAGTTCTTGAATTCATCAACCTCAGGCAGGGAAACATGATGGTTAGGGAGTATTCTCTCAGATATACTCAGCTATCCAGCTATGCACCTTATGTGGTTGCAGACAATAGGGCTAAGATGAGCAAGTTCGTGTAAGGGGTAAATGACAGTGTGGTAAATGAGTGTAGGTCTGCGATGCTAAACAGTGATATGACCTTATCCTGACTTATGACCCATGCTCAGCAGATAGAGAAGTAGAAGGTTAAGACTAGAGAGAGGCAGAATAAGAGAGCAAGATTAGGCAGTTTCAGTTTTGCTCCACCCAAATTTGAGGGAGGAAACCGTTCACAGTTCGTCCCAAGTCATCAGCTCCAGCTCATTCTACAACCAGTGCTCCAGTTCCTAAGTTCAGAGAGGGTAACCAAGATAGATCCCCAGGATCTAAGTCTCAGGGCAGTGTTAGCAGTTCCCGAACTAATCCCCTATGTCAAACTTATGGTAAGAACTACAAGGGTATTTGCAGAGCCGGTAGTGATGTTTGTTTCGGATGTGTCAAGCCAGGCCACAAGATCAAGAATTGTCCTTAGTCAGGTCAGCAAAAATATCTCCATTCCCCAGTTCAGTCCGGTCGCCCGAATCAGCAAGGTGCCACTTTCAGTGCTAATAGTGGGCAACACCCAAACAGACTATATGCTCTTTTGACACGACAGGATCAAGAAAATTCTCCTGATGTCATTATTGGTACGTTACATATTTTCTATGTTCATGTTTATGCTTTGCTAGATCCAGGTGCATCCTTGTCTTTTGTTAATCCCTTTATAGCAGGAGATTTTGGAATCAGTCCCAAAATTCTAGCAGAGCCTTTTTCAGTCTCTACCCCAGTGGGTAAAACCATCATAACCCGGTGGGTATACAGGAAATGCCCGGTTATGATATTTCAGAAAGTCACCTCAGCAGACTTAGTTGAATTAGAGATGACTGATTTTTATGTCATTCTCGGCATGGATTGGCTTCATTCCTTATATGCCACAGTCGACTGCAGAAACAGAATAGTTCAGTTCTAATTTCCAAATGAACCTGTCTTAGAGTGGCAGGGTAGTACTTCATCTTTTAGGGGTCAACTTATTTCCTACCTTCAATCAAGGAGAATGATATCTAAGGGATGTGTTTATCATCTCATGCATGTTAAGGATTCCAGCTCCGAATCTCCCAGTCTTAAATCAGCCCAGTGGTTAATAAATATTTTGATGTCTTTTTCGAAGATCTTCCAGGCATTCCTCCCGAAAGGGAAATAGATTTCGGCATAGACCTTCTCCTAGATACTCAGCCTATCTCTATTCCGCCATACAGAATGGCACCAGCAGAGCTTAAAGAACTAAAAGATCAGTTGAAATATCTCTCAGATAAGGGATTCATCAGGCCAAATGTATCCCCACGGGGTGCACCAGTCTTATTCGTGTGCAAGAAAGACGGTTCTCTCAGAATGTGTATCGATTACCATCAGCTCAATAAAGTTACAGTCAAGAACATATATCCACTTCCCAGAATAGATGATCTGTTCGACCAACTTCAGGGATCCAGTTACTTCTCCAAGATAGACCTCAGATCCGGCTATCATCAGCTCAGAGTTAGAGAATGTGATATTCTGAAGATAACTTTCCATACTCGGTATGGTCACTTCGAATTTCTAGTCATGTCCTTTGGTCTTACTAATGCACTTGCAGCTTTTATGGACTTGATAAACCAAGTGTTCAAGCAGTACTTTGATATGTTCATCATAGTCTTCATAGATGATATTCTGGTCTACTCTCGAATAGAGCGTGATCATTCAGACCATCTCAGAATTGTTCTTTAGACTCTCAAAGAGCATCAGCTATTTTCCAAGTTCAGCAAGTGTGAATTTTGGCTAAGATCAGTATCATTCCTTGGAACCATTGTCTCCGGTGATGGAATTAGAGTGGATCCTTAGAAAACTGAAGCAGTAAGGAATTGGCCTTGCCCTGTCTCTCCATCAGATATCAGGAGTTTCTTAGATTTGGCTGGCTATTATAGATGGTGTGTCGAGGGATTTTCTTCTATTGCATCTCCTATGTCCATATTGACTCAGAACAAGGTTAAGTTTCAGTGGTCAGATTCATGCGAGAAGAGTTTTCAGGAATTGAAGACTCGACTCACCTCAGCTCCAGTTCTAACCCTTCTAGATTGTTTAGACGGTTTCGTGGTATATTATGATGCATCCAGAGTAGGTTTAGGTTGTGTCCTCATGCAGCATGGTAAGGTCAAAGCCTACGCCTCTAGATAGTTAAAGCCACATGAGAAGAATTATCCTACCCATGATCTTGAGTTAGCAGCCGTAGTCTTTGCCTTAAAGATTTGGAGGCATTATCTTTATGGAGTTCATGTAGACGTCTTCATAGATCATAAGAGTCTCCAATATGTCTTTTCTTAGAAAGATCTCAATCTTCATCAGTGAAGGTGGTTAGAGATCTTAAAGGATTATGAGATGAGTGTCCTTTACCATCCGGGAAAGGCCAACGTTGTGGACGATACTCTCAGTAGACTCTCCATGGGTAGTATTTCTCACGTTGAGGATAGCAAGAAGAAAATAGCTTAGGAAATCCATCATCTTTCCAGACTAGGCATTCACTTAGTCGACTCTTCAGAGGGTGGTGTATGTGTTCAGAATAGTTCAGAGTCATCTCTAGTTTCCGAGGTAAAAGAAAAGAAAGACAGGGATTCTAGCCTTGTCAAGCTAAAAGAGTCAGTTCAGAATCAGAAGGTTAAGGTTTTCTCCCAAGGGGGAGATGGTGTTCTTCGTTGTTAGGGTCATTTGTGCGCTCCAGGTGTAGATGAATTAAGGCAACGAATTCTTGCAGAAGCTTATGGTGCGAGATACTTTATTCATCCAGGGGCCACTAAGATGTACCATGACTTGTGGGAGATCTATTGGTAGAGTGGGATGAAGAGAGATATTGCAGAGTTTGTGGCTAAGTGCTCTACATGTCAGCAGGTTAAGATAAAGCATCAGAAACCTAGTGGTTCCATGCAGGAGTTCACCATTCCTACTTGGAAGTGGGAAGAAGTGAACATGGACTTTGTGATGGGTTTGCCTCGAACTCGTAGTCAGCATGATTCAGTTTGGGTCATCGTAGACAAAATGACCAAATCAGCTCACTTCCTTCCAGTTCGTACTTCTTTCTCAGTCGAGGATAATTCAAAACTCTATATCAGGGAGTTGGTCAGATTACACAGTGTTCCCTTATCTATTATCTCAGACAGAGGTACCCAGTTCACCTCTCACTTCTAGAAAGCATTTTAAAAAGGTCTTGGTACCCAAGTCCATCTCAGTACAACATTTCTTCCTCAGACAGATGGTCAAGCAGAAAGGACTATTCAGACTCTCGAAGATATGCTAAGGGCATGTGCAGTTGATTTCAAAGGAAGTTGGGATGACCACTTGCCTTTGGTTGAATTTGCATACAACAATAGCTATCATTCCAGTATTCAGATGGCTCCATTTGAAGCTCTCTATGGTAGGAGGTGTAGATCTCCAATCGGTTGGTTCGAAGTTAGTGAGGCCTCAGTCATAGGTCCTGACTTGGTATTCGACGCCTTAGAGAAAGTTCAGTTGATCCGAGAGAAACTACGGGCTGCTCAGAGATGACAGAAGTCTTATGCAGATGTTCGTAGAAAGGATCTAGAGTTCCAGGTCAACAACTATGTCTATCTTAAGATCTCTCCCATGAAGGGAGTGAAGAGGTTCAGCAAGAAAGGGAAACTCAGTCCTCGCTATGTCGGTCCCTTCAAGATTCTCAGTCGCTTCGGCAAGGTAGCTTATGAGCTTGAATTGCCTTCAGATCTAGACTCAGTCTATCCAGTCTTCCATGTCTCCTTTATCAAGAAGTGCATAGGTGACCCAACAGTTGTAGTCCCTATTCAGAGCATTGACATTCAAAATAGCCTCTCTTATGAAGAGACTCCAGTTGAAATCTTAGACTATCAAACTCGTCGATTGAGGAACAAAGAAGTCCCTCTAGTCAAAGTTCTTTGGAAAAATCAGTCTCATGAGGGAGCTACTTGGGAAACAGAAGCATATATGCATACCAAGTACCCTCACATTTTCTCCGCCAATTCAGACCAAGCTCAAGGTAACAGTCCTTCTTAAGCTTATCCAGTTTCATGTTCAGCATTCAGTATAAACTTGGTATCTTTTGCCATTGTATACTCAGACATGTGTTCATGTGTCGGTACAGTATTTAATCATGCATCATCTATGAATTCTCACCTTGAGAAACTCAGTTTATCAGATTGCTCAGTTACGTATTCATGTATCAGTTATCCATGCATCAGATATGCATGATCAGTATGCTATGTACAGTTTGTCAGTCGTGAGATCATGTTCCAGCTATTCATGTTCAGATCACTGTTTCCCCTCCCAATCATTTTCATTCGAGGATGAATGTTCTCAAGGGGGAGATATTGTAATACCCGTGTTTTTTTCCTAGCTAGAAATCATCTTAAGAATGTTAGGACTTACTTTGAAATGCAAATATGTTTTTGTACATGCAGTATTTTTGAGATTTTCACTTTCTATCATGTCAAAAATTGAGTTGGCTTTCCAACGATACCAATTTCGTCCAAATTCGACATCAGATGCAGGAGTTATGGACGTTTTACTCGGAACAGTCAGAATCGCCCAGGTGCGACGACAAAGTTGAAGGACCGTCAATTTAGTGACGGACCACCACTTGGACCGTCAAAGCCATGCCAGTTAAGTCATGTTTTGGATAAGGAATGACAGACGAGTTGACGGACCGTCAAAGTTGTGACGCACCGTCAGCCAGGCCGTCAACCCTTATCCAGTGAAGCCTATTTCTGGTCCATGTCTGACGGGCTGAATGACGGTCCACCAGTAGTCTGACGGACCATCAGTTGGAACGTCACACTCCATATTTAGCTTATTTCTAGGTTGTTTTAACAGGGGTATTTTGGTGACTTATCACCCGCCTATATATACCCAGATAAGTCCGAATTCAACCATTTTGCTCACTTTTATTTCACAAACAACAACTAGGTTTCTCCCTAAATTAAATCTTCAAGACCAAGACTCAATCTTATTCAAGAATCAAAGGATTTCAAATACTTCTAGTTCAAAAAAAATCACGAACCTTGAGTCAGGTATGCGTAGTGTTCATCTATGGACCCCTTTCGTTCATTGAGTTCAAGAACCATAATTTTAAATGCGAAACTTTGATTTCCTTGTTGCTATGTTATGTTGTTCATGTCAATGACCATTGTTTAAACTTTAGAATATTATTTTAAGATGATTTCCATGAAGTATGCATGTTTGTGGTTAAAACCCATGAAATTGGGTGGTTCAAGATGATTAACATTTGTTGAGAAAACCTATGCCCAAGGTGTGCATGCAAGGTGTTTGTTGAAATGCCTAGGATGCTAGAAGTCAATATTTACATGATTTTATGATACCTAAATGACAAGTCCATATTAGCTATACACTCAATATGAATTTCATGCTATTTATGTGTTGCTATTGTTGTGGTGTGAAGCATGTGTGATAATTGAATTAAAGAGCATGTACACAAAATGTATCCATTCTTTCCCTACCATGTTTGAGATGTTGAATAGACTCATGAAGTACACTATCCCTTACTTATGATATTATGAATTGTGGACTCAAATCTTGTGATCAAGTTATGTCATGTGTGTCAGTTTCCTTCTATCGAGTCCTGGGGGTATTCGTACCCAAAACTATAGCTATGTGCCTAGAGCCATGTCATGTTGTCATGATATCTTCAGTCAAGCCACGTTCCATAGAATTCAATCAGTCATGTGACTCAGAGAACCTCAAAAACCTCATGATCTCAGTCAGTTATCAGTATTATTCCGTCAGTCAATGGAAATTCAGTAAACCCAGTTCATGTATAGTCAGTTAAGTCATGTTCAGTCTCTTCAGATGGGAGTAGGAGTTAGCACCGAGTGAACCCAAGGATGGGAACTCACCTGCTTCAGATGAAGGTGTGATTCTTAGAAGCAATCCTTGCGTTCCAAAACTATGTAGCCAATATAGGTTGAGACATCAACACTGCCAGCTTGAGGGTTGATGGGGCGGACATCCGCCGTTCTCTTTTGGGGACACTGCCAGATTTGAGGGTCACTCACAACATGTCTTTACCATTGGCACGGTACTGACACCCTTCCAATCAGGGCAATGATTGGGCCCCAATTCAGCTACTCTAGCATACATGGGGCATATCGGTTAAACAACTACCTCCCACAGTTTCAGACTCAGTCTCAGTAAAAGAACTCAGATAGTTCTTCAGATATCCGTATACCAGGACTGTCAGATATAGTCAAATCTCAGTTATAGTATGGAACTCAGATAGTTTCATAAGATTCAGGACTGTCAGATACAATCCCTCATGCTATTAGAACTACATTTTCAGCCATGTATTAGAGTACAGATTTAGCTATCACGTACTCATGATCTCAGTTACTATGTATGTATGTTTGCACTCTTACGTTCATATCTGTCAGTCAGTTAGCATTATTCATGCATGTAAACCCTTTACATTAGCCTATCTCACTCGTATACTCAGTACTCTAGTTGTACTGACGCATTTGCGCTATGGTGCTTTCTTTTCATATTACACTACAGGTTCAGAGACACGAGTTCCAGACCAGCAGTAGCAGTCGCATTCAACACCCAGAGTTGCAGTGAGTTCTCTTCATTCGAGGGCGATATTACTTGATTTATTCATTTATTAACTCAGTTAGTTTTAATTTTACGTAGTTAGTTGGAGACATATTCCTTCAACTCCTTATTCAGACAGTACTTAGAGGTTTTCAGATTTAGTATTCAGATTCAGTTGTTTTGGGTATTTACTACCCTCATGGATGTTATGTTTTGACAGTTTCTTTATTCAGTTGAACCTTATGGCCTATTGTTCATGTTTTCCATATTTTACAAGTATATTATGCAGCGTACAGGTACAGATATCAGTCATGGGTTAGCTTGTGGTCCTTTGGGGTCATAATCACCATGTAGCATTCCGGTTCAAAAAATTAGGGCGTTACAGTAGGATTCACATCGAGTGAACCCAAGGATGGGGGCTCACCTGCCAGTAGAGGGTGTGACCCTTAGTAGTAGTCCTTGCATTCCAGAACAACGTAGCCAGAGTAGGTTTAGATATGAACCTGCCAGTTGAGGGTTGATGAGGGTTTTACCTGCTAGTTGAGGGTACCACCGTTCTCATTTAGGGCACCTGCCCAATGAGGGTGACTCTTCAGCTTGTCTTTACCCATGGAACGGTACGATACTCTTCCAACTAGGGTTATAGGTTGGACCTCAAATCTATTCAGAAAAGGGGCATGTCTGTTAGATGATTACCTCTCACAGTTTCAGTTTCAGTCTTGGTATAGAACTCAGTTCAGTTCTTTAGAATCAGGACTGTCAGATATAGTCAATTAGTATTAAAAACTCAATATCAGTAAATCTCAGATATCAGTTACTCAGTTATCAGAAATTAGTACTCAACTTCAGTAAAATCTCAGATATAGTATACATGTATATGCACAGTATTGCATACTTCGTATTTACAATAGTTTTAGTTAGCCATGTACTCTTATTCAGTTTCTACATATTATTTAGTTAGTTATTGTTCATGCATATGAACCCTTGCATTCAGCCTTACCTCGTCTAGCATACCAGTACATTCCACGTATTGATGAATACTTTTTCTTTGAGCTATGATGTATCATGTCGTAGGTTTGAATTCTTAGGTTCTCGACCGCACTTAGACAGATTTAGATAGAAGCAACAGATTCAGTAGTGAGTCCTCATCTATCGAGGATATACTTTTATTTCAGTATTTTCAGTAGCTTTAGTATTTAAGTAGTTGGAGTTAGTTGGGATCTTGTCCCATCAACATCACATTCAGACTATTTCGTTAGAGGCTTTTCAGTCTAGACTAGTTTAGACAACCTTCAGTTTACAAATATTATCATCAGATATTATTATTATAAGTATGAGGATTATGAACCTTATGGCATTTTAGCCTATGTTCCACATTATTACGATATTATTATTTAGTGCTCACTGCAGGTACCAGTCATGGGTTAGCTTGTGGTCCTTTGGGGTCGTAAGCACTGTGTGGCGTCCGAGGTATAAAATCGGGGCATTAAAAATATGGTATCAGAGCCTAAGGTTCAACAGAGTCTTAGGGAGTATGAAATACACGTCTAGTTAAGTCTTTTACATGTGTGTGTAGCGCACCACACTTATGGGCAAGAGGCTATGAGACATTTTTAGGAAAAGTTTCCCTTCTTTAGGTATTTATGTCATGCGAGTGAGCATGAACTCAAGTTAAACTCTTAGTCTAATCCTTTACTTACTTCCATTTATAGAATATGACTCCTAAAAGACCAACAGAAGAAGAAGATGAAACCAGTCAGCACCTCAGCCCGTTCAGGCAGGTCCCTTGGATGAGCATGTCTCCCATGAAGAATTCAGAGCTGCATTTACCACTCTAGCCCATTCTATAGAAGGTCAGAATGAATTACCAGCTTTTGTTCAGGACAACCCAGTGTCCAATACTAATGCAGCTAGAATTCGGGACTTTACCCGAATAAATCCTCCCCTATTTTCAAGATCTAAGTCAGGAAAGGATCCAAAGAAATTCCTCGATCAGGTGCAGAAAGTCAAAGATATTATGGGGGTAACCACTAGTGAGACTGCTAAGTTAGCTACCTATCAGCTACAAGATATAGCTCATACGTGGTTTAAGCAATGGAAGGTAGACAGGGGCACATATGTAGAGCCCATAGAATAGGAAGAGTTTGCTACTGCTTTTCTAGACAAATTCTTTCCCTTAGAGCTGAGAGAAGCTAAGGTTTTAGAGTTCATCAATCTCAGGCAAGGCAACATGAGTGTGAAAGAGTATTCCCTCAAGTTTACTTAGTTAGCTAGGTATGCTCCCTCTGTAGTAGCAAAGAATAGGTCCAGGATGAGGAAGTTTGTATTCGGGGTGTCAGAGAGTGTGGTGAAGTAATGCAGAACTACAATGTTAACTAAGGAGATGTACATATCTAGGCTTATGGTCTATGATCAGTAGATAAAAGAGGCTAAGAATGAGGAGAGAGAGAATAAGAGATCTAGAATAGAAAGTTTTAATTTCACTCAGCCTAAGTCAGAAGGCGGTAACCGTTCTAAGTTTTGCCTAAAATTTTCAGTTCCAGCTTCATCTTCGACCAGTGCTCTAGTCCCTAAGTTCATAAATGGTAACAAATATAGGGAACCAGGCTCTAAATCTTAGGGTAGTAGCAGTAGTGCTCAAATAATTTTTTTTGTCAGATATATGATAGAAACCATCAGGGTGTTTGCAGGGCTGGCAGTGATGCTTGTTTCGCGTGTGGCAAGCCAGGCCATAGAATCAGAGATTGTCCTCAGTCAGGTTCGTAGGGTCAGTAAAATCATCCTTCAGCTCAGTTCGATCACCCGAATCAGTAGGGTGCCGCTTCCAGTGCCACCAGTGGGTAATGCCCAAACAAGATCTATGCACTTCAGTTTAGACAAGATCAGGAAAGCTGTCTTGATGTGGTCTCTGGTACATTACAGATCTTTCATTTATATGTTTATACCTTATTAGATCCGGGAGCTTCTTTGTCTTTTATTACTCCTTACATAGCAGTCAACTTCAAAGTCAAACCTGAAATCTTAATAGAACCTTTCTCAGTCTCTACCCCAGTGGGTTAGTTTATCATAACTCGATGGGTATACAGGAACTGTTCAGTTAGGATATCTCAGAAAGTCACTTATGCAAACTTAGTAGAGTTAGAGATGACATATTTCGATGTCATTCTCGGCATGGATTGGATCCATTAATTCTATGCCTCAGTTGATTGTAGAAACAGAATTGTTCATTTTCAATTTCCAAATGAACCAGTCCTTGAATGGAGGGGTAGTACCACAATGCTTAAAGTCCAGATAATTTAATACCTTAGAGTGAGAAAAATGATATCCAAGGGATGTGTCTATCATCTTGTGTGATTCAAAGATTCTAGTTCAGAGACTGCTAGTCTTGATTCAGTTCTAATAGTAAATGAATTCTCAGATGTGTTTCTCAAAGATCTTCCTGGAGTTCCTCCCGAAAGGAAAATTGACTTCAGAATAGACCTTCTTCCAGATACTCAGCCTATATCTACTCTATCATACAGAATGGCTCTAGCTAAACATAGAGAATTAAAAAAATAGTTAAAGGAATTTTTAGACAAAGGGTTCATCAGACCCAGTGTTTCCCCATGGGGCGCAATAGTATTATTCGTGCGTAAGAAAGATGGTTCTCTTAGAATGTGTATAGACTACCATCAGTTGAACAAAGTAACCGTCGAGAATAAATATCCACTTCCTAGAATCGATGACTTGTTTGACCGACTTCAGGGAACCAATTACTTTTTTAAGATAGACCTCAGATCAGGCTATTATCAGCTCAGAGTCAGAGAATGTGACATTCTAAAAATAGCTTTCCGAACCTGGTATGGTCACTTCAAGTTTCTAGTTAGGTATTTTGGTGTTACAAATACCCCATCAGCCTTCATGGACTTAATGAATCGCGTGTTCAAGCAGTACTTGGACATGTTCATTATAGTCTCCATCAATGACATTCTTGTCTATTCCTGTAGCAAAAATGATCATGCAGATCACCTCAGAATCATACTTCAGACTCTTAGAGATCATCAGTTGTTCACCAAATTTAGTAAGTTCAAATTTTTGCTAAGGTCAGTAGCATTCCTTGGTTATATTATTTCTGGTGATGGCATCGGAGTTGATCCTCAAAAGACTAAATCGATGAGAAACTGGCCTAGACCTATTTCTCCATCAAATATTATGTACTTCTTGGGTTTAGCTTACTATTACCATTAGTTTGTTAAAGGGTTTTTATCTATTGCATCCCCTATGTCCAGATTAACTCAGAATAAAATCAAGTTTCAGTGGTCAGATTCATGTGAGAAGAGTTTTCAGGAGTTGAAGACTCAACTCACTACAGCCCCAGTCCTAATATTACCAGATGGTTCAGATGGGTTTGTTGTGTACTGTGATACATCCAGAGTAGGTTTAGGTTATGTCCTCATACATAGAGGTAAGTTCATAGTCTAAGCCTCTAGACAACTTAAGCCCTATGATAAGAATTACCCTACCCATGATCTTAAGTTAGCAGCTGTAGTGTTTGCATTAGAGATTTAGAGGCATTATTTATATGGGGTGTATGTTGATGTGTTCATAGATCACAAAAACTTGCAGTATTGGTTCTCTCAGAAAGATTTGAATTTGCGTCAGATAAGATGCTTAGAGTTGTTGAAAGATTATGACATGAGTGTTCTGTATTATTCGGTAAGGTCAATGTAGTGGTAGATGCTCTCAGTACGTTGTCTATGGGTAGTGTTGTTCATGTTGAGAGTGGTAAGAAGAAGTTAGCTCAGGAAGTTCATTAGCTTTCTTGACTAGGTGTCCGCTTAGTCAATTCAGCAGAGGGCAGTGTGTGGGTGCAGAATAGTTAAGAATAATCTCTAGTTTTCGATGTGAAGGAAAAGAAGGACAGAGATCCCAGTCTAGTTAAGTTAAAAGAGTCAGTCAGAGATCAGAAAGTAGAGGTTTTCTCCAAAGGGGGATATGGTGTGTTGCATTGCCAGGGTCGTCTATGTGTGACAGGTGTAGATGACTTGAGGCGAAAGATTCTTGCAGAAATGCATGGTGCGCGTTACTCGATTCATCCAGGGGCTACTAAGGTGTACCACAATTTGCAGGTTAAGATCGAGCACTAGAATCCTAATGGGTCTATGCAGGAGTTCAGTATTCCCACATAGAAGTGGGAAGAAGTAAACATGGAATTTATGACGGGTTTGCATCAGACTCATCATCAGCATGATTCAATTTGGAATATCGTAGATAGGATGACTAAATCCATTCATTTCTTGCCAGTTCATACTTCCTATTCAATCGAAGACTACACCAAACTCTATATCAAAGAGTTGGTCAAGTTACACGGAGTCCCAGTATCCATTGTCTCAGATAGAGGTACCCAGTTTACCTCTTACTTCTAGAAAGCATTCCAAAAGGGTCTTGGTACCCAAGTTTACCTCAGTACAACCTTTCACCCTCAGAAAGATGGTTAAGAAGAAAGGACCATTTAGACTCTAGAAGATATGTTAAGATCCTGCATTGTTGATTTTAAAGGCAGTTGGGATGACCATTTGCCTTTGATTGAATTTGCATATAACAATAGCTATCATTCTAGTATTCAGATGGCTCCATTTGAGGCTCTTTCTAGTAGGAGATGTAGATATCTAATTGGTTAGTTTGAGGTGGGTGAGGCCACAGTAGTAGGGCATAACTTAGTGTTTGATGTCTTAAAGAAGGTTCAGTTGATCAGAGAAAGGCTTAGGGCATCCCAGAGCTGATAGAAATCGTATGCAGATGTGAGAAGAAAAAATCTCGAGTTTGAGATTGGTGATTTTGTATTCTTGAAAATCTCTCACATGAAGGGAGTGAAGAGGTTCGACAAGAAGGGGAAACTCAGTCCCCGGTATGTCGGTCCTTAAAGAATTCTCAGCCATTAAGAAAGGTAGCTTACGAGGTTGAGTTGCCTTCAGATCTAGCTTTAGTACACCCAGTGTTCCACGTCTCCCTACTAAAGAAATGCATTGGATACCCAACAGTCATATTCCCCTTAGAGGGCATAGATATTCAGAATGATCTCTCTTTCGAAGAGGTTCTAGTCCAAATCCTCGATCATCAAATTTGTAGACTGAGGAACAAAGAAGTTTCCTAAGTCAAAGTTCTTTAGTGGAATCAGTCCGTTGAGGGAGCTACTTGGGAAGTAGAATAGATATGTGGATCAAGTATCCTTACCTCTTCTCCTCAAACTTATACTCAGCTTGAGGTAACAGTTTTTCTTAGATTTACTCAATTCCATGTTCAGATTTAGTACAAAATTCAGTTACAGTGCATATCATCTTCATGACAGTCATTCATTCATAAATCATTTTAGTCATGCACTCATGCATCAGTATGCGTGTTTAGTATATATAAACTCAGTCTATCAGCAGTCCTTAGCTTAAGCAGTTTCATTTGATGGTGAATGTTCCTAAGGGGGAGATATTGTAATACCCTGTATTTTCTTAGCTCAGTTTAACTCTCAGTATATGATTATTTCTATATAAAATTTTCAAAATACTTAGAATTTTTTAGTTTCTAGCTTACCATTGAGTAGGAAATTCAGTCATCTTTCCAACGATTTCAAATTCTCCCAAATCTGATACCCGGGCGAAGAGTTACAATAATTTTTTTAAAATAGTATGCCACCTATTGCAGCGCCGCATCGCGGAGCCAGTTCAAATGGCATCCGTCAGTTTCTAGTGAAGCTTTATGATAATTTCACATCGTGCCAATGTTCCAGTTCATAATTTTCATTTTCCAGTGAGGGACCACGATCTCACCATGTCGCGCCAAGGGCTATTTTTCCAATTATCAAAATCCAGTGAGACTCTGTGATGGTGCCGCGTCGCGCCAAGGGTTAATTTCACACTTGTCCTTTTTACACAGTTCCCAGTAGAATTCCAGTGGATCAACATGTTGCCACTGCATCGCGGTGAAGCCCAAAATCGGGTTTCTCAGTGACGAATTTTAATAATTTTCCAGGGGTAAATTGGTATTTTTCCACAGCCCTAATCACTCCTAAAAAAAAAATTAAGCCCTAAAAAATTCACTAATTACTCATTATTTCATTATTCACTCACTTTCTCTCAAGATTAAGTTATTCTCTCCCAAATTAATAAAACCCTTGCTTCATGAATCAAGAACGATATTAAGAATTTAACCAAGAACCTTCAAGAATTAATCTTCTAAGGTATGTTAGGTGTTCATTCATGGGTTCCTTTCACCCATGAAGTCCAAGAACCCCTTTTAAACATACAAGATCTCAGATTTATGATTTCTATGCTTGAATTAGATTGAATTCATGTTCATGATATTATTTGGGATTTAATTCCATGATTAATTACAAGTCTCATGAAAAATAGATAGTTTGTGGGTTGAATTATGTGATCTTCATGTTAAACTATTTAATTACAAGTTGAATGTAGTAGCCTTGATATTATTATATGTTTAGTGTTATATGAAGTAAGCATGCTCCTCAAGTGTTTGATAAAATGCTCAAGTGCATTGGATAGTGAATTTATGACATGTTATTTTGTGGTCCCATTCATGTACAAGTTTATGTATACCAAGTGTGTGACAAAATGTCTAAATGACTACATTGTTGTGCTTTTATGATCATGCTATGCTTTACTTTTAAAGCTATAGAGTCCTGGAGGTATCCAATACCCAAAAAATCTAGCTTTTTACCTAGAACTACAGTAGTTATAGAATAGTCTCAATAATGTCACGATCAGTAGTACTCATTCAGTTACAGAACTTAGTGAAACTCAGTATCAGTCTAGTTCAGTCCACTATAAGACTCAGTGTCCTTCAGAGGAGAGTAAGATTCAGCACCGAGTACCCAAGGATGGGGGCTTACCTGCCAGTATAGGGTGTGACCCTTATTAAAGTCCTTGCATTCCAGAACTATGTAGCCAGAGTAGGTTGAGACATCAACCTTCCAGTTGAGGGTTGATGAGGTGTTTTACCTGCCAATTGAGGGAACCACCGTTCTCATTTTGGGCACCTGTCAGATGAGGGTGAATCTTTGTTTTGTCTTTACTCGTGGCACAGTACTGACACCCTTCCAGTGGGGTTAAAAGTTGAACCCCAAATCTATTCAGAAAAGATGCATGTCAGTTAGATGATTACCTCCCACATTTTTAGTTTTAGTCTCAGTATAGAACTCAGTTTAGTTCTACAGTATCAGAACTGTCAGATACAGTCAATCAACATTAGAAACTCAGTTATTAATAAATCTCAGATATTAGTTACTCAGTTATCAAAAGTTAGTACTCAGCTTTTGTAAAAGGTCAGATACAATATACATGTGTATGCACAGTATTGCATACTTCGTATTTACAACAATTTCAGTTATCCATGTACTCTTATTCAGTTTCTATATATTATTCAGTCAAATATTGTTCATGCATATGAACCCTTCCATTCAGCCTTACCTCATCTAGCATACCAGTATATTCCACGTACTGATGAATAATTTTTCTTTATGCAATGATGTCTCATATCATAGGTTCGGACGTTCAGGTTCCCGACCGCGCTTAGATAAATTCAGATAGCGCAACTGATTTAGTAGTGAGTCCTCATCTTTCAAGGATATACTTTTATTTTAGTATTTTTAGTAGCTTTCATATTTAAGTAGTCGGAGTTAGTTGGGTGATTTTCCCATCAACTCCACATTCAGACAGTTTAGTTAGAGTCTTTTCAGTCTAGACTAGTTTAGACAACATTCAATTTTCAAATATTATCATCAGATGTTATTATTATCAGTATTCAAATTATGAACCTTATGGCATTTCAGCCTATGTTCTGCATTATTACAGTATTATTATTCAGTGTTCACAGCAGGTTCCAATCATGGGTTAGCTTGTGATCCTTCGGGGTCGTAAGCACCGTGTGACTTCTGAGGGATAGACTTGGGGCATTACAAACATGGTATCAGAGCCTAAGGTTCAACAGAGTCCTAGGGAGTCTAAAATCCATGTCTAGTAGAGTCTTGTGCATGTGTGTGTAGCGCGCCACACTTATGGGCAAGAGGCTATGAGACGTTTTTAGTAAAAGTTTCCCTTCTTTCCGTATTCATGCTATGCGAGTGAGCATGAGATCAATTTAAACTCTCAGTGTAATCATTTTCTTACTTCTGTATATAGAACATTCCTTTGTAAAAGACCAACGAAAAAAGAATAGAAAACCAGTCAGTACCTCAGCCTGTTCAGGTAGGTCCCCTGTATGAGCATGTCTCCCACAAAGAATTCAGAGCTGTGTTTACCACTCTAGCCCATTCTGTTGTAGTTCAGAATGAAAGACCAGCTGCTGTTCAGGAAAACCCAGTGGCCAATACTACTGCATCCAGGATTCAGAACTTTACCCAAATAAATCCTCTTCTATTTTTAGGATCTAAGTCAGAAGAGGATCCACAATAATTCCTTGATCAGGTGTGGAAAGTCATAAATATTATGGGGGTAAACTCTGGTGAGAGTGTTGAGTTAGCTGCCTATCAGCTACAAGATGTATCTAATACGTGGTTTAAGCAGTGGAAGGTAGACAGGGGCGCAAATGTAGAGCCCATAGAATGAGAAGAGTTTGCTACTGCTTTTCTAGATAGATTCTTTCCCTTAGAGCTTAAAGAAGCTAAGGTGTTAGAGTTCATCAATCTCAGGCAAGGTAACATGAGTGTGAAAGAGTATTCCCTCAAGTTTACTTAGTTATCCAGGTATGCTCCCCATGTAGTAGCAGACAGTAGGTCCAGGATGAGAAAGTTCGTATCTGGGGTGTCAAAGAGTGTGGTCAAAGAGTGCAGAACTACGATGTTAATTAAGAAGATCAACATATCCAGGCTTATGGTCTATGCTCAGTAGATAGAAAAGGCTAAGAATAAGGAGAGATAGGGAGAGAACAAGAGAGCTAGAATAGGTAGTTTCAATTTCACTCAACCTAAGTTAGAAGGCAGTAACCGCTCTAAGTTTCGCCTAAAATCTTCAGTTCCAGCTCCGTCTTCAACCATTGCTCCAGCACCTAAGTTTAGAAATGGTAATAATGATAGGGCGCCAGTCTCTAAATCTCAGGGTAGTGTCAGCAGTGCTCGAACAAATCCTCTTTGTTAGAAATGTGGCAGAAACCATCAGGGTCTGTAGGGCTGGCAGTGATGTTTGTTTCGGGTGTGGAAAACAGACCATAGAAATAGAGATTGACCTCAGTCAGATTCGTAGGGTCAGTAAAATCATCCTTCAACTCAGTCTGGTTACCCGAATCAGCAGGGTGCAGCTTTCAGTGCAGCTAGTGGGAAACACCTTACAAGCTCTATGCACTTCAGTCTAGAAAAGATCAGGAAAGTTCTTCTGATGAGTTCACTGGTACGTTATAGATCTTTCATTTATATGTTTATGCCTTATTAGATCCATGGGCTTCTTTGTCTTTTGTAACTCCTTACATACCAGCCAACTTCAAAGTCAAACTAGAAATCTTAATAGAACCTTTATCAACCTCTACCCCAGTGGGTCAGTCTTTCATAGCCCGACGGGTATAAAGGAACTGTCCGATTAGGATATCTTAAAAAGTCACTTTAGCAGACTTAGTAGAGTTAGAAATGACAGATTTCGACGTCATTCTCGGCGTGGATTTGCTCCATTCATGCTATGCCTCAGTTGATTGTAGAAATAGAATTGTTCATTTTTAATTTCCAAATGAACCAGTCTTTCAATAGAGGGGTAGTACCACAACACTTAAAGGTTAGTTCATTTCATACCTTAGAGCGAGAAAAATCATATCCAAGGGATGTGTCTATCATCTTGTGCGAGTCAAAGACTCAAGTTTGAAGACTCCTAATCTTGAGTCAGTTCCAGTAGTAAATAAATTCTCAGATGTGTTTCCCTAAAATCTTCCTGGATTTTCTCCCGAAAAAGAAATCAACTTCAAAATAGACCTTCTTCCAGATACTTATCCCATATCTATTTCGTCGTACAGAATGGATCTAACTGAACTCTAAGAATTGAAAGAGCAGTTAAAGGACATTTTAGACAAAGGGTTTATCAGACCCAGCATTTCCCCATGGGGAGCACCAGTCTTATTCGTGCATAAGAAAGATGGTTCTCTTAGAATGTGTATAGACTACCGTCAGTTGAACAAAGTCACGGTCAAGAATAAAATCTCAGATTTATGATTTCCATGCTTGAATTAGATTGAATTCATGTTCATGATATTATTTGGGATTTAATTCCATGATTAATTACAAGTTTCATGAAAAATAGATAGTTTTTAGGTTGAATTAAGTGATCTTCATGTTAAACTGTTGAATTACAAGTTAAATGTAATAGCCATGATATTATTATATGATTAGTGTTATATGAAGTAGGCATGCTCCTCAAGTGTTTGATAAAATGCTCAAGTGCATTGGATAGTGAATTTATGACATGTTATTATGTGGTCCCATTCATGTACAAGTTTATGTATACCTAGTATGTGATAAAATGTATAAATGAGTGCATTGTTGTTCTTTTATGATCATGTTATGCTTTACTTTTAATGCTATCGAGTCTTGGGGGTATCCAATACCCAAAAAATCTAGTTATTTACAAAGAGCTATAGTAGTTACAAAATAGACTCAGTAATGTCACGATCAGTAGTACTCAGTCTGTTACAAAACTCAGTGAAACTAAGTATCAGTCTAGTTTAGTCCAGTATAAGACTCAGTTTTCTTCAAATGAGAGTAGGATTCAGCACTGAGTGAACCCAAAGATAGGGGCCCACCTTCCAGTAGAGGGTGTGACCTTTAGTAGCAGTCCTTTCATTCCAGAATTACGTAGCCAATGTAGGTTGAGACATCAACCTGTCAATTAAGGTTACCACAATTCTCATTCAGGGCACCTTCCTGATGAGGGTGACTCTTCAGCTTGTCTTTACCCGTGGCACGGTACTGACACCATTCCAGCTGGGGTTACAGGTTGTACCTCAAATCTATTCAGAAAAGGGGCATATCAGTTAGATGATTACCTCCACAGTTTCAGTTTTAGTCTTGGTATAGAACTCAATTCAGTTCTACAGAATCAGGACTATCACATATAGTCAATCAGTATTAGAAACTCAGTTATCAGTAAATCTTAGATATCAGTTACTCAGTTATCAGAAATTAGTACTCAACTACAGTAAAAGCTCAGATACAGTATACATGTATATGCACAGTATTGCATACTTTGTATTTACAGTAGTTTCAGTTATCCATGTAATTTTATTCAGTTTCTACATATTATTCAGTCAGTTATTGTTCATACATATGAACCCTTGTATTCTGCCTTACCTCATCTATCATACCAATACATTCTATGTACTGATGTATATTTTCTCTTTGCGCTATGATGGCTCATATCATAGGTTTGGACGCTCATGTTCTCGATCGCGCTTAGATAGATTCAGATAGAAATAATAAATTTAGTAGTGAGTCCTTATCTATCGAGGATATAATTTTATTTTAGTATTTTCAGTAGCTTTAGTATTTTAGTTGTCAAATTCAGTTGGGGGATTGTCCCATTAACTGCACATTCAGATAGTTCAGTTAGAGGCTTTTCAGACTAGACTAGTTTAGACAACATTCAGATATTTTCTTCAGATGTTATTATTATCAGTATTCAGATTATGAACCTTATGGAATTTCATTCTATGTTCTTCATTATTACAGTAATATTATTCAGTGCGCATAGCAGGTTCCAGTCATGGGTTAGATTATGGTCCTTCGAGGTCATAAGCATCGTGTGGCATCTAGGGTACAGACTCGGGGCATTACAATTTGTATAGTTTTGATTTTGCTATTTTGAACTCCCTGTCTCATATTAATCTCACTGGTTAGTTGTTAAATCCCTTTTAGCATATATTGCGAACATTCTATGTTTTATCATTTGATTTAATATCTTTCATCGTGAGGCTTAGACTAGTGTTTCTATATTAACCTTGTTTAAATATCCAATGGATAGTGTCCTTTTGATTTACTATTCTTTAATTCAGCTGTGAGCTCAATGCGTCAGTCTTATATTTTGTGTTTGGGGTTTGCTTTTTGAAATTAGGATAACATCAATTTTCGCTAGTTTGGTATGGTGGCCTGACTTGCTAGTTATATAGCTGAATATTAGTTGTTTTAGTTCTCATTTATGGCCTTAGTTTGATGTTGTTGGTTTTTGCTTTTTCTTTGCTTTGTCTTGTTTCTGTTTGGATTTCTGTGATCGAGTAGAAATATTCCTAAAGTTCTTTTGGAAAATAATGTCAAGAAAGTGCAAGGGATATGTTATATTGGTTACAAATCATCCCATGAACTCTCATGGATACTTATTGACTCAAAGTTCTTAGAACTTTCCAAGAGAGGGGTAAAATGAGTTTTATACGTCTTCTCTTCAATGTTGGTTATGTTGATAGTTGGAATTGCCTAAATGGAGTTTAATTCAATATTTATCATGTGTTGTCAAAGTTATTTTCAATACTCCTCTTAAAAGAATCAACCTTTATCCTTATTTTTCTTTGACAATAGTTTGTTCTCATCTCGAAGAAAGATTTGAGAGGTGTTTGGAGATTCGTGGGTAGGAAGTCTTTTACTATTGTACTCCTTTTAGTCACCACAATAGGATATTAGAACACTCTGTTTAAAGGTGAAGGATCATTGTTATGCCTTCAAACAGTTCTTCCACTCCTTAATTCTAAGTATAATATGATGTAAGAGTTATCATCATATTTCCTTTTAAGTGAGCATGTTTCTCTAATCACTCAACTATACTTTTGTTATGATACTTGAATATCAAAGTAGTAACTTCCAAAGGTCTGAACTTTCTAAAATTTATGTTCCTATATCTATTTTCCTTTGGTTCTTTCTTTTCATGAACTTTTTTTTTGTTTAACTGACCTCCTCTTTAGCTAAAATTTGTTCGTGGGGTAATAATGTTTTCTTTGGCTGATTGAAGTTAAATTTTGTAGCTTTTTTTTTTTTAGCATTTTGCATATTTTAGAATGTAGTATTTGATTAATCAAAATTTGAGATTTTGTCTAAACTTTTCATTATCGTTCCTTATGGTCTTCCTATTTGATTATATGGGTTTGGTTTATGTTTATTTGTCGTTTAGATTATTTATTTTTGTGAATATATATTAATTCCTTCATCCTTTTATTTGCATTAACCTGCTTGGGATTCCAAATAGACTCTTTTCCCTTATATTACGCAATGGGCCATTAAGGTCCACCCTTTTAGAAGACTTTGAAAAATGGATCAATAGGATAGAACATGAAGCACAAAATGCGAGAAGATGGAAGAAGAAGAAAAGAGGTCAAATCCCCTTTGATGAAGTCGCTAAGGGACTTAAAAGTCTCAATTTTATTATTTCCTTATTTTTATTTATTTATTTATTTATTTATTTATTTATTCATTTATATATCCATTCATTCATTTGGACCTCGAAGCCAAAGTTGTATATTAAAATAGGTAAAGTCAATTATTAGCCTAAAGGTCCAAAAAGATAGTTTAGGACTGGTTATCGACCAAAGCCTAATATTTAAATTAGGACATGTGAAGATGGGCCGAAATCCCAATTAGATTAGGTCAGGGTTGATGGATTTGGGATTAAGATCCTAAATCACTTATTCTTACCCCTTCCCCATTTTTATGCTTATTTGCTATCGACTTTAATTTGTCTAGAACTAGTTAAATTCCCTACCAAGTTGCTAAAAAATTGATTTTGCATAAACCGTAAAAAATATTCCTTAATCAATTTCTTTTTAACAATCAACTTTTCTATTAGAAGTTACTCAAAAGTATCCTTTTCAAATAGTCCAGATAACTGCAAGTTAGCTGATATTTTAGGTGCCCTAAAAACCTTTCTAAAATATTAATGAGAACCGCTTACTTAGAATTTCAAAACTTAAATAATTCTTTCTGTTTTGAATCATTTATGTTGTTTATAAAGGTTTTCTTAATTTTCCTAAATAAATTAAGTGGCGACTCTAAAAGTTATATTTTCACAAAACAAAGATCATGAACTTTGAGAGTGATGGGATAGATGAATATGATGAGTTGGTTTATGCACTACATGGCATAGGTTCTTACAAATATTCCCTTAAGAAACTGGATCTTGACTTGAAGAATAGAACCACACCGCCTTCAAAACCATCTATTGAGGAGCCACTAGTATTAGAATTAAATGCCCTCCCATCACATTTGCAGTATGTATTCTAGGGGGCAAACAAAACCTTACCAGTGATCATTGCGATAGATTTAGCAGGAGCACAGGTGGAAGATTTGACATCAGTATTGAAGAAATTCAAGAGAGAGATTGGGTTGATCATTGCAGATATTATGGGGATTCCACCAAGGTTATGCACACACAAAATTCAACTTGAGTCGGATAGCATTCCCAGTATGGAGCATAAGAGAGGACAGAATTCTCCTACGTAAGTGGTAGTGAAAAAAGAGATAATCAAGTGGTTAGATGCTAGGATGGTTTTTCCCATTGTATACAACAAGTGGGTGAGCTCAGTTTAATGCATGTTAAAGAAAGGGGGAACCACAGTGGTTAACAATGAAAAAAATGAATTAGTACCAATGAGACCTGTGACCAGTTGGAGAATCTGCATGGATTACAGAAAGCTGAACAAATGGACATAAAAGGACTACTTCCCTATGCCATTCATGGGTTAGATGCTGGACAAACTAGTAGGCAGGGGTTGTTATTGTTTTCTTGATGGGTATTCGGGGTACAACCAAATCATGATTGCTCCCGAAGACCAAGAAAACACTACTTTTACTTGCCCCTATGGGAACTTTGCATTCAAGAGAATGTCATTATGGTTATGTAATACCCCTGCCACTTTTTAGAGATGTATGATGTCCATATTCTCATATATAGTGGAAGACACTATCAAAGTTTTCATGGATGGTTTTCAGTGGTTAGGGACTCATTCGATGACTGTTTGGCCTATTTGGCCAGTGCATTGTAGAGATGTGAAGAGTACAACTTGGTACAAACTGGGAAAAATTCCACTTAATGGTGAAAGAAGGTATCATACTAGGGAAGAAGATCTCCAATTATGGTACTGAGGTTGATAAAGCAAAGATTGAGGTGATTGAGAAATTTTCACCGCCAGTATCAGTTAGAGGCATAAGGAGCTTTTTGGGTCATGCAGGCTTTTATAAAAGTTTCATCAAGGACTTCTCTAAAATTACAAATCCTCTATGCACAATTTTAGATAAATAGGTGAAATTTGTGTTTGATGATGTTTGCCTCAAGGATTTCCAATGCCTGAAGGAGCAGTTGATTTCGGTGCCCATTATTGTGTCTCCTGACTGTCTGCACCTTTTGAGGTAATTTGTGATATGAACAAAGTGGACTTGAGAGAAGTTCTTGGCCAATGAAGGTAAAAGATACTACATCCTATCTACTATGCCAACAAATCTTTAAACCCCACAGAGAAAAAATATACAGTCATCAAACAAAAGCTACTTGTGGTGGTTTTTGCTTTTGAATAATTTCGGTCTTATTTGATTAGGACTAAGGTCAATGTGCACACTGACCATGCAACCTTGATATACTGAATGTCGAAGAAAGATTCCAAACCAAGATTGATCCATTGGGTTCTCTTGCTGCAAGAGTTTTATTTTAAAGTACCGGACTGGAAAGACAAAGAAAATCAAGTTGCAGACCACTTGTCCAGACTTGAGGATGATACCAAACAAAAAATAGAGGATGATCTTAAGATATATGATGATTTTCCTAATGATCAGGTGTTGGCAACATCTCAAGATCTGATTCCTTGGTTTGTTGATTTTGCCAATCATGGCAAGCAATCTTGTCCCAGAAGACCTATCCTTCCAGAAGAGAAGAAGATTTATACATGATGTAAGGAATTTATTTTGGGATGATCCATATCTATTTAAGATCTACACTGATGGTGTGATTCGAAGATATATTCTAGAGGTGGAAATGATGAGCATCCTGGAAGTTTGTCATTCATCACTAGTTAGCGGTCACCACAGTGGTGCACAAACAACCCACAAAATTCTGTAGTATGGGTTTTACTGGCCTTCAATTTACAAAGATGCTCATGCTTTTGCAAAATCCTGTGACCAATGTCAGCGACAACGCAATATTTCACATCACCAGGAACTCTCCATGACACCTATTCTGGAGTTGGAGTTATTTGATAAGTGGGGGATCGATTTAATGGGCCTATTTGTGATCTCCTATGATGTGACATACATTTTGGTAGTGGTTGAATATGTAAGGTAGCATGATTGCAGGTAATGAAGGTAGAGGAATCATCACTTTTTTAACGAGAAATATTTTTTCTCGATTTGGCACTCTATGTGATATTATCAGTGATGGTGGGTCTCACTTCTACAACCACTTGTTCAAAGATTTTCTTGATAAATATGGTGTAAGGAATAAGGTGGCGACACTTTACCATGATCAGAAAAGTGAGCAAGTGGAAGTCTCCAATACAGAGTTAAAGTCCATATTGGCAAATAGTGCGAATGATAACAGGACTGACTACTCTAGGAAGTTAGACGATGCATTGTAGGCATATCAAATAGCTTATAAGATCATCATAGGTTCCTCTCCATATCATCTTGTATACTATAAGGCTTGCCATTTACCTATTGAGCTTGAGCATAAGGCACTATGGGCATTGAAAAGGCTAAATTTTGAGTGGCATGATGCAACAAACTAGAGGTTGAGCAAGGAAAATGAGTTGGATGAATTTCAACTTCGTGATTATGACAGATCGGCCATATACAAAGAAAGAATGAAGCTATATCATGACAGAAAAATCAAGAAAAAAGTCTTTGTACCCGATGATTTAGTCTTGTTGTATAATTTAAGACTATACTTATTTCCAGGCAAGCTTAAATCTAGGTGGGCTGGACCATCCACTATGGTTAAGGTATTCCTACATGGCGCCATTGAGATAAAGTGAGATGGTGACATCCTATTTAAGGTAAACGGGTAATAGGTGAAGCACTACTAGGAAACCTAGAAGAAGTTAGAGTTTGTGTTGAGATGGACCTTGGTGAAGTCTGAATAGCCAAGGAAGATGAGTCGTGCTGCGATGGTAAATCAAGCACTGCTTGGTAGGCAACCCAAGGTACACGAACACTTAGTACATCCCAGGTATGTTCTCACTTCCCTTTGTTTTATATTATTTTAGCACATTGGGGACAATGCATAGTTTTTAGTTGGGGGTGGGATGCACTATAGCCACTGTAGATTTTTGTTGTTGTGCTTCTTTTCTGTCGACCGCAGTATTATTGTAGAACCGACATGTCTAGGATAATTAGTGTCGTATTTTGTTTTTCTTGGTAATTTGTTATTTTTGTGTAATTAGGAGATTTTTCAGTATTTAGGGAAGTAGTCATGTTTTGATTGATTGTAGATACCCCTCCAAATTTTGTGTTTTAAGAACTGTGTGAATGTATATATGTGTGAACATTGTGGATCTTATTATGGCATTAGGATTAAAGACATCATAATCACTTGCTAACAATTGTAGAAATCGAATAAGTAGTAGTTTGTAATATTGACTCTGTGCTATGTGTGTGTGAGATACTACTTAGTTCCCTTTGTGTGTTGAATTCAGAACTTGCCTGGTTAGTCTTGCCTAGGTTGAGGGATAGTCAATTAGGATAGGATCATTGGTCGTTTTTATTCTAGTCCTCTTTTAGCCTAAATGACCTTCTATGTGTGAAATAGTATCCCTTGATCCCTGTTTTGAGCCTTAGCCTATTTCTTTATTTTCACCTTTCACCTTTCCATTTGTGTTAGAATGTACCTATTTTGGCCCGAGTCCTCTGGACATTATGCACCCCAACTTAGGCAAATCACCTAAGTTGAGGGTGGCTATTATAGGGGTGTGTGATGTAAAATGGGTATGCAAATGAGTAAAATAAGAGAAAAAGTTAGTAAGGTTGAGTGTGGTAGATAAAGAAAAAAAAAGAAAAATTTATGAAAAAGTGAAAAAGTAAAAGAAATAAAGGACCACACCTAACCTGAATGTGAAATAACGAATAAAAAGGGAGGAATAAGGGTGGAAATAAAGTGGAAATTGGCTAGTAAGTTAGACCCCAAGGTTAGTGTAGTGCCAAGGAGGCTTAGTCACTTAATATGTCCATATGTACCATAACAACCTCTAAGCCTATATTACAAGCCGAGAAAAGTCCTATAGTGATCCTAACTTGACTATTAGAATGCTTAGGTAAAGAAAATAAGGGCAAGCCTATGGTATTTGATGCACATTGATTGGAACTTCTCTTCTGAGTGTGTGTGTCTCTTGATTATTCCTGCATTGAGATGCATTAGTTCATATGAGTGAGTGAGATATCTTTGTTATGAGGGAACTTGAGTCATATTGCTAGATATTTTCTTGTTTGGGGTAATGTAACTTGTACATATGCATGGATGTTTGTTGCTATTGTATATATATACCTTGATCCCATTGTGTCACATTGTTGTGCTCCATGTTCATACATAATTGGTTTTGAAAAGTGATATTGGAGGAGGTGTTGTGTTCTGAGCCTAAAAGTGTTAAATGACTACCTTGAATAGCTTAGATTCTCTTAGTTATACATCATTTTTGTTTTGTTGCATTTTGTTTCCTGAGGACATACAAACGTTCTAAGTTGAGGGTGCTATAGAAATATAGCACTTTCGACACTTAAAACGAGGAAAATATGCAAGTTTTTAAGGTTGTTTTGTAAGATATGATGCGTTTTAGGTATATTTTGCAGGAAATCATGTTTTGAATGCTAAGTTTGTAAAAAAGATGAAAAAAAGTATTTTTGGCTACTTATTGAAGCAATTATGGATGTTCGGGACACTTTACGACTTGTTCGTGATCAAACCATGTGCGAGAATTGAAGAAGAGCTAAATAGATGACTCCCGACACTTTCTAAGTCAACATGTGGACCGCAAGTAGCACTTATGGACCACATATTGGAAAAGCAAGTGCTAGAAGTCCAAAATCCTAAGAGTTGACTTGCAAGAAAATTTTGGCCTGACACTTGCGGTCGCCACTTGTTCCCTCCCTATTGATTGCAAGTACCACCTGCGCCTAGGAATATTGCGCAAGCAGAGACCATAAGTAGACACCGACTATGTTTTCTCCTATTTCATTTGGGCTTTGATTTTGGGGTTTCCTAATGTAATATAAATATCCTTTATGTGTTTTTTTAGTAGAAGTTACACACTCTTGATACTTACAAATATATTTTGATTCCAAGATTTGATTTGGTCTTGGAATTTTCTTATATTGACTTTGGTTGATAAATTTAGTTATGGTTTTGGGTTATTTACTTCTTCTTATTGTGATTTCATAGTATGTTTTCAATCATGAATGTTGTTGATTACTTCACAAGTATGAGAGGCTAAGAACCTTTAGCTAGGGTTGTGGGAACCCTGATGGATTGACAAAGTAGGGAAAGTTCTATTGTTATTCTAAACCGATACCAATGCATGCATTGTATTATATTTACTTCAATAGTTATTCTAGCAGTTGCCAATGTTAGGATCTTGCCTAGATTATTGCTATTTACTCCAAAAGAGGAGTAGTAATTAGGAAAAGATAATGACAACAACTGTTTAGAGTTTAACTGTCGATCTATGCTTCTAGGCTTTATCTACGTAAGATGGTTAGATCTAATAACTAGAGACTTAAAAGGTAATAGTTATCTAGGATCAAGATAAGAGTTAGTAAAGCAACATCTTGAGACTCAAAAGGTAAAGGGTGAAATCCTTCTACTCGTCCAAAAGACTGTAGAAGGTACATAACTTATCAATTCTACAAAAAAGATATTGGGTTGGTTCAACATAGCACAACAAGACTATAGAGTTGAGAAGCCAGGGGGAACACAATCTTAGTGTTGACTTACGACTGATTACAATAGAAGTTGATATTTGCTACTTGTTCGATATTAATACTCAAGCCCCCAATTTACTTTTCCAGTTCCTCCCATAGATTACAATAACTAAGAGCCGTGAGTCCATGTATTCCCTTGGGATTCGACCCCAACCTTTGTTGGGTTACTATATTTGGCAGCGACCGTATCATATTTTTGGAGGAGGTATAACTTAGGCGTCATCAGGTGCTTAGATTGAGGTTTTCCCCCTTCTTTCTTACATGAGAAACATCTTTATAGTTTGGGGAATTCCAAGAGAATCTATAACTACATGGAATGAGTTGCACGGGCAATTCCTGAATAGGTTTTTTCTTCCATCCAAGATGTTGCACCTTAAGGACGAGATTTATAATTTAAGGCAGCTACAGTCTGAGTCTATGTACGAGGCTTGGTTCAGGTTCAATAAAAAGTTGAGTAAGGTTTCTAACCATAGGTATTTAGGGATAATTTATTATAGTTATTCTATAGATTTCTAACCATCCATTTCAGAGCCATGGTAGACACTATCTCTGGAGGAGCGCTTATGAGATTATGCTGGGAGGTAGTTTGTGATATTCTAGACAATATCTCTCTCACTAAATGAGGGTGGAAAAGTCGTGAGGCTGGGAGAGGTTCTGGCACTGATGCTACCGGTGCCCCTAGTGACCAAAGAGTAGCTGATGATTCTGTGGTGCAAAAGATTGCTCTTCTGGACTGATCTTGGATTGCTGGTTAAGAAGTTTATGACAATAAATTTTGAGAAAGTGATTATAGTAAGAGTATAGGGTGTAACTTACAGAGCTTATGAGTTTGAATTATAAGAGGAGACTACGTATCTGGATCATCAGTTGGTGGGTTTCTGAGCCCAAGAGCAAGTAAACCGAGGTCAGAACTATAATAATGACAGATATCAAGACCATAGTAGGGACGAAGATTATGACTAGAGATGGAGAGATGATTACAAAGATATCGGAGACATGTACATTCACCCTGGCAGATGAGATATGGAATCAAGAATGGAAGAAATGTTGACCAAACTGGTGAAGGGGAAAGAAAGTCAGGAGGTCAGTCTTAAGGATATCTAGGATGATATTTCAGGTATGACCCAAAAGGTTGAGTCTCATGCAATGGCTATCAAGAAGTTAGAGCATCAGTTTACGCATATGTCTGCCATTTTACATCAAAGGCAGCCCGATACTTTCTCGAGTAACATAGTCCAGAATCCTTCAAACATCAGTCATTATCTAGCTATCACCTCTAATTGTGGTGCCACTAATGATGATCCCCCTGTACCTACTATTGAGGAGTTGAAGATTGATAGCTCTGAGAGCAATGATACACTTGAGGCAGATTCTAAGAAGTTAACATTAGGTGATGATGATTTTGATTATGATAGTGGTGAGTATTGGGTCGTTGATCCTAATGATCATATACCCTCTTATAGTGTGACCTCTTTCTTACCATTAGTAGAAAAGAAGGAGGACCCCAGAGTAGTCACCATTCCATGTTTGATTGGGCATTTTAATGTTAAACTGGCTTTATGTGACTTGGGACAAGAATAAATGTGATGCCACTGGTTGTGTACAAGCTGTTGAGGATAGGGTAACTCAAACCTACATCCATAAATTTGATGATGGCGGACTCATCTGTGAAGAAACCGGTGGGTGTTTTGTGTGATGTACAAGTAAGAGTGGCTTCTATTATGTTCCCCGTCGATTTCATAGTTTTTGATTATGAGGTGAATTTTTAAGCTGTCATTATATTTGGTAGATCCTTCCAATCCACTAGTAGGGTGTTGATTGATATGGACTTAGGGGAGATTACCTTCAAACTAAATGATGGGCAAGTAGTTTTTTATATGTGTATGACAGTGCAACATCTAGACGATATGTGAGTGGTGTTTGTGATAGACACTATTAAGGAGAATGTTGTTAATGAGATCAGTATGCCAAATATACCAGGTGTTGAGGAGAGAATAAAAGTGATAGCTACTCGGCTATTGAATGTTGAGATCGAGGTGCTGATATTATATGAGCAGATTCGGCCATGGGTCCGGACTACACTAGAGACGACTGATGTTAGAATGCAGTTTGTGCACTAAGATGTGATGTCAGAGTTACGAGCTAAGTTCCATTCATGAATAGATGCTTTTGAGGGTCAAGTATCAACTCATTTTAGCAGGATTGAAATTCTAGATCTAGTAAATATTATGAAGAAGGTAGGCCTACTTAGAGAACAGGTACGCTCTCTTACTGAGAGCCACACATCAGCCATCCCTCTAGTTGTATCCCCAATTGTTCATCCATCACCTCCATATGGTCCTAGACACTTTGATTTATTCATCGGAGATGATGTGACGGTCCCCATAGTTGGGACCAAGAGAGGACGAGAGGGGGACCTGCGGAATCTAGACATGCCATATGATCAAGACCTGAAAAGGGCCTCCCATGATTCAACGGAAACTGTATTTTTTTGATAGGAAGAGGAATTCCGAGCTAAGTACAGGTGCATCTTCTCGTAGTGCATCGCCACCACCATGGCCTTCTCCAGTAAAAATACCCCTATCTGGGGTAGATCATGACCTGGATGCCTAGTGCATCCTAGGTATGTTCTCATTCCCTTTGTTTTATATTATTTTAGCACATTGGGGATAATGCAAAGTTTTTAGTTGGGGGTGGGTTATACCATAGACACTGTAGGTTTTTGTTGCCATATTTCTTTTCCTATCGGCCGTGGTGTGGTTGTAGAACCGACATGTCCAGGATAAAATTTATGTAGTATTGTGTTTTATTTCATATTGTGTTGTGTTTTTGTGTAATTAGGAAATTTTTAAGTATTTAGGGAAGTTGTCATGTTTTTGATTGATTTTTGAGAAAAATGATACCCTTCCAGAATCTTAAAACTGTGTGAATACGTACAGGTGTGAACATTGTGGGTCTTGTTCTGACATTAGGATTAGGTACATGATAATCACTTGCTAACAATTTCATATACCAGATAAGTAGTAGCTTGTAATATTGGCTTTGTGTGATATGTGTGTGAGATGCTACTTAGTTCCCTTTGTGTGTTGAATTCAGAACTTGCCCGGTTAGTCATGCCTAGGTTGTAGGATAGTTGGTTAGGAAAGGATCATAATCCATTTTTGATTTTAGTCCACTTTTTAGTCTAAATGACTTTTCCTACGTGAAATAGTATCCCTTGATCGTTTTTTGAGCCTTATATCCTATTTTTCTTGTTTCACCTATCACCTTCCCATTTAGGTTGCAATAACCTATTTTGGACCATTTCTCCTTGGACATTATACACCTTAACTCAGGCAAATCACCTAAGTTAAGAGTGGCCATCATAGGGGTGTGTGATGTAAATTGGGTATGTAGAAGGGTAAAATGATAGAAAAGATAGCAGGGATGGGTGTTGAGCAAAAAGAAAAAATAAGAAAAGAAAAATTGTTAAAAATTGAAAAATAAAAAGAAAGAATAAAAGACCATTCTTAACTTTAATATGCAATAAAGAATAAAAAGGGAGAAATAAGGATGGGAATAAAAATAAAGATGGTTAATGAGTGAACCCCAAAGTTAGTGTAGTGCCAAGGAAGCTTAGTCACTTGATCTATCCATATGTACCATACCAACCCCCCAAACCTACATTACAAGCCGAATAAAGTCCAATAGTGATCCTAATTTGACTATCTTAAAACTAACGTAAAGAAAATAAGGGCAAGCTTATGGTATTTGATGGAAATTGATTAGAAATTATTGTCGGAGTGTGAGTGTCTCTTGATTGACCCTGCATTGACATGTATTGTTTCTTATGAGTGAGTGGGACTTCTTTGTTCTAAGAGCACATGAGTCATATTGCTAGCTGCTTACTTGTTTTAGGTAGTTTAATTTGTCTGTATATGCATGGTTGTCTTTGCTAATGTAATGACATACCTTGATCCCATTGTGTCACATTGTTATGTTCCATGTTTATACACAGTTGGTCTTGAAAAGTTTAGATATGAGGGGGTATTGTGGTTTGAGGTTAAATTGTTGATTAACTATCTTTAACAACTTAGATTCTCCTAGTTAAGCATCGTGTTTCATTTTGTTTTATTTTTTTATGTTATCTTTCCTGAGGACATGCAAACGTTCTAAGTTGAGGATGTTGATATGCTATAGAAAATAGCACTTTCGACACTTAAAACGATGAAAATATGCAAGTTTCTTAGGATATTTTGTTAGATATGATGTGTTTTGGGTATATTTTGCAGGAAACTAGGTTTTGGATGCTAAGTTCATGAAAAATATGAAAATTTGAGTTTTTTGCTACTTGCTTGATCAATTTTGTGTATTCGTGATACTTTTCGGATTATGTGACCAAGGCATGCGATGAAAGTTGGATATTTGAAGTTTAGTTGCAAGTATTGGAAGGCCTAACACTTACTTATTTCTATATGTGGACCACATGTAGCACATGTGGTCTGTACGAGACTAAGGTAAGTACCAGAATTAAAGATCTATAGAATGAAAGAGTTAAAAAAGAACTTCCGGCACTTACCTATGCCAACATGTGGACCGCATGTTGGTAGGTGTAACACCCCACATTTTTTAGATAGACTTTAAATCGTCGTTCCTACATGCATAAACTCTAATTCCATGTTTTACATTTGAATACATGTGTCATGATCTTTATCCTGGTGTGTGAAGTGCTTATGAGGTGAAAAATGTTCATAGGAATCACTTAGAGCAAAGTAGAGCTAAGAGTTTTTGATTCGATCAAATTTTGACATTCGATTCTATAAGGATAAAGATGTTCTTGATGAATCAAAATCTCAATAATATTTTTCATCTCAAGACCTACCAAATGATAGATAATTGAGTTATCTTTCCAACGATTCCAATTTTCCCTTAATCCGATACCCGAGCGAAATGTTATGCCCATTTTCATGAGAGGCAATAAGGGGTCGCGATAGACCCGTGCCACGAGGGATATTCCACTTAATTAGGGGTTGCATCGCGAAGGATAATTAACTCAACTAGGTGTCGTGCCACGGGGGCTATTCCCCCACAGTTTCAGCTCTTAAGGGTCAAGGGAAAATTTGGTCCTTTTCCCTCAACCCCAAACGCCCAAAGAACAAATTATTACACCTCAAAGGGCATTATTTCCCTATCTACTTCAAATCAACTCACGTAAAAAACCTCTCATTTTCCCAAGAACAA
The DNA here is from genome assembly GCA_030864215.1 of Capsicum pubescens. Classification (NCBI taxonomy): domain Eukaryota; kingdom Viridiplantae; phylum Streptophyta; class Magnoliopsida; order Solanales; family Solanaceae; genus Capsicum; species Capsicum pubescens. Next base: position 81,977,679 of record CM061544.1, on the reverse strand, counting down.
TAATTCAAGCTTTTTCTCTCAAGAATACAAGGATTCAAGCTTCAGTTTCAAGATTTCTTCAAAAAATAATTCAGTTAAGGTATGTGGGGTTTTTGAACAAGGTTAACCTTCCATCCTTGTGCCCAAAACTTATTTTAAAGTTTAAGTTATATGATTTTCAATTAGGATTCATACCCAAGTTATCTTGTCTTAAGTTTATGATATTATCTTGTGATTGAAGTATTAAAGTGCATACATGGTCTTATCTATTTATGTTTTGACTTGAAGATTTTCTATTATAATTTGAATATCATTAGTCTGATTTGAAACATTGATTAAAGAATTTTGATTAAATTTTAAGCATGATATTGTATTATAAGTTATATGAAAGAAAGTATAAGATTCAAGGCTTGAGTTTGAGCACTAAGTTTACAAGAAAAGTTTGAATCTTTTGATTCCAAGATAAGGCTTGAAATCCACAATCATTTATCATCCTTATGATACAAAGCAAAGATTGATATTTTGATCTTAAGATAAGATATGGAATCCACATTTGTTCATCTTGATTATGATTTAATGTAAAGAGAAGCATAACTGGTTTTCATTCTATAAGCCCTTATACTAGTTTAAGGTGGATTTTCTAAAGTATAAGCATATAAGTAATATGGGAGTAGTATTTAGCACCGAGTTGGGTATGAGTCCGAGGTCGTATGCCCTATAACTACGTACCACCATAGGTTTAAGTCCCAATATGAGTTAAGTATAGTGATCTCTCAAGTTAAGGTTCTATTCCGATGTCAAGGGTAGAATAACTCTCCTCAACGTGGGTAAGACGTTGGACTCCACGATAGCTCACATGGTTTCTGTTGGTTAAAAGAACATCCCTAAGAAAGTATAATAGTAAAGCTTTTATAAATAAGTGTTATGGTTCACAATGTTTATCCTTATGCTTCATTACTCATGTTTATGATTTTTCAGTCTTTGTTTTATTCAAGCTCAAGGTGAGTCATTTACACTTAACATGCATCATTTGAAAGTTTACAAGGATATCCAATTATTGTTTTACTTATGCATTCACCTCCACATACTCAGTATATTCCAGAAGTACTGACCTACATATATGTCTATGTGCTACATTGTCTCATAATGTAGGTACCAGTTATAGCCTACACATCATAATCAGACAGTTTGCAACTTTCAATTAGCAAGTGAAGAGTTCTTTTGATTCAAGGACTCAAGTCAACTATAGTTTCAATATCATTCTTTTATTCATTCATATTGATTAAAGATATTTGGGGGTCATTTCCCGACTACCTATAGTCAATATTAGTAGAGGCTTCATATTCAGTCAATAGAGTTGATGTATTTGATTTCAGTTTCGTTTTGTATAACCAGAGTTGTAATCATTTTACACAATTTTGTATTGAACCTACTTAGCAAAGACTTCTCTTCTGCTTATTTTTTTTAGATTTATGTAACATATTCAGTTGCTCACGACTTATACATGTATCATGGTTATCTTAGGATCACTTGTGGTTATAAGCACCATGTAATGTCTAGGGGGTAGTCTCGGGGCGTTACAGTAGGGTAAGTGTCAGAAGTCCAAAATCCCAAGAGCTGAAGGTGTAGGAAATTTTTCTGGCACTTATATGTGTCTATATGAACTCAGGATCAGGCTGCATATGGCACATACACCCAAGGCTAGGCCGCATGAAGACACAGGTAAGTGTCCACTGACTCTTTTTTTATTTTTCGTTCGAGCTTTGATTTTAGGATTTCCTCATGTACTATAAATAAACTTTATGTATTTTTTTAGTAGACGTTATGCACTCTTGATACTTACAATCATATTTTGCTTATGAGATTCCATTTTAGTCTTGGAATTCTCTTGTATTTATTTTGGTTGATTAATTCAGTTAAAGTTTTGGGTTTTCTAGTTGTGATTATTGTGATTACATCTTATTCTTTCAATCATTAATGTTGTTAATTCTTTCATAAACATGAGCAACTAAAAACCCTTTGCTAGGGTTGTGGAAACCCTAGCGGATTGATGAAGTTGGGGTAGTGTTATTGTTGTTCTGAACCGATACCCATACATGCATTGTATTATCTTCACTATAATAGTTATATTAGAGGTTGTAAACATTTGGATCCCGCCTAGATTATTGCTTCTTACTCCAAAAGAAGAGTAGTGACTAGGAAAAAATAACTACAACAGTAATTTGAAGTTCAACTGTCGATCCACGCTACTAGGTATTATCTAAGTAAGATGGTTAGCTGTCATGTAATAACTAGAGAGTCAAAATGTGATGGCTATCTGGGATCTAGTATAAGGGTTAGTAAGACGACATCCTGAGACTCAAAAGGTAAAAGGTGAAATTTGTTAGCTAGTCTAAAAGATGATTAATGGTACATAACTTATCAGATTCTGCATGCAAGGTATCAGGTTGGTTCAACAATACACGATAAGCCTACGAAGTTGAGAATACAGGGGTAACACAATCCTAGTGTTCACCAATGACTGATTACATTCGAAGTTGATATTAGCTACTAGTTCAATATTGCTACTCAAATCCCCCCATTTACTTTTCCACTTTTGCCCATTGATTACAACAATTGAGAGCCACTATTCCACATATTCACTTAGGATTTGACCCCAGGCTTTGTTTGGTTACTATATTTGGAAGAGACCACATAATCTTTATATTGAAGGTGTATCTTGGGCGTTATCATCCAACATTCATGAATAACAGAGGAATTTGGAGAGAAATTAGAGTTTGAATGCTCGGAGGATTGAACTCTTGAGAAAACCCTTTAGTTTCTTAACATGGGAGTTGTAGAGGAGAAGTGTAAAGTTATAAATTGATAACTAATGGCTAATGGGGTTTAATAGGTGTTTTAAATCATTTAATAGAGAAAAGGACCAAAAATCCCTTGCTCCAATTGAAAAATAAATAAATTGAGTGATTTGTGCCCAGTAGCATGGCACACCCTTACTGCGGGGTATAGGCAGCGTTCCACGCCCTTATCGCGGGGTGCAGACATTGTGCCACACCATTATGATGGACCCTCACTGGTGCGGAGTCCCGAAATGACCCCAAATAATTTTCAAAAATTCTGAAACTCCCCCAATTTATTCCTTTAACATCCCTTCTCATGAATCAAGTCAAAATTTATCATTAAATATGAGGGAGGGTGCAAAATAAATTATTCAAAATTTATGGGGTCTTACATATATGGCCAAATTACTTAGTAAATCAAGATTGTTATTTTGAACTATGCCACATAGGGAGTTATGTATATATTTGTAGTAATGTCATTTGTTGGTTGTTTTATTTCAACCCATATACAATTTTTTTTTATATATAAATAGTGAAATAGACACTGCTGGGGTTGTTTAATTTTAGACCGTATACATTATAGAGTTATGTATATGTTATGCATCAACATTGTTATACATAACATCGTTATGTATATGACTCTATTAAACAAGATGAGCTGCGTATATTTCAGCCCATATACGTAGCAATGTGTTATATATGAAAGAATGTTAGACATGTATATGATGTGTTATCTTTATGGTTTCAAGTTTTATTTCTTATTATTTTGTATATATGATGCCTGTGATGTTTATTTTGCAAATCCATATAGATAACTCTGTTATGTATCTTTTTTTTATTTTAATCATGTAAATATCTTTTTTATTTTAGTCATGTTCGGACAACATGTACATCCTTATATTATTGTTGAATTATTTTTGTTAACTTAAGTTACTTTACAATTCAGGGACTGTGGAGTGTTCATAGCTCACTATGCAAAGTATTTGAGTGAAGAAATTGCAGTGCTTTCGGATGAGTTTGAATCAAAATATCATCAATTGAGATGCACTTTAGTCCTATAGAAAATGAAGATCCTCCAAGACAAAGACCAAATTATGATCCTCCACTTGATTAATCAGCAATAGTTAGCATAAACAAGATTTAAAGATCTTCTATTCAACAAAATTATTTTTGTGAAAATATTTTTTGCAAAATATTGGTGATGGTGTGTTTTGAAACTGAAAACTTAAAGACTTTGTGTTTTATATTATACAAAATGATCATAACATATTAACTTATTTTTTTGTATTATCACATTAAGTGATGCATGTTATGCTTTGGTGTGCCCGACGTATACTAAGTTATATACATGGGTGGATTACACATAACATTATTATGTATATGTGTTTCCTGGGATGTTTATCTTCAAACCCATAAAACATCTAACTCCATTATGTATATGTTTGTCTAGTTATGTATTCAACATACCATATGTCGTTGATTGGTGAGCTGCTATTTTTTGTACATAAAATATTATTATTATACATTTATCCTTTATGTATAATATTGAGTACCATCTCAATTATAAGATATACATGGCCTATGACATGACTCAAACCAGGGCCTAGTCGTGTCGGGTGTCTCAAGTCCAACCGAGATCGGAGACCACCCCCAATACCCAACCATAACTACCCTATACCATTTTGAACATATAACATAATAAGATGGAACAATCATAAATCAAATACAGTCAAATGGTGTCATCCCCAATACCAATACTAATGCCAAGGCTAATACCAATACCGACAAAACCCATGCCAACCCAAAGTAGTCTCACAAAGCCTCTATTTTAAATAAAAAAAACATCTGGTAGAGACATGCCCCGACCATAGCAAAAAAACAAAGTCTAAGAAATAACAAAAGTATGTTGAGGAGTCCATAACATAAGATGGAGACTTTCGAAGTATGGAAGCTAACCACTTCAATCCGACACAAAGTTGTCCCCGAATCCATGTTACTATGCAGGAGGGGTAGTATGGCCGGTTCCTGCATCGCGTGGGGATACAACGCCCAAATATGGGTTAGCGGGTGAATGCTAGAATGTACTCAGGAATAAGGATAAAATAATGCCATCATTCAAAACCAAAGTAAACAACCATATGTTGTCATATACATATATACATATATACCATGTCGGGAAAGAGAATCAGGTTTAGCATGCATTTAAATCTTTAACCTGGGTTGTGTAGCTTGACCGTCCAAAACCCACCCACCAGTTATATGGGTCCTGTGTTACCCCCTGAACGGGCCCCAGTGCATATAGCCGCATGAACCGGAGATATCATAGGGGTAGGGTACTTCCGTGTACCCTTCTCCCTCCATGATACATATATACTAGTATAAACTTAGGGGATTCCCATTTACCCCACAATTATATGGTCACCATGACCATCCCTCATGTCGGTAAACATGAGTTTCCAGTGTCTGTCCATTGGAATCACTCCTTCACGCATAGCTATCACAAACCGCCATTATTACCCAATTAAAACCTTTATCACATAACCAAATCATCAATTCTAGAGTTAGCTGCCAAGGAATTATGAAGTGGCATCATCATACCGACTATAGCTTGCAAACAATGTCATTAGCCAACAATTAGGGAATTCTCATGTACCCCACATGATTTCCAATGAAACTAATACCATGGACACCAAGGCCTTACCAAACTATTTAAAACCATTTAAACTAATTTAGGTTCCATTACCATATATGCAAAAGTTTCAATAAAAGTCAAACTATGTTACAAAACTATTCTCATAGTCATTTTAACAAACATGTTGAGGGCATATAGTTTCCAAAACCAAAACCAAGTACCAATTGACCATTCCCATGCAATCACATGTTTAATTCCACAATTTTAACATGAAAAGCATTATAAAAACATGGCAAAAAATATACATCCATTAACAACCAAAACCCCCAACATACAATTCAAAATCAAACAATACCCACAATTAAATCAAGAAAACCATTCATTAAAACATGATTTAGTTGATCTAACAATTAGGAAGGATTAACATGCCTTATATACCGAAGAGTAAGGAGAAAAACCACCCTTGTAAGCACTGAATTGATTGTATTGGAGAAACCCTAGCTTTTCTTGAACCAAGAGCCTTGAGAGATATTTTGAGAGTGTTTTTTATTGAGAATAATAGGGTATATTAAATCCCAATAGTGTGTTAAGTCGTGGGGTCAAAAGAAGTTAAGAGGGGAAATATCCAAAATGCCTTCAGCTTAAAAGCTGAAAAATAAATGCAGGTGGATACGACCCCTTCAACTCGTACACACAACATACGAGCGGTACCCACTACTCCTACCCTAGATAGAATGTTGGACTCCAATCCTATCAAACATATGACCACAAGGACTAACTCGTATCAAAGCATACGATTGGTACCCATAAATCGTACCCTAGGAAGCCTTCCAAAGGTTTGACACACTAAGAATTGTACAATTCCATAACCTATTTTGTACTATCATCATACGACTAGTATGATGCCCACTTATACCATGGACAGAATGCAACCTATATTAGACTGATTATCATGAATAAGATCCCCTAAATTGTACCCACATCATACTATTAGTAAGCCTAAGTCGTATGATGTCCAGAGAGTTCAAAACTCAGGAAATTTCTAAGGATCAAAACCCAAGTTGTTTCAATTCTCCCCCACTTGGATCATTCGTCCTCGAATGACGAAACAAGGCAGTACAAGCACGATTACACCCCACAACCTTGACTCTGACCTTTAACTAAGTAAGAAAACAAAGTTTCAAGGAATTAATATTTTTTTTAACCAAGTTTGAAAACAAAATTATGATGAAGCACACATACCTTCCGCATGAATTTCTAGAGAAGAAAATAGGAACAGATATTTGGACTTTATGTCCTCTTCCGCTTTCAAAGTAGCTTCTTCAAGCTAGTGGTTTCTCCATAGAACCTCAACTGAAGCTACATCCTTTGTTCGCAACTGACGAACCTGCCGATCCAAGATCTCAATTAGGACCTCTTCATAAGACAAGGAATCTGAAATACCAATATCCTTGACAGGCACAATTTTAGACGAATCATCAACACACTTCTTCAACATTGAGACATGGAAAACCAAATGAATGGAGATCAAACAAGAAGGCAATTCCAACTCATATGCAACATTACCAACCCTTTTCAAAACTAAGTATGGACCAACATACTAGGGACTAAGTTTCCCCTTTTCCCAAACCTCATCACTTTCTTCATGGGAGACACCTTTAGGAGTACCCCATCTCTAACCTCAAACTATAACTCTCATCGCCTCACATCCGCATAGGTATTTTGGTGACTTTGGGAATCTTTAAGTCTATCCCAAATCACCTTCAACTTATTCATAACTTGGTGAACCAAATTTATACCAAACATCTCTGCCTCACCAACCTCGAACCACCCAATAGGAGACCTATACCTCCTACCATACAAGGACTCTAATGAAGCTATCCCAATGCTGGAGTGGTAGCTATTATTATATGTAAACTCCATAAGAGGATAATGCTTAGCCCAACTACCACCATAATCAATCACACAAGAACGAAGCATATCCTCCAATGTTTGAATCGTCCTTTATGCTTGCCCATCTGACTGCGGGTGGATAGATGTACTAAGACTCACTTTGGCCCCCAAAACTTTCTGAAATAACCACCAAAAGTGAGATATAAACTGCATACCACGATTTGAGATAATAGAAACTGATACCTCATGGAGCTTTAAGATCTAATGAAGATACAACCTTGTATAATCCTCAGTCGAGAAATTAGTCCTCACTGGCAAGAAGTGAGCAAACTTTGTCATCCTATCAAAAATGACTCAAACCGAATCAAGTTGATTCTAATAACGAGAAAGGCTGATAATGAAATCCATGTTGATCACTTCCCACTTCCACTCTGACTACTCAATTTCTTGATACAAATCTTTGGGCCTCATGTTGTCAACTTTCACTTGTTGACAAACCATACACTTGGCCACAAAATTAGCCACATCTCTCTTCATATTGTCCACCAATACATCTCCTTGAGGTCATGATACATTTTCATCAAACCATGATGAACAACATAGTGCAACTCATGCACCTCAGCCAACATCCTCTGTCGCAAACCATCAACATCGGGAATACATAATCTCTCATGGTATCGTAAGGTACCATAACCACTAATCTAAATAACCATCACCTTCTACCCACCAACATCACCATTAATACTCATCAACACAGGATCCACAGGATCTAACACTTATGTTTCCTTGATTTCAGCACCCAAAATCCTCCCACTTTGATAACTCATCATGTTCACCCTTTGCGTGATCTCATTCCTCATACCATTGGTAAGCCACATCATTCAGATGGTCAGTGGAAAACTCCACGCCCTCCATATTCGTGGAAGGCATAATACGAAAAAGCTTTTCTATTTCAGTCATGAAACCTTAAGGATCCTCCTCCACCTTAACACCCGTAAAGGTCAGAGGGTTCAACCTCATGAACTGGACAACCCTTGTAGCCTCAAAAGATGGAGTAACAGGAACACCATGCTTAGACTGATTAGATACTAACTATGCCAATATATGGATGGATCGATGAAACTCAACGTTTATTACTTTAGCTTGAGGAGTCTAAGAAGGACTAGAGAAAACTGGTGGAACTCCAGGACAATCAGGAACTAGACTCCTAGTCCGAGTATGGATCCCATGAGTAGCGCGTGTCCCTTCGATATTGTCCCCAGTTGGGGCAGAAGAGTTTTAGTGAGCCTCAAATCATCGAGGGATGATCTAAAAAGCGAACAAATGGGAATTAGATAAGATTTTAGGACCTAGACTTTATAGATTAATAATAGAACAAATGAAAGAGAATCATTCCTAAATTCCTTGTACCCTCTCCCTTATGAGTGTGGTGCATTACACATCTTTAAAAGATACTCTACATGACATGGCTTTGTGGACTCCCTATTGACCATGAACCTAGGGCTTTGATACCAATCTGACAGGACATAAACTAGGGCCTAGTCGTGTCGGGTGCCTCAAGTCTAATCGGGAATGGAGATCACCACCAATACCTAACCATAACCACCCTATACCCTATATTAGATGAATCTCAAACATATAACATAACAAGATGGAATAATTATAAATCAAATATAGTAAAACAGTGTCAGCCTCAATACCAATACCAATTCCAAGGCTGATGCTAATACCGACACCGCCCATGCAAACCCAAAGTAGTCTCACAAAGCCTCTATCCAAAATCAAAATAATATCTGGTTGGGATATGCCCTCGATCATAGCCAAAAACCAATGTCTAAGAAATAACAAAAGTATGTAAAAGAGTCCATAACATGAAATGGAGCCTTCCATAGTATGGAAGCTTACCACTATATTTCGACACAAAGTTATCCCCGAATCCAAGTTACAGTGCAGGAGAAGTAGTATGGCCGGTTCCTGCATCACGTGGGGATACAACGGCCGAAGATGGGTTAGCGAATGAATGATAGCATGTACTTAGGAATAAGGATAAAATAGTTTCATTATTTCAAAACCAAAGTAAATAACCATATATTGTCACATACATATATACATACATACTATGCCGGTAAAGGGAATCGAGTTTAGCATGCATTTAAATCTTTAACTTGGGCTGAATGGGCCCCAGTACGTATAGCTGCACGAACTGGACATATCATAGGGGCAGGAGATTCCTGTATACCCTTCGCCCTCCATTATACATATATACGATTATAAACTTAGGGGATTCCCCTGTACCACACAAGTATATGGTCTCCATGACCAACCCTCATGTTGGTAAACAAGAGTTTCCACTGTCTGTCCATTGGACTCACACCTTCATGGTTAACTATCACAACCCGCTATTATTGCCCAATTAAAACCTTTAGCACATAACCAAACCACCAATTATAGAGTTAACTACCAAGGCATTATGAAGTGGTAGCGTCGTACCAACTATAGCTTGCAAGTAATGTCATTAACCAATAGTTAGGGGATTCCCATGTACCCCATATGATTTCTAATTAAACTAATACCATGGCCTCCAAGACCTTACCAAACTATTTAAAACCATTTAAACTAATTTAGGTTCCATTATCATATTATTACGCATACAACCAAGCAACTAATTCTAGAAGTTATTAACCAAGGCTTTATAAAGTGGTATCGCCATACCGACTCTAGCTTGCAAGCAATGCCATTAGCCAACACTTAAGGGATTCCCATGTGCCTTACATGATTTATAATTAAACCAATACCATGGACCCCAAGGCCTTACCAAACCATTTTAAACCAACCAAACTAATTTAAGTTCCATTACCATATTATGTAATGGAATAGTTTCAATAAAAGTTAAACTATGTGACAAAACCATTCTCATAGACATTTTAACAAACATGTTGAGGACATATAATTTCTAAAACTAAGTACAAATTAATTATTTCCATTCAACCACATGTTCAATTCCACAATTTTAACATGAAAACCATAAGAAAAACACGGGGAAACAATATTCATCCATTAACAACCAAAACCCCCAACATACAATTCCAAATCAAATGATACCCACAATTAAATCATGAAAATCATTCATTAAAATATGAATTTAGTTGAACTAACAATGAGGGAGGATTAACATATCTTAGATACCAAAGAGTACGAAGAGAAACCACCCTTGTAAGCCCCAAATTGATTGTATTGGAGATACCCTAGCCTTTCTTGACCCAAGAGCCTTGAGAGAGATTTTGAGAGTGTTTTAAAGTGTTTTTGATTGAGAATAATAGGGTTAATAAAGTCCCAATTGTGTTTTAAGTTGTGGGGTCAAAAGAAGTTAAGAGGAGAAATGTCCAAAATACCCCCAGCTTTAAAGCTGAAAAATGAATGTAGGTGGGTACGACTCCCCCCAACTTGTACACACAACATACGAGTGGTACCTACCACTCGTACCCTAGATATAATGTTGGACTCCAATTTTGTCTAACATACAACCACAAGGACCAACTCATATCCAATCATACGATTGGTACCCTTAAACTGTACCCTAGGTAGCCTTCCAAAGGCTTGACACACTGAGAATCATATGAGTCAATAACATATCTCGTACCATCATCATATAACTAGTATGATACCCACTCGTACCTTGGACAGAATGCAACCTAAATTACAGTGATTATCATATGAGCAAGACCCCCTAAACCATACTCACATCATACAACTAGTAAGCCTAAGACATGATTTCTAGAGAGTTCAAAACTCAGGAAATTTCTAAGGATCAAAACCCAGGGTGTTTCAACCTATAAATTGCATAGTTTTTTTGTTCACAACATTTACATAAAATAGTTGCATATATATTTAAAATTCATATTTCTTAGCTATTTTATTTCATAACATATCATAACATAGTTACGCATAAGTATGACCTACGATTATATATTTTGTTCTGCTAAGACAATATATATAAATCAAAGTTATTTATATAGTAATTACTGAGATGTATATGTAACACAATTATTTATCTTAATTATGCCATAATTATCATAGAGTATAGTGTATAATTGTTGAGCACTGTATATGTAGATAACAATCAATCATTTGTTCAAGCAATAAAAAATTATAGAAAATGCATCTCATAAGTTACTTGAATAAAACACCAGAAAATATTGTTTAAATCATTATATGAAACATCGTTAAATAAGATTTAACAAATGTAGAAACTACACTAATAGAACTAATTATTAAGTACTACAAGTGAATAATGCCATGTATGACCCATATGACCACACTTTCCACAACAGTTTGTGCTTGATGATAGTGTTTCACATGATTTATTATGTCTCCCTTTCTTCGACCTTCCAGGTGATCTTTGATATTTAGATGGTAATACTTTTTCCTCGTCAACGAATATAGGCACATGCCAATCTATCATATCCGACATTAAAATGATTGACACTTCATACTTCCTCATTAAAGAACTGATCAATCTGAATATACAATCATGTTATGTAAAAGAACTGATCAATCTGAAGCTGATACATAGCATATTAACAAAGCATACCATTTAGTAATAACAGAACAAAGCCTAGCAGTTCTACAACAAACATACACATAAGACACTTATGTATCAGATTTGAAAAAATTCAGTCAACCTATTTTGAAATATACATATATATATATATAAGACCATTATGTATATGCAGTAAAAAATAAACAATGGTCTTTCAACATTTATGTATATGTTGTGAACTAACATAGCAACGTACTTAAATTAACTTATGTATATGCAGTTATGGAAAAAATAAATTCACATCATATTTAAATATACATAACAATTTTTAAACATTCATAAATTTCATATGTATATGGCTGATAAATAATACAGTCTACCATCTATATACATAAGACGCATATGTATTTGGCTGGTCAGAACATGCATATACACAAAACAATTATGTATATGTCTAGCAGTTATAGAATGTACGTATACAACATACACTAATGTATAAGTAAAAAATAATTGAACTTTCATCACTATCGTCAATGATATACACAACTCAAACTTAAATATTCATCAACATAACAAACATAAAATAGATAATCTGATAATCGAGATGGTACTCAACATTATACACAGAAGATAAATGTACAAGAATAATATTATATGTACGAAAAATAGCAACTCACCAATCAACAACATATCAGACATTAATTGGAGAAGAATTATCTACAATGACCTATCAGACATCAATTTTTTTTAGATTTTTCAATCTCAAATTTGGCCGAAGTTGTAGATATCAACCTTAAATATGAAATACTCGTTGCAATAAAAATTTCATCCCTTTTGTATCACTCATATTGTACTTTAGATTGTCAGACACGTAAATGCCTCCTAAGTATTGCAATGTTCATCTTCTGAAAGAAATCTGCCGACAAAACAAAGCTTCTAAAATTAAAAAAAAATTAGAAAAAAGATCTTGGAAGATCCTAACTGATAATTCTTTATTCTAAGAATTCATTAGGTCTTTTAAATTCTTGAAATTAAAAAGTTGTTATTGAAATTAGGGGATTCAATAATCACATATTTATTAGCATGTCGTTAATTGCATCTATCAATAATGAAAAAGTCATTATTTTCCTTGTTTAACGTTTCCATAGTTACTTAATATACATAACTTGGTAATGTATATAGACGAAAACTTATGTATAGGAATAATTAAAATCCGAGAGAGAGAAATTTTAATTGAAAAAAGGGATAGAAGGTAATTAGGTTTTAAAATGGTGTAATTTATGTTATTAATTGAATTAATTATTTAAATATAGTAATTATGAATTTAATTGATGGCCCAATTTTATTGAATCAGTCCATTGATTTGGGTTACAAATGACGAGCTCATTTTGCTAAGCCCATGGTTTCATCTGATTCTAGAGGCTCGATTGGGTGCTACATGTCAAATGACGTGACATACCAAGTCAAGTGAAGGAGTCAATAGGATCATGCCACATGTCAAAATGATGTAGCATGTCCAACCAAATCCAAGACTAATGAAAATGCAACACATGTACAAGTTGACATGTTTCAACCAATCAAATATAGTTATATCACTTCAATCTGATTGGTTGGAAAGAGATTGTACTTGTATTGACCTTTCCTTTCCATAGTTATAAATAGGGGTCTCATAATTCAAAAAGAACAAAGAATTCTATCAAAAATCAAGAGAGAGCTTGTGGATCAAACGTTGTAGATTTTTCTACAAGTTACAAATCAAGCATTCAAGTTCATACACAACTCAAGATCAAGATTAAGATTCAAGATCAACTCAAAGTCCCTTGAATCCAAATTCGCAAGTCGAGATCAAATTCATCAAGTTCCCAAATCAAGTTCAAATTCATCAAATTAAAGATCAAGCTCAGAGGCTCTTGAATTTGTATTTGAAAAGGCGAGTTGGAGGATTCCTAGAGATTGTAATATTCACTTATTGAAATCAACTAAACGATTGTTGCTGATAATTTCCCCCCAATTATTATTTGCGAATTTTATTTTCTAAACCATGTACTACATGACAAGAAATATTATTTTTTCTTTCATTTTCAAATGGGACTAGATGTACTTCAGTGAGATTAAAAGAATAGAAAAAAGTTCAGAAATAGAAAACTAGGTTTATTAATTAAAAGGCACATATCACCTTTTGCTAATTACCCTTAATGGCAACATTTATATGTATTTGATGTGCAAGACATCATCAAACTATATATATAATAAAGGAGAATGACCTAGCCTATAATTATACCAAGTGAAATCTTGAGAAATAGCTACTTGACATTTGACAATAAAACATAATTTTGTAGATTATTAATTATTTCATATTTATTCTATATTTATCTCATATATATATATAATAAAGGAGAATAGTCTAGGCTATAATTATGTCGAGTGACATCTTGAGAACTGACTACTTGATATTTGACAACAAAAATTAATTTTGTAGTTTATTAATTATTTCATATTTATTCTATAATTATTTCATATTTATATGTATAATAAAGGAGAATAGTCTAGCATATAATTATGTCAATTGGCATCTTGAGAACCAGTAACTTGACATTTGACAACATAAGTTAATTTTTTAGGTTATTAATTATTTCATATTTATTCTATATTTATTGCATAATGTGGTAAAAAAATTACTAAGTTTAATTCCTATTGGATAAAAACTATTAAGGTTGACTCCTATTGAATGAAAACAACTAATATTGGTCCTTAATGTCTTCTTGAATTATATGTATTTTAAAAAAACAAATTCTATCAAAAATTTCTTGAATTATATTCAAATTTTGAATTATTCCATATTTATTTTATATTGTGGCTAAAAAACAACTAGGTTTGGTTCCTATTGGATGAAAACTATTATGATGGCTCTTATGGATGAAAATACCTACTAAGATTTTTTCCTTAAAATTGTTTTTTTGAATTTTATAAATTTAAATTCTATCAAAACCTTTGTGAGGAGTATTATTTTTAAAATTTGTGATGCTACAATCATGTACTGACCACATATATGGTTGTGGCTATATTTCTTCATAATGTAGGTACCAAATATTGTCCGCACACCAAGGTCAGACAGTTCTCAGCTTTCAGCCAACAGGTGATGAGTCCTCTTATTTTGGGGACTCCAGTCCATTGCAGTTCATGTGTTGTATTTTGATTATCCTTATGTATTGATTAGTAGTAGTTAGAGGCATGTCCCAGCTATCTATAGTCAGTATAGTAGAAGCTTCATAGATAGTCAATCAGAGTTATGTATGTAATTCAAGTACTTTCTTCAGTTTTATCATGTTGTAAACTTTATTAGTAATACATTTATTTGGATTTTCTCATGATTATGCTTCCCTCAGCAAATTTAGCTTTTTTATTCACATTATAAACCAGTTACTCAAGCAGTATACCAGTACATGGGTTATCTTAGGATCACTTGTGGTTCTAAGCATCGTATTATGACTAAGCGGTAGCCTCAAGTCGTGACAAACCTTATATCAGTGAACAAGGTTCAAGTGTCCTAGGGTGTCTATGAAGCCGTGTCTAGTAAAGTCTTGCAGAATGGTACAAAAACATTTGTACTTTTCTTCGAGAGGCTATAGGGAATTTAAGAAATGTTTGTCTTCTTTCATATCTCAGATCATGCTGCAGAGATGTTGTCTAAGAAACTTATAAAGATTCTCATATTTCTCCATTCATGCCAACTCTGCCTTAGTTTCGAGGTAACAGAAATAGTCATGCTTAAATCCTTATAGATAGAGTTTTCTTAGACAATCCCCACAGACAGTTATTGGATTGCATATAGACTCAAAAGTCTTCCATCAGTTCTTTTAAGTTTTAAAGTTTAAAAGATTTAATTCATGTTCAAGAAAATTGTGCTCTAAGCCAAAGTCAGATGTGCCCTTAGATCCATTCTCAAAATCCTATGGAAACATATGATCTAGAGTTAGAAGCATGAACTAAAAAGTTTAGAAGTAGTAAAATAGGGTTTATCTGGATTTAGTAGGTTATGTATCCAATGGGCTAGTTGTATGAAAGGTGAATCGGTAGTCATGAAGAAGTATATGTAAGAATTTAAGTTTATCGATTTGATATTTAGTATGATTATGTGGGTATGATCTCGAGGTGTACCAAGGTGATATGGTATTGTATTATTTCTAAGTGTTTTATACAGTGTGTGCGCTTACATAGTACCCTTGTGTTGCTAAGTACGAATGAGTCTAGTTATGTAGTATATGATGTTTTTACTAGCTAAGTTATAGGTTATATGTTGTTGATGTTGGGTATGTTGGTGTAATGGTAATTATTATGGTTTAGGGGAAAATATAAGCTTAGAGATGTGATATTAGTAGGCTATGAAGGAAAGAGGTAGACCATGTGTTTAGTGATGCAAGTATATTATCGAGAAGGGTGTAAGTATGTGATGATTATTTCTAAAGCTAAATAAAGTTAAGGATAGTATTTATTCAGACAGTGTTTAAGAATGAAGTTTGTATATTTCATTAAAATATTAGGAATATTCATGTTAAGTATTAGAATCTAAGTTTGAAACTTGGATGATTGATCTAATAGAAAGAAGAGTTGAAATTCTAGATGGTGTGAACTCAGGGTATGGTGATACTCCTTAAGATTCTAAGTTAGTAAGTGTTTAAGTATTTATATAATTACTATTGGGTATATATAAAGTTAAGATTTGTATATCAGAAGGAAGTACTAGCAGTGGGTTTTACACTTTAAGATATAGTCTTTTAAAGTGAGTTTATTATTTATGTGTATTGTTATATCTCGGACTCTTGTGTAAAGTGGTTGCAGTTTACTTTAGAGTTTATTAAAGAGGTCCACATACTTAGATTGATGGCTTAAAGCTAAGGGGGAAGTGATAGAACAAGGAACCTATAACGCCCCAAGTCTGCACCCCAGACGCCACACGGTGCTCGTGACCCTGAAGGACCACAAGCTAACCCATGACTGGTACCTGCTGTGAGCACTGAATAAAAATACTGAAATAATGCGGAAAATAGGTTGAAATTCTATAAGGTTCATATTCTGAAAACAAATACTAAATACTGATAAATAAATACTGAAAGCTAAACATCTGTCTGAAATAATCTAGCCTGAAAGCCTTTAACTGTCTGAACATGGAGTTGATGGGACAAGTCTCCAACTGACTCCAACTACTGAATATACTGAACTACTGAAATATTGAAATGATAACACTATCCCCGAACTATGAGGACTCACCACTAAATCTACTGCTGATAGGATGGACTGCTAAGTATGGTCAGGAGCCCATACATCTAAACCTATGATATAAGACATCATAGCACAAAAGAAAGAGTATGCGTCAACACTTTGAAAATACTGGTATGCTAAGAGAGGTAATTTGATATACAAGGGTTCACATGCATGAACAATAACTGACTGAGTAACATTAGTATCAATAAATAAGAGTACATATATATCTGAAACTACTATAAATACTGATTATGCAATGTTGCATCTAAATCTACTTTACTGTAACTGAGATTGCTGATAATTAAATTACTGATAACTGAGTTACTAATAGCTGGGTGACTGTTCCTGATAGTCCTGATTCTGTAGAACTAAACTGAGTTCTTTACTGAGTTGGGTGACTATGCCTGACAGTCCTGATTCTGAAAACTGATCTAAGGTTTTATACTGAGTCTGAAACTGAAACTGTAATTGTGGGAGTGTTCATCTAACCGAAATATCCTAATTATAAACTGAGTTGGGATCCAACCTGTGACCCCAGTTGGAAGGGTGTTAGCACCTTGCCAACAGATACTAACAATGGCTGTGAGTTAACCCTATCTGTCAGGAAAATATTTCATTAACCCTCACTAACAGGAAAACTTATACGAGATGTATCAACCATTATCTGGCAGAAAGATATCTCAACCTACGCTGGCTACGTAGTTCTATAACACAGGGATTGCTACTAAGGGTAAAACCCTTCACTGACAGGAATGCCCCCATCCCTGGGTTCGCTCGGTGTTGATTCCTACTCCCAACTGAATAGACGCTGAACTGATTTCTAGACTATACTAGGCTTGACTGAACTATTACTGATCGTACTAACTGACTGAACTGGACTGAGTTCTGTTAACTGACTGAATATACTGCTCGTGATACTAAGCTGAACTGGACTGATACTAAGTATCACTAAGTTCTGTAACTGACAGAGTACTACTATTTATGACATTACTGAGACTATATTGTAACTACTGTAGCTATAGATAAACAACTAGATTTTCGGGTATTGAATACCCCCATGACTCGAAAGCATGGAAACTAAAGCATGTCATGATCTTGAAAAGCATAACAATAAATACTTGTTAACAATACATTCACCTGGGCATTTTGTCAAACACTTGAGATACATGAACTTGTACATGAATGGGTCCACATAATGACATGTCATGATTTCACTATTCAATTCACATAGGCATTCTATCAAACACTTGGGGAGCATGGTTATTTCACATGAGGATAGTCAATACATGAACATCATGGATACAATAATCAATTGTAATTTCAAGGGTTTAACATGCAAATCATATAATTCACCACACATGCTAATTTAATTTCATGAAACTTGTAGTAAATCATGGATTAAAACCCAAATAATATCATGAACCTGAATATAATCAAATTCAACATGAAATTCATGAAAAAAATGAACTTGTCGTTTCAAAAGAGGTTCTTGAACTCCAAGGGTGGAAGCAAACCCTTAGATCAACACCTAACATACCTTGATAATCAAATTCGTTAATACTGATAGTGTGTTCTTGAAGCTTGAACTTGAAATTGGATACCCTAGGGTTTGTTCTTGAGAAAATTTGAGAGAGAAAGAGTGATTTAGCCTTTAGAAAGGCTTAATCTCGTGTTTTTTGGGCTGATATAAGGTGGGAAAATGACCCAAATACTTCACTAGACGCCGACTTTTTAATTACTAAAAATGTGCCCAGTGACGCGCAGACCGACACATCACGTTGAGTTTATGTTGGTTCACTGGAATTTGCACTGGAAGCTAGGGAAAAAATATCTGTCAACTCGATGGGCGACGCGACGCGTAGAGATCGCGGTGACCCACTATTTTGGTCACCCAAATATGATTCAAACGAGGTTCGAAAAATCCAAAACTCACTCGAAGTGACCTATTGACACACCTGATCACGATTCAGTCCAAGGATCGAAATTTTAAGGTCATAAAGGGTCGTATAATAAGATCGCCAAATTATGAAGGCTAAAATAATTCTAAGTATAAACACTTAGCTGAAATTTCTAAGTCTGGGACCTTTTTTCATGCTCTAAAGGACTTAGTTAAGATTAGGATTTTGTGGGGTCTTACAATATCTCCCCCTTAAGAATATTCATCCTCGAATGAGACTGACTAAGCTGGGGATACTGATAGACTGAGTTTACATACTGTACATGCACAACTGAAGAATGAATTCACGACTGAAACTACTGATATACTGAGTTTTCATACTGGACATGCATAACTGAAGCATGACTGAATTCTAAAGACATGACACATGACCAAGTTATTTCATGATGGTATGCATGATATGAGGATGTTATGCAACTGGAATCGATACAGAGTTTGTAAAGGTAATCTTAGCATGGAACTGAGTAAATTTATGAAAAACTGTTACCTTGAGCTGAGTCTGAGTTTTCGGAGAAGAGGAGAGGATACTTGGTCCGTATATCTTCTTCTGCTTCCCAAGTAGCTCCCTCAATGTACTGATTACACCAAAGAACTTTAAATAAAGGAACTTCTTTGTTCCTCAGTCTGCGAACCTGATGATAAAAAATTTTGACTGGAACTTCTTCATAAGAGTGACTGTTCTAACCATCTATACCCTTTATAGGGATTACAACTGCTGGGTCACTAATGCATTTCTTAAGTAAGGAGACGTGAAACACTGGGTGTACTGAAGATAAGTCTGAAGCCAACTCAAGCTCGTAAGCTACCTTTCTAAAACGACTGAAGATTCGGTAAGGACCGATATATCGAGGACTAAACTTCCCCTTATTTCCCAACCTCTTCACTCCCTTTATAAGAGAGATTTTCAAATAAAAATAATCACCAATCTCAAACTTGAGATCCTTTCTTCATATATCTGCATACGATTTCTGTTGGCTCTGAGCTGTCTTAAGCCTTTCTCTGATTAACTAAACTTTTTCTAAGGTATCAAATACCAAGTCAGGCCCTACCACTAGGGCCTCACCCACTTCAAACCAACCAATAATAGATCTACATCTCTTTCCATAGAGCACCTCAAACGGAGCCATCTGAATACTAGAATAATAGTTGTTGTTATATGTGAACTCAATAAAAGGCAAGTGGTCATCCCAACTACCCTTAAAGTCAATGGCACACGCTCTTAACATATCTTCTAAAGTCTGAATGGTCCTTTCTACTTGAACATGTATTTAGGGATGAAAGGCTATACTGGGGTTAACTTAGGTAACAAGACCCTTTTGGAAGGCATTCCAAAAATAAGAGGTGAACTGTGTACCTCTATCTGAAATAATAGACAACAAAATTCCGTGCAATCTGACCAACTCTCTAACATAGAGGTTGGCATAATCCTCGGTTGAATAAGAGGTATGAACTAGTAAGAAATAAGCTGATTTGTCTATCCTATCCATAATGACCCAAATCGAATCATGCTGATGATGAGTACGGGGCAAAGCCATCATAAAATCCATGTTCACCTCCTCCCATTTCCAAGTGGGAATACTGAACTCCTACATAGATCCACTAGGCTTCTGATGTTCGATCTTAACCTACTAACATATCGAGCACTTAGCTACAAACTCTGCAATGTCTCTCTTCATCCCATTTCACCAATAGACTTCCCGTAAGCTGCGACATATCTTATTAGCCTCGGGATGAATAGAGTAGTGCGTACCATGCGCTTCTGTAAGAATCTGCTATCTCACGCCATCCACACATGGCAAACATAGTCTACCTTAGCAGCATAACACACCATATCCCCTTGGGAGAAAACCTCTACTTTATGATCTCTGATTGACTATTATAGCTTAACTAGACTAGGTTTCATGTCCTACTTTTCTTTTACTTTGAAAACTAGAGATAATTTTGAACTATTCTGAACCCATACGCTACCCTCTGCTGAATCGGCTAAGCGAACACCTAGTGGGCAAGCTGATGAACTTCCTAAACTAACTTCTTCTTACCATCATCTACGTGAGTAACACTACCCATAGACATACTGCTGAGAGCATCAACCACTACATTGGCCTTGCTCGAATGATACAGAACACTCATGTCATAGTCTTTCAGCAACTCTAACCACCATCTTTGATATAGGTTTAGGTCTTTCTGAGAAAACATATATTTCAAGCTTTTATGGTCTGTGAACACATCAATATGCACCCCATACAAATAATGCCTCCAAATCTTTAAGGTAAATAATACCACTGCTAACTCAAGATCATGAGTGGGATAGTTCATCTCATGTGGATTAAGCTGTCTAGAGGCATAGGCTATGACCTTACCTCTCTACATAAAAACACACCCCAAACTAACTTTGGAAGCATCACAATTTACCACAAACCCATCTGATCCATCTGGTAAAGTCAAAACTGGGGTTGTAGTGAGTAGAGTCTTCAACTCCTGAAAACTCTTCTCACAAGAATCTGACCACTGGAACTTAGCTTTCTTCTATGTCAATATGGACATGGGGGATGCAATAGACAAAAATCCCTATATAAATCATCAGTAATAGCCAGCCAAACCCATCAAACTCCTAATATCTAATGGAGAGATGGGTCTGAGACAGTTTCTCACTTCTTTAGTCTTTTAAGGATCAACTCTAATGCCATCACCGGAAACTATATGACCAAGAAAAGCTACTGACCTTAGCCAAAATTTACATTTACTTAATATGGTGAACAACTGATGGGCTCTGAAGGTCTATAACACTATTTTGAGATGGTCTGCATGATCATGTTCACTGAGGGAGTAGACAAGAATGTCATCAATGAAGACTATGATAAATATGTCTAAGTACTGCTTGAACACTCAGTTCATCAAGTCCATGAAAGCTTTTAGGGCATTTGTAAGACCAAATGAAATGACTAGAAATTCGAAGTGACCATACCGAGTTCTGAAAGCTATTTTCAAAATGTCACATTCTCTAAATCTAAGCTGATGATAGCCTAATCTGAAGTCTATCTTAGAAAAGTATGGACAAAAAAGTCATTGATTCTTGGAAGTGGATACTTGTTCTTGACCATGACTTTGTTCAACTAACGGTAGTCAATACACATTCTGAGAGAACCGTCTTTCTTACGCACGAATAAGATTGGTGCACCCCTAGGATATACGCTAGGTCTGATGAATCCCTTATCATGGAGATCTTTCAACTATTCTTTTAGCTCTCTGAGTTCAGTTGGTGATATTCTGTATGGCGAAATAGAGATAGAGTGAGTATCGGGAAGAAGGTCTCTTCCAATATTAATTTCCCGCTTGTGAGGGACTCCAGGAAGATCATCGGGAAACACATTTGAAAATTCACATGCTACTGGAACTAACTCAAGACTAGGAGTCTTGGAACTAAAATCCTTAACACGAACAAGATGGTAGATACACCCTTTAGATATTATTTTTCTCTCCCCTAGGTAAGAAATAAGTTGATCCCTAAGTGCTGAAGTACTACCCCTCCATTCTAGGACAGGTTCATTCAAAAATTGAAAATAAACAATTCTATTTATGTAGTCAACTGAAGCATAGCATGAGTGGAGCCAATCCATGCTGAGAATGACATCAAAATCTGTCATCTCTAGCTCTACTAAGTCTGCTGATGTAACTTTCTGAGATACCATGATCGGATAATTTTTGTGTACTCGTCGGGCTATGATAGATTTACCCACTGGGGTAGAGACTGAGAAGGGCTTTGCTAGGATTTAGGTACTGAATCTGAAGTCAATAGCTATATATAAAGTTAAAAAAGACAAGGAAGCTCCTTGATATAGCAAAGCATAAACATGTAAATGATAAACTTATAACGTACCAGTGACCACATCAGAGAACTTTTCTGATCCTGTCAATACTGAAGTGCATAGAGTCTGTTTAGGCGTTGCCCACTGGTGGCACTGAAAGTGGCACCCTGCTGATTCAAGCGATTAGACTGAACTGGGGACGATCATGTTGACTCTGTGAATCCACCTGGGGATACTGTCTAACCCTATGGCCTAGATTGCCACATCTAAAACATACATCACTGCCAGCTCTGCACACACCCTGGTGGTTTCTGCCATTCTTCTGGCAAAGAAGATTTGTTCGGGCACTGCTAACACTACCCTGGGGTTTAGGTCCTGGAGTTCTATCTTTATTGCCATCTTTGAATTTTAGCTCTGGGAGAGGACGGAGCTGGAACTAAAGATTTCAAGCAGAACTGAGAATGATTGCCACCCTCTGACTTAGGCTGAGTGAAGTTAAATCTACTAATTCTATCTCTCTTGTTCTCCCTCTCTTTCTCTTTATTATTAGCCTCCTCTATCTATTTAGCATGGACATGATCCTGGATATTTACATCTCCTTAATCAACATTGTGGACCTACACTCATTGACCACACTGTTAGACACACCCGACACAGCTTACTCATCTTAGATCTATTATCTGCTACCACATGAGGGGCATATCTATCTAACTGAGTAAACTTGAGGGAATACTCTTTCACTATCATGTTGCCCTATTTCAGATTAATAAACTTCAAAACCTTAGCTTCCCTCAACTCCAGTGGGAAGAACCTATCAAGGAAAGCAGTAGCAAACTCTTCCCATTATATGGGCCCTACATCTACACCCCTATCTGCCTTTTACTACTTAAACCATGTGTGAGCCACATCCTGCAATTGATATGCAGCTAACTCAGTACTCTCACTGGAAGTCACCCCCATGATATCTGTGACTTTCTGCACCATGTCAAGGAATTCCTACGGGTCCTCCTCAGACTTAGACCCTATAAATGATGAGGGATTCATTCGGGTGAAGTCCCAAATTCTAGGTGCAGCAGTACTAGCCACTAGGTTGGCCTGAACAGGAGCTAGGCTTTCATTTTGGACTACCACAGAATGACCCAAAGTGGTGAAAGTTTCTCCTAATACCGTGTGGGAGACATGCTCATCCAAGAAATGTGCCTGAATAGCCAGAGGTGCTGGCTGATTTCCAGTTCTTCTTTCATTAGTTCTTTTGGGAGGCATACTCTATAAATGAAAGGGGAAAACTAGATTAGACTGAGAGTTTAACTTGAGATCATGCTCACTCGCACGACATGAATACCAAAAGAAGGGAAACTTTTTCTAAAAACATCTCATAGCCTCTTGTCCATAAGTGTGGCATGCTACACACCCATGCACAAAACTCTAATAGACGTGGACTTTAGATTCGCTAGGACTCTATTGAACCTTAGGATCTGATACCAAGTTTGTAACACCCCGAGTCTTCACCTCAGACACCACATGGTGCTCATGACCCCGAAGGACCACAAGCTAACCCATAACTGGAACCTGCTGTAAGCACTGAATATAAATACTGAAATAATACAGAAAATAAAATGAAATGCCATAAGGTTCATAATCTAAAAAAAAATACTGAATACTGATAAATAAATACTAAAAGCTGAACATTTGTCTGAAATAATCTAGCCTGAAAGCCTCTAACTGTCTGAACATAGAGTTGATGGGAAAAGTCACTAACTCCGACTACTGAATATACTGAACTACTGAAATACTAAAATGATAACTCTATCCTCAAACTATGAGGACTGACCACTAATTTTGTTGCTGATAGGCTAGACTGCTAAGTGCGGTCAGGAGCCTGTGGGTCTGAACCTATGATATAAGATAGCATAGTGCAAAAGAAAGAGTATGTGTCAGTAGTTTAAATGTACTGGTATGGTAAGAGATTTAATATGAGATGAAAGGGTTCATATTCATGAACTATAACTAACTGATTAACATGAGTATGACTCAATGAGAGTATATATATAATACCCTGTACTTTTCCTAGATTAATTTTGTCCCTAGAATGTCAAGAATTAGCTTTTAAAATGAATAAATTTTTATTTCATATGGAATTTTCCATATTTATACCTTTTATGGTTTGGAAAATTGAATAATCTTTCCATCGATACAAAATTCACCCAAATCCAACACTCGGTGAAGAAGTTAGGGCATTTTTAATAAGCAGTGTGCCACTGGGTTGTCACCGCATCGCAGTGAAGGACAATTTCATAATTATCATTTTCCAGTGGACCTACTCAATATTGGTGTGTTGTGTAGTTGTCAAATTTTTCATTTGTCAATTTCCAGAAGGCCTACGCGATTTCACCGCATCGCGACAATAGTCAAAATGGCATTCCAAAGGGGCACCGCGATAGCTCCGCGTCGCGAAGAGTTTCCAGAACTCAATTATCCCTTATCCAGTGAGACACTGTGATAGTGGCACGATCAAGTGACCTATTAAATTAGGATTTTGGTTCTCTTTTCCAGTTTCGTTTAGAAGTTTAAAGGGGGTATTTTGGTCAATTCTCAAGCCCCAATCTGTCCAAAACATGATATTAAACTTATTCTAAGCCTATTTCGCTCATTATTCACCAATTTTCTCTTAAACAAAAACCCTACAATTCAAAAGCTTCTTCTCCAAAAAATCAATTCCACCATTGTTTCTCTAAGAAATCTCAAAATTGAGGACTCCAAAGACAAGATAATCAAGAATTCATCTTCAAGAACTCAAATAGAAATCAATAATTCAAGTTTCTTCATCTAATCATCAATCAAGGTATGTGGGGTTTATGAACAAGAATCTCCTTTCATTCTTGTGCCTAAAATGAAGTTTTAATTACAAATTCATATGATTTTTAATGAATACCCATGAGATTTGAATTAGGGTTCATACCCATTATTTCTATTTGCAAGATTATGAGATTTCAAGTGTTTTAGAAGATGAATTGCATGTCTATTTTCATATTTTCATGCCTATTGCAGTAATTTCCAGATTTTGAGATGAATTATCAATTATCAAGCATGATTATTATGATGTTTTAACATGTATTTGATGCATGGGTTATCAAGCCTAAGTTTATATGTTGATATTTTCAGAAAAATGATGCTTTAAGCATCTTATGATCAGATTTATTTCAAATTTATGTCAAAGCTTTGATCTTTTGATCCTTAGTTTAGTTATGGAATCCACTTTATAGATTTATTACATATTATAGAGTTCAGATCAGCTTTATTTACAGATTTAATCAGATAAATGCATAATTGGTTTCAAATAAACCCTTATGCTAATTTTTAAAGTGGATTTCTAAAAGAATGAGCATACAGATTTAAAGGGAGTAGTATTTAGCACCGAGCGAGAAGTGTGGGATTAGCGTGCCCTATCTTCCACAGAACTACATAGCCAACGTAGGTACAGATGATCAGATTATTCCTATTCTAATATGGATGAAAAATTTAGCTTGTGATCGATCACATGGATAGTAGGTTATACTCCCTGGCAAGAGTATGACACCTCTCCCCATCGTAAGGTTTTCCCCTTAGGGGAACAAAACATTGGACTCCTTGTTAGCTCACATGGTTTATGTTGGTTAAGAGAACTTCCCTGCTAGTTAAAGTAAAATATTAAAAGAAAAGCTTTTAAGAAAAATAAGTGTAAAGTCTCACAACTTTACTCAGATTATGTTTTATAGAAAGATATTAGCTACAGATTTTCGTTACAGAAGTAAGTCCTTTCTACACTTAGACAGTATGATTTACAGATAGAATATAAGCACAACTTTTAGAACTAAATGTTATGACTCACTAGATTTATAAAGTATGATTTGCTATTCATAATTTAAGATTTCAGTATTTCAGATATTCCAGCTTATGTGAGTCATTTACATTCAGCATGCATTGTTTTATAAATTATGATGATTAGATGATATTTTACTTATGCATTTCACCCATATATACTCAGTACATCCTTAAAGTACTGATCCACATATATGTCTATGTGTTATATTGTCTCATAATGTAGGTTCAGGTGCTCAGTATCTACAGCATGAGTAGTTCAAGCATCTTCAGCTACATCTGACAGTTGGTGAGTCCTTATAGTTTGGGCACTTATTCATTCAGATTTTGCAGCTTATTAGTTTATATGATTCAGTATTTCTTTCTAGACAATTCAAGTTAGCCGGGGGTTTGTCCCAGTGACTCTAATTATTAGTAATAGAGGCTTGTCAGCCTGCTAGATATTATTCAAACTTATAGTATTAAATTTTAGACATTATATTTAGATTGTTCTCAGCTATTTCAGATAGTTTCCGCATTTAGTTTAACTTTTATGTCAAAATTTTCTTTATTATAAGATTCAGATTTAGTAGAAGGAAGACAGGGTTAACTTAAGGAAACTCATAGTCTTGATCACCATGTGATGCCTCGGGACCAGGTTTTGGGGTGTTACAAACTTGGTATCACAGACTATGATTTATAAGAGTCATAGGGAGTCAGACAGGCTATGTTACGTAGAGTCTTCACCATGGGTGTGAAGTGCACCACATAAATGAGAAAGAGGCTATGAGACGTTCTTAGGAAATCATCTCTTTCTTTCATGATCTATCGTGCTTACGGTATCTCTATCTTTCTTTAACTCGTGCTCTTATGTGATAGTTGAAAATGCCTCCTCGTCGAGCTAATGCCCGCAGAAATGGTAACTAGTCACCCAGCCCTCAGATCCTTTGAATGAGAATGTATCCCATGCTGAGTTTAGGGTTGCCTTTCAGGCATTGGCCCAAGTTGTGATTGCTAATATTTAGGGCAACCATTAGGTTGTAGTCCCACTTCAGCAGAATGGGGATTTAGCAGTAGCCAGAATTAAATATTTTATGAGAATGAATCCGTTAGAGTTCTTTGGGTCGAAGGTTGGTGAGGACCCACAACTTTATTTTGATGAGGTGAAGAAGATTACCTGGATTATGCATGTTTCTGAAAAGGAGTGTGTAGAGTTAGAATCCTATAGATTGAAGGATGTAGCGTATAATTAGGTAGTGATATGGAAGAATGGTAGAGGTGAGAATGCTTCTCCTATGAGTTGGCAGGTATTTCATGATGCTTTTATAGATAGGTTCTTCCAACATGACATGAAGAAAGCTAAGATAGAGGAGTTTATGAACTTAAGGAAAGGCTCGATGACAGTGAAAGAATACTGCCTTAAGTTTAATCAGTTTTCTAAGTATGCCCCTGATACTATGGCTGATCGTAGGGCAAGTATGATAAGCTTGTCACTGGAGTGTCTATCTTGGTAGTCAAGGAGTATAGGACTTCTATGCCTATTGGAGACTTGGATCTTGCTATATTGATGATTCATTCTCAACAGATTAAAGCAGAGAAGTTGAAGGGAAGAGAGAGAGAAAACAAAAAGGCTGGAACAGGGCAGTTTAAGTATGGTCAGGCTGGGTCTTAAGGGGGAAATTAGTCATAGTTTTAGAATCGTTCGTCTATGCCGCACCATCCTCAGCTAGTGCTCCTGCTCCCAGAGGTAGGCAGGAGCAGTGGAGTAAGTTTTCTATGTCTAGATCTCAAAATAGTGTGAGTGGTAGGCCCAGTTATACTCCATGTGCTAGGTGTGGTAAAAGTCATCCTAGTGGGTGTTTAGCTGGACAGAAAGGTTGTTATCATTTTGGTAAGTTGGGTCATGGAATTAGAGATTTCCGCATGCTAAATAGGGAAACAGAGATGGTCGTCCTCAGACTCAGGTTACTAGTGCACCAACTCCTTTAGGTCTCCTAGTCCCTCCTCAGGGCACATCATCTAGTACCAGTGGCGGTCAGTTACAGAATCATTTTTATGCTTTACCATCCCGCTAGGAGCAAGAGGATCCACTATATGTTGTTACTGGTATGCTTCGTGTCTTTAATCTTGATGTTTATGTGTTGTTAGACCCCGAGTCGAGTTTCTCTTTTGTGACCCCATTAGTTGTAGTGAATTTTGAAATAAGTCCTGAAAAGATCCCTGAGCCTTTCTTGGTTTCTACCTCAGTGGGTGAGTCAGTTATTGACAAATAGATCTATAGAAAGTATCCTATCACTATCCTTCATAGAATCATGTTAGTAGACTTAATAGAGTTAGATATGGTTGACTTTAATCTTATTCTTGGTATGGATTTTCTCCATTCTTGTTATGACTCCATAAATTATCGCACCCGAGTGGTAAAGTTCCAGTTCCCAAATGATCCAGTCTTTGAGTGGAAAGGTAATTCAGTATCTCTCAAGAGTCATTTTATATCCGATCTTAAAGCCAGAAAGTTGATCTCCAAAAGGTGTATATATCATCTAGTTCGAGTTAAAGACACTAAGTCTGAGACTCTGACAGTTTAGTCATTCAGTGTAGTCAATGAGTTTCCTGAATATTTGCCAAGGTTACCTCCAGATAGGGAAATAGAATTTGAGATTGACCTTCTTCCAGATGCTCGGCCTATTTGTATTCTGCCATATCGTTATGGCTCCCGCCGAGCTTAAAGAGTTGAAAGAGAAACTCAAAGATCTTTTAGATAAAGGTTTTATAAGGCTTAACGTTTCTCCATGGGTCACTCCCATCCTATTCATGCGAAAGAAAGATGGCTCTTTGCATATGTGCATTGACTATCGCCAACTGAATAAAGTTATAGTAAAAAAAAACTATCCTCTTCCTAGAATTGATGAGTTATTTGACCAAATCCAAGGTGCAATTTATTTATCAAAGATAGACCTTAGATCCAGCTATTATCAGCTTAGAGTAAGGGAATGTGATATTTCAAAGACAGCTTTCAGAACCCATTATGGTTATTTTAAGTTTCTAGTCATGTCCTTCGGGCTAATAAATGCCCCAACAGCCTTCATGGACTTGATGAACAGAGTGTTAAAATAGTATTTGGACATATTTGTCATAGTCTTTATCAATGATATTCTTGTCCACTTTCGTAGTGAGGATGATTATGCAGACCATCGTAGAATTGTGTTACAAACTCTTAGAGATCACCAGTTGTTCGCCAAATTCAGCAAATGTAAATTTTGGCTAACGTCAGTATCTTTCATTGATCATATTGTTTCCAGTGAGGGTATTAGATTTGATCCTCAAAAGACAGAAGCCGTAAGAAATTGGCCTGGACCTATCTCTCTATTAGACTTTAGAAGTTTCTTGGGTCTAGATGGTTATTACAGATGTTTAGTTGAGGGTTTCTCCTCTATTACGTCTCCTATGTCTAGATTAACCTAGAAGAAAGTTAAGTTTCAGTGGTCAGATTCCTTCGAGAAGAGTTTTTAGGAGTTGAAGACTCGACTCACTTTAGCCTCAGTTTTAGCATTACCTGATGGTACAGATAGTTTTGTGGTGTATTTTGATGCCTCTAGAGTTGGTTTGGGTTGTATTTTGATGTATAGAAGTAAGGTCATAGCCCATTCCTCTAGACAGCTTAAGACTTATGAAAAGAATTACCCGACCCATGATCTTGAGTTAGCTGTAGTTGTGTTTGCTTTGAAAATATAGAGATTATTTATATGGGGTACATGTTGATGTGTTTACGAAGCACAAAAGCTTGCAGTATGTATTTACACAAAGAGAGTTGAATCTTCGTCAGAGAAGATGGTTAGAATTATTGAAAGATTATGATATGAGCGTGTTGTATCATTTGGGCAAAGCCAATGTAGTGGCAGACGACCTTAGTATATTGTCTATGGGAATTGTGGCTCATGTGGAGAATGATAAGAAGTATTTAGTTTGGGAAGTTCATCGGTTAACTAGATTGGGTGTGAGATTGGTTGATTCAGCTGAAGGGAATATTTGGGTTCAGAGTAGTTCTGAATCTTCTCTAGTTTCGAAAGTAAAAGAGAAGATAGATAAGGATTCTAGTTTGGTCAAACTGAAGGAGTCAGTTAAAGATCAAAAGGTAGAGGTTTTATCCCAAGGGGGAGATGGAGTGTTGAGATACCAGAATAGATTGTATGTGCCATGTGTTGATGATTTGAGGCAGTGAATTATGGTAGAAGCACATAATGCGTATCACTCCATTCATCCAGGAGCCACCAAGATGTACCGCGACTTGCTGGAAATCTATTGGTGGAGTAGTATGAAGAAAGATATAGCAGAGTTAGTAGCTAAGTGTAAAACTTGTCAATAGGTTAAGTTTGAACACTAATGACCTGGTGGTACGTTGCAAGAGTTTGGTATCCCCGCTTAGAAGTGGGAAGAGGTGAATATGGATTTTATGACTGTTTAACCCTATTCACGTCGTCGGTATGATTCGATTTAGGTGATAGTAGACAGATTGACTAAGTCAGCGCATTTCTTGCTAGTTCACACGTCTTACACAACTAAATATTATGCTAACCTGTACATCAGAGAGTTAGTCAGATTTCATGGAGTTCCTTTGTCCATCATCTCAGATAGGGGTACTCAGTTTACCTCTTAGTTTTGGAAAGCCTTTCAGAATGGTCTTGGTACCCAAGTTCATCTTAGTTTAGCCTTTCATACATAGACAGATGGTCAGGAAGAGAGGACCATTCAGACTCTAGAGGACATGTTGGGGGCATGTGTTCTTGATTTCAAAGGTAGTTGGGATAACTATTTTCCGTTGATTGAGTTTGCTTATAATAACAGTTATCATGCTAGTATTCAGATGGCCCCATTTGAGGCTCTTTATGGGTGGAGATGTAGATCGCAAGTTGGTTGGTTTGAAGTGGGTGAAGCTATTTTGATTGGGCCAGACATGGTATTTGAAGCCATAGATAAAGTTTGGTTGATTAGACAAAGATTAAAAGTAGCCCAGAGTCGTTAGAAATCTACAGACATAAGAACAAGAGATCTTGAGTTTGAGGTTGATGATCTTGTGTATTTGAAAGATTCACCCATAAAAGGGGTGAAGAGATTTGGCAAGAAGGAGAAGCTTAGTCCCCCGATATGTAGGCCTCTTCCAGATTTTGAATGGGAAGGTAGCGTATGAGCTTGAGCTACCCATGTATTTATTCTCAGTTTATCCAGTATTCCATGTGTCCTTATTGAAGAAGTGCATGGACGATCCAACCATTATAGTTCCTCTAGAAAGTACAGATATTCAGAATAGCCTTTCTTACAAAAAAGTTCCAGCAGAGATTCTTGATCATCAGATTCGTAGAATAAGAAACAAAGAAGTTCCCTTTGTCAAAGTTTTGTGGTGAAATCAGTACGTTGAGGGTGCTACTTGGGAAGAAGAAGTAGAAATTCGTACCAAGTATCCTCATCTCTTCTCCATGAACTCAGATTCAGCCAAAAGTAATAGTTTTCCTTTATTCAGTTCTTTTACCAGTCTCAGATTCAGCTATATAGTTGTTTCCATGTAAACTCATGCACTCACAGATAAGTTTAGTAACTCATTATGTTGAGAATCAATCATTCAGTTTATTTCATTTGTTCATGATAGCTTAAAGACTCAGATTCCTTAGTATTTTCATCTTAACTAGCCACATTCGAGGACGAATGTTCCCAAGAGGGAGATATTGTAATGCCCTGTACTTTTCCCAGCTTAATTTCATCCCTAGAATATCAAGAATTAGCTTCTAAAATGAATACCTTTTTATTTCATATGGAATTTTCCATATTTAGACCTTCCATGGTGTGGAAAATTGAATAAGCTTTCCATCGATACCAAATTTGCCCAAATTCGACACTTGATGAAGAAGTTAGGGCTTTTTTAGTAAGCAGTGTGCCAACTGGGCAGTCACCGCGTCGCGGTGAAGGACAATTTAATAATTGTCATTTTCTAGTGGACCTCCGCAATATTGGTGCATCGCAGAGAGGTCCAATTCTCCATTTGTCAATTTCCAGTAAACCTATGCAATTTCACCGCGTCGCGACGATGGTCAAAATGGCATTCCAAAGGGGCACCGCGATAGCTCTGCATCGCGGAGAGTTTCCAATCTCCAATTGTCCCTTATCCAATGAGCCACCGAGATAGTGACGCATCGTGGTAGCCTATTAAATCGATATTTTGGTTCTCTTTTCCAATTCTGTTTAGAAGTTTAAACCGGGTATTTTGGTCAATTCCCAAGCCCCAATCCATCTAAAACATGAGAGTAAACCTATTCTAAGCCTATTACACTCATTATTCATAAATTTTCTCTAAACAAAAACCCTACAACTTTAAAGCTTCTTCTCCAAAAAATCAATTCCACCATTGTTTCTCTAAGAAAGCTCAAAATTGAGGACTCCAAAGACAAGATAATCAAGAATTCATCTTCAAGAACTCAAATAGAAATCAATAATTCAAGTTTCTTCATCTAATCATCAATCAAGGTATGTGGGGTTTATGAACAAGAATCTCCTTTCATCCTTGTGCCTAAAATGAAGTTTTAATTACAAATTCATATGATTTTTAATGAATACCCATGAGATTTGAATTAGGGTTCATACCCATTATTTCTATTTGCAAGATTATGAGATTTCAAGTGTTTTAGAAGATGAATTGCATGTCTATTTTCATATTTTCATGCCTATTGCAGTAATTTCTAGATTTTGAGATGAATTATCATTGTTTTTACTACCAAGTATGATTATTATGATGTTTTAACATGTAGGTGATGCATGGGTTATCAAGCCCAAGTTTATATGTTGATATTTTAAAAAAGATGATGCTTTAAGCATCTTATGATCAGGTTTATTTCACATTTACAACAAAGCTTTGACTTTTTGATCCTCAGTTTAGTTATGGAATCCACTTTATAGATTTATTACAGATTATAAAGTTTAGATCAGCTTTATTTACAGGTTTAATCAGATAAATGCTTAATTAGTTTCAGATAAACCTTTATGCTAGTTTTTAAAGTGGATTTCCAATAGAATGAGCATACAGATTTAAAGGAAGTAGTATTTACCACCGAGTGGGAAGTATGGGATTAGCGTGTCCTATCTTCCGCAGAACTACGTACCCAATGTGGGTACAGATTATAAGATTATTCCCATTCCAATATGGATGACAGATTTATCTTGTGATCGATCACATGGACATTAGGTTATACTCCCAGGCAAGAGTATGACACCTCTCCCCAGCGTAAGGTTTTTCCCTTAGAGCTCCATGTTAGCTCACATAGTTTACGTCGGTTAAGAGAACCTCCCTTCTAGTTAAAGTAAAAGATTAACAGAAAAGCTTTTAAGAAAACTAAGTGTAAAGGCTCACAACTTTACTCAGATTATGCTTTACAGAAAGATATTAGCTATAGATTTCAGCTTTCAGATTTTAGTTACAGAAGTGATTCCTTTATACACTTAGACAGTATGATTTACATACAGAACATTAGCACGGCTTTTAGAACTAAATGTTATGACTCACTAGATTTTTAAAATATGCTTTGCTATTCATGATTTCGGTATTTTAGATATTCCATCTTATGTGAGGCATTTATATTTAGCATACATTGTTTTATAAATTATTATGATGAGATGATATTTTACTTATGCATTTCACCCCCCATATACTTAGTACATCCTCAAAGTACTGATCCACATATATGTCTATGTGCTACATTGTCTCATAATGTAGGTTCAGGTGCTCAGTATCAGTAGAGTGAGTAGTTTGAGAATCTTTATCTACATCCGACAGTTGGTGAGTTCTCATAGTTTGGGGACTTATTCATTAAGATTTTGCAGTTTATTAGTTTATATGATTCCGTATTTCTTTTTATATAGTACGAGTTAGCTGGGGTTTGTCCTAGTGACTCTCTAGTTATTAGTTGTAAAGGTTTGTTAGACTGCTAGACATTATTCAGACTAACAATATTGATTTTCAGACATTAAATTCAGATTGTTCTTAGCTATTTTAGACAATTTTCACGTTTAGTATGACTTTTATGTCGATATTTCCTTTATTATGAGATTCAAATCTAGTAGAAGGCAGATAGGATTAGCTTAAGGCTACTCATAGTCTTGAGCACCATGTGATGCCTCGGGACCAGGTTTTTGGGTAGTACAACATATATATCTAAAACTACTGTAAATACTCATTATGCAATATTGCATGTAAATCTACTTTACTGTAACTAAGATTATAGATAACTAAATTACTGATAACTAAGTTACTAATAGCTGGATGACTATTTCTAACAGTCCTGATTTTGAAAACTGATCTAAGGTTTTAAACTGAGTCTAAAACTGAAACTGTAACTGTGGGAGTGTTCATCTAACTGACATACCCCGATTATAAACTGAGTTGGGGTCCACCTTGTGACCCAGTTAGAAATATGTTAGCACCTTGCTAGTGGATACTAATAATGGCTATGAGTTAACCCTATCTGGCAGGAAGACATTTCGTCAACCCTCACTGGCAGAAAAACTTGTATGACATGTATCAATCCTTATCTGGTTAGAAGATATCTCAACCCACGCTAGCTACGTAGTTCTGTAACACAGGGATTTTTATTAATGGTCAAACCCTTCACTGACCGGAATGCCCCCATCGCTGGGTTCGCTCGATGCTAGTTCCTACTCAACTATTACTGATCTTGCTAACTAACTGAACTGGACTAAGTTCACTGAGTTCTATTAACTGACTGAATACACTTTTCATGATACTGAGATAAACTGGACTGATACTGAGTGTCATTGAGTTCTGTAACTGACTGAGTACTACTATTTATGACATTACTGAGACCATTCTGTAACTACTATAGCTCTAGGTAAACAACTAGATTTTTGGACATTGAATACCCCCAGGACTCAAAAAAATGGAAAGTAAAGCACGGCAAGATCTTGAAAAGCGTAATAATAAATACTTGTTAACAATACATTCACTAAGGCATTTTGTCAAACACTTGAGATACATGAACTTGTACATGAATGGGTCTACATGATGACACATCATGATTTCACTATTCAATTCACATAGGCCTTCTATCAAACACTTAGGGAGTATGGTTATTTCACATGAGGATAGTCAACGCATGAACATCATGGATACAATAATCAATTATAATTCAAGGGTTTAACTTGCAAATCATATAATTCACCACACATGCTAATTTAATTTCATGAAACTTGCAGTAAATCATGAATTAAAACCCAAATAATATCATGAACATGAATACAATCAAAGTCAACATAAAATTCATGAAAGAAATCAACTTGTAGTTTCAAAAGAGGTTCTTGAATTCCAAGGGTAGAAGAAAACCCTTAGATGAACACCTAACATACCTTGGTAATCAAATTTGTGAAGATTGATGGAAACCACACAGTTAGTTTTGATTACAATTTAAAACAGACAAATGCATAACTGGTTTACATTACAAACCCTTATGCTAGTTTTAAGGTGGATTTCCTACAGAATGAGCATACAAATTAAAGGTAGTAGTATTTAGCACCGAGTTGGGTATGATTCCAAGGTCTCATTCCCCAGAACTACATGCCACCATAGGTTTTAATACCCCTAGTGATTTTAGTATAGTGATCACTCTAGCTAGGTTCTATTTCGATGAAAAGGGTAGAACAACTCTACCAACGTGGGAAGAGGTGTTGTACTTCATGATATATCACATGGTTTATGTCGGTTAGAAGAACCTCCCTAACAGAAAAGTTTTTAGAAGAAATTCCCTAAGTCCTAAAACAGAATAACAAAATAACTTTTAGAAACTAAGTGTAAAGGCTCACAATTTTATTCAGATTTTGTTTTACATCAGATATTAGCTATGAGATTTCATCTTTTGGTTTACAGATATAAAGGTGAGTCATTTTTACACTTAGACTGCATGATTTGAAAAAAGACTTAAGTTTAGTTCTTCTTATTCCACTAGTAGAAAGAGTAAAAGTACAGCTTTTAGAACTAAGTGTTATGACTCACAAGATTCATACAGTATGTTTTATCATCCATGATTTATGATTTTCAACTTTTAGTTATTTAAGCCAATGTGAGTCATTTACACTTAGCATGCATTCTTTACAAGCCATATGAACAATTGAGTTACTATTTTACTTATGCATTTACCCCCACATGATCAGTACTGATCCACATATACGTCTATGTGCTACATTGTTTAATAGTGTAGGTACCAGTTTAGTTGTAGTCTATGTATCACAATCAAACAATTGCAGATTCTAGCCAGCAGATGATGAGTCATCTTACTACGGTGATTTCAGTTAGATGTTATTTATGTACTTTATTTTCTTACTCATGTGTATTGATTAGTGGTAGTTGGAGTCGTGACCCAGCTACCTATAGTCAGTATATTAGAGGCTTCATAGACTGTCAGTAGAACTAATGTATTTGATTCCAGTTTTGTTTTGGGATAAGCAGAGTTGTAATCATTTTTATATAGCTTTGTATTAATCAGATTCAGAAAGAATTGATCTTTCACTTATTTCGTTCAGACTTATGTATTTTATTCAATTGCTCATGATTTATTAGCTTGGGATCACATGTGGTCCTAAGAACCGTGTGACAACTAGGAGGTAGTCTCGGGTTATTACAGTACCATACATAATACCATAATACTAGTCTAAACCACGAATTCAATATCCTATGTGTTTTCACAGCTCTCGTCTCAAGAATAATGCTCCTTACCACTTTAACAACTAACTTTAACCTCTTACACGAAATTCACTAGCATACAATGCATCAATACACTTGTATACTAACATGACGTTTAAGGCTATAATTATAACCACATAACATTTTTTTCCATATTCTCTAATACCTCTATCAATAACAACTTCCATGCACTATCCTTAAGAAAACTCACATAGATTCTCAACTAACCAGGACACATACTAAAAGTAGTTTTTGCCTCACTCTTTCTTCACTCTTATAGCCTTTGATAAAACAAGTATACAACAATATTTTCCTTAATAAGGAATACTTACTCTCTTCCATCTAAACAATTTTTCTTCACTACTATCTTAACATAAGAAGAGGTCATTGAAAGGTCAGAGTATGAGGAACTAAAGTATAAAAAAATACTATGCATAATGTTGACACTTAACTAAGGTCAGAGGAATAGAGTATCCAAGGCATGAATTCAGTAAAGAGATCTAAACTAAGGATATACATGACATAATCTAAATTTTGCTGATCATTAAGAGTGTAGCATGAGTACCTAGAATTGAACATATTGTAGAGCATGGGTACATTAATTATGAGTTGCATGACCTGAGTTTGGAGTTCATGAATTCATGGAATATGATTTGTACTTCTGAGTGAATTGAAACTCCTCATACTAGGAATTGAGAGCGTACATGATTTTATGGCAAATGCATGAATATGAGCTATGATTATAGAGCTGACTTGTAAGGCTTGAGTAGATGCCATGATGAATGAGATAAGAATGAGTCAGGTATCTTCCACCCCTACAGCTGTTCTACAATACACCGACATCACTACTAGAATCTGAGAGCTTGACTTGGTTCCTTGTTCTATCATATCTCCCTTAGATTTAAACTATCATTGTAAGTCTGTGGAACCCCTTAATAAACTCTAAACTAAACTGCAATCACTTTACTCTAGAGTCTGAGATATAATAAATACACATAAATAATAAAATCACCCTAAAAGATTACACCTAAAAGTGTAAAACCCGCTGTTAGTACTCCCTTATGAGATACAACTCTTAACTTTCTATAGCCCCAATAGTCATCATATAATAACTTTAACACATACTAACTTAGAATCTTCATGAGTATCACTATACCCCGACTTCACACCATCTAGAATTTCAACTTTTCTTTTCATTAGCTCAATCTTTCAAGATTCAAACTTTGACTCTAACACTTAACATGGGTACTTTCGATCTTGTAACGAACTATACGGATGTCATTCTTGAATATTCCCTTAATCTATACTATCCTTAGCTTTCCTTAGCTTCAGCAATCATCACATACTTACACCTTTCTTGACAACATACTTGCCTCACTAAACACATAATCTGCCTCTTTTCCTCCATAGCCTACTAATATCACATCTCTAAACTTATATTTTTTCCTAAACCATGAGAATTACTATTACACCAACATACCCAGCATCATCAACCTATAACCCATAACTTCATTGGTAAGAACATCGTTTACTACATAACTAGCCTCATTTGCACATAGAAACTTAAGGGTAATATCTAAGCACACACACATTAAAACTTAGAAATAATACAATCCCATATCACCTTGGGTACACCTCTAGAACATGACCACACCATCATACTTAACTTCAAATAAATAAACTTAAATTCTTGCATACACTATTTCAAGAATACTGATTCACCTTTCATACAACTAGCCCCATGAATACATAATCTACTAAATACAAACAAATACTATCCCACTTTAATGTTGTTAAACTTCTAGGTTCATACTTCTAACTCTAGGTCATCTGCTATCATAGAATTCTGAGAAGGGATCTGAAAGCACATCTGACTTTAACTTAATGTATAATTTTTCAAAATCATGAATAACATCTTTAAATCTTTAGGAAATAAAGGCACTGATGGGATACTTTTTGAGCTAACATCCAATCTCATAACTGTCTGCAGGGACTATTTGAGAAAAATCTATCGATAGGAATTTAAGCTTCACCTTTTTTTGTTTTTTTGAAAATAAGTTAGAGTTAGTATGAATGGAGAAAAAGTATAGCCGTCTTTAGGGAAATATTCTTAAATGCCCTGTTGCCTCTCGAAGAAAAGTATAGTCATCTCTGTATTATTCCGTAAGACTCTACTAGACACAGCTTCATAGACACCCTAGGACACTTGAACCTTCTGCTCTAATACAAAGTTTCACATGACCCGAGACTACCCCCTAGTCGTAATATGGTGCTTAGAACCACAATTGATCCCAAGCTAACCCATGTACTAGCATGATACTTGAGCAACTGAATAAAATTTTATAAAAATTAAATTTATTGAGAGAAAACATGATCATGAGAAATTCTGAATAAATGTAATATTGATAAAGTTTACGACATGATACAATTGAAGAAAGAAACTTGAATTACATGTAATGACTCTAACTAGATATCTATAAAGCCTCTACTATACTGGCTATAGATAGCTGGGACATGTCTCGAACTACCACAAATAAATACATATAAATAATAACAATATAGTACATGAACTACGACTGACTGGAGTCCTAAGAATAAAAGAACTCATCACCTGCTGGCTGAAAGCTGCAAACTATCTGAGTATGATGTGTGGGCTCAATTAGTACCTATATTATAAAATAAAGTAGCCACACAGACATATATGTGGTTAGTACTTCTGGAATATATTGAGTAAGTGGTGGTGAATGCAATAAGTAAAACTGAGTAGATACATAATCTTAAAACATGAATGCTAAGTGCAAGTAAACTTACCAAGAGATTAAAATCAACTGAAAGCTGAAGTATCTTAAAACATGAGTAACAAACATAATCTGATATGTTGGTAAATCACTACACTTAGTTTCTTAAATCTTTACTTTTGTAGAATAAGTATAATTGAAGATGGGAAGCGGTAGAACATGTATACTATATGTAAATCTCATGTAAGGCTGAACATGCTGTAAAATTGAACTAAGGGTCATGTATGGATACTGAGCATGAAAACATGAACATGTAAACCTGAGAATGCAAGACCAAGCATAAACATGTAGTGACATGATCTGTCTAAATAAGAAACTTATATATGAAATAACTGAAAAACAATGGTATGGAATCATAGTTCAAAGACTCAAAACATAAGACATTTCAACAAATAGATGAGAAGCATGAATTTGAACATAGGAATGTGTTAAGAATGAAAGGACAACATATTTACATAGTGAAATATATAAATTGATATTGTAACATGAAATCACTTAAATATGACATGGGAAATTGAAATTTTAAACATGAAATAGCTTAATTTTTATGGGATCATATGTGGACATGGATTGAATTCAAATTACTAAGGAAAAACATGAATTAAACTCATTTTGAACATATGAAATTCCATAATGAAGGAAAAACCCATATTTTAATCAAAGAGAAAGTTCTTGGGCTCAATGAGTGAAAGGAACTCATTGATCAATACCTCATATACCTCAATTGGATGAATTCTTGTAGAACAACTTGAAATTGGAACTTGAATCCTTGAGTTCTTGAGGGAAGGAGCTAGAATTTTGTTCTTAGGAAGAGGGGAAGGATTTTGAATTGTGTACTGAGTGTTTAGGGTTAAGATAGTGGAAAGAATGTGTTTTAAACCCTTATTTCATTAAAGAATGATCAGGGATGATTCATGGGTGTGAAAAGACTTCAACACCCTTAAACTTAGTCAAAATGGAGAAATTTTGGCACTGTACTGTTGCTGGGTGACACATCCAAAGCACACCTAAAGGGTGTGCGGCTCACTCCCAAAGCACAATTCATCTTGTGGCTATTGGCATTTGTCATGCGACATACGACCTTAGCATGCTCATAACTTTTTGCTCAAGTATCAGATTAAGGCAAAATTGGTATCGTTGAAAATCTAATTCAATTATCTACAATTTGGTGGGTCTTGAGATGAAAAATTCCACATATGTAAAGAGTTATACATGTTCAAATCTGACCCTTGTAGAATCGAATACCAAGATTTGGCCGAATCAAAGGTTCTAGCTCAACTTTACTCTAAGTGATTCCTATGAACACTTTTCCACCTCATTAGAACTATTCACACTATGATAATGACCATGACACATGTATTTAAATACAATTCATGGGATTAGAGTTTCCACACATAGGAACAATGGTTTGATTTTTATTCGGAAAATGCAGGGTGTTACATTAACCTACGGTGGCACGTAGTTCCTGAAAAATAGGATGCGATGAACCCACACTTCCATCTCGATGCTAAATCCTACTCCTAACTAAATGACACTAGTTTTATTAATGGTTAAACATGACATGGTACAGTACTCATAAGTGCTCAACATGAACATAGTAGTTTGAATATAGTAATAAAAATCATGACATATCTGACTTGTAGCATAAAAACAAAGACATGTATAAATAGATAGGTATTAGGCATTGATAACCTTCAAACACTGAATGATTACATAAATTACAATAACATTATTTAAAACACTGGTAGTAAATCATAAATCAAAGACCCAAAACATAAAACATTTCAATAAACTGATGAATTACATGAATTTGATCATGAAGATGAATTGAACTTTGGAGGATATCATGCTATCACGGTTAAATTTATAAATTTGATAGTTTAACATAGTAATGACTAAACATGACATAGGTGTTTGAAACTTCAATCATATAGGAGCATGATTCACATGATTTAGTTCATAACTTGATAATTTAATGTAGAATTAGTTAAATATGACATGGGTAATTGAAATTCAAAATATGAAATAGCTTGATTCATATGTTGACATGGCTTGAATTCAAATTACTGAGAGAACATGGATTAAATTCATGATTTACATAGATAATTTTACTAAGAAGATTAAAAGTTCACACTTCAATAAAAAGGGAA
This sequence comes from Capsicum pubescens, assembly GCA_030864215.1. Taxonomy (NCBI): domain Eukaryota; kingdom Viridiplantae; phylum Streptophyta; class Magnoliopsida; order Solanales; family Solanaceae; genus Capsicum; species Capsicum pubescens. The sequence continues at coordinate 81,935,253 of CM061544.1, read as the reverse complement.
TTTTGGGACTCAATGGGTGAAAGGAACCCATTGATGAATACTTCACATACCTAAATGTTGAAGCCTTGGATAAATTTCTTGGGATTGAACTTGAACTTGAAGAAACCTAGTTGGCTTTTGGGAGAAAGGAATTGTTTTTTTTGCTCTGTGATAAATGATTTATGAGTTATGATAAGTTAGAGAAATATTTATTATTGATAACTATTGTTTAGAGGGTGAAACGATGTAGTGTTGGGGTTAAAAGAGTGGGAAAACACCAAAACAAATTCCTTAGGAATCATCTGGAAAATGTCTGGAAGTTGTCCCAACGACTTAGGTCACAACTTGTAAGGTCTGGATACGAGTTGTCGCTTGAGTCATAGTCAGAAAGCCATTTTAAGACTTTACTTCCCAGGTTACGACTCCCTCCTATCGACCCATAATGAGACACTGCGAGTCGTAGTCTGGGCAGCTTTGGTAGTGCTTTAGTAATTTGGCCATAACACTTCACCCCGCTATTAGATTAAGGCAAAATTAGTATAGTTGGAAAGCTAATTCAATTATTTATCTATTGGTGGGTCTTTATCTCAAAAATTGTTAGTATAACAAAATTTATGCTCATTTGAAGATGACTACAGTTATATACATCCAAAGAATTTAATTGGTAAGGGATGTTTTGACTTGTACAACATCTAGGAGTTATTTGAGAACTTAATACATATATATATGTCACTAAAAAAAACCACCAAAACATGAGGCTTGATTCTAGTATCTTTTACTGGTCAGGTTGCGGGTCTACACAATGATTCGTAATGTCTGACTACGAGTCATGTGTTGGACTCGTAACCACTAGAACGGATTCTAGTCTGAGCACTGTTGTGACTAAGATTTCTTGTAATGACTTGTAAGGTCTGATTATGGGTCATCACATGAGTCGTAACCACTAGCAGCTAATTGACACTTAAAGGGAAAATTGCATAACTTCTTGCCATGATATCATATCAAGGCGAGACTTACAGTGTTGGGAAACTAACTTTATGGGATATCTTTTGAGAGATTTAGAACATGAAACCTCAGGGTATTACAATATCTCCCCCTTGGGATCATTTTTCCCCGAATGATACTAACTTGGCTGAAATACTAAGAAAAAGCTGAGATGATGCACTGAACATTTACGATCTGAATCGAGACTTAATATCTGAATGTAAAACTGATGCAAGATGCATGGACTGAGATAAATTCATGAATACATAGTGTAATAGCTTGAAAATCTAGGAAACCACTAGTACTATCTAGCAAAATTTTTAAGTTGGATAACTAACCTGTTATCAATTTCTAAATCTGGGAATTCATTATGGTTGGGACTGATTTAGACTTGGAGTAAGGATTCAATTAGTTTACACATAGAATGAATGAAAATAAAGTACCTCATGGAATTGGTATATTCATGAAACTTCATAAAGTAATACTGGATGACAAGATGGAAAACTATAGGAGCTTACATGTCTGTTTGTTAAGCTGAATCGATGGCTATACGGACTGAATTATACTAAAAGTGATAGCTCAACTGAAGTGTTCTTTTCACGAACAAATATTTAGAACTATAAAGTGATATATGATGACATGAAATTTTGAAGAGTCACTTGAAAAGAATATTTACTACCTTCAACACTCCTTCTCAGAGGTTCTAATAACATTAGAGAGCGAGGAATTTTGGGCATGATCTGAGTAGGATGTCTTAATAAGAAATCTCCATGTGGATACAACTCTAAAACATGGAATATAGGCATATAAAACATAAGCTAGGATGGAACTACAATGCCTTAGGCAATGCAATTTCTAACTTCCAAGCTTAACCACACTTCTCAGATACTCCCTTAACTACACTTCATGTGACGCCACTTGTAATCTTTACATAGGGATTGATAACTCCCTCTACCAAAGTCTGAGTTAAACTAAATCCTCAAACCATGTTCAAGATTAACTCAAAGTTACAAGGTACTATGCATAACACCATAATACTAGTCTAAACCACAGATTCAATATCCTATGTGTTTTTACAGCTCTCATATCAAGAATATTACTCCTTACAACTTCAACGACTAACTTCAATCTCTTACCAGGAATTCACTAGCGCACAATGCATTTATCCACTTATATACCAACATGACATTCAAGCTTATCAATATAACCACGTATGAACTTCTCAGAAACCAACCCACCTAGGAATTTTCCATATTCTCCAATACCTCTATTTATAATAACTTTCATGCACTATCCCTAAGAAAACACACCTAGAACTCTCAATTGACTATGACATATACCAAAAGCTTTGACTCAATCTTTCATCACACTTATAGCCTTGGATAAAAAAAAGTATAAAACAATCTTTTCCTTACTAACGAATATTTACCCTCTCCCATCTCAATCAATTGTTCTTATAGATAAGACTAAAAGGTTAGAACATGAGAACCTAAAACATGAAAGAATACTATACATAACTTTGACAAATAACTGCGGACTGAGACATAAAATATCAACGGCATAGATTTATTAGAGAGATCTAGATTGAGGACATACATGACATAATCTGAATTTCACTGGCCATTAAGGGTGTATCATATGTTATGGGAACTAAGCATACCATAAAGCATGAGTACATGAGTCATGAGCTACATGACCTGAGTTTGGAGTTCATAAATTCATGGAATATTATTTGTACTTCTTAGTGAACTGGAACTCCTTATACTAGGAACTGGGAACGTATATGATTCTCTATATAAAGTGCATGAATATGAGCTATGATCATAGAGGTAACTTGTAAGGCATGAGTAGATATCATGATGACTATAGTATAAAATTTTGTATCGAGATAAGAATGGGTTAGGTATCTTCCTCCCCTAGTGTTGTTCTGCATCACACTAGTATCACCACTATAATCTGAGAGCCTGACTCGTTTTCTTGTCCTATTATCTCCCCCTTAGATTTAAGACATCGTTCTAAGTCTGTGGAGCTCTTTAATAAAGTCTAAACTGAACTACAATCACTCTATTATAAAGTTCGGGATATAACGGTATGCATAAATGCTAAACTCCTCCTTAAAGACTAATCCATAATTTCTTCACTCTAACGTTCTACACATGAATGCTCAACCTCACCTGAATAAACTATATCTAAATAATACTAACTTTATTCTTGGACACTCACTTAATATATACTATCCCTAACTTTCTCTAGCTTAAGAAATCATCATCATATACTTACACCCTTCTCGACAACATATTTTCCTCACTAAACACATGATCTGCCTCTTTTCATTCATATCCTACTAATATTATAGCTATAAACTTATATTTTTTCCTTAACCATGAGAATTACCATTACATCAAGATATCTAACGTCAATAACCTATAGCCCATAACTTAGCTAGTATGAACATCATATACTGCATTACTAGCCTCATTCGCACTTAGCAACTCAAGGATACTATCTAAGCACACACACTTTAAAACTTAGCAATAACACAATTCCATGTCACCTTGGGTACACCTCTTGATCATACCCACACCATCATACTTAATTTTAAATCAATAAACTTAAATTCTTGTATACACTATTTTAAGCCTACTGGTTTACCTTTCAGAAAACTAGCCCCATGGATAGATAATCTACTAAATCCCGATAAACACTATCCCACTTTACTGCTGTTAAACTTCTAGGTTCACGCTTCTTACTCTAGGTCATATGTTGTCATAGGATTCTGAGAAGGGATCTGAGAGTACATCTGACTTTAGCTCAATGTACAATTTTCATAAATAAGAATGAACTCTTTCAAACTTTGGAACTTAAAGGAACTGATGGGATCCCTTATGAGCCCACATGCAATCCCATAACTGTCTGTAGAGACTTTATGAGAAAACACTATCAGTAGGAATTTAAGCTTGACTATTTCTATTACCCTAAGAATAAAGCAGAGTTGGCATGAATAGATCAAGATGAGAATCTGTATAAGTTACTTAGAGAACATATCTACAACATAATTTGAGATATGAGAGAAGGGTAACATTTCTTAAATACCCCGTAGCCTCTCAAAGAAAAGTACAGGCGTCTTCGTACCATTCCGCAAGTCTCTACTAGATACGGCTTCATAGAAACCCTAGGAAACTTTAACCTTGGGCTCTGATGCCAAGTTTGTCACAACCCAAGACTACCCCCTAATCATAACACGGTGCTTGGAACCACAAGTGATCCCAAGCTAACCCATTTACTCGCATAATACTTGACCAACTAATTTATAATGTAAATAAAAGTTAAATTTGTTGAGCGAAAGCATAATCATAAGAAAATCCAAATGAATGTAATACTGATAAAGTTTATAGTATGATAATAACTAAAGAAAGAACTTTAATTACATATCTTGACTCTGACTGACTATCTATGAAACCTCTACTATACTTACTATAGGTGGATGGGATATGCCTCCAACTATGACAAATCAATACATAAGAATAATAACAATATAGTACATGAACTACAACTGACTAGAGTTCTCGAAATAAGAGAACTCATTGCCTGTTGGCTGAATGCTCTCTCTGACCCTGGTGTATGGACTACATCTAGTACCTACATCATAAAGAAATATAGCCACAAATACATATATGGGGTCAGTACTTTGGAATGTACTGAGTATATGGTGACATGCACTAAATCATGGAAATATTTTAAACATGCTTTAAAACTGAAGATATAAATAATTTGTTGAAACATACATTTGAAACATGGCTATATGTGAAAAATGATAAGTCATGGTGAGATTTATAAATCATGAGCTTAAAATAATTATATAAGCTGGAAAGCCATAGAAACATGAATATTGTATGTAAATCTCATGTAAAGCTGAACATGCTATAAAATCGTACTAAGGATCATGTATAGATACTGAGCATGAAAACATGAACATGTAAGAAGAAGTCAAGACCAAGTAGGGAATGTACTAAAATAATCTATAAAACTAACAGACTGAATAATTAAAAATCTAATTACTTTGTCAAGCAAACCTAAATTGATATAGACTGAGTACTGACTAAAATTATGGGAGCTATCATATAACCGACATAAACCATGTGAGCTATCATGGAGTCCAATGTATGACCCACGTTGAGAAGGGTTATTCTATCCTTGTCATCGAAGTAGAACCTGAACTGGAGTGATCATTAAACTAAGCCTATATTGGGCAAGGAGAAATACTCTTTGGCGAGGCTCCTAAATCTACGGTGGCACATAGATCCTGAGAAATAGGATGCGCTGAACCCAACTTCTCTCTCGGTACTAAATCCTACTCCCAATTGAATGACCCTGGAGTTATTAATGGTTTAATATTACATGGTACTGTACAGATAAGTGCTCAACATGAACATGGTAGTCTGAATATAGTAATAAAAATCATGACCTATCTGACTTGAAACTTGAAAACAAAGACATGTATAAACATAATAGGTGTCGGGTGTTCATAACCCTCCAGCACTAAATGATTATGTAAAGTATAATAACATGTATGCAAATCAAAAGTAGTAAATCATAATTCAGAGACCCAAAACATAATACATTTTAATAAACTGATGATTACAAGAATTTGATCATGGGGATGTATTGAACTTGGGAAGATATCATTCTATCATAGTTAAATGCATAAAATTTATAGTTTAACATATTAATGACAAAACATGATATGGGTGTTTGAAACTTCAAGCATATAGGAGCATAATTCGCATGATTTAGTTCATAACTTGATAATTTAGCATAGAATCAGTTGAATATGACATGGTTAATTGAAATTTGAAATATGAAATAGCTTGATTCACATGGGAACACATGTTCACATGGCTTGAATTCAAATTACTAAGAAAACATAGATTAAATTCATGATTTACATGGATGATTTCACAAAGAAGATTTAACATTTCATACTTGAACAAAAAGGGGATTTTGGGACTCAATGGGTAAAAAGAACCCATTGATGAATTCTTGAGCTCAAAATTTCTTAATAGAACAAAAGTTATGCTCGTTTAAAGATGACAATAGTTATATACATCCTAAGAATTTAATCGTTAAGGAATGTTTTGACTCATCCAAAAGTAAGGAGTTATTTAAGGACTTAAATATATCTACATCACTAATAAAACCACCAAAACATGAGGCTTGATTCTTGGATCCTTTACTGGTTGGGATGCGGGTGCACAAAATAATTCGTAATGTTTGACTACGAGTCGTGTGCTGGACTCATAACCACTAGAATAGATTCTTGGTTGAGTATTGTTGTGACTATAATTACTCATAACGACTCATAAGGTCTGATTACATTTCATCACATGAGTCATAACCATTGGCAACTGATGGACACTTAAAGGGAAAATTGCATAATTTCTTGCCACGATATCATATCGAGGTGTGACTTGCGACGTTTGAAAGATATATTTTTGGGCTATCTTTAGAGAGATTTAGAACATGAAATCTCAGGGTATTACATTGAGTGGAGTTTGAAAAAGTATGGCAGAGAGGGTTGAGTAATCTCACTAAGGGTGTTGGCGATTGTCACACCTCCTCCTGTTTCTAGGGTGTGTGATTACAACATCTGATCACCTGAGAGGGGTATAAATAGACCCCTTATGTCGCAAATTAGCTTATTTTTCACCCACATCTTGAGAGATAGATCCTAAAATAGTATAAGAGCTTAAAAGTGAAGTTTATGGGTGCTTGGAAAGCTAGATTAACATTCATTTCTTGGTTCTCTTATGAATTTAAGGTAAGAATTTACCCTTTTCTTAGTTGAATTTATTGATTGATTGCTCAAAACCCCAAAACCTTGGGGCTTTATTTAAACTCCAATTTCACTCCTTTTTACTTGAATAATATTCCTAATCCTATAATTACTTGTTTTTCCTCAATTTCATCTTCAAAACAATTTCGATTCTTGATTTTAAAATGGATTTCAAAGGTTTTATCCAGTAATATCTAAACTAATTTATCTTTGATTCGAACCTCGTTTTTAACTCGATTTGACTTGGGTTTTCGGCTGTAGGTTCCTAAAATTATGGATAAAATATTTTTGAAATAAAATTAAAACCTTGCCTTTCTTTTTCGAAAATTCATTTCGGGGGTCTATTTTGACCCCAAACCAAAAATAGTTAATATGGGTATCATTGGACTTATTTTGATGTGTATATTTTATATTTATTGGTTTAAGGTTATTTTAGGATCATTCGCAAGAAGTAAGGTCGTGGTACTGATTTTGAGATCATTCGTGAGAAGTAAGGTCATGGTGTGAAGTGTTGCAGATCAATTTGACATTGAGGTAGGTTATGGCTTAACTCTTTTAGACTAGGAGGGGTAGTTAAATTGTATACAAAATGCATGTTAAGGGAATGGAAACTAATCATTGAATTGGTTATCTTAATGTATTATTCCCTTATGGGGATCTATATGTGATTCAATTATTGGTTTTGAGATATTATGTGATATGTGTGACCGTGTGGGGTCCTTGGTGATTTTAATAAGGTCATGGTGTGAAGTGTTGCAGATCAATTTCGACATTGAGGTAGGTTATGGCTTAACTCTTTTAGACTAGGAGGGGTAGTTAAATTGTATACAAAATGCATGTTAAGGGAATGGAAACTAATCATTGAATTGGTTATCTTAATGTATTATTCCCTTATGGGGATCTATATGTGATTCAATTATTGGTTTTGAGATATTATGTGATATGTGTGACCGTGTAGGGTCCTTGGTGATTTTAATACCCAAAAATATATATTAATAATTGTATTGTATTGTTTAAATGGCTATTGTGGTATCATTGATGTATTATTCATACTTTATTGGCATATGAGTCATGTGAGATTTCATGGATGGTGGAAATAATAAGTGGATATTGGCTCACATAGTTGTAAAAATATATCATTGTGGTTGGTTGTGGAAATACATTATGTGGTTGTTTGTGGAAATAGTCATTGTGATTGGTTGTAAGAATTAGATCCTCATATCATATTTACTCCTAAAACATTAGTGCCACCATGGCAACATCTCAGAAAAACTGGCAAGACCTTTTAAAATCCTTCTCAGGGGATGTGCCGGGAAGAAGATATTGTGACATCTTATAAAAATCTCCTTGAGGGATGTGTCTAGGAGGAGATATGATATATGGATTTATATATGGATTGACGAACCCCCTCCCCGTGGATCCTACGTCGAGAGGCTTGCCTCCATAGGTGTATACTAAAGTTGTGCAATAACCTCATTCATCATCATCATCATCATCACCATCATCATCATCTTATAAATTGCACTTACCTTGTTGTGTTTATGTTGTGTTTTAATTGCCACATTGACTGATCATACCTTATTTGTGCTATCTTTCATTAATTATACTTGACAATCTTGTATGTGTATGTTCTACCTCGTCCCTAATTGTATGTGATATAATGTTTACTTGTGTTCTACCTAGTTGTGTTGTTGTAGTATATGAGATATGTATATTAGAATTGTTAGTTCAAGCAGTGTGGGCTACCGTTGTGGAAAATTTTCTAATTATAAGTGACGTGCCTTAGGGTGTATTTTGTATGTCTTATTTTTTACTTTTCTTGTTCAACCTACGATACCTACTAAGTATAAATGGACCATACTCACTCATACTTTACCCTTCTGTTGTAGATCTAGGTTCAGATACACCCCACGTTGCTTGATCCAGACGATTGTTAGAGCTTTTAAGGTAGCGAATGATTTTAAGGCGTCTGGATGTATTCTACTATCTTTCTCTATCACTGGACTATGTCTTTACTAGTTTTCAAAGACATAGTTGTATCCATTAGATTTCTTATATATTTTATTTGGATTTGAGTTGTAATAGATACGTTCTTATACTGTTGACATCAGTTTTAGGAGTTATGGCTGTATTTTGGTTTATGCTTATTTTCGTATTTGTTATACTTATATGGTTTGTCTTTATTCTAGAAGCCTTGCCTTGGGGCTATTTCTATCTTTTTATCCTTTTGTGTATTATCTTGGGTGATAGTCTTACTCATCAAGGTTTGCCGCAATGAGTGCCATTATGACCCTTGTTTTGGGTTGTCAAAAATTGGTTTCAGAGAAGCTAGGTTCATTGGTCTCAATGGTGTAAGAACGGGATGTCTAATAGAGTCTCACAGATCGATACATAGATGTTCATATCTATCTTTGAGATTCTATAGGATGTCTTTAGGAAACTTCCTTTATTTTATTCCTTATGGTGTGAATTTCTTACATACCTTGTGTTCTGAGTTGTTTTTTTACTGTTTTTGCAGATATGGTGTTGACTAGGTCCTACGAGGTTAGTGGTACAGAGCCTTCTACCAGAGGGCAAGCCTCAAGTCATGGATGGACTTGAGAGAGTGGACAGGCCCATGGATCGGCTTCGTCTTGGAGGAGTGCTGGGGGACTCTCCCCTGAGCCTTAGTTTGAGCATGTTGGAGGTGCAGGTTCAGCTCTTGTTCTTCAGAGTTTATTTCCCCAATTTTAAAGGGTTGTTCGTGCATTTATTGACCCACATACAGGGTTCTCTTTTTGTTATGCTGGGTGTTTCTCCAATTCTAAGTGTGGATTCTCTAGTTGTGCCTTCTTCTATTTTGGTTACTCCTCAGACCCCGAGTACTATTCCTATTTTAGCGTCGGCACCTGAGTATGGTGCTTTGAGATTGAGTGTTCATCTTTTATCTATTTTACCTCCTCAGACAGGATCTCAGCCTGCCAGATTTACTATGCCTTCTTTTACTGTGAGTATTATTATGTCTTTTGAGGATTAGAAGAGGTTTGATAGATTTACCCATTTAGGTCCTCCCAGATTCAATGGTGTTGTGGATAAGGATGCTTATGAGTTCTTTATTGATTGTTGAGAGAATTTTCAGAATTTGGGTTTGCTCGAGTCGTATGGAGTTGCTTATACTATTAAGCAATTGAGAGATGGTGCTACAGATTGGTGAAAGTCGCTTGTTGGTTGTATACCTCTTGATTCAATCAATATAATGTGGAATTAGTTTGTCAATGCCTTTTTAGAGATATTTATTCCTTACAGTACGACGAATCGAATACGAGATGAGTTTGATCGCCTGGAGCAGAGCTACATGACTGTAGCTAAGTATAAGGCATACTTCCATGCCTTGTTTAGATATTTTTATGCTAGTATTTCTATCGAGTCTGGGAATATTTAAAATTTCTTGAAGGGTTTGGATGTCTCTCTTCAGTTGGCTACGCCTCAAATGGTTGTATTTGGAGCATATTTTTAGAGTATACTGGTGTAACGCCTCGAATCTGGTACCCGGAATGCTACATGGTGCTCATGACCCCAAAGGACCACAAGCTAACCCATGACTAGTATATGTACTTGAAAACTGCATAATATACTATATAAATATGGAAATAAAGGTTGTAAGGTTGTAAGGTTCAAAACTGTAACCTAACTGATAAAACATAATATATGGATGGGGTATGAAATATCCAAAACTACTGAAATAAATTGTCTGAACATACTGTAGTTTGAAAAGCCTCTAACTGACTGAACTGTCTGAATAAGGAGTTGATGGGACATGTTCCCAACTAACTCCAACTACTGAAATAAGTTAATTAATGAGATAATAAAGTAATGGTTATGTCCTCGAAGGATGAGGACTCACTGCTAACTCTGACTGCGGAGACTGGAATGCTACTGATGCTCTGGAGCTTGTGCTTCTGAACCTATGTTATAAAACATCATAGCGCAAATGCGCCAGTACATTTGAATGTACTGGTATGCATGTGAGGTAGGCTAAATGCAAAGGGTTCACATGCATGAACTATACTAACTGACTGGATAACATGAACGTGAGAATACATGCATGAATACATAGTAAATGTAACTGAGTTTGTGATAACATGATTACTGAATCTGAGTACTGATAACACGAGATACTGATAACTATGTAACTAAAATAACTAATATTGAGTGACTGTATCTGACAGAATAGTTTCTGATGGAACTAGATAAGTCCCGTACTGTTCTGAGTTGACTATATCTGACAGTCCTGAATCCTTTAGAACTATCTGAGTTCTATTACTGAGACTGAATGACTGTATCTGATAGTCCTGATTCCGTACTGAAACTGTGGGAAGTAGTCATCTAACTGACATGCCCCAAATAAAGAAATATAGCTGAGGTGGGGTCCAATCTGTAAATCTAATTGGAAGGGTGTCAATATCGCGCCACTGGTAAGCACAAGCTGTGGGAAACCCTCATCTGACAGTGTCCCCAAAATATAATGGTAGGGCCCTTATTTGATAGTGCTTATCCACCTCATCAACCCTCATTTGTCAGTGTTGATGTCTCAATTTATGCTGGCTACATAGTTCTGGAATGCAAGGATGACTTCTAAGAATCACACCCTCATCTAACAGTGTGTGTTCCCATCCTTGGGTTCACTCGGTGCTAATTCTTACTCCCATCTAAATAGACACTGAACATGGATTACTGAACATAACTGGAATGAATTAACTGAGTTCCGTTGACTGACGAAATACTATTGAGATTACTGAATTTCTGAGATTACTGAATTTTCTAAGTCACATGACTGACTGAATTTCTATGAATATAGCTCAACTGAGAGTGTCTGGAAAACATGACACTGGCTCTAGGCACACAGCTAAATTGTCGGGTACAAGTACCCCCAAGACTCGATAGCATGAAACTGACAAAGCATGACTTTCTTGAATACATGACCAACATCACAATCCATAATACAATAAGTTGAAGATTTCATGAAGTATAAGTTCTAAAGCACCACAAGGGCTACACATATATCCATAATTCACTGACTAAGACAATTCATCAAACATTTGACATGCATAAACTTGTACATGATTGGGGATTTCATATTATCATACTAGTATGGAACTTTTTCTTCACATAGGCATTTAATCGAACACATGGGAGCATTCTTTGGTTATATAATCATCAACATATCTAATAATCATGATACATCAATCAACGTGTATATTTAAGGATTTATCATGATTATTATACAAATCACCACATCCTAGGGTCAATCATTGGAATATGAAATTACAAACATGAATCAAAACCCCACAACATCATGAACATGAATTTCAATTCAATTTAAATCATGAACAATCTTAAATACACAAATCTTGGATTTTGGAGATTCTTGAGCTTCATGGGTGAAAGGGACCCATGAATCAACACATGACATACCTGGGTTGTGAGTTTCTTGAATTTCCTGGACTTGAAGAACTTGGAATCTCTTAGTTTCTTGAAGAATGATGTGGATCTTGTTCTTTAGGATTATCTTTGAGAGAAAACCCTAATTTGATGTTGTAGATGGATAATGAACTTATGATCCTTGGTCTAATATAATTAGGGGTTAAAACAGGTAGAAAAAGACCCAAATACCCTTTTAAAAATGACTTCAAAATAACTGAACAAACTATTCGATGGTCTATCGCTGGGTCGACGGTCCATCAGTCCTGACCGTTGTACCTGGGTAGAATAGGGGTTCACTATCTCTCTATGATGGCTTGGGCGATGGTCCATCGCTAGCTCGACGGTCTGTTGGACTGATCCATCACCCTTAGGAAGAATGTGGTCTCACTTCTTCCGCTGCAATAGTTTAGGCGACGATCTGTCACTAGCTCGACGGTCCGTCGGCCCTCATCATCGCACTTGGGTAGTTTTGATTGCTTTCAGTAAAACAGCCATAACTTTCTACCCCGATACCAGATTTGGATGAAATTGGTATCGTTGGAAATCTAATTCAATTTCCCACATGAAAAAAAGTGAAAATATTAAAAATTCCACATAAATAAAAGTGGATTTATCTTTCAAAGTAAGTTTCTAACATACTCAAGATGATTTCAAGCTAGGTAGAAGTATGGGGCATTACAATATCTCCCCCTTGAGAACATTCATCCTCGAATGAGACTAAGTGAAGGGGAGAAGATAAACTGACATACATACTAAACATGAATAACTGGAACATGGTTTCATGACTGACATGACTGATAACTGGATATATCATACTGAACATTCATATCTGATGCATGTGTAACTGATTCATAAATGCATGACTCAGTGTTCTGAGAAAATAAGTTTCTCACAATGAGAATACATATTTGATGCCTGATTATATGACTGAACTGGTATGTGAATGCATGACTGAATATGCAATGGTATTTAATACCAAGTTTATAATGGAATTCTGAACATGAAAATGGATACCAAGCTTGTAACTGAAATCTGAACATGTAACTGAAAAGCTTAAGGAGAACTGTTACCTTGAGCTTGATCTAAGTTGGCAGAGAAGAGGTGAGAATACTTGGTATGCATGTCTTCTTCTGCTTCCCAAGTAGCTCCCTCGATGGACTGATTTTGCTAAAGAACTTTGACTAGAGGGACATTCTTTGTTCCTCAGTCTACGAGTCTGGTAGTCAAGAATTTTGAATGGATTCTCTTTATAAAAAGGGTTGTTCTGAATATCTATGCTCTGAATAAGTACTACAACTGCTGGGTCACCTATGCACTTCTTGAGCAAAGAGACATAGAAGACTGGATGAACTGAGGCTAGATCTGAAGGAAATTTGAGCTCATAAGCTACCTTGCCAAAGCGACTGAGAATTTTAAAAGGAATGGCATATCAGGGGCTGAGCTTTCCCTTCTTTCTGAATCTCTTCACTCCTCTCATGGGAGAGATCCTTAGATAGATAAAGTCATTAATTGCAAACTCGATATCCTTTACTGAACACGCATGAACAGGAACATGAGAACATGACTGAGTCTATAACGTGTGATGTAGATTGAGTATCGTGAACTGAACTAAGCCATTGCGTACATAGCTTATGGTTGATTTGGAGCTTGAAGGTCCACCTATGAGTACCCACTACTCCAAGCTAGGTTCCTTACATGAAGAGGGAATGCCATGTTTAGGTAATGAAAGTTCAGGGGATTATAGTGTATTTCCCCCTTGGGACACTACGTCCCTCATAGAATACTGACTTGGCCAAGATACTAAGGAGATACTGGAATGATACACAGGGCACCCACGAACGGAATCGCGACTGAATATTTGAGATCTGATACTAAGTCATAAAACATGAACTGAGATGAACACATGACTGTTTGATTGGTCCATCTTAGGATGGTTACATTCATGAGACTTCGAATAGTGCAACTAGGTGCACAGAATGGGAAAATATGTGAACTTATCCATCTGACTGTCGGACTGAAGTACTAGTTATTCATACTAATTCCTACTGACTGACTCATCTAATATGCTGACTAACTGATGGCTGAGTATTGGGCATGAAAGACTGAATTATACTTAGTCTGAATAACTGGACTGAGAATATGGAGTTTTATGAACATGAGAAAGAGACTAAGTAACATGAGATAGTTGGGCATGAATTCATGAAATACTTGTATTGTCTGAGAATACAAGACCGGGAATATAACATGATTAGAAAACACTCTAAGTTGAGGTATTGAAACACTGATAACATGTATAACTGATAACTATATGCTATGGTCAAGTAAACCTGAAATTAGACTGTGGTACTGATCTAATTTCTGAACTGAGGTTGAGGCTGGCACTATATCTAAGACTGTAGCAGAGACTGTAACTAAATCTATAATTGAGACTCATACTGGGACTGAATGTTGGTTTCTGATAATTAAGGTTTAGACTGGTACTGAAGTATTGAATTCTGGTGGCTAAGTAATTGATAACTGAAAGCCATGGTCCTATAGGATTATCTGAGTCCTTTACTAAATACTGATTACTGAACTGACATAGAAACTGAGGCCTGAGGGACAGAACATCAACACCACAGATTCACCGAGGGATCTAAACTAAGGGTATATGTGACATAACCTGAGTTTGGCTAATCACTAGGAGTGGAACATGAGTCATGTGGGTTGAGCATACTGTAAAGCACGACATGAGTACATGAGTCATGAGCTGCATGACCTGAGTCTGAAGGTTCTGTATTCATGGGACATGATCCGTACTATTGAGTAAACTGGAACTCCTTATACTAGGAACTAGAAACGCACATAATTCTATGGAAGGTGTATAAATTTAAGTTGTGTTCATGGAACATGATTCGTACCGCTGAGTAAACTGGGACTTCTTATACTAGGAACTAAAATCTTACATAATTTTCACTAATGTGCACAAATATGTGCGATGGTCATGGAGCTGACAGGTAGAACATAAATAGATATAATGATACTTGATGGGTTTTAAGGATCTGTAATACTATTATGAGATGGTCTGCATGATTATATTCACTGTGAGAATAGATGAGGATGACATCTATGAAGACTAGGATGAACATGTCCAAATACTGCTTGAACACATGGTTCATCAAGTCTATGAAGGTTGCTGGGGCATTGGTAAGACCAAAGGACATAACTAAGAATTCAAAGTGACCGTAACAAGTTCGAAAAGCTATTCTCAGAATGTCACATTCTCTAACTCTGGGTTGATGATAGCCTGATCTAAAGTCTATCTTAGAGAAATAGTTGGCACCCTGAAGTTGTCCAAACAAGTCATTGATTCTGGGAAGTGGATATTTGTTTGTAACCGTGACTTTATTGAGCTGATGGTAGTCTATACACATTCTCAGAGAACCGTCTTTCTTTTGAACGAATAAGACTGGTGCGCCCCACGGAGACACCCTGGGTCTGATGAATCCCTTATCTAAGAGATCCTTTAACTGCTCTTTCAATTCTCTAAGTTTTTCTAGTGTCATTTTGTATGGAAGAATAGATATAGGCTGAGTATCTAGAAGAAGATCGATGCCGAGGTCTATTTCCCTTTCGGGAGGAATTCCTGGAAGCTCTTTGGGAAAAAACATCTGAATATTCATTCACGACTAGGACTGATTAAAGACTGGAGTTTCAGAACTAATGTTCTTAACTCAAATAAGATAATAGACACATCCTCTAGATATCATTTTCCTTGCCCGAAGATAGGAAACAAGTTGACCTCTGAAAGCTGAAGTACTACCCTTCCACTCTAGGACGGGTTCATTCAGGAACTGAAACTGGACAACTCTATTTCTATAGTCGACTGTGGCATAGCAGAAATAAAGACAATCCATGCCAAGAATGACATCAAAATCAGCCATCTCTAATTTGACTAAGTCTGCTGAAGTAACTTTCTGAAATATCATGATTGGGAAGTTCTTGTATACCCGTCGGACTATGATGGTTTTTCCCACTGGGGTAGATACTGAGAAGGGCTCTACTAGAATTTCGGGACTGACTCTGAAGTCAACAACTATAGAAAGAGTAACAAAAGATAAGGAAGCTCCTGGATCTAGCAAAGCGTAAACATGCACATAAAAGATCTGTAACATACCAGTAACCATATCAGGAGAATTTTCCTGATCCTGTCGGGAATGGAGAGCATAGAGTCTGTTTGGGCATTGCCCACTAGTAGCACTTGAGGTGGCACGCTGCTAATTCGGGTGACCGGACTGAGTTGAAGAATGGTAATGCTGACCCAGAAAACCTGACTGGAGACAATCTCTAACTCTGTGGCCTGGCTTGCCACATCCTAAATAGACGTCGTTTCTCGATTTGTAAATACCCTGATGGTTCTTACCACAAGTCTGACAAGGGGATGGGTTTGGGCACTACTAACACTGGCATGAGGTTTAGGGACTGGCGCTCTATCCCTATTGCCGTCTCTGAATTTCAGCACTGGAGCACTGGATGAAGAAGGGGCTGGGACAACAGCCTGCTGATTTCTCTAAGCTATAACTGAGTAAGATAAAGTGAGGGAGTCGGTTCTGAATTCATCATGATAGGCATGGTCATCCAGGGAATCTGCCTGAACGGGCGAAGGTACTAACTAATTTTTGGTTTTCCTTTTGCTAGCCCTTTTGGGAGACACATTCTATAAATAAAATAGAAGAATGGATTATACTGGGAGTCTACATTTGAGCTTATGCTCACTGGCACGACATGAATACTGAAAGAAGGGAAACTGTTCCTAAAACAACTCATACCCTCCTATCCATAAGTGTGGTGCACAATTCACCCATGTACAAGACTCTACTAGATGCGGCTTTTCAGACTTTCTAGGACACTGTTGAACATTAGGCTCTGATACCAAGTTTGTAATGCCCTGAATCTAGTACTTGGAATGCTACACGATGCTCATAACCCCAAAGGACCATAAGCTAACCAATGACTGATATATGTACCTGAACACTACATAATATACTGTATAAATGCGGAAATAAAGATTGTAAGGCCATAAGTTCAAAACTGTAACATAACTGATAAAACATATTATATATAGGGTATGAAATACCTAAAACAACTGAAATAAACTATCTGAACATACTGTAGTCTGAAAATCCTCTAACTGATTGAACCATCTAAATAAGGAGTTGATGGGACATGTCCCCAACTAACTCCAACTATTGAAATAACTTAATAAATAAGATAATATTAAAGTAATGTTTATGTCCTCGAAGGATGAGGACTCACAGCTAACTCTGACTGCGGAGACTGAAATGCTACTGATGTTCTGGAGCTCGTGCTTCTGAACCTATGGTATAAAGTACCATAGCACAAATACATTAGTACATTTGAATATACTGGTATGCATGTGAGGTAGGCTGAATACAAAGGGTTCACATGCATGAACTATATTTACTGCCTGGATAACATGAACGTGAGAATACATGCATGAATACATAGTAAATGTAACTGAGTTCGTGATAACATGATTACTGAATCTGAGTACTGATAACATGAGATACTGATAACTTGTGACTGAAATAACTAATACTGAGTGACTGTATCAGAAAGTCTAGTTTTTGATAGAACTAGCTGAGTTTCGTACTATTCAGAGTTGACTATATCTGAGAGTCTTGAATCCTATAGAACTATCTAAGTTCTATTACTGAGACTGAATGAATGTATCTGACAGTCCTAATTTTGTACTAAAACTAGGGAAGTAGTCATCTAACTGACATGCCCCAAATAAAGCAATATAGCTGAGGTGGGGTTTAGTCTGTAACCCCAATTGGAAAAGTGTCAATATCGCGCCACTGGTAAGGACAAGCTGTGGGAAACCCTCATTTGACAGTGTCCCCAAAATATAATAGTTGGGCCCTCATCTGGCAGTGCTTATCCACCTCATCAACCCTCATCTGTCAGTGTTGATGTCTCAACCTATGTTGGCTACATAGTTTTGGAATGCAAGGATGACTTCTAAGAATCACACCTGCATCACATAGTGTGTGTTCCCATCCTTGGGTTCACTCGGTGCTAATTCTTACTCCCATCTAAATAGACACTGAACATGGATTACTGAACTGAATCGGACTGAATTAACTGAGTTTTATTGATTGACGGAATACTACTGAGATTACTGAATTAAGGATTTGTTGACTTCAACTCCTATCTTGACTTTGCCCAAGAAGGGTGTAGGTTTCATCGTATTTTGTAACACTTTAGGAGTTGGGTTAGGTGTTGTGTCGATGTAGTAGGATGAGTTGATTGCCTATGCTTCTTATTAGTTAAAGCCCCATCATAGAATTTACCCTACCCATGATCTTGAGTTATGCGCGCTTGTTTTTTATTTTAAGTTGTGGAGGCACCACTTGTATGGAGTCCGTTGTGAGATTTTCTCGGATCATCGTAGCCTTCAGTACTTCTTCACCCAGCGAGATCTAAATATGAGGAAGTATCATTGGCTTGAGTTTCTTAAGGATTATGACTTAACTATTCTCTATCATCTAGGCAAGGCTAATGTGGTTGTGATGCCTTGAGCTGGAAGTTGACTAGCATGGGTAGCTTGGCTTATCTTTTAATAATGGAGAGGCCTTTGGCCTTAGAGGTTCAGTCGTTAGCTAACAAGATTGATAGGCTTGATATTTTAACACCTGGTATGCTTTGGTATTTGTGAAAGCTAGGTCTTCTTTGATGGAGCATATTTGATCTTATCAGTTTAATGATGTTGGATTAAGATTGATTTAAGATATGGTGTTGGGTAGTGAGGCTAAAGAAGCCTCACTTTATTTTGATGGAGTTTTGAGGATTGGAGGCTGAGTTTGTATGCGGAGTGTGGGTTATTGAATTAGATTGATTTTGGAGGAGGCTCATTATTCTAGGTCTTCCAACCATTCGGTATTGACTAAGATATATCATAATTTGAGGCAGCATTACTAGTGGGATGGTATGCGGTAGGATGTAGCAAATTTTGTATCTCATTGACTTTGATGTCAGCCAGTGAAGATCGAGCATTTGAGGCCTAATGAATTGCTTCAGCGATTACCTATTCCCGAGAAGAAGTGGGAACGAATAACTATGGATTTGGTGACTGGGTTGCTTCGCACTTCCCATAGATCTAATAGTGTTTGGGTCATTGTCTATTGATTAACCAAGTTTGCGCATTTCCTTCTGGTGTAGGTCTCCTTCAGTGCTGAGGGGCTAGCTCATATCTATATTGTGAGATTGTGCGACTTCATGATGTGCTAGTGTCTATCATTTCAAATTAAGGCTTTGTGTTCACCTCATACTTTTGGAAGACTTTTTAGGATGAGTTGGGTACTCTGGTGGATCTTAGCATAATGTTTTACCCCCAGACTGATGGTCAGTCCATGCGGACTATCCTGGTTTTAGCAGATATGTATCACACGTGTGTGATAGATTTTGGTAGCTAGTGGGAGCATCATTTGTCTTTAGTAGAACTTGCATATAATAACAACTATCTTTCTAATATCGATATGGCTACTTTTGAGGCCTTGTATGATAGGCATTGTCGCTCTCTAGTTAGTTGGTTTGATGTTTTTGAGGTTAGACCTCGAGGTACGAACACTCTTCGTGAGTTCTTGTATAGATTCTGGATCATTCAGGATAGACTTAAAGCAGCTCAGAGTAGGCAGAAGTACTATAAAGATCATAGACTTCGTCCCTTGAGATTTGGTGTTGGTTATTGATGATAGGCGAATTTACGCGCCTATATCAATATATTTTGCCCATATTTTAGCCTAGTTTCGAGAACAAATTATATATTGCATGCACTTTTAGTCCTTTTTCCTGTAAATGAGCTAACGAACATGATTAGTAAAGTTTCAGGTATAAATGATGCAGAATTCAGCATTTTATGGCTTACTTGACGCAAAAGAAAGCTCACGAAGGAAGGGAAGGGAGTTTACACGCCTAAGGACCAAAACTGCTGCATGGAAAAACTGTCCCGGGCTAAAACAGCAATTCTGAAGACTTTGGGGACTTACAGACACAAAGCTGGATTTTGACAATGATACATTAACCTAGTACAATTAGGTTATGTATTTCATTATTTTATGTGGATTATGATAATGTTACCTTAACCTAGTACATTTGGGTTAAGGATTTCATTAGTCTAGTAGGATTTGGTTATTTATTTCATTAGCTTAGTAGGATTAGGATATGGGTATTATAAATATCCTATCATGCTAGAGATTTTAAAACATCTTCTAACATCTTCTAACATCTTCTTAACTTCTCATCTTACAATTCAATTCTATTACTCTACAACTCTTCTAATCTTTCCATTAATTCTATTTTTCTTCTTCTACTCTTCTATTCTTAAATTCCACAACAAGAGAATCGTTACTTGCTAAGGAATCACGCCTCACGCCTATCACTTGATCTACACGCCATTACTCAATATCGTGATATAATAACAATGTCAATCGTGATTTCCTTCGCATTCATGGGTAACTAAACTTCTCTGTTGGGGTTATGGAAGCCGAATGAGTTACTATCTATTGTTGTGCGTTTGTGAAGTTCGAGGCACGTATATTGCTTATATCATTATTCTCTTCATCTTAAATCTACATTCTTTGCGGTTGCAAACGCAAGAATACGCCAGTCTAACATTTAACTTGTTCGAGAGAAAAGTTATTTGTCTGGAAAAGAGATAATGTCAAGGTAGTAGGACACCCTTTCCTATTAAAAAGCTAGTGCCGTAACTGGACTAACCTCTTGGAGAATTCGTACCGTTAGATACGCTTTAAGCTCGAGAGAGTTAAAGTGAAATAGTCCTTGTTTAGGTCGAGAGACGCTTGGATTTACCATCGACTACAATCCTCTATAAGCAATTGCATGACAGAATTCTACACACTCATAGCCAATAGAGACGTATACCTCAGAAGGTGGACATAACCCCAACGCTTCAATTCTCATTGTTTACAACCAACGTAACAATCTCTCTCTTTTTACTTTATTATTTTCAGCTTTTGTTTACATTACTTGCAAGACAAGAATCCCCCCTTCTTACGAGACTTGCACCAAAAGTTTAGTAATTTTACTTACTTGTTGGCCAAGCTATTCCCTGTGGGATCGACACCCAACCCAGGTTGGGTTCTATATTTGCTAACGACCGCTTTACACTCAAACGAGAGCTGTAGATTGAGCGTTATCAAAAATTGGCGCCGTTGCCGGGGAATACAAGTGTCAATTAAGTTCGTAATAATTACTAGAACCTTTGGTCAAAGACTCTCGTACTTTTACTTTTAGTTTTTGTTTTTGTTTACTGCAGGTTTTTTGTTCAGTAGATCAATGGATGCACAACGTGAAATACCATTCGATGATGATGATGATGATCTTGATGGAGCTGGTGCCACTGGAGCCATTATTCTACCACCATTAGCGCCCGGAGCCAAGTTCAACATCACAAGCACCATGATTCAGTTATTGCAACTCAAGGGATTGTTTGGTGGACTAGCAGGCGATGATCCGAATATGCATCTCATCAACTTTATTTCTACATGCAAGTCTTTTGACAATCCTGGTGTTGGTCAGAATGCAATTCGATTACGTCTATTTCCATTGTCTCTGTCTGGGGAGGCAACACTATGGTTGAATGGGCTGACTCCTGATTCAATTACAAATTGGAGGCAATTGAGAGACGCTTTCCTAGAAAGATTCTTTCCGCCTTCCAAAAGGGCACAATTGAGAGATGAAATCAGCAACTTTCGT
The DNA here is from genome assembly GCA_030864215.1 of Capsicum pubescens. NCBI lineage: Eukaryota > Viridiplantae > Streptophyta > Magnoliopsida > Solanales > Solanaceae > Capsicum > Capsicum pubescens. Next base: position 81,913,214 of record CM061544.1, on the reverse strand, counting down.
CAGCTTCCAACTAAAGCTCTTCATGAAACATGGGAGAGGTTCAAGACAAAGCTAGCGAGATGCCCAAACCATCACATGACTAATGTTCACCTCATGGAGATATTGTATAGAGCCTTGAATTCAATAACTAAGCCAGTGGTGGATAACGCAGCTGGAGGATCATTTATGGACCTCACCTTTGGTCAAGCAAGCAATATGCTAGATCGCATGACGAAACAAAGTAGAGCTTGGCATACCAGGGATTCCGAGGTAGCAAGCCCCACTTTATCTATAGGCATGACTGCAGACCAAAGAAGAAGACAAGAAGAACGTGATCAAGATTTAGCGCACATGAAAACGCAAGTGGATCTTCTGACAAAGCATTTATTATCAGGGAAGACCGAAAAAGTGAAAGTTTTGGCGCTAAAAGGAAGAGATAAATCTGATTCGGAAGAGGAGGCCAACTACTTGAACAATCAGGGGGGTTTCCGTGGGAATACCTAAGGAAACCAAGATCGGAACTATTATGATAAATCTGGAAGCAAAGACCAAGGTAATTGGAATAAAAACAATGAAAAGAGTGGTTTGTACATTCCCCCTGGTAGACGTGATACCACCACATCTAATTCTGGAAGTATGGAAGACATGATGGCTCAATTATTGAAAGGAGTGGAAGCAACAAGCGCGGGAGTTACTGAGGTAATTAATGATTTATCCTCCATGAAACAACTAGTTGATTCTCATTCCACTTCAATCAAGCAAATAGAGCAGCAATTGAGCCAACTTTCAGCAGCACTCAATCAAAGGAAGGCTGGCACTTTACCTAGCGATACTGTGTAAAACCCAAGGAATGATGGGTCATGCATGGCCATCACTACCCGAAGTGGTAAGGTATTGGAAACTTCAGAAAAAAGCAAGCAAGTGGTTGACGAAGAAGCGGAAATTGATGATAAGACGAAAGAGGAAGATGCCACAGCAGCCGATCCTAACGTCCTTAACATCACTCCTCACAACGTGCAGCCTGGAAAAGCTAAAAAACGGAAGCAAGAGGAGAAGAAAGCCATGGAGAGAACAATTCCATACCCACCACCACCTTTTCCTCAAAGATTGAAGAAGGTGGCGGATGATACAAAGTTCAGCAAATTCATGACCATGTTGAAGCAGCTGACCATTAATGTTTCGTTGGTAGAGGCGCTAGAAAAGATGCCTGGGTACGCTAAATTCATGAAAGACCTGTTGACAACAAAAGCGGGCAGTAAGCTATGAGCCGGCAGATAATATTCATCATTGCAGTGCAATTGCCACAAGGTCCTTAGTACAGAAGAAGGCAGACCCTGGTGCTTTCACTATTCCTTGCACGGTTGGATCTATGAATTTTGCTAAGGCATTGTGCGATCTGGGTGCTAGCATCAATTTGATGCCACTATCCGTCTACAAGAAGTTGGGGTTAGGTGATCCGACACCAACCAATATGAGGCTCGTGATGGCTGATAGGTCGGTAAAATGACCTGTGGGTATCTTGAATGATGTGTTGGTGAAGGTGTCTACCTTCATTTTTCCTGCAGACTTTGTGATTTTGGATTGCGAGGTGGATTCTGAAGTTCCCATAATCTTGGGACGTCCTTTCCTTGCAACAGGAAGTGTGCTTATTGACATGAGAGATAATGAGCTTTTATTTCGAATGAATGACGAAGTGATTCGTTTTGATTTGTGCAAAGTGATGAAGCAGCCAAAAGATATGGATGTGTTCTCTGTAGATGATGTTCATTATGAAGATAAGAAAGCATTATCTGTAGAGAAACAGCTTACTGTTGAGCCATTGTCTGCTGCGCTGCTGAAGGTTGAGCATGAGGACGATGAAGATTATGAAGAACTTATGGGTGCTCTAACAGAAATAGAGTCCTATTCCCATACTCCTAAGCAACCGGACCGTGATCTTAAGAATCAACCTTCACCTACAGCGAAGACTTCCCTTGAAGAGCCACCAATGCTAGAATCGAAAGAGCTCCCCGATTATCTAAGGTATGTGTTCTTGGAAAGTATAAAGATACTTCCGGTGAGTGCGGATGATTTAAGTAAACAGCACGTAGACGCTCTCATCTCTACTCTGAAGAGATACATGAGAGCTATGGGTTGGACTATTGATGATATAATTGGTACCCCTCCTACAAGTAAGCCTCATTGTCGTCTGAATCCATTCAGAAAATGACCCACCATCTATCCCGACGAAATCTGAGTACTCGAGGTAACTATGTCGTGCCGCGACAATAAATCAAGCGCTAGATGGGAGGCAACCCATCGTTTATCGTTTATCGTTTTTCATTTTTCATTTCGTTCTAGTATGTGTTTTGCTTTTGATAAATAAAAATCCAAAAATAAGAGTCGTGCCACGACCAAAACTAAGGCGCTTAGTGGGAGGCAACCCATCGTACTAATAGTTTTCATTTGTTTGAGCGAATATAGGTGTAAGAGGTAGTCAACGAGGAGATTGATTTCAATTGACGATTTGGACGCATTGTATGGTAAAGTTGGTAAGTTAGGAAGGGTGATGCATAAGGCTATGGATTGAGCCTTTCTCATGCCAAAATAGGCCTCGAGGAAGGCTAGGCCTTGGTAAAACTAGGCCACGAATGATGCACAACCTATCCTATAGCCTAAGGTCTCGGAATCTAGTGTGCTATACACTATGCGCCGCCTATTCCTAGGTATGCTTTTGACTATGCGCCGCCTATGCTATGGCATTTGGTCTCAGTATCTCATATGCCATAGACTATGCGGCGCATATGTCTACAAATGCCATAGACTATGCGGCGCATATGTCCCATTATGCCATAGACAATGCACCGCATATGTCATTGATATGCCGAGTATTATGCGCCGCATATGTAGGGTTTTTGTCTCCAAAACCGATTGTAAATGGGTCATAACCCGACCCATACTCTTCCTATATAAAGGGGACTTAGTTTTATAACACAACCACAATAGAAAATACCCTAAAGGCGCCGCATACTCTTCCAAATCTTCTCAAAATTTTCTTCTTTTGCTCTTCCAATTCACAAAACCATCTCCACAAGTTTCAAGCAAGTAAGTACTCTCTTATTCTTCATTTATTTCTCGTAAGTACTACGTTGCTATGGCTATTATGAATTGCTAAATTATATAAGATTGTTGGTGATGTTCATGTGTTTGGATTGTTGTTGCAAAATCATGTGAGTGAACATATACGTAGGAAAATCTTGACTTGTTTCCGACTTGAATTTGGTTTCAATAGAATTGTTATGATATCTGCGGAATTGCTATGGCCATGAATATTGCTTAAGATTGTTGTTTGGATACTTACATGTTAGACTATCCCGGCCATCGGGATAAGACTTATAGTGCCTATCGACTTAGGAGGTTGTGATTGTAGTAAGAATAACGATTCCATGTGGTAACCCCTATGTAGTAGTGTTGCTATATCTACCATGAAAGTAGTCCAATGGCTGCAAGTAAGTGATGCATTGCTGATTTTCTTGCCGGAATACAATCCTTAAACGTATGTCGACGAAATCTGAGTAAATCGACTACTTTCACCTCACTGATTTGTGTTAACAAAACTAAGTGTGGGGTGGTACCCCTACTGCTTGCTTATAGATTGTATCAACTGAGATTGTGCTGCCATTAACACTATTTCTAGTCTCAGGTACAATGGCACCTAAAGCGAGGCAAGGCAAGGAGAAGGCTACCACTTCCCAAAAGGGCAAGAAAAGAGGCCGAAAAGAGCAAGGAGAACCCTCCTTGCTGCAAATACCTCAACTCACTCTTGGAATTAAGTGGGATACTTATGAGGAACTTCTGAGAATGACGACTCTGATGATGATTTCGATGCAAAGGGTATGACCCCCGACATTGAGGACGAGTCCGACTGACCAGGTTCTTCGTATTTATTTTCCACTGAGGATAGTGTCCCGACTAAGTGTGGGGTGGTGGTATTGCATGCTATACTTCTCTACTCGTATCTATGTTTGCTTGCTTTGTTTTTGTTTCGTTTTTTTTTTTCATTTTTTTAGTAGTAAATTTTTTCTAGCTTCGCATGAAATTATTTTGATAGGCAGCATGAGATTATAACAAGAGTATGTGCTACAATTGTGACTATTGAGACGTTTAGGCTCTAGTTGTGACTCATTATGTGATATTGTGTGGTTCAATTCCTTCACTTGTTGGTTCGAGAGTCTATATTACTTCCAAGCAAGTCGACCATGTGCCTTGTGTGTGTGAGATAATCGTATACTCTATGATTGTGGCTGATGCTAGAACTTGCCTGGTATGTATGCAAAGCGAAAATAAGGAGTGTAAGTTTAGGATATGATTTAGGCATTTCTTTGGCAACCTATATTTGTTTACCTTCAGTTTTACCTACCCATGGACATCATCCTAGTTAAACCCTTTTGAGCCTTTAGCCTATTTCTTTGACAACCTTGTATGTAAGCCTAATCCATTTCTTTCAAGACCGTAATTTGATCCAAACTCCTAAGTGCTTTAAAGTGAAAAAGTCATGTGACAACATAAGAGGAAATTGGGTGAGTATGATGCTATAAATTGTAATGGTGCTTGAATGTGTTATGAAAAAGAAAGTGCTATCATAAGAGGTATATTGTGAAAAGAAAAAGGAAAAGAAAGCTGAAAAGCGAGTTGTGCTTAAAATTGAAAAACAAAAGAGGAGAACAAGGGTGGTATAACAAAAGAAAGAAGAAAGGTTGAAAGAAAAAAGTGTCAATGATACAAAGTGATGTATTAAAGCGCTTAGGAACTTAGTCACTATTCCTGGCCAAAATAGTCCTACCCGTCCCTTAGCCTACATTACAACCATCAAAAGACCTACTTGATCCTAAGCTTAGCATTCTGACATTTAGTAGAGTATTACATTAAGGGCAAGCCTATGGTCATCAGTTGCTACATATGAATTCTTTGTGAGAGTGAGAGCAAGGACATTTTGATACCCATGTTTGAAAAATATGCTATATTTGTGAGTGATTATGGGTACTATATGGTGAGACACACATGGTTGATGAGTTTTGGATAGTTGTATATGATTCTATGCACTGTAATGTTTGCATGCGAGTTGATCACCATCACGAGTCTATGCTAGAGGTTAAATTGTTTCTACCTATAATCGAAAAACTACTCTTTGTTGATAATTGTTGTGCTTGTCTTGACGAATATTTTGTGTTGTTGCTGTAAAACCCTAAGTTGATGTTTAGAAGGACATGATAGTTTGTTCGAGGACGAACAAAGCTCTAAGTGTGGGGTGTTGATGATAGGCGAATTTACGCGCCTATATCAATATATTTTGCCCATATTTTAGCCTAGTTTCGAGAACAAATTATATATTTCATGCACTTTTAGTCCTTTTTCCTGTAAATGAGCTAACGAACATGATTAGTAAAGTTTCAGGTATAAATGATGCAGAATTCAGCATTTTATGGCTTACTTGACGCAAAAGAAAGCTCACGAAGGAAGGAAAGGGAGTTTACACGCCTAAGGACCAAAACTGTTGCATGGAAAATCTGTCCCGGGCTAAAACAGCAATTCTGAAGACTTTGGGGACTTACAGACACAAAGCTGGATTTTGACAATGATACATTAACCTAGTACAATTAGGTTATGTATTTCATTATTTTATGTGGATTATGATAATGTTACCTTAACCTAGTACATTTGGGTTAAGGATTTCATTAGTCTAGTAGGATTTGGTTATTTATTTCATTAGCTTAGTAGGATTAGGATATGGGTATTATAAATACCCTATCATGCTAGAGATTTTAAAACATCTTCTAACATCTTCTAACATCTTCTTAACTTCTCATCTTACAATTCAATTCTATTACTCTACAACTCTTCTAATCTTTCCATTAATTCTATTTTTCTTCTTCTACTCTTCTATTCTTAAATTCCACAACAAGAGAATCGTTACTTGCTAAGGAATCATGCCTCACGCCTATCACTTGATCTACACGCCATTACTCAATATCGTGATATAATAACAATGTCAATCGTGATTTCCTTCGCATTCATGGGTAACTAAACTTCTCTGTTGGGGTTATGGAAGCCGAATGAGTTACTATCTATTGCTGTGCGTTTGTGAAGTTCGAGGCACGTATATTGCTTATATCATTATTCTCTTCATCTTAAATCTACATTATTTGCGGTTGCAAACGCAAGAATACGCCAGTCTAACATTTAACTTGTTCGAGAGAAAAGTTATTTGTCTGGAAAAGAGATAATGTCAAGGTAGTAGGACACCCTTTCCTATTAAAAAGCTAGTTCCGTAACTGGACTAACCTCTTGGAGAATTCGTACCGTTAGATACGCTTTAAGCTCGAGAGAGTTAAAGTGAAATAGTCCTTGTTTAGGTCGAGAGACGCTTGGATTTACCATCGACTACAATCCTCTATAAGCAATTGCATGACAGAATTCTACACACTCATAGCCAATAGAGACGTATACCTCAGAAGGTGGACATAACCCCAACGCTTCAATTCTCATTGTTTACAACCAACGTAACAATCTCTCTCTTTTTACTTTATTATTTTCAGCTTTTGTTTACATTACTTGCAAGACAAGAATCCCCCCTTCTTACGAGACTTGCACCAAAAGTTTAGTAATTTTACTTACTTGTTGGCCAAGCTATTCCCTGTGGGATCGACACCCAACCCAGGTTGGGTTCTATATTTGCTAACGACTGCTTTACACTCAAACGAGAGCTGTAGATTGAGCGTTATCAGTTATCGTGTTTTCCTTTGAGTTTCACCCATGAAGGGTGTGATGAGGTTTGGAAGCAAGGGCAAGCTTAGCCCATGGTATATTGGTCCATTTGAGATTATTCAAACTGTTGGTAACGTGACTTATGAGTTAGCTTTGCCCCTAGTTTTATTTTCTATTCATCCAATTTTTCATATATCTATACTTCATCGTTATATTTTGAATGAGTATCACGTCATTCATTGGGAGTCAATTTAAAGAGATGAGTGGTTGTCTTTCATTGAGGAGCCGATCTCTATTATGGCTAGGGATGTAAGGCAGTTGCGCTCTAGAGTGATCCTTGTGGTTAAGGTTTAGTGGCGACACTGACCTGTAAATGAGGCTACTTGGGAGGTCGAGTTTGATATGCATAGTTCTTATCCCCAGCTCTTTGCTTATTCAGGTATTTATTTGCCTTAGTTCAAGGACGAACTAGATTTTTGGTGGTAGATAATGTAACGATTAAAATTTTTGATGTTATATGTGAAAAACATTTTTGTGTGATTTGACTATTTTACCCCTCCCCACAGTTCCATTGTGGTATTTCTAAAGTGTAGGAATGATTGACACGGTTCCCAATGCATTTTGGTGCCATTTGTGGGATATTGTGGTTTTTGGTGGCTTTAAGAGCCTTCATATGGACTTTTGTAGTTATCTTTTGATCCTTGCAATGGATGGCTTAATGGACTGCGCCAGCAAATCCAAAACGTCGATTTTAGAGTTGTAACATATTTAGTGTGGTTTAACGAATTTTAAATCTCATTTTGATCCTCGATTTGGAAATTTGTGATTCTGGGTTTTGGGGGTCAACTTTGTGAAAAAAGATATCTTTTCAAAAATCTGATATTGCCATTGAGTCCAGAGCATCAAATTTAGTGTGGTTACATAGTTTATTTGCATTTATCAGATTCTAAATAAATCTTGAGCCTTGGCGGAAACTTGAAAGAATTTCCAAGTTTCAACTGATTTCTTGTGCTTGTGCAATCGCACCACTTGAGTGGCAATCTCACAAGTGTGGAAGATAGGGTAGTGCGATTGCACTCCCCACACCCCATTTTTCTTCCATCACACACCTGAGTGTGCGATTGCAATACCTGATCACTTGAGAGGGGTATAAATAGACCTTTTAGGTCGTGAATTAGGTCATTTTTCACCCATGTCTTGAGAACTAAATCCTAAAATAGTATGAGATATTAAAAGTGAAGCTTGTGGGGGCTTTGTAAAATACATTAACATCCATTTCTAGGTTCTCTTATGGATTTAAGGTTAGAATTCACCCTTTTCTTAGTTGAATTTCTTAATTGATTGCTCAATCATCCAAAACCTTAGGGCTTGATTTTAAACCCCAATTTTACTCTTTTTCACTTGAATAATGTTCCTAATCCTATAATTACTTGTTTGGGGTTTATTTTTACTTGGATTTTTAGATGTAGGTTCCTAAAAGTATGGGGAACACATTTTTGAAAGAAAATTATGTTTTTGCCCTTCTTTTTTGAAAACCCATTTTGGGGGTCCGTTTTGACCCCAAACAAAAAATAGGCAATATAGGTATCATTGGCCTTGTTTTGATGTATAAATTCTATATTTTTTGGTTTTAATTGATTTTGGGATCATTCGTGAGAAGTAAGGTGGTGTGAAATATTGCAAACCAGTTTCGACATTGAGGTAGGTTATGGCTTAAGTCTTTTAGACTAGGTTGGGTAGTTAAATTATATACAAAATGCGTGTTAAAGGGCATGGGAACTAATAATGAAATTGGCTATCTTAATGTGTTGTACCCGTGTGGGTGCCTATATATGATTCAAGTGTTGGTTTTGAGATAGTATGTGATATGTGTGAACATTTGGGGTCCAATGTGATACTGATAGCCTGAAATACAGGTGAATAATTGTATTGTGTTGTTGAAATCCCAATTGTTGTACTATTAGTGTATGGTGTATTATTCATATTTTATTGGCATACGAGTCATGTAGGATTTCATGGATGGTGGAAATAATGAGAGGATATTGGCTCACGTGGTCTTGGAAATGTATCATTGTGGTTGGTTGTGATACTCATTGTGATTGGTTGAGAGAATTTTATCCTCATATCATAATCAATCATGCAACATTGGTACCACCGTGGCAACATCTCAGAAACACTGGCAACACCTTTTAAAACCCTTCTCGAGGGATACGCCGAGAAGAAGATATTGTGACATCTTATAAAACCCTCCTCGAGGGATGTATTGGGTAGGATTTATGATAAATAGAGTTGTATGTGGGTCGAATAATCCCCATGGCTCCTACTTTGGTAGGCTTGACTCCATAGGTGTATACGGAGGTTGTGCGACAACCTCGTGTATCATCATCATTATCATCACCACCATCATCACCATCTTATACATTGCACTTACCTTATTGTGTTTATGTTGTGTTTGAATTGCCATATTTACTTATCATACCTTATTTGTGCTATCTTCCATTAATTGTACTTGAAAATCTTGTATGTACATGTTCTACCTTGTCCCTACTTGTATGTGATATAGTGTTTACTTGTGTTCTACCTGGTTGTATTGTTGTAATATATGAGATATGTATATTAGAACTGTTAGTACAAGCGGTGTGGGCTACCGTTGTGGGACATTTTCTGATTGTAGGTGACATGCCCTTAGTGTGTATTTTGCATGTTTTATTTTCTACTTTGCTTGGTTGGACTATGATACCTACTGAGTATTAGTGGACCGTACTCACTCCTACTGTGCCCTTCTGGTGTAGATCTAGTTTTGTGTACGCCCCACATTTCTTGATTCGGGCGATTGTTAGAGCTTTCGAGGTAGTGGATGATTTTTAGGCGTCCAGATGTCTTCTACTATCTTTTTCTATCATTAGACTGTCTTTACTAGTTTTCAGAGATAGAGTTGTATCTATTGGATTTATTATATATTCATTTGGATTCGAGTTGTACTAGATATGTTCTTATACTGTTGACATCAGGTTTTGGGAGTTATGGTTGCATTGTGGTTTATGTTTTTTTCCATATTTTTTATACTTATCTGGTGCGGCTTCATTCTAGAAGCCTTACTTTAGGGCTATTTCTGTCTTTTTACCCTTTTGAGCCTTACTCGTCAAGGTTCTCTACGATGAGTGCCATCATGACCCTTGATTTTGGGTCATGACGCATCATTTGTATTTAGAGTTAGTTGGAATATCATGTACTAATCCCTCTATCTCGAGCTGATATATTACACATATGGCCTGCGGGTAGACCCTTATAGTGAGTTCATAGGGGCGTACCTTGTATAACACCGTGATTACAGTTATACATACAAGATTATAGCAATGGATAATTGAGCAACATATGTCTTACGTTTGACACAGATCGTCTTTGGTATGCCATCATATGATTATTTAAATTAAAAGTAGGCATAAGACATCACCTACGCAAACTATTAGGCGTTGCATAATATGAATTACTCATAAGACGTTATATGATGAGTTAATAAGGCAAATTCATAGTATATAGCTTACGCTGTGTATCAATCATTTATATGCTCATAAGTTGTTGTTCCATACAAGAGTTTTTGGTATCCAGATGTCCATTAAGTTATAGTTCCATACAATAGTTTTTGGTATCCGTTTGTCCATAGTTGCTCATATTGTTTTTCAATTCATTAAGCATCCTTATATGTCTACTTGTTATTTAGTTTGCTTTATATACCAGTACATGTTGTATATGTACAGACGTCCCTGGATTCAGGGGCTCCACATCTTTTTACATACACGATCAGGTACTCCAGGTAGTAGACTTCTATATTAGGCACTTGTTTCGATTTAGCAGAGAAGTTAGTAATTTCTTCTCTCATTTGAAGCTAATAGATGTCTAACACTCTTTAATCCATTTATAATTATAGCTTGAGTATCTCGGTCCTATCCCGATAATCTGATGTTGTATAGTAATTAATTCTATTAGAGGCTTTGTAGATGATGTAAAGTTATCATATGTTATCAAAATTCTAGTTGTCTATTGTTAGTGTGGTTATTTGGCCAATGTTGTTTACATACCATTCTTTTAATTAAGTTATGAATAGTGGCTCATCCGTTTAATGCAGGTCATTTGTATAGTTAGTGTTCATATAGACCCTTGTCCACTCCTCCAAATATGAGAGTGTGACAAACTTAGTATCAGAGCCTAGGTTTATTTTTATAGAGAGTCTACAAAGTCATGTCTAGTAGTGCCTCACTTAATGTGTTGTGTTGTAATACCCCATACTTTTTTCTAGCTAATTTCATCTCAAGAATGTCTAGTATTAGCTTCTAAATTGAATAATGATTATTCCATGAGGAATTTTCAAGATTTTCACTTTTTGTCATGTGGAAAATTCAATAAGCTTTCCATCAATATAAAATTTGCCTAAATCCGATGACCGGGTAAAAAGTTATGACTATTTCAAGTTTCCTTCATAAAACAGCGCCATATTGGTCAGTGGCGCGCCGTGCCACAAGCTAAAATGGAAATTGTCCTTTTCCAGTGTCTCAGCGCGATTTCCTCTGCGTCGCGCCAAAGTTCCAGGTCACAAAAGAAGGGGAAATGCGATGGCTCCGCGTCGCGCCATCCCTCAATTTCCCAATTGTCAAAATCCAGTGAAACAGCGCGATAGCGCCGCATCGTGCTAAAGGTCCAGTTCGGGAAATTTTTATAATTTTAAAAGACGCATCCAAGGGTTAAAAGGGTCAATTTCCTACCCCTATTTAAACCTAATAACACGTGATTTAGCTATTCTTCACCCAAAATACACTAGTTTCTCTCAAGTTTCTCTCAAGAACAAGCTAGGTTTTCTATTGGGGATTCGAATTCAAGAAGGTTTCACCGTTAATCCTCACAAAATCACGAACTAAGGTATGCATAGTGTTCATTCATGGACTCCTTTCATCCATGAAGCCCAAGAATCCCTTTTCTAAATTCAAGTTGATGGATTTTCTTATGAATTTCATGATTGGACTGCTCTTGTTCATGTGGATAATGAGAAATTGAATTCTACTCCATGTTGGGTGATAAATTCTATGTGGGTTAAATTATTATAGATATAGATTCATGCAAACCTATGACTAAACCCTTGAATAATGAAATTAGAATTGAACCATGATGTTTAATTATTGTAAAATGATGTTTAAACATACCATGCCTACAATATGTTTGATTAAATGCCTAGATTAAGGAAAAGTGCCTAACTAGCATGATACCATGAAATCCCCATGTATGTACAAGTTATGCCTATCACATGTTTTGATGAAATGTTTCTATAAATGTATTATGGATTATGATGTTAGTTATATGTTCAAGTAAATTATGCTTGGTCAGTTTCCTTCCATCGAGTCCTGGGGGTACTCGTACCCGAAACATTAGTTGTGTGCCTAGAGCCATGCCATGTTTTCACGATACTCTCATTCAAGATATGAATCCTTAGACTTCAGACAGTCTTATGACTCTGGAAATCTCCATGATCTTATGAACTCAGCCAGTTGTTAGATATCAGTAGTATTCCATCAGTCAGCGGAATTCAGTAACTCAGCCCATGTTCAGTTCAGTTAAGTTAATCATGTTCAGATTTTATTCAGATGGGAGTAGGAATTAGCATCGAGTGAACCCAAGGATGGGAACACACACTATTAGATGAGGGTGTGATTCTTAGAAGTCATCCTTGCGTTCCAGAACTATGTAGCCAACATAGGTTGAGACATCAACACTGTCCGATGAGGGTTGATGAAGTGGATAAGCACTGTAGGATAAGGGCCCCACCGTTCTCTTTAGGGGACACTAAGTCAGATGAGGGTCACCCACAGCTTGTCCTTACCAGTGGCGCGGTATTGACACCCTTCCAATTGGGGTTATAAATTGGACCCCAACTCAGCCATAATGGCATATCAGGGGCATGTCGGTTAGATAACTACTTCCTACAGTTTCATGTTCCAGAATCAGGACTGTCAGATATAGTCAATCAGTCTTAGTAATAGAACTCAGATAGTTCTTCAGATTTCAGGACCGTCAGATACAGTCAACTCAGATATAGTATGGAACTCAAATAGTTCCATCATATTCAAAACTGTCAAAAATAGTCACTCATGTTATCAGTTATATTCAGATTCAATATTCATGTTATCAAAATATTAGTGTCAGTTATTATGTCTCATGCATGTATTCTCACGCTCATGATAGTTAGTCAGTTATTATTATTGTTCACGCATATAAACCCCATGCATTCAGCCTACCTCACAATGCATAGCAGTACATTCAAAGTACTGACGTATTTGCGCTATGGTGTCTTATACCATAGGTTCAGAGACACGAGCTCCAGAGCAATAGTAGATTCCAGATATCTGCAGACAGAGTTAGAAGTGAGTCCTTATCTTTCGAGGACATGGTTATTTCCCTATTATCTCATTAATCAGTTTATTAGTTGGAGTTAGTTGAGGACATATCCCATCAACTCCTTACTCAGACAGTTTAGTCGGTTAGAGGCTTTCTAGACTATCATGTTTCAGACTTCAGTATGTTCAGTTTTGTTTTGGGTATTCTATTATCTCACACAGATGTTATATCATTCAGATCATTTTCAGTATTGAACCTTATGTCCATTCAGTTCATGTTTCCGCATTATAAAGTATTTTATGCAGTATACAGGTACAATATCAGTCATGGGTTAGCTTGTGGTCCTTCGGGGTCATGAGCACCGTGTAGCATTGCGAGCACCAGGCTCGGGATGTTACATGTGCACCACATTTATAATGGAGGAACTGCTTGGGCATTTAGGAATTTTGATTTTATATTATGATCTAGATTGTGAGATAAATCTATGTCATAAGAAGTTACTTCTGTTCCATATTCTGCTTAATTGTCATACAGATTTAAGGTTACATTAAACCAGGATAAAAGGCCAAATTTTAGTATTACTCATTAGGCAGTTTCCAACTCATACACTAGTCGCATAGAATCTTATACTTAAGCTTACGATGGCATGATAAGTCATATCTTTCTGACCCAGTTATTTTCTTAATTGAAGAAATGTGTGCATAGGTCCATCTACCCTCTACAGTTATAGTTGTATTTGTGTTACTATCATATTTATCTGAGCAGTTTTAAAGGTGGGAACTAATCAAAGGATTACTTGATTAAGGGTTGTTTGTCTATAGAATTGAGAGATGACATCACCTGATGTAACTTTTCCAAAAGGGTACAGTCGGTTTCTATGTCTAAAAGACTTTCTGCAGGATCCTTCAGTGCTTATAGGATTTAAGACTATGAAGTATTTTTACTACATTGGTGATATGATTAGAAGCTTCAGAATTATGTGTACGCTGAGAGTAGGGGAGATTGAATAAAATAGACCTTTTTAAGTTAAAGACGTAATGATAGACCAAAATTTTAAGTAAATGTGCCACACCAATGTTAATCAGAGATATCCTTAGTTGATTGACTAGGATTAGATGATTTACATTATTTCTAAGTAAGAACACAGATGGCTTCTATAAACTATGTGCATTAGAGTACCCCGAGGATAAGTGTTTCAATTAATTCATAGAGATATATGTAAAGGACGTCTCATCGTGTTTGTGTTGGTATTAAGAAGGATATTAGTATGCGACTGGAGTTTAGGGTCATAAATATCAAAGGGTTAGTCATAAATTAAGTTTTATCAGAGTACTTAAAGTAGTAGAAGATATAGTATCCATTAATTAAAGATGAGAATGTAGTTGTTATATATAGTCAAATTTTATCTGAATAACCTATGCTAAGTATATATGTAGAATAAGGGCCCAGACTAGAGTACAACTCTATGGGATTAGATGATGTTATAGAGGAATAAATAATGGCTTCAGAGGTAATTGGTGTTGTATTATGTGAATTGGTGTTGGAATCAATGTGATTTCTAGTTTTCCCTAGAATTAAGTTGTCGCGAACTCATATATGTAAATGTTATAGCTTACTTTCTTATCAAATTACGCGTGTTACATGCCTTATAGTTTAATTGTCAACCTGTTTTTTGTTTTCATAAGCTTATTAGTTTAAATGATTATGTGTCCTTAGGGATTATTTGTCTGTATGTTATTTGTATTGTTGATCATTTGTATATATGTTACATGTTATATGAATTACTTTTTGTATGATAAATATATTTTAGGTCATTTATTTTAAGTTACATGCTACAAAAATCATTTGTTTATATGCTACATGTTTTATAAAGAGAGTGTCCACGTGTTATTTCATATTGATCCATATGTTAGATATTTTTCAAATCATTTTTGTGTTATTTGTATCCCAGCTTAATTTTTTGTAGTCAATACGTTACATGAATCATGGTTGTATTTTACATATTTTGTAAAAATGGTGCTTAACTGTAATATGTTGACCTACATGATTAGGTGTTTTACAAATTACTTGTCTAAATGCTATTTGTCTCATGAAATATTTGATAAATTTTATGTACATGCGCATCAAGGAATTTTTTTCTTTTATATATCATAAGTTATTTATTTACATGTTATACAAATATTGGGTCATTCTTTTTTTCGTATTAACAATGTAATTTATTTATTTATTTTTATAAACACAGCATTCTCATTAAAATAACCAAAATTGAACTTACAGCACAGTAGCAGATTATGTACTATCTACTATCTTATACATGATTCTAACATTGAATACTACAATTTCATAAGCATCGACATTCCACCTAAGGAAACGTATTTAGTTTTTGCAACATCTCTTACCATTTTAACCTCTCCCTTACCCTGATGTGAACATGGAGAGCACTATCCTTCAACACCTTTGCACTAGCGAACCTAGTCTGCTGAAATCTAAGGCAGTTCCTTTTCCTCCAGATAATAGCAACAGTCATAGCAAAAACACAACAGTAGATCTCTTCTAATGCAGTCTTCTTTTTTTCCTTAATACATACTAGCCGGATCTCATTATTCTAGTCCTAGATAGGTCTGTTAAAACCAAGACATACACACAACCTGCTCCATATTGCTCTTGTAATAGCACATCCAAAAAATAAGTGATGAAAAATTTCATCATGCCACCCACAAAATGCATATTTTGGAGGCACACTGATACCAATTCTCAATAGCCTGTCAATAGTATCCAACCTTTGTTGTACAGCTAACCAGAGTATGAATTTAAATCTAGGATAAATGGACTACTGCAGGACAATACTCATCCACTCAGCTTCTGGAAAATGAGGTAGAAAAGTTACATACATCTTCTGGATAGAAAACTTTCCATTCTTCTGATTTGCTCCTAACACTGTATGCAGACTTCCCTATTGTTGGCCTTGTAATATATCATCTCTAGATGCAAAGATCTTCATCACAACCCAAGAAGCATTCTTGGGAATTAGAACTATACTCAAATCCTCTCCTTTGATATAGTAACTATACACCCTCCTGATCTACAAGCATTCTTTCATTCTAGCCACATCCCAGAGTTGTTTCAATATAGTAGCCTTGTTCCAAATACATAGATTATAATATTCATCCCCCTGCAACTAAAGGCATACACACCTTATCCCGTGAAATCAAAGCCTTTTTAGAGATAGACATAGATCTTTCCATAAGAAAGTTTTACAGATTTGCTCAATGGCCTTCATAACCTTCTTAGTAATTATAATACCCCGAACTTTCTTTAAGTCAAATCTAGTCTCCAGAAGAGTTAGTGATGACTTCCTAAATGATTAATCTTTAAATCAGATATAATTTTCCTAATTTTGACTTTTATCATGTGAAAAATTGAATTAACTTTTCAATGATACCAATTTCGTCCAAATCCGATATCGGAGTAAAAAGTTATGGACGTTTTACAGAGAACTGTTGGAACTGCTCAGAAGCGGCGGTCAGGTCGATGGACCGTCGAGCTAGCGAAGAACCGTCGCCCAAGTCGTCGCGACTAAGGCAGTGAACCCGACTTCTGGTCAAGTGCAACGGCCAGGATCGACCGACCGTCGAGCTAGTGACGGACCGTCGCCCAAACCATCGCAGACGAGGCAGAAAATTCAGGTTCTGGCCCAGTGCGACGGTCAGGACAGACGGACCATTGAACCAGCGACGGACCATCGCCCAAACCGTCGTCACTTCCGATCAGCGATTTTAAGTCATTTTTAAAAGGGCATTTGGGTCTTTTTCCACCCGTTTTAACCCCTAATTATACCATACTAGGGCTCATAACTTCATTATTCATCTACAACACCAAATTAGGGTTTCTCTCAAAGATCAATCCCCCAAGAACAAGAAACCCTAGGTGTTTAAATCCAAGTCAAGAATTCAAGATTTCCTCCACCAATCTTCAAGAAATCATCCACCCAGGTATGCATAGTGTTCATTCATGGATTCCTTTCATCCATGAAGTCCAAGAATCAAGTTTTAAACTATGAATTTTGATATTCATGCTATGGGTTGATTATGTTCATGTGGTTTTTGTTGTATGATTCCCAAGTTGGAATCTTTATGTGTTTTTATGAAAATATGTTAGCATGTAAGTTGAAAACCATAAATTTTAGTTGGTTATGATATGTTAATTTGATGATTATGCCATGACCTAAGTCATGCAACCTAAGTGTTTGATAAAATGCCTAAGAGACTAGAAATTATTTAGAATAGCTCAATTGTGACTTAAGTGATGGATTCATGTTTTACCCTTATGTTCAAATGACTCTCATGCTATTGATGTGCAATGTAGATGTTTCTTGGAATGCTCATGATATTAGAGTATGAAATTATAACATTGATTATATGTATTCCTACCATGTACAAGAATATGATAACCATGTACTTCATGAAATCCCCAACTTATTATATTATGGATTGTTGATGTTGGTCATATATTCAAGAATGTCATGCCTTGTCAGCTTTCTTCTATCGAGTCCTGGGGGTACTTGTACCCAAAAATTTAGTTGTGTGCCTAGAACCAGTGTCATGTTTTCAAGATACTCCCAGTCAAGCCATGATCCATAGAACTCAGTCAGTCATGTGACTCAGGAAAACACAGTAAACTCAGAAAACTCAGTAATCTCAGTAGTATTCCATTAGTCAACGGAACTCAATGAACTCATTCCAGATCAGTTCAGTTAATCATGTTCAGTGTCTATTCAGATGGAAGTAGGATTTAGCACCGAGTGAACCCAAGGATGAGGACACACACTGACAGATGAGGTGTGATCTTTAGAAGTAATCCTTGCATTCCAGAACTATGTAGCCAGCATAGATTGAGACATCAACACTGACAGATGAGGGTTGATGAGGTGGATAAACCTTTTCAGATGAGGTTACCACCGTTCTCATTAGAGTACCTGCCAGATAAAGGTCACTCACAGCTTGTCTTTACCAGTGGTGCGGTATTGACACCCTTCCAACTGGGGTTACAGATTGGACCCCAACTCAGCTATATTGCTTTATTTGGGGCATGTTGGTTAGATGACTACTTCCCACAGTTTCATTTTCAGTCTCAGTCTTAGTAATAGAACTTAGATAGTTCTACAACCTTCAGGACTATCAGATACAGTCAACTCAGAACAGTACGGAACTCAGTTAGTTCCATCAGACCCTAGACTGTCAGACACAGTCACTCAGTATCAGTTATATCATTTATCAGTAACTCTGGTTATCAGTATTCAGACTCAGTAGTCAGTAATCACATGAACTCAGTTACAATCACTTATTCATGCATGCATCCCCACGCTTATGTTATACAGTTAGTTAGCATTGTTCATGCATTTGAACCCTTTGCATTCAGCCTACCTCACTTGCATACCAGTACATTCAATCGTACTGACGCATTTGCGCTATGGTGTTTTATACCATAGGTTCAGAAGCACGAGCTCTAAAGCATCAATAGCATTCCAGATTTCAGCAGCCAGATTTAGCAGTGAGTCCTCATCATTCGAGGATGATATGATTATTTATTTCAGCTTAGTTTTCAGTGGATGGAGTTAGTTGGGGACATGTCCCATCAACTCCTTATTCAGACAGCCCAGTCAGTTAGAGGCTTTCGGACTAGATTCAGACTTCAGTATTTTCGGATATTTACTTCAGTTTTGGTGTTGTGATACCACATTATTCGGAGATGGTTTTATCAGATGTTTTATTCAGTTTTGAACTTTATGGCATGTTTCAGCCTACTATTTCCGCAATTTACATGATGTTATGCAGTGTACAGGTACAGATATCAGTCATGGGTTAGCTTGTGGTTCTTCAGGGTCATGAGCACCATGTAGCATTCTGGGTGCCAGATTCGGGGCGTTACAGTAATCAAGAAAATCTGTGGCCAATATGCTTGGACACCAAATAGGGTTGACTTGATGAGTTATAGTCTCTCGGCATAAGATAGAAGCTTGGCATACCAACATGTAACTCTAGCTGTGATCTTCTCAATTAAAGGCAAATATTAGGTCATTCATTTCTACGTTATATGTCCTATAGCTTATTTTTAAATATTATACATTTTGAAAGTTCATATGATTAGAATGTTAACATTAGCTGCTCACATGACATTTGTTTAATAGTTTATAGGTCGTAAGGATATCTGTTTAGAGGTTATTGTTTATATACTCATTTTTTATTCTCAAGTTAATTATATACTATATGTTTAGACAACTTATGATTTAGAATTAATTATTTTCATAGTTTGTTTGTTTATTTGATCGTATGATAAATGGCATGTCCTAGTCTACTGGTCCATATGCTATAGCATCAAAAATTATTATCTATATGATTTATATGCTTACACGACACCTTATTCATGGTGTAGATGTTTAAGTATTATACGTTTCACGATCACCTATTTAGAGAGTTCAAAAGTCTATTTGCTCACATAATATGCAGTCTATTTGCTCACATAATATGCATTTAATTGCGTATAAGGTTTGTTCGATTTGAGTGGACTTTTATTCAGTTGATATGTAGACAATGTGCTCAACATTTGCTCACAATGAGTATTAGATAGTGAAAATTAACGAGTGAAAGCTGAAAAATGATATATGATCTTGTCCTACACTTTGAAAATTGTTATAATATAGTTGACAAGTTGTAGTTATTCTTTCGAACATACTCCTCTGGCGGGATGTCGATTCTTTCATTGTTTATGGACCTCAAACGAAGACTCCAAATTTATTAGCAAAAATATCACATTTGTTCAATGTACAACATGTTGAAACATCAATAATTTGAAAGTTAAAAGCTAAAACAAGGACATGAATGTAGTTAATACATGTCCTTAAAGTTGATCTTGCTCCAAAATGAATTTTGTGTTGATCAAAACCTTTGTTTGCTTCGATTGGTTTTGTTGCTTTATGTTCTTCTTCAAAAAATGGTTAAGCCTCTTTCATATAAATTACATGTTTATATGTGTAGCTAAATTTGTTCATCTACATGCTATGTAGTTTTATGGTTCTAGATTCATGTATGAGGTACTTGTATAGTCCATATTCTTGTGTATCGCAATTTAAAAGCTATCATATAAATATGAAGTATAGAACTACTAAGATCATGACTTTTTTAGACAATTTCTCTAAAGAGGATAAAAGATATATATTTTTTGGGTAAGTTTATTTCCAATTAATAGAGTGTATCCTTTCCTTTTGGAATTCATTAAAAAATGTTTTTTCTAGTTGAATTGAAAATTTAAATTCTTGGTGGATTCAAGTTGTGCTGACAGTACCTTCATAAGTTTGTCCTACCTTCTACCAAAACAATTATACATGTTTTGTTTACAAGCTCTTCTTATGGTTTTCAAGAGGCATGTTGTCTATGATATATTATTGGTGCGTATAAGACTTGCTAAGTTATGAGATTTCTATGCATTTGGTTACTTACATGTTATTCGTCTCTTCAGTTTTAAAGTTTATGTATTAAGTAATTTTATAGACTACTTGCATATATAATTATTTGATAGTTTTGTGTCATAACTCATCTATTTTACATGCTACCTATTTCATTCTGTTCACATGTTATTTTATAGTTTGTAAGCTTATTTTGTCATAGGTTTTTACAGCTTACTCGCGCATGGATTACGTGTTATATATTCTTCTCGAGTTCCTAAGTTAAACGTTCATAGGTTAAAGTCCTTTTATATTTCTCATATGTTTACGTGATTACATATCCTTCGTACTTATTTGCTAGCATATTCTAATTTTTATATGATTTGATTTTTGTTTAGATATTATATGCCTTCAAAGTATAACGAGGTAAGAGTTATGTTTATCCCTAGTCAGAGGGAAGCAAGGTCATCTATTTGATTGGGTTACATGAGGTGTACCTATGATTCTAGAAACTTGTGTAGATGTAGCTTAAAGATGCAGGATATAAGGTAAGTTACGGTATTGGTTATAGCTATCATTTGCATATAAGGTCAAATGGAGCCTCGTGTATTACTTGTTAAGTATTATATTTATCGTGACATTCTGTGAAGTATTTCTGTATATATTTTGACTAGCTGATAGGTTCCCCATAGCTCAATTTATAGAGGAAACTCTACCAAAATTTCTAAAATTTTGAGAGTTAGCAAACTTTAAGGCCTTATGATGGGAAAAGTGAATTGGATATTAAGTAGGTGATTTTATGAATGTCTTGGATAATTATGAGACTCAAAATAATCTACAGCATCATTCAGGGACGAATGATTTGAAGTGGTGGAGATTGTAACACCTCAAAAGAAGGATTTTAAAATATATTTTAATATTTTAAATAAGTGTAGCTTTTAATCTGTAAAGAGTTCTGTGGCATATATATCTTAAGTAATATTATAATGCTTGCATAGTATAATTTATATGGGCCTTTCATAATAATTGGAATGAACAGGTGGAGCCCACTTTATTTTTAAAAAATTAAAAAGGAGAAGAGAAGAGAAGAGAAGAGAAGAGAAGAAAAGAGAAGAGAAGAGAAGAGAAGAGATGAGATGAGATAAGATGAGATAAGGTGAGATGAGATGAGAGAGAGACAATATTAAAATTTGGAAATTGAGAGCTCTTGCTCTTATTTCTCTCTGGAACATACAATACTAGTACATGGTGCTTAATTCTCCTCTTCTACAATCTTTCTTCTTCTCTACTCTCTCGTATCAATTGTTAAAGAATTTTAGATTGGAATTCTCCTCTTGATGTCAAAAACGAGTAAAAACAATAGTATTACTAGTTTTCTTCCTTCAATGGTGTCACAAGAAATTAGGGATTCATTTAGTTAGGTAATTTCTCTACCCTACATTTGAATATTATTATGAAGAGTTTGTTTGGGATATAGGAGAAGGTAGAAATTATCATTTGAATTGAATGGATAGAGTGTATCCTAACTCTGTAGACTTACCGTGCTCATCGAACTCTCTCTTGATTTGAATTAGATTTCCAACGATACCAATTTCATGTGAGAAATTGAATTAGCTTTATCATGTAAGAAATTGAATTAGCTTTATCATGTGGGAAATTGAATTAGCTTTTCAACGATATCAATTTCGTCCAAATCCGGTATCGGAGTAAAAAGTTATGGACATTTTACAGAGAACTGTCGGAACTGCCCAGAAGCGATGGTCAGGCCGACGGACCGTCGAGCTAGCGATGGACCGTAGCCCAAGCCGCCGCGACTAAGGCAGTGAACCCGACTTCTGGTCAAGTGCGACGGCCTGGACCGACGAACCGTCGAGCTAGCGATGGACCATCGCCCAAACCATCACATACGAGGCAGAAAGTTCAGGTTCTGGCCAACTGCGATGGTCAGGACTGACAGACCGTCGATCCAGCGACGGACCATCGTTCAAACCATCGACACTTTCGATCAGTGATTTTAAGCCATTTTTAAAAGGATAATTGGGTCCTTTTCCACCCGTTTTAACCCCTAATTATACCAGATCAGAGCTCATAACTTCATTATTCATCCACAACACCAAATTAGGGTTTCTCTCGAAGATCATTCCCCAAGAACAAGAAACCCTAGGTGTTTAATCTCAAGTCAAGAATTCAAGCTTTTCTCCACCAATCTTCAAGAAATCATCCACTCAGGTACGTAAAGTGTTGATTCATGGGTTTCTTTCACCCATGAAGCTCAAGAATCCCATTTTAAACTTATGAATTGTGATTTCCATGTGGTGAGATAATTTTAATTATGTTGATGTGGTTGTATGAATCCCAAGTTCGAGTCTTTATGTACTTTTCATGAAATTATGCTAGTATGTGGGTTTGGAAACTTTTAAATTGAGTTAATTTAAGTAACCATGATGTATGAACTAGTGTATATGCCTAAGCCTAAGGTTGTGCATCCAATGTGTTTGATAAAATGCCCAAGAGAATAAGAATCATGATTTAGGACTCAATTATGACCAAATTGATGAACTCAGGCATTACCCTTATGTTCAAAATGACTTCCATGTTATTGTTATACATTGAAATTGTTTGATGGATTGTTCATGAGATTAGCCCTATGAAATTACGACATGTTTATATGCATTCCTATTCATGTACCAAACCATGATAATCAAGTGCCTCTAGAAATTCCCCAATGATTGTATTATGGATTGTTGATTATGGTCGTGAGTCCAGGAAGTGTCATGTCTTGTTAGTTTCATGCTATCGAGTCCTGAGGTTACTTGTAATAAAAAATTTAGTTGTGTGCCTAGAGCCAGTGTCAGTTTTCAAGATACTCTCAGTCAAGCCATGCTCAGTAGAATTCAGTCAGACTCATGACTCAGGAAAAACTCAGAAATCCCAGTAATCTCAGAAATCTCAGTAACTTAGTAATCTCAGTAGTATTCCATCAGTCAATGGAACTCTCTGAGCCCAGTCCAGTTCAGTTCAGTTAATCATGTTTCAGTGTCTATTCAGATGGGAGTAGGTATTAGCACCGAGCGAACCCAAGGATGAGGGCACACACTGACAGTTGAGGGTGTGATCCTTAGAAGCAATCCTTGCGTTCCAGAAGTATGTAGCCAGCATAGGTTGAGACATCAACACTGACAGATGAGGGTTGATGAGGTGGATTAAAACTGTCAGATAAGGGTCCCACCGTTCTCTTTTGGGGATACTGTCAGATGAGGGTCACTCATAGCTTATCCTTACCAGTGGCGCGGTATTGACACTCTTCCAATTGGGGTTACAGATTGGACCCCAACTCAGCTATAATAGCTTATTTGGGGCATGTTGGTTAAATGACTACTTCCCACAGTCTCAGTCTCAGGTCTCAGTAATAGAACTCAGATAGTTCTACAGAATTCAGGACTGTCAGATACAGTTACCCAGTTCAGTACAAAACTCATCTAGTTCCATCAGAAATAGGATTGTCAGACACAGTCATTCAGACAATAGTATATCAGTTATACAAAACTTATGTTATCAGTATTCAGATTCAGTGATGTCATAATCTCAGTCACAATTCACGTATTCATGCATGTATTCTCACGTTCATGTTATTCAGCCAGTTATTATTGTTCATGCATATAAACCCATTGCATTCAGCCTACCTCACTTGCATACCAGTATATTCAATCGTACTGATGCATTTGCGCTATGGTGTTTTATACCATAGGTTCAGAAGCACGAGCTCCAGAGCATCCTTAGTAGATCAGACGTTCAGCAGACAGACTAGCAGTGAGTCTTCATCATTTGAGGATGTTGTTATTTGATTATTTCATTCTTTCAGTACTTAGTTTATTTTAGTAGTTGGAGTTAGTTGGGTACATGTCCCATCAACTCCTTATTTAGTAAGTTTTAGAGGCTTTCAGACTATAGCATATTCAAAAAGTTATTTCATTTTTATTTTGGTGTTGATATACCGTATTTCCAGATGTTATGTTTTATCAGATATTTGAATCTTATGTCCTTTCAGCCTTTTTTTCATTTATATAGTATATTATGTAGTGCTCAGGTACAGATATCAGTCATGGGTTAGCTTATGATCCTTCGGGGTCATGAGCACCGTGTAGCGTTTTGGGTACCAGATCCGGGGCGTTACATGGAATAACTGGAGGGATGACCAAAATATTATTCTTTGCTAGTAATCGTACCTCTGAATGCAGTATAGCAATCTTCTTGTGTATGTTCGATAAATTTTGTGATTGGACCTCACGCAGTTGTGCAGTCATACTAGCCTCGAAACTATCAATACGTGCATGTAGCTATCTAGTATAATCTTCCATAGCTGCCATCAGCCTTGCCTCAAAAGCGTCTAAAGTTGTCTGGACCCAAGTCTGGATCTGTCTGAATAATGGGGATAACTAAGTCTTTGTAAGAGTGAGGTGAGTAGTCACGTCATCTTTCTGTTCAACCATGTATTGTAGAAACTCATGTGGCACACCAATTAATCTAGTAATTGTGGGTCGACGGGGCAAAATGCATTCCCCAACTGGCTTTGAAAAAGAAGTCGGGGCTGGTACGTATATGCTCATGGCTCCCTCCGACCCTGTATTAATCATTGACTCATCTCACTGCTCACCCGTCTCAACATCAACAGTCATGTCCATCCTCTCAATAGTCTCGGCTAAA
The DNA here is from genome assembly GCA_030864215.1 of Capsicum pubescens. Classification (NCBI taxonomy): domain Eukaryota; kingdom Viridiplantae; phylum Streptophyta; class Magnoliopsida; order Solanales; family Solanaceae; genus Capsicum; species Capsicum pubescens. The sequence goes on along the minus strand of CM061544.1, from coordinate 81,887,962 downwards.
ATAGAGGACCCCTTAGAATAGGGCATACTAAAAGTCAAAGGTGGTTGCGCTCTTTGTGGAAGGATCGAGTTCGCCGCATCCTTAATCAAGCTAATGTTTGCCTTGCGGGTCACCACGATCTACTTATCTACCTCAAGAATAGGTGGCACTCCGGCTGCATCGCATAACTGTTGAATCAAACAAGGGAATTGGAAAGTAGTGGTCTCACTAAATGCTCTCACATAGAGCTCAGCCTATATCAATCTCGCAAAGTCAATGTCGTAACAACAATTAGACTAGCAATCAAAGTAGATCCATCCCATGCAAGTATGTTGTCCATAGAAGTCAGACTCACTCTATGTCATACCATGTCCCACCAAAATTTCTCCATAAAATCCAGTGATGCCTTTTTTATCTTACATCTTCCAGCTACCCATGGGCATCAATGCCCAACTCAACTATCTAAGTGGCTATATACCTAGACAAATCCAATCTCTATGCTTTGTGCTCTACATCCTTCATAGTGCGCTTACTCCATGATATACTCTTATAAAAATAAAACTCGTTCGTTGTGGATGGCCTCACATAATGCCCAAATAACATTTGATGAATAGTTGCCTCAGAAATATAAACTATCACCCCTGACCAAAGTGTGGGTCAGTCGGGGTTGATCGACTGTTCTACCCTCAGATGGGGTAACCAAGTAGACTGACGAAGTGTAGGAGGCATAATACTCCCAAAAAATAGTTGGGTTGCATAAACCTGAAGGTTGGGTCATACACCCCAGCTGATATCTCTCGAAAGAAGCCTGCAGGTTTTTTGTTAACCCTATCAACTCTATCCAAACCACTCATCATATTGCATTATTGTTGACCCTATTCTGTGATAATGTTTTCTATTTCATAAAGTAATTGTATCAAAATCAAACACCATTTCAGAGGAATCCCAACCATAGATATGGCTGAGACATGTGTGGAATCAAACTTTAGTGCAGCAGGTACAAAAATAATAGGTTTTGTGCGTTGAACACCTAAGTGACCTAAGATAAAGACGATGATATCTCATGTGGTACCTGTGCTGCCTTAGCACCCTTCTCACACTAGGGTGTGAATGATCTTGATATTTACTTACTCTCAAAATTGGATACAGCTTTCGGCCCCTCCTCAGACTGGTAGCCGATTACATCCTCCTCCTTTCTAGAACCAGAAACTGATACTGACTTGACTTTCTCCTCTAAACCAACATCTGACTCCTCTTCTCTCTCCTCAGAATGAAGAGAGTGTGGTGGTGGCAGACATGCATTCTTTATTCAAGGTCCTGTACAAAAAATTAGAGCTGATGTGGTCTGGGCCCCTGCCAGTGGTTCCTGTAGGGCTTGTGATGGTGTGGGCTGAATGCCCAACTCAGCAACAAATGTTGTAACTGCAACCTATCTCTGTGATCGGCCCTTAGTCTGTAGTGGGGCCAATGATATGCTATCCTAGCTCATGGGGTAATCCTTAATGAAGCCACTCTATTCAAGAGACTCGTCACGTAGCCTAGACTAAACTTTTTTTTTTTGCAGCTTTTGGTGCCATGGTTACTGAAAAAGTAGTTGTTAGTGCTTGAAACACAAGAACAGAACAAAAAAAATAAAAAAATTAATGACCCGGGGTAGTAGCTACCTACGGGCCATAGGTAGTACTTACGGGGGTCGTAGGTACCCTCATAAGTACCAAACAAAGCCTTGAATCTTTAGGGCTTCATATCTGACACTTATGAGGACACTTACGCCCTAGAAGGTACTACTTATAAGGCCCTTAAGTGCCTTTGTAACTACCCCTTGAGGGTAAGTCGGGTTTTTCCATAGATTCTTATCCCACGTAGTTTATATTTTTAACTTTATCCCAAATTTATACACTACAACATGCAACAAATCAATTTTAATAGGTATTACAAATAACTTTAGGGGTTTCATCTCATTATTCAACTTCTACTTCCATTAATTATATGATCACAGGTTTCCCAAATGAAAATCATGCAATAATTTTAGTTTTACCCATTTTTAGGCACCATAAGTTTCAAGAATCATGAGAAAGTATCAACTTCAACCTATATCAAGCATTATTATCAAATTCAATAATCAAGAACTTGTTTTTTTTTTTACAAGTTTGAGCCAAAATTATTACCTGAATTTGAAAATTCATGGAAATAGAAGATGAATAATGTGAAATTAACCCTTCTTTGATGAATTTTACAAGCAAGGTGGGGAGTTACTGAGCATTTTATTTTATTTTGTAGATGAAGAGTGAAGAAGAGGAGTTTGAGTGTAAGTCAAAGTTCTAAATTTTTGAAGTATTGGGGTAATTGATCGGGTTTGACGGTTTTAAGGGTGAGGTTAGGCCGGATCTGGTCGGATCCACTTGGGTCCGACTAAAGTTCAAAATTGTACCCTCAGAATTTTTGGTCAACAAATGGGGACACTTAGGGCCCGTAAGTTCTTCTTATGGCCCCCGTAAGTGAGTCTGTAAGTAGGACCTACACGTTTATTTTCATTTAATTTTTATGACCCTACTTATGGGATCGTAGGTTGTAATTTCAGTAAATACAATATCAAAGACCCAAAAACTCCCTAAAAATTTTATGAAACCTACGACATCACTTACCTGTCGTAAGTAGGACCTACGACCTCTGTAAGTAGGGTCATAGGTCCATTTAACTGGACTTGTCTGAATTTTTCAATTTCATACTAGTTTCCAGGTGTTTCTCCATGTTTTAACCTAAATAGTAAGCAAAGTAAACACTAAAACATTGGGTTGCCCCCTACTCAACATTTGATTTAATGTTGTAGCACCACATGACTATGTTGGATACTTAGACTTCACTAACAAGCCCATGGGTTGCCTCCTATAAAGAGCCTGATTTAACACCGTGAATGACTCAGTTTCCATGGCTACACAGACTTCACCATGGCTTACGTCAACACAAACCCTTAACTCCTGCATAGTTCACCTTGAATGGGGCTTCTCCATCTTGCATTAACTCAAACGCACCATGCGGTATTACTCTAACCATATTGAATTGTCCAAACCACCTAGACTTCAACTTGTCTAGAAACAAGTGAAGCCTCAAATCATACAACAAGACCATATCACCGGGATGAAACACTCTTTTCTCAATTCTCTTGTCATGGTACAATTTCACCTTCTCCTAGTACAATGAATAACTCTCATAAAATAGAGTGAAATTCGTCCAACTCATTCACCTTACTCATCCTCAAATTTGCAGCATCACTCTACTCAAAATTTAGCTTTTTCAACACTTATAGTGCCTTGTGTTCAAATTCAACTAGCAAGTGGAATATGTTGCCATATACAAGCTGATGTAGAGAGGCACCTATGGGAGTTTTAAAAATTATACGATAGACCCAAAGTGTGGCGTCTAGCTTCCTTAACTAATCAATCCAATTTGAATTCACAGTCTTTACCAATATAGACTTGATCTCACAATTAGAGACTTCAACCTGCCCACTCGTTTACGAATGGTAAGGTGTCTCCACCTTATGTGTCACACCATATTTTTTTAGAAGGGTCTTAAAGAGATGATTACAGAAATTGAAACCACCAAAACTAATAATGGTATGTGGAGTACCAACCCAAAAAAAGATATTTTTATTCAAGAATGCAGTGACACTTTGACCCTCATTATTGGGAAGCACAACCGCCTCCACCCACTTAGAAACATAGTCGAATGCCACCAGTATATACTTCATCCCATAAGAACTTACAAACGGACTCATGAAATCAATTTCCCATACATCAAACAACTCTAACTCCAAAGTAGATGTCATGGGAAGCTCATATTTCCGTGAAATATTTACTTGTCACTGACATTGTTCATAGGCCCGAGCATAATCATGAGAATCTTTGTAAATAGTCAGCTAATAGTAACCACACTCAGAATTTTGTGGGTTGTATGTACAACCATGATGACCCCCAACTAGTGATGAATGACAGGCCTCAAGAATGCTCATCATCTCTACCTCATGAATACACCTTTGAATAACTCCATCTACAAAAATCCGAAATAGATAAGGGTCATCCCAGAAAAACTTCTATACTTCATGCATGAATCGTTTGCACTGCTAAAATAATAAGCCTTCCAGAATAAGGCCACTTTCCAAATAATTGGCAAAATCAGCAAACTATGGGATTAAGTCTTGTGATGCTTCCAAAACCCACTCTTTTAGAAAAGTATCATCAATTTTAATCTCATCTCCTAATTTAAGCATTGACTCCTTTTTGATTCAGGATAGATGGTCTGTAACCTGGTTCTCGGTGCCTTTCTGATCTTATACCTAAAAGTCAAATTCTTACAGTAGTAGTACCAAATGATTAAACCTCAGTTTAGCATCTTTCTTCAACATAAGGTACCTCAAATTTGCATGATTAATATGAACAATGACTTTGATCCGAATCAAATAGGACTAGAATTTCTCAAAAGAAAACACCACCGCAAGTAACTCCTACTCAGTAACTGTATAATTCTTCTGTGTGGGGTTGAGTGCTTTGTTGGCATAATAGATTGGTTGAAGAATCTTCTCACATCATTGACCTAGGAAAGATCTGAAGGCTACACCACTAGCATCACACACAACCTCAAAAAGCAATGACCAATCTGGAGACACAATAATAGGATGCAAGATCAACCTTTCCTTAAGATACTCAAAGGCCTTGAGAAAAACAACATAAAATTTGAACTTCACCTCCTTCTCTAAAAGTTTGCATAATGGATTTAGCAATTTTAGAAAAATCATTGATGAACCTTCTATAAAACCTTGCATGGCCCAGGAAACTTCTAATACCCTTAATTGAAATATGTGGAGGTAATTTTTCAATCACCTCTATCATTACCTTGTCAATCTCGATACTCTTTTTCAAAATCTTGTGTTTGAGAACAAACCCCCCTTTCACCATAAAGTGGTATTTCTCCCAATTTAAAACCAGTTTGTGTTCCTCACATCTCTGAAGTGAATTGACCAAATGGGATAAAAAATCATCAAATCAGTCCCCAACAACCAAAAACTAATCCATAAAGACCTCTATAGTGTCCTCCTTCTTATAAAAAAAGATTGACATCATACAATGCTGAGAGGTGGCGTAGCATTACAGAGTTCAAAAGGTGTCCGCTTGAATGCAAAAGTACCATATTGACATGTAAAAATAGTATTCTCTTTCTCATTAGGGGTAATAGAAATATGATTATACCCTAAATAACCATCAAGAAAATAGTACCATTCTCTGCCTTCAAGGTAGTCTAGAATCTAGTCCATGAAAGGCATAGGAAAATGGTCCTTTTACATCCACGTGTTCAACTTTAGATAATATATGCACACTCTCCATTCAGTAACTAGTGGCATGGGCACTAACTCATTCTTCTTATTTGGGACCATAGTGATCCCACCCTTCTTAGGTACGCATTGAATCAGGTTCATCCACTTGTTGTTAGCAAGAAAATAAACCATATCTACATCTAACCACTTTATAATATCTTTCTTCACCACCTTTTGCTTAGGTGGGTTCAAACGATGTTGGTGATCGATACTTGACACACAATCTGGTTCAAGCTATATCTTATAAGTACAAATCCCTGGTGGAATCCCCACAATATCTGCAATAGTTTATCCGATCTTTTTAATCTCTGCAATACTAAAATTAAGGTCTGAACTTGTGTATCCAATAAATCTGCAGCAATAATGACCAACAAGGTATTGTTGTCCCCTAAAAATACATAATGCAAGTAAGAAGCCAATTCTAATATCGGTGGCTTCTCAAAAGATAGTTGAGCTGGTGGAGTAGCTTTATTCTTCAAATTAAGATCCAACTTCTTTGGTTCATAAAAATAAGAACCTGTGCCATAGAGTATGCTCACTATCTCATCCTACTCCTCGATACTATCACTACCAAGATTCATGATCACAATTGCTAATGCTTCGACCTCAAGTCTCTCCTCAATAGGTACAGTCAATGCATCATCATCAATAGTCTCTATCAAAGATACCACCGACATACCTTCGGATTTCATATTCGACTGACATACATTAAAAGTAACTTATTCATTATTGAGCCAAAATTCCATCTGTCCTATATCCATGTCAATCAATACCCAAGAAAATATGAACATCGAAATCCATCTCAGAGTTAAGAATCACAAAATCAGCTGGGAATATGAAAGAAGCTACCTTTACCAATACATCACACAATATACCAATTGGCTTTTTCACAGTGTGATTAGCCATCAATAATCTCATAGATGTCGGTTTGGGTGCTCCCAACTCCAACTGTATGTACACAGCTAATGATATCATATTTATACTATATCCTAAACCATATAATTCTCGTGTGAAGTTGAAGGACCCAATAGTACATGGAACAATAAAAGTGGGATACCCCATAGCATTCTTGACTTAATACCACTCTTAGTAGCATGCATAGAGAACTTACAACCTGAAATTTTTTAAGTGATAAAAGACAGTCATATTTTTGAGCCCTTAACTTTAATAATTTTTAAATTGATCTTCCCAACCCTGAGACGTAGATTTTTTAGTTAATTCATGTTCAGAGGTGTAAAGGGATGTCTCAGGAAAGTTTTGGAGTTTTCAGATGAGGTATGGGACTTGTTTGGATTTTGAAAATAGTGGGTCACTGCGATTGCACTGTGTTGCGGTGCCAATAGCAATGAGCCACTTGACGCATCGCGGTGAGGTACCAAAATGGGTTTCAGTTGTGAATTTAAATTTTGAAGGGCAATCTCGCCTTTTCCCCGTAGCCCCGAAATCATGATAATAGTAGATTAACTCGTCATTAGGGCATTATATGCCCAAAATTACTCAATGTCTCTCAAGAATTAAACCCTAACTCTTCCTTAAAGATCAAGAATTCAACCTCTAAGTTCAATATTTCAAGAAAAGAGTCAAGATTAGGGTTCCTGTCTTCAAACTAAACAACATAAGGTATGTGAAACTATCCTTAAAATTCATGGGCATGGATTTTATCGTTTTATCAAGTGTAAGGGTTTATAATCATGTTGCAAACTAAGGGTTGAATATTAATTCAAATAGCATGCCATGAAATTATTTTGATGAAAGTATATATATATTGTATTGAAATCTTTTTCGTGGAAATCGAATTATAGCCACTTATGTATATACGTTTACAGTTTTGAAAAGTTTAATTGAGAGAAAGAACAATAAATTCCCTCTCTTTTTACGAAACATAGTTTCTATCTGTATTATGAGTGATTTTAAATGAATGAACTAAGGTTTGAAAGTAAGTTCCTTAACTTTGTGGTATTTGGCATGGTTTATATATGATGAGAGGGAGTTTTCTTACTATAACAATACACATTGCATTAAAAGAGAAGAATTGTATGTGATTGAATAATTGACATGACCATCGCATGTTTAAGTCTTGCGAAAAGAGAGTAATTGCATAATTTTTCTTTAGATTTCAAAATGATGACTCTCTTGTGATGTTATAAATCTTTGGTGGTCATTTGCATGTTTTGGATGAGATGGGCTATGAAATGGATAGATATGAACGACTTTCAGGTCTGGGTATGATGATACCCTGTGATGATATGCCCTTAACATATTAAGCATCGAATGATTTGTACATAAAGCATGATGTTTAAAGAACTAAAATTAGGACTAAAGAGAGGTAGATGGTTACCCGAAGAAGGCATTTGAGTGGAAGAGCTCATCGCTGAAAACTGAGTTTTGCCTATTTGGGTGATATGATTGGGTATGGACAATGTATACTTTCCCTTGAGGCACTGGTATACTAGAATAGTCATCAATACCCCAATCTTTTTGGAAAACTTAGATTTAGAGGCTTGGACGACGAGTAAATGGCAGACCCATATAGCCTGTCGGTACTAGAAATGTAGGGTGTACCATCTATCTCAGGAGTAAGACAAAGTGTTGAGTCATGGTTACAAGAAAGTATTTTGAAACTCTAAATTATGACCATGTGTTTTACTTATCTTATGTGTAATGTTTTATGAAATGCTCTTATTTATGTTGTGTAATAAAAAGGTTAATTTGGATTGTTTCACATACCAGTACAATCATATTGACCCCCTATATTTTGGGATCTAAGGCTCAGTCCCGGTGGCCCACTAAGCAGTAGATTGATTTGCCTGAAGTTTGCAGTTGGTGAGCCTCTCTTATTTCGGAAGGCCTTGTTTATGGAATAATGTCATTTGGTTTTAGTTCATGGTCTGACTGGGGGCCTTGTCCCAGTTTTCAGAAAAATATTGTTTTCGTATTGTTAGAGATTTCACAAACTAGTGCTAAAAGTTCTTGAATCTTTATGAACTCGTATTCATATTTATTAGTTGAAATAGAGAACGACCATGATTTCATTTTGTTATTTTCTTTTCTGCATTTCTTTACAGTGTATGAATGGTTACATGATTACCAGATAGAAAAAGGGCACTCGATCCTTCATGGTTCGGGATGCTCGTGGCGGCCAAGACATCGATTCGGGTCATGACAAAAAGCTCCGGAGTCCTCCTTCTCTACTAGAGAACGAGAAGCAATAGCACTACAATGATGCATATTATAAGTAGGATCAAAACTCACTGTTCGTTTCATAGTAACCAAATATTTCATGAACCTTACATAGCCAAGCATTTGTTCGAATGCTTCCACAAGAGGGATATTAACAAACAATTTCTTCAATATAGACATGAACTTCTGATATTTCCTTTCCTCTTTTCTTCTTTAATCTAAGAAAAGGATGGGAGATCATGGAATAGTTTTGACTACAGGCTCGACTTCCTTCCCCTTCTGTTTATCCTTCTCAACTCGTTCTTCCATACCAATTGATTTTTATGATGAATCACTGTTAGTCACCAACTTTTTTTATTCCACTTCGGGTGCAGCATCAATATCAACAACACCATCCCTTGCCTTATTAACCAGAGGCATAGGAGAGTCAATAGTAGACTTACCATTTTAAGTGGTGAGGGCCAAATAATGATTGTTGTTCTTCATACTCTAAGTAGTGTTTCTCAAAAGAGTGCCAGATTGATATTAATTGAAAGTAGATGACATTTGACCAAACTTCTGCTCAAGCTTCTTAATTGCGGTAGAATGCAATTTTTCTTTCTAGATCAACCCTAATATATCTGCCTTAATCTCCTTAAAGCAACTATCTTGACTTTTTAAACCCTTCACAAGCTTATCTAGCAATGCTTTCATCCTAGAATTATCATCACGGTTCCCCGGTGGAACATAAACACGCTCTTCTCTTAATAGTCATCCTTCCTCCGCTAGTCACCATCTTACTCTCTGCTCCTATCCCTATATATTTCCCCATAATAGATTCAACTTAGATTCACTTACCTTAAGTTCCAAGTGTTTTGACTAGACCCTTGTCCCTTGGCTTGGAAACCTACCATCTCTCTATCTAGGTACTTTGCTTCCTCATCATTATCAAACTCATACTACCTATAAGATTTACCTTATGAATCCATAACATTCACTTTTTCTACTCTAAAAGCTGCAAACAGCTTAGGAAGTACACCAATCTCAGTCCTCAGTTGTGCTACCTCTTTATCCACAGTATCATCAGGGCACTCTGCTCACTGGAAGCACCAATAGTATAAGTATCGACTTCTCTTTCTTTCCCTCGAGTATGTCATAATCGATTGGCTTTAAAGACTCAGTCAAGTAATTTCCTCAGCTAACTCCCAATGAAGACTCATGAAAGCCCCACCTGTAATAGTGTCAGCAATATCCTTGGTGTTTGCATTCAAGGCTCTTTATAATATCTCAAGAAAATTCCTCCCCAAAATATTATGATTAGGCATCTTCATCAACTTCTTCTTGAACCGAAACCAGGTCTCATACAGCGCCTCCAAATGTAAATGTCTAAATTTATAAATCTCATCCTTCAACTGTAGAATTCTAGAAGGCGGAAAAAAATGATCCAAAAAATGTGTTTGTAGCTCATTCCATGTGGTAATAGACCCATAAGGTAATTCCCCTAATCATAGTGTCTCTTTATTTGTAAGAGAGAATAGGAACAACTTGACTCACAAAACTTCCTAACTTACCCCCAATATATTGTATGAGAGCAAATCACCACGAATTTCATAATATGCATGTTTGCATTATCAATCGGCAAACAAGAAAATACTGATAAGTGGGGGGTGGTTGAATTTGAGTACTGCTCAACGCTCTTCCTCAGCTCTTACTTTTTTCTCTTGCTCTGCACAATGGGCATTAGACAACTTTTTATTCTCTTCAGCTAATAATCGAGTTGTGATTTGTGCGACTGTCTCATTAATACCATCCAAACATGGCGGGTTCAAAGCAAGTGGGTTATCTTGAACCACGTCATGGCGGGCTTCATTATCATGCTCTGACATCCTACGATTCTATCGTAGGGTTTGTTCAAGCTTTAAATCAAGTGGGATCAAGGGATTTACTTAACTCCAAGTACTGGGCATACATCGGCGTACACCCAAAAACAACAAAAGACTAAAAACCAACAACCTCAACAAACTCTGTTAATCAATCTATAATCGTACTCCTCGGCAATGGTGCCAAAATTTGATGTGTCCTAAATTATATTGAACCCAACAAAGATTGGGGTCAAACCCACAGGGAATATGGAAAATCTCTATCAAGAATTTGCTGATATAGTAAAAAAAAAGTAAAAAATAAATATGAGGGGGATTTTACAGTAACAGCAATAATGGTAAAAAATCTTGAACACTTTAGGTTAAAATCAATATGAGACAACCACTAGGACTATTTCGTGCTCGCCAAACTCTCTCGGTGACTTACATGCAGAATCTAATAGGTTATGTATCACCAACCATCTTTTGAACACCTTTGGTGAATTTTACTCATCACATTTTGAGTCTCAGAGTGTCGCCTTACTAACCCTTGTCCTGGATCCTAGATTAACTATTTCTTTTTAGGTCTAAAGTTAATTAGATTTAGGGTAATAGATTCAAATTATTGTTGTGATCTTTTTTTCTTAATCTCAACCTCTCTTTTGGAGTCAGTATCTAATACAGGCAGGATCTTAGTGCATGCAGTTGCTAAGAAAGCAATCACTATAAAGAAAATCATAGTACATACATAAACACCAATCAAGAAAGACTTTGCACTTCCTCTACTTCGTTATCCCGCCAAGGTTCTCACAACCCTAGTCAAGAGGTTTAGACACACATATTTGCAAGAACTCCCATAGAATTCGTAATACAAAACATATGAATAATCTCACAATAAATTATAAATAAAAACCAGAATCTTGAATTAATATCAAACCGTAAAAGTCAAGAATAGGGATTCCAAGATCAAAACTAGATCTCAGAATCAATATAGTGTTGTAAGTATATATAGTGTGAAAACTAATACAAAACATCAAAAGGGTATTTATAGGATACATTAGAACCCTACAAATCCTAACCAAAATAAAATAGGAAAATCTGGATCGACAACTACCTACAGACTCACTTACGGACTGTAGGTACTATCTACAGACCTACTTATGGGCCATAGGTACTACCTACAGATCCTAAATGGGTCGTAAGTCTCAAAAGAAATTAACCTATTTTAGATCTTCCACTTATAGGGGTACCTATGGGGGTGGTAAGTTCCCCTTGCGCCCCCATAAGTGCCTTCATATATCTCAGATCCAAACTTTAGATTGATAGTACTTTATTTTGTCACCTACGATTCCACTTACGAGGGACATAAGTCCCACTTACAGCTCATAAGTGAGTCCATATGTGGGCGTCTCTATAGCACTTTAATCTTTTTCTCTTCTTTTGTATCTAACCTTATTTTTCTGTAAAACAAACACAAAAACACATCACATTTAAAAAAAAAGCTTAAGTACTTGTATATTTTTTGGGTTTAAGAATCAAACGTGCCATGAAACCATGGCACATCAGTAGGTCATCATATGATTATTTGAATTAAAAGTAGGCATAGGACATCACCTACGCAAACTATTAGGCGCTATATAATTATGAATTACTCATAATACGTTATATGACAAACTAATAAGGCAAACACGCAGGATATAGTTTACATTGTACATCAGTCACTTTTATGCTCATAAGTTATAGTTCCACACAAGATTTTATGGTATCCAATTGTCCATACTTACTCATATTATTTTTCAATTCATTGTGCATCCTTATATGTCTACATGTTATTCAGTCTGCTTTATGAACTAGTACATTTTGTATATGTACAAATGCCCCTACATTTGGGGGCACCATATCTTTGTACATACAGAATCGGGTACACCATAGGTGCTTGTTTTGATTCAGCAGAGAGTTGGTAAGCTCTTCTCTTATTTGGAGCCAATAGATGTTTATCACTTTCTAAGTCATTTATATTTATAGCTTGGGTATGTCGAGCCCTATCCCAATTATCTGCTATTGTATAGTAATAAATTCCATTAGAGGCTTTGTAAAAGATGTAAATTTATCATAAGTTATCATAATTCCAGTTGTCCACTGTATTAGTGCAGTCATTTGGCTAGTGCTACTTAAATACCATTCTTACAATTATCATATGAATAGTGGCTCAGCCTCTTAATGCAGGTCATTTATATAGTAGGTATTTATATGGACCCTTTCCCCACCCCTCTCGATCTAGGGGCGTGATAGTTTCAAACTTGATCCAACCTCGCTACTGACCTAAAAGTGACATTCCAAATCTACTAGAACTGTCAAAATCTCCATCTGTCACTTGAAATATAAAATGTTGACTGAAGACAAACTAATGACTTTTAAAGCCTTTAAGAGTCTCAAACTCTCCCAAATCATTCCTGAAAAATTGGGGCATATGCCAACCATCCCCACACCTCATAAATAACATGTAATAACTATTGAGAAAGAAAAATTAGTCAAAACACATAAAAAGGAAAATTGCACTCTTCAGGTTGTTATATTATCCACCACCAAAACACTAGTTCATCCTAAAAAAAACTATAGATAAAGTTCCTGAAGTGGTAAAAGTTGGGGGAATATACTCCTCATATCGGACTTGACCTTCCAATTAGCCTCTTTAATAGGGCAATGTCTCCACTGCACCTTCACTGATTCAATACTCTTAAACCTCAACTCCCTAGTCTGTCTATCTAGGACAGCAATAGGCTTCTCCATAAAGGATTGATCATAGTATAGTCTAAATGAGTCCCATCGAATCACATGTGCATCATTTGAATGGTATATCTTTGACATGGAAATGTGGAATACAGGATGAACAAATGATAGATATGGAGAGAAAACTAGCCTATATGCTACATCACCATGTGTTTCAAGGATCTCGAAAGGGCCAATGAACCTCAGACTGAGCTTTATTTTCTTCCCGAACCTTATCACACCCTTCATAGGTGAAACCTTTAATATAACTAAATATCCAATAATATATGATGAATTGCAGGCTCGATGGTTGGTATAACTCTTCTGCCTACTATGGGCAGCCAATAGCCTCGACTAAATCAGTATCACAAGATTCATTAAATCTTTGAATAAATTTATACCCCAAGGCCTCACCTCGAATGAGTAAACCATCCCACGAGAGATCTACACCTCAGCCTATTCAAATCCTCAAAAAGCACCATTTGAATGTTGGAATGGTAACTGTTGTTGTAGGCAAACTCTGTTAGGGGATACTGTCCCAATGATCTCCAAAGTCTATGAAACATGCTCGGAGCATGTCCTATAGCACCTAAATAGTCCTCTTAGACAGACCATCCATCTAAAGATTCAATTATTCTCAAATCAAGCCGAGTACCTAACAAAGGGGCAATTGTTAACCCCCAATTTTGACCTCCCAATCCTCCTAGGTTGTTATTTTACAAAATTATTAGTTTTGAGTATTAATATTTTTTTACTTATTAGTTTGGTATTAAATAAATCCTGACATTTCATATTCATGATTTTGAAGTATGTAATTGACTTTTATTTTTTATATAGTATTTGTAATTTATTTAAATATAATATTTTACATAGTTTTGTTAATATTTATTATATTATTTTTGGAAATATGCATACCCATAATTTCCAAACATGTAGTCTATTATATTATTAATTATTATTATTATTATTATTATTATTATTATTATGTTTATTATTATTATTATAGCATTTCTTAAAATTTGTTTTTATAATTTATAGGTGCCTAATCTATTTCAAATTATTATTATCATCGATTTTAAATAATATCTTAAGTTTCATTAATTTTATTTATATAATTTATTCATAATTAATTTGAGAATAATGATTTTATGATATTGGTTAATTTTTATTATTATTTTTATTAGATATTTGTTGATTTATTACAATACCTATAGAGTAACAACCAAATTCAGTTTGATCTCCCTAATTTATTTAATTTCTAGCTTGATGTTACCTAAATAATTCCAATTTTAGCCTAAATTGAGTCCAATTTAGGTCAATTTTAAATCTCAAATCAATTCCAATTTACCCAGATCTAACCCATATTATAATGTTAATCTCAATCACTGATCAAATATGATTCAATGGTTCAAATCAGATCCCCTTTTCTTTCATTTTTTAAATGAAACCAACCCCCAAAATTCCTAAACCTAAAATTATTTCTACTTTCCTTTGGCACCACCCTATTCCTCAATTCTCTCCATCTCCACTGCTCCGATGAGCCATCGCTAGGCCCCAACCTTTATCATTTATCTCCACTACCACCACTGGCGAGCCTTTGTCGGTGGACCATGAGTAGCGCCACACTTTCTCTCTCTCATTCACACACTTCTCTCTCTTTCTTCTTATTATCTCGTTATTTACTCCCCTCTACAACTTCTCCAGCGTCACCCCAACTTCTAAGAAATCTACCACCTCCACTGTCACCCTCCTTTATATCTTGCTCTCCTCATCTTTTTCTCCTTCTTCTCTATTCCTCACACTAGCCGACACATTGCACTACTTCTGTAACACCCCGTACTTTTACCTAACTTAAATTCATCCCAAAATTATTAAATACTTGCTTTAAAGATGAATACACTTTTATATATGTAGAATTTTCAAGATTTTCACTTTTTATTATGTGAAAAAATGAATAAGTTTTCCATCGATACCAAATTCGCACAAATCCGACACTCGGACGAAGAGTTAGAGCCATTTTAGTAAGACAGTGTACCACCTGGTACTCTAGCGTGTCGCGGAGTCAGTCCAAATGGCATTTGTCATTTTTCAGTGAGACAACGCGACACCACAGCATCGCGCCACTAGCCTTTTTCCAATTATCACTTTTAAGTGTGACTCCGCGATCATGGCGCGTCGTGCCAAAGGGAAAATTTAGAACCAGTGAGGCACCGCGATGGCGCCGCGTCGCACCATCAGCCCAATTTCCAATCGTCAGTTTCCAGTGACACGGCACGATAGTTCCGCATCGTGCCAGGCGTCCAAATCAGGTTTTCAGTGGTAAAAATTAAAAACTTTCCAAGGGCAATAGGGTCTTTTTCCATGACCCAAATCAGCCTTTAAACACAAAATTATGCCCTAAATACCATATTATGTCATTTTTCCTCACTTTCTCTCAAGAACAAAATCATTCTCTCTCAAGAGGCAGAAACTCTAGTTCAATAAATCAAGGTCAAGCCCAAGAAATGCTTCAAGAACTTCAAGAATCTCACAAATTAAGGTATGTTAGATATTCATCTATGGGTTACTTTCACCCATAGAGTCCAAGAATCCCTTTTTAAACCTACAAGATCTCAGATTTATGATTTTCATGTTTGATTTAGATTGAATTCATGTTCATGACAGTAGTTGGGTTCCAATCCATGATTTAATGCAAGTTTCATGAAATTAAATAACATGTGTGATGAATATGTGATTATCTTGATAAACCCTTGAACGTACAAAGTGATTAATGCATCTATGATGTTAATTTGGTTTGCAATCTATGATTATGATAAGATTCATGAAAAATAGAATAGTATTTAGGGGAAATTATATGAATTATATTCTAAACCCTTTAATGTGCAATTAAGTATTGTATTCATGATATTTATGTGATGATCATTATCATGTGAAATACTCATGCTCCCCAAGTATTTGCTAAAATGCCTATGTGAAGTAGATAGAGGAACCATGAGATGTTATTATGAGATCTTAATCATGTACAAGCTTATGCCCTACAAGTGTTTTATAAAATGCTTATGTGAATTGACTAGTGAAAGAATGACATGTTACTATGTGATCCCATTCATGTACAAGTTAATGCATTACAAGTGTTTGATGAAATGTCTCTATGAATGAATTATGACCAAGTGAACATTGTTATATTATTCAAGATTATGTTTTTATTTACTTTTCATGCTATTGAGTCCTGAGGGTATTTAATACCCGATAATTTAGTTGTTTTCCTAGAGCCAGTGCCAGTTACAGAATAGTATCAGTCATGTCATGACGACCAGAAGTACTCTCAGTCAGTTACAGAACTCAGTAGAACTTAGTCAGTTACAGAACTCAGGAAAACTCAGTAAACTCAGTCTCAGTCCAATCCCGTTCAGTATACTCAGTTCAGTGTCTTTCAGTTGGGAGTAGGATTTAGTACCGAACGAATGCAGGGATGACGACTTCCCCGTTAGATAGCTCGAGTCATTAGTGGCAGTCCCTATACTCCAGAACTGCATAGCCAGCACATGATGAGGATTCACCCATCAGACTAGGCTTAACTACCTCCCAAGGGTCACCCGTCAGATTAGGCTTGGCTCCACCCAGGTGTCACCCATCAGTTAGGCTTGGCATCCTGGTTTTCTAGTGTTAGTACCCATGGCACGGTATTAGCACCTTTTCAAATGGGGTTACAGGTTCGACCCCAATTAGCTTAGATTGGGAAATATCGGTTAAATGATACCTCCCATAGTTTCATTTTCAGTTTCAGTCTTCAGTAGAAAACTTAGTTCAGTTCTACAGAATCAAGACTGTCAGACACAGTCAATTCAGAACCAGTAATTCAGTTATTAGTAACTCAGATATCAGTTACTCAGTTATTAGAATTCAGTACTTAGCTTCAGAAAATCTCAGTTATAACATGTATATAAATGCACAGTATTGCATACTCAGTATTTGTTGTAGTTCAGATTATCCATGTACTTTCATATTCAGTTATTCTATATCATTTAGTCAGTTACTGTTCATGCATATGAACTCTTGCATTCAGCCTTACCTCATCTAGCATACCAGTACATTTCCACGTACTGATACATACTTTCCTACGCTATGATATTTTATATCATAGATTTGGATGCTCAAGTTCCTGACCACGCATAGTAGATTCAAATTCAGCCAGCAGCAATAGATTTAGCAGTGAGTCCTCATCATTCGAGGATATTCTATTATTTCATATTTTTAGTAGATGTAGTAGTTCAGTAGATGGAGTTAGTTGGGGGATTGTCCCATCAACTCCACTTTCAGACAGATTCAGTTAGAGGCTTTTCAGACTAGATTTTCAAACAGTATTCAATTTTACAGATGTTATATTTTATCAGTATTTCAGATATTTTGAACCTTATGGCATTTCATCCTATTTTCTACATTAATTACAGTATTATTATTCAGTGCTCATAGCAGATATTATTCATGGGTTAGCTTGTGGTCCTTCGTGGTCGTAAGCATCGTATGACAACTAGGGGGTAGTTTTGGGTCATTACAACTTGTCTCCACCACCCTACTATCTTTGCTCACCACTTGCCGCAATGCTGCTAGTACACACCACCATCAGCAAAACCCACGACGTTTCAATATCACGATGCCCCACTGCTGCTCCATGCTCCAGACGAATTTCACTAGAAAATGTCAAAATTTTGTGATGGATTCTTAAGAACCCATCCCATGTTTTCCTGTTTAATCTTACATCTACATTTTAATTCTCCTCTACCTCTTCCTTTCTTTTCTTTTGACAGATTATTAGATCTGAAATTAATGAACCTAGGTTGAGATTTTTGGTTTGATTCCTTGTGATTTGTGCTTGTTAATTTCTTGGACTATCATATATGAAAATCCCCAAATGTTATGAACTTTGATCAACCCTAATTTTCATGATTGAGAACTAAGTGTTAAAATTATGTCCATGGATTGTTATTTCTTGAATTTTGTTTATCATAATTTGCATCTTAACTCTGTATATTGATTCTTCCTTATCATTTTTGTTCCTTCCCTGGATTGGTATGTTTCTAAGTGGTGAAAAAGGATTTATTTGAATGTTTGTGTGTATTGATTTGAGTTCGGTAAAAGTTTTTGTACTCAGCTATCGTTCATAAATTTTGAGTAAAGAGTTGCTCAGTCTTTGCAGAATCTTGATTTTACTCTGTGTCGGATCTTGATTAATTTGTACTAAAATTAATTGTATTAATTAAATAAAATCTGTATTGATTCATGCTTCCTATTTGTTCCCGGTATGGCTTCAATATTTGAATTAATTTTGGTACAATTGATTTTTTTGGATTTGATTTTGAATTGTGACACTCTTTACTCCCATATTTAGGGTAAATTATGTGTTTTGGGTTTGTTTACTGATTCTCCCTCCTCATTTGGTACAAATAGATTTTTATACCTATTTATTTATGGTTATTTAGCAGTATTTCTCTTTTAATTGATTCACCATGTTAATTACGGAAAAAGAATTTTCATGATTCACTCTTTAATTTATTCCCTTTCCTTACTAATTTATCTTCTGTACACTATATAAATAACTTTTCTCCTTCTTCCTTCTCACCCTTTAAAAGAACTACTCCCTCCAAGACTGAAAATATTATTCAAAACTTTAATTCAATTTCACTGGTCACACATAAAATATTTTGAATTCTCATCTCACTGGTATTTTGAAGTGTGGGTTGTTGATCTTCGTTTGTTGTTTCATTATTCTCGTCTTGAGTGTTGTTAAAGTTTGGTCTTTCTCATTTGTTCATTTGTCATGACCCGAACCGTGGCCCTTGTCGTGATGGGCATTCCAAGCAAATGAAGACCTGAGATGACCCCTTAGCATTATATCATAAGCATAGTCATATCTAAAGTTGCAGAAATGAGACCATTTGAAAAAAACTCCATGTTTTAATAACCAAATCCAAACAATTACCCAACACCTGTCTATGAAGCCTAGGTTAGGACATGGACCGCGTCTATACCATAAAAACCATAAAATACTGGAATAAAAATATAAATAAAAAGTGACACTGTCTTTCAGATAATGGAAGATGTATCACTTGTTAATAGTTGTCCAAGAAAGAATACGACACCTTAGAGTTGCACAAAATCATGAAAAAGTGCCTCCAAACCTACATCATGAAACGATGTAGCATTCAAGGATGATCGGTATGGCGAGTACTAGCATGCAACCTAGGAAAAGAAAAATAAACATTTCATAAGGAAAGTCATAACTCATTTAAACAACCATAATAATATAAAAGTAGGGGATCGGGACATGGGACATAAAGATATAACTATTTAAAACTTAATCTTGAACTATGTAGCTTTTCACCATCATCCAATAACCGACGGGCTATATGAGTCCGGTATTCCCCAACCAGTGATGCCTCAGTCCATGTTTGTCGAATGAACTGAGATTAGGATAAAATCATAATAGACTAGAGTCACGATGTTATTCTAATGTTAAGGATACCATTTATCGTCCAATTAAGGTATGACATCTCTGTTTTGGCAAAATATAAGTTTCGGCAATTGGTCACGAGGACGTACGCCTTTACAGTGAAGCTACATAATTCACTTTAAGGACCAATTAAAGCATTTTACACACATTATTATTCCTGGAGTCTTTTATTAAGGCATTTTCATGTTGGTATTGACATACCAAGACTTGCAAGCCATTCATGACATGCCAAAACCATTTTCATATAATGTTTTAGACTCCTAAGTTTATCATTAAAGTTCATAAACGTAACTCCCAAGTGTTTTCAAAAATTTATTTAGCCTTTCATTTTTTCATCTCATACCTTATTCAAAAGAATGTGTAAAAATCATAATTCTCATGAAGAAAATAAACAAGTTTTGAAGTGGGTTGAGAGTCATATTTTCATCTTGCAAAATTCTTAAAGATTGTGAATCCATGTTAACAAGTTCACCATTTTCATAGAACATATTACATCTCAAAATTCATTAATAAGGCTTAGAAAACCCATAAAACAAGAAAAGAAATCAATATAAAGTTTTTTACAATAATATCCTCAACCCTAGTTTCAAATAGTCATTAAAGAACACATAATTACCAAATAAAATTGACAAAACATAGTAAGGAGTGTTTACCATGCCTTTTTGATGGATAGAGGTTAAATTTGAGTCTTGAATGTTAAACCCAAGGTGTTCTTGCCTCTTAGAATATTTTGGGGGAAAAGAAGGAGTTTCTAACCATATTCTTTTTGAAAAAGTTTGTAACTAAGTGTCAAAAGGGGTTTTAAGCATATAAGAGACGAAACTCATAAGAAAAATGACTAAAATACCCCTAACTAACCCAGAAAAATTCTCAGAAACAAGTTCTCACGGATCGTAGGTATGGTCGTGGGAATCAGTAATAGAGGTTTTGACTTGGCTAAGAGTTTGGAGTTACTTGAGGCCTTAATACAAGCATAAATCACTTCCAATACGACAAAGATGTGAAGCTTGTTTTCACATGTACTAGAATTTTACATAATGTTGGGTGCACAAAGGTTCTAGAGGTTTCGGGATGTTACATCATCGGTCTTAATCCGTTAGTTTTCTTAACGATGCATTCGGTATTTGTATGTTAATTTCCCCGTAATATTTAATCTTTATTTCGGTGTGCATTTCTTAAATTGTTTTAAGTGTTGACATGCCTCTATTAGTAATTGATGATCTGCTTTCTGTAACTAAAGGTGGTGCTAGCATACATATTCATGGGTCTTTTAGAGGTTTAATATCCAATTCTATTGGCTGTTGTCACGTATTTGTTGTGTTTTAACAGGCATCATACCAAGTTGTGGCTGAGTTATGATGAAGAGTTTGCTTTGGGATAGAAGGATTTTTTATTAAGGTTGTCCGAACAGTTGTTGCTTTTCTTTTAGTTTTCTCTTCTTAATAATTCGGGTATGTAATAATTTGTATAAACTGTGTTCACAATGAAAAATTATTCGGGGATTATTTGACATGTTTTTTTAATAACACAATTATTTTATCACTTAGGTAACATGTTTGAAGATTATTAACTAACTTTAAACATATTAAATTAATTTTGAGCATGTCAATTTAATTTATATAGTGTTTACTTAATTTTTGGTATTATAACTATTTTTCAGAATTTTATTTATTTTCTAGTATGTCTATTTAATTTATGCATGTTTTATTAATTTACAGAAAATTTAGCTGATTTTCGGTGTTTTATATTTAATTCAAGCATATTAAAATTAATCTTCCAGCATTTTAAAATAACTTCCAGTATATTAAAACTACTTTTCAACATATTTTAATTAACTCCAGCATATTAAAATTGATTTTTCAGCATTTTAAATTAACTTCCAGCATACTAAAACTATTTTTCAGCATGTTTTAATTAATTCCAGCATATTTAAATTAATTTCAATGTAATAATTTCAAATCCTGCATATAGAATTATTTTTAGCATATTAATTTAAGTTCTAGCATATTTTTATAAATTTCAGCATCCTTCATTTAATTTTTAGCATGTTGATTCATATTCCTCACCTAGAAATCATGTCTATAAGATTAATAAATTTAAACGTGCTAACTAACCTACTGTAATATCCTATAAGTTTGCATGCCCAGTTAGAGCTCAAAAAATAATCTATATGACCCATAGAATGAGTGTAAAACATTTTGAGATGAGGAATTTTTGGATAATTTTAGGACGTGAAATGAGAATGTGTGTGTCATGGGGGAGGCTATGCATTGGTCCCACACAAGCCAGCGTGAGGGGCTACTACCTCGGCCTCGCAATGGCACTGCATCGCACGGGGCTAAGCTCGCGATTGGCCTGCAGATAGGGTGTGCGCTGCACCCTCTCCCCTTATTTACTTGACAAAATTTTGTATTTTTAAACTATTTTCAAGGGTATTTGGTCCTTATGCAGTGAAAACCATTTCTGTAGTTTTATTTTGTTTTCCCAAGTTCCATTCACCCTAAAGCTATAATAGAACTCTCTTCTCTTCCTCTTTAAGTCAAGAAGCAAGTTAACTCTATCGACGAGCCCAAAGGTCAAGCTTTTCTTACATTCCCTCCATCAAAAGGCATGTCAACACTCCCTATTTCAATAATTGTATAAATTATAAATTTAAATTATTGTTTATGTAATATTGTGTTGATGATTTGAAGCTAGGGTTACGAGTTTCATTATGAAAGTTTATGTAATTTCTCCTCTTTACTTTAAGGGTGGATTTTTAAACATGTGTTTGGGGCTTTGAGACTAAAATGACTATTTGAAAATGGTGAGCCCTTATGTTTTAAAATTGAACGTCGAAAGTATGAAACATTTAAGCTATGAATATGGAGTCTCTTGGAAGCTTTGAATTTGACAAGAAAGAACATTTTTCATCCTTTCTGTCATTGAATGTACTAGAATTTGAAAAAAATTTATGTTGTTATGACGAATTCAATAATGATAACACTCGTGTTTTCAAATGACCGGACAAAGAATCTATTATGTTTTATAGTAATTATTTTGGTCATGATACTATGAAAATGGACCTTACGGTTAAATGGTTAATGGAATGGATCTTGGTATGACAATACCAACATTTGTCTATGCACTTAATGGAAAGTAAATTGTTTTAATGATGTTTAATGATGCAAAAGTACTAAGATTTGGGCTTAAAGAGAATCAGATGGTTAACTTAGAAGGTGTGAGTCCAAGTGGCTCTACACCCGAACATGTGTTTTTCCTACATAGGGATGGTTGATCCTTAATTAGATGACCTTATGCTTTTCCTCTATGAGGATAATTGTTGGCCATAATGTTTTAATCTCGATTGATACGGCAAACATAGATTGGGGCTTAGCCGATCGAGCGTTGGTCAGACCCACATAGCTCGCGGTGTTTAACGAAAGTTGGTGATACCATCTAGTTCAAAACTAAAGAATAGAAGTGTGATTTTCGTTTACTTGAATTCACAATTGATGTTTTCACATATTGTTTTCTTTTTACTTATATCATTTTATCCATCCCTTCAAAAGCTTTACTTTGTCTTATTTTGTGTTCTACATGCCGATACATTTCACGTATTGACCATCTTTGGGTGGTTGCATCATTTCATGATGTAGGTTCGGAGGCACACTCCCATGGTGCTACACAATAATAGATTTTGCCCAGTCAGAACGTAGCAAGTGGTGAGCCCTCCATCAATCGGAAGGCTTATGTTTTCTTTCATTAGTCGTTAGATGTTGCATTACGGTATTATCGGGGCCATATTCCGTCTTAGGACTCTCTATTTAAATTGTTAGAGGCTTCGTAGACTATTGTAGACAAATGTTACATTTGCGAGTATTGGTTTGAGCTTTATTCATTTAGTTGAACTTTATTTACATGGGTTTATTTCCGTACTTAATCTATGACTATGCTTATGATATAATGCTAAGGGGTCTTCTCGGGCCCACAATGGTCTGGGATGCCCATCACAACCAGGGCCTCGGCTCGGGTTGTGACACCTACAATGCTAGATATCATGCATGTAGGACTTATTTAAATACTTTCAGCAGGTCTATGACCTAATCAACTTTAATTAATCAAGAGGCTTATTTGAAACCATTTCATGCTACTTGTTGCATAGCCATGTTTGTTTTGTATAATGCTAATTTTGGGTTTAATTAGGCAGCCTAAGCTTTAATTTTGTCTAGACCCAAATTCAAAATAGCAAGTCCAATGCCTCATGGACGTTAAGTTGGGGCAGGTAGGCATCTTAGGAAACATTAGTTTTATAATTTTCTTTAGTGCACTTCTAGGCTTAATAACAGCTTAATAATCAAACTAGGTGGGTAGATAGACGGAAATGACGGAAGCTAACCCGATAAGAATACGACAATGCAACATACAATATTGTCATCTGTTAATAAGTCAGACGATGATTCGAATAGGATAAAATCAACCCTTGTCCAAATCTTCTGAACTGATGTTTCTTTTTTTATTTTAAGTGTTCTGATAATTTGGGGTAGTACAGGTTTATATTTTAAGTAAATCTTTCCACCGTATAAACTGTGTCCCTTCTATCTTCTCGCTTATCTAGATTTTTTATTATTTCTATTGAGTTATATTTATCCATCTAATGATCAAGTTTGCATGTTTAACCACTTTTATTACCTAGATAATAATTTAATTGTATGTGTAAGTATTTAGTTAATATTAAGTTAATAAAAATCAAGTAACCTTTGTCTATAACGTAAAATTCCCACATATAACATATGAATTCATCCAGAACCCACATTTGTGGACCTCGATAGGTGCTTAACATCTTTCTTTAGAGGTAATTTGAACCCTCATCTAAATTTCTGGTGACATAGAATAACAATAAAATAATTTTGTAATTATTAGTGGAATGGTTTCCTAAAGCACCTTAATTCGTTAGGTGGTGACTGTTCTCTTTTAAAATATCCTAAAAGAGTTGTCATGTTGAATCTCGCTTTTCGCGAGAGAAATAGGACATGACACTCGGCACATAAACTCAACTAATTATCCTCATAACACCATCAAATTCAAGAGATTCCACCTTGGCCTTGCGACTCAGTAATCTATAACGAATCACCTTTAATCTATCATCATCAAACTGCTGAGCACAAATCTGCTCCATCAAAGAAGATCTAGCCTCCACAAAGGCTAACACATGCCCGAGTTTTGAAATATCAAGTCTAACTAACTGGTTAGCTAAAGACTAAACCTCCAAGTACTAAGGTCGTACCTGGGTCAAAGGATGAGCTAGACTCCTAATACACGTCACCTTTTGGATTAAGGCATCTACAACCATGTTAGCCTTGCCCGGATAATAGAGAATAGTGAGATCATAATCCTTAAGTAACTCAAGCCAACGTCATTGTCATATATTAAAATCTCACCAAATGAAGAAATACTAGAGGCTATGATGATTACAGAAAATCTCACAATGGACTCCATATAGGTAATGTCGCTACAACTTCAACACAAACACAATTGCGACCAACTCTAAATTATGGGTAGGGTAATTCTTCTCATGAGGCTTCAACTAACGAGAAAACAAGCAATCACCTTACCCTACTATATCAACACTGTGCCCAAGCCAACTCTAAAAGCAACACAGAATATGGTAAAACCCACGCCTTCCTTGGTTAAAGTCAAGATATGAGCCGAAATAAACAACTACATAAGCTTTTTAAAGCTCTCCTCGCAAGCTTCTGACTACAAAAATATAATCTTCTTCCGAATAAACCTGGTAAGGGGAGACTCTATACTAGAGAAACCCTCTACAAAACCCCAATAATAACCTATTAAACCAACAAAACTCCAAATCTCGATAGGACAAGTAGGTTTAGCCCAATCATAAATCATCATTATCTTGGCCGGATCGACCATAATACCATCTTTAGTCACAATATGATCCAAGAAAGAAATAGAATCCAACCATAACTTGCACTTAGAGAACCTAGCATATAACTTCTCTCGCAACCTCTGAAACACATTCCTCAAAGTCTTGCATGGTTAGCCTCACTCTTGGAATAAACCAAGACGTCATCTATAAATACAATCACAAAGGAGTCGACATACGATCAAAATACTCAGTTCATTAACTCCATAAACGTTGCTGGATCATTGGTCAACCCAATGTACATGACTAAGAACTCATAATGACTGTATCGAGTCCAAAATATTATCTTTAGAATATTAAAGCTCTAATCCTCTACTGGTGATATCCAGATCTCAAGACAATCTTAGAAAACACTAAAGCACCCTGAAGCTGGCCAAATAAGTTATCGAAGCGAGGAAGAGGATACTTTTTCTTGATAGTCACCTTATTCAATTGTTGATAATTAATGTACATGCGCATATATCCATCCTTCTTCTTCATAAACAAGATCGAGAAACCCCAATGAGACACACTAGGTTTAATAAAACCCTTAACAAATCCTATGACTACTCCCTCAATTTATTCAACTCAGTTGGGGTCATCCTATAATGAGAAATAGAAAAGGGCTGTGCCCGACTCAACATTAATAGAAAAAACATCATCACAATCTGGAGGCATACCAAAAAAAATCTGTAGGACACACGTCCTAAAACTCCCAAACAACTTGAACTGGATCCAAAAAAGGAGGTGAATCAACACTAGTATCATGAATATAGGCTAAATAAGTTTGATATCCCCTTTTTACCATGCAACAAGCATGTGGAAAAGATACAACTTCTTTTAAAACTGAACTAGGCATACCCTTCCATGAAAACCTTGACACACCCAAAGTAGCTAAAGTCACGGTCTTGGTAAAATAATCAAAAATTGCACGATAGCGAGCTAACCAGTCTATACCCAAAATAACATCAAAATCAACCATATCTAGAAAAATCAAGTCTACCCAGGTCTCACGCCCAGCAAAGGTCACTACACAAGATAGGTACACCCGATCCACCACTAAAGAATCTCCTACTAGAGTGGAAACACAAATAAGCACAACAAGAGACTCATATGTGACATCAAAACCTGTAGCAAAATATGAAGAAACATAGGAGAATTAATCCTAAGGTCAAATAACATGAAAGCAGAACGATGCCACACTATGATGATACCTGTAATAACTGCATTAGTGGCCTCTACCTTAGGTCTACCAAGTATAGCATAAGACTGACCACTTCCACCCTTTGAAAAACCCCGCATTCTTTACCATGAGCTTTTTGAGCTCTACCTCAAGCACCTCTAGTACCACCCTTGCAACTCTGTGAACCACCTCTAACCACAAAAATAGGATTAGGAAAAAAAGCTAAGCTGAGAACCCTACTGGAGAAAACCATACACACGTTGAGGACAGTCATTTTCTATATGACCAATCTCCTCACATACGTAACAAGCTCTACCACCATAATCAAGTTAAAGGGACCTAGAAGAACCAGAATGGCCTCCTCATCTGGATAAACTAAAATAGAAGCCCCTACTGGCATGATATGACCTCAGGCTATTGAAAACATAGAAACCTCAGACCTACTATTTAAACACTATAAAGATACTTGAACTGGTCTATCATGGAAATCACAAGAATCTCTATCGGAGAAACTCCTACCTTGGAATACATGTCCACTAAACTCAACACATCGATGGATATTCTTAACTCCACTACTACCCTAAGTACTATGTCGAATCGACTCAATCAATTTAGCATGATACACAATACTCTAAAAAAAGATCCTGAAACAACCATTTAGGTTGTAGCTAACTAATAATCACCAGTCACAACAAAATTCCTAATCCTCTCTGACTCAATGGTGATATTAGTAGTGGCATATCTGGATAGTGTATGAAAATGTGTCTTATACTCAATTATAGTCATGGATCCCTTCTCCAGGTGATCAAACTTATCTCTCATCTAATTTCTCAAACTAAAATACACAAACCTCTCTAAAAAAAACTCAAACAATTGAGTCTATGTCATAGTATGCGAACCCAATGTCCTATAACTAGAAAGAGACCTCAACTACTATTTGACCACATCAGTCAACTGATAAGTAGTTTATGCAACTCCATGGGACTCAAGAAATTTGAGGTTATGTAATATTTCTTTGTAGTAAATAAAAAACTCACAGGCATCCTCTCCAACAGCACCACTAAACTTGGGAGCAGACAAGCGAATGAATCTCTCAAATATATTCTTATTATTATAAGTCATCACAAGACCCAAAGTAACAGAGGGAATAGTGAGTCTAGTAGGAAGTTAATCAACACGAAGGTGTATCACAGAAGATGGCTACACCTCAAAATTTGAAAACAATAATGTTGTATATTGTTTTGATGATGAGCAACTAACTTCAAGGGACCAGGTCCCTGGATGTTCAAAGCTACAGTACAGCTGGCATGTGTCTGCATAGTTTTATCCTCTGTGCAAATAAATTGCATAGGTGCTGCTTGTACTATTAAGGATACCTGGTCCAATGGCATTTCAACCCTAATAATCACTCATCTATAAAAGGAAAAGGATGTTTTTCTATCAAGCAGTTTTTGCAAAATTCAAAATTAAAGAAATTGCGAGAGGCAAAAAATCAATTCAGCTTCATTACTCATATATAGCTCAAGTTCCTTTTTGTAAGCTTAAAGAGTAAGTGTTCTTGAGTAAGGCCTAAATTATAACTGAATTACTCAAGTTATAAGAGTAATATTTCTTTTCTATTTTCTTTGAGAGAACTTAGGTAAAGTTACCTAAGGTTGATATTGGTTAGAGTTAATCAATATCAAAGTATGTTCTTACCAGAGTTGCTAAGATAGGCTTGTAGTAGAGTTATTACAAGCAGGAGGAACCTAGAGTTAGGTTTATTGAAGACTATAATCAAGAGTTTGATTATAGTGAAGTTTTGGGTGCTTGTAAGGGAAAATCGTGCTTTTTCCCCTTGAGCAAGAGGGTTTCCACGTTAAATCTTGTGTTCTTTATATTTCCTGCACTATTTTGTATTCCTGGTTGGTTTACTGTGTTTTTACCTGTGATTGATTTTAAGGGACCTGGTCCCTTATAGTGTAGTGCAACTTTCCAAGGTCTCAACAATTGGTATCAAAGTCAGAACACTCTAAAAGGTTTACACCTAGAGTGATTTGGTTAGCATGACTACTCTACCTAACCTGGAAAAATGGCAATCTACCACTAAGCCACCTAGATTTAATGGGAAATCTTATGGGTGGTAGAAAACTAGGATGTTTGACTTTATTATGGCTGAGGACAATGAACTTATGGACATAATTCTTGATAGTTTTCATGTTCCAATTAAAGAAGGAGAAATAACAAGAATGGTAGTAAAAAGCAAGAGAGAGTATGATGATGAAGACAAAAAGAAAATTGAAAAAAAATATAAGGCCAAGAAATTACTAGTTTGTAGTATAGGTCTTAATGAATACAATAAGATTTCTGCATATGAAAATGCTAAAGAAATCTGGGACTACTTGAAAACAGCTCATGAGGGAACTACAAATGTGAAGGATTCCAAAGTTGACATGCTGACCACCCAATATGAAACTTCACCATTAAAGAAGGAGACGCAATACAGGAAATGCATACAAGATTAACTTCAATCATAAATGATCTACACTTCCTAGGAGAAGTGATTCCATTGTATAAGCAAGTGAGGAAGATTCTTAGGGTTCTGCCAAAATCCTGGGAAAGCAAAATAGATGTTATTACTAAGGAAAAGAACCTGAAAACTCTCATTATAAATGAGCTTATTGGAAATTTAAGACTCATGAACTCAAGAAGCATCAAGAACAAGAGAAGAAGAAAGGAAAAAGGGAAAAATCTCTGGCACTGATGGCACTAAAAAATTAGACTCTAATGAAAAAAACACTGATGTTGCCTATTTGGCAAACAGAATTGTGAGAGCTATTAAGAAAAGTGGCATGTTTCAAAGAAGTGAAAGTAGCATAAAAAAGGGAGGCACTGTGGAGGTTTGTCACAAATATGGAAGTCCTGAGAATTTCATTAAGGATTGTCCAATGCACAAATAGGACTACCAGGAATATCTCAAGACTGGAGGTGACTAAGGAAAGAGCAGGGACCACGTTCTTATAAAATTAAGAAAAAATATTGCAGCTGATTATACAGTAAGGCAGGCTCTAGCAATGTGGGGAGATTCCTCTAGTGAATCTGAGGAAGATGAGAAGAAGGAAGATTTTTCCATGCTAGCAGTAGAGGATGAGAAAGTAACCTTTGATTCCTTATTTGCTTTTATGGAAAACACTAAAGATGAAGAAGAAAATGAGGTAACACTTTCTAACATTAAAGAAAACTTATCACTCTACTAGAAAAATAAAAAATCTTGTCAATGTGTGGATTGATTCCATGTATGAAATGACTAATGAAAAAATGATCTAGAAGAAAAGGTAGAAAGTCAAGAGCTTGAGTTGATATCTTTAACCCTCCAGATATCTGAAATAGAGGAATAGGTTGCAAAGCAAAAATCATAAAATCTAAGCTTAGTTAATCAACTGGAGAA
Organism: Capsicum pubescens; assembly: GCA_030864215.1. Classification (NCBI taxonomy): domain Eukaryota; kingdom Viridiplantae; phylum Streptophyta; class Magnoliopsida; order Solanales; family Solanaceae; genus Capsicum; species Capsicum pubescens. Next base: position 81,857,799 of record CM061544.1, on the reverse strand, counting down.
AGATAATAGTGCTTGTGATAAAGAGAAGAATAATTCTCTATAAAGAAAGATAGAAGATCAGGATATTGAATTGATGGCTTTGACTCTCCAGCTATTTGAAACTGAGCAACATGTTTCTAAGCTCAAATTTGAAAATCTGAGTTTGGTGAGTCAACTAGAAAAAGTAGATGCTTCTGAGAATAAAGGGAAAAAAGAAGTATAAAAGTTTCACATTTTGATTGAAAAAAAAAATTGGAGGATTTCCAAAAGCATCTCATAACTGCACCCCATAAGAATGAGGGGATAGAAAGGGACCTAGTCTATTTGAGGAAAGATCTTAAAAATCCCTACAATGGGTTTCATCCTCACAGATCCTTTCTAACTTGACTGGTAAAGTAGTTAATACTGGTAAAGGTCTTGGGCATCAGTAAAAAACTCAATCAACTGGGTCACAAGGTAAGGTGGTTCATGATGTCAAAAACAAAAGGCACAAACTTCTATACATTCATTATGGAAATGATGGGCACATCAAGGATAATTGTCAAAGCTGGCTCACAGCAAGAATGATTAATGTTAGATATATCCAGTAGGGAAATACCTATCCTGAAGGTTTCATATCTTTGAAAAATGTGAAGAGTCTTTCACTACCTAGATGGGAAAAGAAGGAGTTGATCACACCTCTGTCCTACTGGAACTCAAACTAAAGTGGGTTCTCAAATCTAACAAATAATTTTATTTACAGGAGGGAGAAAGGGTTTGCATCTAGAAAAATCTTCTTGATATGTAATTTTTCAAAGCTATAACTTAAAGGTCTAGTTGTGTTATCTCTCTTAAGACACTTCAAAGTGGAGGTATCTTATGTAAATGGATAAGAAGGGTCAAAAATTGAATGTAGTTGAGGAGAATGGTCAAGAGCCTAATGATGCAAAAGGGAATGATGAATGGTGATCCAAGATCTCAGTCACAAACATCATCTCAAGTATAAGAACTCCAAGAAGTGTCTAGTAAGAATTCACAAGGACCTGGTCTTAGTGGAATTCATCTCAGAAAGACAAATTGAAACCACAGATCTTCTCATCCTAGTAGACATTCTAACTTCATATTTGGAGACAGAGTACAAATAAGAGCCCAAGTCAAATACCTTATGGGTTTCTCAGCATTCCTATCCTAAAAGTGAGCTCAAAAGGGTGAAAAGAGTCTGAAAGATGTTGCTAGTCCAAAGTAATACTTAAGGAACCTTGAAAATTCAAAGGATGCTAAGTCTAGAACCTGGTCCTTAGACCTACTGTAATACCCCACAAAATTCCCTCGTCGTCTAAGCCTTTTGAGCATGTCAAGAGAGGTCTCACACTTAGAAAATTTGGCTAAGTGTTGGGACTTAGTCAATTTTAAGACCTTCAAACTTTGAGGATTCATTTGATGACCTTCTCGACCTCTGATGATTGATTTCTTTGTTGATTCATGATGGGGCATGTTCATAGTACATCTCGGGTGAGTTTTGAATTTTTTGAACCCCATTTAGACCATGTTTAGAGTCCCAAAATAGTGGACCAACGCGATCTTGGCGTGCCACATCGCCCATCGCGTTGGTTAATATTTTCTCAAGTTATCAGCATCAATTTCAGTGAGTCGATGCAAACTTGGAGCGACACGTTGAGTATCACATCGACACCATCGACGCGGCACGTCGACCTGCGCGTCACTAGACGTATTTTAATTTCAGTCTTTAAAATCCGTGTCCAAGGGAGAAATTAAGTCATTTTATCCACCTTTATTCAGTCATAACATGAGATTAAGCCCCCAAAAATACCAAAATATAGTCATTCCCCTCAATTCTCTCAAGAACACATCCTGGGGTTCCAACTCAAAATTCAAGAAATCTCAAGAAATCCACCGTTACTTTTCAAAATTAAGTCAAGAATTAGAATCCCCAATCCAAGAGCATCAAGAATATCCGTTCAAAATCGCAAATAGAGTCCCAACAGAAAGTGTTCATCCAAAGTTCATAATCTAAAGTATGTGGGGTTTGAACAAGGGCAATCCTTTCGCCCTTGTGCCTAAAAATATATATTTTTAGCGGATTTCTTATGATTTAAAATATAGGGTTTGTACCCAAAGTATCTTGTTAATGAATTTTGAACATGATGTGATTTATTTATGAAATTTCATGGTTTCTTTGAGTTAAAGAATGATCTTTTATGATTTTGAATACCATGAGCATTATTTGAGATATTGTTTACAGTTTTCCCATTGAATTGAGCATGAGATTGTGAATTAAAGTTATTATTTTGATATTATTGATGAATTTTGAGAATCTTGCAAAGCATGATGATTTTCCATGCATTTATATGAGTTTGATATATTGATATTCAATTATATAAACATATTTGATCTTTTGATCCTCATATGAGTTTCAAAATCCATTTTACAGAGTTATTCATATAATGTTAAATACATAATTGGTTTCTGAATGAACCCTTATGTGAGTTTTACAATGGATTTCCATGAGATGAGTGTAGCTAATTAAAGGGAGTAGTATTTAGCATCGAGTTGGGTAAGTTACTATGGTTTCATCCCCCAGAACTTTGTGCCACCATAGAATTGAGATTTACGTGCCAGAGGCAGAGATAGTGATCACATAAGCTGAGGTTATAGTCCCTGGCAAGAGTATGACACCTCTCCCCAACGTGAGGATTCTTTCTCAGAAGGATGAGACATTGGACTACATGTAGCTTAAATGGTTTATGTCGATTAAGAGAACCTCCCTGGTAGTAAGAGTAAATAACAACTTTTGAGTATATTTCTTAAGATAAGTATTTTTCCTAATGATTTTAGAAACTAAGTGCAGAGACTCACAACACTTATTCAGATATTGAATTACTTGAGATTTTCAGTTACAGAGTTACAGTTTTAGCTTTCTGACCCAAAGGTGAGCCCTTTTTCACTTAGTCTATATGAATTAAGATAAAGTATTTTCTATGTAGAATGAGTTTCAAATTTTATTTAGCTTACAAAATTATGAGAACAAGAAGAGACTACATATTTTAGAACTATGTGTAATGACTCACGAGATTTTATACTACATGCTTTATTATTTCATGATTTATGAGATTTAGACTTCAAATTTTACTCAAGCCTATGTGAGTCAATTACATTTAGTATGCATTGCTTTAGAAACTGTGATGATATTTTTTACTTCTTGCATATATCCCTATATACTCAGTACATCCTCAAAGTACTAATCCATATATATGTCTATGTGCTACATTTTCTTATAATGTAGGTTCAGGTGCTCAGTCTCAGCAGCGATAGTGATCTTTGAGTACCTTTATCTACACATCCGCAGTTGGTGAGTCCTCATGGTTCGAGGACCTATTTCTCAGATTTTCAATCTTTGTACTAGTTTTTTATTGATTTCAGTTCAATTTGAGTCAGTTGGGGGTTTGTCCTAATGACTCTCTATTCCCTTAGTAAGTAGAGGCTTGTCAGACTAATAGGTGGAGTTTTCAGATTTTCAGTATTTGTTATCATATGATGTTTTCAGTTATTTTAGATCAGATTTGACATGATATGGTGTTCTTTCTCAATTCATTTGTCTTAAAGTAAGTTCTAGACTTAGTACCAGGATCAAAGGAGCCATATGATAACAAGTAAGTTCTAGACTTAGTACCAGGATGAGGTAATACGAACTTGGTATCAGAGCCTAAGGTTTAAGGAGTCCTAGGAAGTCATAGAAGCCACGTTATGTAGAGTCTTGATCATCAGTGTGAAGCGTGCCACATCTATGAGCAAGAGGCTACTGGATGTTTTAGGAAAAGTCATCTCTTTCTTTCATAATCCATCGTACCTACAGTTGTCTCTATCTGCTATTAACTCATGCTCTTTGATGACAGAAAATGCCTCCCCGCAGAGCTAATGCCTGTTGAAATGACAATCAGCCACCCCAACCAGTCGATCCCCTGAATGAGAATGTATCTCATGCTGAATTTTTAGTTGTCTTTCAAATATTAGCCCAAGCTGTGACTGCTACTGTGCAAGCCAATAATTAGGTTGTTGTTCCGCGTCAGCAAGGGAGTGATGCAGCCGCAGCCAGACTTTATGACTTTATGAGGATGAACACGTCCGAATTCTTTGGGTCAAAAGTAGGTGAGGACCCACAGTTGTATCTTGATAAGGTGAAGAAGATCACCCAAGTTATGCATATAATTGGGGAGGAAAGCATAGAACTAGCCTCTTATCATTTAAAATATATTACTTATGATTGGGTAGTGATATGGAGGAAGAGTAAAGTAGAGAATGCAGCTCCTATGACTTGGCAGGTGTTTCAGGATGCATTCTTAGACAAGTTCTTCCCACTTGAGATGAGTAAATTAAAGATAGAGGAGTTCATGAACCTTAGGCAAGGCTCTATGACAGTAAAGAGGTATTGCCTCAAGTTCACCAGTTATCTAAGTATGCTCCTGACTTGATAGCTGACCCCAGATATAGTATGAGTAAGTTCGTGACTGGAGTATCTGGATTGGTAGTTAAGGAGTGTAGGACTGCTATGCTTAATAGAGATATGGATCTTTCCAACCTGATGATGCATGCTTAGTAGATTGAGGCAGAAAAAATAAAGGAGAGAGATAGAGTAAGAGAAAATAAGAGGGCTAGATCGGAACAGTTTGAGTATGGCCAGACTAGATCACATAGAGGTAGCCATCCGCAGTTCCAGAACTGTTCATCTATGCCAGCGCCTTCATCAGCCAGCACTTCCGCCCCCAGAAATAGGCAGGAGCAATGGAATAAGTCTTCTATGTCCAGATCTTAGAACAGTGTAAGTAAGAGACCTCGTTATCCTCCATGTGCTAAGTGTGGTAGGGACCATCTCAGTGAGTGCTTGGCCCGGCAGAAGGGTTGTTTTGGTTGTGGTAAGTTGGGTCATGTTATTAGATATTGCCCACATGGTAGACAGGGAAATAAAGATATTCGTCCTCAGACTCAGGCTACTAGTGCACCAGCTCCTTTAGCACGTCCAGCCTCTCCTTAGGGCGCTTCATCCAGCACTGCTGGTGGTCAGTGCCAGAATCAATTCTATGCTCTACCATCCCACCAGGAGTAGGAGGATTTACCAGATGTTGTTACTGGTATGCTTCATGTCTTTCACTTTGATGTTTATGTGTTGTTAGACCCCAAGTCAAGTTTCTCTTATGTGACCCTGTTGTTGCTGTGAATTTTGAGATAAATTTTGAAAAGATCCCTGAGCCTATCCTGGTTTTTACCCTAGTAGGTGAGTCAGTTGTTGCTAAGTAAGTTTACAAAAAGTGTCCAATTAATGTTCTTCATAAGGTCATATTTGCAGATTTGATAGAGTTAGATATGGTCGATTTTGATCATATTCTGGGTATGGATTGGCTTTATTCCTCTTATGCATCTATAGACTGTCGCACCCGTGTGGTTAAGTTTTAGTTCCCAGATGAGATAATTTTTGAGTGGTATAGAAATTCTATATCTCCCAAGAGTTATTTCATATCCTATCTTAAAGCCAGAAAGTTGATATCTAAAGGTTGTATCTATAATCTAGTTTGAGTTAAAGATACTAAGTCTGAGGCTCCGATTATTCAGTCAGTTAGTGTAGTTAATGAGTTTCCCGATGTTTTTCTAGAAGATCTCCCAGGGGTACCTCTAGATAGAGAGATAGAATTCGGGATTGACCTTCTTCCCGATACTCAGCCTATTTCCATTCCTCCATACTGAATGGCTCCCGTAAAGCTCAAGGAGTTGAAAGAACAACTCAAAGATCTTCTAGATAAAGGTTCCATAAGGCCCAATATTTTTCCATGGGGCGCTCCTTCATGTTCGTGGGAAAGAAAGATAGCTCTTTGCGTATGTGCATTGACTATCATCAACTTAACAAGGTCACAGTCAAGAACAAGTACCCTCTTCCTAGAATTAATGACCTATTTGATCAACTGTAAGGTGCAAGTTATTTCTCGATGATATACCTTAGATCCGGCTATCATCAACTTAAAGTAAGGGAGTATGATATTCCAAAGACAACTTTCAGAACCCGCTATGGTCATTTTAATTTTCTAGTCATGTCTATTGGTCTAACCAATGCTCCAGCGACTTTCATGGACCTCATGAATCGAGTGTTCAAACAGTATCTTGATATGTTTTTCATAGTGTTCATAGATGATATCCTCATTTACTCCCGTAGGAAGAATGACCATGCAGATCTTCTTAGAATTGTCTTGCAAACTCTTACAGATCACCAATTGTTCACCAAATTTAGCAAGTATGAATTTTGGCTAAGGTCAGTAGCCTTTCTCAATCATATTGTTTCCGCTGAAGGTATTAGAGTTGATCCCAAAAAGATAGAAGCTATAAGAAATTGGCCTAGACTTATCTATCCATCAGACATTAGAAGTTTCTTGGGTCTAGCTAGATATTACCACCATTTTGTTGAAGGTTTATCGTACATTGTATCTCTTATGTCTAGATTGACCCAAAAGAAAGTTAAGTTCCAGTGGTCAGATTCTTGCGAGAAGAGTTTTTAGGAGTTAAAGACTTGACTTACATCAACCCCAGTGTTAGCTTTACCCGATGGTACTGATGGTTTTGTGGTGTATTGTGATACCTCTAAAGTTGGTTTGGGTTATGTGTTGATGCAGAGAGGTAAGGTTATAGCCTATGCCTCTAGACAGTTGAAGCCTCATGAAAATAATTACCCAACCCATAATCTTGAATTAGCTGTTGTAGTTTTTTCTTTAAAAATTTGGAGACACTATTTGTATGGTGTTCACGTTGATGTCTTTACGGACCACATGAGCCTGCAGTATGTGTTTACTTATAGGGATTTAAATCATTGTCAGAAGAGGTGGTTAGAGTTGCTAAAAGATTACGATATGAGTGTGTTATATCATCCGAGCAAGGCTAATATAATGGTAGATGCCCTTAGCAGTTGTCTATGGGCAGTGTTTCTCATGTGGAGAAAGATAAGAAAGAATTAACTTGTGAAGTACATCGTTTGGCTAGATTGGGTGTTAGGTTGCTTGATTCGGCTGAAGGTAATGTATGGGTTCAGAGTAGTTCTGAATCCTCTCTAGTTTTGGAAGCAAAGGAGAAGAAAGATATGGATCCTAGTTTGGTCAAACTGAAGGAGTCAGTTAAGGACCAAAAGGTAGAGGTTTTCTCCTAAGGGAGAGATGGTATGTTGAGGTTTTAGGGTAGATTATGTGTTCCTTGTGTTGATAATTTGAGGCAGAGAATTGTGGCTGAAGCACATAGTTCGCGATATTCTATTCATCCCGGTGCCACCAAGATGTACCGCAACTTGCGGGAAATCTATTGGTGAAATGGTATAAAGAAAGATATAACAGAGTTTGTGGCGAAGTGTGCAACTTGACAATAGGTTAAGGTAGAGCACCAAAAGCCTGGTGGTACTTTGCAAGAGTTTGGTATCCCCACTTGGAAGTGGGAAGAGGTGAATATGGATTTTGTGACTAGTTTACCCCTTTTACGTCGTCATCCTGATTCGATTTGGGTTATTATAGACAGGTTGACTAAGTCAGCACATTTCCTGCCAGTGCATACATCTTATACAGCTGAGGATTATGCTAAGTTGTATATCCGGAAGTTAGTCAAATTGCATTGAGTTCCTTTGTCTATTATCTCAGATAGGGGTACTCAGTTTACATCCCAGTTTTGGAGAGCTTTTTAGAAGGGTCTTGGTAACCAAGTCCATCTTAGTTATACTTTTAATTCGCAGACAGATAATCAAGCTGAGAGGACCATTCAGGCTCTAGCAGATATGTTGAGGGCATGTGCTCTTGATTTTAAGGGTAGTTGGGATAAGCATTTGCCATTGATTGAGTTTGCGTATAATAACAGTTGTCATTCTAGCATTCGGATGGCCCCATTTGGGGCCTAGTATGGGAGGGGATGTAGATCACCCATAGGTTGGTTTGAAAAGGGTGAGGTACGTTGCTTGGGCCTGATGCAGTGTTTGAGGCTATGGAGAAAGTTAAGTTGATTAGAGAAAGGTTGAAGATAGCGCAGAGTCGTCAGAAATCTTATACAGATATGAGAAGAAGAGATCTTAAGTTTGAAGTGGATGACCTGGTATATCTAAAAATTTCACCCATGAAGGGGGTGAAAAGATTTGGCATAAAGAGGAAGCTTAGTCCCCGCTATGTTGGCCCTTATAGAATTCTGAGACGTGTTGGGAAAGTAGCTTATGAGGTTGAGTTGCCTACAGATTTGTCAACTGTTCATCCTGTCTTTCACATCTCTATGTTTAAGAAATATACCGGTGACACCGTTGTTGTAGTTCCTTTAGAGAGCTCAGATATTCAGAATAGTCTTTCATATGATGAGGTTTCAGTTGAGATTTTAGACCACCAGATCCGTAGACTAAGGAACAAAGAAGTTCCCTTGGTCAAGGTTTTGTGGCGGAATCAGTCAGTTGAGGGCGCTACTTAGGAAGCAGAAGCAGATATGTGAGCCAAGTACCCCCATCTCTTCTCCGAAAACCCTGATTTAGCCGAAGGTACTACTTTTGTAACGCCCCGAAATAGGGTCCCGAGACGTCACACGGTGCTTAGGGTCACAAGTGACCCCAAGCTAACCCTTCTACTGGCATAACTCATAAGCAACTGAATAAAAATATAAATCCATACAAATCAGCAGAAAATAACTCTTTTCTGAATCTGATCGATACAAAAATGGAATTTAACAGGATTATAATTCTGCCTTTACAACCAAAATTGAAACAAAATACATCAACTTCTACTGACTGTCTATAAAGCCTCTACTAGTACTGACTGTAGGTAGCCGGGTCATGACTACCGACTACCCCAACTCAATACGACTGAATAAAGAAAATACAACACTATAAACTCTGCATAACTAACCCAAGCCCTTGAATCAAAAGGACTCATCACCTGCTGACTGGATACGATGAACTGACTAGATCCGAAGGTGCAACTATACCTTGTACCTACATTCCGAGAAAATGTAGCCCACATACGAATATGTGGGTCAGCACTGTGGAAAATACCGAGCATATGGGGGTGCAATGCATATATAAAATAATATCTTAATATCATCACAGTTTATAAAATTATGCATGCTGATACAGATGACTCACTTAGCTCGAATTAAATCATCAAAATCATGAATGAATAATACATGTAAAGTAAAACAAGTGAGTCATTACAATACGTTCTCAATTCACTTTCATCTCAATTTCAAATCATCAAAACAATCAAATCTCATGTCAATTCTCATTAGAATATATTACTTAAATAAATTAAGAATAATCACTTTCTCAAACTCAGCCTTTTAAGCAAATATGTTTTCATCTCAGATAGAAGAGTACACACACACACACATTGGGGGATCCTATAACCGACATAAACTATGTGAGCTACATGGAGTCCAACGTACAACCCACGTTGGGGAGAGTCATCATATCCTTGCCATCGGAGTAGGACTTCCAGTATCAATTCAAAAACACTAGTAATCACTATATAAATCAGCCTCAGGCTCATATCCTACGGGGGGCACGTAGTTTTAGGGAAGTAAGGTCACTTTATACCTACCACTCGGTGCTAAAGATTACTCCCAGACTTAGCTCAAAAATTTAAATCAGCCTCAGGCTCGCATTAAAGAAAATCCACAATAAACACTTCAACAATTTTCATCGGGAGCCAATTTGCTACCCCTTTATCATAATCAATAAAAACGTGGATTTCTTTCACAGTCGAGTTCAAAATAACTCATTCATGACCAAAAGGTCAAATCATTCAAAACATGTCAAATATTCAACATCAACGTGCTTATAACACATATTTTCTCAAGAACACAATTTCAAATGGGGTTCGCGACCCAAATATCAAAATCATGATAAATATCGTTCAAGATTCATGCTTTATATCACCACACATGTAAATTCATCTTTCAAAATCATAAACAATAAGATTTCATAATAATCATCATAAGATATGGGTTCATGCTTCAAATTCATAAAAAAATCAAATAAAAATCATGCCTTTGTAAGGAAAATTACTTTTGGGCACCAGAACCAAAGAGAGTTCTTGTTGAAAAACCCCACATACCTTGAATGATGAACTTTAGATCGATACTCATTTTTGAGATGTTAATCATGCCTTTGAATGATGGTTCTTGGAGTTCTTGAACTAGGAACTTGAAATCTTGAATAAATTTGCAGAATTAATGGTGAACTTTGGAGATTCTTGAAGTTGGATGTAGGAGCTTAGGGTTTTCTTTCTAAGGGAATTTGATGAAATATAACATATAATTCTTCTAATAGGCTTTAATATAGGGTTTTGATGGATTTTGGATGAGGGGGAATGACCAAAACGCCCCTAAAAATCAAATAATTCTCGCATCTGTCCTTTGGTGGACTGTTTTGATAGTCTGAAGTAGATCAACCATTGATATATAGTTTCTCACCCAGATCATTGTGTACGAGAAGTTATGATCGTTTGAAGTTGACCCAAAAATTCACTTTTGATAGGTTGAAGTAGATCGACCATAACTTTTTGCTCTGATAGACAAATTGGATGAAACCAATTTCGTCGAAAAGAGGACTCGCAGATCTTTCCGTTGATATTTTAGTAGATTACCCAGATCATTATGTACAAGGTTTTATAATTGTTTAAAGTTGAGCAAAAATACGTCAGGCCTCAGTACTTTTTTTCCTGCACGTTTTACTGTTCACTACTATTCACGATTCGATCGGAATGTTCATAACTCGTCGCTCGGGTGTCCGTTTTGGATGATCCACATATCGTTGGAAATCTTATTTGATACTCTACGCAATGGTGGGTCATAATCTAAGACATTCTGGATGAAAAATTTATAATTCATTCTAGAAGATAGAACCCAACACGTTTACGCACAAAATTTCAACGAAAAATTTTCTGGGGTATTACAACTTTCCCTTAATTTAGACCCTTTCTAATCAAAGATTCATCTATATAGTTATTTTTTTTGTAAGTTCATGCACTCTTGGAAGTACTCAAAAGTTTAGAATGATGTAGAGTTAGTTTAGCAATTTATTTCAGCTATGCACCCTCAGTTTTCTCTGTATTCTTAGCATAACTAGCGAAATTCAAGAACAAATATTTCCAAGGGGGAGATATTTTAAGACCCCGCAAAATTTTCTCATCATCTAAGCCTTTAGAGCATGTCAAGAGAGGTCTCACACTTAGAAAATTTGGCTAAGTGTTGGGACTTAGTCAATTTTAAGACCTTCGAACTTTGAGGATTCATTTGATGACCTTCGCGACCTCTGATGATTGATTTATTTGTTGATTCATGATGGGGCAATTTCATAGTACATCTCGGGTGATTTTTGGATTTTTTGAACCCCGTTTAGAGCATGTTTGGAGTCTAAAACTAGTGGACCAACACGATCTTGGTGCGTCGCATCGCCCATCGCATTGGTTAATATTTTTCTCAATTATCAGCATCAATTACAGTGAGTCCATGCTAACTTGGTGCGATGCATAGAGTATTGCATCAACACCATCTACGCGGAACGTCGACCTGTGCGTCTCTGGGCGTATTTTAATTTCAGTCTTTAAAAATCCACGTCCAAAGGGGCAATTAAGTCATTTTCCCCACCTTTATTCAGTCATAATTCGAGATTAAGCACCCAAAAACACCAAAATATAGTCATTGCACTCAATTCTTTCAAGAACACATCCTTGGGTTCCAACCGAAAATTCAAGAAATCTCAAGATTTCCACCGTTACTTTTTAAAATTGAGTCAAGAATTAGAATCCCCAAATCAAGAGCATCAAGAATATCTGTTCAAAATCACAAATAGAGTCCCAAAAGCAAGTGTTGATCCAAAGTTCATGATCTAAGGCATGTGGGGTTTGAACAAGGGCAATCCTTTCGCCCATGTGCGCCAAAATATATATTTTTAGCAGATTTCTTATGATTTTAAATATAGGGTTAGTACCCAAAGTATATTTTTGATGAATTTTGAGCATGATGTGATTGATTTATGAAATTTCATGGTTTCTTTGAGTTAAAGAATGCTCTTTTATGATTTTGAATACCATGAGCATGATTTGAGACATTATTTACAGTTTTCCCATTGAATTGAGCATGAGATTGTGAATTGAAGTTATCATTTTGATATTATTGATGAATTTCGAGAAGCTTGCAAAGCATGATGATTTTCCATGCATTTATATGAGTTTGATATATTGATATTCAATTATATAAATGTATTTGATCTTTTAATCCTCATATAAGTTTAGGAATCAACTTTACAGAGTTATTCATATAATGTTAAATGCATAACTGGTTTCCTAATGAATCCTTATGCGAGTTTTAATATGGATTTACATGAGATGAGCGTAGCTAATTAAAGGAAGTAGTATTTAGAACCGAGTTGGGTAAGTTACTACAGTTTTATACCCCAGAACTACGTGTCATCGAAGGATTGAGATTTATGTGCCAGAGGCAGAGATAGCGATCACTTAACCTGAGGTTATACTCCCTGGCAAAGGTATGAAACCTCTCCCCAACATAAGGTTTCTTCCTCAAGAGTACGAGACGTTGGACTCCATGTAGCTGGCATGTTTTATGTCGATTAAGAGAACCTCTCTGCTAGTAAGAGTAAATAACAGCTTTTGAGTATATTCCTTAAGATAAGTATTTCCCCTAATGATTTTAGAAACTAAGTGTAGAGGCTCACAAAACTTATTCAGATATTGAATTACTTGAGATTTTCAGTTACAGAGTTACAGTTTTAGCTTTCAGACCCAAAGGTGAGCCCTTTTCACTTAGTCTATGTGAATTAAGATAAAGTATTTTCTGTGCAGAATGAGTTTCAGATTTTATTTAGCTTACAAGATTATGAGAACAAAAAGAGACTACAGATTTTATAACTAAGGAGACTATAGATTTTAGAACTAAGCGTAATGACTCATGAGATTTTATACTACATGCTTTATTATTTCATGATTTATGAGATTTAGACTTCAGATTTTACTCAAGCCTAAGTAAGTCAATTACATTTAGCATGCATTGCTTTACAAACTGTGATGATATTGTTTACTTCTTGCATACATCCCCATATACTCAGTACATCCTCAAATTACTGATCCACATATATGTCTATGTGCTACATTGTCTCGTAATGTAGGTTCAGGTGCTCAGTCTCAGCAGTGACAGTGATCTCCGAGTACCTTCATCTACACCTCTGTAGTTGGTGAATCCTCATGGTTCGAGGACCTATTTTTCAGATTTTCATTCTTTGTAGTAGTTGTTTATTAATTTCAGTTCAGTTCGAGTCAGTTGGGGGGTTTTCCCAATGACTCTCTAGTCCCTTAGCAAGCAGAGGCTTGTCGGACTAATAGTTGAAGTTTCTAGATTTTCAGTATTTGTTATCGGATGATGTTTTTCAGTTATTTTAGCTCAGATTTGACGTGATATGGTGTTCTTGCTCAATTCATTTGTCTTAAAGTAAGTTCTAGACTTAGTAGCAGGCTCAAGGGGTTAGCTTGGGGCTACTTGTAGACTTAAGCACCGTGTGACGTCTCGGGATGAGATTTTGGAGCGTTACACCTACTTTCAGCAAAACTTCTAGAATGAAGTGGTTTATTAAAACTAACAAGTTGTGGTTGGGATTGATCAAATTAACATGACTTACTAGATGAATCAACTTCCCTTCCAGATTTTGACTATGTTCAGGAGGTAGGTATTCTTGGTAAAATAGGTGCATGTTGGTCTAAATCAGTATCATATCCTTGAATGTATACACCCATGGAACAACTTTGGAGGACGAAAATGTGACATTTACAAAATTAAGGATTCACTCAAAGAAAGAGAGGGACCTAGTCCTTTATCATAGGTTAGTGTCATGAATGTGCATTTTTATTGTTTGTTCTAACAAATAATGTTGCGTCCTCTCTCTCTTCTTGTGTCCAAAAAAATTATCTAATTCTAAAAGGAAAGGATGAGTCATCCCTGAATTGAAAATGATCACATCTAATTCTTTCAAAAACCCTTTCCATGCTTTCTCTGTTTTTTATATCTAGGCATACTCATCCCTTCTCTTATTTTAAAAAAAAAAAAGGAAGAAAAGTTCAGTCACAAACATTTATCCCATGGAAAGGACCTACAAATGGCTACCAATTCCTCATTTTCAAGTTTTCTAAAGAAATCTGAGCTTAGCATAAGAAAAAGTCCTTTCGCAGACCCTCTTGGAAAACATCCCTTGTCTCCTACTCTTCCAAAGACAAATCCCTTCTTCACTCAAATTATTAATGAAGAACAATCCTTGAGTCTTCAAAACTTTTCTGATAAAATATTGATGGATGATGCTTGGGTTGCTGAAAACCTCATCTTGCTGACAAATAGCCCAAAAAAGGGTATAGTTTCTCCCAAAAACCGAACTGTTAGTAAAACACTAAAATATTCTGGATAAAATTCTAAAAATTTTACAACAAAGAAAGAAACTTCCGAGGGACCTAGTCCTAAGAAGAGTAAAGTAACTGTCACAACCCGAGTCTACCCCCTAGTCACGACAATGGTGCTTATGATCACAAGTGACCACAAGCTAACCCATGTGCTACCTGCTGTGAGTACTGAATAAAAAAATAATGGACATGTGTGTAAAACAACTGATAAATCCATAAATTCTAAATACTAAAAATATAAATGAATCATAAGTGTGAAACATCTTATAAGACTGATAAAACTGACTAACTGTCTATGTAATACCCTGTACTTTTCTTAGCTCAGTTTAACTCCTAGTGTGACAAGGGTTATCTTTGAAAGTGTATAACTCTTGATGCGTGTAGAATTTTCCATCTCTAGATCCACCAATGTGTAGGTAATTGAATCAACTTTCCAATGATACCAATTTTTCCTTAATCTGATACTCGGTTGAAAAGTTACGGCGATTTTAGTGAAAGCAGTAGGGCATCGCAACAAGCACCGCATCACGGTGAAAAACAAATTCGAAATTGTCCAATTACAGTGAAGCACCACGATTGGCCTGCGTTGTGGTGAAGTTCCAGTTTTCGTTTGCACCTTTTAAGTAGCTCCCCGCGATTAGCCTGTATGGCGCCAAAATTCCCAATTTGACAGACACCGTATTGGGTGGAGTGAAAAATGGCACTCTTCTTTTTTCCAGTGACGCAATATGATTTCACCGCATCGCGCCAGAGTCCAAAATGATAGTCGTCCGTTTTCCAGTAAGCCACCGCGATGCCGGCGCATCGCGGTGGTGTGCCAAATTGGGATTTTTCCAGTTCCGAGTAAAATTTTAAAGGGCAATTTAGTCATTTTCCAAGCCCCCAAATCATGAATAACCGAGGATTAAACCTATTCTAAGCCTATTATGCTAACTTTTCATCAACTTTCTCTCAAAGAAACCGTAGAACATCAAACCTTCATCCCCAAAAAATTCAAATTCCACCATTTTTTTTCCAAGATAACTCAAAATTAAGGATTCCCAATTAAAGAACTTCAAGAATCAATCTTCAAGAGCACAACTAGAAACTCAAAGTTCAAGCTTCTTCATCTAGTCATCAATTAAGGTATGTGGGGGTTTTCAACAAGGATAATCCTTTCATCCTTGTGCCCAAAACTAGTTTTAAAGTTGATTTTTATGTGAAATTACATGTATTTTAGTTTGGGGCTTATACCCACTTATTAATAATTGAAGATTATGAGATTTCAAGTAATATAGATGTTGAATTGCATGTCTTCTTTCATATTTTTACGCGTATTGTAGTAATTTCCAAATTTTGAATTGAATTACCAATATTTACATTATCAAGCATGAACATTATGATGTTTTGACATAAATTTGAAACATGGGTTATTAAGCCCTAGTTTGTATGTTGATATTTCAAGAATGAATATGCTTTAAGCATCCCATGATTAGTTATTTTCAGATTTTGATAAAGATTTGATCTTTTGATCTTAGCTTCGATATGGAATCCACTTTACAGTTTCAGTTATAGAATAGATTAACAGATACACAATTGGTTTTCATCATAAACCTTTATACTAGTTTTAAAGTAGATTTTCTACAGAATGAGCATACAGATTAAAGGGAGTAGTATTTAGCACCGAGTTGGGTATGTTCACATGCCTCAAAACTAAGAGCCAATGTACGTTCAGATTATCAAATTATTCCTATTTCTATATAGATGACAGATATAGATGTGATTACTTAGATTAGGTTATACTCCTTGGCAAGAGTATGACACCTCTCCCTAACGTAAGGTTTTCCCATAAGAGAACTCGACGTTGGACACTATGATAGCTTACATAGTGTATGTCAGTTAGAAGAACCTCCCCTCAGCTTATAGAAAAGAGTAAAGAATAACATAAAAGCTTTTAGAAACTAAGTGTATAGGCTCATAGATTATTCAGATGTTGCTTTATAAAAGACATTAGCTACAGATTTCAGATTTCAGATATAAAAGTGAGTCCTTTCTACACTTAGACAGCCTAATTTTTAGATAGAACACTAGTACTGCTTTTAGAAACTAAATGCTATGACTCACTAGATTTATACAGTATGTTTTTCTACTCATTATCATGATTCTCAGTTTTCAGTTATTCAAGCTTATATGAGTCATCTACATTTAGCATGCATACTTTTACAAATTTATAGTACTATTGAGTTTACTTATGCATTCACCCCTATATACTTAGTACAATTCAGAAGTATTGATCCACATATACGTCTATGTGCTACATTGTATCATAATGTAGGTTTAGGTGCTCAAATTTCAGCAACGTGAGTGGTTTCGAGCATCTTCATCTACATTTCGATAGTTGGTAAGTCCTTATAATTCGGAGACCCAATCATTCAGATTCTCTAGTATATTATAGTAATTGATTCAATATTTTTCAGTCAGTTTGAGTCAGCTAGGGACTTGTCCTAGTGGATCTCTAGTTATTAGTAGTAGAGACTTGTCAGACTGCTAGATATGGTTCATATTTCCAGTATTAATTGATTAGACTCTTGAGTTTAGCATTTCAGATATTATAGTTAAACAGTTTCAGCTTAGCTCACACAGAATTTCACATTTTATCTTTGATTGTATGTCTATATTTCTCTATTATGAGCTTCAGATTTATTAGAAGGCTTACAGGGTTAGATTGAGGTTACTCATAGTCTTGAGTACTGTGTGACATCTCGGGACCTATTTTTGGGGTATTACAGTCTAATTGATTATTTGAATGTCTGAAAGCCTCTAAACTGACTGAGGAGTTAATGGGAAAGACCCCCAACTAACTCTTACTAACTAAATAAAATAAAATATTAAAATAACTGAATAATTATAAATGTGTCCTTGATAGATGAGGACTCACCACTACGGTTGTTGGATTATGCTGAGTTGTCTAACTGCGGTTGGGAAACTGTGTGTCTGAACCTATGATATAAGACATCATAGCACAAAGAAGAGTATGCGGTCAGTACTTTGAATGTACTAATATATGAGATGAGGACAAGATGATATACATGGGGTACTGTGCATATGAAATAAGAACTAACTGAATAGCAGAAGATAACTGAACATGAATGCATGAAAACTATAATATCTGAGAATGCAAGACTAAGTGTATATCTGTTATGTTACTGAGATAAATCTGTAATTTGAAAGACTAAAAGCTATAAAATTAATTATCTAAAAGTCTATACACTTAGTCAAGCAAACCTGAACTGTAAATACATTGAATACTATACTAAGACTGTGGGAGGTATCGTCTAACTGACATGCCCCAATCTGAGCTAATTGGAGTCGAACATGTAACCCCAGTTAGAAGGGTGTCACCACCTTCCACGAGTACCTCGCTATGTGGATCCACTAATATGGTGTCCCGAAGGACCAATGTGTCAAGCCTAAACTGATGGGTGACCCCTGAGAGGAAGTCAAGCCAAAACTGATGAGTGACTCCTCATATCCTACACTGGATACATAGTTCTAGAATGCAGGTACTGCTACTAATGACTCCACCTAACTGGCGGGGAAGCCGCCACCCCTACATTCGCTCGGTGCTAAATCCTACTCCCAACTAAACTGACAGTGGAACTAAAATTAGACTGAGTTTATTGAACATTATTTCATGACTGATAGTGTTCATTATGATCATAATAATTAAATAAATAGGAATAATCATACTGGAAAATCTGAAAATTATGTAAAACACATAGGTTTTTAGTGCTCATAACCCACCAATACTGAATAATCACTGAATGTAATAACAAGCTTAAAACTGTAGTAAAGGATCATGGTTCAAAACCTATAAGCATAAACATTTTATCAAACATGTGGGGATCATGAATTTAACATGGGAATGCTTGCTAAGAATCATAAATTTAGGATTCATCATAAAATTCACTTGAATAAAGAATGGGAAACTCAAATTCATATCATGAGGAATTCAAAATCTTGCATAGGATCATACATGGACTGATTTGCATTTAAATTACCATAGAAACATGAATTAACCCATCTTAAACAATACAAAATACAATAATGATAGAAAAATTCAATCTTTAATTGAAAAGAGGGTTTTTGAGCTCCATCCGTGAAGGAAAATCCATGAATGAAAATCCCACATACCTTAAACCTTTAACTTGAAAGAGAAACACTAATCTTGATGCTTTATTGAAGGTTCTTGAACTTGGGGAATTTGAATTCTTAATTTCTTGGGGATAAAGGAATTGAATTTATGTTCTTGGGGAAGAGGGGAGGGTTTTCTTGAGAGGTATTTGGAGAAGAAGGGCAAATAATTCCCTAAATTATGTCCCAATTAGTGTTATGAATGATTGGGTTGAGGGAAAAAAGGCCCAATTGCCCCTCAGGAATTTAAATTCAAAATTGGATGGAACAAGCTTACCACGATGCGGCCTTATCGCTATAGTTCATTTCCCTCATCGCGACGCGGTCTGCATGACGTCGGGAATAACACCGCATCACAGGATTATTGCTATAATCCTCTAGTTTTGTGACCCAAACATGACCCAAACCTCGTTCGAAAAATCCAAAACTTCTCTGAGACATGCTCCTTACATCTCTAAACATGAATTAACTCAAAAAACAATATCTTGGGGTCGGGAAGACCAAGTTAAAAATTCTCCAAGTTTAGAATCCTTAAAAATGACTAAGTCCCCAACACTTAGTGAAATTTTTAGGCCTTAAGCCCCTTATGCATGCAACTAAAAGCTGAACTAAGGTAAGAATAATATAGGGTATTACAGTAACTGAAAGAGAATCTATGATCATCTATACTAGAAGGAAAATAGGGGGAATTAAGGTTGTGTCTAAATAAGTGAGAAATAGGTTCTTGAAAAATCTAAAGGTGTTAACCAGAAGGCTTTTTGACACAAGTGTGTTAACAGAACCTGGAATGTTAGAGTTAGTTGAGCTGGTAAAACATTAAGGTTGGATTTATCTTATGGAGGAACCTATTCCCATAGTCTTTGATGAGGTGGTCAGGGAATTCTATTCCACATCGAAGTTCTCTGAAGATAAAATGAGGATGGCAGTAGTAGTTCAAGGGAAGAAGTTGAATATTGATGTTTCTTTTCTTGGGAGAATTCTGGATGTTCCTATCTATAGTATAAGGACTCTCTCAAGGCAACATCCATCAATAGAGTTCTTAGGAAATGCATCAAAGGTTAAAGGTAAATTAGTGGCTGTAGTGAATAGGAAGTCACTCAAGAGTGAGTTGCAATTGTTTTTTTATTTTGTAAACAAAGTAGTTTTCCCAAGATCACAAAAAAGAAACATTACTTCAGCTACTAAATTGTATGTCATAGTATGCCTTAGCAGTTTTGAGTTCATCCATTTGCCTGCATTGATGATGGAACACATATACAAAGTGGTTCTTTGGAAAAATGGCAAACATGGCATGTCTTATGGTTAATGGTTAAATAAAGTATTTGATCACTTTGGTATTGTTTGTGAGAATTGAACTCCTAGAACTGTATTACAAATACTTGGCATGAAGACACTGGTCAAAACTGAGTGTGTGATGAAGAAATCAAGCACCAAATACCAAAGGGAATTCAGCAAAGATATAGAGGAGTTACAGCTCAATATATATGCTAAGGATGTAGAGACCAGCAAATTGAACATGACAATTCAGCATCTGACTGTTGAGAGTTCAAATGTCACTAATGATCGTTATACTGAGAATGATGATCTAAAAAAAAGAGTCTCAACGTTGACATATGAGGTTCTCAGGTTGAATGCATAAATATGGCATTTAACCAAGGAATTGTTGGAATGTCATGCTATAGAAAATAATAACCTGGCTCTACTTCTTTAAACAATCCTTCTAAGTCCCGACCCTATTTAACCTTTCTTGATTCCTGTGGATTTTTCTCTAGAGCACTTAAATTATGCATTGTAATGATGCTTATCCTCTACATATTAATGAAATTTTGGTTGTGTGTCACCTGTATTCCTCTTAATTGTAAATATGTTCTTTATGTTAGTGTTGCCCCAGTGGCCATAAGTTAACAAATATGTACTTATCTTTACTCTTGGTTTACTGTTTTCACTTTTTAATAATGCCAAAAGGGGAAATATTGATTCATGTGGAAGGGACCAGGTACCAGGTGTGAAAATGTTAAATTATAGATGTGATGTTATAGTGACAGTGGGGAGAATGTAAATGCACTAAATGAATAATGGTGCATGATGACATGGGGAAGTAATTAAAGATTACAGATGTAACGGCATAGTGACAAGTGGAAGTATGTAAATGCACTAAATGAATAATGGTGCATAATGACAGGGGGAAGTAATTAAAGTTTGATAGAAATTGACAACAAGGGACCACATCCCTAAGTTGCATGATGATGGAAGCATGGTGTTTCATGATAGGGTGAACATTCATCATCAGTAGTGGTAATCACACTTATTAAATGTGATGAATGAGTATTGATGCTCAAAACTTTGTGATTGGTTTGTCATCATCGAAAAGGGAGAATTTGTTGTATCTTGTTTCGATGATGAGAAGCTGACTTCAAAGAACCAGGTCCCTAGATGTTCAAAGCTACAGTACAGCTGGCACGCATCTGCATAGTTTTGTCCTTTTGTGTACCAAACTACGCATGTGTTGCTTGTACTATTGAGGACACCTGGTCCAATGGCATTTCAACCCTAATCATCACTCATCTATAAAAGGAAAATGATTCTTCTTTATCAAGAAGTTTTGCAAAATTTAGAATTAAAGAAATTGAGGGAGACAAAAACTCAATTCAGATTTATTGCTCATATATAGCTCAAGTTCCATTTTGTAAGCTGAAAGAGTGAGTGTTCTTGAGTGAGTCCTGAATTGTAACTAAATTACTCAAGTTATAAGAGTAATGTTTCTTTTCTATTTGCTTTGAGAGAACTTAGGTAGAGATACCTAAGGTTGATATTGGTTAGAGTAATCAATATCAAAGTTTGTTCTTAGAACAACTGCTAAGTTAGGCTTGTACTAGAGTTATTACAAGTAGGAGGAACATAGAGTTAGGTTCATTGAAGACTTTAATCAAGAGTTTGATTATATTGAAGTTTTGGGTGCTTGTGAGGGAAAGCCATGGTTTTTCCCCCTTGAGCAAAAGGGTTTCCGCGTTAAATCTTGTGTTTTTTACATTTCCTGCACTATTTTGTGTTCCTGGTTGGTTTATTGTGTTTTTGCCTGTGATTGATTTTGAGGGACCTAGTCCCTTACAGTGTGGTGTAACCTTCCAAGGTCTCAATATATAAGTACAAGCTGATCCTGATAGAAAATAACCTCCCAAAGTCTGTGAAATACCCGTCACGCCCAATGGAACACATGTCTCGGGAACACCATCTAAACGACCCAATAAATGAATCAATAGAATTATGTAACACCGGTGTATCAACTAAATTCTAGGGAACTTCAGTTTGTCCCACATGCTCCATCTGATAGTCATCCTCATCATTGCTAATTTCAATCTTAGGAGAGGCTTCCCTAGCATGTCCTCTAGTCGAAGCCGCCTCTTATGCCTAATCTCTACCTCTGGGCCAGCTGCGACCTCTACCTCGCCCCTGACTGGGGAACCAACAGCGGATGTTGGCTCAGCATTCTCAACATCTATGGATCTAATCCTCACTATTTGTGTAGAAAAGAATGGAACATAAGTTTAGAATTTTGGTTACAAATAAGTCAAACTATAAGGAATCATATTAGAGAAGTTTTTCCTAAAGATGTCTTATAGCCTCTTAAAGATAGATACAGATGTCTACCTATCGATCCACGAGACTCTGCTAGACTTCATGCTCTTTCACTTATGAGATTGGTTAACTTAGCATACTAATACCAATTTTTCATGACCCTAAAGGTAAGGTCATGATGGCACCTACTTCGTCCTAGCCTTAGTAGGTAAGCCAAATCCCATAAAAATAAGGAAAGATTAATAATAAGAAGTAAACCCATAAATACGAGACTTCTAGAAAAGAGTCAGGCTATAACAAGTCATAATAAGAGTTCGAACAAAATATATAAAATCTCAAAGATGTCAATGTCACAAGTGTAAAGAGTATCTACAACATAGAATACTGAAAATACATAAATCTAGCTCTGAAAGATAAATAAAGACAACTAATATGAAATGAGGTTCGGAATCTGCCCCAAACTCTAGACCTTGATAGCACCTTGAAGTGTCAACTTTGCTAGCATAAAATTAGCTACTGCAAGTCATACTAGAACTAAGATCTACTCTAAAAGGGCACAGTAGAAGTAAGAACAATCTATTTGTACTCAGTCAGTATCATAGTTCGACTAAGAAAGTACAAATCAATATAAGTAAAATATACTACGAGCACATCACCTGCAAATAGAAAAGTTCTCAAACGATAGCTCACATAGTCACCACTAACATCTCTAAGATATAAAAAATATAAACAAACAAACTACACAACAACAACAACGTATAAGGGAATACCCAACAATGTAAATAATGCAATTCAATGCAATGATGATGTGATGATGATAAAAATAAGCTATCGCGTGACTATTTATATACACATTTTGAGCCTTCGCTCTTCAAAATAGGACCCATGGGTTATTCACAACCCGTATACTTTCTCATATCACAATCTCATACCTCAAATCACCTCTCCGACTTATGTTCACAGATCAAGAGATTTATAAAGTGTCTCATTCACCTCTCTGGCTATTATTCACAGATCAAGAAATTTATGAAGTGTTTCTTAGTGGTTCAATATCTCATGAAATGTGTATATAAAATGAGGATAGAATACTCATAACCAATCAATATGAAGATAATGATCAATTTAATACAATATAAGTGAGCCCATAATCAACTCAGCATGTAAAGATTCATGATATAAGCCCGCATTAGGCACCACCAAGATATATAGTCATATATGACATCAATATATCATTTCAAAAGCTCCTCTCTCAGGCATTACTATTATGATAAAGGCAATTAATGTTCAAAGAATTCCTATCATATCTATTCAAGCCCTCGTACAGGCATCGCAATAATAAACATGACATTTAATACAAATAAGGTCTATAATGTCAAATAAAACCCCCCACACGGGCAACACACAATATATATATTCTCTCAAGTCAACAACAATATGTATATAAGCCCCCACATGGACATACGATAATGATAGAAGTCTCGAAATATAATTCTCATGGCTAATTTCCTAACCCATAATATATTTTACATATTCGTTATCTATACAACCCAGTCTAAAGAAAGTTAAGCCACAACCTAACTCAAAAAGACAAAATCCAAGCATAAGCCTTCAATGTGGAGTCTTTCTTTCATGAACGGTATCAGCATGAGCTAAAACTATCAAAAACATAATCTACACATCAAAAGGAAACTAGTGATACCCATATTAGTTATATTTAAAATAGGTCCAAAATAAGTTTGAAAAATGGATTCGAAAACGAAAGAGGTAAAATCAAAATTTTATTTTAGAAATATATTCCCCAAGAAAAAAGGAGTCCACAAATGAAAACCCACTTGAAAAAAAGTTGAAATCTTGTTCAAATTGATTAAAAACCATTTTAATACTTTACTGGAAAAACTCTCAAAATCCATCTTGAAATCAAAATAACAAGGAATTTTTAATGATATAATCAATGGGAATTAATAGAAAGGTGAGTTTGGAACTTTCCCAAGCAAAAATGGTGGAGAAAACCCTAAGAATCATCCTTTCCGGAAGCTCCAAGGTCCAAAATTGATGGAAAATTGAAAAAATAGACTATTAATATGTTTTGTGAACAGTACCTCGCAAACGCAGTCAATCCTTCTCATTTGAGAGGGCCAACACTGATGTCACAAACTGATTTTTCAGGTCAAGATGGCACCTTCTATGACCCACCAGTAGGTAAGCCAACTCATAGTCCAAAATGGCTAGTAACGGACTACCAAGAGAAATGAAGAAAACTACAGAATGAATATAATAAAGAGACTAATATAATCTCAAAACCTGGTGGAGCCAGTACAAGAGTTTCTAATAAAATAAGTGTACAAAGGAGAATACAGAATAAATATACACGTACAAACCATCTTCAAAATATAAAATTGAGATAAGTCTAATCAATACGACGGAGAGTGGGAATACTCCAAAGATCAGGAGCTCACCCTAAATCTCTGATCCATAGCTGCTCCACACGATGCACAGATCAATGATGAGAACTCATACTATGATCAACAGGTTGCAGAAGTATAGTATAAGTACCAAACATGTGGAACTCAATAGGCATCGGCCGACTGAACTCCAAAGATAATACAAGTATAAATAACAGGTTAAAGAGGAATATAAGCTATAGGTAGCTATCCAAGAAACTAAACATGATAGTACCAAGGAAACAATAAGGGTAAACTAGCCTATTCTAATAGTATTTAGAAACTAGAGTACAATATAGTATAATATAAAAATGAAGAGTAAAAGAAGTATATAGTAATAATACAACGCAAAAGAATACATATACAACATGAACAGATAAGGGAAGAAGGAGATAAATGGTAATACCATTTATATATATATATATATATATATATATATATATATACACACAAAAAAAAAACCACATATATAGGACTAAACTAAAGATAATAACCTAAGAGATCCAACCTAGCATCTCAAGGAACCCTAGTCATATAGGAAAGCTAATACTAGCATAATCAGGGTCTTAAGTACATTCCACAACCGACTTGCCACAAACTAATCATAACAATCAACAATAAAGTAACCGGCTATTTCGGATAAACAATAACCTAATTGGGCCCCATAAGTACTAAAGCATCAAGCAAGCACTCAACAAATAGCAACCATAGTTTATACCTATACATCCACCCCCCATAAGGCAGATAGAAATAAGCACCAGACAATTATACTGGTGATAGGGGATGCATATGAATGAATGAATACAAAATAAACTAGAAATACCATGTCCAATCTAAGTATCATAACGTTACAAATGTATACATCTCTTCCATCTCCGTAGCTCACAAAGACAGGACCTACAATGTCCACCCTTCTCCGGCACTGATGATAGGCGAATTTACACGCCTATAGCACTATATTTTGCCCATATTTTAGCCTAGTTTTGAGAACAAATTATATATTTCATGCACTTTTAGTCCATTTTCCTGTAAGTGAGCTAACGAACATGATTAGCAAAGTTTCAGTATAAATGATGCAGAATTCAGCATTTCATGGATAACTTGACGCCAAAGAAAGCTTCACGAAAGGAGAAAAGCCAATCTTGGACGCCAAGGACTAAAGATGGCGCATGGAAATTCTATCCCGGGCTAAAACAACATTTCTGAAGACTTTGGGGACTAGCAGTAACTTATTAGGATTAGGATAATGATACATTAACCTAGTACAATTGGGTTAAGTATTACATTAGCTTGTTAGGATTAGGATAATGATACATTAACCTAGTACAATTGGGTTAAGTATTTCATTAGCTTAGTAGGATTTGGTTAAGCATTTCATTAGCTTAGTAGGAATAGGATATGGGTATTATAAATACCCTATCTTGCTAGAGATTTTAGGACATCTTCTGACATTCAATTCTATTCTATTCTACTTCTAAGACATTCTAGTTCTAAACAAGCATTCTTCCATTAATTCTATTTTTCTTCTTCTATTCATCTATTCTTAAATTCCACAACAAGAGAAACGTTACTTTGCTAAGGGATTCACGCCTAACGCCTACCACACCATTACAAACGTGAAATCTTTATTGTGGTATAACAACAATGTCAATTGTGATTTCCTTCGCACTCATGGGTAACTAAACTTCTCTGTTGGGGTTATGGAAGCCGAATGAGATACTATCTATTGTTGTGAGTTTGTGAGTTCGTGACACGTATGTTGCTTATATCATTATTCTCTTCATCTTAATCTAAATTCTTTGTGGTTGCAAACGCAAGAATACGCCAGTATAACATTTAACTTGTTCGAAAGAAAGGTTATCTGTCTGAAAAAAAGATAATGTCAAGGTAGTAGGGTCCCATCCCTTATTAAAAAGTTAGTGCCGTAACTGGATTAACCTCTTGGAGAATTCGTACCATTAGACACGCTTTAAGATCGAAAGAGTTAAAGTGAAATAATCCTCGAATAGGTCGAAAGACGCCTGGATTTACCATCGAATACAATTCTCTATAAGCACATGCATGTCTGAATTCCACACACTCATAGCCAATAGAGACGTATAACTCAGAAGGTGGACATAACCCCAACTCCTCAATTCTCATTGTTTACATCTTACTAAAACATTCTTTCTCTTTTTACTTTGCTATTGCCGTTTTTAGCTACTATTTGGTTACATTACTTGCACAACAAGAATCCCCCCTTTTTTCGAGACTTTCACTAAAAGTCTAGTAATCTTCACTTACTTGTTGACCAAGCTATTCCCTGTGGGATCGATACCCAACCCAGTTGGGTTCTATATTTGCTAACGACCGCTTTACACTCCTACGAGAGCTGTAGATTGAGCGTTATCAGGCACTATGGCTCACAGACGAAGAGGCCTATAGGGGACTCGAGATATTCATATACACTGGTTGATCCCAAATCAGGACTTTCAGTAATCATCACAATCAATCTACTCTATCTAATATTTGTGAGATATGTATAAATATAATAGTGCACAGACTCGAACCATGATTAAGTAAGTGTAAGTCTATAAATTCATAGCCCGAGATCAAGTTTGGGACTAAATAAACATAATAGCATAGAAAGATCAAAATCTCCAGGGACCAAAGTAAATAGTAGTGGCAAAAGATTGGTTTAATAATGGACCAAAATCAACCTCGGTCTAATTTTTGAAATAGCTCATTTAATTCCAAAAGCTCATAAATTATTAAGTAAGGTGACACAATCTTTTATTGTAAAAGAATCCTTTTGAAAAGTAAAAAGTGGGAATAAATCCATATTTAAAAAGTAGTAGTAAAATCAAGGATTTAATTGGAATCGTACCATTGAGTGAGCATAAATGCATTGAAAAGTATTCGTGCTTCACCACTATCTAAATAATACAACCATAAGCGTCTGGGTGTCTATAAACTAGAACCATATCCTCACAAGGGATAGAATACTAACCTAATATACAACTAGTATCGTAACTATGGCCTCGGTCCCAACAATACACAACAAGAATAATAATAGCACCATAATTTAAGAAGCTACTATCCAAGGGCGTAAAATCATTAAAAGTATCTAAATGGGGAAATAACGTCCAACTCACTAAGCTAAGTGGCAAGTCTTACATTAAATGATCCATAACGTCAATCTATGACTAAACAAATCTATAATCAAGGGTAATAGGATTTAAAGGCCATAACAAGTATCCTATGCTAAGGTTAAAGTCACAAATCTAGCCCAAATTCTCTAAATAGGTCAAGTCATGATATACTAGTCATAATCTCATCCTATAATCCCTACCTAGCATGCAATCTATACATAACGTCATCTCATAAAGAAAAGTAGACTGAAGCCTACCTCGATGTCAAGCCGTACATTTTGAATCATCAATAATTTGCTCATACTTGCTCCATGATCTCGATATAATATCATACTATCAAAATAGTAATCTACACATTAATAGGAGTAAAATGGTATCCACGTTGCAATATAAAACTCTGGCCCAAAATTGAGTCAAAAATAGGCCTACAGGGCTCACTAAGAGAATCCTAAAATTCAATCTGTCATGAGGTCCCTCAAAGGACAAGAATATGTGCTCAAAAGTTAAGCACAAACAGATCACAAATTAGGGCTCAAATAAACCACTAAAGTTAATGGGAAAATACGAATCAAATAGAGTTTTTAGGGTTGAAAATTTACAAAGAAATTAGCAAGGAATGATTACCTCAACACCCTCAACTCATCCCCAACTCCAACTTATAATTTCCCTCTCTTCACCAAGCTCTAGGGTTCAATAATAACAGAAAAGGGTTGGAAAATAATGAAAATTACAGAAAGGTGAAAATATATAATGCCAGGCATCGGGCCGTTGTGATCGCAGGGGCCAAGGGTCGCGATCGGGAAGACCAAGGAAAATACCCTTCATAAATGCAGCCAAAGGGTCACGAACGCAAAGGCAAGAAAAGTAGACCACTGCGAATGCGGGCAACTAGCCGCTATCACGAATAGGGAATTAGACCACGTTGGGGATGACTGTATCATGAATGTGAGAGGTGAGGCTCGCGATTGTGAAGTTCAAGAGCTAGACCCTTTATGAACGCAGTCCTAGCCTCACGAATGAAAAGAGTAAAATATGCTTGCACTAGATATTGGAAAACCAGCAAAAATGCTAAGTCCTAACGAACTCCTATAGGGTGCTTGGGATTTGTTCAGAGCCCCATGCATGCAAATAAACTATGCTACCATATCAAATTTGATATTCTGAACTCAACACAAATATTGAAACTTTCATCCAAGATCATTTTGATTAAATGTGTGTTCCCCGCCTAGTTTTATTTTTTCTTAAATCTATCTAATAGCCCAAAATGATTTTAAAAGTCTTGGGACCCAGATCAAGGGTCCCTCTAGCCTAAAATCACTGTTCTAGAGCTAATGGCGTTATCGAGATTCTTATCTGACTATTTACTAGGTTTTTTTATCTGAGATTAACTCCTTAACAATGAAAGCTCCAAAATAGGGAAATGACCACAAAACCCAAATGCACTATTTGAAACCCAAACCGACAGTTCTGGCAAGTCATAAATGACTTGTAGCCGCTATGAGAAAACTCAAAATACCAGAAATGCATGGAAATCGAGAAAATGACATAGAGGGTCATTACAATATACATTACTAAAAGGTCTTTCATACGCGAAAGTCAATAGATAGGAAGAGTCCTGAAGCTTGAAAGGGCAAGATATTGGTCCTGCCTCCCCAGATAACCTCTAGGAAGAAACAACACTTTTAAAGGATTTCATTAAAGGTATCTCTTTTTTATTTACATCCTTACTTTCTTTCCAAAACTACCAAAACTCATTTTTAACAACCAATTAGCTTTCAACTTAATTAAGAACGGTTGATGCACGCAACCCAAGCCACACCATAGTGACATCACATTGCTACGAGCACAAATAAGCAAAAAAATCAACCAAGAAAAAGAAAACCCAAGGCAGGAATCATGCAATGAACTCTTAATTCCCAAATCTGGCATTCTTTCTGCCATTCCAAACCTGCTATCAACTCTAATCTGCACAGAATATCCTATAAGCTTTGTATGCTCAATTACATCACACTACCTTGAAAGACTAAAGTAGAATCCATAATGGCAAGTATAAGAATAAGCTCGTAAGGTGCTATCAAGATGCACAAATGGAGATGATCAAAGCTTGTAGTCCCTAGCCAAAGCTATAACGGGTCTACATGAGCCTCGAAACCAATAATCATGACTCTCAAGGATAATTTCTTAAAGCTAAACACTCTACTTCAAAATATCCTCACCGACTATGGGTGAAATCATGCTAAGTCTAAATAGAATGCACTTCTTCTGCTGAGCAAACAACCTAAAATTTTAACGATAACTTGAGAATCAAGGACAAGAGTAGTAGAAACCAATATCGTGTGCCAATGGACCATCTTTCAAAAATCTATCAAGTGCAGCCTATCTGGACTAAAGAAAACTGAGTTGGTCGGTAATGAAGTTCCAATTGAATCAAATCTTAAAATAGAGGCTACAACCAAGCTCCATAACCCATAACTGAATCTCAACTTCGAAGTTGAACCACTCAATCTCAACTATTCCAATTGATCTTATTGATGAGTCAACATCCATATTGCAAATTCTATCACAATGTCCAAGTTGTCATTCAAAAAAGTCAAAATTCACAACTAGAGCCAACAAGTCTAAACTAAGACCAAATACCCAAATCAACCTCACTATCACAAATCAGGAACATACCCTAAACCCATCTTACCTTTAAAGATAAGCATATATCCATCAGCTCTCACAAGGGTTGAAACTGAAATATTGTTGAAGATATAATCATGGCGGACAAAATATAAGAAATCGACTCTACATCTGCAAAAGGGCATAATGCATCAAGGCATAACCAAGAACTCACTAAGGATGAAAAGAACACTAAGGTAGATAAAATTCGAGTAACTCGAAGATATCCAATATTGGCCTAAATTTGGTCAATCCAATACTCAATCTATGACAATGAATACCCATGGACACATGTTACCAAGGATAAGCACTCCATGAAGTCACGTTAGGTTTAAAAACTACCACAATTAGAATTCTCTAAATTTACCCATTTACACCAATTCTAGCTTAACTAAATCATGAACCATATCGTAGCAAGAATACAGTACCCAACTCAATACCATTACTAATATCAAGACTATCACCGGCGACATACCCAACAACCTAGGAAAGCAAGCCTTATACTTTTCAATATTAGGAACGATCAATAGAATTGAATCACTAACTCTGGAACCATAACTAAACCATGTAAGGCCGACCAACTTTCACTCCCTCCCAATGACCGATATAACTTTGCTAACAAAGACGGAAAATAACCAACCTCACCTTAATAAAAGAGATAGAACCAACCAACTGAGTTAGCCATATAAGGCAACGAATAAGAATCATAAAGAAGGGATTCTAACTAGATAACGCTAGTCTAGCAGTCTATTATGTGAGAATCGATAACAACCAAAATAATAACAATAGCAATAACAACATAATGTGCATGAGGCACCAAAAAATGGAAAAATAACCAATACCACTCTAAGGTCATACCAAGGCCAATATGCCAAAGAAAAGGGACTTTAAGCCAAACACTACACCCCAAGGAAATCACAATATTGATCCATTCAATCCACTACTAATAGAAATCATCAATGAGGTTGTCAAACATGTATAAATCTACACAAAAGCTTACAACAATCCATATAGAAATATCAAGGCATGTAAACATTGATAGGTATGGAAACCCCAACTCAACTCAAATAGAATTGAAAGGATAGAAAAGCAAAAGCGGACCTATATAATGGATCTTAAATCATAATCCTAATGTGCCCGAAGGAGTATAAATCTGAAAAAATCCAATCTAGGACAAAGCATTTGATTAACCAACTAAAATACTAAGAATACTACCTTTCCCGAAGGTACCATATCTCTACGAGACTAGTCTGACTGTACTGACCACTCAATAATCCCACACTAAGGACTCGGGACCCATAATTAGTCTCTCCATAATTGTAATAATCTCCTGAAGCTCTAACTTGATGAGAAATACGAGATGGCCCCAATTGGCTGACCAACAGACACTTGGGGCACTCTCTACACTAATGACCAATCTCACTACAATCAAAGCATGCGACTAGGACTCTCTAATGCACTGTACCTTCTGACCTAGAATGGCCTCCACAACCTAAAGACCTAGACCAAATACCCCAATTATTTGGCCAAAATTCTTTCCAGTGTTACCATCCTGACCTATCTCAGAATCAC
The DNA here is from genome assembly GCA_030864215.1 of Capsicum pubescens. Taxonomy (NCBI): domain Eukaryota; kingdom Viridiplantae; phylum Streptophyta; class Magnoliopsida; order Solanales; family Solanaceae; genus Capsicum; species Capsicum pubescens. Next base: position 81,825,819 of record CM061544.1, on the reverse strand, counting down.
CCATAACCTGAGGTGCTACTTCAACAGACTTGATATCACTGGGATAATCCCTACCTTCAGACAAGATACCACTAACACAAAACTGTTGACATGGATTCATACCTCTACCTCCATATGTATCAATATGTACCCTCTTTGTAGTCATCACATAATCAACAACCTGAGAGTAAGAAAACCCAACTCCTAATAAATTCTCTGATTCTAAATAAAGTGGTAAAGTTAATCCTTTGATAAATCTCTGGACCATCTCATGCTCTGAAGGGTATTACATAGGAGTATGTCTAGCCTACTTGAGAAACCCAATATCATATTCTGGAATAAATAGGGAACCCTCTGAACACCAATAAACCCAACTCTGATCTGAGAACCACTCGATGCATCGGACATCATCTCTAGCTGGGAGGTATCCACTACAATACACGGAATCCCTAACACTGGATCCTGAAGAGCTAAGGCGGTCATGAACTCCACCGGAGTCTAGGCTGGCCCCAAACTCTCTAGCTCATGCTGAAGATCTTTGACATTAATCTCTAACTCTTTAGACCGATGCTGATCCAAAACTTTAGAAACGCATGTGAAAGTCACATTTGCATCTATCGATAACCTCATGTTATCCATCTGGGAAAGAATAGAGTCAAAAAAAAAGTACCAGAAGTTCATAGAAATATGGACACACAACAAAGAATCAAGGAATAGAATTTTCTAAAAATGTCTTGTAGCCTCTCGAAGATAGGATACAAACGTCTTTGTAGATCTGCATGACTCTACTAGACACTTAGCTCTATTACCAATACACCAAAAAAACTTGGCTCTTTTACCAATTTATTACGACTCAATTTCCTAGGTCATGATGGTTCCTACTATGATCAACCAGTACGTAAGTCAACCCATATTTTAGAACTGCTAGTAATGGATGTTAAGATAAATGAAGAAAGTTGTGGAATGAATAATATAAAGAGACTAATATACTTCCAAGCTTGGTGGAGCCAGTATAAGAGCTTCTAATACAATTAGAGGACAAAAGGGATACAAAATAAATATATATGTACAAACCATCTCAAAAATATAAAATAGAGATAAGTCTAATCAATACGAGGGAGAGCGAAAATACTTTGAATGTCAGAAGCTCACCCCAAATCTCTGATTCATAACTGCTCTGCACGATGCACACATTAATAGTGAGAACTCATACTATGATCTGCAGGCTGCAGAAGTGTAGTATGAGTACCAAACACATGGTACTCAGTAGGCATTGACCGACTATGCTTCAAAGATAATGCAAGTATAAATAATAGGTTAAACAGGAATACAAACTATAGGCAACTATCCAAGAAATCAAACATAATAGTACTAAGGGGATAATAAGGGTAAACTAGCCTATTTTAACAGTATTTAGGAACTAAATACAATACCGTATATCACTAGTCAATATACAAAGAAGAGCGAAAGAACATACATCTTTAATCTCTAATCTATCTATACTACCTTAAAAGCATGAACTCCAAATGTTAAAAGTAAAATTACTAAAATACCATTTTTAAACATCTAATTGCCATATCTTTTTCTTTTCTTTTTTTTTTATGAAAAAAAAAAATTGCATCTACATTACAAACTGAGCGGATGTGTTTTTTTAGATTAAATTATTTGACACATTCATTGGCCAAAAGGCTCTTGCGTAAATCATTACTTGTAAACTTATGTGCCAAACTTCTAACGTGCATAGAATTTGAAAAAAAAAAAATATGTCTTACAAAATTGGTAAGTTTTATTTTCATGTATTTAAACTAATTCCGACCCAATCATATGCTTGGACAAATTAATTTTGCAATATTTGTTATAAAGAGTATTGTATTGTTAAAGCTTTACAAAATTAATTAAAAGTTCAATTACTAAATTACCCTCCTTATTATCTAAATAAAAAAACCTAACCCTACAAAGAGTTGCCAACCTTTCAGAATCTATTTAGAGAAATATGTGTTTGTCCTCTCTTTCTTGCATCACAATGTGCCACTTCACACTTCTACGATGCACCAGTCCATAATCAAAAGAGCAAGATATCTTCTCTTTGTGATTGAAAAGGTGATATGACATACAGATTTTTTGGTTGGTACTAACTTTCATGACTTTTTTCTTTTTGTTCAAACCCATCTAATTATAATCTCTCGACTAACTCATAAATGTTCAGTGGGTCTAATCTACTTGATCTTTCTGTATGACTTTTATTCTTATGCACGTATTACTCTCTTGATTGTGATTTGGTGTATTTAACATAAAATGGCATGATCAAGAGACAAAACGCAAACAGTGGCCAAGAAAGTTTAGAGCTAATGTGATCTCTTGCTCTTTCAAAATTTGAATAGAAAAAATTGACCTTTTTAGATATCTTATGTGTAAAAATTATGATCTCACGTAATAAAGCATAAAATTAAAAAAGTTTGTAGACGACTAGAAAATAGTTTCTCCTAAAAATTAATGAGATATGAATATAGTGAGTAGAATAAAGTAACTTGTAGAAAATTAGATTGATTACCCCTACACATTCCTCATGCAGACACAACTAAGTTTTTCTATTACAACTACTATCGTTTACAACATAGCACAATGGATTGCAAGACTTCTTCAATCAAGGTGGTTTGCATTGTTGATTTTACCTTTTCGCATCTTGCGAGTAACCTAAATATATACATATTTAGTCTTTTATCCTAACCACTTTTTATATTTTCCTCTCAATATGTGTTGAAAAGTAATGGACACTAAAATTTTTACATAATTTAGTTGGCATTATTTCTATTTCTTACGGCCAATAAGGAGGCAATGTCAAGTAATGAGTAAAATATTATAGCCTACTTTCAGCATCGAAGAGGCTAACATAGAAGAAGCACCTTGATGGAGTGTTTCATGAAGTTTTGTAACTCAATATGGTACAACTATTCTTTAGAACTTGCTTTATTATACTCCATCAGTTATATTCACTGAATCTCATGAAAGAACTCTCTCCATTTGATTTGTGTGATGTTGTAACAAAATTGTTAACTTGTTGTAATGTATATTCACAACACCATGGGTCAAGTGACGATTTGATTTTGTTGACTATCAATATTTTATTTTGATCTTTAAATTGATCGAACTTGTAAAGAAACTATGTAAGGTAATCCACAATTACATTAATGGGTGCAAAAGAGAAGGAATTACACTATGATATCACCTTGAATCGACAAAATGATTGTAAAGTATGAAACGTTGGATTTGGAACTTTTAAATTTGTTGTGACAATTGACTTAACCATCCATGAAGCGATAGAGTTTTTTCAATTTATTATATTTATAAGATATTTTGATATTTTAACTTTTAACTAAAGCCATTTCCCAAGCAAACAGATTAATTTTAATCAATAATTTTGTCCAAACATTTCCATATAAGCTTTGGTGTCTTAATATTTTATTAATATTATTTTTTTTCTACAAAAACAAAGGCTGCACTTTAATTTGCATAATAAGAAAAACTGATAAATAAATTTTAATATTATTAACTCTGAAATTTTGGAGGATTATTGTTGCGACAGTTTTCTTCTGAAACAAACAAATAGTTTTGAAAATGAAGCGTCTTTAGCCACAACAATTTGACAACAATAGAATATAATATTCCAATCCTCTTGTCTATTGCACATTTTCAAGCTTTAGATAAAGAATTAATACCAAAGAGATTTGGGCTATACCACTTTTTAATGGATAAATATTACTTATAAATATATGCCCACTTCGTTTCTAATTGCTTATTTACCATCATGCCTTATTTATTTTTCTTTTTAATTGATAAAAAATATGTTATATCTTTGGTAAATGACAAATGTGCTTGTTGGAACTCTAAATCAACATTAATACACATAAAATCTTGCAATAAAATGAGTAAAATAGGAAAAAAGTAATTAAAGAGCATGAGTTGATCACTTAGAATTTCTATGTTGATCAACGTTAACTTTTAATGCAAATTACTCTCAAGGATAAAATGAAAAGAATAGTAGTCAGTTATGCTTTAATATTGTGAAATGACAAGTAGCATTATGAATTATTTATTTTTAATAAGGATCATAAACAACTAGGAATGTAGTAAGTATATATATATGAAGTTAAAATTATGTGGAAGTCACAAATATTAAAAAATAAAAAACTAGACATATATATATATTAGAAAAGATCAAATTAAATTTGAAAGGACAATTATATTTGAAAGGCAATTAATGTCATACATGGATGACGGCAGAGGCGGCCTTAGGCTCCCAAATTTGAGGGTCTTATTTTTTATAATAATATAAATAATGTTTTAAAAAAAAATTAAATATTATTTATAGAAAAATAATTTTTTATATAAAAAGGAGAATTATTAGAAGAAATTCATATATCTAGTGTACTATATCTTAAGAAATATTAAATGCATTAATTATATTATTACTTAAAAAAGAATAATTAGAAAAAATCGATTTTGTAATTTTGAAAATAGAGTTCATTAAAAGAAAGTTATTTAAAAAAAAAAAAAATTAAGGCCTCCATTTGATTTTTGCCTTAGGCCACGAATATGCTTGAGCCGGCCCTGAATAACGGATACAAAGATGATAAAAGTGATTAAAAAAATATTATTTTCTAAATCATCTATTGACCGAACCAATCAAATTTAAAAGTGAGGTCTACAAAATTTACTAATTGATTAATGCCCAGAAAAGCACTATAGAGTTGGTCTTTGACTCTATCCATAAAAAAAAAAAGGTTAGGAAATAATGTTGGACTTTTGGTATATTCAAAATTGTAATAATTTATAACTATATATGAAATATTTCTATCATATCATATGTATGCATAAAAAATTAGATTTAATGCATAAATGTAGGTTTTAATTTAGTCTTAACTGATATTTATATTTTTAATTTTAAGTGTGTGCAAGTATGTATTTAAATTTGTATAAAGTTGAACAAATAGGCATAAATATCCTATGTAGCAATTTGCTGAAATATTCATGTAGATGTCACGAAAGATGTGTATGTCTACTTGTCAAATTTTATACAAGTTTAAGTGTCGACTCGTGTACACCCAAAGTTAGAGGTTATAGGTGGCAGTTGAGGCTAAGTTAAAGAGTATGATTATGTATTATGTCAAAAATTTACTCAAATATATATGGTATATATATTATGTAAAAATGAGATAAATTACACGTGCAAACACTAGTTTATATATCTATATAATATATTGATTTTTTTTTCTAAACTCCAGGAAAACCCGCAGCCGCTACACCCTCTGCCACAGCCTCTGTCCTTCGGGTGAGCACTGTGTGCGCACTGGGTAAACCCCTCACTGTGCAATAGCTCGCAAACCACACAGGAGATGTAAACCTCAATAGGTAAACCCCGCGCGACGAGCTCGATTGAGAAGGCATTAGGGATGGCATTAGGGATAGATTGAACCCGCGACCTCCGCTATGGAAAGTCCCCCTCAAACCAACTCAACCATCCCCTTGGGGAAAAATTGATTTATTTTTCTATGGTAAAAATCTATAGAAAAACTAATAATTACGGAGTTCTAAGAAAAATATATAAATACACGACAAAGATGTTTCCACACCAAATTCAGGCATCTCACCCAAAGTAGATATTTTAGGTATGTTTTCTTCTTCTTTTTTGATGTTTTCTTTATTGTTTATATTGTATTTACATCGTGAACAAATTCATTTAAGAATTTTAAATCAACTAAAATTCATTAACCACTTGAAACCTCTGATGGTAAAATATATATGTGCTTACAATAAAATATATATTTTGAACTTTTTGCACTTCATTAAAAATCTTCGTAATAGATAAAATCATCTAATTTTAAATAATCAAAAATTACACGTGCGAGGCACGTGTGGCTAAACTAGTATATTAAAAGTGTGAAAGGTCTTAGAATTGTTATTTGAATTTTTTGTTGTTCATTAAAAGACTCCGCAATAGACGAAATCGTCTTCTTACTTTTTGTCTTAAATTATTAACTAATTATTTTGTAATATTTAAAAAATAAAAAGTCCTAAAATATATGATAAGAAAAATATTAAGAGAATTAATTAGTAATAAATCTTAAAATATATGATAAAAAGTATTAGGATAATTAATTTAGTAAGAAATCCTAAAATATACGTGAGAAGGATTCTCGTTGATGTATTCCAAGTTGAAACCTATCATTCAAAGTCAGAAATCAAAAACGAAAAACCCACTGGAACTGGTGCATGACGTATCTCCACCAATTTTTTTATTTTCTTTTATAACTAATACAGTAGGTATGTGTAGTCTGATTTTTTTTTTTCTTTTTAGAATTTCCCTCTCAGAGATAACTCATTTTTATTCACAATGTTTATCTCAATAGGTATATCTACTATCTTTCTTTTAATATGGATAATTGTTCCTTTCATGTTTACTTAGCATTTTATGTTTCGGTCATGTTATGTTTGATTTTTCATACTAAGTATTGTTTACCTTTAATTTTGGAAAAGGTTGTTTTTCCGATGTGTTATTATTTTTTTTCTTTAAATAAAGGCACACGTGTATTTCTTTAGATAATAATATAACTACTGCTTGTATCAACTTGGTAAACATGTATTTAAATAATATCATGTCCCATTATCACATTAAAGTGGAAAGACCCATCATGTTGTTGGTATACGTAACTACGAAGTTTTTTAACTTCTCTCTTTATCAATATTTTTTACTATTCATCTTTATTTGTCTATTTTTTTGTTGGCATAAGAATTACGAAACAATAAATGATAGAGATAATTGTATCATATTATCCTTTAAATATAATAATTTGATATTTTGAGAAATAGCTTAGATAATGAATCGTATTTAATGTTAAGGATAAAATGAGTAGAAATAGGTAAATGATCCATTGATTTTATAATCTTGACAAGTATTATTAAACATCTCAAAATAGAAAAGTAGACAAGTAAAGATGGACGGAGGGAGTTATACTTATCGATTAATTTTCTCAAATTTTGGAGATCCCTGCTACATCTAATGCTTGGAGCGAATGTTGCCTTTTTATGAAAACTAGATATTAGTTCGTAAAAACATATGCTGCTTTATCTGCTCATTTTTTAGTTTAGCCCAACTATTTTTATTTATAACAAAACTACTGATTTTATTCGCGCTTTGCGCGGACATTATAGAAAAATCAAATACAATTTAATCATTATTATTAAAAATTAATAATTAAAAATATCAAACCTTACTCATCTCCTTCAATTAAGTTTATCTTTTCTCTATCTTCAACTAACATCATATGTTGTTCTGGTTATATTTTCAATGTTGATATCAAATGAAAAAATAAAACTCAGTTCAACAAATTCAGTGCCAATAAATGACCTTCCTTAATTTTGATTCTTTCATCTCATATGTCGTAAGAATCCTATGTTATTGGTGTGTCAAAGACAACATAATTTTAACCCTCCAGCTTAATTATTTTCTTAATATTTGTGATAAACATTTTTAAGTTAAATATTTTATTTTACATTGTACGAATTGAATTTCAAAAATTAAAGAATAATCATTTTGATCACGCTCTCATTACCTTACATTTTACAATCTCCTTCTTTTTGCTATTTTAATTGATTGTCTACTTCTTTTTCTTATCCTTATCTCTATTTTTATTTTAATAATTTTCACTCATGTAATTTTACCCAACTTTTGTATTTATTCCAATATTATTTTTTGATTTCCCTTGTACAAAGAAAATCGATAAATTAATCACACCAAATCAATAATTCGAGTTTATTTTTCTTAAATCGACCTTTTTACAAAGATAAATAATTATTCAAAGTAGCCTTATAAATTTAGAGAGTCAAGAACATCAAAATTTTATCATTCTCCTTATCCATCTGATAAATATTTTTAAAAATATTTATTACAATTCAAACACTGTGAATTACAACTCTAGGATTAATTAATCTTCCGTCTAAATATTATAACCTCTTTCTTTTAAAAGATTTGCAATCTAATCTTTATCTTGAATTATACATATGTAATTCTAGTTTAGGATATAATTCATATGTTTGATTTTTAATGAAATATAAGTTATAAACCTTAATGCACATCTTCTCTGGTTTCATTTTTTTTATTTTTTTTTTGAGTAACCAAATCAATTATCCTTCCACTTCTTACTAATTTTATGAAAAGTATTATAATTTTATAAGAAAATTAATTCTTTGCTAATCAGATAAACAATTGAAAAGAAAAAAAATTATTTGTAAAAGTTATGATCTTAAGATTGCCCATTCAAAAAAACTTCTCATTCTTGAAACCGATTTGCATAAATTATTGTTGTAAATACTCCAATATTTGATTTACAATTAATTATAAAGCTACTTAAATACAAATTATGGCCGATTGAAATAAATCATAGTCACATATCGATTCAGATTTAGTTAGACTATAATGCGAATATTGGACATCAATGGAAGACCCCAAAAAAGAAATAAACCATTGTTGCATACCTTTATAATCAAAAAATTCTTGACAAAATCGTCTAAAGAGTCAAATTATATGATGGGATAGCAGTAATATAAAACCTTGGTTATTGTGTGACCACCTATATTGTGATTAAACTTTCAAAAGATTAAAATATGAAGATAAACTAAAGAGTAAAGAATCAAAAGAAAAATTCCAAATCATAACATGCTCAAAATCATACTTGATCCCAAAATGGTAAGGGCACGGAGGGGCTATGATGATTTTGGATTGAGTGGTTTATTTCACTCATATGAAATATAGACATATATATATATATATATATATATATATATATATATTTGTGTTGTTTCATTACCTAATAAATTATCATTAAATTTCTAAATCAATGACAATGACTTTTGAGTTTTTTAAACTAGAAAAAAGTCAAAGGAATAATTAAGAGAATGTAACTAAAAAAAATTAGATTTTCTAATATTTCTTTTAAATTTGAAAAAATAAAATAAATCTCAAAAATTTGAGAAAAAAAGATAATTGTCATTCTTGACTTTAGAAGTCAGCCACATCATCACTTATGTATTCCTCTTTTATATTGTATATAGATATGTATTATCTTCTCTTCCAAAATACTACTTATTAATCTGAGTTCGCCCTCATGAAACTGGATCTAATTAAAACTTTTAGATGTAAAATCTGTGATTTTTTAGTATTTGTTTGAATATATTATGAGTTGAAAAAAGAAGTTATTTGAAGTAGTTTTGACTAATATCAGAATTTTGGGTTGAAAGTTTATGTTGTTTTATTTTTTGTTTCTTACTCCCTCCATTAAGTTTTACTTGGCCCCTGTACTAAAATAGTTGTTTCAATTTACTTATTCAATTTATGAAGTCAAAAAAAAGAAAAAATTTCCTCTTAGTACTAAATAGCTACATAAAGTAATAACAGTCAAATTTAGAGTTTCAAAGCAACATTAACAATTTAAAGTTACAAAGCAACATCAACAAGGTTAATTTAGTAAAATAAACCTCCAATTAAAATATTCTTAAGGAATATGTCAAGTGAACAAAGGCCAAGCAAAAATAAAACGGAGAGAGTATTAATAATGTTGAAACTTTTATCACATAATATATGTGTGTATGTTCAAAGAATGTTTATTTTCTTCATTTATATTTATGGCTATCTATAGATTTACTTTTGGGAATTACATATTTGTTACATTGCTTAGTCCAATTTTTTTTATATAAGCTATGCGCTTTGATCACGCGCAAAGTGCGTATACATTATTTCTTTTGCATGTGTAACACTGATGAGCTAAGTACGCAACATTCATGAGATATAACTCAATCATATATATGTATTAAATAATCATAGAAAATATGTGTATAAGTGACAATTCGTGGCAAGTTTTATTGTGTGGTCATTTTTAATTCATTTTTATATCAAATTATTGAAAGAGAAAAAAGTAGAAAATTAAAAATAAAATATATACACATTTTTTTGGGCAGAACAGTATAGTGAAAAACACATAAAGTATGAGTCTTTTCATGAAAAACAGACAAATGATAAGGGATAAACGTGCAACACACGTTTTCATAGACTAGTAATAATAGTATAAGGTCAAGGAATACATATACAATATGAATAGGCAAGGGAGGGAGATATACGGTAATATATATATATATATATAGGACTAAACACAAGATAATAACCTTGGAGAGTCAACCTAACATCTCGAGGAACCCTAGCAACATAGGAAAACTAATATTTGCATAATCAAGGTCTTTATCCAAAGGGTGACTAAACATGAGATAATCTAATAGGAACTCATCTTACCATAATAGAAGAAGGGAAATCCGAAACTACCACCAATCTCAAGTACCAGTACACAATCGTCCAGCTGCGCTGCCAGCGTGTCATTAGATATTTAATGTTGGTGATATCCTCGATGCCAGCATATGCTATCTCACGTGTCATCAGATATTTAATATTGATGATATCCTCGACGCCAGTGTATGCTATCTCGCGTGTCATCAGATATTTAATGCTATGGCCCTCTTGGCAATGAAATGATGTGCAATGGCTCTCTAGTCAATGAAAACAGTTTCACCTGAGTCTGTTTGTCTGCGTCTTTGCTTTATACATATACCTGTACTCATGGTAGACAGTCAGTAGACACAATGTCGCTCTTACTGAAAACCACAATCAAGATTTATAACAATTTAAATTACTAATCTGAATACTTAGTCAGCTTATCATCTTCTTTTGGATAAACATTTAAAGGATAAATCCATAGAATGTAAGCCAATGGGTAAAAGTTATTTTTGAGTACGCTTGAATACCGTTTGCATCGCCTCATGGAGGATTTAAGGACGACCTTTTTTCCCTCCCTTTTCTTGAGTAATCTGTTGGTTGTAGCCTTATAGGGTTGTCTCCTTTGACCGTACCTGCACTCAAGGTAAATATTTAGTAGACACAAAGTCGCTACTTGCTAGCGACTAATTTTTAGAAAAATTCTAAATTCAATATTCATAAAGAGGATAAGGCGCCTTTGTCTGTCCTTCATGGTCTAACTAAATGAGATAGGCAATTCAAAAGGTCCTCGATAAATGGGTATTAAACTCATTTTTTGGGTTACCCAAAAATACCGTTCTTTAGCATTATATGCTTTGGTGTGGCTCGTAACTCGCTAGGGGATTTTTTGAACAAGATTCTCATCTTTGTGTACTGATCCCTGCATCCACAGAAAAAGAATTAGTCTTGAGTGAACTACTCCGTGTTGACCTCCTTCGGTCCTTGGTTTGCTCCTCGCTATCTTTCGGGTGCTCCGTCATGTTGGAACCTCCACCTTGACTCCTCATTCCAATAGATGCTTAGGCAATCACTAAGTAAACAGATATGGATAAATTTTCAAAAATAGTCTTAATTTTAGAAACTAGTTTCAAAAACTTCTATAAAAGCTTTAAAAACTCTTTGTCAGTCATCTCATGTACTAGCTGAACAAATGTCTTCCTTTTGGTTCATGACTATATCCAACGTTTAATGGAGAAATTCCAGGGATTCATCATCGTCGCTGAGAGTTTCTATCAAAAGTTCTGTCATAACCGAAGATTTAGTCTACCTAGACTTTGTCGTAGTTAGCGACTTCTAAAGGTTGAATTTGACCTCTGGTGTTGGGGGAATTTGAAATATATTCCAATATATTTGTAGAGATTTTGAGGACCTCCACAAAATTTTTTCCCCAGTTTAATACTATTGGAGATGACCTTGGCTTTAGAGGATCCGAAGTCTTTGTTGGTCTTCGTTCTCTTTATCGGATGATGATCTTCTTCTTGGGAATTTTTGAGATTTCTTCTAAAAAGTTTTACCCCATTTTCCATTTCCTGGGGTTATATGAACTTGGCTTGAGAGGATCGGAGGTATTCGCGGGTCTTTATCTTCTTTTTGGATGATGATTTTCCTTTTATGAATTTTTGAAATTCCTTCTCGAAAATGTTGCCCAAGTTTCTATTTATGGGGTTAGTATGACTAAGTTGTTGGGGCACCTACGTATCCCGTTGAAGCAGGAATCAGGTCAAACGTAGTTCAAGACTACGCTATAAAATTCTAATGGGTTGACCGAAACCGACGTAGGTCGCCTACGTATCTCATTCTTGAGAATTCAGGTCATCACGTAGTTCATACATAAAAAGAAGGTTATAAATTGTCCTAAGGGGATGACCGAAGCTGACATAGGTCGCCTACGTATCCCTTTCTTGGGAATTTAGGTCAAACGTAGTTCGTAAACACTTGGAAAATAATTCTTTGCCAAATGCCGGATTGTCTTTTTCTGATTGTTGATGGCCTCTTCAGGATATGTTCCAGATTCTAAATATCTTTTAATATCATAGTACCATAGCTTTCCGCCAGGCTCCCCTTCGACGAGCGCACAATGTGCGGGTTGTTTCTTCAAACTTATTTTTAAATGATCAATGTAACTCTGATTTGGGTGCTGAATCATTTAGGATATAGTAGTCAAAGCATCAGTAAACTCATTCTGTATCCTCAGGATATGTCTAAAATCAACTTCCTTGAATCTTCCACACAAATCCTGCACCAGCTCTACATAAAGAGTAATCTTGGAGTTCTTTACCTCCCATTTTCCCCGTACCTGGTGAACCAGCAAATCTGAGTCTCGGATGACTAGCAATTCACAAACACCCATATTAAGTGCCAACTTGAGACCTAGGATGCAAGTCTCATATTCAGCTATGTTATTGGTACACGAGAAGCACAACTTAGCGGTTACTAGATAGTGTTGGCCTGTTTCTGACACCAAAACTGCTCTGATCCTAAGCCTTTAAAGTTGACCACTCCATCAAAGAACAATCTCTATACGGGGTAGATCTCTATAATGTCTTCTCCCACGAATAAAATCTCCTCATTTGGAAAGTAAGTTTGAAGTGGCTCATACTCATTATCAACTGGATTCTCAGCTAAATGATCTGTTAAGGCTTGTCCCTTGATTGCATTTTGAGTCATATACATGATGTCGAACTCACTAAGTAACACTTGCCACTTGACTAACTTTCCCATAGGCATGGCTATCTGGAATATATACTTCAATGGATCTATTCTGGAAATTAGATATGTTGTGTGTGAGGATAAATAATGCCTCAACTTTTTTGTGGTCCAGGTTAAAACACAACACGTCCTTTCTACAAGAGTTTAGCGAGCCTCATATGGCATAAACTTTTTACTCAAGTAGTAGATGGTTTTCTCTTTCTTACTGGTCTCATCATGCTTCCCGAGGACACACCCAAAAGCATTGTCTGAGACTGACAGGTAAAGCAATAATAGACTTTCTTCCCTTGGTGGAACCAAAACAGGCGGAGCAGATAGATATTCCTTGATTTTGTCAAAAGCTTTCTGACATTCTTCTATCCACTCATTAAATGCATTTTTCTTCAACATCTTAAGAATTGGCTCACTTATGACTGTTGATTGGGCAATGAACCTGCTAATGTAATTCAAATGACCCAGGAAACTCATAACCTCTTTCTTGGTCCTTGGCAGCGGTAAATCCTGAATTGTCTTAATTTTGGATGGGTCTAGCTTGATGCCCCTTCAGCTGACTATGAACCCCAGTAATTTCTCAGCTAGCACGCCAAAAGTACACTTATTAGGATTCAACTTCAAGTTGTACTTTCTTAGTCTGTTGAAGAACTTTTCCATATGGGTCAGATGATTTGAACCCTTACGGGATTTTATAATTACATCATCCACATACACCTCAATTTCTTTATGAATCATGTTATGAAAATCGTCATCATATCCCTCACGTATGTCGCACCAGTATTCTTGAAACCAAACGGCATTACCCTGTAATGATAAACATCCCAGGGTGTAATGAAAGTCGTCTTTTCTACATCTTTCTCATCCTATTAATATCCTATGATACCTGGTGAAAAAATCCATAAAAGACTGCATTTTATACTTTGCACAATTATCAATGAGGATGTGGATGTTGGGTAGTGGAAAATTATCTTTGGAACTAGCTCTATTCAAATCCCTTTAGTCAATACAGATTCTGATCTTGCCATTCCTTTTTTGGAACTGGAACAATATTGGCTAGCCATGTTGGATGTCTTGTGACCTCCACAACCTTTGCTTTGTCATTTCTTCCTTGATTTTACTAAATAGACATCGAACTTGGTCATTGTCCCCCTGGTCGACCTCCTCGATTTCCTCTAGGTTAGGTCTTCTTGTTTCTCAAACTCTTTGAATCCTCTGATGACTGTTCTGGGGATATTGTCTCCCATTCATCATTATCTTTTTCTATTTTGCTCTTGATATGACATGACATTGACAGGTTTAAAATCATAGTTACTCATCCGTACTGCCACTAATTTTTGGAGGATTAAATTTTATTTTTCTGTTTATCCTATTGATCGGGGAGTAATAAGTGGAGTGAAAGTCCAATTCAATAATGTTTCCTCCAATTCATCTTCCTTGATCTCGGTTGTCTTGGAAAATTTTTCCCATGTTAGCATCACACTTTTTTCTATTCCATCCTCGAGACCATCACTTATAGGTTTTGAAAAATAACTGGTAAAGTCCAGTTTTACTACTAGTCATTTTTCCTTTCCTGTAACAAAGCTATTATAGAGAGAGGAATCTTTATTCACTTTGATTTAGTGAAGTAGGGACATTTTATGCCAACACAGAGTAGCTTTTATTACCTGTAAAGTAAAAATAACTCAATGGCTAATGTGTTAGATTTCGTTAGTAATAAGCAAGATGATAAGGCAGGAAGTAAATACATAAGGTTGTTTCTCATCTCTTATGAATTGATCCATGGAGTAATGATGACTCAAGAATTTCAATGAACAAGATTTTGCTCATTGATATAGACAAATAAAATTTATTAGGAAGGTTCAACTCTTCTTCTTTCCGACCTTATCTCTTATTTCAAGAAAGTAGAGGACAATAGAGATTTTGAAGATAGAGGTCGGGCCGAAAAGCTTCCTGCGTATCTCACGGAGGAGAAATCAGGCCCAACGTAGTTCAAACATATGATGGCTTCTTCTGAGTCCATAGTTAACCTTCCTGAAATGGCAGCGAGCTTTTAGGAAGTTTTAAGAATGATTGCGGATTTTTCTGAGATACTTAAGAGACCTGAAGTATGATTGGTCGGACTTTTGTATAGTGGGTATTTTTCTACTTAGGGTGTTCTTTAAAAAATGGGATTGGATCAATTCTATTTTGATTCGAATCAACTTAAAATGTATAAGCACATAAAGTAGTTATATCACACAGGCATATTGTAATAAATGTGCATCCTAATTGGGTGACCCTTTTGAGCCAAGGGATGTCCTAACATATTTGAAGGAAGTATATGCTTTTTAGAACCAATCCATTATCCCCAAAAACCTCCATAAGTATACATTATGGGCATAAATGCTTACAAAAGTTGCACAAAAGATATATAATCTTTAGGGAAATGGAAAATATCATGTGAAAAAGAACAATGTCCCGCGCAGGCGATAGGAAATACTAGTTCCAAAATGCTCTTATATCGGCCTTCGCCCTCTTAGCTTTGTCTACTTCTTATCATTGGCGACATGTATTGATGATCAAGCAATTTCCATATAAATGTGCTCTAGATCATTAGTCTGGAAAATCATGCAACTGTTCAAATCGATCAACTTCTTTCCTGGCTCGCACTTCATTTTCTCCCTCAATTGGTGTATGATTGAGGCATCCTTTCACGAAAGTAAGAAAAGCAAACCTTCCCCTAAACCCCAAAGGATAATGGATTGGATTAAACGAATATATATTTCTTCAATACATAAATATGGTTCGTCTGTAATTGAATCGGGGTCAATAGACGCAGGAAAAGTATTCTAATGGGCCCAATACCCCCTCGGGTATTGGGCCATCCTAGGCTTACGCCTAAAAAAGGGTTTTGGTTTCGCTCTATCCTAGGCGTCTAAAGTGGGTTTGAACACAGTTTCTCAAGTGAACAACTTGGGTTTGAAAATACGAACAGCCTCCGACCGCCTAACCTGCCGGTAAACTATCATATTCTCAACACTTGATTTGGAGTTGAACAACAGAGGCCGGGTGTAACACCCCGCATTTCGGGCTAGAATAAAAAAATATGACTCTGATGCGTTGATAATCCCAGAGCCTTAAATCCTATACCAATTTGGCATTTTAATCAATTTTGTAGTATGTGAATCCATTTGAGCATGAATTTAGACCATAGAAGTCCTTCAACTCAAGGACGAGTTAAAACCATTTCGATCGATTAAGTTTTAGTGGACGTTGTAATTTGTGTCAAATTCTATTGACCATAACTCATTGTATATGATGAACTGGGTGGCCTACTATATACCAAATTGTATATAATTGAATAAGCTTTCCAACGATACCAAATTCGCCTAAAACGGACACCCGGTGAAGAAGTTATGGCCTTTCAAAGTTGAATGTGTCGCCTATGCACATATAGGCGATGATAGGGCGGCGCCTATGTAAATTAAGGCAATCCAAAGGGAGGCGCATAGTTATGGTTTCAGGTGACGAAAACACTCCATTTTGAGTTACTTTAAGTGCAAGTTAGTCCTTACGAAACCCAAAAATTGTCCTTACCCACTCCTAAATGGATTTGGGCCTATTAACAACATTGAAGCCTCCTATAAAATCCCAAAATCTAATCCTTCAAGAACTTAAGAGAAGGAGCAACTAGGGTTTGAGAAAATAAGCTTGAAGGACCAATCATTCCGAAACTTCTTCGTGAAACAAATTACAGATTCGGAATCCTCTCGACGTAGGCTTCGATAGACACAAAAAATTCGTGGAGAATAAGGTACGCGGGGTTTTCCTAAAATCTCATGGGCATAGAAATCATGCTTTAAGAATTGGGTTTTCGAATTCATGTACATACTCATGTTTCAGAAGCTTTAATGATATTGTTTTGGCCTTTTGGCTTTTCCCCAAAGTGATTTGAAAGTTATATGTATATATATATGCGTTTGTCCTGAAATATGAATTTAGAGCATGATTTTCATGAAACCTCTCTCTTAATGTAAATTTTTCCATGTTTCACGTAATATACAATGTTTTGAACATGAAAGAGAGGGTTGTGAATGTTGAATATGCATGTAATGAAAGAATGCATGGTTTTACCAAAAATGCACATGACCACCATATGTTTGATGAAAGTTTTGCATGGATTTGACTTGAGTTTCGGAACATGACATCTTTAATGCAAATTACATATTTTGGTGGTCTAAACTATGTTTTGAATGAAAGCTCTTGCTTAATACATTATGGCTCAGAAATAGGACTTGCAAGTCTTGGTATGACGATACCAACTCAGACAAATGCCATAACAGACACAGACTAGTTCAGAAATCAGATTTTTTATCAGACTTTCATGATTTAGAAATTTCAGAATGATACATGTTCAGAAAAGGCTAAAATAGGGCATAAAGAGAGCTTAGGTGGTTCCCTGAAGAAGGCGGGAGTTCAGACAACTCATTGCCTAAAACCGTGGTTTGCCGATCCGGGTATACTATTATGCGCTGACTTAAATGTCCTGTGGCGTATCAGACTCAGACACTCCAACCCTTGCGGCACACTTGGGTTGGGGGCTTCCCCGCCGAGTCAATGGCGGATTCCATACAGCCCGTGGAATATTCAGACTTGTAGGGGAATACCACCTAACTCAGAAGTAAAACACAGATCATGATTTGAAATGAACAGACAGGTTGCATGTTTTCAGAAAGTGCCCATGTGTTTTTCAGAAACAGTTTTATACATGATGTCTTGATGAAAAATTGCTTTCCCTTAATATATATATATATATATATATATATATTTATGTTCCATTATACTACTTTTGGATTGCTTCGCGTGCCAGTACTTTTGTGCTGACCCCCCCTCCTTCCAGGTTCTGAGGCACAGTCTAGGGGTCCAGCTACTCAGTAGACATTCTCGGGTTTGCAGACTTTATCTCACAGTGGTGAGCCTTCTATTATTCGTAAGGCCTAATTATGTCAGACACTATCTTATTTATTATGTTTTTGGTTTACTGGGGGCCTTGTCCCAGCTTCTTTTCAGACAAAGGTTTATGTTCTTAGTAGAGATTTCGCAGACTGATGTCAGATAGTATTATTCAGAAATATTTCAGAACTTGACCATGTTTTCCGTACTCAGTTTCAATTCCGCATTTTATTATGATTATGAATGTTGTGCATGATAACCAGATAGAGAATGGGTGTTCCGGGCCTTTATGGTTTGGGATGCTCGTCACGGCTAGGGCCTAGGCTCGGGTCGTGACACCGGGACATCCACGAAACCCAAAAATAGTTTAATCATCATCATGCAGGATTATGCCATGAAATGCAACAGTTAAATTTTGCAGAATTGAAACACATAAGCACGTAAACAGTTTAACCAGTTAGTCAAAAGATAAATTCAAACATTTGGTTAGAACCTAGTTAAATTCCCTAGCAGAGTCTCCATTTCTGTTTTATCCCTTTTTAACTCGAAGGGTTGTAAAACATTGATTTTGACTTTTTAAACTATTTCGAAACTTTAAAGAAAATTTTGAAATAATCTAAGAAATTGTAGAGTCACCACTTAATTTATTTGAAAAGAAATTAAGAAAACTTTTTAAAATAAAATCCTAAGTCTCAAAACTAAAAAGACTTGGGCCTTTAAGAAAATCCCGGGTAATAGGTTCTTATTAATATTTTTGGAAGGTTATTAAGGCAACTAAAATATCCGCTAACTTGCGATTATCCGGACTATTTGAAAATCACTTTGACTAACTTATGAAAAAAAAAGAAGTTGATTTTTGAAAACAAAGTGATTTAGGGTGAAACTTGTATAAAATCAATTTTTGACGACTTAGTAGAAAATTTAATCAGGTCTAAGAAAATAAATATCAAATAAGCGCGTAAAGGGGAAAGGGGAGAATTAGACAACTTAGGCTCGTAAGCCCAAATCCATCAACCCTGTCCTAATCTAATTGAGCTTTTGGCTTACCTGCACCTGTCCTAATTTAAATATCAGATTTGACCCATAACCTGTCCTAAACTATTTTTCCAGACCCATTGGCCCAGAATCGGCTTCACCTGAATTAAAATACAACTTTGTCTTTGAGGCCAAAAATGAATGAATAAATAAATGATTAAATAAAAAGAAGAAGAATACAAATCGAGACTTTTTCAAGTCTCTTAGTGACCTCATCAATGGGTTTTGACCCATTTTTCTTCTTCGTCTATCTTCTAGCACCCGCACGCCATATAGTCGACCTTGAGTTAAACTTGGAACTTGACTCGAAGAGGTAGGCCTCATTGGCCCGTTACGAATTGCAAGAGGAGAGGAGTCCATTTGGACTCGAGACATTTTTTGCATGCCAAAAAAGATAAAGAAATTAATATACGTTCAAGGCATAAAAGTGACATATTTCAAAAAAAAAAGAAAATATCAAGAATCAATTTTTGAATGACAATGATAAGCACACTTGCACACGTATAACAATAATGAGAGTCAACAGATAAAATGTAAAGCAAAGATACTCACTTACATGCCTCATGATTTATGTTCATATTAAGAATGAATAAAGATAAAAGGAAGAAGGTCATATTCAATGAATTAATGCAAGAACAAACAACTTAAGCTTGCGAAAGTAAAGGGATGAGGCAATAAGAAAAATAACCATGACTTCTAAAATTGAACAAACATAGACATTAATCCATATAATAAAATAAAATAAAATAAAGGCTAACTTTTCAAGAAAGGGAATCTTTAAATTTCAATTAAGACGACATTAACGAAAATTCATACATCTAAATTACAACCAATATTTTTGGGAAAAAACGTGTAACGACCTATGATTTATCTTTCTAAGACACCGTTGATTCTCTTTTGATATTATGAATCAAGGAGAGACACGAATCAAGTTTTTATACACACAAAGAGCATATATAACAATCCAAAGGGAGTAAGAAAATTAGAATAAAAGTTTAGCATTTCTAAAAGTGAAGTATCATTCAACAATCATACTATGCATGACTCAAAAATATCTCAATAATTCTATTTAACCACAAAAGCCCAAACTTTCTCATCATTTTGACAAGTCAACATGCGAAAAAAAAGAAATAAACACCTTGGATGAAAAAAAAGTTAGCACTTCATCTCTCATATGAGAATTTTGAAATCCACTAAAATAATTAACAAGCAAATGATAAGTTATTGACTTAACCAATTACTATTTTATTAAGGCAAAAGAAACAATAGTAACTATTCTTTTTGACATAAAGAAAATAACTTTACATGCTAAAAATAAATATATCCCGCAATAATGTATTTAAACAAAGTATAAGAATGTCTTTTAAGCAAAGATTGAAACTTTATTCATACTAATCAAAGAATAAAGTCAAAATGGAGAAACAATCAATATCATCTATTCTTTTCAACATAAAGGAAACAACTTTACATGCTAAAAACAAACATATCCGCTAACAATGAATTTAAACAAATCATAAGTACATCTTTTAAGCAAAGATTGAAACTTTATCTATAATAATCAAAGAATAAAGTCAAAAAGGAGAAACAATTAATATTAACTATTCTTTTCAACATAAAAGAAACAACTTTACATACTAAAAACAAACATATCCACCAACAATGAATTTAAACAAAACATAAGTATATCTTTTAAGTAAAGATTGAAACTTTATCTATAATAATCAAAGAATAAAGTTAAAAAGGCACGTACAACTATTGCTAGCTCATTTTTATATAATGAACATGAAAATAACCATAATATCGATACCACAACGTCCTATGGCCTTCAAGGCCGTCTACAACAAACAATCCCAGCAAATAAAATTATAACTACGAACTACAAAGGAGAAAAAGATGAATAAGAAAACGATAATAAAACTAAAAAAAATGTGTGTTTACCTTTTTTGGGGCAGCAAAACGGGACTACAGGCTTATTTCGGAGTCTTGATCACCACTGAAAAGCGTTCAAATCGAGAACTTCGATTAGCCCACGAATTTCATGGAAAAGGAAATTTTTTTACTAAAATAAAAACTCTTCTTTGCTCAAAGATTTTTTTCCAACCTTGAGGCTTGGTCTTTCTACCAAAATAGTGGTAGTATTTATAGGAAAGAATGAGGATTTAATTATTTTCATCCACCCATGTGGAAGAAAGAATTTAGGGGTGTTTTTAGAATTTTAAAATTGAAGATAAGGTGAGGTGGAAGATAAGGTGGGGGAAATTGTACAATATAGTTCAATTTTTTAATTTCAAAATTAGAAAAAGGACAATGTTGAGGGAGAAATTGTACAATGTAGTACAATTTTTGAATTTCAAAATTAGAAAAAAGACAGTTGAGGGAGAATTGTACAATCTAGTACAAATTAGAAATTATTTTTGGTGGGAATTGGGTAGAAGTTATGAGAGTTTTTGGGAATTTTGGGGTTATTTAAAATATAACCCAATTGGGATTTAAAATTTAGCCAAATTTATTTAACTTTGACCAAATTAAAAATTAATTGGCGGATTGCATTTCAATTATGATCAATTTGATTTCAATTATGGCCAAATCTAATAGATTGGCTAAATTAAATAGAAATTTGATACGAATTAATACTTTTTTTTAATACCGAGCTTCTTAATTTAATAAAATCAAACACATATTTATCCAAATAAATTAATTTTGAGAGTAAATTATATTTAAATCAAGAATTTATCCATTCGAATTAATTTTCAAGCTTATCTCCATAAAAGCTCAAATTTTGATAAAAATATTCATTCAAGTAACAAAATTTATACAATATCGTATATGTGAATACAAAAATGTATAATCATCACTTAAATGACAAAATTAACATAAATAAATATTTTAGAGAGCATTTATCCGGATGAAATAAATATTTCACTTTTATTTAAAATTTAAAAATCCGGGATTAAATTTAATCATGGAGGAAAAAAATTACGTGTCAACAGTACCCACAAGTCGTATGATGTCCAAAATCCAGGAAATTTTCTAAGGGTCCAAACCCAGGGTGTTTTAGTTTGCCCCACTAGAATCGTTCGTCCCCGAATGATGGACAAGGTAGGTCAAACACAAGCACGAGTCAATTGCATTATCAAACATCAATCCAACCTTTAACCAAGTTATAAAACAAAGATGTGATCAATAACACATACCTTTCTTACTAATATCCGAATTCGAAAACAAATGCGGATGTTTGGACTTCATGTTTTCTTCCACTTCCCATGTATCCTCTTCCACCTTGTGGTTCAGCCATCGAACCTTAATCGAGGCCACATCCTTAGTCTTCAATCGGCGAACCTGTCGATCCAAGATCTCAATCGGGACATCTTTATAAGACATAGAATTCGAGATACCCAATCCTTCCAAAGGACCCATTGAAGAAGGATCACCAAGACACTTTCTCAATATAGAGACATGAAATACCAGATGAATAGAGATCAAACTAGAAGGAAACTCCAATTTGTGTGCCACATTACCAACCCTCCGAAAAAACATATAAGGACCAATATACCAGGGACTGGTCTTCCCTTTTTTACCAAACCGTATCTCTCCCTTTATGGAAGATACCTTTAGGAACACCTTATCCCCAATCTCAACTCCAAGTCTCTACGTCTTACATCCACATAGGACTTTTAGCGACTTTGGGCAGCCTTAAGCCTATCCCAAATCACCTTTACTTTTTCCATAGCCTGATAAACCAAATTTGGGCCAAACATATCCGTCTCACCAAGCTCAAACCTCCCAATAGGAGATCTACACCTCCTACCATCCAATACCTCAAAAGGGATTGTAAGCAAACTCTATCAAAGGTAGATGCTCAACCCAATTTCCATCATAATCAATCACACACGCACGAAGAATATCCTCCAATGGTTGAATAGTCATCTCTGCTTGCCCATCTGTCTACGGGTGAAAAATAGTACTTAGACTAACCTTGGTCCCCAACCCTTTCTAAAAAGACCGCCAGAAGTGAGATGAAAATTGTGTACCATGTTCAGAGATAATCGAAATAGGTATCCCATGCAGCTTTACAATCCCTTGAAGATACAACCACGCATAGTCCTCAGCCGAAAAGTTAGTCTACACCGGCAAGAAGTGAGCGAACTTTGCCATCCTATCCATTATGACCCAAACCAAATCAAATTGGTTCCGATACTGAGAAAGACCGGTAATAAAATCCATATAGATTACCTTATATTTTTATTCTGGCAATTCCATTTCTTGATACAACCCTCCAGGCCTCATGTGATCAACTTTGACTTGTTGATACACCATGCATTTGGCCATAAAATCAGACATATCCCTCTTTATACCATTCTACCAATACATCTCCTTGAGATCATGATACAATTTTGTCGAACCGAGATGAACAACGTAGCGCGATTCATGCGCCTTGGTGAATATCCTTTGTCGCAAGCCATCGATGTCAGGAATACATAATCTCTCTTGGTACCTCAAGGTACCATCATCGCTGATCTCAAATACCATTATCTTTTGGCCACCTACATCATCCTTGATTTTCATCAAGATAGGATCTAGCATTTGCTTCTCCTTGATCTCTGCACCAAGAGATGACTGGGCCACTTTCTGTACCATCGCACTACCATCCTCGGAGTCCAAAAGGTGACATCCAAGATTAACCAAGTGGTGAATATACTTCAGCAATTCCTGTTTCTCCTTATCCACATGTGCTAAACTCCCCATGGACAACCTATTAAGAGCATTAGCAACCACGTTAGCTTTACCTGGGTAGTAGTGAAGATTAATATCATAGTCCTTGAGAAGCTCCAACTATCTTCTCTGCCTAAGATTTAGCTCCTTCTGAGTGAACACATACTGTAGACTCTTATGATCAAAAAAGATGTCCACGTGCACTCCATACAAATAATGTCGCTAGATTTATAAAGAAAAAACCACCGTTCAAAGCTTTAAATCATAGGAAGGATAATTCCTCAAATGCATCTTCAACTACCTGAAAGCATAGGAAATCACCTTTCTATGTTGTTTCAAAACATAACCAAGTCCCACCCGAGACGTATCACAATAAACCACAAACCTCTCATTGCCCTCAGGCAAAGTCAAAATCGAAGCCAAAGTTAGTTTATCCTTAAGTGTTTTGAAACTACCTTCACAAGCATCGACCAAGAGAACTTTACCTTCTTCTAAGTCAACTTAGTCAATGGGGCAGCTATCGTTGAGAAACTTTCCACGAACTACCTATAATACCCAGCCAAACCCAAGAAGATCTAAATATCGATTGGAGTGATGGGTGTAGGCCACCTTTTAACCACTTCCACCTTTTGCAGATTCACCATGATCCCCTCACTAGAAATAATATGACAAAGAAAAGTAATAAAGTTCAACCAAAACTCACATTTAGAGAATTTGGCATACAATAATTGCTCTTTCAAGGTCTATAACACCACACGAAGGTGATTGAAATGATCCACCTCACTCTTAGAATATACCAGGATGTCATCAATGAACACAATGACAAAAAGATCCAGAAACTGACTGAAAACCTTGTTCATCAAATCCATGAATGTTGTTGGGGAATTAGTCAAACCGAATGACATAACCAAGAACTCAAAGTGCCCATACCGAGTATGAAAAGATATCTTAGGGATATCCACCTCCCTAATCTTATGTTGATGATACCCAAACCGAAGATCTATCTTAGAAAAGAATTTGGCACCTTGCAACTGATCAAATAAGTCATCTATCCTTGGGAGAGGATACTTGTTATTAACAATTATCTTATTCAATTGTCAATAGTCAATGCACATCCGAAGGGAACCATCCTTCTTTCGCACGAATAAAATCGGTGCACCCCACGGGGATACACTAGGATAGATAAAACCCTTATCGAAAAGATACTTAAGTTGCTCTTTGAGTTTCCTCAACTCAGCCAGAGCCATTCTATAAGGAGGAATAGATATTGGATGAGTGTCCAAAACCAAATCAATACCAAACTCAATCTCCTTATCTGGAGGAACACCGGGAAGATCATCCAAAAAGACCTCAGGAAACTCATTTACCACCTAAACCGAATGTAAAGAACGATCTTCTAAGTTAGAATCGTTAACCCATACCAAATAAAACAGACACCCTTTAGAGATTAGCCTCTGAGCTCTAAGATATGAAATAAACCTCCTCTTAGGAGCTAGGGAACCACTCTCCCACTTAATAGCCGGTTCACCGGGGAACCTAAAAATAACCTTACGGGTCCGATAATTTAAGGATGCGCATCCCTAGAATGATATCAAAATCCACCATATAAAGTTTTAAAAAATCCACCAAAAGTTTATCTACTACCAACAGATACCACGCACCCTCTATAGACCCTTTTAGCAATCACAGAGTCACTTACTGAGGTAGAAATAGAAAAAGGATCTAAAATAACCTCAGGATTAAAACCAAAATACACAGCCACAAATGGGGTTACATAAGAGACAATAGACCCCGGATCAAGCAAATAATACACGTCACGAGAAAATAGTTGTAATGTACCAGTCACGACATGAGGTGATGCCTCAGATTCCTATCGAGTAGCAAGAGCATATAACCTATTTCGATATGTGCCGATACCAGAAGCAGAAATAGATGCAGAAGAAGAACCCTTTGGTGCAGGAGCAGGAGATGAATCAATCGGAGCCTTACTCGTTCCCAAAGCACCCTTACAAACCGAACAATTTCTGAGTACATGGCCTGGATGACAACATTTAAAAAATTTATCCCTCTCCTCATCACAGAAGCCCCTATGCAACCTACCACATAACCTATAATAAGGGCATGATAAGGCCGACTGAGCCCCACTTGACTGAGATTGGGCACCCTATGTCCGAAAATTATCGTCATCCTACTGATCCCTATTACCCAACTGCTTCAGGTAAGGAATACTAGTTGAACAGAAGGAACTAGAACTCCACTAATTTTTCTTTAGCCACTTACCGCCATCCCGACCATCTTTCTGTTGAGCACCGCCCTATTCAGGTGACCTGAACTTCTTACCCTAACTTTCCCCAAACTCAGCATGTTTTTTCTTTTCCTCCTACACCTATTGCATATAAACCACCAACCTAGAAATGTCCATATCCTTGATCAGTAATGCAATCTTTCTTTCAAGGATCAAATCTCGAGATAGTCCAAAAGTGAACTTTCTCATCCTTGCCTTCAGATCAGACACCAATTCTGGAGCAAACCTAGAAAGCTAATGAAATTTTAAGGCATATTCCTTGACCGACATTTTCCCTTGTCTAAGATTAACAAATTCTTCTGCCTTCTCTTTCCTCAAGTCCTGAGGAAAGAAGCAATCAAGAAAAGCATTAGAGAAAGTCTCCCATAAAGTCAAATCCTCAACATCACCTCTCACCCTATCCCACTTCTCGTACCATTGGTATGCCAAATTCATTAAGCTGATAAGCAGTAAAATTCACCCCTTCCACATTCATGGCTTGCATCACCCTGAAGATTTTATCCCACTCATCTAAGAAACCCTGAGAATCCTCCTCCACCTTCACTTCAGTAAAAGTAGGAGGATTCATCTTCGTAAACTGTCCAACCCTTGTGGACTTAGTAGATGAAACACCAGATGTATCCCGCTGAGTTTGAGTAATAACATAAATCAATTGATGAAATTCTACATTCGTCACCTCACCCTAAAGAGAACTAGTAGCAATCGGTGAAACTCCAGAAATATTAGGGACTGGACCCCTAGATTGAGTATGGATGCCCTGAGTAGATCGTGTCCCATCAACATCATCCCTAATAGGGACAGAGGAATTTTCTTGCATCTTAGATCGTCGAGGCATGATCTGAAAAGTGAACAAACCAGGATTAGAGAAGATTCTAAGACTTAGACTCCGAGCATGAAAATAGAATACCAAGAAAGTGAAACATTCCAAAATGCCTTGCAGCCTCTCCCTTATGAGTGTGGCGCGCTACACACCCTTAAAACAGACTCTACTCGACACAACTTTGTGGACTCCTAATTGACCATGAACATAAGTCTCTAATACCAACTTGACAAGACCTGAACCAGGGCCTTGTCATAATGGGCATCCCAAGTCCAACTAGGACCAGGAACCACCCCCATTACCTAACCCAACCTCCAAATATGCAAACCCTAAGTTGGATTAATCCTAAATGTATAACAAAATACCATTTATTGCAATACCAGACTTTGGGATCGATCTATAACTGGTACCAACCCAAGCAAGTCCAACCATCCAACACCAACAAACAACCATGACCCTTGTGCCCCACAAGAGAGTTTAATTAACCATAACCATGACCACCAAACCTTACCATTTAACCATTCCAAACCATTTAAACCAATTATACCATTTAGGGTTCCATTACCAAACCATACCATACAATAGTTTTATTAAAAGCCCAATAATATAGTAAAAACATTTTCATAGGTATTTTATCAAACATGTTGGGGCATAGCGTTTCCAAAATAAAGTCCAATTACCAATTTACCATTCCCATGCAACCAATTGTCCAAACCACCATTAAAGCATGTAAAAACATAATTAAAACATGGAAAAATTATAACCAAGTATTTAACACTAAAACCCCAACATATATTGGAAAACCCTAAAACTATACAATAATCATGCCATGAAAATATTGTATAAAACATGCCTTTAGTTGGAACTAACAATGAGGGAGGAGTACATGCCTTAGATTACGAAGATGATGGAGAGAAATCGCTCGTACAAGTCCCAAATTGATCCTCTAGATGAAACCCTAGCCTCATTTTACCCAAGAGCCTTAGAGAGAATTAGAGTGAGTTTCTAAGTGTTTAAGATTGGAATAATAGGGTAAATAATGTCCCAATAATGATAATAGTCATAGGGCATTAACAGATTAAGTGGAGAAATGCCCAGATTAGCCCCAACTTAAACTACTTAAAATTCTTGTCAGATGGTACGACTACCCCATACTAGTCGTGCCTTTCAATACAAGTGGTACCCATTACTCGTACCCTAGGTCTCCCCCTTGGTCCCAACATTATCCACCATATGACTTACCTAAACCAAGTCGTACCCAAACCATACGATCAGTACCCCTAAATTGTATCCCTGGCAGAATAAAATCAAAGAAACTTTTGACACTGTCAACCCTACGAGCCAATTGTATAACTCGTACCCAAAATTATGGCTCATAGTGAGCCCCTCGTACTCAGATCTAAGTTAAGTTACTAAATCTCAGATTAAGTGATGGAAAACCCAAACCATATGACCCGTCACTAACCATACGACTCATATCCACCAAGTCATACCCATTTAAGAAACCAATCCTACTCACCAACCAACACTGGTTACCTGTAATACCCCATATTTCCTAGTTCAGTTTAGCTCTCAGTACATGAGAATTTCTATATAAAACTTTCAATGTACTTAGAATTTTCCGATTTAAGACTTACCAAAGTGTAGGAAATTCAGTCATCTTTCCAACGATATAAATTTTGCCCAAATCCAATATTCGGCTATGAAGTTATGGCGCTTTTAGTAAAATAATATGTCAAATTGAGCAGCATTGCATCGCAGTGAAGGTCAAAATGGCATTTGTTAGTTTATAGTGGGACACCAATATTCCAGCGCATTCCGGGAAGTTCCAGTTCCCAATTAGGATTTTCCAGTGAGGTACCATGATTGGCCCGTATCGCGCCAAGGTGCCATTTCAGAATTGACAATTTCCAGTAGCACGACGTGATTCCACCGCATCGCGCCAAAAGGGAATTTCGCAATTGTGTGTTTTTAAACAAGTTTCAGCCAACTTCCAATGGCTCACCGCTATGCCACCGCATCGTGGTGAAAGCCAAAATTGGGAATCTAGTGACGTAAATTTTAATTTCTTTTAGGGGTAATTTAGTCTTTTTCCATGATCCTAATCAGTCTAAACATGTTAATTAACCCCTATAATCTAGTTAAGTCATTATTCACTCAATTGTTCCCAAATCAAGATTATTCTCTATCAAAATAGCAAAACCCTAGCCTTCAAGAATCAAGGTCAAATCTCAAGAACACTACTAAGAATCTTTAAGAAGTTAACTTCCTAGGTATGTTAGGTGTTCATCCATGGTCCCTTACCACCCATGGTGTCCAAGAACCCTTTTTAAAAATACAAGTTTTCAAATTTGTGATTTCCATGCTTGAATTAGATTTTACTCATGTTCATGATGTTGTTTGGGTTTCAATCCATGATTAATTATAAGTTTCATGAAATTAAGATAGTATGTGTGTTGAATTATGTGATCCTCATGTTAAATTTTTTAATTGCAAGTTGAGTATTGTATTCATGATGCTTATTTGTTGACCATTATCATATGCATTAATCATGCTCCCCAAGTGTTTGATAAAATGCCTATGTAAATTAAATAGTAAAATAATGACATGTTATCATGTGTTCCTATTCATGTACAAGTTCATGCCTCTCAAGTGTTTGACAAAATGTTTAAATGAAAACATTATTAACAAGCAATTATTTTTATACTTTTAAGACCATGCCATGTTTTACTATCAATGCTATCGAGTCCTGGGGGTATTTAATACCCAAAATCTAGTTGTTTACCTAGAATTACAGTAGCTACAGAATAGTCTCAGTAATGTCACGAACAGTAGTACTTAGTCAGTTATAGAACTCAGTGAAACTCAGTCTAGTTCAATTCATTCTAATAATCAGAGTCATTTAGTTGAGAGTAGGATTCAGCACCGAGCGAACCCAAGGGTGGGGGTTCACCTGTCAGTAAAGGGTATGATCCTTTGTAGCAGTCCTTACATTCTAGAACTAAGTAGCCACCGTAGGTTGAGATATCAACCTGCCAGTTGAGAGTTGATAAGGTGTTTACCTGACAATTCAGGGTAATACCGCTCTCATCAGGAAACCTGTCATTAGAGAGTGACCTTTAGTCCTTTAGAATGATATTTCAGTAGATCCACATAGCCAGTGTCTGTACCTGTGGCATGGTTCTGACACCCTTCCAATTGGGGTTACAGGTTGGATCCTAATCAGTTTAGAGAAGAGCATGTCGGTTAGATGATTATCTCTCACAGTTTCAATTTCAGTCTTTGCATAGAACTCAGTTCAGTTCTACAGAATCAGGACTGTCAGAAATAGTCACCCAGTTATTAGTAATTTAGTTATCAGTAATCTCAGATATCAGTTACTCAGGTATCATAATCAGTACTCAGTTTCAGTATAAATCTTAGACATAGTATATATGTATATGCACAGTATAGCATAATTAGTGTTTACAGTAGCTTCAGTTATCCATGTAGTCTCATTCACTTATATTCAGATCACTCAATCAGTTATTGTTCATGCATATGAAACCGTGCATTTCATCCTTACCTCATCTAGAATTCTATTACATTCTACGTACTGATCGCAAACTCTTTTCTTGTGTTATGATGTCTCATATCATAGGTTCGGACGCTCAGATTCCTGATCGCGCTTAGCCAGATTCAGTCAGCAGTAGCAGATTCAGTAGTGAGTCCTCATTTATCGAGGATATTCTTTTATTTCAGTATTATAGTAGTTTTAGTATTTTATTAGTCGGAGTTAGTTGGGGGCTTGAACCTTCAACTCTACATTCAGACAGTTCAGTAGAGGCTTTTCAGACAGTATTCAGTTTTTAGATGTTATTATCAGTTGCTATATTTATCAGTATTAAGATTATGAACCTTATGGCATTTTAGCCTGACTTCTACATTATTTCAGTATTATTATTATTCAGTGCTCACAGCAGGTACCAGTCATGGTTAGCTTGTGGTCCTTCAGGGTCGTAAGCACCATGTGATGTCTGGGGTGCAGACTTGGGGCGTTACAAACTTGGTATTAGAGCCTAAGGTTCATCAAAATCCTAGGAAGTTTGAAATATGCATCAAGTAGAGTCTTCTGCATGGGTGTATAGCACGCCATACTTATGTGCAAGAGGCTACGAGGTGTTTTTAGGAAAGTTTCCCCTTCTTCAGTATTCATGTCGTGCAAGTGAGCATGAGCTCAAGTCAAACTCTCAGTCTATTTCATTTCTTCCTTCCGTTTACAGAACATGCCTCCCAAAAAGACCAATGGAAGAAGAACTAAAAAACAGCCAACACCTTCGCCCGTTTAGGCAGATCCCCTAGACGAGTATGTCTCTCATGCAGAATTCAGAGTTGTATTCACCACTTTAGTCCATTCTGTAGTAGCTTAGAATGAACGGATAGTTGTTGTTCAGTCCAACCCAGTGGACAATACTACTGCATCCAGGATTCGGGACTTTATCCGAATGAATCCTCCCCTATTTTCGGGATCTAAGTCTAAAGAGGGTCCACAAGAGTTCCTCGATCAGATACAGAAAGTCATAGATATTATGGGAGTGAATTCCAATGAGAGTGCTGAGTTAGCTGCCTATCAGCTATAAGATGTAGCTCATACGTGGTTTAAGCAGTACAAGGTAGACAGGGGCACAAATGCATAGCCCATAAAATAGGAAGAGTTTGCTACTGCTTTTCCAGATAGATTTGTTCCCTTAGAGTTGAGGGAAGCCAAGGTGTTTGATTTCATCAATATCAGGTAAGGAAACACGAGTGTGAAAGAGTATTTCCTTAAGTTTACTCAGTTAGCCAAGTATGCTCCCCATGTAGTAGCAGACAATAGGTCTAGAATGAGTAAGTTCTTGTTTGGGGTGTTAGAGAGTGTGGTCAAGGAGTGCAGGACCGTAATGTTAATTAAGAAGATAGACATATCCAGGATAATGGTCCATGCTCACCAGATAAAAGAGGCTAAGAATAAGGAGAGAGAAAGGGAAAATAAGAGAGCTAGAACAGGTAGCTTTAATTTCACTCATCCTAAGTCAGAGGGCAGTAACTATTTCTAGTTTTGTCCAAAATCTTCAGTTCTAGTTCCGACCTCAGCCAGTGCTCTAGTACCTAAGTTCAGAAATAGTAACAAAGATAGGGCGCCAGTCTCTAAGTTTCAAGGTAGTGTCAGTAATGCTCGAACAAATCCTCTTTGCCAGAAATATGGCAGAAACCATCAGGGTGTCTACAGAGTTGGCAGTGATGTATGTTTTGAGTGTGGAAAGCCAGGCCATAAAATCAAAAATTTTCCTCAGTCAGGTTCACAGGGTTAGTACAATCGTCCCCCAGCTCAGTCCAATCACCTGAATCAGCAGGGTGGCACCTCCAGTGCCACCAGTGGGCAAAGCCCAAATAGGCTTTATGCACTTCAGTCCAGACAAAATCAAGAAAGTTCTCCTGATGTGATCACTGGTACATTACAGATCTTCTATTTACATATTTATACCTAATTAGATCCAGGTGTTTCTCTGCCTTTTGTAATTCCTTATATAGCAGTCAACTTTAAGGTCAAACCAAAAATCTTAACAGAACCTTTCTCAGACTCTACCCTAGTGGGTCAGTCTATCATAGCCCGACGGGTATACAGGAACTGTCCGGTTATGATATCTCAGAAAGTCACTTCAGCAGACTTAGTAGAGCTAAAGATGATGGATTTCAACGTCATTCTCAGCATGGATTGGCTCCATTCATACTATGCCTCAGTTGACTATAGAAGCAGAGTTGTTCATTTTAGTCTCCAAATGAACTAGTCCTTGAATGGAGGGGTAGTACTACAGCGCTTAAGGGTCAGTTAATTTCATACCTTATAGCGAGAAAAATAATATCCAAGGGATGTGTCTATCATCTTGTGTGAGTCAAAGACTCTAGTTCAGAGACTCCTAGTCTTGAGTCATTTCCAATAGAAAATTAATTCTCAGATGTGTTTCTCGAGGATCTTCCTGGAGTTCCTCCCTAAAGGGAAATCGACTTCGGAATAGACCCTCTTCCAAACACTCAGCCTATATTTATTTTTCCATACAAAATGGCTTCAGCTGAACTCAGAGAGTTAAAGAATAGTTAAAGGACCTTTTAGACAAGGGGTTCATCATACCCAGCATTTCCTCGTGGGGCGCACCAGTCTATTCGAACTTAAGAAAGATGGTTCACTCATAATGTGTATAGACTACAGTCAGTTGAACAAAGTTACAGTTAAGAACAAATACGTACTTCCTAGAATCGATGACTTATTTGACCAATTTTAGGGTGCCATTTACTTTTCTAAGATAGACCTCAGATCAGGCTATCATCAGCTTAGAGTCAGAGAATGTGACATTCCAAAAATAGCTTTCTGAATCCAATATGGTACTTCGAGTTTCAATTCATATCCTTTGGTCTCACAAATTCCCCAACAACCTTCATTGACTTAATGAATTGCGTGTTTAAGCAGTACTTGGACATGTTCGTTATAGTCTTCATCGATGATATTTTTGTCTATTTCCGTAGTGAGAATGATCACGCAGATCACCTTAGAATCGTACTTCAGACTCTCAGAGCCCATCAGTTGTTCGCCAAATTTAGTAAGTGCAAATTTTGGCTAAGGTCAGTAGCATTCATTGGTCATATTGTTTTTGGTGATGGCATTAGAGTTGATTCTCAAAAGACTGAGGTGGTGAGAAACTGGCCTAGACCCATTTCTCTATCAGATATCTGGAGTTTCTTAGGTTTAGCTGGCTATTATCGATGGTTTGTTGAAGGGTTTTTGTGTATTACATCCCCCATGTCCAGGTTGACTCAGAAGAAAGTTAAGTTTCAGTGGTCAAATTCTTGTGAGAAGAGTTTTCAGGAGTTGAAGAATCGACTCGTCTCAGCCCCAGTTTTGACGTTACTAGTTGGTTCAGATAGGCTTATTGTGTAATGTAATGCATCCAAAATTTGTTTGGGTTGTGACCTAATACAGAGAGGTAAGTTCATAGCCTATTCCTCTAGACAGCTTAAGCCCCATAAAAGGAATTACCCTACCCATGATCTTGAATTAGTAGCTGTTAATTTTAGCTTAAAGATTTGGAGGCATTATTTGAATGTATTGCATGTTGATATGTTCACACATCATAAAAGCTTGTTGTATGTGTTCTCTCAGAAGATTTGAATTTGAGTCAGAGAAGGTGGTTAGAGTTGTTGAAATATTATGATATGAGTGTTCTGTATTATTCGGGCAAGGCCAATGTAGTGGCAGATGCTCTCGGTAGGTTTTCTATGGGTAGTGTTGCTCATGTTAAGAATGGTAAGAAGAAGTTAGTTCAGGAAGTTCATCAGCTTGCCCGACTAGGTATCTGCTTAGTCGATTTAGCAGAGGGTAGTGTATGGGTGCAGAATAGTTCAGAATCATATCTGGTTTCTAAAGTTAAGGAAAAAAAGGATTGAGATCCCGGTCTAGTTAAGTTGAAAGAGTCAATCAGAGATCAGAAAGTAGAGGTTTTCTCCCAAGAGGGGAGATGGTGTATTACGTTGCCAGGGTAAACTGTATGTACCGTGTGTTGATGAGTTGAGGCAGCGTGTTCTTGCAGAAGCGCATGGTGTGCGCTACTCTATTCATCTAGGGGCCACTAAGATATACCGCAATTTACGGGAGATCTATTGGTGGAGTGGGGTGAAGAGGGATATCACAGAGTTTGTAGCTAAGTGTTCTACATGTCAGTAGGTTAATATTGAGAACCAGAAGCCTAGTGGGTCTATGCAGGAGTTCAGTATTCCTACATGGAAATGAGAAGGAGTGAACATGGACTTTGTGATGGGTTTGCCTAGTACTCGTCATCAGCTTGATTCGATTTGGTTATCATAGATAGGATGACTAAATCCGCTCATTTCTTTCCAGTCCATACTTCATATTCGGCCGAGTACTATGCCAAACTCTATATCAGAGAGTTGGTCAGGTTACATGGAGTCCCAGTATCCATCATTTCAGATAGACGTACTATCACGACATGAGCTGGGGCCCTGACTGTGATGAGCATCCCAAACCACAAAGGCTCGGACACCCTTCTCTGTCTGGTAATCATGCACAACATTCAAGTAATAAAGAAAAGATGAAGAAAATAAACCATGACGGAACCATGGTCATACTCTGAGTTCAATTTGACAATAAAGAAAGAAATCCAACAATATCTAGACAACATCTGAATCAGTCTGTGAAATCTCTACTACATATGAAAATAACAACTATCTGAAACTGGGACAAGGCCCCCAGTGGACCAATACCATAATGAAATAGCACTACTCTAAGAATGGCCTTCCAAAGTAAGGGAGGCTCACCAACTGCACACTTTTGACTATCAACTCTGCAGTTTAGCAGGACCTCTAGACTGAGCCTCAGACCCTGAAAGATAGGGGGTCAATACAATTGTACTGGTATGCAGAGCAAATCCAAAATAATAATTTTTATTCAACATAGGTGAGAGCAGTTCAAAAACAGTTCATAAATATAACATATGATATGAAAACACATGGGCATTTTTAAAAGACTCTGAACAATTATCCGAACTCTGTGACATACTCTTTATTTTACTTCTGTGTTAGGTGGTATACCCTACAACTCTGAAATTCCATGAGCTATATGGAATCTTCCCTTAACTCGGTAGCCAAGCCCCCAACCCGACTTTACCACAAGGGTTGGAGTCTCTTTCTCTATACACCACAGGGCACTAGGCCAGCGTATAATCCCCCTTGGGGAAATAATGAACCCATATCGGCAAAACACAGTTTTGGGCTAAGATTTACTTGAACTCAAGCCTTCTTCGGGCAACTACCTAACCCTCTTTAAGCCCATTTTTAACTCTTTAAAACATGCATTCTCTAAAATTAAACTCTAAAAACTCTTACTCTATTATGGAATACACTCGTATGGTATCGTCATACCATTGACTTGTAAGTTACATCTCTGAGCAATTATTAGCATATTAAAATCTTTGTTTTCAAAATATAAGTTTGGGACCGCCATATCAATAAATCAGTTCAAAGAACTCTTTTTTTAAATTCATGTAAACACATGCAAGGAACTTTCTCTTTGTCAACATTTCAATAACATAAGGTGGTCATGTCAATTTACTTAATAACATGCAATTCTCTCTTTTAAACAAGCATATAGGTATAACAAGAAACTTCCTCTCATCATCTCTAAATTATGTCAAATACTTGGATATTGAAAAGACCACTTTCAAATCATAAAACATGTATTTCAAATCATTCCCAATAAGTTCATAAACTCTAGTTCATCAAAAGAAAGGGATTTCAATAATAATGCTCTCAATCAAATCTTCAATTTCATACATATACATATAGGTATAAATCAATTTAAGGGAAAAGACCACAAAGCCAAAACAATTCTACCATTAAAAGGTTCTACTGCATAACTTAAAACATAGGATCCAAAACCCCTTTATAAATTCATGCTTGATAACTTTAAATCATATTCAAGAGATTCAACAAGCCCATGTAGTTT
This sequence comes from Capsicum pubescens, assembly GCA_030864215.1. NCBI lineage: Eukaryota > Viridiplantae > Streptophyta > Magnoliopsida > Solanales > Solanaceae > Capsicum > Capsicum pubescens. The sequence continues at coordinate 81,789,443 of CM061544.1, read as the reverse complement.
TAGGATAAACCCCATGTACCTTAGTGACGATGAAATTGCGAAAAGATTGGACCTTTAAGCTTAAATTCCTTGATTTCTTGTGAAAAGCATTTAAATCTTGTTCTTGGGAATAGAAGAGGGCTTTGGATCATAACTTGGATGATTTAGGGCTTAGGGATTGTAAATAATGTGTTTAAAAATCCCTTATAAGGATTTGGAGTGATGAGAGACGGTTTAGGGGTGTGAAATGACTTCAACACCCTTGATATAAGTCAAAACGAAGTGTTTTTGTCCCTTGGCAATGACTTAGGCGGCGCCCAGTCGATCACACAAGCCAGGGTGGGAGACACTTTGTCAATCGCCTAAGTTTGGTTGTGCGGCGCCTAACCAATCGCACACCCTTACTGCCTCTCACTAAAATGAGCATAAATTTTTGCTCAGGTGTTGGATTAATGCGAAATTCATGTAATTGGAAAGCTATTTCGAAGACCTTTCATTTGATATATAGTAGGACCTCTAATTTGTTATATACATAAAGTTATTGTCGATTGAATTTGACCTAAGTTTCGACGCTCATTCAAACTCGAAAGATAGGAAAGTTTCCAACTCGTCCTTGGGTTAAGGGACCTCTATGATCTCAATTCATGCTCAACTAGATTCTCATACTACATAATTGATTAACACACTATATTTGCACTGGATTTATGGATTTTGGAACTTTTACGTGAAGGAATGACGGTTTACGTTCTAGCCCAAAATGCGGGGTGTTACATTATCTCCCCCTTGGGATTATTCATCCCTGAATGATGGGTGGGGACTTCTTGAAACTCTAAAAGTGTAGAATAAAGAACGAAATATTGATTCAAACATCTTTCCTCAACAAAAAAATATGCAAAAGCATCACATAATCTTCATGATAACCCCTAGGGAAATGGGTAAGCACGAAACCCAAGATAGAGAAACTTGACATCGACATGAATCTTGGCATGTGTTTTATAGCACATGATCAAAACATTGTAAAACATAAATTTTTCTAAGAGTCCTCGGCCTGATTAAGATTGGTACAAGAGATGAGATAAGTTTCTCGTGGAACATATGAATATTAGCATTCTCCATCTTACAAGATACAACGAAAAGATTTAAACTTAGCAACACTACTTATCTATACCCCAACATTAATCAACATACTTCATCATTTCCAACTTACAATTCTCCAGTAACACATCTAACCACAAGAATTAGTGTTCTATCGTATAATACTTCTATGTTGAAGCCTAACTAAGAGGAAAGAGGTGCTAATTTAAACTATGGGACCCTGTACTCTACATCACATTAAGAAATCATTTCACCTCATCACTATAATCCAACAACCTCAAGTCTTAATTCAAAGAATACTAACCGCATGGTACATTGGTTTGTGTTTTCATCAATCACAAAATTTCAGCCTACCGCTACCACACCCCACTTTATGGACATCTCCACTAAGACCTACAAATTCAATCATTTTCACCAAGATTCTCGCCATATACTTCCCTCCTAAATATTTCATGTAAAGAATATTTATCTCCTTCCTTTCTTTGCTCTTTTAACCTTAGCTCAAGAAATCACATCGAAATTTTCACCTACAACGACATCTACTCCCCCACCTAACACACTTCTACACTTCCACAACCACCATCATACTAGCATACAGAGGGTTATTAAAGGACCTGAGCAAGAGCATAATGAAAGAGAGTAACACTGTTCGGTTATAACATATACTTATTGCCATACTCAAGGTGGGACATGAGTTAAAGATACGGTACAATCACAGAGTGTTTCATATCTCAAGTGTTTGGATCACAAGTGGAGAGTTGTTTTGTCATAAACTCAACATAGCACGAGTTCTTAGGACAACCACAATGAAAAACATGAGATCTTACATTGTGAGTCTTATAACATGAGTATGGAATTCATGAAGTCGACGATTTAGGCAAGGACTTCTACTCGAAGCTATCACTTCTCATTTTTAGAACTGAAATAGTCATGAGTTCACACAACTTTATTATTTTGGCTAATCCCGACGTAAAATGAATCGTTAACATATGACAACATAGTTCCTTAGAACCAATCATGATTTTGGGATACAAATTTATTGTTCCTGAGCAACATAACATAGAGCTTGGATACTTAGAATACTGGATCATCGAGGGACATTATTTCTTCTAGTTTGGAAGTCGGGACATGTCATGAGTTACATAGAGTGCTCAAACTTTAGACATAGGTAGGACTTAGATACATAATGTAATGCATTAGCAGAGTGACCTCGTAGAATGAGCAGGAGGAGTTTGATTGAATTGAAATAGATTTATCATGAATCTTACTTGAAACTTGACACCATAAGAAAATTTGAGAACTACTTTAACTCATCATCTCCCCATTAGATCAAAGTCATAATCCTAGACTTGCAGGCATAACCTCTCATCAAATATATATCCACAACTCTTCAACACAAGAGATATACCACCATACACATTACCGCTAATCCCTCTCGGATAAACTATACTCTGTAGGTCTTGTTTTTCGGAAATACTCTTACTTTCGCTAGCCTCTACAACCATCACCCTACAACCCATACTCACGTAAACGAGATGCACCAACCATTCGAGGAATATGGAGACTAGTTGAAGTATTGAGCCTCCCTATATCCACACACCTAATCACAAAGGGGTACCAACATACACATGAACACAAACTCCCCTCCATAGATTTTTTTTTACAAGGACACTAAATTCATTCTAGAACATCCCCTTCAGGTACACTAATCCTAACATCCTCTAAACCCCAAAGTCATTTATTTATGGCTAACGTTATCATGGGCATAGACAACCACGCTTCTAGGAACACAATACTCATCTTTAACTCTTTAGAATACTCGCATTACACCTCTAATCACATAACTTGCATCTTAACAAAAAATTTAAAACTATACCAAAGACGCATATTGCTCACTCATATTTTCTCAATTCAACTCTAAATTACGCTATACAACAACTCCCCAAACTTCTCCATACCACAATTTCAAGAACACAAACTAGGTACGCAAAACACTTATACACATAAATGCTAAACTTTCTCTTTTTAAGTATACTCTAAAGGCATTGCTTTCCAAGAACGCTACTCTTAATTTTTGCTATCCTCTATCATCATCACCTTACAACTCGCATTCTCATAAGCATACACAACCTCACTCTTTATCACATAAAATCCACTCTCCACTACTTAACCTTCTAACATTAGGCCGTTAATCGCATAACTCATATCATAAAATCTTACCTAACGTCATACTACCAAGGGGTGCAACTTATTCTTATATACTTACACCCTTATCCACTTAATAACTCACCCACAATTCATCATTTTAACACCAGTTCTCCTATACACATATACCTCATAATTACCACTTTACTTTTCATAAATTATCAACCTAGGATCTTCCACAAATCACATCAAGCCTACTAATTCATTCCCACAAAGCATACATCATCAACCTTAAGATACTCCTCTTACCGCCACATTCTACGTCTAAAGCTTAAGCCTATAGTCTAGCAACAATCACGTACCACCGATGAAGCATCAAATTGGGAAATTCAACCCAAATACCTCATTTCACTTAGATACTTCCTACAACTAAATCACCTCCATGACAATACTATTACACCTCAAAATCTATTACATGCCTTCTCACAAGTAGTACTAGTTTACAACCACTAAAAAAAGAAGGTCAAGGGGGTAAAGTCACATAATAGACATGGTCAACCTTAATCTTATAGTATAGTCCAATACGATCTTATCTACATATTCTACTTTCTCACATCATACCTAAGCATACATTTAGACTACCTTCAAATTCCACAAACAACAATGAGTCTATACTTATAACTTATTGGCAAATCTAAACATTTACGTTCACAACCTACAAAGGATTTCTATAACCACCATAACTATCCACTCTAGGCTCCTTTCCTATTTTTTTTAATAACTACTAATCAAAGCCAAACACTTCCTCTATCGAATACCTTACAATCTACAAATATTACTACCACATTAGTCTATCACTATAAAATGGCAAATTATCTCTCAATCAATGGTTATACAACTAAAAATATTTATATACACAAAAGTCACCCTCACTCTGACTTCTAACCTTGTGACTTCATATCACCAACATCTTGGTCCAATATCATTACCAATGGGTCATGACACTTTAACATACACTACTACTCGGGTGGAAATATAGTTTCAACATTCTACCACACATCATTTCCCTTATGCATGACATCTGAAATAAGAATCTTGAAAAGGACTGAATACACTTCACGCCTCAGGCTCAAACGTACGATTGTTGTAGATAAAGGTATAAGCTTGAATCAATACACTTTATATCACTCATGGACTCCCATCAAGTCCTTGTGCAATTTCATAATCTTTCATGACTCAATCAGGAAAGACCATACCATTTAGATTCTAGACTCCTGCACTTGAATCACCTCAACAACGAGACATATCTGAGTACATCAGAGTAAAAAAAGAAATGGGATAACTTTACTTTCGTAAGGACGACATCATAGCACAACCTAGAGTATGAAAAAGAAACATTCTAACTCCACAGCACGAACTAGAACATGAAGAAAGAGAAACATTCCTAAACACCTTGTAGCCTCCTACATATAAGTATGGCGTACTACACACCCATAAACAGGACTCTACCCGATGCGATTTTGCAGACACCCTGGGACCATGAACCGTGCTCTGATACCAAATTTGTCATAACCCGAGTCAGGGCCCTAGTCGTAACGAGCATCCCAAAACCACGAAGGCCTGGATGCCCTTCTCTGTTTGGTAATCATGCATAATACTCATGCAATAAAGAAAAGATGCGGAAAATAAATCATGACGGAACCATGGTCATACTCTGAGTTCAATTTGACAATAAAGAAAGAAATCCAACATCTGAATAAGTCTGCGAAATCTCTACTACATACAAAAAAATAACTGTCTAAAACTGGGACAAGGCCCCTAGTGGGCCAATACCATAATGACATAACAATACTCTAAGAATGGCCTTCCGAAGTAAAGGAGGCTCACCAACTGCACACTTCTGACTGTCAACTCTGCGGTTTAGCAGAACCTCAAGACTGAGCCTCAGACCTTAAAAGATAGGGATCAATACAATTGTACTGGTATATAGAGCAAATCTAAAATAATAATTTTTATTCAACATAGGTGAGAGCAGTTCAAAAACAGTTAATAAATATAACATATGATGTGAAAACACATGGGCATTTTTAAAAGACTCTGAACAATCATCTGAACTCTGTGACATACTCTTTATTTTACTTCTGCGCTAGGTGGTATACCCTACAACTCTGAAATTTCACAAGCTATATGGAATCTGCCCTTAACTCGGCAGCCAAGCTTCTAACCCGAGTTTGCCGCATGGGTTGAAGTCTCTATCTCTATATTCCACAGGGCACTAGGCCAACGTATAATCCTTTTTGAGGAAATAATGAACCCATATCAGCAAAACACAATTTTGGGCTAAGATTTACTTGAACTCAAGCCTTCTTTGGGCAACCACCTAACCCTCTTTAAGCCTATTTTTAACTCTTTAAAACATGCATTCTCTGAAATCAAACTCTAAAAACTCTTACTCTATTATGGAATACACTCATATGGTATCGCCATACCATTGACTCGCAAGTCACATATCTGAGCCATTATTAGCATATTAAAATCTCTATTTTCAAAACATAAGTTTGGGACCACCATATCAATAAATCAGTTCAGAGAACTCTTTCTTTAAATTCATGTAAACACATGCAAGGAACTTTCTCTTTGTCAACATTTCAATAACATAAGGTGGTCATGTCAATTTACTCAATAACATGTAATTCTCTCTTTTAAACAAGCATATAGGTATAACAAGAAAATCCCTCTCATCATCTCTAAATTATGTCAAATACTTGGATATTGAAAAGACCACTTTCAAATCATATAACATGTATTTCAAATCATTCCCAATAAGTTCATAAACTCTAGTTCATCAAAAGAGAGGGATTTCAATAATAATGCTCTCAATAAAATCTTCAATTTCATATATATACTTATAGGTATAAATCAATTTAAGGGAAAAGACCACAAGGCCAAAACAATTCTACCATTTAAAGGTTCTAATGCATAACTTAAACATAGGATCCAAAACCCCTTTTATAAATTCATGCTTGATAAATTTAAATCATATTCAAATTTGATTGAGCGGCGCCTAACCAATCGCACACCCTTACTGTCTCTCACTAAAATAAGCATAACTTTTTGCTCGGGTGTTGGATTATTGCAAAATTAGTATCGTTGGAAATCTATTTTGAAGATATTTTATTTGATATATAGTAGACCCTCTAATTCGTTATGTACAAAAAAGTTATTGTCAATTGAACTTGACCCAAGTTTCGACGCTCACTCAAACTCGATCGATAGGAAAGTTTCCAACTCGTCCTTGGGTTAAGGAACCTCTATGATATCAATTCATGCTCAACTAGATTCTTACACCACATAATTGATTAATACACTATATTTGCATCGGATTCATGGATTTTGGAATTTTTACGCGAAGGAATGACGGTTTACGTTCTAGCCCAAAATGTGGGGTGTTATAGGTACCCAATTTACCTCTAATTTTGGGAAAGCCTTCCAAAAGTGTCTTGGTACCCAAGTTCTCCTCAATACAACTTTTTACCCTCATACAGATGGTCAAGCAGAAAGGACCATTTAGACTCTAGAAGATAAGTTAAGAGCATGCGTTGTTGATTTTAATGGTAGTTGGGATGACCATTTGCCTTTGATAAAATTTTCATATAATAACAACAATCATTCTAGTATTCAGATGGCTCCGTTTGAGGCTCTTTATGGAAGGAGATGTAGATCTTTAATTGGTTGGTTTGAGGTAGGTGAGGCCGCAGTAGTAGGGCCCGACTTGGTGTTTGATGCCTTAGAGAAGGTTTAGGGGATCAAAGAAAGGCTTAGGGTAGCCTAGAGAAGATATAAATCATATGCAGATGTGAGGAGAAAGGATCTCGAGTTTGAGATTGGCAATTTTGTGTACATAAAAATCTCTCTCGTGAAGGGAGTGAAGAGGTTCGACAAGAAGGGGGAAATTATTTCCCGATATGTTGGTCCTTACAGAATTCTCAGCCATTTCTGAAAGGAGCTTACGAGCTTGAGTTGCCTTCAGACTTAGCTTCAGTGCACCTAATATTTCACGTCTCCTTTCTAATGAAATGCATTGGTGACCCAGCAATTGTAGTCCCCTTAGAGGGCGTAGATATTCAGAATGGTCTCTTTTTTGAAGAGGTTCTAATCCAAATCCTTGATCGTTAAATTTGTATACTAATGAACAAAAAAGTTCCCTTAGTCAAAGTTCTTTGGTGGAAACAGTCCTTGAAAAAGCTACTTGGGAAGCAGAAGCAGATATGTGGACGAAGTATCCTCACCTCTACTCCACAAACTCAGACTCAGCTTGAGGTAACAGTCTTCCTTAGATTTACTCAGTTCCATGTTCAATTACAGTTACAAACTTGATACCAGTTACCGTCGCATATCATCTTCATGACAGTCATGCTTCAGTTATGTATGTTCAGTATGTAAACTCAGTCTATCAGTATTTCTTAGATTAATCAGTCTCATTCGAGGATGAATATTCCCAAGGGGGAGATATTGTAATACCCCATATTTTTCTAGCTCAGTTTAGCTCTCAGTACATGAGAATTTCTATATAAAACCTTCAATATACTTAGAATTTCTAGTTTAAGACTTACCAAAGTGTAGAAAATTCAGTCAGCTTTCCAATGATATAAATTTTGCCCAAATCCGATATCCAGGTGAGAATCTATGGTACTTTTACGGAAACAGTATGTCAAATTGAGCAGCATCGTGTCGCGGTGAGGATCAAAATGGCATTCGTCAGTTTCTAGTGGGACACCACAATTCCAGCATATCGTGGTGAAGTTCCAGTTACCAATTGGCATTTTCCAGTGAGGTACCACGATTGGCCCACGTCGCGCCAAGATGTCATTTCAGAATTGTCAATTTCCAGTAGCCCGGCGTGATTCCACTGTGTCGCACCAAAAGGGAATTTCGCAATTGTCCATTTTTAAACAAGTTTCAGCCAATTCCAGTGTCTCACCACGACGCCACCGCATTGAGGTGAAAGCTAAAATCGAGAATCCAGTGACGTAAATTTTAATTTCTTTTAGGGGAAATTTAGTCTTTTTCCATGGCCCTATCAGTCTAAACATGTTAATTAACCCCTAATAGCCTAGTTAAGTCATGTCACTCAATTTTTCCCAAATTAAGATCATTTTCCCTCAAAATAGCAAAACCCTAGCCTTCACGAATCAAGGTCAAATCTCAAGAACACTACCAAGAATCTTCAAGAAGTTAACTTCCCAGGTATGTTAGGTGTTCATCCATGGGACCTTAGCACCTATGGTGTCCAAGAACCCTTTTTAAAAATACAAGTTTTCAGATTTATGACTTCCATGCTTGAATTAGATTGTACTCATGTTCATGATGTTGTTTGGGTTTCAATCTATGATTAATTACAGGTTTCATAAAATTAAGATAGTATGTGTGTTGAATTATGTGATCCTCATGTTAAACCTTTTAATTGCAAGTTGAGTATTGTATTCATGATGCATATATGTTGACCAATATCATGTGCATTAATTATTTACCCCAAGTATTTGATAAAATGCCTATGTAAATTGAATAGTGAAATCGTGACATGTTATCATGTGTTCCTATTCATGTACAAGTTTATTCCTCTCAAGTGTTTGACAAAATGTCTAAATGAATGCATTGTTAACAAGCAATTATTGTTATGTTTTTAAGATCATTCCATGCTTTACTATTAATGCTATCGAACCCTGGGGTATTTAATACCCGAAATCTAGTTGTTTCCTAGAATTACAGCAGCTACAGAATAGTCTCAGTAACGTCACGACTAGTAGTACTCAGTCAGTTACCAAACTCAGTGAAACTCAATCCATTTCAGTTCAGTCTAATAATTACTGTCATTCAGTTGGGAGTAAGATTCAGCACCGAGCGAACCCAAGGATGGGAGCTCACCTGTCAATAGAGGGTGTGGTCCTTTGTAGCAGTCCTTGCATTCCAAAACTATGTAGCCAACGTAGGCTGAGATATCAACCTGCCAGTTAAGGGTTGATAAGGTGTTTACCTGCCAGTTGAGGGTAATACCACTCTCATCGGGGAACCAACTAGTAGAGGGTGACCCTTAGTCCTTTAGGATGACATTTTAGTGGATCCACACAGCCAGTGTCTGTACTCATGGCATGGTACTGACACCCTTCCAACTGGGGTTACATGTTGGATCCCAATCAGTTTAGAGAGGGACATGTCGGTTAGATGATTACCTCATACGGTTTCAATTTCAGTCTCATCATAAAATTAGTTCAGTTCTACAAAATCAGGACTGTCAGAAACAGTCACCCAATTATCAGTAATTCAGTTATCAGTAATCTAAGATATCAGTTATCAAAACTCAGTACTTAGTTTCATTATAAATCTCAGACACAGTATATATATATATGCATATTATTGCATAATCAGTGTTTATAGTAGCTTCAGTTATCCATGTACTCTCATTCACTTATATTCATATCATTCAGTCAGTTATTATTTATGCATATGAACCCATGCATTTCAAACTTACCTCATCTAGCATTCCAGTATATTCCACATACTCTTTGTATACTCTTTTCTTGCGCTATGATGTCTCATATCATAGGTTCGGACGCTCAGGTTCCTGACCGCACTTAGCCAGATTCAGTCAGGAATAGCAGATTCAGTAGGGAGTCCTCATCTATCGAGGATATTCTTTTATTTTAGTATTACAGTAGATTTAGTATTTTATTAGTCGGAGTTAGTTGGGGGCTTGTCCCTTCAACTCTACATTCAGAAAGTTCAGTAGAGGCTTTTTAGACTAGACTAGTTCAGACAGTATTCAATTTTTAGATGTTATTATCAGTTGCTATATTTATCAGTATTCAAATTATGAACCTTATGGCATTTCAGACTAACTTCTGCATTATTTCAGTATTATTATTATTTAGTGTTCATAGCAGGTATCAGTCATGGGTTAGCTTGTGGTCCTTCGAGGTCGTAAGCACCATGTGACATCTGGGGTGCAGACTCGGGGAGTTACATTAGCATACGACCAAAAGTATATCAATTGTACCCTATCATATGACTGGTACCCACAAGTCGTATGATGTCCAGAATCCCAAAATCCAATACTGAGGTTGAGAGTCGAGTGAGGTCCTGTCGAGGATTTGATCTGCGGCTCTGTTATTACATTAAAAAATGAACATTACATGTTAAAAAGATAAATGAAATTACAAAATTGTATCTATACAGCGTCTCATGATTCTTGTCTTGAGTCTTCAATGTTTTCTCAAGTGATAACATATCCGATTTTCTTTGAACCAAACTTGCAAATAGACTCTTCTCCTATGAAAAATTTGGTGTTGAAGATGAACTCAAACATTGATCATGCTCTTTCATGTGGGACTTCTGAACTTTGAACTTGAATTTGAAAATTTTCACCCTATTCTACTGGAGGGCTCTTGACTTACAATTTCTTCACCTTGTTGCTTGGCTTTCATTTTCTTCACCCTATTCTCTAGGCAAGCTCCTGACTTGATATTTCTTTAATCTGTTGACTTTTAATTTCTTTACTTTGTTACTTTACTTTCAATTTCTTCACCCTGTTCTCCAGGTGGGCTCTTGACTTGCTGTTTTTTCAATTTGTTAACTTTTAATTTCTTCACTTTGTTGCTTGACTTTCAATTTCTTCACCTTGTTCTCCAAGCGGGCTCCTGACTTACAATTTCTTCACCTTGTTGACTTTTGACTTTTTCACCCTATTCTTTAGGCGTGCTCTTGACTTATATTTCTTTACCTTGTTGACTTCTAATTTCTTCACCCTATTCTTCAAGCAGGCTCCTGACTTATAATTTTTTTCACCCTGTTCTCCAGGCGAGCTCCTAACTTTTAATTTCTTCACCTTATTCTTCGAGCGAGCTACCGACTTGCAATTTTATCACCCTATTTCTGGGCGAGCTCCTGACTTGTAATTTTATCACCCTATTCTTCGGGTGGGCTCCTGACTTATAATTTCCTCACCCTGTTCTCTGGGCGAGCTCCCGACTTTCAACTTAATCACTCTGTTCTCTGGGGGGCTCCCGACTTGTAATTTCATCACTTCTCCAGGTAGGCTCCTGACTTCCAATTTAATCACCTTGTTCTCCAGGTGGGCTTCTGAAATCAAAATCAAAACTAGAATGAACATTATCCCACATAAAGGTTACAATAAAGAAATATCTCATTTTTTTAAAAATAAAGTCTCATTTTCTAGGAGGATCCTAAAGTAATGTTCCAAATAACATGAATTAATTTTTTTTGCCCCAGTTTATCATCAGAAACTTTTATAGGTGTCAAACCAATCACAATTACTTGGAAAATGCATGATGCAAAGGTGAATCAAGACTATGATCAATAAATTCATCTCTTAAGGATAAAATTAAATAACCAAGACCAGCAAGTGCATCTCTTAAAAATAAAAATAGGGAATTCCGGCTAGAAAGTGCATCTTCTAAAGATAAAGGTTTAAGTTAGGAAGTGTGTCACTTGACAAATGAAACTTGAAATATCCTGACAAGGAAGTGCATCTCCTAGGGGTTAAAAGAAATTACTCGACTAGAAAATGCGGCTTCTAGGAGTAAAGGTTCAATTTAGAAAGTACATCACTTAATAAATAAAATTTGAATTACCTAGATAAGGAGGTGCATCTCCTAAGGATTAAATGGAAGGACTCGACTGGAAAATGCATCTTCTAGGAGTCAAGGCTTAAGTTAGGAAGCGAGTCACCTAGCAAACAAAATTTGAATTACCCAGACCAGGAAGTGTGTCGCCTAAGGGTTAAGTGGAATGACTTGACTAGAAATTGCATTTTCTAGGAGTCAAGGCTTAAGTTAGGACGTGCTCCACCTAACAAGCATACCCAAACAAGGAAGTGCATCTCTTAGGGGTTAAATGGAATAACTCGACTAGAAAATACGGCTTCTAGGAGTGAAGGTTCGATTTAGAAAGTGCATCACCTAATAAATGAAACCTGAATTACCCAGATAAAGAGGTGCATATCCTAAGGGTTAAGTGGAAGGATTCAACTGGAAAGTGCATCTTCTAGGAGTCAAGGCTTAAGTTAGGAAGTGTGTCACCTAGCAAGCGAAATTTGAATTACCTAGACCAGGAAGTGTGTCTCCTAAGGGTTAAGTAGAATGACTCGACTAGAAAGTGCATCTTCTAGGAGTCAAGGCTTAAGTTAGGAAGTGAACCATCTAACAAGCGAAACTTGAATTACCCAGACAAGGAAGTGTGTCTCCTAAAGGTTAAGTAGAAGGACTCGACTAGAAAGTGCATCTTTTAGGTGCCAAGGCTTAAGTTAGGAAGTATGTCACCTAACAAGCATACCCAAACAAGAAAGTGTATCTCCTAGTAGTGTATGATGATGATTTTTTACCCTGATTGTGATTACCAAACCTGTGCAAAAATATTGTCTATAGCATTTGTAGAAGTGAGACACTACAACCTTTGATATTTAGGCTCTAATGTCCTTGATTTGATGGTAACATGTGTTCTTATTTCATACGAAGAAAAGTTGTGAGTTTAAGAACATGGCAGATGGTTTGTGGCTTTAGCTTTCGAGGAATTTGCTCTTGCACTTGTCACATTTAAACTTGCTCCCAACTATTGGCATATCATTGTATTGATTCACTATTGATCCAAATTCAGATTATTAAGAGTGACTCTGAAATAAAGAAAGTATCTCTGTTTTGCTATATTTCTCAGATAAACCCTTTGAACCTTGGTATTTCTATGAATCCCTAAATTTGTCTGTTGACAAAACCCTTCTGCATACCTTGTTCAGACTTACAATTATGCTTCTTCCATGTGTTGGTGTTGGTCTAATTTTGTACAATTAAATAACTTGGTAGCAAATTTTGAAATCTTTTCTCACTTGTTTTGACATAGACTTGACTCAAAGACATGAGAAAAATGATAATAATTTTTTATTTGGATAGCAGACTCAAAAGCACAAAAATAGAGAAGAAAGAAAAGATAATGTATGTCCCTTTTTAAAATAGAGAAAAGAAAGAAAAAATTATCTAAAAATGATAGTCAACTCTAATGATTATGAAATGCATTTGGATTAAACTGTCTGATATTTCCATACAAACTCTCACCAATTGTTGTTGAGTTAATGACCCTAAAAATTGAGTTGCTTCCATAGGCCAATTTCACTCACAGACCTCATTCGGATAGTGACGCCTTGAAGATTTTTGCCAACAAGTATCTCTCATTCATATTTTCCTCAGATCACCATTGCTTACGGTGTCCATGAGGGTTTTCACCAACAAGACTCTCTTATTTTCATTATTTCCAACTTACAATCATCTTACAGTGCTCGTGGGGATTTTCACCAATAAGACTCTCTCATTTCATTCGCTCAACTCACAATAATCTTACGGTTCCCATGAGGATTTTCACCAATAATACTCTCTCATTTCATTTCTCTCCTGATTTCTTATGCTAAGAAAGACAATTAGTTCCCAAAATACATCATCATATACATTGCATCTTTTGCCTTAACATTCTCAAAGATTAATCTAAAGATCTTTCTTTGATTGTAACTTGACTTTTGGATAGGGTTAGAAAGAAGGGATGACATAAGGCCCAAACGACACTTGAAGTGGGGTGCGACTCATAACTTTTGGAATCGACTCAAACAACGAAGATTAACTCATGCCCCAGTTTTTTTTGACTGGGTAATTCTAAATTATTTATTTGATTGGACTGAACCCAGAGTAAGGTTGCCTGCTTATCTCACCCTCGAGAGAGGAGAATTAGGTTAAACGTAGTTTCGGCAACTTGTTCTCTTGCTTGAGTTTGATTTCTTTACTTTTTTTTCTTATATTGACTCTCTTTCTCTTTGAGACTTTTCTAACTCTGCTTTTCTTGACATTCTTATTTCTTGTTTCTTCTCTTTTCTTATTTTGACACATTTTTTTAACTTTTTCTAACTCTCTTGTTTTGCTCGATACTTTTCTCTTTTTTGAACTTTTTGCTGACTCTATCTTGATTCCAAAAGAGGGGTACGAAGGAAAATAGAACTAAAGCTCAAACGGGGTAAGCAAAGGATGAGATAATATTTGGATAGCAGAATGAAAAGCCTCTATCATATCAATCCTTAAAAATATAAGTACATTGCATGCAATGTGAAAGTGGATGATGAACATCACTTATACTATCTTTTCCACAACAAAAACTTTAACTTAGCATGTGTGTTACTCCTTCTTCTACAGTTGTCAAACATACAACTCCATTTTTACTAAACATATCTCATATTGGACGGCTCATACTTTAGTGGAGAAAATTTTCCATTCATTTCTCTTGACCGAAGATCGTGCATCCACTATTTGACCTAATTGAGATATTTCTTTTAAGTGATGACCAAGTTATTCTTGTGACTCTCAACATGATTGCCTTAATCTATTCGTGGAAAGCTTCAACTTGGTCACCCAGTGCCTCAACACTCTATCTATTTTCTCAAAAGCTCTATTTCTATATTTAACATTCTAATTCAAAGTTTCATGATTAAACTAGATTTTAGGATCTAGTTGAAAATTCCACCAACATATCATATCACTAGAACCAACATAAAATGTATTGTGTAAAGAAAACAAACAAACCACACATTTGAAAAAGCAAATGCAAAAGGGACACTTCATTTAGTTGAAAGGAAAGATAGAAGGGTTTGAGCATAAATGACATAGGGACAAAACAAGATAGATCCCGAACTACAACCCTAAAATAATTTGGATAATAGAAAAAAAAATAAAACAAACTACCAAAACCCCTCCTTGGTAAGGAAAGAAGTGTCTTCTCAATTGTTGGGCTTGACATTTTAGCCACTGGTTTGCACATCAGCATGACTAGAGCTTTACCCGCTGTCAATGTTTTGCACCATAATCGATTTATCATGAATCAAATTTTCTATTTCTCTTTTCAAAGCATAATAATCTTCAAAACTGTGACCCTGAATATTAGAATGATATGCATATCGTATATAAGGATCAAAATTTTTTGAATGTGGGTTAGTATTATACCTAAGGAGAGGAGTGATCATGCCTCACTATCTCAATCTTTGGAATAAACTGGCATACGATTCCCTAATTGGTGTGAAATTATCCTTTAGCTTTTGCCACATTTCATTATTTGGCTTGGATTGGAAATTAGGCCTAAAACGGCTTCGATATGTTTGTGGAGTTGGAGGATGACTCTAAGAAGGTTGTGTGCACCATTGTGGGTAAGAAGGGGGTTGAACATATGGTTGTGCTCTATATACTAGATATGGAGGTGGGTGAATGGAATATAATGGATTTTGGGAGTGATTGTATAGAGCTTGGGTATGAACTTGGGATTAAGACTGAGGATAACGGCGACGTGGTCTTCTTGGATGTACCCGTTGTCCAGCTACAATAGCAGCTACATTTTCTTTATTCTTCTTCCCTCCAACATCTCCTAAACCCTTTTGAATTGCTTGAATAATTGTTTTTAATGCTGCAAAACTCATAATGCAACCGGTCTTTATTTCATCCTCTATCATCTTCCCTATTTTTAGAACCTCAATAAATGGCTTGCCTAATGTAGGTAACAAGTGTTGATAATATGTTTCATCCTGTGCTTGAATAAACACCTTCACTACCTTGATTTCTTTCATTGGTGGTTTCACCCTAGCAGCTTATTCACGCCATCTAATCGCATACTCCCTGAAACCTTTAGTACTATTATTTTTCATATTAATTAGGGATTTTTCATCAGGAATTAACTCCACATTGTATTGAAACTGTTGCACGAATTCATTAGCCAAGTCATTCAAACAATTTCACTTGTTGATATCCTGATCAACAAATCATTCTGAAGCTAGACTTGAATGACTCTCACTGAAATAAGCCATGAGTAATTCTTCCTTTCCTCCAGCGCCCCTTAGTTGGTTACAATAACGTCTCAAATGTGCTATGGGATCGCTATGTTCATCATACTTCTCAAACTACAGCATCTTAAAGCTAAGGGGGAGGTTAACACTTGGAAACGTGCATAAGTCTTTATATGAGACACTTTTGTACCCCCCCCCCCCCCAAGTCCTTGGAAGTTCTTCATATCCAGATTCAAACTTTATATTTTTCTTGTCATTTCCTCTTATTCTTCTTTCATAATAGGCTTCTCAAAATTAAGAGGAAGTTCGGGTGGTTAAGTGTAGCCAAAAGGGCCAGTCAACTTAAATATGGGCTCAAGATCATAATGTTGATCACCAGAAATATTCAATACAGGCTCTTTCACAGAGTGGGGAGGCACAACCGTTAGATAAACATCAAAAGAAGGAGTTTCAGGTGGGGGGAAGGGTGCTGTAAAATCATGAATAATAGGTAAAGCTAAGTATGTGGTAAATTAGTGTTGAGGAGTTAGGAAATGATTATTGGAAGTGTTGGGATAGTATTGCCCTGGAGTAATTCCTGGTGCATGTTCTGGTGTGTCAAAAGAAATGGGAAATTATGCATGTGACATTGGAGGTAAGCTAAAAGAATTTTTTGAATTATCCATGGGAACTGGAGGAGGAGGTAACCCGTTAGCCCAAGCTCGATGCATTTCTATCATTTGTTGCCTTAATTTTCGAATCTCTTCATTTGGTCCTAAATTCTCATTCCCCGAACTCTCTATCTGATAAGTGACAACAACCTCAGTATTTTTGTTGGCCATAACTTTCTCTTCGACTTAGTGTAATACAGAGGACAGGACAAAATGCCACAAACCAACCACCTTAAACTAACTGAACAATAGAAACAATAAATGTGTTAAGAGTTTTACATATTTTTTCAAAATCTTTTTTTTTCATTCTTTTTTTTTCTTTTTGAAAAAATCACCGAACCCAAGAAGGGAGCCTATTTATCTCACCTCGAGAGAGGAGAATTAGGTGTGCGTAGTTCGTGAAGTTCGGCCACAAAATGGCCAAACAAACTCTTTCTTTTTCTTGAAACTTTAAAAGGAAAGAAAATAATAAATTGTCAAAAGAATTGACGAAAATCTTGTTGAATTTTTCAGGTTTAAATTTTCTATGCAAAATAAAACCTATGATAATTAAAGAAAAAATCTTTTATATTTTCACATAAAAAAATCCAGGGCTTAACTAATCTATTACCAGATAATTTTTTTTGTTTTGATTTTTTTCTTTTTTTTTCATTTTATATGAAGAAACACGCGAAACAACTAATCCAAGAAGAGTAAAGAATTTTTTTTCTTCTTTTTCAAAAGATATTTACACAATCTTTCTAAATTTTTATTCTGAATTTCATACAAAAATAAAATAAAAAATTATCAAATAAAAATCTTTTTTTTTGTATTTTTCAGATTAAGCAACATGTGCAAACAAGTGATCTAAAATGAAGAGAAATATCCTTTTCTTCTTTTTCTTTTATCATTATTTTCAAAAGATAGTGAAAAAAATCTTTTTGAATTTAATACCAAAATGAACACTAAGACTATTAAAGAAAATCTTTTTGTATTTTTTTTTCTCAAGGCGTATATAAAACACCTACTCTAAATGAAGCACGAAGAAATTTCTTTTGAATTGTTTATATAAGATCATCGAACCCAAGAAGGGATGGCTACGTATCTCACTCACGAGAGAGGAGAATCAGGTGTGCGTAGTTCGTCCAGATTGATTAAACATTAACTAAGTAACTGAACCCTGACTTGAGAGACACGGCCACAAACAGACGATGAAAAATGTCAATAATTTTTTTTTTGAGTTTTTAATTTGACACTTCACATAAAAATGACACCAACAACTATGAAAGGAAAATCTTTTTGGTATTTTCATTATATAAAATGTACAAAAATTGTACCATTTTTTTTTAATTCTTCTTTTATAAAAAGCTCCTATTGAAAGAAAATCTTTTGAAAATTTTCGAATTATGAATGCTTGCTAAAGTTAACAAAAGGATCTTTTTCAATGTTTTTTATTTTTCTGACAAATGAGTGCAAAATGTAAGAAATCTTTTTTAATTTTTGGATTGTGAAAAACAAAAGCCATAAAGAACTCTAAAAAACTACGAAACTCTTTTTTGACTCTCTTTTCTTTTTTTTTCTTTTTTTTTCTTTTTTTTCTTTTTTTTTCTAATGTTGCCTAAACACACTCTTACCCTTAATTCTAGCACATGCTTCCCCCAAATCAATATGTCAAATGACCTTATTACCCTCAAAGATGCAATAATTAGCTCGTAGGGATGCTTGGAAGTGAGTCTCCTACAAAGGATCAAGTGGGTCATCTAGGTCTCAATATGATGTAGATAAGAATGATCTAAAGGATGACCTAGGTTGGGGTCCACTAACAAGGCTATTCGGAGGAGCGTATGATCGATAGTGTCT
This sequence comes from Capsicum pubescens, assembly GCA_030864215.1. NCBI lineage: Eukaryota > Viridiplantae > Streptophyta > Magnoliopsida > Solanales > Solanaceae > Capsicum > Capsicum pubescens. Next base: position 81,770,861 of record CM061544.1, on the reverse strand, counting down.
GCGACAGCTTTCCACCCACTCCATACGTCCGATGACTCCCCATCCTAAAATAAGGGTGACTCAACTAAAGTTCGTGTACACGACGTGTACCCCGGGACTTGTTACAAAATAAGTGACTCAGGGTAATGCATATGATGTCAGATATAAAGTGGTAACGCATAAGAAAAATTGTTGTAACACCCCGTATTTTTAGGCTAGACTTTGAACCATCGTTCTTATGTGTGTAAACTCTAATCCCATGATTTGTATTTGAATACATGTGTCATTATCATGATCCTAGTATTAAGAATGCTTTTGAGGTAAAAAATATTCATAGGAATCACTTAGAGCGAAGTTGAGCTAAGAGCCCTTGATTCGGCCAAATCCTTGTATTCGATTCTACAAGGGTCTACTTTGAATATGTATAACTTTTGATATTTGTGGAATTTTTCATCTCAAGACCCACCAAATAATAGTTAATTGAGTTAGCTTTCCAACTATACCAATTTTGCCTTAATTCGATACCTGAGCAAAAAGATATGGCCATGCAAAGGTCGTGCGTTGCATGACAATCGTAAAAGGCTACTAGAAAGGGTGTGCGATGGCCATGTATTGCCCACTTGGGGTTGTATGATGTCCATGCATCACCCAACTTGGATTGGGAGATTGATGTGTATCGCATGGTGATTGCATAGTGCCTAAAGCGCTCCGTTTTGACTTAAATCAAGGGCGTTGAAGTCTTTCACACCCCTAAATCATCCTTAGTCACTCCTAATCTATATAAGGGGTATTTAAACACGTAAATTCCACTCCCTTAACCCCAAGAATTCAAGTCACAATTCAAAAACCCTCCTCCTCTCCCAAGAACAAAATCCAAGCCCCTTTCTCAAGAAATTAAGAATTCAAGCTTCCAAGTTTAAGAAACCCTCAAGAAATCTTCAAGAAACCATCTATTGAGGTATGTGGGAGTTCATCTATGGGTCACTTTCACCCATGGAGCCCAAAAATCTTTTCTTGGATTAAAATATGAGTTTTCCCTTTAGTATAAAGTTGCATATGTTCAAAATGAGTTTTATTCATGTTTTTCCTTAGTAGTTGAACTCAATTCATGTTTTTCCTTAGTAGTTGAACTCAATTCATGTCTACGTATGATCCCATGAAAAGTCATGTTATCTTATGCTTCAAGTTCCAATTCCTCATGTCATATCCAAGTGAATTTCATGTTATACTATCGAATTGTGAATTTAGCCATGTAATCATGTTGTTTTTTTATGTTTTAAGACATTCCCATGTTTATGTTCATGATTCTCACATGTTTGATAAAACGTCTATGTTTTGGGTCTTTGAACTATATGATCCCATACTATAGTTTTAAAGCTTTGTTATCGTATTTTATGGTTATTCAGTGATGGAAGATTATGAACACCCAATACCTATCTGTTTTACATGATTTCAGATTTTCAAGTAATGATTCAGTTAAACCATGTCTATTACTATTTTTCTCAACTAATATAACCATGATGAGCACTATCAAAAATAATGTTCAATTAAACTTAGTTCAATTTAGTGTTGGTGTCAGTTCAGTTAGGAGTAGGATTTAGCACCGAGTGAACTTAGGGATGGGGGCTCACCCGCCAGTTAGGACTTGGTCCTTAGTAGCAATTCCTAAGTTCCAGAACTACACAGCCAGCGTAAGATTATGAGATATCATCCGCCAGATTAGGACTGACACTCTCTTAGGGGTCACTCTCCAGTTTAGGACTGACTCCCTAGTCCTTCGGGACATCAGATTAGTGGATCTACACAGCTAGTGTTAGTACCCATGACATAGTACTGACACCCTTCCAACTGGGGTTACAGGTTGGACCTAAATTAGCTCAGATTAGGGTATGTCGGTTACATGATACCTCTCATAGTCTCAGTATAGTATTCAGTGTATTTCAGCTCAAGTTTGCTTGACCAAGTAAACAGATTTTCAGTTATGTAGTTATCCAGCTTTCAGTCTTTCAGATTACAGATCACCTCAGAAACATGTTTATGCTTGGTCTTGTATTCTCAAATTTTACATATTCATATTTTCATGCTCAGTATCCATACATGACCCTCGGTTCAGTTTTACATTCTATTCAGCTTTACTTGAGATTTTCATACAGTATTCACGTTTTACCGCTTCCTAATTTCAGTACTACTTAGTCTACAAAAGTAAAGATTTAAGAAACTAAGTGTAGTGGTTCATTATCTTATCAGATTATATTTGTTACGCATGTTTTAAGATATCTTGGTGAATTTACTAGCACTTAGCATGCATGTTTTAAGATTATGTATCTACTCAGTTTTACTTATTGCATTCACCCCTGCTTACTCAGTACATTCCAAAGTACTGATCCACATAGATATCTATGTGCTACATTGTCTCATAATGTAGGTACCAGTTGTAGACTACACATCATAATCAGACAGTTTGCAGTTTTCAGCCAGCAGGTGATGAGTTCTCCTATTTCGGGGATTTCAGTTAGTTGTAATTTATATATCATGTTGTATTTATTCATACGTATTGATTAGTGGTAGTTGGAGGCATGTTTCAGCTATCTATAGTCAGTATAGTAGAGGTTTCATAGATGGTCAGGCAGAGTCATGAAATGTAAATTTCAGCTCTCTCTTTAGCTTTATCAGATTGTAAACTTTATCAGTATAATGTTTATTCAGATTATGTCATGATTATGTTTCTTCACAAAAAATTTAGCTATTTTATATATTCTAAATCAGTTGCTCAAGTGTCACGCCGGTTTATGGGTTAGCTTTGAATCACTTGTGGTTCTAAGCACCGTGTTACGACTAGGGGTAGTTTTGGATCGTGACAATTATAAACATGGAGAACGTAGGTAATAAATAATGATAAAATGATAACACATACGACAACACAAATAAAAATGTTTATACACCTATAGTGTCAAACTAAGCCGATACAACTCAAAAATTGAAGCTCAAATTCTAAAAATCCCCAGCAGAGCCGCTAGAGCTGTCACACCCCTTTTTTAACCAAAAAAGATTGATTTTAAGTTTGAAAAAGTTTTTTATTATTAAAGTTACTAAAAAAAAATTGAAAAGAATTTTTGTACAATTAAACTCAGAGTCGCCACTTGGCATAAATCTGGTGCGCCAAGTCACCTTTGAAAATCCTTTTTCAAAATAATTTGACTCTTTAAAATTGGTCCACGAACAAAAATTTTAAATAAGAAATTCTATTGATCGAGGGGAAGGTGTTAGGCACCCCCATCCCCCGGTCCCGTGGTTCGACCAGGGTCTCTTCGTGGAATATATTGGCTAGTATGATGCTATGAAGTGAATAAACCAACAAAACACATAAAACAAACAAACAAACCAGACAAACAAAAATTCAAAATAAAATAATGTCCAGCCCGAATTATACAATCCCAAAAATAGAAAAATGCAAAAATGTAAATCCTATTCTAAACTAGTCCTAGACTAAGCTCCACCCGACATTTTGAGCCTTGATCTCGTACCTTCTTCGAGTACAGCTTCCTCAGGGCATTCCCCGGATGAAACAATACATATAACCTCAAGGCACTTCCCATCCAAATGAGTACAATTGATCCAAATATGATAAAACAAAACCATTCAACAAACATTTCAAACATTCAACAATCCACAAGCCCTAAATTTTGCCTGCCCATTTAGTCCTATCATGGTACTATCATATTCAACAACATCAATGTTTATTCTAAATTAAATCAATATCGACGAATCAAAATTACCGATATTCACCCTTATCAATTTAGAATTATCACCCCGAATTCATTTTCAACCACATGATTAACCAATTTCAATATCGAATCAACCAATCAAGCCACAACAATTATAAAAACTCAAATCTACTCAAAACACACCACCAAATCTCATCATCAATCAAAGTTGAGATAATAAAAGAAGTAGAATTAAAATTAGACCTTAGAAGAATCTTTCAAAATCGAAGTATTATTTTGATTTAAAGATAGAACCCGCTTTCGATAACCTCGATTCAACCCCAATAACGAACCAAACTAATACAGTATCGAAACCGCAACCCGAATAAATTTAAAACAAATGCAAACAACTCAATATGAACCCCAAATCATAAATTTTGAACTCGAACTCTATTTTACCCAAATCCGATGATTTTTCAGTGGCGGGGATGGGCATTGGATCACCTTTTCGATGAGTTGCAGCCGCCGGAACAGTAACCACGCTGGCGGAAAGGAAAGTGGGTTGCATTTTTTGACGGATTTTGAGCAAGGGTGACCGATTTTATCCGGTAGAGCGACGGAAAGGGTGTTCTCCGGACGGACCCTCAAAATTCATTCAGGATCCCACAGAACTAAACCATATATACTACTAGGCTATTTCTGTATTCTGAACTTAGTAGGTGTTTGGATTGGCTTATTTTAAGGTGCTTTCGGCTTTTAAGCATTTTTTAGTTTTGATGGTGTTTGGAAAAGTAAAAAAGTATTTTTAAGCACTTATTTTTAAGTTAAAAAGTATCAGAAAAAAATCAAAAGAAGGGTATTACCAACTTATGGCTTTTGAATTCTAGCTTATAAGTTGCTTTTTAATTGTCAATCCAAGCACCCCCTTAATGGCAATGTTGAATTTTTCATAGAAGGTCATTTATAATAAATTAGCCTCTAGGATCCTTTAAAACTTATTTTAAATTAGTTTTCGAACGAAAGGTCAAAATGTAAAATAAAGGTGTTGAATTAGAACCAACCCCACTACTAATCTAAAACTGACATTTTGTATCTAATTGAACTGTTCAAATCATCATTCGACGCTTTTCAGGATATGCCAGTGGAAAGAAGAATTATATTTATATTCGACAAAATTCAAATTACTAAGATCAGGATAAGAAAATAACAAAATTCAAATTTTGATATTCAAAACACAATAGGGGAAACTAAAGCGACAACAACATCAGTTCAAGGATCTCAATAGTCAAATGTGGGTGCAAAGATGAGTAGATCAACAACACGACTTTTTAGCTGCATAGAGTGGAAAACTGGATGGATGTGTATACCTAGTAAGCTTTGATAACTAATTAATGAGGAAATTCTTTTCTAACAGTGGTATTAGATTCATTTGAAGCTCAACCTATTAAAACAGGTAAATTGTGGTTAGTCATCAAATCATATTTTTGAAACCACCATTTTAAGTGATTTGGAGTTAATACTTATAGACGATTGAGAGATTGATTTTTATCAGAATGAAGTCGAAGAAGTCTTCATAGGAATCGATCACACGGTATCAGTAAGAGCTTCTGATGTTTGAAGTGAAATTGATTCAACGCATGTTGACATTGATCATCGAACAATCACAATCCTTGGTAGAAGTTCTAGATCACTCAGATTTGATTCTATTTGATCCCTTGAAGATCGCCTTAGTATTTGGGGTTTTTTGGTTAAGATGCAACTGAGATTCTAGAGCTTACTTTTTCTTTTAGTATCTTCATTTTCTGTTTGTAGCTATAGCTTTTATTTTTTATTTGTTTCCTAATCTATGTAGGTATTGGACCTAAGCCAATTGGACTGCTGTTGGACTCTTATTTTTTGGGAATAAAATTGTGGCAAGGCCATGTGTCAATTAAAAAAAAGTCTATGCATTTTGAATGCACTTTAGCCTCATATGATTGAAGTGCATGCATTTATAATAAGTTGAACAATTTTTTGCTCAGAAATAATTTATTATTAAGATTTCAACAATCCAACACACGATTTAATGTTCAAATCTACTCCAAATGTGTTCAATTTAAATATATAAGTTTCAAATATACTTTAAAAAAACAAATACAATCATCAATTTCTTAATACATCAATAAATTTAGCAAACTCATTTTGCAATAATAGTGATTTGTCAATGTTTTCAAGTTGAAAAAGGAAGAGTAGCCAACTTAATTTGTCTGATATTTGCCAAAAATTAAGTACAAATTAAATAGCAAAATCCAAGTAGCAAAAGCGACTTTGAAATTGTATGTGCACAAATAGCCATTTTAAGACTCCTATTTAAAGGATAGTCGAGATTCATTAAAATTTTAAAGTTTATTTACCTCATAATCGATTTTAAATAAGGAATTTGAATAAGTTGAGTCGTGCATAGGAAGTTTCTAACTTTGGATCATCATGTCTAGTTGGACTCTGTCAAAACCTAATTCCACATTTGAAGGATTTAAGTTCAAATTGTTAGATTAACTATTCAATTTTGATTTATCAAATTACATAAAATCATTTATCTATCATAATTGATATATATATATATATATATATATATATATATCAATTATGCAAACTATGCACATAGTTCAAATTGTAAACTATGCAAGTGTTTGCGTGAAGTTGCAAAGAAGAAGTCGAAATGGACAAGAAGCAATTAATACCCAGGCTTGAAGTTCTCGAATAATAGTTTAATTTTAAATAAAATTATAAAATTCATACTTTCAGAAAATCGAATCATACCAAATCAAATTAATCATACCATAATACTTTTTTTCAAAACTTTGGTCATGTTCACTTGAAACTACATTCATCCACAACTATTACCAATATGTGCAGATCTAGGAGGAGTCAAAAAAATTACATTGTATATCTAGGATTAAACTTATAGTTTATGTCAATATATCAAATGTTGAATCTGCTTGAATAATTAAAGACTTAGTTTAGCTAGTGTTTTGCCATAAATCTAAATAACTTTGGAAAATTAATTTTATGTGAAGTTTACCATGTATTTGGAAAAGAGATTTCACATTTTTTAAATAAAAATGTGAAATATGATTTATACTTATATGTTTTAAAAACTATTAAAAATAGTCATAAGTTTTGACACACAATTATTATTTTAATAAAACTTCTAATACTCTAATAAAATACTAGATATTACAATTTGTCATTAGCTACACGGTAGCCCGTTTAGGATTACTGTTACAAAATTACGTATTTGAGAAATATTTTTATAAAATAGTTTTTTTAGCAAAGTGTTTTTAAAAAAAGTAATTTGTGTTTGGTAAATTCATTTAAAAAGTATTTTTGATAAACAGATTGTGTTTGAATAATCTTTTTTAAGAAGTATTTTTTTTAAGACAAATGGCCAAAAAGGACATGTATCAATAGAATTTTACTACTAAAATTAATTATATAGAAAATTTATTTTAAATATCGATTATAATATTTTTAATTTAAATTTTTATTTTTATTTAATTAAAAAGCACATACTCTAAAATTTTCAATCAATATTTATATACATAAATTCATTAAAAAGATTAAATAATGATTTATTACTTAAATAGTTTAAATATTACTTTAAAACATCAAACAAAAATGAATATAAAAATTATTTCATAAATTAAATGACTACATATGAAAAAATTAACGACAAAAATAATTAGTCTTTTATACATCACAAAAGTTCTCAACGATTTCATCCCTATTTTATCAAATAATGTCTCCATACTAGTAGAAGATCTATCATATGTGCACAAATAGCCATTTTAAGACTCCTATTTAAAGGATAGTCGAGATTCATTAAAATTTTAAAGTTTATTCACCTCAGAATCGATTTCAAATAAGGAATTTGAATAAGTTGAGTCATGCATAGGAAGTTTCTAACTTCGGATCTTCATGTCTAGTTGGACTCTGCCAAAACCTAATTCCAGATTTAAAGGTTTTAAGTTCAAATTGTTAGATTAACTTTTCAACAACAACAACAACAGGAAACCCAGTATATTCCCACCTAGTGGGGTCTGGGAGGGTAAAATGTATGTAGTCCATACCACTACCTTCGGGAAAGTAGAGAGGTTGTTTTCGATAGACCCCCAACTCAAGACAAAAGGACAAAGGACAAAAACGTCAAAAGCGTACAACAGGAATAAAATAACACAACAATAAAGTACACAAACAGACAATGGACCCCCCTCCCCTACCCTTAGACCTACCAACCAAGCTACACCAAACCCTCCTAACTACAGACTATGACTCGACCACCCATCTTAGCCCTCTACCCTAATGCTTTTCCTCTATACTTTCCTATCAAGGGTCATATCCTAAAAAAGCTGTAACTGCTCCATTTCATGTCTAATTACTTCTCTCCAGTACTTCTTTGGTCTACCCCTCCCCGGCTTGAAACCATCCAAGGCCAACCTCTCACACCTACGAACAGGGGTATCTGTTCCTCTTCTCATTACATGACCAAACCATCTCAATTTTGATTTATAGAATGACATAGAATCAGTTATCTATCATAATTTATAAATATATATATATGGAGAAACACACTAAAGAATCTAGATTTGTAAACTCTGCAAGTGTTTGCGTAAAGTTGCAAAGAAGAAATTGAAAGGAACAAGAAGCAATTAATAGCCAGGCTTGAAGTTCTCGAATAACAACAACAACAACAACATACCCAGTATATTCCCACCAAGTGGGGTCTGGGGAGGGTAAGTGTACGCAGTCCATACCACTACCTCAAATGTGAGATAGAGAGGTTGTTTTAGATAGACCCCGGCTCAAAATAGAACAATCTAAGATAAGGAACAATAATATGAAGAATAGTAAAAGAACAAGATATAATAGGTATTAAAAAACTCAATAATACCATAAACAAGATACTCCAAGTAACACACCAAAAGATACCATACCCTAAACTTAAACTAACCTTCTACCCTAATCTGCCTCCTTCACAACTTTCTATCCAGAGTCATGTTCTTGGTAAGATAGAGCTGCTCCATATCATGTCTAATCAACTCCCTCCAATATTTCTTCGATCTACCTTTACCACTCTTGAAACCATCCCTAACAAATCTCTCACACCTCCGCACTGGGGCATCTGTGCTCATTCTCATCACATGACTGAACCATCTCAACCTCGCTTATCTCATCTTGGCTTCTACCGAAGCCACACCCACCATATCTCGAATAACCTTATTTCTAATCATTAATTTCCTAGTACACCCACGCATCCACCTAAGCATTCTTATTTTCGCCACCTTCATCTTCTAGAAGTGGTATTTCTTAACAGGCCAACACTCTACCCCATACAACAACGTCGGTCTAACCACCACTCTATAAAACTTTCCTTTAAGTTTGGGAGGTACCTTTTTTTCATACAAGATTCCAGAGGTGAGCCTCTATTTCATCCAGCCTACCCCAATTCGATGAGTGACATCCTCATCAATTTCTCCATTCTCCTAAATCATAGACTCTAGATACTTGAAACTATCTCTCTTACTTATAGAATGAGTATAAATCTTAACAACCACATTAGACTAATGAGAGACCTCGCTGAACTTATACTCTAAATATTCTGTCTTGGACCTACTCAACCTAAACCCTTTAGACTCAAGAATTTGCCTCCAAACTTCCAATTTAGCATTAACTCCACTATGTGTCTCATCAATCAAAACTACATCATCCACAAAAAGCAAATAATAAGGCGCCTCACCTTGAATGTGCTGCGTCAAAAAATCCATCACGAAGTAAAAAAGAAATGGACTAAGCATCGAACTTTGATGTAACCCCATTAAGATGAGAAAGTGCTCTGAATCCCCTCCTCAGTCCTAACCCGAGTCTTGGCTCTATCGTACATATCCTTAATCGCCCTAACATATACTATATATACACCTCTAGCCTCCAAACACCTCCAAAAACCTCCTTGGGAACTCTATTATAGGCATTCTATAAGTCGATAAACACCATATGAAAATCCTTCTTCCTATCCCTATACTGCTCTGCCATTCTACTGATGAGATGAATGGATTCAGTAGTCGAGCGCTCTGGCATAAATCCAAACTGATTTTTAGAAATAGTAACAATCCTCTGCAACCTCAACTCTACCACCTTCTCCCGAACCTTCATAGTATGACTCAACAACTTGATACCCCTATAATTATTACAATCTTGGATGTCGTATTTATTCTTATACAATGGAATCATCATACTCCACCTCCAAACCCCAGGCATCCTCGCCATCTTGAAAATTATGTTAAACAATTGAGTCAACCACTCTATACCTGCCCCTCCTGTACACTTCAAAAAATCCACCAGAATCTCATTTAGACCTGTCGCTCTACTTCTATGCATTCTACGAATAGACCCCTTAACCTCCTCAACCTTAATGCGCCTACAATAACCATAATCATGAAACCTCTCAGAATACTTTAAATCCCCCAGCATAATTCTAGTATCCCTTCCTTCGTTCAGGAACTTATGAAAGTAAGACTGCCATCTCTTTCTAATGCAACCCTCCCCTACCAGAACTTTGTCGTCCACATCCTTAATACACTTCACTTGATCTTGGTCTCGAGACCTCCTCTCCCTAACCTTGGAGAGACTGTACAACTTTTATCCCCACCTTTACTATCCAATGATGTGTATAAACTCTCGAAAGCAACATCCTTAGCCCTCGTGACCGCTAACTTTGCCTCTCCTTAGCAATCTTATACTCCTCCCTATTCTTCTGTTTATCTTTTTCATCCTTACTCTCAACTAAATTTGCATATGTTCTCTTCTTAGCCTCCACCTTCCCCTTCGCCTACTCATTCCACCACTAATTCCCTTGGTACTTGTCCGAGCGGCCTCTTGAAACCCCGAACACCTCTCTAGTTGTCTCCCTGATGCAATTGGAAGTCTCATCCCACATACTATCAACATTCCCTCTACTCTCCTAATCCTTCCTCGCCATCAACTTATCATTTATATCTAATGGACTAACCAAAGTCAGACTGCCCTATCTAATTCTTGATTAATCCTTCACCCCTCTCTTCCTCTGCTCCTTCCAGATTTTCGAGTCCATTACCAAAAGCCTATGTTGGGTCGAAAGACTCTCACTCGATAAGACCTTATAATCCTTACAAATACCTCTATTTCCTTTCCTGAGGAGCAAGAAGTTAATCTGAGTCTTGAACACTGAACTACAAAAGGTAACCAAGTGAACCTCCTTCTAGGAAAAGTTTGAATTAAATACCACTAATCGAAACGCCCAAGCAAAATCCAGAAGTGGCACTCCTTCAACATTTCTTACACCAAATCCATAGCCTCCATGCATACTATTATATCCTCTTGAAGAAGACCCTATATGCCCATTGAAATCGCCTTTTATGAAAAGATTCTCATTACTAGGTACGCACCTCACCATCTCGTCCAAATCCTCCCAAAATATCTTCTTCTCTCATCATCTAAGCCTACATGTGGTGCATACGCACTAATAATATTCCAAGAAGACCCTCAAATAACTAACTTAATTGGCATCATCCTATCATTGACCCTCTTAACCTCTACCATTTGCTTCCTAGGCTAGTCATCTACTAGAATACCTACACCATTTATGTTTCTCACACTTCTTGAGTACCACAACATATAACCATCTACTACCCCCGCCTTAGTACCTACCCATTTGGTTTCTTGGAGACATGCTATATTAATTTGCCTATTCCTAAGAATTTTCACTAGCTCTAATGACTTCTCCGATAAAGAACCTATGTTCCACGACCCTACTCTCAACCTATAGTCATCCTTAGCCCCTTTACTATAACACCCCGATTCTTTGAATCAGAATGTTACACGGTGCTTATGACCCCGAAGGACCACAAGCAAACCCATGACTGATATTTGTACCTGTACACTGTATAATATACATGTAATAATGCGGGAAACATGAACATGTAGGACATAAGGTTCAACTGAATAAAAAATCTATCAAGACATAACATCCGTGTGGGTGAAAAATACACAAAACAACTGAAGTCTGAAATAAATCTGAACTGTATCTGAAAGCCTCGAAGTACTGACTGAATAAGGAGTTGAAGGAATATGTCTCCAACTAACTCCATAAACTAAAAACTAACTGAAATAATAAATAAATCAAATCATATCGTCCTCGAATAAAGAGGACTCACTGCAGCTCTGTATACTGGAATGCGAATGCTACTGCTGGTTTAGAACTCGTGTCTCTGAACCTATGGTGTAACATGAAAAGAAAGCACCATAGCGTAAATGCGTTAGTACAACTGGAGTACTGAGTATACGAGTGAGGTAGGCTAAATGAAAAGGGTTTACATGCATGAGCAATGCTAACTGACCGACTAATATGAACATGAGAGTGCAAACATACATACATAATAACTGAAAACGTAAATACATAATAGTGGATCTGTACGCTAATACATGATTTACTGATTTCTGACATGACTGAAACTATGGTTCTGCCAACATGGGTGACTGTGTCTGACAGTCCTAGGTCTGATGGAACTATCTGAGTTCTGTACTATAACTGAATTTAACTGTATCTGGCAGTCCTGGTATACTGATATCTGAAGAACTATCTGAGTTCTTTTACTGAGATTGAGCCTAAAACTGTGGGAGGTAGTTGTTTAACCGACATGCCCCAATAATGCATATAGCTAAGTTGGGGTCCAATCTCTGCCCCAACTGGAAGGGTGTCAATACCGCGCACTGGTAAGGACAGTTGTGAGTGACCCTCATCTGGCAGGTACTCTAATGAGAACAGTGGGAACCCTAAACTGACAGGTTAAGCCACCTCATCAACCCTAGTCTAACAAGTTAAGATGTCTCAACCTACACTGGCTACGTAGTTTTAGAACACAAGGGTAACTGCTAAGAATCACACCCTAAACTGGCAGGTGAGTTTCTATCCTTGGGTTCACTTAGTGCTAACTTCTACTCCCATCTGAAGAGACTGAACATGATTTAACTGACTGTACATGAACTTAGTAACTGACTTCCGTTGACTGATGGAATAGCACTACTATCTGAGATTTTGATGAGATCATGAGATTTCGGAGGTTTCCTGAGTCACATGACTGACTGAGTTCTATAGATCATGGCTTGACTGAGATTATTGGGATAACGTGAATTGGCTCTAGGAACACAACTATATTTTTTGGGTACGAATACTCCCAAGACTCGATGGAAGGAAACTGACACACATGATATGACTTGATCACAAGATTGGAGTTCACAATTCATAATATCATAAGTAGGGGATAATATACCACATATAGTTTTCAACATCTTGTGCATGGTAGGGAGTGCATGGTATATATATCATGTACATATTGTATCACTTCATTTTCATAAATTCTTCATACCACAACAATAGCAACAAAACAATGGCATGAAATTCATATTGAATTATATAATTAACATGGACTTGTCATGTAGATAATATGGGACCATGTAAATATGAAATTTCTAGCATTCTAAGAATTTTATCAAACACCTTGCATGCATTCTTTAAGGCATAGGTGCGTTCATGAATTTCACCATATTAAACTACCCAAATTCATGGGTTCTAACTACATGATCATAACATTCATGAAAATTCATCAAATTACTACTCTATAGCACAAACAACAACCACAAACATGAATACAATCATATCACCACAAAACATTTATGATTTGGTATTTAAAGATTGATTCTTGAACTCCACGGACGAAAGGATTCAGTGGATGTACACTACGCATACCTGCCTCAAGGTTCTTGATGTTTTTGAACTTGAAGGGTTTGAAATCCTTTAATTTTTTAAGAAGATTGGGTCTTGTTCTTGGAGATTAAATTTAGAGAGAAACCCTAGTTTTTGTTTGTGAAATAATAATGAGCAAAAATGGCTGAATTCGGACTCATCTGGGTATATATAGGCGAGTGGTAAGTGATCAAAATACCCCTGTTAAAACGACCTGGAAATAAACTGAACGTGGCGTGTGACGGTCCAACTGGCGGTCCGTCAGACACTTGACGGTCCGTCACTTAGCCCATCAGATGTGGACCAGAAATGGGGTTCACTGGACAAGAGTTAACGGCCTGGATGACGGTCCGTCACAACTTTGACGTACTGTCAACTCGTCCGTCAGTCCTTATCCAGTACGTGGCTCAACTGCCTTGGCTGTGACGGTCAAAGTGGAGGTCCGTCACTTATGTGGCGGTCCGTCAACTTGGCCGTCATACCTGGGCATTTTCGACAGATCCAAGTAAAATGTCCATAACTTCCTCATCTGATGTCGGATTTGGACAAAATTGGTACCGTTGGAAAGCTAACACAATTTTCCACGTGATAGAAAGTGAAAATATCAAAAATACCATGTGTACAAAGATAGGTTTGTATTTCAAAGTAAGTCCTAGCATTCTTGAGATGATTTCTAGCTAGGAAAAAGGCACGGGTATTACAATATCTCCCCCTTGAGAACATTCATCCTCGAATGGAACTGACTGAGAGGGGAAACAATAATCTGAACATGAGAGACTGATACATGACTTCATGACTAATATTCTAAATATACTGAACTCATGTACATCTGATGCATGGCTAACTAGTACATGAATGCATGACTGAGTGTTCTAATAAACTGAGTTTCTCAAGACGAGAATGCATAGCTGATGCATGATTTTATAACTAAACTGATACATGAATGCAAGACAGAGTATAAAATGGTAGTAGATTCCACGTTTACAATGGGAACATGAATATGAAACTGAATAAGCTTAAGGCGAACTATTACCTTGAGCTTGATTAGAATCGGTGGAGAAGAGGTAAGGATACTTGGTACGCATATCTGCTTCTATTTACCAAGTATCTCCCCCATGATACTGATTTTGCCAAAGAATTTTAACTAGAGGGACTTCTTTGTTTCTCAATCTACGAGTCTGGTAGTCGAATATTTCGACTAGAATCTCTTCGTAAGAGAGGTTGTTCTGAACGTCAATGCTCGGAATAGGGACTAAAACTTCTGGGTCACCTATGCACTTCTTAATCAAAGAGACATGGAAGACTGGATGAACGAAGAATAGATTTGAAGGCAATTCGAGCTTATAAGCTACCTTACCGAAGCGACTGAGAATTCTGAAGGGACCGACATAGCGGGGACTGAGTTTCCCTTTCTTGCCGAACCTCTTTACTCTCTTCATGGGAGAGATCTTAAGATAGACATAGTCATTGACCTCGAAATCGATATCCTTCCTACGAACATTCGTATACGACTTCTGTCGGCTTTGAGCAGCCCAGAGTCTTTCTCTGATCAACTGAACTTTCTCTAAGGCGTCGAAAACTAAGTCATGACCTATGACTGAGGCCTCACTAACTTCAAACCAACCAATTGGAGATCTACACCTCCTACCATAGAGATCTTCAAATGGAGCCATCTAAATACTGGAATAATAGCTATTGTTGTATGCAAACTCAATCAAGGGAAAGTGGTCGTCCCAACTTCCCTTGAAATCAATTGCACACACCCTTAGCATATCTTCAAGAGTCTAAATGGTCCTCTCTACTTGACCATCTGTCTGAGAATGAAATGTTGTACTGAGATGGACTTGGGTACCAAGACCCTTTTGGAACGCTTTCCAGAAGTGAGAGGTAAACTGAGTACCTCTGTCTGAGATGATAGATAATGGAACATTGTGTAATATGACCAACTCCCTGATATAGGGTTTGGCGTAGTCCTCGTCTGAATAAGAAGTATGAACTGGAAGGAAATGGATTGATTTGGTCATTCTGTCTACAATGACCCAAACTAAATCATGTTGATGACGAGTTCTAGGCAAACCCATCACGAAGTTCATGTTCACTTCTTCCCACTTCCAAGTAGAAATGGTAAACTCCTGCATGGAACCACTAGGTTTCTGATGCTCTAGCTTAACCTGCTGACATGTAGAGCACTTAGCCACAAACTCTGCAACATCTTTTTTCATCCCACTCCACCGATAGATCTCCCGCAAGTCGCGGTACATCTTAGTGGCCCCTGGATGAATAGAGTATCTCGCACCATGCGCCTCTACAAGAATTTGCTGCCTCAAGTCATCTACACCTAGAACACACAGATGACCCTGACAACGAAAAACACCATCTCCTCCTTGGGAGAAAGCCTCTACTTTCTAATTCTGAACTGACTCTTTTAGCTTGACAAGGTTGGGATCCTTGTCTTGCTTTTCTTTCACCTCGGAAACTAGAGATGACTCTGAACTACTCTGAATACATACACCACCCTCTGAAGAGTCAACTAAGCGAACGCCTAGTCTGGCAAGCTGATGGATTTCCTGGGCTATCTTTTTCTTGCTATCCTCAACGTGAGAAACACTATCCATGGAGAGTCTACTGAGAGTATCGGCCACAACGTTGGCCTTTCCCGGGTGATAAAAGACACTCATGTCATAATTCTTCAAGAGCACTAACCACCTTCTCTGATAAAGATTTAGATCTTTTTGAGAAAAGACATACTGGATATTCTTATGATCTATGAATACATCTACATGAACTCCGTATAGATAATGCCTCCAAATCTTTAAGGCAAACACTATGGCTGCTAACTCAAGATCATGAGTAGGATAATTCTTCTCATAGGGCTTTAGCTGTCTGGCGACGTAGGCTATGACCTTACCATGCTGCATGAGGACACAACCTAAACCCACTCTGGATGCATCATAATATACTACGAACCCATCTGAACCATCTGGAAGAGCTAAAACTGGAGTTAAAGTGAGTCGAGTCTTCAATTCCTGAAAACTCTTCTCGCATGAATCTGACCACTGAAACTTGACATTCTTCTGAGTCAATCTGGACATGGGAGATGCAATAGAAGAAAATCCCTCGACAAACCATCTGTAATAGCCAGCCAAACCCAAAAAACTCCTGATATCTGATGGAGATACGGGGCGAGGCCAGTTTCTTACTGCTTTGGTCTTTTGAGGATCTACTCTAATGCCATCACCGAAAATAATATAGCCAAGGAATGCTACTGATCTTAGACAAAATTCTCACTTACTGAACTTGGCGAATAACTGATGATCCCTGAGAGCCTAAAGAACAATCCTGAGATGGTCTGAATGATCATGCTCGGTGCGATAATAGACAAGAATATCATCTATAAAGACTATGATGAACATGTCCAAGTACTGCTTGAATACATGGTTCATTAAGTCCATGAAAGCTGCAGGGACGTTAGTAAGACCAAAGTACATGACTAGAAATTCGAAGTGACCATACCGAGTACGAAAAGTTGTCTTCAGGATGTCACATTCTCTAACTCTGAACTGATGATAGCCTGATCTAAGGTCTATCTTGGAGAAATAACTAGCACCCTGAAGCTGGTCAAACAAGTCATCTATTCTAGGAAGCGGATACCTGTACTTTGTTGAGATGACGATATCAATACACATCCTGAGAGAACTATCTTTCTTGCGCACGAATAAGACTAGTGCACCCCATGGGGATACACTGGGCTTGATGAATCCCTTATCTAAGAGATCCTTCAACTGATCTTTTAGTTTCTTGAGTTCTGTTGGTGCCATTCAGTATGGTAGAATAGAAATAGGCTGAGTATCTGGGAGAAGGTCTATGCCGAAGTCTATTTCCCTTTCGAGAGGAATGCTTGGAAGATCTTCGGGAAAGACGTTTGAATATTCATTAACAACTGGAACTGATTCAAGGCTAGGAGATTCGGAACTGGAATGTTTAATATGAATGAGATGATACACGCACCCCTTAGAAATCATTTTCCTTGCCCGAAGGTAGGAAACAAGCTGACCCCTGAAAAATAAAGTACTACCCTTCCATTCTAGGACGGGCTCATTCGGGAACTAAAATTGGACTATCCTGTTTCTGCAGTCGACTGTGGCATAGCAGGAATGAAGCCAATCCATGCCGAGAATAACATCAAAATCAGTCATCTCTAATTCGACTAAATCTGCTGACGTGGATTTCTGAAATATCATAATCGGGCAGTTCCTGTATACCCGCCGGCCTATGATAGTTTTACCCACTGGGGTAGAGACTGAAAAGGGCACTGCTAAAATTTCGGAACTGATTCTGAAATCGCCTGCTATGTACGAAGTAACAAAAGACAAGGATGCGCCTGGATCTAGCAAAGCGTAAACATGAACATGGAAAATCTGTAATGTACCAGTAACGACATCAGGAGAATTTTCCTGATCCTGTCTAGTCTGGAGAGCATAGAGTCTGTTTGGACGTTGCCCACTAGTAGCACTGGAAGTGGCACCCTGCTGGTTCGGGCGACCGGACTGAGCTGTGGAACGATTTTGCTGACCCTGATAACTGAACTGAGGACAATCTCTGACTCTGTGGCCTGGCTTGCCACAATCGAAACAAATATCACTACCGACTTTACAAACACCTTGGTGGTTCTTACCACAAGTTTGACATAGGGGATTAGTTCGGGCATTGCTGGCACTGCCCTGAGATTTAAAGCCGGGTGCTTTATCTCTAAACTTAGGAGCTGGAGTACTGGCTGAAGACTGAACTGGAGCTGATGACTTGGGATGAAATTGGGAACGATTTTCTCCCTCTGATTTGGGCTGAGCAAAACTGAAACTGCCTGATCTTGCTCTCTTATTATGTCTCTCCCTAGCCCTAACCTTTTACTACTCTATTTGCTGGGCATGGGTCATGAGCCTGGCTAAAGTCACATCACTGTTCAGCATCGCAGATCTACACTCATTTACTACGCTATAATTCACTCCTGACATGAACTTGCTCATCTTAGCCCTATTGTCTGCAACCACGTGAGGGGCATATCTGGCTAGCTGAGTAAATCTAAGAGAATACTTCCTAACCGTCATATTTCCCTGCCTGAGGTTGATAAACTCAAGAACTTTGGCCTCCCTCACCTCTTGGGGAAAGAATCTGTCTAAGAAAGTCGTGATAAATTCCTCCCACTCTATAGGACCTGCATCATCTACCCTCTCGGACTTCCACTGTTTGTACCAAGTTTGAGCAACATCCTATAATTGGTATGCGACTAACTCGGCACTCTGAACAGAAGTAACTCCCATGATATCAATGACCTTCTGGACTTGGTCAATGAACTCCTGAGGGTCTTCGTCAGACTTAGACTCGAAGAAAGATAAAGGGTTCATTCGGGTGAAGTCCCGAATTCTAGTTGCTATGGAATTGGCCACTGGATTGGCCGGAATAACTGGTGGCCGTTCATTCTAGGCATCCATGGACTGAGCAAGTGTGGTGAATGCAACTCTAAACTCCGCATGAGAAACATGCTCGCCCAAAGGGTCTTCGGGCTAAGGAACTGGCTGGTTTCTTCTCTTTGGAGGCATTTTCTGAAATAAAAGAAGAACGGATTAGACTGAGAGTTTAACTTGAGATTATGCTCACTAGCACGACATGAATACTGAAAGAAGGAAAATTGTTCCTAAAACATCTCCTAGCCACCTGTACATAAATGTGGCGTGCAACACACCCATGCACAAGACTCTACTAAATGCGGCTTTCAAACTTCCTAGGACTCTATTGAACCTTAGGCTTTGATACCAAGTTTGTAACACCCCGATTTTCTGAACCGGAATGCTACACGGTGTTTATGACCCTGAAGGACCACAAGCTAACCCATGACTGATATTTGTACCTATAAACTGTATAATATACATGTAATAATGTGAAAAACATGAACATGTAGGCCATAAGGTTCAACTGAATAAAGGATTTATCAAGACATAACATCCGTGTGGGTGAAAAATACCCAAAACAACTGAAGTCTGAAATAAATCTGAACTAAATCTGAACTATATCTGAAAGCCTCGAAGTACTGACTGAATAAGGAGTTGAAGGAACATGTCTCCAACTAACTCCGTAAACTGAAAACTAACTGAAATAATAAATGAATTGAATCATATCGTCCTCGAATGAAGAGGACTCACTGCAGCTCTGTATACTGGAATGCGAATGTTATTGCTGGTCTGGAACTCATGTCTCTGAACGTATGGTGTAACATGAAAAGAAAGCACCATAGCGCAAATGCGTCAGTACAACTGGAGTACTGAGTATACGAGTGAGGTAGGCTAAATAAAAAGGGTTTACATGCATGAGCAATGCTAACTGACCAACTAATATGAACGTGAGATTGCAAACATACATACATAATAACTGGAAACGTAAATACGTAATAGTGGATTTGTACGCTAATACATGATTTACTGATTTCTGACATGACTGAAACTATGGTTCTGTCAACATGGGTGACTGTGTCTGACAGTCCTAGGTCTGATGGAACTATCTGAGTTCCGTACTATAATTGAATTTGACCGTATCTGGCAGTCCTGGTATACTGATATCTGAAGAACTATCTGAGTTCTTTTACTGAGACTGAGCCTGAAACTGTGGGAGGTAGTTGTTTAACCGACATGCCCCAATAATGCATATAGCTAAGTTGGGGTCCAATCTCTGCCCCGACGGGAAGGGTGTCAATACCGTGCCACTAGTAAGGACAGTTGTGAGTGACCCTCATTTGGAAGGTACCCAAATAAGAATGGTGGGAACCTTAAACTGACAGGTTAAGCCACCTTATTAACCCTAGTCTAACAGGTTAAGATGTCTCAACCTACGCTGACTACGTAGTTCTGGAACACAAGGATGACTACTAAGAATCACACCCTAAACTGGCAGGTGAGTTCCCATCCTTGGGTTCACTCGGTGCTAACTTCTACTCCCATCTGAAGAGACTGAACATGATTTAACTGACTGTACATGGACTGAGTAACTGACTTCCGTTAACTGACGGAATAGCACTACTATCTGAGATTTTGCTGAGATCATGAGATTTCGGAGGTTTCCTGAGTCACATGACTGACTGAGTTCTATAGATCATGGCTTGACTGAGATTATCGAGATAACATAACTTGGCTCTAGGCACACAACTATATTTTTTGGGTACGAATGCCCCCAGGACTCGATGGAAGGAAATTGACACACATGACATGACTTGATCACAAGATTGGAGTTCACAATTCATAATATCATAAGTAGGGGATAATATACCACATGTAGTGTTCAACATCTTGTGCATGGGATATATATTATGTACATATTGTATCATAAATGCTTCATACCACAACAATAGCAACAAAACAATGGCATAGAATTCATATTGAATTATATAATTAACATGGATTTGTCATGTAGATAATACGGGACCATGTAAACATGAAATTTCTAGCATTCTAAGAATTTTATCAAACACCTTTCATGCATTCTTTAAGGCATAGGTGCGTTCATGAATTTCATCATATTAAACTACCCAAATTCATGGGTTCTAACTACATGATCATAACCTTCATGAAAATTCATCAAATTGCTACTCTATAGCACAAACAACAACCACCAACATGAATACAATCATATCACCACAAAATATTTATGATTTGGTATTTAAAGATTGATTCTTGAACTCCACGGACGAAAGGATTTCGTGGATGAACACTACGCATACCTGCCTCAAGGTTCTTGATGTTTTTGAACTTGAAGGGTTTGAAATCCTTTGATTTTTTAAGAAGATTGAGTCTTGTTCTTGGAGATTAAATTTAGAGAGAAACCCTAGTTTTTGTTTGTGAAATAATAATGAGCAAAAATGACTGAATTCGGACTCATCTGGGTATATATAGGTGAGTGGTAAGTGACCAAAATACCCCTGTTAAAATGACCTGGAAATAAACTGAACGTGGCGTGTGACGGTCTGACGGTCCGTCAGACACTTGACGGTCCGTCACTTATCCCGTCAGATGTGGACCAGAAATGGGGTTCACTGGACAAGAGTTGACGGCCTGGATAACGGTCCGTCACAACTTTGATGGTCCGTCAACTCACCCGTCAGTCCTTATCCAGTACGTGGCTCAACTGCCTTGGCTATGATGGTCAAAGTGGCGGTCCGTCACATATGTGGCGGTCCGTCAACTTGACCGTCATACCTGGGCGTTTCCGACAGTTCCAAGTAAAACGTCCATAACTTCCTCAACTGATGTCGGATTTGGACAAAATTGGTACCGTTGGAAAGCTAACTCAATTTCCCACGTGATAGAAAGTGAAAATCTCAAAAATACCACGTGTACAAAGATAGGTTTGCATTTCAAAGTAAGTCCTAGTATCCTTGAGATGATTTCTAGCTAGGAAAAAGGCACGGGTATTTTATTTACCCTTCCAACCTTCTGCCCCTACGCCCGCCCTAGTCCCCTTCCTCGACCCAAGCCCCGTCCGAAGACATAACCCTACAACAACACCATCTACCTCAGAGACCAGAGACAACATGGACCAATAACACTAAGAGCACAATGCTTAAACAATAAAGCAAACCAAACAAGTACTATCAAGCCCACACTATCGAACTACTAAGAACAATAAAAATGATTAAAACACAAGTAAAACACTACTATGGAATACAAAAATAAACAAGTAAATCGTCACCCGCAAATAAGATAGTCAGCCAAGACGCGAAGAAAACAGAATCCAAATAGAAATAGTAAACAAGACCGCCCGTAGTAGACACTAAAATCAAGAAAACTATACATACGATTAATAGAGATGGAGCGAGTGCACCCAATCGAAACTAGGTCAGTTTACTTGGTTGAGTCGCCGAATTCTAGTAATTTACAGAAAAAATTGGTCGCCAAAATTGTATTGTCGCAGCCTGAGATGGTATGCCGGATATGAACTTGTAGTACCTGCAAAGGGTTAGAAAAAAAGAGAGAAGAAAGAGATCGCTGGAAATGGGTCGCCGGAGCTGCGGTGGTTCAAGAAGGAGTCGTCGGCAGAGCAGTCCACCGAAGAGGCCAGTTATGAACAAGAGGGTCGCCGGTCGTTTGGGTCTGACCAGAACCGAACAACGGAGCGGTTGGGTGCAGAAACCCACCATACATCGGAGATTCGCCGAAGACAGTGACGGAGAAGAAGATCAAAGGGTCGTCAGTCGCCGGCCGCTTGGGTCTGACTAAAATTGGGATCCTGGCCGAAATAGTTCAAGAATGGGCGATAGAGAAACGTACAAAGAGGATGAATAATAATATTGTTACAATTTCCCTTACGCATACAATCATTTAATAGTTTAATTTTAAATAAAATTTTAAAATTCATACTTTCAGAAAACAAATCATACCAAATCAAGTTAATTGATTTGATATACACTTTCAAAAAATTGAACGCCTATTACTAACGTCAACTATAATACTTTTTTTGAAAACTTTGGGCATGTTCACTTGAAACTACATCATCCACAACTATCACCAATATGCGCGGATCTAGGTGGAGTCAAAAAAAATTACATTGTATATCTAGAATTGAATTTATATTTTATGTCAATATATCAAATGTTGAATCTACTTGAACAATTAAAGACTTAGCCTAGCTAGTGTTTTGCCATAAATCTAAATATTTTTGAAAAATTAATTTTATGTGAAGTTTACCATGTGTTTGGCCATTGTTTTTGGGAAACAGATTTCACATACTCATAAGTGAAATATTAAAAATGTGAAATATGATTTACACCTATATATTTTAAAAACTATTAAAAATACTCATAGGTTTTGGCACACAACTATTTTTTTAATAAAACTTCTAATAATAAAAATACTAGTTATTACAGTTTGTCATTAGCTACAACGGTAGTAACTAAGCCCGTTTGGGATTGCTGTTACAAAACTACTTATTTGAGAAACACTTTTATGAAATAGTTTTTTTAGCAAAGTGCTTTTAAAAAAATAATTTGTGTTTGGTAAATTCATTTGAAAAGTGTTTTTGATAAATAGATTGTGTTTGAATTATCTGTTTTAAGAAATATTTTTTTTGGAGACAAATGACCAAAAAGGACATGTATCAATAGAATTTTACTACTAAAATCACTTATAGAAAAAATTTATTTTAAATATCTATTATACTATTTTTGATTTAAAAATTTATTTTTATTTAATTAAAAAGCAAATACTCTAAAATTTTCAATCAATATTTATATATATAAATTTATTAAAAATATTAAATAATAATATATTATTTAAATAATTTAAATATTACTTTAAAACAATAAACAAAAATGAATATAAAAATTATTCCACAAATTAAATGACTACATATGAAAAAATTAATGAAAAAAATAATTAGTTCTTTATACATCACAAAAGTTCTCAACGATTTCATCCCCATTTTATCACATGATGTCTCCATACTAATAAAAGATCTGTCATGTATTTCTGAAGGTATACTAGAAGACTCATCTTCTTCTTCGATCTCTGTGATGATGTCTCCATTAGTATAATAGTTGAAGTCTTGATCAGTAGTAGAGCGTTATCGTATGAAATTATGTATAGTCATAGTAGTTGTAACAAGATGAACTTGAGTGTTGAATTTAAAAGATGGCATTGAGCGTAGGAGAGCAAATCTATTTTTTCAAACTCCAAATGTCCTTTCAATTGTACATCTTAAACTGGAGTGAAAGAAATTGAAAGTCTCATAATATTCTCCGGTCATCATCATCAATGATATTTTCAAATTTATTTAAAGAAAATGAGTGAAAATAAAATAATAGTATATAAATCATAAAATAAAATAAAGAATTATGATGTAAATTTGAAGTATAAAATTTTAAAATCAAAGTTATAAGATATATTAATTAATTAATAAAGATTATATATATATATATATATATACGTGTGTATATGTGTGTGAGTGATAGGGATATTTCTGTTATGATAAAATAATTTTTTGCTTCTACTTCTACTTTTTTTTTAAAAGCTTAAATTTTCTGCTTCTCTCCAAAAACAGAAAAACTACTTTTGCAAGTTTACTACACACCTTTCTTTTTAAAAAAAAGTATTTTTTTTCAAATAACCAATCTCAAACAGACACTAACTTACTTATAATTTCTCAATGCAATAATAATAATAATAATAATAATAATAATAATAATAATAATAATAATAATAATAATAATAATAATTAAAATAATAATAATAATAATAATAATAATAATAACAACAACAACAATAGTGTAGCTTCTTATTTAATGCAATCTTCTGTATTCTGGAACAATCTCTTCAACAAGAATATGTTTAAAAGACGTTTAATGAGGAGTTGAATAATAGAATCATAGTTAGAGTCATAGTTGAAATATAAATTTTTTAAATATAAAAGTTTCGTGTAAGTTTTAAAACTTTAAAAGTACTCACAAATAATTTTTTGCTAGAATTTGAAATTTTGAAACTTTTGTCAAAACTTAGCTAGCTTTTGGCCATAGATTTCTAAGTATTTTTGGCAAATTATTTTTTTTAGAGAAGATTTAAGTGAAATTTCACGGTGTGTTTGGCCATAATATTTAAAAATATATTTTATCCTTAAAAGTTTATAAAAATTAAAATTTAGATTATTTGCCCAAAATATGCAAATAATATGGCCAAACATTTTTTTTTCAAAAATTGCTTTGGGAAATTTTATTGACAATTTTTCCAAACTACTTCCAATATCTGTGACGCCACCGTAAAAAGAATTCAAAATTTCATATTAAACAAATATAAAACGACATCGTTAGTAAAAAAGGGTGGGATTTGGGTTAAACCCCTGCTGCTTGTAAAGCCCTCCCTCGTACACTTTCTTACTCTGCTGCTGCCCGTCGATTGTTGCCGTCGCCGTTGCCTTCCGCCTCTCGCCGGTCTTCATTATTATCTCCTTTCATTGCTTCCTCTGTAAGCTCTCAGTTCCCTTCTTCTTCTACCTTTATACTATTTGATAGAATAGAAGATGCAAAGTTTGATACTACTCTATGCTGATAGCTTTACTACAAATCTTACTAATTGCGTGCGTTGTTTTCTTTTGTGAATTTGAAATTAAGCTCCGGCTAGTTAAGTGGCGGCATTGAAGAAGTTTGAATGTTCCCATCTCCTATTGCTTCTTTTTCTGTGTCTCCCACTTTCCAAATATTTCTATGATTCCTGGTCATCGTCTTTCTTCTTTGGTCCAATAAAATTAAGGTTGCGGCGATGCGTTTGTCCGTAGATTTAGTTGAAGCTTTGAAAAAAAAAAAGAGATTTGGAAGTTTGTTGGGATTTGAATTTGTGTTTGGACATGTATTGTACTCGGAGAAAAAATTGAAGCTTTGCGAGCGGAAGTGAAATTTCACCCTAAAATCCTAAAACGAGTCTGGATTAGTCTTTGAAGATAGATTTTCAAAAACTGGTTCCTCCAAAAGTTCTTACTTTCCTTCTTTTTCTATTTTTCTTTCCAGAAAATTTGGTACTCTATGCAGAAAAAATAGAAACTAGTTGAATAAGACCAGTAGTAATATATTAAGTTGAAGAAGGCTAGTAGTAAGATATTAAAATATTAGGGTTCATGCTGCTATGCCAATAGATTTTCTACAAATCTTCCTAATTGTCTGCGTTGTTTTCCTTTGTTAATTGAAATTAAGTTAGTGATTTCTCCATAGATTTAGGTTGGAACTTGAAAAAAATGGAGTTTTGAAGTTTGTTGAAAAATAGTTTTTGTAATTTGAAGTTGTGTTTGGACATATATTGTACTTGGAAAAAATTTGAAATTTTGTTAGTCTAAGCAGACAGGAATATAAACTAGTTGAAGACGACTAGTAGTAACATATTAAGTTCTTAGTTCCCTTCTTTTTCTACCCTTTTGCTACTATTTGATAGAATAGAAAATCGTTGAAGAGGCGCAAGGCTGATACTACTATGCTAATTTTCTGCATTGTTTTCTTTTGTGAATTGAAATTAAGTTAGGGATTCGGCCATAGATTTAGTTGAAACTTGAAAAAGAAACAGAAGGGTTTTTGAAGTTTGTTGAAAAATATTTGTTGTAGTAGGTAGGGGTGCATTATCTTGTTGCCTTTACTAGTAGTTGTTGGAATACTCTTATAGTTTCTTCTTATCGGATTTCTGCTACATTCTATTGTTCGTACTTCGTTGTAGTACTGTTCTACTACTATCTATTGTTTTTACTACTGTCTATTGTCTCTTGTATTTCCGTTACGCCTTTTTCTAGATTGTTTCTGTCTTGAGCCGGGGGTCTATGTGAAACAACCTCGCTACCTCACCCCTGAGGTAGAGGTAAGGTTTGTATATGCTCTACCCTCTCAAGACCCACTTTGTGGGACTACACTTGGTATGTTGTTGAAAAATAGTTGTTGGAATTTGAATTTGTGTGTGGACATTTATTGTACTTGAAGAAAAAAAATGAAGTTTCGATGGTCTAAGCAGACAGGAATATAAACTAGTTGATGAAGACTAGTAGTAACAAATTAAGCTATTAGCAGATGCAAAGGTTGATACCCTTCATACTCTCCAGTACAAATTTCCAGTTGCTCACTGCACTAAGAAGGTTGTAGGATTTACAATAGTTCCATCTAGGGCTTGGATTAGTACTACAGCTAAGCTGAGTTCAAGCCCTAGGGAATCTTGAATTTTTGGAGCTCTTGAGGTATTCAGAATATGTCTGGGGACAATGAGATTGTGATGCGTGACGTTACCAATGCAGGACTTGTAGTTAGTGACTGCATTGGCCGTGATGTTTCTTTGCGAATTGATCTTGAAGACGCCTTGGAAGCTTCTAGATATGCCAGTCATCCCTATACTGCTCAACCCCGTGAGGTAACCACCAATGAAATTCATTATAAGCATGTGAATTATTGAGATTATTGGTTTGATTTTTAAATGTTTTTTTGCTTATGTTGGCAGTTGTCACCATTATCTTCAGACTTCGAAGATTCTACATTTTGTGTGGAAAGCTAAATTTAAAATATAGGGAGTAAGAATTTCTTTGGGTTTGGTTGGAGAGGTGGTGAAACATTTTTTTGCAAAAGAGTTTTTTCAAATTTTGTGGACTTAGTTTATTAACGAAGCCTTTTCTTGTTATTGTAGTTTTTCAATTTTTAGAAGAAGTTGAATTTTATTATAGAGCTTGGACAAAGAGTTCCGTTCTTTTCAAAAAACAACCAAAACAGACAAAGTTGGAAAAAAGATTTTGCAACCATTTTTTCCATCCAAATGCCATAGATATAAAAACGCTTATAATCTCCATTCTCAAATTCTAAATTAGTTTCTCAAGAGTCTATCCTTATGATATTATTTGTCAGTTTATGAAGTATGATTCGTCATAGAATTAGGGATGAGAATGGCGTGGGGAAGCCACCCCAGACAAAGCAGGCATAATCTGCATAGCTACACTATATTTCCTTCTCTTCTTTATTAAAATTGCTTTTTCTTTTTTCCTCTTTCTAATGAGTTTCTATCTCGTGAATTATCCTTTTGTAACAACTGTAACAATGAAAGTTAGATGCTCATCGGGAAAGGGGAACAAAGTATACAATTCAAAGGAATAAAAAACTGTAATAGTATAAAGTACAAACGAAAAAGATAAAAAGTAGAGTGTCGAACTGAAGGAATATTACTACATGCTGAAATGGAAGAGGAAGCAAGAAGCACTGCAGACACAAAGGAAAATCCAGGAGTCACAATTGATGTTATCTGCAATTTGCAAATTTAAAAATAT
Organism: Capsicum pubescens; assembly: GCA_030864215.1. NCBI lineage: Eukaryota > Viridiplantae > Streptophyta > Magnoliopsida > Solanales > Solanaceae > Capsicum > Capsicum pubescens. The sequence goes on along the minus strand of CM061544.1, from coordinate 81,742,553 downwards.
AAATTCCTTGTTCTCTTAGCAATGTCCATTGATGTCTTGATCTGTTTGAAGTAGAAAAAGTAGATTATCCTTAAAACATATTATTTTACAGAGGCGTATTAAAGAAGAAAATAAAAGAAAAACATATATGGGAGGATATATTCTCAAGGCTTTATTTATTAAGAAAGAGTGTTAATGGAGTAATTTCATAATTGGTAGTTCCAATAGTGCATGTTCCAAATGTCATATTCTGTAACAATGGCTTTAATCTAATCTCAGACAACTGACCGAAGAAGTGATTGTAGCATGTGTAAGATTTGCGGGGCTTCAATTATTTACCATCATAATCACACTCAGCAATAATACTGATCGTGTTTCCTATGTTACTATTTCTATTTAACAGCTTTAAATTGTATTCATTGACATTAACATTTGCAATCCTGTTATGATATCATCTTGCAATTTTTATCTACATCAAACATCTTTTATTCTTTCTTGCTTTGGGAAGGCACTAAATCTGTTCATTCATGTCACTGTTGTAGTGGCCTCCTTTAGTGGAAGTCGTGGATTCTTGGGAGTTGCCATCTGTATTGATTGAGAGATATAATGCATCCAGCGGAGAAGGAACTGCATTATGTGGAATATTTCCTGAAATACGTAGAGCTTGGGCATCGGTGGACAACACATTGTTTCTTTGGCGGTTCGATAAGTGGTGAGAATAAACAAAATTCGACAAGTCACTAGTATTTAATTAATATCACACCAGCTCGGGATTTTCTATATCCCATCAGCAATAGGCGTGGCTTAACTATTATTAGTTAGTATCACACCAAGGTGTGCACAAAACTTCTGAATAATTCAGCAATAACCATCTACCAAACTATGCCGAGAACAAAACATATTTGCATTTCCCGAGGTGTTAAATCCGTATATCTTAGTTGGTGACTGTTTACATAGAACAATTTTAAGTTTCATTGTTTGAGTTTTCACACTGTCTTTCAAGTTTAATTGTTTGGATTCTATCTTTGAGCATTGATAGATCTAATTTTACCTGAATATAGTATAGTCCTTGTGGTATCAAATACTTTTATGCGTTAGCCTCCAAGCCCCAAACTATCTGTTGTCGATCCTTAGACCATTTCCATAATTTAATCTTTCAAGTTCGAAAAGCATGAGCCTTTAAGTCATCCACAGTCAAGGTCCTGTTTGTATCAGATGAGATCTTTTAGAGTTATTCTTTCATTATGCATGTAACGAGCTATGTGTTGAGAATTTCAGAATGGGATTATTTTGTGGTAATAAAGTTCAAACTATTGAAGTCTATTGTTCATATGGGCAATGATGTGCGGGATCTTGTTCCATTGTTATTGTTATCTAGTTATTAATGTCCTCTTCTGGGATGTACTTCCTAACAACATTCCCTTTATGATGCCCTTTCTACTAATACATTCCTTACTTTGCCTAACAAAAGAAGTGATAAAATAAAACTAAAGCTTTAGTTTCTTTTGGCTTGTTATCTCATTATATATATATATATATATATTTTGTGGATTCTTATGGTATCATGTTTTGTTTAGGGATGGCCACTGTCCTGAATATAGCGGAGATGAACAAGCTATATGCGTTGTTGGCCTAGCCAAAGTCAAACCTGGAATTTTCGTGGAGGCCATCCAGTATTTTCTGATCTTGGCAACTCCTGTTGAGGTAGTATATCTTTATGGATGTTAAACTTTATGTATCCAAGCTTTATGATAGGCATTTGCCATGACCCAATTTTTCTAAGCCGTGATGGCATCTAACCAACCCATCAGGTGAGCCTTTCTTTTCCTAAGGTATTCTGCCATCAAGATCACCTCGCTAGCAGTTAACCATGTTAAAAACACACACCTTCCTTGGCACCTTAGGAATCCAAATCGACTTTACAGGAAAAGCCTCCTCCACCCTCACCAGAAGCTTCTCATAAAAGGACTTGACAGAGGAAACACAATTGTTCGCAAACTTTCATAGCATGTGAGAATGCATAACTTAGTTATGACATGTTATAGCATATAGAGAACCCATAGGCCATAGGTATAGCTGCAGTACCCGTTACCTCATATATACGACACTCCCATATACATAGTATATGAAAACAAAATCAGTTTGAAAGAATTTTCTCATTGAGGTCAAAGTCTAAACTTATCTCGTTTAAGAAAACTTTTAACCTTCCAAACCAGCTTTCCCATATTTTGAGTTCCCAAATAACTCCAATATCAACAATGACAAACAAGGGGATTGGACTCAATTTCATATTTTAAACTCTTGGTCAAAGCCAAGTCAACCTAAGAAGTCACCCTTGAGTCAGCTCAGTATAAACCTGAAACAAAGCTCAAAATTGGGTTATCCATTTGAGGAGTATTTCAAATCTATGCTTAGATGCTCATTTCAAGTCATTTTTATGCCGAAAACCTCAAGTTAGTGATTCTAGGGTTTATGTCTCAAATTCCCAATTTTCCCATCTAGTTAGATGATAAATCTAGAGACAAATCCATGATTTGAACTAAAGTTTCACTTATCCTGAGCTTGTATTTGAAATCTTAGCTTTAAGCCTCTCAAAGCTGGTCTCCTCAAATCTTAATGTCTGGTTGTTGCCTTTGATCCTGCAGTGTGAAAACCAGTGTTCAGGGAAGCGTGATGCAGAAAAAAGCAACAAGGCTCTGCATCACGCATTATGCGATGTGACCGCATCATTGAAGTGAAGCGCAATTTAATAAAAAAAATACCTATAGAGCATTCAAATAGTAAGTTATACTTGAAAAGACCACAACAACTATGTAATCAACAATAAAGACAATATATTTAAGCAAAAGTACACCAACAAATCTGTTCAACAAAGCAAAACAAACAAAAAAAAAGAAGAAAAATCAAATCTAAATTAATAATGGTTCAATCTAAAGCTCTTCTAGTTCATTAAGATTGTCCAGTTCTTCTATTCCTTGAGTATCAACATAATGTTCATCATCTTCAATTTCCTCATCTCCCGTTGAAGTAGCAACTTCTTTTCCCTTATCCTATGAGCTTGAAGTGCTACCCCTTAAACCATAACGACGCTCATCAACTCCACTTGCACAACACCCTAAGTGAAATTAGTATCTCCATCAAAAATTGATTCATCTTCAACATTCTCAACTCCAGTTAGCCATTCATTGGCGTCATCAATGTTTTCCTAGCTAATTGGATCAAATCCATTGCGAACGTTGTAACGACGCCTCAAAGTTCTATTGTACTTTATGAACGCCAAGTCACTGAGGCGCTTTAGAGTTAGTCTATTCCTCTTTTTGGTATGGATCTGCAAATAAATATTGGCAAGTCAAAAGTCAAGACATTTGATATATAATATACTTATCTCAATATATTAAAGTTTTTCTTTAACACTTACTTGTTCGAACACGCTCCAATTTCTTTCACACCCAAATGCGCTACAAGTTAGACCCAAAATTTTGATGGCGAACTTTTGTAACTCTGGAGTTTCTGAACCATAAAGCCTCCACCATTCAACTATTAAAGTAAAGTAATTATTCAAAATTAGCAACCATAAAGAAAAAACTTAAAGTGTTAATTTAATGGAAACATAGCTACATAAGAGTCATTCACCTGGTGACTTCTTGTCTCTTCGTCTTATGGCGGTTGCTATACCAAAAAGTTTTGATAAGAACTAATTTGATCAATTATTTTATCTTGCATATCTTCATCAGCAACCATCTTTGCTATGCAAGTATGAAATCCCGTCATCAAATTCTTATTTAGTAAATCATCCTCACGATTATAATAAAGTGATGCATTCAAGATATTGCCAGTTGCATGCAACTGGCTGTGGAGTTGATCACTCCACCTTTTATCAATAATCTAAAAAATCTTTGCATATTTATGCTCCTCCGTGAAAAAGCTTTTAATAGCCTCCTTAGCCTTACTCATTGCTTCATAAATGTAACTCATTGATGGTTTTGCCTCACCATCTACCAAATGAAGAACTGTAACTAAAGGGCCACATATTTTTAGAGCATAAACAACATTATTCCAAAAGTGGAATGAAAGCATTATCCGTGCAGCTTTTTTTCCCAACACTTCTTTTGCAAACTTACTTTTATTCCATTCTTCTGAAATGAACATGCTTCTCAAATTTGACTTTTGCTTGAACAATCTCTGTAAGGTCAAGAAAGCAGTAGCAAATCTAGTTTTGCCAGGTTTCATCAAGTTTCTTTGATTAGTAAATCTTCTCATCATATTCAACAACAAAGACCTTTGAACAATGTAAGAATGTACCTTAATTGCCTTGGTGAAAACACCTTGAAAAGGCCTTTGTTTGAAAATATCCCCGAATTCAAATTCACACAATGGGCAGCACATGGAGTCCAATATATGTGAGGGAACACTCCCATTATCATAGAACCTGCCTTAACATTTTCAGATGCATTATGTGTAACCACTTGAACAACGTTCTCTGGTCTAATCTTCTCTATGGTACTCTTAAACAAAGAGAACATTTTGATGGAATCAGTGGACGAGTCGCTGACATCAATTGACTCAAGAAACAAGCTTCCCCTCGGAGAATTGACCAACACATTTATGATCATTTTTTCGGTTCTTGTTGTCCACTTATCCATTATAATGGAACATCCGAACTTGTTCCATTCCACCCGATGCTCCTCCACAATTTTTTGTGTTTCTTCCACTTATTTATTTAAATAAATGACACTAACCTCGTGATAAGTGGGTAGCTTCATCCCCGGACCATATTGTCCTATGGCCTCGATCATGTCTGCAAAAGTGTCATAATTGACACAATTAAAGGGAAGCCCTGCATCATACAACCACCTTGAAAAGGCCGCAACAACACGATCCCTCAAATTCCCTTGGCCACAACCTGCAAATTTTTACCACTTTTTCCCGAATCATTTCCTGGCTTCAGCGGAAAGTATCTATTGGACCTTTTGTACCCGTTGATCCATAACTTGAAGAAACTGATGCATTTTGTGTGTGTTTTTGTGATTTTGAAGGAAGTGACAAATCGGCAGCTTCTCCTTCCTCCATTTCATCATCATCAAGATCAGTAACTTGTGGAGGAGCTAACATTTGATGTAGCAGGTCCTTTTTTCGCTCGACATAGTCTTTTATTTCTTGTCTCACCGCATCTGGACACTTCTTACATTGTTGCACATCACTACTATTTCCAATAAGATGTTGTTTATGGCGAGAAATTCCGCCATTAAACGTCAAGCCACAAAAAATACATGTGACTTTATTCCTATTGGTCTCACTTGCCCTTTTACCATATTTTCAAGCCGGATCAGACATTTTTAAATTGCTGTAAAGAAAACATAAAAAATAAATCATATAAAAATCACAATTAAAAGGAAAAACATAAAGCAGAGCATTGGTTGAAAAAAAAAAGAGCAGCAGTGGAGAACAAAGACAGAGCATCGGATGAAAGACTATCACTGTAGGAAAAAAACAGAGTATAAGAAGAAGAAGAACCAGCAGCAGTTGCTCTGTTGAAAAAATACAATTTCAGTGGAGGAAAAAAAACAGAGCATCGGTTGAAAATTAAAAAAAAAAGGGTATCGGTGTATGAAAAAAACAAAACAGAAGAAGAAAAAGGAAGAAGGAGAAGAACGGAAAAAAAAGAAGGATGAAGAAAGAAGAAAGAAGAAGAAGAAACTCACCTGTTGGTACTTGGTCGCAGCTTCAATGGAGAAAGAGTTGTTGCAGCGCAGCTTCAATGGAGAAAGAGCTGTTGCAGCGCAGCTTCAGTGGAGAAGTGGAGAAGAGAGAACGTAGGTCAAAAAAATCCTAAAATTTTTAATCGGTCTTTTCTTAAACTTCTGACCCTTTTTTTAATTTAAAAATTACCCAAGAATAAAAAAATCTATAATGCGATCGCATCGCTCATCGCATTGCATCACGCAACATGGCTTGATGCACCCGCAATTCTCAGATTGCACCGCATCAAAGATGCGGCTCACTGGGAGCCCACATCGCATCAGTGCATAATGCGATGATGCGGTCGCATCTCTGAACACTGGTGAAAACTGAAGATGATGAGTTTTATTGTGTTAATACTGTATTTCTTAGTGGTGAACTAGACCTTGAACGCTGTTAGGAATATATATTATTGTCTGCTATGCTATCCCTCATTGATTTCACAAATATAGGAATCTCCCAGACAGAGAAGGTTGCAGTATAGCAGTGAGTGATGTTCTCTGAATGGGATGAATGCATGTGAGCAGTGTGAAAGGTCCCGTTAAAATTAATGTGCCAATAGATTTAGGATTAAATCTGCACTAATTTTGTAGACTACAAGGATTATTAGTGCTTCATATAATAGAATAGGATGATTTGGGTTCAAAAACCCAACACAAGGGACTATTTTGGGCTTCTACTAGATGCCAAACTCATCCGAGCACCTCGGATCCTATCCCAAGCCACATTGACAAGTCCCAAAACATGACATAGATCTATGGGAACCTCAAAACATGAAACAGAATGCTATAACTTGAAACGAGGGGTTGTGTTGGTACCACATCTCCATCTATTTGAGATCTTCATTCCATATCTATCCTAGAAATTTTGAAGATGTGGGTTTCTTTGATAGACATTCTGATGTTTTAGTTAATGTAGTACTATTATTCTATAGTTCTAACTTCTGTTAACAATTTCTCTTTGAACTTAAAGGGATTCTTTTGACCACCGAACATGATTACAAAGATTGAGGATGAACTTTAAGTAATTCAGTTTTGAGCTTTCAAAAGTTGGGCTTCTTACAGCGGTAGTTTAATAATTTAAGGATGTAACTTTTAAATTTTGTTTCGTTTGTTGTCTCTGTCTTCAATCATTTTTGTGGGCCCACACCACATTGCCTATAAATCTGGAGATATTGGATCTCTTACATGGAAGAGTGGAAATATTATTTAACTCGTCAGTATCTGGTAGAGAATAACTGTACGTCTTGACAATAGCCTCCAGTTTTTAGTTAATTTTACCCATAAGATCCCTATTAGTATAGAAAAGTTGATTATTAATTTTTTTGTAAAGAACCATACTTTTGTGTATGTTCCTCGCATTTCTGTATACCGCTTGTATAAGGGAGTTTCTCTACATCAATATAATTACTACTCTATCAAAACAACATCAAAGTTCAAATGGATTTGTGATGTAGGCATTAATTTGCTTAATTACTGGTGAACTTTAAATGTCTGTTTCTAGTCCATGTTTCCTCTCTTATCTTATAACAATATAAAATTGTTCTACCTTTGATCCTCTCATTTACCGCTAGCTCTATTGCACTTAGTTGATCCTTGTAGGTGTATGTTGTTCTGCAAGCAGTGATGGAACTGATCCATATGCTGAAGTCTCACTTCAGCCATTACCAGATTATACAATTCCATCTGATGGAGTGACTATGACATGTATCAGTTCCACAGACAAAGGTCACATTTTCCTTGCGGGGCGTGATGGCCACATTTATGAATTGCAGTACTCAACTGGTTCGGGGTGGCAGAAACGATGCCGCAAGCTCTGCCTAACGGCAGGTCTCGGAAGTGTTATATCTAGGTATTCCTTTTGTCTTTGGTAGTGGGGGTTGTTTCAGTTGTCTACATGAAACTCTATTTTAATTCCCTTTCTTAGGTCTTGCAATTTGCATAGCCATCAATGGTTTTCCGGAGTCTTATAAGCATCTAGTTCTCAACTTTGCCTGCTTTCTAAGAACTATGAATTGAAGAGCCTGAGTGTGGAGTGAGGTGTAAGAATAATAGCTGTTTTATTTTCCTGCAGGTGGGTGGTGCCAAATGTTTTCAAGTTTGGAGCCGTAGACCCCATTGTTGAAATGGTCATTGATAATGAGAGACACATCTTATATGCACGTACCGAAGAGATGAAAATTCAAATGTTTTCCCTTGGAGAAAATGGGGATGGACCCCTTAAAAAGGTAGCAGAAGAGAGAAATTTGATAAATCAGAGGGATTCTTATGGTGGTAGGCAACCAGCTGGTTCAAGGGCTCCTAGATCAGCCAAAACAACCATTGTTTCCATCGCACCGTTATCTCTCTTAGAATCGAAGTGGCTACACCTTGTTGCTGTTCTATCAGATGGCAGAAGGATGTATCTTTCCACCTCTTCTTCTGGCGGAAACAATAGTACTGCTGGAAATTTTGGTGGCCTTAACCATCAGAAGCCAAACTGCTTAAAAGTTGTAACGACCAGGCCAGCTCCTCCTCTAGGGGCAGGTAGTGGGCTTCCATTTGGAACTGCATCTCTTGCTAGTAGATCACAGAGTGAAGGTATGTCACTGAAGATAGAATCAGCCTATTATTCTGCTGGGACCCTTGTCCTTTCTGATTCATCTCCATCAACTGTTTCTTCTCTTCTTATTGTAAATCGGGATTCAAGTGCTCAATCTTCTTCAAGTAGCTTGGGAGCAGGTGCTAGGAGTTCCCGCCCATTCCGTGAATTGGTGTCATCCCTGCCCATTGAAGGAAGGATGCTTTTTGTGGCAGATGTTCTACCCCTACCAGATACAGCAGCTGCAGTGCAATCACTTTATTTACAGCTGGAGTTCTGTGGATATGATAACTCAGGGGAATCCTGTGAAAGAACTTCGGGTAAACTTTGGGCTAGAGGTGATCTTTCAACCCAACATATATTACCAAGGAGGAGAATTGTCATATTCAGCACTATGGGTATGATGGAAGTAGTTTTTAACAGACCAGTCGATTTACTCAGGAGACTATTGGAATCCAATTCACCTAGGTCATTATTAGAGGATTTCTTCAGTCGTTTTGGATCTGGAGAGTCCGCTGCCATGTGTTTAATGCTTGCTGCGAGGATAATCTATACTGAGACCTTAGTAAGTAATGTTGCTGCTGAGAGGGCAGCTGAAGCATATGAAGATCCAAGACTTGTTGGAGTACCACAGCTAGAAGGTAGTGGTGCATTTTCAAATACTAGAGCTCCAGCTGGAGGATTTAGCATGGGCCAGGTTGTGCAGGAAGCTGAGCCTGTTTTTTCCGGTGCTCATGAAGGTCTTTGCTTGTGCTCATCAAGGTTACTTCTACCTTTGTGGGAGCTTCCTGTTTTCATCTCGAAAGGAAGCATAGCTTCTTCAAACACATTTGACAATGTAGTAATTGTCTGCCGACTTCCTGGTGAGTCAATGCAAATCCTGGAAGACAAGATACGTTCTTTGGAGAAGTTCCTGAGATCTAGGAGGAATCAGAGAAGGGGGCTTTATGGTTGTGTTTCTGGCCTAGGTGACTTGACAGGCTCAATTTTGATTGGAACTGGCTTGGATATGGGGGCTGGTGACAGAAGTATGGTAAGAAATCTATTTGGATCTTATGCTCGCAATGTTGAGTCCAATGAAGGTGGATCATCAAACAAAAGGCGACGACTTCCTTATAGTTCTGCAGAACTTGCTGCCATGGAGGTAAATGTTTTAAAGAATTGGTTCTCTTTTATTCCAAGACATAACTCACTTGCAAAGTCAATCGGACTGTTTTACAGGTTAGAGCAATGGAGTGTATAAGGCAATTACTCCTTAGATGTGGCGAGGCCCTATTTTTGCTGCAACTTCTTGCACAACATCATGTGACACGCTTGATTCAGAATTTTGATGCAAATATCAAGCAAGCCTTAGTTCAGTTGACATTCCGTCAACTAGTTTGTTCGGAAGAGGGAGATAGACTTGCTACGAGACTTGTATCTGCCCTTATGGAGGTACTTTAACAATCACGATAAAATTCTTTTCGAATGCGGGTGATTTCCACTTAGGTATTAAGTAGTTGTTTTTTGCTTGCAAAAGGAACAACTGTTAGATTTCCATAGTAGTATGCTTATTGCTTGCACTAAAGGCATATTTCATCAAGTGCGGTTTATCTGCTGCTCCAGCATTACACTGATCCAGATGGAAGGGGAACTGTTGACGACATAAGTGGTAGATTACGAGATGGTTGTCCAAGTTATTACAAAGAGTCCGATTACAAGTTCTACTTAGCAGTTGAATCTCTTGAAAGAGCAGCTGCTACATTAGATGCAGGTGAGAGAGAGAACCTTGCGAGAGAGGCATTCAGTTACCTAAGCAAAGTTCCAGAGTCTGCAGATCTGCGGACTGTATGTAAACGTTTTGAAGATCTAAGGTTCGTTCATTTAGAACCATATTCTCCATCTTCGATTCAGTTTTGTTCATTACCTAGAATGTTTCGTGCTTAGCATGCTGTAATATTGCAGATTTTATGAAGCTGTGGTCCTATTACCTCTGCAAAAGGCACAAGCTCTTGACCCTGCTGGTGATGCTTTCAATGAGCAAATAGATTCTGGAATTCGAGAGCTTGCACTTGCTCAACGCGAGCAGTGCTATGAGATTATTTCTAGTGCTTTGCATTCCTTAAAAGGTGAAGCTTCAAAAAGGGAATTTGGATCTCCTATCAGACCAATTGCTCCATCTACTCTTGATCAAACTTCTAGGAAAAAGTTTATACGCCAGATTGTCCAACTTGGTGTGCAATCTTCAGACAGAGTTTTTCATCAGCATTTATATCGAACTTTAATTGATTTGGGCCTGGAAGATGAACTACTGGAATATGGTGGCCCTGATTTGGTTCCTTTTCTGCAAAATTCAGGTCGTGAACCAACAAATGAGGTTCGTTTCTTGTGGTTTTCTATTTCTGTACTGCTTATGTTTCTCGTCTGTGACCTTGGCTTTAAGAATGGAAAACAAGTTCCACAAGTGATATTCTATATTGATTATGAGCCCGTTTGGATAGGATTAAAAAAATAACTTTTTAGCTTATGTGCTTAAAAGCTGGAAATAAGTGCTTATAAATTAAGCAGGTTAGTGTTTGGATAGAAGTGCTGAAACTAAAAAAAAGTTGTTGATGTGTTTGGTAAACAAGTGTTGTTAAGCACCTTTTTGTTGTCAAAATGAGTTAAATGTCCTTAAAGTTGTTAACACCATAAATAAGTTAAATTATATATAATTTTTAATTCTAATAATTCAAAAACAAGGGAGAAAGATGAAGAGGAAACTGGAGGGAAGAGACTGAGAGAAGCGGCAAAGAGAAAAAGAAAGAAAACAATATATTTAAGGGCTTCAAATTCGGGGTATTTTTGGAATTGGAGGAAAATATAAGGGATAAAAAGGTAAATGTCTTGGTCAAAGTTAAAAGAATTTTAATCTAAAAAGTAAAAAGCCGGGGTTCCCAGCTTCTCACTTTTTCCTTTTTTATTTTATCTAACACAAAAAAGCTAAAAAAGAGATTAGAAGCTGGTTTGATCAGATTTTGATCTTATCCAAACGGGCTCTATATCCTCTTTACTCTCCATCATACCTCATCTTCATCCCTAGACCCATAGTCCCCATCCCCACCCCACCCCACCCCTAAGCCGACCACCTTCCATGGTATTTGTCTAGATCATATGCAAATGCTTTTAGAATTATATTTTTTGCTTACGTACGGAACACACAAAAGAAAAATAATTAAGAAATCCACTTATTTTCCTACACATTATTAGCATGCAGTCAGTCTTGCATTAATGTTTTGGTGTTTTATGCGACCAATTTCCTGAGCCATCAGTTCTTTAAGTTTCTTCATTTTCTTCACTTGGTTTCACAGGTTCATGCTGCCTCTTCAGTGGCATCTCCAACTTCACCATTAGCTCATGCTAGAGTACCTGCACCATCCAACCAAGCAAAGTATTTTGAGCTTTTGGCTCGTTATTATGTTTTGAAGCGGCAGCACGTTCTTGCAGCTCATGTTTTGGTGAGGCTAGCAGAAAGGCGCTCCACTGATGCAGGGGATGCTCCTCCTTTAGAGCAAAGGTTCTTATTCCAACTGACATAATAAATATTTTCGCCTATTTTTTAGGATTGAGCATAATTGGTGCGAGCTAATTCTGCAAGGCACAAAAGGAGAAACTTATTCTTAAGATTACACTGTTTTGCTGCTTCCGTTCTCCCAGGAGGATGGATGTGCGGACAGCACTTTGTGTCTGGATGTGTGAAATTGAAGTAGAAGACTAATGTTATTGATTCATAATCTTGCTTGAATGTTTCATTTATGTCTTGACATAATAAAAGAATCTTGCATAGGAGATATACCTTTAAACTAGAGTTTATGAATTTGTATTGCAAACTTTGTGGAGTTACTTTTTTTCTTTCTCTAAATTTACAGTAAAGGTAGTTTGACTAAGCATATTTTTCACAAACTACTAGTTCTTTTATGTGAAGCAGTTCTTATATTTTTTAGTACTCCATCTATCCAAAATTATTCATTGCCATTTGACTGCTCAAGGAGTTTGAAATGTTCAAGTCGGTGTTCCAAAATTTTTTTTTGGTTCCACTCTACCCTTATAACCTGTGTTGTAAGTTCAAGGACTTGGCAGTTCTGTGATCTAAATTTTGACGTAATATTCACGTTCATTTCAACATTTTAATGAGAGCCTAAGAATGTCTTGGTTATTCTAGCATGGCAGTTCCCTGTTGTTGCAAATCCATAGTTTTAGAGGAAAGATGAAATGACGGCTCATTAAGTTAATAGCAATCTCATAAGTTCAGGTGCTGTTAGCGCTTTGTGACAAAGTACTTTTGGGTTTATTGAGGGTGAGACCATTACTGATTCTTTCAAACATAGAGGTATAGAAAGAGAGAAAATAGTTACTGTTTCTCTTTGATCTTGATCAGAAAACTAGACTTGCTGTTCCGTAGTGGACTGGGGGATTCTTAACTTATCATTTTTTAGCTGTTTATGTTTACTCAGAGTGGACCTCATTTTGTTTTCCTCTGTCCCATTTTGTATCACTCTATTTGATAGTGTTCTAAATTTTTCTTGAGAGTAGTGGAAGAAAATATATAGCGGTTGAAAATTTCGTTTGATAAATAAAACATCATTGTAAAGTTTAAATTTGTGAAATAAATAAAACAAAGTCTAAATATGTTAGTAAACTGTAATTAAATTCTTGAAACTTGTGAAAACTATTGAGATGAGCTTAAATGGCGCAACATGGTTAGTGATGATTTGTATAGCCGACCCCTATGTGCTTGGGATTGGGGCATAGTTGTTGTTGTGAAAGACTTAAAGTTGTATAAAATCATATTGTTAGTGAAATGGTACCAAACACTTTTGGGATGTATTGAAGATGAAAGAATGTTATACATAATTGGGTGGAGGAACTTTCTTTTTATTTAATAGAAATTTGTTGTGAGACCAGAGTTTGCTGTCTAATTTGTGTAATGACAGGCGGCAATACTTGAGTAATGCTGTTTTGCAAGCAAAGAATGCCCATGACACGGATGGTATGAGTGGTTCTGCCCGGGGCGCCCTTGACAATGGGCTGCTTAATTTGCTTGAAGGAAAGCTTGCTGTTCTTCAATTTCAAATAAAAATTAAAGATGAACTGGAGGCCATGGCTTCTAGGTTAGAGGCATCTACAAGCACATCTGAATCTGGTTCCGGAGAAACATCACCTGATATGAGTAACATTCTTCGAGAAAAAGCCAAGGAGTTATCAATGGAATTGAAGAGCATTACTCAGCTGTATAATGACTATGCTGTTCCTTTTGAGATATGGGAGGTATGGAACAATCAACACACATTTCTCACCATGTGCTCTACTTTTTTTGCTTTTTTAATAAGGTAACATTTGTATTGATTCCAACAAAATCATATAGGTTATAGATACAAGCTACATCTAGGCTCGGTTAGCAAAACAATTTTTTTTTTATATGGACTCTAAAAACTGTGCCAATGTCCCTGCATCAATGAACATTCCGAAACACCAGAAATGCAAAAGTTGAATACACTTATGCTTTATCATCTGGATGGAGTTGCTTTTGTTTTCAAAACCTCTTGAGTTTCTCTCCTTCCAGATAGTCCACCAAATGTGTCCTGGAATCATTTCCCAGATCTTTTTTTTGGTCTTTAGATCCTCCTCTCCTGCTGCTGCTAGTTAGCACATCCAGTGTATTGGTGGGCATTGCCCAACTCAATCCAGTCTTAGCTAGAAAGATGTCCCACAACTGAGAGGTCACCCTGATGCAAAAAAGATGGCTATTTGTTTCTGCATAATCTCCGCATAGAAGGCAAATAGAGCATAGGTGTACTCCTTTATTTGCATCCTGTCTTGTATCAGTCAAGCTCTCTTTACCACCAACCATACAAAGCATGCTACTTTGTATGGTATGTTTGCCTTCCATAGTTGTCTCGAGGGCCATTGTATCTGTGTGTTGCTGTAATTTCTCCAATGATATACTGACCTTACTGAATAAACTCCTGTTTTGTCTCCCAACCAACATAATCTATCGTGATCCAGTGACACTCCATTGAATTGGTTGAGACTATTGAAAAATGCAATGAATTTGTCCAGCTCCCAATCATTCAAATGTCTTCTAAAAAGTGAGGTTCCATCCTTGATTATTCCATACCTCACTAACTTTTTCCCTTTGTTGCTGGTTCGACGTGTAAACTTCAGGATACAACTGCTTTAAAAGGACCATTGCCTAACCAGTTACCTTCCCAAAAAGAGATTCTTTGCCCATTCTCTAATTATAGTTGAAGTTGATGCTGAAAATGTTCCACAAGTTTCTGATGGTCTTCCAAACACTAACCCTATACACAGTGCTTACAACTTTGGTTTTCCAGGCACCCTCTTCTCCTTATTTTTCCTTGAATCACTTACTTCTATAGTGCTTGATCTTCATTTGTGTATCTCGAGAGCCATTTCATAAGGAGGCTTTGGTTTTGCTTTCTTAAGTTCCTTATTCCCAGCCCTCCTTGTTTCAAGCTGTGTGTTAATATTTCCATTTGACAAGATGTATACCCTTCTTCTCTTTGTTGCCTTGCCATAAGAAGTTGCTTCTCAGTGTGTCCAATCTTTTTTCAACATGTGGCGGTATAGGAAAGAGTGACATCATATAGGTGGGGAATGCATCGAGAGCACTGTTATTGAGTATAAGTCTGCCACTTAAAGATAGGTACTAACTCTTCCATCTAGTGAGTTTTTTCTCACATTTTTCAAGCACTACATTCAAGATGTCAACGGATCTACAATGTGCTCCCAAGGTTATATCAAGATATGTTGTGGGCAGTGTGCCTACTTCTCCTAGGGTATCCACACAAAGTTGAAAGTTTTGAGGTTCATTAACTGGAAACATGAGGCTCTTCCTCCGGTTTACATTTAACCCAAAGACCCCTTGAAAGATGGTCAAAATAGCTCTCAAAATCTTCGTCTGATCATCCTCTGCATCACAAAGGATAATTGCATCATTTGCGTATAACAAATGGGTAATTCCAGATTGTCCTCTTGTTTGTTACTGACTTTAAAACCTCTCAGCCAATTGTTCCTGTGAGCTGTGAGCAATATGTTGTTTAGACCCTCCATGAAAATCAGGAAAAAGAAGGGTGAAAGGGGATCACCTTGCTATTATTTCCTACTTGAAGTGAAAAAGCCTTCAGGTGGTGAGTGAAAAAGCCTTCAGGTGCACCATTGATTGGACTGAAAATTTAACGGTGCTAATACAAAATCGAATCCATTTCACCCATTTATTGCCAAAAACCCATTCTCTTTAGCATGTTTACCAGAAATTCCAGTTCACGTGATCAAAAACTTTTTGAATGTCTAGCTTACATAGAGTAACAACTTTACCATGTTTCATTCTAGAGTCCAGACATTCATTAACAATCAGGGAATGATGAACTACTTTCATCTCTCGAACATTAAGAGATTGATCATTTCTGTTTTCAATATTCAATCTCCAATTTCAGGCAACCTAACCAAGTTTCTTTTTTCTTGTTTTTGGCTTACAGTTATGTCTGGAGATGTTGTATTTCGCTAGCTACTCTGGTGATGCTGATAGCAGCATAGTGCGAGAAACTTGGGCTAGGCTCATTGATCAAGCTCTTATGAGAGGTGGGATTGCTGAAGCTTGTTCTGTACTGAAGAGGGTTGGTTCCCATGTGTATCCCAGAGATGGAGCTGTTTTACCATTTGATACTCTTTGTCTTCACCTTGAGAAGGCTGCGCTGGTACGGCTGTTTCCCCTTTTGAGCTGTACTTGCCCATTTTCATTCTGTTAGTTCCTTTGCATGTGCTTTCAACTAGTACAATGCTTCACTTTTGGAATTTAAACTTAATTGATTCTTCCTTTGCATGTGCTTTCAACTAGTTTAATGCTTCACTTTTGGAATTTAAACTTAATTGATTCTTTAATACTTTAAAGGAGCAAGTGGTTTCTGGGGCTGAATCTGTTGGAGATGAAGATATTCCTAGGGCTCTTTTAGCTGCTTGCAAGGGTGCAGTAGAGCCTGTATTAAATACTTATGACCAGCTGTTATCCAGTGGAGCAGTGTTGCCAACTCCAAATCTTAGATTGCGTCTCCTGCGTTCCGTGCTGGCTTTACTTCGTGAATGGGCACTTTCTGTCTTCGCACAGGGAATGGGTACAAGTGTTACTGGAGTCTCTCTGATTCTTGGTGGAACTTTATCATTAGGACAGAACACTGTTGTTAATCAAGGTGTTCGCGATAAAATTACAAGTGCAGCAAATCGGTTAGTTTCCCATCTGAGGTTACTAATATATGTCTTTTCACTCATTTCAGCAGTATCCTAGATAGGCTTTTCAACTCTTTTGTTATCTTCTGCATGTTATTTATCTGGCTGGTTTGCAATAGATTAGAATTTATTAAATGCTTTACGATGTGCCAGTTTATCAGCATTTTTTTTTCTGCTTTTCTGGGTGGCGTAGGAGAGAAAAGTTGTTAGATCATTACTTTTAACTTAATCTTTGATTCACATGCGCCTACTGTAAGTGTTGTGATGGAATTGAGAATCTCTTTTGTTTATTCTGTTTGACTGTTCTCTCTGTGTAAGTATGTTTAGCTTACCAAGGACATGACCCTAGATAAGAAGGTTTGGAGGATGCGTATAGATAGGGATGGCAATGGGGCGGTGCGGGTGTGGGGCGATATGGGTTTTAGGCTATGTGGAGCAGTGCGGGTTTTAGGCTATGTGGGGCGGTGTAGATTTTAGACTGTGGGTGCGGGGCAGGTTTAAGTATGTTTTTTTTTTAAATGGTGCGAGGCGAGGCGAGGCGAGGCGGGGCGGGGCGGGTTGCGGGTATATGTGGGTTTAAATTAAAAAAAATAAAAAAAATTAGTATTATTCTTGTGAATCTACCTAAAATTATATGTATTCTTCACTCAAAATTTTATGATACTTAAGCCAACATGTATAACACTACGAATGAACAATTTTATAACTTTTCTAATTTCTTTATTCATCTTAATGAAAATTTGATATTTGATCATTACTTGTACACGTGATACTTTTCTGATAATTTCTTATTGAAAAGTGATATAATAGAAATAGGTTGTTACTATTTCCTAGTATTGAAAATATTATGGTTTTCAGTGGAGTTACAAATTTTTCAAAAAGAAGCAAAACTATGGGGTGGTGCGGTGCGGGTATGAGTGTGGGGCGGGTTTATGTGGGTTTAAAGGTGATGTGGTGTGGTGCGGTTTTAAAATTTACGGGTTTAGAAAAAACCCGCACTGCACCATTGCCACCCCTACGTATAGAGTAGAAGGATAGTAGGGAGGAGTGCGTCCTTGCTAGTAGTCATAGTGCTAGTCTTGTTTCGGGGGTGTGTTATTGTCTGTCGTATTACTTGGTGCTAGTCTAGTTTATGTTATTATCTAGTGTGTTAATACCTGTTGTTTCGTGTTCCTTTACTATTTCTTTTCTGTACTATTTTTTTCTTGAGCCGGGGGTCTATCGGAAACAACCTCTCTATCTCACCCTGTGGTATTGGTATGGAGTGTGTACACTTACCCTCCCTAGACCCCACTTTGTGGGATATACTGGGTTTATTGTTGTTGTTCTTTCCGGTTGTGGTTGTGGAAGGAGGGAGGGGGGTCTAGAGCGCTGGAAATGTTTACTCTACCTTCTCCATTCCACATTTGTGAGATTACATTGGGTACGCGGCGTTGTTGTAGGACGTCTACGTTTCTCAAGAACTCGGAGTAATACTTTACATGTATTAGGATTTGCATATTATCTCGTTGTCATTACATATGTTTATTTGTGCATATCTAACTTCTTTCATGGTTTTTTTCCCGGTTTAAGCAGATATATGACAGAAGTGCGAAGATTACCACTTCCACAAAATCAGACTGAAGCCGTCTATCGAGGTTCTCGTGAACTTGAAGAATCATTGTTAAGTCCGTTCCCTTTTGAACGGTTTTGATTTTTGTGATCATCCTATGCCTGTACCATATCCTGTCATTTCTTTCTCCTTCATTGTGTACTGATTTGAACAATATGAATAATTTCTCCAGAACTATATTTTATTAGTTCTAATTTTCGATTTAATGTTCGATAGAAGTAATCGACTTGATGTGGAAACTGAAATCAGGATTTGAAAGTGTTAATTTTGGATTAGTGTATGAACACATTCACTGCATGAATCTATGTATTTGATGATTCTTTTGAAGGCCTAATACATTCAAAAATTTAAATGATAGTCCTTTGGTTATGCTCGTAACTTCATGAGGAAAGGCTACTGGCTTTTTGTCTTTTATGTTTTTGGTTAAATTGGTTAACCAATATATTATTCTTCTTGGTATACAAAATTATTAAATTATTTTTTTGCGTATTTTTGTTTATAACAACTAATTGAGATCTAAGCGTCAAATGTTAATATAAATATATATCAAAAGTTTTATAACAACCATAAATTTTTTAGCTAGATGTCCCCATAACTAGGTTTGATTGTAATATATTCCTAGGTCAACTTTAAAGGTTGGTTCAATTTGATACAAAATGTTTTGAAAAATGTCAATTATCAACTTTAACTTTCTTCATTCCATTTTTAAAAATGGGTTCTAGTTTTACTTGATTGAACTCTTATCTCGTTGCAAAATCAACACTAAGTAATTGAATCATTTACTTTTTGTGATCAAATTAATGAGCAAAATATAAAATAAAAAAACTAGCAAAATAGAGTACATGAATATGGGAAGAAACTGTGAAGCGATCCAATAAATCAAAAAATAAAAATAGAAAAAGCTCGATTCTATGTCTACTCTATTGTTGGATCAAAATTTGTGCATCCACAAATAAAATTAAGAGCAACAACTTAAACTCTAATCCATGGAATGTAATTATTCTCGTGGATTGGATGTCACATGACATCTTCGGTTCTATTACGTGTGCTCGGGGTAGAAGTTTTGTATAAATGTATCGTCATGCTATAGTCAACCAATGATTTGTTTATTCAACGCCTATAGCTCTAGGTTGAGCATCTCTCAACACAAATACATACACCGTCAATAATAGAAAACTTTGTTGCTGTAGCGTTTGAGCCACAAAATGTTATCCCGTCATGAATGGTCAAAACCAACATGTCAACAAGGTGCAGTAAGCACATTTTCCCTACCCTGAATTATTGAAGAAAGTTGTACTTACCAACCCCCACTCCTTACATTGTTGGATAAAGAAAAATAATTGCCAATAAGAACATTCTCAACTATCTTTTGCCTAAAAACTAAAAAACTAAAAAACATCAACAATCATCTCTTAAATATCTTGGTAAAAATTTAAAAATTAACATGACCACAACACAAGAATAAAATAAGTAAGTTGGACACTATTATCTCAAAGAAGAAAGTGTTATTCTTGAATCTTGACATAGTAAGATATTGTCCAATTTGGGACTAAATCTGCACGATTGTTTTTAAAAAAGTCTAATATCACTAAAAGAGTATTCAATACCGTATAATTTTTTTTTCCTATTTGCTATAAATGTGAGACTTTGTCTAAAAATACAACAATCTCCTTCTGAACTAAATTTAACATACCCTATTTTTTACGCGCTTATCTAGAGATTAATTGTGGAAAAAATTACATATTATAGACAAAATACTATATTAATTACATGGTATGATTAATGTTTTAAAAAAATTACAACTCATAGTCATTTGGTAGTTTAAAATTAGTTTTTTTGTGGGCCCCTATATACAAATATATTAATATTTGTATATACCAAATTTCTCTCTCATGTATTTATTTTTGATATTTTCTTTTTATTCTCTCTCTATTCTATTGGCTCAAAAAATGGCAACAATGGGAACATCAAAACACATGATTATTGAAGATATCTTCAACTTTTTTCTCCTTATTTTTCTCTCAAAATCACCTTAATATCACAAAATATCATCTTTGATTTTACTTTGAAGAACCTTTTTTACGGATATGTCACCACATAAAATTCGTTTAGGATATTTATTGATGATTTGAGGTAATCTTTAAGTATTTTTGATGTTAGATTTTTTTTTATATATTATGTAAGTGAGTCGATAAATGTCTTCATTGTTCATCTATTTTGCATTGTTTATTAGGGTTTCAAGTTATCAATTACTTGTTGTTTTAAATGGATGAAGAAACACCTAATAGGAGATAGACAAGAGGTATTGAACATGTACCCACGATTAATTGCGCCATAGTTTGACTTGGGTGTTTCTCAATTAGATACTGAAAATGCAGATTTTTTAGCGAAGTTGGAAGTGGACAAGTCGAGACCAGAGTCACGAACAAAAAACAATAATTACCATGTCAATAGCATGGTACATTCACAGTCAAGAGATAATTTAACGGGCATTTTTAAAAATATCAATGGTTGATTTATCGAAAAAAGAAAAGAAAAGAATTTTGCATCTTCTAGCAAGGAGGAAAGGACAAAATGTTCTAAGGTATCTTAATCTAAAGGGGGGAGCAATGAAGTTGACAATGATTATGAGGTAGTTTCATATTTATTTTCATGAAATAAAATTATTGTTCAATATACATTTTTTGTTTCAATATATGTATATACATATAATTTTTGAAGAATAATTCATATACATATATATATAGTTTTAGAGTACATATATGTATATACAGTTTTTAGAATGTAATGTATGTGACCTATCTTTTGAAGTTTTTTTATTGTATAAGTGATTTTGTTGACAATGTGTGCCTCAAGTTGATTTTGTATGTTTGAATTGTGAAAGTTGGAACATAACTGAAAAGTGACAGGGACTTAATGTAAAAATTTGGCAAACAAAAATAGTCATCTTAGTTAGATTTTTACTTGAAGAGTCTATTTAGAGGCCGCGTGATGCAACTATGAGATGTGATGATGGTGAATATGCTTGATTGAATGAAGTTCCATATATTTTTGGGAAGTAATTACATGAGAGAGAAATTTGGTATGTATAAATCTTAATATATTTGTATATAGGTTCATAAGAAGTCATGTTTTCTTATTTATTTCTTTTGAGATCTACACAAATAAGAGATATTATTTGTAAGTTGATATATCACATATTCTTAGTTTATTATTTAATATCATTACAAACTCATAGTTTTCCATTCAGTTTACTACTTACTACCAAAAATATGAATATGCAGGGACCGTGGAGTCTTTGTGGATGCATATACAAAGTATATTAGCCATGAAAAAGGTGTACCACCAGGAGTTTTTGACATTGAAGCTTTGCGCACTCGGTATGCTGTCCTTTTATGGCATCACGGGACACAAAAAATTAAGGACAATGTAGTGAGTGATGATGAGAGTCCGAAAAGATCAATGAGGCCACAGTTTGGTTGTGATAATACAGACATGATAGTTATTCCGTAGTTAATTTAATTGGTATTATTAGACTAATTTATGGATCTTATTTTTGATATAGCAATCTGCTCTTGAATTCAGCTTTTGATATAACAAATTTATTTAAAATTTTAATTTTGGTAAAGCAAGGTGTTTTTAAAGATGATTTATTATAATAGTTCTGTGATTTGAATACTTTTTTTGAAATAGCACAGTGTTATTTTGCAGCTGTTTTTAATGTATATACAATATTTTGGTATCAACAAATATGAGTCACATATGATGAATGTTTTTTTAAAATTTTATGTGTTGTTCACCAATAATCTCGTATGAAGGAAAGTATACAGAAAGTTTGTGTATTTGTATTTGTATACAATATACAAAAAGTTGTGTATGTATATACTTATGTTAATATATAGTAGCAACACGTTACATACCTATATTCATATAAAAAGGACAACTACATAAATACATAATACAAATACATAAATACACAATACACGTTATAGTCTTACATTCACATACAATTATATAAATACAAATAAAGAAAATATTTTTCAACTTATATACAAATTTACTAAATACTTTAGATTATCATGCAATTTGCATCTACCAGTTAATATAACTTTTCATAATGAATAACTAACATTTGTATAAATAAATTGTCGATTAACACAAATATATACTTATGTTCATATACAATATGTATACAGAAAATTTGTGTATTTGTGTTTGTATACAAAATGTTGTGTATGTATATACTTATGTTCATATACAGTAGTAACACGTTATATACTTATATTCATATAAAAAGGACAACTATATAAATACATAATATAAATACATAAATACATGATACATGTTATATTCTTATATTCACATACAATAATATAAATACAAATAAAAATATATATTTCATTTTATATACAAATTAACTAAATACTTTACATTACCATATAATTTACATCCACCAGTTAATATAACTTTTCAAAACGAATAACTAACATATGTATAAATAAATTATCGTTGAACACAAATATATATATACACAAAATAGTTAACTGATGATATAATGATATACACGTTTAATAGAAAAAAATATTAAAATACAAAATGACGTATGTGTTTATATGTAATATGCTTACAGATACCTTATCTCTTGTAATAACTTTTGCACATGTATACAATTAAAAGTGAAGTTATAAGTTATGCACATAGAAGTTCAAAACATGCATATATATAAATAAATAGAAAATTAACTTAATACATAACACATCATATTTTTAATAAATACTTCGAAATAACCAATGACATAAATCATAACTGATACTTATCGATTGTTTAAAATAAAATAAACATAAATTAACTGAAAGATAAAAAACTATTCAACTCGACGTATTTTTCTACACGAACTCCTATTGTGTTCCCTTAACCCACAAGCACTGCATGAATTTGTGGACTTAGTCCCGTAAAATTCTCCCACGGACTTTTCTCTTTCTCTTTTCTTTGGCCTTCCAGGGGGACGTCTGTATTTTGGCGAAGAATAGTTTCGCTCAATATATAATCTGGTATCTCCCATGTAGATCTATCAGGTAGAGGCAATATTGAAACTTCATACGTACCCAACACCGATACTGACTTGTATAATTCGGAGAAATAATTATCAGGTTCAAAATGTTTGCTCTTTAACATTGCATAAGCATGAGCACGTGAAAGTTCATCAATTTGAATCTGTGGAGAGAATATGTCTTCTTCTCTAGGCAAAAAATAAACCGTCGATCTTCATGAAGCACAGAATAAACGTAGTCCGTTGACGGCACAACCTACGATTAATATATAGTTATAGATGTACGTATTTAAAAAATAACAAATGCATCATGTACTTTTAATAAAATACTTACCCTCATTCGCGTACTCTTGGCCTCATTAAACTCAAGGAGTTCCATTATATTTTCCGCATATAGGTATGCGTGTGAATGTCTCAATCTGCCGATTGCTATGATGCCATCTGCCAAACATCTTTCTAACTTCCTCTAAGAAATCATATATAGGCAATTTTCTGGCTTCCTTAAGATGTTTATTAATGGTTTCAGCGATGTTTGATGTTAGAGTGAACCTCCGATGTAACGCTCCGAGTCTATATTCCGGACGCTACACGGTGCTCATAATCTCGAATGACCACAAGCTAATCCATGACTGATATCTGCTGCAATAACTGTGTAATAAATACTGTAATGATTGCAGAAGTAGACGGAAACATATGCCATAAAGTTCAAATCTGTAAATAAATCTGAATGCGGTATCAAAATACCAAAACTGAATATATGTACTGAAAAACTGAATAATTGTCTGAAAATACTCTAGTCTGAAAAGCCTCTAAACTGTCTAACTATGGAGTTGATGGGATAAGTCACCAACTAACTCCGACTACTGAAAATAATACTGAAATACTAAAAATAACCATGTCCTAGAACTATGAGGACTCACTACTACACTGACTGTTAAAAATCTGAACTGCTAAGGGTGCTCTGGAGCCCGTGCGTCTGAACCTATGACATAAGACATCATATCGCAAAAGAAAAGCATGTACCAGTACTTTGAATGTACTGGTATGCTCAGTGAGATAGGCTGAAATGCATGGGTTCATATGCCTGAACAATAATAACTGAATAACATGAGTATGACTGATTAAGAATACATGCATAAATATGTATACTGTAATTGAGATCGTGATAGTATTGAGTACTAAATCTGAATACTGATTTACTAATGTCTGAGTTTACTGATATTGTATTTCTGATAACTGAATGACTGTATCTGACAGTCCTGATTTTGTGAAACTATACTGAGTTTCGTACTGAGCTGAGTGACTATACCTGATAGTCCTGAATCTGTAGAACTGAACTGAGTTCTATTCTGAGTCTGAGACTAAAACTGGGACTGTTAGAGGTAATCATCTAACTGATATGCCCCTTCTCTAACTGATTTGGGGTCCAACCTATAACCCAATTGGAAGGGTGTCAATACCGTGCCATGGGGAAGGACAAGTGTTGAGTAACCCTCATCTAGCAGTTACTCTGAATGAGAACGATGGTACCCTCAACTGGCAAGTAGATCACCTCATCAACCCTCAACTGGCAGGTTTATGTCTCAACCTACGCTGGCTACGTAGTTCTGAAACGCAAGAACTACTTTTAAGGATTTCACCCTCTACTGGCAGGTGAGTCCCCATCCTTGGGTTCACTCGGTGCTGAATCCTACTACCAATTGAATAGACACTAGATTGAATTCTAAACTTTACTAGGCTGGGCTGAACTGAAACTGATCGTACTGTATGATTAAACTGAACTGATTTTACTGAACTGAGCTGGACCGATTCTAGTTCACTGATTTTTTCCTAAGTTCTGTAACTGACTGAATTCTACTGATCGAGACATGACTGATTCCACTCTATGACTCACCATAGCTCTAGACAAGCAGCTAAGTTGTCGGATATTTATAACATCCCGAGAACCTATTTCGAGATGTCACATGGTGCTTAAGGCCACACGTGGCCTCAAGCTAACCCTCTAAGCCTGTCATCACTTTCAGAACTCACTGCGATGAAAATCAAGCTAGAGTAAGAAAGAATAATCATTCCATGAACATACTGGAATATGAAGAGATACCGTCCTGTACAATTAAAATACTGAAGTTCTACACAAACTGGTACTCTAGTCTGACAAAGCCTCTACTACATAAGACTGAGGAGCCATTGGGACAGATCTCCCAACTGACTCGTACTAATCTGAAAGGAAACAACCATCTATTAACAAGACAAAATCAGGGACATAAGTCCTCGAACCATGAGGACTCACCAACTGCAGAAATGTAGATAAAGGTACTCGAGGATCACTGTCGCTGTTGAGACTGAGCACCTGAACCTACATCACGAGGAAATATAGAACACAGAAGAGTATGGGAATCAATACTTGGGAATGTACTGAGTATGTGGGGGTGTATGCAATATTTTTAAATAATATCATAAATGTAAAATAAAATCATGTATGCTGACAATAATGACTCTCTTCGCTTGAATTTCCTGAAACATAATTTCCATAAATCATCAATAATGACGCATGCTTCATAAATCTCATAAATCATTGGACTCAACTCAAACTCTTTGACTCATGACTTAGACTTACTCGGTAACTCAAGAAACTTAGACTATTATGGACTTGGGAGTTTCTTATAACCGACATAAACCATGTGAGCCGCATGGAGTCCAACGTTTTGCCCTCCTAAGGAGAGAACCCCACATTGGCGGGAGCGTCATACTCTTGCCAGGGAGTATAACCTCAACTTCGGATCATAAGCTCATACTCGGCCTCTGGCCCACAATTATCAATATCAATCCTACGGTGGCACGTAGTTCTGGAGAAATACCACATTTCCCGCTCGGTGCTAAATACTCCTCCCAGACTCAGCTTAGAACGCGTTAGGAAATCCACCTTAATCAATATCAACTCATGGGTCTATCATAAAGACCAAAACATAAATATATCTCATCTGTAAATCATATACAACTGTGGATTCCTAACTCGACTCAAAATCAAAACAATCTTTCTCAACATCAAGTACGCTTGTTTATCAAATCATTTCAAAAATTAAAAACTTCAAGGAAACATCATAAGACTCATTCTTGACTCTCAAGATCAATATCGATATATATATATATTCAATAATCAAATTCTCATGGAAAATCTTAAAATCATGACTCTTATCATCTATCTCCTGAAAATCGTCAATTCATAGTTGCAATATACAATTCATAGCATAAATTCTCAATTTAAGAAATAAAATAATGAAATAGTCATGTATATCAATCTTGAATAGCTCAATTCTCATAAATCAATGATAAAGTAATTTGGATATAAACCCGCTTGCAAAATCATGAAATTCCAATAGTAAAAATCAATTCTTTGGGCACAAGAATGAAAGGATATTCTTGTTCAAGCCCCACATACCTTGATTATGATTTTGGAGATGAAGAAACTTGATATAAACTTCTTTCTCACACCCTTGAGCTAAATTTCTTGATGTCTTTGACTCGAAGAACTTGATTCTTAAACAACTCGGTGAAATATATGGAAGATTTCTTAAATTTCTTAGAGAATATTTGGATTTGGAAATGGAAGAGAGAAACCCTAGCCTTTATTTTGGATGGAATGGAAGAGGAAAATGAGGATTTTCTCCTCTATTTGTATATATATAGTGGGTAAGGACGGGTGGAAAGACCAAAATACCCTCGAGCAAATTCTAAAACTGGATCCCGATTTTTGGTCCTGGCGCGATGCACAACAATCGCGGACCTTCACTGGATTTTGACAATTGGGAAATTGCACAGTGACGCAACGCAGTGAAGTCACTTTTGCCACATTTGTCGTGACCTAGAAGGGCACCGCGACATGGAGAAATCGCGTTGGTGCAGTGGAATTTGACAACCCTGAAATTGAGCCTTGGCGCGACGCAGTGAAATCGCGAAGGCTCACTGTAAAATGACAATTGCCATTTTGGCTGGCTCCGCGATGCGCTGAAGTACCAGTTAGCACACTGTCTCACTAAAATGGCTTTAACTCCTCACCCGAGTGTCGAATTTGGGCGAATTTGGTATCGATGAAAAGATTATTCAATTATCCACATGACAAAAAGTAGAAATTAGGGAAATACATCATGGTTTGAACATCAATCACTTTGGAAGTCACCCATATTCACTCGGGAGATGAACTCAGGCTTAAGGAACAATCGGGGTATTACAATATTAAATACCCCAGGACTCGATAGCATAAACTTAAAAGGCATGGCATGATCTTGAGACATGGTAATTAACTACTTAGTCATCATTCATTCATTTGGGCATTTAAGCAAACATTTGCATGACATGATCTTGCATACATGCTAACATGATATAATTTCACCATTCAACTCACATGGACAATTCATCAACTAATTGTGGGACATAATATATGCACACAATACTAAAACAACATGTAGGCATAATGATTCAATTCCAATTACACAATTCCAAGAGTTCCATCATGGATTCACATGATAAAGCACACATCAATTAACTGTACATAAATCTTGCAATAAATCATGATTACACTTTAACTCAAATTATGGAAATTATGGAATCACTCAACATGAACTTTAAAAGAGTTTCTTAGACTCCAAGGGTGGAAGGAACCCTTGGATGAGCACTTCACATACCTTAGTTGATGAATTTCTGAAAGTTAATGGTGAGTTCTTGAGTTCTTGATTTGAAATTTAAACACCTAGGGTTCTGTTCTTGAGCAAATTAGAGAATGAATGAGGATATTTGCTCTCCAAAAGGCTTAATTTCATGTTTTTGGAGGCTGAAGGACGTGGTAAAAAGACCCAAATACCCCCAAGGATGCGGTCTTTTAATGATTGAAAAATTGTGTTACCCGACCCGCAGGCCGACACGCCGCGTCTTTGGCATCAACGCGATAGCCAACTCGCCGTGTGGAGTCCGCGGTAGTTCACTGGAATTTGTATTGGATCTGGGCAAAAAAATCATCCATCGAAGCGATGGTCGACGCGACGCGTCGAGATCGCATCGACCCACTGTTTTGGATACTCAAACATGGTCTAAACAAGGTCCAAAAAATCCAAAACTTATCCGGAAATCTCTATTGACATTCCTAATCATGAATTAACTCAAATATCAACATTTAATGAACGTAAAGGTCGCGAAATAAGATTATCAACTTTTGAAGGCTAAAATAACACTAAGTCTGAATACTTAGCTAAAATATTCTAAGTCTGGGACCCCTTGTCAAGCCTAAAGGACTGACTTAAGATATGAATTTTGCGGGGTCTTACATTCGATTTACAGTTGCATACACCCTAGTTCGCTTGTTATATCCGGCGACTGCAAGTAATCTTTCACCCTAATATCTATTCGTTCAATCTTGTTCATTAGACTGTTGAATTCAGAAATTGTATGTGCTTTTGCCATTGCATAAAATACTCCTGACAATTTAGCATGCGACTTTCTGAAATTGGTTATCACATTTTCCCACAAATGCTAGATGTAAGCATATTGTACAACACCATCATATACTGTTGGCACAATCTTTATAATACTCCCATTTCCGTCGAACACAATGCACATATTTAATTTTATATCATGAGCTTTTTTCAATTTCTAAAAGAACCAACTCCTTGCTGCATAATTCTCAGAATTCAATATTCCATAAGCTAGTGAAAAAATATGTTCTTCATACATCATTAAATGTTGATATTTGAGTCAATATTAATTAGCCTTCAAAAGTTGATAATCTTATTTCACGACCTTTACGTCCATTAAATGTTGCTATTTGAGTTAATTCATATTGAATTTTTTTTAATACAATATAATTAATATTGAATTTTTTTTTATATTATTATACGTATTTAATACCATATATATAATATTGAAAAAAATAAAAAAAATAATAAGTAGCATAAAAATATGCTCCATTAAGGGTATTTGCTGACACGAAAGTTTCATTATATGTTTTCCTTAGGTGACTGCCATCAACAACAACAATCGTTCGACATGAATCAAACCCTTTAATTGAAGAGTAGAGCGATATAAACACATAAAGAAATTCATCATCGGGTGTTTTCTTCATTCGTATATGTGAACCAGGATAAGTCTTTTCCAACATATATAATATCCTAGCAGTCTGTTGTAGGATGCATATGTTATTCCCTTAATGAAATCAAAGCTTTTTTTGTAGCCCTCCAGGCCATTGCATAAGTCAAATCCAATCCAAGCTCATTCTTAATATCCTTATGTATGTGTTTCGCCCTATACACTCTTTTATGGTTGGATAACTTCTGCCTCACAATGCCACCAATCCATTCACTACTAACATGTTTCTGGTTGTACACTTTATCCTTTACAGGACAAGTATGTTCATGTCAGAACTTTTGAATCTTAAGGAAATCGGTCTTCTTATTACTAAATGCCATTAGAAACCAACCACATTCCTTCGATTTACACACCAAAATATACTTGATATGATATAGTTATGTATAAATAATTTTTACAAACAAAACAAACATAATTATTAAAAAAAATTCAATTAAACTTATGGAACCTACATTCTGTACCGACAATATGAAACCTATATACTCATTATATAAAAATAGTTTTGAAAGTTCACAAATATACTAACATACTAGAATTATGTATACAACTATACATATATACAAATATACCATTGATATATAAATATAAAAATAGATATACTAATACCAAACTTATGTAAACTAGAATACCGATATACAAACAATAGATATACAAATACTAAAAAAACTTTTGTATTTAAAAACAGATATGCAAATACAATTATAAACTTATATTTACAGATA
This sequence comes from Capsicum pubescens, assembly GCA_030864215.1. Classification (NCBI taxonomy): domain Eukaryota; kingdom Viridiplantae; phylum Streptophyta; class Magnoliopsida; order Solanales; family Solanaceae; genus Capsicum; species Capsicum pubescens. Next base: position 81,712,474 of record CM061544.1, on the reverse strand, counting down.
TACATAAATTCAAATATACCATTGATAGATATACATAAAAACAGATATACCAAACTTATGTAAACTAAAAAAAAAGTATATACAAATACAGATATATCGAATAAGTTTATACAGTTATACAAATATAGATACACCAAACTTATTTATACAGTTAAACATAAATACCAATTAACTAAAAATATTAGAAGACAATCAATATGTATATTACGAAATATATAGTTACATGATTTTTGAACACCCATTACAGTAACTAATTGAAATTTTTCCTTTTGAAATATGTATGAATACATACATATACAAATATATAAAAATAAATATAATAATAAAAAACAGTCACTTACCCGTTTGCATTTGATTTTTTTATATTAAATTGAAATCTGTTTCTGATTCCCTACTGGGCCATCGCCGACTTTAAAATGGCTTTATCCTTATACACTTAATCAATAAGCACCTCGTTATAATTTAGGTCAGAAATAATTGTCCGTCCTTGATCATTTATATCAACAACTTCACTAAGGTCACAAGAATTTGCATCAATTTTGCTCTTTTTTCCATCAACATAGTTTGCAAACATGTCCAACTTCTGCTCGAAAACAGAACTCTCTCCTTCTTTCTTCAAACATGATTCATTATTTTTCAAAGATTTATCATAAACAGAAATGCATAACGGATAGTTTCCGAAGCCTTTTTCTTCTTTTCTTATCATTACGTACTCTGTCACTCCCATATCATTATGAATCTCCATTCTTTTACTGCTACAACCAACTTTATATTCTATTTTCGCCGTTGTTAAACTAAAGTTAATACAAAGTTGCTTACCAATCAATTGAAGCAAATCATCGTAGTTTTCAGTTTCATCAATTGCAATTGAGTCGAGTTGAATGCTTCAAAATAATTGGCAGTAGCCCCATTTTTGTATATAATTTGTTGACAAAATACATATCATACAAATTGCAATTACAAATAGTATTCAGAAAAAAAAAAAACTAACACAAACAAGGATTATAAACTTTTAACAACTTATGTGAAAAAATCGATAATTACGAAAATTAAAATTGAAACTGAATACGACAATAAGAATTACAATTGAAATTTTCGAATACAAAAACACACGTAATTATGAAAATTGATAATTTGAAACTGATTCAAATTTGTATTGTGAATTCGATTTCAGAAATCAAATTCAAACTAATTATATAATTGATTTTCGTATTGTGAAACTGAATCAATTTTATATTGCATATTACATTCAAAAAAGGATTTCAGTAAATAAATTTAAATTATTATTTTTTTCATAAATCGTATTTATCGAAATTTTCTATGCACGAATTACCTGTAAGCAATGTGGTATTGATTTTCTCCTCCTGCAAATCACTATTTTTTTAAAAAAAATTATCAACTTTTGAGGGAGTGATTAACGCATAAATCCATATTAATTGATCTGTTATATTAGAAAAATAAGTGGAAAGTTGGAGAAGATTAGAAAAATTTATTTCATTAAATTTTTTTTTATCTCTATTTGTTGTTATGAACTTTTCCTTCTTTTATATATATATATATATACACACACATATATCTACCATTTATTTTGTCTATAAATTATAAATATTGAAATTTAGATTAGGAAGTTAGTTATAGGTATTATAATGAGACTATTTGTGAATTTTTGCCTTAATTGTGTGCTACTCACATCATTTATAACTGCTAAGCCCACTGGGTAGTGGGCTCCTTTTGTATATATATCTTCTACATTATGGGTAAAGATTACAAATTGATCCGGGTAAAGACACTAAGTCGTGGTCTATGGTGTCGCTCCGCCATCTTTCTAACTAGTCTCGATGAACTATTAATTGCTATAGAATTTACCGAGTTAAATAATTTAAAATTGCACTTAGCATGATCTGATAATCAAGTCTTTATCGTATTCCTCAAATGACTTCATATTATTAAAAATACCCAATACCTTATAAATAACTTTTTTTTAGCTTCCAATGTGGATTTCATTCACACCCAACAAACATAAGGTACAATAGAAGTGTCAAATGTGGAAATAAAAGAGAAGTGTCAAAGACTATCACGAGAAGATGAAAATGCTTTCCAAGGAGAAGTCAATCAAGATATCTCCTTGGAGATAAAAATAGTTTAAGATAACAACATATGTATGAGTCTTGTGATGGGACTCATTCTCAAATAATGCGGATAGCGGAAGCTTTAGTGTATCGGATCATAAAAGAGGACTATGAATTTTTTTAAGAAAAAAACAAAAACAAATATAGCCCTTAACTTTGCAATTTAGAACAAATATACCCCTCATTATGCAGTAGTGCATACATATCTTCATCGTCTGACAAAAGATGCACATATATATCCTTTTCGTTAACATATCTATATTTGTTGAATTAAAAAAAAAATCCTAAAATTAATTTTTAAATTTAAAAAATGTCATGTGACTTTAAATAATTATCTTACCTATTTTTCTCCTCCAGACCCCACCCAATTTTTTTTTAAAAAAAGAAAATCGATTCATCCTTTACTAAGTCATAAATGGGTTTGGTTCGAGTATGAATAAAAGAGTGATTGATTTTTTATTTTTATTTTATTTATTTATATATTTATTTATTTATTTATTTATTTATTTATATTTTGCAGTTGGGTCAGGTATGGAGAGGTTAAAGAAGGGAAAAATTACGTAGAGTAGAAAATATCGTCATATTTATCAGTCGTAGGTAAAGTTTAAGATAATTACCATTTGTAGTTAAGTTTTCAATTAAATAGCTAAATATATATTTATGTTATATCTGTATATTTATATATTTTGGGGCTCAAATACAAATCTTGGAGCTCATATACAAATCTCTAGTTTCGGGATTTATATATGTTTGTTAATATACAGAAATTTCATGGCTCATCTACTAATCTCTAAAGGTTTGTATTCGTATATGAAGCAAATTTTGGGGCTCATATACAAATCTCTAAAATAAATTTGTATTTGTATGTACACTTTCTAATTTGTATATTTACTTCTAAACTGTAGCTACACTTTTTAATTAGATAAATTTTAGATATGACGCCTCATTATTGTTTAAATGTTATCTACTTTTACAAATTTTGACTTAAAAAAGGGTGAGGTAATTTTTTTAAAGTCATGTGACACTTTTGAAATTAAAAATCAGTTTTGAGCTTTTTTTTTTTAAAAAAAATAAAATAAAAGAATTTATTGATGAAAAGAATAAATATATACATTTTCTTTAACGGCAAGGGTATGTATGTTCTAAATCGAGAAATTGCCTAACGGCAAGGATTACAATTTTCAAAGATGTTTTCTCTATTTATAAAACATCATGACACAATAATGCCACAAAATATCATACACTTTATTTATGTTGTATCTTTTTCTTTCTCCTTTTATGTTATTCATTTGGACCAAACACTTTTTTTTTGGAAAGGTTGGATCAAATACTTGTTTGATTTAATTTGGAACGTTTTAATTTGTGTTTTAAAAGACAGTCACGGGGCTCGCTTTGAGGTTTGTTTCGGAGCGAGGTGTAGCCAAAAATGTTTCGAGGCATTGTGGGGAGACGAAAGTATCAAAAGACGAACTCCTTGAAATTTGAGGCATTCTACTAAACTTTGGGGCGTTCTCTAAGCGTGAGGCGCAAATTATGTGTAAGCTTAGAAAAATTTATAAAGTAAAGTGATTTTTTCCTATTAAGTCTCCAATCTAAACTTAATACTAAAATATATTATTGGTAAATACTTAAATACTCAAATTAAAAGTAAAAGAAATCTTAAAAGTCGCACTTTCAAAGGTATTTGTCCGTAGGTGTTGATGACACCTCTACTCAAGAAGGTATCGAGTGTACTTTCTTCTTCTTAGTTCTTTTATTTCTTTTCAAGACGCAACTGATGAGCTTTTAAGTTATTTACTCTTTTTGCTCTCTTTTAAAATACAATATACGGTAAATGAGTTCTTAAATATATTGATCGAGTAATGAAATGTGGGGTTGATTAATTATGTACTATTCTTTTATACAAACTTGTATTTTTTAGGACATATAATAGTTTATGATATGAAAGTTAACTTTAGTTAGTTGTATTAGTGACTTTGATTAGTTTTTTTTTGCTCAAGCAGTTTTAGATACATATTTCACTTTTTTTTTTTTTTTTATAATTTTGATATAGTTTTATTTTTTAGGTGGTTTATCTTTTTAAAAAATATTCTTTTCTAATTATATTAATTTATAAATATTAAAAATTAAAGAATCCATGGGGCTTACACTTTTCTTCGTATCAGGTAAAATGCCTCGCCTTACACCTCCAACTTTAAAAACACTGATTTTAATCTAGAAAATACTAGATCTCATGGATCATAATCACACTAAGTTTGTTTAATAGAGAATTAATCACATTCTATTTTGTTTGGACTCTTTCAAAAATGTGTGCACATAGAATTCTTTAAAAAATAGTGCATTTACGAAGAGGACTTAATACGAATGCAATAATATTTTTGTGAGCGTTTGAACGACATATATCACATCAACATGTGATCAACATAATAGAAAACGGTACACATTTATACTTTATACTCATATATAAGAGAGAAGAAGATAAGATTGTAGTCCTCACAAAAAAAATTTGTGCAATATAATTGCTAATGTGTCTATTACTTTGTGTACACATTATTATTTTTGTCCTCGTTTATTATTTAATGATTATTTTTATTAGGACCTTTATAACTAGATTAGTTGAAAAAAATACTGATTTTTGTCTTGAATTTCTAAGGTAACACTTATTTTGGGATGAAGAAAGTATCAAAGATTGACTCTTATACAATCTTACATGAATTATAATTCATAGTTTATAGACAATATATCAAAATATTGTAAGCCGCCAAATTAATAAAGTATATATTTTCATGTTTCTTTTATAAATATATATATATATAATTTTATAAAAACTCATTGATTCGACAAATTAATAATAGTAGTAACTAACTATTCTTTGTTGACAATATTTTCACTTCAAACATGAGTCTATTTTTGTAAAATTTAAAATTATAGATCTTGTTTTTCTCAAAACTATAAATTTATGGACCAATATTTTTATTAAAAAATTGAAATCATAATATGTAATTTGTGCCAACAATAGCAATAATATAAAGTATACAAATTTTGTACAATATGATCATACATAAAGTATTATAAAGACGCTTTGTAGTTGTCGAATTGCTATTTCGACAACTTAATGCATCAAGAGCAAGGGAAAAAAATTACAAATAAATTTTTTAATATTAATTTGGGCCAGGACTTAGCACGGACCAAATAATACCAGTAACATATAAGAGAGAATTTTGAGATTTTTATAGTCCTCACAAGAGTTTTTTTGGTATTTCAATTTTTTGCTGAAATGAAATTATTACACATGACAACTAACAACGTCTTTTTATTACATGTTTTCATTTTCGGCCTTATTCTTTTTGTTAAGACCATGCTACTTGGGAATTTATAATTAATTTTTTCTTGCCACTTGTTTTTGATTACTATTTAATTAAAACTCCCTTCTTTTTAAATCAATAATTACTTTAACTTGAAAATAAATCAAGCTAAATTTTAATACAATTTTTTTTCAACTGCACCCTCATAGTTCTTTTTGATATTATATATTAAATATGATAATATAATAAATAATAGCTTGTATTTATTGTTTCTATTAGTGAACATGAAAAAAAATAAAATAATAATTAAAATGGGACGAATAGGGTACTCTTGTAAGGTCCGTATAAAAAATAAATATGATAAGTAAATGGATCGAATGGAGTAATATATTAATGTGAGTTAATTATCATTTAATACTTTTATAGATCATTGTTAAGTTAATTTATATAAAAGCTCTAAATTAAGGTTAGAATTATTATAATATAAACTTGAAATCATTGACTTTGTTTTAGATGATTTTCTACGATGAAAAAAAAAAACATTTTGCAAAAACTATTGCTACTAAAATTATAAGCGAAATTAAAACTCAATAAATACCAAAATAAATTTATTTTTAGCTATAACTAAGAAATTACCTACTCGCAAATTTTATAAAAATATCAATATTTTTTCTATTTATGATCCTCATCGAAGCATAATTATTAAATATTTTAAATCATGGCCATTATATTAAATATCGAATTACTTGTAGCCTTTTGATATATCTAATTCTCTGATAATACTTCCTTCTTCACAAATAATATTTTTATTTAGAATTATCCAATTATGTGATTAACAACTTTAATAATTCTGAAAACTAATCAACTAGACTTGTTTAACATACTAGGGGCTTTGAGCTAAAAGTGGCAAAAGAGTTTGAAAATGAGGTGTAGGTGACACAAGTCTTAATAATTGAGTGAAAGTGGCAATTACTTTATTATGGATTAAGAAAGTTGAGCAAGTTTGAGAATAACCCACAAGTTTTTAAATTTACACTTTGATCCAAATGTTTACCTAATATAACGAAAAATGGAGGGAAAAAGACGTGTTTCTCTCTCTTCTCATCCATTGTTATTTTCTCTCTCTTAGCGATTTTTGTTGTTCATTATTGCTGCTGCTTTATTCATCATCTCCTGCTTCATTATCATCATCTTCTACTTTATTATCGTCTTCATCTTTTTCTTGTTGACCATTGTTGTTGTTTTTACCGCAACTACTGCTATTTGACCAATTTCTTAGGTTAAATTTTATTTCGTACATCACTTTTCACTTTGGCAGTACTTCATAGGAGACTTTGGTAAGTCAAATTATGATTTTTAGTTGAATTTGTCATCTGGATAACTGCTATTATGATGTTTTTTCAACAATAGCACACGAACATGAATGCAACATAAGAGCCATCTGTTTAAACAGATCAATCATCTGTTGCGACAGATGAGACATCTATTTCAGCGGAAGACTCATATGTTGAATTCATGTTATGGTTCTATAGTGCCATAACATGAATCGAACAGATGGGTCATCTGTTGCAACATATGACCAACTTATTGCATCAGATTAGTTATCTGGTGCAACATGATAAATATTTGTTGCCCTAGATTAGTAATCTGTTGCAACAAAACATAAACTCAATTCTAACAGACGTGTTGTCTATTGCAACAGGGTAAATATCTGTTGTAACAGATTAGTAAACTATTGGAATAGAACCTTAACTCAATTCCAACAGACGCATCGTCTATTGCAATAGGTAAGTTATCTATTGTAACAGGTTAATTATCTGTTGTAACACGTCACTCATCTTTTGGAATCAGCTTCAAAGGTACCTTAGTACTGTAACATTTATCCCAATAGGCGCTACATCTATTGCAACATATGATTCGCCTGTTACAATAGATGAATCATCTATTGAAATTAGCTTCAGAAGCGTAACATGAATCCCAACAGGTAAGTAATCTAATGTGACTGATCACTTACTTGTTGCAACTTATTTTTCACTTGCTGCAACAGATTACACATCTGTTGGGATTCATGTACGGCACTATGAAATCACAATTGTCACACCCCCCTGTTTTTCACCGCATCCGGCCCCGCTAGGGAGCTGGTTTTAGAGAAAATGGGTTTTTCCAATTAAAGTGACGTTTTGAGAAGGGATTGTTTTATTTACAGAGTCGCCACTTGGAATTGAGTTTGGGTGTTCCAAGTCACCTTATTGAATCCCTATTCAAAAGGAAATGACTCTTTAATTTTTATTTTTATTTTTTGGTCTGCGAACTAGAAATCCGGATAAGGAATTCTGTTGACCGAGGGGAAGGTGTTAGGCACCCCTCGAGTCCCGTGGTTCTAGCACGGTCGCTTTAATGACTTACGTCTGGCTTAAATTAATCTTTTAGATATATAAAACGTTAGCTAGCCTAAAAGTTACTTACATCCTACTTTGAATTTTCTTTAAAATTATTTAATTATATTAATGTGTGGCTTGCCAGTAGCAGTACTTTCCAGTCATACCACAAGTTTTGATACATTTCTCGCGCCTTTGAGGCATTTATGAGTCGTCCCCATTTTCCTAGTCTAAATAAGCACCTAATAGGTTTAAAATCTACCCAACCCAATTCAATCGGCTTCAAACGGTAGGTTAATTTATTATAACGAATGGTCGGTAGCAGGGCTTTCCAACTTCATCGTTAACTTTCACTTGTATATTAAACTTACATTTTTTTTTATTTTTTTTTTTGAAGTTAAGAGTCTAACTTATTCTTTTATGAATTCACTCCCTTAAAATGAGTTTCCTCCTCTTTCCTACCCCTTTTTGGATAGGTCTTGAATTAGAAATTAAAACGTTGACCTATTATATTGTCTATTTTTCTTGAAATTCACTGAGGTCTTCTTCCTCTTCTTCCCTTTTTTAGCTTATTGAAATTAAAAAGGAAAACCCATTTGGGGAAAACAATATGTACAGTAAAGTCATGGTTATGATAGAGATTGTAACTATAAGAATTGAAGATCTTGATATTTTACTAACTCACAACCACTCGTTTTATAAAAAATAAAAATAACAACTTTTGTTCTTTATTTTACAAACTACAAGTTTTGACTTCCTTCGTTATTTTATTTTAATAAGCTTACTATTAGTCCGAGAAAATATTTAAACTTTGACTTTTTTTTTTTTTTTTCTTTAAAGGAGAATATTTATCATTTATCAATAAACACGTCCTAAACACCAATAGAAAAGTCAATTCATTACAGCTTAAACAAATAGTTGTAAAAATACTGAATATTTAGAACCCATTTTCTTTTACTTTCATTAAAATGACAAGAAAGGTTTTATCACCTTTAGACAAAATTCAAACTTTTCCAACATATGTGATTAACTAAAATTAATTAATATAAATACGATTATATAGTCATGAAGATCCGATAACCAAAACTAAAATTTCAGTTATGAACTAAATGTGACTTCGCAAATATGTTAGAAATAATATATCATATATAACACCAATTGATTTTTTATTTTTATTTTTTAAATTTTCTTGTTTCCTATTCCACTTTTTTTTTTTTTCTTCTAAGTCTTATATATGTATTCTCCCTTTCTGTTCCTAAAGCATGCATGGTTTATGTGTGTGCATGTATTTATTTCTTTCTTTTTTTTTTTTTTTTTTTTTTTTTGCATGCATGGATCATATCTTTTATCAAATCTCACTCCAAATTTAACCATGACGAAGAGTTGAATGCTTTAATATCATGACAACAAATGTAAAATAAGAGCATCTCCACATCATAATATTGAAATTGAATTTCACATTATTGCGATATTACATTATTCAAAGAAAGATAGAGGGTTACCTCTTGCGGAAATAATTCTTAAAACAAAGAAGAAGCCGCAAACTCGAAATCACGAACCAAACCTCAAACTCTTTCCCCCTTTTTTTTTTTCTTCTTTCTCTCTTAGTTTTTCCTTTCTTCTCAATTTCTCTTTGCTTTGATTTTTCTCTTCTCTCGTTTTTCTCTCTCTTTTTTTTTCTTTTGTTTTCTGAAGAATCTCCCCTCAAATCTTCTTGTGTTGTCTTCTTTTATATCATTAGTGCATGTTAGTGTATGTGTGTGTTGTATCGTGTGTGTGTGTGTTTGTGTTATATTGTGTGTGTGTGTGTTTGTGTTACAGGAAAATTGGTAGATAATGGGGGAGAGGTTTTGTGAAAGTGGGACTTGTGGGGTGGTTGGGTAGTTTAGGTTTTTTTTTTTTTGTTGTTTAAATAAAAATAATGAAAATAAAAGAAAGAAGATAAGATTATTTAAAACTAATAAAATATAAGTAAGTTAAATAATTAGTCTTAGAGCATGGTTTCGGAACATTAATATCACTAGATTATTTATTAAAAAGAGGAAAATAACATAATTTAATTTTTTTTTTTTTAAATAAATAAATAATAATAATGAAAATAAAAACTTATCTAATATGTGATTCTATTTTTGTATTTTTCAAAACTATTAAACCAAACTTAATAAAAATAAGATAAACTTACAATATTTAATTTAGAATTAAGTAAATAAATAAATTGAACACTAAAATGGCTTGAAAATGTTAGGTTTGGTAAAAATTAGGTGTTTACAGAATGCCCCTCTTTGCTTGGAAATATAGAGAATTTTCAAGCAAAGAAGTAAACATGACTAATTTTTTTTTTTTTTTTTTTTTTTTTTTTTTTGTCCCAACTGTTTACTCAAAGGTTATGCGTAAATAAGTAGGAAAGAGATGTGACCGATCCCTGCCTTTGGACATCCTACATATCTCGGGTTATACGAGAATCAGGTCACGTGTAGTTCGAATGGGTGTAGGGATGAGTGGATGAATTGGAGAGTCGAGTTGAGGTCCCGTCGAGTTTCCGGTTCGTTGCTCCTTTTATTACATAAAAAAAAAAAGAAACTGGAAATAAAAGTACAAGATCCTATCTATTCTATTTGTCTTGATCCTCTTGCTTCCGATCTTCCTCTTGGATCTTCAGTTATTGCCTCACCTTCTTCTGGTGGATACCTTGATCTCAAAATTTTGATCTTGAAATTAAGATTTGAGACTTGAACTTGAAATTTGGATTGAGTCATTGATACTCTACCAAAGAACAGTTCATAGAATACTTTGGATGCTTGTTCTCCTGATCAGAAGCTAAAAAGGTGTCTCTTAAGATATTGGGCCGCTATGGATGCAAATCTGACTCTAACTATCTTCAAACTGATCATTCTTCTATGTTTTAACCGGAGATGGAATTCCATTCTTGGATAAACCTGTGCTTTGCAGAAAACCTGCAAGCCATCAAAGAAGACGAAACAAAACAAACAAAATTTTCTACCCCAGTTTACACTAGGAAATTTTGTGAGTTATTAGAAGAACTATAAACTAGTTTAAAAGTAAATAAATAAATGAATGGATAGAAATTTAGGCTAAGGGCGCGATAAAATAAGAACCCTATTCTTAATAATGCAACCAAAGGAAGTTATGCCTAATGAATGCATGAAAAAGAATTAGGATTTTTGCTTCTAAAAATGTGACTAAGGATTGTCATACCTTATGAAGACATAAAGAAGAAAAATAGGAAGGTTTATTTCCTAAAATGTCGACTAGGGGACGGCGCCCTATAAAGATAAGATAAGATGTCAACTAGGGGGTGGCGCCCTATGAAGACGAATAAAATGTCAACTAGGGGATGGTGCTCTATGAAGGCGAGATAAATTGTCAACTAGGGGATGGTACCCTAAGAAGACGAATGAGATGTCAACTAGGGGATGGCGCCCTACGAAGACGAATAAGATGTCAACAAGGGGATGGTGCCCTATGAAGACGAATAAAGATGTCAACTAGGGGATGGCGCCCTATGAAGACGAGATAAAAATATCAACTAGGGGATGGCTCCCTATGAAGACGAGATAAAGATGTCAACTAGGGGATGGCGCCCTATGAAGACGAAATAAGATGTCAACTAGGGGATGGCGCCCTATGAAGATGAGATAAGATGTCAACTAGGGGATGATGCCCTATGAAGACGAGATAAGATGTCAACTAGGGGAAGGCGCCCTATGAAGACGAATTAAGATGTCAACTAGGGGGTGGCGCCCTATGAAGACGAATGAAGTGTCAACAAGGGGATGGTGCCCTATGAAGACGAATAAAGATGTCAACAAGGGGATGGTGCCCTATGAAGACAACTAAGATTAAGATTTTTTTTTTCTTGTTAGAAAAAGAAAATAAAAAAATGCCCCAGTCTTGAATATGAGGGATTTTATTATTATTATTATTATTATATTGGTACGAACTTAGAATTATAGGAGTATAACAAAAAGAGAAAATTCAAGAAAACTTAACTTTGCTATATTTGTTTCTTTTTTTTCACTAAACTTCACAAGATTGCTTTGCCCCTGTTCAAACAAAGAGAAAAAAAAAATGTGAGTTTTAAGATTGGTGGTTGGTTTGTGGCCTTGAATTCCTTAGAGGTTTTCCTTATCTCTGCCCCAACTTGATACAGTTGATTCCACTAATTGGTTGGCGAGCTTGATTCTTTGTCTTTCGAATTCTGTTGCATCTCTGTTTGTTTCAGTACGATTCTGCTCTTCATTTTCAAATGCTTCACTCGTAACACTTATCTTAACTGGCTCTCTGTCCTTGTCAAGGTGGCAAACGCCCAACAATCTCTGCTCAATTTCACTGGGAGCCATGGTCAATTTTGCGCGTTTTTCTTTATTTCGCATTTGGTGCGAGACTTACCCATAAAAACAAAGCGTGTAAAAATGAAATAAGGAAAAATCAAAAGAAGGAATAAAAGAATTATGTTTGAATAGAAGGTATTTCTACCAGTAAAGTAAGAAAGCTTATTTGGGAGGTGTATATTGACTTCAATAACGCGTGACACACAATTTGGAGTAGATATTTGATCCTTCAAAACTGTCTAATCTCGAATTAGGCTGCACCTTTCAATCAAATCAAATCATCCTTCTTGATCTTTGTCCTGTCGTGATAAACTTTGTTTGACTAAAGTTATTTCTTCTAGGATTTTCTCAATTGACCTCTCTAATTTGGATTGTCTCGTCCATCATTGTCTTATGGCGCCCCTGAGGGTTTTCACCAATAAGATTTTTTTTTTTTTTTTTAATTATATCTTGTGGTGCCTCCATGGGTTTTCACCTACAAGCCTTTTTTTTTTTTTTTTTTTTTTTTTTTTTTTTTTTTTACATATATATACAGCACACAAGGCTTGACATTCTCAAAAATTGATCGGAAGGTCTTTAATGGACAAAAGGAAAAGGATTTTTTAGGATAAATTACAACTTGAGAGCCATATAAAAGTGACAATAGGATATATATCTCATCTTTTTGAATACCAAGATTTTTTTTTTTTTTTTTTTTTTTTTTTTTTTTGGTCGCACCGAACCCCAAAATAGGGCTGCCTACGTATCCATTTAGGAATCAGGTCGAACGTAGTTCAATGCTATACACATTTTTTTTTTTTTTTTTTTTTTTTGGCTCCAAAGAGGGTAAGCAAGGAAAGGTAAATAAAGCTCGAAGGGATGACAAGGGATTAACGACATTTAGTTAAGTAGAATGATGGACTTTCGTCATCTCAACTTGAGAATGTTAAGCACAAGTGTATCAAATATAATATCTTTTGACTGAATCGGCATTGATAGCTTTTCCTGCCATTTTCCCGTCCAGATCCGCAAGTTGCAAAGCTCCATTTGATAATACTTGTTTAACTATGTATGGACCTTGCCAGTTTGGAGCAAACTTTCCTTTAGCCTCTTCTTGGTGTGGAAGGATGCATTTTACGACAAGTTGGCCGGCCTCGAATTTTCTAGGACGTACCTTCTTATTGTAAGCTCGCGCCATCCTCTGCTGGTATAATTGACCAAAGCAAACTGCCGTCAACCTTTTTTCATCTATTAACGATAATTGTTCTAGTCTAGACTTGACCCATTCAGTATCGTCAATCTCGGCTTCACCAATGATTCGAAGCGAGGGAATTTCGACTTCTGCGGGTATCACAGCTTCAGTCCCATAGACTAGTAAATAAGGAGTTGCGCCAGTCGATGTACGGATAGTTGTACGATATCCTAAAAGCGCAAACGGTAATTTCTCATGCCACTGTCGAGATCCTTGGACCATTTTCCTAAGAATCTTCTTAATATTCTTGTTTGCTGCTTCAACGGCTCCATTTGCTTTAGGACGGTAAGGGGTAGAATGGTGATGCACGATCTTGAATTGCTCACAAACCTCCTTCATTAGATGACTATTGAGATTGGTTGCATTGTCTGTGATAATGGACTTTGGTATACCAAAACGACATATGATGTTCGAATGAACAAAATCCACTACTATTTTCTTCGTGACTGATTTGAAAGTAGCAGCTTCTACCCATTTGGTGAAATAGTCAATAGCGACCAGTATGAATCGATGCCCATTAGAAGCTTTTGGTTCTATTGGACCGATTACATCCATGCCCCAAGCAACGAATGGCCAAGGAGCGGACATAGGATGCAGCTCTGAAGGTGGCGAGTGAATCAAATCGCCATGGATTTGACACTGATGACACTTGCGAACAAAGCGAAAGCAATCTCGCTCCATAGTTAGCCAATAATATCCTGCCCGCATAATCTTCTTCGCTAAAACATAGCCATTCATATGCGAACCACATACCCCCGAATGTACCTCATTCATGATTCTTTCAGCTTCCTGAATATTAACACATCTCAACAAGTTCAAGTCTGGGGTTCGTTTGTACAGAATCTCCCCACTTAAGAAAAACCCATTAGCAAGTCGCCTAATAGTCCTTTTTTGATCTGCATTGGCGTGTATTGGGTATTCTTTTGACTTTAGGAAGCGTTTGATATCATAGTACCAGGGTTCATTATCTGGTTCTGCATCAATTATATTGCAATAACCATGTTGATCTCGTATCTGTATCTCTAATGGGTCGAGATGCGTATTTCCTGGGTATGGGAGCATGGAAGCTAGGGTAGCCAGGGCATCAGCCAGCTCATTATGGGATCTGGGAATATGTCTAAACTCGATAGACTTGAATCTTTTGCTAAGGTCCTCTAAGAACCGTTTGTATGGAATGAGCTTGATATCTTTCGTTTCCCATTCGCCTTGAATTTGTCGAATGAGTAATTCAGAATCTCCCAACACCACTAGCCTGTGTACATCCAGATTTATTGCCATATTTAATCCCATGATGCAAGCTTCATATTCTGCTGTGTTATTAGTACAAAAGAAACGAAGTCGTGCTGTGGCGGGATGATGATGCCCGGTCGGTGAGACAAGAACCGCCCCAATTCCTACTCCTTTGACATTGACTGCCCCATCAAAATATAATTTCCACGCATACATATCATCTTGAACTTCTTCCTCAATTGAATTAATTTCTTCATCAGGAAAATAAGTTTGCAAAGGCTCATAATCGTTGTCAACTGGGTTCTCTGCCAAATGATCGGCCAATGCCTGTGCTTTCATAGCGGTACGAGTAACATACACAATGTCGAATTCTGTAAGTAAAATCTGCCACTTCGCCAATCTGCCTGTGGGCATAGGTTTTTGAAAAATATACTTTAAAGGATCCATTCGAGATATGAGGTAGGTTGTGTAGGACGAAAGATAATGCTTCAACTTCTGAGCAATCCAAGTTAGGGCGCAACATGTCTTTTCTAAAAGAGTATATTTTACCTCATAACTCGTGAACTTTTTGCTTAAATAATAGATTGCTTGTTCCTTTTTGCCTGTGATATCATGCTGTCCTAAAACACAACCAAAAGAATTGTCCACCACTGACAGATATAGAAATAGAGGCCTCCCAGGTTCCGGTGGGACCAGTACTGGAGGATTTGCCAAATATTCTTTAATCTTATCAAATGATTCTTGACATTCGTCTGTCCATTGGATAGCAGCATCCTTTTTCAGCAACTTAAATATCGGTTCACATGTAGTGCTGAGCTGAGCGATGAATCTGCTTATATAATTCAGCCTTCCAAGAAAACTCATGACCTCAGTTTTATTCTTTGGAGGCGGCAATTCTCGAATGGATTTTACTTTGGAAGGGTCCAATTCAATGCCTCTACGGCTAACTATGAAACCCAAAAGTTTTCCGGATGGAACTCCAAATGCACACTTGGCTGGATTGAGCTTAAGATTATACTTTCGCAATCTTTCAAAGAATTTCCTCAAGTCATATACGTGGTCGACTTGTGTCTTGGACTTTATAATGACATCATCAACATATACTTCTACCTCCTTGTGCATCATGTCATGAAAAATGGTAGTCATAGCTCTCATGTATGTAGCTCCCGCATTCTTTAAACCAAACGACATGACTCTGTAGCAATAAGTACCCCACGGGGTGGTGAAAGCAGTCTTTTCTGCATCTGTTTCATCCATCAAGATCTGGTGATATCCGGCATAACAATCCACAAAAGATTGGATCTCATGTTTAGCGCAATTATCAACAAGGATATGAATATTGGGTAGCGGAAAGTTATCTTTAGGGCTTGCTTTGTTCAAATCCCTATAATCAACACAAACTCTGATTTTTCCATCTTTCTTCGGTACGGGAACCACATTAGCCAACCATGTGGTGTACTGAGCGACCCTAATCACGTTCGCATTCAATTGCTTCATGATTTCCTCTTTGATTTTATCGCTCACGTCAGTTTTAAACTTTCTTTGCTTTTGCTGGACCGGTGAAAAATCAGGGTATGTAGGCAGTTTGTGGACTACCAAATCAGTGCTTAGACCCGGCATATCATCATAAGACCAAGCAAAAACATCCTTATACTCGAATAAAATCTGAACAATATCATTTCTGATATTTTGATCCGCATGAATACTTATTTTTATTTCTCTAACCTCCTCACCAGTTCCCAAATTTATTACCTCAGTGTCATTTAAATTGGGTTTGGGCTTATCCTCAAATTGATCCAATCCTTTTTTGACTTCCTTATCAGCCTCAACTTCATTGTATTCATCTACCGTTTGGTTTGTTGATTCGAGATTAGACAACTTTTTAGGATCTAAATGTGAACTCCGTGTGTATGCCATGTTATCAGAGCCAGTATTAACATAACTGAAATAAGATAAAAAAAATGAAAAATTAAAAGAGGGAAGAAAAGATGAATTTACTAGAAAACTTGAAATTCATTTCATTGAATCGGAAAGGATAGGAGGGTTAACATGAAAGCAGAGCAACTAAACTATGTGGACTACAACCCTGAGAATAGTCCAAAATGCAAAAGAAAGAAAAACGAAACAACAAAATAAACTACCAAGACTCCTTCCTTGTGGGGAGAGGAGTGGCTTCCCAGTTAGTGAGCTTGATATTTGGCCCGACGAACTGCACATCCGCATGGATAGGGCCTTCACCCATCTGAACCATGTTTATTTCATAAAACATTTCCTTGAGACCTTGACATATTTCGTCCACATCCTTGTTAGCATATGGGTCTTGATTCTCTTCCTTTCGAGCTTTCGTGAAAGATTGGCTAATGTGTGGAACCGGACTTGTCAATTTCCAAGCCTTCTTCTTCTGCTCTTTCGCCCATTTTCTATCTGCTGCGGTAGGCTTAAATCCTAAGCCAAAGGAGTTGTGGCTACCACATGGATCTACAGGGTTTATAATTCCTTGCAGCAAAACCCCTAATCCTCTTCCCGGTTCATAACCATTTTGTAGCATTTGGCTAGCCACCATGATTGAAGTAGCAGAGAAATGAGGCCCTGGAATTGGCGTGCCTTCCACGACTTGATCAGCTGTCACAATTTCAAAAGCCTGATAAATGGAAGATTCACAACCCCCTTTTGCTTTGATACAGGGTACAGAAGGATCTTGATGTATGGGAAGGTCATCCTCTCCATGTACAATGATTTCCTGATTGTCGTGTTCAAACTTAACTACTTGATGCAAAGTAGAAGGTATGGCTCTGGCCGTATGGATCCATGGTCTTCCTAAAAGTAGGTTGTAGGAAGTATCCATGTCTATTACTTGAAAGGTGATCACAAACTCAATTGGTCCAATAACCAAAGCAAGATCTATCTCACCAATGGTGTCTCGTTTTGCACCATCAAAAGCCCGAACACATACATTATTGGATCGAATCCTATCTGGGCTGATTTTTAATTTTTGCAAAGTAGAGAGAGGACAGATATCTACTCCTGAACCTCCATCGATCATTACCCCTTTTATGTAATATCCTTCGCATTTGATAGTCAGATGCAAAGCCTTATTGTGACCAGAACCTTCTGTGGGCAATTCATCATCAGTGAAAGTTATTCTATTTGCTTCAAATATTCTACGAACCATCCTTTCTATTTGACAGACTGTAGTTTCCTTCGGGACGTATGCTTCATTCAACAACTTAATCAATGCCTGATAATGTTCTTTAGAATGTAGCAGTAGGGATAATAATGAGATTTGAGCCGGGGTTTTTCTCAATTGGTCGACAATGGAATAGTCTTGGGTTTTCATTTTCTTCAGAAATTCCTCAGCTTCTTCGTCTGTGACAGGTTTTTTCATTGGCCCTTGACTATCTTTAAACTGTTTTGGTCTCCTTAATTCTTCTGGAGCATAACATCTTCCTGATCGAGTCAAACCCCCTGCTTCGTTTGTTTCTTCCATGACCTCTTTTCCTTTGTGCATCACCGTGGTTTTGTTGTAGTTCCATGGGATGGTTTTCAAGCTTGTCACTGGGAGCTGTGCTGCGTGTCTTATGACAATTGGCTCTGTTATCTTTCTCATGTTGTTGCGCTGTTGGTCGAACCATGCGGGACCACTCGAAACATATAGTTTTGGCCCATCTTGTGCTATTCCCTTTATCTTTGCAGGAACATACAATACCGTCTTTTCTGAATCTCGGGGTCTTATAATGGAACTCGCTCCTTTCACGATCAGTGGTTCTCTTTGCATAGACTTCAGCGCTTCACCCGGGTTCCCCTTCAAGGTGCCTATTTCCATCACTGCTTGGCTTGTTGGCCTGTAGTCTCTATCGTCAAAAATCATCCCCACGACGTGTGTGTTACTGTGATTAGGAAGTGGATTGTCGGTGACATTCGGTGCTTCTTCTTTTTGTATTACGATTGCCTTGCTTTCGATTAACTTTTCAATGGCTCTCTTCAGACTCCAACAATTTTCGGTACTGTGACCTTGGACGTTGGAATGGTACTCACACCTTACATTAGGATCAAACCAACTTGCATTCGGATCCACTTTGAAAGGCAAAACAGGTTCAATCCATCCTAATTTGACCAACCTCCGCAACAGGCTCGTATATGATTCTCCAATTGGGGTGAAGTTTTCCCTTGGCCTCTGTTCTCTTGTATAATCTGCCGGAACATACGGATTACGAGGGGCTTGTAAATTTGGCTGCCGCGGACGAAAACCTTGTGGCGCAGGTGCCCGCCATTGTGGACGCTGAGGAGGTCGGGCATACGCTTGAGCATTAAGAACAGCAGGTTGAGGTGTATAATAATGTTGAGGAGGGTTGGGTTGTCCCTGTTGGACATGAACGTAAGGGGAGTTCCGTCCCCTTTGGGCATTACCCGGTCCTGATGCCATCATGGATCCTTCCTCCTTCTTCTTCCGATTTACGAAACTACCTGATCCGCTCTGAATGGCTTGTGTAGTGGCCTTGAGGGCGGTTTGGCTCACGATTTTTCCTGATTTGATGCCATTCTCCACCATTTCCCCAATTTTTATTGCTTCGGCGAAAGGTTTACCAACCGCGGCTAGTAAATGATGAAAATAATCGGACTCTTGAGTTTGGAGAAAAACGTCAATCAATTCCTGGTCCTTCAGTGGCGGTTTGACTCTAGATGCCTGTTCTCTCCATTTTATGGCAAACTCTCGAAAACTTTCAGATGGTTTTTTCTTCATATTAGCGAGGGAAGTGCGGTCAGGGACAATATCGAGATTGTATTGAAATTGTTGTACAAAATCTTAAGCCATATCATCCCAAACGTGCCAATGGGAGATGTCTTGATCGATAAACCATTCGGAGGCTATTCCCGTCAGACTTTCTCCGAAATAAGCCATAAGCAGCTCCTCTTTCCCTCCTGCTCCTCTGAGTTGATTGCAATACCTTTTTAAGTGGGCCACTGGGTCACCATGACCACTATATTTGTCGAATTTTGGGGTCTTGAACCCTATTGGCAAATGAACATTAGGGAACATACACAGGTCTTTGAAAGAGACGCTTTTGTGTCCTCCCAATCCTTGTATGTTTCTCATACTCTGCTCCAGACTCCTCACTTTTCTAGCTATCTCTTCTCGTTCTTCATTCATAATAGCCTTCTCAATCGCGATATGAGACTCAGGCTGATGAGTGGGCTGATATAAATTTACGGGTTTGAATGCCAATTCAGGAGGATAGACTTGATCATGATTTAGCTCGTTGATAGGCTTCTGTATCATTGATGGAGGGTTTATATTAGTTTTCACGGCCGGAATAAAAAGCGGGTTGTTCGTGAATGATGGATTTGAAGGACGCATAGTGGATGTGCCAGCAGCGCTAGACACATTAGCGTATGGACCAAATCCAGGCGGATAAAGTGGATCGTCGACTTGGGCTTGAGTAGAACTGGGATGATTTGCATCTGAAAGACCAGGAATCGAGGAAGGCGGAGCTTGTCCATTCGCCCAGGCCTGATACATTTCCGCAATTTGTTGCTTCAATAACCTATTCTCCTCCAAAGATGCGAACTCTCGTGGAACTAACTGATCTCGACCTTCTTCATTATCAGATTCTGTTCCATCTTTTTGAGTCATCTTCCTTTTTCCCTTATACCTTGTGTTGTACGGGTGAGAGGCCAGCTTAACCACAACCAACCACCTTATTCTCTCTCTCTTTGAAACAGAAACAAATATGTTAGGATTTAGAGCTTTTAAAAAATTATTGATATATTCATAATTAACTCAAATGTCATGCACCTAAGTAATTTTCTTCCTGAAATGGACTTAGGAAAACCCTCTTGTTTCATCCCGGCTTTGGTGAATTAATTATTTAACGCCAACATCTTAAAATTGTTACTTGAAACTTGAAAAAATATTTGATCGCACCCGCCGAGGGTTGCCTACGTATCATGTTTTACACGAATCAGATCATCACGTAGTTCATGGATATGGTAAATATATGTATATATTAAAAATAAAGAGGATAAAAACTTGAAACAAATGCGAAACTTTCCATACATTTCCAACTATTCTTAAAACAAAGCCTTAATGAAAGGAAACTGAAATTATCTAAAACTAGAACAGACTCGGAATACTGGAGAAATACTAAAAAACCTATAAAGAAACTAACTCTAAGAAAACAAGGACTTTAATAATTATCATCAAGATGCCTTCCAAAGATGTCTTGCAACTTAATCCTCCCTCAGACTCGAGTAGATCCTGGATAAGGCTTTTGGCAGATGTGGAGCGAGAGCACGTGCCTGACGGCCCAGATTTTCATCACCTTGGTGAAGATAGTTAGCATAAACATTAATCAAGGTTTCACTGAGCTGAAGTACTTCTCCCCTGGCCTCGATCATACTCTCATGGCAGTTTTGCACCCAATGCTGCGTAGTGCGGACGGTATGCTTTAGGTCTTCTTCTCGTTCATGAAGGTCATCGATATGATAGTGAAGCAACTGTCGTTCGGTCATCCACTGGTTTCTCTCAACTTCAACTTCCTTCTGAAAAGTCGTGAAGCGCCTCGCTATTTCTCTTTCCCGTTCCATGGAAGCTTTTAGCTGAGCCCGAAGCTTCGACTGTGTACTTGTCAGCAAGGCCTTCTCTTTCTCAAAATCACTCGATTGCTGCTCCATAGCACCGGTGGCAATATCCAGGTCCTCTTGCAGGGCATGCATGGCGACACGGTTCTCTCTCTCAATCTGCTTACGAGCCGACCTAATTCTGGCCTTAAATCTTGCCTCATGGTGAACCAATTCTTCTCTGGCCTTTTCCAAATCATTATTTAAGACGTGCAGAGTAGACTGATAGTTCTCTTCTACCTCTCGTCGAGCCTGCTTAATTCTGACTTCAATCTCCGCTTCTCGATCCACTGGCTCTCTGGCTGACCTTTCTGGCATTGCTTTAGGAGGAGGCTGGTCATGAAACCATGGCAGATACCAATAGTCTACCTCGCCCTTGTCGCGGTCTTCCACCATGTGATCGAAACCTGAAAGTACACATCCTCCCCAAATCTTAAGTATCTCAGTCTTCCTTAGAGGGATGTCAGGGAGGAATTCGTACATGAACTCTTTCATATCCTCGACTGGCGGTATATGCTGACGTCGACCGAATTGTCGCATGACTCTTAGTGGCACGTAGGGCTGAACACCCCGGAGACCCATTAAGACGATGAAGGGTCGGAAAGTAGACATATATATCACCTCTTTTGAAGGGAACCAATGATAATTCCACACTATCTTGTCCGCCGTCAACCCCTCCAAGTACTCTTTCCAAGCTCCTATTCCTTCGGGAAAGTTTTGGTCCCCCATCCTCTTCTCATGGCCGTTGATATAATCATTCCATTCGACTCGAAAATCCACAACAAATGGATGATAACGAACATGCTCGAGCATCCATAACTGCAATAGAATGTTACATCCTTCAAAATAGTCCGCCCCATTTTTGCACATCGTCAGGGCCCGATAAATGTCTGCCAAAATCATGGGCACGAGGGTGACCTTAGGATTCTTCTCGAAAGCGGTAATAAACGCAGCCAGATTGATGCTGATTTTTCCTCCTCTCTTCGGAAATACCATGATTCCCAAAAAAGCCACTATGAATGCTTCAGAACTGTGCTTTTCCCAGGTTCGGTAGCACCCCCCGTTGTTAAGTTCTGATCTAAACAACTCGAATCCCCTTTCCTGACCATATCTTTCATACAGAAATTCTAGACGAACCCATCCATTTTCTAGGCAGCCTCCTATGTTCTTCCCTTTTATGTGCAATAGCTCAAAAAATCTTTCGGAAGTGACATGCTTCGGTATCATGGGTTCTCCTCGGTGAAGGTTCTTTCCCTTTCCAATAAATGCTCCTATTTCCTCCAGTGTGGGAGTGAGCTCAAAGTCGGAGAATCGAAATACATTGTTTGAAGGATCCCAAAACTGTACCAAAGATTCTATCACGTCTCTTCGTGGTTCAACACTCAACAGACTCCTTAAAAATCCCAAGTGTTTATATACTTCTCCCTGTCTATAGTCAGTCATATTGTTATACCATATCTGCAATAGCTTTGGAACTTTATCCAACACCATGAACTGGGGTACTTCATCATCCCTCGGCCTCTTGTCACTCCTTCCGGATGAGTTCATATTGCCCTATAGGATAATGATGGCAAATAAGAATTCTATTTTAAAAATCCTAAAACCAGACAAAAATAATTTTCGAAAGAAGTTGACGAAACGACACGGAATAAGATTTCAAAATGAGCATGAGAAAATAATAACTGACAAAACAGGAAGTATCCAAGTCTTCTAAAACCCTAGAGTAGAGACAATAATTTTGATGACGTTTGAACCAGACACATCAGAAATAATGAAATTATTAAAACAAAATAGTGGACCAAATTGTTTGAATTTTTTTTTTTAATTGTGTTTGACAAAAATGGGCTCTATGATATTTCTAAGAGGGGTTTTAAAACCAAAGAAAATGGACATAATGAGACCACGACGTGAAAACCACTTAATTTTTTCAGAAAAGTTCTATGTAAAAATATTATATATTTTCTAAAATAAACCCCAAAAAAAAAAAAATTTATTTAACCCTTTTTTTTTCCAGATCAATTAATTCACTTAAAAGCCGGTCAACATTCGATATGGCATTTCCTATAATGCAACAAGTAGCACATAAAATGTACATGATGGTCTCAAAAGGTGACACCTGACCTAGACGGACCTGACCCCCGGGTCGAGCCCCACTAAGTCAAAATTGCACGTGATACCAATAAAACGCAGTCTATTAGGGATAGCCATGTCTAAGTTCCAGTTAGGCTAGGTTCAACCTGGTGGAGTTAGGTCTCTAGACTGGCGGTAAAACGAGCAGACAACTCGAGTCGGCAAAGGTCAGCTTTACCGGTAGCAGGGCTTTCCGGCCTCACTGTTGGTCCCTTCCCGTCATAAATTATGGGTGACTACAGAATCCTTCCCAGGAGCGTTGCCGTATCTCTGGTATCTCAAGTTCGGGAGCGTATACTGCATCTCCGAATATACAATATCTCAGAAGACTCAGATGGGTGCGCGAGAGAAGACAGTTTATATTGCAATTCAACAATATCAAAGCGATAAACATGTAGGCAAAGAACACATTTAGGCCAACAATATACAATATCAAAATTAAATAAAGCCAAACAAGTCAATATAAAAGCTTGAATTCTAGCAAGGTCCCCAGCAGAGTCGCCATCTGTCACACCCCCCTGTTTTTCACCGCATCCGGCCCCGCTAGGGAGCTGGTTTTAGAGAAAATGGATTTTTCCAATTAAAGTGACGTTTTGAGAAGGGATTGTTTTATTTACAGAGTCGCCACTTGGAATTGAGTTTGGGTGTTCCAAGTCACCTTATTGAATCCCTATTCAAAAGGAAATGACTCTTTAATTTTTATTTTTATTTTTTGGTCTGCGAACTAGAAATCCGGATAAGGAATTCTGTTGACCGAGGGGAAGGTGTTAGGCACCCCTCGAGTCCCGTGGTTCTAGCACGGTCGCTTTAATGACTTACGTCTGGCTTAAATTAATCTTTTAGATATATAAAACGTTAGCTAGCCTAAAAGTTACTTACATCCTACTTTGAATTTTCTTTAAAATTATTTAATTATATTAATGTGTGGCTTGCCAGTAGCAGTACTTTCCAGTCATACCACAAGTTTTGATACATTTCTCGCGCCTTTGAGGCATTTATGAGTCGTCCCCATTTTCCTAGTCTAAATAAGCACCTAATAGGTTTAAAATCTACCCAACCCAATTCAATCGGCTTCAAACGGTAGGTTAATTTATTATAATGAATGGTCGGTAGCAGGGCTTTCCAACTTCATCGTTAACTTTCACTTGTATATTAAACTTACATTTTTTTTTATTTTTTTTTTTGAAGTTAAGAGTCTAACTTATTCTTTTATGAATTCACTCCCTTAAAATGAGTTTCCTCCTCTTTCCTACCCCTTTTTGGATAGGTCTTGAATTAGAAATTAAAACGTTGACCTATTATATTGTCTATTTTTCTTGAAATTCACTGAGGTCTTCTTCCTCTTCTTCCCTTTTTTAGCTTATTGAAATTAAAAAGGAAAACCCATTTGGGGAAAACAATATGTACAGTAAAGTCATGGTTATGATAGAGATTGTAACTATAAGAATTGAAGATCTTGATATTTTACTAACTCACAACCACTCGTTTTATAAAAAATAAAAATAACAACTTTTGTTCTTTATTTTACAAACTACAAGTTTTGACTTCCTTCGTTATTTTATTTTAATAAGCTTACTATTAGTCCGAGAAAATATTTAAACTTTGACTTCTTTTTTTTTTTTTCTTTAAAGGAGAATATTTATCATTTATCAATAAACACGTCCTAAACACCAATAGAAAAGTCAATTCATTACAGCTTAAACAAATAGTTGTAAAAATACTGAATATTTAGAACCCATTTTCTTTTACTTTCATTAAAATGACAAGAAAGGTTTTATCACCTTTAGACAAAATTCAAACTTTTCCAACATATGTGATTAACTAAAATTAATTAATATAAATACGATTATATAGTCATGAAGATCCGATAACCAAAACTAAAATTTCAGTTATGAACTAAATGTGACTTCGCAAATATGTTAGAAATAATATATCATATATAACACCAATTGATTTTTTATTTTTATTTTTTAAATTTTCTTGTTTCCTATTCCACTGTTTTTTTTTTCTTCTAAGTCTTATATATGTATTCTCCCTTTCTGTTCCTAAAGCATGCATGGTTTATGTGTGTGCATGTATTTATTTCTTTCTTTTTTTTTTTTTTTTTTTTTTTCATGCATGGATCATATCTTTTATCAAATCTCACTCCAAATTTAACCATGACGAAGAGTTGAATGCTTTAATATCATGACAACAAATGTAAAATAAGAGCATCTCCACATCATAATATTGAAATTGAATTTCACATTATTGCGATATTACATTATTCAAAGAAAGATAGAGGGTTACCTCTTGCGGAAATAATTCTTAAAACAAAGAAGAAGCCGCAAACTCGAAATCACGAACCAAACCTCAAACTCTTTCCCCCCCTTTTTTTTTTCTTCTTTCTCTCTTAGTTTTTCCTTTCTTCTCAATTTCTCTTTGCTTTGATTTTTCTCTTCTCTCGTTTTTCTCTCTCTTTTTTTTTCTTTTGTTTTCTGAAGAATCTCCCCTCAAATCTTCTTGTGTTGTCTTCTTTTATATCATTAGTGCATGTTAGTGTATGTGTGTGTTGTATCGTGTGTGTGTGTGTTTGTGTTATATTGTGTGTGTGTGTGTTTGTGTTACAGGAAAATTGGTAGATAATGGGGGAGAGGTTTTGTGAAAGTGGGACTTGTGGGGTGGTTGGGTAGTTTAGGTTTTTTTTTTTTTTGTTTAAATAAAAATAATGAAAATAAAAGAAAGAAGATAAGATTATTTAAAACTAATAAAATATAAGTAAGTTAAATAATTAGTCTTAGAGCATGGTTTCGGAACATTAATATCACTAGATTATTTATTAAAAAGAGGAAAATAACATAATTTAATTTTTTTTTTTTTTTAAATAAATAAATAATAATAATGAAAATAAAAACTTATCTAATATGTGATTCTATTTTTGTATTTTTCAAAACTATTAAACCAAACTTAATAAAAATAAGATAAACTTACAATATTTAATTTAGAATTAAGTAAATAAATAAATTGAACACTAAAATGGCTTGAAAATGTTAGGTTTGGTAAAAATTAGGTGTTTACAACAATTAACTTTTTGTAACAAATGACTTTATTTAGATATCACTAATGGAGGGATCAATAACAATAGGGGCGAATTGTCATGGTCAATAGATCGAGAAGAGCAATCGATATGTATGGCGTTAGAATAATGGTGAAATGCTAGAAACGATAGCTATGACAGTCGAAAGTGATGTTTCGTATGATGATTTTGTGAACTTAATCATCAGCTATTCTGGACTGAATTATCAATCGGAGAATGAGAACCAGAATGTAGAAGAAGAACAACAATAAGACATTTTTGATGATATGTTGGATGATCTAGACATGAATATTCCAGATGATGATCAAACACCTATGCCCATTGATGCAACCAAAACGGCGGGAATGTAATGCCCCGAGAGTACACCCTGGGCGTCACACGGTGCTTACAGTCCTGAGGGACCACAAGCTAACCCATGAGATGGTGCCTGCAGTGAGCACTGAATAATATAATCATAAATGCGGAAGAATAACTGATATACCATAAGGTTTTAAAAACTGAATTATGAATCTGAAGAACATAGTTATCTGAGTCTGATAAAAATACTGGAATCTGAATAAACTGAATAACTAACCGTAGTGTCAACTGAAGTCTGAAAATTGAATAACTGACTCTAATGTCTGAAAGCCTCTAAACTGAATAACTGGGAGTTGATGAGACAGGCCCCAACTAACTCCAACTAACTACTAGACTGAAAACATGAAATAGAAATACTCCATCCTCAAAATATGAGGACTCACCATTGCTACTACTGAGATGTCTGAAATGACTAAGCGCGATCTGGGAACTGGGCGTCAGAACCTATGTTATAATTCATCATAGCGCAAGAAAAAGTATGTGATAAGTACTTTGAATGTACTGGTATGCAAAAGGAGGTAGGATGATATGCATGGTTCCATGAACAGAAATAATAAATTATTTGAATATACATATAAAACATGGAGTACTGAATAGAGCGCATGAAATATGTGAAATCTGTAAATACTGTGTATGCATGAAAGCCTGTAAATACTAAAGGTACATAAAATCTATAAATACTGAGGATGCATGACCAAACATATAACATGAACTGAATAAAAGTCTGTAAACTGAACTACTGAAATACTGATAGTTGTATGATTTGGTCAAACAACACTAAGACTGAATTACTGGTCTGATTATTGGACTGAGATTATGGGAGGTATCATCTAACCGATATTCCCCAATCTGAGCTAATTAGGGTCCAACCTGTAACCCCAGTTGGAAGGGTGTTAATACCGTGCCATGGGTACTAACACTGAATAGGTGGATCTACTATACTGATGTACTGTCCCGAAGGACTAAGGGTGCCTAGCCTGAACTGACGGGTGACCCTTGCGAGATAGTTAAGCCTACACTAACGGGTGACTTCACATATCCTACGCTGGCTATATGGTTCTGGAGTTTAGGGACTACTACTAGAGACTCTGCCTATCTAATGGGGAAGCCGTCATCCCTACACTTGCTCGGTGCTAAGTTCTACTCCCAACTGAATGACACTGAGTTACTGACTATTCTGAGTTTAACTGACTGATCTAGTAATGCTCATGATGTATTCTGAAATTATTCTGAAAATACTGAGAAGAGACTAAGTAAACAACTTAGATTTTTGGGTATTCAATACCCTCAGGACTCAAAAGCAATAATAGTAACATGATACTTAATCTTAGAGGACATAACATGAAGGCTTTTATCAACCATGTATTCTTGTAGGCATTTTATCAAACACTTGTAGTTCATAGTTTGGTCAAATCATAGGAATTTTGGGAAACTTGTAGTAATAGCATGAATTCAACATGGATCGTACGAAATCATGATTAATTCAATGAATGATAACATTAAAACATGGAGAATTGAATAACAACAATAATTTCATTGAAACATGGTATAAAATCATAGTTCATGGAGATTTATGGGTGAAATCACAATTTAAAATCAAATAACTTGAAAAGATCACAATTTTGTAATTTAAATAGGATACTTGGACTCCCTGGGTGAAAGGAACCTATAGATGAACATCTAACATACCTGAGTTAATGGATTTGGAAGGATTGATGGTGAATTCTTGAGATTTGGTCTTGAGTTTGAGAGCTAGGGTTTCTTGTTCTTGAAAAGGGGATCTTTAATTTGTGAGGAATTGAATAATGATGAGTATTTAGGTCAATTAGGGGTTAAATTTCATGTTTAGGACGAGTTTAGGGCTTAGGAAAAAGACCCAAATACCCCTAAACGAATTTAAAAACACAATCTGGAAACTGAAGATCCCAATTTTTGGCCTTGGTGCGACGTACCACTATCGCGCCAAACCACTGAAAAAGGAACAATTGGGAAACTGGACGATGGTGTGATGCGGTAAGATCACATTCCTCCACTGGAATACCATTTTGACCACATCTGTGATGCGCCATAATGGCGGAGGCTCACTGAAAATTGCCAAATGTGAACTGGGTACTTGGCGCGATGTGCCAACATCACTGTACCATACTAGAAACTGAAAATTGTTAGTTAGACTGGCTCCGCGATGCGCTAAGGGTCAAAATGATGGTGTTTAATGACTGAAACTTAAAATCGCCATAACTTATTACCCGGTTATCGGATTTGGACGAATTTTATATCGTTGGAAAGCTAATTGAATTTCCTATGCAATGGAAGGATCTAAACTGAAAATTAATGAGTATTTCAAAAATTTAATATATGAATACTCGTATATTGGGACTTAGATTATGTTAGGAAAATATGGGGTAATATAATATCTCTTCCTTGGTATCATTCGTGCTCGAATGAGACTGGTTAAGCTGAGGAAAACTAATGGACTGAGCTTACACACTGAACATACATATATGATTCATGAATGCACGACTGGACTGATTCATGAATGCACGACTTACATGAACATGACATGTAACTGAAACTGAGCATGATAGAGAGAAATCTTAAGAAGATTAATACCTTAAACCGAATCTGAATTCGCGAGGAAAAGATGAGGGTACTTGGTCCACATATCTGTTTCTGTTTCCCAAGTGTCTCCCTCTACGGATTGATTTCACCAAAGAACTTTGACTAGTGGAAGTTCTTTGTTCCTTAGTCTACGAACTTGATGATCAAGAATTTCGACTGGAACTTCTTCATAGGAAAGACTGTTCTGAACATCTACACTTTCTAAGGGAACAACTACTATTGGATCACCAATATACTTCTTCAACAACGGGACATGGAACACTGGATATACTGAAGCTAGATCTGAAGGCAACTCAAGCTCGTAAGCTACCTTCCCAAAACGATTGAGAATTCTGAAGGAACCTACATATCGGGGACTGAGTTTCCCTTTGTTTCTAAATCTTTTCACTCCCTTCATAGGAAATATTTTCAAGTACACCAAATCACCGACCTCAAACTTGAGATCCTTTCTCCTCACATATGCATACGATTTCTGTCGGTTCTGGGCTGTTCTAAGCCTCTCTCTGATCAATTGAACCTTCTCTAAGGCATCAAACACCAAGTCAGGCCCTACTACTGCGGCCTCACCCACTTTAAACCAGCCAATTAAAGATCTACATATCCTACCATAGAGAGCTTCAAACGGAGCCATCTGGATACTGGAATGATAGCTGTTATTATACGCGAATTCAGTCAAAGACAAGTGGTCATCCCAACTACTATTGAAATCAACTACACATGCTCTCAGTCTATCTTCAAGAGTCTTAATGGTCTTTTCTTCTTGACCATCTGTCTGGGGGTGGAAAGCTATACTGAGGTGAACTTGGGTACCAAGACCCTTTTGGAATGCCTTCCAGAAGTAAGAGGTAAGCTGGGTACCTTTATATGAGATGATAAATAAGGGACACCTTGCAACCTAACCAACTCTCTAAGATAGAGTTTGGCGTAGTCCTCGGCTGAGCAAGACGTATGGACTGGCAAGAAATGAGCTGATTTGGTCATCCTATCTACGATAACCCAAATAAAATCATACTGATAATGGGTATGAGGCAAACCTATCACAAAATCTATGTTCACTTCTTCCTATTTCCATGTGGGAATAGTGAACTCCCGCATGAACCCACTAGGCTTCTAGTGCTCAATCTTAACTTGCTGATATGTAGAGTATTTAGCTACAAACTTTGCAATATCCCTCTTCATCACGCTCTACCAATATATCTCCCGCAAATTATGGTACATCTTAGTGGCCCCTGGATGAATAGAGTAATGCGCACCATGTGCTTCTACAAGAATTCATTGCCTCAAATCTTCTACATCAGGCACACACAATCTACCCTGACAATGCAAAACACCATCTCCCCCTTGAGAGAAAACCTCCACTTTCTGACCTCTGACTGATTCTTTTAACTTAACTAGACTAGGATCTCTTTCCTACTTTTCCTTCACCTAAAAAACTAGAGATGATTCAGAACTACTCTACACCCACACATTACCCTCTGCTGAGTCGACTAAGTGGACACCTAGTCGGGAAAGCTGATGAACTTCCTGAGCTAACTTCTTCTTACCATCTTCAACATGAGCAACACTACCCATAGACATTCTAATGATAGCATCATCCACTACATTGGCCTTGCCTGGATGATACAAAATACTCATGTCATAATCTTTTAACAACTCTAACCACCTTCTCTGACGCAAATTGAAATCTTTATGAGAGAATACATAATGTAGGCTCTTATAGTCAGTGAACACATATACGTGCACCCCATATAAGTAATGCCTCTAAATATTTAAAGAAAATACTATAGGTTCTAGCTCCAGATTATGAGTAGGGTAATTTTTCTTATGGGGTTTAAATTGTCTGGAGGCTTAGGCTATAACCTTACCTCTTTGCATAAGGACACAACCCAAACCTACTCTGGATGCATCACAGTACACCACAAACCTATCTGAACCATCCGTTAGATTTAATACTGGGGCTGAGGTGAGTCGAGTCTTCAACTCCTGAAAACTCTTCTCACAAGAATCTGACCACTAAAACTTGACTTTCTTCTAAGTCAATCTGGACATGGGGGATACAATAGAAGAAAACCCTTCAACAAACCAATGGTAATATCTATCTAAACCCAAGAAACTCCTGATGTCTGACAGAGAAATGGGTCTGGGCCAGTTTCCCACTGCTTCGGTCTTTTGAGGATTAACTCTAATGCCATCACCGAAAATAATATGGCCAAGGAAAGCTACTGATCTTAGCCAGAATTCACACTTACTAAATTTGGCAAACAACCGGTGAGTTCTGAGAGTCTGAAGTACAATTCTAAGGTGGTCTGCATGATCACTTTCGCTACGGGAGTAAACAAGAATGCCATCAATGAATACCATGACAAACATGTCCAAGTACTTCTTGAACACTCGGTTCATCAAGATCATGAAGGCTGCTGGGGAATTCGTGAGACCAAAGGACATGCCTAGAAATTCAAAGTGACCATATCGAGTTTGAAAAGCTATTTTTGGAATGTCACAATCTCTGACTCTGAGCCGATGATATCCTGATCTGAGGTATATCTTTGAAAAGTAGCTGGCACCCTGAAGTTGGTCAAATAAGTTATCAATTCTAGGAAGTGGATATCTGTTCTTGATTGTGACCTTATTCAACTGATGGTAGTCTATGCACATTTTGAGAGAATCGTCTTTCTTATGCACGAATAGAACAGGTGCACCCCACGGGGAGACACTGGATCTGATGAATCCCTTATCTAGGAGATCCTTTAACTGTTCTTTTAACTCTTTGAGTTCTACTGGAGCCATTTTGTATAGTGAAATAGATATAGGTTAAGTGTCTAGGAGAAGGTTTATTCCGAAGTCAATTTCCTTTTCGGGAGGAACTCCGGGAAAATCTTCAGGGAAAACATCTGGAAATTCCCTCACTACTGAAACTGACTCAAGAGTTGGAGTTTCTAAATTTGAGTTTTTGACTCGAACAAGATGGTAAATACACCCCTTCGATATCATCTTTCTTGCTCTAAGGTATGAAATCAATTCACCTTTAAGAGTTGTGGTACTACCCCTCCATCCAAGGACTGGTTCATTTGGGAACTGAAAATGAACTATTCTATTTCTACAATCAACTGAGTCATAGCATGAGTGGAGCCAATCCATGCCAAGAATGACATCAAAATCTGTTATCTCTAACACCACGAGATCAACTGAGGTAACTTTCTGAGATATTATGACCGAACAGTTCCTGTATACCTGTCTGGCTATAATGGAAACACCTAGTGGGGTAGACACTGAAAAGGGCTCTACTAAAATTTTGGGACAGACTCCGAATTGATGGCTATATTTGGAGTTACAAAAGAAAGAGAAGCTCCAGGGTCTAGTAAATCATAAACATGTAAGTGAAAGACCTGTAACTACGTCAGGAGAATTTTTTTGATCTTGGCGGGACTGAAGAGTATATAATCTATCCGAACGCTGACCACTGGTAGCACTGGAAGCGGCACCCTGCTGAGTTGGGCGACCGGATGGAACTGATGATTGATCGGACTAGTCTTGTTGAAGCAGATCCCTACCTTTCTGAGCAACTAACCGACACTCCCAAATTCGATGGCCTAGTTTGCCACATCTGAAGCATATATCACTACCCGCTCTACACTCACCCTGATGGTGCCTGCCATACTTCTAACATGGAGGGTTCGTACGGGCACTGCTAACACTGCCTTGGGACTTAAAACCTACTGCCTTATCCCAATTATCATTTCTAAATTTGGGTACGGAGGCACTAGCTGATGAGGGTGCTTGGGCTAAAAACCTCTGATGAAACTGAGGACGGTTATCACCTTCTGACCTTGGCTGACTGAAATTAAAACTACCCATTCTAGCTCTTTTGTTTCCTCTCTCCCTCTCCTTAATCTTATGCTTCTCAATTTGTTGAGCATGAACCATCAACCTAGACAAGTCTATCTCCCTAATCAGCATTGCGGTCCTGCACTCCTTGACCACACTATTAGATACACCAGACACAAACTTACTCATCTTGGACCTGCTGTCAGATACTACATGAGGAGAATATCTAGCTAACTGAGCAAACTTGAGGGAATACTCCTTCACGCTCATGCTGCCCTACCTTAAGTTAATAAATTCTAACACCTTGGCCTCCCTCAACTCTAATAGGAAGAATTTATCTAAGAAAGTTGTGGCAAACTCTTCCCACTCTACAGGTCCTGCATCAACACCTCTATCTACCTTCCACTACTTAAAGCATGTATGGTCTATATTATATAATTGATATGCAGCCATTCATTACTCACTAGATGTCACCCTCATGACATCCGTTACCTTTAGAACCATATCTAAGAATTCCTGTGGATCCTCTTCAGACTTGGATCCCATGAAAGAAGGAGGATTTATTCGAGTGAAGTCCCAAATTCTGGTTGTAGCAGTATTGGCCACTGGGTTGGATGGAATAGTAGCTGGCCGTTCATTTTGTGCTGCTATGGAATTCGCTAGAGTGGTGAACGTAACTCTGAATTCTGCGTGAGAGACATGCTCATCCAGAGGATCTTCCTGGATGGGCTGAGGTGCTGGATGGTTTCCCGCTCTACTTCTGTTATTCTTTTTAGGAGGCATGTTCTATAAATGAAAGGAAAAAATGGATTAGACTGAGAGTTTAACTTGAGCTCATGCTCACTCGCACGACATGAATACTGAAAGAATGAAAAAATTTCCTAAACGCCTTGTAGCCTGCTTCCCATAACTGTGGTTTGCTACACACCCATGCACAAGACTCTATTTGACGCGAATTTCAAACTTCCTAAGACACTTTAAAACCTTAGGCTTTGATACCAAGTTTGTAACGCCCCGAGAGTACACCCTGGGCGTCACACGGTGCTTACAATACCGATGGACCACAAGCTAACCCATGAGCTGGTACCTGTTGTTAGCACTGAATAATATAATCATAAATGTGAAAGAATAACTGATATGCCATAAGGTTTTAAAAACTGAATTATGAATCTGAAGAACATAGTTATTTGAGTCTAATAAAAATATTAGAATTTAAATAAACTGAATAACTAACTGTAGTGTCGACTGAAGTCTGATTACAGAATAACTGACTCTAATATCTGAAAGCCTCTAAACTGAATGACTGGAAGTTGATGAGACAGGCCCCAACTAACTCCAACTAACTACTAGACTAAAAACATGAAATAGAAATACTCTATCCTCAAAATATAAGGACTCACCACTGCTACTGCTGAGATGTCTAAAATGTCTAAGCGCGGTCCGAGAACTGGGTGTCAGAACCTATGATATAATATATCATAATGCAAGAAAAGGTATGCAATCAGTACTTTGAATATACTGGTATGCTAAATGAGGTAGGCCGATTTGCATAGTTTCATGAACAGAAATAATAAATTATCTGAATATACATGTAAAGCATGGAGTACTGAATATAGAGCATAAATCTATAGATACTGGAAATATGTGAAATCTGTAAATACTAGATATGTATGGAAGCCTGTAAATACTAAAGGTACATGAAATCTATAAATACTGGGGATGCATGACCAAGAATCTAACATGAATTGAATAAAAGTCTGTAAACTAAAATACTGAAATACTGATATCTGTATACTTTGGTCAAACAATACTAAGA
Organism: Capsicum pubescens; assembly: GCA_030864215.1. NCBI lineage: Eukaryota > Viridiplantae > Streptophyta > Magnoliopsida > Solanales > Solanaceae > Capsicum > Capsicum pubescens. The sequence goes on along the minus strand of CM061544.1, from coordinate 81,677,408 downwards.
CTAAATTACTGGTCTGATTATTAGACTGAGACTGTGGGAGGTATCATTTAACCGGCATTCCCCAATCTGAGCAAATTAGGGTTCAACTTATAACCCAGTTGGAAGGGTATTAATATCATACCACGGGTACTAACGCTGACTATATAGATCCACTAAACTGATGTACTGTCCCAAAGGACTAAGGGTGCCAAGCATGAACTGACGGGTGACCCCTCCGAGATAGTCAAGCCTACACTGACGGGTGACTTCTCATATCCTACGTTGGCTACATAGTTCTGGAGTTTAGGGACTGCTACTAGCGACTCTACCTATCTGAAGGGGAAGCCGCCATCCCTATACTAGCTCGGTGCTAAGTCCTACTCCCAACTGAACTATTCTGAGTTACTAACTATTCTGAGTTTAACTAACTGATCTAGTAATGCTCATGATGTATTCTGAAATTATTCTAAAAATACTGAGAAGAGAGTAAGTAAATAGCTATGATTTTTGGGTATTCAATACCCCCAGGAATAAAAATCAATAATAGTAACATGATACTTAAGCTTAGAGGACATAGCATGAAGGCTTTTATCAACCATGTATTCTTGTAGGCATTTTATCAAACACTTATTGTTCATAGTTTGGTCAAATCATAGGAATGTTAGGGAACTTGTAGTAATAGCATTAATTCAACATGGATAGTACTAAATCATGATTAATTCAATGAATGATAACATTAAAACATGGAGAATTGAATAACAACAATAATTTCATTGAAACATGGTATAAAATCATAGTTCACGGAGATTCATGGGTGAAATCACAATTTAAAATCAAATAACTTGAAAATATCATAATTTTGTAATTTAAATACGATACTTGGAATCCATGAATGAAAGGAACCCATGGATGAACATCTAACATACCTGAGTTAATGAATTTGGAAGGATTGATGGTGAGTTCTTGAGATTTGGCCTTGAATTTGAGAGCTAGGGTTTCTTGTTCTTGAAAAAGGGATCTTTAATTTGTGAGGAATTGAATAATGATGAGTATTTAGGTCAATTAGAGGTTAAATTTCATGTTTAGGATGAGTTTAGGGCTTAGGAAAAAGACCCAAATACCCTTAAATAAATTTAAAAACACAAGCTGAAAACTGAAGATCCCAATTTTTAGCCTTGGCACGACGCGTCACTATCGCGCCAAGCCACTTGAAAAGGGACAATTAGGAAACTGGACGATGGTGCGACGCGGTAAGATCGCGGTCCTTCACTGGAATGCCATTTTGTCCACCTCTGCGATGCGCCATAATCGCGGAGGCTCACTGGAAATTACCAAACGTGAACTGGGTCCTTGGCGCGACGCGCCAACATCACGGTACCATACTGGAAACTGAAAATTGTTATTTAGACTGGATCCGTGAAGCGCTAAGGGTCAAAATGACGGTGTTTAATGACTGAAATCTAAAATCGCCATAACTTCTTACCCGGTTATCGGATTTGGGCGAATTTTATATCGTTGGAAAGCTAATTGAATTTCCTACGCAATGGTAGGCTATGAACTGAAAATTAATGAGTATTTTGAAAATTTTATATATGAACACTCATATATTGAGACTTAGATTATGCTAGGTAAATATGGGGTATTACAGGGCAGTTCTTCTCGATCGACACAGTCTGGTAATCTTCAAGACGACAGGACTGACTTTTTCAATGGAATTTTATTCAAGTACAAGAAAGAACTATCTACCACTTTATGTATTTCTTTCTTGAAAAAATATTTTAGAATAAAGAAGGTGATTAATTTGAGCAGTTTCTTTTGTAACAAATGTGCTAATTCGAACTGCAAGTGTTGGTTGAGAGCGGTAAAGTACATAAGTTCTGACAGATTCATCATTCATAAACATGAAAATTATCACACATGTGGTTCGGATTACATCTCAGGCCAAAATCCTTACGCCACGTCAAAGGTCCTCGGTGAATATTTCAAGAATAGTTTCCCCGATGGCAAAGGCCCTTCTACTAGGGTTATGGCCAATCAACTCTTTACGAAATTGGATGTCCTGATCAGTTATTGGAAGATATATATGACCATGGGTATTTCCAAGGACTTGGTTAGGGGGACACACGAGCATGGGTATGCAGTCCTGGATACCTACTGTTACATGCTTGAGTCCACAAATCCCAGAAGTTATACGGCGTTGCATGTTGATAAAAATGGAAGGTTCAAGTACTTTTTTGTATCCTATGGTGCTTGGATTCAAGGTATTTGACATTTGAGAAAAGGGATAGCCGTCGATGGTACCTTCTTGTGGAATAGGTATAATGAAGTTCTGCTAGCGGCGGTGGTGCTGGATGCAGAGAATCACATCTTTTCTGTCGCTTTTTATGTAGCGAACAAGGAATATAATGCCTCTTATGGATTTTTTTGAACAACTGTGAAGCTGCGTCGAAGATACCGAAGAGTTGTGATTTGTTTTGGATAGACATCCAAGTATTCCAAAGATGGGTTTAATTTTCTTCACTTCAGTTTACTTTGGTTGTTGTATCAGGCATCTTGGAGAGAACATTCAGACCAACTTTCACAATGAAAGGGTCGTGAGCCTTTTTTATAGAGTAGCTAAAGCATATAGTAGAGAAGACTTTTTAGACCATTTCAATCAAATAGTGGATATGCATCCCCAGGAAGCCGAACATCTCGTACGTGTCAGTTTTGAGAGATGGAGCCGGGCATTCTGTCCGGCAAATAGGTACATCTTATGAATTTAATGTCTCATTTGAGTAACAAGTTTAGTATTATGTCGTACTAAGTGATTCTTTTGTATAGGTAAAATATTATGATGTCAAACATAGCTGAATCAGTGAATTCATTATTTGGTGATGAAAGAGAATTTCCCATCAAGGCTTTGTTTGAAAAAATAAACAAGAAGTATGGCCAATATTTTCACAAAAGACGTGTGTAGTTCGAGGACGTAGGAACCCCATTTGTTCTAAAAGTGGAAAAAATAATATCAACGAACATCAGTCTGAGGAATAGGTTATTACCTCATCAAATAGTAGATTACAAATTCAGTATCACCGGTGATGGTGATGTTGCCATGGCCGATCTTCAAACAAGACCTTGTACGTGCAGAGTTTTTGACTTGGACAAAATACCCTGTCCACATGCTATGGCAGCGCTTCGAGCTCAACACAGAGCAAAATTTAGACCTAAAATTTATGATCACTCCTCTCCATATTATTTGGTGAAAAAATATACAATGGCATATAGTGGGCATATTACTCTGGTGCCTCCCGAAGAATTTTGGGTTGTTCCTGCAGAGGTTTTAGGGAGATAAATACCTCCTTCATATATTGACCTAAGAACTATAAACCGGAAAGAAAGTTATATAAAAGGATGCATGGAGTCAGAGAATCATTTCCATCAAGAAGAAACAAGTGCTCCGTATGTAAGCGCAATGGCCATAAAAGAACTACATGCCCGGATCGTAATCCACCATGATCGTTGTAATTGCAAAAACTTATGTTGTTATTTGTTGTGTTCTTTTATATATTTAACTTATTGTTGTGAACATAATGTTATCATTTATTATATATAAAACATCCTTTTTAATAACTTGTGCATCAATAAAAAGAGGCAAAATATGAACAAAATACAACAAACCACAATTAATTTCAACAAATTACCTATCTGTTTTAACAGATGGACATTCGCTGGAAGAACACAATACAGTTCATCATCAAACTAGAATATTTTCCTCCAACAGATGACAAATCTGTCACAACAGATGGATAATCTGTTGACAAAAACCCAATCGATGACTAATCTGTTCAAACATATGGTCCATCTGTTGAAAGAACTCAAAATCCAAAATTGTTACTGCTACTGGATTTAAAATTGCTCCTTATCTCCAACCGTCGACATGTTAACATATATGTTTAGAAGAAGATATAGACAATAAAAATTGAATAAGAATTGAAAAGACAAAGTCGACTAAAAATAAATTTTTCATTAAACGAAAAATAAAATACATTAGGTATAGATCCGACATAGAAAAATTAAAATACAATGCTAAAAGAAAAAAACATATTCTAATTATCATTATTATTATTATTATTATTATCATCAACATCATTATTATTGCCAGCCGACCAATTAACCAGTAGTAGCAGGTCCCTCATCAACCTCTACATCTCTTTGAACATCGTTTCTCTCACGGAGACCAAATCCCTCTGCAGGTCGTTAACCTACCTATGAAGTTTCCGCACGGTGTTGCACAGAATAGTAATGTCCCAAACAGGATCAACCATATCTAGAATGCGCATGAATTGACAAAAAATGCTAACACAAAAGTAAAGGAAAGAGTCTGAATATAATACAACGTATACTACCAACTGGTAGATTCACACAAAAAAAACTTACCTCAACGAGAAAGGAATATGCTCTTTGAATAGAAATGGTTGAAGATGTAATACAAAAAGAGAAAATGCAAGAAATAAATAAAAGTAGAGTAGAATGAAGATTAAGGAGAGACCTATTTTTACAGGATTGAATGTAAACGTGTTAGGTAAAAAGGCAGAACTTTTCAGCTCCATTGTATTAATTACATTCAAACTGCTGCCTTTTTGTTTTCTGTGAAAAGTCACAATTTTTCATTTACATTAAACTTCTCACCTTTTCAAAATAATTCGAGACTTAATAACAACCGTTATTATTGAGCTGTTGCAACAGATCATCCATCTGTCATAACAGATAACCTACTGTCGTAACAAGTTTACCATCTATTGCAATAAATAGTTTGTATGTGCAACAGATGAGACATTTGTTGCAACATATGGATTATCTATTGTGATAGATGGAATATCTGTTGGAGGAAATATTTTGATTTCTTCTAACAGCTGATTCATCAGTTGTAACTGATGAAGAATTTGATTCATCAGTTGTTTTGAATGATTTACCATCTGTTGCAACAAATAGTCTGTATGTGCAACATATGAGACATCTGTTGCAATATATGGAGTATCTGTTGCGACAGATAGACCATTCATTGGAGGAGATGTTTTGATTTTTTCTAACAGCTGATTCATCAGTTGCAACAGGTAGGGAATTTGATTCATCAGCTGTTTTGAATATATTAGATAAAAAGTCATGATTGTTCACCTCTTTTTTAATCGCCATCAGATGAATAAACATTGTCTGACATTAATGGGGCAGGAAGAATAAGGTGCTTGCAGATGAATAGATCCACTTTCATGCATGGAAGTTATGTATTATTGATCAGGCTATCATTACAGACACACATAAAGTACAATGATATTGTGAATGCAGTTTTTTACCGATTAAACATTGATTCTTCAAACAAGATCCTACATTTTATAGTTTAGTTTGATAGGTGCGAACTGATAAGGTCGAAGGGTTCTAAGACGGTGGTGTCAATACCCTATTCTAATTTAATGACAGTTTTTCTCACATTTATGTGTCAAGTTTGGAGAAGGGTTCAAGTTTTTGGCGGCAGTGTAAATATGCAATAGTGATTGGACCAATTTTAATGGTGCAATGGACTTTTGAAAGGCCTCCGAAGCCTCGCGCTGCAGCAAACAAGAATGGAAAACCAACAGAAATTCCCCTAGTCTAAATTTATATGGATGGGTTACTCGAAGAGACTATTATACAATAGAAGGTGTTTGGGAGAATACCTGTGTGGGAAGGGAAAGGTGGAGAAGATCATATATTATCTCAGACCTTGTTTAAGAGGAAACACAGGAAAGCAAGTAAGGAACTTCTAGCGAATCTGGCTAATGAAATTGACTTGAGAGATGAAAAACTAAATAAGCTTTAAATGTGGAAGTGTATCCAAATATTAAAATTCATCAGTAATTCTTGTAAAAGAAAAATGCTCAAGAGGATTGGAGCTGGACACTTTGCTAGGGACTGCGACTAGCGAGCATGGCCTCAATGAAGACCCCCAAAGTGTAGGTTCAGATTTCTAAGGAAACAACTTGGTGAGCATAGAGGATTGATAAGATTTTTAGTAAAGAATGAAACCTGAACCAACAACTCCAGAAGTAAAAATAAGGGAAGCCAAGGTGCCAATTTCTGAAGTCTAACTTGCATCTCATGCCTTCTGTTTGTGGTTCTGATCAGTTCAATGGCAATAAACATGCCTTGTTGTTTCCACTGCCTTTGACCTGACCAGAGCCATAAACAGGAGGCATGGGATGCAAGTTTAACTTTAGAAATTGCCACTTTGGCTTGATCCCTTATTTTTACTTCAGGAGTTGTTGGTTCAGGTTTCAATCCTGGATGAAAATCTTACCACCATCGGTGCTCGCAAAGCTGCAGCCTTAGAGTTTTGGTCCTGCATTTTGTGGGTCTTCATTCAGGCCACGCTAGCTAGTTGCAGTCCCCAAACAAAGCGCACAGCTCCAGTCCACTTCAACATTTTTCTTTTCAAAATGGACTGATGAATTTTCATTTTTGGATACACTTTCACATTTGCAGCTCATTTAATTTTTTTATTTTTTATGTCAATTTCATCTGCCAGTTTCGCTACACTTTCCTTCCCACCCTGTGTTTCTTCTTAAATAAGGTCTGAGTTGATATATGGTCTTTTCCACCTCCCCCTTCCCGCACAGGTATTCTTTTTAATACCTTTTATTGTATAATAGTCTCCTCGAGCAACCCATCCATATAAATTTGGACTAGGGGAATTTCTATTGGTTTTCCATTCTTGTTTGCTGTAGTGCGAGGCTTCAAAGGCATTTTAAAAGTCCATTGAACCCTTAAAATCAGTCCAACCACTATTTAAATGTTTACACTATCACCAAAAACTTGAACCCTTCTCTAAACATGACACATAAACATTAGCAAAATCTTCATTAAACCGTAACAGGGTATCGACACCACCTAATTGGTCCCTTAGCCTTACCAGTTCAAACCTAACAATCTTAATTGTAAAATGACATATCTTGTTTGAAATATTAATGCCTAATTGGTAAAGAACCAACATTTACAAAATCAGTGTACTGCATGTGTGTTTTCACGATAGGTTGATCAGTAATACATACCTCCCACATATGAATTTATTCCATTTGCAAGTAGCTTATTCCTTCGAACCCATATTTACTCTAGACTTTAATGCTGGTCGGGCAAAAGTTTATCCAGTTTCACTTTCTTTTATCTGCAAACAAGAGAAAAACATTTGATGTCAAACAAGAGAAGAACAAAAAGAACATTACAAAAGGGTAACACAAAATTAAATGAATCAACAGATGTCCAATCTGATGCAATAGATTCCCCATCTGTTCGACAGATGAGTCATCCATTGCAAAAAATGAGTCATTCGTTGCAATAGTTGATACATCTGTGGAAATAGATGGTTGACATGTTGCAACAGATAGGTCATCTGTTGGAATAAATTAACCCAGCACTGCTACTAGTTTGATTTATTTCAACAGTTCCTCCGTCTGTTCCAACAGCTGATTCATCAGTTGCAACAGTTGAGGAAACTATTGCAATACTACCACCAACATCAACAACAACATCAATAATAAAAAACAATGTCATATGTTCCAACACCATCAACAACACAAACACCACATGTTCCAACAAAACCAACATCCATTTATCAATAAATAGAAAGATGGTAATAGGTAAATCAATAATAATAATAGATGTAAATATCTAATTTGAATAACATACAAAGAAAAAGACGAGAAAGAAAGAGCAATAGTGAACCATACCTGCAATGTCAAAAATACAAAGGGATCAGAACACCTATTTCAGTCGAGCAAAGATATTGGGGGGATCAATTCACATCCAAAAGGTTCCTCATGCAAAAGAGGAGAGAAAAGAGAGAAAAAAAGGTGGTTGTGATTACCCTAAAGAGGAGAGAGAATTCTGAATCTGAATAAAGAAGAGAGATGAGTTGTGTTAATTTATGGCTGAAGGAGAAAGAATTCTAGAGATGGATTTTTTATATTCATTAATAACTTTTAAGAGGCACCATAAGATGGTGACATTGAAAAGACAAGATAAGACTACTCAAGGAGGATATTTTTGAGTTATCCAAGTAATATTTTTTACCGCCTTAGAATTTTATCTTTTTTATCTCGGACAGAAAATTAGAAAATTTCTTTAAACTAAAAAAAGGATCTTAAAATATATAAGTCATCTGTTGCAACAAATAAAAATTTTTGTTTGAAAATTTCCAATAGCTCAATCATCTGTTGCAACAGATGACAATTTCTATTTGAAAATTTTCAACGGCTCAGTCATCTGTCATAACATATGGCAATGCTTATTTGATAATTTACAACATATATTTAATCTGTTGCAACAGATGACTTAACCTGTTTGATAAATTGTAACAAATAAGTCATTTATTGCAACATGTTGAACATTTATTTTTACAATATTTCAATTGAGTTTATATGTTCAACTATAAATTCAATTGATTCTTATTACCTAATATGTTCAACTAATACCTAAATTGCTTTAAGATAAATAAATTAAAAAATATCTTAAAACATATAAGTCATACTTTGCAACAGATGACAATTTATGTTTGAAAATTTCCAACGGCTCGATCATATGTCGCAACAAATGGCAATGCCTATTTGATAATTTACAACAGATAGTTAATCTGTTGCAACAGATGTATTTATCTGTTTGATAAATTCCAACAGCTAAGTCACCTGTTGCAACAAGTTGAACTTTTTTTTTAATATAATTTTAATTGAGTTCATATGTTCAACAAATACCTAAATTGATTAATCTAGAACTAGGAGTGAGTTCATAGGGTCAACTACAACTTTAATTGAGTCTTTTGGCAATTGTATGATGAGATGGTTAAAAATTACGCATATCTTTTAAAATTTTAAAAAATAATTAAGATCAATTCGGACCAAATTAACATTTTTAAAACTTGTCATTATTTTCTAATATACAAATCAACCCATACAGATCATCCATTTGCGAGGAAAACGTTTCATCATTTCAAATCTCGAGTTCTCCCTTTTTTCTCTCTCTCAACAATATAGACAACAACTACTCAACTAATTGCTCAACCCTTCACAACAAATTAATTTTCTTCTCATTTTTTACCACATAGGTGTTATTTTTTACTTCATTCTTGCTTGTATCAGTTGTTTTCTCTATCTTCATAGGTAACAGAGTTTGAGAAGAGTTCTATATTTGTTATTTTTTCTAAAAATTAGGGATTTTAAGTTATTGATAAAAAAGAAGACTTTTAGTTATTTTATCTTTGAGAATAGGTTTACAATTTTGATTTTTGGTGGTAAAATCGTAGGAAAAAACTGAGAAAACCCTAGTTTTTAGTGCAGTGTTTCGTTGACTATCATGGTATTATTGGATGGTGTTTGAGGTCGTAGTGGTGGTGTTAGTGTTGGTGGTCGTGGTGGGGGCACTGGTGGTGTTTGTGGTGTCTGTTGATGGCATTTGTTGGTGGTGTTTGTGGTGACGGTTGGTGGTGTCGGTATTGGTGGTGCTTGTAATATATGTTTTAAAATTTATGCATACATCAATTGTAATGTAATTTTTCTTTTTCTGTTGTTTGTAGGTAAAACATGTCTCAGAGGGATTCGGAGGATCTTCCCGAACAATCTTTATCAGAGAAAAGTAAATCAGAGAAAAGTTATGAAAATGACGTTGAGGGAGGTGGACAAGGGTCTGTAGATGGTGATGAGAAAAATGAAAGTAAGAAGAGAAAGAATAAGATAAACAAGAAGAGGAGGGAGAAGAAAGTGAGAAAGGAAATGATAATGCATCACCAATGGGGTATGAATTAATATCGAAAACCCAGCATGTCAGTTGGGGAAACCTTTTGACGAATTTAGGAATATTATGAAGAATGAAAACATAGATGGACTTTTTAAGAAGAACGACTTTGGGCGCTTTCTTGAGCTGCCTGAGGACTACACTGTCTGTTTCCAAATAAGCATGGTATATGGTCTTCTCAAGCACCGGATCAAGTACATGAGGGATGATAAGGATTTGGAGGAAGGGGGAAAAAGATGGATGAAATCTGGTTCAACTACTGTGGCATGCTGGTTTGTTTTGGATTGAAAGAGTTTGCCATAGTGACAGAATTGAGATGTGATCATCCAGAAGAACCTCTCACCAATAAAAAACCACGCAAAAGGCCCAAGTCAAGCAGGACAACCAAAACACCACCATCAAATAGTGGTAAGGCATTGTCCAAGAGACCACCCACCAAAACCAGACCACCCATGAATATCGACAAACGCAAGGAAAAAATAGATGGGTTGTTGGACATTGCTGGATGTGAGTGCAAAGACAATGAGTTGATAGAACATCTCAAGGATAAAACCATACCAAAGTAGTACATGGAGCAGTTGTGCTTGGTTTGGTTTTCCCATGTCGCTATATTGGCAAGAGACATCAACAAAGTCATTGAAGATGATTTATTGAAGCTTGCTGATGATTTTGAGAAATTCAACAATTATCCCTGGGGATATGACAGCTACTACTTGACTGTCAAATATTTACTGATAAAGTTATCCCCAATGTCGATCATATTATACGGTTTCTCTTGGGGTTTCATGGTAAATTCAATCACTATTTGTTTACTCATCCAGTAATTTATATTGAATAATTACTATGACCTTTTTTTCTTGCCTCCTGTTTAAATTTTTTAGGCTTGGGCATTTGAAGCCATTCCTCACCTTTGAAAGCAGTTCAAGGATTACCCGAATGAGGTTTCTCATCCAAGGATCCTTAGGTGGTTGGCTACAAAGGGCAACCCAAAAATTAAGGAGGTTGGTATCTTTAACCCTCTGGATGATGCAGTACGGTAATACCTTGTACTTCTCCTAGCTTAATTTAGCCCCTAGTGTGTCAAGGGTCAACTTCACAAATTAATAACTCTTGATACGAGTGGAATTTTCCAGCTCTAGACCCACTATTGTGTAGATAATCGAATTAGGTTTACAACGATACCAATTTTGCCTTAATTCGATACTTGATTGAGAAGTTATGACATTTTTAGTGAAGACAGTGTCTCAAAATAAGCAGCACCGTATCGCGGTGACATTCAAAATAACAATTGTCCAATTCTAGTGAAGCATAGCGATTGGCTCACATAGCGGTGAAGTCTCAATTCCCGTTTATTAATTTCCAGTGGCTCACCACGATAGTCCTGCATCGCGGTGATGGACCAAATGGGATTTGTCCTTTTCCAGTGAGCCACCGCGATAAGCCCACATCGTGCCAAAGGGTAAAATCTCATTTGTCATTTTTCCGGAATGGCACCACGATTTCCACTACGTCGCGCTGTGTGGCCAAATCGGCTTCCAGTTTTCCAAAGTTAATTTTAAGAGGGTAGTTTGGTCATTTCTCCAGCCTTAAATTCGTGAAAAACATGGGATTAAACCCATTCTAAGCATTATATGCTCCTATTTCATCAAATTTCTCTCCAAGGAAACCCTAGAAAAGGGTTTGACCCTTAGTAGCTATCCCTACGTTATAGAACTGCATAGCCAGCATAGGTTGACATGTCTTCATGTCAGTCTAGGGTTGAGACATCTCATACGAGTTTTCCTGCCAGCGAGGGTTGACGAAAGAGCTTCTTGCCAGAGATGGTTAACTCATAGTCATTGTTAGCATCCCTTGGAAAAGTGCTCACACCCTTCCAACTGGGGTCACAGGTTAGACCCCAACTCAGTCATACTCGGGGTATGTTGGTTAGATGGAACTCCCACAGTTTTAATTTCAGACTCAGTATAAAATCTCAGTTCAATTTCAGAATCAAGATTTTCAGATACAGCCACCCAGCTCAGTATAAAACTCAGTTCAGTTTTACAGAATTAGGATTGCCAAAAATAGTCACTCAGTTAACAGTAATATAGTATCAGTAAACTCAAATATCAGTTATTCAATTTTCAGAACTCATTATCCGGTGCTAATGAAATCTCAGTTACAGTGTACGTTGTTATATGCATAACCTTACATAATTAGTATGTACAACAGTTTCAGATATACATGCACTCTCATTCAGTTATTGTGCATGGACATGAACCCATGCATTCAACCTTACCTCATCTAGCATACCAGTACATTCAAAGTAGTGGCTCATACCTTTCTTTTGTGCTATGATGTGTTATATCATAGGTTTAGATGCACGAGTTCCTGACCGCACTTAGCAGCCCAAATTATCAGCACCAAATTTAGTGGTGAATCCTTATAGTTCAAGGACAGAGTTGTAATTTTATTATTTTCAGTTATCAGTACTTCAGTAGTTGGAGTTAGTTGGGGACTTATCCTATCAACTCCACTTTCAGACAGTTCAGTTAGAGGCTTTTCAGACTAGAGTATTTACAGGCAGATGTTCAGAATTCAGTATTGATTTTCAGTATTCAGTATTTTGATTTCAGTTTTGAACTTAATGACAATTTTCGCCTAATTTCTGCATTATTACAATATTACTATTCATTGATTTCAACAGGTACCAGTCATGGATTAGTTTGTGGTCCTTCGGGATTAAGAGCATCGTGTAGCGTTTGGGGTACATATTTGGGGCATTACAGCCTTGGTATTAGAGCCTAAGGTTCAATAGAATCCTAGGAAGTCTGAAAGTCGCGTCTAGTAGAGTCTTATGCATGGGTGTCTAGCTCGCCACACTTATGAATAAGGGGATATGAGGCATTTTAGGAAAAGTTTCCCTTCTTTTAGTATTCATATCATGTGAGTGAGCATGAGCTCAAGTTACAAACTCAGTCTAATCCTTTTCTTACTTCTATATACAGAGCATACCTCCTGTAATGCCATGAATCTGGTACCCAAAATGCTACACGGTACTCATGATTCCGAAGGACCACAAACTAACCCATGACTGATATTTGTACCTATATATTGCATAAAATACTGAATAATGCAGAAACATGAACTGAAAGACCGTAAGGTTTAAAACTGAACAAAATTTGAATAATATAACATCTTTGTGGGGTAATAAAATATCCAAAATAAAATTGAAAATACTGAAGTCTGAAACATGATAGTCTGGAAAGCCTCTAAACATGACTGTCTGAATGAGTAAGGAGTTGATGGGACATGTCCCCAACTAATAAACTAATTAATGAGATGATAGAGAAATCATCATATCCTCAAAGAATGAGGACTCACTTCTAACTCTAATGGATGAAACTTATCTGATAGTGTCCCCAAAAGAGAATGGTGGGGCCCTTATCTGACAGTGTCCCCAAAAGAGAATGGTGGGGCCTTTATCTGACAGTATCCTAAAAAGAGAATGGTGGGGCCCTTATCTGACAGTACTTATCCACCTTATCAACCCTCATCGGATAGTGTTGACGTCTCAACCTATGCTGGCTACATAGTTCTGGAATACAAGGATGACTTCTAAGAATCACATCCTCATCTGATAGTGTGTGTTCCCATCCTTGGGTTCACTCGGTGCTAATTCCTACTCTCATCTGAATAGACTCTGAACATGATTTACTGAACTGAACATGGGCAGAGTTACTGAATTCCGTTGACTGACGGAATACTGCTGATATCTGACAACTGATTGAGTTTATGAGATCATAGAGATTTCCTGAGTCATAAGACTGTCTAAAGTCTAAGGATTCATAACTTGACTGAGAGTATCGTGAAAACATGACATGGCTCTAGGCACACAGCTAAAGTTTTGGGTACGAGTACCCCCAGGACTCGATGGAAGGAAACTGACCAAGCATAACTTACTTGAACATATAACTAATATCATAATCCATAATAAATTTATAGAAGCATTTCATCAAAACATGTGATAGGCATAACTTGTACATTGTAACACCACGTATTCAAGTACGTATATTGGTCTTATTTATATGAAATTAATTTTTTATTTTATTTATACCAGAATTTGCCCGTCGATGGTTCCATGCGAAGGTTATTGAATAAGCTTTCCAACGATATAAAGATTTCCAAAAATGGATAGGTTTTCGGATATAATCGAGCACGTTCGAAACTATAAAACGGTGGCCGGGATATTTGGGAATAGTAAATGTACAGGAAAATTTCCTGCACACAAACTACTGAGGCCAGCCGAATTTTTGGGTCAACTTCAAACGATCATAACTCCCTTAATAAAATGAAATGGGAGAGCTGAGACATATGAAAAGAAAGATATTTGAGTCTTATTTCCAATGCAATTGTTTTCATCCAAATCCAACGTCTGAGTAAGGAGTTATACTTGTTTTACTTCAGCCTATCAAAACAAATTTTTAGGGTCAACTTCAAACGACCATAACTCATTGTACAGGACGAACTGGGTGGCCTAATTTATATGAAATGAAAGCCCATTGAATTATCCTTCCAATGATACCAATTTACACAAATCCGATATCGGAGCGAAGAGTTTTGGTCGATCTACTTTAGCTTAACAAAACAGTCCACCAAAGAACAGATTTGACATTATTTAAATTTTAAAGGCATTTTGGTCTTTTCCTATTATATTGTGGATGGGAATATGTGTATATATACATGTCTATGAGTTCAAAAGCTCATTTTCATCATCAATGATTGAGAAATAAGAAAACCTAGCCAAATTTGACCTTTAAATTACTTTTGAATCAACCGTAGAAATTCCAAAGTAATCCGATAACTCCGTTTGTCATCTCGAGAGCTTCGAACGACACCTATTATTTGTCCAAACAGGATTGCATAATCAAGAGGAGAATTCTAAGGTATGAATATTGTTTGCCTTTGTTCTTTTCCATAAGTATATGTGTGATAGAGTATTATATGTATTGGTTGTTATTGAAAGGTGATGGAAATAGGGTTATGGACTATTTTGCATGGTTTGGTTATATTGAATTGTGGAAGGTGGATATGGTAATTGAGTTATGGAAGGTGTATATGGTGATATACTATTGAATTGATGATTATTTATGTCTATGGCTCAATTTGGTTTAATGGATTGGTTAGAAGGATAAATGAATCCAAATTTGATAATTGAGGATGTTGTATGAATATGCATGGCATGTGAATGTAATTGGAGTATAAGAGGGTTAAAGTGACACCCTTTATGGTGTAATTAAGGCTTACTACTTAACCACTAGTTTGGTGAATTCAAATAATTGAATTGTGACGTTTGGTTGCTAATACTAGATTGCTATATATGTTCATTGTAGATAAGTAATCCGAAAAGATGGAAAGTCCATTTGGGACTAGTATTGAAGGTTGACAGTCAGGTATGTAAAGCATACTCTATACCATATCTTTGGCATGAAAGTGAACAATTGTTCTATTAAGAAAGTTTCCAAAGTTATTCAATAACATGTGATCCATAATGGTTTTGTATGATGTCCTATGTTACCAATGAACTTGTTTCCTCCCTACAAGATATCAAGACATTCCAATACTTACTTGTTTTCCTAATCTTACATGGTTATTGCACTAATGAATGTTAGAAGGTATCCGGTTAATCAAACAAGATCCATGTGCTATTAATGACTCCAAAATGTTTCATTGATATACCAATAAGTTCCTACTTCATTGTTATGGCATTGATGACTCCAAAACACTTCATTGATGTGCCAATGAGTTCTTACTTCATTGTTATTGCATTGATGGTCTATTTATATGTCTCTTATTGATGTATCATTGTTTCAAAGTATCAAAAATACGGTGGCGACCGAAATAACAATCTCAAAGATTAATTGAACTAAGTGATGGAAGTTCTCTCTTATCAGGTGGTATCCCAGGGGCATTAGCCTATCATGGGTCGATCCCTATTTATGTGTGTATAGGTGGTATCCCAGGGGCATAAGCCTATCATGGGTCGATCCTAGTTGATAAGTACTGGAGGCACCCTAATGGTCACAGTACAGTACAATAATGATTACAAAGATGATAAGCAATGTACAGGTTGTCACAAGTTCTAGTAAGTGTGGTCCACTCCTATTACGATTTATTCACTTGTTTCTGATTTCTATTGAGCTCCTATATCATATGTGATCTTTACATACTCAGTACATATTTCGTACTAACGTCCCCCACGGGGGACCTGCATTTCATGCTGCAGGCACAGGTACCTCAACTCATACACGGCACAAGTAGGAGCCAGGATATCCAGCTATTTTTGGTGGGCTCCAGTTTGCTTCGGGGCTTTCCGTGTCATATCCAATCACTTTTGGTATTGTATAGAAGTTAGTTATGGCGGGGTGTGTCCCGACCTTAGTTAAACTCTGTGTATTGTCTAGAGGCTTTGTAGACCTAATGTACAGTCAAAGTGATGTTTTGTTAATAGACGTGATGGCTCCAAAGGATAAGTATTGTATATACATATATATGTGTGCTCGAGCTTATACAGGTGATTATTTCCTTTTATATTTGACATGATGTTGTCCAAATTTTAGGTTATCATAGAGGTATGCATGGGAAGTATAAGGTTATGAGATGGTTCTCCCGGGCCTCCTCAGTTACGGGTGCTGGTCCACCCCAATAGGATTTGAGGCGTGACAAAAGTGATATCAGAGAAGTTTGTCCTAGTGAGTCTACAAATCCATGTCTACGTAGAGTCTTATTTATCGGTGTGTCATGCACCGCATCTATAAACAGAAAGCTATGGACATTTAGGAATCGTCTCTTTTCTTCATGTCTTAGATCGTGCGATAGAGCCTCTATTGTATATGAAGTCATAGTTGACCACTGAATGCGTTTGTTTCTCTTATTATAGTAATGATGCCGGTTACCAGAAGCAAGAATACCGGTAAGCAAGTAGATGTGGCTGCCGGAGAGGGGACTAGTAAGTTAGCCACTATACCAACTAATCAAAGTGAGGCTCCAGCTGAGCATGCATCAGAAACTTCTTCCACTCCGGAAGAAATAAGGCGGAGGAGAACTATATCCCCAAAGCCACCTATTAATGCTGCTGATCAAGATCTTAGAAATGCAGTGCAACTTTTGACTCGTATAGTTGTTGGGCAAGCTCAAGGGCAAGCCATTCCTACCACGGGTCCTAGTGGTACATATAGGATGGCTAGCCTTCGAACATAGGATTTTCTTAAGATGGATCCTCCCACTTTTACTAGATCAGATCTTAACGAGGACCCACAGGACTTTATTGATCAAATTCAAAGGGCCTTAGATGTTATGCATGTAACGGGTAGTGAGACAGTGGAGTTAGCGGCGTATAGATTCAAAGAGAAGGCTATATATTGGTACAAGGACTGGAAATGATCTAGGGGTATTGATGCACCCCCAGCTACTTGGAAAGAGTTCAAAGAGGCATTTCTTGATCAATATCTTCCATTCGAGATTCGTCAGACCCGTGCAGATCAATTTTTAAATCTTCGTCAGGGTAATATGAGCGTGAGAGAGTACAGTCTCTGATTTAATTCCCTGTCAAGATATGCTCCTAATGTTGTAGCTACTATGGATGACAGAGTTCATCAATATGTGGATAGGCTGGATCTATATCCGGTTAGAGATTGTACTATTGCCGCTTTGAACAAAGATATGGACATAGCAACGATCCAAGCTTTTGCACAGAAAATGGAATATCAGAGGCAGAGGAGAAGAACACAGAAATTAGAAAGAGAATATTCCAAGAGGGCCAGATCTATAGGGCAGTTCATGGCATCCCAAGGAGGGTTCAAACCAAAGTTTTCTACTAGACCACCTAGGCCATTATCTTCTTATTCTGCAGCTAGTGCCCCACCACAGTTCCAAGGGTCCAGAGAAAATCAATTTGTGCACAGAAGTGAGAGTCAGAGCTCGCGGACAGTGGGGTACCAAGGGAAAGGGAATATGAGCCAATCGAGACCTCCTCAAGAGCCATGCAATAAATGTGGAAGGTATCTTTTGGGGGTATGTCATCTGGGGACCAATGTTTTCTTTGGGTGCGGTATGTCGGGGCATATGATGAGAGAATGCCCACGAAGGGGCATAGGGGGTATGGCACGACCTACGAGGTTATTTTTTGCATCATGATCATTGATTCCTTATTCAGGAAGGGGTGCACAACCAATGGGTCATGTTAAAGGTGATAGAGGAGCCACGAGTTCTAGCAGGGCTCAAAATCGTACGTATGCTCCAGCGGATCGACAGAATTTAGAGGCTTCCCCAGATGTGGTTACGGGTACGTTGTCTATTTTTTTATTCGATGTATATGCCTTAATTGGTCTCGGTTCTACATTATCTTATGTTACTCTATTGGTTGCTGGAAAATTCAAAAGAATACCCGAACTGTTAGTTAAGCCAATTGAAGTGTCCACACTGGTTGGGGAATCTATTATAGCTAGAAGGGTTTACCAAAACTGCATAGTAACTGTTTGTGGTCGTGATACGATGGCTTGAACTATTAAAGGACTACGATGTTGATATCTTGTAACATCCAGGGAAAGCAAATGTGGTAGCTGATGCGTTAAGTTGTAAGGCTATGATGGGGCCTATAGAAAGGTAAGGGATGATTAAAGATCCTCACCAATTAGCTAGTTTGGGAGTTCACCTTCTTGAAACTCCGAATAAAGAGCTTATCGTACATAATGCTGCGGAATCTTCATTAGTAGCTGAAGTGAAAGAAAAGCAATATGCATATCCTATTTTATTACAGCTTAAGGAGAACGTTCAGAGTGGTCCGACCAAGGCATTTGAGCTTACGCGAGAAGGAGTACTTCAGTGCCAAAACTGATTGTGTATGCTGGATGTAGATGGGCTAAGAAAGAAGATTATGACAAAGGCACATTGTTCAAGGTATTCCGTTCATCCAGGATCAACCAAAATGTATCAAGATTTGAAAGATATGTATTGGTGGAATGACATGAAGAAAAATATTACAGAATTTGTAGTTGAATGTCCAAATTGTTGAAGAGTTAAAGTTGAGCACCAAAAACCCAGAGGTTATATGCAATGCATTGATCTTCCAGGCTGGAAGTGGGACATGATCAACATGGATTTCGTTATTGGTTTGCCTCGTACATCCCAGAAGTTTGATTCCATATGAGTGATTGTTGATTGGCTTACCAAATCCACACATTTCCTACCAGTTAGGACTACTTACACAGTTGAAAAGTATGTGAAGCTGTACATTAAAGAGATAGTCCGATTACATGGAGTGCCAATCTCTATTATATCAGATCGGGGAACCCAATTTATCGTAAACTTTTGGAAGTCTTTTCAGAGGTGTTTGGGAACGCAAGTGAAGTTGAGTACAACTTTTCACCCTCAAACAGATGGACAAGCAGAACGTACCATCCAAACACTTGAATATATGCTACGAGCTTGTGTAATAGATTTTAAGGGCAACTGGGATGATCATTTACCTCTTATTGAGTTTGCCTACAATAATAGCTATCATTCAAGTATCAAAATGGATCCATATGAAGCTTTATATGGAAAGAAGTGCAGATCACCAATAGGATGGTCGAAGTGGGTGAAACTCTTTTGTTCGGACAGGATCTTATTTATCAAGCCATAGAGAAGGTTAAAGTAATTCAGCAACGACTGAAAACAACCCAAAGTCGACACAAGTCATATGTGGATAATAGAAGGAGAGGGCTAGAGCTTTCTATAGGTGATTTGGTATTTTTGAAGGTATAACCAATGAAAGGGGTAATGAGATTTGGCAAGAAAGGGAAGTTGAGTCCACGTTATATAGGCCCGTATAAGATCACTCGAAGGTTTGGACAAGTTGCATATGAATTAGAGCTACCCCGAGAGCTCTCATCAGTACATCCGGTATTTTATGTGTCAATGCTTCGAAAGTGTATCGGAGATCCATCACATATCACTTCTACTGAGGATGTGCAAGTTGCGGAAGATCTTACCTATGAGGAAGTGCCTATTGCTATTCTAGATCGCCAAGTTAAAAAGATGAGAAATAAAGAGATAGCATCTGTGAAAGTACGTTGGAGAAATCGTCAAAGGAAAGAGATTACATGGGAAGATGAGGAAGCAATGAAATCTAAGTACCCTCATTTGTTCAAAGATGAAGAGGAAGTTCAAGAAACGGAGTTAGAACATTAACAAGTAACTTTTTTTTATACATGCATAGTATTTATGTGATGATGTGAATATTAATGATGGACTTGAACTTGTTTCGGTTGAATAACTACGCTAACATTCGAGGATGAATGTCCTAAAGGGGGGTAGAATGTAACACCCCGTATTCAAGTACGTGTATTGGTCTTATTTATATGGAATTAATTTTTTATTTTATTTATACCGGAATTTGCCAGTCGATGGTTCTATACTAAGGTTATTGAATAAGCTTTCCAACAATATAAAGATTTCCAAAAATGGATATGTTTCGGATATAATCGAGCACGTTCGAAACTATAAAACAGTGGCCGGGATATTTGGGAATAGTAAATGTGCAGGAAAATTTCCTGCACAAAAACTACTGAGGCCAGCCGAATTTTTGGATCAACTTAGAACAATCATAACTCCATTAATATAATGAAATGGGAGAGCTTCGACCTATAAAAAGAAAGATCTTTGAGTCTTCTTTCCAATGCAATTGGTTTTATCTAAATCCAACATATGAGTAAGGAGTTATACTCGTTTTACTTCAGCCTATCAAAACAGATTTTTAGGGTCAACTTCAAACGACCATAACTCCTTGTACAGGACGAACTGGGTGGCCTAATTTATATTAAATGAAATCCCTTTGAATTATCCTTCCAACGATACCAATTTCACCCAAATATGATAACGGAGAAAAGAGTTATGTTCGATCTACTTTAGCTTATCAAAACAGTCCATCAAAGTACAGATTTGACATTATTTAAATTTTAAAGGCATTTTGGACTTTTCCTATTATATTGTGGACGGGAATATGTGTATATATACATGTATATGAGTTCAAAAACTCATTTTCATCATCAATCATTTAGAAAGAACAAACCCTAGCCAAATTTGACTGTTAAATTTCTTTTGATTCAACCGTAGAAATTCCAAAGTAATCTGATAACTGCGTTTGTTATCTCGAGAGCTTCGAACGACACCTATTATTTGTCCAAACAGGATTTCATAATCAAGAGGTGAATTCTAAGGTATGAATATTGTTTGCCTTTGTTCTTTTCCATATGTATATGTCTGATAGAGTATTATATGTATTGGTTGTTATTGAAAGGTGATGGAAATAGGGTTATGGACTATTTTCCATGGTTTGGTTGTATTGAATTGTGGAAGGTGGATATGGTAATTGAGTTATGGAAGGTGGATATGGTGATATACTATTGAATTGATCATTATTTATGTCTATGGTTCAATTTGGTTTAATGGATTGGTTGGAAGAATAAATGAATCCAAATTTGATATTGAAGGATGTTGTATGAATATGCATGACATGTGAATGTAATTGGAGTATAAGAGGGTTAAAGTGACACCCTTTATGGTGTAATTAAGGCTTACTACTTAACCACTAGTTTGGAAAATTCAAATAATTGAATTGTGATGTTTGGTTGCTAATACTAGATTGCTATATATGTTCATTGAAGATAAGTAATCCGAAAAGACGGGAAGTCCATTTGGGACTAGTATTGAAGGTTGACAGTCAGGTATGTAAAGCATACTCTATACAATATGTTTGGCATAAAAGTGAACAATTGTTCTATTAAGAAAGTTTCCAAAGTTATTCAATAACATGTGATCCATAATGGTTTTGTATGATGTCCTACGTTACCAATGAACTTGTTTCCACCCTACAAGATATCAAGACATCCCAATACTTACTTGTTTTCCAAATCTTACATGGTTATTGCACTAATGAATGTCAGAAGGTATCCGGTTACTCAAACAAGATCCATATGCTATTAATGACTCCAAAACGTTTCATTGATATACCAATAAGTTCCTTCTTCATTATTATGGCATTGATGACTCCAAAACACTTCATTGATGTGCCAATGAGTTCTTACATCATTGTTATTGTATTGATGGTCTATTTATATGTCTCTTATTGATGTATCATTGTTTCAAAGTATCAAAAATACGGTGGCGACCGAAATAACAATCTCAAAGATTAATTGAACTAAGTGATGGAAGTTCTCTCTTATCAGGTGGTATCCCAGGGGCATAAGCCTATCATGGGTCGATCCCTATTTATGTATGTATGGGTGGTATCCCAGGGGCATAAGCCAATAATGGGTCGATCCCAGTTGATATGTACTGGAGGCAGCCTAATGGTCACAGTACAGTACAGTAATGATTACAAAGATGATAAGAACGAAGCTAAAATGATTGAATAAATACAATGTACAGGTTGTCACAAGTTCTAGTAAGTGTGGTCCACTCTTATTACGATTTATTCACTTGTTTTTGATTTCTATTGAGCTCCTATATCATATGTGATTATCTACAGCTTTACATACTCAGTAAATATTTCGTACTGACGTCCCCCACGGGGGACCTGCATTTCATGCTGCAGGCATAGGTACCTCAGCTCATACACCGTACAAGTGGGAGCCAGGATATCCAGCTGCTTTTGGTGAGCTCCAGTTTGCTTCGGGGATTTCCGTGTCATATCCAATCACTTTTGGTATTGTATAGAAGTTAGTTATGGCGGGGTGTGTCCTGACCTTAGTTAAACTCTGTGTATTGTCTAGAGGCTTTGTAGACCTAATGTACAGTCAAGGTGGTGTTTTGTTAATAGACGTGATGGCTCCAACGGCCAAGTATTGTATATACATATATATGTGTGCTCGAGCTTATACATGTGATTATTTCCTTTTATATGCGACATGATGTTGTCCGAATTTCGGGTTGTCATAGAGGTATGCATGGGAAGTATAAGGTTATTAGCTGGTTCTCCCGAGCCTCCTCAGTTACGGGTGCCGGTCCGCCCCAATAGGATTTGAGGCGTGACAAAAGTGGTATCAGAGAAGTTCGTCCTAGTGAGTCTACAAAGCCATGTCTACGTAGAGTCTTGTTTATCGGTATGTCGTGCACCACATCTATAAACAGGAGGCTATGGACATTTAGGAAATGTCTCTTTTCTTCATGTCTTAGATCGTGCGATAGAGCCTATATTGTATATGAAGTCATAGTTGACCACTGAATCCGTTTGTTTCTATTATTATAGTAATGATGCCGGTTACCAGAAGCAAGAATACCGGTAAGCAAGTAGATGTGGCTGTCGGAGAGGGGACTAGTAAGTCACCCACTATTCCAGCTAATCAAAGTGAGGCTCTAGATAAGATGCATCAGAAACTTCTTCCACTCCGGACGAAATAAGGGGGAAGAGAACTATATCCCCAGAGCCACTTATTAATGTTACTGATCAAGATCTTAGAAATGCAGTGCAACTTTTGACTCGTATAGTTGCTGGGCAAGCTCAAGGACAAGCCATTCCTACCACGGGTCTTAGTGGTACAGATAGGGTGGCTAGCCTCGAACACAGGATTTTCTTAAGATGGATCCTCCCACTTTTACTGGATCAGATCTTAACGAGGACCCACAGGACTTTATTGATAGAATTCAAAGGGCCTTAAATGTTATGCATGTAACGGGTAGAGAGACAGTCGAGTTAGCGGCGTATAGATTCAAAGGAGAGGCTATATATTGGTACGAGGACTGAAAATGATCTAGGGGTATTGATGCACCCCCAGCTACTTGGAAAGAGTTCAAAGAGGCATTTTTTGGTCATTATCTTCCATTCGAGATTCGTTAGGCCCGTGCAGATCAGTTTTTAAATCTTCGTTAGGGGAATATGAGCGTGAGGAAGTACAGTCTCCGATTTAATTCCTTGTCGAGATATGCTCCTAATATTGTAGCTACTATTGATGACAGAGTTCATCAATATGTGGATAGGCTGGATCCATATCTGGTTAGAGATTGTACTATTGCCGCTTTGAACAAAGATATGGACATAGCGAGGATCCAAGCTTTTGCACAGAAAATAGAAGATCAGAGGCAGAGCAGAAGAACACAGGAATTAGAAAGAAGATATTTCAAGAGGGCCAGATCTACAGGGCAGTTCATGGCATCCCAAGGAGGGTTCAGACCATAATTTTCTGCTAGACCACCTAGGCCATTATCTTCTTATTCTGCAGCTAGTGCCTCACCACAGTTCCAAGGGTCCAGATGAAATCAATTTGGGCACAGAAGTGAAAGTCAGAGTTCGCGGATAGTGGGGTACAAAGGGCAAGGGAATATGAGCCAATCGAGACCTCCTCGAGAGCTATGCAATAAATGTGGAAGGTATCATTTGGGCGTATATTGTCTGGGGACCCATGTTCTCTTTTGGTGCGGTATGTTGGGGCATATGATGAGAGAATAGCCACGAAGGGCCATAGAGGATATGGCACGACCTACGGGGTCATTTGTTGCATCATCATCATCGATGCCTTATTCAGGAAGGGGTGCACAACCAATGGGTCGTGTTAGTGGTGATAGAGGAGCCACGAGTTCTAGCGGGGCTCAAAATTGTACGTATGCTCTAGCGGATCGACAAAATTTAGAGGCTTCCCCAGATGTGGTTACGGGTACGTTGTATATCTTTTCATTTGATGTATATGCCTTAATTGATCCCGGTTCTACATTATCTTATGTTACTCCATTGGTTGCTGGAAAGTTTGAAAGAATACCCGAACTGTTAGTTAAGCCATTTGAAGTGTCCACATCGGTTGGGAAATCTATTATAGCTAGAACGGTTTACCAAAACTGCATAGTAACTGTTTGTGGTCGTGATACGATGGTTTGAAATATTAAAGGACTACGATGTTGATATCTTGTACCATTCAGGGAAAGCAAATGTGGTAGCTGATGCGTTAAGTTGTAAGGCTATGATGGCGCCTATAGAAAGGCAAGGGATGATTAAAGATCTTCACCAGTTAGCTAGTTTGGGAGTTCGCCTTCTTGAAACTCCGGATAAAGAGCTTATCGTACATAATGCTGCGGAATCTTCATTAGTAGCTGAAGTGAAAGAGAAGCAATATGCAGATCCTATTTTATTACAGCTTAAGGAGAACGTTTAGAGTGGTGAGACCAAGGCATTTGAGCTTACACGAGAAGGAGTACTTCAGTGCCATAACCGATTGTGTGTGTCGGATGTAGACGGGCTAAGAAAGAAGATTATGACAGAGGCACATTGTTCAAGGTATTCCATTCATCTAGGATCAACCAAAATGTATCAAGATTTTAAAAATATGTATTGGTGGAATGACATGAAGAAGAGCATTGCAGAATTTGTAGCTGAATGTCTAAATTGTCAAAGAGTTAAATTTGAGCACCAAAACCCCGGAGGTTATATGCAATGCATTGATCTTCCAAGCTGGAAGTGGGACATGATCAACATGGATTTCGTTATTGGTTTGCCTCGTACATCCCAGAAGTTTGATTCTATATGGGTGATTGTTGATAGGCTTACCAAATCCGCACATTTCCTACCAGTTAGGACCACTTACACAGTTGAAGAGTATGCGAAGCTGTATATTAAAGAGATAGTCCGATTACATGGAGTGACAATCTCTATTATATTAGATCGGGGAACCCAATTTACCGCAAACTTTTGAAAGTCTTTTCAGAGGTGTTTGGGAACACAAGTGTAGTTGAGTACAGATTTTCACTCTCAAACATATGGACAAGCAGAACGTACCATCCAAACACTTGAAGATATGCTACGAGCTTGTGTAATAGATTTTAAGGGCAACTGGGATGATCATTTACCTCTTATTGAGTTTGCCTACAATAATAGCTATCATTCAAGTATCAAAATGGCACCATATGAATCTTTATATGGAAGGAAGTGCAGATCACCAATAGGATGGTTCAAAGTGGGTGAAACTCTTTTGTTTGGACCGAATTTTGTTTATCAAGCAATAGAGAAGGTTAAAGTAATTCAGCAACGACTGAAAACAGCCAAAAGTCGACACAAGTCATATGTGGATAGTAGAAGGAGAGGGCTAGAGTTTTCTATAGGTGATTTGGTATTTTTGAAGGTATCACCAATGAAAGGGGTAATGAGATTTGGCAAAAAAGGGAAGTTGAGTCCACGTTATATAGGCCCGTATAAGATCACTCGAAGGTTTGGACAAGTTGCATATGAATTAGAGCTACCCCGAGAGCTCTCATCAGTACATCCGGTATTTTATGTGTCAATGCTTCGAAAGTGTATCGGAGATCCATCACATATCACTTCTACTGAGGATGTGCAAGTTGCGGAAGATCTTACCTATGAGGAAGTGCCTATTGCTATTCTAGATCGCCAAGTTAAAAAGATGAGAAATAAAGAGATAGCATCTGTGAAAGTACGTTGGAGAAATTGTCAAAGGGAAGAGATTACATGGGAAGATGAGGAAGCAATGAAATCTAAGTACCCTAATTTGTTCAAAGATGAAGAGGAAGTTCAAGAAACGGAGTTAGAACATTAACAAGTAAGTTTTTTTTATACATGCATAGTATTTATGTGATGATGTGAATATTAATGATGGACTTGAACTTGTTTCGATTGAATAACTACGCTAACATTCGAGAACGAATGTCCTAAAGTGGGGAAGTATGTAACACCCCGTATTCAAGTACGTGTATTGGTCTTATATATATGGAATTAATTTTTTATTTTATTTATACCGAAATTTGTCCGTTGATCGTTCCATGCGAAGGTTATTGAATAAGCTTTCCAACGATATAAAGATTTCCAAAAACGGATATGTTTCGGATATAATCGAGCACGTTCGAAACTATAAAACGGTGGCCGGGATATTTGGGAATAGTAAATGTGCAGGAAAATTTCCTGCACACAAACTATTGAGGCCGGCAGAATTTTTGGGTCAACTTCGAACGATCATAACTCCATTAATATAATGAACTGGGAGATATTCAACCTATGAAAAGAAAGATCTTTGAGTCTTCTTTCCAATCCAATTGGTTTCATCTAAATCCAACATCTGAGTAAGGAGTTATAATCGTTTTACTTCAGCCTATCAAAAGAGATTTTTAGGGTCAACTTCAAACAACCATAACTCCTTGTACAGGACGAAGTGGGTGGCCTACTTTATATTAAATGAAATCCCTTTGAATTATCCTTCCAACGATACTAATTTCACCCAAATCTGATATCGGAGAAAAGTGTTATGGTTGATATACTTTAGCTTATCAAAACAGTCCACCAAAGGACAGATTTGACATTATTTAAATTTTAAAGGCATTTTGGTCTTTTCCTATTATATTGTGGACGGGAATATGTGTATATATACATGTATATGAGTTCAAAAACTCATTTTCATCATCAATCATTGAGAAAGAACAAACCCTAGCCAAATCTGACCTTTAAATTACTTTTGATTCAACCGTAGAAATTCCAAAGTAATCCGATAACTGCGTTTGTCATCTCGAGAGCTTCGAACGACACCTATTATTTGTGCAAACAGGATTGCATAATCAAGAGGTGAATTCTAATGTATGAATATTGTTTGCCTTTGTTCTTTTCCATATGTATATGTGTGATAGAGGATTATATGTATTGGTTGTTATTGAAAGGTGATGGAAATAGGGTTATGGACTATTTTACATGGTTTGGTTGTATTGAATTGTGGAAGGTGGATATGGTAATTGAGTTATGGAAGGTGTATATGGTGATATACTATAGAATTGATCATTATTTATGTCTATGGCTCAATTTGGTTTAATGGATTGGTTGGAAGGATAAATGAATCCAATCTTGATATTGGAGGATGTTGTATGAATATGCATGGCATGTGAATGTAATTGGAGTATAAGAGGGTTAAAGTGACACCCTTTATGGTGTAATTAAGGCTTAATACTTAACCACTAGTTTGGTGAATTCAAATAATTGAATTGTGACGTTTGGTTGCTAATACTAGATTGCTATATATGTTCATTGTAGATAAGTAATCCGAAAAGACGGGAAGTCCATTTGGGACTGATATTGAAGGTTGACAGTCAGGTATGTAAAGCATACTCTATACCATATCTTTGGCATGAAAGTGAACAATTGTTCTATTAAGAAAGTTTCCAAAGTTATTCAATAACATGTGATCCATAATGGTTTTGTATGATGTCCTACGTTACCAATGAACTTGTTTCCACCCTATAAGATATCAAGACATCCCAATACTTACTTGTTTTCCAAATCTTACATGGTTATTGCACTAATGAATGTCAGAAGGTATCCGGTTACTCAAACAAGATCCATGTGCTATTAATGACTCCAAAACGTTTCATTGATATACCAATAAGTTCCTACTTCATTGTTATGGCATTGATGACTCCAAAACACTTCATTGATGTGCCAATGAGTTCTTACTTCATTTTTATTGCATTGATGGTCTATTTATATGTCTCTTACTAATTTATCATTGTTTCAAAGTATCAAAAATGCACTGGCGACCGAAATAACAATCTCAAAGATTAATTGAACTAAGTGATGGAAGTTCTCTCTTATCGGGTGGTATCCCAGGGGCATAAGCCTATCATGGGTCGATCCCTATTTATGTGTGTATGGGTGGTATCCCAGGGGCATAAGCCTATCATGGGTCGATCCTAGTTGATATGTACTGGAGGCAGCCTAATGGTCACAGTACAGTACAGTAATGATTACAAAGATGATAAGAACGAAGCTAAAGTGATTGAATAAATACAATGTACAGGTTGTCACAAGTTCTAGTAAGTGTGGTCCACTCCTATTACGATTTATTCACTTGTTTCTGATTTCTATTGAGCTCCTATATCATATGTGATTATCTACAGCTTTACATACTCAGTACATATTTCGTACTGACGTCCCCCACGGGGGACCTGCATTTCATGCTGCAGGCACAGGTATTTCAACTTATACACCGCACAAGTAGGAGCCAGGATATCCAGCTGTTTTTGGTGAGCTCCAGTTTGCTTCAGGGCTTTTCGTGTCATATCCAGTCACTTTTGGTATTGTATAGAAGATAGTTATGGCGGGGGGGTGTCCCGACCTTAGTTAAACTCTGTGTATTGTCTAGAGGCTTTGTAGACCTAATGTACAGTCAAGGTGGTGTTTTGTTAATAGACGTGATGGCTCCAACGGCCAAGTATTGTATATACATATATATGTGTGCTTGAGCTTATACAGGTGATTATTTCCTTTTATATGCGACATGATGTCGTCCGAATTTCGGGTTGTCATAGAGGTATGCATGGGAAGTATATGGTTATGAGCTGGTTCTCCCGGGCCTCCTCGATTACGGGTGCCGGTCCACCTCAATAGGATTTGAGGCGTGACATACATAAATGGGGATTTCATGGTATCATGCTAGTTAGGCACTTTTCCTTCATCTAGGCATTTAATCAAACATATTGAAGGCATGGTACATGTAAACATCGTTGTACAATAATTAAACATCATGGTTCAATTCTAGTTTCATCATTCAAGGGTTTAGTCATAGGTTTGCATGAATCTATATCTATAATAATTTAACCCACATAGAATTTATCACCTAACATGGAGTAGAATTCAATTTCTCATTATCCACATGAATAAAAGTAGCTCAATCATGAAATTCATAAGAAAATCCATAAACTTGAATTTAGAAAAAGGATTCTTGGGTTTCATGGACGAAAGGAGTCCATGAATGAACACTATGCATACCTTAGTTTGTGATTTCGTGAGGATTGACGGTGAAAGCTTCTTGAAATTGGATCTTCTATGAAAACCCTAGCTTGTTCTTGAGAGAAACTAGTATATTTTGGGTGAAAAGTGACAGAATCACGTGTTAAAGGGCTTAAATAGGGGTGGGAAGTTGGCTCTTTTAACCCTGGACGCGTCATTTAATTTTAGTAAAAAATTCCCGAATTGGTCCCCTGGCGCGACGCGGTGCTATCACGTCGTGTCACTGAAATTTGACAATTGGGAAATTGAGGGATGGCGCGATGCAGGGCCATCGCATTGCCTCTTCCTTTGTGACCTGGAACTTTGGCGCGACGCGGGAAAAATCGCGCTGAGACACTGGGGAACAGACAATTCTAAATTTGGGCCCTGGTGTGACGTGCCATAATGGCGGACCCCTACTAGAATTTTCCAAATGCAATTTCCTCTTGTGGCGCGGTGCACCACTGACTAATATGGCGTTGTTTTACAATAGGAACTTGAAATAGTCGTAACTTCTGACCCAATTATCAGATTTGAACGAATCTTATATCGATGGAAAGCTTATTGAATTTCCCACACGACAAAAAGGGAAAATCTTGAAAATTCCTCATGGAATAAGCTTCATTCAATTTAGAAGCTAATACTAGACATTCTTGAGATGAAATTAGCTAGGAAAAAGTATGGGGTATTACAATATCTCCTCCTTGAGAACATTCGTCCTCGAATGAGACTGACTGGGAGGGGAGAAAAGACAACTGACATACATACCACTACTAGAAAATTGGGCTATGGCGACGGTTCCGATACCATCTTCATAGCTCCAATAACCGTCCCAATAGACCTTTAGCGACGGTTATAGAACCGATACAACAGAAGGCGTTACATTAGATCAACGGCGACGGTTTTATGCGACGGTTCTCAAAACTGTCACTATAACTCAGTCTTTAGCGACGGTTATTTCGCTGACCATATTGCGGCGGTTGTGACTCTATTGTGACAGTTTATAACCTTTCCTATAGAATTACTATGGCGACGGCTATAAGTATGCTGAGGCGACGATTCTATAAGGCGACAATTGTGAAACTGTCGTGACGGTCTAGAACCGTTCCTATAGATCAACTGTAGCGACAGTCATAAGTATGCAGAGGCGACGATTTTCGTATAGGGAACGGTTTGAAACCGTCCTTATATATCGGCAGGTATGAGGGCTATAGCGACTGTTGATGATTTGTTGGGACGGGTTTCAACTATCCCCTATTTGACTTATTGCGACGGTTTATAACAATTTGGGACGATTTTATAAGACTTTTTGCGACGATTTTTAAGCTACTGTAACAATTTGACTTATTTGACTTATGTTGGGAATGCTACCTATTGTGACAGTTATAATCCGTCCTAAAAGCTTTATAGGACGGTTATTTTGTAACCTATTGGGACGGTTAAAAATGAGTTGTAGCAATAGTTAATTTTAGCTATAGTGATAGTTATATTATGCTATTACACAATTATTATTAAACTATTCAACAATACTATATTATGCTATTGCAATGATTTTATAAAGCTACCATAACACAAAATGTAGATAGAGATTAGTAATCAAAAGTACTAGTAACTATTAATTCCAAAAATATCCACCAATAAAAAACCAAATATTTTTTCACCATTCAAAAAAACCAAAACATCACAAATTTTAAATGTTCAAAAATAGAAGATGTTTGAAACTACTTGGTCAAATATGATCAATCTCAATCAAAAAATACACAAATTTTTCATTATGAACTAGTGTAACATGAAGCCAACGTGATCGATCTCTTAGGTCAAGTCTAGTTCATCAATTTCATTCCAGCTAGCTTCTATGTCATGATCACCTGTAACAATAAGAAAAATAAAATTAAAGTTGAGAAAAGGCACATCGCATTTCCTCAAAGCATGGTTAGAATACATATGGTTAGAATACGTCATAGGAAAGGCAATCCCATAGGAGTAGAAAGCTGAGAGGCAGTGACAAAAGGCTCATCTCATTTCCTCAAGACAAAGACAGTGATCAGATAGACAGTGATCAGATGGGCAATCACTGAGAACCTGGAACAGATTACAAGTTCATAAAATGCCTGGCATTACATCCAATTTCAGCTAGATGTTTATCGACTAGTAAAGATGCAAAAATTTGTTCAACGGTACCTGGTCGGTACTAATTTTGACTTATTTCTAACTTATTGCAAGCATAGCAGCATAACAACATGACTTGCACAATCAAAAGAGGGGATTATGTGATCAAAAAGAGCAAACAACAAAACGAGGCTGCTGAAAATAGTGAAAAACAGCGACAAAAGCAATGATAACACCAAAAATCAGCTTCTAAACGAGGGCAAAATTGTAGCTCCACATGACATACAAATGGCTAGTAGTCACCAAATCAGTGATTCCATTACATGAAAAACAAGTTTAGGAGCAGTTAAAAAAGCAGAAAAAAAGCATAAAAAGACCAACTATCAACAAGTACAGCAGCAACATCAACCAAAAGTGTTTTAACAAAAAGCTTCACAATATTCTCAAAACAACAAGAATGGACTTTTTCACACTTCAGCTGTAACACTTGAATGGGTTTTTTCACACTTGCTTGACAATACAGAAATATTAAAGAAAGCACAGACTGAGATCGACAACCATGTCGGACTAGACCAATTAATTGATGAATCTGATTTGTGTCAACTTCCTTACATCCAATGCATCATCAATGTGACATAGTGGATGCATCCAGCAACCCCATTACTTGTGCCTCATTTATCACCACTGGAAAATTGGGCTATGGCGACGGTTCCCATACCGTCTTCATAGCTACAATAACCGTCCCAATAGACCTTTATCGACTAGTAAAGTTGCAAAAATTTGTTCAACAAAACCTGGTCGGTACTAATTTTAACTTATTTCTAACTTATTGCAAGCATAGCGGCACAACAACATGACTTGCACAATCAAAAGAGGGAATTATGTGATCAAGAAGAGAAAACAACAAAAGGAGGCTGCTGAAAACAGTGAAAAACAGCGACACAACAGCAATGATAACACCAAAAATCGGCTTCTAAACGAGGGCAAAATTGCAGCTCCACATGACATACAAATGGCTAGTGATCACCAAATCAGTGATGCACTTCCATTACATGAAAAACAAGTTTAGGAGCAGTTTTTCACAGCAGAAAAAAGCATAAAAAGACCAACTATCAACAACAAGTACAGCAGCAACATCAACCAAAAGTGTTTAAACAAAAAGCTTCACAATTTTCTCAAAACAACAAGAAGAACGAACGTTTTCACACTTCAGCTGTAACACTTGAATGGGTTTTTCACACTTGCTTGACAATGCAGAAATACTCCAAGACTAGTGATCATAAGAGAATTCATGACTGAAACTTTGAGTACTCTGATTAGTTTTGGAGCATAGGTGATACAAAGATTAATTGTGTATCAAGAGATTTATTAAGCTTCAGTATTGATTTTGGATATTTTCTGAAAAAATAAATCATTAACGTTAACTATAGTAATAAAAGGCTTCATCTGTAGCACTAATAGTAATATGATCGTAGATGCTGAAACACGTTTTACCTGAAATTTTTCCGACTTCCAATACACGAGGAGCTCTCTAAATTGACATTCTGGAACACTTTCGGGTCTATTCTTCAGTTGAATTTCATCATTTTCCCATGGATCGTAATGATCTCTCTTCAAATCAGCTTTGTTCTTTCACCATGATTCTCGAATTCTTTCCATAACCCAATATTTTGTGGCATCAGGAATATCATATTTGGCCTACAAATTGGTTCCGTTCAATTAGAACAAAAAAAAAATACAATTTTAATTAAGGAAATGAAAAGGGTAGAAGTTCCAATAATGATATGTAACTTGATATTCAAATTTTAACAATAATATATCAAATATTCAGAACACAAACCTTGGTATAATCCCATAAGTCTTGTTTAGTATCCATATGCCTCCAATCAAATATATCTAATTGGCAAAGGGTCGCTTTCCTCGCCAATGTGCCTAGAAAACTGCTCAACTCACAACTTCATCTGTAGGACCAACAGGCTGGTTGTTTTGGTTTAATATGATCAATTGTTTCTCTTGCCGGCCATGTACTTTGTGCATTTGTGTTTTGCCTCTTTTTCTTCTAGTTGAAGGCCCTTCCGCTATAAACAAAATAGAAGAAATTAGAGATTAATTAGGAGTAATTTTTCCTATAAATAGAGAGTGTTTTTTTTTTATTATAAATCATTCTCAAGAATCCCTCAAGAGAAATAAAGAAGCCTCCTCTCTTCTCTCTCTATTTATTCTTGCTCTTGCTTTATATTTCATAACAGTACAAGATATTATTGACCCTTTTTCCTTATGATAATGTATAGATATTATTATATGGTTTTATAATAAGGCCTCCAAAATTCAATATTTTATAGCTAGATAGAAATAATTGTGTATTTGTTATTGGCATTAATTATAAGTTTTAAAATAGTTTTTTGTTAATTATTTATCAATTATTACACATATTTAAAAGTACGATTGAGGTAATTATGGTTTAAAGTCATAGACAATTAAATTTGTTGTTACTTTCTTCGCTTAACTTTACTTTACTTTTATTAACTTGACACTTACCGTAAAAAATATTTATTAAGGATTTATTTTACTAAACTAATCTTATTAATTATACTTTAAAAATATAAGGTGAATACTACATACTTATGATTACAAGTTCGATGACCCAAGTAACACATCTTACGACTGTGTTTGAGATATTGAGAGCAAGTATTATGATTACAAGTGGGGCATGCCCATCTTCCCTTGGTGCTCCATCCAAAAAGCATTGCTAGTGCTGGAAAATCAATAACCGTCCATAGTAAAGCTGCACGCATATTAAATGTTTGGTTATTTTCAGCATCAAATGTTTCCACTCCCACCTTCCATAGTTCATTCAACTCTGCAATTAGCGGCTGCAAGTATACATCAATATCATTTCCAGGAGATAAGGGACCTGGAATAATCATTGATAACATAATATACTCCGGCTTCATGCATATCCACGGTGATAAGTTATAGTTCATTAACATAACCGGCCAGGTGCTATGAGAAATGCTCATTGTTCTGAATGGATTAAAACCATCACTTGAAAGACCCAATCTAACATTACGAATATCTTTGGCAAAGTCAGGATACATGGAATCAAAATATTGCCAAGCTTCCCCATCGGCAGGATGTCTTAAATTTCCATCTTTGGGTCGTTCAGTAGCATGCCATCTCATAGATACAGAAGTTTCAGAACACATGAATATCCTCTGAAGCCTGGGCTTTAAAGGAAAGTACCTTAAGACCTTTGCCGGAACTTTAGTGGTCTTATTAGTCAATTCATCATGAACATTCTTCCATCTAGAAGACCCGCACACAACACAATTATCAAGATTTGCATTGTCATTCCAAAACAACATGCAATTATTAGGGCATGAATGAATTTTTTCATAATTGAGACCCAAATCTCTTATCACCTTTCTTGCTTTATGGAAAGACTCGGGAATCTGAGCAAATGGAAAAGCCTCTTTTATCAAGTCTAGCAAGTCTGAGAAAGCTACATTACTCGGCCCTTGAATGCATTTAAAAAGGTACAACCGGATGGTGAAACTCAGCTTAGAAAAACTCTGACACCCCAGATATAAATCTTGTTTTCCATCCTCCACTAATTTAAAAAAACGCCTAACATCTTCAGGTAGTCCCTGTCTTACACCTTCATGCCTCTGATCATCTTCTACATTTCTAAAAGCATCAAGAAGTAGTTTATTAATATCATCATATCATATTTGTCATCAGATAGTCCCTAGCTTACTCCTTCAGGCCTTGGATGTGGGATATTTTTTGATGAAATTCCTTCTCCATGGAAAACCCATTTAGTGTAATTAGGAGCAAATCCATGACCAAACAAGTGATCTTAAACCACATCTCGATAATGCCAATATCGATTAAAGAACAATCTGCAAGGGCATAATATTTCATTTCCTAGAGAAGCTCGTTCAAATGCCTTATTGAGAAAATCCTTGACTCCA
This sequence comes from Capsicum pubescens, assembly GCA_030864215.1. Lineage (NCBI taxonomy): Eukaryota > Viridiplantae > Streptophyta > Magnoliopsida > Solanales > Solanaceae > Capsicum > Capsicum pubescens. Next base: position 81,641,786 of record CM061544.1, on the reverse strand, counting down.
TGTTCATACTCATCGGTGGATCTTGAAAGATACATCCAACTTTTATCTCCAATATCCCTTAAATATCCTATGTTAAGCATTTCAAATATTGACGAAAAAAACATGAGTATATTCAGTATCGACGTACAAACAGTATCATTAGGTAAGTAAAATAATCTGTATAACATAGATTTTACAAAGACTAAAATAAAGATAGCTCCCATTGTTCAAATAATTTAACCTAACCCTTTTATATTAGATACTTTTGTTCCAACAGATAGTACTATATTATGCGATGATTTATTTAGTTAATAGTCCCAACAGATACTACCATATTATGCGAACGTTATAACTATCTTCGTAGGTTTTATATAGCGACGGTTGTGTAACCGTCGCAATAGAATCGTTGCCATAGCCCCTATTTCTAGTAGTGGTGAAATGAGCTATTAATGACAAGATTGTTCCGTGCTCGTTGTGGTTTAGTAGATTTAAACACTTAATTAGCCTATTCGCATACCTGAATCTTTGATCTTTGCCTCCTTCAGTCTTTTCCCCACAAGACAAATGGCTTTTATTAATGTCACTTCCCTGACTCCCTCAGAATTACAGATATCAGAAGTTGTCAAATGTGAAAGAACCTGGAAAAGAAAGAAAACATCTCAGCCGCTGTCTCATGAATTCAGAATAGGAAGTGAAAGACAGGTGTTTCCTAGATCAACTCAAACAAAAGTAATCCATGCGCCTGAATAAGTTACATCCAGTAAAGCTATGTAATACAAAAGTGTTCAACTCACTATCCAGTATGGAGAAAGTATACTTTCTTTTTTTGGTAAATTTTTAATTTCAATTTTTTATATCATATATATCAGATAACAAAAATCATATGCTCTACGTATCATGAAAGTGTACACTTTATCTGGAGTGAAAATGTGAGTGGGGAAGGGTGGTTGTTCATGTCCAATAGATATAATAATGTGAAAGTTCTACATTCAGGAAAAGTTCTACATTCAGGTGGTTGAAAGTCATAGACAGCACTCTTCTTTTCAATATTCATCACAACCACCCCACAATCTTCTTACTCTAATACCCAACATAGCAAATACAAGTTAACAGATAAAATTCAAGATAGATTAGTAAAGAAACTATTACTTTAAACACTTTCAAAAGCAAATAAAGAAAAGTCTAATACAGTATAACCTATTAATATCAAAAGATGCCTTACTAAATGAATAACTTAGGCTAAGTGAACTGGTAACTGTATGAACTGGTAAATGAATATCTTTGGCTAACTTATTTGTGTATACTTGATGGCCCATCAGTAAGGCTTGTTTCAACGACCAAGGTTGTACACAATTTATACTGGTACATTGGTAAAACTTGATGGAAAGACCAAAGTTCAAAATGTGAACTCAAACAGTGGTGAATTCGAACATAAGTTGCAACTGGGTATTCTTCAGGAAGAAAAAGATACACCATTCAAAGTTAGATAACAATTATATGTCCAACTCACAACCAAAACATTTAAATTTAAATTGTAAACCAATGGTCACATAGTACTTGAAGATGACAGGCATACATTACCACTAAATTCCAAGTAAATGGATAAAAGATGTTAGGTAGCATAATTTACTAAAAGCATGATCCAAAGAAACGTGTGACTTAATAAGCAGCCAACATATTAAGGACCAGTCAAGATCATGCTACTACCACAACAATTTTATATCACAGCAGCAAGAAGTCAAAGTCAAATCCTGAATGTGTATGATGACTCTCAAGAGCATATATAGTTATGTTCCATGACTACCCTGCTAATGTTGTATCAGTTCAATAACAATGAGAGGTAGAAAGCAGGAAAGTGAAGCATTTGTATTATCTTTTTCCTACGGGAGATTAGTAAATCCATCTTAATAATTAAAGTTACATATTTTCTACAGCCCAAGCTTAGCTTTCTACAAAGATAATCGGGATGTTATTGGAGATGTACAATGCTGAACTGCTATTATTATTACTGGAGTCACCAGAATCTCTGGAAACCAAGGTGGAGGAAGCTGTGGAGGCGCTCAAGCTCTCTAAGGCAAAAGTTTTCAGCCAAGTTTTCTTTCTGCAGCAGTTGCAGTTAGCTGAGCAATACTGCTACGATATATTTGTCATTAGCAAAGATGGAAGTTTCCGAGAGGGTTTTAGTAATTAAGGTTAGGTAGTAGAGTAAGTGCAAGGGTTGTCATACCGTTTGGCAACCCCGAGTCTCCTTGTCTGCACGAAATTCATATTTTCTGCTTTGAAACAATCTAGACAGTCTTTATTAACCTTCATTATGAAGGATTTGCTAGAGTCATTACATAACAATACTATAGCCATCATAAATTAATGCAAACCTTTTTAAATCTTTATCATTCCTGGTTCTCTCCTGCTCTTACAGTTTCACTCGTACAACGACAATAATAATTGTTTAACATTGAAACTCAAAACAATACAGGTCACGTAGTATTTCTAAATTAAACTAACAGACAAAAATCTACAAAATTACACAACCAACGGTAAAATCGAACAATCCCAACAGAACCCTAAATCCCATTTTCGTTACTTACAATTCTTAATTCCAGCACAATCCCAAAACTTCAAAGAAATTACAAAACCAACAGTTCAAGGAATTACCCACATCAACTAAAACACAGTAATGAACTTCGAAAAATTCGTATCAAGAAAAACAAATGAGGTTATAAGAAGAAAGCAAAAAAGAAATGCTAGAACATTTTCCTAACCTTGACAAAGAGGCTGTTGTAGGGAACGATTCAAACCGAATTGAACATAGATGAACAAGAGCGGTTGAACCGATTCAAACCAAACTGAAGTGTCTTTCACTTGAACAACCGATTGAAGATGTATCCAACTATCTTCAACCGATTCAACCAATTGAAGATGTATACAACGAAGAGAAGATGAATCAACTAACTAATTTTCTGATATTGAAGAATTGACGTCGAAGAGGAAGATGAGTCGATTATGGAAGTCTCTGATGGTGATGTATTGAGAAGAGGAAGATGAGAGTATATATGGATTTGGGGCTTTCTAAACCCTACCTAACATCAAAAAGTACTATTTTTATGTTTTAATTACTATAGAATTAAAAGAAGCGGCTAATTAAAATGTTGGAGGAAAAATTCCCGGGAAAAATTATATTTCGTCAAAAAACAACCGTTCCAAAAACAGCCTATAGCGACGGTTCTAAAAATTGTTGCCACAAGTACACCTATTGCTACGGTTTTACACCTATTGCAACGTTTGTAATTATTTTTTGTGCTAATAGACTAGACAACTTTAGGGGACGGTTAAAACCATCGCTATAGGATGTTTATTGTCACGGTTCAAGAACCGTCGCTAAATAAGCGCTCCCATAGCACTCATTTCTAGTAGTATACTGAACATGAATAACTGGAACATGATCTCATAATTGACATGACTGACAAGCTGAACATATAATACTGATCATGCATATCTGATGCATGTGTAACTGATTCATGAATGCATGATTGAGTGTTTTGAAGAACTAAGTTTCTCACAGTGAGAATGCATGTCTGATGCATAATTACATAACTGAACTGATACATGAGTGCATGACTGAATATGCAATGGTACTTGATACCAAGTTTATAATGGGAACGTGAGCATGAAACTGCATACCAAGTTTGTGATGAACACTGAACAAGGAGCTGAGCAAGCTTAAGGAGAACTGTTACCTTGAGCTTGATCTGAGTTGGCGAAGAAGAGGTGAGGATACTTGGTACGCATGTCCGCCTCTGCTTCCCAAGTAGCTCCCTCGACGGACTAATTTCGCCAAAGAACCTTAACTAGAGGGACTTCTTTGTTCCTCAATCTACGAGACTGATAGTCTAGGATTTTGATTGGTATCTCCTCATAAGAGAGACTGTTTTGAACATCAATGCTTTGAATAGGGACTATAATGGCTGGGTCACCTATGCACTTCTTGAGTAAAGAGACATGGAAGACTGGATAAACTGAGGCTAGATCTGAAGGCAATTTGAGCTCATAAGCTACCTTGCCGAATCGACTAAGAATCTTGAAGGGACCGACATATCAGGGACTGAGTTTTCCTTTCTTGCCGAACCGCTTCACTCCCTTCATGGTAGAGATCTTTAGATAGACATAGTCACCAATCTCAAACTCGAGATCTTTTCTACGAACATCTGCATAAGACTTTTGTCGGCTCTGAGCAGCCCGAAGTCTTTCTCTAATCAACTGGACTTTTTCTAAGGCATCGAATACTAAGTCAGGCCCTATGATTGAGGCCTCACTAACTTTGAACCAACTAATTGGAGATCTACATCTCCTACCGTAGAGAGCTTTGAATGGAGCCATGTGAATACTGGAATGATAGCTATTGTTATATGCAAATTCATTCAAAGGCAAGTGGTCATCCCAACTACCCTTGAAATCAATTGCACACGCCCTTAGCATATCTTCTAAAGTCTGAATGGTCCTTTCTGCTTAACCATCTGTCTGAGGATGAAAGGTTGTGCTGAGATGAACTTGGGTACCAAGACCCTTTTGGAATACTTTCCAGAAATGAGAGGTGAACTGGGTACCTCTGTCTAAGATAATGGACAACGGAACATCGTGCAATCTGACTAACTCCTTGATGTAGATCTTGGCGTAATCCCTGGCTGAATAAGAGGTATGAACTGGAAGGAAATGAGCTGATTTGGTCATTCTGTCTATAATGATGCAGAGTGAATCATGCTGATGACGAGTTTGAGGCAAACCCATCACGAAGTTCATGTTCATAATTTCCCACTTCCAAGTAGGAATACTGAACTCCTGCATGGACCCACTAGGCTTCTGATGCTCTATCTTAACCTGCTGACATGTAGAGCACTTAGCCACAAACTCTACAATATCTCTCTTCATCCCACTCCATCAATAGATTTCCCGCAAGTCGCGGTACATTTTTGTGGCCCCTGGATGAATAGAGTAGCGCGCACCATGAGCTTTTGCAAGAATTCGCTCCCTTAAGTCATCTACTCCTGGAACACAGAGACGACCCTAACAATGAAGAACACTATCTCCCCCTTAGGAGAAAACCTCCATTTTCTGATCCTGAACAGACTCTTTCAACTTGACAAGGCTGGGATCTCTATCTTGCTTTTCTTTCACCTCGGAAACTAGAGATGATTCTGAACTACTCCGAACCCATATATCACCCTCATCTGTATCGACTAAGTGAATGCCTAGTCTGGAAAGCTAATGGACTTCCTGAGGTAACTTCTTCTTACTACCTCAACATGAGATACACTACCTATGGATAGTTTACTGAGAGCGTCGGCCACTACGTTGGCCTTGATCAAATGATAAAGGACACTCATGTCATAATCTTTCAAGAGCTCTAACCATCTTCTCTGACAAAGATTGAGATCTTTCCTGGAAAAGACACACTGAAGACTCTTATGATCTGTGAAGACATCTACTTGAACTTCGTAGAGATAATACCTCCAAATCTTCAAGGCAAAGACTAAGACGGCTAACTCAAGATCATGAGTAGGATAATTTTTCTCATGGGTTTTAAGTTGTCTGCAGGCGTAGGCTATGACCTTACTATGTTGCATGAGGACACAACCTAGACCCACTATGGATGCATCACAATACATTATGAACCCATCTCGAACCCATCTGAACCATCTGGAAGAGCTAGATCTGGAGCTGAGGTAAGTTGAGTCTTCAACTCGTGAAAACTCTTCTCGCAGGGATCTAACCACTGGAACTTGACTTTCTTCTGAGCCAATCTAGACATAGGGGATGTAATAGAAGAAAATCCCTCAACAAATCGTCTTTAATAGCCAGCCAAACCCAAGAAACTCCTGATATCTGATGGAGAGACAGGGTCAGTCCAGTTTCTTACTGCTTCGGTCTTTTGAGGATCTACTATAATGCCATCATCCGAAACGATATGACCAAGGAATGCTACTGACTTGAGCCAAAATTTGCACTTACTGAATTTGGCGAATAGTTAATGATCCCTGAGAGTCTGGAGGACTGTCCTGAGATGGTCTGCATGATCGCGCTCACTACAGGAATAAACCAGAATATCATCTATAAAGACTATGACGAACATGTCCAAGTACTGCTTGAACACACGATTCATCAAGTCCATGAAAGCGGCTGGGGCATTGGTAAGACCAAATGACATAACTAGGAATTCGAAGTGACCATACCAGGTACGGAAAGCTATTTTCGAAATGTCACATTCTTTGACTTTGAGCTGATGATAGCCGGATCTGAGGTCTATCTTAGAGAAATAACTAGCACCCTAAAGTTGGTCAAACAAGTCATCGATGCTGGGAAGAGGATACTTGTTCTTGACCGTGACCTTATTGAGTTGATGGTAGTCTATACACATTCTAAGAGAACCGTCTTTCTTACGCACGAATAATACTGGAGCGCCCCACGGGGAAATGTTGGGTCTGATGAATCCCTTATCTAAGAGATCCTTCAACTGCTCTTTCAGTTTTTTGAGTTCTACTGGTGCCATTCTGTATGGCGAAATAGAGATAGGCTGAGTATCTGGAAGAAGATCAATGCCGAAGTCTATTTTCTTTTTGGGAGAAATTCCTAGAAAATTTTCGGGAAAGACATCTGAATATTCATTCACTACTAGGGATGATTCAAGACTGGGAGTTTTGGAACTAGTGTCCTTAACTCGAACAAGATGATAGACACATCCTTTAGATATCATTTTTCATGCCCGAAGGTAGGAAACAAGCTGACTTCTGAAAGCAGATACACTACCCTTCCACTCTAGGATGGGTTCATTTGGAAATTAAAACTGGACTATTCTATTTCTGCAGTCGATTGTGGCATAGCAGGAATGAAGCCAATCCATACCGAGAATAATATCAAAATCAGTCATCTCTAATTTGACTAAGTCTGCTGAAGTGACTTTCTGAAATATCATAACCGGGCAGTTCCTATAAACCCGCCGGACTATGATGATTTTACCCACTGGGGTAGAGACTGAAAAGGGCTCTGCTAGAATTTCAGGACTGACACCAAAATCGACTGCTATATAAGGAGTGACAAAAGACAAAGAAGCTCCTGAATCTAGCAAAGCGTAAACATGCACATGAAAGATCTGTAACGTACTGGTAACCACATCAGGAGAATTTTCCTGATCTTGTCGGGACTGAAGAGCATAGAGACGATTTGGGCGTTGCCCACTAGTAGCACTGGAGGTGGAACCCTGCTGATTTGGGCGATCGAACTAGGATGAGGAGCTATCCTGTTGACCCTGAGGACCTGGCTGAGGACAGTCTCTGACTCTGTGGCTTGGTTTGACACATCCAAAAATACCATTGCCAGCTCTGCAAATACCCTAATGGTGCTTGCCACAAGTCTGGCAAAAAGGATAGGTGCGGGCACTGTTAACACTGCCCTAGGACTTAGAGCCTGGCACTCTATCTTTGTTACCCTCTCTGAACTTAGGAACTGAAGCACTGGCTGAAGAAGGAGCTGGAACTAATGACTTAGGACAAAACTGAGAACGGTTTCCTCCTTCTGACTTAGGCTGAGCAAAGTTGAAACTCTTTGTCTTCTCTCTCTTATTCTGTTTCTCCTTCATCTTAATCTTCTGCTCCTCTACCTGCTGAGCATGAGTCATAAACCTGGCTAAAGTCATGTCACTATTCAGCATGGCGGATCTACACTCATTAACCACTCTATCATTCACCCCTGAAACGAACTTACTCATCCTTGCCCTGCTATCTGTAACTACATGAGGGGCATATTTGGCAAATTGAGTAAACTTAAAATAATAATTTTTCACTGTCATATTGCCCTACCTGAGGTTGATGAATTCTAGCACCTTAGCTTCTCTAAGCTCTAGGGGAAAGAATCTATCAAGGAACACTGAAGCAAACTCCTCCCACTCAACTGACCCTGCATCGTCTTCCCTCTCTGACTTCCACTGCTTGAACCAAGTATGAGCAGCATCCAACAAATGATATGCAGCTAGCTCAGCACTGTCACTAAACTTAACCCCCATTATGTCTATAACCTTCTACACCTGATCTAGAAATTCCTGAGGGTCATCGTCTGTCTTAGACCCAAGAAAGAATGGAGGATTCATTCGGGTGAAGTCCCGAATCCTTGCTGCAACTGAATTGGCCACTGGGTTGGCCGGAACGATAGCTGGTCATTCATTCTAAACAGCAACTGACTGAGCAAGAGTAGTGAATGCGGCCCTAAACTCCGCATGAGAAACATATTCGCCCAATGGTTCTTCGGGTTGAGGGGCTGGCTGATTCCTGTTTCTTCTTTTAGGAGGCATATTCTGTAGAAGAAAGAGAAAAATGAATTAGACAGAGAGATTGACTTGAGATTATGCTCACCGGCACGACATGAATACTGAAAGAGGGGAAACTATTCTTAAACCATCTTATAGCCTCCTGTACATAAATGTGGTGCACAATACACCTATGTACAAGACTCTACTAGATGTGGATTTCAGACTTCCTAGGACTCTATTGAACCTGACTCTGATACTAAGTTTGCAACGCCTCAGATCTGGTACTCGGAATACTACACGATGCTCATGACCCCGAAGGACCACAAGCTAACCCATGACTGATATCTGTACCTGTATATTGTAAAAATTACTGAATAATGCAGAAACATGAACTGAAAGGCTGTAAGGTTAAAAACTGAACATAATCTGAATAATATAACATCTGTGTGGGGTAATAGAATACCCAAAACAAAACTAAATATACTGAAGTCTGAAATATGATAGTCTGGAAAGCCTCTAAACATGATTGTCTGAATGAGTAAGTAGTTGATGGGACATGTCCCCAACTAACCCCAACTAATAAACTATTTAATGAGATGATAGAAAAATCATCATGTCCTCGAAGAATGAGGACTCACTTCTAACTTTAACGGCTGAAACTGGAATCTGCTGATGCTCTGGAGCTCGTGTCTCTGAACCTATGGTATAAGACACTATAACACAAATACGTTAGTACTTTGAATGTATTGGTATGCATGTGAGGTAGGTTGAATGCATGGGATTCATATGTATGAACAATACTGGCTAACTAACTAATATAAACGTGAGAATACATACATGCATACATAGTAACTATATCTGAAATCGTGATAACATGAGTATGTTAATGACTAACATGACTAATGACTGAATTCTGATAGCTAGTAACATGAGTGACTGTATCTGACAGTCCTGAATCTGATGGAACTAGCTGAGTTCTGTACTGTATCTGAGTTGACTGTATCTAACAGTCCTGAATTCTGAAGAACTATTTGAGTTCTTTTACTGAGACTGATACTAAGACTGTTGGAGGTAGTCATCTAACCAACATGCCCCTAATATGCTATTATGGCTGAGTTGGGGTCCAATCTATAACCTCAATTGGAAGGGTGTCAATACCGCGCCACTGGTAAGGAAAAGCTATGGTCGACCCTCATCTGATAGTGTCCCCAAAAGAGAATGGTGGGGCCCTTATATGACAGTGCTTATCCACCCCATCAACCCTCATCGGACAGTGTTGATGTCTCAACCTATGCTGGCTACATAGTTCTGGAATACAAGAATGACTTCTAAGAATCACATTCTCATCTGATAGTGTGTGTTCCCATCCTTTGGTTCACTCGGTGCTAATTCCTACTCCCATTTAAATAGACTTTGAACATGATTTACTGAACTAAACATGGGCTGAGTTACTGAATTCCGTTGACTGATAAAATACTAATGATATCTGACAACTGGCTGAGTTTATGAGATCATGGAGATTTCCTGAGTCATAAGACTGTCTGAGTCAAAGGATTCATAGCTTGACTGAGAGTATCGTGAAAACAGGACATGGCTCTAGGCACACAACTAATGTTTCGGGTACGAGTACCCCCAGGACTCGATAGAAGGAAACTGACCAAGCATAACTTACTTGAACATATAACTAACATCATAATCCATAATATATTTATAGAAACATTTTATCAAAACATGTGATAGGCATAACTTGTACATACATGGGGATTTCATGGTATCATGCTAGTTAGGCAATTTTTCTTCATCTAGGTATTTAATCAAACATATTGAAGGCATGGTACATGTAAACATCATTGTACAATAATTAAACATCATGGTTCAATTCTAATTTCATCATTCAAGGGTTTAGTCATAGGTTTGCATGAATCTATATCTATAATAATTTAGCCCACATAGAATTTATCACCCAAAATGGAGTAGAATTCAATTTCTCATTATCCATATGAACAAGAGAAGTTCAATTATGAAATTCATAAGAAAATCCATAAACTTGAATTTAGAAAAGGGATTCTTGGGCTTAATGAACGAAAGGAGTGCATGAATGAACACTATGCATACCTTAGTTCGTGATTTCATGAGGATTGATGGTGAAACCTTCTTGAAATTGGATCTTCTATGTAAACCCTAGCTTGTTCTTGAGAGAAACTAGTATATTTTAGGTGAAAAGTGGCTGAATCATGTGTTAAAGGGCTTAAATAGGGGTGGGAATTTGACCCTTTTAACCCTGGACGCATCATTTAATTTTAGTAAAAATTTCCCGAATTGGACCCCTGGCGCGACGCGACGCTATTGCGCTATGTCATTGGAATTTGACAATTGGGAAATTGAGGGATGGAGCGATGCGGGTCCATCGCTTTGCCTCTTTCTTTGTGACCTGGAACTTTGGCGCGACGCGGGTGAAATCGCGCTGAGACACTAGGGAACGGACAATTCTAAATTTGGGCCCTGGTGCGACGCGCCATAATCGCGAACCCCTACTGGAATTTGGCAAATGCTATTTCCTCTTGTGGCGCGGTGCGCCACTGACTAATATGGCGCTGTTTTATGATGAAAACTTGAAATAGTCGTAACTTCTGACCCGGTTATCGGATTTGGACGAATCTTATATCGATGGAAAGCTTATTGAATTTCCCACATGAAAAAGGGAAAATCTTGAAAATTCCTCATGGAATAACCATCATTCAATTTAGAAGATAATACTAGACATTCTTGAGATGAAATTAGCTAGGAAAAAGTATGGGGTATTACACCTCCCAAAAAGAACAACGGAAGGAGAATAGAAAATCAGCCAACACCTCCGCTTGTCCAGCCAGATCCCCTGGACGAGCATGTTTCCCGCGCAAAATTCAGAGACACTTTTACCACTATAGCTCACTCTGTGGAAGCCTAGAATGAACACCCAACTACCGTTCTGGCCAACTCAGTGGCCAATGTTGCTGCAGCTAGGATTCGAGACTTCACCCGAATAAACCCTCCAGCCTTTATCGGGTCTAAGTCAGAGGTGAACCCACAGGAATTCCTTGATCAAGTGCAGAAAATCACAGATATTATGGGGGTGATAGCTAGTGAGAGTGCTGAGTTGGCTGCATATTAGTTGTAGGATGTGGCTCACTCATGGTTCAAGCAGTGAAAGGTAGAGAGGGCCGCGGATGTAGGGCCGTAGAATAGAAGGAGTTTGTCACTGCTTTTCTGGATAGGTTCTTCCCACTGGAGTTGAGGAAAGCCAAGGTTTTAGAGTTTATTAGTCTAAAGCAGGGCAGCATGACAATGAAAGAGTATTTTCTCAAGTTTACTTGGTTGGCTAGATACGCTTCTCATGTGGTAGCTGATAGCAAATCTAAGATGAGTAAGTTTGTGTCTAGTGTGTCTAACAATGTGGTCAAGAAGTGCAGGACCGCAATGCTGATTAAGGAGATGGACATATCCAGGCTTATGGTTCATGCTCAAAAGATAGAAGAGACTAAGAATAAAGAGAAAGAGAGAGAGAATAAGAGAGCTAGAATAGGTAGCTTCAACTTCACTTAGCCTAAGTCAGAAGGTGGAAATCATTCTCAATTCCACCCAAAATCTTCCATTCCAGCTTCGTCCTCAACCAGTGCTCCAATGCTGAAATTCAGAGACGGCAATAAAGATAGGGAACCAGGCCCTAAACCCTAGGGTAGTGTTAGCAGTGCATGGACAAATCCCTTTTGCCAGAAGTGTGGTAGAAACCACTAGGGTGTCTGTAGAGCTGGCAGTGATGTATGTTTCGGATGTGGCAAGCTAGGCCACAGGGTCAGAGAGTGTCCTCAGGTGGGTTCACAGATTCAGCATAATCGCCCTTCAGTTCAGTCCGGTCGCCCGAATCAGTAGGGTGCCGCTTCTAGTGCCACTAGTGGAAAACACCCAAATAGGCTTTATGCACTTTAGTCCTGACAAGATCAGGAAAGTTCTCCTGATGTGGTCACTGGTACGTTACAAGTTTATTATTTTTATGTTTATGCTTTGCTAGATCCAGGATCTTCTTTATCCTTTGTAACTCCTTATATAGTTGTTGACTTTGGAGTCAGTCCTGAAATCCTAGCAGATCCCTTCTCAGTCTCTACCTCAGTTGGTAAATCTATCATAGCCCGATGGGTATACAAGAACTGTCTAATTATGGTATCTCAGAAAGCTACTTCAGCAGACCTAGTAGAATTAGAGATGACCAATTTTGATGTCATTCTCGGTATGGATTGGCTTCATTTATGCTATAATTCAGTTGACTGCAGAAATAGAGTTATCCATTTTCAATTTCCGAATAAACCTGTCCTTGAATGGAGGGGTAGTACTTCAGCACATAGGGGTCAGTTTGTTTCTTACCTTAGGGCGAGAAAAATGATATCTAAAGGATGTGTCTATCATCTCAGTTGAGTTTAAGACTCTAGTATAGAAACCTCTAATCTTGAGTTAGTTTCAGTAGCATGTGAATTCCCAGATGTGTTTCTCAAAGATCTTCCAGGAGTCCCTCTTGAGCGGGAAATTGACTTTAGAATAGACCATCTTCCAGATACTCAGTCTATCTGTATCCCACCATACATAATGGCCCCAGCAGAACTCAAAGAATTAAAAGAACAGTTGAAGGATCCTAGATAAAGGATTCATCAAACCCAACATATCCCCTTGGGGTGCACCAGTTCTATTCGTGCGTAAGAAAAACGGTTCTCTTAGAATGTGTATTGACTATCGTTAGTTAAATAAAGTCATAATCAAGAACAAGTATCCAATTCAAAAAATCGATGACTTGTTTGACCAACTTCAGGGTGCCAGCTACTTTTCTAAGATAGACCTCAGATCAGGCTATCATCAGCTCAAAGTCAGAGAATGTGACATTCTAAAAATAGCTTTCAGAACTCGGTATGGTCACTTTGAATTCCTAGTCTTGTCATTTGGTCTTACCAATGCTCCAGCAGCCTTCATAGACTTGATGAACTGCGTGTTCAAGTAGTATTTGGACATGTTCATCATAGTCCTCATTGATGACATTCTTGTCTACTCCCGCATTGAGCATGATCACGTAGACTATCTCCGAATAGTGTTACAAACTCTCAGAACCTATCAGTTGTTTGCCAAATTCAGTAAGTGTGAACTTTGACTAAGGTCAGTATCTTTCCTTGGCTATATAGTTTCCGGTGATAGCATTAGAGTGGATCCTCAAAAGACTGAAGTAGTGAAAAACTGGCCCAAACCTATCTCTCCGTCAGATATCAGGAGTTTCTTGGGTTTGGATGGCTATTACCGACGGTTTGTCAAGGGATTCTCATCTATTGCATCCCCTATGTATAGATTAACTCAGAAGAAATTCAAGTTCCAGTGTTCAGATTTTTATGAGAAAAGTTTTCAGGAGTTAAAGACTCGACTCACTACAACCCCAGTTTTGACTTTACTTGATGGTTCAGATGGGTTTGTGGTATATTGTGACTTTTCTAGAGTTGGTTTGGGGTGTGTTTTGATGCAGAGAGGTAAGGTCATAGCCTATGCCTCTAGACAACTTAAGCCCCATGAAAAGAATTATACAACTCATGATCTTGAGTTAGCAGCTGTTGTATTTGCCTTAAATATTTGTAGGCATTATTTGTATCGGGTACATGTAGATGTGTTCACAAACCATAAGAGACTGCAGTATGTGTTTTCTTAGAAAGATCTGAACCTACGCCAGAGAAAGTGGTTAGAGCTGTTGAAAGACCTATTGAAAGACTGCGACATGAGTATTCTGTATCATCCGGGCAAGGATAATGTAGTGGCTGATGCTCTCAGTAGGATGTCTATAGGTAGTGTTGCTCACGTGAAGGATGGTAAGAAGAAGTTAGTTCAAAAATTTCATCAGCTTGCCCGACTAGCTGTTTGCTTAGTTGATTCAACAGAGGGTAGTGTGTGGGTGCAGAATAGTTCAGAGTCATCTCTGGTTTCGGAAGTGAAGGAAAAGTTGGACAGAGATCCTAGTCTAGTTAAGTTGAAAAAGTCAGTCAGAGATAAAAAAGTAGAGGTTTTCTCCCAAGAGGGAGATAGTGGTTACATTTCCAGGGTTGGCTATGTGTGCCAGGTATAGATGACTTGAGGCAATGAATTCTTGCAGAAGCGCATGGTGCATGTTACTCTATTCATTCAGGGGACACTAAGAGGTACAACGATTTGCGGAAGATCTATTGGTAGCGTGGGATGAAGAGGGACATTGCAGAGTTTGTAGCTAAGTGCTCTATGTGTCAGCAGGTCAAGATTGAGCACCAGAAACCTAGTGGTTCCATGCAAGAGTTCAGTATTCCTATGTGGAAGTGGGAGGAAGTGAACATGGACTTTGTGATGGGTTTGTCTCGTACTCGTCATCAACACGATTCTATTTGGGTCATTGTAGACATGATGACCAAATCAGCTCACTTCTTACCAATTTATACCTCTTATTCAATTGAGGATTATGCCAAACTCTATGTCAGAGATTTGGTCAGATTGCATGGAGTTTCGTTGTCCATTATCTAAGATAGAGGTACACAGTGTACCTCTCATATTTGGAAAGCCTTCCAAAAGGGTCTTGGTACCTAAGTTCACCTCAGTACAACCTTTTACCCTTAGAGAGATGGTCAAGAAAAAAGGACCATTTAGACTTTTGAAGTTATGTTAAGGGCGTGTGCCATTGACTTGAAGGGTAGTTGGAATGACCACTTTTCAAGGGTAGTTGAAAGATTGAAAATGGTCATTCCAACTGACCAATTGATGAAAGATTTTCCTATCAGAGAGGGTTAACTCATAGCCATTGTTAGTATCCCTTGGCAAGGTGCTAACACCCTTCCAACTGGGTTCACTGGTTGGACCCCAACTCAGTCATACTTGGGTATGTCGGTTAGATGGACACTCCCACAGTTTCAGTTTCAGACTCGGTATAAAATCTCAGTTCAATTTCAGAATCAGGATTGTCAGATACAGTCACCCAGCTCAGTATAGAACTCAGTTCAGTTCTACAGAATCAGTCACTCAGTTAACAGTAATACAGTATCAGTAAACTCAAATATCAGTCATTCAGTTTTTAGAATTCATTACCCAGTGTTAATGAAATCTCAGTTACAGTATACGTTGTTATGTGCATAGCCTTACATAATCAGTATCTATAGCAGTTTCAGATATACATGTACTCTCATTCAGTTATTGTTCATGCATATGAACCCATGCATTCAGCCTTACCTCACCTAGCATACCAGTACATTCAAAATACCGACGCATACCGTTCTTTTATGCTATAATGTATTATATCATAGGTTCAGACACACGGGCTCCTGACCGCACTTAGCAGCCTAAATTATCAGTAACAAATTTAGTGGTGAGTCCTTATAGTTTGAGGAAAGTCTTGTTATTTCATTATTTTCAGTTATCAGTACTTCAGTAGTTGGAGTTAGTTGAGGCTTTGTCCCATTAACTCCACTTTCAGACAGTTTAGTTAGAGGCTTTTCAGACTATAGTATTTACAGGTAGATGTTCAGATTTCAGTATTGATTTTCAATATTCAGTATTTTGATTTAAGTTTTGAACCTTATGGCAATTTTTGCCTAATTTTCGCATTATTATAGTATTACTACTCAATGATTTCAACAGGTACCAGTCATATGTTAGCTTGTGATCCTTCAGGATTATGAGCACCATGTAGCATCCGGGGTATAGACTCGGGGCGTTACAATAGTTCGACAATAAGAACTATAATAACAACAAAAAAATATATTTCACACCGAAAAGAGTAGAGAAGAAATGCCAGAAATTAGGGTTTTATTCAGTCCACATTTCAAATTTAAGCAAGAAATATTAAAATTGTTAACCAATACTAGAAGAGAAGTTGACTCAAGTTCCTCTGTTTAAAAAGACATAATTTTTTACCTTTGAAATAAGAAATGGGACGATGAAGAACTACAAGTTTTTATTGTTGGAGAACACTGCTTGTCGCATAGATTGATGGTTGAAAGTCGAAAAGAAATGCTCCCAGCTATTTTTTGCCAGAGTTTGAAGTCGCCGGAAATTAAAAGGAGAAATTTTGTAGAACTGTTGGTTGGGAAAGAGTTGAGAGAGACTGTCGAGAGAGTGAGAGATGAGAGACGGTTGATTTGGAAAGGAGAGGGGTGTGGGTTGATTTATATTTTTGAAAAGATTAGAGAGTTTTAAAAATATTAATCAAGTTCACAATTAACTTAATCAAGTATCCTAATTATGTTTGACCTTTTAATTTGGTCAATGTCACCAATCCTTCATTCAAGACTTAAAAGACATCTTTCCTTCAATTTTCTCAATATACTATTAGATTATACTGATTATAAAGTAAAATAATATATAATATAAATTATGTTTTTAAATTAATATTATTATTTTTATCTTTGAATTTTTCAGAATTAGGACGAGCCTTGTGAAACCAGTTATCAATATAATAGCATAACTAAATTCATATGAATCTCTATTATCAGTAGCATTTTCTAAAAAACAAGAGTTTTTTCTTCTACTTATCTTTTTGGTGATTGAAGGGGAGCCTTGGAGTAACTGGTAAAGTTGCTCTCATGTGACCAGGAGGTTATGAGTTCAAGCCTTGTAAACAATATCTAGCAGAAATGCAAGGTAACGTTGCGTACGATACACCCTTGTGGTGGGGCCCTTCATAGCAGTAGCTTTAGTGCACCGGGCTGCCCTTTTTTTAAAATCTTTTTGGTGATTGATTGTGAATGACCAAAATGACCTCAAATGACGGAGACTTGAGAATGGTTCTCTTATGAAGAAATCTTGCAAATTTATCCTCAAATAGACTAAGCAACCACATTGCCACCTAATGTTAGTCCCTTCCACCAAAATTAATAGAAGTTGAACTAAAATGAAAAATATTTTAAAAATAAATGAGACTTTTTCATTAGCCCCACTTCAAGTTTGCTGCTTTCTTCTAATGTCCTTAAATTTTAGAAGCTGATAACGATGTGGAGTTGTTGAAAAAGTGGGATGGGGTTGAGGGGAAATAGGTTTGATAAACGAGTTATCAACTCTTCTGTTAGGAGAAAGGTACCCAAAAAAAGAATTTTTGATTTTTATTATTTTGTTGATGAATTTTTTTCTCTGGGAAAATCAAGAAAATTTAATTTAATTTATATGGTGTATAAGCGTGTTTAATATGACAAAAGTTATTTTTGAAAATTACATTTTCATGAGGAAGTTGTCCTCTAGTGTGTGATTACTAAATAAAGTTTTCCAAGAAAATCATGTTTCCATCAAAAGAAGGAAAATGAGATCCTATATTACTTTATTCTGTTGACAGACACATCATTTTAATCTTTAGTACTAAGAAATTCCATCAAAAAATATTTGGATTTGTTAATGTTACAATTGATCTTTAATACACACTAGGAAAACAAGCCGCGCTTCGCGCGACGATAAATTTTTTATTATTTTTTTTGATCAATTTTATATTTACATTAGTGGTAATTCAATGTCATCATGAGCAGTACATGTCCATAATCAGGCTTGAAGTTAGACCTGTTGTCCTTTTCTAATCCCAAGTTTGTCTGCTATCGTCTGAATAAAATTCAAACACAGCGATAACTAGTGAATATCAATACAATTTCATCAGAGCACCAGGTAAAAAGAGGCAATAATTGGAATCTTCCACTTGCATCTTTCTCCCACTGTATATGTATCACCTCCAATCCATTCACATTTCAATTTTCATCTCCAATGAACCGCTTGGTCAAAACCTCGTAGGATCTTGGGTCCTTACCAAACTTTGCAGCAGCTTCCTGATGCCCATAATCTACACAGAAGATACGAGGCCACTGCCAACAACAAAAATCAAAGGACGGGTCACAATGACATTCAGGAATTTGATGAAAAAATCATCAACAGAAGTTCCATGACCACTTTATGACATATCCCAACTTGAACAATAAAGCCAATTCTAGCAACTACCACATAAAATAAAAAAGAGTAGTTTCTTCAAGATTTAAACTGTCAAAAACCTTGTGTTGCCACTGAAACTATCATGCACATAATAATCATAAAGCAAGAGTCTGATTGAGTAAGGAGGTTAAAATCAACTAAAACATGATCAAACCTGTGGCCAAGGGTTTCCAGGAGCCCTAGTATTTGGTGGCTGAGGGAGAAGCTCTAGATTAACTATACTGCTGTAGCCATGATGAAAAGATGTTCCTATTCAATCTGTCCCAGTATCACCTCCACTGATAACAACCACCATCTTGCCCTTGGCGGAAATGTATTTTTCATCCTGCAGATTGCTATCAAGCAAAATTTTTGTGTTTGCGTGTAGAAACTCCATTGCGAAATGGACTCCTGAGAGGTCTCTTCCAGGAACGGGAAGGTCCCTACCATTAAGTCAAGAAGTAGTTTGAGTGAGCAATTACTAATTCAGAAAACATACTAAACCAAAAAGCGATACAATACCATCCATGGTACTCACCTTGGCTTGGTGGCTCCAACAACCAAAACAATTGCATCGTGATCTTCACGTAGGCAATCCAAGGCGAACGCAGGATCATTTCCAACATTTGCATTGACTACAAATTTCACCCCTTCCTTCTCCATAAGGTCAACCCGCCTCTGAACGACATCAATTTTGTCCGTCTTCATGTTGGGCACACCATACATTATCAGACCACCAATCCTATCAGCACGTTCAAGCGCTGTGACACTATGACCCAATCTATTTAACTGATCAGCAGCAGCAAGTCCTGAGGGTCCACTTCCAATAATTACAACTCTTTTCCTGTTAGAATTAGAACAATTAGAATATGAGCTATCAAAGTTATGTATGGTAGAGTGTAAATGTCTAACCAACAATGGTATCTACTATAAAGATCAATCAGTACAAACACATTTTTTCTGAAAAAGTATGGTACTACTATAAGGATCAATCAGTACTTACGTGCATTATTAACCACTCAGATTGAAGAGCCAGTACTAATATTTTAGATTGGTGTATTTCAGTTAAAATACCTGAAGTAGCAAAGCCTTGGGTAAAAATAACACTTGGCCCCGGTATTTTACTTAAAATTAAAACATTTTTTTTGAAATACGAAATTATATGAATAAGGGAGAAGCTCCATGAAAGGAAAATTAATAATTTCTATAAATCTCTTAGTGGGAAATGTCCCGAAGAACATCAATAAACACAATTAAGAAGGAAAAAATTATGAATCCATTGAAGCCTAGCCCAGCCTTGGTAGGGCAGATAAACTCAAACTAAATGTTTGAAATTAACCCATATTGACCCGACCCCTTTTAAAACTCAGCTTTAAGATACAATCTTGACCATCTACAAACAACTAAAGTTGAACTTAAATCAAAGCTTAAGAGCTAATCTTTATACCTCTCACACTAAAAGGGTAGGCCGATGCATTAAGGTGCCTCATTACGTGCGGGTCAGGGGAAGGGCCAGACTACAAGGGTCTATATTGTGCACTGTATTTCTCACACTTAATGTCTGAAATTAATCCATATTGGCCAAACCCCTTCTAAAACTCAACTAAGAAAATCCAATTTTGAGCATCTTACAAACCAATAAGCATGAAATTAACCATATTAGACAAGCCCTTTGTAAAACAAACTCAACTCAAAATTCCAATCTTTAACCATCAAACAAACCATTAAAGTACAAGAGAAAAGACAAGAACCCACTAAGATTAAGAGCTGATCACTATACCTCTCACACTAAATGTTTGAAATTAACCCATATTAGCCAAACCCCTTTAAAAACTCAGCTCAATAATCCAATGTTTAATCATCTAACAAACTGCTAAAGTTGAAATTAACATCAATAAACACAATTAAGAAGAAGAAAAAAGAACCCATAAAAGCCTGAGAACTAACTTTATACCTGAGCAGTTTTGCCATGAGCATAGCGAAGAAGCTATGCAGGATGGGGTTTCTCATACTGAAATTAATATATTAGTAAAAACCCTTCAAAATCTCTGCTAAAAAATCCAATCTTGACCATATTACAAACCACTAAAGTTGAAATTACCATCAATAATACAACAAACATCCAAAGATAATCTTTATACCTGAGTTACTGTCTTGCCATGAGCATAACGAAGAAGCTCTGCAGGATGAGTCTTCTCATACTAAAGCTTGTATCTTCCTTCTGGAATCTTGAAATAGGGAACGACTACTATCTAACCTTCTATCCTAATCTCCGAACTCATACTAAATGTTTAAATTAACCCATACTAGCCTTACCCCTTCTAAAATTCAGCTTAAAATCCAATTTTGAGCATCTTACAAACCACAAAACTTAAAATTAACCATATTAGCCAAACTCATTCTAAAACTCAACTCAAATCTAATTTTGAGCATCTCACAAACCACTAAAACTGAATCCAAACCCCTTTTAAAACTCAACTCAAAAATCTAATTTTGGGCATCTTACAAACCACTAAAGTTGAAATTAACCATATTAACCAAGTCCCTTGTAAAACTCAACTCAAAAATTCAATATTTAACCATCTAACAAACGACTAAAGTTGAATTTAACATCAATAATCACAATTAAGAAGAAAGAATACAAGAACCCACAAAAGCTTAAAAACTAACCTTTATACCGGAGTAGCAGTTTTCCATAAGCATAATGAAGAAGCCCAGTAGAAGAACCTTTCTCATACTGAACCTTGTATCTTCCTTCTGGAACGACTACTAACTACCTTCGACCTTATCATTGAACTCCCACTAAATGCTTGAAATTAACCAATATAAGCCAAACCTCCTCTAAAAACCAGCTCAAAAATTCAATTTTGAACATCTTTCAAACCACTAAAGTTGAAATTAACCATATTAGCCAAACGCCTTCTAAAATCCAGCTTAAAAATTCAATCTTTAAACATCTTACAAACCACTAAAGTTGAAATTAACATCAACCAACATAATTAAGAAGAAAAAAGACATACTAAACCTTGCGAAAAAGGGCACAACTACTAACTAACTTTCTATCCTAATCCTCGAACTCACACTAAATATTTGAAATTAACCATCTAACAAACCACTAAAGTTGACTTTAACATCAATAAACATAATTAAGAAGAAAAAATACAAGAACCCACAAAAAGCTTAAAAACTAACCATTATACCGGAGTAGCAGTTTTTCCATAAGCATAATGAAGAAGCCCAGCAGAAGAACCTTTCTCATACTGAACCTTGTATCTTCCTTCTGGAACGACTACTAACTACCTTTGACCTTATCGTTGAACTCCCACTAAATGCTTGAAATTAACCAATATAAGCCAAACCTTCTCAAAAAATCAGCTCAAAAATTCAATTTTGAACATCTTTCAAACCACTAAAGTTGAAATTAACCATATTAGCCAAACGCCTTCTAAAATCCAACTTAAAAATCCAATCTTTAAACATCTTACAAACCACTAAAGTTGAAATTAACATCAACCAACACAATTAAGAAGAAAAAAACATACTAAACCTTGCGAAAAAGGGCACGACTATTAACTAACTTTCTATCCTAATCCTCGAACTCACGCTAAATATTTGAAATTAACCATATTCAGAAGAGAAATGACAGTTGAAAGCAAATAGCTAACTCAAATACCCCATGACAGACAGGAAATAAAAGCAATTATATTTCCTTCAGAAGAAACAATCCTTCTTTGTCAAATTAGTCGCAGGAGAGGAATAGATTAACATATGATATATCATCAACCGGAATAGCAATAATTACCACCGATATGCTCTATGCACATATCCTATGCACATATTCTATCAAGCAAGGACTTTACCTGCAGGGCGCAACCTCTGAAAGCGTAAATACAGTTATCAGAAAGGCTACATGAGTCCACCAGATGGTTGAATACTGGATTATGTCCCTTGGGAGCATTGAAAATGAATGATATTTGGTGATTTCCTATTTATATAGGGAGTATAAGAGTTGACGAAGAAACACAAGTACTCAACCATAGTCCCCAAAGGGATGTAGCGGAGAGAATCAAATTTTGAGCATCTTACAAACTACAAAACTTGAAATTAACCATATTAGCCAAACTCATTCTAAACCTCAACTCAAATCTAATTTTGAGCATCTCACAAACCACTAAAGCTGAATCCAAACCCCTTTTAAAACTCAGCTCAAAAATCTAATTTTGGGCATCTTACAAACCACTAAAGTTGAAATTAACCATATTTACCAAGTCCCTTGTAAAACTCAACTCAAAAATTCAATATTTAACCATCTAACAAACCACTAAAGTTGAATTTAACATTAATAATCACAATTAAGAAGAAAAAAATACAAGAACCCACAAAAGCTTAAAAACTAACCTTTATACCAGAGTAACAGTTTTCCATAAGCATAATGAAGAAGCCCAGCAGAAGAACCTTTCTCATCAACATAGTGGGCTACCATATGTCAACGGAAAGCTCTGCGAGTCCTCTTTCCAATGAAATTGGTTTCATCCAATTTGGATATCGAAGAAAAAAATTATGGTCGATCTACTTCAGCCTATCAAAACAGTTTCCCATGGACAGATTCGGGTTTTATTTGTTTCTTAGGGGCATTTTGGTCTTTCACCACTCTTTTAAACCTCTATAAATACCCCATTCAGCTGAGAACTTGTATTATTTTCCTCTTATTTCTCTTATATGTATATATATATATATATCAAGTTAGGGTTAGGGTTTTGAATTGGGGGAAATTAATTGGAGGCTTTGATTCAAGAATTCCTTCCGTCAATCTCTTTCGGTTACGGAGTCTAAGGTATTCAAGTGTTTATATATGGACTCCTTTCGTCCATAGAGTCCACGAATCCCTTTTTGAAAGTTCAAGTTATGTATATATATATATATTCTAGACTTTGATGATGTATATATATATATGTTGATTGATATTTGATGGTTGAGATATATATGAGGATTATGTATGTTACTTGATATATATATATATATGATTATGCATGTTGGTTGATATATATATATATATGTGGTGATGGTGTATGTTGGTTGATACATGCATGTGATGATTATGTGTGTTGGATGAGATATATGGGTGGCGGAAAACATGAGAACTTGACGAATTCACCAATGCCTAAAAGTGCATAAGGTGTTTGTGGAATTTTCTAAGAGGCTATAAATTTACATTCTTAGGATATAATAAGTTCTAAATGACTAGACTACTTTCTATGTATACGTTCAACATGAACTCCATGTTATTGTCTAAAATTGGGGATGTTGTGTGGAAGGCTTATGATATGGTTGTAAGTGCGGATGAGGGATTTAGTTGGTAGAATTAAGATGACTGATGGTGTTGTATCACATGTAATTGTTCATATTGACCTATGCCCTAAATGGTGCATGCAAGGTAATTGTAGAAATGCCTAGTTGAAGAAGAATGGATCGTATGACCCCTTGTGATCGAAGTGATGAGTTCATACCATACTTGCATGCTACGTGTTTACTATGATGCTTAAGGGAAATAATAAGGCCATTAGGCCACGCTAAGTGTGAAATGTCTAATTATGGGTCGAATTGCATATATCAAGATCTTAAAGGAAAGAACCTTGAGAAGTGAACCCTGATGTGTTGAATGTATGTTATTTGTGTGTATCCTAATTGGATGAACTATGTTATGTTGTATTCTTCCTTAATCATATGCATCCTTGTTGAATGATCTACGATGTAATGGCATGAGATCCTAATACTTGTATATGAATATGATCTTCAAATGATTAGTGTGAGGTGTTAATGAATGCATGGTGCATGATGGCCTGTGGGCATGCGAGTATGCATTGTTGTATACTATGTATTACTTATGTTATTGATTGCTGGGGGTACGTATGCCCAAAATAGTCTGCTGGTCTAGAGCTGAGTCAGTTCTGCGATAATCTTAGTCGTGCTACGATCGATGAATTTCCGATGATTTAAGAACTTAAAATAAATTCTGTGAGAACTTAGTATGTGGGGTTTTGAACAAGAATATCTTTTCATTCTTGTGCCCAAAGAATTGATTTTATCATTGGAATTTCATGATTTTGTAAAGTGGGTAAATACCCAAGATGTTTTAATGATGAATTATGAGGTTATGAAAATATAAATTGTTTAAGCTTTGAAGTACATGATTACTTTATTATTCCCAAGTTATGATTTGATATGGTGAATTTCATATTTCTACCATGAGTTGATATTTCAAGTGTTTTCAAGATATGATTTATGGAACTTTGAATCGTCCAATATTGGTATACATAATAACCTTATTATCTTGTTTTCTTGAATTGAGATTTTATGCCATAAATTGCATACCACTACTATGAAATTATTTTTTTGAGGATTCTTGATATAAGAGCCATGATTTGAGTTACATTACGACATACAAAATCTTACTATGATTTGAAGATCTTAAATGCTTTTCAAAAGCTATTGTCTTGATTTGAATATTGAAATGAAGGAATGATCACTTGAGAATATTGATTTGTATCCGCAGAGTCGGGATGATTTATATTGATTTTAAGACGAAATGCTTTTGTTATTGATATCATGTTGATGTTGAGGAAAATTAAAATATTTTGAGCTAAAATGTGTTGAGTTAGGAATCCACAAATTGATATGATTTGATAAATGAGAAAGAGATTTGATTTGGTCTTTATGATAGACCCTTGTGATGTTGTGGTGGATTTGCTAACGCGTTCTGAGCTAGTCGGGGAGTATTACTTAGCACCGAGAGGGAAATTTGGTATTTCTCCAAACCTATGTGCCACCGTAGGGTTGTTGATGATGATATTGTTGGCCAGAGAGCTTATTGAAGTTTGCTTAGAAATTAATTTTATGATTGAAGTTTTATCATTTCAGCTTAGCTATATCATCCATTAATGGACACGTCATGCCTACATTATTCCATATGATTCCTAGGTATGTGTTCATATTCCGTATGTATCAACTGAGTTAGCACCGTATCAAGAGGTGATTTCAGTTAGGAGACATGATAATTTTAGAAATTCAGTTTCAACATAGTAACTTAATTCTTTTAGCTTTATTCGAGGAGGAATGATCCCAAGGGGGAGATATTGTAATACCCCACAAGCTCCTAGATAAGTTTCCAACTATTCGTCATATGTTTAAAGTCCTTAAAGTGATCATTTCAAATTATAGATAATTTTCATAACCAATCACCTTGTGGGTAAAGTGTTTTCGATGCGATTATAGTCAATAAAAACACTTAGAGCAAAGTTGAGTTGAAAGCATTTGTATCAATTGAGTTTTAATATAGGATTCTACAAGGGTCATATTTAAGTGAGTATAACTCCATAATATAATGAGTTAGTTGTACTATTATATATCAGATGAAATATCTTTGAGTTTTCTTTTCAACGCATCTAATTTCACCTTAATCCAATATCGAAGTAGAAAGTTATGATCATTTTACTCTGGAGTGTCTGTCAGTCTGAAGTTGATGAACTGTCAACTAGGTGATGACTAAGTTGATGAGCCATCGACTAGATGACAAGCCACCAACTCAAGTCGTCAACCTTAACCGGTATATGTCAACATCTAGCTAAGTATTGATAATTAGGTTGATGAGTTGTCAACTAAAAATTTATGAAACTTTTTTTAAGTTTTCGTAGGTGTAATTTGGTATTTTCCTCATATCAAACACCTTTTCCATGACTTAAATTTGCCAATAAGTGTTATTTGACCATTCTTAGTCAGTTTTCAAAGCTCATTCTTCTCTCCACTCTCAAGAGAAGGAAGTTAGGGATTTTTCCTAAAGGTCAACTTCCAAGGATCTAAAGTCAAGTTTTCCTTCAAGAAATCAAGAAATTCAGGTATGTGGGGTTTGAACAATAATACACTTCTTTCCTTGTGCCCAAAAATTCAATTTTTAATTAATTTTGAAGAAATTGACTTACTAGAGTTTATACTCACTTTCCTTATGCTTTTAGATTTTGATACTTCCTCATGAATTGAATATTATTTTTCATATAATTTTATTTTTACTTACGTTTTTATCTCTAAAAGTGATCTTGAGCATCGAGTTGATATTTTGATATGAAATTTCTATGAGATGATAAATGATTTCAAGTTTAAGCATAAGTTACCAAGTTTACAAGAATTTCAAGCTTATAAGTTCAAGATACAAGTTTCACAACATGATTAAAGTTCAGTTTTGATCTTATGATCTTAGATAATACATGAAATCCACATGTTTCCTCATGAATACGATTTAAGCAAGAGAAACGTAGTTGATTTTTAGTTTATAAACCCATATGCTATTTTGAGGTGGATTTCACAAGTATGAGCATATAAGTATTTATTTTGGGAGTAGTATTTATCACCAAGAGGGGAATATGGGTTTAGCTCATCCTATTTCTAAGAAACTATGTGCCATCGTATGTTTAGGGGCCTCGTCAGAGAGTGTCCCCTCTTTTTACCAATATGGGATAAGTTTAGTAATCACTCTAAGTTAAGGTTCTATTCAGATGGAAAGAGTAGAATAACTCTTCTCAATGGGGGTAAGATGTTGGACTCCATGATAGCTCACATGGTTTATGTCGGTTATAAGAATCTCCCATAAAAGTAAAGATTTTAGAAACTAAGTGTAATGACTCACTAAGCTTAACAAATTATGCTTTATTATTCATGTTTTATGATATTTTGACTTTTAATTTTATTCATTATCAAGGTGAGTCCTTTTACACTTAGCATGTATGATTTGAAAGTATGTTCAACTTTAGCTTTACTTATTGCATTCATCCCTACATACTCAGTACATTCCAGAAGTACTGACCATATATACGTTCGTATGGCAATAGTATTTCATAATGTAGGTACCAGTTGTAGCCCACACATCGTAATCATACAGTTTGCAGCTTCCAGCCAACATGTGATGAGTTTTTTGTATCGAGGACTCGAGTGAACTATAGTTCCAGTACCATTTTTTATTTAGTCGGATTGATTAGGGACATCTGGGGTCATGTTGTGGCTGCCTATTGTTAGTATTAGTAGAGGCTTCATTGATAGTCAGTTAGAGTTGATGTATTTAATTTCAGTTTTGTTTTGTATAATCAGAGTGTAAATGTTTTAAACTATTTTGTATTGAACATATTTAGCTAAAGACATCTTTTACACTTATTACTTCCAATTTTATGTAGTTTATTTTGTTGCTCATGAGTTATGCAGGTATCATGGGTTAGCTTAGGATCACTTGTGGTTCCAAGAACCTTGTGACATCCAGTGGGTAGTCTTAGGGCGTTACAAACTTGTTACTTCTCTTGGATTGAGCATTTTTTTACATAAAATTTCATGTTTACTTATGTTTTTATCCTTGAAAGTGATCTTAAACATTGAGTTGATATTTTGATATGAAGTTTCTATGAGATGATGAGTGATTTCAATTTTAAGCATAACTTACTATGTTTACAAGAAGTTCAAGCTTATAAGTTCAAGATGGAAGTTTTACAACATGATTAAAGTTTAGTTTTGATCTTATGATCTCAGATAAGACATGAAATCCACAAGTTTCCTCATGAATATGATTTACGTAAGAGAAACATATTTGGTTTTCTTTTTATAAATCCATATTCTATTTTACGATGGATTTCATAAGTATGAGCATATAAGTATATATTTTGGAGTAGTATTTAGCACCGAGAGAGGAATCAGGATTTAGCATATTTTATTTCCCAAAAACTATGTGCTACCGTAGGATTAGAGGCCTCGCCAAAGAGTGTCCCTTCCTTTTCCCAATATGGACTAAGTTTAGTGATCACTCTAAGTTAAGGTTCTATTCTGATGGCAAGGGTAGAACAACTCTCCTCAACATGGGTATGACGTTGGACTCCATGATAGCTCACATAGTTTATGTCAGTTATAAAAATCTCCCATAAAAGTAAAGATTTTAGAAACTAAGTGTAATGACTCACTAAGCTTATCATATTATTCTTTATTATTAATGTTTTATGATAATTCAACTTTTAGTTTTATTCATGATCAAGGTGAATCCTTTTATACTTAGCATGCACGTTTTGAAAGTATGTTCAACTTTCGTTTTGCTTATTACATTCACCCCCACATACTCAATATATTCTAGAAGTACTAACCACATATATGTCTGTATGGCTACCTTATTTCATAATATAGGTACCAGTTTTATCCTATATATCATAATCAGATAGTTCACAGCTTCCAGCCAGCAGGTGATGAGTTCTTTTGAATCGAGGAATAAAGTCAACTATAGTTCCAGTATTATTTTTTTTATTCAGTCATTTTGATTAGGGATAGATGGGGGTCATGTCTCGGCTACCTATAGTAAGTATTAGTAGAGGCTTCATAGCTAGTCAGCTAGAGTTGGTGTATTTAATTTCAATTTTATTTTGTATAACCAGAGTGTAAATGTTTTAAATAGTTTTATATTGAATGGGTCAGCTAAAGACATCTCTTTTGTTTATTACTTCCAGTTTTATGTATTTTATTTGGTTGCTCACAAGTTATGCCAGTATCATGGGTTAGATTTGGATCACTTATGGTTCTCAGCATCATGTGACGTCTAAAGGGTAGTCATAGGGAAACACAAATATGGTATCAGAGCTTAGAGGTCAGAATCTGTGTGAATCCGTGTCTAGTAGAGTCTTGCAGAATGGTTCAAAGATGTCTATACTTTTCTTCGAGAGGTTATTGGGCATTTAAAAAATATTTTTATCCTTTCATATTATAGATCGTGCAGTGAAGTTGTAATCGTAGAAACCTACATTGAATCATGTGTTGTTCTAAAATCCTCCAACTATGGCTCATTCTTGAGATTATGTGAGTAGTAAATCTCAAATCCTTTCGATATGGTTCTCTCAGATTAACTATTAGTAACTTCAATAATCATGGAAAGGGCTTAAGAGCAGCCCTCTAGTGTGTTTAGAGTTCTTTAATTCAAAAGTTTATGTCCTCATCCATATGAATCATGCTATTAAGAAAGAATATGTATTCAAATTCCTTGTTAACCCTTTATTACATATAGCACTTATGATAGCAGAGACTATATTTCTAGATTAATGAATAGAGTTTGCATTTGAGTGTTAGTGTAACTTAGGGTGTTATGATTTGTAAGTAGTTGAACGACTTCAGAGTTGGGAATATAGATTTAAAAGTTTAATGACAAGGAAGGTGGGGATAGCAATTGATTAAGAGTATATTAATGGATCAATGTATGCTATTATGTTAGGATTGAGGTGAGATGTATTTGAGTGTTAACTAAGGGTAGTGAGTGTTGTGTAGATTTCATGATAAAAGATAGAGGAAGAGTTAGTAGTTAGGGTGATCTAGAGAATGCTTGAAGTATGTGAGGAGTTCTTGATGGTATTACATTGTGATAAAAGAGTATACGTTATTACTGAAAGTATTAGGTTTTTAAGGATTGTTAATCTAGGCTTCCCCTTATAGTTGTGGAAAAGAAATTAGTTGATGCTTATAGAGTTATGAATATAATTTATACGTATGGATGGGTAAGTAGTAGTGATGTGTGAGAGGAGGATATGAAAATGGATTACAATAAGATATACCATAAGAGTATGATCAATTATTATTATTATGAGGTTCTAGTGGACCAGTGTTTCTTGATGTTTTATTTTATATCTGCCAAGAAAGAATAGTATGTGAGGTTGCGTTGTTAATCATGTCTAGTACTAGACACTAAGTTTGAATAGTGAATGATCATCATGGTGGAAATAATGATTTCTTGGGTTAGTGATACTAGGTATATGGAAGTGATCTAGCCTGCTTGAAATAATACATGCTAAGTTCATTCATTCATAATTAAGTATGATGTTTTAGGTATGATATAGAGGTGTACCCAAGATAATATGTTCTTGAATTATTTTCTAAGATTATCAAGTGTTGTGTGTGTTTAGATAGTACATTTCAGTCGCTAAGAGGGAAGAAGGCTAGTCATATAGTATATAGTGTTCTTAATAGATAAGTTATGGGTTATAGGTTGTTGATATTTTCTATTTTGGATGTAATGGTAATTCTCATGGTTTAGGGGTAATGATGAAAAGAGGCAGATTATGTGTTTAGTTAGGCAGGTATGTTTGTCAAGAAGAGTGTAAGTATATGATGATGATTGTTGAAGCTAGAGAAAGTTGAGTGTGGTATATATGAAAGGACTTTCTAAGAATAAAGTTAGTATTATCCAGATATAGTTTATCCAGGTGAGTGAGCATTCATGTGTAGACTGTTAGAGCAAATAAATTATGGCTCAGTCTCAAGGATATTGAATATGACGGCTTAGAATGTTCGCTTTGATCTAAGGGGAAGGTGATAGGGTGAATAACCAAATCAAGTATTGAGAATTAGATTGTGATGCATGTCAATAAGAGTTATGATGAGATAGTAATCTATTCTTTCTCTAACATATTTTATTTCCTTGGATTTCTGTCGTTATGGAACTTTATTCATAACTTGCATGATAGAGCCACGCCTGTGACTAATACTTACACACTTTATTCATATTCAAGTTCCTTCTCAGCTCCAAGCAATGAAGTAACAGATTCACCCTGTGACTTGAGTCATCCCTCATAAATTAATGACCTCCAGTCTTATTTTAAGTAGCTTTTAATAAGTATGACTCATGTTTTAGAGTATGTTCAGTTCTCAGAATTCATGGTACACCCTTAATGACCAGTGAAATTCATATTAGGTCATGTATTTCCTCAGTTTAGATCTCTCTAATAAATCCATGTCTATATACTCTATTCCTGAAGCCTTAGTTAAGTGTCAAAGTTATATATAGTATTCCTTCATGCTGCAAGTCCTCATGTTCTATCCCTCCAGTGATCTCTTCTTATGTTAAAATAGTGGTGATGAAAATGGATGAACAATGACTTAGATGAGAGAGAGTAGATAGCCCTCATTAGGGGAAATTTATTGTATGTTTTTTTATCTAAGCTATAAGTGTGAAGGAATATTGAGGCAAATCTTTGGCATATGTCATAGTTAGTTGAGAATTCTAAGTGTGTCTTCTTGGGGATAGTACATGAAAGTCGTTATTGAGAGAGGTATTAGAGAATATGGAAAAATTCCTAAGTGGATTGGTTGGCTAGAAGTTCATATGTGGTTACAATGATAGGCTTGACTGTCATGTTGGTATATAAGTAGATGAATGCAATATGAGCTAGTGAATTCATAGTAAAAGTTTAGAGTTAGTTGCTGAAATGGTAAGGCATGTTATGCTTAGGATGAGAGCCCTGTAAAGACATAGAATATTGAATACTGTGGTTTAGACTAGTATTATGGTATTATGTATAGTATCTTCTGATTTTGAGTTAGTCTTGAACATGGTGAGACTATATAGTTCAATTCAGATTTTGGTTGGGTAGTCATAAGTACCCATATGCGAAGTATAAGTTGCATCTAATGATGCGTAGTATTTAATAGGAAAAGTATAGTTAGGGAGAGTGTTTGAGAAGTGTGGCTAAGCTTGAAAGTTAACAGTTTCATTGACTAAGACATAGTAATCCTATTCTAGCTTCTATTCGATATTCTTATATCCCATGTTATAGAGTTTTATCCATGTTGATATTCCTTACTTAATTTCCATACCCAAATTATTTCAAAAAATTCTTTTCCTCAATTGTTATTAGAAGTTATGATAATGAGAGTTTGAGGAAACTCAAATTTCATTCTTAGTAACTCTTGAAAATTTCATCCCTTTGGTTATCACTTCGCAGTTCTATATATATGATCGTATCATGAATGTTTCAAGTGGGTTCTAAACTTTTACCATGAATCAGATCTTTATAAGTCAGTCAAGACAACTCAAAATTAGTTTCAAGATCGAAGTTTAATCATTTCATCTCAGCTATATCCTTCATTTACAGACATATTATGTCTACCTTATTCCATACGATTCCTAAGTATATGTTCATGTTCTGTATGTATCAAATGAGTTAGTACCTATTATGATAAATGATAAATTTTATAAATCAAGTTTCAAGATAGTAACTACATTCTTTTAGTGTGAATATCAGTTTTCATTCGAGGACAAATAATCCCAAGGGGCGATATTGTAATACCCCACAAGCTCCTAGATCCGTTTCCAACTATTCATAATATGTTTAAAGACTCCAAATCAATTATTTAAAACCATATATATGTTTCATGATCATTCATCTTGTGGGTAAATTATTTTCGATGCGATTATGGTCATAGAAAGCACTTAGAGCAAAGTTGAGTTGAAAGCATTTGTATCAATTGAGTTTTAATATTGGATTCTACAAGGGTCAAATTTAAGTGAGTTTCACTCCTACAATATAAATAGTTAGTTATTCTACTATATACAAAATGAAAAATATTTGAGTCTTCTTTCCAACACGTCAAATTTCACCTTAATCCGATATCGGAGTAGAAAGTTATGCTCATTTTACTTTGGAGTGTCTGTCAGTCAGAAGGTGATGACTAAGTTGACGAGCTCTCAATTAGGTGATGACTAAGTTGACAAGCCATCAACTAGGTGATGAGCCGTCAACTCAAGTCGTCAACCTTAGCCAGTATATGTCAAAATCCAGCTAGATATTGGCGACTAGGTTAACGAGTTGTCACCGAACTGATGAGCTGTCAATTGAAAATTTCTGCAACTTTTTTTTAAGTTTACTTAGGGATAATATGGTGTGTTACTCACATCAAACTCCTCTTTCACGACTTAAATTAGCCAATAAGAATTTTTGACCATTCTTAGTTAGTTTTCAAAGCTCATTCTTCTCTCCACTCTCAAGAGGAAAAAGTTTAGGTTTCTTCCTAAAGTTCAACTTTCAAAGATCCAAATTCAAGTTTTCCCTCAAGAAATTAAGAAATTCTGGCATGTGGGGTTTGAACAAGGATACTCTTCTGTCCTTGTGCCCAAAATTTTGATTTTTAATTGATTTTGATGAAATTGACTCACTAGATTTTATACCCACTTTCATTATGCTTTTAGATTTTAATACTTCCTCATGAATTGAATGTTTTTTTGCATATGATTTCATGTTTACTTATGTTTTTATTCCTAAAAGTGATCTTAAGCATTGAGTTGATAGATTGATATGAAATTTCTTTGATATGATGAATAATTTCAAGTTTAAGCATAAGTTACTAAGTTTACAAGAAGTTTAAGCTTATAAGTTCAAGATATAAGTTTTACAGCATGATAAAGGTTCATTTTTGATCTTATGATCTCAGATAATACATGAAATCCACAAATTTCCTCACGAATATGATTTAAGTAAGAGAAGTATAGTTGGTTTTCTGTTTATAAACCCATATGCTATTTTAAGGTGGATTTCACAAGTATAAGCATATAAGTTTTTTCTTGGGAGTAGTATTTAGCACTGAGAGGTGAATGTGGGTTTAACGTATCCTATTTCTCAAAAACTACATGCCACCGCAGGTATAAGGGCCTCACCAAAGAGTGTCCCCTCTTTTTCCTAATATGGATTAAGTTTAGTGATCATGCTAAGTTAAGGTTCTATTCTGATAACAACGGTAGCACAACTCTCCTCAACGTGCATATGAGTTGGATTCTATGATATCTCACATGGTTTATATCAGTTATAAAAATCTCTAATAGAAGTAAAGATTTTAGAAACGAAGTGTAATGACTCACTAAGCTTATTAAATTATGCTTTATTATTCATGTTTTATGATATTTTAGCTTTCAGTTTTATTCATGATCAAGGTGAGTACTTTTACACTTAGAATGCATGATTCAAAAGTATGTTCAGCTTCTGTTTTACTTATTGTATTTACTCCCACATACTCAGTACATTTCAGAAGTATTGACCATATATAGGTCTGTATGGCTAGATTATTTCATAATATAGGTACCAGTTGTAGACCGCACATCATAATCAGATAGTTCGCAGTTTCCAACCCGCATGTGATGAGTTCTTTTGAATTGAGGACTTGAGTCAACTATAGTTCCAGTATTATTTTTGTATCTAGTCGTATTGATTAGTGATAACTGGGGTCATGTACCAACTACCTATAACTAGTATTAGACGAGGCTGCTTAGACGGTCAGTTTGAGTTGATGTATTTAATTTCAGTTTTGTTTTGTATAACCAGATCGTAAATATTTTAAATAATTTTGTATTGAACATGTTCAGCTAAAGACATCTCTTCCGCTTATTACTTCCAGTTTTATGTATTTTATTCTGTTTGCTTAGCATCACTTATATTTTTAAGCACTGTGTGACGTCTAGGTGGTAGCCTCAGGTCGTTACAACCTGATTTTTTTCACTATTTTCATCCATTTTCTAGAATCTTAAACCCTAAAAATTGGGAGTTCTTGGGAGAATCTATTATGGGCGATTGTGGACCCTTAGTATTATTATTTTAGATGGTTTCCCATTGAATTTGCGGTAAGATTCCATTATTCTCTTAGTTAGTTTCCCCATTCTTATCTTAAATTCCTAGAAGCTTGGTGACTTGATTTTAGCACCATTATAACTCACAATTCACCCATTTTTAATAATAAATGTTCCTTGAGCATAGTGGGATTTATGTTGGTTTCGAATGTGTAATTCCATAAATGAGCCCGACATGGGATTTTTATGTAATTTTGGATCCAAAACACAATAGTGCACTATGGTTATTATTATTCTTGTTTATATAAGTAGATTGCTATTTGGATAGCGTTAAATCTTGCAAAAGCTTCTCGGACGGAGAAATTAATGATTTAGCAAATTCTTTGGGCTTTTCTTCGACGCTCAGGTAGGCTGGATTTACTTTCCTCATAGATTGATCTATATCGTAGTATGAT
The DNA here is from genome assembly GCA_030864215.1 of Capsicum pubescens. Lineage (NCBI taxonomy): Eukaryota > Viridiplantae > Streptophyta > Magnoliopsida > Solanales > Solanaceae > Capsicum > Capsicum pubescens. The sequence goes on along the minus strand of CM061544.1, from coordinate 81,606,703 downwards.
TATGATATTATTCTATATATGGAGTGATATTTAGGTGTTGCAAGTATGAATGGGAATATTTGATTTAGTTGGACTGTTAGGCTCTCTTAAAACCGTAGACTTAGAGTAGTTAGCATAGTTCTTCATGTCTTAGGTGATTTGGGCTTCATTGTTCTTATTTAGAGTGGAAATACCTTAATTACTCAAGATATGTGGAATTTGTGTTAGTCATTCATGTTTATGGTGGACTTTTCCTCAGTTGCTTAAGTTAGGGGAAATGGCCTTAGTTGCTATTATTCTAGGTAGGATTGCCTTAGTTGATCATGTTTGGGAAGGATTACTATCTTGGGTCTATTTATAGATTACTTGAAATCTAGAAGTAAACCTAGATAACTTAGCCTAATTTGGGGTAGAATTAGCCTACAATGAATTTTGGAGATTAGATATGGGCCCCTCCAGCCCACCTTAGGCCAAGACTTTTGTTAGCTTTGTAGACTTAGTTGCGCATGTTATACTCTTATTAATGGTTGGTTTGACATTTGAGGTGATTGGATATAATTATTGAGTATTTTAGATTGATATTGAAAGATTGATGATAATTCTGAATATTGTTAATGATATTGCTTATATGTACATGATTATTGATATGGATTTCGGATATGAATAATAATGTGATCTATCGACATGCTTAATGAGATGGATATCGATGTGATTAGTGATTAATGGCTTAAAAATATGATATGGTTCATGGATATGATACGTCTTAAAGATATGATATGGATTATAGATATGATATGACTTATATATATGATATGACTCATGTCATGCCCTATTGTTTCCAAGGTTAAATAAAATATGACGTATGGACTCTAAAAGAATTAAAATTTTGTACAGAGTCGCCACCTAATTTTTAAAGTAAAATAAGGAAACCTATTTATTTGTTAATACGTGTGACTTATATTTTAATCAACGAAACTAATTTAGATTCTAGGCAAGGGTTCAAATTATTTCGAAAGGAAGGGGTTAGACACCCTTCAGAATCTAGAAATGTGGTACCCGACCAGACTAAATTTATCAAAAGGGAGGGGTAAGAAATGAATTTTTGAAAAATATAAGTATAATAATGTAAAAGATGCATATATATTAAGTATGAATCTACTGTTATAGAAGATTTGTATAAAAAATGTATAAGATACATGTTGAAAGAAAAATATTTTATGATGTATGAAAAGAAAAGTATCTTGGATGTGCTATCAAAAGGAAAAGTATTTACAAATAATATTTTTTACTTGAGTAAAATTAAGGAGAAAAGTAAAGATTTGTTTGAGAAGAAAAGAATACATAATATGTAACTGTGTGGATTACTTGATTAACTAAATTCCTTTATGTAAATAGTGACGACCTAAATCTTGACAAAACATGTGATGAGAATTATATAAATAAAGAACATCCCCGCCCGACACCCCAAAAGTAAAGTTTTCACTATAGATGATATTTGTATAATTGTAATAATGCGAAAATATAAATATAAATTAAAACTCTCCTTTTGAATGCTATTTTTGACAAGTATTTCCGAAAACCTGTACAAATACGTTAGTAATAAAGAAAAATAAATTAAAAACTATGTGTTCATATATACATAAATTTTTTCTTTTTATTAAAGCGTGGGCTTTGATTAGATTTTATATACGCCATGGCTATGAAGTGGTTGCTCGATTTATCGGTCATCCTAAATCTCTTGGGTAAGATACGAATCGTAAAACCCTTTGTGTTGTCATGATGTTATAAGGATTTCATCATTTCCCGAATTTATTTATTTTTGTTACATATTTGTATATGTAATATCCGTATTTTTATTTGTAGAGCCCTCGAAAATCGAGGGGAGTTTCTTCATTGGTCATGTGTTGGTACTTGATATAAAATTAAATTTGAGAAAATAAAATCCATCTTTTTTATGGGGTGGCCTAAAAAACCCAACGGAAAGATATTGTCTGTAACGCCCCAAAAACGGGTCCCAAGACATCACACGGTACTTAGGACCAAAAGTGATCCCAAGCTAACCCATGAGCTGGCATACTGATACTGGTTAAACATGCATAAAATGATAGAGTTTACTGTGCTGAAACATAACAATGGTGGAATCTGTGAAAATACAATACTGGTACACTTGTACATTCTGATAAAATCTGAAAAGAGGGACTAAGATTACATAACTGAATCTAACTGACATCTGTGAAGCCTCTACTATACTGACTATAGATAGCTGGGACGTGACTCCATCTACCACTAATCAATACATATGAGTAAGGAAGTAAAGTACATAAATAACATCTAACTAAAGTCCCCGAAGTAGGAGGACTCATCATCTGCCGGCTGGAATTTTCAATTGTCTGATCTTGACTATACATGCTATAACTTGTACCTACATTATGAGATAATGTAGCACATAGATGTATGTAATACCCCGTACTTCTTCCTAGCTTGAAATTGTCCCAAGAATGTTAGAAATTTACTTTAAAATATGAATCCATTTTTGTATATGTGTAATTTTTAAGATTTTCACTTTTTATCATGTGGAAAATTGAATTATCTTTTCAACGATACCAATTTTGTCCAAATTCGGTATCGGAGTAAAAAGTTATGGACGTTTTACTCAGAGCTGTCAGAATCGCCCAGGTATGACGACCAGGTTGACGGACCGTCGATCTAGCGACGGATCGTCGATCTAACGACGGACCGTCTCCTAGACCGTCGCAGCCAAGGTAGTGAGTCAAACTTCTAGATAAGGTGCGACGGACAGGTTGGCAGACCGTTGAACTTCAAATGGACCGTCGCCCAAGCCATCGCTATAAGGCAGTGAGTCTTTTTTTGGTCCACGTACGACGATCGAAACAACGGACCGTCGAGCCATCGATGGACCATCGCACGAGCCGTTGCAGGCCCCGTTCAGTGAATTTTAAGTCATTTTTAAAGGGTATTTGGGTCTTTTTCCACCCGTTTAAACCCTTAATTATATCAGACCAAGGCTCATAAGTTCATTATTCATTCACAACATCAAATTAGGGTTTCTTCCCAAAAATAATCCCCAAGAACAAGATCCAAATCCTTCTTTAAGAAACCAAGAAATTTGAGTTCTTCAAGTCCAAGAATTTCAAGAAACTCACAATCAAGGTATGTCATGTGTTGATTCATGGGTCCCTTTCACCCATGAAGCTCAAGAATCTCTTTTCAAAATCCAAGATTTGTGTATTGATGAATTTTCATGATTTAAATTGAATAAAAATTCGTGTTCATGATTTTGTGGGGGTTTTGATTCATGTTTTAAATTACATATTCCAATAATTGACCCTAGTATATGAAGATTTGCATAATAACCATGATAAACCCCCTTCAATTTACAAGTTGATTAATGTATCCATGATTATTAGATGTGTTGATGATTGTATAACCATAGCATGCTTTCCATGTGTTTGATCAAATGCCTATGCGAAGGAAAAGTGCCATACTAGTATAATAATATGTAATCCCCATTCATGCACAAGTTCATGCATGTCAAGTGTTTGATGAAATGTCTTAATCAATGAACTATGGATTGTTGATGTTAGTCATGTATTTAAGAAAGTCATGCTTTGTCAGTTTCTTTCCATCGAGTCCTGGGGGTACTTGTACCCGATAATTTAGCTGTGTGCCTAGAGCCAGTGTCATGTTTTCACGATACTCTTAATCAAGCCATGATCCATAGAACCCAGTCAGTCATGTGACTCAGGAAAACCCAGAAATCTAAAAAAATCTCAGTAATCTCAGTAGTTCAGTAATCTCAGTGATCTCAGTACTCAATAATCTCGGTAACCTCAGTATTTCTAGTAAATCTCAGTAACTTCAGTACTCTCAGTCAGTCCTCAGATCCCAGTAGCATTCCGTCAGTCAACGGAACTTAGTAAGCTCAGTTTAGCCCCACTAAATAATACCATTAGTATCAGTTAAGTTTCGTTAATTAGTTCAGTATCTATTCAGTTGGGAGTAGAATTCAGCACCGAGTGAACCCAAGGATGGGACTCACCTGTTATTCTATGGAGGATGTGATCCTTAGAAGAAATCCTTGTGTTCCAGAACTATGTAGCTAGGGTTCTGATTCACCCTACGTGTTTAGGGACTTATACATCTCATTTGGGTTACCTACCAGGAGGGGTTAACGGAAGAGCTCCCTATCAGAGAGGGTATACTCATAGATAGTCTTTACCCGTGGCACGGTATTGACACCCTTTCAGCTGGAGTTACAGGTTGGACCCCACCAGTTTAGTTTTGGGGCATGTCGGTTAGATAACTACCTCCCATAGTTTTAGTTATAGAATCAAGATTGTCAGATATAGTTATTCAGTCTCAGTAATAGAACTCAGATAGTTCTATAGAATTAAGGGCTGTCAGATACAGTCAACTCAGAATAGTGCGGAACTCAGCTAGTTCCATAAAAAACTAGACTGTCAGGTACAGTCGCTCAGTATCAGTTATTTCAGTTATACAATTATCAATATCTCATGTTATCAGTACTCAGACTCAGTAATCCCATTATCACGACCCTAGTTACAGTTATTATATATTCATGCATGTATTCTCGTGTTTATATTATTCAGTCAGTTAGTATAGATCATGCATGTAAACCCTTTATATTCAGCCTACCTCACATACATACCAGTACATTTAAAGTACTGACATATTTACGCTATGGTGTCTTATACCATAGGTTCAGAAGCACAAGCTCTAGGGCATCAGTAGTATTCCAGTCTCCACTGTCAGAGTTAGCAGTGAGTCCTCATCTTTTGAGGACATGATCATTTATTTATTATCTCATTAATTAGTTTATTAGTTGGAGTTAGTTGGGGACATGTCCCATCATCTCCTTATTTAGACAGTTATGTTCTAGAGGCTTTTCAGACTACAGTATGTTTAGACAGTTTTGTTTTGGGCATTTATACCCCATCCCAGATGTTATATTTTATCGGATATTATGTTACACTTTGAACCTTATGTCCTTTCAGTTCATGTTTCCACATTATATAGTATATCATGCAGTATACAGGCACATATATCAGTCATGAGTTAGCTTTTGGTCCTTTGAGTCATGAGCATCGTGTAGTATTTCGGGTACTAGATTCAGGGCGTTACAACATATATGTGGGTCAGTAATTTTAGGATGTACTGAGTATATGGGGGTAAAATGCATAAGTAAAACATCATCTCATCATCATTATTTATAAAATAGTGCATGCTAAATGTAAATGACTCATATAAGCTGGAATATCTGAAATACTAAAATTTGAAATCATGAATAGTAATTCAAACTTTATAAATCTAGTGAGTCATAACATTTACTTCTAAAAGATGTACTTGTATTCTTTCTTTAAATCATACTGTCTAAGTGTAGAAAGGACTCACTCTTAATTCTGAAATCTGAAGGTTAAAATCTGTAGCTAATATCTTTATGTAAAGCATAATCTAAGTAAACTTTGTGAGCCTTTACACTTAGTTTTCTAAAAAGTTTTTACTATTAAACTGTAGGGAAAACACTTTATCTTAATGGAGGTTCTCTTAACCGATATAAACCATGCGAGCTACATGGAGTCCAATATCTCATCCTCCTAAGGATGAAACCTCACGTTGGAGAGAGGTGTCATACTCTTGCTAGGGAGTATAACCTACTTTCCATGTGATCAATCACAAGCTAAATCTATCATCCATTTAGAAATTAAATAATCTCAAAATCTGTACCTACATTGACTACGTAGTTTTGTGCTAGATAGGGCATGCTAATCCCACACTTCCCGCTCGGTGCTAAATACTGCTCCCTTTTTATTTGCTATGCTTATTCTGTTAAAAATCTACTTTAAAACTAGCATAAGGGTTTATATGAAACCAATTATGCATTTATCTGATAAAATCTATAAATAAAGCTGATCTGAATTCTGAAATCTCTGATAATCTGAAAAGTAGATTCCATAGCTAATCCAATGATCGAAAGATCAAAGCTTTACTGAAAAATTTGTAAATAATTTGATAATAGAATGCTTAAAGTATCATCTTTCTTGAAATAATAATATTCAATCTTAGGTAATAACCCATGCTTCAATCTCATGTCAAAACATCATAATAATCATGCTTGATATTGAAAACAATGATAGTTCATCTTGAAATATGTAAATTATTGCAATAGGCATGAAAATATGAAAATAGACATGCAATTCATCTCCTAAAACACTTGAAATCTCAAAATCTTGCAGAGAGTAATAATGGGTATGAACCCTAATTCAAATCTCATGTATAATCATTCAAAATCATATGAATTTTAAATAAAATCTTGGTTTTGGGCACAAGGATGAAAGAAGATCCTTGTTCATAAACCCCACATACCTTGTTTGATGATTAGATGAAGAAAATTGAATTATTGATTCCTATTTGAGTTCTTGAAAATGGATTCTTGATTATCTTGCCTTGGGAATCCTCAATCTTAAGCTTTCTTGGAGAATCAATGGAGGATTTTGATTTCTTAGAGAAAAAACTTTGATCTCTAAAGTCTTTCATTGAGAGAGAATTGATGAATAATGAGCATAGTAGGCTTAGAATGGGTTTAATATCATGTTATAAACGAATTGGGGGCTTGGGAATTGACCAAAATACCCTTTTAAACATCTAAATAGAACTGGAAAAAGCAATATTTTCTGAACTGGTAGGCCACCGCGATGCGCCACTATTGCGGTGGCTTACTCGAAAATGGACGATTGGGAACTGGAAACTCAACGCGACACGCCATCATCGCGGTGCCCTTTTGGAATGCCATTTTGGCCACTAGCACGATGCTCCAGTATCGTATTGGGCTACTGGATTTTGACAATTGAGAATTTCCACCTCTCCTTGATGCGTCAATATTGCGGAGGTCCACTGAAATTGACAATTATGAAATTGTCCTTCACATCGATGCGGTGGTTGCTCAGGTGGGACACTGTCAAATTAAAAAGGCTCTAACTCCTCATCCGAGCATCAAATTTGGGCGGATTTGATATCGATGGAAAGCTTATTCAATTTCTCACAAAATAGGAGGTCTAAATCTGGAAAATTTCACATAAAATAAATATTCTTTAATTTTGGAAGCTATTCCTTAATGTTCTAGGAACGAATTTAAGCTAGAAAAAATATATGGTATTACATTGTCATTAGCCAAAGTAATGTTGTATTTTTTCGTTATTGGTGTAAAAAGTGTGAAGGTGAAAAAGATCTAAAAAATTAGTTCCAGGAAGTTCAAAATAATAGAAAATCAATTGGAATATAGCAGACCATGAACCAAGACGCCGGAGTAAGATTTTCCATCAAAGATCGACATATTAACAAAATAATGCAAAATGACTATTCAAGCAACAACAAAACAATCAAAAAATTATAGATTACTCAACAAAAGGTATCATGATGTTCGCCAGAGAAAATAAGAATCTTGCCTGAAAATTCAAAGTCACCGAAAAATGTCAAAAGATCCCCAAAATAGTAAAAAAATGTTAGAACACCATAAATGCCCCAAATCTATAGAAATAATCATATTAACTAAGTGAATCATGTAAGTAGACATTGAAGACAAGGATTGGTGATGCTTCAATGGCGGATGTCGGAGCAACGCTAGATATGTACGAAATCGACCATTCATAGTGTAGGCCACATTTACGAACCAAAGGGAGAGTGAAAGAGTAACAACGCAGTATTGAAGCTTCGCTGTTAATCTCGCCCATTTGGTGGTCAAATTTAGTGGCGACAGTGTGATGCAGATGGGCTCTTTGCTGGTCATTAACTCCGGCAAAGCCGTAATAGTGTAGAGAAATAAAGAAAGATCAGTGAGAGAAAGGAAAATAGGGAGAGAAAGAAGAGAGGAGCTTTGTGGTGATGGCTAATGGATAGAAGTTCATCGGTCACCACCTTTGACTAGCCAATAGTAGAGCAGCGGAGGAGGAAAAGGGAAAAAGGGAAGGAAGTATAGTGGTGGTGGCTGGAGCTTATTTGCTGGAGCTCAGGCAGTGGCAACAGTAGTGAGGGATATATAGAGAAAGATTAGAAAGTTGATTTATGAAGTGTGATTTTATGTATTTGAATGAATATATGTATGTTAAAGTATGTTTGTGTATTTTTTTTATGTTTTTTGGGAGAGGAAAAGGAGGAAAAATTTGTGTGTTCTTATAAAAAAATGTGTGTATATTTTTTTCTTCAAAATGTTAAAGTCCACCCCTATTTATAATAAAAATGGGTTCCCTTTATTATCCAAAGGATAAATGAGTGTTCCTTCTTTTTATTGTAGAATACCCTTTGGTCCTTAAGTTATTGATCAAAAGATTTTTCATCCTTTTGACGAACTGGTTTAAGTTATTGATCAAAGGATTTTTCATCCTTTTGACCAACAGGTAAAGTTATTATCAAAAGGGTAGTGTCATTGTGTGATTATTGTCAAATGTAACCAAACATTATTGTATGGTCATTATCGGATGTGACAAGACATTATTGTGTAGTCGTTGTCGGATGTAACAAGATATTATTGCGTAGTCTTGTGAGATGTGACAAGACACCGAACTATTATATTATGTGAGATAATTAATCTGACTTAACATTTGTGGACTGTATTAAATAAAGTACTAATATAGATATTGGTGTGTAATTACAGAAAAATGTAATGAAAAATTGACAAATGTAATTAACTAGTAAAAATAAAAAATGTGATTCATGTCGTGTACGTGTGAATATGATTGTAAAAATATTATAAACGATAATAAATTGAAAACAAAATCCTAATATATAGAGAATTATCAATAAATTATGAAAAATAAAAATATGACAATAAATTGATAAAATTCTAAAGTAATGATGAATATCAATAATTTTTTAACAATTGTGAAAATTATGTTTCGTGCCTTTTAATGATCAGAAAGCCTGAAGACGTTAATTTTATGCACGGAGAGCCAAAATTGGGTGTCAACAGTTGTTCATTTTTCTTTGACGATTATGTAGAAGTCTTTAGATGAAAACGTTGATGTGTAGCCAATTTCGCTCGATAAAAAATTATTATTGATGAATATTTGACCAAACTCCAATTTAGAGTTTCCTACATACATCGAGTTGCATGTGGATTAGGTTGGATGTAGTTCAAAATAATAGGCCAATTGCCTCTTGCCATGTGAAATGATTATTGAGCGAAGGACTATCTGGGAATGGAAGTATTCATATATTTCCGATGCTCCTCTCAAAATTGCATAGTGTTGAGCTGTGAGATGTTGGGGATGCAAGATTGTGTACTTACTGGGAAGAAAGAATGATTATGGAGTTGTGAAGACCAAACTCTGCACAGAGCTTCCTACAATCTGTAGTGTTGCGAGAATTAGGTCAATATAGTTCGAAATGAGAAAATTGGGAAAATTTTGAGGTGGTTCTCAAAATATACCCAGTGTATGTTTTATGGCTAGCATTGGACTTTTGAGAAGGATTTTTAAAAAAAGGTCTCGTCATTCTGGATTGTATTCTTAGTTGAAAAGATGTATGATGTCTCCGATTATCTACGGGGACTTGAGGATGAATGGCGTCTTTAATTATTTATGGGGACTTGGGGATGAATGTCGTTTACGATTGTCTATGGAGATTGATGTGATGAATGAAAGATGTCTCCGATTATTTTTGAAGACTATGTGGTGAATGAAAGATATCTCCGATTGTCTGTGAAGACTGATGTTGATTTTCATCTCCAATTAAATACAGAGACTGTGTGATGAATAATGATGTCTTAGATTGTCTACGAAGACTTGATGACATCTCCAATGTCTATAGAAATGGCATAGATTTTGGTAGAGTCCTCCGATTGTCTTTAGGGAACTTAGTGCATGATATCCCTGATTATCTACAGAGACTGATGTTAATGGTTTTCCTCAATTTTCTATGAATACTAAGGTCATCCACTAACGAAGTGATTGAATTCTAATGGCCTGTCGATTGGTGGAACAACTGGAAGATAATAGCCTCTTGACTGGCAGTACTATTGAAATAAAAAGGCTCTCGACTGGCGGAACACTTGAAAGGTAATAGCCTCTCGACTGCTGGGGATATTGAAATTAAAGAGATCTCGACTGGTGGAGAAACTGGAAGGTAATAGTCTATCGAATGGCAGGGCTTTGAAATAAAGAAGTTCTTGACTAATGGAGCAACTGAAAGGTACTAACCTCTCGACCGGCAGGGCTATTGAAATAAAAAAGCTCTCTCCTGGTGGAGCAAAGGAAAGGTAATAGCTTTTTAACTGGCGGGGATTTTGAAATAAAGAGCTCTCAACTGGTAGAGTAATTAAAAGATAATAGCCTATCGACTGGCGGGGCTATTGAAATAAGAAACTCTCAATTGGAAGAGCAATTGAAAGGTAATAACCTCTAGACTGTCTAGACTATTTAAATAAAGAAGCTCTTGATTGACAAAGCAATTGAAAGGTAATAGCCTCTCGACTGATGGGGCTATTGAAATAATGGAGCCCTCAACTGGAGGAGCAATTGAAAGATAATTGTAATATCCCCTGCTAATCTTAGCTTGGTTGAGCTTTTACTTGCATGCATAAGGGGATTAAGGCCTAAAATTTCACTAAGTGTTGGGGACTTAGTCATTTTCAAGACCCCTCTAACTTTGAGGATTTTTATTTTGGTCATCCCAACCCTAAAACGTTGGTTTTTGAGTTGATTCTTGTTTAGGGATGTAAAAAGTATGTCTCGGGGGACTTTTGGATTTTTCGGACAAAGTTTAGGTCATGTTTGGATCACAAAACAAGTGGATCACTGCAATAAGCCCGCGATTCGGCATTATTTTCGACGCCTTGCAGACCACTATGTGGTAAGGGAAATCAATGACCACGATAAAACCACATCACAGTGAGCCTGTTGCGTCCAATTTTGAATTAAAATGACTGAGGGGTAATTGGTTATTTTACCCCTCAACCCAATTGTTCATATCACGACTTGGGGAATTAGTTGAGGCATTATTTGCCCTTATTCTCCAAATTCCTCTCAAGAAAACCCTCCCCTTTCCCTAAGAACAAAATTGAGTTCCCTTTTCCCCAAGAAATCAAGAATTCAAGTTCCCCAAGTTCAAGAACCTTCAAGAAAGCATAAGATTAGTGTTTTTCTTTCAAGTTGAGAATCTTAAGGTATGTGGGGTATTCATCAATAGGTCCTTTTCACCCATTGATCCCCAAAACCTTCTCTTTTAATTAAATTATGGAGTTTTCCTTTACTATGGTATTTTACATGGTCAATATGGGTTTAATTCATGTTTTTCCTTGATAATTCAAATTCAGTTCAACCCATGTATGATCTGATAAAAGATTTGATTTCCTCATGCTTTAAATTTTAGTTCCCATGTCTTGTTTAAGTGAATTTCATGATAAATTCCCCAATTTATGAATTTATCCATGTAAATCATGTTGATTTTCTATGTTTAGCACATTCCCATATTCAAGTTTATGATCCTCACATGTTTGATGAAATGTCTATGCTTTTGGTTTTGAACCATGATCCCATATTATTATTTAAAAAGATTATTGTCGTAAATTATGGTCATTCAGTGCTGGCGGGTAATGAACAGCCGTGATGTTGGGTGTATTTATGCATTCTAGTGTTACTATTCTTGCTTATTTAGCCTTGTTTTGAGGATAATTCGTGTGCTTTTTGTGTGTTAATATGATATAAACAAGGATATAAGTATCAAAGTATGTGATTACAATGTTCAACGTATTTTCCAAACAAGTTTGTACTTTATGGAGTCATTTAGCGTTCAACCGAGAAAACTAGTTTTACTAGCTTGAGCTAGGTGCTTGTCTAGTTGGTTTCATTGGATTCTATTGTGTTTAAAAGGTTCCAAATTGTTTTAATAGTGTAATTATATGTGGAATAACTTGTTTGTAATGGAAAAAGTTCAATTGGATTAAGTTAAGAGTTGGAGCAATAAGTTGAAGATCATGGAAATTAGCCTTATCTTAGCTCTTGTTTTGATTCATCGTTGAGGATATTGTGTTGTTATGATCCCTACATTGTGGTGTGTGATGATGTAGTAAGCTTTGTGATCTGAATATGGTGATATATTGATGATAAAAGGCTTGAAATTCATTGGAAATACACCACAAAAGGCATGGGAAAAAGGAGGGACGTTCAACACTTAAACAAAATTTTGGAGGCTAATTCTAGTGAGCCAACGTGATAGCAGTGTGACGCACCAGTCTATCAATGCTATGACCAATGAGCCACGTTGATGTTCCTAACGTGCTGAGCATCGCGCCATGTCACTAGGTTCATCCACGACCAAATACAATTCTAATTATACACGACTTGGGCTTTGTATTATTGTTAGAAAATTTCATTACACACATTTTAAGGCATCTAGTGGGAATCTTGGAATATTTAAAATTCTTTAATCCTACAAAGAGTAGGATTAGTGTATTTTATATATATACACTTCGTTAGGAAGATCGGCACTAGGGACAATCTTAGACAATTCTTGTGACGGTGTGGATAAAATGTGAGGCTGCTGCACACTTTCTTAGGTTATTATTTTATCTTTATATAGCTTTTAAATTATTCATAACATGTATTCAATTCTTTGGATCATGATTATGAATATTATCGGCTAAATGCCCTCTTTTCGGGGTTAAAGCCAAGAACATGAGTACTATTGTTTTGGATTAAATTCATTTAATTTGCTTATTATTATTGGTTGTTTGTTTATTATTGATTTAATTATTTGATGGATTGATCACTCAGAAAATACATCTATTTTCACCCTTGTGATCTTGGGAGAGGGAATAGGGAGATAGAACATGGGAATAAATAAAGTAGGGTTTGTATTCTTTTAGGAATTCAAATTAGTGTCTGGGACAAGGATGTACTTAGATGCCTTACTTGATTCAAACGTAGGATGATAGCTTAAATAACTTAATTGGATTATTACATCCCCTCTCAATGATGTAGTTGTAATGTCCAAATTAGGTAAATGGTTAGAGGTCGGGAAACCATGATCATCCAATTAACCCTACAAATCAACAACCAAGATAAGCAAGTTAACGAATGAAGTTCAATAACATAGTATGATTGTTCAAAGTGCTTTAACCCTGGGCTTTACTCCATTAATTGTTTCAAGACTTTAATTTACGCATTGTTACTTTACTTTCAGTTACAATTTCCAAACTCTATTATAGGTTACCTTTGCATCAAATTAATCTTAAAAGTTAAACTAGAATTAAATAGTTGTTAGAGCAAGTCTTTGTGGGATCGATACTTGGCTTTCTTTAAGGACACTTTACTACTTGGTAGACCATGTACACTTGCGTGTGTGCTTGGGCACTATCAATTTTTTTGGCACCGATATCGGGGACTTTTAATTTGGCAACTGTTTATTTTAGTTATACTTTTAGATTTCTTTGGTGTTTTTATGCTTGGTTTAGGTTTTGTACTTGCAGGAAATAAGTTTTCAAAGTACGAAGCCGGAAAGGGATCAGGACTTGGTTGAACCAAGTGCCGAACCTAAGCAACTTTTCTATCAATGCAGGAGAGAAACTAACCTTCTCCCCTAAATTTCGTAAATCTAAGAAGACCAAAAAAATCCTGTCATCATGGCTGATGAAAAAGTAACCCATAGGACAGTCAGAGAAGTGGAAATCCCACTTCCAACCAATTTGACCTCCCCATTTCAGAAGCGGCTACTGGAGGTAAATTTGAGCTTAAACAGAATATGGTACTGCTTCTGATCAGTAGTGGACAGTTCACAGGCCTTTCACATGAAGATCCATAGGTCTATTTGTGGATTTTTTTGGAAATCAGTGATACATTCATTCATATGAGTGTGAATGTAGACTATATGAGGATGAAATTGTTTCCCTTTTCACTGATTAGGAAAGAAAAAAAGTAGTTGAACGCAAAATCTATAAATTCAATCACCTCATGGGATGACATGGCCAGAAAATTCCTTATTTGGTTTTTCCCGTCTGGCAAGATTGCGAGACTTCGCAGTGAGATAGTGTGCTTCAAACAGAAGCCAGATGAGAATCTTTATCATGCTTGGGAGTGGTTCAAGGCTCTTCTTTGGGTCTGTCCATACCATCAAAAGTCCAATGAGGTACTTGCTCATACTTTTGTAGAGGATCTTGATCACAATACAAAAATTTTGCTAGATTCAACTGCAGGTGGTCAAGTTCTTGAGATGACTTATGATGACTTGTACACTTTATTGAACTGCATCGCTCAAGGGAATCCAAATGACATTCAGACTCGAGGAGTGCCACAAAAAAAATTGCAGGTGTATTGGCGGTGGACAAATTCATAGCATTATCAGCTTAGGTTTCTGCATTACAAAATTTGATAAGCACTCAGTTACATAACATGAAATTGGGAGTAGCACAACCCGCAACCACAGTCAATCCAATCCAACAAGCTGCAGGTTGGTGTGAAGTTTACAGAAAAAGTGGACATTGTACGACCATGTGTGCTTCAACTCCAAAATTGGTAATGTATGTGGGCAATGTGCAAAGGACAAATATGGTAATGCCTACAACATGAAGTGATAGATTTAGCCTTGGAACGCGCAACATTAGCAAATTCAGCAACCACAGGCGTAAGGAAATCAGTCAACTAGCAACTCGGAAGAGATAATGAAACAAGTTCTAGCTAATCAGACACAGTTGGCTGCAGATGTAAAAAATCAGCAAGCGGCGCATGTAAAAAATCAGTAAGCGGCCCAGAGAAGCTTAGAGTTGCAGTTGGGAAAGTTACAACAAGCATTGAATACTAGGCATGAAGGTGGTTTGCTAGGAGATATGGAAAATCCAAAATAGGTTATGGCAATCACTTTGAGGAATGGTAAAGAGATTCAAGAAGAATCTCCAATGGCAAATAAGGAGGTAGATGCAGATTTGACTCCCACACAGGTAAATGAAAAAGATACTAAAGAGTCGAGAAAGTCTAAGTACTCAAAAGAAAAAGTTATCAAACCAGAGAAGAAGAAGATGCGGCCACTTCCTTTCCCTTAGATGCAAATAAAGGCAAATGAGGATGTAATGTTTAAGAAGTTCTTTGACACATTCAGAGAGCTTCACATTAACTTACCTTTGTTAGATGTTTTTCAAGGTATTCCCAAATATGTGAAGTACTTGAGAGATGTGGTTGCTAATAAGGTAAAGTTTCAGGATGTGGAAAAAGTAGCACTCACTGAAGAGTATAGCACTGTAATGACACAAAAGATGCCAAAAAAGATTAAGGACCCTGGGAAGTTTACTCTCCCCATACAGATTGGCAACAATTAGGTGGTTTAGGCACTTAGTGATTTAGGGGAAATTATTAACTTGATGCCCCTATCTCTATTCAAGACATTGGGTTTGGGTGAGCCCAAACCGTGCACTGTGCGTCTACAAGAGTCTACAACTGGCAAACGGGTCCATTTCCTATCTGGAAGAAATCATTGAGGATATCCTCATAAAGGTTGGTAAATTTGTTATTCCTGCAGACTTTATTGTTCTAGACTTTTAAGAAGACGAACAAACACCAATCATCTTGGGGCGTCCATTCTTAGCAACTAAAGGAGCGTTGATTGATTTGAGGAAATGCATACTTAGGAGGATGAAGAGGCGTTATTTAAAGTTTACAAAGCGCTCAACATAACGTCGCAATATAAAGAATTATGTATGATCAATGTTATTGAATGAGATAAGTGTGGGGTGGCTAATCTACCAAAGGCCTTTTCTAACACCCTCATTGAGCAGTCAAAGCCTCTAATACCGCAACCTGACATGATGCAAGTTGATGAGCTAAAATAGTCTAAAGTTGAAACATCAATTACCCTTGAGAATTCACACCCAAGAGGGGTAAAAAAAATAAGAAGATGGAGACCAAGCACGAGAAAGAGAAGAAAAAAGGATGTCTAAGTCGTTAATTGGGTTGTACCGCGACACTAAATCAGGCGCTGCTTGGGAGGCAACCCAAGTTAAGTAGGTATGTTTTATTTTTAGTTTTTAGTTTTTATTTCATGTAGTTTTTTTGTTTTTAATTGAGTCATAAGTTGATGAAAAGTCTGAGTATCGGAAACCTGAGCCAAGAAGCATGGCAAAGACTGAATATGGGGTCCTATTGACCTCTTTTATGTGTAAAAATTCTACTAGCTAGGCCTAAAGGCCTCAGGGAGTATTTATATCTCTTACTTTTAAGTTTACTTTGGGGACAAAGTTGATTTTTAAGTGTGGGGTGAGGAAATTCCCAATTTTTGGCTCAATTTGATTTTTTTATGTGTAAGATATTCTTGTTGGTGCTATTTTTTATTATATGGTGCAAGTGTTTTATTTTGATTGTGAGAATTGCTATGTTTGAGACTCTTAGGTTCAACTTTTTGACTCTTGCTCTTGTTGGCTTAAAATTTAAATTCATGCTATTGTGTGGTTGGGAGTCGATGATGATCTTATATGAGTCGAACATGTACCATGTGTGAGATGAGGTATTTGTATAATCCTTTTTGCATATGATGTCTAGAACTTTCCCGACGTGTGTGCAAAGTGAAATAAAGAATATGTGTTTAGGAGATGATTTAGACATTTCTTTGATAGCCTTGTTTTATACCTTCTTTTTGACCTATCCTTGTGCATAACCCTATTTAAACCCCATTGAGACTTTAGCTTATTTTATTTGGTATCCTCATGTGTATCCTAATCCCCTTCTTTGATGGACCTTAATTTGATCCCAAAAAAAGGTCCTAAGTGCTTTAGTGTAAAATTGATTTAGTAAGGGGTTTGAAAAATAAGAGGAGAAAGGTGAAATTGATGCCCCAAGGTAATAGTTATTGGTGTTCATAATTGATGTGTGGTGGTTGGGTGTGATAGACATTGACCTTGAAATATTACCATGTTGTGAAAAAGAAAAATAAATAAATTGATTCATGTGGTAATAAACAATACTTCCACCATGTGTTTATGAAAATGCTTAAAAGAGATGGGGCACAACAAAAGATATGGGTAGATAAAAATGGTGTAAATTGGTTGTTGGAGATTGGTTCTAAATGTATAATGTAGTGTATTAAAGCACTTAGAGAGGTTAGTCACTATTCCCAAATAGTTCCTACCCATCCCTTAGCCTACATTACAACCCAAAAAAACCTATTTGATCTTAAGCTTCATCATTCTGATATTAGTGGAGCACTACACTAAGGGCAAGCCTATGGTTCATTGTGTGTAACTTGTGAATTCTTTTTGAGAGTGAGCGTAATTCGATTCTTGTACCCATCATGCTATAAATTGCATTTATGTGAGTGATTCTGGGTAGCTCTTTTGTTGTGAGGGCACATGTTTGATGAATGTGGGTGATTTGTATGATATCCTTTAATGAGCAATAAGCATGAGTTTTCCAACTAGGTGAGTCAATTCTTGAGGCTAGGATGTTTGCGAGTAGTAGCTTTCAATTGTGCATATAACATGCTTAGTTTAGAAACTTGCACTCTGTGTAGTCATTATAGTACTAGATTGAGTGTCTTTCATGTAGTAGAAGTGTGGAGTCTCCTCAACTTATGATGTTTAGAGTTAAGAGTTGTTCGAGGACGAACAAGGATTTAAGTGTGGGGTGGTGATGTTGGGTGTATTTATGCATTCTAGTGTTACTATTCTAGCTTATTTAGCCTTATTTAGAGGATAATTCGTGTGCTTTTTGTGTGTTAGTATGATATAAACAATCATATAAGTATCAAAGTGTGTGATTACAATGTTCAACATATTTTCCAAACAAGTTTGTACTTAATGGAGACATTTGGAGTTCAACTGATAAAACTAGTTTTACTAGCTTGAGCTAGGTGCTTGTCTAGTTGGTTTCGTTGGATTCTATTGTGTTTAAAAGGTTCCAAATTATTTTAATAGTGTAATTATATGTAGAATAACTTGTTTGTAATGGACAAAGTTCAATTGGATTAAGTTAAGAGTCGGAGCGATAAGTTGAAGATCATGAAAATTAGCCTTATCTTAGCTCTTGTTTTGATTCATCATTGAGGATATTGTGTTGTTATGATCTCTAAATTGTGGTGTGTGATGATGTAGTAAGCTTTGTGAGCTGAATATTGTCATATATTGATGATAAAAAGGCTTGAAATTCATTGGAAATACATTACAAACGGCATGGGAAAACGGAGGGACGTTTAACACTTAACCTAAATTTTAGAGGCTAATTCCAGTGAGCCAACACGATAGCAAAGCGACGCACCAGTCCAGAAATGCTATTACCAACCCACTGCATTGATGTTCCCAACGCACTGAGTATCGCACCGCGTCACTAGGTTCATCCACGACCAAATGCAATACTAATTATACATTGCTTGGGCTTTGTATTATTGTTAGAAAATTCCGTTGCACACGTTTTGGGGCAGCTAATGGAAATCTTGGATTCTTTACAATTCTGTAATCCTACATGGAGTAGGATTAGTGTATTATATATATACACTTTGTTAGGCAGATTAGTACTTGGATAATTCTTTTGATGATGTGGACAAATTATGAGGTGGCTGAACACTTTCTTAGGTTATTATTTTCTCTTTATTTAGATTTTAAATTATTCATAACATGTATTCAATTATTTAGATCATGAATATGAATAGGGAAAAGGGTCAAATATACCCTTCTACTTTTGTTAATTGGCTAACTTTGCCCTTTATTATACTATGGGGCTATTTATACCCTCATTGTGAGAAAACTTGTCAATTATACCCTTCAATCTAATAGTTTCTCTTATTTTACCAAAATAGGTTGCTGAAGAGAATAACCCATCATTGCAGCTCCGCCACAAGCCTCTATTTAACTTATAATACTGTATAGCCTCCTTGTAACCACCAACTCCTTCATATAGCATGATGAAACCTTTATTACACACCGTGCAACTTAATAAAGAAAAAGAAAATACACTACGACAATACTTAAAAGATTGAATAATAAATTGATAAACTGCACTTTTAATGGTAACATTCTTAGTCTAATTTTATCAACAAAAATGAACAAAGAACAATGACCAAGAACACAACATTTCCTCTTTTAATCCTCTCAATTTTTCAATAATTAATAAACAAAAACTGATCATCAAAAAGTAGTATACCCAGTACAATCCCACAAGTGGGGCCTAAGGAGGGTAGAGTGTACCCAGACCTTACTCCTACCTCGTAGAAATAGAGAAGTTGTTTCCGATATACCTTCGGCTTAGAAAGTAAAATGATCTCAAAGATGGCAAAAAAATATTCAAAATAGATGAAGTATTCACTCCAATTTCTCATATTAACTAATAATACCATAGCCTCTATGTAACCTCTAATTCACGTAGCAAAGAGGACTTTATTACATAAAAGTTGACTAACAAATTGAAAAAGCACCCAAGGGTGTGGCAAACACTAGGTAATTTTTTCTCATTTGTTCTATCCTATAGTGGACCGAGTTACCCAGTTCCTGGGGTTGACGGAAGGTGGCAAGTATCTCGTGGAATTAGTCGAGGTACATACAAGCTGGCCCAAACTCCACAGTTATAAAAAAAAGTTAACAAATTGAAAAGTTGCACTTGAAATCCTAACATTCTTTCAGCAGAAAAAAGAAAAACAACAAAACAACATTTTCCCCTTTTGATTCTTCCAAGCTTTTCGATAACTAATAAAAAGAAAGTAATCATCATCAGCATCAAAGATGATAAGAAACCATTCAAAACTGATATAGAATTCACTCTAATTTGTCAATTTACAACCCAAATTCAAATTTAGCAAAGAAAATTTTATCACATTAAATTTGAATAACAAATTGTAAACCTGCATTCTAATGCTAACATTCTTCTCAGCCAAAAATTACACATGCACACACAAGAATAAAATATGTCTTTTTCAGTTCTTCTCAGCTTGCCCGAGGTGCAGGATTGCAACTACTGGCAATGTTAAGGGAAGAATCAAAGCATTTATGGAAGTGAATTATGTTCTGCATTTTCTTCTGAGATTGTTCATGGAAGATAAATATGTTGGCGTTAGAGTTGTTCCATCGTGAGAAGGGGACTTCAATCCCAGGACAGTGGTTGTGTGGTGGAGCTAGTGGTAAGAAAATCAGGAATTGAACCCATTTCACTTTATTTTTTGCTGGAAGAAGATGAAGATAGAGGCATACCCATTTATAATGGATAATTTCAATTTTAAAGGGGCAATTTTTGTAAGACAAGAGAAATTATTAAATTGAAGGGTATATTTGACAAGTTTTCTCACAACGAGGGTATAAATAACCCCATAATTTAATAAAGGGTAAAGTTAGCCAATTAACAAAAGTAGCGGGGTATATTTGATCCTTTTCCCTTATGAATATCATCGGCTAAACTCCCTCTTTCCGGGGTTAAAGTCAAGAACATGAGTACTATTGTTTTGGATTAAATTTGTTTAATATGCTTATCATTATTGGTTTTTTGTTTATTCTTGATTTAATTATTTGACGGATTAATCAATCAGAAAATACATCTATTATCACCCTTGTGATCTCGGGAGAGGGAATATGGAGATAAAACACAGGAATAAATAAAGTAGGGTTTGTATTCTTTTATAAAATAAAGAATTCAAATTAGCGTCTTGGACAGGGATGTGCTTAGACGCCTTACTTGATTCAAACGTAATATGATAGCTTAAATAACTTAATTGGATTATTACATTTCTGTTCAATGATGTAGTTGTAATGTCCAAATTAGGTAAATGGTTAGGTAATCCTACGAATCACCAACCAAGATAAGCAAGATAACGAATAAAGTTCAATAACATAGTATGATTGTTCAAAGTTCTTTAACCCTGGGCTTTACTCCATTGATTATATCAAGACTTTACTTTATGCATTGTTACTTTACTTTCAGTTACAATTTCCAAACTCTCCTTTAGGTTACCTTTGCATCAATTTAATCTTAAAAGTTTAACTATAATTGAATAGTTGTTAGAGCAAGTCCCTGTGGGATAGATACTTGGCTTTCTTTAAGGCCACTTTACTACTTGGTAGACCATGAACACTTACGTGTGCGCTGTCAATCCGATACCTACATGTTTTACATGACTTCAAATCTTTCAAGTAATGATTCAATTAACCAATTATTCCTATTTATTCAGTTTATATGATCATGATGAGCACTATCAGAATAATGTTTAGTTAGCCTTAGTTTAGTTCAGTACCAGTGTCAGTTTAGTTGGGAGTAGGATTTAAAACCGAAAGAACCCAGGGATGGGGGCCCACCTGCTAGTAGAAGGTGTGAACCTTAGTAGCAATCCCTGAGTTACAGAACTATGTTGCTAGCATAGGTTTGATATGTCCACCTACCTGTTGAGTGTTGACATATATCTCATTGGAGCACCTACTAGTAGAGGGTGACTCCTTAGTCCTTTGGGACACTAGTTTAGTGGATCCATATAGCCAGTGTTAGTACCCATGACATGTACTAACACCGTTCCAACTGGGGTTATAGGTTGGACCCAAATTACCTCAAATTAGGGCATGTCAGTTACATGATACCTCCCACAATTTCAATCTAGTTATTCAAACTAAATAAAATTTTGTATTACATAATTAGTATTTAGATATCAATTAATCAGTATTCAGACATCAGTTAATCAGTATATAGATACCAGTAATCAGTAATTAGTATGTCTCAGCTCAGGTTTGCTTGACCAAAGCATACAGATTTTCAGTTATTCAGTTATTTATAGATTATCTCAAAAACATGTTTATTCTTGGTCTTGTATTCTCAGATTTTACATGTTCATGCATTTATGCTTAGTAATCTCGTGCAATTTAGTCAGTCCTTATCTTACGTACCAGTATATTCAAAGTACTTATCATATACTTTTCTTTGCGCTATGTTGTATTATAACATAGGTTCAGGATCTTAGTTTCCCAACTGCTCTTAGACAACTCCGCATACTCAGCAGGAGTAGTGGTTAGTTCTCATCCATCGAGGACATGATTTGTTTATTTTAGTTATTTCAGTACTTCCTTATGTTCAGTTAATTAGAGTTAGTTGAGGGTCTGTCCCATCAACTCCTCACTCAGTTTAGAGGCTTTCAATCAATCAAACAGACAGTGAGGCAGTTAGTTAGTTACCAGTTCTTTTAGTACTTTTTGGTCATTTAGATAGACAGTTGGTTTCCAGTATTTATCAGATATTTTAGACTTGTGATGTAATCACATCTTAGTATTCAAATTGGTATTACTTCAATATTTTATCTTCCATATACGTGTTTTATTATTATTTTATTAAATGCTCTTAGTAGTTACTAGCTCATGGGTTAGCTTGTGGTCACTTGTGACCGTAAGCACCATTGTCACGACTAGGGGGTAGCTTTGGATTATGATAAAACCTGGTATTAGAGCCTAAGGTTATTAAGTATCCTAGTGTGTTTAAAAGCCGTTTTGAGTAGAGTTATGTGCATGGGTGTAAAGTGCGCCGCACTTATGGGCATGAGGCTATGAAATATTTTTAGGAAAGTCTCTCTTCTTTTAGTGTTTATGTCATGCAAAAGAGCATCGACTCTATTTAAACTTTCTTTCTAACTCATCCTTCATTCCGTTTAAAGATAATGCCTCCCAGAAAAAATAATGAAAGAATGAGCAGGGATCAGCCTGCGCCCCTACCTGTTCAGGAAAATCCCTTGAATGAACATGTCTCCCACACTGAATTTAGGGTTGCTTTCACTACCTTATCCCACTTTGTAGATACTCAGAACCACTAGCAGGATGTTTCTCCAACCAATCTAGTGGTAAGTACAACTGCAGTTAGGATTTGAGATTTCACTTGGATAAATCCCCCTTTGTTTTTGAGATCTAAGTCTGAAGAAGATCCACAGGAATTTCTGGATATGGTGCAGAAGGTGACTGATATTATAGGCATCACTTCAAGTGAGAGAGCATAGTTGGCTACGTATCAGTTGTAGGATGTAGCTCACACCTAGTTTAAGAAGTGGAAGAAATACCGTGGTGTTGACACAGGGCTGGTAGAGTGGAGGAGTTTGCCACAACTTTCTTAGGAAGGTTCTTTCCCTTAGAGTTAAGGGAAGCTAAGGTTCGGGAGTTTATCAATTTGAAGCATAGTAATATAAGCGTAAAGGAATACTCACTTAAGTTTACTCAATTGGCAAGGTATGCTGCTTTAATGGTAGAAGATAATAGATCTAAAATTAGTAAGTTTGTATCTGGTGTATCTGATAGTGTGGTCAAGGAGTGTAGGACTGGCATGTTGATTAAAGAGATGGACCTATCTAGGCTTATGGTTCATGTTTAACAGATTAAGGAGGAGAAACATAAGGAAATAAAGAGAGAGATAGTAAGAGGGCCAAAATAGTTAGTTTCAACTTTTCTCAGCCAAGATCAGAAGGCGGTAACCATTTTCAGTTTCGTCCAAAATTTTCAGTCCCAACTCCATCTTTAGCTAATGTACTAGTGCCTAAGTTCAGACAAGACAGTCAGGACATGGCTCTAGGCTCTAAGTCATAGGGCAGTGTGAACAGTAGTCATACTAATCCACTTTGTTGGAAATATGGTAGGAATCATTTGGGTGAGTGTAAGGATGGTAGTGATGTATGTTTTGGTTATGGAAAGCTAGGACACAGGGTCAAGGATTGCTTGAGGGATGGTCAGCAAGGTCAGTCCAATCATTCTTCAGCTCCAGCAGGTCGCCCGACTCAATAGGGTGCTGCTGCCAATGCTACCAGTGGGCAGCACCATAATAGGTTGTATGCACTCCATACTCGTCATGATCATGAAAGTTATCCTGATGTGATTATAGGTACATTACAAGTTTTTAGTCTTCATGTTTATGCATTGTTAGATCTCAGAGCTTCACTTTCTTTTGTAACTCCTTATATAGCAGTTTATTTCAGCGCCAACCCCAAATTTTTAGCAGAACCTTTCTCGGTGTCTACCCCAGCGGGTAAATCTATCTTAGCCCAGTGGGTATATGGAAATTGCCCAGTCACAGTATCTCAGAAACTTACCTCAGTTGATCTTTTGGAGTTAGAGATGACTGATTTTAATGTCATTCTCAACATGGATTAGCTCCACTTATGCTATGCCTTAGTTGACTATAGAATTAGAGTAGTTCAGTTTCAGTTTCCTAATGAACCAGTTATTGAATGGAGGGGTAATACCTCTGTGCTTATGGGTCAGATCATTTCTTATTTTAAAGCAAAAAAATGATATCTAAAGGGTGTGTTTACCATCTTGTTTGAGTCAAGGACTCTAGTTCTGAGACTCAAAGTCTCGAGTCAGTTTCAGCAGTAAGGGAATTTCCAGATGTGTTCCCAGAAGATCTTCCTAGAGTTCCTCCCAAAAGGGAAATTGACTTCGGAATATATCTAATTTTAGATATCCAACCTATCTCTATTCCATCCTATAAAATGGCTCCAGCTGAGCTTAAGGAGTTTAAATAATAGTTAAAAGATATCTTAGATAAGGGTTTCATTAGGCCCAATATTTCTCCATGGGGGCTCCAATCTTGTTCGTGCATAAGAAAGATGGTTCTCTCAGAATGTGCATCGACTACCACCAGTTGAACAAAGTCACAATAAAGAATAAGTATCCATCCCCAAAATTGATTACTTGTTTGACCAACTTTAGGGTGCCAATTATTTATCTAAGATAGACCTCAGATTCGACTATCATCATCTTAGAGTTAGAGAATATAACATTCTGAAGACAACTTTCAGAACCTGGTATGGTTACTTTGAATTCCTAGTTATGTCTTTTGTACTAACAAATTCCCCTGCAGCTTTCATAGACATTATGAACAGGGTTTTCAAGAACTACTTGGACATGTTCGTCATAGTTTTCATTGATGATATCCTTGTCTATTCCCATAGTGAGAATGATCATGCAAACCATCTGAGAATTATGTTGTAGACCCTTAGAGCTCATCAGTTGTTTTCCAAGTTTAGTAAGTGTAAATTTTGGCTAAGATCAGTAGCTTTTCTTGGCCATATTATTTACGGCGATGGCATTCGAGTTGACCCTCAAAAGAAAGAAACAGTAAAAATCTAGCCTAGACCCATCTTTTCATTAGATATTGGGAGTTTCTTAGGTTTGGCTGGCTATTATAGATGGTTTGTTGAAGGGTTTTCTTCTATTGAATCCCCTATGTCTCGATTGACTCAGAATAAAGTCAAATTTCAGTGGTCAGATTCTTACAAAAAGAGTTTTCAGGAGTCGAAGACTTGACTCACTTCTTCTCCAGTATTGACTTTGCTAAATGGCACGGATGGGTTTGTAGTTTATTGTGATGCTCCCAAAGTTGGTCTTGGTTGTGTTTTGATATAGAGAGAAAAGGTTATAGCCTATGCCTCTAGATATCTTAAGCCCTATGAGAAGAATTATCCTACCCATGATCTTGAGTTGGCAGTAATTGTTTTTGCCTTAAAAATTTGGAGGCACTATCTTTATGGGGTTCATGTTGATGTGTTCACTAACCATAAGAGTTTACAGTATGTGTTCACGGATAAAGATCTAAATCTTTTTCAGAGAAAGTGGCTTGAGTTGTTAACAGATTATGATATGAGTGTGTTGTATCATCTGAGCAAGGTCAATGTAGTGGCAGATGCTTTTAGCAAGTTATCTATAGGTAGTGTTTCTCATATTAAGGAGGATAAGAAAAAGTTAGTTCAGTTGGTTGATTTAATTAAAGGTGGTAATGGGTCCAGAATGGTTCATAATCTTTATTGGTTGCCAAAGTGAAAAAAAAAAGCAAGATAGGGATCCTAGTTGTGTTAAGTTGAAGGAGGCGGTTTGATATTAGAAAGTATAGGTTTTCTCCCAAGGGGGAGATGGTGTGCTTCGTTGTCAGGGTAGGTTTTGTGTTTCGTATGTTGATGGTTTGAGACAACACATACTTGCAAAAGAGCATGGTGCACGATATTCTATCCATCCATGAGCCACTAAGATGTACCATGATTTGTAAGAAATCTATTGGTGGGGTGGTATGAAGAAGGATATTGCAGAGTTAGTGGCTAAGTGACAAAATTGTCAGCAGGTTAAGGTTGAGAATCAAAGGCCTAGTGGTGCATTGCAGGAGTTTAGCATCCCCATTTGGAAGTTGGAAGTCGTGAACATGGATTTTGAGACAGGGTTGCCTCGTATGCATTGCCAATATGATTCGATTTGTGTGATTATTGATAAATGACCAAGTCATCCCATTTCTTTCAAGTTCATATGTCATTTTCAGCTGAGGATTATGCTAGACTCTATCTCAAAGAGTTAGTTAAGTTGCACGGGATTCCATTGTCTATCATATCAGATAGAGGTACTCAGTTTACCTCTCACTTTTGGAAGGCTTTTCAGAAGGGTCTTGGTACCTAAGTTTATCTCATCATAACTTTTCATCCTCAGATAGATGGTCATGTAGAGAGAACCATTCATACCTTAGAAGACATGTTGAGGGCATGTGTTATTGACTCTAACGGTAGTTGGGATGATAATTTACCTTTGATTGAGTTTACTTACAACAACAGTTATCACTTCAGTATTCAGATGGCTTTATTTGAGGCTCTCTATGAAAGGATATATAGATCTCCTACTGGTTAGTTTGAAAAAGGTAAGGTTTCTTTGATAGGGACAAATTCAGTGTTTGAGGTAATGAAGAAAGTTCAGTTGATTCGTGAGAGGCTGAAGACAACCCAAAGTCGTCAAAATTTTTATGCAGATGTGAGGAGAATAGATCTTGAGTTTTAGGTTGGTGATTTAGTCTATTGGAAAATTTCACATATGAAGGGAGTGAAGAGATTTGGCATGAAGGGGAAACTCAGTCCCTGCTATGTTGGCTCATATAGAATCTTCAACCATTTTGGGAAGGTAGCCTATGAGCTAGAGCTTCCTGCATATTTGGGGTCCGTACATCCAGTGTTCCATGTTTCTTTGTTAAAAAAGTGTTTTGGTGATTTAGCTGTAGCTGTTCCTTTATAAGATATGGACGTTAAGGATAGCCTTTTCTATGAGGAAGTTCCAGTTGATATCCTTGGTCATCATATTCATAGGCTAAGGAATAAAGAATTTCTCGTGGCTAAGATCCTTTGGTGGAATCAGTCTATTGAAGGAGCTACTTGGGAAGCAGAAACAGATACGCAAACCAAGCACCCTTATCTTTTCTCCGCAAACTTAGATTCAGCTTGAGATAATGATTTTTCCTTAGATTGACTCTTTTCCATTCTCAGTTTCTACTATGTAACCATTCCCATGCCATTACACGCATTCACAAAAATCAGTTCAGTTCATGTATTACGTTTCAAACAGAGTTATATCATTATTTTCCATGTCATGCATGTTCAGTATGTGATCTCAGTTACCTTAGTATAGTACTCTTAGTCTAATCATTCTTATTTGAGGATAAATGTTCCCATGGGGGAGATATTGTAATAACCAGTACTAATCTTAGCTCGATTCAGCTTTTAGTTACATGCATAAGGGGATTAAGGCCTGGAATTTTTAGTAAATGTTGGGGACTTAGTCATTTTCAAGACCCCTCTAACTTTGAGGATTTTTATTTTGGTCTTCCCGACTCCAAGACGTTGGTTTTTGAGTTGATTCATGTTCAGAGATGTAAAAGTTCCCTCGTAGTCTAATCCATTAGAGCCTGTCAAGTGATGCCTAATTTCGCTCATAAAAGACTTAGAAATGTCTTCCAAAGTGAGTAGTATTTAAATCATATAGAATTTTCCAAATTTTGACTTTTTATTATGTGGGAAATTGAATTATCTTTCCAACGATACCCATTTCATCAAAATCTGACACCGAGAGAGAAAATTATGGCCGAATTACAGAAAGCAGTTTGAACCGCCTAGGTGCGACGGAAAGGTCCGACGAACCATCGATTTAGTGATGGGCCGTCATCCAAACCGCCGCAGTGGAGGCAGTGAGTCAACCTTCTGGCCAGGCATAACAGAATAGCCGATGGACCATCGAGCTAGTGACGGACCATCGCCCAAACCTTCGCCGCCAAGACAGTAAGTCCCATTCTGGCCCAGGTGCGACGGTCAGGCCGATGGACCGTCGATCCAGCGATGGACCATCAAGCCAGCGACGGACCATCGCACGAGCCATCGCAGATCCCGTTCAGTATTTTTAAGTCATTTTTTCAAAAGGTTTTTTGGTCATTTTCCATCCTTTCCAACATATAAATACATCTGGCCAAGGCAAAAATGCCATATTCTCCTCAAGAATAAAAAATCTAGGGTTTCTTGCAAAAATTACTCCCAAGAACAAGGTCCAAATCTTCCATCAATAAATTCAAGAACTCACCATAAAGTTTATAAATTGAGTTAGGATTCAAGACTCCCAAGCCAAAAACTTCAAGAACCCTCATTCAAGAGTGCAAAAAAGAGTCTCAAGCAAGCTTGTTCATCTACATTCAAAATCTAAGGTATGTGGGGTTTGAACAAGGGTAACTCTTTCGCCTTTGTGCCCAAAGGCTTATTTTAAATATAAATTTCTACAAATTATGAGATTTTTCATGAAATTGAAGTTAGGGTTTATACCCATTATTGTTGTTTGCAAGATCTTGAGATTTTCCATGGATTAAAGGTTGAATTACATGATTTTGTTTATATTTCCATGCCTATTTCTGAATTTTCCAGATTTTAAGATTATTATGAATGTTTTGTTATAAAGCATGAATTTTGAGATGTTGAAATCATGAGATTCATATTCTGAGTTATTTTTCTAATATCTTGATTGAGATGATTGTAAGCTTTTTAAGATGATGGTTGAGCATGAAGTTTAAATATGATTTTGATGCATTAAAGCTTTATATTTTGAGTTCTAAGTATAAGTGATGAGTTTATAAGGAGATTATGATCTCAAAGTCTTGTTGACAAGTTTTGATAAGTACTTTCAAAAGCTAAGATAGGAATCCACACTACTTATGATTTAAAGAAAGAGAAATATGTTTTGGTCTTCATTATAGACCCTTGAGTTATTTTGAGGTGGATTTCCTAAGAGTTCTGAGCTAAGTATGGGAGTAGTATTTAGCACTGATTTGGGTATGATTTCAAGGTCTCATACCCTAGAACTATGTGCCACTGTAGGTTCAAGATTTATGGGCCCAAGGCCGAGATAGTGATCACTAAAGATGAGGTTCTACTCTGATGGCAAGGATCGAACAACTCTCCCCAATGTGGGCAAGACGTTGGACTCCATGTAGCTCACATGGTTTATGTCGGTTAGAAGAAACACCAGATTTCCAAGTGTCACGAGTCTAAAAGAGTTCTAGAGTTGTCAAGTGTTAAAAGTTCCTAAAAGTTCTAAGTCTTTAAGTTTTAAAGAAGTTTTACTCTCCGCAAGATAAAAGCAAGAGTTTGAAAGTATTGTTTAAAGATTCCTTTAGCCTTCAAGTACCAATAATAAGAGGAGAGTATAGATTTTAAATTTAAGTATAATGACTCACGAGATTTGTGTTACATGTTTCACTATTTATGATTTATGAGTATTATATTTTAGACTTATTCAAGCCATGTGAGTCATTCCTATTTGTATATATGATTTCATTGAAAAGTATTGATATTGTTTTATGTAAATGCATACACCCCCATATACTCAGTACATCCTTAAAGTACTGATTCACATATACGTTTGTGTGCTACATTGTCTCATAATGTAGGTACAAGTTATAGTATATACACCATATTCAGTCAATTGCAGTTTCCAGTCAGCAGGAGATAAGTCCTTTTGATTTAAGGGCTCGAGTCAGTTAGACAGTTTGAGAAATATTATATTTTCTTTATTCATTCGTATTGAGTTGGTATAGTTGGGAGTCATGACCCGGCTCCCCATAGTCAGTACTAGTAGAGGTTTCATAGACAGTCAGTAGTATCGATGTATTTTATTTCAGTTTTGTTCGTAAAGGCAGAGTTGTAATCTTGTAAACTCAAATTTTGTATTGATCAAGTTCAGAGAAGTTTTATTATTTTTGATGATGTTGTTCAAATTTATGTATTTTATTCAGTTGCTTGTAAGTATGCCAGTAGCAGGGTTATATTGGGATCATTTGTGACCCTAAGCACCGTGTGACATCTCGGGACCCATTTTTGGGGCATTACACTAGTATGGTTTCGAGACTGTGCCATGTATTACTATTGATTCTATCGAGTCCTTAGTATTTTAATACCCAAAATCTAGTCGTATACCTAGAATCACAGTAGCTACAGGATAGTTTCAGTAATGTCACAAATAGTAGTACTTAGTCAGATACAGAACTTAGTGAACTCAGTCCAGTTCAGTCAGTCAACACGCTCAGTAATAGTTTAGTCAAGCCTAGTATAGGCTAGTGATCAGTTCAGTGTCTAGTCAGTTAGGATTAGGATTCAACATCGAGGGAACCTAGGGATGGGGGCTCACCTGCCAGTTGAGGGTGTGACCTTTAGTAGAAGTCCCTTAGTTCCAAAACAACGTAGCCAGCATAGGTTGAGATATCAAACTTCCCATTGAGTGTTGATAAGGTGTTTACCTGCCAGTTGAGGGTAATACTGTTCTCATTAGGGAACCTGCCAAACAAGGATGACTCTTTAGCCTATTATTACTCGTGGCACGGTACTGACACCCTTCCAACTGGGGTTACAAGTTGGACCCCAATCAATTTAGAAAGGGGCATGTCAGTTAGATGATTACCTCCCATAGTTTCAGTTTTAGTCTCAGCATAGAACTCAGTTCAGTACGGAATCAAGATTGTCAGAAATAGTCATCCAGTTATCAGTAATTTAGTTATCAGTAATCTCAGATATTAGTTACTCATTTATCAGAACTCAGTATTCAGTTTCATTATAAGTCTCAGATAGTATATGGGTATATGCACAGTATTGCATAATCAGTGTTTACTGTAGCTTCAGTTATCCATGTACTCTTATTCAGTTATATTCATATCACTCAGTCAGTTATTGTTCATGCATATAAACCCATGTATTTCATCCTTACATCATCTACAATACCAGTACATTCCACGTACTGATTGTATACTCTTTTCTTGCGCTATGATGTATCATATCATAGGTTCAAACGCTCAGGTTCCTGACCGCACTTAGCAAAATTTAGTTAGCAGCAACAAATTTAGTAGTGAGTCCTCATCCATTGAGGATATTATTTATTTTAGTATTTTAGTAGATTTAGCATTTTATTAGTCAGAGTTAGTTGGGGCTTTTCCCATCAACTCCACATTTAGACAGTTTAGTAGAGGCTTTCCAGACTAGACTCTGAATACTAAAAAATATAGCAACTGATAATAACATCTGAAAACTGAATACTGTCTGATTATGAATCTTATGGCATTTTAGCTTAACTTCTGTATTATTTTAGTATTATTATTCAACGCTCACAGTAGGTACTAGTCATAGGTTAGCTTGTGGTTCTTCGAGGTTGTAAGCATCGTGTGACATCCGGGGTGCAGACTCGAGGTGTTACAATATGTAGAAACTCACAGTCTAAAACTAAAAAGAGAATCTTGGACTGCATTGGTGAAAGGAGCCCATGGATGAACATCACATATACCTCAACTATCAAATTTTTGATGATTATGTAGATTAGAAACTTGAATTCCTCAATTGCTTGAGAATGGGTTAGGGTTTGTTCTTGAGAAAGGGGGAGGATTTCTTGAGAGGATTTGTGATTAAAAGAGCAAATAATGCTCTTTAGGAACCTATTTCATTTTATGGACTAATTGGGTGAAGGGAAAAGACCCAAATACCCTTAAAATGCCAAAAATCAGAAGCTGACTGCGATGTAGGGCGGGGCGCGGGCTTCGAAGCACCAGAATGGAGGGAATGGAGCGGGCTCTGGCACGCGGTATGAAGGGATGCAGTGGAGCGCACGACATGGGCTTATGCGAGTGCTTCCACTATTTTGGGCTTCTAAACATTGCCCTTATGCTCGTCCAAAAATTTTGAAATTCACTGGAGATGTACTTTTAACATCCCCGATCATGAATCAACTCAAAAATTAATTTTTTGAGGTCGAGAAGACCAAAAATAAAATCATCGAAGTTCAGGAGTCTTGGAAATGTCTAAGCCCCCAACATTTAGCCAAAATTTCAATTTTTTATACCCCTTAACATGCAACTAAGAGATGAAATGAGCTATGACTTTTACGGGGTATTACATATTAATCCCCCTAGGACCTACACCTTCATGGTGAGCTACACAATTTTATTTAAGCCCAAATTAAAATAGTTGCACATAAACCAACCAGTAACTCAGGAGTCTTTCATTAAGGCAATTACCAACTTAGTATCATCATACCAATATGCTTGCAAGCTTATATTACCAAGCCAAACTAATCCATATAATTAAATTGACTCTCAAGTTCTATTTAAAATCCAATCCATGGAAACCAAGGCCATGCCAAACCATATTTATTCATTGATCCTTTAATGCAATGCAATGATTCAAAAGACAAGTTAAACCATGCAATTATCCATATTCAAAATCAAGTTTATAAAGTGGATTGAGGTTAATGCAATCACTAAGCAACTATTAAAACAATGCACCAATTCAGTCCCATAACCATAAATTAAAGCATGAATAATAAATTTAAAATATGGGAAAATCAATTCAAGTAAACTTAATCAAAATACCTTAACCCAATTTAAAACCCATAATTTAAATAATATGAATATCCAATCAATTTATACCATAATGTAAAATTACAAGTTAGGGATGAGCAACATGCCTGAAATATAGAATAATTTGGAGAGAATTCAAAGTTTGGAGCGTGAACAGTGAATTTCTTATAAAACCCTTAAGTTTTCTTGGCTTTTGAGTTAGAGAGGAAAAAAAATGATTTTGATCTTTGAAACTGAAGAAAAAGAATTGATTTTGAGTTTAAAAGTTGTACAAAGGGTAAAAACACCAAAAGACCCTTACACCAAGTAAAAAAAAACAAAAACTAGATATTTTTAACACAGCAACGTGGCATGCCAGTATCACAGAGGCTAGGCTCCGTGTCACAATGCTATCGCGGAGCTCCAGCAACGTGGCATGCCATTATCATGAAGGCACATATCCTCGGAGTTTTAAAATAACCTCGAACCCCTTTCAAAAATTTTGAAACTTTCACAAAATACCATTTTAACTTTCCTAAATATAATTCAAGTCAAAAATCCAAATTATGCATGCAGAAGGGTAAAAAATTAATTAATTGAAAATTTGTGGGGTATTACACTACTATAGAATATTTGTGGAATGTTTTTCATCTATAGTTGTTCCACTTTCAAAGTTGACTTTGAAGAAGGTAAAGTTTTTATGGACGCTTGTGAGAGTAGTTTTGTGAAATTGGAGGATCGCTTGACTATTGCTCATGTTTTGAAACTTCCTAAAGGTACTGAGGGGTTTGTTATGTAT
Source organism: Capsicum pubescens (assembly GCA_030864215.1). Classification (NCBI taxonomy): domain Eukaryota; kingdom Viridiplantae; phylum Streptophyta; class Magnoliopsida; order Solanales; family Solanaceae; genus Capsicum; species Capsicum pubescens. The sequence goes on along the minus strand of CM061544.1, from coordinate 81,573,316 downwards.
TCTGATGTGTCTTGTGTGGGACTTAGTTGTATTCTGATGCACCAAGAAACGTTGTAGCTTATGCTTCTGGGCAACTTAAGATTTATGAGAGAAATTATTCGACTTATGATCTTGAGATGGTGGATGTGGTATTTTCATTAAAAATTTGGCATCACTATTTTTAAGAAGTGCATGTGAACATCTACTCGGATCACAGGAGCTTGCAATATGTATTCACCTAGAAGGAATTGAACCTCAAACAGAAAAGGTGACTTGATTTTTTAAAGGATTACTACATAAGTCTGTATTACCACCTATGTAAAGCTAATGTTGTTGTTGATGTTCTTAGCAGGTTGTCCATGAGAAGTCTATATCACGTTGAGGATGAAAAGAGAGTTTTGGTAAAGGACATTCATCGACTGACGAATTTGAGAGTTAAAATTTTGGACTTCGTGGATGGAGGTGTGATTTTCTATACAGTATCTAAGTAATCTATCAGGGCTAATGTTAAGGAGAAAAAGGTTCTCGATCCCATAATTATGCAAATAGAGAAGGATGTGGGCCAATAAAAAGTTATGGCTTTTGAAATTGAGGGAGATGGTTTCCTAAGGTATCAAGAAAGATTGCGTGTTCCCAATGTAGATGGGCTGAGAGAAAGGATTTTTTTTGAAGCTCATGTCCATGTATATGGTTCGTCCTGGTTCAATAAAAATATATCATGATTTGAAGGATATATAGTGGTGGAATAACATAAAAAGAGATGTTGGTAATTTTGTTGCCAAATGTTTAAACTTTCAGTAGGTCAAGGTTGAATATTTGAGATCATGTGGCACCTCTTAAGAGATAGCCTTACCTATGTGGAAGTGAGATATGATTAACATAGATTTTGTTACTATTCTTCCACAATCCCAAAACCAGTATGATTGTATTTGTGTCACTGTTGATACAATGACTAAGTCCATGCATTTTATGCCCATGAGGACTAATTATTCAAGAGAGAATTATGCAAAGTTATACATTTAGGAGATAGTTCAATTGTATGGGGCCCTAGAGTCTATCATATCTAATCAAGGTGCATAGTTTTCTTCTCTATTTTGACAGTCTTTTTAGAAAGGGTTGGGGATTTAAGAAAAACTTAGCACCACTTTCCACCCTCAAATAGATGGGCTAATGGAGTGTACTATTTAGACTTTAGAAGATATACTAAGGTCCTGTGTGATTGGCTTTAAAGGTAATTGGGTGGATCACTCACCGCTTATTGAGTTTGCATATGACAATAGTTATCATTCAAGCATACAAATAACACCTTTTAAGGCCCTTTATGATAGAAGGTGTAGGTCTCCGATTGGATGGTATGAGGTGGGTATGACAAGGTTGTTTGGGCCTACTCTTGTGCATCAAGTAATGGAGAAAGTAAAGGTTATTAGAGAAAGACTTAGGACCGCTTAAATTCGCTAAAAGTCTTATACGAATGTGAGATGGAGGGAGATAGAATTTGAGGTTGGCGATTGGGTATTCATAAAAGTCTCTCCTATGAAGGGAGTTATGAGGTTTGGAAAAAAGGGGAAGATCAATTTTTGCTATATTGGTCCATATCAGTTTCTAAACAGATTTAGGAATGTTGTTTATGAATTAAACTTACTAGCTAGCTTAGCATCGGTTCATTCTGTGTTTAATGTGTCCATGCTCAAGAAATATGTAGGTGACCCTTCCTTGGTGGTGCCTGTAGAAGATATTGGGGTGAAGGATTCTTTGTTTTATGAAGAAGTTCTTATCAAAAATTTTGACAGTCAAGTTTGGAAGTGAAAACCAAGGAGATAACTTCGGTAAAGGTGCTATGGAGGAACCAAAGGTTGGTGGAAGCTACTTGGGAACCAGAGGAGGACATGAAAGCTAGATATCCCTTCTTGTTTCCATCTTCAGATAAGGTTACTTGAGATATGAATCCTACGTTTTCTTTAAATCTATTTTATTTCATGCATTAGGTTCTTCTATATTCTTCATTATGCTAAAAGTGTCCTAAGTTCTCATTCGGGTACGAATGATCCCAAGGAAAAAGATAATGTAACACCCTTAAAATTTTTGAACCTTTGTGTTCCCAATGTTGTATAAAATTCAAGTAAATATGAAAAAAAACTTCATTTATTTATAGTATTGGAAATGATTTATACATGTATTAAAGCTTCAGGTAACTTCAAACACTTGGCCAAGTTGAAACCTCCCGTACCGATTGATTTCTCATAAAGTGTCTTGATATAGTAAAATTCAAATGATAATAAATCCTAGAATATATAGTATTTTTGAGATTCATACCAAACAAATGATATATAATTAAATTATCTTTCCAAAGCATCCAGTTTTGCCTTAATCCGATGTCAGAGTAAAAAGCTATGAACATTTTATTGAGGCCTTTCAAGTGGTCTGACTATCTACGACCCTAACCTACGGGCCGTAGTTTCAAACTAAGGGGCCATCGGTTGAGGCCGTAAGTAGGATTCCGAGAGCTGAAAAAGGGTCTGATTCCTAAAACACTACCTACGTTCCTTAGGTACAACGTACGGGGCCATAGGTTAAAGTCGTATGTAGATCCTGAGAGTTGAAAAATAAGTTCTGATTCCCATGACCTTACCTACGTCCGGTTGGTTAAACCTATGATCCATATGTCAAGGAGTGGGAACTTATTTTTTGAAAATTTTTCTGGGTAAACTTAGGGGCATTTGGTCATTTTTCTTATAAGGTCCGACCCTTATATGCTTAAAACCCTTGTTGAACACTGAGTTTTGATCTTTCTCAAAAGAAATATGTTAGAAACTCTTCCTTATCCCCAAAATATTCTAAGAGGAAAGAGCACCTAGCGTTCCAGATTCAAGACTCAGATTCAAACACTATTCATCAAAAAGACACGTTGAACACTCCTTACTCTAAGTACTACTATATTTTGTCGATTTATTTAGTAATTATGTGTGCTTTAATGACTGTTTGAAACTAGGGTTAAGGAGATTATTTGTGAAAAGCTTTATATTGATTTCTCTTCTTATTTTATGGGTTTTCTAAGCATTATTAATGGATTTTGAGATGTAATATGTTCTATAAAAAATGGTGAAGTTGTTAACATGAATTCACAACCTTTAAGGAGTTTTCAAGATGAAAATATGATCCTCAATTTACTTCAAAAACTTGGTTTTTCTTCATGGGGATTATAATTTCTTACACTGTGTTTTGAATAAGGTATGAGATGAAAGAATTAAAGGAAAATGAAATTTTAAAAACACTTGGGGGTTATGCTTATGAACTTTAAAGACGAATTTGGGTGTCTAAAACATTATATGAAAATAGTTTGTCATGTTATGAATGACTTGCAAGTCTTGTTATGACGATAACAATATGATAATGACTTAATAAAAGACTCTATGGATAATAATGTGTGTAAAATTGGTTAATTGTGCCTTAAAAGGAATTATGTAGCTTTAGCATGAAGGCATACATCCTCATGACCAACTTCCAAAGCCTACGTTTTGCCAGCATAGGGATGTTGTACCTTAATTAGACGACGAATGGTGTCCTTAACATGAGGATAATATGGTGGATCTAGTCTATTGGTGATTTTAATCTAAGCTCGGTACGTGTGGCAAACATGGATGAGGCCCCGCCGTTTGGGGAGTACCGAACCTATATATACCGTGTGTTATTGGATGGCGGTGAAAATCTACATAGTTCAGGATTAAACTTTAAATGGTTATATCTTTATGTCTCATGTCCCCAATACCCTACTTTATTATTATTATTATGGATGCTTAAATAAGTTATGACTTTCCTTATAAAATATTTATTTCTCTTTCCCTGGGTTGCATGCCAGTACTCGCGGTACTGACTGTCCTCAGATGCTACATCATTTCATGATATAGGTTTGGAGGCACTTTTTTGTATTCTGTGCAGCACTAGGGTATTCATATTCTTGCTTGGACAACTATTGAGAAGTGGTGAGCCCTTCATCAGCCAAAAGATAGTTTTACTTTTCAATTATATTTTTGTTTCAGCATTTTATGCTTTTTATGGTATAGTTAGGGGTAATGTCCTAACTTAGGAGTTATTCTTAAAGTTAGAGGCTTTGTAGATAGGTGTTCCGTAATTGTTTCAATTTGGTTTTTATGATGTGGATATTTCTTTATTCAAATGTTGAACCCTTTTTATTATATGGTCTTATTTCCAAAACTTTAAGTATGACTATGCTTATGATATGATGCTAAGGGGTAATCTCAGTCTTTCATTGGTTTGGGATGCCCATCACGACCAGAGCCTTGGTTCGGATCGTGGCAAAAAGAAAGAGCCAAACTATTTTCAACATTACCAAACTCTTAGGCTGTAAACATGACTCAAAATACGTTAACTCAAAATCAAGATATTTATCAAAGTGTACATAGACAGATTTCTTTGAGAATTTACTCTTTGACTTCGAAGGCATGTAACGTACTTGGGAGTTTAGAAGACAAGTAAGACTTTCTCTTCTTTCCCTAGAGATGAAACATGGACTAGGAGAGGAAGTGTTAACACTTAATGGCTGGAGTAGAGTAACGCCTCAATTATGTATAGGGGAAACATGTAATCAAGGTAAAATGTGGTCATGCACAAGCCTAAATCTAAAAAAAAAAAAGAGTCTTAGTGAAACTATGACTAGTCTTTGATTAACAACCCACCATCTCCATCTTAGATTAAAGTTAATAATTTTTAAACTGTAACTATTCACATTTACTAGACCGTCTTCACTAAATCCATGGAATACCTCATATCAAAAGTTCAATACTAACCATCTATAGTTCTCTCAATTTTTCTTCGTAGGAACACCCTTGACAACTACCTTAGCATCTTTCACACAATGCAATACTAGTTGACTGGCTACCTATATTCCACTTGTGACTTCAAAATTCCATGCTACAAATTATACTAACTATTTTAGGCACACACTACCTTCCTTTCCATTCTAAGGTTCTTATTCACCTCTAAGTTTAACTACAATCTCCCTATCTTGCCTAGAGGTTTATTCTACCACATTCACTCTAACCACTTAATTTTCACCAATACCGTATAAAACATACATAAATTAGATCCCCAAAATCAACATTACTACTCTCATACTACTCACTCGTCTGGGTTCTACAAAAACTCACATCAAGTAGTAGGGGTCTGGAAATACTAACTTCACAATACGCAAGAAAATTTGAGACATTTGTTCCTAGATGCCTAAAGTTCATCTAGCGTTGAAGACATTTGTCCATCTCTTGATAATTCGATACATTTTCTTACTATTTTATTCTCTTTTCACTCTTTTCCATTCAAAGTTGTAACGAGTTTTGAATTGACCCACAACTCGTGTCACTCCTCACAAATGGTTTTCTCCCTCTTTACTTTTTCTGTACGCAGTGGGGTTTAGAATAAATCTGCATTCCATCTCGCTTAAACTCACACTAGTAAATTGATTTGTCCTTCAATAGAAATTTAGGCCTATGAATATTTTTTTTTTTTTAAAAAAGAAATAATTAATTTGATAATTATAAGATACCATAACGTAACACCTTAACACTGCAAATTGAAAGTAAAATCCCACCTAAAAAAATATGTGTCCATAGTAGACGATCTGGTGCACAAATTATATCGTACTAACAAATTCCAGAATTATCACATTTCGAAATGTGTGATATAGCCATGTAGACAACTTATCCTGATACACATATTTATGGCTAATTCCATGACTCAAATTCATGATATGCTATAAATTAAAAGGGCAAAACTTTCATTTACCCTATACTTAATTATTATTAGGGGAAGAATAATCAAGTCTTCTTCCTTAACCACTCGGGCAAACCAGGAGTTGACTCGTGCCTACAACCACATAATGTCGATTGTGGTGAACCAGAAAAACACAATCCCTTGGTGGTGTTATCTTGCATAGTAGAGTAACCCATTTTGCGAGTGATAAAATCATCTTCATCACTTACATTCTCCATTGAGCCAACTACAGACTCAACAGGAGAACTACTCGGGTCCGAGTGAGGATCAAAATGGTTAAACCTATAAGCAAACTCACTCTGAAAATCATTTTTGGCTTCACCAACAGAGTAATGGGTCTTCTTAAAATCCATCAAAGTTTCATCATTAGTAAGAAACTGTGGTGGTAACCAAAATTCACAATTATCCAAATCTTTCTCCATATTAAATCTCCCAAAAAATGCACTAAGCGAACTTCTACAAGTGCCATGAAAAGGAAAAGTTGTTGTTGTTTTTTGAAAGGAAAAATTGTTAGGACCAAAGTAATCCGGTTTTATGCAGAAGCTAGCAAAGCAAGCCTCGGAAGACGCTACATAAGAAGATATACGAGAAATACATCAGAAGAGACATAATAATTTAATGTGATTCAGCCAATCGACCTACATCCACAAAAGAAGATGAGCAATCATCTATATAAAAGAGAGTAAAAACTGTCAAGAGAGACAACCTCACATAATTCACTCAGAAAGAAAGAGGTTCACACAAGTGATACCGCAACACTTATTCTCAAAAGTCTCCCCCAAACAACACTCTCACACTCCTTGAACTACATTGTGGATGCTATCAAACTAGATGAAAGGAGCCTCTATTTATAGAGTATACAATCTATTCCTATACAAACAAGGATTATCCAAATATGGAGAATATGTTTTCCTTTTCCTAAAAGGAAACCCAATTATAATACTTAAAGGAAAATCAAATTATGGTAAGAAATCCTGGACAAACACTCAATAATTCTCCCCCTTGGTCTAAATTGGTCTAAATTTCTGACAAAATAAATTTGCTCCACCTTCTTCACGTAGTATTTAACAAGTTCAATCCCCATCTCCAACATCACCTCCATTAAATTTTTGTCTCTACACAGAGTAACACACTGATAAAAATTTTCAAACCAAAATCTTCATTATCATCAAATCGATTACGACTAGAACTAAACCCACTAAGATAAACACCAGTTTAACCTCTCTCTGATACCACTTATTAGGACCTAAATAATGAGGTGTCATGCGGAAGCTAGCAAATCAAACCTCGAAAGACTCCACATAAGAAGATAAACAAGAAATACACCAAAAAAGACAATAATTTAACGTGATTCAGTCAATCGACTTACATCCAACAAAGGAGATGAGCTATCCACTATATAAAAGAGTATAAACTGTCAAGAGAGACAACCTCACACAATTCACTCATAATAAAAGGGGTTCACACAAGTGATACTACAACACTTGTGTCTTACAAAGTCTCCCCCCAAACAATACTCTCAACCCCCTAGGACGCATTGTGGATGCTACCAAACTAGATAAAAGGAGCCTCTTTTTAAAGAGTATATATATAATATTTTCCTATACGAACAAGAATTATCCAAATATGGAGAATATGATTTTATTTTCGTAAAAGAAAATCCAATTATGATACCTAAAGGAAAATCAAATTATGGTAAGAAATCCTGGACAAACACTCAACATTTTTTTTCTGCTTGAACTAAATAATTTAAGTTAAATTCGCATCCATTACCACGTAAAAGTAGTGAGCGCATGAATATCATGCACTTGTTAACTTAAAATTACATATAATGTCTATCTAAATGACAAAAATAAGGATATAGGGCGAACCTCTAGAGGATTCAATACTCGTTCAACTTCATAAGTCAAGTAGCCACCTTTCCAAACTGTAACAAGCTCAATCACACCAGCACAATTCTTCTCAATAGGTTCAAACACAGGCAAATCCAAATAAGTCTGAAAACCACAATGGATAGCATGATCTCTCATTGAAAACTCTTCATTCGTGTAATATCCCACATGAGTACTTGACTCGGGCAATGTTTGCTGGAAAACTCATGTAGGCGGTGTTGAGAAAGAGGCAAGGTACTATCAAAGTGTACGACAGGGTAGCAATGGAAGAATAACCAAGTCTAAACTTTCCCTTTCAATTTGAATCAATAGGAGAAAGGAAAACTCAAGCACAATGGTAATATGACAACAAATAAATCAACCAAACGAACACAATAAGACAAGAATAAAATCAACCACATGAGACACAAAGTTTACGTGTAAAACCTTTTGATGTGAAGAGTAAGAAACCACGGGACCAAACCTTCATAATAATACCAAGAGTTACAATATTGCTCTCTAAAATTGGCCTAAAAAGTTCCAAACAGTGAGAAACAACACAACAAAATAGCATCAAAACTAGAGAATAAAAAGAAGCACTAACACAAAAAGTGCAGCTACTGTTCATGGATAAAAAATAGGTGCTACATGCCACCAAATACACCTCCATTTCCTAATCAATGATTGAGATGATTGGAAAAATCTTTCCAAAAATTAGCTCAATCGGACAAGAAAAGAAGCGGGAATCGCAATTTGAAGTTGATAGTTGTGGCCGGGATTTTAGGACAAATCTGCAATCAAATTCTCTTTTGGCTGCTGAAAAACTCTTTTGTAGTGGTGAAATAAGACCTAAAAAGATCTATATATATGACACATAGTAGTGGGACTATGGAAAAAAGTGGATTGGTTAAAATTGGGCTCTATTTATCCACATAGAAAAGAAAAATTACAACCACACATCGATTGTGGTGAACCAGACAAACTCAATCCCTTGGTGGTGTTATCTTGCGGAGTAGAGTAACCCATTTTTCAAGTGAGAAAATTATCTTCATCACTTTTGTTCTTAGTTGAGCAAACTACAGACTCAACAAGAGAACTACTCGGGTCCAAGTGAGGATCAAAAGGGTTAAACCTATAAGCAAACTCACTCTGAAAATCATTTTTGGCTTCATCAATAGAGCGATGGGTCTTCTTAAAATCCATCAAAGTGTCATCATCAGTAAGATACTATGGTGGTAACCAAAATTCACAACCATCCAAATCTTTCTCCATATTAAATCTTCCAAAAAAAAAAAAACACTACGGAAACTCCTACAAGTGCCATGAAAAGGAAAAGTTGTTGCTGGTTTCTGAAAGGAAAATTATGGCTACAACAGTTAAATAGGGTCCCACAAAAAAATGTCCAAAGTAGAGGAATTTGAAGGAGGAAGAGTGATACAGAGAGAATGAAAGGTAAGACGGTAGCTATTTGTTTTTTTTATGAGACCGGTAAGAAATTTATTGACCGAGGGAAAGGCACGAGGCACCCCTTGAGTCCTGCACGGTCACTCAACTTATACTTAACTTAAAATATTTTGGATAAATTATGTTTGTAGGTCCTGATTCACTCGTTTTTATTGTACCGATAATATATGTTTATACCTCTTAATTTACACTAGTGAAAATTACTTTTAGGACGATTTCCAAGGCTTATAATTGCATTCTCAAATTATTTTAAACGTCTCGGAAAGATGCGTACTCCGCATTCTAAATCGAAACAAGTACAATAAATGTGCCTAAAGTTTGTCTAGTGTTAAAGACATTTGTTTGTCTCTTGACGGTTACCAAAAATCGCTATCATCCAAATCTTTCTCCATATTAAATCTCCCAAAAATAACACGAAGAAAACTCAACACTTATAAACAAAGAGACAAGTGCGATGAAAAGATAAAGTTGTTGTTAGTTTTTGAAAGGAAAATTATGGCTACAACAATTAAAAAGGGTCCCATAAATAAAGGTCCAAAGTAGAGGAATTTGAAGGTGGAAACAGTGATGTGGAGAGAATGAAAGGTAAGACGGTAGCTATTTGTTTTTTTTCCAAAGTGTTGCATGCATGAGTTGCATGTTGTGTTTTATAACACAACTATAGTCTAATTGCTTGTCAACTAAATGTGGATTTAACACAACAACTAAGTACGACATTAACTTAAAAATTATCTCACCTAAATTTCAAAATCAATCTAATTAACATTATTCAAAACAACAAACAAATTATAAATAAAGACGTAGAGCATAAACTTCATATAAATAAGGGAAAAGACTCAAATATGTCATTGAACTATTAGAAATGATTCATCTATGCTATCCGTTAAAAGTTTGACTCGTTTTTGCCATTGGCGTTACAAAACATGCTCATTTATGCCATTATTTTTTAACGGTGGTTTTGTAAAATCACCTTTTCTATGTGGACTCCTGTTAGAGGTGCACATCACCAAATTAGACCCAATAAAAGTATTACTCATTTAAGAAAAGACTCATTTTAAATAACATAACCATATTCTGTATTTCTGTCCTATATCAATCAAATTCAATAACTGAATTTTTTTATAAAAGGAATGTTTGAAAATCCAACGGAAATCGTCTATAAAAAAAAATGCTAATATTGCTTTGTTGTGTGTGTGTGTGTGTCGGGGGGGGGGGGGTGTTGATTTTGATGAAATTGAAAACTGCAAGTATTGTGACTATTTTACATATTGTTCATATCTTTGATGAATTATTATATGAACAATTATTCAATATATCAGTAGTGTATATTGTGTAATTAATGGGATGTGCATGGCCTAATGGCTTCTATAGAGCCTATATGTTGAAGTTTAGTCAACACGAGTTTGTTTCTATGAACAACTTGGCTTATGCCTAAACCAGTCAACTGGGTCGGTTCGGTTCAAACTGGAACCGGCCCAGTAAGTGTAACTGGTCTGTGGGCTGGTCTGATCCGGGCCCAACAGTAAATACTCCCCAAACAACCCGTGACCGGCCCACATAGCCTAGAACCGGTTTGAATCGGTTTGGACCGGTTCATCCCGGCTCACTTCGATAAATGGGCCCGTTACCAGTCCGAAATGTAAAAAAAATAAATTAAATTCGAATTTACATGTTTTTTCAAATATATATTATATATATACACCTATATAAATTTAAAATACGTTAAACAATAAACGTATAACATATATACATTACATATTATACTACTTTAGAAAACATATACACATGTATATAGTAGATATATACCACTTTAAGTTTAGACTTTAGTCTATATAGAAAAGATATACACATATATACATGCAATATAATTTATATACTACTCAACAAACTACATGAAACAATATACATACAACATATATACATTACATATATACTACTTTAGAAAACATATACACATGTATACATTCATATATACTACTTTAGTCTATAGAAAAAATATACACACATATGCAGAATCTATACTACTTAAAATACCACTTGAAAGTTGAAACATATATACATTACATGTTATAGTACTTTAGAAAATATGCACACATATATACATACAAGATTACAATGTATACTACTTAATATAATAATATTGAAGTTTTGAACATATATTCAAAAATTCACATACACCACTTAAAACATAAACTTATAGTATTTTTATATGTCAATACTACTTGTCTAAGTAATATTTTCTAACATTATTTTTATTTCTTATTATATGTATGTATGTTTGTTATATTTATTACTCAGTGTAAAGTTTAATAGTAATATATTAAAAGTATTTAAATCAAATTAGACATTTAATTTAAATGAAAAAAATAAGTAAGGAGTGAATGAATGTTGTATTTTATTGATCGCAAAATGATCCAAAACTTATAAGTTACATGATTGAAGAATCTACAAATTTTGCATCATTTTTTCCAACTCATGCATGTTAATATTAACGGGAACTACCATAGGAAAGTCAAAATCAATGAGAGAAAAATCATGCATTGGACTTGATTGTGCTGAGTTCTCCCTTGAAGTTATAATTTCTTCAAGATTTTTTTCGTCTATCGGCTCCAGCTCCATTCCTTGATTTATTTGTTCCACTCTAATCCAATCTCTAAAGCAAGCTAGAACAATCATAACATTGCTTCCCGATAAGTATCGGCTATCTCCAAGCTATTGTCGTTCCTGACTAAAAGCGCTCTTCGATGCAACAGTTGACATTGGAACATTCAATATATCTCTAGCTAATCTTGAAAGCCCAAGATATTGTCTTTCATTATTCTTCCACCAATTCAGCATGTTGATCCTTGCTCTACGATACTTTATCGGTTGTCGAAGATAATACTTAAGCTCTTTTCAAGAATGTATTCTGTGTGATTAACACTACTCCCTGCCCCAAACATTTAAATAAAAATTGTAATCAGGATAACTACTATGTGTCTACCTTTTAGAAGATGATAGATCCTTGGGAGCTTGAGGAGCGACAGTTACGACTTCATCAAGTAAATCGGCATAATGGTTATATAATGCTTCCACATAACTGTTCGCATCACACATAGACATAAACAAAAAAGGTCATTTTTCAGTCTTTATTTCTAAAGCATTATAAATAATACAACTAAATTCGAACATAGTAAATTGGGGGAAACGGATAAAATATTTTTTAAATTTAGCAATCATAGCAGTAATAACTTCTTTTAACCTTTTTATGCTTATACTCTTTAAGAAAACAAGAAATTTCGGTTAAATAAGCTAAAATATTTCAAACATTAGGATAATAAGCACCAAAAATTCAACCGTAGCTATATAATTTTTTTCAAAAATTTAACAAGATCAGAATCATGTAGCATACACTCAAGAAAAGAACCAAAATATAGATTAAAAGTCATTATAATATGAACTTTATAAGTAAGATAAGTTTTTAAATTATTATAAGAAGCATTCCATCTAGTATCACATTCTACAAGCATAAATATCGGTCTAAGTCCATTTTTTTCATATTTAGCATTAAATTCTCTCACTTTATATTTTTTATTATTTTCTTGAATAAAGCCAATAGCAAGCCGAAACTTTTCAATATAAAGCTCAAAAAATTCAAGACCATCACTCACTATTAAATTATATATATGACAAGCACACTTAACATAAAATATTCCGGATAACGACGGAGAAAGTTCAACTTTTAATAAGTCAATACCAGTCTTATTGTTAGATGCATTATCAAAAGCAATATATAAAACTTTTCTTTCAATACCATAATATTTTGTAACTTTAGAAATAGATTCAGAAATAATTTTTCTAGTGTGTCTACGATCTTCATCATACAAAAATGCTAGAATACATTTTTGCATAATAAAATTACTGTAACATCCCGTATTATTATTAGCTCAGTTCAGGTTCTAGTTGCATGCATAAGGGGATAAAGGCCTGAAAATTTCACTAAATGTTGGTGATTTAGTCATTTTTAAAGATTCTAAACTTGGAGGATTTTTAATTTGGTATTTTCGATCGTTAAGGGAGGTAAGGAGCATGTCTCGGAAAAGACTCATATTTTTCGGATGGAGTTTGGGTCATGTTTGGATCACGAAAGCAGAGGATTATTGCGATAAGCCCACGACATAGTGTTATTTCCATCGTCATGCAGACCACATCGTGGTGAGGGAAATGAATTACCGCGATAAGACCATATCTAGGTAAGTTTGTTCCGTTCAATTTCAAATTTAAATGTCTGAGGGGCAATTAGGTCTTTTCTCCCTCAACCAAATCATTCATAACATGAATTAGGGTATCATTTAGGGTATTATTTATCCTTCTTGTCCAAATCCCACTTAATAAAATCCTCTTCTCTTCCCCAAGAACATAAATTCAATTTCTTTCTCCCTGAGAAATAAAGAATTCAAGTTCTCTAAGTTCAAGAACCTTCAAGAAAGCATCAAGATTGGTGTTTCTCTTTCAATTGAAAGGTTTAAGGTATGTGGGATGTTCATTCATGGGTTTTCTTTCACCCATGAAGCCCCAAAACCCTTTTTCCCATTAAAGATTGAATTTTTCTATCATTATTGTATTTTGTATTGCTTAAGATGGGTTTAATTCATGTTTTCATGGTAATTTAAATGCAACTCAGTCAATGTATGATCCCATGTAAGATTTTGAATTCCTCATGCTATGAATTTGAGTTTCCCATGCTTTATTCAAGTGAATTTATGATTCTTAGAAAGTATTTCCATGTTAAATTCATGATCCCTACATGTTTGATGAAATGTCTATGATTATGGGTTTTGAACCATGATCCTTTACTACACTTTTAAGCTTGTTATTACATTCAGTGATTATTCAGTATTGGTGGGTTATAAACACCCGATACCTACATGTTTTACATGATTTTTAGATTTTCAAGTATGATTCAGTTAAACCATGATTATTACTATTTATTTAGTTATTATGATCATAATGAGAAATATCAATCATGAAATAATGTTCAGTTAAACTCAGTCCAATGTTAGTTCCAGTGTCATTTCAGTTGGGAGTAGGTTTTAGCACTAAGCAAATACTGGGGTGGCAGCTTCCCCATCAGTTAGGTAGAGTCATTAGTAGAAGTCCCTGTATTCCAAAACTATATAGCTAACGTAGGATATAAAGAGTAACCCGTTAGTTTAGGCTTAACATCCTCTCAGGGGTCACCCGTCAGTTTAGGCTTGACACCCTGGTCTTTTGGGACACCAAATTAGTGGATCCACATAGCCAGTGTTAGTTCCCGTGGCACGATACTGACACCCTTCCAACTGGAGTTACAGGCTGGACCCTAATTAGCTCAGATTGGGACATGTCAGTTAGATGATACCTCCCATAGTCTCAGTACAATATTCAGTGTATTTTCAGTTCAGTTTTACTTGACTAAGTACACAGAATTTCAGATATTCAGTTTTATAGCTTTCAATCTTTCAGATTACAGATTTATCTCAGAAATATAATAGATATACACTTAGTCTTACATTATCAGATATTACAGTTCTCATGCATTCATATTCAATTATCTCATGCTATTCAGTTAGTTCTTATTTTATATGCACAGTAACCCATACATATCAGCCTATCCTCATCTCATATACCAGTACGTTTAAAGTACTGACCGCATACTCTTCTTTGCGCTATGATATCTTATATCATAGGTTTGGATGCATAGTTTCCCGACCGCAGTTAGACAGCTCAACTAATCTAGCAGCCGTAGTGGTGAGTCCTCATCCATCGAGGACATGTTATAATTATTTAGTTATTTCAGTATTTTATTTTATTCAGTCAATCAGAGTTAGTTGGGGGTCTGTCCCATCAAATCCTCAGTCAGTTTAGAGCCTTTCAGATATTCAGATAGTTAGTTAGACAGTTACTCAATTTTATCAATCTTATCAAATGTTTCAAACTTATGATTCATTCGTATTTTTAATATTCAGACTTTATGGCTTTATCAGTTTTTTTCCGCACATGTCCATTGTTATTATTATTTTATTTAGTGCTCTAATTAGGTACCAGCACATGGGTTAGTTGTGGTCACTTGTGACCGTAAGTACCGTTGTCGCGACTAGGGGCTAGCCTCTGGTCATGACAAAACTTGGTATCAGAGCCTTGGGTTTGTAAGTATCCTAAAGAGTCTGAAACCCACGTTGAGTAGAGTCTTATGCATGGGTGTGAAATGTGCCCCACTAATGGACAAAAGACTACAATCATTTTAGGAAAAGTTTCCCTTCTTTCAGTACTCATGTCGTGCGAATGTGCATGAACTTTAGTTAAACTCTCTTTTTAACTTATTTTTCATTCTGTTTACAGAAAATGCCTCCCTAAAGAAATAACAGAATAAGGAATAGGAACCAGCTGCACCATCGCTTATTCAGGAAGATCCCCTGAATGAGCATGTCTGTCACGCCAAATTCAGAGCTGCTTTCACTACCTTAGATCACTCAGTAGCTGCTCAAAAAAATCAGTAGGTTATTTCTCCAGCTAATACAGTGGAAAATACAACTACATCTAAGATTTGGGATTTTACCCAAATGAATCCCTTTTTATTTTTGGGATCCAAGTCTGAGAAAAATCTGCAGGAGTTTCTTGATATGGTTCAGAAAGTGACAGATATCATAGTGTCACTTTGGGTAAGAGTGTGGAGTTGGCTGCATGCCAGTTGCAGGATATAGCTCACACCTGGTGTAAGCAGTGGAAGGAGAATAAGGATGTTGAGGTAGGGCCTATAGAGTGGGAGGAGTTTGCCATGGCTTTCTTAGACTAGTTCTTTCCTTTAGATTTGAGGGAAGCTAAGGTGCAGAAGTTCATCAATTTGAAGCAAGGTAATATGAGTGTGAAGGAATACTCACTTAAGTTCACTAAGTTGGTGAGGTATGCTCCTTTGATGGTGGCTGATAATAGGTCTAGAATGAGTAATTTTGTTTTTGGTGTATCTGATAGTGTGGTCAAGGAGTGTTGGACTGCTATATTGATTAAGGAGATGGACCTATCTAGGTTTATGGTTCATGCTCAGGAGATTAAGAAAGAGAATCTTAAGAAAAAAAAAAGAGAATAAGAGGGCCAGAACAGGTAGTTTTAACTTTCTCAGATGAGGTCAGAGGGTGGAAATCATTCTCAGTTTCATCAGAAGTTATCAACCCCAGCTCCATCTTTAGCTATTGCGCCATTGACAAAGTTCAGGAATGACAGTTGGGATAGAGCGCCAGGCTTTAAGTCTCGGGGTAGTGTGAATAGTGATCGTACTAATCCGCTCTGTGGGAAGTGTGATAGGAATCATCAGGGTATGTTCTAGGCTGGTAGAGATGTGTATTTTAGATGGGGCAAGCCAGGCCATAGGATCTGAGAGTGTATGGTGGTGGCACATAGGGATAAAAATGATCGCCAACAGGGCCAAAATACTTCTTCAGTAGCACCAGCAGGTCATCCAAACCAATAGGGCTACTTCCAGTACCATTAGCGAGTAGCACCAAAACAGACTATATGCACTCCAGTCCCGACATGATCAGGAAATTTCACCTGATGTAGTCACGAGTACATTATAGGTTTTTCATCTTCATATGTATATTTTATTAGACCCCGAAACCTCACTTTCTTTTGTAACCCCTATATAGCTGTCAATTTTAGTGTTAGTGCAAAAACATTAGTAGAGCCTTTCTCAGTGTATACCCTAGAGGGTAAATCTATTATAGCCAGACGAGTATACAGAAATTGCCCAGTTACAGTATATCAGGAAATTACTACAGTAGATCTTATAGAGTTAGAGATGACTGATTTTGATGTCATCTTCGACATGAATTTGCTCCATTCGTGCTATGGCTCAGTGGATTGTAGAAATAAAGTTGTTCAGTTTCAGTTTCCCAATGAACCAGTTATTGAATAGAGGGGTAGTACTTCAGTGCTTAGAGGTCAATTTGTTTCTTATCTTAAGGCAAGAAAAATGATATCTAAGGGGGTGCATGCACCATCCTGTTGAGTCAAAGACTTTTGTTCTGAGAATCCCAGTCTCAATTCATTTTTAGTAGTAAGAGAATTTCCCAATGTGTTCCATGAAGACCTCCCCAGAGTTTCTCCCAAAAGGGAAATTAAATTTGGAATTGATCTCCTTCCAGATACCCAGCCTATCTCTATTCTTCCCTACAAAATGGCTCCATCTGAGCTTAGGGAATTGAAAGAAAAGTTAAAGGATCTCTTAGATAAGGGATTCATCAGGCCCAGTGTTTCCCCATAGGGCACTCCAGTCTTGTTCATGCATAAGAAAGACTGTTCTCTTAGAATGTGCGTCGATTATCGTAAGTTAAACAAAGTCACGATCAATAATAAATATCTACTCCCAAGATTAAGGAATTGTTCGACCAACTTTAGGGTGCCAGTTATTTCTCTAATATAGGCCTCAGATCCGACTATCACAGCTTAGAGTCAGAGAATGTGACATTCCGAAGACAACCTTCAGAACTTGGTATGGTTATTTCAAATTCTTATTTATATCTTTTAGACTAACGAATGCCCCTGCAAATTTCATAGACTTGATGAACAGAGTGTTCTAGCAATACTTGGATATGTTTGTCATAGTCTTCATTGACGGTATCTTTGTCTATTCCCGTAGTGAGAATGATCATGCAAACCATCTGAGGGTTGTTCGCCAAATTCAATAAGTGGGAATTTTGGATAAGATCAATAGATTTTCTTGGCCATATTATTTCCAAAGATGGCATTAGAGTTGACCCTCAAAAGACCGAAGCAGTGAGAAACTGGCCTAAACCCATCTTTTCATCAGATATCAGGAGTTTCTTGGGTTTGGCTAGCTATTACAGATAGTTTATCGAAGGTTTCTCTTTTATTACATCCCTCATGTCTCGATTGACGCAGAAGAAAGTCAAATTTTAGTGGTTAGATTCATGTGAGAAGAGTTTTCAGGAGTTGGAGATTCGAATCACCTTAGCCCTATTCCTGACCTTGCTAGATGGGTTAAAGGGATTCATTGTTTACTGTGATGCTTCCAGAGTTTGTCTTAGTTTTGTATTAATGCAAAGAGGTAAGGTCATAGCCGACGCTTCTAGACAGCTTAAACCCCATGAAAAGAATTATCGTACCCATGATCTTAATTTGGAAATTGTTGTTTTTGCCTTGAAAATTTTGAGGCACTATCTGTATGGGGTTCTTGTTGATGTGTTCACGAATCACAAAAGTTTGCAGTATGTGTTCTCGCAAAAAGATTTAAATCTTCGTCAGAGAAGGTGGCTTGAGTTGTTAAAAGATTATGACATGAGTGTGTTATATCACCTAGGCAAGGCCAATGTAGTGGCATATTCCCTTAATAGATGGTATATGGGTAGCGTTGCTTATGTTGAGGAGGATAAAAAAAAGTTAGTCCAGGAGGTTCATCAGCTTGCTAGATTAGGTGTTCAGTTTGTTGATTCAGCTGAAGGTAGTATATGGGTTCAGAATGGTTTGAAATCTCCTTTGGTTGCCGAAGGAAAGAAAAAGTAAGATAGGGATCCCATTTTGGTTAGGTTGAAGGAAACAGTTAAAAATAAAAAAGTAGAGGTTTTCTCCCAAGGGGGAGATGGTGTGCTTCGTTGTCAAGGCAGTTATGTGCTCCATGTGTTGATGGTTTGAGGCATTGGATTTTCACAGAGGCGCATGGTGCACGGTATCCCATTCATCCAGGAGCCACTAAGATGTACCGTGACTTACGGCAAATCAATTGGTGAAATGGTATGAATAAGGATATTGCAGAATTTGTAGCTAAGTGTTCAAATTATCAACATGTTAAAGTTGAGCACCAGAGACCTAGTAGTGCATTTCAGGTTCACCTTTCCCACTTGGAAGTGGGAAGTGGTGAACATGGATTTTATGATGGGTTTGCCTCGTACTCGTCGTCAATATGATTCAATATGGATCATTGTGGATAGAATGACTAAATCAACCCATTTCTTGCTAGTTCATACCTCGTATTCATCTGGGGATTATGCCAGGCTTTATATTAAAGAGTTGGATAAGTTTCATGGAGTTCCATTAGCTATTATATTATATAGAGGTACCCAGTTTACCTCTCACTTTTGGAAAGCTTTTCAAAAGGGTCTTAGTAACCAAGTTCATCTTAATGCATCTTTTCATCCTCGGATAGATGGTCAGGTAGAGAGGACCATTCATACCTTAGAGGACATGTTGAGAGCATGTTTTATTGATTTTAAAGGTAGTTGGGATGACCACTTATCTTTGATTAAGTTTGCCTACAATAACAACTATCGCTCCAGCATACAGATGGCTCCGTTTGAGGCTCTCTATGTTAGAAGATGTAGATATCCTATTGGTTGGTTTGAGGTGGGTGAGGCTACTTTAATAAGGAGAAATTTCAGTTGATTAAGAAGAGGCTGAAGATAGGACAAAGCCATCAGAACTCTTATGCAGATGTGAGGAAGAGAGATCTTGAGTTTGATGTTGGTGACTTAGTCTATTTTAAAATCTCACCCATGAAGGGAGTAAAGATATTTGACAAGAAGGGAAAGATCAGTCTTCGATATATTGGCCCTTCTAGAATTTTAAACCATTTTGGGAAGGTAACTTATGAGCTAGAGTTGTCTGCAGATTTGGCATCAGTTCATTCGGTGTTTCATGTTTCTTTGTTAAAGAAGTGTATTGGTGATTCATCTATTGTTATTCCTTTAGAAAGTACAGGTGTTCAGGATAACCTTTCTTTCAAAGAAGTTCCAATTGAGATCCTAGATCGTCAGATTCGTAGACTAAGGAACAAAGAAGTTCCCTTAGTTAAAGTTCTATGATGGAATCATTCCGTTGAGGGAGCTACTTAGGAAGCAGAAGCAGACATGCGTACCAAGTATCCTCATATTTTCTCCGCAAAATTAGACTCAGCTTGAGGTAATAGTTTTCCTTTGATTGACTCTTTTCCATTCATAGTTCTAGCTATATAACTATTCTCTTGTCATTACATACATACACGAAATTAGTTCAATTCATGTATCATGTTTCAGACTAAGTTATGTAATCAAGTTTCCATTCATGCATGTTCAGTCTATGATCTCAGTTACCTTAGTTCAGTACTCTCAATCAAACCAGTCTTATTTGAGGACGAGTGTTCCCAAGGGGGAGATATTGTAATACCCCATATTATTCTTAGCTCAGTTTAGCTTCTAGTTACATGCATAAGGGGCTTAAGGCCTGAAAATTTCACTAAGTATTGGGGACTTAGTCATTTTTAAGGCTTCTAAACTTGGAGGATTTTTAACTTGGTCTTCCCAACCGTTCAGGGATGTAAGGATTATGCCTCGGAGAAGTTTCAAATTTTTTGGACGGGGTTTGGATCATGAAACCAAAGGATTATCGCAATAAGCCCGCGCCGCGGTGTTATTCCTGTCATCATACAGTCCGCGTCGCGGTGAGGAAAATGAACTACCGTGATAAGGCCGCATCGCGGTAAGCTTATTCCATCCAATTTCGAATTTAAATGTCTGAGGGGAAATTGGGTATTTTCCTCCTCAACCCAATCGTTCATAACACGAATTAGGACATCATTTAGGGCATTATTTGCCCTTCTTCACCAAATCCCTCTCAAGAAAATCCTCCCCTCTTCCCTAAGAACACAAATTCAATTCCTTTCTTCTATGAAATCAAGAATTCAAGTTCCCCAAGTTCAAGAACCTTCAAGAAATCATCAAGATTGGTGTTTCTCTTTTACAATAAAGGTTTAAGGTATGTGGGATGTTTATTCGTGGGTTTTCTTTCACCCATGGAGCCCCAAAACCCTCTTTTCGATTAAAGATTAAATTTTTCTATCATTATTGTATTTTTTTATTGCTTAAGATAGGTTTAATTCATGTTTCCATGGTAATTTAAATGCAATTCAGTCCATGTATGATCCCATGCAAGATTTTGAATTCCTCATGCTATGAATTTGAGTTTCCCATGCTTTATTCAAGTGAATTTATGATTCTTAGCAAACATTCCCATGTTAAATTCATGATCCCCACATGTTTGATGAAATGTATATGATTATGGGTTTTGAACCATGATCCTTTACTACACTTTTAAGCTTGTTATTACATTCAGTGATTATTCAATACTTGTGGGTTATGAACACCTGATACCTACGTGTTTTACATAATTTTCATATTTTTAAGTATGATTCAGTTAAACCATGATTATTACTATTTATTTAGTTATTATAATCTTAATGAGCACTATCAATCATGAAATAATGTTCAGTTAAACTCAATCCAGTTTCAGTTCCAGTGTCAGTTCAGTTGGGAGTAGGATTTAGCACCGAGCGAATGCAGGGGTGGCGGTTTCCCTGTCAGTTGGGCAGAGTCGTTAGTAGTAGTCCCTACATTCCAGAACTATGTAGCCAGTGTAGAATATAAGGATTCACCCATCAATTTAGGCTTGACTTCCTCTCTGGGGTCACCCGTCAGTTTTGGCTTGACACCCCGGTCCTTTGGGACTCCAAATTAGTGGATCCACACAGCTAGTGTTAGTACCCGTGGCACGGTACTGACACCCTTCCAACTGGAGTTACAGGTTGGATCCTAATTAGCTTAGATTGGTACATGTCGGTTAGGTGATACCGCCCACAGTCTCAGTACAGTATTCAGTATATTTTCAGTTCTGGTTTGCTTGACTAAGTGTACAGACTTTCATATATTCAGTTTTACAACTTTTGGTCTTTCAGATTACAGATTTATCTCAGTAATATAACAGATATACACTTAGTCTTGCATTCTAAGATATTATAGTTTTCACGTATTCATGTTCAGTTATCTCGTGCTATTCAGTTTGTTCTTATTTCATATGCACAGTACCCAATGCATATCAATCGGTCCTCATATCATATACCAGTATGTTTAAAGTACTGACCGGATACTCTTCTTTGCGCTATGATATCTTATATCATAGGGTTGGATATATAGTTTCCCGACCACAGTTAGACAACTCAACATAATCTAGAAGCCGTAGTGATGAGTTCTCATCCATCGAGGACATGTTATAATTATTCAATTATTTTAGTATTTTCTTTTATTCAATCAGTCAGAGCTAGTTGGGGGTCTGTCCTATCAACTGCTCAGTTAGTATAGAGGCTTTCAGACATTCAGACAACCAGATAGACAGTTAGTCAGTCTTATCAGATGTTTCAGACTTGTGATTGATTTGTATTTTTAGTAATCAGACTTTGTGGCTTTATCAGTTGTTTTCCGCACAAGTCCATTATTATTATTATTATTATTTTATTTAGTTCTCTCAGCAGGTACCAACACATGTGTTAGCTTGTGGTCACTTATCACCATAAGCACCATTGTTGCGACTAGGGGGTAGCCTTGAATCGTGATAATTACTATCTATATATCCAGTGATAAGTAATTGTTAAATAATTATTTTTATTAATAGCACGACCAAGATCAGAAGTTAGAGTAATTCTACATGAAATATTTTTTAATAATGCAGATAAATAATAAACATATTGTGCATGAAGTCTAAAAATATCAGCCCGAAAAGTACTTCTAGGAATACCTATAAACATAGGATTATAAATTGCTAGAATATAATGAATAAAAATATCTGAAAAAGAAAAAGTGAAAGGAAAACAACCCATAACTATCATTTTCGCTATTTCTTCCCGGTCCTTCATTTTATTAAATTCTTAACTAATTGACCGATTGTTGGATTTAATCTATTTTGTGATGGCCTACCAACAACCTCACCACCTTGTGCAAGACTTAACTCTACTGCATGTTTTTCTCTTAAATATCTCACCAACGAACCTGTACCCTTTTTATTGCCTCCTGTTTTATGCTCATATACAATTTCACAAATTTTGCAATGCACCTTAGTATCTCTTTCTATTTTCGGAAAAAAATTTCATGCAATACTAGTTCTTCTATGAGATCTTTCAGGGGCACAGGGAGGATGGGGAGGAAGATTAACTGATTCAGATCTAACATTAGCATTTTCGACTTCGGGTGTCTCACCGATATTTTCAACTGCATCTCAATCAACCGTGTCAACTTCATTCTCTTCTTCTATATATGATAATTTTTCTGAGCTTCTAAATAATTCATATCATGAGCACCTACACCTATTTCATTCTCAAAAGGTTGACTAATTGATATTGGAGGCACACGGGTATATCTAGTACTTGAACTACCTTTACCAGAACTGCCACCGATTTATTTTTTACTACCACTACCACTTCTGAGAATTTTTTTTTTTGACATTTTTACCTAGGTTTCTTAATTTATTCATATTACAAATTAATCTAATAAATATCCAAAATACACAAAAATAATAAAAATAAGTATTCAACAAATAATACACTAATTAAAAATTAAAAGTAAGAGATGGAACGACAATGCCAAATTTTGAAAGTATCCAAAAGTTACGACTTTAGAAAACTTTCACTTTATATTTGTAATTGCAAAATTAAAAAATAAAATTGAGCACTTTAGGAGATAATTAGAATATTTGAGAAAGAATGAGAGAATGAGAGATTGAGAATGTGTGAAAAATAATTTTGAATTTGGGGTATTTATGGAAAAAAATTTGAATTATCTTTTTTTTTAAAAGGAGAAAGGCCAAAATGGCCGTTGGTGTCCTCAACGGCAATATTACCGTTGGGCCTCAACGGTACATTAGGCTCTAATGGTCAATTCCAAATTCAATTTTTTTCTTTTTAAAAATTACTAACCGGGCCAGGTCACTGGTGGGCCTGGTCTGGTTTCTTAATTGGTCCAGTCTACCGGGATGGCCATCCCAGATGGCCCAGCCCGGGACCGGTGGCTCAGGAAATTGGTGGCCCATCGGGTAGGTCCAAATTGGATAGGTAGCACTAAATGGGCTGGGTTAATCAGGCCAAAATGCGTCGACCTGACCCAAATGAAAGGTTTACTTATGCCGACGATAAATTGTTCAAGGGTTGAACTTAGTTTTTGGGGATGGGTTACTTTTACTTGTTATTTTTACGTGTTGATCTTCAATCCATTGATTGCTTTGTTGTGAAAAATAAGAAAATTAACTAATTCATCAATGATAATGAACAATATAAAAAACAGTAGCAATACTTGCAGTTTTTAATTTCATCAAAATTAACCCCCTCCCCAATATATGGGTTGTTTTTATAAACAATGTCCGCGGGATTTTTTATTATTATTATTATTATTGAATCTGATGGATATATGATAGAATAAAATGGAATATGATTACGTTATTTAAAATGGATCTTTTTTTAAAATGAGTAATATTTTCAGTTGGTCTAATTTGGTGATGTGGGCCTCTAATAAGAGGCCACATGGCAAAAGTGGTTTTAGAAAACCACAGTTAAAATATAATGGCATAAATGGGCCTGTTTAGTAACAACAACGGCATAAACGAGCCAAACTTTTAGCGAATGGCATAGATGAATCATTGCTAATAGTTCAATGACTTATTTGACCACTTTCCCTATAAATAATAAACTTTCATACTAAATAAACTTTCATACTAAATATTGCATGAAATCATTTAACTAACTTTATTCATATTTCGATTCATAACAAAACTTTTAAAAAACTAATAGCACGGAGACTAGATAAGAACCTGTATGACAAACTAAACTGAGTATGAAAGAAAGAACATCGTCAACGGAAGCTCGAAACGTGGCCCGAACTCTAAACCCAAAAGAACTTTCTGTTTTTGCGTCTTATTATTTTCTACTGCCTCTATTATTTCTCTCTGTTTCTTTCTCTTCTATGTGTTTTCCTTAGTTTTTGTTTCTCTTTTGTTTTGCTGCTTATTTCCCCTAAAATCTTGTTCTTTCTTCTGTCTCTTGTTTCCTCCTAATCTTTTTTTTTCTTTTTTAGTTTTTCTATCTTCTTCTATATTCCTTATTAGTTTTTTCCTCTTATCTTTTTTTTTTCTATCCATTTCTCTCTCTGTGTGCGTGTATGTGTTATTCTCTATGTATAACAGAGTGTTGTGCATGTGTGCTAAACTAAAATGGAAGAGTTGATATTTTAGACTCTTTTGTAAATATTTTTTAAAAATGAGACATTAGTCTCAAATAATTGAAAAAAGAGACATCCTAATGGGACCACAAAAAAGTGTCAACTCTAGCATACAAGTTTAAAATCATGCACTTTAGTCTCAACCCCTATGTTTTAAAAAATACACTTTAACTCATGTCCAAAAATATAAATATTAGATATTAAATTTTTCAAAAATAAAAAATTCACAAGCTTCTCAATGAAGTTGATTTTGCGGTGATTTTATGATAATTTTTTGGCGATTTTTCATCGACTTTTTTGACATCTGTCAAAAACTGACATTACCTCCATTGTTTTAAGTCATTTTCTTTTATTTTTATCCCTACATTTTTATTCATTTTCAATCAAAAGGCTTGAAAATCAGTCCCACTTTTTGAAATTGATTCTAGGCTCAATAGCAGCATTCCAACACTCCTTAACTTGTTATGAAGCTCTAATCCATTATATTATTTTGGTGGTCATAAGAAAAATGACCAGACTGGTTATGATCAAGTACTGTATGAAAATCTTATAAGAAGAAAATGACTACAGTCTATTAAGTCTAGGCCCATAAATCACTTCTTGAGTCTATTGAATACTATCATCTAGGTATATCATGTCTATTATAGAATACATAGTTGTTGATGGTGAATTATTTGGTGAATGGGAGGAGACTCCTAAATGTTGAATTTAGAAATTCGTGTCTAAGGAGATAGTGTCCATTGCCCTTTGTCACAATGGTTCATACGCCGACATAGTTAAAAGTGTAATGGAGAGCGAAGAATTAAGTTGAAATGACATGATTGCAAGCATAATGAAGAGCGAGGGATTAAGTTGCGATTCAAACAACTTGTCCATTAGTTAATGGGAGAGGAATTTTTCATCCAATATTTATATGAAATGATAGGAACATCGAATTCTACTTGCTTTGTGTTGATTCCAATGATGCTCAACCTATTTTGTGAATTAAAGTTGTTGAAAGGTATGGATAAGAAGCTTTCATGTCAGTCTCACCCTCCGCCTTCACCTCCAACCCGACCCCCTGCAATGGATGATAACTCAATGGGATACAAGTTCATAGGTGATGATGCAATGAATATGGACATGGAGGAGGCTACGACTGGACTCTAACAAACTCACCACCCTCCCTCTCCAACATTGTTGTAGTGCATTTTAATTTATTTTTTTTGTTGTTGCTTGTATTTCATTGCGAAAGCTTTCATGGTGTTATGATTTTGTAAGTGAAAGCTTTCTATTTTGCTATTTTTACTGATCTTTGTTTCAATTATGATTTTTTTTATATTTTACAGTGCTTTGATTTCTTCATAATTGTTATCCTTGATGTTTGATAATCGATATTAGACCATTGCTATGGTAATCCATAAACCCTAAGATTATTTTCAATCTGCACATTTAATTAAAATGATCTTCCTAAAACTGTCAAGTTCAGAACATTCAAACATAGTAGACTATCTTAATGATTTATCATATACTGATGTCATTATTGGTATAGTAAATTATATCATATATTATAGATTATTGTGGGCATCAATATTTGATAAATGTGCGATTGAATATATGAACAAGTTAAAATTATGAACAAAAAAAGAAATGAATTAAATTAAATTAAAGTAGGCCAATTAACACCACCCAAACAATGTAAAGCAATTTAGCTACATCAATTATAAGTCCATATCACTTTTGAACATGATTAAGTGATATTTAAGGCATACAATTATCCTAAATCACCATAATAGGACTAAATAGAGGGAAATAAAATAAGATAATTCAGGCGATGCAAAATAACTAAATCACAACATATAAGGGTCTACAACAATTGAACATATAATCTAATGATTAAGGAAGAGTGATGTTTGTGAGTGTTCTTATGATAAGTAATGTTTGAGAACAAGTAGTTCTTCTCAAAGCATAGGTTTGTTCTGAGTAATTGGTTCTTACTATTGTTATTCTCACTTATACTCAATTGATCGTGTGTCCAGTTGTTATGTACTCTCATATGATGTGATTTGGTTATTTTACAATGCTTGAATGATGTTAACTAATTTAATTTAATTTAACTTAATTTAATTTTTCCATTTGTTGTCATATGAATGCTTGCCAATATATTCATATGATTGATGCTCAATCTCTAACGATATCTTGTATGTATATATATATATACATATATATATATTATATATTTCTGATCTGTAATAGACGTTTAGGTCTATTTTATACTTATACATCATAGATTAGTCTATGCATTGATAAATAATTGTTCACAGATCTATGATCGACCAGTTGAATATATGAACAAGTAAGACATGATCAAAAAGGGAGGAAATTAAATAAAATAAAATTAACTAAAATCATTCAAGCATTGTAGAACAACTAAATCACATCATATAAGAGTACACAACAATTGAACACATGATCATATGAGTATAAGTAAGAGCAATAGTAGTAAAATCAATGACTCAGAACAAACATATGCTTTGAGAAGTACTACTTGTTCTCAAATATTACTTGTCATCAGAACATCCACAAGAATCACTTTTCCTTACTCATTAGATCATGTGTTCAATTGTTGTGGACTCTTATATGTTGCGATTTCGTTGTTTTGTATTATTTGAATGATGCTATTTTATTTTACTTTATTTATTTTAATCCTATCTTACATGTTTATATATTCAATCGGTCAATAGTATACCTGTTTAACAGTCACGTATCGATGCATAGAACAATCTATAATATACTAGATAATATATTTCATCAAAAATGACATCAACAGATAATATAACATTTACATAGTCTACTATCTATTGAATGTTTTGTACTTGTGAATTTTAGGATGCCCCACAACTCTCAAAACAATGAGGGGTAATATACCCATGAACACAACTCCCCTCAATAATTTTAATAACAACACATAAATTTCTTTCAAGGACCTTCCCTTTTCGGGACACTAATCATAACTTTCTCCAACCCCCAAAGTCATCAACTTATGACTAACATTATCCTGGGCATGGGCATCCGTTATTCTAATTACTAAACACTCCCTCTTCAACTCCTTCGAATACTAACATAACACCTCTAATCACCTAACTTACAACTTAACAAAATTTGTAAAACTATACCAAAGCCTCATACTGCCTACCTAAATTTTCTCAAGTTCAACTCTAAAAAATCACCATACAACAACTCCCCAGACTTCTCCATACTACAAAGTTCAAGAATATGAACTAGGTACACACGACACTTATACATATATAAACCTTATCTAACAACATGCTACTTGGGGGGTCTAAAACTATTCTTATATACTCACTCTTTTAACCACTTAATGATTCAACAAAAATTCATCTCTATTCACTCTTGTTCATCTATATATACACACACACACACATCACAATTTTTTTCCACTCATTATTTCACAAGCTTCCAATCTAGGCTATAGCACACGTCAAATAAAGCCTACTACTTACTCCTACAAAACAAGCATCATAAATCTTAAGTTACTATTCTTATTACCACCATCCACATCTACAATTCAAGCCTATAGTATAGAAACACCAATCATATGAAGCATGTTGTATACTATACTAATGGGTAACATTTGCCCTAAATAATGATATACTTCGTCTATTTACGAATTGGAATGACAGGAAAAGACTACATTGCCCAATGACAAGGTCACCACGATGCGGTAAAGGCCTCATCGCTATTACCACCGCGATGCACCACTATTGCGGTGAGGTTCTAAAATCGCAATCCAAACATGAACCAATCCTCAGTCAAAAAATTCAAACTTCCCCGAGACATGCTCCTTACACCCCCTGAATATGAATAAACTCAAAAATCTACGTCTCGAGGTCGGAAAGATCAAATTAGAAATCTTTAAAGTTAAGAGGCTTAAAATATGCCTAAGTCTCCCAACACTGGGAAAGATTTTCAGGTCCTAAAATTTCCATGCATGTAATTAAGAGTTAAGTCGGAATAGAAATATCAACCTAAGTCTCTTATTAATTTAACTATGTCCCATAAGTTCATCCTCTTCATAACATTACTGCTACACCTAAAAAATCTACTACCTACCTTCTCCAATGTAGTACTAGTTTATAACTACTAGAGAAAAGACAATCAAAGGAGGTAAAGTCACATAATATAGATAGTCAATCTTAATCTTAAAATATAACCCATTACGATCATATCAACCTATTCCGCTTTCTCATACCATAGTTACTTACGCATGCATACATCACAACTACCTTCAAAATTCCATATACAACAATGAGTCTATACATATAACTTATTAGCTAATCTAACCATTTCCATTCACAGCCTATAAGGGACTTCTATAGCCATCATAACTAACCACTCTAAGATCCTTCTATATTTTGAATAGATAATAATCATAGTCAAATACTAACTCTACAGACTACCATACAATCTACAAATATTGCTACCATATTAGTCTACCTCTATCAAATGGCAACCCATGCCTCAATTAATGGTTATACCACTAAATTAGCATTCTTACGCAAAATTCACCCTCATTCTGACTTCAATGATTGTGACGTCATATCACTAACTTCGGGATATCTTACTACCAATAAAGTATGACACCTTAGCACATACTACCACTCAGGTGGAAATGTTGTTCTAATATTCTGACATACAACACTACCCTAAAGCATAACATCTGCATCAAAATTTTTGAAAGGGACCGAATACACTTCATACCTCAGGCCCAAATGCACGATTGATATAGATAGGGGTATAAGCATAAATCAATACACTTTAAATCACTTATGGACTCCTCTTAATTCCTTGTGCAATTTCATAATGTTTTATGGATCAATAAAAAAAGACCACTTTATTTAGACTCTAAGATTCTGCATTTGAACCGACTCGACAACAAGGTATAGTTAATAAAGTCAGAATAAAGAAAGAGTCTGGATAAATTCTAAATGGACAACACAATGGCACGATTTTGAACAAGAAGAAAAGTGAAACATTCCTAAAGGCCTAGTAGATTCCTACTTATAAGTGTGGTGCGCTACACACCCATAAATAGGACTCTACCCAACGCGATTTTGCAGACACTCTAGGACCATGAACCTGGCTCTGATACCAGGTTTATCATGACCCGAACCAAGACACTAGCCGCGATGGGTATCCTGAACCATAAAAGCCTGAGAGCCCTTCTCTAACTGGTAATCATATACACAATTCATATACAGTAAGGAAATAGAAAAAATATAGGAAAACACAAACATGGTCATTCTCTTGCTTCAACTGAATAATAAAAAATTTAATTTATAACGTTTAAAAACACACGACACTACTCTGAGAAATCTCTAACAATCCCAAAGACCAATATCTGTCAGAAAGCTGACAAGGCCCCCAGCCAGACCATAAATCAAAATAAACTAATAATATTCCAAAACAGGCCTTTCAAAATAAGGAGAGGTTCAACAACTATAAACTCTGACAAAATTTGACCTACTGCTTAGTGGGACCCCGGAACTGTGCCTCGGATCCTGAAATATAGGAGGGATCAATACAATTGTATTGGTATGTGAAACAACCCAAAAATAACATGTTTTTATACAAAATATATGAGAGCATTCGTAATAACCATGAACACAATGAGAGTAAAAATACATGGGCATACTTTAGTGCACTTCAAAACAATTCTTGACAATTTTAACTCACTCTTTGTTATTATTCTTAGCTAGTCGGTACACCCTACAAATCTGGAACTCCGTGGGCTATGTGGGATCCATCCTTGACTCGGCGGCCAAGCCTTCAATCCAAGTAGCCGCCGGGATTGGAGTGGTGTACCTCCTATCTGAGAACACCGCAGGAAATCCCCCCATGTGAGATGTCCTGATAATGCCCTTTTATGTAGGACTATATATCATAAGTCCCGCATGGATAACTATGGTTTACAACGATGAGCCCTTGCACTCAAACGCCTTCTTTGTGTAACCTACTAGCTCTCTTAAGCCCAATTTTTAGTTCTTTAGAGTAAACATGCTCATACTTTCAAAAGATTCAACACTATCTTGTTAAGGGCATGAAATCATTGGCTATCATCATACCCTGACTTGCAAGTCAATCAAATCAAATCACATCATATCATATCTGCAGCCCTTTCCACTTATTATCATATTAATGACCAACTCTAGCTTTTAAACATCAGATGAGACAGAGTTATGCCATAGACCTTTTGTTCAAAATTTTCATCAAAACATTCTCCTCCCAATTGTGAAATCAATAGGTGGTCACCTCACATTTATAATTTCTTAAAACTTATGAAAAGTGTAATTTGACCAAGAAGACATTTACCATTGGAAAATACCCCAACTACATGTAATGAATTGAATTGTTCATGATCATCAGTAATGCATTCATCATTTAGTTTCTTTTCAAGAAATTCATACATTTACACAAGCCACCATACTTGAAATAAAAAATAACATCACAGGAGAAGGAGTTTAATAATTCATGCTCTTATTCACACTTTACAATACAATGAAATCATATATATATTGCAACGGTCCAATTTCGTGAAAACTAAGATCGAGATAAACATATGCTAGCTTCATAACGACTCCATAATACATGCCTTTCAATAGAATAACAAAATACTCCTTTATAAAACATGATTGGGGATCTTTAATATAGATAAAAACATTAAAAATTATGCCCATAGTGTTTAGAGTAGTCCCACGTATCCTATATTATTTAGTTAGAAGAATAGAATCCAAATATTGATTTATTTCTTGGAAATATTGAACCTAAAAGCTTGATTGTTGATCTTTGAGGGAGGAGTTAGGATTTATTTTGGGAGGTAATTTGAGTAGTTTTGGGCATATAATGCCCTAATGATGTTTAAATCTTCAGTAATCATGACTAGGGACTGTAGGGAAAAGTCAACACTGCCACTCAGAGTTAAAATTCGCAACTGAAACCCTATTTAGAGGATTACTGTGACACACCAATATCATGGTGGATTACTGGTCCTGACGAAAAATGATCATAACATTTCTCTCGGGTATCGGATTAAAGCGAAATTGATATCTTTAGAAAACTGACTCAATTATCTACAATTTGGTGGGTCTCATGTTGAAAAATTCCTCACATATCAAATGTTATACACGTCAATGTTGACCCTTGTAGAATCGAATGTCAAACTTTGGACGAATCAAAAGTTCTTAGCTCAACTTTGTTATAAGTGATTTCAATGAATATTTTTCACCCTATAGTCACTTCACACACTAGGATAACGATCATGACACATGAATTTAATTATGAATCATGGGATTAGAGTTTACACACGTAGGAATGATGGTTCGATTTCTAGATCAAAAATATTGTTGGGTTCGAAATCAAGAGGGCGTCATGTGGAAGCTATTAGTTGCAAACTATGAGATGATAAATCAGACTACAAAAAACTATAATAAAAATATACTATTAGTATGGTTTGGCCAAACGGCCTACATCTAAAAAATAATATTAAAAAACATAAATCTATGGGAGAAATGTCCCTCTAAACCAGACTCTTTTAACCACTACATTGTGGATGCTATTGTGTTAAGGTATGAGAAGAGGGGTATTCTATTTAGAGATGATCAAAATGTTTCCTCCAAGAAAGAGGTTTGCAAAATGAGAAAAAGTTTTATATTTTCCTTTAAGGAAAGAAAAAGTAAAAGTATTTATGGTTACTTTATTTTCCTTACAAGAAAAAGTAAAAACTTAATTTGGTAAGAAAATCAGCGCAAAAACCCTTACAAATTCCCCTTTTTGGCTTGATTTTCTACAAAATATTCTTGATCCTCCTCCTTGTGCATAATCTTCGTTCTTCACATATTCTTCATATATCACTGCTGTTTGACTTACTTTAAAAATTGAGCCTTTTGGGGTGCCCTTTTCAAGCTAAAAATATTTGAGCCCTTTCGCAGGGTTAAAAGTGACCTTTATTTTTAAATATTTAACAGCAGGATTGTTGAAAATATAATTGACAATTATCTCCATATGTAGTTTTATTTTGATAAGATATGTTCATTATCATCAAATTGATTGCAACTTTGATCTCAACATGTCCTCAATCTGAACCATCGAACTATTAAACCATGAACTCTGATACCACTTGTTGGGTTCGAAATCAAGAGGGCGTCATGCGAAAGCTATTAGTTGCAAACTATGAGACGCTAAATTTGACTACAAAAAACTATAATAAAAATATACTATTAATATAGTTTGACCAAACGGCCTACATATAAAAACTAATATTAAGAAACATAAACCTATGGGAGAAATATCCCTCTAAACCAGACTCTTTTAACGACTACATTGTGGATGATATTGTGTCAAGGAATGAGAAGAAGGGTCTTCTATTTATAGATGATCAAAACCTTTCCTCCAAGAAAGAGATTTGTCAAATACGGAAAAGTTTTATATTTTCCTTTGAGGAAAAGTAAAAGTATTTATGATTACTTTTATTTTCCTTAGAAGAAAAAATAAAAACATAAATTTGGTAAAAAAATCAGAACAAAAACCCTAACAAATGCGGGTGTTACAAATCACCTAGGAAAATCCATGCGTTATTACCCTTGTGATATACCATTCTGCTATGATTTGTCAGTCTCATCCTCTCATCTCCTAAGTTGAAAGTGTAGATAAAAGTTGCAGTAAACTCTACTTGTTTTGGGATGTATTTTACCACACATGTCATAGCATGTGTAGTATCATGTTCACTTCAACCTCAATCCAATCTTGCCTCCAAACTATCCTAATCGTCCCATTATAGTAGGAATTACAGTTACTATAATAAGACCTTCCACCGAACATAGCCTCCGCAATACGCAATACCTCCTAATTTGTTAACTTTTATTCTTGTTCTTAAATAACGGATAAAACTTACCTCAAGACTACTGCAGAAACCTCCTTCGGCCATTGTTTGGCCAAAAAATAAAAAAAAAGATTTCCATCTTAATCCGAAATCATATCATATGGTGATGGCATCGTTTACTTACGTCTTGGGAGCGAAAAAGTATAATCTGAAATTTAGTTTACCCCTTTGTAGTATAAGTCATGGTTTCAGAAAAAATATTGTCTGAACTTTAAGATCTTCGCATTTGGAGTTACTTTTTTTTTTTTTTAGAAAAAATGGTTCAAAACATACCTTAACTTGGACAAAAATTATTGTAACATTCCTAAATTTTGTGGGGATCCTATAATCTTCTAACTATTTATTGGTGTATGTATGTGATATTTATAAGCATAACTGGACCACTAAGTGAATCAATCCAGAGTGCATCACACGCGTCATAAAAATGGATAAAAGAGTATTGTTTTAAGTAATTTATTTTTACTCACTTTTCCGAATTTCACAAATTAAAAAGAGAAAAAGAATTAACCTTCACATTCTTCTGTAAATCGTGATGTTTCTTCTTTTATAGTTTTGGTAACTAACCATGTATATTAATCAGCACTGAACATTTACAAATCCATAGCTTAGAAACAACCCTACTAGCTATCTCAGCAAAGACAAAGAAAACTCATAACTACTAAATGGGTACATCAAAGGACATCAATGAAATCAAAATGTTAGGGAGTGTAGCAATGGTTGACTGGAAGCAGGCCCCTAATACACTCACATACTCCACCTCTTTGGCTATGCCCTCCCAATCACAATATCTCTTCTCAAAAATCCTCAAGTTTCTTTCTATCCATAATACGTGGACTACTTCAGCAAACACAAACTTAGAATTGATTGCTCTTTGAGATCTTGCTTTGGCACATGAGATGCTCTATTGTAGATATTGCTCCCAATTGTTCCAAATATGTCCACCAGCACGCATCCAAGTGAAAAATATAGCCCATAATTGCTTCGTATATGTACAACTACAAAAGAGATGCTCCACAGTTTCGTCAAACTGATTGCACATTACACATGGGGGCTTAGGCACTATCCCCCCACTTAACTGACCTCATGTTTGTAGTCTTCCTTGAAGATGCACCCACTTACTGAACAATATATAATCGTGGTGTTTCCTCTATCCCAAATCAGGCAATCAATCCTTTATCATCTACCAAATTAGACAAATAGATTATTTTCCTCTATTTTCCTCACTTTTCACTTTCAATCATCTTGCTAAAATTGTTGCTTGCATTAACTTGGTACAGTACTGTCGATTTAGCTTCATCGATGAATAAAAGTGCAAGCGTTCAACAAAACTTGAAGGTTAGCCCTTGTTTATCATCATATCTAAAGTTAGAATTGATTTTTCTTTTACATAATTTCTCTAAGGTTTAGTTATATTATGTTATTGTTTATTTTATCATTGGAATTTTAAGGTTCGTTGATAAATTAGGAATTTTCTAGTCTAAATTGAGGGTTATAGGTGTGACTGATTACATAATATGTTGTCGTTTCTTTCATGTTTGAATAATCTACTTTCGTCAACTTATTTGAGTTACACTATGGTTGAATATGTATACCCACTTTTTCATTTATATTTCGAATTGTTTCATACTGTGAATGTGACCATTTCAGAAATGGGTGATTTTACAAATATAATATTGAGATATTATCATGGTGAAATTTTGAATGCTAGGAGTGGAAAACTGGTATATGATGGTAGCGAGATCACTAAAATTTTCGATGTGGATGTGTCTAGGATATATTATTTTGAGGTAAATGTTTTTATAGAAGATCTAAGGTATACTATAAGTTGTACATTTTATGTTAATAAGCCACCCAATAGTGACTTTCTATTAGAAATCCAAATTGGTGTGAACATTTATAAACTTTCGCAAAGCTTTGAAAATAGGAATATTGTTGAGGTATATGTTTGTCGCATGGTTGATCAACTAGTTGATCCCATTGATTTGTTGGAATATACTAGTACTAATGAGAAATATTTTGTTGCTTTTAGTAAAGAGGTGACAAGGAGGTATGCTACCCCTAGTAGCGACAATGGTGCTTACGGTCACAAGTGACCACAAGTTATCCCATGAACTGGTACCTGCTATGAGCACTGAATAAATATGAACATAACACCTGTGCGGAAGATAAACTGAGAAGCTAATATATATCAGATTACTAAAATATGAAATACTGAATATCTGAAACAACTGACAAGAACTGAAAGTAACTAACTGACTGTCTAACTGTTATGTCTGAATATCTGAAAGCCTCTAAACTAACTGAGGAGTTGATGGGATAGACCCTCAACTAACTCCGACTGACTGAATAAAACAAAATAATGAAGTAACTAAATAATCAGAACATGTCCTCGATAGATGAGGACTCACCACCACGGCTGCTGGATTATGTTGAGCTATCTAACTGCGGTCGAAAAACTGTGCATCCAAAACTATGATATAAGACATCGTAGCGCAAAGAAGAGAATGCGATCAGTACTTTGAATGCACTGGTATATGAGATGGAGTTAGGCTTAGATACATGGGGTACTGTGCATATGAAATAAAGACTAACTGAGTAACATGAGATAACTGAACATGAATGCATGAAAACTATGACATCTGAGAATGCAAGACCAAGCATAAATCTGCAATCTGAAATAAGTCTGAAAACTAAAATGTTGTAAATTGTATAACTAAATAATTAAAAGTCTTTACACTTGGTCAAGAAAACCTGAACTGAGAATACACTAAAATACTGCACTGAGACTGATGGAGGTATCATCTTACCGACATATCCCAATCTGAGCTAATTGAGGTCCAACCTGTAACTCTAGTCGGAAGGGTGTTAGTACCGTGCCACGGGTACTAACACTGGCTGTGTTAATCCACTAATTTGATGTACCAAAAGACTGGGGTGTCAGTCCTAAACTGGAGGGTCATCCCTAAGAGATTGTCAATCCTAAACTAGGGGGTGAAAACTCATAATCCTATATTGGCTACGTAGTTTTAGAACTTAGGGACTGCTACTAAGGACCCTATCCTATCTAGAGGGTGAGCCCCCATCCCTAGGTTCGCTCGGTGCTAAATCCTACTCCCAACTGAACTGACACTGGTACTGAAATAAACTATACTCAACTGTGGTATTACATAACTGATAGTGCTTATTATGAATATGAATGTCTCAGTATACTGATAAGATTCATGTATTAACTATCTGAGTTCTTGGAAAGATGAATTCATGTAAAACACATAAGTATCGGTTGTTCACAACCCACCAACACTGAATTGAACTACTAACAATGCAATATAAAACCTTTAAAACCATCATAGGGGATCATTGTTCAAAACCCAAAACTTAGGCAATTCAGCAAAACACATGAGAGTCATGAACTTAAGTACGGGGATAGATAAAGCATTCGAGAATAACATAATCACAAAACTAAAATCATAAATTAGGGATTTAACATGGAGCTTTCAACATTCAAAACATGTAAAAGCTCATTCCATTTGAAAAAACTCATAAATGTAACTTGTAATTGAATTAACAAGAGATTCATAGAGATACTTCAAATTAAACATGAAAACTCATAATTTAAAACCAAAAAGTGCTTCCTGGACTCCATGGGTGAAAGAAACCCATGGATAAACATCACACATACCTCACTAGATGAATTTGTGAAGATTCTTGAGATTTTCTTGAGATTTGAAGCTTGAATTCTTTGATTGCTTGTGAAAGATTTAGGGTTTGTTCTGGAGGAAGGGTGGCGCTTCTTATTAGAGATTTGTGATGAAAAGAGCAAATAATGCTCTTTGGGAACCTAAATTTCATGTTATGGATGAATTGAGTGAAGGGGAAATAACCCAAATGACCTTAAATGATGAGGAACAAAAGTTGGACAAAAAGAAAAGGGGGCGACGCAGGCTCTAGAGCACCGGACTAGAGGCGGCGATGCGGGCTTAGAGCGGTGCACTGGAGGGTGCAACGCGGGCTTATCTCGATACTACTATTGTGCTGGTGATCCTAACATGCCCTTACG
Source organism: Capsicum pubescens (assembly GCA_030864215.1). NCBI lineage: Eukaryota > Viridiplantae > Streptophyta > Magnoliopsida > Solanales > Solanaceae > Capsicum > Capsicum pubescens. The sequence goes on along the minus strand of CM061544.1, from coordinate 81,535,183 downwards.
CATGTATGTAAATTTTTAAACTTATCAGAGATACACTTTGATCAACCCCGATCATAAATCAACTCAAAAATTGATGTTTCGAGGTCGGGAAGGTCAATTTACATACATGGGTGAAAGAAACCCATGGATGAACATCACACATACCTCACTAGATGAATTTGTGAAGATTCTTGAGATTTTCTTGAGATTTGAAGCTTGAATTCTTTGATTGCTTGTGAAAGATTTAGGGTTTATTCTGGAGGAAGGGTGGCGCTTCTTATTAGAGATTTGTCATGAAAAGAGCAAATAATGCTCTTTGGGAACCTAAATTTCATGTTATGGATGAATTGAGTGAAGGGGAAATAACCCAAATGACCTTAAATGATGAGGAACAAAAGTTGGACAAAAAGAAAAGGGGGTGACGCAGGCTCTAGAGCACCGGACTAGAGGCGGCGATGCGGGCTTGGAGCGGTGCACTGGAGGGTGCAACGCGGGCTTATCTCGATACTGCTATTGTGCTGGTGATCCTAACATACCCTTACGCATGTATGTAAATTTTGAAACTTATCAGAGATACACTTTGATCAACCCCGATTATAAATCAACTCAAAAATTAATGTTTCGAGGTCGGGAAGGTCAAAAATAAAATCATCAAAATTTAGAGGCCTTGAATATGACTAAGTCCCAACACTTAGGCTAATTTCTTAGCTTTGGACCCCTTATGCATGCAACTGAGAGCTTAAATGAGCTAAGACTTTTACGGAGTATTAAAATATCTCCCCCTTGCGATTATTCGTCCTCGAATGAGACTGGTTTAGCTGAGAGTACTGAAGTAACTGAGATTATATACTGAATATGCATGAATGGTATCATGATTACATAGCATAGTCAAAAACTTGATACATGAACTGAACTGAACTGAATGTATGCAATGACATAATATGGATTATATAACTGAAATTGGGAATGGAAAAGAGTTAATTTGAGGAAAATTGTTACCTTAAGCAGAATCTGAGTTCACGGAGAAAAGATGAGGGTACTTGGTTCGCATATCTTCTTTTGCTTCCCAAGTGTCTCCCTTAACACACTGCATTCACTATAGAACTTTGACTACAGGAACTTCTTTGTTCCTTAGTCTACGAACCTAATGATCAAGGATCTCAACTGAAATTTCTTTGTAGGAAAGACTATCTTAAACATCAAAGTTTTCTAATAAAACCACTACAACTGAGTCACCAATGCGCCTTTTCAACAGGGAAACATGAAATACTGGATGCACTGATGCTAAATTTTTTGGCAACTCTTGGCTCATAAGCTACCTTCGCAAAACGACTAAAGATCGTAGTGCTAACATAATAAGGACTGAGTTTACTCTTCTTGCCAAATCTCTTCACTCCCTTCATGGGTGAGATTTTCAAATAAACCCTATCATCAACCTCAAACTCAAGATTTTTTTTCCTCACATCTACATAGGATTTCTTACTTCTTTGGCTGTCTTCAGCCTCTTCTAAATCAAATGAACTTTCTCCGTCACAACAAACACTGCATCTGGCCCTATCAAATAAGCTTCACCTACCTCAAACTAACCAATAGGAGATCCACATCCCCTTTCATAAAGAGTCTCAAATAGAGCCATCTAAATACTGTAGTGATAATTGTTGTTATCAGCAAACTCTATCAAAGGTAAGTAATCATCCTAACTACCTCTAAAGTCAATAACACATGCTCTCAACATATCTTCTAAGGTCTATATGGTCCTCTCTACCTGACCATCTTTCTGAGGGTGAAAAGTTGTACTGAGATGAACATGGATACTAAGACCCTTCTAAAAAGCCTTTCAAAAGTGAGAGGTAAACTTTGTATCTCTATCTGATATGATAGATAATGAAATCCCATGCAACCTAACCAACTCTATAAAGTAGAGCCTGGAATAATCCTTAGTTGAGTAAGAAGTATGAACTGATAAGAAATGAGTTGATTTGGCCATTCTATCTACAATGACCCATATTGAATCATGATGAAGACGCGTATAAGGTAATTATGTCACAAAGTCCATGTTCACCACTTACCACTTCTAAGTGTGGATACTGAACTCCTGTAATGTTCCACTAGACCTTTGGTTCTCAACTTTAACCTGCTAACAATTTGAATACTTAGCCACAAACTCTGCAATATCCTTTTTCATACCATTCCACCAATAGATTTCCAGCAAGTCATGGTACATCTTAGTGGCTCCATGATGAATGGAATATCGTGCACCATATGCTTCTTCTAAGATCCGCTTCCTCAACCCATCAACACTCAAAATATATAAGTTGCCCTAGTAACACAACACACCATCTCCTCCTTGGGAGAAAACCTCTACTTTCTAATCTTTGACTGACTCCTTCAATCTAACCAAATTAGGATTCATATCTTGATTTTCCTTTACTTTGGCAACCAAAGAGGATTCTGAGCCATTCTGAACCCATACATTTTCTTTAGATTAATCAACTAATCGAACACCTAATCTAGAAAGCTGGTGAACCTCCTGGACTAACTTCTTCTTATCCGCCTCAACATAAGCAACACTACTTATAGAAAACCTGCTAAGGAAGTCTGCCACTACATTGGCCTTGCCTGGATAATACAACAGACTCATATCATAATCTTTTAACAACTCAATCCATCTTCTCTGATGAAGATTCAAATCTTTCTGAGAGAACACATACAAAAAAAATTTGTGATCCGTGAACACATTAACGTAAACTCCATAAATATAATGTCTCCATATCTTCAAACCAAACACAACAGCTGCCTACTCAAGACCATTGGTAGGATAATTATATTCATGGGACATAAGTTGTCTAGAGGCATAGGCTATGGACTTACCTCTCTGAATTAAAACACAACCAAGACCAACTCTAGAAGTATCACAGTAAACCACAAATCCATCTGAACCATCTGGAAAAGTCAAAACTGGAGCAAAAGTAAGTCGTCTTCAATTCCTGAAAGCTCTTCTCACAAGAATATGACAACTAAAATTTGACTTTCTTCAGAGTAAATCGAGAAACGGGGGATGCAATAGAAGAAAACCCTTCAACAAACCATCTGTAATATCCAACCAAACCCAAGAGACTCCTTATATCTGATGGAAAGATGGGTTTGGGTCAGTTCCTCATTGCTTCGATCTTTTGAGGGTCAACTTTAATTCCATCACCGGTAATAATATGGCCAAAGAAAGCTATTAATCTTAGCCAAAATTTTCACTTATTGAATTTGTCAAACAACTGATGATCTCTAAGAGTCTACAACACAATTCTCAAATGGTCTACATGATCATTCTCACTGAGGGAATAAATAAGAATATCATCAATAAAGACTGTGACGAACATGTCCAAGTACTGCCTGAACACTCTATTCATCAAGTTCATGAAATTTGTAGGGCCATTCGTTAGTTCAAAAGACATAACTAGAAATTCTAAGTAACCATACTGAGTCCTAAAGGTTGTCTTCAAAATTTCACATTCTCTAACTCTAAGCTAATGATAGGTGGATTTGAGGTCAATCTTTGAGAAATAATTGACACCCTAAAGTTGATCGAACAAGTCATCAATTATAATAACCCAAAATCTCCTCCCATGATGTCACACGATGCTTAAGTCCAGAAGTAGCCCCAAGCTAACCCTTTTGAGCCTGTTACTACATATAATAACTCATTTAGAGATGAATTAAACAAAACACTGGAACTGTCATATCAAATGATAGGAAATACGAAGAAAATACTCTGTCCAAATGACCACAATACTAGAAATCTCAACATACTAACAATCTGATAACTAGTCTGACAAAGCCTCTACTACTACATGAACTAGAGAGCCATTAGGACAGGTCCCCAACTGACTCAACCTGAACTGAAAGCAATAACATATCTACTAAAATACTAAAATGTCTGAAGATAGGTCCTCAAACCATGAGGACTCTGTGGAGATGTAAACAAGGTACTCAAAAATCACTGACGAGGATGGGACTGAGCACCTGAACCTACATTCTAAGACAATGTAGCACATAGATGTATATATGGATCAGCACTTAGGAATGTACTGAGTATATGGGGGTGTATGCATTTACATAAACACTATCAATAATCTTTAATCAAATTATGCATGCAATAGGAATGACTCACATAGCTTGAATAAGTCTAAAATGTAAAGCTCATAAATCATGTATAGGGGAACATGTACACAAATCTCGTGAGTCGTTGTACTTTAGCTTTAAAATCTGTACCCTCCTCTTATTCTCATTAATTGTAGACTGAAGGAAGCTCTAAACAATACTTTCAAAATCATGCATATATCTCATGGAGAGTAAAACTTCTTTAATTCTCAAGAAACTTAGAAATCTTTTAGACTCAACACATTTGGAACTCGGAATTATATAACTTTGGTTTAAAAACTAATTATTTACATCTTACTAGTAGAGAAAAAATACTTTCTTCTTGGGAAAATTTTACTTCAAGAAACTATTATGAAAATCTTACTATTAGGGAAAAATACTCAAAAGCTATTTATTTAATTTTTACTAGCAGGGAGGCACTCTTAACCGACATAAACCATGTGAGCTACATGGAGTCCAACGTCTTGTCCTCCTAAGGAAGAAACCTCACATTGGGAAGAGGCGTCATACTCTTGCCAGGGAGTATAACCTCAACTCAGTGATCACTTATCTCAGCCTCAGGCGAATAAATCTCAATCCTATGGTGGCACGTAGTTCTAGGGTATGAAATCGTGGTAACTTACCCAACTCAGTGCTAAATACTACTCCCTTTAGTTAGCTACCCTCATCTCATGGAAATCCACTTTAAATAATCTCATGGTTCATGAAGAACCCAACTATAAAATCTGTAGTCTCATTTAGAAAAGTGGATTTCAAAGCTACTATGACCATTAAGGTCAAAAACTTCTCAATAATCTCAAAATACTCAAATCAGGGGTGCTCATAGCACAAAAGTTCATAAAAACTGAAATCTCAAGTAGGGTTTAATGACCCATAATACAATCTCAAGTTAAGACTCATCAAAATGAATACTAGATATCATATGGACTAATAAAGCATATAGAAATCTGGAATTTTCAGAAATTTTTCTTAAAATCTCAACATACTCATGTACTTCAATTTCTAGAATATTGAAACTGTTAAAATCTCAAGGAATAACGACATAGGGTACAAACCCATACTTCAATTTCATAATAAGACATGGAAAATCATATATTCTTGTAATTAAAACAACTTTTGGGCACAAGGACGAAAGAAGTATCCTTGTTCAAACCCCACATACCTTAGATTGTGAAATTGGATGAACAAACTTATTTGAGACTCTTTTTATTTCTCTTGATAGAGGGTTCTTGCAGCCCTTGACTTGGGGAACTTGAATCTCAACTCAACTTGTAAAATCTATGGAGGATTCTTTAGTTTCTTGGAAAAAGATTTGGATTTTCCCTAGAGGTTTAATCTTGAGAAAAAACCCTAGTTCATGATGTTTGGATGAAAAATGAAGCCATCTGCTTTGTTTTGATTATATCAGGGTGTTGTAAAGGGTGGAAAAAAAACCAAAAAGCCCTTTATAAAATGACTTAAAATTACTGATCGAGATGTGCGACGGTGGGGTGCGAAGGTCCGTCAGTCCTGACTGTCGCACCTAGGCCAGAATCTTACTTTATATCTTGATTACGATGGTGGGGTGCGATGGTCCATTGCTAGTCCGATGGTCTGTCGCCCCTCTCCATTGCACTTGGCCAGTGAGTCGGTCTTCTGCCTCATTGCGATGGTCTGGGAGACGATCCGTCGGTTTCTTTCGTTGCACCTTGGAGGTTCATACTACCTTCTGTATGTTTGCCATACCTTCTCACTCCGACATCAGATTTTGACAAAATGGGTATTGTTGTAAAGATAATTCAATTTCCCATATGATAGAAAATAATTTTTAGGAACATTTAACAATGTTAAAACAGTAATCACTTGGGAAGTCACTTCTCAATCTTTTAGGGCCGGAATTACACTTCACTTGACACGCTCTTAGGCTCAGACTATGAGGGAATTTTTTGGGGTCTTACAATATCTCCCCTTTGGAAACATTCATCCTCGAATGTCACTAGTTAGACTGAGAACATAGGAAAAACTGAGTACACATAGCTGAAACAATTTGCTACATGGGCTCATAATCTTTCTAAACTCTTGAATACTTCGGAAATTGCAAGAACTCATGTAAGAATAGATACACAGCTGAACTTTAGATTAGAAGGTCTGAATTAAGGAAGAATAATACCTTCGGCTTGATATGAACTCGTGGACAAGTGGTGCGGGTACTTTGCTCGCACGTCTGCTTCTACCTCCCAAGTAGCACCCTCAACTGACAGGTTCCGCCACAAAACTTTGACCAAGGGAACCTATTTGTTCCTCAGTCTACGGATCTGAAAATCTAGAATCTCAATAGGAATCTCATCAAATGAAAGACTGTTCTGAATATCAGCACTCTCTAAAGGATCTACTACAACGGAATCACCAATATACTTTTTACGTATGGAGACATGAAAAATAGGATGAAGGGCTGACAACTCTGCTGGCAACTCAACTTCATAGGCTACTTTACCAACACGGCTCAAGATTCTATAGGGGCCAACATAACGGGGAATAAGCTTCCCCTTTTTACCAAACCTCTTCACCCCTTTCATGGGTGAAATCTTTAACTACACCAAATCACCCACCTTAAACTTAAGATCCCTTCTCCTCACATCGGCATATGACTTTTGACGAATCTGAGTTGTCTTTCAACCTTTCTCTAATCAAATTCACCTTCTTCATAGACTAAATTACTACATCAGGTCCAACCAAAGCAGTTCACCCACTTAAAACCAACCTATGGGTGATCTACATCTTCTACCATACAAAGCCTCAAATGGTGCCATCTCGATGCTAGCATGGTAACTATTATTATAAGCAAACTCTATTAATGGAAAATGCTCATCCCAACTACATTTGAAGTCAAGAGAACATTCCCTTAACATATCTTCTAGAGTCTAAATGGTCCTCTCAGCCTAACTATCTATCTGTGGATGAAAAATGGAATTCACATGAACTTGGGTACCAAGACCCTACCGAAATGCTCTCCAAAACTGAGAAGTGAACTGAGTACCCCCATCCAATATGATAGACAAGGGAACTCCGTGCAGCCTGACTAACTCCCTGATATACAATCTATCACAATCCTCAGCTGTATAAGATGTATGCACGGGCAAGAAATATGCGCACTTAGTCAACCTGTCTATAAAAACCTAAATCGAATCATGATGACGACACAAAAGAGGTAACCCAGTCACGAAGTCCATGTTCACCTCTTCCCACTTCCAAGTGGGTATACCAAACTCTTGATTTCACCACTAGGTCTTTGGTACTCTACCTTAACATGTTGGCACGTTTCACACTTTTCTACAAACTCAGCTATATCTTTCTTCATACCACCCCACCAATAGATTTCCTACAAGTCGCGGTACATCTTGGTACCTCCGAGATGAATAGAATACCGTTCTCCATGCGCTTCAGCTATAATCGTCTGCCTCAGATCATCAACACATGGAACACACAATCAACCTTGAAATCTCAACCCTCCATCTCTCCCTTGGAAGAAAACCGGGAGAAAACCTCTACCTTTTGGTCCTTAACTGACTCCTTCAGTCTAACCAACCTAGGATCTCTGTCTTGCTTCTTATTCACTTCCAAAACAAAAAAGAATTTGGAACTACTTTGCACCAAAGTACTTTCCTCAGCTGAATCAAGCAACCTAACACCCAATCTAGCCAGTCGATGCACATCGCGAGCTAACTCTTTCTTACCTTCCTCTACATGAGTAACACTACCCATGGACAACCTACTAAGGGCATATGTCACTACATTGGCCTTGCTCGGGTGATACAACATAATCATATCATAGTCTTTTAACAAATCTAACCACCTCATCTGCCTTAGATCAACTCCCTCCGAGTAAGCATATATTGTAGACTTTTATTATCAGTAAATATATCAACATGAACACCATAAAAATAGTGCCTCTATATTTTCAAAGAAAAGACCACAACAGCTAACACAAGATCATGGGTTGGGTAGTTCTTTTAATATGGCTTTAACTGTCTAGAGGCATAGGCTATAACCTTACCTCTTTGCATCAACACACAACCAAAACCAACTCTAGAGGAATCATAATACACCACAAAACCATCTGTACCATAAGGGAAAGTCAACATAGGGGCTGAAGTAAGTCGACTTTTCAACTCTAGAAAACTCTTCTCACAAGAATCTGACCATTGGAACTTAACTTTCTTTTGGGTCAACTGGGTCATGGGACATGTGATAGAAGACAAGCCTTCAACAAAATGATAATAGTATCCATCTAGACCCAAGAAACTCCTAATATCAAATGGAGAGATAGGTCTAGGCAAATTTCTTATAGCTTCTGTCTTTTGGGAATCAACTCTAATGCCTTCAGCTGAAATAATATGACCCAAAAGACTACTGATCTTAGTCAAAATTCACACTTGTTGAATTTGGCAAATAACTGGTGATCTCTAAGAGTTTGTAATACAATCCTATGGTGATTTGCATGGTCGCTCTCAGTACGGGAGTAACAAGGATGTCATTTATGAACACTATGACAAATATATCAAGATATAGCTTGAACACTCGATTCATGAGATCCATAAAAGTTGCTGGGGCATTGGTCAGTCCGAAAGACATGACTAGAAACTTAAAGTGACCAAAATAGGTTCGGAAACCTATTTTTGGAATATCACATTCCCCTACTTTAAGTTGATGATAGCCGGATCTAAGGTCTATCTTGGAGAAATAACTTTCACCTTGCAACTGATCAAACAGGTCATCAATTCTCGGAAGAAGATACTTATTTTTGACTGTGACCTATTAAGCTGATGATAGTCAATGCACATACACAATGAACTATCTTTCTTTCGCACGAATAGAACAGGTGCACCCCAAGAAGAGACACTTGGCCTTATGAAACCTTTATCAAAAAGATCTTTGAGTTGCTCTTTCAACTCCTTAAGCTCTGCAGGTGCCATACAGTATGGTGGAATAGAAATAGGCTGAGTGTCAGGAAGAAGGTCAATCCCAAATTCTATCTCTCTATCGGGAGGTACCCCTAGGAGATCATTCAAAAAAACATCAAGAAACTCATTAACAATCTTGACTGACTTAATAGTTGGAGCCTCAAACTTAGTATCTTTAACTCTAACTAGGTGATAAATGCAACCTTTGGATATTAGCTTCTTGGCTTTAATATAGGAGATAAAATGACTCTTGGGAGATACTGAACTCCCGGACCGCTCTAAGACCAAGCTCGCACTGCTTTAAAATGTGTTACTAGGGAGTAAGACTTGATTACTTATATACCCAGCATGAGGTAAAAATCTGCCATGTCTAACTCTATCAAATCAGCAAGTATGATTCTATGAAGAATAGTAATAGAACAATCTCTATACACTTGTTTAGCAACAACTGATTCCCCCACTGGAGTAGAAACTAGGAAAGGCTCAGGAATCTTTTCGAGACTCATTTTGAAATTCACAGCTACAAGTGAGGTCACATAAGAGAAACTTGACTCGGGGTCCAATAACATATAAACATCAAAGCTAAAGACACGGATCATACCAGTAACAACATCGGGAGAATTCTTCTGCTCCTGAAGGGATAGTAAAGCATAGAACTTATTCTGGCGCTGACCGCCAGCAGTGCTAGATGAAGCTCCCTGAGTAGGGGTGGGACGGGCTACAGGAGCTTGTGCACTAGTAGTCTGTGTCTAAGGTCGAGCATCTCTGTTCCCTTGTCTAGCATGTGGGCAATCTCTAAGTCTGTGGTCTAGCTTACCATAACAAAAACAACCCCTCTGATCTGCTAAACACTCACCGAGATGATCCCTACCACACTTAGCACAAGAAGGATAGCGGGGTATGTTACTTACACTATTCTACAACCTATATATAGAAGACCTGTTCCCTTTCTCCTGCCTGCCTCTAGGAATATGAGTGCTAGCTGATAAAGGCCGCTTGCATAGATGAATAACTCTAGAACTGTGGGCAGTTCCCTCCATGGGACCTAGCCTGACTATACTCATGTTGCTTAGATCTATACCTCTTGTTACCCCTCACTCTATCTCTCTCTTATCTTATTCGCCTCTATCTGTTGTGCTTGTATCATCAACCTAGATAGATCCATATCTCTATTCAGCATCACAGTCCTACACTCTTTCAGTACCAACCCAGAAACACTTGTCACGAACTTGCTTATACTAGCTCGGTTGTCAGCAACCACATCAGGGGCATACTTGGCTAACTTGTTGAACTTCAAGCAGTACTCCATAACAGTCATAAAGACCTACATTAAGTTCATAAACTCCTCAATCTTCGCTTCCCTCATCTCAAGAGGAAAGAACTTATCCAAGAATACATCTTGGAATACTTGTAAAGTCATAGGAGCAATATCCTCACCTCTACCCTTCTTCTACGATACAATCCAGTCATAAGTAATGTCTTTCTACCTATACGACACCAACTCAACACTTTCTTCCTCAGAAACATGCTTCACCTGTGTGATCTTTCTTACCTACTCAAGGTATAACTGGGTGTCCTCGCCAGCTTTAGACCCATAAAACTCGGGCGGATTCATCTGCATGAAATTATGAATCCTAGCAGCAGCTAAATCACCTCCCTGTTGATTTGCAACTGCGGCCTGGTTATTGCCCTAAACATTGTGGTGACTTCTTGGACTAATACCTGAAAGGCCGCCTAAAACTCAGCATGAGACACAATCTCATCCAAGAGATCAACAGGCTGGGGTTGCTCATTATTATTATGCGGGCGTTCGCTCTTCGGGGAGACATTTTCTAAAATGAGAGAGCACGAATTATTATATGACAGGGACAATTGTAGGCACAATATAATCTGAAAGAAAGAAATAACTTTTCCCTAAAATATCTTGTAGCCTCTTGCTCATAGATGTGGCGTGCTACACACCGATGATCAAGACTCTACTTGACGCGGCTTATCAGACTCCCTAGGACTCCTTAAACCTTAGGCTCTGATACCAAGTTTGTAACGACCCAAAATCTCTTCCCAGGATATCACACGGTGTTTAAGGCCATAAGTTGCCCCAAGCTAACCCTTTGAGTCTGTTACTACATATAATAGCTCATTTAGAGTTGAAATAAACAAAACACTGGCACTGTCATATCAAATGATAGGAAATACGAAGAAAATACTCTGTCCAAATGGCCAAAATACTGGAAATCTCAACATACTAACAATCTGATAAATAGTCTGACAAAGCCTCTACTACTACATAAACTAGAGAGCCATTGGGAGAGGTCCCCAATTGACTCAACCTGAACTGATACAATAACATATCTACTAAAATACTGGAATGTCTGAAGATAGGTCCTGGAACCATGAGGACTCACCACGATGGAGATGTAGACAAACTCGGAAATCACTGACGAGGCTGGGACTGAGCACCTGAACCTAATTATAAGACAATGTAGCACGTAGATGTATATGTGAATCAGCACTTGGGAATGTACTGAGTATATGGGGGTGTATGCATTTACATAAAACAATATCAATACTCTTTAATCAAATCATGCAATTAGGAATGACTTACATAGCTAGAAGAAGTCTAAAATGTAAAGCTCATAAATCATGTATAGGGGAACATGTACACAAATCTCATGAGTTTTTGTACTTTAGCTTTAAAATTTGTACTCTCCTCTTATTCTCATTACTCGTAGACTGAAGGAAGCTTTAAACAATACTTTCAAACTCATGCATATATCTCATGGAGAGTAAATCTTCTTTAATACTCAAGAACTTAGAAATCTTTTAGACTCAAGAGACTTGGAACTTGGAATTATATAACTTTGGTTTAAAATCTGATTATTTACATCTTACTAGTAGAGAAAAAACTACTTTCTTCTGGTGAAAATTTTACTTCATGAAACTATTTTGAAAATCTTACTATTAGGAAAAAATACTCAAACGCTGTTTATTTGCTTTTTACTAGCATGGAGGTTCTCTTAACTGACATAAACCATGCAAGCTACATGGAGTCCAACGTCTTGTCCTCTTAAGGAAGAAACCTCACGTTGGGGAGAGGCATCATACTCTTGTCAGGGAGTATAACCTTAACTCAGTAATCACTTATCTCGGCCTCGGGCACATAAATCTCAATCCTATGGTGGCACATAGTTCTTGGATATGAAACCATGGTAACTTACCTAAGTCAGTGCTAAATACTTCTCCTTTTAGTTAGCTACGCTCATTTCATGGAAATCAACTTTAAAATAATCTCATGGTTCATAAAGAACCCAACTATAAAATCTGTAGTCTCATTTAGTAAAGTAGATTTCAAAGCTACTATGACCATTAAGGTCAAAACTTTCTCAGTAATATCAAAATACTCAAATCAGGGGTGCTCATAGCACAAAAGTTCATAAAATCGGAAATCTCAAGTAGGGTTTAATGACCCATAATTCAATCTCAAGTTAAGACTCATTAAAATGCATACTAGATATCATATGGACTCATAAAGTATATAGAAATCTGGAATTTTCAGCAATTCTTAAATTTCTAGAATATTGGAACTATTAAAATCTCACGGAATAACGACATAGGGTACAAACCCATACTTTAATTTCATAATAAGACATGTAAAATCATATATTCTTGTAATTAAAATAACTTTTGAGAACAAGGACGAAATAAGTGTCCTTGTTCAAACCCCACATACCTTAGATTATGAAATTGGATGAACAAACTTATTTGAGACTCTTCTTCTTTCTCTTGATAGAGGGTTCTTGCAGCCCTTAACTTGGGGAACTTGAATCTCAACTCAACTTGTAAAATCTATAGAGGATTCTTGAGTTTCTTTGAAGAAGATTTGGATTTGCTCTAGAGGTTTAATCTTAAGAGAAAACCCTAGTTCATGATGTTTGGATGAAGAATGAAGCCATCTGCTTCATTTTGGATATATCAGGGTGTTAAAAAGGGTGGGAAAAGACCAAAAATCCCTTTTCAAAATGACTTAAACTTACTGATCGGGATGTGCAACGGTGGGGTGTGACGGTCCGTCGGTCCTGACTGTCGTACCTGGGCCAGAATCTTACTTTCTGTCTCGATCGCGATGGTGGGGTGAGACAGTCCGTCGCTAGTCCAACGTTCCACTTTCCCTCTCCATCGCACTTGTCCAGTGAGTCAGTCTTTTTCCTCATTGCGACGGTCTGGGCGACGGTCCATCTCTTGTCCGACGGTTCGTCGGTTTCTTCCGTCGCACCTTGGTGGTTCAGACTGTCTTCTGTAAGTTTGTCCATATCTTCTCACTCCGACATTAGATTTTGATGAAATGAGTATTGTTGGAAAGATAATTTAATTTCCCACACGATAGAAAGTCATTTTTAGGAAAATTCAACAAGGTTAAAACACTAATCACTTGGGAAGTCACTTCTTAATCTTTTAGGGCTAGAATTATACTTCACTTGACACGCTCTAAGGCTCAGACTATGAGGGAATTTTGTGGGGTCTTACTTCAATCCTTGAGAATTGATACTTATTCTTGATTGTGATTTTGTTCAACTGACGGTAATCGATGCATATTCTGAGAGAACTATCTTTCTTACACGCGAAAAAGACTGGTGCACCCCATGGGTAAACATTCGGCCTGATGAAACCGTTGTCTAAAAGATATTTCAACTGTTCTTTCTACTCCTTAATCTCATCTGGATCCATTCTATAAGGTGGAAATAGATTGTCTAGGTATTTGGAAGGAGATCTATTTCGAAGTCAATTTCCCTTTCGGGAGGCACTCCGAGAAGATCTTCAGGGAACACATTTGGAATTTCACTTACTATTGAAACTTACTTAATACTTGGAGTATTAGAATTAGAGTATTTTACTCGAACAATATGGTAAAATCACACCTTAGATATCATTTTTTTTCTCTAAGATATGAAATAATCTGACACCTAAGCGCTGAAGTGTTACCCCTCCTTCAATAACTAGTTCATTAGGAAACTAAAACTGAACACTGTTTCATTGGGAAACTAAAACTAAAAAACTTTATTTCTATAATCAACTGAGGCATAACATGAGTGCAGCCAATCCATGTCGAGAATGACATCAAAATTAATCATCTCTAACTCTACGAGGTCAACTGAGGTGACTTTCTGTGATACTGTGACTGGAAAGTTCCTGTATACCTACCTGGCTACAATAGAGACACCTAATGGAGTAGACACTAAGAAAGTTTCTGCTAATTTTTTAGGACTGACGCCAAAGTTGACGGCTATATAAGGAGTTACAAAGGAGAGTGAAGCTCTGGGATCTAATAAAGCATAAACATGGAGATGAAAAACTTGTAACGTACCTGTAACTAAATTAGGAGAATTTTCCTGATCCTGTCGGGACAGGAGTGCATACAATCTATTCTGGTACGGACCACCGGTGCACTAGAAGTAACACCCTGCTGGGTCGAGTAACTCGCTGGAGCTGATGACAGATTGGACTGGCCGTGTTGGCGCAAATCATTTCTCCTCTTAGCAACTACTGGACACTCTCTAACCCTATGCCCTGTCTTTCCATACTTAAAACACACATCACCACCAACCTTACACACACCCTAATTATTCCTTCCATATTTTTTGCAAAGGGATTAGTAGGACCACTATTCATGCTACACTATGACTTAGAGCCTGGTTCTCTATCCTAACTGTCATTCCTGAACTTTGGCATTGGATAACTATCTGAAGATGGAGCCAGAGATGAGAATTTTTAATGAAATAGAGAACGGTTAGCACCATCTGAACTCGACTGAGAAAAGTTAAAACTACTTGTCCTGGCCCTCTTATTCTCTCTCTTTTCCCTTAATCTTCTCTTCCTCAATCTGCTGAGCATGAAACATAAGTCTAGATAAGTCTGTCTTCTTAATCATCATAGCAGTCCGACACTCCTTGACCACACTGTCAGATACACCATATAAAAACATACTTATTCTAGACCTATTATCAGCCACAATCGAAAGAGCATACCTCGCCAACTTAGTGAACTTAAGAGAGTATTCCATTACACTCATATTACCTTGCTTCAAATTAATAAACTCCTGCACTTTAGTTTTCCTCAACTCTAACGAGAAGAACATATCTAGAAAATTCATGGCAAAATCCACCCACTCTACAGGCCCTGCCTCAGCACCCTTATCCTTCTTTCACTACTTAAACTATGTGTGAGCTACATCCTGCAAATGATATACAGCCAACTCTACACTCTTACTCGACGTGATCCCTATAATATCAATCACCTTCTGAACCATATCAAGGAACTCCTACGGGTCTTTTTCAAACTTGGATCCTAAAAATAAAGAAGGATTCATTTGGCTAAAGTCATAAATCATAGCCACATATGTATTTTCAACTAGATTAGGTGGGGCAATAATCTACTGATTATTCTAAGAAGCTACTGAATGAGCTAATATAGTAAAAGCAGCTCTGAATTTTGTGTGAGAGACATGCTTGTTACGGGGATCTTTCTGAACAGGCAGTGGTGCGGGATGGTTTCCGTTCCTTCTTTTGTTGTTTCTTTTAGAGGCATTGTCTGTAAACGGAATAAAGAATGAGTTAAAAAAAGATTTTAAATAGAGATCATTCTCATTCGCATGACACGAATACTGAAATAAGGGAAACTTTTCCTTAAACATTTCATAGCCTCTTGTCCATTAGTGTGGAGCACTTCACACCCCATGCACAAAAACCTACATAACATGACTTACAGACTCCATATGACACATTAAAACTCTAGGATCTGATACCAAGTTTTGTGACGACTCGAGGCTACCCCTAGTCATGACAACAGTGCTAATGGTCACAAGTGACCACAAGCTAAACCATGAGCTGCTACCTACTATGAGCATTGAATAAATATGAACATAAAACCTGTGTGAAAGATAAATAGAGAAGGTAATGTATATATGAATACTTAAATACGAAATACTAAATATCTAAAATAACTGACAAGAACTGAAAGTAACGAATTTATCATCTTACTGTTATGTTTGAATATCTAAAAGCCTCTAATCTGACTAAAGAGTTGATGAGGCAGATCCCTAACTAACTCCAACTAACTGAATAAAATGGAATACTGAAGTAACTGAATAATCATAGCATGTCCTCAATATATGAGGACTCACCACCATTACTGCTGGATTACGTTGAGTTGTCTAACTGTGGTAAAGAAACTGTGTGTCCGAACCAATGAAATAAGACATCATAGCATAAAGAAGAGTATGTGGTCAGTACTTTGAATGTACCGGTATACAAGATGAGGTTAGGCTGATATACATGGGGTACTGTCCATATGAAATATGGACTAACTAAATAACATGAGATAATTAAACATGAATGCATGAAAACTGACATCTGAGAATACAAAACCAAGCATAAATTTGTAATCTAGAATAAGTCTGAAAACTGAAAGGCTGTAAACTGTATAACTGAAAGTTTGTACACTTGGTCAAGAAAATCAGAACTGAGAATACACTGTAATACTATAATGACACTGTGGGAGGTATCGTCTAACCGACATTCCCCAATTTGAGCTAATTGGGGTCCAACCGGTAACCCTAGTTGGAAGGGTGTCACTACCATGCCATGGGTACTAACACTGGCTGTGTGGATCCACTAATCTGATGTCTCGAAGGACTAGGGAGTCAATTCTAAACTGGCGGGTGACCCCTAAAAGAGTGTTAGTCCAAAACTGATGGGTGACATCTCATAATCTTACGTTGGATACGTAGTTTTGGAACTTAGGGAATATTACTAAGGACCCAGTCCTATCTAGCGGGTGATCCCCCATCTCTAGGTCCTCTCGGTGCTAAATCCTACTCCCAACTGAACTGACACAGGTATTGAACTAAACTAAACTCAATTGAATGTCATTGCATAACTGATAGTGCTCATTATGAATATGAATTTCTGAGTATGCAGATAAGATTCATGGATTAATTGTCTGAGTACTTGAAAAGATGAATTCATGCAAAACACGTAAGTATCTAGTGTTCAAAACCCACCAGAGCTGAATGGAAATGCTAATATTGCAATATAAAAGATCTAAAACCATAATAGGGGATCATTGTTCAAAATCCAAAACTTGGACAATTCAGCAAAAACACATGAGAGTCATGAACTTAAGCGTGGAGAATAGATAAATCATGCGAGAATAACATGATCGCAAGACTAAAATAATAAATTAGGGATTTAACATGGAGATTTCAAAATTCAAAATATGTAAAGGCTCATTCCACTTGAAAACACTCATAAACATAACTTGTAATTGAATTAACAAGAGATTCATAGAGATATTTCTACTTAAACATGAAAACTCATAATTTAAAACCAAAAAGGAATTATTGGACTCTATGGGTGAAAGAAAAACTAGATGAACATCACACATACCTCACTAGATGAATTCATGAAGATTTTTGAGATTTTCTTGAGATTTGAAGCTTGAATTTTTTGATTTCTTGTGAAAGAGTTAGGATTTGCTCTTGAGGGAAGGGAAGCTTCTTTTGAGAGAATTTGTGATAAAAAAAGCAAATAATGCTCTTTGGAAACCTAAATTTCATGTTATGGACGAGTTAAGTGAAGGGAAAATGACCTTAAATAATGAGAAAAAAAAGCTGTACAAAAAGGGAAGGAGGGACGTAGGCTCTGGAGCACCAGACTTGAGGGGGCGATGCGGGCTCGGAGCGATGCACTAGAGGACATGGTGCGGGCTTATCCTGGTGCTGATATTGTTTTGGTGATCCAAACACGTCCCTACACTCATTTGAAAATTTGAAAACTCACCAGAGACACACTTTGATCAACCCCGATCATAACTCAACATTCTGCGGTCGGATAGGTCAAAAATAAAATCATCACAATTTAAGCTCCTTGAAAATGACTAAGTCCCAACACTTAGACTAATTTCCAAGCTTTGGACCCCTTATACATGCAATTGAGAGCTGAAATGAGCTAAGAATTTTATGGGATATTAAAGATAGTGTTCATTTAAATGAGCCACCAACTACTGAAACAACTATATTTACTGAAACTCAAAGTGAGTGAGCTTAAAACTACTGTACCTACTCAACTATTGGCTAATCAAAGTATAACATCTGTTGAGCCTAAAACTATTGCACCCACTCAATCAACAGCTAATCAAAGTGTTGCATCTATTGAGCCCGAAACTGCTCTTGATAACATACCGGTTTTTAATTCTGACCACTCAACTAAAAATTATTCTAAGTCAGGCCATCAAGATTTATTTAATGAAGATGATGCTGAATATAAAAGTGATGCACATGAAGAATGCATAAAATTAGGGGTTGAAAGGAGAACATATTAGAGGTGTAAAAGAAGAGGAAAAAATACTTATGACCATGAAGAAGTTTCTCTTGGTGAAGTTGGTCCAAATTCGGGTTTCGATGAGATAGAACCTATTAACAAAAGCATAAAAGGTAAAATTTTTGGGTGTGAGTTTATGTATTGTAGTTTTTATGCATTTAGTATTGAATCTGATTTACAAAATGAGTTAGGGACAAGGAGGTCATGTAGAAGGATAGTTTTTTGATAAATCTGCTGAAATAATTATGTGGCAGTTGGGCATGATTTTTGAGAATGTGAATAAGTTTAGGAATGTTGTTACAAAATAATTACTTAAAAAGGTTTCTAGTTAGAGAATTTTACTAATATGCCCAAAAAGGTTAAGGTCAAATATAGGCAAGGTTGTCCTTCACTATTATATGCCAGTCTTAACTAGTCCAGCAATGATTTTGTGATTAAAACCTATAGTCCTCGGCATGCGTGTATTAAGACCACTAGAAATTATATGTTCAATTCTAAGTTCTTGTATAAGCATTAATGGATGATCATATGAATGAGGTTTAAAGAATATTTGACTATAGGAATGAAATGTTTAGAATCAATCATGATGGTAACATGTGTTGAGAAAGTTAATGAATCTTAAGGTAGTGGTAGGCTCATTTTTTAAAGTTTTTATATTTGTTTTGATAGTTGCGAAAAAACTTTTTTGAGTGAAAGAGGTGATAAAATAATCGAAGTACATGCAAGAGGTAGGAAAATGCCAAGAAAAACACTTGTTAGTGACATAGGAATGCCAAGAATGACATGCTTGTATGTGAGTGGCTTAAAAATCCAACAAGTTAAAGTACACATGCTTCACTAAATCACTTTCTCCACCTATTAAAACTCAATCAAATTGAAGCAGTAGAGAAACACCTGGTAAAATACTTGGGAGAGTTGGAATGGGTATTTTTAGTGCTAAAAATGATTTTACAACATATAATATATGTTCTGAAAACTAGGTAAAGTTAACTTTGTATTACATGTTTAAATATGTATGACTAACTTTTTTTTCTTTGTCATAACATGTCATGCAAATTAAAAGGATATATTAATTTTTATAGCCTATAAGATCTGTTAATGTTACTAGGATCTTGGTTTCAAACCATGAACTGGAATAAGGTAGAAGAAAAAAGAGTAGTCACAAAAGTTAAACTTGATTTAATGAGGGATGAGATAATAGTAAACAATACTGATGTAGTATTATTGATTGGGCAAGTGGTTTTGATAAATAAACTTATTTTGTTTGACAAGGTTGTATTTTGTGAAGATTTGATGGTGCACTTGAAAGTTACATTTCTTTTAAGTTGTTGCACCTAATTTGTATGAACTTATGTTGCACTTGCTAATATAATTGGATGTTTCTATCAATTTGTGTTTCTATAAATTCATACTCTTACACAACAAGCTTTAAGTAGGAACAATGGTATTTTATTCAACAAAATCAAGTTCTTCGACTTTCACTATACAATAAAGAAAAGTAGCAAAGACAAATTCTTACTACATCAGTTTCTAACTTACATCAAATTAAACAGAAAATACGTCAACTTACTATTTTGATCCAAATAGAAACACACATAATCAAGAGACACCATGAAAATCCTATCAAAGCTAAAGCAGTTGCTCTCTTTCTTTATCACTTCAATCAACTTCTCTTTTGCATTTTCCATCAGCTCAACCTTGTCATTGTAAGCAACCATTTCCTCTAACTCTTTTATTTTTTTTACATTATAAACTAATATTTCATTCATCTCTATCATTTTCTTCACCAACTTTGGAGTGATGAACTTAGATCGTTCATCAACCATATCATCCCTCTAACAAAAAAATTTACACTTCTTTGATTCATTGTATGGGCAAAATCAAGATCTTCTATTATAAAATCAAGTATTATTCAAAAGAAGCAAGATATCATGACTGCATTGCACCTCCATATTCAATATAGGATCTTTCTTGTCTATACAAAATGTTATTCAAATTTAATTTTACCTCTTTCATAACTAATTCTAATATGAAAATCAAAATTATTAAGAAGAAAATAGAAGCCCTAAGTATTTAACAAATAAAGATAACCAAGAAAGGAATCAGATATTTTGTAGAATAAAAAAGAACTATTCTTCTTAAAAATAAAAGCATACCTCTTCAGCGACACTAACGAAATACATTTGAATAGAGGCAGGTACAGGGTAAAAATATAATATATTTGGTGTGTTTAGTAAAAATAACAAAGTAAAGACACTTATACTTCTAAGTGGAAAATTAAGATAGGTTTATATAGATTTATTTCGATCCTTACACGCTCAGTATGTACGCATTCTCTTATTAGTCTAGCTAAGTAAATAAATGTCACTAAAAACACTAATAAATATTTCAGAGGGTCATAGAAACCTTGCTTGCAAGCATGAAATTCTTCGTTTGCCCGCTAAAGTTTGGGAGTTTATATAATATCAGTTGTGAAATTGAAAGAAAATATGGAAACTAAAGATAGAAGATAAATCAAAAGACACTAAAGAGGAATAATTGACAACAATAGCTATACTAAAGCTAAAAGCTCCAACTACGAATTTAAAATAAGTATCCTATAAAGAATAAAAAGATTGATACAAGAAAATAAAACTAAAAGCAAACAAAGAATATTCTAAACCCTAAGAGCTCAATCATCAATCCGAATCAAGCACCAATATCTTACAAAGGCCTCAAGGAAATTAAATCTCTTTGCAAACCCAATTTCTATGCAGTGGTTCAACAAAAGCTTCACCAAGCTCTCTATTCTCTCAAAGGAGAAAAATTCATCATTTATCAAAAGTTTATCAAAATCAAGCTGATAAAATGATTAATGCATCTATTTATAACGGATATTCACAAACACAAACCAAAAGTGGTCTATTTAAATTAAAATAAGGCCTAAAAGGTCTATTCCTTGTTACCAAAGATCACCCAAGTTTGGAGATATGAACTTAAGTTTGTAATGGACATGTGCCTTGCCAAAGCAGGAAGAAGATTGGCCAATCTTTGGCGATGGTCCTCAAGTTTGGTGAGTAAAGCTATACTTTGGTGATGGCCCTTCAATTTGCCAAAGTAGGAAGTATTTTGCCTTCCTGTTCCTCACACCCGATAGACCTTTCATGCTCCGAGCTATCATCAAAATATGTTATTTCTTAATTGGGAGATCCTTACATGCCCACATATTTTTTAGCATCATTCCTTCATTCCAAGAACCCTCCAAGCCTCCAAAGTATAGATTTACTAATAAATCTACCAACTCCTTAGATCATCTTTATGTGTAAAGCTTTGATGAAACTCAACTTGCATCATTATTTCCTTCTTAAAAAGTATTCATACTCAAATACAAACCTTGCAAAACTATTGAAAAAACAACAACAATTAGATCCTTATGGCATAAGGGATAATTTTAACAATATTAATTATACCACCATACCAAGGAAGCATACATTTAACATACAAAAAGCATCAAAATTAGCCATTAAGTTAAGTAGCTCATGATAACTCAAATTTCTATGTGTGATTTCATAAACAAGGTTAACCAAAGTAAATACTTCACCCAATGCACTAGCTATCCTCACGAATGGGATTACTCCCAATTCATCACCAGGATCAAATGCAAAGGTAATCCACACATAAATTGGAAAAAATGATCCTTCAAGCTCATAAGATCAAGTAATAACATAAAATGAGAACTACATAAGTAAAAATACAAACCTATTCCGTGCACAAGTTGGTAAAAAAATCTTCTTCAAGCTCATACGATCAATTAATAACACAAAATAATAATCACATGAGTGAAAAGAAGTGTTACTACTATACACATCATAATTTAATCCTGTATCAAAGCCAAATGGGATTAGATAAAATAGATTTGAGTCAATGAAACACTTACTTTCATTATTGCTACTCTTATCAACATAAAACATAGTATCCACGAAATCATAAGTATCCTCATATGCAAATAAATAATAAAAAAAGTGTCTCTCAAAACAACTTCATCCAAGGTATCCTTATATATAAGACCACAACTAGATTCAATATCATTGGTCATACCATCAAGAATTGGAACACAAAGAGGAACAAGCAATTCAAAAACAAATACCATTTTCCTTTTTGTCACAATCTTTTTTCACAAGTGTATTTTCATCTTTCAAGAAGAGATTTTCATCTTTTCAAGGAATATCTTCACACCATAGTGGGTTATTATACATAATATAGTCCTCAAGTACTACACTTCTAACAAGGTTCACACTATTAGGCACTTTACCGAGAGTGGTCTCATCATCTTCAAATAAAATAATGTACTTAAGGAGAGAGTGGTCAATCAAAGAAGGAGAATTAAACCATGTAATTTCACTATCAAAAAAATAACTATCAATTTTTGAAGTATTTTTAAGCACATGATCGATCTCTATGAGAAAAACAAGTAATAGTATTGTCAAAAAAAGATATGCTCAAAGAGTCATCCCTATTCAAATGATCAACATTATCACTAACTTGAGGATCATTAATCACAACACAAGATTCATCTATTAGTGAAAAACTCTCACAAGAAAGTTGATTGACACAAATATCATATGATAATGTACCATCATTCGGAACATGAGTGTCAACACTAGGTGAACATAAATTGATCTCAGAAGAAGAATCAATTCGTTCATTAATAGGATTGACTAGTTGATCCATACTCTCAACATGACATTATAAATTAATGATAAAGAATAATTAGTATCATATAAATATATGATATCATTCACACTTCTTTCATTAGACAATTTTAAAGTGTCATGTTTAGATATTTTACCTTAAATCTCACAAGAAAGATTTTCTTTTCCTTGGGATGATACACCCATCATAATATTGGAATACTTGAGAATTGTACTCATCAAATCTTCAAGGGTAATCTCCTTGTAAGAAGCTTATGCTCATTCATTTGTAAATTTTATATCAGCATAATTATCCTTACTTAAAGAAGGACAAACAAGAATGTTAGATTTATTTTGTAGCCACCCCTGTACTTCCTCTTATTTTTTCACTCTTGAGTTGCCACTCTTCACTCTCTCACTTTCCTCAATATTTAGTCTCCCATTTTCCTGGGACTTGGAATAAAGCCCAAAATTCCTTGACGAGGATTGAAAAAATTAGATGAAAAGAGATATCTTTTATATTGGTCCGCGATATTCTTGGGTCATTTTTACTCATTTGAAATACTATACCTTTTAAAATAATTGGTTCCCAAACATAAGTGAAAAAAATCCATGGACAATACATCACACCAAACCTCCTCATAGTACCATCACATGTGGAAGAGATCCTTACACTTTTTGTAACATTAGATCCCTTCTTTGTATATGGATAATGTTTTGATACTTGATGTATCCTCAAGTATTCTATCATATATAAAGTGATGTACTTTACATAGCACTAGTCATCAAAGATAAGTGTGAGTCTCGAAGTTCCATAAATATCAATATTTATTTTAAGAAATTGTCTTCTCGGTTCAAAATTATAAAGCTTCCTATGCGCTTCTAGCACATAGTTGACTCTCATGAGTCTCATCAATGTATTCCATGTCATAATTGTTTCTTTGTCATAAACCCATCAATTTTTTCTCATGGATTCCCACCAACTCGACAAAATCCCTTTAAAGTGATCAATGGCATACATGTCTTTCTCAACTTCGATTCAATCATGGTCTGGGAAAACCTAATTTCAATGCCACTCCCAATCAAGATAGACCTTGGGATCATACTCTCTTTTGAAAGTAGAAAGAGTTTCCTTGGTGGAATTGAGACTTATAGAATACCTCCATATCCACTTTGATTCCCATATCTCGATATTTGTGCAATAGAATAAAGAGTATAAGATGTAGTACCCCTAGTTTTCTGAAATGTACACTATCTTCTTTCTGTTGGATGACTTTAGCTTGAAAAAGAATAACCAAACACGCCACATAGAATAGAATAAGAAGTACCACATAGCGAAGGAAATAAATTTTGGCTTTCCTTATGGTTGTTCTTGTTGCGGGACTTATAATGCATATAAGAGAAATAACTATACCTCACGTCATTTTTATTCTTGTAGTGGGAAATGAAAGATCCCTCACATGCTCCATCATCATCATAGGAATAATTAAAAGGATCTTCGTCCTCTCCATCTTTACCATAAGAGTTATGATCATCATTTTCCTCATATCCTCCTCTATAGTAGTAGCTCTTATTCCCATACAAATCTTGATTATGGTTATCATCATAGCTTTTACAATCAACATTATTATCATGTTGATATCCTTCATCACCTACAAATATAGTCTCTCATGCCATAATCACAAGGGGTCGAAGCTATTGAAAACATACATCCTTATAGATCCTTTGTACATTTAAAATAAACAAAACAAGTTAGTAGTAAAAGTTCCTTACCAATACTTGTTTTTTCTCACTTTTGAATGCCTTACAAATTAGCTCGACTAATGTTATAGCTTGTTTAAATTTGATGGTCACAAGTGTCAATTAATTCTCTCGCTCAGAATGAATCTTTTTTCAAATAAGAAAAATTGACTCAATTATAAACAAAAAGGACTTGAATCAAAAAGTTAACTACGAAGTAAGCACACAAAGAAATAGCATGAAAGAAAAACGGATTCAAGAGTAATCAAAAACTAAGTAGGACAATTCCTTGTTGGAAATTAGTTTTATGAATCAAAGAAAATGATTAGGATTCAAGGAATTTAAAATATGGAACTAGAATATGAGATTGGTTGATGAAAAATGAAGTCACACCATTTAGGACTAGTTGGGTTTCCAAACTTACTCCAAGGTTCTCCGAAGTCTACTTTGTATCACCAACACTAGCCTTACTAGTGCCAAAGTAACCAAAATTTTAGATAGGTTGATTTGGACATCACAAAGTTATGATGCGACAAAAGTAGTTTTGTGATCTATAGTAACCATCACTAAACTTGATAGAATTTCCTCGATATTTCGTGTGCTCCCCTGTAGCTTTACGAATGACTAAGCACTTTTGTGAGCTCATTTAGTCCATGAAAATCACAAGTGAAGACACTTGAAGCCTCCAAATTTATATTTTTGTGGTCCCCCTTGTACTCCCTTATCCTAGTACTTTCCCCTTTTTGTAAATTATTTTTTGTACCAATACAATTACTCTTTCTGTTCTTCTCCTTTTTGGATCAAACACTCCTTTTTAACTATTCTTCTTCAATGAGATATAAATTTCATGAAGAAGATCATGAACATGAAATTTTTAAAATTTCATAGCTCACTCAATTAAACTCCATTTCCATAAAATTTGAGATTTAATATCCTGTTGATATAGAGAACAAATTTCAATACTTTTTAATCCTCAATTCTAACCTAATAAAATCAGATTTTAAGATCTATTTTCTTATTCTTCAAGCCATGAATAATATCATGAACATGGAGAACAATAAGATTTTATAACACAATGGATTTCTACTCCATTTTCATCCAATTTAGGATTTGAACTCCAAATGAAAGGGAGAACAAACCCAGTATCAATGAATCTCAAATTTTACCTAGATCAACAAGCTCACTTGCTTGGAATTCAAGTTCTTCAACCTAACGACAGTGAATTCCTCAAATTAAGTCCAATACAAGAGAAAATCTCATATCTCAGCTCAATAAGAACTAGAAAACATGAATTAATATTGGAAACCAAAACAAGATACAAAAATTGAACACTGATATTTGAAATGTTTGGCTTTTCAATTTTCTCTCTATTTTAATAACAAATCAACATAGATTCAGAGGAACACATCTAAACTCATCTTTGATAGCAGATAATGTAATTTCAACCATGAAATCAAAAGGAAATACAAAAACTAAGGATAGAAAACAGAATAAAAGACACTAGAAAGGATTAATTGGCAATAATAGTTAAAACATCCAACTATGAATCCAAAATAAGTATCAATTCAGATAAATAGATTGATGCAAAAAATAAAGTCGTAAGCCACCAAAGGGTATATTAAACTCATTGACTTCAATCGCGTTAACCCAAATAAAGAACCTAACCTCTTACAATTACCTCAAGAAAATTGAATCTCCTTGCAATCCTCGTTTCTAAAGAACAATTTAACAAAAGCTTCACCAAGATCTCTATTCTCTCAAAGAAAATTAATTTATCATTCATCAAAATCTAGATAATAAAAGGACTAGAACATCTATTTATAATTTTCTTTTCACAAACATAGCTCAAAAATGACTTATTTAAGAAAAGGCCCAAAAGGGCTATCCCTTTTACCCTAACCCAAATTTGACGATGTGAACTTAAGTTTGGCAATGGAATTCCGCCTTACCAAAGTAGGAAAATTCTTGACCAAGCTTTGGCGATGTCCCTCAAGTTTGGCATGACAAACTACACTTCGGTGATGGTCCTTTGGTTCGCCAAAACATGCAGTGTCTTTCCTTCTTCTTCCTCGCTTCGATGGAGCGCGCAAATCCTTGAGCATCATCCCTTCATTTCAACCACCCACCAAGCCTCCAAATTAGTAATTGAATGAAAATTATACCAACTCCTTAGCTCGGCGTTAATATGTAAAGCTTTGATGAAAGTCGGTCTACAACAAACGTGATACAATAATTTTTTTCAATATTTAGATATATTTTGAATCATTTTTCATTCTTCTTATCAACCTGTTTCAAATTAAGGTGAAGTCAAAACAACCTCTGTTGCTTTCTATTATGTATTTTTGATATAATAGCTTTTATTTTCTGCAGGGTTGTTAGCTCAGTAAAATCACTACATAGACTTTCATCGTTTTTATTGTAATTTAGTTAAGAAAAAAAATGAAGGTGTGATATTTTATTGATGTTTCTAATTATGTGAATATGTTATTAAACAAAGTCTTGAATAAGATAAAATAGAATATTTTGTTGCTTCATTGAATCTCTCCAAGATAGCTATTGTTATATTTTTTGAAGAAGAAATGATAGAAAGATGAGTTAAATTATAGGAATGGAGTACTTGTTTACTTATATTGGAGATTATATTGATAAAAAAATATCATATTTTACAACTCTTTCCTCAAAACAATTAAATTTAAGTCATTTTTCATTTTACATACAAAGTAAATATGTAACTGTAGGATATATTTTGATTCATAATGTAATAACAGTATCATTTCTTGTTCATGTATCTTTTCTTATCTGGAGGGAATATTCAGTTCATGATGAGTTGCATGAATTTCAAGTCTATTATATCAAGTCTCACATTATTTCAAAATTTAGATAATTGAACACCCTTTAGTAGTTAAGTTTTTATTTTGTATCAAAGAGATTCAACATTTTATATTTCTATTATATGGAAGAGAGAATAATAAACTTTGATGGTCCTCACAAGTCTATTTTAGTAATTTAAATTAATTTGTTAATCCACTAAAAGTATGACATGTAGTTGATAAAGAAAAAATTACTTTTTCTCTTTGCTTGCCAAATGGGACTTTGTATGTGGTGTTTCATGATATGATAGATCATTATTGAGTTTTTTACTTTAATTTCTAATTGTTTAACTATTTTCATAAAAAAAATTAGGGAAGAAATTACAAAGCGGAGAATCAAATCTTCACCAATAAGGTGAGAATTCAGACTCAAAATCAACTGAATTATTTAGATTTTTCTGTTGCTAAACTAATCGATAAATCTTTTAGCAAACTGTATAAGATTATATTTATTTTTGATGAACTGGGTATAGTTCCAATATTTCCTTATTACTTTTTATGAATTGAATAGAATTTTTTTCATGGACAATTTTATCTTACTTTAAAAATTATCAATAAAATATTTCAAATATTGAAAGTTGAAATTATTGATAAATTTAAAAATGAAGGTCGTGGTATAAATTAATATTAGATTATTTTTGAAATATTTTTTTTGATTAATTGAGAATTAATATTCTTAAGCATCCACTAAACAGAAAGAATTAATGGATTCCCGAGTTTCATTTAGATGAATTTAGTTTTTTTTTCCTTAATTTAATGTAACACTAAGCTTAGATTACCATACCAACTAGCTTAAATTCTTGCCACATAAAATTATGAATAAAATTAAGACTTAATAAATATCTAAAAAAAATAGATTTCTATTTATAGCTATAGAATATATGATCTAAACTCATAAAAATATTAATGTTTTAATTTACGAGCTTTGCGAGTTATAATTATTTTATATATTTAATCATACTATATAAAATATTAAATTACTTGAGTTTGTGCCCGGTCTTAGCACGTGCATTATAAAATTGGCACTTATATATATGGGAGGATACCTATATTTGGTAGTCCTCACAATGACACTATGATGATTTTAATTGTTTTAAAATCCCCTAAAATTGAGACATGTATTGGTAAATTCTTTTTTTCCTCTAAAATTGTGACATGTAATTGATAAGATTATGGTAATTTTAATTTTTTTAAAATCCTCTAAAATTATGGCATGTGGTTGGTAAATTATTATTTTCATCTAAAATTGTGACATGTAATTGACAAAATTACTTTTCTCCCTCTAAAATTGTGACATATTGTTGATAAAATTATTTTTTCCAACTAAAATTGATATATGTAGTTGATAACTTTTTTTCATACATTTCTTTCTTATCACGTGGGCCTTTGTACTCGGTATATCATATTAATATGATAAACTATTCTATTTATTGAGTTTGTCTTTATATTTTTAATTATATGACTAATCGATAAATTCTGTTAGAAGTTTTCATTATAATCTTCAGTTTCTGATAAATTAATCAAAAGTTTTGATAGCCCTCACAATACTTTGATCCTCCTAGGGTGCTCCATCTGTTTTTATTTTTTACTTACCTCTTTTTTCTTCGTCTTTTGCACTCATTTTTGTTTTTTTGCCTTTTGTCTCTTCTATTTGGCACTCAATTTTTTTTTCTTCAATTCTATTTCTATATGAGTCTCTATAATTGGTGTATCTGGATATTGTAACTCCTTTAATTTCAATTTAAGTATTTTAATTTGATTGGATAAAAAGCTTAATAAATAAAATTAGTCTTTTCAACCTTGTGATTTTAATTAAAGATATATTTCCTCCGTCTTATATTAATTGTCTAATTTCTACTTCATATGGAATTATGTAATCATAAATAAAAAGGATGTTTTCACTAATTTTTAACCCGTAAGAATTTTTATAAAACTTTATAAACTTGTGTATGCTTTAAAAAATAACCACAGGTGTTTTGTAAACTGACAAGTAATTTAAAACTATTATTTTTGATGGATAACTAATATGAAACATATGGAGCATGAAATTTTAATTTTTTTTTTGTCTTAAATTTACCATATACAATGTTGAAACCAAAGACCGACTAAATATAGAAATTTACTCTCTTTTTGAAATAGATCAAAAAAATAAAGTAAATCACTAACATAAAGATGAAGGAGTAGCAAAATTTTATGAATTATTTTAGCTCTTTACTTCCTCCGATTTATATCATTTTTTATTTTAAACTTTTATTATCATTTTTTTAAAACTTTTATACTTACTTTGAATATTAAGTTTTATATAATAATCATGATATTAATTTTTTTTTAAAAAGTTTAAAATAAATGAATTCTTACAAAATTGATTTTTTTAATTAAATTGAAACTATGTAATTAAGACACCCAGTGAAAATCGCTTCATTTATAGAGGAAAAAAAAGTGTGCCAAAAATAAGAATGTCATAACCATGAATCAAAAAATCAACTAGATTACTTTCTGTTTTATATTTATCATTATAGATTTTTGGTAAAATTACTAACAATGAAAATTTATCAAAATTACATATTAACGTGCCATTAGATTTTATTTATTATGATATAAATTAAATTTTTAAATTAAAATATTATTATTTTTATATTTTAAGTTTGGGCCTAGGCTTTAGCAACCACGTAAAACTTGTATATAAATATACACACAACATACTTGGTATAAGAGCCATGCTGCAAAGTAATGATTATTATTCTTGTTTTTAACTTGTTATTATACAATATTGTCAAATCTATTATGTGAACATGAAAATTATTGAGTTGTAAGATTGATTTTATAAAAAGAAGATCTAACTGTAGATGGTATTGTGATCTTTTCATATCTATACCATAGGTAGTATTCCTAAGTAACAATAGTTGGACTGTCAAAGGAGACTTAGTAGACTTACAGGTGGTTATTCATAACTTTTGGATCATCTAACTGGAGAACTTTATAATATAAATCTGGTCTAGCCTTTACACATAAAAATGGAACAAGAATCTATTAGTTTAAATATTATATCTAAATTTTTTGTACAAGAATGAGCTAAGAAGTTGAATATTTTTCTTTATGAAACTCAATGGTCTTTTGATCTAAGGATAAAAGGCATTAAAGTCATTGTTGTTGTTTTTCTTACCTTTTGTTTTGCAGATCTTGCTATGGAATTCTTCCATCCCCTTTTATCCTCATCCAAAAATCCTCTTTCTTCTTCATCTACCACATATTTTTTCGATTCCTCTAATTTCAAGTTAAAAAAAGAGATAACTTCTTAGATTTGTATCAATCAATTGATGATCGGAAGATCCATACACATCCCCCGTCCATCATCTATAAATCTTCTGGATGAGCTTTAACAAGCAATTTTCATATTTTAACTATTGAACAAACTATTCCTTTTGAATCAGATCATGAGAGATATCAAGCTTTAAAATTCAAAATTCTATAGAAAAATATAGGCAAAAGTAAAACTATCTCCACTTTGGATTAGTTCAAATTGCTACTAAACCTCTCTCTAGAGAAGGTTTAGATACCTGTCTCCTTTATCTTAAGGAATTCAAGGTTCTAAGACTTCAATGATTCCTTCCTAGGAATGGTACCAACCTTTGTAGTAGTCCAATTTACTTCAATTACTTTCTAAATTTCAGAGTATCTTTTAAGGATATGAATATATTGAATTCACTATCAATTAATGTTAAAACATCTAATTACAAGACAAAGATTGAAAAACTCCCATTAATTAATATATAGATTTGGTATAAGGAAAAAAAATTCCTTCAATACTGGATCTATGAGAAGTAGCTATAAGGATGAGATAATTCTTTTCCAAATAAATCTACAATAATCCCACCTATCAGTTTTTAGATCAATCACTTGAAATTGGTATCTTTACCTTAGAATTGTATGTTGTAAGGTGTAATACCATAAATTTTTTAGCTTTAGACCCACCAAATGATAGGCCATTGAATTAGCTTTCCAACGCCACCAGTCTCACCTTAATCCGATATTGTAGTAAAAAGTTATGGCAAGTTAACTAAAGATCTGTCAAACTGCCAGTGACAATGACTCGGGAAACAACTCATTGTCACACAATGAGTCATAGAGAAGAATCATTTCCATGATACTGATGGACTAAAAGATTAATCCCTGTGATAACGAGTTCATCATACGACTCGTTATTATTCTTAACGAGTCGTTAGAAAGGCCTATTGAAACACCTAGACTTAGAACCATTGAAAAACTTTATATTTTGGAGTCACTAAGGTAGGTACGACTAGGGGATTGATTCTTACCCCTTGGATACGAGCCATATCCTTTTTCTCCTTCCCTCTTGTATCCTAGGCAGTGTGGTGAGGGTCACTCACTATCCTAGGTACGAGTGACCCTTACCTCAATCATACCTAGGGGTACGATTCATACCTTGGTAAGTCGTATGAGGTGAGGTCTTAGCTTGGAGTGGACTGATTTTGTTAAGAGTGGAACATATGAGTTAAGGGTGAGTCGTACTCTTTGGATACGACTCATGGGTGCATGTCGTATCCTTATCAGTGTGCGTGTGACCTAGGATAAGCCTAGGGTACGATTCAGGGTACCACTCATACTCTATGGTACGACTATTTAAGTGAGTCGTATGGTGAGTCGTACCCTTGGATAGGTTTAATTTTCAGCCTTTAACTAAGGGCCTTCTGGACATTTCCCACAACTAAAACCCTAAGCCCTCTTACTATATAAGTGTGTGAAGCCTCCTAAACATCTACTTTGATGGATAAAACACCCTAAATACTTTCTCAAGCTCACCTTTAAAGAATTGGAGGCTAGGGTTTCAAGGGTGATCTTCAAGAGGCAAAGTGAAGTCAATATTCTTAGTGATTCAATTTGTCTAAGGCAAGTACCTCTTGTCCTTGATAAATAACTCTAAACCTATATATTTCACACTTTGATTAGTAAGTGTACATAGTGGTTTTGCAATCAAATGAAAAGTGTTTTGTTGCCTAATGATGAATAAAGATGATTCTTTATTAGAATTATGTTTATACATGCTATTGTGGGTAGTTCACACACGTGAATACTTGTTGTATGTATTCTAATATATGGGTCTTGAGTAACCCTAGTCTTGATGATTTCTACCATAAAATTGGCCTTGGTAAAGGCATGTACACAAGGTGTTTGTGAAAATGTCTAAGTAAAATGTCTAGTTACATGATGATGCTTCTTTGAACTAGGAAAATGGCCCAATATGTATGAATACTTGATAAATGATATTGTGAATGTAAAGTGAGAAATATATTGTGTAATTAACAACCTTGATGGTTTGATAAATAAGAAGGGGGTTAAAGTCCCTAACGTGAAAATGAATCAGCGTGTTGAACTAAATTATGGTATTGAATTGATAATGAAGTGTGAATGGTTTGTAAGGGCCTTTAGGACCATAGTTTGAATTGTATGATGAGTTGAGTTAAGTCACTGTCCTATTGAAATAGTTGAGTAATAGAGGCTCCCATAAGGACCATATGGTCATGCATAGTGTTAAATTGACTAAATGGGTTAAAGTCCTTATGTGTGGAATTGAATGTATGGGGATGCATGGACAAAGGGTTAGAGTCCCAATATAAGCTAATGATAGTCGTGATGGCTTGAGGTTAAAGTCCCTTGCCTAATGGAAGCTCTTGTGGTTAAAGTCCTATGCATAATGAGATCTTAGGAGGTCAAAGTTCCTCACCAAATGAATTGGCTTGGGGTTAGGATCCCCTATCTAATATGTTATGTGATTAGAGTTCCTTGTCTAATGTGTGAGAATATGGTTAGAATCCCTTTATTTAATGAATATATGTGAGAGGTTAGAGTCCTTCAGTTAAATAGATGTGTATGTTGTTAGAGTCTCTTACTTGATGATATGTGAATATGGTTAAAGTACTATGCCTAATAAGAAATTCTTGAATCTATAAGTGTGGAAGGTTGGAATCCTTCATTACATGTATGATGAATGAGTGCCTCATAAATATTGATAAGACTTGTCCCCTTGATTAAAATGTGATATGTCTATATATATGGATAAGGTTATGATTGTGATTGAATATGATATATTGGATTATTGCTTAATAATTATGTTATTTTTTCCTTATCCTTGAGTTACATGCTATCGTTCAAACCTTTAACCATCTCCGGACGCTATGTCCCCACATGACATAGGGGCCGGAGCATTATCTTCTCTTTTTGTGTAGAGATTAGGTGATCAAAGTAGTTCTTGCATTGACTACAGAGTGGTGAGCTTCCTTATTTTGAAAGACATTCATTCTCGGTCCCCTATCTTTAGACTTAGTCTTATTTTGACTCGGTTTGGCTAATTTCAAGGGCTTGTCCCGACATATAAATGTCTAAACTCCAATTTATAGAGAGGAATTGTGGATGACTAGGAACTGGAGAATGTTGGTTAGTGTGATGAATCTAATAAAGTAATTAGCCATGTTTAAGTTATGACTTCTAGTATTATTTACACTATCTTATTTTATGGTCGGGATTCACCCAACCCATATGATTGATGTGATGGGTTATCGGGGCGACCTCTGGTTTATATAGGCTTGAGGTACCCATACGATATGTCCCAGTTTTAGGGCGTGTCAAGTTGGAATAAAAGCCAGGTTCATGGAAAGTTAGGTGTCCACAATACCGTGTCATATAGATTCTCTTTTATGGGTGTGAAACACACCACACTTATAAAAGAGGAGCTATGAAACATTTTAGGAAATGTTTCTCTTTCTTGTTTTTCAATCTCAAGCTATAGAGTTAAGATATTCGATTCCTCTGATTTCTATTTTCTATCTTTCAGACCATGCTTCCAAGGAGAACTAAGACTCAGGCAAACCATTCCGAGACCCCTATGGACGATGCTTGTCCAACTGCTGGAGTTTGGACTCGGGCTAGGGCTCCGACATTCGACCATTTTTGTGGGGTTCCATCTATCCCCACTAACCCCGTGTAACACCTCGTACTTTTACCTAGCTTAAATTTGTCCCAAAAATGTTAAAGACTTTCTTTAAGGATGAATACACTTTTATACATATGGAATTTTCAAGATTTTGACTTTTCATTGTGTGGAAAATTGAATATACTTTCCATCGATATAAAATTTTCCCAAATCCGACACCCGGGCGAAGAGTTATGGCCATTTTAGTAAGACAGTGTACCACCTGAGCCATCTACGCATCGCGGAGCCAGCAAAAATGGCTATTGTCAAAAACCAGCCAGCCTCCATGATATTAGCGCTTTGCGCCTAATGTGTGAGCAATTGCTAACACATTTAAGACCTTTAACCAAGAATAATTGCGAATTCTTAAGCAATTTTTGTCGTTTTTGATTTGTTTATGTCTGATTTTACAGTTTAAGCTGATGGGATAGAGAACCAACAAGAATGGAAGCAAAGAAGTTGAAATATGGAGAAATCTAAAGAGAAGTGTGGCTAACGACATCTGTGATAAGTCTCAGCCCTGTGATAGGCTATCACAGTTGTCGTCAAACTTAAGCATGAGTTAAAGCCTATGACGACATCTGGTGATATGACGTCAAAAGTGTGATACGCCGTCATGAATGTCGTCATCCTTAAACAGAGAATGGGAGTTGAAGACATTTTTGTGACGACGTTCGTGATAATCCATTAAGTTGATGATAAGGCATCAACGTCGTCGTCAGCCTTAGACAACAAAAGCCAAAAGTGCAAAGGAGCTGACGACATCCGTGATAAGCCATCAGACTCATGATAAGCTGTCACGAATGTCATCATCTATTTCGAGAAAAAGCTGCAACTTTAATTATATTTCCTTATTTAGGTTGAACTATTTAAAGCTTTGTTTTAGGGTTTTCTTGGGGGATTCATTCACCATCATCATTATTCTAAAGAGAGTTCAATACTTTGAGTCTTGGTGAATATTTTCTGATATTTCTTTCTCTATCTTTTTGGATTCAAAAAATACAACTATTTTGGGGATTTTCCTTTGTGATCTAATCTACGATTCACTAATTATAATTCATCTCTGTAAGTTAATCTTCTCAATTATGAATTCAAATATGTGTTTCGTTCTTCGCATCATGAGTGGCTAAACTCCGTTAACCTGAATTATGGGATCTAGGGTTAGGTCATGATGATGTGCTAAACACTTAAGATTTAATAGGTGCTAGGATTTCTTGATAATTCTGAAGTTTTAATTAACGTCTGATGGTTGTAAACAGTAGACACACCTGCTTTGATTTTCTTGAGAAAGAAATCATATACAGTAGGAAGTGAATTATCAACAGGGACTCGAAAATACTTCGTTTAATAATCAGCATTGTAACAAGGTTGATTAACCTGAGGTAAAATCTGGGAAGTGAATAGTGATATCTTAAGTCTGAGAGGATTAGGAAATTAGACACTTAAATAGGTCGACAGACATTTGAGCATATCATCGATAAAGATAGCTTGTTATCCTAACCACCATGAGAATCTTGAGTCACCCTTAGCATCTATCATGTATCGTAAGCCCTAGTGAACATAATTATGGTTTTTCCATAAACTCTTGATTACGTACACTGAAAGTAAAGCGACCAATAATTACTTGTTAAACTCAAACCCCCATTTTACTTTCTTTTAGTATCATTTGCTTGAATTTAACTTGTAGCTTTAGTTTCAAACTAGTTTAATCGCCACTCACATTATTCGCTGTGGATTCAACTCCGACTCCAAAGTTGGGTAAATATATTGACGATGACCACCTTGCACTAAATTGAAGTATAAGTTGAGCGTTATAAAAAATGGCGCCGTTGCCGAGGAACAATTTGGCGTATTGAGTTGGTTAGGAATTTTCGCCTACTTGCTTGAATTCAAACTTGTAAATATTTTTTTTAGTTCTCTCTTATTTCTTATGTTAGGTAGATTTTTATTTAGTTTACATATTACTATGGCATCGTGGCATGAACATGAGCTTGGTGGTTGGAAATCTTATCTTGATAATCCTTGTCCATCTTTTGATGGACCTCACTTTCAGCAAGATTATAGATATGCTCCCCGGAGAGAGATATGTGCACCATCTCCATCCTACCGGCAGTATGATTATTCGTTATGTGGTGGTCAAGATGGACATTGGAGTGATTTCCCAAATTCCCCCTCCCCCCGGTATGCTAACCCAAATTCTATTTTTTCTTATGATTTTGATAGATCTTATGGTAAAGAACAGAAAGAATGAAGCATCGAAAAGAGTGGCATTGAAGCTATGCTTCAACTAATGTTAGAGTGTGTGGACATAACGAATGATATCATATGTGATGTATATCAAGACATAAGGTCAAATAACGAGGAAAGAAGAATAATAGAGGATATGGATATAGAGGTCAAGCATTCAAAGCACTTTTCCATATTATGTTTAGATGATATCTTGTCTGTGGAATCATTTAACATAATGGACGAGTGTGAAGATGAGGAGCAAGAATCTGATGTTGATGATGAGATTGATGTTGAGCAACCCTCGGTGATTTTCCAACCAACCAAACCATTTATGAATGAAGATGCCAAAGATGAGGTAATGGTACTAAAGTCAAAAAAAGAAATCAAGCACAATCCTAGTGAAGACTCTAGTCTATTTTGGGGTAAAAATGCTAATAGGGATACTACTCCAAAATTGAGAATTAGTCCTCATTCGAACCACTTTTCAACATTATGCTTGGTGGATGTGATGAAAGTTGAATCAACCAAGCAAATGATGAATTTTGAAAATAAGGAGGAAGATTCTTACATTTTGGAGTTTGTCCTTCCAAAAGGGTATACTACAACCCCAATATTAAAGGCCAAGAAACTTAAAGATCGATGTCCATTTAGTGGCTGTTTAAGATTTTCACCGCTGCCAAATGAGCCCACACGAAAGTTTGATTTAAAATTGGGCAAGCAGTTCAAGCCTTCGAAGTGGCATGATAGAACATTATTTTTCATGCCCTCACATTTACCCAACGCACCTAAAAGATGTAAAGATCGAAAGATGGGACAACAATTCAAATCGTCCAAATGGAGGGATAAAGGTTGACTAAATGATGTCGTACCGCGACATTAAATTAGGCGCTGCATGGGAGGCAACCCATGACCCCCGAGATTGATCCATTCAAGGTATACTCTAACCCTTTGTTTAGTTTACTTTGATTTTGAGTTGAGGGTGTAGGGTAGTCTGTTGTTGTAATATATTTTGTGGTAACTAGGAGAAATACAAGTACAGAAAGCAGTTGACATGTTTTTGATTGATTTTTAAACACCTCTCCAACATTTTGTTTGCAAAGACTGTGTGAATTACATTTACTTGTGACCATTGTGAATCTTGTTGTGACTTTAGTTCTAGCTGCTTGATGATCATTGCTGAACAATTGTATGAACTAGGTAAGTGGTGGCCTACGATATACTTTTGTACCATGTGTGTGTGAGAAACTACTTAATTCCCTTTGTATGCTAAAGCCAGAACTTACCTGGTTAGTCTTACGATTGTTAAAGGATTGGGGTTAGGGAAGGATCATAGGCCATTTTTTTTTATTAACCCACTTTTAGCCTAAATAGCCTTCCCTATGTGCATCATATCCCTTGATCCCTGTTTTGAGCCTAATTAGCCTATTTCTTTCTTATGACACCTTTCACTTTCCCATTTGTACCATAATGAACCTGTTTTGGCCCTGGTCCTCCTTGGACATTGTGCACCTTGACCTAGGCAAACAACCTAAGTTGAGGGTGGCTATCATAGGGGTGCATGGTGTAAGATGAGTATGAAGAAGGGTAGAATAAAGGAAGAAGAATAAAAGTTGGGTACTATTCTTAAAAAAAAAAGAGGCACCCAACTTGAATATGTGCGATCAATAGAAAAGAAAACAAAAAAGAGGTTAATAAGTGAGCCAGAAGAGAGTAGTGTAGTGTCAAGGAGGCATAGTCACTCTAAATGTCCTTGAATATGATACCATCCCCAGCCTACATTATAAGCCTAAAAGAAGTCCTATAGTGATCCTAGTTGGCCTATCTAAAGGTCTTGGTAATGAAAATAAGGGCAAGCCTATGGTACTTGGCATACACTGATTGGAACTTCGTTTTGAGAGTGAGAGTCTTTTGATGATCCCCACTTTTACATTTTTGGTTTATTATATGCGAGGAGGGGGATTTCTTTGTTGTGAGGGAAAAATGGTATTGTTGTTAGCTACTTGCTTGTTTAGATAGTGCAGCATTGGTATATGAATGGTTGTTGTGGCTAATATTGATGCCATCGCTTGAGTTTTTTATGTTACATTATTGTTCTTCAATGACATACACAGTTGGTTTTAATTGAATTGACCTTAGAGGTGGAAACTATGTTTTGAGCTTAAAAGAGAAAATTGGCTGCTGAATGTGCTATGTATTCTCTTAGTTGGACTGAGTTGCTTGAGGATAATCAATTGTTTTAAGTTGAGGGTGTTTATGTGTGAGCAATTTCTAACACATTTAAGACCTTTAACCAAGAATAATTGTGAAGTCTTAAGCAACTTTTGTCGTTTTATATTTGTTTATGTATGATTTTATAGTTTAAGCTAATGGGATAGAGAACCAAGAAGAATGAAAGAAAAGAAGTTGAAATATGGAGGAATCTGAAGAGAAGTGTGGCTGACGACATCTGTGATAAGTCATCGGCCCTGTGATAGGCTATCACAGTTATCGTCAGACTTAAGCATGAGTTGAAGCTTGTGACGACATCTGGCGATATGACGTCAAAAGTGTGATACGCCATCATGAATGTCGTCATCCTTAAACAGAGAATGGGAGTTGAAGACATTCTTATGACGATATTCGTGATAAGCCATCAGGTTTGTGATAAGGCGTCAACATTGTCTTCAGCCTTAGAAAGCAGAAGACAAAAGTGCAGAGGAGCTGACGATATCCATGATAAGCCGTTAGGCTCCTGATAAGCTGTCACGGATGTTGTCATCTATTCTCAGAAAAAGCTGCAACTTTAATTTTATTTCCTTATTTAGGTTGAACTATTTAAAGCTTTGTTTTAGGATTTTCTGGGGCGATTCATTCATCATCATCATTATTCAAAAGAGAGTTCGATACTTTGAGTCTTGGAGAATATTTTCCAATATTTCTTTCTCTATCTTTTTGGTTTTGAAAAATACAACTATTTTGGGGATTTTCCTTTGTGATCTAATCTACGATTCACTAATTATTATTCATCTTTGTAAGTTACTCTTCTCAATTATGAATTCAATTATGTGTTTCGTTCTTTGCATCATGAGTGGCTAAACTCCGTTAACCTGAATTATGGGATCTTGGGTTAGGTCATGATGATGTGCTAAGCACTCAAGATTTAATAGGTGTAAGGATTTCTTGATAATTCTGAAGTTTTAATTAACATCTGTTGGTTGCAAATAGTAGATACACCTGCTTTGATTTGCTTGACAAAGAAATCATATACAGTAGGAAGTGAATTATCAACAGGGACTCGAAAATACTTCGTTTAATAATCAGCATTTTAATAAGGTTGATTAACCTGAGGTAAAATCTGGGTAGTGAATAGTGATTTCCTAAGTCCGAGAGGATTAGGAAATTAGACGCTTAAATAGGTCGAGAGACATTTGAGAATATCATCGATAAAGATAGCTTGTTATCCTAACCACCGTGAGAATCTTGAATCACCCTTATCATCTGTCATGTATTGTAAGCCCTAGTGAACATAATTCTGGTTTTTCAATAAACTCTTTATTATGTACACTGAAAGTAAAGCGACCAATAATTACTTGTTAAACTCAAACCCCCATTTTACTTTCTTTTAGTATCATTTACTTGAATTTAACTTGTAGCTTTAGTTTCAAACTAGTTTAATCGCTACTCACATTTTTCCCTGTGGATTCGACCCCGACTCTAAAGTTGGGTAAATATATTGACGATGACCGCCTTGCACTAAATTGAAGTGTAAGTTGAGCATTATCAGCGCCAAGGTTCAATTTCAGAATTGCCCTTTTCGAGTGTTCCAACGCGATACCACCGCATCACGGTGAACTTTCAGGTCGCAACCAAGGTGGCAACGCGATTCCACTGCATTGCGCCACTATGAAATTTCTCAATTGTCATTTTTCAGTGGCTTGGCACGATAGTGGCGTGTCATGCCAGGGGTCCAGATCGAAAAAATTTCACGAAAAATTAATGTTGCATCCAGGGTTACAATAGTCTTTTCCCATAATTTTATTCTGCCCAGATGCTAGATTTAAGTCCTAAAAATATGCAAAACCCTTCATTATTTAGTTTTCCCCAAAAGTAAAAGATAATTATCTCTCAAAGAGGCAAAAACCCTAGTTCATGAAATCAAGAACAAGTCTGAGGATTTCTTCCAAGAACCTTTAAGAAAGAATCTTCCAACTCCAAGGTATTTTAGATGTTCATTCATGGATCCTTACCTTTCATGGAGCCCAAGAATCCCTTTTCAAAATACAAGATTTATGATTTATGATTTCCATTTTTGAATTATATTGAATTTATGTCCATGATGTTGTTTGAGTTTTAATCCATGATTT
Source organism: Capsicum pubescens (assembly GCA_030864215.1). NCBI lineage: Eukaryota > Viridiplantae > Streptophyta > Magnoliopsida > Solanales > Solanaceae > Capsicum > Capsicum pubescens. The sequence continues at coordinate 81,493,895 of CM061544.1, read as the reverse complement.
AGATTACAGGTTCCAAGAATTGATTCTAGCATGTGTTGAATTACATGGTATTCATGATAAACCCTATGATGTATAAGTTGATTGATGTAGCTATGATCACCATGTGTGTTTACTATTATGTGACCTAAGCATGCTCCCCAAGTGATTATCAAAATGCCTAAGTGAATGAAATAATGTCATTATACCATCATAGCATGTACTCCCTATTCGTGTACAAGTTAATGCATTACAAGTGTTTAATGAAATGTCTCTATGAATGAATTATGACTAAGTGAACATTGTTATGTTATTTAATATTATGCTTTGCTATCAAGTCTTGGGGGTATTTAATACCCAACAATTTAGCTGTCTACCTAGAGCCAGTGTTATTTATGAATAGTATAGGTCATGTCATGATTAGTCCTCCTCTCTTTTATTTATAGAACTCAGTAGAACTCAATTAGTCATAGAACTTAGGAAAACTCAGTAATCCCAGTATCAGTCCAGTCCAGTTGAGTATGCTCAGCTAGTGTCATTCTGTTGGGAGTAGAAACTAGTATTGAGTGAGTTTAGAGGTGATGACTTCTTGTATCAGGCAAGTAAAATCATTAGTAACATTCTCAGACTATAGAACTACGTAGCCAGCATAGGATGTGAGGAGTGACCCTTTAGATTAAGGCTTGGCTACCTCTCAGAGGGCAGCCGTCAGATTACGCTTGACTTTCTGTTTAGGTTCATCCGTCAGATAGGCTTGACCACAACAGTGTCTTTACCCATGGCACGGTACTGGCACCCTTCCAACTGGGGTTACAATTTGGACCCCACTCATCTTACTCAAGGACATGTCGATTAAGTGAGAACTCCCACAGTTTTAGTTTCAGTCTCAATCTTCAGAATAGAACTTAGTTCAGCCCTACAGAATTAGGACTTTTAGATACAATCACTCAGTTATTAGTAATTCATATTATCATTGATCTCAAATTATTAGTATATTCAGTTATCAATTATAAGATTTCGTTCCAGTATACTCAGTTACAGTATGCTTAGTATGTTCAGTAGTTACAGATCCTCCATGTATGTATCACGCCCAAAAATCCCATCGGGCCGGACTGGCACCCGAAGCCGAGAAGGCCCGGGAGAACCCGTTCAAATACCTGTACTTTCACTTACATGTCACCAAAAATTTGGACAGCACTTCGTTGCATATAGAAGGGTCTAATTACCTGTATCAGCACAACACGCACAAATATATATATATATATAATACTTGGCCGTCGGGGCCACCATATATACAAATATAACATCACTATATAAACTTCCATGACTTTAACCTTCCTTATGTCTACAAAGCCTCTAGGATATACATGACATAACTAGGGTCAAACCTCCCGCCCACACATGACTCCTGTACAATAACAAAACATAAGGAACCGACTCGGAAAGCTCCGAAGCAAACTGGAGCTCACCAACAATAGTTGTATGACCTAGCTCCTATCTATGCTGTGTATGAGCTGAAGCACCTGTGCCTGCAGCATGAAATGCAGGTCCCCCATGAGGGACGTCAGTACGAAATATGTACTGAGTATGTAAAGCTGTAAATAATCATATGTGATATGGGGGGGTCAAGAAAATCAGACACAAGTGAATAAATCATAATAGAAGTGAAACACACTTCATAAACACTTTTAGGATCATATACATTATCATTAATCTGAATTGGGTTCTTGAATTCAAACACATTTGTGGAACGGTATACCTTCGTTCATTTCATTCTTTACAATTATCATTCGCCATTACCTCCTCCTCCGGAACCTCCAACCACCTAAAAATAATCAATATTGTATCCTACTGTGACCATTAGGCAGCCCCCAGTACATATAAACTGTAATCATATCAAGTATCGGGATCGGCCCATGCTAGGCTTAAGCCCCTGAGCTACCACCCACACGTATATCAAGTAACACACATAAGAGATCTTTCCAATAACTTAGTTCAAAAGCTTTTGAGATTATTACATTAGTTTTCATGCCAATATAGTACCTTTGGAACAATGATACATCAATAGGAACCAAGTAATAGACCTTCTATACAATAACGATGTAATAAAGACTCATTGGTATATCAACAATGTGTTTCAGAATCATCAATATCACAACAATGAAATAGGAGCCTTTTGGTATATCAATGAAATATTTTGACACTTTATAGAATGGAAACAACTTCGTTGGTAACGTAGAACAATACATGTTTTTTTGGACAACCTCGGAATCTTACTTGATGGAACATTGGTGTTTTCATGCCAAAGAACATCGTTAGAGTATGCTTTACATACCTCGTTGTAGATTCGTATACCAATTCAACACAACTTCCCGCCTTTACAAATCACTTATCTACAATGAAATATTTGGCATCTAGTATTAGCAACCCAACACCACAATTCTCTTCCATAATTCCATACAACCAATATTTGCAAAGCATTCCAAAAACCAACTTGAACAATAGGTTTATGTGTGTGTATATATATATATATATATATATATATATATAATCATCATTTCAATACCACATCATCACACCAAATCCCTTCAAAATTCAACATAATTCAACCATGCACAAGAATAATCCAACAACATTTCCAATCATCTTTCAACAACAATCAAATAACATACTTCTTATGCTCACATGCATATATATACATATCCATATAAATAACACCAACATAATTTACGTCCTTACCATAAAATGGCCCTTTTGATTTTGAAGTCCTGTTGGCACAAATAAGGGGTGCTTCTTGAAGCCCTCGAGACGGTGAACACAACTACGGAATCAATTTGGATTTTCTACGGTTGAATCACAAGATAATTGGAGTTGAAATTAGGCTAGGGTTTCTTATTCTTCAATAATTTGGATGATAAATGATGGATATGAGGCTAATTATATGTATATAATGACCAATTTTCGTCCATGAGGTGATGAAAAATGACCATATTGCCCTTAAAATTTAAGTAAATCCGAATCTGTCCATGGTGGATATTTTGTTAGGCTAAAGTAAATCGACCATAACTCTTTTCTCCGATAATGGATTTGGGTGAAACCAATTGCATTATAAAGAAGACTCTTGGGGCTTCTCATCGATATATAGCAGATCACACATTTAATTTTGTACAAGGAGTTATGATCGTTTAAAGTCAACCCAAAAATCTGTTTAGCTGCAGTACTTTTGTGTGCAGAAAATTTCTGCACATTTATTGTTCATTGCGTCCACCGTTTTCAAGTTTCGAACATGCTCGCTTATATCTGATACTCATCTATTTTCAGAAATCTTTATATCATTGGAAATCTAACTCGATAAACTTCGCATAGAAACTTCGACGAGCGAATTCCGGTATAAATAAAGTCGATTCCTATACACATATAATCAAACTATACACTTGAAACCATCTCAAAATAATCAATACTCATACATAAACTCATATATACCTAACTTATGATCAATACATATACTCCAACACATATAACCATGGCTAATGCACGTAATTAAGTATGGGGTGTTACATCCTTCCCCCCTTAAGGACATTCGTCCTCGAATGTGAATGTAGTTATTTAGCCGAAACAAGTTCGAATTCATAATTGATATTCACGTCATCATATAGATATTATGCATATGTAAAAACTTACTTGTTAGTGTCCCAGTTCCACTCCTTGCACTTCTTTTTCACCTTTGAAAAAATAAGGGTATTTGGATTTCATTTCTTCCTCCGCTTCCCATGTAATCTCTTCCCTTTGTTGATTTCTCCAAAGTACTTTCACCGATGCTACTTCTTTATTTCTAATCTTCTTAACTTGACGATCTAATATAGAAACATGCATCTCCTCATAGGTAAGATCTTCTGTTACTTGCACATCTTCAGTAGAAGTAATAAGGGACGGATATCCGATGCACTTTCGAAGCATCGATACATGAAATACTGGATGCACTGATGAGAGTTCCTGGGGTAGCTCTAATTCATAAGAAACTTTCCCACATCTTTGAATAATCTTATACGGGCCTATATATCGTGGACTCAACTTTCCTTTCTTTCCAAATCTCATCACCCCTTTCATTGGCGATACCTTCAAAAATACCCAATCACCTAACGAAAACTCTAGCCCTCTTCTTTACTATCCACATATGACTTGTGTCGACTTTGGGCTGTTTTTAACCGTTGCTGAATTACCATGACTTTTTCTATGGCTTGATACACAAGATCCGGTCCGAACATAAGAGTTTCACCCGCTTCGAACCATCCTATTGGTGATCTACACTTCCTCCCATATAAAGCTTCATATGGTGCCATTTTGATACTTGAATGATAGCTATTATTGTAGGCAAACTCAATAAGAGGTAAATGATCATCCCAGCTGCCTTTAAAATCTATAACACATGCTCGTAGCATATCTTCAAGTGTTTGGATGGTGCGCTCTGCTTGTCCATCCGTCTGAGGGTGAAAAAATGTACTCAGATTCACTTGTGTTCCCAAACTCCGTTGGAAAGACTTCCAACAGTTTGTGGTAAATTGAGTTCCCCGATCCGATATAATAGAAGTTGGCACTCTATGTAATCGTACTATTTCTTTAACATACAGCTTCGAATATTCTTCAACTATGTAAGTGGTCTTAACGGGTAAGAAATGTGCGGATTTAGTAAGCCTATCCACAATCACCCATATAGAATCAAATTTCCGAGCTGTACGAGGCAAACCTGTAACAAAATCCATGTTGATCATGTCCCACTTCCAAATTGGAAGATCTATGCATTCCATATAGCCTCCGGGCTTTTGATGTTCCACTTTAACTCGTTGGCAATTTGGACATTCAGCTACAAATTCTGCGATGTTCCTTTTCATGTCATTCCACCAATATACATCCTTCAATCTTGATACATTTTGGTTGACCCTGGATGAATAGAATACCTTGAGAAATGCACCTCAGTCATAATTTTTTTTCTTAGCTCATCAACAATAGGCACACATAGCCGATTTTGGCATAGAAGTACTCCCTGCGAAAGGTCAAATACCTTCGTCGCACCATTTTGAACATTCTCCTTGAGTTGCAATAAAACAGGATCTGCTTCTTGCTTCTCTTTCACCTCAGCTACTAATGAGGATTCCGCGGCATTATGCACAATAAGCTCTTCGTCCGGAGTTTCGAGAAGACGAACTCCTAGACTAGCTAATTGATGAAGATCTTTAATCATCCCTTGACTTTCTACAGGTGCCATCATAGCCTTACGACTCAACGCATCAGCTACTATATTCGCTTTCCCTGGGTGATACAAAATATCAACATCATAATCTTTTAATAGTTCCATCCACCTTCGCTGCCTCAGATTTAGATCCTTCTGACTGAAAATATATTGTAAGCTCTTGTGATCAGTATATATATCAACATGAACCCCATATAAATAGTGGCGCCATATTTTTAAAGCAAAGATAACCGCTGCCAGCTCAAGATCATGTGTGGGGTAATTTTTCTCATGTGGCCTCAATTGCCTTGAGGCATATGCTATCACCTTACCATGCTGCATTAATACACATCCTAAACCAATTCTCGAAGCATCACAATACAATGTATACCCTTTTGTACCTTCTGGAAGTACCAACACAGGTGTAGAAGTCAAATTATTCTTCAATTCTTGGAAACTCTCCTCACACGCATCATTCCATTGGAACTTGGATGCTTTATGTGTTAGCTTAGTTAAGGGTGCTAAAATAGAAGAAAAACCCTCAACAAACTTTCTATAATAACCAGCCAACCCAAGAAAACTACAAATCTCCGTAGGCGTTGTGGGCCTTGGCCAATTCTTCACAACTTCTATCTTTTGAGTATCAACCTGTATGCCTTCATTTGATACAATATGGCCCAGAAATGCCACTGACTTTAGCCAAAATTCACATTTAGAAAATTTTGCATACAGCTTGCAATCACGAAGAGTTTGCAACGCCTGTCGCAAATGATTAGCATGTTCCTCTTCTGATCTAGAATAAACTAGAATATCATCAATGAAAACTATCACGGATACATCTAGAAATGGCTTAAACACCCTATTCATTAAATCCATGAAAGCTGCAGGTGCATTAGTTAGCCCAAATGACATAACTAGAAACTCATAATGACCATACCTTGTTCGGAAAGCTGTCTTGGGTATATCTTTTTCTTTGACTCTCACTTGATGATAACCTGACCTCAAATCAATCTTAGAAAAACATTTGGCACCCTGTAACTGATCAAATAAATCATCAATTCTTGGAAGAGGATATTTATTTTTAAGAGTCACTTTATTCAGCTGCCTATAATCAATACACATTCTCAATGTGCCATCTTTCTTGTGCACAAACAGAACTGGTGCTCCCCAAGGGGAAATACTAGGCCTAATGAACCCCTTTTCTAGCAAATCTTTCAATTGCCCTTTCAATTCTCGTAATTCTGCTGGGGCCATTCTATACGGAGGAATTAAGATTGGCTTAGTGCCTGGTATCACATCAATACCAAATTCTACTTCTCGTTCAGGAGGTAAACCTGGAAGATCTTTAGGGAATACATCAAGAAATTCACTTACTACTGGTACAGTGTGAAGATCTGGTGATTCCGATTCCGTATCCTTTACTCTAACTAAATGACATATGTAGCCCTTGGAAATCATTTTTCTCGCTTTGAAATAAGAAATAAATCTACCTCTTGGTGCGCCAATCTTACCTTGCCATTCAATAACTGCTTCATTAGGAAAATATAAATATATCTTTTTCGTACAACAGTCAATTTTGGCATAACAAGACTCCAACCAATCCATACCCATTATAACATCAAAATCTACCATTTCTAGTTCCACAAGATTGGTCATCGTGTCTCGACCACACACAGTTACTACACAATCTTTATAAACTCTTCTAGCAATAATAGATTCCCCAACCGGGGTAGACACTTCCAACGGCTTATCTAACAATTCGGGGGTTCTTTTGAACTTTCCAGCAACCAAAGGAGTAACATATGATAATGTAGAACCGGGATCAATTAGAGCATATACATCAAATGAAAATATGGACAACGTACCCGTGACCACATCTGGGGAAGCCTCTAGATTCTGTCGATCCGCTAAAGCATAAGTGCGATTCTGAGTCCCGCTGGAACTGGCGACTCTTTTTTTCATTTCTAGCATGACCCGCAGGTTGTGCGCCCCTACCAGAATAAGATACCGGTGACGATAATGCAACAGCTGATCCCGAAGTTCGTGCTACGCCTCCTGCGCCCCTTCGTGGGCATTCTCTCATCATATATCCTGTCATACCACACCAAAAACAAACATTTGTTCCCATTCAACATATGCCCATATGATGCTTTCCGCATCGATTACATAGCTCTCGAGAAGGTCTCGATTGGCTCATGTTCCCTTGCCCATGATAACCCACTGATCGCGAACTATGACCCTCACTTCTTTGCCCAAATTAAATGCCTCTGAACCCCTGATGCTGAGGTGGAGCACTAGCTGCATAATAAGAAAATAATGGCCTAGGTGGTCTAGCAGAAAATTAAGGTCTAAAACCTCCCTGTGGCGCCATAAACTGCCCTGTAGATCTGGCCGTCTTAGAAGATCCACTTTCAAATTCCTGTGTTCTTTTTCTTTGCCCCTGATCTTCCATTTTTTGTGCAAATGCTTGGATCCTAGCTATATCCATGTCTTTATTCAGTGCAGCAATAGTACAATCCCTAACCAAATACGGATCCAATCCATCCACATATCGATGAACTCTGTCATCCATAATAGTTATAACATTAGGAGCATATCTGGAGAAAGAATTAAATCGAAGACTATACTCCCTCACACTTGTATTACCCTGTCGAAGATTTAAGAACTGATTCGCACGGGCCTGACGAGTCTCATATGGAAGATAATGATCAATAAATGCCTTTTTGAACTCTTTCCAAGTAGCTGGGGGTGCATCAATGCCCCTTGATCGTTTCCAGTCTTCATACCAATATATAGCCTCACCTTTGAATCTATACGCGGCTAACTCCACTGTCTCTCTGCCCGATACATGCATCACCTCTAGGGCCCTTATGATCTAATCAATAAAGTCCTGCGGATCTTCATTAAGATCGGATCCGATAAAAGTAGGCGGATCCATCTTAAGAAAATCTTACGTCCGAAGACTAGCCGCCCTATCAGTACCGCTAGAACCCGCGGCAGGAATAGCTTGCCCTTGGACTTGACCGGCAACAATCCGAGTCAACAGTTGTACTGCATCCCTCATATCCTGATCAGCAACATTAACAAGTGGTTCTGTGAATGTGGTTCGCCTCCCACTTATTTCATCTGGAGTGGAAGACATTTCAGATACCCGCTCAGCTTGAGCTTTACTCTGATTAACTTGTACAGGTGGTGACTTACTAGTCCCTTCTCCGGCAGCCACATCTACCCGCTCACCGGTATTCTTACTTTCGGTATCCGGCATTCTTACTGTAATAAGAGAAACAAATGGATTCAGTGGTCAACTATGACTTCATTTGCTATATAAGCTCTATGGCACGATCTATGATCTGAAGGAAAGAAACAATTTCCTAAATGTCCATAGCCTCATGTTTATAGATGTGGTGCACAACACACCGATAAACAAGACTCTACGTAGACACGGCTTTGTAGACTCACTAGGACGAACCTCTCTGATACCACTTTTATCACGTCCCAAAATCCCATCGGGCCGGACTGGCACCCGAAGCCGAGAAGGCCCAGGAGAACCCATTCAAATACCTGTACTTTCACTTACATGTCACCAAAAATTTGGACAGCACTTCATTGCATATAGAAGGGTCTAATTACCTGTATCAGCACAACACGCACAAATATATATATATATAATACTTGGCCGTCGGGGCTACCACATATACAAATATAACATCACTATATAAACTTCCACGACTTTACCCTTCCTTATGTCTACAAAGCCTCTAGGATATACATGACATAACTAGGGTTGGAATAAACCTTCCGCCCACACATAACTCCTGTACAATAACAAAACATAAGGAACCGACTCGGAAAGCTCCGAAGCAAACTGGAGCTCACCAACAATAGTTGTATGACCTGGCTCCTATCTATGCTATGTATGAGCTAAAGCACCTGTGCCTACAGCATGAAATGTAGGTCCCCCATGAGGGACATCAGTACGAAATATGTACTGAGTATGTAAAGCTGTAAATAATCATATGTGATATGGGGGGTTAAGAAAATCAGACACAAGTGAATAAATCATAATAGAAGTGAACCACACTTCATAAACACTTTTAGGATCATGTAGATTATCATTAATCTGAATTGGGTTCTTGAATTCAAACACATTTGTGGAACGGTATACCTTCGTTCATTTCATTCTTTACAATTATCATTCGCCATTACCTCCTCCTCCCGAACCTCCAACCACTTAACAATAATCAATACTGTACCGTACTATGACCATTAGGCTGCCCCCAGTACATATCAATTGTAATCATATCAAGTATCTGGATCGGCCCATGCTAGGCTTAAGCCCCTGAGCTACCACCCACACGTATATCAAGTAACACACATAAGAGATCTTTCCAATAACTTAGTTCAAAAGCTTTTGAGATTATTACATTAGTGTTCATGCCAATATAGTACCTTTGGAACAATGATACATCAATAGGAACCAAGTAATAGACCTTCTATACAATAACGATGTAATAAAGACTCATTGGTATATCAACAATGTGTTTCAGAATCATCAATATCACAACAATGAAATAGGAGCCTTTTGGTATATCAATGAAACATTTTGACACTTTATAGAATGGAAACAACTTCGTTGGTAACGTAGAACAATACATGTTTTTTTGGACAACCTCAGAATCTTACTTGATGGAACATTGGTGTTTTCATGCCAAAGAACATCGTTAGAGTATGCTTTACATACCTCATTGTAGATTGGGATACCAATTCAACACAACTTCCTGCCTTTACAAATCACTTATCTACAATTAAATGTTTGGTATCTAGTATTAGCAACCCAACACCACAATTCTCTTCCATAATTCCATACAACCAATATTTGTAAAGCATTCCAAAAACCAACTTGAACAATAGGTTTATGTGTATATATATATATATATATATATAATCATCATTTCAATACCACATCATCACACCAAATCCCTTCACAATTCAACATAATCCAACCATGCACAAGAATAATCCAACATCATTTCCAATCATCTTTCAACAACAATCAAATAACATACTTCTTATGCTCACATGCATATATATCCATATCCATATAAATAACACCAACATAATTTACATCCTTACCATAAAATGGCCTTTTTGATTTCGAAGTCCTGTTGGCACAAATAAGGGGTGCTTCTCGAAGCCCTCAAGACGGTGAACACAACTACGGAATCAATTTGGATTTTCTACGGTTGAATCACAAGATAATTGAAGTTGAAATTAGGCTGGGGTTTCTTATACTTCAATAATTTGGATGATAAATGATGGATATGAGGCTAATTATATGTATATAATGATCAATTTTCGTCCATGAGGTGATGGAAAATCACCATATTGCCCTTAAAATTTAAGTAAATCCGAATCTGTCCATGGTGGACTGTTTTGTTAGGCTAAAGTAAATCGACCATAACTCTTTTCTCCGATAATGGATTTGGGTGAAACCAATTGCATTAGAAAGAAGACTCTCGGTTCTTCTCATCGATATATAGAAGCTCACACATTTCATTTTGTACAAGGAGTTATGATCGTTTAAAGTCGATCCAAAAATCTGTTTGGCTGCAGTACTTTTGTGTGCAGAAAATTTCTGCACATTTACTGTTCATTGCGTCCACCGTTTTCAAGTTTTGAACATGCTCACTTATATCCTATACTCATCTGTTTTCATAAATCTTTATATCGTTGGAAATATAACTCGATAAAATTCGCATAGAAACTTCAACGAGCAAATTCCGGTATAAATAAAGTCGATTCCTATACACATATAATCAAACTATACACTTGAAACCATCTCAAAATAATCAATACTCATACTTAAACTCATATATACCTAACTTATGATCAATAAATATACTCCAACACATATAACCATGGCTATTGCACGTAATTAAGTACGGGGTGTTACAGTATGCTCATCTAGCTCTTGCATATAATTTAGTTAGTTATTGTTCATGAATATGAACCCATGCATTCAGCCTTACCTCATTTAGCATACCAGTACATTCCCACGTACTGATTGTATACTCGTTTCTTACACTATGATGTTTCATATTATAGGTTTGGACGCTCAGGTTCCCGACCGCGCTTAGCCAGATTCAGCTAGCAGTAGCAGATTTAGCCGCGAGTCATCAACTATCGAGGATATGCTTTTATTTCAGTACTTTAGCTTAACATTATTTTAGTAGATGGAGTTAGTTGGGGTATTATTCCATCAACTCCACTTTCAGAAAGATTTAGTTAGAAGCTTTTCAGACTAGATTTTTCAGATAATATTTCAGATTCAGATGTTATATTTTATCAGTATTTTAGATTTTTTGAACCTTATGGAATTTTAGCTTGTTATTTTGCATTTATTTTAGTATTATTGTTTAGTGATCATAATAGATATCATTCATGGGTTAGCTTGTGGTCCTTTGGGGTCGTAAGCACTTTGTGACAACTAGAGGTTAGTCCCGGGTCATTACACCCCGAATTTGAGAGTAACCCTCCTATTCTATCACCTTAAGGGGATGCTACTAATGTTGTGTTTTGTCATTCTATTAACCTCTTAACTCAATTAGTAGCTACTCAAGTCGGGCGTGGTACTCTAGCTCCTGTTTCTTCTGATGCCATAAGAATTGGCCAATTTATGAGGTTGAGCCCTCCTATGTTCACCAGTATGAAGGTCGAGGAAGATCCTCAAGTCTTTATTGATGAACTAGAGAAGATCTTCTGAATCATGCATGCTTCAGAAATTAAGGCCATTTAGTTTGCTTCCTACCATTTGAAAGATATAGCATACCAATGGTATGAAGGGTGGGAGTTGTCTATGGACATAAATATTAGCCCCGCTATGTGGTAGGACTTCTTTGAGGCTTTCTTAAACTGCTTATTTTCTCAAAAGTTAAGGGAGGCTAAGGAAAAAGAGTTTGTGAACTTGAAACAAGGAGAGATGTTCGTTCAAGTTTATGCCTTGAAATTCCATCAATTTTCAAGGTATGCTCCCGAGATGGTTTCTATCATGAGGGATAGAATGCATAAGTTTGTCTCAGAATTATCTCGTAAGTTATTCCTTTAGAGCAATGCATCCTTGTTGATTGAGAACATGGATATTTATAGGTTGATTGTGTATTTACAACAAGTGAAAGAAGAGAAAAATAAGCAATTTGAGCTTAGTGAGAGGTAAAAAAAGAAATTTAGGCCTTCAAAGCATAGTGGTGGTGATGGTGACAAGTGGCCACGAAATAAGTGGGGGATTTCAAGTTCTTTCTTCTGGTATAGTATTCGCTCTCATTACCTGAAGTTTTTGGGTAATTGTTGGACTCAGTTTAGTGGTGGGTCCCAGGCACAGGGTGCCAAATTCTAGGCTAGTGGTTCCCGGTCAACTCCACCTTGCCCTCTCTGTAGATTCTGTAGTCAGAGTCAATATGGTTAGTGTGAGAAAGGGAGACACAGATGTTTCCATTGTGGTCAGATTAGGCACATGCAGCGTGAGTGCCCTTTTCTAGTAGATTCTTGGGCTAATAGGGCCCCTATTGCTACTCCATCTACTCCTTCACTAAAGGGTGCTATGTATGCGTCTACTTCTGTTTATAGAATCGACACTAGCCAAAAAAGCTTGTATGCACTTGTTACTCTCTAGGATTTTGAGGCATCTCCTGATATTTTCATGGGTATATTGAGACTCGTCTCCCGTTATATGTATTATTTGTTTGATCCAGGATCTACTCTTTATTATGTGACCCCATATGTTGTTGTGTATCTTGATTATGGTCCTGAGAGTCTGTCAATTCTTTTTTTCTATTTCTACCTCGGTCAGAGACCCTGTGTTTCTTAGAAGGGTCTATAAAGGATGTGTGATATTAGTTGGTAGTAGAGATACTCTTGTAGACTTGATAGAGTTGGATATGGTTGATTTTGATATTATTCTGGGATGGATTGGTTGCACTCTTTCTATGCTTTTTTAGATTGTCAAACAGGTAGGGTCATGTTCAAATTCCCTAATGAGTCAATCATTATATGGGAATGTGGTTCCCTAGTTCCTAAGGGAAGGTTCATTTCTTATCTAAACACCCAAAAATTTATTTTAAAAGGGTGGCTGTATCATTTGGTCCGAGTTAAAGATTCTAACTCAGAAGAGCCTTCTCTAAAATCCATTCTCGTGGTTAATGAGTTTCCTGAGGTGTTTCCCAATGATCGTCCTGGTGTTCCTTCCAATAAAGAAATTGATTTTTGGATTGATCTTATTTCGGACACTCGTTCAATTTCTATCCCTCCTTAAAGAATGGCTATGACGGAGCTAAAAAAGCTTAAGGATCAATTGAAAGACTTCATAGATAAAGGTTTTATCCGCCCTAGTGTGTCTCTATGGGGTGCTCTTATGTTATTCGTGCACAAGAAGGATGGTTCGCTTTGTATGTGCATTGATTATCGTCAGTTAAATAAAGTGATGGTAAAGAATAAATATCCTCTTCCTAGGATCGATGATTTATTTACTCAACTTCAGGGAGGAAAGTGTTTCTCTAAGATTGATCTTACATCGGGCTATCATCAGCTTAATATTAGGGATGCGGATATCCCTAAGACTTCCTTTAGAACCCAGTATGGACACTATGAGTTTCTTATCATGTCTTTTGGGTTGACCAATGCCCCGACAACATCCATGGACTTGATGAATAAGGTCTTCCATCCATTCTTGGACATGTTTTTTATTTTCTTCATTGATGATATCTTAGTCTATTCTAAATATGAGGCGGATCATGTTGATCACCTCCGTGACATCTTGCAAACTTTATAGGATTATCATTTGTATGCTAAGTTTTCCAAGTGTGAGTTTTGGATAAAAGTTATATCTTTTATTGGTCATGGCATCTCTAGTGAAGGGACCATTGTAGATCCCCAAAAGGTTGCAGTAGTTAAGAAGTAGTCTAGATTTATGACTCAAATTGATATTAGGAGCTTCTTGGGTATAGCCGATTACTTTAGATGATTTATGGAGAGTTTCTCTACTATAGCTACCCTGTTGACCAAATTGACCCAAAAAAGGTCAAGTTGTTGTGGTTCGATGCATGTGAAGGTAGTTTTGAGAAGTTGAAAGATAAGTTGACTTCATCTCTAATTTTAACCTTGCCTGAGGGTACTGATGGTTTATTATGATACTTTTTGTGTCGGTCTTAGTTGCGTGATGATGCAACATAGTAGGGTGGGGGCCTATGCTTCTATATAATTGAAAGTTAATAAGAAGAACTACCCTACTCATGACTTAGAGTTGTTGGTCGTGGTCTTTGCATTAAAGATTTGGAGACATTATCTATATAAGGTTCATGTTGACATCATTTTCGATCATAAGAGCCTTCAATATGTGTTTACCTTAATAGAGTTAAATCTCCAACAAAGAAGGTGACTCGAGTTGTTGATCAATATGATATGAGTCTTCATTACCATCCCAGTAAGGCGAATATAGTCGCTGATGCTCTTAGTAGGTTATCCATAGGGAGTTTGACCCATGTAGATGAGGACAAGCGGGAATTGGTGAAAGACATTCACCGTTTTGCTAATCTTGGAGTTTGACTTGCAGACTCCGAGGAGGGTGGTGTATTTGTGCTTTTGGTATCTCAATCGTCCCTTGTTTTTGAAATAATGGAGCAGCAACCTTTGGACCCTGACTTGATGAAGATCAAGAGTAATGTGGGTCAACACAAAGTTGCGGACTTTATGATTGGTGGTGATGGTATGTTGATATACCAAGGTAGGCTATGTGTTTCAAACTTAGATGGATTGAGAGAAAGGATCATGATCGAGGCTTATGAATCTCGGTATGCTATATATCTCGGTTTCACCAAGATGTATCACGATCTTAGAGAGTTCTATTGGTGTGGCAGTACGAAATATGATGTGGCTAGCTGTGTTTCCAAGTGTTTGGTGTGCCAATAAGTGAAAATTGAGCACATAAAGCCCGGTGGGTTGTATCAAGAAATTGTGTTGCCCGAATCAAAGTGAGGCAATTAATATGGATTTTGTTACCGGTCTTCCTAGATTTTGGAATCAATGTGATGCTATTTTGTTCATTGTTGATAAATGACTAAGTCCGCTCAATTTTTGCCCGTTAGGACAAATTACTCAATGGAATATTATGCTAAGTTGTATCTTGAGGAGATCGTGAAGTTGCACGGTGATCCAATTTCTATTATATCAAATTGTGGTTCTCCATTCTATCCCACTTTTGGAAGTTGTTGCAAAAGGGTTTGGGTACTAGAGTAGTCTTTAGTACCGCTTTCCACCCACAAAGGGATGGGCAAGCAGAAAGGCACATCCAAATATTGGAGAATATATTACGAGCTTGTGTGATTGATTATGGTCGTAGTTGGTATGATCACTTTCCTTTGATTGAGTTCGCCTATAATAATAGTAACCACTCTAGTATTGGCATGGCCCCTTTTGATGTATTATATGGTAGGAGATGTCGATTTCCTATTCGGTGGTATGAAATTGGCGAGGGTAAGTTGATTGGCCCCAATTTAGTTCACCAAGCCTTAGAGAAAGTGAAGGTGATTCGTGATAGGTTGAAAACAGTTCAAAGTCACCAAAAGTCCTATATGGATGTAAGGTGTAGGGACTTAAGGTTTAGTATTGGAGATTGGGTATTCTTGAAAGTGCCTCCCATGAAGGGAGTGATGCGGGTTGGTAAGAAGGGGAAGCTTAGTCCCCGGTACATTGGTCCCTACTTGATTATGAAGAGGGTTGGCAATGTTTCCTATGAGTTGGAGTTGCCTTCTATTATGAACACCATTCACCCGATTTTCCATGTCTCTATGTAGAGGAAGTGTGAGGGTGATCCGTCGTTGATTATTACCTTGAGGGATGTTGATATCTCAAACTCTTTTTCCTATGAGGTGATCCTGGTAATGATCTTAGATCGGCAAGTTTACCGGTTACGAACAAAAGATGTGGCTTCGGTGAAGGTTCTATGGAGGAACCAATATTCCAAGGAAGCTACGTGGGAAACGAAAGAGGACATGAAGTCTAAGTATCCATATTTGTTTCCCATTTTGGAAACTTGGGATGGTGGTATGTGTTGATCTTCTTGATATGATTTATGTCTTTGATAGACAATGGGTTAAAGTCCCCAATGTGTTGAATTGATTTGTGTCATGTTAGACCATGGGTTCAAGTCCCTAATGTTTTTAAATTCTGTGTGTTTTTTTTTTATGAGTTTAAGTCCCTAGTATCTTGAGTTGATTCATCTGTTTGGTAAATGATGGGTTTGAGTCCCTAATCATTGAATTGAGTAAGTATCCTTGATAAGTTGATATGTTGAAGTCCCTAAGTTGTGAAATGAGAAAGTGTTGATTAGCAAGGGTTTAATTCCCGAAGCTTTGAAATGATCAAGTGTCTTAAATAATAATAGGTTTGAGTCCCAAACGCGATGGTGTGAATGATTGAGTGATAATGAGCATAATGTGTGTTATGTCTTTGTTGTGTGCTTATTCTAACTTGGTGAAGGATGTCTTGATATGTTATAATGTGTTGTCTTGTGTTTATTTCTTTCCGTACCCCTCATTAGAGGATGAATGATCCAAGTGGGGGAGAATTGAAACACCTAGACTTAGAACCATTGAAAAACTTCATCTTTTGGTGTCACTAGGGTAGGTACGACTAGGGGATTGACTTGTACCTCTTGCATATGAGTCGTATCCTTCTTATCCTCCCCTCTCATATCCTAGGAAGTTTGGTGAGGGTCACTCATTATCCTAGATATGAGTGACCCTTCCCTCAATTATATTTAGCAGTACGAGTCATACCTTGGTGAGTGGTATGGGGTGAAGTCTTAGCTTGGACTGGGCTGATTTTGTTATGAGTGGAACATATGAGTTAGGGGTGAGTCATACCCTTTGGATACAACTCATGTGTGTATGGTTGTATCTTTATCAGTGTGTGTGTGTGACCTAGGAGAAGCATAGGGTACGAGTCAGGGTATAACTCTTACACTTCTGTACGACTATTTAAGTGATTCGTATGTTGAGTCGTACCGTTGGACGAGTTCAATTTTCAGCGCTTAAATATGGGCCTTGTGGTCATTTCCCATGACTAAAACTCTAAGACCTAGCACTATATAAGTGTATGAATCCTCCTAAACATCCATTTTTATGGATCAAACACCCTAAATACTCTCTCAAGCTCATCATTAAAGAATTGGAGGCTAGGGCTTCAAGGGTGATCTTCAAGCGGAAAAGTGAAGCCAATATTCTTTGTGATTCAAGTTGTCTAAGGCATTTACATCTTCCCCTTTCTAAATAACTCTAAACCCATGTATGTTACACTTGGATTAGTAAGTGTACAAGATGGTTTTGAAATCAAATGAAAAGAGTTTTGTTGCCTAATGATGAATAATGATGATTCTTGCTTATACTTATGTTTATACATGTTATTGATGGTAGTTTACACATGCGAATGCTTGCTGTATGTGTTCTAACATGTGGGTATTGAGTAACCCTAGTATTGATGATTTCTACCAAGAAATTAGCCATGCTAAAGGCATGCAAATAAGGTATTTGTGAAAATATCTAAGTGAAATGTCTAGTTACATGATAATGATGTTTTGAACTAGGAAAATAGCCCAATATGCTTGAATGCTTGATAAATGATATTGTAAAGGTAAAGTGAGCCATGTATTATGTAATTGATGACCTTAATGGTTTGACAAATAAGAAGGGGGTTAAAGTCCCTAACGTGTAAATGAACTTGAATTACGTGTTGAACCAAATTGTGGCATAGAATTGCTAATAAAGTGTGAATAGCTTATAAGGGTCTTAAGTACCATAGTTTAAATTTTATGATGAGTTTAATTAAGGCATTGGCCTATTGAAATAGTTGAGCAATAAAGGCTCCCATAAGGACCATGTGGTCATGTATGGTGTTGAATTGACTAAATGGGTTAAAGTCCTTATGTGTGGAATTGAATGTATGGGGATTCATGGACAAAGGGATAGAGTCCCAATGTTGGCTAATGAGAGTCGCGATGTCTTAAGGTTAAATCCCCTTGCCAAATGGAATCGCTTGTGATTAAAGTCCCTTGCATAATGAGATCTCAGAAGGTGGAAGTGCCTCGCCAAATGAATTGGCTTGGGGTTAGGCTCCCCTATATAATATGGCATGAGGATAGAGTCCCTTTCCTGATGTATGAGCATGTGGTTAGAGTCCCTTGCTTGAATGGATGTGTGTGAGATGTTATAGTCCCTCCCTTAAATGAAAGTGTATGTGGTGAGAGTCCCTTACTTGATGATATATGAATATGGTTAAAGTCCTATGCATAATGAGAAATGCTTGAATCTATAAGCGTTGAAGGTTGGATTTCTCCATTGTATATATGATGAATGAGTGCTTAAAAAATATCGATAAGACTTGTCCCCTTGATTAACATGTGTTATTGTAACACCCCAATTTTCTGAACCGGAATGCTACACGGTGCTCATGACCCCGAAGGAGCACAAGCTAACCCATGACTGATATCTGTACCTGTATACTACATAATATATCATGAAATGCGGAAACATAAACATGAAAGGCCATAAGGTTCGAACTAAATAAGTGTCTGATAATAAAATGTCTGAAAAAGGTATAACAATACCTAAACAAGTCATAAATACTGAAAATAATGAGATCTGAATATCTAATCTGACATCTAGTCTGAAAGCCTCTAACTAAACTGAATAAGGAGTTGAAGGAACATGTCTCCAACTAACTCCATCTAGCAACTAAATAGTAAATGTAGCAATAATCATATCGTCCTCAAATGAGAAGGACTCACTGCAAATACTGAACACTGGAATGCTACTGCTGATATGGAGCTCGTGCCTCTGAATATATGGTGCAACATAAGAGAAAGCACCATAGCGCAAATACTTCAGTACGTCTGAATGTACTGAGTATACGAGTGAGGTAGGCTAAATGCAAAGGGTTATATGCATAGACAATATTGACTGATATGAATGTGAGAATACATACATGCATAAGCAACTATAACTGAACTCGTGGAGATACTGACTACTGAGTCTGAATACTGACAACATGAGTGTACTGATACTGAGATACTGAATAGAAGAATGACTATTTCTGACAGTTCGAATTATGAAGAACTGGTCTGGTTGACTGTGTCTGACAGTCCTGAAGCTGAATACTAATATCATGAATTCTGATAACTGATATGACTGATACATGAGTTAAGAAAACTGATATAACTGATATAACTGTAATGATTAGCCTAACCGGTGTAACTGATACTGAGCGACTATATCTGACAGTCTAAGTTCTGATGGAACTATCTGAGTTCTATTTTATATTGAGTAACTGAATTTGAGATCAGTCCTATCTAGCGGGTGATCTTTAAATCTGATGATTCTGATACTGTTTAACTATAGTTGAGATCAGTCCTATCTAATGGGTGATCTTGAAGTTTATTTATAATGGTAAGGATTGATTGTCTCTAACAGTACTGAATTCGTACTACTGAACTGAGTTGACTGTATCTGACATTCCTGAATCTGTAACTAAAACTGTGGGATGTATTCATCTAACCGACATACCCCAAGCTAAGCTGACTGGGGTTCAATCTCTGCCCTGACTGGAAGGGTGTCAATACCACGCCACTGGTAAGGACAACATGTAAGCAACCTTCATATAACAGGTAACTCTAGTGAGAACTGTGGGAACCCTCATATAATAGGTTAAGGCACCTCATCTACCCTCATATAACAAGCTACGATGTCTCAACCTATGCTGGCTACATAGTTCTAGAACTTAGGGATTGCTTCTAAGGATCTCAGTCCTAATCTAGCGGGTGAGTCCCCATCCCTAGGATCACTCGGTGCTGAATCCTACTCTCATCTGAAAGACATTGGACAAAATAACTGGGATGAACTGAATAACTGAACTTAACTGATTGGCTAAACCACTACTGATTAACTAGATTCATACTAGTGGTATTGTTTAGCGGAGCTAAACTAAGTTTACTAGATTCCGATGACTAACGGAATTTACTGAGTTCTGTGGACTGGTTAAGAGTACTGAAGTTACTGAGATTGACTTGGAATACTGAGGTTACAGATATTACTGAGTACTGAGGTCACTGAGATTACTGAACTACTGAGATTACTGAGGTTACTGAGTATTGAGATTACTGAGCTACTGAGATTACTGAGTTTTCCTAAGTCACATGACTGACTGAATTCTACAGAATCATGGCTTAATTTTGTATATCGTGAAACATGACATGGATCTAGGCACACAACTATATTTTTGGGTACGAATACCTCCAGGACTCGATGGAAGGAAATAGCCACAACATGACTGACTTGATCATAAGATTGGAGTCCACAATTCACATTGTCATAAGTAGGGGATATTATACTTCATGTATTTATTCAACATCTCAAACATGGTAGGGGAAAACATGGATATATTTCATGTACGGAATTCATATCTCCATTATCATACATGCTTCATACCAAAATAATAACAACACATAAATAGCATGGAAATCCATATTGAAGTGTATAGCTAACATGGACTTGTCATTTAGATATCATGGAATCATGTAAATATGAATTTCTAGCATCATAGGTATTTTATCAAACACCTTGCATGCATTCTTTAAGGCATAGGTGTATTTCATACTTGCATCATATCTAACCACCCAAAGTTCATGTTTTTCAATTAACAACCACATATATTCCTTGAAAACACCTTTAGATATCATCTTGAAAGTTAAAAAACAATCATCAACAAGTACATACTGATATCACCACAAAAAGTTTACAAAATAACATTTAAAAGCATGATTCTTGAGATCTATGAACGAACTGAATCCATAGATGAACACTACGCATACCTTAAAGCTTGATCTTGAAAGACATCTAATATTTCTGAAGGTTCATGAAGAAATCCTTAGGCCTGCCCTTGATTTTTCTTGACTAGGGTTTAACCCCTTTGGAAAAGAATGATCTTGTTCGTGAGGAGATAATCTTGAGAGGAAACCCTAATCTTGTGGTTGAAAGTGTATGAGAGAGCTTTTTGAGATGTTTTAACTAAAGATAATGGAAGATAATATGTTCCTTGTGGGTTATAAGTCGTGGGAAGTGAAGGAAAAAGACAAAAATACCCTTATGAAATAAATTCCCAGTTGCTGAAAATAATAGCGGACGAGATTTGAGGCAAGGCGTCAAAAATGTGGTAAGCCATCCAAAAATGTCGTCACACAGAAGCTGGATTCTACCTAAGGCTGATGACATTCCTGACATGGCTTCAAAAATGTGGTAAGCCGTCAAAAATGTCGTCACACAGAAGATGGATTCTGCCTAAGGCTGACGACATTTGTGAAATGGCGTCAAACATGTGGTAAGCTATCACGAATGTCATCACTTAGGAGCTGGTTTCTGCCTAAGGCTAACGACCTTCGTGATAGGGCATCACAAATGAGGTAAGCTACCACGAATGTCGTCACTTAGGAGCTGGTTTCTGCCTAAGGCTGACGACCTTCGTATAGGGCATCACAAATGTGGTAAGCTACCATGAATGTCATCACTTAGGAGATGATTTATACTTAAGGCTGACGACCTTCGTGATAGGGCGTCACAAATGTGGTAAGCTACCTTGAATGTCGTCACACTGTTTCCAGCCTGACATGCTGGAGTAAAATAGGAATAACTCTTTGCTTCGATATTGGATTTAGGATAAATTGGTATAGTTGGAAAGCTAATTCAATTATATATCTGTTGATAGGTCATGATCTCAAAAATTCAAAGTATAATGAGAGATATTCTTGTTTGAATTTGACTATACCAAAATCTTTCTCAAGAATTCAATCGGTAAGGAATGTTTTGATTCGTCTGATAGCTGGGAGTTATTTGAAGCCTTAATATACATATAAATTAATCATAAAACTATAAAATAACCATGATGTACTATGCATGAGCTTGGTACATGTCTTTAATATTGGTTTGGATTTTTCGGGGTATTACAATATCTCCCCTTTGGAAACATTCATCCTCGAATGATAACTTCTTGAGAGGGGAGAAAAGATAAAATGATGCATATATAGCATGAATAACTGATCATGATTTCATGGCTGATATGACTAAAAACTGAACATATCATACTATACATGCATATCTGATGCATAGGTAGCTGATTTATGAATATAGGACTGAGTGTTCCGATAAACTGAGTTTCTCAAACTGAGAATGCATAACTGATAAGTTGAATCCATGCATATATGATGCATGATTATATGACTGACATGATACATAAATGCATGACTGAAAGTACTGATAAGCTGACCATGCATAGCTGATGCGTGAATACATGACTGAACTGACTCACGAACATGCGACTGAACATGTAATGGTAAAGATACCAAGTTTGAACTGAAAACTAAGCATGGAACTGAATACCAAGTTTGGTACTGAAATCTGAACATGAGAATGAGTAATCTCAAAAAAGACTGCTACCATGAACTGAAAATACTGATGAGTCTGAGATTGATTACTCAATATGTATGAGCGGAAACATAAGAACATAACTGAATTTGGAACTTGATTCATGAACTGAACTGAGACATTGAATACATGGCCTACGACTGAGTTTTGAGGCTAGAGGGTTGGCTCATAAGTAACACTTCCTCCAAGATAGATTCATCAAAGAAAATGACATGTTTAAATCATGGAAGTTTGGGGGCTATAATGTATCTCCCCCTTGGGACACTATGTCCCTTGAAGGATGCTGGACTGACCTTACTGAGATACTAAGGAAGTGTAGGCGATGCACAAGGCACCTAGGTACGAAATCATGATTAATTATCTGAGATCTAAAACTGAAGCGTGATGCACGAATGCATAGACATACTGACTTATCTGATTAACTGAGTAACTGGTAACTGAACGCTGGGTATGCAAGACTGAATTGCACTTAATCTGAGTATCTGGGATGAGTCCATAAAGTATTATGCATATAATAAGGGACTGACTGGGTAACATGAGGTAACTGATCATGGATTTCATGAAATCTATATTGTCTGAAAATGTAGGACCAAACGTATTACATGATTTGGAAACATTCCATAGATTGAGGTATTGAAATACCTATAACTGAGTAGCTGATAGTTGTACGCTATGGTCAAGAAAGTCTAAAACTGAACTGAATTTCTGAGCTGAATACTGATCTAAAGCTGACACTATAACTTAAGACTATAACGGGGATCCATACTGGATCTAAATACTGGGTCCTGATAACTGAATACTGAAACTGAGGTTTAAAATGATACTGAAGTGCTTAATTCTGAGACTGAACACTAATTACTGAGTACTGAACTGTAACTGAGATAGAAACTGAGTTGTGATAGTTGCACAATAAAGGATGATATAAGTCAAGGATCTGAATATACATTCACACTCTGAATTTTTCCAATTTATAAGTACTACCTCTTGCTAGCTCCTTGCTTGCATACTAAAAGGATATTCAAGCCTATCTTCGTAACTACACCCTTGTGTAAAGAAAGCATGCAACAACCTTCTCTTAACATGAATCATTCACTCTCTTATTTAAGAAACTACTCATAGCTACACTACACTGTTTTCACAAAGAGAGCTCACTGAAGGGGTTAAGTCAGGAGAATCTGAAACATGAATAGACACATAATTGAACTTGGAACTTGACTGAAGTCTGAGGGATAGAATATAAATACCATGTGTGTACCAAAATGTCTAAACTGAGGGTATGCATGACATAGTCTGAATTTAACTGATCAGTAGAGGTGTAGCATGAGTCATGGAAACTGAGTATACTGGGGAGCATGATATATGTACATGAGTCATGAGCTGCATGACCTGATTCTTGAATGTCTGAGTTCGTGGAACATGATTTGTAACACTGAGTGATCTAGAACTGAACTCCCTATACTGGGAACTGAAATGCATATAATTCTATGTAATGCATGTGAGCATAAGTTGTATTCATGAAATCTGAGACATGAAGCATACATAGGCACTATGCTGACTGAAGTACGAAGCTTTACGTTGAGATAAGGATGGGCCGGGAATCACCTTCCCTAACTGCTTTTCTATACATACTGGCACTACTACTGGAATCTGAGAGCCTGACTTGGTTACTTGATCTATTATCTCTCCCTTAGCATTAAGCCATCATCATACGTCTGTGAACACTAAACTAATCTCTGAACTGAACTGCAATTATCATCACATACTTACACTCTAATTAACACATGCTTGCCTTACTAAACACATCATTTGCCCCTATTTTCCTCACATACTACTAGTATCATATTCACACCTTTATGCTTAATTTTGAGTCAATAAACTTAAATTTCTAACTCACACTGTTCAAGCCTACCGATTCATTCTGGCACAACTACCCCTATGAATACATAGTCTGTTCAATCTGGATATCATTATCCCAACTCTACTACTGCTAAACTCCTGGGTTCATGCTTCTAACTCTAGTCATATGCTATCATAGGATTTTGAGAAGGTATGTGATGGCATATCTAAATCTGGGTTCGAGAATGAGTTCTCATGATCAGGAATGAGAACCATACAACTTTGGAACACAACTTAACTGATGGGATACTGTCTGAGAAAGCCCTATCTTTAGGACTTGAGCTCCACTGTTTCTGTTACCTTGAAAGTAAGGTGGAATTAACATGAGTGAAGCATGATGAGAATCTACATGAGTTTCTTAGAGAACCTTACTAAAGCAAGATCAGAGACATGAAAGAAGGAAAACTATTCCTAAAACATCTTATAGCCTCCTGCACATAAGTATGGTGCACAACACATGCATGTACAAGACTCTACTGGATGCGGCTTTCAGACTTCCTAGGACTTTATTGAACCTTAGGCTCTAATACCAAGTTTGTAACACCTTAATTTTCTGAACCGAAATGCTACACGGTGCTCATGACCCCGAAGGACCACAAGCTAACCCATGACTGATATCTGTACCTGTATACAGCATAATATATCATAAAATACGGAAACATAAACATGAAAGTCCATAAGGTTTGAACTGAATAAACGTCTGATAACAAAATATTTTAAAAAGGTATAACAATACCTAAATAAGTCATAAATACTGAAAATAATGAGATCTGAATATCTAATATGACATCTAGTCTGAAATCCTCTAACTGAACTGAATAAGGAGTTGAAGTAACATGTCTCCAACTAACTCCATCTAGCAACTAAATAGTAAATGTAGCAATAATCATATCGTCCTTGAATAAGAAGGACTCACTGCAAACTCTGAACACTAGAATGCTACTGCTGATCTAAAGCTCGTGCCTCTGAATGTATGGTGTAACATAAGAGAAAGCACCATAGCACAAATGCATCAGTACATCTGAATATACTAAGTAAATGAGTGAGGTAGGCTAAATGCAAAGGGTTATATGCATGAACAATACTGACTGATATAAACGTGAGAATACATATATGCATAAGCAATTATAACTGAACTCGTGGAGATACTGACTACTGAGTCTAAATATTAACAACATGAGTGTACTGATACTGAGATACTGAATAGATGAACAACTATTTCTGACAGTTTGAATTATGAAGAGCTGGTCTGGTTGACTGTGTCTAACAGTCCTGAAGCTGAATACTGATATCATGAATTCTGATAACTGATATGACTAATACATGAGTTCAGAAAACTAATTTAACTGATATAACTGTGATCATCAGCCTAATCGATGTATCTGACACTAAACGACTATATCTGACAGTCTAAGTTTTAATGAAACTATCTGAGTTCTATTTTATACGGAGTAACTGAATTTGAGATCAGTCCTATCTAGCGGGTGATATTTAAATCTGATGATTCTGATACTATTTAACTATAGTTGAGATCAGTCCTGTCTAATGGGTGATATTGAAGTTTATTTATAATGGTAAGGATTGATTGTCTCTAACAGTACTGAATCCATACTACTGAACTGAGTTGACTGTATCTGACAGTACTGAATCTGTAACTAAAACTATGGGATGTATTCATCTAACCGATATGCCCCAAGCTAAGCTGACTGGGGTCCAATCTCTACCCTAACTGGAAGGGTGTCAATACCGCGCCACTAGTAAGGACAACATGTGAGTAACCCTCATATAACAGGTAACTTTAGGGAGAATGGTGGGAACCCTCATATAACATATTAAGCCACCTCATCTATCCTCATATAACAGGTTGCGATGTCTCAACCTATGCTGGCTACATAGTTTTGGAACTTAGGGATTGCTTCTAAGGATCTCAGTCCTAATCTAGAGGGTGAGTCCCCATCCATAGGATCACTAGGTGCTGAATCCTACTCCCATATGAAAGACACTGAACAAAATAATTAGGCTCAACTGAATAACTGAACTGAACTGATTAGTTGAACCGATACTGATTAACTAGATTGATACTAGTGGTATTGTTTAGCGGAGCTAAACTAAGTTTACTAGATTCCGATGACTAACGGAATGCACTGAGTTTAGGGAACTTGTTGAGAGTACTGAAGTTACTAAGATTGACTTTGAATGCTGAGTTTACAGATATTACTAAGTACTGAGGTCACTGAGATTACTGAACTACTGAGATTATTGAGGTTACTGAGCACTGAGATTACTGAGAATACTGAACTACTGAGATTACTGAGTTTTCCTGAGTCACATGACTGACTGAATTCTACTGAATCATGGCTTGATTTTTTATATCATGAAACATGACATGGCTCTAGGAGAACAATTATATTTTCGGGTACTAATAACCCCAGGACTCGATGGAAGGAAACAGACACAACATGACTGACTTGATCATAAGATTGGAGTCCACAATTCATATTGTCATAAGTAGGGGATATTATACTTCATGTATTTATTCAACATCTCAAACATGGTAGGGGAAAGCATGGATATATTTCATGTACATAATTCATATCTCCATTATCATACATGCTTCATACCACAATAATAACAACACATAAATAGCATGGAAATCCATATTGAAGTGTATAGATAACATTGACTTGTCATTTAGATATCATAGAATCATATAAATATGAATTTCTAGCATCCTAGGCTTTTTATCAAACACCTTGCATGCATTCTTTAAGGCATAGGTGGATTTCATACTTGCATCATATCAAACCGCCCAAAGTTCGTGTTTTTCAACTAACAACCACATATATTACATGAAAACACCTTTAGATATCATCTTGAAACTTAAACAACAATCATCAACAAGTACATGCTCATATCACCACAAAAAGTTTACAAAACAACATTTAAAAACATGATTCTTGATCTCTATGAACGAATTGAATCCATAGATGAACATTACACATACCTTCAAGCTTGATCTTGAAAGAGATCTAATATTTCTGAAGGTTTCTGAAGAAATCCTTAGGCCTGCCCTTGATTTTTCTTGACTAGGGTTTAACCCCTTTGGGAAAGAATGATCTTGTTCCTGAGGAGATAATCTTGAGAGGAAACCCTAATCTTGTTCTTGAAAGTGTATGAGAGAGCTTTTTGAGATGTTTTAACTAAAGAGAATTGAAAATAATACATTTCTTGGGGGTTATAAGTCATGGGAAGTGAAGGAAAAAGACCAAAATACCCTTATGAAATAAATTCTCAGTTGCTGAAAATAATAGCTGACGACATTTGTGACAAGGCGTCAAAAATGTGGTAAGCCATCCAAAAATGTTGTCACACAGAAGATGGATTCTTTCTAAGGCTACGATATTTGTGACATGGCATCAAAAATGTGATAAGCCGTAAAAAATATCGTCACACAGAAGCTGGATTCTATTTAAGGCTGACGACATTTGTGATATGGTGTCAAAAAATATGGTAAGCTACCACGAATGTCATCACTTAGGAGCTGGTTTCTGCCTAAGGATGACGACCTTCGTGATAGGGCATCAAAAATGTGGTAAGCTAGCATGAATGTCGTCACTTAGGAGCTGGTTTCTGCCTAAGGCTGACGACCTTCGTGATAGGGCATCACAAATGTGGTACGCTACCATGAATGTCGTCACTTAGGAGTTGGTTTCTGCCTAAGGTTAATGACCTTCATCATAGGGCGTCACAAATGTGGTAAGCTACTACGAATGTTGTCACACTATTTCCAGCCTGATATGCCGGAGAAAAATAGGAATAACTCTTTGCTCCGATATCGGATTTAGGAAAAATTAGTATAGTTGGAAAGCTAATTCAATTATATATCAATTTATAGGTCATGAGCTCAAAAATTCAAAGTATAATGAGAGATATGCTCGTTTGAAGTTGACTATACCAATATTCTTCTCAAGAATTCAATCGGTAAGGAATGTTTTGATTCGTCTGATAGCTGGGAGTTATTTGAATCCTTAATATACATATAAATTAATCATAAAACTATAAAATAACTATGATGTACTATGCATGAGCTTGGTACATGGCTCTAATATTGGTTTGGATTTTTTGGGGTATTATATTTAGGTCTATATGTATGAATAAGGTTATGATTGTGATTGAATATGATATATTGGCTTGTTGTTGAATGATGATGTTATTTTATCCTTATCCTTGAGTTACTTTCTAGCATTCCAACTACTAACCGTCTCCAGACACTATGCCCCCATGTGACATAGGAGTAGGAACATCATCTTCTATTCTTGTGCAGTGAGTAGGTAATAGAAGCGGTTCATGCATTGACTACGGAGTGGTAAGCTTCCTTATTTTGGAAGACATTCATTCTTGGTCCCCTATCTTTAGACTTAGTCATATTTTGACTCAGTTTGGCTATAGTCGGAAGCTTGTCTCGACATATACATTTCTAAACTTTGGTTTGTTTAAAGGTATTGTGGATGACTATGAACTAGGGAATGTTGGTTAGTGTGATGAATCTAAAGAAGTGATTAGCCATGATTAAGTTATGACTTTTAGTATTGTTTCTGCTATCTTATTATATGGTCCATATTCACCTGACCCATGTGATTGATGTGATGATTCTGATGGGTTATTCGGGCGACCTCCAGTTCATATAGGCTTAAGGTTTCCATACGACATGGCATGGATTTGGGGCGTGTCACCTATCATCACAATAGAAAGAAACCAAGAAATCAAGTCACTAGAAGCAACTGCTGAAAATGACTCATGATCAGATCCAACGAGTCGTCAGGAGAGAAGTCATTATCGAAACAGTAAGGATCCAAGACTTAGGTCCTCAGTTCATGACTCATGACCAGACATAATGAGTCGTAGCCAAAGTCGTTATGGTTGTTTTCTAGAAATTCCTACATATTTTAAAAAATGGTTTTTAGATCTTTTTCCACACTTTTAATCCCTAACCTACATCGACCAATTTTTGGGGGTTAATATTACCCTAGCACCTCATAAACTCAGAATCATTTAACACTTAGAAAAAAAGACTGATTTTCTTTTCTCTAACAACAAAGTAGGTGTGAGACCGTTAAACACTTTGATGATTATATTTTTGACCCTCCCAGGTATAAAAAATTGACTTTTGAATTGAATTATGTCTAGGGATGTTAAAAGGGTAATTTGGAAAAGTTTTGGAATTTTCAAAAAAGGTTTAGGAAAATTTTTGAAGTTGAGGCAGTGAGCCTCTATGATATCACCATGTCACGGAGGTTACCCTCTACAATATTGGCATGGCACAGAGGCTAACCTCTGTGATATTAGCGTGCCACAGCAAGGCCAAAATTTTAGCCAGCCTTATTTTATTCACTTGGGATGAGGGGCTTTTGAGTCTTTTAACCTTTGTATGACCTTTAAACATAAAATAAGCCTATTTTCATCATTTTTCAAAGATGAAAAGCTACTATTTCACTCTCAAACACAAAATCCAAGACCATTCAAGGATTTAACTAAACATTCATTATCTGGGCTCCAAACTTCAAATTGCTTTCAAATTATTATGTGTTTTAGGCATGTATCTCTTATCAAAAGTTTAATTTTACTTTATTATAATACCCCCAAAATCAAAACCCATGTTAGAGTCATGTTCCAAGATCATTCAAATAATCTTATAGTCCCTTGTCAATTTTACGAGTGAGTTTGATGTGTATTAAGGCCTCAAATAACTCTCAGCTATTAGAAGAATCAAAATAATCCTTACTGATTGAATTTTTTGATGAAAATGTTTCTTTAGTAAAATTCAAATGAGCACATCTTTTTCTCTATTGAGAATTTTCTAGCTCAATACCCACCAAACTATAAGAAATTAAATTAGCTCTCCAATGATACCAATTTCGCCTAAATCCGATACTCGGATGAGAAGTTATGACACTTTTAGTAAAAAATAGTAGCCCAAAGCGATAAGGCCTCATCGCGGTGACAACCAAGTTCACGTTTATCATTTTCCAATGTGATATCGCGATAAGAACCGCGTCACGCTGATGTGCTATTTCGCGTTCATCCTTTTTCCAGTGGATCGCCGTGATAGCGCCGCATCGTGTAAAGGGATAAATTCGCATTAAGTGGGGTACCGTGATGGCGCCGCATCATGCCAAGGTTCCAGTTTGGGATGGTCCCTTTTCTATGGCTCGATGCGATTGCACTGCGTCACGTCGGGTGTCAAAATTGGGATTTTGAGTTCACTTTCACATTTTTCCAATACCCAAGGGCATTTAAGTCCTTTTTCCCTCACCCTATTCAGTCCAAACACGGGATTTAAGTCCCAAAGAGTACTAATTATTCATTGCTTTCACAATTTATTCAAAAATCAAAGTATCCCTCTTTCAAGAACAAACCCTAGCCCTTCAAAGATTCAATATCAAATCACAAGAATTCACCATCAATTCTCACAAATTCATAATTCAAGGTATGTTTGGTGTTCATCCTTGGGTTTCTTCCATCCATGGAGTTCAAGAATCCCTTTGAGAATTTAAATTATGAATTATATTCTTTAATTGAATTGTGTTTATGTATATGTTGATTTTATGGGTTTTACACTAAGAAGATTATGAATTTCAAGTAAACTAGCATGTGTGTTGATTTATGTACTCACCATATCATAACCCATGAATTGTGAGTTGAATGTTGAAGTCATGATATCCCCATGTTATTATTTCTCATGTACAAGAACCATGCTCTCCAAGTGTTTGACAAAATGTCTATTTGAACAAATTATGCATGATATCCTAGTTGCAATGCTTTTAATATTTTGATATGATTCCATTATTTATGCTATCGAGTCCTGAGGGTATTATATACCCGAAATTAGATGCTTACTTAGTTTCCAATCATAATCGAATGATTATGTTGTGTCTCAAACAGTAGCATTCGGTCAGTTAATAGAATCAGCGTGAGTTCAGTCAAGCTTAGTATAGTCGAGTGATCAGTGTCAGTTCAGTTGAGAGTAGGATTCAGCATCGAGCGAACTCAGGGATGGGGGGAATTCCTACTAGTATAGAGTTTGAACCTTAGTAACAGTCCCTAAATTATAGAACTACGTAACCAGCATAGGGTAAATCATCTTCTTTCCAGACTAGGGTTGACGTAACCATATACATCTCATGAGTTTTTCTGCCAGATTAGGGTTGACCCATTTAGTGCTAGTAACCCATTACATAGTGCTAATACCCTTCCTACTGAGGTTATAGGTTGGACCCCAAATATTTCTATAATCGGGGTATATCAGTTAGATGATAACTCCCACAGTCTCAGTTCCTGTATTTAGTATTCAGTATTCAGTACAAAACTCAGTTTTTTTCTACACGATCATGACGAACAGTTTAGTTATTAGAAACCTAGTACTTCATCTTCAAACTAACTTAGAAAGATGATATATTCTTGGTATGGCATGTTCAGTACTTACAGTAGTCCTGGTCTTGCACATCCTCTCATCCAGTTATTTTAAGATATTTAGTTATAATTCTCATACACGCGAACCCATGCATATTAGCCTAGCCTCACGTAGCATACTAGTACATTCAAAGTACTGATGCATACTTTCTCTTTGCGTTATGATGTCTCATATCATAGGTTCGGATTCTAGGGTTCCTGGCCATACTTAACCAGATCAGTCGATCAGCTGCAATTACAGTAGTGAGTCCTTATCCATCTAGGACACAATACTTATTTTGTTATTGCATTATTTGAGTTCTTTTAGATAGTAGTTGTGTGTTAGTTGGGGCTTGTCTCATCAAATCTTTTATTTCAGATGTTTAGAGTCTTTCAAACATTATCAGTTAGTAGTTATTCTACAGATGTATTCAATTTTTATTCAATTTTATGAACCTTATGACATTTTCAATTTTACTTCCATGTATACTTGATGATTATTATTCAGTACTTACAGCAGGTACTAGTCATGGGTTAGCTTATGGTCCTTTGGGGTCGTATGAACCGTGTGATGCCCAGGGTGTAGTCTCGGGGTGTTACAAACTTGTTATTAGAGCCTAAGGTTCATAATTTTCCTAGGAAGTCTGAAAGTTGCATCAAGTAGAGTCTTGTGCATAGGTGTGAAATGTGCCACACTTATGGATAAGAGGCTACGAGGCATTTTTAGGAAAATTTCCCTTCTTTATGTGTTAATATCGTGTAAGTGAGCATGAGCCCAAGTTAAACTCTCTGTCTAATGCAACTTTTCCTTTTGTTTACAGAACATGCCTCTCAGAAAGAATGACGGAAGAAGAACTGGGAACCAGCCAGTACCTCTGCCTGTTCAGGAAGATCCTTTGAATGAGAACGTTACTCATGCAGAATTTGAAGCAACATTCACTAGCTTAGCCCATTCTGTGGCAACTCAGAATGTTCGAGAAGCTTCTGTTCAGGCCAACCCATTTACCAATACTACTGCTGCTAGAATTTGGGACTTTTCTCGAATTAACCCTCCTTCACTTTCAGGGTCTAAGTCTAAGGAGGACCCATAGGAATTTCTTGACATTGTGTAGAAGGTAATAGACATTATGGGGGTAATATCTAATAAGAGTATTGGGTTAGCCATCTATTAGTTGCAAGATGTAGCTTATATGTAAAATAAGTAGTGAAAGGTAGAGAGAGGAGCATATGTAGGGCCTATAGAATGGAAGGAGTTCACTACTGCCTTTTTAGATAAATTCTTCCCATTGGAGCTAAGGGAAGCCAAAGTATTAGAGTTTATCAACTTGAGGCAGGTCAATATGAGTGTGAAGGAGTATTCCCTTAAGTTCACTCAGCTAGCTAGGTATACTCCTCATGTGGTAGCTGATAGCAGGTCTAAGATAAGCAAGTTTGTGTTTGGTATCTCTGACAATGTGGTCAAGGAGTCTAGGACCACTATGATAATTAAGGAGATTAACTTGTCTAGGTTGATGGTCTATGCTCAATAGATTGAGGAGCAGAATACTAAGGAGAAAGAGAGAGAGAGAAAGAGGGCTAGAAAAGGTAGATTTAGTTTCACTCAGATGAATTCAGAAGGTGGTAATCGTCCTCAGTTGTACCATAAATCTTCAGATCTATCCCCGTCTTTATCTATTTCAATAGTACCCAAATTCAAAAATGATAATAAGGATAGGGCGCCAAACTCTAAGTCCTAAGGTAGTGTAAAAAGTGGTCATACGAATCCTCTTTGTTAGAAATATGGAAGAAACTATTAAGGTGCCTATAGGGCTGGCAGCGACGTGTGTTTTTGGTGTGGTAATCTAGGCTAATAGGATCAGAGAGTGTCCTCAGGTGGGTTCACAGAGTCAACATCATCATCCCCCAGTTCAGTTAGGTCACCCATCTCAATAGTGTGTCGCTTCCAGTGCTACTAGTGGGAAGTGCCCAAACAGGCTCTATTCACTTCCATCCTAATATGATCAGGAGAGTTCTCCTAATATGGTTACCAATACATTGAAAATCTTTAATTTACATATTTATGCTTTGTTAGATCCTGTAGCTTCTCTGTCTTTTGTAACTCCTTACATAGCCGTCCCCAAAATCCTAACAGAGCCTTTCTTAGTCTCTACCCAGTGGGTAAGTATATCATAGCTCGGTGGGTATACAGGAAATGTTCGGTTATGGTTTATCAAAAAGTTACTTCAACAGACCTTGTAGATTTAGAGATGATGAATTTTGACGACATTCTCGGCATGGATTAACTCAGCTTATCATAGTACTACAACCCTTGAATGGAGAGGTGGTACTACAACGCGTAGGGGTCAAATTTTTTTGTACCTTAGAGATTGAAATATGATATCCAAAGGGTGCATTTACCATCTTGTCCAGGTCAAAGACTCTATTTTTGAGACCCCAAATCTTTAGTCAGTTTCAGTAGTACGGGAATTTCCAGATGTGTTCCCTGAAGATCTTCCTGGAGTTTCTCTCGAAAGGTAAATTGACTTCGAAATAAACCTTCTTCCAGATACACAGCCTATCTCTATTTTACCGTATAGAATGGCTCCAACCGAACTCAAAAATTTAAAAGAATAGTTGAAAGATCTCTTAGATAGGGTATTCATCAGGCCAAGCACTTCCCTGTGGGGTGCTATAATTTTATTCATGCGTAATAAAGACGGTTCTCTCAAAATGTGTATTGATTACCTCCAGTTAAAAAAAGTCACAATAAAAAACAAATACCCACTTCCTAGAATCGATGACTTGTTAGACCAACTTTAGGGTGCCAGTTATTTTTCTAATATAGACCTTAGATCTGGCTATCATCAGCTCTGATTCAGAGAATGTGACATTCTAAAAATTGTTTCAAAAATTTGGTATGGTTACTTCAAGTTTCTGGTCATGTCCTTGGTCTCACAAATGCCCCAGCAACCTTTATGGACTTGATGAACCGAGTGTTCAAGCAGTACTTGTACATGTTCATCATAGTCTTCATTAATGATATTTTATCTACTCTCATAGTGAAAACGATTTGGAAAACCAACTTAGAATAGTATTGAAGACTCTCAGAGCTCAGCTATTGTTCGCCAAGTTTAGTAAGTGCAAATTTTGTCTAAGATCAGTAGCTTTCCTTGGCTATATTTTTTCCGGTTATGGTATTAGAGTTGATCCTCAAAAGATCAAAGCAGTGAGAAACTGGCCCAGACCCATTTCTTCATCAAATATCAGTAGTTTCTTAATAGCTCATCATCACCCAGTTCCTCATCATCAGGATTTGGTACACGACCTGGGTTATTAGTATTCTGGTGATTTACTTGTGCAACTACCAATGCAGCTAATCTAGCCTGCTTCTATTGAGAAGTTATCCTTTTATGGTCTCGTTGCGTATCCATTCTTCCAATGAGATATGGTTCAGGATTTATAGGTAATAATGGCTGACCCGATCTCCGTGTACTTGGTATGCACAATAGTCAACCTATTCAAAACAAAACCAACAAACCAAAAGTAAATTTTGAGAATCTTTGACCAAAGGGTCTATTAACTATCACAAACTTAGTTGACAACGGTATTCCCCGGCAACGGCGCCAAAATTTGATACGCCCAAATTACAACTCTCGGTAGAAAGTGTAAGCGGTCGCTATCAAATATAGAACCCAACTAGGTTGGGTGTCGAATCCCATAGGGAATACTGTGCTCACTAAATGTTGTAATCGTTATTAGACTGTTGATCAGAGGTTCCTAACCAAAAAGGGGGGTTTTGGGTTTTAATTTGTAAAATAATTAATTGTAACAAGAGTATTCCAACTAATGATTCTCTTTGTGTTTTGTAACTTTATGAGATTAAACAAACCAGGGTTATGGTCACCAAAATGCTAGCACCATTTGGGTTGTGAATCATTTATGAGTTCCGCTTAGGAAATTCAATTGCAAGAAAGGTTGAGTCCTATTCTTTATCCCTTAGTTTCTCAACCTAAGTGGATAGGTTATCCTCTAATTCTCTCAAACTCGAAGGATGCATTATTCTTTCAACCCATTTCTCATATAAGCTAATCCTATTAGGGAATTTGCTATTACTCTAAAGGTTAAAGCCCTTAGAATTCATGTAAACACTTTCTTTTCCCAACAAACATTTTTCTTTCAGAAAAATGTTGTTCTAGGGCTCACTCTTCAAGTTTGCAACCAAGAAAAGTCATGAAATTGAAGAAAGGTTTATGCAATGTCATTGAATTATGGAACTTAAATTGATTCCCAACCCATAGATGTGTTTCACATTAAGGATCCCATAACCCTAGTTATGGGATCTTAGCCACAATACTCTATAGAAGAAGAAGAAGTCATTCTTGTATTATTCAAAAATAGATTAAGAATTTACTTACAAAGCATCCCAAGAATCAGTTCTTCAATCTTCAATAATCAATAACGCTAAAGTACTCCCAGATCTAAAGAATCCCCAAAGTACTGGGTTACAAAAAGTTTCAATAGATGATAAAACTTGTAAAAGAAAGAAAAGAGATCCCTTTTTAACCCTAAAATTTTGTATTTATATGTTCCCAGCTAAAAAAGAATTTAAAATTTAAAAACAAAAAAGCCGCGTCCCAGTTGATGGTCCATATGGAGGACCGTCAAAGAGTTGATGGTCCACCATCTTGTCCGTCACTCGTTTCTTCCAAATAGCAGTTTCTGGATAAAACCTGACGATCCACCTGGTGGTTCGTCACATAACTGACGGTCCACCACATTAATCGTCACTGAGTTCCTCTGGAGGGTGGTTTCTGGATAAGCATTGACGATCCATCTGGTGGTCCATCACATGAATGACGGTCCACCATGTTGATCGTCACTGAGTTCCTCTGAAAGGTGGTTTCTGGATAAGCATTGACGGTCCATCTGGTGGTCCCTCGCATGACTGACGGTCCACTATATTGATCGTTACTGAGTTCATTTGTATGGTAGGTTCTGGATCGCCTTGACGGTCGACCTAGTGGTCCATCGAAAGACTGATGGTCCACTATTTTGACTGTCAAACTCACTTTTCTGCTACTTTTTCTAGCTTTCTTCTGTGGTTATCTCCTTTCACTGAAAACACTAAAAACTTTATTAAACAACACTTTGGTTGCCCGAAAACATACAATTTCCCTAAGAAAATGATGCTAACTGTTTTGTAATATACCAGAATATCAGTATCCAGCAATGAAAATCCATCTGTTATCTCTCTGAAAGAAAAATACTACATTTGAAAACTTTTCTAGGGATCTACAACTAGCTAGCATGGTCGGAATGCTCACCTACATAAAAAATAGTAGAATACCAAGAAAGCATCTTTGCGGGCATCGAGGGTTGAAATGATGTACATTAAGTCAAGAAAACTTGCCTCAAGAATAGTTGCAGTTAAAATAAGCAATCTAAGCGAAGGCGATAATTTTTGAATTTTAAATTACATCCCACGCATTCTTGTTTGTGATATTCATTAGGTCCACTGTTATTGACCTGATCGGAACCACAAACAAGATTGAAAGGAAGATTGAGTACCATTACTTCCTTAGCAATATGGATATAATTGAATGTGTTTTCTTTCCTTAACATGATTTCAACATATCTTGGAGAAGATCGGAGGCTTACTGTAGTAAGTGAATCCTAATAATTTTTGGGCTTCCCTCTAGCTTGATGATTTGGTCTTCAAGCTTGTCATTGTCATCTTTGAGGTTAGTATAGAGTTCTTGGTCTTTTGTAAGCTTGTCAACGGGGGACAAACACTTTCTTTGAAGTTATGGCATTGTAAAAGGCCTTAAGAAGGCTTCTATAACACTTTCTTCAGAAGGCTTAAATGATACATGGAGGGTCTCTATGTTTGTTTCAAGTCAACGTGTCGATGGACACTCAAACAGTGGTCCCAACCGTTGGTAAAACACACTTTTGGGACCATTGTTCAACTTTTGGGACCACTGCTTGAGTGTGCATCAACGGGTTGACCTAAAACAAACATAGCGACCCTCCATGTATCATTTAAGCCTTCTAAAGAGAGTGTTTTGGAATCCTTCTGAAGGCTATTTACAATGCCACAACTTTGAAGAAATTTTTCCTCCCTCATTGGCAAGCTCACAAAAGACCAAGATCTTTATACTAACCTCAAAGACGGCAATGACAAGCTTGAAGACCAAATCAACAAGTTGGAGGCAAGCTTGAAAATTATCGAGATTCACATACTACAACAACCCTCTAATCTTCTCCAAGATATGTTGAAATCATGATAAGGAAAGAAAACACAATCAATTATATCCATATTGCTAAGGCAGTAATGATACTCATTCTTCCTTTCAATCTTGTTTGTGGTTCCTATCAGGTCAATAGCAGTGGACCTAATCGAAACCACAAACAAGAAGGCCTGGGATGCAATTTAAAATTCAGAAAATGTCGACTTCACTTAGATTGTTTATTTTAACTGCAACTGTTCTTGGGGAAAGTTTTATTTAATTAATGTACATTATTTCAGCCCTCAGTACTTGTAAAGCTGCTTTTTTCATGTTCTGCTATTTTCTATGTAGGTGATTGTTCCGACGACGCTAGCTAGTCGCAGCTCCCTAGAAAAGTTCCCAGCTGTAGTATTTTTATTTCAGAGAGACAACAAACAGATTTTCATTACTGGATACAATTTCATATTTGCACTTGATTCAGATCTCTCGTGTTTTAATTCAGTTTCATCGTCCAGATTCGCTAGAAGTTCCTTGATACCCTATGTTTCCTCTTCAATTATCTCTCAGATGATAAAGTATTTCATCAAATCCTCTTTCCCTTGCAGGTATTATGGGTCAGGGGAATTTCTATTGGTTTTCCATTCTTGTTTGATGTAGTATGAGGCTTTGAAGGCCTTTTCAGAGTCCAATGCAAACTTAAAGTTAAGTCGAATCACTATTGCATCTCTACAATGACACCAAATATTGATCCTTTCTCAAAACTTAACATGCATAAACATGAAAAACAACAACTATTAATTCGTAACAACGTATCAGCACCTTCTTCATGGACCCCCAGCCTTATCAATTTGAACCTATCAAACTTAATTGTACAATGCAGGATCTTATTTGAATGATCAATGCCTAACTGGTTAAGAACTGCGTTCACAAAATTATTATACTTTATGTTTGTTGTCTCGATAACCTTATCAGTTATGCATAACTCCCACACATGAAAATGGATCTATCTATCTGCACGCACCTTATTCTTCCTAGCCCGTCTATGGCTTAATTTGAATAAATAGATGACTAACCTATTGCAACAAATGACACATATGTTAAAATTAACTAATAATTATAGACATCTATTATGACAGATGATCAATATGTTGCAACATATGACTTATCTATTGGAAATAATAAAAAAGATATATGCATCTGTTGGAACAGATTGTCAATATGTTGTAAATTATCAAACAGATAGAATATATTTTTCAATAGATTACCCATCTATGAGATTTATTTTAAAGGAATTTTTTTCTTTCTGAAATACAATAAGGATAGAATGTTGTATTTATTTCAATTTTTTAATTTACATATTTGAAAAATCACCAGTTTTATTTAACTAAGGGATGTAATTATACATAACTCCACTTCTAGATATGGCTGATTTGGATTTGGACAAGGTGATTTTACGCGACTCCTTGTGGGAATTTGAAAGGCAGATTCATGAACTTCGATGGGAGTTGGGCGACATGAGAGCAAGGTTGAGGAGGGCCCTGCTACTGCTGGATGACGATGGGTCGGTTGACAATAATAATAATAATAATAATAATAGTAATAATCATAATGAAGTTATATTTTTTCTTTTAGCGTATGTATTTTCTTTAATTTTATCAG
This sequence comes from Capsicum pubescens, assembly GCA_030864215.1. Taxonomy (NCBI): domain Eukaryota; kingdom Viridiplantae; phylum Streptophyta; class Magnoliopsida; order Solanales; family Solanaceae; genus Capsicum; species Capsicum pubescens. The sequence goes on along the minus strand of CM061544.1, from coordinate 81,453,960 downwards.
ATCTACCTAAGGGAGGAACCTAATGTATGTTTTGTTTATTGTAAATTTGTATATCATGTATTCATAAATCTATGTTTGGTCGACTTTAAATTTTTAATTTTTACTTAAAAATTAATTTTCATTTTTTCTCTTCCTTAGTCTCAACATGTTGATAGTTGGAGGTAGGGATTGAGTGTTTATGGAAACGGATGGACTATATGTTGCAACAGATTAAAAATCTGTTGTGATAGATGGATCATATGTTACAATAGACGATTATTAATAAAAAGGGGTTATTATTATTGAGAGGATGAAAAGTCATGATTTTTTAATTATTTAATATGAAAAATAATTCGTAAATAAATAATAAGGAAATACATGATAAAAATAATTTATAACCGTAAAAAATGGTTATTTAATTTTAATAACTGATGTTAATAATAAATAGGCATGACTTTTTGTATCATACATTCGAAACAACTGATGAATCAAATTCTCCATCTGTTGCGACTGATGAATCAGCTGTTAGAAGAAATCAAAAAGGCTCATTCATCAGATGATCAATTTGTTGCAACAAATGGTGTATCTGTTGCAATAGATGGGTTATCTGATGCAACAGACGTACAATCTGTTGCCACAACTCAATAAAATGGTTATTATTTTATTAAAAGAAATGGTTATTGAAAAGGTGAGAAATCTTCAATTATTTAATTGAGAAAAATGTTATTTAAATTTCAGAACTAATTAATAATAATAAGTTGAAAAGTCATGACTTGTCACAATAATCAAAAACTCACCAGCTTGATTTAAATTAAGTTATTTCTTTTCACAGAAAACAATAAGTAAATAAAAGATAAACACAATTTATAATCATAAAAAAATGGTTATTTAAGTTGAATAATTGATGTTAATATTAAATAGGCGACAAGTAGTGATGTTTCACCATTTTTGTTTTTAAATTTGTTTTAAAATTTATATAATAAATAATAAAAAAGTCACCAATTTGGATTAATAAAAGTATATGACTATTATTATTATTTAAAAAATAGATAATCTATTGTAACAAATAGATTATTTGTTGCATCAGGTAACCCATCTGTTGCAACAAATAGTATATCTATTGCAATAATGGGTTATCTGATGCAACAAATACATAATCTGTTGCCACAACTCAATAAAAATGATTATTATTTTACTATTAAAAGAAACGGTTATTTAAAAGATGAGAAGTCTTTGGTTATTTATGTAATGTCCCGAGTCTGGAACCCCGGACGCTACACGATAGTCATAATTTTGAAGGACCATAATCTAACCCATGACTGGTACCTACTGCAAATGCAAAATAACAACACTGTATAATACTGAATAATGGACTGAACTACCATAAGGTTCAATACTAAAATAATACTATATAAGGTATCACAATACCAAAACGGAAATATTTGTCTGAACATCTAGTGTAAAAAGCCTCTAAAACTATTTGAACTGTGGAGTTGATGGGACAATGCCCCAGACTAACTCCATCTACTAAATTACTGAGTCTAATAAAATAATAAAACATCCTTTAATGATGAGGACTCACTGCTAAGACTACTGCTGCTGGCTGAACCTAAACTGCTAAGGGTGCTCTGGAGCCTGAGCGTTTGAACCTATGGTATAAAACACCATAGCGCAAGAGGAAAGTATGCGTCAGTACGTGGAAATGTATTGGTATGAAAAGTGAGGTAAGGCTGAATCCCCGTTTATATGCATGAACTATAACTGATTGAATAACATGAACATGACTGCGAGGGAATACATGGATGAATATATAAACTGTAACTAAAGTTATCATGATACTGAATACTGCGTATACTGATAACATGGATTACTAATAAACTAAAGTAACTGATAATTGAGTGATTGTTTCTGACAGTCCTGATCTGATGAAACTAGCTGAGTTCCGTACTAAGACGAGTGACTGTATCTGACAGTCCTGAAATTTATAGAACTATATAAGATCTTTAATGAAGACTGAGACTGAGACTGTGGGAGGTAATCATCTAACCGACATGCCCCTTTTTAGCTGATTCGGGGTCCAATCTATAACCCAGTTGAAAGGGTGTCAATACCGTGCCACGGGTAAGGACAAGTTGTGAGTGGCCCTTATCTTTCAGGTACTCTAATAAGAACGGTGGGAACCTCATCTGTCAGGTTAAGCCGCCTCATCGACCCTCAACTGGAAGGTTTGATGTCTTAACCTATGATGGCTACGTAGTTCTTGAATGCAAGGATTGCTTCTAAGAATCACACCCTCCACTGGAAGGTGAGTTCTATCCTTGGGCTCACTCGATGCTGAATCCTACTCTCAACTAAATAGACACTGAACTGAGTATACTGGACTGAACTGGATTGAGTCACTGAGTTCTGTTGACTGATAGAATACTACTGAATTTTGTTAACTAACTGAGTTTACTGAGGATTTAACTGAATACTGAATAGGAATGGACTGATACTGAGTTTTCTTGAGTTCTGTAACTGACTGAGTTCTACTGATCATGGCATGACTAAGACTATCTTGAAAACTGACACTGGCTCTAGGCACACAGCTAAATTGTCGGGTATTAAATAGCACCAGGACTCGATAGCATGAAAATAATACGACATGATAATTCTTAAAGACATGATAATAGTAAACAACTCATAATACCATCAATAAGGCATTTCATCAAGCACTTGAAAATCATGAACTGGCACATGAATAGGAATGGATGCCAACATATCATAATTCCACAAATCTAATCTCATGAGCATTCCATCCAACAATTACAAGGCATAGCTTTAGCATGAAAGTCATCTTGAACATATAGTTATAGCCTAAGTTCATCATTTAGATCAATAAAGGATCATAAAAGACAAATTTTCTCACTTAGGCATTTTATCAAACACATGGGATGTATATCCTTAGTCTTAGAGGCATGAACATTAAACCAATACATCATGGTTACATAAATCAATTCAAATTCATAGATTTCAACCCACATGATAACATAATTCCATTAAACACATCAAAGATTCCTACTTGGAAACCATACAACCACAACAACATGGATTTAATTCAACCCAAGACATGGAAATCATAAATCATGTTTTAAAAAGAACATTCTTGAACTCCAAGGGTGGAAGGGACCCTTGGATGAACACTTGACATAACTTATTTCTTGAATTTGGAAAGATTGATGGTGAATTCTCTTGAATTTGATTCTTGGATTGATAGCCCTAGGGTTTTGTTCTTGAGGATTTGATGAATAATGAATATAATTAGCCAAAAGAGGGCTAAATTTCGTGTTATTAGGGCTAAAGGACGTGGGAAAAAAAACAAAATAACCTTGGGAACGCGTTTTTTTAATGACTAAAACTGGGTTGTCAACACTCTAGTAGATGCGGTGCGTCGATGGCATCGATGCAATATCCAATGCGTCACGCCAAGATCATGCCAGTTTACTTAAATTTGATGCTAGTAGCTGGGAACAATATTAACCAACACGATAGTCGATGCGGCGCGCCAAGATCGTGTTGGGTCACTATTTTAAGATTCCAAAAAAGGTCTAAACGAGGTCCAAAAATCCAAAACTTGTTTGGAATAACCTATTAACCTTCCTGATCATGAATTAACTCAAATTTAGACAATTAAAGGGCATTAAGGTCACGAAGTAAGATCGCCAACCTTCGAAGGCTAAAATAATACTAAGTCTGAGTACTTAGCTAAAACACTCTAAGTCTGGGACCCCTTGGCAAGCTTAAAGGACTGAATTAAGCTTGAAATTTTGTGGGGTCTTACAATATCTCCCTTTGGGAACATTCGTCCTCGAGTGAGATTGACTGAACTGAGAGTACTAGTAGGCTGAATCTACTTACTGGACATGAACATTTGGAACACGTTTACATGACTGACATTACTGATATACTGGAATTTCATACTGAGCATGCATATCTAATGCATGATTTCATGACTGAAACTACTGATATACTGAGTTATCATGCTGAACATCCATATCTGATGTATGGGCGTATAACTTAGCTGATTAATGAATGCATGACTAGGATTACTGATAAGCTGAGTTTCTCATGATGAACATGCATATCTGATGCATGAATACATGACTGAACTGATTTATGAACATATGACTGAATATACAATGGTAACTAATACCAAGTTTATAATAGAAATTTGAACATGAAACTTAGTAGCTTAAGGAAAACTGTTACCTTGAGCTGAGTCTGAGTTTGTTAAAAAGAGGTGAGGATGCTTGGTCCGCATATCTGCTTTTTCTACCCAAGTAGCTCCCTTAATGGACTAATTCCGCCAAGGAACTTTGACTAGAGGAACTTTTTTTTCCTCAGTCTGCGAATCTGATAGACAATGATTTTGACTGAAATATCTTCGAAAGAGAGTCTATTCTGAACATCTATGCCTTCTATAAGGACTATAACTGTTGGGTCACCTATGCACTTCTTTAGCAAAGAGACATGAAATACTGGATGGACTGAAGTTAGATCTGAAGGCAATTCGAGATCATAAGCTATTTTACCGAAGCGACTAAGAATTTTGAAGGGACCGACATATCGGGGACTGAGCTTTCCCTTCTTGCCGAAACTTTTCACTCCCTTCATGGGAGATATTTACAAATACACATAATCGTCAATCTCAAACTCAAGATCATTTCTGTGTACATCTGCGTATGATTTCTATTGGCTCTGAGCTTTCTTAAGCCTTTCTTTGATCAACTGAACTTTTTCTAAGGTATCGAATACCAAGTTAGGCCCTACAACTGCGGCCTCACCTACTTTGAACCAACAAATTAGAGATCTGCATCTCCTACCATAGAGAGCTTCAAATAGAGCCATCTGAATACTGGAATGATAGCTATTATTGTATGCAAACTCAATCAAGGGTAAGTGGTCATCACAACTACCCTTAAAATCAATTGCACATGCCCTTAGCATATCTTCTAAAGTCATAATGGTCCTTTCTTCTTGACCATCTTTCTGAGGATGAAAGGTTGTAATAAGATGAACTCGGGTGCCAAGACCCCTTTGGAATGCTTTCCAAAAATGAGAGGTGAACTGGGTACCTCTATTTGAGATAATGGATAATAGGACATCGTGCAATCTGACCAACTCCCTGATATAGAGTTTGGCATAATCCTCGGTAGAATAAGAGGTATGGACTAGAAGAAAATGAGTTGATTTGGTTATCCTGTCTACAATGACCCAAACTGAATCATACTGATAATGAGCACGGGGAAAGCTCATCACGAAGTCCATGTTCACTTCTTCCCACTTCCAAGTAGGAATACAAAACTCCTGCATGAACCCACTAGGATTCTGATGCTTAATCTTAACCTACTAACATATTGAGCACTTAGACACAAACTCTGCTATATATCTCTTCATCCCACTCTACCAATAGATCTCTCGCAAATCACGGTACATCTTGTGGCCCCTTGATAAATTGAGTAATGCACACCATGCACTTCTGCAAGAATTCTTTGCCTCAAGTCATCTACGCCTAGCACACACAGACGAACCTGACAATGCAATACACCATCTCTCCATTGGGAGAAAACCTCAACTTTCTGATCTCTGAATGACTCTTTCAACATAACTAGACTGGGATCTCTATCCTGCTTTTCCTTTACATCGAAAATTAGAGATGATTCTAAACTATTCTGAACCCACACACTACCTTTTGAAAAATTAACTAAGCGGACACCTAGTCAGGCAAGCTAATGAACTTCCTGAGCTAACTTCTTCTTACTGTCCTCAATATGAGCAACACTACTCATAGACAGTCTACTGAGAGCATGAGCCACTACATTGGCCTTCCCCAGATTATGAAGGACACTCATGTCATAATCTTTCAAGAGCTCTAACCACCTTCTCCAACGGAGGTTAAGGTCTTTCTGAGAGAACACATACTGAAGTCTTTTGTGATCTGTGAACACATATATATGCACCCTATACAAGTAATGCCTACAAATCTGCAGGGAAAATACTACGGCTGCTAACTCAAGATCATAAGTAGGATAATTCTTCTCATGAGGCTTAAGATGTCTGGAGGCATAGGCTATGATCTTACCATGCTGCATGAGGACACAACCCCAACCTACTCTAGATACATCACAGTAAATAACAAACCTATCCGAACCATCTAGAAAAGTCAAAACTGGGGCTAAGGTGAGTCGAGTCTTTAACTCCTGAAAACTCTTCTCACATGAATCTGACCACTGAAACTTAACTTTCTTCTGTGTCAATCTAGACATGGGGGATACAATAGATGAAAATCCCTCAACAAACCGTTAGTAATATCCATCCAAACCCAAGAAACTCCTGATGTCTGTCAGAGAGATGGGTTTGGTCCAGTTTCTCACTACTTCGGTCTTTAGGAGATCGACTCTAATTCTATCACCGAAAATGATATGACCAAGGAATGCTGCTGACCTTAGCCAAAATTTACACTTACTAAATTTGGATGATTTCTGAGAGTCTGCAATACTATTCTGAGATAGTCTGCATGATCATGTTCACTGTGGGAATAGATGAGGATGTCATCTATGAAGACGATGACAAACATATCCAAGTACTGCTTGAACACTCGGTTTATCAAGTTCATAAAATCTGTTGGGGCATTGGTAAGACCAAATGATATGACTAAGAATTTAAAGTGACTATACTGAGTTCTGAAAGCTATTTTTGGAATATCACATTCTCTGACTCTGAGCTGGTGATAGCCTGATCTGAGGTTTATCTTAGAGAAGTAAATGGCAGACTAAAGTTGGTCAAATAAGTCATCAATTCTGGGAATTGGATACATGTTCTTGACTGTGGCCTTATTGAGATGGCGGTAGTCTATACACATTCTAAGAAAATCATCTTTCTCACTCATGAATAAAATTGGTGCACCCCTTGGGGACACACTGGGTTTGATGAATCCCTTGTCTATTAGATCCTTTAATTATTCCCTTAACTCTTTGTATTCTGCTGGTGCCATTCTGTATAATGGAATAGATATGAGATGATTATCTAGAAGAAGGTCTATGTCGAAGTCTATTTAGCTTTCAAGAGAAATTTTGGGAAGATCTTTGAGAAATACATCTGAATACTCATTCACTAATGGAACTGACTCAAGACTAGGAGTTTCAGAGCTAGAGTCCTTAACTCGAACAAGATGATAGGCACATCCCTTAGATATCATTTTTCTTGCCCTTAGGTGGGAAAAAAACTAACCCCTTAATGCCGAAGTACTACCCCTCCATTCTAGGACAGGTTCATTTGAAAATTAAAACTGGACAATTTTGTTTCTGCAGTCGACTATGGCATAGCAGTAATAAAGCTAATCCATGTCGGGAATGATATCAAAGTCAGTCATCTCTAATTCAACTAAGTCTGTTGAAGTGACTTTTTGAGATACCATAACCAGACGGTTCTTATATACCCATCGATCTATGATGGATTTACCCACTGGGGAAGATACTGAAAAAGGGTCTCCTAGGATTTTGGGACCTACTCCAAAATCAACTATTATATAAAGATAAACAAAGGACAAAGAAGATCCTTGTTCTAGCAAAGCGTAAATATGCAAATGAAAGATTTGTAACGTACCAATGACCACATCAGGAGAATTTTCCTGATCTTGTCAGGACTAAATAGCATAAAGTCTGTTTAGGTATTGCCCACTGATAGCACTGGAAGTGGCACCCTGCTGATTCAGGAGATCAGACTGAGCTGAGGAACGATTACACTGACCCTAAAACCTTGACTGAGGACAATCTCTGACTCTGTGGCCTAGCTTGCCACATCCAAAGCAAATATCACTACTAGATCTATAAATTTTCTGATATTTCTTGCTATAAGTCTGATAAAGAGGATTGGTTCGGGAACTGCTAACACTGCCCTGAGGTTTAGGGCCTGATTCCCTATCTCTATTGCCGTCTCTAAATTTTAGCACTAGAGCACTGGCTGAGCATGGATATGGAACTAAAGTTTTAGGGAGAAACGAGGAACAATTTCCCACGTCTGACTTAGGCTGGGAAAAGTTGAAACTATCTATTCTACCTCTCTTATTCTGCTTTTCTCTCTCTTTATTCTTCTGTTCTTCTATCTGTTGAGCATGGATCATAATCCTGGCTATGTCCATCTCACTAATCAGCATTATGGTCCTGCACTCCTTGACCACACTATCATCCACGCCAGACACGAACTTACTCATCTTCACTCTGCTATCTGCCACAACATGAGGAGCGTATCTAGATAATTGAGTAAACTTAAGAGAATACTCTTTCACTGTCATGTTTCCCTGCCTTAGATTGATAAATTCTAACACCTTAGCTTCTCTCAGCTCTAGGGGAAAGAATCTATCTAGAAAAGTAGTAGCAAACTCCTCCCATTCTATGGACCCTGTATCTGTGGCCCTCTCTGTTTTCCACTACTTGAACCATGTGTGAGCCATACCTGCAACTAATATGAATCTAGCTTAGCACTCTCACTAGCTTTCACCCCCATAATATCTATAACCTTCTACAGTTTATCAAGGAATTCTTGAGGGTTATTATCTGACTTAGACCCGATAAAAGAAAGAGGATTCATTTGGGTGAAGTCCCGAATCCTAGATGCAGCAGAATATGCCATTGTCTTGGCCAGAATGATAGTTGGACGTTCATTCTGGGATGCTACTGAATTTTCTAGAGTAGTGAATGCAGCTTAGAATTATGATGGGAGATGTGATCACCCAAAGGATTAGGCTGGTTAGGCTGGGTGGCTGGTTGATTTCCCATTCCTCTTCCCTGAGTCCTCTTTAGAGGCATTTTCTGTAGATGGAAGAGAAACTCAGATTAGACAGAGAGTTTAACTTGAGCTTATGCTCACTCGCGGGAAATAAATACTGAAAGAAGGGAAATTGGTCCTAAAACATCTCATAGCCTCCTATCCATAAGTGTGGCGCGTAACACACCCATGCACAAGACTCTACTAGATGCGGCTATTAGACTTTCTAGGACACTTTTGAACCTCAAGCTCTAATACTAAGTTTGTAACGCCCCAAGTTTGGTACCCCGAATGCTACACGGTGCTCATAATATCAAAGGACCACAAGCTAACCCATGACTGGTACCTACTGTAAATACTGAATAACAACACTGTATAATGCAAAATAATGGGCTGAACTACCATATGGTTCAATACTGAAATAATACTACATAAGGTATAACAACATCAAAACTAAAATATATGTCTAAACATCTAGTCTGAAAAGCCTATAAAACTATTGCACTGTGGATTTGATGGGATAATCCCCCAACTAACTCCATCTACTAAATTACTGAGTCTAATAAAATAATAAAACATCCTCGAATGATGAGGACCTACTTCTAAGTCTACTACTGCTGACTGAATCTGAACTGCTAAGGTTGTTCTAGATCCTGAGCATCTGAACTTATGGTATAAAACACCATAGCACAAGAGGAAAGTATGCGTCAGTACATAGGAATGTACTGGTATGCAAAGTGAGGTAAGGCTGAATGCAAGGGTTCATATGCATGAATTGTAACTGACTGAAAATCATGAACATGAGTGCGTGAGAATACATGCATGATTATATAGACTGTAACTGAAGATATCATGATACTAAAATCTGAGTTTACTGATAACATAGATTACTGATAACTAAGGGACTATTTTTGGCAGTCCTGATCTGATGGATCTAGCTGAGTTTTGTACTGAGCTGAGTAACTGTATCTAACAGTCCTAAAATCTGTAGAACTATCTGAATTCTTTATTGAAGACTAAGACTGAGACTGTGAGAGGTAATCATCTAACCGACATGCCCCTTTTTAGCTGATTTGGGGTCCAATCTGTAACCACAGTTGGAAGGGTGTCAATACCGTACCATGGGTATGGACAAGTAATGAGTGACCCTCATCTTTCAAGTACTCTAATGTGAATGGTGGGACCCTCATCTATCAGGTTAAGCCACCTCATCAACCCTCAACTGGTAGGTTTGATGTCTCAACCTATGCTTTATATGTAGTTCTGGAAGGCAAGGATTGCTTCTAAGAATCAAATCCTCTACTGGCAGGTGAGTTCCCATCCTTGGGCTCACTCAGTGATGAATCCTACTCCTAACTGAATAGACACTGAACTGAGTATACTGGACTGAACTGGATTGAGTTCACTGAGTTCCGTTGACTGATGGAATACTACTGAATTCTATTAACTAACTGAGTTTACTGAGGATTTAACTAAATACTGAATGGGACTGGACTGATACTAAATTTATTGAGTTTTCTTGAATTTGTAACTGACTGAGTTCTACTGATCATGGCATGATTGAGATTATCTTGAAAATTAACACTGAGTATAGGCACACAACTAAATTATCGGGTATTAAATACACTCAGGACTCGGTAGCATAAAAATAATACCTCATGATAATTCTTGAATACATGACAAAAGTCAACAACTCACAATACCATCAATAAGGCATTTCATCAAGCACTTGAAAATCATGAACTTGCACATGAATAGGAATGGATGCCAACATATCATAATTCCACAAATCTAATCTCATGATCATTCCATCCAATTATTACAAGGCATAGATTTAGCATGGAAGTCATCTTGAACATATAGTTATAGACTAAGTTCATCATTTAGATCAATAAAGGATCATAAAACACAAATTTTCTCACTTAGGGATTTTATCAAACACATGGGATACATATCCTTAGGCTTAGGCATGAACATTAAACCAATACATCATGGTTACATAAATCAATTTAAATTCATAGATTTCAACCCACATGCTAACATAATTCTATGAAAAACATCAAAGATTTCTACTGGGAAACCATACAACAACATCAACATGGATTTAATTCAACCCACAACATGGAAATCATAAATCATGTTTTAAAAAAAACATTCTTGAACTCCAAGGGTGGAAGGGGCCCTTGAATGAACGCTTGACATACTTTATTACTATAATTTGGAAAGATTGATGGTGAATTCTCTTGAATTTTATTCTTAGATTGATAGCTCTAACGTTTTGTTCTTAAGGATTTGATGAATAATGAATATAATTAGCCAAAAGAGGGCTAAATTTTGTGTTATAAAGTCTGAAGTTTGTGGGAAAAAGACCTAAATAACCTTGGTAAAGAGGTCTTTTAATGACTGAAACTGGGTTGCCGACGCACTAGACGACGCGGCGCGTCGATGGCATCGATGTGATATCCAACACATCATGCTAAAATTGCGCCAGTTCACTGGAATTTAACGCTGGTAGCTTGGAACAATATTAACCAATGAAATAGTCAATGCGGCGCACCAAGATCGCATTGGGTCACGATTTTAGGATTCCAAATAAGGTCTAAACGAGGTCCGAAAAATTCAAAACTTGTCCGAAAAAACTATTGACCTTCCTGTTCATGAATTAAATCAAATGTAGACATTTAAAGGGCATTAAGGTTGCGAAGTAAGATCGCCGACCTTCGAACGCTAAAATAATACTAAGTCTGAGTACTTAGCTAAAATATTCTAAGTATGGGACCCCTTGGCAAACTTAAAGGACTGAATTAAGCTTGAAATTTTGTGGGGTCTTACAATTTAATTTTAAAAAAAGTTATTTAAATTTAAGAACTAATTAATAATAATAAGCTGAAAAGTCATGACTTATCATAATAATCAATAAGTCAGCAACTTGATTTAATTAAGTCACAACTTTTCACAGTAATGAAGAAGTCACCAGTTTGTTTGAATGTAATTAATAAAATGTAGGAGAACAGTCGCACCTTTTTCCCTAACTCATTCAAATTCAATCCTATATAAATTGATCCCTCCTTACTCGTTCATTCTACTACTACACTCTATTTATTTCTTGCATCTTCTCTTTTATATTACATCTTTAACCACTTTCTCTTCAAAGACCAAATACCTTTTCCCTGACTCAGGTAAGTTTTTTTCTTGATTTTTGTGTAAATCTACCCAATTGGTATTTGATACACCAAATTAAAACTCTCATTAGAATGTGTAAGTGATCGCTGTCAAATATAGAACCCAACTAGGTTGGGGTCGAATCCCGCAAGGAATACTGTGCAAACTAAGTGTTATGGTTGTTAATACTCTGTTGATAAAAGGTTTCGGAGTAAAAGGGATTTTGACTGGTCAATAGTACCTAGATATGTATAACAAAATGTGTTCCAACTAATGAGTTTTATTGCAAGTGTTAATTTAATGAGAGTAGACAAACTTGAGCTATGTTCACCGAGATGTTCAAGTAGTCGGGATTGTGAATTATCTTAAATTTCCAATTTATAACTTCAATTGCAAAAGTTATTGAATTATAAAGTTCACTCATTTGTTTATCAACATAAATAGATAGTTTTATCCTTCAATTCTTTCGAACTTAAAAAATGCATTAATTTATTCAACTAGCCTCTTATATGGGTTGGTCCCGTTAAGGCATCAACCTGTAATCTAATGGTTAAAGATCTTGGATTCCATGTAAACCTCTTCTTTTCCTAACATGTACTTTTCTACTCAAACAAGTGATGTTCTTGGGCTCACCCTTCAAATTTGCAACTAAGAAAGGTCGTTAATATGAAGAAGGGTTTATACAATCTGCATTAAGTCTGGAAATTAAGTATTCTTACAACCCCAATCAGCTATTCACATCAAGGCTCCCATAACCCTAGTTATGGGGGCTTAGACACACATCTTAAGTGAAGAAGAAGAAGTCATTGTGTTCTTCATAAATAAGTACAGAGAATTACTTACAAAAGTTACAATAGTTGTTCTTGAATCTTCAGTGAAATATGAATAAAATAGCTAGATCCCCCATTGTAGCTTGAATCTCAGAGAATAATACATTACAATAAGCTTTCTAGATACAAATATGATAAAAGATGACAAAATAAAACCTTAAGTGGGTATTTATATGTTTCCAGGGGCTGGGGTTTTAAAACTTGAAACCCAGATTATCGCCTCAAGGTTGACGGATAAGCTAACGGTTTGTTGATAGGTTTGTCATAACACCTCTAGTGATGTGGTGTTCTATCTTATATTTAATGGATAGGTTGATCGCCCTCCGCTGATCTAACGGTCTATCGCTGGGTCCATCACAGGGCTTCTAGTAAAGCTATCATCTATTTTACTTTCGACAGCCAGGTTGGTGGTCCGTTGTAGTCTTAGAGGTCCGTCGCCTGGACCGTCGCTTCATCACCTGGGTTGATTCATTTTATTTTTCCCTGACGTACATCATGACGGTCCATCGCATGGTTGGCGGTCCATCAATTTGACCGTCAGATCTCTTTTCCACTTTCTTCTCCAAGTTGTTTCTACAGTTAAGTCCCTAACCTAAAAATACTAAAATCCAGTCTGATATATAACAATAGTTGCTTGGAAATGCCAAATTATCCTTTGTAAAAGGTATAAAATATTCTTTAAAAAGACAAAATATCAACACCCTCAACTTAAGACAATTGCTTGTCCTCAAGCAACTCAACACTAAATCGTATGCATGAACAACATAGTGATGGGCCTTCAACAATTAAACTACACTTCATAAAACCATTCAACTGTCATTTTCTCATGTAGTCTCAACACACCAGGATCCATGACTGGCATTATTTACAATTCAGCACTACACAACTATAGAGCACTAGACGTCATGTACGCATGGGCAAATAACTCATTGGCGATAGTATGGAAAAAGTTTATTTTTAGCCCCTCAATCAAGAAAGCAACCATCACCGCTCTCTGAATCACCAAGTTAGCATCGTTGCCTGTTGGCATCAATCTAAACCTTACAATAGCCCATTATAATTTCACCCTAAAACTTAAGGACGACTTAGCTATCCGCTCGAGAGGGTTATGCAGCCATACGGGATTTGTATCATCTATCAATACTCAAGCCAGCCATGGTCTTTGTTGATTTGCTATGAACATTTGGTGCTCCAGATCTGGGATTGCACCAGGTATCTCATACTCGAGACCAAACAGGAATCTGTTCAATATGAGTTTTGAAATATCCATGTTCACCACACGCACTGAGAGCACATCCCTGTTTCCCATGTTATTGACCTTCGCCCCTTGGGGAAGTCCTTCTCCAACAATGCCAAATAGTTGGCAAAGATTCACGAACAATATTTGGTTGGTATGTCCTGGGCAGGATGCTCATCCAAGATAATTGTTGAACCTCTGCTTCAACTCTGTTTACTCATGCAATTTGGTAGTGACAATCTGATACTCTTTGTGGATGGGCCTCCTTATTGGTCTGCTTGTTATGGGTTCTAACCCAACCAAGAAATGCTTATGTTCTCCTTCAATTTGTCATCGAATTTCTTCCCGCACTTGCGGTTCCTTGTGCCTTATGACATTTGGATCCTCTTGTTCCAATGTCTCGACTTTGTTAGGGTTAGTGGTTTTGAACCTTTCCTTGTCGAGACTGGAGCTTGTACTGCTATGCTGCTTTCACTCTTCTCCTCAGATTGGGAGAGTACCGAGAGTACCCTATCACATTGTCGAGTGTTGAAGCCAGGAGCCTCTTCACTCTTTGCTGGCTCACCTCTTCCCCGTTGTGTTCCACAACCGCCTCTGGTTAAGGGTAGTTTTTGTGCCATATCGCCTGAACACGGAACAAATAATCAATTTGTAATTAAAAATCAGACAAAAATAGTGAAACTTTACTTGACGGAAGGTCTGACGGTCCATCGAGTCTGGGAAGGTCTATCTTCCTTACCGTCAAGACTTAAATCAGTGATTCATTTATCAAATAGCCTTATGATGGTTAACCGGTGGTCCATTAAGGGTCCTACGGTCTATCAAGTTGTCCGTTGTGGCTTGTCAAGTAGGCATCAGACTTAATGGTATTGCGATGGTCGACCCGATGGTCCGTCAGGGGTCTGACGGTCCGCCAAGGTAGTCATCGCTTTGATTTTTCAATCTTTAGTTTCACTTGGGCAATTTGTTGAATACCTGACATGCATTACTCAATTCTACACACATGAATAGCATTAGTTTAGCATTTAAGCACAAATTTTCCACTTTTATTACATGGGTTACTCAGACACCCCGAACATACTACACCAGAGTTCCACTTAAAATCAGAATCACAAAAAAACAAAAACAAAATGAAATCCCTTTCAATAATTTTCAATTTACATGACTCATGTTCACCAATTTGAAAGTAAGAGTAAGGTTATGATCATACCTTGTTTCTACAGTACACTTCAATACTCTGATTTTTCAAACTCAGAACAAAAGAAGACTTAAAACAATTATAAATGATTTCTATTTTTTTTATATGATGAAGGGAAAGAAATAGTTGTTAAAATAGGAGAGAAGGGGAAGAGGGAAAGTCCTAAAAGGATATAAATGCTCTGAGGTACTTTGAATGCAGGGGGGTTTAAAAAGGCTCAGTAACTTACAAGTTGGTAACGCACTTAACCACTTCTTTCTATTAATAAAAAAAAGTTTAGGTCAGATAAGGATGGATTACTCGGCCTTAAATTGAGCTGGCCTAATCCATCCAAGTTAGGGTTAAATTGACGGTTGACCCAATGGTCCGTCAAGGGTCTGATGGTCCGCTAAGTAGTCTATCGTGGCTTACCATAACCATTCTCCATTTGCTTTGGTGCGATGGTTGACTCGATGGTCTGTCAAGGGTGCGACAGTCCGTCGGGTAGTCCGTCGGTCTCATTCTAATAACTGAGGTTTCTGGTTTCCTTTCGATGATTCCAGTGAGAGCCCATCAGGGGTCTGACGTCTTCCAGTCTGTCCGTCAGATATCTCCCAATATTTTGAACTTCTATTTTCCTGCAGTTTTCTTCCTGCACACTCTCACAACACATCAAATTTCACAAAAACAACAAATAAACTCTAACTACGCTTACAACAACACTTTGTGGGTTGCCTCCCACTAGCGCCTGATTATTATCGTGGCACAACTAAGTTATCTCAATTACTCAGTCTTCATCAAGATAGATTGTAGCTAGGCATTTTACCGTGTCCATTGGACCGATATATAGATTTATTCATTTCCCATTAACCTTGAAGATACTTATATCCTCACTTTTAAGTTCAACTACTCCAGATGAGTAGACTTGGTTAACTTTGAATGGGCCAGACCATTTTGACTTAAGTTTACCTGGAAAAAGCTTCAGTCTGGAGTTGAAGAGGAGCACCCAATCTCCCTTTTGAAAGTGTCAATTTTCAATCTTTCGGTCATGGTACTTTTTTATCTTCTCTTTGTACAGGTTTGCTCTTTCATAAGACCCGAGACAGAACTTGTCCATCTCATTCAGCTGCCCAGTCATAATTTTGTTGCCTCATTCCAATTAAAATTTATCCTCTTGAGTGCCCACAGTGCCTTGTGCTCCAATTTAATCGGAAAGTGACATGCCTTGTCATATAAAATTAGTACGGTGATATGCCAATGGGTGTCTTGAAAGTCGTTCTGTATGCCCATAAGGCATCATCCAGCTTCCTAGACCAATCTTGTCTACTTGCATTCACCGTTTTGGCAAGAATAACTTTTATTTCCGATTTGAAATCTCCACTTGCCGACTAGTCTGTGGGTGATATGAAACCTTGTGTTCCTTAACACCATATTTCGCCCAGGCAGCCCGAAACACTCGATTGTAAAAATGTAATCCTCCGTCGCTTATGATGGTATGTGGTACCCCAAAGTGAGAGAAGATGTTCTTTTTAAGGAACGCAACAACTCTCATCCCTTCATTATCTACTAGGAAAATAGCCTCAATCCATTTAGATACATAATTGATGGTGACTAAGATGTATTTTAACCCATACGAGCTCACTAAGGGCCCCATGAAGTCAATGCCCCAGACGTCAAACAACTCTACTTCCATCACTTTTGTCATGGGCATCTCAGGGCGATTTGAGATTGACCCTTGTCTCTGTCATTGGTCACATCTCTGCACAAACACATATGTATCATTGAATAAGGTCGGCCAATAATAACTGTTCTGCATCACTTTCCTCATAGTACGATCACCTGCATGGTGACCCCCGACTGGGGAAGCATGACAAGCTTCCAGGATACTCGGCATGTCTACTTAAGGAACACATCTCATTATAATGTCAATCGCATAACACCAAAATAAATACGGCTCATCCCCGAAGTAGGGTGTGACATCATATAGAAACTTCATTCTTTAGTGAAAAGAAAGATTCTCTAGGATAATCTCACTACCATATAATTTGTAAAGTCCTCATACTAAGGTACTCTTTCAAGCACAACAGCCAAGATTTTCTTGTCCGAAAATGTATCATCAATTTTGAGCTCATCCTTCACTGCCTGACCTCCCTCCAGTCAGGACAGGTGATCTGCAACCTGATTCTTACATCCTTTCCGATATTTGACTTCGAAATAAAACTCTTGAAGAAGCAGCACCTATCTGATTAACCTTGACTTAGAATCCTTCTTTTCCATCAAATATCTCAAGGCGGCGTGATTTGTGTGAACCATCACCTTGGTTCTCAGCAAGTAAGCCCGAAACTTCTCAAAAGCATAGACAACCGCAACAAGTTCCTTCTTAGTAACAATGTAATTCTTTTGAGCCTTATTCAAGGCCTTTCTTCCATAGTAAATGGGATGAAACAACTTTACTTTATTTTGGCCAAGCACAGCCCCAAGCACTACTCCTCTTGCATCACACATGATTTCGAATGGCATTGACCAATCTAGCGCAACAATAATTGAGGCATCAACTAGTTTCTCGTTAAGGCACTCAAATGCCTTCATGAAATCATCATCAAATGTAAACTTTGCCTCCTTCTCCAAAAGCTTGCAAAGTGGGTTTACAATTTTGGAAAAGTCCTTTATAAATCGATGATAAAAGCCTGCATGACCAAGGAAACTATGCACTCCCTTTACTAAAATGGGAGGAGGTAGTTTCTCAATAACCTCAACCTTTGACCGGTCGACTTCAATTCCTTTAGCTAAAATTTTGTGACCAAGGACAATGCCCTACTTCACCATGAAGTGACATTTTTTCCAATTTAGCACGAGATTGAATTCCTCGCAACGCTGCAATGCTCTACTCAGATTTACCAAACATAGATCAAAAGAATCAGCTACCACCGAGAAGTCATCCATAAATACCTTCAGGTTTCTTCCACCATATCAAAAAAAATAGACACCATGCACTGTTGAAAGGTAGAGAGTGCATTAAATAGACCAAACAGTATTCTCTTTAAAGCAAAATTACCATACAGGCAAGTGAATGTAGTCTTCTCCTGATCCTCTGGGGCGAAAGAAATATGGTTATAGCCTGAATACCCATACAGGAAATAATACCAACCTCTTCCCGCTAACCGATAAAGCATTTGATCCATAAAAGTCATTAGGAAGTGGTTCTTCAAAGTCCATGAGTTGAGCTTACGATAGTCCATGCGAACTCTCCACCCAGTTACAGTCCTGAGTAGAATCAACTCATTTTTTTCATTTTCCACTTCAGTCATACCCCCCTTCTTGGGCACATATTAGACGGGGCTTACCCACTTACTATCAAAAATGGGATATACAACTCATGTATCAATCTATTTAACGATCTCCTTCTTAACCACTTCTTGCATTGGTGGGTTAAGTCGGCATTGGTTCTCAATGGTTGGTGTGTAATCTTTCTCAAGATGAATCTTGTGAGTCCAAATACCCAAAGAAATACCAATAATATTGGCAATAGTCTAACCTATCGCTCTTTTGTACCTCTTAAGCACAGAGATAAGTGCCTCAACCTGTTGCTCAATCAAATCTACAGCAATAATCACTGGTTAAAAGTTTCCAATGCCTAGAAACACATACCATAGATTGCCTGAAAACTCCTTCAACTCCAACACTAATGGATCTTCAATAGATGGCTTAGTTGGTGGTGTTGGGCAATATTTGAGATCTAAGTCTAATTTCTTGGGAGCATATGAATATGATCCCATTCTATTCAGGGCACATACTATCTCCTCATACTTTTCAACACCTTCGCCATCAAAGTTCATCAAGATGTAGCCAAAGTCTCAACAGCAAATTCCTCTTCTATCGGCACCTCTCGGTCATCCTCATAATAAATATCGACAATGGAGAATACACTCAACTCCTTATGCTGCTTCATAGATTGGCACATATTGAATCGAACCACCTCATCATTAAGTCTGAATAGAATCTCATTAGTCCGTAAATCAATAAGCACACTTCCGATTGTAAGGAAAGGTCTACCCAATATTATGGGTACCTCAAAATCCACC
This sequence comes from Capsicum pubescens, assembly GCA_030864215.1. Taxonomy (NCBI): domain Eukaryota; kingdom Viridiplantae; phylum Streptophyta; class Magnoliopsida; order Solanales; family Solanaceae; genus Capsicum; species Capsicum pubescens. Next base: position 81,434,688 of record CM061544.1, on the reverse strand, counting down.
TCACAATCCAGAGTAACAAAATCCATAGGAAATATAAAGATAGCCACCTTTTCTAACACATCATATAGTATCCCCACTGGCCGCTTCCCCGACCTGTATGCCATCACTAATTATATATTTATAGGTGTCGAATCCCCCAAACCCAACTTTTTATAAACAACAAGTGGCATCAGGTTAATACTTACTTTGAGATCACATAAGGCCTTAGCAAAATCAAGCGACCTGATAGTACAAGAGATGGTGAATGCTCTTGGGTCTACTTTCTTTTGCACCAAGGATCTTGTTGAACTTGCACCACAATGGTAAATATTATCCACCAATTCATAGCTCACTATTCTCTTTTTTGTCACAAGGTCTTTCTTAAACTTAGTGTATCGAGGCATCTTCTCTAGTGACTCTACTAAAAGAACATTCACCATCAGCTGCTTTAGCACCGCCATGAATTTGCTAAACTTAGTGTCATCATCCTTCTTTTTTAATCGATGAGGAAAGGGAGGTTGTGGTTTTAGGAGAGTGGTAACCACTGCTTCCTTCTCCTCTCCATTTTTTTTTCTAACTAATCAAACTACTAATGGTTAGATTGAATCTCTTTACCATCTAGCTTCTCAGACTCCACTGGATAGTTTTCTTCATCTTCCATATCTTTTTCACCCACATCATCAATCACAGTTTTTCCCATAAAAGGGTTTGGTAATACTTTACCACTCCATGTAATAATTGCCATACAGGACCCATTATTCTGAGGGTTTTGCACCATGTCACTCGACAAAGTATCACTCTTTCTCTAGTTGAATGTCGCTGAAAGCTGGTTCATATGTTGCTTCAACTATTTTATAGAGGTTGAATGCGAATCCACCAGCTGACTCATATAGGATAGATCACTCTTCATCATTGTCACATCAGTATTGGTTGACTCCACTCCTTTCGATAACCTCTCCATCATGTCCTCTATGGACATCTTGCCTGAGCTAGTAGAAGCATTATCATGATTTCCAGGAGGCACGTAAAGTCCACTCCTGTCATTCTTATTCTTTCAACTCCCTTAGTCATGATCTCTTTAACCAGATTTATTATGATAAGTCCGGCCTTGATTCCCTTGGCTATTGCCTCAGAAATCCCCCTAGTTGTTTAGATAATTAGCTTCTTCTTCAAAACTAAAATCATCTCTGACCTATGACCCAATGGCTTTTACCTTTTCATCCTTTCCAGATAGAAAATTCTTAGTTAGAAAATCCATCTGAATCTTCAAATACATCATATCTTGGTCGCATTCTTTCTCTTTTCTACGTTGTTCTGTAGTCATACCACTATACATAGTAGGGATTTCTACCTCAAAATCCCTGGTATGCCAAGCTCTACTTTACTTAGTCATCCTATCGAGCATCTCTGAAGCTTCTGGAAAAGTAAGAGCCACAAATGCTCCACCAGCAGTATTATCCACAACTGGCTTCGTAATAGAATTGAAGGCCCTGTACAGAGTCTCCCTCAAATATATACCAGTCATATTATAATTTAGACACTGTATCAACTTCTTCTTAAACATATTCCATATCTCATGAAGAGATTTAGTTGGAAGCTACCTGAAGTTGTTGATCTCGTCCCTCAACTATACCTTCCTGAAAGGCGGAAAGAGTCTTTCTAGGAAAGCCTCTTTCAACTGCCTCCAATTGGTTATAGAATCGGGAGTCAATTTATTGAGCTATAGTGTTTCCTCCCCAAATAGAGACAGCGAAAATAAACTCAGGCGGATGGAATTCAGTCCCACTCTTGGGTTGTCAAAAAACTTATAAATAGTGATGAAGTTTACTAAATACATATTTGGATCATCCCCCGGGAGTCCACCGAACAACCTCTTTAGATGAAGGAGTTGATCAGCATGCTAATAATATTGAACTTAGTTTCAGGTGCCAAGGGTGGAGGAATAATAACTCCGGTTGCATCACCTCCTTCCATTCCATCCTCATCATCATTAGGATCAAATTGTATAGCTTGGCGATCTGGTCTCGCTTTGAAAGGATGATTTCTGTTCAAATTTTTGCTCACCGGTGCAATTACATCCTCTGCCTGCCTTCGATTACCCAACTATAACAAATCATCATCTCCCAGGTCCTCGTCATCTAGATTAGGATGACGCGCTGGTTGACCATCATTCTATTGATTCTATTGAGCTCTAGCCAAGGCAACTAGTTTGTTTGCTTCTTGTTGAGCTTTCATTCAGTCAATTAATTAAGGCTCCATATGTACTGGTAATAATAGTTCTCCTGACCTCCTTGTACTTGGCATACAAAATAAATACCCTACAAAGAACAAAAATAGCAAATAAAGGTAAAATTTGGGAAACTTGACCAAAGTTCAACTAACAATCACAAATTTAATTGACAATCATATTCCCCAGCAACGGCACCAAACTTTGATACACCAAAATTATAACTCTTGTTAGAAAGTGTAAGCGGTCGCTGTTAAATATAGAACCCAACTAGATTGGGGTTGAATCCCATATGGAATACTGTACAAACTGAGTATTATGGTTGTTAATAGACTGTTGATCAAAGGTTCCAGAGTAAAAAGAATTTTGACTGGTCAATAGTATCCAGATATTTGTAACAAAATATGTTCCATCTAATGAGTTTAATTGCAAGTGTTAATTTAATAATAGTAGACAAACTAAAGCTATATTCACGAGATGTTCAAGCAGTCGGGGTTGTAAATTATCTTAAATTTCTAATTTATAAATTCAATTGCAAAAGTTATTGAATTCTAAAGTTTACCCATTTGTTTCACAACCTAAATGGATAGTTTTAACCTTCAATTCTTTTGAACTTAAAGAATGGATTAATTTATTCAACTAGCCTCTCATGTGGGTTGGTCCCATTAAGGCATCAACCCATAATCTAAAGGTTAAAGCCCTTGGATTCCATGTAAGACTTTTTTTTTCCCAACATGCACTTTTCTACTCAAACAAGTGATGTTCTTGGGATCACCCTTCAAGTTTGCAACTAAGAAAGGTCGTTAAAATGAAGAACGTTTTATACAATCTCCATTAAGTCTAGGAATTAAGTATTTTTCACAACCCTAATCAGCTATTCACATCAAGGTTCCCATAACCCTAGTTATGGGGTCTTAGCCACACATCTCAAGAGAAGAAGAATAAGAAGTCATTGTGTTCTTCATAAATAAATTCAGAGAATTACTTATAAAAGTTACAATAGTTTTCTTGAATCTTCAGTGAAATATGAATAAAATAGCTAGATCCCCTATAGTAGCTTGAATCTCATAGAATAATGCGCTACAATAAGCTTTCTAGATAGAAATATGATAAAAAAATGCTTAAATAAAACCTAAATTGGGTATTTATATGATTCTAGTGGTTGGGATTTTAAAATTTGAAACTCAGATTGCCGCCTTAAGGTTGACGAATGAGCTGATAGACCTTCAAGTACCCGACGGTCCGTTGATAGGTTCGTTGCAACACCTCCAGTGATGTGGTGTTCTATATCTGCTCCGATGGCCAGGTTGACGGCCTGCTGCTGAGCCAACGGTCCATCACTGGGTCTATCGTAGGGCTTCCAATGAAGCTATCCATTGTTTCACTTTCGATGGCTAGGTTGGCGGTTCGTCGGAGGATTGGTTGTTCGTCTCTTGGACCATCACTTCATCACCTGGGTTGATTCATTCTGTTTATCCCTGACGGATATCCTGATGATCCGTTCCATGGCTGGCAGTCCATCAATTTGACCGTCAGATATCTTTTCCACTTGCTTCTCCAAGTTATTTATCCAGTTAAGTCCCTGAACTGAAAACACTAAAATCCAGTGTCAGATACAACAATAGTTTCTTGAAAATGCCCAATTATCCCTTGTAAAGGGTATAATATGTTTCATTAAAAGCGAAAATATCAGTAGTATATGTTGTATTACATTTGGACTCTTTTCTTTACTTATGTTTTTACATTTTTTTTATCAATTCATGTGTGTTCTAGTTATGGAAGATCCTATTTGGGACCTTGCTTTTATGAGCGACACTGTGGGGAAACTTCGGAGATAGGTTCATGACCTGCAGTGGGAGTTGGGCGCCGTGAGAGCAAGGATGCTCTGAGATATTCGAAGGCAGAGGAGGGCCCTGCTGCGGTCAGTTGACAATTGGCCCACTGGCAATAATAATAATAATAATAATAATTGGGTTATGTTTTTTTTATTTTAGCGTGTGTATTTTTATATATATTCCAAATACCTACCTAATGTATTTTATTTTTATTTAATGAAAAATGTATATTTCTTCTATTTGTTCTTCTCAACAAACATGTCGACAATTGGACGTAACGAACAATTTTGAATCCAGTAGCAATAGCAAGAGTTTTGAAACATATTGGTTATCTATTGGATTTATGGAAAGAGTTTTTTTGTGTTGTTATGTAATGCCCCAAGAGTACACCCTGGATGCCACACGGTGCTTACAATCATAAGTGACCACAAGCTAACCTATGAGTTGGTATCTGCTGCGGGCACTAAATGATATAGTTACAAAATACACATGTGCAGAATAACTGAATGGGTCATAAGATTTTAAATACTAAAACATTTCTGAATCATAAGTCTAAAAACAACTATCTGAAAATAGATAAAAATAATGACAAACTGACTAACTGTATGAAGTGTCTAAAAGCCTCTAAAACTAAATGAATAAGAGTCTATGGGATAGGCCCCAACTAACTCCAACTGTTTAACTGAAATAAAATACTGTACAACTGAATTAATCTTAGATAAACAACCATGTCCTCGATAGATGAAGACTCACCACAACTACTGCTATTGATAGGATGATCTGTCTAAGTGCAGTCAGGAACCTAAGTATCTGAACCTATGATATAAGACATAATAGCGCAAGAAATGAGTATACGATCAGTACTTTGAATGTACTAGTATGCAAGATGAGGTTAGCCTGATATGCATGGGTTATGTGAATGAAGTAAAGACTGACTGAGTATCATGAGGTAACTGGATAACTGATATGAATACGTGAATATTGTATAATCTGAGAATGCATGACCAGGCATATAACATGATTCTGAAATAATCTGTAAACTAAAATACTGAAATCAGATAACTGCATAACTGATAACTGTATATTATGGCCAATGCAAACCTGAATTGAATTATACTTAATACTGGACTGAGACTGTGAGAGCTATCATCTAACCTATATGCCCCAATTTGAGATAATAAGGGTCCAACCTGTGACCCCAGTTGGAAGGATGTTAGTACCGTGCCACAAGTACTAACAATGGCTATGTGGATCCACTAAAAATTAACCCTCAACTGACAGGTACTCAATTGAGATACGTGTTGCCCTCAACTGGCAGGTGAACACTTTATCAACCCTCAACTGGCAGGTTGATATCTCTAACCTACGCCAGCTACGTATTTTTAGAACTAAGGGACTACTACTAAAGGTCACACCTTCTACTGGCAGGTGAGAACTCATCCCTAGGTTCGCTCGATGCCAAACCCTACTCCTAACTGAACTGACTTGGATTACTAAACTGATCCAAGCTTGATTGATAGGATAACTAACTTAACTGATAATACTAAAATATATCCAAAACCATCCTGAAAATACTGATACTAAGTAAACAACTAAGTTTTTCTGGTATTCATAACCCCCAGGACTCGATCAAAATAACAATAGGAACATACTAAAGCTTTGGAAATATAATAAGTAGTCAATGTTCAAAACCCACTCATCTAGGCATTTCATCAAATACTTGGAATTCATAGACTTAAGAATGGGAATGGTTTAAACATGTGATACTAACATAATTGCAATACTAAAATCATATGTTAAGGATTTAACATGTGAATATCACCATTCAAACGTGTCAAGGGCTAGTTCCAATGAAAATAATTTGTAAACATGATATATACATATATATATAATCGAAATTCATGAAGTGTCATGGATATAATTCATAATAACATATAAAGATCATAATTTTTTTTAAAACTTAAAAATGGATTCTCGGACTCCATGGGTGAAAAGGACCTATGGATGAACATCTAATATATCTTAATTGATGAACTAGTGAAAGTTCTTGGTGATTTCTTGAAGCTTGAGCTTGAATTTTGAAGAGACTAGAGTTTGTTCTTGAGAGAGAATGGCTTTCTTTTGAGAGAATTTGTGTAAAAGATGAACAATTATGCTCTTGGGGACCCTAAATCACATGTTCTGGACCAATGGGGTGAAGGGAAAAGACCTAATTGCCTTTGGAAAAACGAAAACAAAAGCTAAAAAATAAAGGGGGAGTGATGGAGCACGCGTCGCAGGCTCTGGTCCGCTGGACTTGACCACGTGTCGTGGGTACCCCTACCAGTGGATTGGGGCGCGCACCGCGGGCTAATCGTGGGCTGCTACTATTTTGGAAATCCAAACGCACCCTTCTGCTCGTCTGAAAATTTTGAAACTCACCTGAGATGTACTAGTGATAATCTCAATCATGAATCAACTTTAAAATCGACATTATAAGGCTGGAAAGGTTGAAAATAAAATCATCAAAGTGTAAGGGGCTTTGAAAATGACAAAGTCTTAACACTAAGTGAAATTTTCTAAGTCTTGGACCCCTTTAACATGCAATAGTAAGCGGAAAAGAGCTAGGATCTTAAGGGATCTTATATGTTCCAAACAAATTACTCATCTATTGCAACAGATGAGTTATCTGTTGCAATTGATTACCCATTTGGTGCAATAGATGACACATCTGTTTGATTCATGTTATGGGCACTATATAGAATCATAAACATAAATCCACTATATCAGTCTTTCATTACAACAGATTACTCATCATTCATAACATATGAGTGATTTGTTTAAACTGATGGCTCTTATGTTGGATTCTTGAACGAGTTCTATCCATAGTTGAAAAAACAACAGTAACAGTGTACCCAGATTACAAATTCAACTAAAAATCATAATTTTACTTACCAAAGTCACCTATGAAGTAATATCAAAGTGATGTACAAAATAAAATTTGACCTAAAAAATTGTTCAAGTAGCAGTAAAAACAACAACAATGGTCGACAAGAAGAAGATGAAGATGATAATGAAGTAAAAGATGTTGATAATGAAGTAGTAGATGATGATAATGAAGCAGAAGATGATGAATAAAGCAGAAGCAACAATGAACAACAAAAATCACGAAGAGAGAGAAAACAACAACGGATGAGAAGAGAAAAAACACACCTTTTTCCCCTCCGTTTTCTGTTATATTAACTAACATTTGGATCAAAGTGTAAATTTAAAAACTTGTGGGTTATTTTCAAACTTTTCCAACTTTCTTAATCCATAATAATGTAATTGTCACCTCCACTCAATTATTAAGACTTGAGTCACCTACACCTCATTTTCAAACTCTTTTGTCACTTTTAACAAAATGTCCCAACTAACATGGCTTAAATTGGAGTTATCTTACTAGTCATTGCTTGGAGTAGTAATTTTGAAATGAGAATTGAGGATAAAGAAAACTTCATAAGTCTCAACCACTTTTAATAAATTCAGAAATACAACATACTTTAATTATTTCAATTAACAGAGTGTTCTTGTTATTTTCTTTAGTTAAATCTATTTTATTTCCTCCGCTTTGATTTATATGAATGCGCTGAACACGCAGATTATACGAAAAAGAATTTTTTGAGCTAAAAATTACCTCATAAAAGGTAAAATAAAAAAAATAAAATTACCTTATTGATACATATTTAAAGAACGAATAACTATAGCAAAGTGAAGTTCACTTTTTTACCCTTTTAAAATAGAGCTATTTTTTTAATATTTAAAATTTTAAAATTAACTATATTTTATGTATTAAATACTTTCTTATTTGATATATCAATAAAATCATAATATTTAGAAATTTAAAAGAGATTAAAATTTTACCTTTTAAGAAAGAATTACACTTTGAGTAAGAGTGTATTTATAATGCAAAACAACCTTTATTTAGGATTTCCAAAGATGCAATTAAAAAATCATAACTTGACACACAAAACATCCCGCGTTAATAGGATTCGGAGAAAGATTACACTCCAAGAGGTATGATATACTCAATCAATATTATAATGCAAGCACTAATGGTTCTATCTACTAATTTAGATGAGTATTTCTTAATTCTGGTGACATAATAATTCTCCAACGACCAATTATAAATAAAAATAATGTGCTTATGATATGATGTCAATTTATAGTGACAAAACAAATAATACGATTTCGTAAGGCCAAAGTCATCGATAGGCATTCAAACTTGTTTCGAAAATTCACTTAGACCCCTCAACTATGGTCTGTACCTATCAGACCCCTAAACCCCCTGAATTTTGATCCAATTGGACCTTTTTTGCCTACATGGCACTGCGTGTATTTTTCACTCACAAGAAACACGTAAAACACGATTTTTGACTAAATAACAAATAAAAACGTGTCAAGTAGCACTGAGAGCCCCAAAAAAAATTAATAAAACAAATTTTTTTAAAATAATCTTTTTCTCTTCCTCTTTCTTTTTCATTTTATTTTTAAATATTGTTTTCTCTCTCCTCTTCATATTCATAATTTTTTTCCTTACGGCTCTTTCTTTCTCTTCCATTTCTTACTCTTTCTTTCTCATTTTCCTTTTAAATATTTTTTTCTTTTTCTCCTCTTCACAGATTATAATTATCTCTGCCACCACTCCACACCATATATTTACGATCTAACTTCTCGTGATAAGTTTCATCGAAATTAAAATAAATTATTTTGGGTATTGAACTTATGATGAAATAAGTGTGATAAATTAGATAAGATTTGTTGAAAAAATATTTTTGAAACTGAAAATTTGATGAAATTAGTCCGAAAATATCAAAATTTGAGATTTTTTTGACAAAATTGGTGTGGGAATTGGGGGAATTGAAGTCTTGAGCTGTTTCTGTTGAAATGTTGGAAATTTGGAGGTGAAATTTAGTGAAAAGATTCATGTTGAAAATTTGGAGGTGAAATTTCGTGAAAAGATTCATGTTGAAAATTTGGAGGTGAAATTTCGTGAAAAGATTCAAACTTTAGGGAAATATAAAGTGAATTTTTGATAAGTTTTGATGTATTTTTTATTGAATTGGCATTATGAGACTCGTGTTGTGAGGAGAAGTTTTTGACAATTTTGAGTTGATTTTGCTGAAGTGTGTCAAGATTTGGAGGTGAATTTGATGCCTTTTTTGTTAGATTGGTATTACCATTTTCGTGTAGTCAGACGTTTCTGATGTTTTTGAGCTGATTTAGTTGAGGTTTAGGTGAATTTGGTGCATTTTTTGTTATATTGCCATTACCAAATTAGTGTGGGGAAGGAGGGGGTTGAAGAAGACGACGATTGGGGGTGGGAGTTTTTTTTTAAATTAAGAAATTATTATTAAATAAATAATTAAATAGAAAAAATGGACAAATTAGCAATTTCATTATATAATTATTATTTTTGCCACGTGTTTTTTCGAATTGGTTAATTTTTCCACGCCATCGCGTGTGTATTACACACACTTCAGATTTTAGCTGATTGACAAAACAGGTCCAATTGGATCAAAATTTGGGGGGGGGGGGGGGGGGGATTGATAGATACAGGCCAAAGTTGAGGGGTCTAAGTGAATTTTCGAAAGAAATTTGAGTGTCTGCCAATGACTTTGACCATTTCGTAAATGCTGATTTTTTTAAAAAAAATATATATATATACTATACGACCTTTTATTATGATACATCAGCATAGTATCAATACTTATATTAAGGATTAATCCATTAATAGTGTAGTAATATGAATTTTGTAATAATTAACATCATATATACATATAATGTATGCATTTAAGTGTTCTTATAAAAGCGAATGATTTTCTATCTTTCAATCAAACTTTATTTTTACGATGACGCTTTTATTTAGTGAAGCAAGTATTATCTGTGCTATTTTTAAAGGAAAAATTACAAGATTAGATCAAACTCTTAAATATGATCATTTATCAATTTGAAATTTATTTTTATTTTTTTCTAAATTATTATATTATTACAAAAACTCATCTTTTAAATACTATTTATGCTATCTTTTAAAAAATTATTTTTATTAATATGAGGAACACGTTGCTATTAGTTTTTTGAAGGAGATATGTCACGATATATCTTGTTCCTAGCTACACGTTTAGTTGACATAATTTCGAATATATATAATCTTTACTATTTTTAAAAAATAAATTGATATATACTTAGAAACAACATAGAAAATATTGTAAGTAAAAAATAATTTATGATTCACAAAAGTATATGAAAAGATTGTTGGCAGAAAATTAAGCATATTATTATTTTTATTATATAGAAAAGTCACTTTTAACATGGTTGTTTATGATATTAAATTTATTTTTGAAGATATTAATGTCTTTAAAAAAATTATAATATCAACTTAACTGTTTTTTGTGCTTTGTTATTTAGACCACATCAAAAATTATAAGAAAAGCCCATTTTTTCTATTTAATTATAGATCTGTCATGAAAAGAATTTTCCAAAATGCCATAACATGTGGGTCCTTTAGCTTTCCACTCTTTGAGTTTGTATAAAATTGTTTTGAATTTATTATATTTAAGTAAATTAATTAGTAGATGATAATTTATTGTAATAGTTAATTATATTTAATATAATTAAATAAATTTTATTCTTTATTTACATTTCATAGCAAAAATATAATCTACTTTCTTCCTTATTCTTTATATAAAATACTATTTTGCCTAATTTAAATTTTTAATGTATAATTAATAAAGTCAATTTAGTAAAAAAAAAATTTAATAAATATTTTTTAAGATTTGTGTCAAGTCAATGTATATCCATAGTAATAAAAAAAATTAAAGAGAAATACCTAACAAGTTTTTACCTATGTCAGGGCAAACATAATTTATTTTTAAATAATGTATAATAATTAGTTATTTTTATATATGCAAATCATTATCAATATTAGATTAAACATACTACTCCTATGAGTTAATAGATTTTGTAATTAAAATTTTAAGCGTTAATTAACTTGTAGGTTTGTATCCATTTTAATCACCTCAAAGTCAAAGCAAAAGATTTAATGTTTATTTTTTTAATTTAATATAAAAAATGTATTTTACTTATAAAATTTATATATTTGCTTCGGTATTTTCTTGATTTATCTAAAATCCTACCAAATATATACTTTTAATTAAAGAAACCTAATAATTAGTGTTCATTAAATTTCTAAAAATTTACTGTCATTCTTAGAATTACTGTAAGATTGAAAAATGACTTTTTACAATATTATTATATTCTTAGATAATAAAAAATTAAAAATTCATTTAAACTTTAATAAAAAGTATATACATTTATAGAAAAAATAGGCGATGCATATTTTCTCTTTATTTATTCTAATTTTAATTTTGACAAAGCTATATAAATAATTTAATTTTTACAATGTTAGGCTCATACTGACACGGGTCGTTTCCACTGGTAACATACTTTAAATAGGAAAATTTTCATTTATATACAAAAAGGTAAATAATTTACAGTAAAAATAACCAAGTTTGTGTTTACAACAAAAATAGCCATTAGACTATTTACTTCCTTTTTCTTTTTCAGCAGTAATTTTTTTAAAAAAAAAAATTGTTGTTGCAATAGTTTTTATTTTTTAAAAAAAAATCATTTTTTTCAAACTTCTCCGTACAACTTTTGTTTATGTATCAAATATTGTATAATGGTGTATAAACATGTATATACGATATATAAATAGTACTATAATATATTAATATTGTATTAATAGTAATGTAGTGTATATATAATGTATTGACATTGTATCAATAGTGTATAAACCTATATCAATATTGTATAAATGATGTATAAACATGTATATATGGTGTACAAATAGTTATGTAGCATATATGTAATTTATGGATATTGTATATATGGTATTTGAATGTTTATCTGTATTGAACAAATATGTATCGATATTGTATAAAAGCAATCTAATTTGTCGACATCGTATAAATGCAAGGACTTGATTTTGTGAATTATTTATTTTTATGTGTTTCAACTATTTTACCTCTTTTCGTGGTTGCTACATGATGTTTTTGGGGTGTGGAGATGATTGGCATGATTCTCAATGCATTACGGTGCGATTTGTGTCAGTTATGGTTTTTAGAGGTTAAAAGGGCCTTATAGTTGACTACAATCAACATTTATTGTTCTATACGATGAATGGCAAAATGGACTACGTCGACAGATTTGGAACATTGATTTTGGGTTAGTGGCATGGGTGATTCGATTTTATGGCTTTTATTTCTCATTTCGATCCTCGATTCGAAAGATTGTGAAATTAAGTCTTGGGGGGGGGGGGGGGGGTCAATTTTGTAAAACAAACTCTTTTGGAATATCTGATATCTCTATTGAGTTTGAAACATCGAATTTAGCCAAACAACATATTTTGTTTGCATTCTCGAGATTGCAAATGAATCCCGAGGGTCCCATCGCAAACTTGGGAAACACTCTATGTTTGTTGATGCAGCATCAGCTTAAGCAGTCGTTAAGCAACCAACTGATGTGGCCAAAGCCGCTTAAGCAACAACCCATTGCTTAAGATGATGTCTCTTAAGCGACATGAGGGTCGCTTAAGCGAAGGCCAACTGATGTGGCCTGGTCGCTTAAGCGATCACGGATGGGCTTCCATATAAAAATTATTTTTCTTAATTTTTCTTTAATTTTTAAGACTTTGAGCTTAGGGTTTTAGAGTTGTTGGGAGATTTCTTTCATTTTTAATCTTGGGTCAGCTCCAAATCATTATTCTAATTATTTCACTTTGATTCTCTCCATCTCGTTAAATCGTGATTTAAAAAGTAAATTTGGAAATTTTGGCCCACAAGGCCTAAAAATGGTTTTATCTCAATATAAACCGCGTTTTAAATCCATTTCACTTAGGTTTTTCTCTATGACTTTCTTTAATCATGGGTATGTGTTTATGAACTAAAATGTTAGTCTTACCTTCTCTTTTTAACAACCCATTTCGGGGGTCCTTTTTTACTACGATTTGAAAATAGGCATTATGGGTACCGGTGGCTTACTTTTGATGCATAATTTCTATATTTGTATATTCTAGTTGATTCCGGAGTTGTTCGAATGGGGAAAAACTACATATGAAGAGCTTTTCGCTTAGATTTCAGCATCACGAGGTAGGTTATAGCTTAACTTTTTTCAGACTGGGTTGGATAGTAAATATCTATAAAAGAACATGTTATGGATATGGGTAATAATTATGAATATAATGATATTACTGTTGTATGCCCATGTGGGGGACTTATGTTGATATTATTGGTGATTTAAGATGATATTTGATATATCTGGCCCGTATGGGGGTCTTATCTAGTATCATTGGCATTGTGTATACGTTGGATTATTTTTCTTGTGTTAGAAATGCCTAAGTTGGGGTTATTATGGTATTATTGATGTCTTACTTACATATTTCACTCTAATGATACATGGCTTATATTGACTCATAGATGATTGATATATTGAGTGAATTTAAATCTCATGTGCATGTATATTGGTTGGATTTGAGATTTTCCTATTGTGTTGTTGTGAACATTATATCCTCATATCGTACATACATTTATGAGATATTAGTACCATTTTGAAAACATCAATTTGTGACAGAAATGTGACACTTTTACAAAATCCTCTATCGTAGCCCATGAATCGAAGAGAAGATGTGAATATTGAGACTAGGATTAAGTTTTGAGATTGTATATGGGTTGCGAACCCCAATGGATCCTACCTAAAAGTATGATTCTTGGTAGGTGCATACAGAGGTTATGCGATAACCTCGATCACATCACATAATCATCATTATCATTCTCATTGCATATCATCCATTTATGCATCTTCAGTGTTGTGTTTAAGTACTTCATCTATTACATTGCCTATTTTTGTGTCTATCACATATCTATCTCCTGTTTATATGTTATTTTCAAACTATTAGCGGAGATGGTGTGATCTATCATTTGGGACATTTTCTGCTTGCAGGTGACATGCTTATAGTGTGTATTTATATACCTTATTTCTACTTTGCTCAGTCAACTTGTGATACCTACTGAGTATAATTAGACCGTACTCATCCTTACTATAACCTCTTAGTGCAGATCTAGGTACGAGTGCACCACACAGCAACTGAGTTCGTGAAAAGATTTGTGATGAATCGAGGTAGTGGTCACTCTATGTTTTTGAAGTTGACTTCCTTCCATATCCAATCTAGTTTGTGCCTTATTTTGGATTCTAAAATAGGCTTGTCGTTCTTCAAACTCTCAATTGTATTTTTATTTTTTGAGATGTATTTAGAGTGCTCTTACACTGTGATATCAATTTTTGGGATGGTTTATGATTTTCATTAATATTCAGTCTTTCGCTATTACTGTGTAAGAATGGTTAGACTACGTTCTAGAAGTTTTGCCTTTAGTTTCGTGTTATGATTTTATTTTACGTATCAGTTTGGGTGATCGGATTACTTATCAAGGCTTAGTCGCGATAAGTACCATCATGACATGAGTTATTGGGTTATGACAAATTGGTATCCGAGCATCCAAGTCCATTGGTCTTATTATTATAAGAACAATGTGTCTTGTAGAGTCTCGTGGATCGGTATGTAGATGCCCATATCTATCTTCAAGATTCTATAAGATATCTTTAGGAAACTTTCCTAATTTTGTTACTTATCATGTGGGTTTATCCATGCCTTATACTCTAAACAGAATTTTACTTTTTTCTATGAAGATGGTAAGGACTAGATCCAGTGAGATTAGGAATGCAGAGCTGACACTCGAGGAGAGAACCCAGCCTAGGGGATGAGGAAGGAGTCGTGAACGGGATTGGGGTAGAGGATGGGCATGAAGATCTGTCCGTTCCATAGGTGGTACTAGGGGATCTCCCTTGATCTCGAGGTTGAGCATGCTAGACATATGGTTCTTACTCAGGTTCCACAGAGTTCTCCCACCCCAGTCTTAAAGGGTTTATTTATTCATTTGTATATGCTTTTGGCAGGTGTTCCTTTAAGTGCACTTGGTATTCCTCTGGCTTTGAGTATTGTAAGTCCATCTGTGTCAGATTCTGCTTATAGTGTTTCTTTGATTTTGAGTACAGTTCCTTCATCGATACAGATAATTACTTATGGTATTCTGTAGGCACCGACTACAGTTTCTTCTTCTATGCTAGTATTCGAGCATGGTATTTAAAGTTTAAGGGTTCAACCTTCAGCTACGTTACCTCATCAGGTGGGATCACATCCTGCCAGATCACTATGCCTCTTGTTACTTCGGGTCTTCTTATGTCTTCTATATCTCAAAAAAGGTTTGAGAAATTTACTCGTTTGGGCTCACCCAAGTTTAATGGTGCAGTCGGCGAGGATGCCTATGAGTTCTTGATTGATTGGCGAGAGAAGTTGTATAACCTTGGATCGCTTGATTCGTATGGAGTTTCTTACACTACCTACCAAGTAGGAAATATAGCCAGAGATTAGTGGAGGTCACTTATTAGTTGCAGACCTCTTGGTTTGCCAAAGATGACATGGGATCAGTTTTATAAGGCCTTTTTGGACAGGTTCGTGCAATTCAATTTGATGGATCTAATAAGAGATGAGTTTGATCACCTGAAGTATAGTTTCATGCTTGTTGTTGCGTATGAGCCACTCTTTCATGCCTTGACCTAATAAATTATTGCTAGTATACCATGGAGTTTGAGAATATTTAAAATTTCGTAAAAGGATTGGATATTTCACTTCAGTTGGCTACTACCCATATGGTAGTGTCATGAGCGCCATTTTCAGTATGGATCATACAAAGATGACCGAGTCTATCCTTTGAGTGTGTTAGGGAGGTGCTAAGAGGGTGCACCGTCAGTGCGAGTTAAGTGGTCATACTTTTTGAGGTAGATATTTCAGAGGTTTCCTTGGGTACCATGCTAAACAAGTATAAGCAGCCTTGTAGGGTTCAAGTAGCAAGTCTTCTAGTTTAGCGGCTTCCATTACTCAGGCATCATCCTAGAGTGGTCGTTCTATCTTAGTCTTACCTCCTCAGATTAAGTCGAGCCATAAAGATGTTATGTGTGTGAGGAGTTAACCGTATTGCCAAAGACTGCCTCCATGCATTTTAAGGTCTACTCGTGTATCAGTAGTAAGAGGTGACCCCAGAGTGGTATAGGCACTACTAAGAGTGCACGAGGCAGAGATAGTAGGGTCTGTGGTGGTAGTCACGAGGCTGCTTAGTTTGATAGAAGACATGGACAGTGCTATGCTATACCCGCCAGACTAGAAGAAGAGGCTTTTGATATTGTTATCATAAGTATCATCTTTGTTTATTTCAGATTTGCATCTGTATTATTTGATCTGGGATTAACTTTCTCTTATGTGTCAGTATACTTTGCTTCAAGATGCTTCAAGATTTTATTGTACTAGTTACTCTCTTGCCATGCCTATAGGTGTATCTATCCTCATAGGAGACCCTTTAGTGGTAGATCTAGTGCACCGATCCTGTGTTGTGACTTTCATGGGAAGTGAGACTTGGTACATCTTATTATCCTAGATATGATAGATTTTGATGTCACCTTGGGTACGGATCGGTTAGCTCTCTATTATGCTATTCTAGACTGTTATGTTAAGACTGTGACATTAGCTTTGTCGGGTGTACCAAGGATAACTTGGAATGGTATAATTCATTTGGATTGTAAGAGAGCTATATCCTTTCTTCAAACTCGTCACTTGGTAGAGAGGGGATGTTTGTCTTACTTAAGCCAGAAGTTGACTAGTATGAGTAGCTTGGCGCATCTTTTGACCTAGGAGAGGACTTTGACCTTAGAGGTTCAATCTTTGGATAATCAGATAGTTAGGCTTGATATTTCAACACATGGGTGTGTTTTGGCATTTGTGGAGGCTAGATTTTGTTTGATGGAGTAGATTCGGGCTCATCAGTTTGATAATGTTGGTTTGAGAGTTATTTGGGATAATGTATTAAGTAGAGGAAATGGAAGCCTCCCTTGACTCTGATGGTATTTTGTTTATTGGAGACAAAGTTTGTGTGCTGAGAGTGGGTGATTGGGTGAGATTGATTTTAGAGGAGGTTCATTGTTCTAAGTATTCCATTCATCCGAGAGTGACTAAGATGTATCGTGATTTTAGACAACACTACTGGTGGAGCAGTATGAAGAAGGATGTAGCAAACTTTGTAGCTCATTACTTTTGTTTCCAGCAGGTGAAGGCCGAGCATTAGAGGCCTAGTTTTCTACTTTAGAGGTTATCCATTCCCAAATAAAAATAGGAACAGATCACTATGGACTTCTTGATTGGGTTACCTCGTACTTCTCGTGGTTCAAATAACATTTGGGTTATCATAGATCGATTGAACAAATTTTCTTATTTCATCCCAATTCAGATTTTCTACAATGCTGAGAGGTTGGCTCATATCTATGTTCGTGAGATAGTTCGTCTCCATGAGGTACCGGTGTCTATTATCTCAGTTAGAGGTTCAGTCTTCACTTCTCACTTCTAGAAGGCATTTGAGGAGATGTTTGGTACCCGAGTTGATCTTTGCATAACTTTTCACCCTTGGGTCAGTTAGAGTGGGATATTCAAGTTTTGAAGAATATGCTTTGTGCTTATGTTATGAACTTTGGAGGTCAGTTGGAGCAGCATTTAGCCTTGCGGAGTTTGCGTATAATAATACCTACCATTCTATTATTGAGATGGAACCCTTGGAGGCCTATTATGGTAGGTGTTGTCGCTTTCTAGTTGGTTGGTTTAAGGTATCTAAGATTAGACCCCGAGGTACTGTTGACACCTAATTTTTGTCCTCCACGACTAAATTTAATCCTGAGTTTCTTCAATTTTTAATAAAATCAAAATATTTATTTCATCCGAATAAAAAAATTTCAAAATATATTTGAACGTAATTTTCTCATTTTAAGCAGAGATTATATATATTATCGTATTCAATTATACGAAATTATATAATTTTGTTACTTAAATATTTATTTTTATAAAATATCGGATTTTAATCAAGGTTTGTCTTGAAATACATTTAAATGATTAAAATCTTGATTTAAATGTGATTTGTTCTTAAGAATAATTTATTTGGGAGAAATATTTATTCAATTTTATCAAATCTAGAAGCTCGGGATTAAACTAGTCGCTAATTCATTTCAAATCTTGATTCAATTTGGTTGATTTGTTAAATTTAATTTTAATTGAGGCAAATTTGGTCACAATTGCAATATAATTGGTCAAATAACTTTCAATTAGGTTAAAATTTAAACACAATTGACTAAAATTCTATCCAAAGGCTATTTAATAAATAGCCCAGTCCTAATCAAAATCCAACAACCCTCCAAACCAGCCCATTCCCCTTAAATATTCAACAACCAGACTAGGCCCAAAATCTTCAGCCCAATTACACAAACAGCCTCACCAACTCATTCCCTTCTAAACAACCCAAAATCCTCAGCCCAATTACACAAACAACCAATCCACCAGCCCATTTCTTTTTACTCCTTTTAATTTCAGCATCCCAACACAAAAAAAAACAGCCAACCAACCAACTTTCGAGACCCGAAACCAGCTTCGATCGAGCAGTGGTGTCCCGGATTCGTTCTACAACACACCAACAATGAAAATTCCAATTTAAAAATCATATCAAATTTTAAATAGTTGTACAATTTTTGTCCTCAAGTGAGGGACTCCAGCATGCCCAAAATTCTTTTCTCCCACATTGATAGAAAAACAAAGGGTGACCTTCCACCCTCTCTATAAATAGCTCATTTGGGAGCAATTTTAAGACAAGTCTTGAAGTGAAAAAAATATACTTTCGAGCAACGAGTATATTTTTTAGTAGAAAATTTGTTCCCGAAAGCAGTCAACTATTTCGACGTCGTTGGGAACGGTCGGAGTCGCTGTGAAGCTTTTTCGGTGGTGGCGAGGAAACTCTGTCGAAATCTCGTTGTTTCGTTTTGCTGCCTCAGAAAAGGTGAACGCGCTTCTCCCTTTTATTTTATTATAGATTATTATTTTTTATTTATTTTTTATTTATTTTTATTTTTTTATTTATAATTTATTTATTATTTATTTATTTTTTTTATTTTTGTTTTTTATTTATTTGTTTTACCTTATTTATTTTATATTTATTTTTATTTATTTATTATTTATTTATTTATCATTAATTTATTTATTATTTATTTATTTTATTTTCGTATTTTTTTAGTTTTTTATTATTTTTAATTTATTTTTATTTCTTTATGTTGTTTGCGCTATTTCGAACTTTTCTTAGCACATGATTTTTTTTTTACCTTATGTGTTTGATTATTATGGTTTGTTTAAATCGGTATTTGACATGCTAGTTTGCTCGTCGTATTATCAAATGCGTACTAATCCCTATCTCTTTTTCTCTTTGCATGAATTCTTTCGAATGAGCCAAATTGGACTCCCCATATCCCTGTATTTGAACGTCGTCGAGTCGAGCCTCATTAAAATTCAAAATTGGACTGATATACACAGGATAACACACGTATACAGGCTGGTATATACTAATTTTAAGTGGAGCAGAATTTGGGCCCATGGGCTCGGAAAAATAGTTTAGGACAAGGTTTATTGATTCGGTCCCAATGACCTAAGTCTTTTATTTTCTCCCTTTCCCCTTTATGTGTTATTTGTTATTCGCTTAGACTTATTTGAAACTCCCTACAAAGTTGTTAAAAACTTATTTTGCATTAAAAAAATATATTCCTTAAGCAATTTCATTTCAATAATCAATCTTTTTTAGTTAGTGAAAAGATATTTTCAAACAGTCCGGATAACTGCAAGTTAGCGGACGTTTTAGGTGCCTTAAAAAATTTTCTAAAACATTAATAGGAACCGCTGACCTAGAATCTCTAAACTTGAATTTTTTTTCTATTTTGAAATCATTTAAGTAATTGAAAGGTTTTCTTAATTTTCCTAAATAAATTAAGTGGCGACTCTTCAAAAGTCAAAAATTTCCCGCAAAACAGAAATGACGACTCTACTGGGGACTTTTAACTAGGTTCTGACCAAATGTTTGAATTTATCGTTTGACTAAATTGTTTACGTGCTTATATGTTTTGATTCTGCAAAATTTAAACTATTACATTTCATGGCATAATCTTTCATTGATTATTAAACTATTTTGGGATTTCGTGGATGTCTCGGTCCTGTTGTTCAAATTCAAATAAAATCTTGGAAATACGAAAGTTTATTAGTACGTGAGTCATCTGATGGTTGTTCGTATTTTCAAACTCAAGTTGTCCACTTGGGAACCTGTGTTCAAACCCACTCTAGACACCCAGGATAGAGCTAAACAAAAATCCTTTTAGGCATAAGCCTAGGATGACCCAATACTCGAAGGGGGTATTGGGCCCATTAGAAAACTTGCCCTACATCTTTTGACCTCGAGTCAATTACAGACGAATTATTTTTATGTGTTGAAGAAATACATATTTATTTAATCCAATCAAATATCCTTTGGGGTTGGGAGGAATTGAAGCATGCCAAGCGAGAAATTGATCAATTTGGACGGTTATATCTAGAGCATAGTTATACAAAAATTGCTTGATTATCAACGGATGTCGCCAATGACAAGAAGTGGACAAATCTAAGAGGGCGAAGGCCGATAGAAGAGCATTTAAGAGCTAGTATTTCCTATCCCCTGCATGGGATATTGCTTTTTTTCTCGTGTTATTTTTTCCCCTTTCCTTAAATATTGTATCCCTTTTGTGCAACTTTCATTTATGTACACCTATGAAGATTTTGGGAATAATGGATTGGCTTTAAAAAGGCATATATTTTCTTCAAAATTCATTAGGCCTAAACCCTTGGCTCGAAAGGGTTACGCAATTAGGTTGCACGTTTATTATCATATGTTTGTGTAATAAAACTGTTTATATGCTAAAGTGTTTTATTATTTTGCCTATCTATGTGTAGAAAGAACATACGTTTGGCTTGAAACAAGACTAGTCCATTATTCCTATTTTGAAGTCCTAGAGCGTTAATAGGCATATAAGCCTCCAAATTTAAACCTTCCAAAATACCTTTCGTTGATAGAATTTCTTTCAATTTACCCAATTTTGTTCAAAATTTCTTTAGGTTATTATCCAATTCACATTGATCGCGTTGCCTTTACAAGTCATTTTTCCTACATTTAATTGTAGTCAAAGCTATCCAAATATTTAGTTAATGAAAGACTAGGATGTCTTCAAAGCTTTTTAAAATAAGCCTTCTTAGGATGTTCATCTGTTAATATCTGATTCTTCAAATCACTTAGTTCATCATGTTCGAAGTTATATCTTTCCCATCAAATTCATGATCTGTCAAATAATCAAAATCCTGATCATTCAGCCACTTTCTCAAGAGTCCTCTCCTTCAAATTCTGGACTTAATCTATTTCAAGTCAAATATATGTCATTTGTTTTGTATATTACTTTGGTCAATCATCACGATCATGAACTAACTTTTTGAGTGTTTTTCTTTCCTTTTAAAGAGAGGTTGATTTGTGTTGGTAGTCAAAACTTGCACGTTTCACAAAGGCAAAGTAATCGCTGGCAAAACATCAGTATTTCACACGGTCTAAGGTCAATAATGCAGCTACAAATTCATCAGCTCTTGCTTGTCCTAACAAAAGGACTCGTTCAACTATGGATCCTAGTTTGATTAACACAAATACTTCATCTGAGTCAGTTCCCACATTTTCTGTGTCAAGGGATTCGAGTGCGTCGATAGGAAAGAAAATAACCCCAGATGTTCGATAAAAGAGACCTATTCATTAACATAATATGGATTTAGCGCATGGATAAACATCCTAAGAAGGCTTATTTGAGAAGGTATACCATGTGATGCAAAGTAGGACACCTTTTTAGACCACTCCAAACATGACTCTACCTCCTGATGTTCGACAAAAGGGACCTATTCTTACAACATTAGAAAGAGTTGACTAGGAAAGTCATTTTTCTCATGTTTCTCAGAATGTTCCTTCTGGCTACACATTTGTTCATCCAAAGGTACAATACATATCATTTCCACACCATGCTTCACCAGTGTATACCTACATTGCTACCCCACCAGTAACGCAAACTCAAGGGTTATACCGCTTAGATGATAATCATTATATTAAAACAGAGAATGATCCTAGACTGTACACTAATAACACGGTAAATAGAAAGCTCAAGGTCTTGGATGATGCAATGAGAAACCTTCGGGGGATCGGGAATAGTCAAAGTGTCAAGTATTCAGTTGTGTGCATTTTTGAAGATCGAGTTGCCTCCTGGTTATAAGATCCCAAAGTTTGAAAAGCTTGATGGGTCCGAAAATCCTTTCTTTCACTTGAAAACTTATTGTGAAAAGTTGATTAGTATGGGCAAGAATAAAGGAATACGGGTCAAGCTACTTAACCAAAGCTTGAGTGGAAAGGCTCTAGAATGGTATGCCAAGCAAGATGTGACTAAGTAGCTCACTTGGGATGACCTGAAAAATACTTTTGTGGATCACTACAAGTTTCATATCGATACCATTCCTGACAGGATATCTATCACAAAGCTAAGACAGAGATCAAATGAGAGTTTTCGTGAATATGCCATACATTAAGGAAAAAGCAACTAGGGTATATCCCCCTATGGAAGAAGCTAAAATGATCAGTTACTTCGTCCAAGCACTAAATCCAGAATATTTTGATCGCATGGTACCGATGGCTGGAAAAATATTTATTGAAATTATCAAAACTGGAGAAAAGATTGAGGATGGCCTCCAGACAGGAAGGATAATAAATTTGACAAAACTTCAATCCACTCATAAGGGCTTTCAGACTGGCTCTTCTGGAAATGAAAATAAAAAAGAGAAGGAAGTAATCGGAGTGATGACTCAAGAGAAATCCTCCAACTAGAGTGATGACTCAAGAGAAATCTTCCAACTACAAGAAACCTTCTCGATACCAACCCAATGCTCGATGTGCTCATTATCTAGTCTTCAGCGTACATCCGACATATCATGCTCAACCTCCACCTCAAAACTATCAAAATAATGCTCTTCATGCCAATCATGAAAGGAAGCCTCCCAGAATTTTCATTTTATTGGTAGTCTCTCACTCAGCTTTTTGAAAGGTTGAAAGAAGCAAAACTACTTCATCCATTGGAAGCAAAGCCTATGAACACTTATGCTAATTGGTATGATCCAAACAAGCGATATTCTTACCACTCTGGAGATGTGGGGCATGATACAGAGAAATATATCACTCTCAAGCACAAAATTCAGTATTTGATTGACAACAAGGTGATAATGCTTGAAGAGGGTCCAACTAATGTTAACAATAATCCATTGCCCAATCACAAGAAGTAGTCATTAAATTCAGGATTTGATTGACAACAAGGTGATAATGCTTGAAGAGGCTCCAACTAGTGTTCACAATAATCCATTGCCCAATCACAAGAAGTAGTCATCGACACCATAAAGAAAAAAGCATACTTTTGGCGTCCTTCTATCTTGCGTTTCAAAGTTATTGTTTTCTTTTCTGGTAATCGTACTTCCTCATTTCATTTCCCTGTAATTGCATTTTGTTTCTTTGTTTCCTTGTAATCACACTTTATGATTTGATTTTCTTGTAATCGCAACCTTTTAGCTAAGGAACTACGTTCGACTTGATTTTGCCTCGAGGAATACGTAAGCGGCCTTTGTCGGCTTCGATCAACCCCTTAGAAAACTTATCCTTTCATAGTTGTTTGAACTACGTTTGACCGGAATTCCCAAAAAAGAGATACGTAGGAGGCATATGTCGGCTTCGGTGAACCCCATAGAAGATTTATCTTCTCATTTTATGTTGTAACTACCTTTCCTATATCAATGGAATGCATAGGCGCTACAGTGGCTCGATCATATTTTTCATAAAATTTTCATAGAAACTAAGACAAAATTTTTTAGAAGATCTCAAAATACATCAGAAGGTTCCTTCACCAAGTTGAATAAAGATGACATTGAAGCATGTAACTGGGGAAGAAATTTTTTAGAAGGTCTCAAAAATTTCAAATTTGCTACGAAGTTAAAAATCAAAAGCTGTTGAAGCTGATATCGATGCATAATTTTTGGAGTTCTCTATGCTTAAAGTACTCTACATCAGAAACAACTCAAGTACTTTGCATTAAGACCGGGGAAATTTTTTTGAGAAAATCTCAAAAATTCCATACTCAGAAATGGCACAAGTTGTAAAAAAGTTTGGGAATTATATGTTATAAACCGGGGCCGAATTTTTTAGGAAGATCCTCAAAGATTTCATAAAAGTCGTACTTCAAGATCAGAAGAGTTTTCAAATCAATGATCAACAAGGTGCATCAGGAGAGAAAGACAATACAACCACAGTTCGTCTCTCAAAACCAAGAATTTTTCTCTTGATACAGGAATAGTGAAGTCATAAAGTTGACAACGTTAGGCATGACACAGGGAATTATCAGACCCACTGTGACCTTTCCATAATAATCTAGATGACTTGTCTCCCTCATTTTTCTCTTGATTTATATTTCTATTACTTCGTTATGATCTCTAACACTTTCTCTGATTTTATAGGAATGATCCAGAATAACGATGAAAATATGGAGATATTACCCAAACTACTCATCATGAGTCAAGTAACTTCATCTTTATATTTAAACTCTGCCTTCTCTTACATTCCTGACTAAGTTATAAGAAATTGTGCTATTATTAATGAGTGTTGTGAAAGTTGTACAGGTGACGTTATGCTAGATCACCTCTAAGAAATAATGCAAAGTATTTTCTCAAAGTTAGAAGATCCGATCTAGAATCTCAAGATATGCGCAAGTCATTTGAAGGACTCCTGATTCAAAGGATGGAGTCTAATAAATCAACTCTTATATCTTATTTGGGTCGTCTACCCTTTCAAAAGGACATATATTTGGATTTTTTATCTCTTAAGAGGAAACATTAGGCTATCACTTTATTTGAGATATCTTATTTTGTTATGGACTGTCACCTCCTTCAGAGTGACATCTTATTAGGTTATGGACCATCACCTCCTTCAATGTCATATGTTATGAATTTCAACCTACTTCAGTATGGCATACAAAAATAAGGTATCCACGATTGCCCTTATATTGCATTTGCTACTAATAAGTTTAGTGCAGGTGATTATGAGATACGTTGGACCATCACTCCATTCAAAGTGACATATTATATTCAAAATGGGTCGTCCACCCTTAATGATATATGTTGGATTGTCACTCTATTAAAAATGTCATGTTATATTAAAAATGGGTCGTTCAGCCTTCAATGAGATACGTTGGACCGTCACTCCGTTCAAAGTGGTATGTTATATTCAAAATGGGTCGTCCGCCCTTCAATGAGATACGTTGGACCGTCACTCTATTCAAAGTGGCATATTATATTCAAAATGGGTCATCCACCTTTCAATGAGATATGTTGGAACGTCACTCTGTTCAAAGTGGCATGTTATATTCAAAATGGGTCGTCCTCCATTCAATGATACACGTTGGACCGTTACTCCGTTCAAAGTGGCATGTTATATTCAAAATGGGTCGTCCGCCCTTCAATGAGACACGTTGGACCATCACTCCGTTCAAAGTGGCATGTTATATTTAAAATGGGTCGTCTGCCTTTCAATGAGACACGTTGGATAGTCACTTTGTTCAAAGTGGTATGTTATATTCAAAATGGGTCGTTCGCCCTTCAATGAGACACGTTGGACCATCACTCCATTCAAAGTGGCATGCTATATTCAAAATGGATCGTCCGTCTTTCAATGAGACACGTTGGAATGTCACTCCGGTCAAAGTGGCATATTATATTCAAAGTGGGTCGTTCTCCCTTCAATGAGATATGTTGGACTGTCACTCCGTTCAAAGTGGCATGTTATATTCAAAGTGGATCATCCATCCTTCAATAAGACATATTGGACCATCACTCAATACAAAGTGTCATGTTATATTCAAGATGGGTCGTCCTCCCTTCAATGCGACACGTTGGACCGTCACTCCATTCAAAGTGGCACGTTGCATTTAAATGGGTCGTCTTCCCTTCAATGAGATATGTTAGATCATCACTCCGTTCAAAGTGACATGATTACATTCAATATAAGTCATTCTCTTTTTACCGATGCATGCTAGGTTGTCACCCCATTCAAAGTGACACAATATATTCAGAACAGGTTCGACTATCTCAGCATAGCATGGTCAAACAGTTTTGCGCAAGTTTACGTTTATGTAATGCTAAATTTACAACTAACCATTTGTTTGAGTTGTTGGTAAGAGCGTTCAGAAGAATGAAATTCTCAAATCAAAACCACAGGTGTGAACGACTCCAAAAAGGACACAGCACAACGTGGAATTCTTTCTTAGCAGCAAAACGATACATAGTCTAAAGAGGGACATCAAACTCTTTAGCCGCGAGCTAAAGAATGATCGCCACCACCATCCAAACACATCTTTGTTAGAAGTCATATGGGAATTTCGGAATGTTCTAGTTTCAGCTTCACCTTCGAGATATTTCTAAGCTTATATCGAGGGTAAACTTCCCTTTCTTTAAAATTCGGGTGGCAACACACTCAGGGTTTTTGAAATTATGTCCGAGTAAGTTCTTGCCTGCGGATGTGAAGGATCCCACATTCATGGTAAAGAGGTTACAAGCCTTTTTTCCACAACTCAATCAATTTTTCACTCATCACGAGCCCATAGATCTTCGAAAATAAAAGACTATATTTTCTACCGTTTGAGTCGAACTACATGCAGTCTAATTTCCTGAGTGTCAGGGCTATGTATGCTGGGCTCTATGTACACAACTCGACTGTATTCCAACCTCCCCCAAATCCATTTATTCCTCAGCTTCTCAGTTTCATTAAAAGCTCTAAAATCGAGATAGCTTGTGAATTTTCTTTAAAATTGTGCTTAAAATAAAGCCTTATGAACTACAAGTAGCCTGAATTCTAAAGTTACCTGAGATATGTAGGAAACCTGATGCCGAGGTCTAGCCATACCTCTATGAAACTCGTGCAAAAACTAACCTCTTTCAATTTGAATTTTTGGTCTGACAAAAAATTAGGAACGTCGACCTCCCTTTGCCCAGGGTTACTTGCATCCACCCAACCCAAAGGGAGGGGCAAGTTGTTGACACCTAATTTTTGCCCTCCACGACTAAATTTAATCCTGAGTTTCTTCAATTTGTAATAAAATCAAAATAGTTATTTCATCCGAATAAAAAAATTTCAAAATATATTTGTACGTAATCTTGTCATTTTAAGTAGAGATTATATATATTATCGTATTCAATTCTACGAAATTATATAATTTTGTTACTTAAATATCTATTTTTATAAAATATCAAATTTTAATCAAGGTTTGTCTTGAAATACGTTTAAATGATTAAAATCTTGATTTAAATGTGATTTGTTCTTAAGAATAATTTATCTGGGAGAAATATTTATTCAGTTTTATCAAATCTAGAAGCCCGAGATTAAACTAGTCTCTAATTCATTTCAAATCTTGATTCAATTTGGTCGATTTATTAAATTTGATTTTAATTGAGGTAAATTTGGCCACAATTGCAATTTAATTGGCCAAATAACTTTCAATTAAGTTAAAATTTAAACACAATTGACTAAAATTCTATCAAAAGGCTATTTAATAAATAGGGCAATCCTAATCTAAATCCAACAACCCTCCAAACTAGCCCATTTCCCTTAAATATTCAACAACCAGAACAGGCCCAAAATCCTCAACCCAATTATACAAACAGCCTCACCAACTCATTCCCTTCTAAACAGCCCAAAATCCTCAGCCCAATTACATAAACAACCAACCCACCAGCCCATTTCTTTTTACTCCTTTTAATTTCAGTAGCCCAACACCAAAACAAAAACAACCAGCCAACTAACTTTTGAGACCCGAAACCATCTCTGATCGAGTAGCGATGTCCCGAATTTTGACCCGAATTCATTCTACAATACACCAACAATGAAAATTTCAATTCGAAAATCATTTCAAATTTTAAATAGTTGTACAATTTTTGTCCTCAAGTGAGGGACTCCAACATGCTCAAAAACAAATTCTCCCATATTGATAGAAAAACAAAGGGTGACCTTCCACCCACTCTATAAATAGATCATTTCGGAGCAATTTTAAGACAAGTCTTAAAGGTGGAAAAAATTTACTTTTGAGCAACGAGTATATTTTTTTAGTAGAAAATTTGTTTCCGAAAGCAGTCGACTATTTCTACGTTGCTGCGAACGGTCAGAGTCGCTGTGAAGCTTTTTCGGTAGTGGCGAGGAAACTCCGTTGAAAGCTCGTGATTTTATTTTGCTGCCTCAAAAAAGGTGAACGCGCTTCTCCTTTCGATTTTATTATAGATTATTATTTTTTATTTATTTGTTTATTTTTTATTTATTTATTTATTTATTATTTATTTATTTGTTTTACCTTATTTATTTATTTATTTATTTATTTTTCTTTATTTATTTATTATTATTATTTATTATTTATATATTTATTATTAATTTTTTATTATTTATTTTCATATTTTTTTATTTTTTATTTATTTTTATTTCTTTATGTTGTTTGCGCTATTTCGAACTTTTCTTAGCACATGATTTTTTTACCTTATGTGTTTGATTATTATGGTTTGTCTAAATCGGTATTTGGCATGCTAGTTTGCTCGTCGTATTATTAAACGCGTACTAATCCTTATCTCTTTTTCTCTTTGCATGAATTCTTCCGGATGAGCCCAATTGGACTCCTCATATCCCTGCATTTGAATGCCGTCGAGTCGAGCCTCATTAAAGTCTAAAATCTGACTGATATACACAGGATAACACACGTATACATGTTGGTATATACTGATATACAACGTGTATATATTGAAAGTCTCGGTATTTTTTTTACTTATTCATTGTTGCCTGTATTTATTATTTATTTATTTATACCTTTGTTTATTTAAGTTACTTATTTATTCATTCATTTGAAATTCGAAGCCAAAGTTGTAAATTTAATACAGGTGGAGCAAAATTTAGGCCCATGGGCTCAGAAAAATAGTTTAGGACAGGGTTTATTGATTCGGACCCAATGGCCTAAGTCTTTTATTTTCTCCATTTCCCTTTTATGTGCTATTTGTTATTCGCTTAGACTTAGTTGAAACTCCCTACAAAGTCATTAAAAAACTTATTTTGTATTAAAAAAATATATTCCTTAAGCAATTTCATTTCAATAATCAATCTATTTTAGTTAGTCATAAGATATTTTTAAACAGTCTGGATAACCACAAGTCAGCGAACGTTTTAAGTGCCTTAAAACCCTCCTAAAACGTTAATAGAAACCGCTTACCTAGAATCTCTAAACTTGAATGTTTTTTTCTGTTTTGAAATCATTTAAGTAATTGAAAGGTTTTCTTAATTTTCCTAAATAAATTAAGTGGCGACTCTTCAAAAGTCAAAATTTCTCCACAAAATAGGTACGGATTTTCTTTGGGAGTCTTTGGATAGGGTTTGGGTTATTCAGGATAGAATTCGAGTGACTCAAGTAGGCAGAAGTACTATGTGGATCGTAGACTTCATCCCTTTAGATTTAGTATGGGTGATCGAGTCTTCCTTCGTGTATCACCCATGAATGATGAGGTTTGGGAAGAGGGACAAGCTAAGCACCAGACATATAGGGTCGTTTGAGGTTCTTTGATATATATGGGATGTAGCTTATGAGTTAGCATTTTTCCTAAGTTTATCAGTTGTTCACCCAGTTTTTCATATTTTTATGTTATAGCATTATATTTTGGATGAGTCTCATGTCATTCGTTGGGATGCAGTATAGTTAGATGAGAAGTTGCCTTTCGCTGAGGAGCCTGTCTCCATTTAGCTAGGGATATTAGACGGTTACATTCTAGAGATATTTCAGTAGTTAATGTCCAGTGGAGGCACTATCCTGTAGATAAGGCTACTTGAGAGTTTGAGTCCGATATGCGTAGTAGTTATCCCCAGTTTTCCATTGATTCAAGTATTTTTCTTGCCTTAGTTCGAGGACTAACTAAATTCTTAGTGGTGCATAGTGTAAGGACTTGATTTTTGAATTATTCATTTTTGTGTGTTCTGACCATTTTGCCCTCTCCGTGGTTGCTATGTGATATTTCTGGGGTATGGGGATGATTGGTGCAATTCCCAATGCATTACAGTGCTATTTGTGCGAGTTGTGGCTTTTAGATGTTAAAAAGACTTTATATTTGACTTCTCTCAATATTTATTGTTCTATGTGTAAAATGGCAAATGCACTATGCCAAGAAACCCAAAAGATCAATTTTGGGCTAGTAGCACAGTTGGTTTGATTTTTTAGCTTTTATATTTCATTTTGATTCTCGATTTGAAAGACTGTAAGATTTGGTCTAGGGGGTCAATTTTGTGAAACAACCTCTTTTAAAAAATCTGATATCGTCATTGAGTCCGAAATATCAAATTTAACCTAGTAGCATATCTCGTATGCATTCTCAGGATTCTAAATGAATCTCGAGGGTCCCATTGTTAACTTAGGAAAAACTTTAAGTTTTCTTGTGCAGTACCAGCTGAAGAAGTCGCTTAAGCGACCATGGGGCCTCTTACCGGCCAACTAATGTGGCCAAATCCGCTTAAGCGATGACCCATCTCTTGAGTGAAGGCCAGCTGATGTGGTCTGGTCAATTAAGAAATCACAACTACGCTTCCATACAAAAATCAAATTTCTCAATTTTTTTTCATTTTTGAGACTTTGAGCTTCGGGTTTTAGAGTTTTTGGGCGATTTCTTCCCTTTTCAAGCTTGGGTAAGCTCAAATCACTATTTCAATTATTTTACTTTGATTCTCTCCTTCTAAACCCCGTTAATTCTTGATTTCAAAAGTAAAATTTGGAGATTTTGGCCCGAAAGGCCTAAGAATAGGTTTTCCTAAATGTAAACCTCAATTCTAACCGATTTTTACCTGGGTTTTCTTCTATGATCTCCTTTAATCATGGATAATGTGTTTATGAACTAAAATTCTGGTTTTACCCTTTCTTTACGAAGATTCATTTCGAGGGTTCAATTTGAAAATAGGCAATATGGGTATTATTGACTTCTTTTTGATGCGTAGATTCTATATTCATATATTTTAGTTGATTTTGTGGTTGTTTGAGAGGGAAAACGCTATACGTGAAGGGATTTTGGCCTGGATTTCAGCATCACGAGGTTGGTTATGGATTAATTTTTTTTAGACTTGGGTTGGGTAGTTAATATTTGTATAAAACCATGCTACAGGTATGTGTAGTAATTATGAAAATAATGTTATTACTGTTGTGTGCCCGTGTGGGGGCTTATGTTTATATATTGTTGATTTGAGATGATATTTGATATGCGTGGCCCATGTGGAGGTCTTATATGATATTGTTGGCCTTGTCTATATGTTGGATTATTTTGATCGTGTTAGGAATCCCTAAGTTAGGGTTATTGTGGTATTATTGATGTCTTACTCGCATATTTCAATCTAATGGTACATGGCTTATATTGAATCATGGTGTGAATTTTGAGCTTATGTGCGTGTTTATTGGCTAGATTTGAGATTTTCCTACTAGTTGTAGTGAGCATTACATCCTCACATCATACATAAATTAATGAGATATTAGTACTATTGCGGAAATTTAACAGAATTGAGACACTTTTACAAAACCCTTTGTAGCCCACAAGTCAGAGAGGATATATAGATATTGAGTCTGGGATTGTGTTTTGAGACTGTATAAGAGTTACAAACTTCCCATCGATCTTACCTGAAAGCATGATGCTCGGTAGGTGTATATGGAGGTTATGATATAACCTCGATCATATCGCATCATCATCATTATCATCCTCACTGTATTCTATCCATTTATGCCTCTTCAGTGTTGTGTTTATGTACTTTATCTATTGAATTACTCATTTCTGTGTTTTTACGTATCTATCTCCTGTTTATGTACTATTTTAGAATGTTAGTAGAGATGGTATAAGCTACCATTTGGGATATTTTCTGCTTGCAAGTGACGTTCTCATAGTGTGTATTTATATACCTTCTTTTCTACTTTCTTTGGTCAGCCTATGATATCTAATGAGTACAAGTAGATCGTACTCATCCCTACAATACACTTTCAATTTAGATCTAGGTACAAGTGAGTTACATAGCAACTGAGTTTGTGCGAAGATTTGTGATACATTGAGGTAGTGGCCACTTTATGCTTCCAAAGTTAACTTCTGACCTTATCATATCTAGTTTGTGTCTTATTTTGGATTCTTAGACAGGTTATTAGTTGTTCGGACTCTCAGTTGTATTTTCATATTTTTTGATGTATTTAGATTGTTTTTACCAGGTTTTGGGATGGTTTATGATTTTCATTACTATTCAGACTTTAGCTATTATTGTGCAAAAATGGTTGGACTTCATTCTAGAAGTCTCACTTTTGGATTTATGTTATGATTTCATTTTACGTATTAGTTTGGGTGATCGTCTTACTAATCAAGGCTTAGCCATGATAAGTGTTGTCATGACCTGAGTTTTTGGTTCGTGGTGTATATATATTGTATAACTAGTATATAGAAGTATATCAATATTGTATAAATACTATATATATAAATTTGTATCAATATTATATAAATATGTATCTATATTATATAAATAGTTATACGATGTATCGAGATATTTTTGGGTAAATAAACAATATTATTACTAAAGCAACAAAGTTTAGCGAAAAGGAAAGACAAATCTGACCAATGGGCTCAGAATCTGCTAAGAAAAATAACCTACCCACCCTAGACTAGTTAACGAGGGTAAAAATTCATATGTTCTAGTGTCTTTGCATCACCTTCATGCAGCCTCAACAAAACATCTCTTCTTCTATCCGACTTGTAATTGTCATTACAGTCCTCTTCATCTTTTGAAAAATACATCAATTCTTTTCCTTCCAAAAGTGATAGATAGTACAAGCCAAAGCCATTCTATATATCTCGTATTTCCCCTTTGTATCTTGTGCGTGTATTACTACTCGTTGTACTTCGTCGTGCAAACTAAGGATTTCTCTAGATACATCTTGCCATTGTAATAGATTGCTCCACACTATGCCCAAAAATACACAGTCAAAAACAGGTGCTTATAGCTCTCACGTGTAGTATCACATACAGAGACGGAGTCAAAATTTAAAGTTTGGGGATTCTGAAAATTTAATTAGATAGGACAAAAAATTGATATAATTAACATATGCTCTTGAAAAGTTGATTTGGAAGATACTTTGGAGAGTTTGTGAAAGAAGATAGTCTTTTGCTTGAGAGAGAAATGTATATTTTACTTTTTTTTATTTGAATTATAACATTTAAGTTTAGATTCTTTTTCCCCTAAAAAAAATTTGGTCAAGAGAATCAACATATATAAGCAAACGTGCACAAGATGAAAAAGAATACAACTTTTAAAATTAGAAATATGCACATATAATAATAGCAAAAAAGGAACAAAAACATATTGAGACAACTTTTAAAATTAGAAATATGCACATATAATAATAGCAAAAAAGGAACAAAAATGTGTTGAGACAACTTTTAAAATTATAAATATACACATATAATAATAGCAAAAAAGAAATAAAAATGTGTTGAGAATGGGTCTCGAACCCACGCAACACGCAAAGAGTAGCGACCTTCCACAACTTCACCTTGCCATTGAGCCATCTGCTTTACTTTTAATGTGGGTTCAGACCCAAATATCTATATATATTTACTAAAATTTCTAATGCTAATTCATGTTTTACGAAAAAGCTACTGAGTTTGTCCGAACCCCCTTGTTCTACTGTAGCTTCACCCTTGATCTCATAGAGGAAAAATATCATTATCGATCAAACCCTATTTTGCCAATTGGTCGAGCTTTACATCCCCATGAGGTAACAGAGAAACAATAATAGCTTCATCAAGATCAAACTCCTTAGTCCTTATCCCATGAAAAAAAAGTCAGAGCCTCCTTATCCCTCCCGTTTTTCACCAACAAGAAAATCATTATATTTCAAAAAACAATAATCGTCTCATCCATTTGCTTAAACAGTTCAAGTCTCATATCCACATTGTCACTTTGAACACAACCCTTTATAATCAAATTTAAAAGAATCACATTTCTTTGAGACATTTCATCAAACACTTTCTTCACATCTATCCCTAAGAACTTTATAGAACTAGTAGGGAGATAAAAAGATAATGATTAATTCAAAAAAATTGGAAGAAACGAACTTAGAGAGAAAATATTGGCCGACCATCATACAAATATCCACATCTAGTTTCTCTGACCAAGCAACCAAATAGCCCCACTCGTGTTGGGTTATGGTATTTTTTTCTTCCTATGTGGATAAATAAAGCCCAATTTGGACCAATTCACTTTTATCCATCGGTCCATTACTATGGGACATATATATAGATATTTTTAGGTCTTATTTCACCATCACAAAAGATTTTTTAGCAGCCATAAAGAGAGAAATATAGTAGATTTTTGCACCTCAATTTTAGCCATAGCAGCCAACTTCAAATTGTAATTTCTGCTTTGTCTCTTATCCGATTGAGTTGATTTTTTTGGATAAATTATTCCTCTCATCTCAATATTTGATTAGAAACTAATGGATGTGGATTTGGTCCTATTTTTATTCGTGAACAGTAGCTGTATTTTTAGTATTTTTGCTCTTTTTTCTTTTCTAGTTTTGGTGCAATCTTGTTGTATTGTTTGTTCACACTTGTTTTGTGGCTAATTTTAGAGACCAATATTGTAAATCTTGGTGATTATAGTTGAGATTTTGGTCCATTGATTTTTTTCTATTCACATCGGAGGATTTTCTACCTAAATTTGGTGTTCGTATGATTGGTTTTATTCTTGTATTATCATATTTATGTGGTTGATATATTTGTTGTCATTTCTTTTTTTTTCTTTGGTTGTTTGTTTACTCTTGGTTCAAATTTAAAGAGAATGTTTATACTTGGGTATTCCTTCACTGATATCCTATCGTGCACTTTGATAGTTCCCTTGTCCTTCCCAACAAAGTGGTATCTGAGAGTAGGTTATTGTTGATTTGAATGATGGAGACAAAAATGAGCAAAATGGTATGTTTGAATGGTAGTAATTATCATACTAGAAAAGGCAAGATGAAATATCTTCTGGTTGTCAAGAAAATGTATTTGCATATCTTTGCATCTACTAATCCTCAGTTCATGACATATGAGGATTGGAAATTTGAGCACTACAGGTTTGTGGCTATATCAGACAATGGGATAAAGATAATGCTTGAAACTTGTAACACCCTGTAAAAGTCGTGCATGGATTAGCCTTTAATAGAGTGCCCTTAGACTTAAAAACTTGAAAATTTTTCTAAGTGTAATGAGGACTTAGAGTCATTTTAGCTGGCAATCTTCGGGATACAACTTTTCAACCTTCCCGACATCCGCTTTTAGATTTTCAAGTTGCGTTATGATCGGTAAATCTCATAGTAAATCTCGGATAAGTTTCAAAATTTTTTGGAACGGATAAGGCTGCGTTTGGATTTAAAAACAGTAGCAAAACGCATAGACAATTGCCCAGTTTTCAGCATTTCAGGGTCAATTTCAAACGATCATAACTCCCTGTATATAATGAAATGTGTGATCTATAATAGATCAAACAAAATCTCTTCGAGTCCTCTTTCAATTGCAGTTGGTTTCATCCAATTTGAGTATATAAGTAAAAAGTTATAATCGATTTACTCCAGTCTAACAAACTGTCAACTGAGGGACAGATTTAACCTTAATTGTTCCTTAGGGATATTTTGGTAATCCTCCACCCCTATATATACCACCAACACGAGATTTAATCCCTCAAACACCATAATACACATAATTTTCCCAAAATTGCTCCAGAACTCTCCCTAGGGTTTCAACATTAAAACCCAAGCAACTCAAGATTCAACCGCGGGTTCGTGAAACAAATTACAGATTTGGAATCCTCTCGACGTAGGCTTCGATAGACACCCAAAATTCGTGGAGAACAAGGTACGCGGGGTTTTCCTAAATTCTCATGGGCATAGAAAAATCATGTTTTAGAATGGGGTTTTAAATTATGTATATATATTTATGTATAAGATGTTTTAACATCATTGTTTTGGTCTTTTGACCATCTCCAAAGAGATTTGACAGTTTATATACATATATGAATGAATGTGTTTCAATTTTTAATACATGAACTTGCTAAAGACATTTGACCACCAGGTGTTTGATGAAATTTCTGCATGAATTGAACTTTAAGTTTCGGAATATGAAATCCTTTACATCAGTTACATGTTTTGGTGGTCTAAACTATGTTTTGAATGAAAGCTCTTGCTTAATACATTATGGCTCAGAAAAATCATGACTTGTAAGTCTTGGTATGACGATACCAACTCAGACTAATGTCATATCAGACTCAGACTAACAGACATTTCAAACTTTTATGATTTTAGACATTCAGAATGTTGCATGTACAGAAAAGGTTAAAAATGGGCATACAGAGATGTTAGGTGGTTCCCCGAAGAGGGCTTGAGTTCAAGC
This sequence comes from Capsicum pubescens, assembly GCA_030864215.1. Taxonomy (NCBI): domain Eukaryota; kingdom Viridiplantae; phylum Streptophyta; class Magnoliopsida; order Solanales; family Solanaceae; genus Capsicum; species Capsicum pubescens. The sequence continues at coordinate 81,398,069 of CM061544.1, read as the reverse complement.
GACTCATTGCCTAAAACCGTGGTTTGCCGACCCGGGTATACTATTATGCGCTGACTTAAATGTCCTGTGGCGTATTAGACTCAGACACTCCAACCCTTGCGACACACTTGGGTTGGGGGCTTCCCCGCCGAGTCAATGGCGGATTCCATACAGCCCGTGGAATATTAGACTTGTAGGGGAATACCACCTAACTCAGAAGTAAAACACAGATCAATATTTGAAATGAACAGACAGGTTACATGTTTTCAGAAAGTGCCCATGTATTTTTCAGAAACAGTTTTATACATGATGTCTTGATGAAAAATTTCTTTCACTTAATATGTATATATATATGTGTGTATGTTCCATTATACTATTTTTTTGGATTGCTTCGCATGCCAGTACTTTTGTGCTGACCCCCCCCCCTTCCAGGTTCTGAGGCACAGTCTAGGGGTCCAGCTACTTAGTAGACATTCTCGGATTTGCAGACTTGATCTCACAGTGGTGAGCCTTCTATTATTCGGAAGTCCTAATTATGTCAGACATTATCTTATTTATTATGTTTTTGGTTTACTGGGGGCCTTGTCCCAGTTTCTTTTCAGACAGATGTTTATGTTCTTAGTAGAGATTTCGCAGACTGATGTCAGATAGTATTATTCAGAAATGTTGCAGAACTTGACCATGTTTTCCATACTCAGTTTCAATTCCACATTTTATTATGATTATGAATGTTGTGCATGATAACCAGATAGAGAATGGGTGTTCCGGGCCTTCATGGTTTGGGATTCTCGTCACGGCTAGGGCCTAGGCTCGGGTCGTGACAAACTTGGTATTAGAGCACGGTTCATGGTCCCAGGGTGTCTTCGAAATCGCATCGAGTAGAGTTCTGTTTATGGGTGTGTAGCGCGCCACACTTATAAACAGGAGGCTACTAGGCGTTTAGGAATATTTCTCTTCTTTGTGATTTAGTTCGTGCTTCAGAGTCTAAACTGTCCCATTATTAGGTTGATTCAAGTGCAAAAAGTTTAGAGTATACATGATATATTCCTTTTCGATTACGTTCTATAAGGTTTTAAAAACTATGGAAAAACTCGATAGGAGTTTGTTAGTGCATCAATATATGCTGATTCTGATGTAAATATTGATCCTGATGGAATCGTGCATTCCAGCTTAAGGTATTAAGTGTATATTGTCCCTCTCAAAATCTTGTTACAGTTGTGGACAATGTATAGCAGAATGTTGGAACTATATTTCTACCCAAATAGTAGCATAAGTTAAAGTGTTGTTGTCATGACCTATTGGTAGTGATATTGGACCAAGAAGTTGGTGATGTAAAGTCACAAAGTTAGAAGTCAGAGTGAGGGTGATTTTGTGTAAATGAATATTTCAGTTGAATAATCGATGTTTGAGGATGATTTACCCCTTTATAGTGATAAACTAATGTGGTAGCTAGCAGCATGTGTGGATTGTATGGTAGTCCATGGAGGAAGTGTTTTACTTAGATTTTTATTTATACAGAATAATATGTATATTCTTTAACCATTAAATATTAGGTGTCAATTTTCTATCCCTTGTAATATGTAATCTTGTTATCATGATGTTTTTGAAAAAAAAAAAAATTAAAGTCTAGTGAAGCCGTGTGGGGCTCTTTCGATTCACTAGCATAGTTGCCTTGTCATCCATCTCATTTTCTTGTTCAAAATACAAAACCAAAGTCTAGTGAAGCCGTGTGAGGCCTGTTTCGATTCACTAGCAACTTGTTGTCCAACTTGTTGTTCTTTCATTGGTTTAATATATGTATGGCTGACTCTGTTTGCATGAGATAGAGTTGGTAATGAAGTGATTCATCCTTGTGTGTTATTAGTTGAAGGTAGAGAAGGAGTTGTTGGTCAGGGTGATTTGTTGATTGCTTGAATGTGGAAATGGCTATATTAGCGAGTAAGTTATGATTATAGACTCATGGTTGTTTGAGGAATTTGAAGGCAGTCTAAATGTATGAATGAGTGAGTAAGTATGAGGTGAGAAATCTGTATAAGTAGATACAATTGTACGGGGTTATAATATAATATTAAGGTTGACCATGTCTATTATGAGGCTTTAACCCCTTTGACCCTCTTTTCATTGGTAGTTGTAAACTAGTGCTACTTGTGAGAAGGTATGTAGTAGATTTTTGAGATATTTGGGTAGAATATCCCAATTTGATGGATTAGTGTATTTATATTATGTTGCATTCTTCATTGGTGGTAGATGATTGATACTAAACTATAGGCTTAAATTTAAATGGTGTGGTGGTAAATAGTGGCAAGAGTTTGTTGATGCATATTTTGTGGGATTAATTTAGTAGGCTTGAGGTGCTGAAATAGTACATGCTAACGAAATGATGATAAGGTAAACCGTTAGGTCATGATCGATTATTGTGGTTATGAAGTTCTAGTGCACTAGTGTTTCGTGATGTTTACTTATAGTTTCCAAGTAAAAATTTTGTGTAAGGTTGGGTTGTAAGTCATGCATAGCACTAGATATTAAGTTTGAATAGTTGAAGTTCATAAAGGTGGATGTGATAATTTCTTGATCAATGATGTTAGTTATATGAAAGTGATTTAATAGGCTTGAACGGTGTGTGAAATGGCTTAAGTTTAAATTGATTCGTAATGAAGTATAATATTGTGGGTATGGTGTGTAAGTATGCCCAAGGCGATATGGAGTTGTGGCATTTCTCTAAGACTATTACATGTTGTGTGTGACTAGTGGTACCATGGAGTTGCTAGTTGGAAAAAGACTAGTTAGATGATATATGGTGTTCTAGATAGCCAAGTTAAGGAGCCTTGATTGATAGTGTTGAGCCTTTTGATGTGATCTCGATTCTCATGGTAGAAAGATATAAGTTTGGAGTAGCAATATTGGTATGCTAGGACGGAAGTGGTATGGTTCATCAAAGGCTTGGTGATATCCATGTTAAGTGTTAGAATCTAAGTTTGAGTTTTGAAGGTTGAACGGATAGAAATAAGTGTGCAAGCATTATACTTTGACTATTGGTGGCTATGGAAAGATAGAGTGTATCCCAGAAGGTAGTCATTCGGGTTGAGTTCTATGATATGCATGTATTGTCAATTTTTTTAGACCCTAGAGTGCAGTAAGTGTAGTTCAGTTAGAATCTGGTAAGGGATCTCCCAAATGCTAGATGATGACTTGAAGCTAAGTGGGAGATGATAGAACGAATAACCAAGTAAGGCTCTCAGATTCTAGTAGTGATGCAGTGTGATTTAGAACATCAGAAAGTAAGGGTGAATCTCAACCCATTCCTACCTCAATATATTTTTTTTTGTTATCCGGATGCTTACTCATGCCTTACGATGCAGTTCTGTGATAATAGTTCATGATTCTGGTATATGATAGAGAGACACGTACTCTTCCAATTCCAAGATAATGAGTTCTAGTCCATTCAAGTAGTCGGAATCACATTCCTTATGTTATGAACTCTAGTTGAGGTCATGCAACTCATGACGCATGTACTCACTCTTTATAGTGTGCTCAGTCCCATATAAAGATCTTTTTCACGCTTGAGGGTCTTATGTTTTAACCTTTTAGTGACCCTTCCTATGCAATGATAGTGGTGTTGATGTAAATGTTCTTGTTGATGGAAGATCATAGTATTCTTGTTTAGATAAGGCCATAAGTATGAAGTAAGATTTGGGGCCAAGTCTTTGATACATGTGATGGTTAGTGGAAAAGTTTGTGTGTGTATGTTTTTAGGATAGCGCGTGGGAGTTATATTGATAGTAGTTTAGAAACTATGTGAAGTATCTACTTATGGGTGTTTGCCTTGAAGTTAACATGTGGTTATAAATGAGGCTTGAACGACGTTTTGGGATTGTAGTGGAAGGTCGCCATATGCATTAGCGACTTCATATTAAGAGTTCAGTGTAGTCATTGAAGTGGTAAGGCATGTTATGCTTAGGATATGATTTTTAAAAGAGGTATAGAAGGTGGCATCATATGGTTTAGAATAATAGCGTGGTGTAGCATGTTGTATTTTTGTGATTTAGAGTTAGGCTTGATCGCGGGGTAAGGATTAAGATATTTTAGACTTTAGTAGAAAAAAAAAACATTATCAATGCTCATATGAGATTTTTAAGCTGAGTTGAATGAATATGATATTTATAGGGAATAGTATAGTTAAGGGATATTCGGGAAGTGCTCTAAGCCTTAAAGTAAGAAGTTGAATTGCCAAAGGTCTGAAAATTCTATCCTAACTTAGGAGTTATATGTCTATATTCCAGACTGTAAAGTAGTGTCAATGTTGTGATTTCCTCAGTGGGATGTTTTGTGTAATCCATACCCAAGATTCATGATTCCTTATTACTGCTAGAGCTTCCTTAGAGAGAGTGTTGAAGAGAATACTCCAGTTAAGTATGAGGGTGTAGTATAATTCAATCTGTATGGCCAATAAGTCAGTTTAGCAGTCAGATTCTCATGACTTGTTTTCTTGTCTTTTCACTTATTCATGCTACTCAAAATCTCAAACATGCTACTAGTCGAAGATAGAGTATACCAGTAGTTACGAGTATAGCCCAGTTCATGCATCATGCATTAAATTCAGATTCCAAATGTTCAGATCAGTGTATTTTTACTAGAGGACATGTCATGTCCGCGTTATTCCATATATTTAAGGCTTCAACAAGTTCCTACCCATCATTCGAGGACGAATGATCCCAAGGGGGAGATAATGTAACACCCTGTAAAAGTCGTGCATGGATTAGCCTTTAATAGAGTGCCCTTAGACTTAAAAACTTGAAAAATTTTCTAAGTGTAATGAGGACTTAGAGTCATTTTAGCTAGCAATCTTCGGGATACAACTTTTCAACCTTCCCGACATCCTCTTTTAGATTTTCAAGTTGTGTTATGATCGGGAAATCTCATAGTACATCTCGGATAAGTTTCGGAATTTTTCGGAACGCATAAGGCTGCGTTTGGATTTAAAAACAGTAGCAAAACGCATAGACTATTGCCCAGTTTTCAGCATTTTAGGGTCAATTTCAAACGATCATAACTCCCTGTATATAATGAAATGTGTGAGCTATAATATATCAAACAAAATCTCTTCGAGTCCTCTTTCAATTGCAGTTGGTTTCATCCAATTTGAGTATATGAGTAAAAAGTTATAATCGATTTACTCCAGTCTACCAAACTGTCAATTGAGGGACAGATTTGACCTTAATTGTTTCTTAGGGGTATTTTGGTAATCCTCCACCCCTATATATACCACCAACACGGGATTTAATCCCTCAAACACCATAATACACATACTTTTCCCAAAATTGCTCAAGAACTCTCCCTAGGGTTTCAACATTAAAACCCAAGCAACTCAAGATTCAACCGCGGGTTCGTGAAACAAATTACAGATTTGGAATCCTCTCGACATAGGCTTCGATAGACACCCAAAATTCGTGGAGAACAAGGTACGTGGGGTTTTCCTAAATTCTCATGGGCATAGAAAAATCATGTTTTAGAATGGGGTTTTAAATTATGTATATATATTTATGTATAAGATGTTTTAACATCATTGTTTTGGTCTTTTGACCATCTCCAAAGCGATTTGACAGTTTATATACATATATGAATGAATGTGTTTCAATTTTTAATACATGAACTTGCTAAAGACATTTGACCACCAGGTGTTTGATGAAATTTCTGCATGAATTGAACTTTAAGTTTCGGAATATGAAATCCTTTACATCAGTTACATGTTTTGGTGGTCTAAACTATGTTTTGAATGAAAGATCTTTCTTAATACATTATGGCTCAGAAAAATCATGACTTGCAAGTCTTGGTATGACGATACCAACTCAGACTAATGCCATATCAGACTCAGACTAACAAACATTTCAGACTTTCATGATTTTAGACATTCAGAATGCTGCATGTACAGAAAAGGTTAAAAATGGGCATACAGAGATGTTAGGTGGTTTCCCGAAGAGGTCTTGAGTTCAAGAGACTCATTGCCTAAAACCTTGGTTTGCCGACCCGGGTATACTATTATGCGCTGACTTAAATGTCCTGTGGCGTATCAGACTCAGACACTTCAACCCTTGCGGCACACTTGGGTTGGGGGCTTCCCCGCCGAGTCAATGGCGGATTCCATACAGCCCGTGGAATATCAGACTCTTAGGGGAATACCACCTAACTCAGAAGTAAAACACAGATCATGATTTGAAATGAACAGACAGGTTACATGTTTTCAGAAAGTGCCCATGTATTTTTCAGAAACAGTTTTATACATGATGTCTTGATGAAAAATTGCTTTCACTTAATATGTATATATATATATATATATATATGTATGTTCCATTATACTATTTTTTTGGATTTCTTCGCGTGCCAGTACTTTTGTGCTGACCCCCCCTCCTTCCAGGTTCTGAGGCACAGTCTAGGGGTCCAGCTACTCAGTAGACATTCTCGGATTTGCAGACTTGATCTCACAGTGGTGAGCCTTCTATTATTCGGAAGGCCTAATTATGTCAGACATTATCTTATTTATTATGTTTTTGGTTTACTGGGGGCCTTGTCCCAGTTTCTTTTTAGACAGATGTTTTGTTCTTAGTAGAGATTTCGCAGACTGATGTCAGATAGTATTATTTAGAAATGTTGCAGAACTTGACCATGTTTTCCGTACTTAGTTTCAATTCCGCATTTTATTATGATTATGAATGTTGTGCATGATAACCAGATAGAGAATGGGTGTTCCGAGCCTTCATGGTTCGGGATGCTCGTCACGGCTAGGGCCTAGGCTCGGGTCGTGACAAAACCATTTTATTAATGAGACACTTAAAAGAAGTTTGTGGGATAAGCTTGGGACACTTTATGATTCGAAGACTGACAATAACAAGTTATTCATGCTCAAGCAATTGATGAACATCAAGTATAAAGAGAGAAGTCCTATTATTAATCACATAAATAATTTTCAAGGTGTCCTTGACCAAATGTCCAAAATGGGTGTAAAGTTCGATGAAGAAGTTCAAGGACTTTGGCTTCTTAATACACTGCCAAACTCTGGGAAAACTCTTTGAGTTTTTTTAACTAATTCTTCTCCCAATGGTTTTGTAACTATAAAATATGCTAAGAGTGGTGTCTTAAATGAAGAGATGAGAAGAAGATCTTAAGCCTTATATTCTTCATCTTTACACTCTGATATTTTTGCTATAAAAGAGGGAGTGAAACAAGTTCAGAGATCTATATGATAGAGATAAAAGTAAAAGCAAGTCAAAGTTCAAATTCAAGAATGTTACATGTGACTATTGAAACAAAAAGGGGCATATCATGAATTATTGTTACAAGTATAAGATAGATATGAGACAATAAAAAATGCAATAATGAAAATTATGTTGTTGTTATAGCTGATGATGATCTTTTTGTTGCTTGTAGTGAGAATGATATTAATATTGTTCGTCATGAGTCTAGATGGTTTGTAGATTTTAGTTCTACTTCTCATGTTACACCAAAGAAGGAATTATTTTCTTCTTAAACTCCAGGTAGCTTTGGGACGTTGAAAATGGACAATAATGATGAAGTTAAAGTACTTGGCATTGGCACTGTTTGTTTGGAAAGTAACAATGGTTCCAAACTGGTTCTCAATTATGTCAAGCATAGTCCAGATGTCTGCTTGAATCTGATTTCTGTAGAGAACCTTGATGATAAGGGTTATATTAACACTCTTGGTACTGATTATTGGAAGCTTACTGGAGGTTTAATGATTGTGGCTCGAGGTGACAAGTTGTCCAACTTGTATGTATTTAATGGCTCCACTTCTAGAGGCTCAACAAACTTGAAAGAGAATGATACTTCATCTGAGTTATGGCATAGAAGGTTGAGTCATATGAATGAAAAGGAAATTGATAGATTATCTAAGAAAAAATGGCTTTCTAGAGTGAAACAAGCAAAGTTAAAAAGGGGTGTTCATTTCTTAGTCGGTAAACAGAAAAGAGTTTCTTTTCAGAGTCATCCACCTTTATGAAATCTTAATTGTTGGAGTTGGTACATTTTTATTTGTGTGGTCCTTTTAAAGTAAGGTTTCATGGTGGTGAACTTTACTTTATGACTCTTATTGATGATCATTCTCGTAAACTCTAGGTATTTTCTTTGAAGTCCAAGGATCAAGTACTTGATGTGTTCAAGGGTTTTCAGGCCTAAATTTAGAGGAAGATAGTAAGAAATGGAAATGCATCCGCTTAAAAAATAGCGGTCAATATATTGTTTTTTTATAGATATTATAAAGAGCAGGGTATTAGGCATCAGAAAACTCCAAAAACTCCTCAGTTAAATGGTTTAGCAGAAAGGATGAGTAGAACTCTAGTCGAGAGAGTTAGATGTATGCTTTTAGATGCTAAGCTACCAAATTTCTTTTGGGTAGAAACACTTAATATTGTTGCTTATGTTATCAATTTATCTCCTACTATCGCTTTGGATGGTGATGTCCCTGACAGAGGTTGGTCTAGTAAGAATGTTTCTTATAATCATCTTAAATTCTTTGGGTGTAAAGCCTTTGTAGATGTTCCTAAGGATGAAAGGTCAAAGTTGGATATTAAAACTAGAACATGTATCTTCATTTGTTATGGTCAAGATGAATTTGACTATCATTTATATGATCTAGTTGAGAAGAAAGTTTCTGGAAGTCGTGATGTTGAGTTCTTTGAAGACCAAACAATTGAATATTTTGACAAGATGAGAAGGTTAATTCTCAAAGTAGTGAGAGCCTAGTTGATATTGATCCACTTCCTTTGACTACTGCCCCTAAAAATCTTCATGATGATAAAAATCAAGTTGATAATGAAGATGATGATCATGTGTAATGCCCTAAGTCTGTACCTCAGACTCTACATGGTACTTACAACCCCGAAAGACCACAAGCTAACCCATGAATGATATCTGCTATGAGCACTGAATAATATACTGTAATAAATCCAAAAAAATAGGCTGAAATGCCATAAGGTTAAAAATCTGTAAATACTAATAAAGTGTATCAACAAAAATAACAATCTGCAAAATTAAATATTATTTAAAAACTAGTCTGAAAAGTCTCTAACTAAAACAACCTAAAAGTGGAGTTGATGGGACAATCCCCCAACCAACTCCATCTACCAAAATGTTGAGTCTAATATAATAATGAGATAAAATAATATCCATAATAGATGAGGACTTACTACTAAATCTAATATACTGTCTGGATCTGAATCTGTCTATACGCGGTCAGGAACCTGAGCATCTGAACCTATTATATAAGACATCATAGCGCAAAGAAAGAGTATGTGTCAGTATGTGGAATGTACTGGTATGCTAGATAAGGTAAGGCTGAATGGAAGGGTTTATATGCATGAACAATACTTACTGAATGATATAGAGTAACTGAACATAAGAGTACATAAATAATCTGTAACAGCTGTAAATACTGAGTATGCAATACTGTGCATATACGTGTATGTTGTAACGGAGCTTTTCTAAAGCTAAGTACTGAATTCTGATACCGAGTAACTAGTAATCTAAGATTTACTGATAACTGAGTTACTGATACTGACTGACTGTATCTGACAATCTTGATTCTGTAGAACTGAACTGAGTTCTATTCTGAATACTGAGAATGAAACTGTGGGAGGTAATTATCTAACCGACATGCCCCAAATAAGATAAGATAACTGAGTTGGGGTCTAATCTGTAACCCAAATTAGAAGGGTGTCAATACCATGCCATGGGTAAAGAAAACTGAAGAAATACCCTCATCAGGCAGGTACTCTAATAAGAAAAGTGAAACCCTTAATTGACAGGTTAAAACACCTCATCAACCCTCAACTGAAAGGTTTGATGTCTCAGCCTAAGCTGGCTACGTAGTTCTGAAATGCAAGAATTTCTTCTAAGTATCACACCCTCTACTGGAAGGTGAACCCCCATCCTTGGTTTCACTCGGTGCTGAATCCTACTCCTAACTGAAAGACACTACACTGAGTATACTAAACTAAACTGGACTAATACTGAGTTTACTGAGTTTTTCTAAGTTCTGTAACTGACTGAGAGTACTACTGCTCATGACATGACTGATACAATTCTATAACTGACACTGGCTCTAGGTAAACCACTAAATTGTTGGGTATCAAATACCCTCAGGACTCGATAGCATTAAAAGTAAAGCATAGCTAATCTTGAATAACATAATATTGTTCACATGTTCATAATCATCCATAGGGACATTTTATCAAACACTTGTAATACATCTACTTATACATGAATGGGGAATACATGCTATCATGTTATAATGGCACTATTTCATTCACATAGGCATTTCATTAAACACATGGGGAGCATGCTTAGGTTATACAATAATCAACACCTATAGTTATTATGGCTACATCAATCAACTTGCAAATTGAAGGGTTTATCATGAAGATCATGTAATCCAACACTTATATGATTAATTTCATAAAATCTTGTAATTTAATCATGGACAAAGACCCAACAATAATATGAACATGAATTCAGTTTAATTCAAACATGGAAGTTCATAATTTAACAATCTTGTAGTTTGAAAATGGATTTGTGGACTCTATGGGTGAAAGGAACCCATATATGAACACCTATCATACCTTGGGTTATTAGTTCTTGAAGGTTCTTGAAGAAATTCTTGAGTTTTGACCTTGATTCTTGAAGCTAGGGTTTATTTTCTTGAGAGAGAATGCTTTGATTTTGGGGAAAATTGATAAATAATGATGTAACTAGGTTAATTTGGGGTAATTCATGTGTTAAAAGTTGACTTGGGTCATGGTTAAATACCCAATTACCCCTGGGGATGATTTAAAATCGCCACTGAAAATTCCTGATTTGGGCACTAGGCGCGACATACCACTATTGCACCAAGCCACTAGAAAATGACAACTGGGAATGTGGATGATGACGTGATGCAGTGGAATCACGTTGCCATGCTGGATGCGACCTGGAACTTCTCAACGATGCGGCAGAATCGTGTTGGAATACTGAAAATGGACAATTTTGAAAATGGCCCTTAGAGCAACGCGCCATGATCGCGGTCGCTTACTGGAATTGGACAATTGGGAATTGGAAGCCCTCCGCGACGTGCTAGTGATCAAAATTATGGTGTTTAACGACTGAAAGTTAAAATCACCATAACATCCTACCCTATTATCAGATTTAGGCAAATTTTATATCATTGGAAAGCTAATTAATTTCCTACACAATGCTAGGCTCTAAACTGAAAAATATTGAGTTTTTCAAAAATCTTATATAAGATTACTCATGTTCTTAGAGCTAAGTTATGCTTGAGAAATACGGGGTATTATAATATCTCCTCCTTGGAAACATTCATCGTCGAATGTGACTGATTAAGCTGATAAACACAGATAGACTAAGTTTACACACTGAACATGCATATTTGATGCATTGAATACATGACTGAACTACTGATAAATAGATTTCTCATAATAAACGTGCTTATCTGATTCATGGAATACATGACTGAAGCTACTGATAAGCTGAATTTTCATACTGAACATGCATATCTGATACATAAGTACATGTCTGAACCGATTCATGAATGCATGACTGAATATGCAATGATAATGGATACCAAGTTTATGATTATCTCAGAAAATAGAATTGCGTAAAGCTAAGAAAGACTATAACCTTAAGCTGGATCGGAGTTTGTAGAGAAGAGGTGAGGGTACTTGGTCCACATATCTGCTTCTAATTCCCAAGTAGCTCCCTCAACGGACTAATTCCTCCAAAGAACTTTGACTAAGGGAACTTTTTTGTTCCTTAGTTTTCAAATCTGATGATCGAGGATCTGAACTGGAACCTCTTTGAAAGAGAGATCATTTTGAATATTTACGTCCTCTAAGGGAACTAAGACTGTTGGGTCACCAATATATTTATTTAGCAAGGAGATATGAAATACTTGATGTACTGAAGCTAGATCTGAAGGAAACTCGAGCTTATAAGCTACCTTTCTAAAATGACTGAGGATTCTATAAGGACCGATATATCACTCTGCAAACTCTGCAATATCTCTTTTTATCTCACTCCACCAATAGATCTCTCACAAATCGCAGTACATCTTAGTGACCCCTTGATGAATGGAGTAACGTGCACCATGCTTTTTTTCAAGAATTCATTGCCTCAATTCATCTACACCTGGCACACATAGCCGACCCTGGCAATGCAACACACCATCTCTCCCTTGGGAGAAAACCTCTATTTTCTGATCTTTGACTGATTCTTTCAGTTTAACTAGGCAGGGATCTCTATCCTGCTTTTCCTTTACTTTGGATCCTGGAGATGATTCTGAAGAGTTCTGAACCCACGCACTACCTTCTACTGAATTTACTAAGCGGGCGCCTAGTCAGGAAAGCTGATGAACTTCCTAAGCTAACTTCTTCTTACCATCCTCAACATGAGTAACACTATCCCTGGACAGTCTACTAAGAGAATCAACCACTATATTGGCCTTTCCCGAATGATAAAGAACACTCATGTCATAATCTTTCAAGAGCTCTAACCATCTTCTTTGATACAAGTTCAAATCTTTCTGAGAGAACACATACTGAAGGCTTTTGTGATCTGTGAACACATCTACATGCACCCCATACAAGTAGTGCCCCCAAATCTTTTAGGTAAATACTATGGCTGCTAACTCAAGATTATGAGTCGAATAATTCTTCTCATGGGGCTTAAGCTTTCTGGAGGCATAGGCTATGACCTTACCATTCTGCATGAGAACAAAACCCAAACCTACTCTGGATGCATCACAATACACAACAAACCCATTTGATCCATCCGGTAGAGTCAAGACTGGGCTGAGGTGAGTCGAGTCTTCAACTCCTAAAAAATCTTCTCGCAAGAATCTGACCACTAAAACTTAATTTTCTTTTGAGTTAATATGGATATGGGGGATGCAATAGATGAAAACCCTTCAACAAACCGACGGTAATAGCCAGCTGAACCCAAAAAACTCATAATATCTGATGGATAGATGGGCTTAGGCTAGTTTCTCACTGCATCGGTCTTTTGAGAATTAAATCTAATGTCATCACCAAAAAAAATATGTCCAAGGAATGATACTGAACTTAGCCAAAATTCGTACTTACTAAATTTGATAAACAACTGATTAGTTCTGAGAGTCTGAAGTATGATTCTGAGGTGATCTGCATGATTATTCTCACTACAGGAGTAGACAAGAATGTCATCAATGAAGACTATAACGAACATGTCCAAGTACTGCTTAAACACGTGGTTCATTAAGTCAATGAAATCTTCTGGGGCATTAGTAAGACCAAAGGACATGACTAGAAAATCGAAGTGACCATACCGGGTTTGAAAAGCTATTTTTGAAATGTCACATTCTGTGACTCTGGGATGATGATAGCCTGATCTAATTTCTATCTTAGAAAAGTAGTTTCCACCATGAAGTTGGTCAAATAAGTAATCGATTCTGGGAAGTAGGTATTTTTTCTTAACTGTGACTTTGTTCAACTAATGGTAATCTATAAATATTCTGAGGGAACTGTCTTTCTTTTGCATGAATAAGACTGATGCGCCCCACGAGGAAATACTGGATATGATGAATCCCTTATCTTGGAGATCCTTTAGCTATTCTTTTAACTCTCGGAGTTCTGTTGGAGCCATTCTATATGGTGGAATAGGTATAGGCTAAGTATCTGGAAGAAGGTTTATTTTGAAGTTGATTTTCCTTTTGGGAGAAGCTCCGGGAAGATCTTCGAGAAACACATTTGAGAATTCACTTACTACTGGGACTGACTCAAGACTGGGAGTCTCTGAACGAGAGTCTTTGACTCGCATAAGATGATAGACATATCCCTTGGATATCATCTTTCTCGCTCTAAGGTATGAAATCAACTGACCCTTAAGCGTTGTAGTACTACCCCTCCATTCAAGGACTGGTTTATTTGGAAACTGAAAATAAACAATTTTGTTTCTACAATCAACTGAGGCATATCATGAATGGAGCCAATCCATACTGAGAATGACATCGAAATCTGTTATCTCTAATTCTATTAAGTTTGCTAAGGTGGTTTTCTGAGATAACATAATCGGACAGTCCTTGTATACCCGCCGGGCTATGATAGACTGACCTACTGGGGTAGATACTGAGAATGGTTCCATTAAGATTTCTGGTTTAACTTTAAATTCGACTGCTATGTAAGGAGTTATAAAGACAAAAAAGCTCCTAGATCTAACAAGGCATAAACATGTAAATGGAAGATCTGTAACGTACTAGTGACCATATCAGGAGAACCTTCCTGATCTTTTCTGGACTAAAGTTCATAAATCCTGTTTGGGCGTTGCCCATTGGTGGCACTGAAAGCGACATCCTGCTGATTCGAACGACTGGACTGAGCTGGAGAATGATTTTTTTGACCTTGAGAACCTTACTGAGGACAATCTCTGACTCTGCGACCTGGCTTGCCACACCCAAAAGAAATATCACTGCCATCTCTACAGACACCCTGATAGTTTCTGCCACATGTCTAACAAAGATGATTTGTTTGAGCACTGCTGAAACTACCCTGAGACTTAGAGCCTAGAGCCCTATCTTTGTTACCATTCTTGAACTTTGGCACTGGAGCACTTGCTGAGAACGGGGCTAGAACTGAAGACTTTAGGAAAAATTGGGATCGCCGCTCTCTAACTTAGGCTGATTGAAATTGAAGTTACATGTTTTAGCTCTCTTGTTTTGCCTCTCTCTCTCTACTTATTCTTAGCCTCTCCTATTTTTTGAGCCTAGACTATGAGCCTGGATATGTCCATATCCTTAATTAACATCATTGTTCTGCACTCCTTAACCATACTATCTAACACGAACTTGCTCATACTGGACCTGCTGTCTGCTACTACATGGGGAGCATATCTGGCTAACTGAGTAAAATTGAGGGAATACTCTTTTACACTCATACTACCTTTCCTGAGATTGATAGACTCTAACACATTGTCTTCTCTCAGCTCTAAGGGAAAGAATCTATCTAGAAAAGCAATAGTAAACTCTTCCCACTCTATAGGTTCTACATATGTACCCCTGTCTACCTTCCACTACTTAAACCATGTATGAGCTACATCTTGTAGATGATTGGAAGCTTACTCGGCACTCACACTGGAAGTCACTCCCATGATATTTGTGACTTTTTGAACCTGATCAAGGAACTCTTTTGGATCATCTTCTGACTTGGATCCTGAGAATATGGGAGGATTCATTCGGGTAAAGTCTTGAATCCTAGCTGCAGCAGTATTGGCCACTGGGTTAACCTAAACCGTAGCTGGCCGTTCATTCAGAGATGCTAGGAAATTAGCTATAGTAGTGAATGCAGCTCTGAATTCTGCATAAAAAACATGCTCGTCCAGGGGATCTTCCTAAACGGGCTGAGGTGCTAACTAATTTTTAGTTATTATTTCGTTAGTCTTTTTGGAAGGCATGTTCTATAAACAGAAGGAATAAATGGATTAGATTGAGAGTTTAACTTGATCTCATCCTCACTTGCACGACATGAATACTGAAAGAAAGGTAATTGTTCCTAAAAACATCTCGTAGCCTTCTGTCCATAAGTGTGGCGCGCTATACATCCATGCACAAGACTCTACTCGATGCGGATTTAAGACTTCCTAGGTCACTGTTGAACCTTAGTCTTTGATACCAAGTTTGTAACGCCCCAAGTTTGTACCCTAAACGTTACACGATGCTTACAACCCCAAGGACCATAAACTAACCCATAATTGATATCTGTTGTAAGCACTGAATAATATACTATAATAAATATGGAAAATAGGCTGAAATTCCATAAGGTTCAAAATTTGTAAATACTGATAAAATATATCAACTAAAATAACAATTTGTAAAACTGAATACTGTCTGAAAACTAGTCTAAAAAGCCTCTAACTGAAACTGTCTAAAACTAGAGCTGATGGGACAATCCTCCAACCAACTCTATCTACTGAAATACTAAGTCTACTATAATAATAAAATAAAAGAATATCCTCGATAGATGAGGACTCACTACTAAATTTGATATGCTGGCTGGATCTGAATCTGTCTATGCATGGTTAGGAACTTGAGCGTCTGAATATGAGACATCATAGTACAAAGAAAGAGTATGTGTCAGTATGTGGAATGTACTGGTATGCTAGATGAGGTAAGGCTGAATGCAAGGGTTCATATACATAAATAATACTGACTGAATGATATAGAGTAACTGAATATGAGAGTACATGAATAATCTGTAACTGCTATAAATACTGAGTATGCAATACTATGCATATATGTGTATACTGTAGCTAAGCTTTTCTGAAGCTAAGTACTGAGTTTTGATACTGAGTAACAGGTAATCTGATATTTACTAATAATTGAGTTACTGATACTGATTGACTATATCTGACAGTCCTGATTCTATAGAACTAAACTAAGTTCTATTCTGGATACTGAGACTTAAACTATGGGAGGTAATCATCTAACCAACATGCCCCAAATAAGATAAGATATTTGAGTTGGGGTCCAATATGTATCCCCAATTGGAAGGGTGTCAATACCGTGCCACGGGTAACGACAACTGAAGAGATACCCTAATTTGGCAGGTACTTTAATAAGAATGGTGGAACCCTCAATTGACAAGTTAAAACACCTTATTAACCCTCAATTGGCAGGTTTGATGTCTCAACCTACGATGGCTACGTAGTTCTGGAATGTAAGGATTACTTCTAAGGATCACACCCTCTACTGGCAGGTGAGCCCCCATCATTGGGTTCACTCGATGTTGAATCATACTCCCAACTGAAAGACACTGAACTGAGTAAACTGAACTAAACTGGACTAATACTGAGTTTACTGAATTTTTCTGAGTTTTGTAACTGAATGAGTTCTACTGAGTTCTGTAATAGACTGAGAGTACTACTGATCGTGACATGACTGATACTATTTTGTAACTGACACTGGCTCTAGGGAAACACCTAAATTGTTGGGTATGAAATAGCTCCAGGACTCGATAGCATAAAAAGTAAAGCATAGCATAATCTAAAATAACATAACATTGTTCACATGTTCATAATTCATCCATAGAGACATTTTATCAAACACTTGTAATGCATCTACTTATACATGAATGGGGAATACATGCTACCATGTTATAATGACACTATTTCATTCACATAGGCCTTTTATCAAACATATGGGGAGAATTCTTAGGTTATACAATAATTAACACATATAGTTATCATGGATACATCAATCAACTTGCAAATTGAAGGGTTTATCATGAAGATCATGTAATCCAACACATATACTACTTAATTTCATGAAAACTTGTAATTTAATCATGGACAAAGACCCAACAATAACATGAACATGAATTCAGTTTAATTCAAACATGGAAGTTCATAATTCAATAATCTTGTAGTTTGAAAATGGATTCGTGGACTCTATGGGTGAAAGGAACCCATAGATGAACACCTAACATACCTTGGGTTATTAGTTCTTGAAGAAATTCTTGAGTTTTGACCTTGATTCTTTTAAAGTTAGGGTTTGTTTTCTTGAGAGAGAATGCTTTGATTTTGTGGAAAATTGGATAATAATGATAAAACTAGGTTAATGTGGGGTAATTCACGTGTTAGAAGTTGACTTGGGTCATGAAAAAATACCCAATTACCCCTGGGGATGATTTAAAATCGTCACTGAAAAATTCCCGATTTGGGAACCTAGCGCGACACGCCACTATCGCGCCAAGCCACTATCGCGCCAAGCCACTGGAAAATGTCAACTGTGAATGTGGTTGATGGCGCAACGTGGTGAATTCGCGTTGCCATGATAGATTCAATCGGAAAGTTCTCTGCGACGCGGCAGAATCGCATTGGAACACTAAAAATCAACAATTGAGAAAATGGGCCTTGGCGCGATGCGCCATGATCGTGGTCCCTTACTGGAATTGGATAATTTGAAACTGGAAGCCCTCCGCGATACACTAGTTATCAAAATTATGGTGTTTAACCACTGAAACTTAAAATCACCATAACTTCCTACTCGGCTATTGGATTTAGATTAATTTTATATTATTGGAAAGCTAATTCAATTTCCTACACAATGGCATGCTCTAAACTGAAAAATATTGAGTGTTTCAAAAATCCTATATAAGATTACTCACGTTATTAGAGCTAAGTTAAGCTTGAGAAATACGGGGTATTACATTATGTCCAAAATGACCATCATAATATTGTTGATGTCCCAGAGCAAGTTGATATGGTTGATTAGCAACCAGTTATTGATGCTCTAAAAAGTTGACTCAGACGATCTACTAGAGAGCGAATACCTTCATCTTATTATTCTCCCAGTAAGCATTTACTCTTGACTGACGGGGGAGAACCCGAGAGTTTTTGATGAGGCCATCGAAAGTGAAGTAAAAAAAGCGATTTGATGCTATAAAAAATGAGATTAAATCTTTTTATGATAATCATACCTTTGATTTGGTTAAGTTGTCTAAATATAGGAAAAATTTGAAAAACATGTGATTTATTTTGGGTTAAACATAAAGATGGTAATGCAGTTCCATGGTACAAATCTAGATTGGTTGTTAAGGGGTTTAACTAGAAAAAGGAGTTGATTTTGATGAAATATTCTCTTTAGTTGTGAAGATGTGATCCATTCATGTGGTTCTATGCTTAGATGCACGTCTAGATTTAGAGGTTGAGTAAATAGATGTTAAAATTATTTTCCTCCATGGTGACTTAGATGAAAAAAATTATATGGAGCAACCCAAAGGTTTTGAAGTCAAGGAAAAAGAGAATTATGTTTGTAAATTGAAGAAGAGCTTGTATGGTTTGAAATAAGTTTCCAGGCAGTGGTAAAGAAAGTTTAGTTCCTTTATGAGTCAACAAGACTTCGAGAAGACTACTTCAAATCATTGTGTTCTTGTGTAAAAATTCTTTAATGGTGACTTTATTATTGTGTTTCTTTATGTTGATGACATGATTATTGTTGGTTATAATACTTGCAGGATTCAGAAGTTGAAGTGAGAGTTGAGTGAGTCTTTTTCTATGAAAGACTTAGGACCAGAAAGACAGATTTTTGGCATGTGGGTTGTCCATGACAGAAAGGACAAGAAATTATGGTTACCATAATACAAGTACTTCAAAGGTTCAACATGGATAAGGCTAAGGTTGCCAATACACCTTTAGATATGCATTTCAAATTGAGCACAAAGCAATTTTCTTTCAGTAATGATGAGAAGAAAGATATGCAAAAAGTTCCTTATGCTTCAGCTGTTGATCGTTTAATATATGCAATGGTTTGTAGAAGAAATAATATTGCTCATAATTTTGGTATTGTTTGTTTTTTTTCTTTTTTCATCCAGGAAGAGTACATTGAAATGTTATGAAGTGGATTATAAAATATCTTTGTGGCACTTCTAGTCTGAGTTTGAATTTTGGTATAGGAAAGCCTATTCTTTGTGGTTATAATAATTAAGACATGGCTGGTGATATTAATACTCTAAAGTCTACTTCAGGATTTTTGGTTACTTTTGCGGGGGGAGCTATGTCTTGGCAATCTAGGTTGCAAAAATGTGTTGCTTTATCTACTATAGAAGCTCTGTTTATTGTTGTCATTGAAGTTTGTAAAGAATAGCTTTGGATGAAGACATTCTTAAGGGACCTTGGTTGTGCTCAAGAGAGGTATGTGTTTTATTACACTAGTCAAAGTGCTATACATCTTGGCAAGAGTTCGACATTTCATGGTCGGTCTAAACACATTAACGTGAGATACCATTGGATTTGAGATGTGTTGGATTCTAAGTTGCTTGAACTTGAGAAAATTCATACAAATGATAATGGTTTCGATATAGTGACTAAAGATTTTTCAAGAAGAAAGTTTGAAGATTGTTGCATGATCAGCGAGATGACAATCTCCTCCACATAGTCATGAGGGAAGAATTATTGGGTTATGGGTTTTTCTTCCTTCCTATATGGATAAATAAAGCCTAATTTAAACCAATTCACTTTTTCCCGTTGGTCTATTACTATGGTGCATATTTATAAAGCTTCTTTAGGTCTTATTTCACTATCACAAAAGAGTTTTTAGCTTTCAAGAAAATGAGAAAGATAGCAGATTTTCACACCCCAATTTCAGTCATAGCAGGCAACTTCAAAGTGCAATTGTCGCTTCGTTTCTTGTCCGATTGAGATAATTTTTGGATAGTTTATTTATCTTATCTCATTATTTGATTAGAAACTAATGGAAGTGAATTTGGTGGCCTATAGCTCCTGTTTTTCATCCTTTATCAGTAGCTGTATTTTTGTGATTTTGCTCTTTTTTCTTATGTAGTTTTGGTGCAGTCTTGTTGTGATGTTGCTCGTTATTTGGCGCTTATTTTTTGGCCAATTTGGAGAACAATATTGTAACTCTTGATAATTATAGTGAAGGTTTTGGTCCCGTAATTTTTTACTCTTCACATCGAAGGATTTTTCACGTAAATTTGATGTTCGTGTGATTGGTTTTATTCTTGTCTTATCGTATTTGTGTGTTGACATATTTATCGTCTATTCTTTATTTTTCTTGGGTTTGTTTGTTTTCTCTTGATTCAAATTAAAAGGAAAAGTTTAGACTTGAGTGTTTTTCTGCTACTACCCTGTCGTGCACTTTGATAGTGCCCTTATCTTTCCCAACAACTCTTCCTCTCTATTTTTGCTCCGGCGAGGAGCTCCAGCTCTGATGAATTGGAGTAAATCATAAACAACACACTGACATCCCTTTCATGTTCTCTCCCTCTATCAACCCAATCATCATTGTTTTCAATAACGAACAACCAATTCCCATTCAAACACCATTTATACACCATTTAAAGGGGATTTGAAAGAATTAAAACATGTTATTATCTAAAATATAAAAGTGAACCAAAATAGATTTGACCCAAATATGTTCACTGTCACCTACACAGCAGAACACAACCATCCTATGCCTACTCATCAGAATTTCATTGTTGGAAGTACCCGGCAGATATAGGCGAATTCTGAAGTTGAAATCACTTTAAGTAATTCTAAAAAACTCACTATCTCATCGTCAGTATTTTCACCGGCGTATAATTCTCTGACGATGGAGAAGCAAGAAAGTAACAGGAAATAAAAAGAAGAAATTTTGAAAAACGAGAAAGAATTTGATAGTTTCAATATGGGATTAGATAATATGGAACCTGCGGATGATGATTTCATTGAGGGGTTAGAGAAATTCTAAGTTTAGGTATAAAAGGAATTTAGAAAAATTAAGGTGTGTTATTATCTGAAATATACAAATACCTCAAAATGGGTTATTTCTAGTATTTAACTTTAAATCGGATCATTTAAGCTGTAAATATCTTTGATAGGCTGACATTTAGCATAATCGTCCCTAAATACAATTAGTATTTCATGGGGTCATTTGCAATTTTGCTCTCATTTTGTGTTGGTATTTAATTTATGTCATCATACAAATAACTGTTTATGGCATATAATTTTACTATTTTTATATAATAATATCTCACAAGTTATATGTCCGAGCATGCCTTTCATTTGTATATGCTCCATTAAGAATAAATTTGAGAGATGATCATAGTGCATCTCTAAATAAAACTCCATATTACTAATTATATAGGTATATACTCTTCCTTATTTGCCGTACATATCAACATTTCACAAATTAATAGTCAAAAACATATCTGAACAATTATTTTTTATGAGTTTTACACCTCAATTATTAATTATATTCTTTTCCTATTAGTAGTATCAACATCTATGTCCTAAAATATTTTTCTTACCTGAAGTATTGCTAAAACACACCTCAAAGTTGATTATACTAACTATTAGTTGTTTGTTCCTATCTGAACAATCACCATCGACATACACTACTAGGTGTATTTTAGTACATATCCAGGAAAAATGATAATTCAAATATGCTTTTGACCATTATCATTTTCTAATCTGAATGGTAACATCAAGGAACTAAGGAGATCAAGATACCATCAACTTGTCAAGGTTAAAAGCAGGATAGATGCCTCTTGGATTTCATTTTAGGAGATACTATTGATGAAGTTGAAACTTGAAACCACTAATTGTTTGTAAGGTTGGATGTTCTCTTGGCAATTATTCCAAATTTCTCATTCAATATTGTAACTAACTAAGAAGCAAGGGTAACTCAATAAAATTGATGGAGTAAATCAAACATTAATATTAAAATCCTTGGTCATTATTAATTTTTTTGATTAATTTTGCATATAATGATAAATTTGGTACTTGCATGAATAGCTGCAGTGAGAGCCATTGCATAGGTATGCAATATATTGTATTACCTAGTGAAAATTATATTAATAGTTTAATACAAAAAAAAGTAATATAATATGAATGTTATCAAATATATTTAAGTTATCTTATATTAATGTTGGATACCAATTCCATCAAGCCCACCCACCCCGGCCCTCCTTCTTATATGGCACACCAAAAAGAAGTAACAAAGCAAGGAGAGTTTTAATTAATTACCATATTGGATTAAGAAGTTAATCACCATTATATCATATTGAATACCATTAATAAAACTTCTTGCTTCGCCGTCGTCAACACTTGGTATCTTGTTGTTGATTTGAACGCTTACTAATGTAATTTTCTGTTTTTATGTACACCATTGTGCCAATGAAATGATCTTGGTTTTTTTACAACACCTAATGTTTTGATACACATTATATTGTAAAAGGTGAAGATGTAAAGTGTTTTCTTTCCTTGTAGAGAACTTGTACATTTTCAGCAGAACATTTCTATTTGAAGTTCCTCATGACCATTACATCTTGGATTTTTCTTCCAACTTGTAATCATAATCAATTGGGAATTTTATCTATGTGCATGTCAAAGTCTGCAGAAAAATCTTAACTATGAAATTTTTGTATTAGGGGATTTTTGAGATTTATCCAAGTGGTTTTGATTATTTTATCTTATTTTCTGTAGATAGATTTAGAAACAGACAAAGGAGCGTGGAAAAGAGAAATACTATTAACCCTGGTTAAAAGTAGTTAGTTCATAAAATGAATTTTATCCATTAAATAATTAAACACGTGTAAATTAGTTAAAGCTACACTGGACCAACGGGATAGATTGGTTACTAGTGGAGAGTCAAGTCCCAGTTATACACTCTAATTATTAATAGATAAGTATCATCATCATGTACTAAAATAGATCCTAAAGCTGATTAGATCAACTATTAGTTGTTTCCTGTTTTTATCTAATCTTTCACCATCTACTCTATTAGGCGTGTCTTAATGCATATCCCAATAGTTCATATAGGAAAATAAAAAAGCAATAGTTGGAATGTCTGAGTCGCAAAAAAAAAGTAATAATTGGAATGTGTGATTCAAAAAAACAAGAAAATAGTTTATGATGTGTTTTTTTACCATTATCAATCTTTAATGTGAGTAGTAACATTAAGGAATTGTAGAGATTGGAGATACCTTCAACTTGTAAAGGTGAAAAGTAGGATTGGATCTTCTTCTATATTTAATGCATTTATCAGCTTCGTATGTGCAACATGCTTACAAATCCTCTTGAAACCATATTGTTTTGTAAGGTCGATGTTCCCTTGGCAATTGTTCCTAATTTCTAGTTCGATATAGTAACTAACTAATTAGCGGGGTGACACAATAAAATTGATGGCATAAAACCAAATATTAATATAAAACTCCAGTTAATTTTGCTGATAATGATAAATTTGGTGCTTGCGGAAAGCACAACCAGTGGAAAGGTTCTTTGTCAAGTAATATTGATAATTAAACCCAAGAAAAAAGTAATTTTAATATGAATGTTATCAAATATATATACTTAAGGTATCTCATATTAATGTTGGATTTTATGGCACCAACTCCAGCAAGCCACCCTTTCTTATATGGCACAAAAAAAAATGAAAATGCAAGAATATATTATCCAATCGCGAAAACACAATTAAAAAAGTAACGAGAGTTTTAATTAATTACCATACTGGATTAAGAAGTTGAACAATAGCCAAGAAAACATCCAACATTTCAAACTAGGTTTCTAGCTTCAACCTTATCAATATGGAGTATCATAAACTGATTCACTTATACTGCATAGATAGCTATATAATATGATGTTCTTATTTGGTTTACTAGTGTGGTGGTTCCCGTACAAGGCACGGGCTCAATAATTAGAAAATAATAAAGAATAATAGTTTCTTCATAATTATATTCTCTGTCGTGGAATACTATGATTGACATGGCACACTTTATAGGCATAAATTCCTTTAACTTTAGAGAGGAGGATAATAAATTTTGGTACTGAATAAAGGGAAAAAATGAAGTTAAAAGGCATGTTGAGGAAACCTTCTTGAGTAAGGCCACATTATGCAGATTGAATGCCTTTTAGCATTCACAAAACCAAATGTGTAGTATTTCCTTACTTATATCTATTGCTAGCAATAGGGACTCTTCTGAGGATACAAGTTCTGTAGAATTGCAGAAGCGTTCACTATATGTCTTTGTTTTCAGATTGAAAAATTCATATGATTATGCATAATTGAAAGCATAAGTTTTTAGGCTATTGAGAAATTAGATGTCTCATCAGCTGCATCTATTTTAGTTGGACCCTCTTCGAGTAAGGAACTTTTGTATGATTACAAGATCTCGATTAATAATTTGAGAAAATAGATGAACATCCAAGCATGTTGTAGCAAATAATTGTACAATAGAAAGAAACAAAATAAATTCATCGGAGTTGGAGCTTTCCTCATCAATTCCAAACTTTTTCATGTCAACGTCATTAGATAGGCCATTCCTGGTCACTATCTTCAGCGGCACAAAAAGTAGCTCACAAAAATTACAAATGAATTTACAGAATTTGATTGATGTCAACAGTAAAAGATAATACTTTAAAAAAAAGGAAAGAATCAAAGAGTTACCCATTGCAACCTCCAAGGTTGCCGCCTACATCTCAATATTGTTTGGTGAAGAACTCATATTTAACCTGAATGCCACAATTAAATAATAAGTTACAATTGGTGTTTGCAAAATAAGACAATATTTCATCCTTGATCGTTAGATCACAAATCAGTCGCGGAGCTAGGATTTTCACAAAGAAGGTGATCAGTGCTCCGGCCCCATACCTTCAGGTGACCAGCACATCAAGCCTAACAATAGCCACTGGGAAAATGGATCTGTACCCTCACTACAATTTAGTGAGAGAAGTTGATCAAAGAATCAATCAAGTATCAAAATAAAAGTAACAACTTATAATTAGTAGCACAAAATATAGAAGCCAAATTACAGAGAAGTTGTTTCAGAGACAAGAGGTTCTGTTCATATTCTTATAATGTAAAACTGATCGATCTCCAATAGTCATCGACCAAAAATAATAACTTTGTGGAAAATGTATACTCCAAAAAAAACTTTCTTGATAAAGATTTCTAAACTCTTTCTCCAAAAACAAGAGAGGTTGAGGCAAAATCATCCGTAGAATCAAGAATTCTAAAATTGTTAAAATTAGCAGAACCTAGTCATAGCTTTATGGACCAAGAAATTCACACAACAATTATTTCATAAACTTGAAACCATTCAAAAGCAAGGCAGGTTATTCTGAATTATCAACAAGGAACAACACAGTAAATGAGACCAAATCAATCAGCTCCAACAAATCAGTACCAAACATAGAATCTCAACATACACTTACATCATGAAACAATTGATTAAAACCCCAAATACCCAATTCAGCAAAATCAATTTCAAGTCTTACACTATCAAGAAATTAGTCAATTCACTAATCCATCAATAAAAAAACTTAAAGTTTAGTTCTAGATAACACAAAATATCACCCCCGCCCTTTGCTTTTTTGAAGAAATTCCTGCAGGTATTAAACAAGCCAACATCTTCAAAATGCATAAATAATTAAGAAAATAGAAGTAAACTTAAGCAAGATATTGACATCCTCAAAGAGTAGCAATATATTTGAACTAAAGCTTACTTCGAGTGTACATATTATGATAGGATTAACTCCCACCAACCTTTCTCTCCCAAATTCTTCATCCATCCTCCATGCAAATTTATCCTCTACATCAACAATATTTAAATCACAAAAAGGTGAATGCATGACAACTAATACTTTCAAAAATCTTTTGATCATGTACAAACATAAATACATACCTTGAATAATTTAATGAGTTGGGATCTTAAATAGGCCTTGATCATCAATTTGAATGATGTATCAGGCCTTGACCATCAGTTTGAATAATGTCTTTAAGTAGAGAATATTTTGAAAAGTACCCACTTTGAAGACTTTTTTTAAGGGTTAAACATCAAATTTCTGTTTGATTTATTTTTTAGGGTTAGGGTTTGAAAAAGGTAAAAAGTGGGTCAGGGTTGTGGGGTCATGGACTTCTTTAACATTTTTAAAACTTGAAGAAAAAATATAATGTTTTAAAAAATACAACATGGTCCCCTTTATTAAGTTTTCAATCATTTATTAAAATCATTTAATTTTTTCAACTACATTTCTCTCTCCTCAAAATCATTGTTCTCCCGATTTTATTTTTGGTTTTTTTTGAAAAAAAAAAATTTGCATGATTTTTGCTTCCTCGGGTGAAATTTTAAGTTTCTCTTGCTCAAGTAAGTTTAATCTTCTTCCCCGATCAGTTTTAGATTCATTTTAGTAATTTTTTATGACGTTTTGTGTTGGTGTTCTTCGATTTTGAAAAAATTGCATTGTTCTTTGTTGAATTAGTCAAAATTTGAGTGCTTTTAGTTAAGATTATCGATTCCGCATGTTTAATCATGTTTTGCTTTGGATAATGAGTAGAAATTTTTTAAATTTTTTGTACTTATATTGTGTATTAATTTTGAATTTCTTGTACTGAATTGGACCCATTTTAATGTTGTTTTTGTTTTTGTGAATTGTACTGTCAATATCTGGTGAAGTTGGAACTTGATTTGCATGTTTGATGTAAGGTGTTTTCCCATTTTTCTTAATAGACCAGTGGTCGATAAATCGACCACTACAAATTAATTTTTGCTGCATTTTTTTATTTTTATTAATAGACCAGTGATTGATAAATCGACCACTTCAGATTTGTTTTTTTGCTGTAGATCATAAATGATTAAAAGAGTTCATAGAGCAGTTAAAAGGACTGTTTCCACTGCTTCTAGCAGTAGGAAGCGAAAAGACGAAGAAGTTTTGAAAACTTCCAAGAGAAAAAACCCCGTAGTCAATGAATCAGAGTCAAAAAATAAATAAAAAGCTTTTCCGATTTCCCAAATATGACTAAAGTCGTGCACACGAGAGTGACGATGTTGAGGATAGTAAAGGTAGAAGCAAGGGGGAAAGTGAAGAAGAAAGTGAAAGTGATAGCGGGAAAGGTGAGGATAGGAGAGATAGCAGAGACTGGGAGGAGGATCCCCTATCCTTGACAATTGGTACGAGAGATATATCCGTTAAGTCGTATGGTCTAACAACCTGGATGGATGACCTAGGTTCTTTTCCTGCAAAGATTTCTGTGAGAGCAAGAATGGCGGTGTATCGAGAGTTTAGACGGATTCTTGTTGAACAAATGTTGTATTCTGATTTTAAGAAGACATGTTTCGGACACTTGAGGCATATCCTAGAATATTTTAAGTTAAATGGACAGATGGTCCATTATATGTTGCTGCGACGTAAAAAAAATTTAAAAAACTGCATGAAATTTAATTCTGTGTGAACGGTAAGCCAGCTTGTTTCGGTTTAAAGGAATTTGCTTTGATTACGGGGTTGAATTGTTCAGCATATCCCTGTGAATCAAAAATGAACAAAGTCCTCCAAAATTGAGAAAGCTTTCATTTTAAGGTGACGAAGAACAAGAGCATTACTGCTGCAAAATTGATTAGCTTGATGAAAGGTAATAGGCTGCATAATAAACAAAAGTTGAAATGTGCTTTGGTTTGGTTAGTGCATGTGATGCTGCTGGTAAAGGACCCGTCAAAAAATGTGGATTCGGACCACATCAAGATGGCGGCTAATTTAGAATTCTTTGGTGGGTATCCATGGGGAAAAGAGTCCTTTGGGCTGACCTTGAGCTATCTGACAAAGAAGACTAATTTGACCAAGCAGAAAGAAGCTTTTGTCAAGAGGAATAATGCATTGTACGCGTTATTTGGCTTTCCCTAGGCATTTTTGGTACTTATAATCTACCATCTTAATGATTTATTATAGACTCCTACATACATATGAAATAATACATAGACACTGTAGATTTACTTCTGTTTCTATTAATTGCATGTTTGGATATATGAGTCCTTTCTTTATCTGGGAAGGTACACCGATAAGTCATTGGATTCTTCTCTGCCCATTCGCTGTCTTCTTAGAGGGCACATGTCGAAGTGCGATAACATAATGGAAGGCGATGCGTTTAAGTACAAAGAAAATAGCACAAAAGTAAAATTATTCTTATTATGATTGATATGATAATAATATTATTATATTAGTGAATGCCGTGTAATTTATTTTTTATTTTTTTGTAGCTTGTGCACTCGTACCTTACCTTTACTGTCCATGAGATGGAGGAGAGATACATGAGAACATTTAATCCATATATGATCGAAGTTAAAAATACGTCCATCGATGCATTGAAGGCACAACTAAAAGGTGTGACTGTCCTAACTTTATCAGTAGAGGTCGTAGATAAAGACGAAGATTTAGGTGGCCACCATTATGTTCCAAGTCCAGCACGTACTTGTGATCATGCTGGTTCAAGTGGACTCAAAACTGCACCAGACACTTCTAAGGATGATGATCTACACAAGCGTGTTGGTTTGATCGAGAGAAGTCTACTGGATATTACTTCTTTTGTTAGAAATGAGAGGCTGAGGAAAATCGAGAAGAATAAGAAAAAGCAATAAGATAAATGTAAATTAATTTTTATTACTATTCCAATTTAATTTTCTTACATATTTTTGTAATCCTTTCAAAACAATGCAGCGCACCTCGACAGTCCCCCCCATAGCCAGCATAAAGTAAACCTTGAAGAACTTGTAGTCGCAGTGAAAGACATTACTACAGCAGATGAAAAGTTGAAGAAGAGAAAAAAGAAGAAAAAATGAAAGAGGAGAATGTAGCAGATGAACAAGATGCAAAAGATAAAGAAGAAGAAGAAGAAAAAAAAGAAGAAAAATATGAGATGACAGCTGAAGAAGAAGAAAAAAAAAATAAAAAGAAAAAAAAAAGATCAGGGGCGGACCTACGTTGTATTTTGGGGTGCTCCGGCACCCACTAAACTCGATGCGAAATAGGTATAATTACATAAAAAATATATGAAAATAGGTATAAAAAATATAAAAGCACCCACTATAACAAAAAGTTGGTTGAGTGCATTGACATTTGAGTTGATCTTAAGGTGCTTCATTGGAAGGAGGTCTTGGGTTCGAACCTCATTGATTTGATTTTCTTTTTAAAATATTTTAAGTACTCACTATTCTTAAATCCTGGGTCTGCCACTGAAGAAGATGGTGAAAAGAAATCAGAAGAAGAAGAAGAAGACAAAAATGAGAAGACAGTTGACGAAGAATTAGTGGTTGAACAGGAGGTTGAAAACATTGAAGAAGAGAAGAAATCATCAGAAGAAAAACGAGAAGAAAGAAGTTGAAGAAAAGGAGAAAAACATGAAGTAAAATAAGTGGATGTGATGGGTATTGTTGCTGAACTCAATCAAAAAAATAAGTAGTTTGATGAATTTGGAACAAATAATTTTCTTAATGATTTATTTTTTTAGTGATTTATTTTTCATGGATAATTGAATTACATATATTTGGTATGTCAGTGATGACATTTACTGATGAAATTATGTTCAGTTATTCCATTGTCTCGTTAGATTAAACAGTTGGTTGCATTGCGTTATCAGTTCAGCTATTGTCTTAATTTATAGTGGTTGGTTGAAATTATTGTAGAAGTTTTTCTATATAACTTAGAGACTTAACAGACTATCAATTGAGTAATTCATATATTTACAGTAACCATCATGGTTTATAGAGGTCGATGATAAAAGACATAGACATAATTCTCTATTAATTATAGATTACACCTACGATAGATTTAAGAAACCATACATCTATTTATTTAGTTTCCTATATTCCTATTACACCTTTCCAGAAAGCCAACAACAATAACAAACCATACAAAAAAAATTTAGGCCTTTCTCTTTTTCCTTGGCCAAAATCAACCTTTGCTTCACTTGATACCTCTCTATTTCGACTTTTTTTAGTGATCCTTTCAAGTAATACTTTTGCTCTTCGACTTCTTTTAGCAATGCCATAAGTAGATCTCTATTTTCTTCAGACTCTCGAAGCCTTTGGAGTATATGAAACTTGGAAGCGCCTAAAAAAATTAATGTTGATGGGCTGCTCATCGGTGAGTCTTCATCAATCCACTTAAAAAAGAGCATCCGTCATTATCCTTTCCAACCGCACAGTTAAAGAATTTTTGACCTGGATTTCAATCAGTATGTGACGTCCTAAAAACAGCTGGATTGCCACAATGACATATGCAGGACACTTTTGCATTTGATTTTGGGGATGCTTGAGACATTGTAGTTGTTAACAAAAATTAAAGCCAAAAAAAATAAGAGTGTTAACACAAAAATAGTCTTACTTTTATAGAAGAAAAAAGTGAGATATTACTGTTGGATGTGATTTGACGTGTACTTTATTGCCATTGTAAAAACCTGACATTTAGATTTTCATTACTGTTGGACTTGTTTCATAGAACTTATTTATAATCGATGCCTTCTCATGCTTTTTGTAGATGATGAACCGCATAGATAGACCGTCTAGCATAAACTAAGAGTTAATTCCTTAATAACCGCACTAGACGATGCTACATATTCATAGACCATAACTAGCACATATTTTGAGAAGGATTATGTAATCAATAAAATAATAAATAATTGGATTTTATGCAATTAAAGGATCTTGAACAAGTCATGTGATCGTATGAGAGTACACGTAAATTGGATAAGGTGATCAAAGATGTGTGAGGATGGGTAGTGGATGAACAACAAACATGTTTGGCGAAATGTTTACCCAAAGCACAAGTATGTTGTGGAAAATTCATTTGTTCAACCACAACTTATCAACTCACATCTTTAATCACCACTTTCAATTTATGTGGACTCTCATACAATCACATGACTTTTTTACGCTCATTTAATTACATAATATCCAATTATTTATTATTCTATTAATTAATTAATCCTTCTCAAAATATGTGCTAGTCATGGTCTATGATTAAATATCATAGTCTAGTTATTTATTTGTGGAAGTAGTTTATAGTCTATGCTAGACTATATCAGGTCGAGCACATTACTAAGCATATATAGTCTAGCATATATGGTGTAAAACTTTATTAATAAATGTACAAGACTAGGACACATATTTATAGACCATGACTAGCACATATTTTGAAAAGGATTATTTAACTAATAAAATATTAAGTAATTAAATTTTATTCAATCGAATGAGACAAAATAAGTCATGTGATCGCATAAGAGTCCACGTAAATTTAAAATATAGATCAAAGATGTGTGAGGTGATGAGTTGTGGTTGAATAACCAATATTCTTAGGGCAATGTTTACCAAAGCACAAGTATGTTGTGAGGAATTTATTTGTTCATCCGTAGTCCATCCTCACACATCCTTGATCACCTTTTACAATTTACGTGGACTCTCATACGATCACATGACGTGTTTAAGATCCTTTAATAGCATAAAATTTAATTAATTATTTTTTGATTAACTAATTATTCTTTCTTTTTTTCAAATATACTACTAAGAGCAATAAATCAATACGGTATATTATTGACAAGGCTTACAATCTATGATATACACTGGACACAATCGATAGACCTGCATTGTTGAACGCATCAATTACATAGATGTTCGAGCATAGATAGTGAGCTCCGTATATAATAAACCACATCGACTTTGCATTTAATTTTGTATAAATTAACATAATTGCGGATAGACCATATTCATTTTTCATTTGCATAAATGAATTAAAGTTGACGTCTGATAACTATCTCGTTCATCTTCTAACAGGGTAAATTGCAAAAATTCAAAAAAGAAGAAAATTATAAAATAAAAGTGGAGACAAATGCAGGAAACATGAAAATACTTCATTCATAAGTTCATTGAAATGGTTTAGCACCATATTTACAACAAAATAATCCCTGATTGACCAAATTCGTTTTCCATTGTCATATATGAATTAATTTTCACATCTCACAACCATTTGATTCATCTTCTAACAGGTGAAATTACAAAAATTCAAACAAGAACAAAATTGCAAAATTAAAATATAGACAAATATAGGAAACAAAAATACTTCATTAATACTTCATTACAATGGTGTAGAACCATATGTACAGTAAAAGACGTGCAAAAACAACAAAATAAAGAATCTTTCATCTAACATATTCCTAACCATGAAAGCTTTCCATTGCAATGACATTAAAATAAAAAAACAACAGAAACTAAAACCTAAACTAAGGGGATGGGGGGGTGATCATCTCATTGGGGTCCATGTTAGCCTCTCCATAATCACTCGTAAAAAATTAGCGATACGCCACAGTTCACGGTGGCAGTGCTCTATGTCATGTCCTAGATCATAGAATAGATGGTTTAGGTCGTTATGAAGGAGGAGAAGGTTGTAGTTATGTTGGACCCTCGTTCTTGGTCTCAATGGAATGCCTGGAATCTTGTCGATTTAATCTATTTTATGTGATGATGAATATGAATTTTGGGTATAGTAGATGGGTGTTTATATAGACCAAAATAGAATCCTTTGGTCTTCATGCCCATTGGTTGGTAGACGCGTGAATTGGTGGAAATCAAAGAGGTAGCGTATACTGATAACGCTCAATCTACAGCTCTCGTTTGAGTGTAAAACGGTTGTTAGCAAATATAGAACCCAACCTGGGTTGGGTGTCGATCCCACAGGGAATAGCTTGGCCAACAAGTAAGTAAAATTACTAAACTTTTGGTGCAAGTCTCGTAAAAAGGGGGGATTCTTGTCTTGCAAGTAATGTAAACAAAAGCTGAAAATAATAAAGTAAAAAGAGAGAGATTGTTACGTTGGTTGTAAACAATGAGAATTGAAGCATTGGGGTTATGTCCACCTTCTGAGGTATACGTCTCTATTGGCTATGAGTGTGTAGAATTCTGTCATGCAATTGCTTATAGAGGATTGTAGTCGATGGTAAATCCAAGCGTCTCTCGACCTAAACAAGGACTATTTCACTTTAACTCTCACGAGCTTAAAGCGTATCTAACGGTACGAATTCTCCAAGAGGTTAGTCCAGTTACGGCACTAGCTTTTTAATAGGAAAGGGTGTCCTACTACCTTGACATTATCTCTTTTTCAGACAAATAACTTTTCTCTCGAACAAGTTAAATGTTAGACTGGCGTATTCTTGCGTTTGCAACCGCAAAGAATGTAGATTAAGATGAAGAGAATAATGATATAAGCAATATACGTGCCTCGAACTCACAAACTCACAACAATAGATAGTAACTCATTCGGCTTCCATAACCCCAACAGAGAAGTTTAGTTACCCATGAATGCGAAGGAGATCACGATTGACATTGTTGTTATACCACAAGATTGAGTAATTTCGTGTAGCTTAGGTGGTAGGCGTGAGGCGTGAATTCCTAGGCAAAGTAACGATTCTCTTGTTGTGGAATTTAAGAATAGAAGAGTAGAAGAAGAAAAATAGAATTGAATTGTAAGATGAGAAGTGTTGTAGAGTAATAGAATTGAATGTAAGATTTATTGTTGTTAAGAAGATGTAAGAAGATGTAAGAAGATGATTGTCAAATCTCTAGCATGATAGGGTATTTATAATACCCATATCCTAATCCTACTAAGCTAATGAAATAAATAACCAAATCCTACTAGACTAATGAAATCCTTAACCCAAATGTACTAGGTTAAGGTAACATTATCATAATCCACATAAAATAATGAAATACATAACCTAATTGTACTAGGTTAATGTATCATTGTCAAAATCCATCTTTGTGTCTGTAAGTCCCCAAAGTCTTCAGAATTGCTGTTTTAGCTCGGGACAGATTTTCCATGCAGCAGTTTTGGTCCTTAGGCGTGTAAACTCCCTTCCCTTCCTTCGTGAGCTTTCTTTAGCATCAAGTAAGCCATAAAATGCTGAATTATGCATCATTTATACCTGAAACTTTACTAATCATGTTCGTTAGCTCATTTACAGGAAAAAGGACTAAAAGTGCATGAAATATATAATTTGTTCTCAAAACTAGGCTAAAATATGGGCAAAATATATTGATATAGGTGCGTAAATTCGCCTATCATCAACACCCCACACTTAGAGCTTTGTTCATCCTCGAACAAACTATCATGTCCTTCTAAACGTCAACTTAGGGTTTTACAGCAACAACACAAAATATTCGTCAAGACAAGCACAACAATTATCAACAAAGAGTATCTTTTCGATTATAAGTAGAAACAGTTTAACCTCTAGCATAGACTCGTGATGGTGATCAACTCGCATGCAAACGTTAAGGTACAAGGAATCATATATGACTACCCAAAACTCATCAACCATGTGTGTCTCACACTATAGTACCCATAATCATTCACAAGTATAGGATATTTTTCAAACATGGGTATCAAAATATCCTTGCTCTCGCTCTCACAAAGAATTCATATGAAGCAACTGATGACCATAGGCTTGCCCTTAATGTAATACTCTACTAAATGTCAGAATGCTAAGCTTAGGATCAAGTAGGTCTTTTGATGGTTGTAATGTAGGCTAAGGGACGGGTAGGACTATTTTGGCCAGGAATAGTGACTAAGTTCCTAAGCGCTTTAATACATCACTTTGTATCATTGACACTTTTTTTTTTCAACCTTTCTTTCTTTTATTCTACCACCCTTGTTCTCCTCTTTTGTTTTTCAATTTTAAGCACAACTCGCTTTTCAGCTTTCTTTTCCTTTTTCTTTTCACAACATACCTCTTATGATAGCACTTTCTTTTTCATAACACATTCAAGCACCATTACAATTTATAGCATCATACTCACCCAATTTCCTCTTATGTTGTCACATGACTTTTTCACTTTAAAGCACTTAGGAGTTTGGATCAAATTACGATCTTGAAAAAAATGGATTAGGCTTACATACAAGGTTGTCAAAGAAAATAGGCTAAAGGCTCAAAAGGGTTTAACTAGGATGATGTCCATGGGTAGGTAAAACTGAAGGTAAACAAATATAGGTTGCCAAAGACATGCCTAAATCATGTCCTAAACTTACACTCCTTATTTTCGCTTTGCATACATACCAGGCAAGTTCTAGCATCAGCCACACACATAGAATATACGATTATCTCACACACACAAGGCACATGGTCGACTTTATTGGAGGTAATATAGACTCTTGACCCAACAAGTGAAGGAATTGAACCACACAATATCACATAATGAGTCACAACTGGAGCCTAAACGTCTCAATAGTCATAATTGTAGCACATACTCTTGTTATAATCTCATGCTGCCTATTAGAATAATCTCATGCGAAGCTAAGTTAAAAAAAAATATTAACTACTAAAAAAATCTTAACTAAAAAATGAAACAAAAATGAAACAAAAATAAAACAAAAGCAAACAAACATAGATGCGAGTAGAGAAGTATAGCATGCAATACCACCACCCCACACTTAGTCGGTACACTGTCCTCAGTGGAAAATAAATAAGAAGAACCTGGTTAGTCGGA
Organism: Capsicum pubescens; assembly: GCA_030864215.1. Taxonomy (NCBI): domain Eukaryota; kingdom Viridiplantae; phylum Streptophyta; class Magnoliopsida; order Solanales; family Solanaceae; genus Capsicum; species Capsicum pubescens. Next base: position 81,362,268 of record CM061544.1, on the reverse strand, counting down.
CTCATCCTCATTGTCGGGGGTCATACCCCCTTCGTCGGAATCATCATAAGAGTCGTCGTCAGAGTTCTCCTCCTCGTCAGAGTCTGGCAAGCGTCGATCGTCATCAGTCGGCACATCATCATCTAGAGGTTCCTCAAAGTATACGCCCACTCCACACATCTCCCGTGCATGCATGTTCATGGGATAGTCGTGGTCCAGCTGTTGGAGCTCTGCAGCAGTTGGAACACGACCTCCGCTCATCATTGTAAACCTCATCATGCCGTACATATGGCGGGAGAAACTCTCATCCCGAGCATGTCTCTCTGCCGTAGTAAGGTTGATGCCATGTGTTGATTCAGCATCTTTGACCTTTGTGAGGTCAACCTTCTTCGGATTGTGTGGGAGTTTATGATCAGCTGGTTCCTCTTCGATATCCTCCTTCAGCAAGATTGCTGTCAACAAATTGCCAAATGTGAAATGGGACCTTTTGTGGAGTCTGGCCTTCCTCATGGTAGATCGAATGATTGCCCCAAAGTTGATAGGGACATTTGTCATCAAAGCATAGACCAAACACACTCTATCTCTCGATATCTTGGTGTATTGAGTCCCAGGAATAAGACATGAGTTGACAATGCGCATCCAGATTCTTGCTTCCCTATTTAGTGGAGCATAGGGGAAGGTGTTGTGTCGGCCGGTTTCTTTATGTCTGCCCCACCTTGCCATTGATCTGCTTCCACAAAGCGTGTGTCGTATTGCTCTATAAGGAGGCCTGCTGTACAGCTCTTTGAATGGTGCTGTGTCGATCGAAGGTAAGCCAAGAAAAGAGTTGATCAAGTCCGCAGTGAGCTGTAACACCTGGCCCCGAATTTTGACTTCATTGCCTGTTGTGTTCGGCGACCAGTTGGCATAAAACTCTCTTGTTAGATCAAGATTACACTCTCCCATGTCGCGGAAGATGAAATCCAACTTCAAAGCCATTATTTTTGCCAACATACGCGGCTCCTTCTTTGCTAAGGTATCCTTGTTGATCAAGTCGACGTGCACATATTTTCTTTCTTTGTTGTTGTTGTACCATGCTTTGGCTTCTTCCTCAAGAACCCATTTTATTCCGAACATTCTGCGTGGTAGTTGTGCTGAGGATGATTCTCCTTGGTCTTTTCGACTTCTCTTCTTGCCCTTTTGGGAAGTGGTCGCCTTCTCCTTGCCTTGCCTCGCTTTAGGTGCCATTGTACCTGAGACTAGAAATAGTGTTAGTTGCAGAACAGTCTCACTTGATACAATCTATAAGCAAGCATTAGGGGTACCACCCCACACTTAGTTTTGTTAACACAAATCAGTGAGGTGAAAGTAGTCGATTTACTCAGATTTCGTCGAGATACGTTTTAGGGTTGTATTCCGACAAGAAAATCAGCAATGCATCACTTACTTGCAGCCATTGAACTACTTTCATGGTAGATATAGCAACACTCCTACATAGGGGTTACTACATGGAATCGTTATTCTTACAACAATCACAACCTCCTAAGTCGGTAGGCACTATAAGTCTTATCCCGATGGACGGGATAGTCTAACATGTAAGTATCCAAACAACAATCTTAAGCAATATTCATAGCCATAGAAATTCCGCAAATATCATAACAATGCTATTGAAACCAAATTCAAGTCGAAAACAAGTCAAGATTTTCCTACGTATATGTTCACTCACATGATTTTGCAACAACAATCCAAACATATGAACATCACCAACAAGCTTATATAATTTAGCAATTAATAATAGCCATAGCAACGTAGTACTTACGAGAAATAAATGAAGAATAAGAGAGTACTTACTTGCTTGAAACTTGTGGAGATGGTTTTGTGAATTGGAAGAGCAAAAGAAAAAAAATTTGAGAAGATTTGGAAGAGTATGCGGCGCCTTTTAGGGTATTTTCTATTGTGGTTGTGTTATAAAACTAAGTCCCCTTTATATAGGAAGAGTATGGGTTGGGTTATGACCCATTTACAATTGGTTTTGGAGACAAAAATCCTACATATGCGGCGCATTTTCTATGGCATAATGGGACATATGCGCCGCATAGTCTATGGCATTTGCGCCGCATAGTCTATGGCATATGAGATACTGAGACCAAATGCCATAGCATAGGCGGCGCATATTCAAAAGCATACCTAGGAATAGGCGGCGCATAGTGTATAGCACACTAGATTACGAGACCTTAGGCTATAGGATAGGTTGTGCATCGTTCGTGGCCTAGTTTTACCAAGGCCTAGCCTTCCTCGAAGTCTATTTTGGCGTGAGAAAGGCTCAATCCATAGCCTTATGCATCACCCTTCCTAACTTACCAACTTTACCATACAATGCGTCCAAATCGTCAATTGAAATCAATCTCCTCGTTGACTACTTCTTGCACCTATATTCGCTCAAACAAATGAAAACGATTAGTACGATGGGTTGCCTCCCACCAAGCGCCTTAGTTTTGGTCGTGGCACGACTCTTATTTTTGGATTTTTCATTTATCAAAATCAAAACAAGTACTAGAAGAAACGATAAAATGATAAAATGATAAAACGATAAAACGATGGGTTGCCTCCCATCTAGCGCCTTATTTATTGTCGTGGCTCGACGTAGTAATCTCGAGTACTTAGACTTCGTCGACATAAGTGATGGCCATGTCATTCATCGAGTCAAGAGGACCGATATAAGGCTTAACACGTTGGCCATTCACTTTGAAGACAACACCCTTATTGCCTTCCAATTCGACTACTCCAGACGAGTAGACTTGGATAACTTTAAATGGACCAGACCACTTAGATTTTAACTTACCTGGGAAGAGCTTAAATCTGGAGTTGAAGAGTAGTACCATATCACCCTTTTGGAAGTTTCGTCGAACAATCCGCTGATCATGATACTTCTTCATCCGCTCCTTGTATAAATCCGATCTTTTATATGCATGAAGACGGAACTCATCTAATTCGTTCAGCTGCTCCAACCTCAGATTCTTCACATCATCCCAATTCAGATTCAAGTGCTTCAATGCCCACAATGCCTTGTATTCAAGCTCGATGGGTAGATGAAAAGCCTTCCCATAAACTAGTTGATAAGGAGACATGCCAATGGGTGTCTTGAATGCAGTCCTATATGCCCATAGTGCATCATCTAGCTTTCGAGACCAATCCTTCCTATTTGCATTAACCGTCTTTGCAAGGATTTGCTTAATCTCGCGATTGGAAACCTCTACTTGTCCACTAGTTTGGGGATGATAAGGCGTAGCTACCTTGTGTTGCTTGACACCATACTTGGCCAATACAGATTTGAATAGCTTGTTGCAAAAGTGAGATCCTCCATCACTTATGATAGTACGAGGTACTCCAAAGCGAGAGAAGATATTCTTCTTTAAGAACGCTACAACACGCTTTCCTTCGTTGTCGGCCAATGCTACTGCTTCAACCCATTTCGAAACATAATCCACAGCAACCAAGATGTACTTCATTCCAAATGAATTCACGAATGGACCCATGAAATCAATACCCCACACATCAAAGAGTTCTACCTCCAGAATTTTGGACATGGGCATTTCATGGTGTTTTGAAATAGCACCTTGACGTTGGCATTGGTCACACCTTCTCACATAGTCGTATGCATCTCTGAATATCGAAGGCCAATAATAACCACTTTGCAATACTTTTCTTGCCGTTCGATTGCCTGCATGATGTCCTCCAACTTGCGAAGTGTGGCATGCTTCCAATATAGTAGGCACTTCTTCATGGGATATACATCGTCGAATGATCCCATCCGTGCATCTTCAAAACAAATAAGGTTCATCCCAATAGTAGTGCTGAACGTCATGCATAAATTTCCTCCTTTGGTGGTAAGATAAATTGGCAGGTAGCACATTACTCACTACGAAATTTGCAAAGTCGGCATACCATGGTAATTTCTCCATTTTTGTCGCTAATATCTCCTCGTCAGGGAATGCATCATCAATCTGAATTTCAGGTTGCGCCACATGTTCATTCTCAAGTCTAGATAGGTGATCAGCCACTTGGTTCTCGCAACCTCTTCTATCTTTGACTTCGAAATCAAACTCTTGCAGCAGCAATACCCATCGAATCAACCTTGGTTTTGCATCCTTCTTCGTCATTAGATACCTAAGAGCTGCATGGTCTGTATGGACGATCACCTTAGTACCCAATAGATAGGCACAAAACTTCTCAAACGCATACACAACCGCTAGGAGCTCTTGTTCAGTAACAGTGTAGTTCCTTTGGGCTTCATTTAGGACCTTACTCGCATAGTAGATAGGATGAAATAATTTCTCCTTTCTTTGTCCAAGAACAGCACCAACGGCTACACCACTAGCATCGCACATGACCTCAAACGGGAGCGTCCAATCTGGTGCTACCATGATAGGGGCTTCAATGAGTTTTCCTTTAAGGCATTCGAATGCCTTTAAGCAATCATCATTAAAGTCAAACTTCGCATCTTTCTCCAATAGTTTGCACAATGGACTAGAAATTTTGGAAAAGTCTTTGATGAATCTACGATAGAAACCAGCATGGCCAAGAAAACTACGAACTCCCTTCACCGAAATTGGAGGCGGTAGCTTCTCAATTACCTCTATTTTTGCCCGATCAACCTCTATTCCTCTTTCAGAGATCTTGTGCCCAAGAACGATTCCTTCTTTTACCATGAAGTGGCACTTCTCCCAATTCAGCACAAGGTTGAACTCTACACATATTTGCAATGCCATGCTCAAGTTTGCCAAACATGCTTCAAAAGACTCACCGACAACTGAAAAGTCATCCATAAATACCTCCAAAGTGTCTTCAACCATATCAGAGAAAATAGACATCATACAACGTTGAAAGGTGGCTGGTGCATTACACAACCCGAATGTCATGCGTTTGAAGGCAAACGTACCATATGGGCATGTAAACGTTGTCTTCTCTTAGTCTTCGGGAGCAATACAAATCTGATTATAACCTGAATAACCATCCAAGAAGCAAAACCATCCTTTCCCCGCTAATCGATCTAGCATTTGGTCCATAAATGGCATGGGGAAGTGATCCTTGAGTGTCCAAGAATTCAGCTTGCGGTAGTCCATGCATATTCTCCATCCAGTAACGGGCCTAAGTGGAATAAGCTCATTCTTTGCATTCGCGACCACCGTCATTCCTCCTTTCTTGGGAACACATTGTACAGGACTTACCCATGTACTATCAGAGATAGGATATACAACTCCTGCGTCTAACCACTTGATAATCTCCTTCTTCACCACTTCTTGCATAGGTGGGTTTAAACGCCTTTGATATTCAATGGTGGGTGTGCACTTTTCTTGAAGCTGAATTTTATGTGTGCAAATCCCAGGTGGAATACCAATAATATCCGCAATGGTCCATCCAATGGCTCTAATATACTTACGTAAGATTGCAATAAGAGCTGCAACTTGTTGCTCACCCAAATCGGCTGCCACTATGACTGGAAGTGTGTTTCCGCTTCCTAAGAATGCGTACTTCAAATGACTTGGCAGCTCCTTCAATTCTAGTGTGGGTGGTTCTTCAATAGATGGCTTGGCTGGTGGTGTGGGTCGATTCTTGAGATCAAGATCCAGCTTCTTGGGAGTATAGCGATATGTCCCTAATCCCGATAGAGCACAAATAGCTTCTTCAGAAATTTCAGCATCCTCATTCTCTTCTTTCATGAGCAAAACCTCCAAAGGATCATCAAGAATTTTCTCTTCTTCAAGTTGTTCTTTCTCATCATCAAAGACAACATCAGCCACAGAAAATACACTCAGATCTTTGGGTTGCTTCATTGATTTGCAAACATCAAATTGAACCACTTCATCATTTATTCGGAATGAAAGTTCATTAGCTCTCAAATCAATGAGCACACTTCCTGTAACAAGGAAAGGGCGTCCCAAGATTATGGGAACCTCTGAATCTGCTTCACAATCCAAGATGACAAAGTCTGCTGGAAAGATAAATGAAGAAACCTTTACCAAGACATCGCATAGAATACCAACCGGTCGTTTTACCGACCTATCCGCCATAACAAGCCTCATATTAGTTGGTGTAGGATCTCCTAACCCCAACTTCTTGTAGATAGATAATGGCATCAAGTTGATGCTGGCTCCTAGGTCACATAATGCTTTGGCAAAGTTCAAAGATCCGACGGTGCAAGGAATAGTGAAAGCTCCGGGGTCGGCCTTCTTCTGAACTATCGATCGGGTAGCAATTGCACTACAATGATGCACATCATCCTTCAGCTCATAACTTGCTGCCCTCTTCTTAGTCAAAAGATCCTTCATAAATTTCGCATACCCAGGCATTTGTTCAAGTGCCTCTACCAATGGAACATTAATGGTCAGCTGCTTCAACATAGTCATAAATTTGCTGAACTTAGTGTCATCTGCCACCTTCTTCAATCTTTGGGGAAAAGGTGGTGGTGGGTATGGAAGTGTTCTCTCCATGGCTTCCTTCTCCTCTTGCTTCCGTTTTTTCAGTTTTTCAGGATGCACGTCACTGGGCGTGACCTCCTTGACGTCAGGACTGGTTGTTGCAGCATCTTCTCCTTTTACGTTATCATCCATGTCCGCAACTTCGTCAACCACTTGCTTGCCTTTTTCTGAAGGTTCCAGCACCTTACCACTTCTGGTAGTGATGGCCATGCATGACCCATCATTCCTTGGGTTTTGCACAGTATCGCTAGGTAAAGTGCCAGCCTTTCTTTGATTGAGTGCTGCTGAAAGTTGGCTCAGTTGCTGCTCTATTTGCTTGATTGAAGTGGAATGAGAATCAACTAGTTGTTTCATGGAGGACAAATCATTAATTACCGCAGTAACTCCCGCGCTCGTTGCTTCCACTCCTTTCAATAATTTAGCCATCATGTCTTCTATACTTCCAGAATTAGATTTGGTGGTATCACGTCTACCAGGGGGAACGTACAAACCACTCTTTTCATTGTTTTTATTCCAACTACCTTGGTCTTTGCTTCCAGATTTATCATAATAGTTCCGACCTTGGTTTCCTTGGGTATTCCCTCGGAAACCCCCCTGATTGTTCAAGTAGTTGGCCTCTTCTTCCGAATCAGATTCGTCTCTTCCTTTTAGCGCCACAGCTTTCACTTTTTCGGTCTTCCCTGATAATAAATGCTTTGTAAGAAGATCCATCTGTGTTTTCATGTGCGCCATATCTTGATCACGTTCTTCTTGTCTTCTTCTTTGGTCTGCAGTCATGCCTATAGATAAAGTGGGGCTTGCTACCTCGGAATCCCTGGTATGCCAAGCTCTACTTTGTTTTGTCATGCGATCTAGCATATTGCTTGCTTGACCAAAGGTGAGGTCCATAAAAGATCCTCCAGCTGCGTTATCCACCACTGGCTTAGTTATTGAATTCAAGGCTCTATACAATATCTCCATGAGGTGAACATTAGTCATGTGATGGTTTGGGCATCTCGCTAGCTTTGTCTTGAACATCTCCCATGTTTCATGAAGAGCTTTAGTGGGAAGCTGACGAAAGTTGTTGATTTCATCTCTCAATTGGGCCCTTTTGGAAGGCGGAAAGAATCTTTCTAGGAAAGCGTCTCTCAATTGCCTCCAATTTGTAATTGAATCAGGAGTCAGCCCATTCAACCATAGTGTTGCCTCCCCAGACAGAGACAATGGAAATAGACGTAATCGAATTGCATTCTGACCAACACCAGGATTGTCAAAAGACTTGCATGTAGAAATAAAGTTGATGAGATGCATATTCGGATCATCGCCTGCTAGTCCACCAAACAATCCCTTGAGTTGCAATAACTGAATCATGGTGCTTGTGATGTTGAACTTGGCTCCGGGCGCTAATGGTGGTGGAATTATAGCTCCAGTGGCTCCGGCACCATCAAGATCATCATCATCATCGTCGAAGGCTGGCTGCATAGGTTGGTGATCATGTCTATACCGAGCTTGTCGACCTCTTCTGTTGGCAGGTGTTATGATTTCAGCATCACGCCTAGGGTTTAGTAACTCGTCATCACCTAAATCCTCATCGTCAGGATTTGGTGCTCGTGCAGGGTTATCAATGTTCTGCTGTTGAACCTGGGCTGCGGCAAGGGCAACCAATCTTGCTTGTTCCTGTTGAGCAGCCATCCTTGCGATTTCAGCTTGTGCTTCCATTCTACCAATGCGTTGTGGTTCAGGATTGATTGGTAATAACGGTTGACCAGAACTTCGAGTATGGGGCATGCACTAAAATAAAAACCTGCAGTAGACAAAAACAAAAACTAAAAGTAAAAGTACGAGAATCTTTGACCAAAGGGTCTAGTAATTTTCACGAACTTAATTGACACTTGTATTCCCCGGCAACGGCGCCAATTTTTTGATAACGCTCAATCTACAGCTCTTGTTTGAGTGTAAAGCGGTCGTTAGCAAATATAGAACCCAACCTGGGTTGGGTGTCGATCCCACAGGGAATAGCTTGGCCAACAAGTAAGTAAAATTACTAAACTTTTGGTGCAAGTCTCGTAAAAAGGCGGGATTCTTGTCTTGCAAGTAATGTAAACAAAAGCTGAAAATAATAAAGTAAAAAGAGAGAGATTGTTACGTTGGTTGTAAACAATGAGAATTGAAGCGTTGGGGTTATGTCCACCTTCTGAGGTATACGTCTCTATTGGCTATGAGTGTGTAGAATTCTGTCATGCAATTGCTTATAGAGGATTGTAGTCGATGGTAAATCCAAGCGTCTCTCGACCTAAACAAGGACTATTTCACTTTAACTCTCTCGAGCTTAAAGCGTATCTAACGGTACGAATTCTCCAAGAGGTTAGTCCAGTTACGGCACTAGCTTTTTAATAGGAAAGGGTGTCCTACTACCTTGACATTATCTCTTTTCCAGACAAATAACTTTTCTCTCGAACAAGTTAAATGTTAGAGTGGCGTATTCTTGCGTTTGCAACTGCAAAGAATGTAGATTAAGATGAAGAGAATAATGATATAAGCAATATACGTGCCTCGAACTCACAAACTCACAGCAATAGATAGTAACTCATTCGGCTTCCGTAACCCCAACAGAGAAGTTTAGTTACCCATGAATGCGAAGGAGATCATGATTGACATTGTTGTTATACCACAAGATTGAGTAATTTCATGTAGCTTAGGTGGTAGGCATGAGGCGTGAATTCCTAGGCAAAGTAACAATTCTCTTGTTGTGGAATTTAAGAATAGAAGAGTAGAAGAAGAAAAATAGAATTGAATTGTAAGATGAGAAGTGTTGTAGAGTAATAGAATTGAATGTAAGATTTATTGTTGTTAAGAAGATGTAAGAAGATGTAAGAAGATGATTGTCAAATCTCTAGCATGATAGGGTATTTATAATACCCATATCCTAATCCTACTAAGCTAATGAAATAAATAACCAAATCCTACTAGACTAATGAAATCCTTAACCCAAATGTACTAGGTTAAGGTAACATTATCATAATCCACATAAAATAATGAAATACATAACCTAATTGTACTAGGTTAATGTATCATTGTCAAAATCCAGCTTTGTGTCTGTAAGTCCCCAAAGTCTTCAGAATTGTTGTTTTAGCCCGGGATAGATTTTCCATGCAACAGTTTTGGTCCTTAGGCGTGTAAACTCCCTTCCCTTCCTTCGTGAGCTTTCTTTAGCGTCAAGTAAGCCATAAAATGCTGAATTATGCACCATTTATACCTGAAACTTTACTAATCATGTTCGTTAGCTCATTTACAGGAAAAAGGACTAAAAGTGCATGAAATATATAATTTGTTCTCAAAACTAGGCTAAAATATGGGCAAAATATATTGATATAGGTGCGTAAATTCGCCTATCATCATATACCTAATCGGCGCAAGGTGTGAGTAGACGTCCAACAACTTTTTTGATATGTAATAAATGCTCAATTGTTCATCTATCCCTTTGAATATTTAGGGTTTTTAATAGACTTTATGTGGGATCGATAATAAACTATGTGGTATATAAAGAATACTAGCAATAGACCTGACACACAATATATGTAATACCTTACAAGATTGATAATAGACATAAAGTAAAATCGATAAGACTGGCATTAATCAGACCACTGAAGGGTTGTCAAAATGCATACACTGCCATGACTTACAAAAACACAAATTCATACAAGTCCAACTACGATTTGTTGTTGTTACAAGTGGTTCTCTTGTGCCCGGGTCTCTTGCACAATGAACACTTGCTCCTCCTCTTCTTGAAAGTCTCGCCCATGCCCTTAACATATTTTATTTTCTTTCTTCCGAGCTTGGTGACCACGAGAAGTGAAATAATGTTCACGTCTAGCAATTTTTGTGGAATGCGCCATTCGGACTCCAAAGGGACAACATTAATTGATTCTGAATACGCAAGGAGGTACTCTTCCACTTTATACACGGGCGAAGAGTAATCATAGATTCTCAAACCATAATCATCACCGTACTTCAATCGCAAAGTGTCCATCGCGTGAGCGCATGGTATTTTGACCAACTCAAACTTCCTGCAAGAACACGACCTTTCCAGTAGGTCGACTTTGGCCATACAGCTACTGCCGAACACTGTGAATTGCCTTTCGGCCCCGCTTATATTTTTGACATAGAATAAGACGCCCTAGCTCATATTATCCTTAAAGATCTTTTGGCGGTGGACACAAATTTGTTATCCTTATATTTGAGGATGTAGGCACGCCGCTCCCTGAATATATCACCAAACCTCTTAGCAATCGAATTGAATATGGATGCCTCGGGGTACTTCTCTTTCGGAAATAAACATAGAGTTGATCAACTTGATAATAATTGAGGTCATCATATCAAATCTATTACCGGGTAAATATGCCTTACTCCATTTCTCAAAACCAAGCTCATGCCCGAGGAAAACGGCTGCCTCAGGATAGTAGTACTTGAATTCCTCAAAATAATCGCTAAACTCCTCAAGAGAATATGTATTTGCTGGATTGTAGAATAGATAGAGGTGTTCTCCACAGTGGTGATTTACCCAGAGATTTTTACCTAGGTGCCTCATGCAGTACCTGTGATGAGCATGATTGTAAGCCCTCGCAATGTCGTTGGCGATACTCTTGTGCCTATTAGAGATAAAACAAAAATTGGTCCATCGACCATAATAGACTTTAGCTTACAAAGAAAAATGTACAAGACGCATCGTTCCCCTAGTCAATGACACAAAAGAAAATAGGATAAATATGATTCTCGATATTTTGTGCAACCGCGCTTAGAAGCATGCCCTTGTACTTGTCGCATAAATGAGTGTCGTCTACCACAGCAACCTTCTTCATGTGTGTGAATCCTCTAATGCAAGGGCCCAATGCTAAAAAATAGTACATAAACCTACAATCGACCTTGTTCACCATGATAGAATAGGTAGTGCCAACATTAAGGCGTCAATTATGTACGAAAAAGCCAGCAGTTAGGAGTACATGTGCTTCGCTGTCCCGCAAACCATTTCTTTGGAAATCACACCCCCCCAACCAATATTTCCAATAGGTTGGTCTACTTCTCAAGTTCTTGAAAACAATCCTCTGAATCTCACTAGTGTCCGGACCCTTTCCTTCACAATATAGGTTCACATAGAGCGATGCAATGACTTTAGACGTAATTTTTCTATGGTTGTGTGTGGCGTATTTGATGCCGCAACTGTGATCGCCGACGTATTTATAGATGATAAATCTTTTCGTGCATTGATACTTCTTTGCCCGCAACATTCACGCGTAACTAGGACAAACACATTTCACCTTGAGAAATTTGCCGCAACTCTTCAATGTAGTAAAATCAAAAGAATTTCTCACAGCTGCTACGTCCAAAAATAATTTAAGCTCCTTTTTTATGGTACATATTTGATTTAGCTGAAAATTAGTTCAGTCGGAGAAGGTGTGATTGATTTGTGCTTCCAATCCGCACTCTTCTCCCGTTTATTCAGAGAAAATTGAATCTTTCAATTCCATTGAATGATCTTTTGAATCTATTGGATGAACATCCAAACTCTCATCTTTAAATGAATCAGGTTCGTCGATTGTCGGCTGTGGTGGCGGAATTGTCAAAGACCTTGGGACGATATTTATCCTCAATAATGGCCAAGATCCATCGGTAGCGACATCCAACATGTATAAAGACACATGCCGATTATTCTTTATGAGCGCGGGATGTATTTTACCCTTCCCATTCATTACATAGCTAATCACAACATTCTTTGTCTCACAATCTAATTCTCCGCTCTCAATTACACTTCGAACCATGTTGTCGTACGAACCATTATGAGGCAGCGGAATGGGCACTGTCTCCTTGCTAGGTGATTTCCACTTCCAATAGTTGGGACCCTCCTCCCACACACCCATATAATTACCACCCACGACAATTTTCTCAGCTACTTCCATAGTAGACCAAACTAATCGATAATAGATTAAGGTATTGGTCTATAGCACGTCGATGACTGGTTGACCAATGGTATGAAAACCTCCGTACAAAGACGCGAATAGATTGATTTTGAATATAATCGATGCTCTCCTAGCTCTGGGATGGACAAATGTATGTGATGACTTCTAAACTACTGAAATATATCTAATGACGAGGTATTGAGCTGGTTTGGAAGCTTTTCAAGCTAGTAAAAATTGTGAAAAAAATATTTTTTGCACTTTTTCAAAAAGGATGGAACAACAATGGAGGAAATGATCAAGAACGGAGATTTTTAGCTATGTTGAGCAACTTTTCATCGGAAAAGTGGTCGGAATCAAAAATTATTGGTGAAAAGGGGAGCTCCTATTGGTGGCTTCTTGGACAATTTTTTTAATTAAAATAGGAAAATATGAAAATTGATGGAAATATAAAAAATGGTGGAAAATATTAAATATTAAATGGATGAGGTGGGGGACTAAAGTGTAAAGTTTAAAACTTATGTGCTAGGTTTGTATGTAAGAAGTGATGATGTCATTTTAGTGTCTAAACACCTAAATTTTCAAGACTTGTGTCTAATTGCCAAAATAAGTTTTGAAAGTGTCTATTTTGCAAACTACCCCAAGTTACATTAGGCAAGTTACCTTCATACTATTCCCCATTGTTTAATACATCAAAAATTTTGAAAATTTCTCTTTCAAGTTGGATGCTATGTTTTTCTTCTAAAAGATTTAAGTTTTATGGATTGACAATGTAAAGATTTTATTACCTACATTATTGTAGTTTAACTTATTACACCTCCATACCATTTTAATTTTTCTTTTTCTTTTTTGAGTCAAACGATATGAACATTGATCAACATTTTAAGGTGCATTTCTTAATCAAATTGAAAAAAGAAGAATTGTAATTCATAGTACTTTTCATTTAGTTTTTGAATATCTAAATTTTAATTTAAAAAAATAAATTAATTTAATCTAATTTAACTTTAAAACTTATTCAAATTGACCCACAAAAAATGAGGAGACCAATTAAAAAGGAATAAAGAGAGTACAGTAGAAGGCCGTTTAGGTTAGCTGGTTGAAAGTAGATGATAAACATCGAATGCTTAAAATAGTGAAAAGTACTTTTAGGTATTGAAGATGATATTATATTGTAAATATGCAGTTACGTGCAATTGATAATAAGCAATTAGTATGTTTGGAAAAAAGGTATTGATAAACATATTTTCAGTTAAATGACTGAAATGTACTTACATCTATTTTAAAAAATATATATGTATATAAATGATAGACATATTAATATTATTAAATATTATCGTGTCTGAATATACTGCCTATAGCATTTTGTTACTTTTGTCCTTTAGTGGCTTAGTAATCTTTATGACTATTGTTGGCAGAATGTGGGAGTTTCATTTGCCCAATCCGTCCATTGATATAGCAGCACTAATACTTCATTATTTTGGCAGTGTCTCACGTCGTGCATGACATCAATTTCAGCTTCCATAACTCCCACTTTACGACAATTATTTTATGAGTTAGTGGTAGGAATATGGACATAAATTTTTTATAAGTCAAGTAACTTACACTCTTTATTCCTCCATTATCCTATTCATTTATATGTTGTAATCTTTGTAATTCTTGTAACCTAAAAGCCATTGATATTTCATCTTTACTATCTCATTTACTTCTTTCTATTCATTGCATGGAAGAGTTCTTCACCTATAAATAGAGGTGAGTCTGGCATGGTTTTGAAAGACAAATACACAAGATAATATAGAGAGTTCACAAAAGTTAGTAAAAAAAGAGAGTTTATTAGTTGAAAGGAGGTGCTCTTTTTTATGGAGCTTTGAACTCAACTCTTGTCCAGAGTTGTTGAGTTGTGATTTGTAAGAAAGGGTGTTGTATCTTGGAGGGGACAAGTCAAGAAGATTACTGCTGGACCGGTAAAATATTTTGCTACAGTGGTCTTGAATCTCCTTAAAGAGAGCAAGATATCCGCGCCTCAGTCGAAGAAGAAGAAGATATTCTTTTGTTTTTCCTACTAATTTTCAGTTGTAATTTTATTATAATTTCACCAACAATAAATTTTGAAGTCTGTTTATATAAAATGGATGAGTGACTAGAATCAAAATAGAGATATGTCCAAAGGTGTTTGTGTACTAATTTGATCACCTTATAAGCTTAGTCAAACACAACCTAGGTAAGTTTATCATTTTTGTAAGGTTGCTGATTTAATATTTATCATAAATATTTATCTTAAAAAGTACTTAACTGGGTGATCTTTAGATCGCCGGTGTCTAAACTTAAACTCTTTTTTAAATTGTAGGTTTTGGCCAATCAAGGAGAAGGGAAGGATGAACCATATACATCAGGAGGTACGTTTACTCGTATTGAATATTATCAACAAAAGAATGGGTGAAATTGAAGCAAAAGGGGAAACATCTAATAGTGATGACTTATTGGGTATATTATTGGAATTCAACTTGAAAGAAATCCAACAACATCGAAATAACAAATTTGGAATGAGTATTGATGAGGTTATTGAAGAGTGTAAGTTTTTCTATTTTGCTGGACAAGAGACAACTTCATCTTTGCTTATATGGTCTGTGATTTTATTGAGCAAACACTCCGATCGGCAAGGTCGTGCTTGAGAAGACGTTTTCCAAGTCTTTGGCTACAATTTCCTGTTCGACCACTAATTCTTCTTCTACTGCCTTCTCGTTTTTATCTTCTTCTTCTTCTGATTTTTTTTCACCATCTTCTTTATTTTCTCCTCATTTTCTTCTTCTTTTTCAGCTGTCAACTCATCTTTTTCTTCTTCTTTTTCTTCTTTTGCATCTTGTTCATCTGCTGCATTCTCTGCTTCCGTATCTTTATCTTTCTTTTCTTCTTCAACTTTTTCATCTGCTGCAGCAATGTCCGTCACTGCGACCGCAAGTTCTTCGAGGTTTACTTTATACCGGCTACGAGGGAGACTGTCGAGGTGCACTGTATTGTTTTGAAAGGATTACAAAAAATATGCAAGAAAATTAAATTGGAATTGAAAAAAAAATAATTTACCCGTATCTTGTTGCTTCTTCTTATTTTTCTTGATTCTCCCCATCCTCTCTTCTCTAACAAAAGAAGCAATATCCGGTAGACTTTTCTCGAAGAAAGCAACACGCTCGTGAAGGTCATCGTCGTTAGAAGCGTCTGGTGCCGTTTTGAGTCCACTTGAACCAGCATGATCACAAGCACGTACTGGACTTAGAACATAATGGTGGCCACCCAAATCTTCGTCTTTGTCTGCGACCTCCGCTGATGAAGTCAGTACAATAACGCCTTTTAGCTGCTCCTTCAATGCATTGATGAACGTATTCTTAACTTCGTTCGTGTATGGCTTGAATGTTCTCATGTATCTCTACTCCATCTCAGGGATAGTAGGGGTAAGGTACGGATGTACAATTTAAAAAAAATAAAAACAAATTACACAGCATTCACTAATAGAATAATATTATTATCAGATCCATCATAATAATAATAATTTTACCTTTGTGTTTTTTTCTTTATACTTAAACGGGTCGCCTTCCATTATGTTGTCGCACTTCAATGTGTGCCATCTAATAAGACGGGTAATGGGTAGAGAAGAATCCAACGACTTGTCGACGTACCTTCCCAGATGAGGAAAGGACTCATATATCCAGACCTGCAATCAATAGAAGTAGAAGTAAATCTATAATGTCTATGCATTATTGCATAAATATGTAGGAGTCTATAATAAATCAATAAGATGGTAGATTATAAATACTAAAAATGCCCAGGGAAAGTCATACAACGCATACGATACATTATTCCTCTTGACAAAAGCTTTTTTCTGCTTGGTCAGCTCAGTCTTCTTTGTCAGATAGCTCAAGGTCATCCCAAAAGACTCTTTTCCCCATGGATACCCCCCGAAGAATTCTAAATCAGTTGCCATCTTAATGTGGCCCGAATACACCTCTTTGACGGGTCTTTTGCCAGCAGCATCGCATGCACGAACCAAACCAAAGCACACTTCAACTTTTTTTTATTATTCAGTCTATTACCTTTCATCAAGCTAATCAACTTTGCAGCAGTAATGCTCTTGTTCTTCGTCACCTTAAAGTGGAAGTTTTCTCCATTTTGGAGGACTTTGATCATTTTCGATTCACGGGGATATGCCGAACGATTCAGCCTCGTAATCAAAGCAATTTTTTTTAAACAGAAACAAGGTGGCTTACCATTTACACAGAACCAAATTTCATGCAGCTTTTTCTAATTTTTTATATGTCTCAACAACATATAATGGACCATCTGTCCATTAAACTTGAAATTTTCTGGGATATGCCTCAATTGTCCGAAATATGTCTTTTTAAAATCAGAATACAACTTTTGTTCAACAAGAATCTATTTAAACTCTCGATACACCGCCATTCTTGATCTCACTAAAATCTTTGCAGGAAAAGAACCTAGATCATCCATCCAGGCTGTTAGGTTGTACGACTCAACTGAGATATCTCTCACACAAATTGGCAAAGATAAGGGATCCTCCTCTCTGTCTCCACTATCTATCCTATCTTCACCTTTTTCGTTATCGCTTTCACTTTCTTCTTCGCTTTCTCCCTCGCTTCTACCTTCATTATCCTCAACATTGTCACTCTCTTGTGCACTACTTTCGTTATATTCAAAAATATCGACAAGAATTTTTTATTTGGTTTTCGAATTCGATTCATCGACTACGGGTTTTTTCCTCTTGGAACTTTTCAAAACTTCTTCGCATTTTTGCTTCCTACTGCTAGAAGCAGTGGAAGCAAGCATTTACTGCTCTATGAACTCTTCTCACCATTTATGATCTACAACAAAAAATGAATCTGCAGTGGTTGATTCATCGACCACTGATCTATTTATGAAAATAAAAAATGCAGCAAAAATAAATCTGTACTGGTCGATTTATCAACCACTGGTCTATTAAGAAAAATGAAAAAATGCCTCACTTCAAACATGTAAATCAAGTTCCAACTTCACTAAATATTGCCAGTGCAATTCACAACAACAAGAACACCATTAAAATGGGTCCAATTCAGTACAAGAAATTCAAAATCAATACGCAATATAAGTACAAAAATTTGAAAATTTTCTACTCATTATCCAAATCAAAACACGATTAAACATGCGTAATTGACAATGTTAATTGAAAACACTCAAATTTTGACTAATTCAACGAAGAACAGTGCAATTTTTTAAAATCGAAGATCCCCAACACAGAACGTCATAAAAAAAATTACTAAAATGGATCTAAAACTGATCGGGGAAGAACATTAAACATACCTGACCAAGAAAAACTGAAAGATTTCGCCTGAGGAAGCAAAAAACATCCAAAAAAAATTTTGAAATTTTTGGAACTACAATCGGGAGAAAAGGATTTTGAGGTGAGAGAAATATAGTTGAAAATATTAAATGTTTTTAATAAATATTTGGAAAATTAATAAAGGGGAACATGTTGTATTTTTCAAAAGTTATATTTTTTCTTCAAGTTTTAAAAATGTTAAAGAAGTCCATGACCCCACAACCCTGACCCACTTTTTCTCCTTTTCATACCATAACCTTAAAAAATAAATCAAAAAGAAATTTAGTGTCTAAACCTCAAAATAAGTTTTGAAAGTGGGTAGGAATCAAAATTGTCTCTAGATTGTATCCACCAAGTTTTTCGATGGGCAGGGAGGTAAACAAAGAAACCACATTAGAGAACTTATCAATACCAAAGGGAGTTCAACTCCTATTACCAGCAACATTGTTGCATCATGACCACGAAATATAGGGTAAAGAAGCTAAAAAATTCACTCCAGAGGTTTAGTGAAGGAGCCAACAAAGCAACAAAAGGGAAATTTTCATATTTTCCATTTTGTTGGAGACCTAGAAATTGCATTGCACAAAACTTTGCAATGTTAGAGGCTAAAATGGCACTTGTTATGATCCTACAACACTATGATTTTGAGGTTTCACCATCTTATGCTTATGTTCCAACTTCAGTGTTCACTCTTGTACCTCAATATAGTGGTTAACTAATTCTACACAAGCTACAGAATAGGGGTAGGATCTGCATGCATCCTACCCTTTGTGCCCAGATCATTGTAGAATTAGACTGGGAAACTATTATTAATATACACCACAAGTTTTTTTTACATGGTATTGGTTTGTTATATTTTATTTAGTTGTAAGAAAGATGATTCCTACTCTTATTCATGATGAAGGTATTTAGAGATTGTTCATTGAAGTTATATCTATTAATTTTTTTTCTTCATTTGTTCTTGGTGAAAACATTGGTGGGATTGATGGATGCAGCTTCAGATGCAAAAAAGTTGACCTTTTCATATGACCCATCTAACTTATTCTCACACATTTGATAGTTCATTCATTTTTTGATTTACCAATTCAGTCCTCTTAAAATTTGAGTGATGTGTAATTCATATTGACCCAATGAGAAATCATGTTAAAATATTTATAACACTTTTTTGTTTGATATGTGTTCTTCGTCATGATAAAAAGAATTATTACACATTTAAATAAATTATAGGAAAACAAACAAAGAAAATAAAATGTGTAAGAATTGGACGGGCTATATTTAAGTATTTTTTTCTTTCATGTAGAGAATAAGAGAAATAAATGAAAGTTTTCTCATATATATGACGAAATACAAGACTTAAACTAATATTGTCAAGCTCTAGTTGGTGCGAGATGATATTGAATGAATATTATATCTAACTCAATCAAAAAATTAACTCGTAAATAAGAAACATCCAAGTTCATATAATCAAATCTAGGAAAACATACATGAGGAGTAGGGTTTTTTTTGGTGGTGGTGGTGGGGTTGAATTTAAGCCTGTTAAGTGGGCCGGGCCAGGTCAACCCAAAATTGGCCCGTCAGTTTTAACCGGTTTGTGGGCCGGTCCGGATCCAGGCCTAGTTAAACGGGCTGGTCCGATTACGGACCCAACAGTAAATTTTCAAAAAACAACCCTGGACCGGCCCACTAAACCTAACCCGGTCCAACCCGCCTAAAACCGGTCAAAATCGGTCCAAAATCCGATCAAAACAGGTCAAAACCAAAAAAAATTAAAAAATTAGATCCAATATACACTATATATACCCATCTATGTACATTTTAAATACGTTAATCAATATATATACACTATATATATAGTATATACTACATTAGAATTTAAAAAAACATACACAATTACACATGTAATCGTGTATACGACTATACGTTAGTTAAATATATATGCCTACAAGATATCTCCTACAATATAATGATATATATACTAATTTATAAAACATATGCACATGTATACGTTAAATATATACTACTTTAGAGTCTATAGAAGATATATACACATATATACGTACCATTCAATATATATGTACCACTTTAAATAAAACATATACTACAAGATATATACTACAATATATACACACACTATATATATAGTTATATATTAATTTATAAAACATATAAACATGTATATGTTAAATATATACTACTTTATAGTCTATAGAAGATATATACACATATATACGTACCATTCAATATATATGTACTACTTTAAAAAATATGCTACAAGATATATACTACAATATAATGATATATAAATATATATATATATATATATATATATATATATATATATATAATTTATACATGTATACTTTAAATAAATACTACTTTAGAGTCTATAGAAGATATATACACATATATACGTACCATTCAATATATATGTACTACTTTAAATAAAATATACTACAATATATACACACACTATATATATAGTTATATAATAATTTATATAACATATACATATGTACACCTTAAATATATACTACTTTAGAGTCTATAGAAAATGAAATACCCGGTATTTTCATGCTAGAATTCTAACCGTCTTTTCTACGCATCTAAGCTCCAATACAAGAGATTCTCATGTCAATACAAGTTTCATGATATTTATCTTCATGTTTAATTTGCATTTGAAGTTAAAAATATTCATAGAAATAATTTAGAGTCAAGTTGAGCTAAGATCATTTGATTCGTCCAAAATTTGATATTCGATTCTATAAGGGTATACTTCAAATGTGTATAAATATTTATATACATGGGATTTTTCAGGTTAAGACCCACTATATTTTATATAATTGAATTATCTTTCCAATGATACCAATTTCGCAAAAATCTGATAAGCGGGTAAAAAGTTATGCCATTTTTCGTGTGAAGCAGTACGCCGACGCGATCTTGACGCGTCGCATTGACTTAGCCTCGACACGAAAAACTGATGTGGATACAAGGCTATTTTACATTCTAATTCAATTTCAAAAGGTCTTAGGGTCACTTTGGTAAATTCCTCTCACCCAAATCCATCCATAACATCAAATTTCATTCCCCAAAAGCATTATATACATTCTCATTCATCTTTTCCTCTCCAAGAAAGCCCTAGCCCCCTCAAGAATACCAAGAACTCCATTCAATTTTTCTTCAAGATAGTCAAGAATTCAATGTTTCCAATCCATGAAACATAAACTTAAAGTCATCCTCTTCAAGAAAGAACCCAAGAATTAAGCATCACAATTCAAGAATCCCAAGAAAGCATTCAAGATCATCTCCTAGGGTTTCAAAGTCAAATTATCCACATCCAACCAAATCTATTAAGGTATGTGGGGTTTAAACAAGGACAATCCTTTCGTCCTTGTTCCCAAAACTTGTTTTAAATTATAAATTACTGAATTTTATATGATTTCTCATGAAATTGAAGCTAGGGTTTATACCCAATTTATATTTTTTCAAGATTTTTAGATTTCAAGTGGTTGAATGTTGAATTACATCACTAATTTCATATATTTATGCATGTAATGCGAATTTCCAGACGGTTCCCAATTGAGTTCAAGCATGATATTGAGATTCTTGATTTTATTCTTTTGATATTGTTGAAGTATTTTCAAGAAGGATGATGAGTATGATTTGAGACATTAATTAAAGGTTTCCAATTGAGTTTTAAGCATGACATTGTGATTTTGATTTCATTATATTGATTAAGATTGTTGAAAGCTTTTAAGATGATTGTTGAGCATGAACTTTAAATATGATTTTTGATGCAATAAAGCTTTATATATTTGAATCCTAAGTACAAGTGATGAGTTTATAAGGAGATTATGATCTCAAGTTTAATTGACAAGATTGATAAGTGCTTTCTAAAGCAAAGATTGATCTTTTGATACTAATCCAAGATAGGAATAGATAGTATTTATGATTTAAAGCAAGAGAAGCATAATTTGGTCTTCATTATAGACCTTTGAGTTATTTTAAGGTGGATTTCCTAAAATTCTGAGCCTAAGTATGGGAGTAGTATTTAGCACCGAGCAGAAAGTGTGGGTTTAGCGCATCCTACTTCCCCAGAACTACGTGCCACCATAGGATTGAGATTTATGGGCCCGAGGCCGAGATAGTGATCACTTAAGTTAAGGTTCTATTCTAATGGCAAGGGTAGAATATCTCTCCCCAACGTGGGTAATATGTTGGACTCCATGATAAGCTCACATAGTTTATGTCGGTTAGAAGAACCTCCTTAAGATGTCCCCCACTCTTGAAACAGTTTTATGGATTTAATATATTGAGATAAAGAGTTTACTATATAGAATGAGTTTCAGATTTCATCTAGCTTACAAGTTTTGAGAATAAGAGGAGAATACAAATTTTAGAAGCAAGTGAAATGACTCAGGAGATTTATACTACATGTTTTATTATTTATGATTTATGAGATTTATATTTTAGATTTTTTTATTCAAGCTATATGAGTCATTTATGTCAGCATGCATGATTTTATAAAGAGTAATGATATTGTTTATGTAAATGCATACACCCCCATATACTCAGTACATCCTTAAAATACTGATCCACATATATTTCTATGTGCTACATTGTCTCTTAATATAGGTAAAAGTCATAGCACACATATTATAATCAGACAGGTTGCAGCTTCCAGTTAGCAGATGATGAGCCCTTTTGATTCAAGGTCCCAAGTCGGTTAGAGTTTGTGTAGCTTCGTATTTTCTTCATTCATTCGTATTGAGTTGAGATAGTTGGGAGTCATGACCCGACTATCTATAGTCAATACTAGTAGAGGCTTTATAGACAGTCGGTAGAGTTAATGTATTTAATTTTAGTTTTGTTGGTAAAAGCAGATTTGTAATCTTGTATATTCAGTTTTGTATTGATCAGATTTAGAAAAGAGTTTTTTTTAATTTTTCGCTAATTTGTACCAATTTATACATTTTATCCAGTTGCTTATGAGTTATGCCATTATAAGGGTTAGCTTGGGGTCACTTGTGACCCTAAGCACTGTGTGACATCTCGGGACCCATTTTTGGGACGTTACAAACTTGGCATCAGAGCACAGATTTCAAGTATCCTAGGGTGCCTGTGAAGCCGTGTTTAGTAGAGTCTTGTGGAATGGTACGGAGACGTCTGTACTTTTCTTCGAGAGTCTACAAGGCATTTAGTAAATGTTTCCATTCTTTCAAGTCTCAGATTGTGCTATAGAAAGGTCCTCTAAGAAACTTATACAAATTCTCATCTTACCCAATTCGAGCCATCTCTGCCTTATTTTCAAGGTATCAGGAACAGTCAATCTTAAATCTTTACTGCTAGAGCTTTCTTAAACAGTCTCCAAAGATAGTTATAAGATTATAAGAAGGCTATAAAGTATCCCATCAGTGCTTTTAAATTCCAAAGTTTGAAGAGCTTTATTCATGTTCATAAAAATCATGCACTAAGCCCAAGTCAGATGTGCTTTCAGATTCCTTTTCAGAATCCATAATGATTATCTATACTTCTCTGTCTATGTACTATTCTTGAGGTAACATGATCGGCAAGTTCCAATTTCCTCCCCTGAAAACGCTCTCAGACTTGCTAGCAAGAAGTTTCAAAAGTCTCATAAAGCGGCTTGAGAGGAGCCTTCTAGTGTGTTAAGGCCTCTCAAGTTTAAAGTTATGTCCTCATTCTTATGAACCATTCAGTTAAGACAGAGTAAGATATGTATTCTTAGATCATTGAATATTATGTGTCAAGTTTCTATCTCTTGTAATCTTGTTATCATTGTGTTGTTGAAACAAAAAGTCTAGCGAAGCCGTGTGGGGATCTTTCAATTCACTAGCATACTTGCTTTGTTATTCATCTTATTTTCTTGTTCAAAACACAAAATCAAAGTCTAGTGAAGCCGTGTGAGGCCTATTTCGATTCATTAGCAACTTGTTGTTCATCTTATTGTTCTTGTGTTAGTTAGAAGTGTAGTGACAAGAAATATGGTAAGTGCAATTCATTGAATATATATATATATATATATGTATAATGGAATTTTTGCACATGATTGAGCTAGTAATGAAGTGATATGTCCTTGTTTGTTAGTTAGTGAAAGGTAGAGAAGGAATTATTAGTTAAGGAGAATTGTTGTTTGCTTGAAGTATGAATAGTCATTGATGATGATTGTTGTGTTAGAAAAGTATAGGTTATTGATGAAAGTACTTGGTGGTTGAGTGTTATTTCTTTGAGGTTACAGATTGAAACTAGAAAGAATACAGAAATAGGCTAAGAATTCACTTCGAATGAAGAAATTGAGAATATTGTTTCCTGATATTTCAATTGGTCAAATTCAAAATCAAGTGTCTCTTTTTGATGAATGATCGAAAGAACCACTTTAAGTAATGAATATTGTTCAGATAGGAGTTTAGCTAAAATTTATTGAGCTATGATGGTAATTTAGATATACAAAATGGGTAAATAGTTATGATGTGTAGAAGAAGGATGTGCTAATGGATTGTGAATAAGGTAGGCCATATGATTATGATCGATTATTGTTGTTATAAAGTTCTAGTAGGCTAGTGTTTCTTGATATTTTATTTTATAGTTCCCAAGTGAGAATTGTGTGTGAGATTAGGTTGTAAATCATGTTGAGCACTAGACATTAAGTTTGAACGGTTGGTGGTCATGAAGGTGGATATGACGATTTCTTGGTTAATGATTCTAGTTATATAGGAGTGATCTAATAGGCTTGAACAGTGTATGCAAGAGCTTAAAGTTTACTTGATTCATAATTAAGTATGATGTTGTATGTATGATATAGAAGTATGCCTAAGGTAATATGGGGTTGCATTATTTTTTAGGATGATTGCATGTTGTGTGGTTAGTAGTACCGTTAAGTTGCTAGGTGGAGAAAGACTAGTTAGATAGCATATGATGCTCTTGATAGCTAAGTTAAGGAGTTATGATTAATATTGTTGAGCCTTTTTGTTATGATCTAGATTCTCATGGTTTAGAGAAAAATATAAGTTAGAGATGTGATATTATCAGAGTATGAAGAAAGTTAGTATGGTTCAGCAAAAGTTTAGAGATATCCATGTTAAGTGTTTTAAAACTCTAAGTTGGTGAGTATTTAAGTTGTTAGATGTAGGCTTTTGGGTTAAGTTCTATTATTTACTTGTATTGTTATACCCCGGGCTTTAGAGTAACTTGGTTGCATTTTAGTTAGAGTTTAGTAAAGGGGTTCCACAGACTTTGAGTGATGGTTCAAGTCTAAGGGGGAGATGATAGAATGAGTAGCCAAGTAAGACTTCTAGATCTTAGTAGTGATGCCAGAATGTTATAGAAAATCAGAAAGTGAGGATAAAGCTCAACATCCTAACACCTAATCATGCCTTACGTGTCGGATCCATGGTCATAATTTATGTTAATGCATATGATAGAGAATCATGTACTCTTCCAGTTCCTAAAATGAGGAATTTCATTTCATTCAGCATTCAGAATCACATTCCATAAGTTATGAACTCCAAATTCAGGTCATGCAGCTCATGACTCATGTACTCATGCTTTATAGTATGCTCAGTTCTGGTAACTCATGCTACACTCAGCAAAATTTAGATTATTTCATGTATATCCTCAGTTGAGATCTCTTGATGAATCCATAATATTGATATTCTATTCCTCAGTCCTTAGTTAAGTGTTAAAGTTATCCTTTCAAATTTTAGGTCTTTATGTTTTAACCTTTTGTGACCTTTCCTCGTATAATAATAGTGGTGATGTGTAATTGTGTTGATGGGAGAGAGTAAGTGTTTCTTGTTGATGAAAGATCATTGTATGTTTGTTTTAGCTAAGGCAATAAGTGTGAAGTAAAATTTAAGCCAAGACTTTGATACATGTTGTGGTTAGTTGAAATTTGTGTGTTTATGTTCTTGGGATAGTACGTGAGAGTTGTTGTGATAGAGGTTTAGATAATACGAGGAGTGTCCTAAGATGGGTGTTTGTTTAGACGTTCATATGCAGTTATAACAATAGGCTTGAAGGTCATGTTGGTGTATAAGTAGATGAATGTGGTGCTCATTAGTTTCCAACCTTCCAAACCTTAGAATGTAAATCCTTAAGTGAATTCATGATCGGGGTTGTCAATAGCACATCTCGTGTAAGTTTCAGATTTTTTGGGAGAGGTTTGATGGTAAAAACAATGAGGCAACACGATATGGCCGCGGCACGTCGTATATCACGTTGGTTAGGGTCAACGCGATGCATCACATATCGCGTTGATAGTCCAGTTCAGTTATGGTATTTATGTAGTACCCCATGATTTTGAGTTAGGCTTGACCATGGTGAGAGGACTTAGCTTAGTTTAGACCTTAGTAGAGAGGTTTATCAATGCCCGTGTGAGAATTAGAAGTTGAATCAAGTGGGTATGGTATTTAATGGGAATAGTATAGAGAGGGAGTATTCGAGAAGAATTGCTAAGCTTGAAAGTAAGAAGTTGCATTGCTTGAGAGCTAGTACTACTATCCTGACTTATGATCTATATGTCTATATTCCATGCTATATAGTGGTGTCAATGTTGGGACTCCTTAGTCAGATGTTTTGTTCAGACCATGCCCAAAATTCTTTGCTCCTTAATGTTAATAGGATTACGTAGAAGAGTGTTAAAGAAATACTCTATTTGAGTATGGGCAGTCCGTATGATCCAGTCCATATAGCCTGTAATCCAGTTTAGATAGCAAGCAGATAAGCTCCTATGGATTTCCAACTTTTCATCTAGTCTTACTATCTAAAGTTTCATGAGTACTGCTATTCCAAGAGATACTTCAATTCAGTCCATGCATCAGTTTCAGTTCCAGATATTAAGTCATGATTCAATTCGTAAGTATCCTGTGTAGTATCTCAGTCTCTTCCTAGTATTTCCACCAAATCATTATCATTCGGGGATGAACGATCTAAAGAGAGGGATGTTGTAATACCTCGAGTTTTCATGTCATAAACCTCTCATATTTTTCTCATGAGATCAGATCCAGTGCAAAGTAATGGTTACTCATTAGTTGACACTCTCGTTTCTATCTTAGCCATATAGCTATTTTTCATGAGAATTCATACACTCACAGATCAGTTCACTAGCCCATTATATTCAAGATTCAGTGATTCAATTTAATTCAGTTGTGCATAATAGCTTATAGCTTCAGATTCCTCAGTGTTTTCAGTTTAATTAGCCACATTCTAGGACGAATGTTCCCAAGGGGGAGATAATGTAATACCTCGTATTTTCATGCTAGAATTCTAACTGTCGTTCCTATGCATCTAAGCTCCAATCCAAGATATTCTCATGTCAGTACAAGTTTTATGATCTTTATCCTCATGTTTGATGTGTGTTTGAGGTTAAAAATATTCGTAGAATCATTTAGAGTCAAGTTGAGCTAAGATCATTTGATTCGTCCAAAATTCTATATTCGATTCTACAAGGGTCTACTTCAAACGTTTATAACTCTTTATATACATGGAATTTTTCAGGTCAAGAGACACTAAATTATAAATAATTAAATTAGCTTTCCAACTATACCAATTTCACAAAAATCCGATAAGCGAGTAAAAAGTTATGCCATTTTTCCGTGTGAGGCAGTAAGCCGACGTGATCTTGGCGCGTCGCGCCGACTTCGCCTCGACACAAAAAACTGAGGCGGATCCAAGGCTATTTTACATTCTAATTCAATTCCAAAAGGTCCTAGGGACACTTTGGTAAATTTCTCTCACCCAAATTGAGTCAAGATTCCAAGTTCCTAGTTCAAGAACTCTAAGAACCCTCATTCAAAATTACAATTAGCATCTCTAAAGCAAGTTGTTCATCTAAGTTTATCATCCAAGGTATGTGGGGTTTGAACAAGAATAAATCTTTCGTTCTTGTGCCCAAAAACTTATATTTTATTAAATATTTTATGATTTGCAAGTTAGGGTTTATACCAAGGTGTATTGTTTTAAGTTTATGAACTTGAAAGTGATTTAAGCCTTAAAGTTCATGTTTATTCCACCTATTTATGCTTTGAATTGAGAATTTATACCATGAATTGCATATCCTTATTATGAATTGCTATTTTCAAGTGTTTCCAAGATAGTTGTCAAGAATTAAGCTTCATTATGGAATTGTGATCATTTAATTATGTATGTTTTAAACTCAAGTATGAATTTTGATATCTCATGAAAAGTATATTTTTAGCATGCTTTGATAAGCTAGTATTCAGATTTTAAGAAAGAATTGATCTTTGATCCTAATCTAAGATAAGAATCCACAGTATTTATGATTTAAAGCAAAGAGAAGTATAATTTGTCTTCATTATAGACCCTTGTATTGTTTTAATATGGATTTCCTAAAAGTTCTGAGCAATAAGTATGGGATTAGTATTTAGCACCGAGTTGGGTATGATACCAAGGTCTCATACCCCAGAACTACGTGCCCCCATAGGTTTATGAATTGCCCATAGTGGCTAAGAAAGTGATCACTTAAGTTATGGTTCTATTCCGATGGCAAGGGTAGAACAGCTCTCCCCAACGTGGGTAACACGTTGGACTCCATGTCAGCTCACATGATTTATGTCGGTTAGAAAAAACTCTCAAAGTCTCCCAAGTTCTTGAGTCCCCAAAGTTCTATAATCCCCAAGTCCAAAAGAAGTCCCCTCCTTTTCTTAAGATAAAAGTATACTTTTTGAAAGTTTTGATCTTAAGATTCCCGAAGCCCTACGATTTACAAAGCTCTGAAAGTCTTTAAGTTCCAAAGAAAAGAATGATGGAAAAGCCTTTATAAACTAAGTGTTATGACTCACTAAATTACAAAGTTTGACTCACAGTGTATGATTTTATATTTCAGTATTTTAGACATTCCAACTTATGTGAGTCATTTACATTTAACATGCATTTGTTTTATAATATATGATGATGTTTTCTTATGCATTGAACCCCCATATACTCAATACATCCTCAAAATACTGATCCACATATATGTCTATATGCTACATTGTCTTATAATATAGGTTCAGGTGCTCAGTATACACAGTGTGAGTAGTTCGAGCATCTCTATATACACTTTCACAGTTGGTGAGTCCTCATGGTTCGAGGACCTACTCCTTCAAATTTCCAGTCTTCATAGTATTTGATTTTTCGATTTCAGTTTAGTCCGAGTAAGTTGGGGGTCTGTCCCAATGACTCTCTAGTTCTTTAGCAGTAGAGGCTTGTCGGACTATAAGATGATTTCCAGACTTTCAGTATTTGTCATTCGAACAGTATTTTTGTAAGACCCTGCTAAGTTTCCTTGTTGTTAAAGCTTTCAAAATGAGTCACAAGAAGCTTTACACTTTGAAATTTTAGCTAAGTGTTCAACACTTAGTTTATTTTTTAGCCTTCTAACTTTGATGAATTATTTTATGACCTACCCGACCTCTGTTTCTTGATTTTTTTGTTAATACGCGATGGGGAAAGTCAAGAGTACGTATCGGGTGAGTTTCAGAATTTTTGGGCGAGCTTAAGGGCATGTTTGGGGCTGCGAACCAGTGAGCCGGGGCGATTAGCCTGTGGAAAATTGCTTATTGCCTCACCTGGGGGTGATCAAGGCGATAGGCAAGATGGCGCCCTACCTATCGCGGAGGCCAACCAAGGCGGTGCCATAGCTATCGCACCAGGCCAAATTCTGCACTTTCCTCCGACTCATTAAGGGTAAAGTTGGTATTTTCCACTCCTTTATCATCCTTAACACGAAATTACACCTCAAAAACACAATAATATTCATACTTTCATCAAAATTACTCAAGAACACTCATTAGGATTTCAACCCAAAAAACAATATATCTCAAGATTTCAATTCTAAAATTCTCCAAGATTCGGAATCCCCGTTGCGAGGGCTACAAGAAGCACCCATTAATTTCACGAATAGCAACCCAAAGTTAAGAGTTCATCCAAAGCTTCAAATTTAAGGTATGTGGGGTTTGAACAAGAACATTCCTTTCGTTCTTGCGCCCAAAGTATTAGTTTTTCTTAAAGAATTTTGTATTTTCAAGTGGAAATTATGCCTAGTTTGCTATATTTCAAGTTTATGAGATTGTGAATCATTCAGGTCTTGAATTGTATGATATTTCACTTATTTTATGTTTTAAATTGACTATTAATGTTATGATTAGTATATTCCTACCTTGAATTGATGCTTCGAGTGTTGCTAAGGTTGAATGTCATGATTTACTACACATTTTGAAATTTGAGGTTTCTTGAGTATGTATACATGTTTTAATGTCCAAGAATGAATCTTTATATGTCCTAAAATATTTCAAGAATTGTGTTGATATCCCTATGTTATTAAAATTTGAAAGTTTATTAATGATAAGTCTACCAAGATTTCAAGAAAAAAGTTGATTTTGATCCTAAGTAAGAAAGAAATCCACACCATTTTGATTTAAGTTAAAGGGAAGCATAATTGGATCCCACTACATATTGTTGAATTCTTTGTGGTAGATTTTCCTAAAATTTCTGAGATTAAGTATGGGAGTAGTATTTAGACCGATTTGGGTTTGATTCCAAGGTCTCATGCCCTAGAACTACGAGCCACCATAGGATTTGATTTACCCCAAGTGGGTTAAGCTAGTGATCACTAAAAGTAAAGGTTCTACTCCAATGGAAAGGATAGAATAGCTCTCCCCAACCTGGGTAAGACGTTGGACTCCATGTAGCTCACATGGTTTATGTCGGTTACAAGAAACTCCCAAAGTAGTCCCCCACTCTATTTAAGATAAAAGTATATGTATTTCAAAAGCCATGATTCTAAGATTTCTAAGGTTCTCAAGTGTCATAATCTTTAAGTTCCAAAGAAGTTCCTTGTTTTCATAAGATTAAAGTGTATGTTCTGAAATTTGTTGTTTTCAGATTTTATTTAGTTTACGAGTTTGAGAACAAAGAAAGAGTGCAGATTTAGATTAAAGTGTAATGACTTACGTGATTTACATTATATGTTTCCTTATTCATGATTATGATGGTTTTATTCAAGCATGTGAGTCATCTATAATAGCATGCATATTTTCTATAAAGATTTATGATATCGATTATTTAATTGCATACACCCCCATATACTTAGTACATTCTCAAATTACTGATTCACATACTTGTCTGTGTGCTACATTTCCTCGTAATGTAGGTTCAGGTGTTCAATCCCAGCAACGTCAAGGGTCCCGAGTTCCTTTATCTACATCTCTACAGTGGTGAGTCCTCATGGTTAGAGGACCTATTATCCAGACATTCAGTTTTATTAGTAGTTGTTTTACTTCTTTTCATCTGAGTATGAGTTAGTTGGGGATCTGTCCCAATGGCTCACTAGTTTCTCGAGTAGTAGAGGCTTTTTCATACTAGATTATCAGTATATTTAGACTTTCAGTATTTTGACTATTCAGACAAGTATTTCTCCGTATTTTGCTATGATCATGATATGACAGTACCTTTGATTTGTTTTATTCATCTCTAAGTAAGATTTATATATAGTAGCAGGCTCAAAGGGTTAGCTTGGGGCTACTTGTAGCCTTAAGCACCGTGTGACATTCCGGGATGAGAATTTTGGGGCGTTACAAACTTGGTATCAAAGCCTAAGGTTTAAGGAGTCCTAGGGAGTCTGACAAGCTCCGTTAAGTAGAGTCTTGATCATCGGTGTTTAGCGCGCCACACGTTTTAGGAAAAAGTCATCTCTTTCTTTCAGAATTTATCGTGCTTAAAGTTGTCTGTTTCGGCTATTAATTCATGCTCTCTTGTTTCAGAAAATGCCTCCTCATCGGGACCGCAGAAACAATGATCAGCAACCTCAGCCTGCTGATCCCCTGAATGAAAACGTGTCCCATGCTGAGTTTCGGGCAGCTTTTCAGGCGCTATCCCAAGCAGTCATCGTAAATGTGTAGGCCAACAACTAGGCCGCAGTTTTGTATCAACAGGGAGGTGATTTAACTGCTGCTAGGATTCGGGATTTCATGAGGATAAATCCACCAGAGTTCTATGGGTCTAAGGCAGGTGAAGACCCATAGTTGTATCTTGAGGAGGTGAGAAAAATCACCCAGATTATACATGTGTCGGAGGAGGAGAGTGTAGAACTGGCCTCTTATAGGTTGAAAGATACGTTGCATGGAGAAAAAATAGAGGGGAGGATATTGCTTCTATGACTTGGTTGGTGTTCCAGGATGCATTCCTAGATAAGTTCTTTCCGTTAGAGATGAGGGAAGCGAAGGTAGAGGAGTTTATAAACCTAAGGCAGGGCTCCATGACTGTAAAGGAGTACTTCTTGAAGTTCAATCAGTTAGCTAAGTATGCTCCTGACTTGATTGCTGACACCCGAGCTAGTATGAGTAAGTTTGTGATTGGAGTGTCTGGATTAGTACTGAAGGAATGCCGGATAGCTATGCTGAATATGGATATGGATCTTTCTAGTCTAATTATGCATGCCCAGAAGATCAAAGTAGATAAAATAAGGGAGAGGGATAGAATAAGAGAAAATAAGAGGGCTAGATCCGAGAAGCATGAGTATGGTCAGACCAGATCCTATGGAGGGAACCGCCCTGGGTTTTAGAATTGTTTGTCTATGCTAGCGCCATCGTCAGATAGTTCTCCTGCACCCAAAGATAGGTAGGAGAAGGGGAATAGGCCTTCTATGTCCAGGTCCTAGAACATTATGAGTAACAGGCCTAATTATCCTCTTTGTGCTAAGTGTGAAAGGACCCATCCGGGTGAGCGTTTGGCTAACCAGAGGGGTTGTTTTGGTTGTGGCATATTGGGCCACAGACTTAGAGAGTGTCCGCATGCCAGGAAGGGGAACCGTGATATTTTCCCCCAAACTCACGCTACTGGTGCCTCAGCTTTTGTAGCTCGTCCAGCCTCTCCTCAGGGTGCTTTATCTAGTACGGCTGACTGTCAGCGCCAGAACAGACTTTATGACTTACCATCCCACCAGTAGTAGGAGGATTCTCCCGATGTTGTTACTGGTATGCTTCATGTATTTCATTTTGATGTGTATGTATTGTTGGACCCTGGGTCAAGTTTTTGTTATGTGACACCGTAGGTTGCTGTGAATTTGAAAATGAGTCCTGAAAAGATCTCTGAGCCTATTCTAGTTTCTACCTCCGTAGGTGAGTCTGTTGTTGATAAGCAAGTGTATAAGAGGTGTTCTATTACTGTCTTTCATAGAGTCATATTTGTTGATTTGATAGAGTTAGATATGGTTGATTTTGATCTTATTTTGGGTATGGACTGGCTTCACTCTTGTTATGCATCTATAGACTGCCGTACCCATGTGGTTAAGTTTCAGTTCCCTGATGAACCTGTCTTTTTAGTGGTCCAAAAATTTTGTATACCCCAAGAGTCATTTTATTTCCTACCTCAAAATTAGAAAGCTTATATCCAAAGGTTGCATCTATCATCTAGTTTGAGTTAAAGACACTAAGTGTGAAACTCCAACTATTCAGTCAGTCAACATTGTTAATGAGTTTCCCGATGTATTTCTAAAAGATCTCCCAGGGGTACCTCCCGATAGAGAGATAAATTTCGGGATTGACCTTCTTCCCGACACACAACCTATTTCTATTCCTCCTTACCATATGGTACCCGCAGATCTAAAGGAGTTGAAACAACAACTCAAAGATCTCCTAGATAAAGGTTTCATAAGGCCCATTGTTTCTCCTTGGGGCGTACCTATCCTTTTTGTGCGAAACAAAGATGGATCTTTACGTATATGCATTGACTATCGTCATCTTAATAAGGTCACAATCAAGAATAAGTATCCTATTCTGAGAATTGATGACCTATTTGATCAGTTGTAAGGTGAAAGTTCTTTCTCCAAGATAGACCTTAGATACGGCTATCATCAACTTAAAGTTAAGGAGTGTGACATTCCAAAGACAACCTTCCGAACTCGTTATGGTCATTTTGAGTTTTTAGTCATGTCTTTCGGGCTAACCAATGCTCCAGCAGCCTTCATGGACCTCGTGAATCTAGTGTTCAAGCAGTATCTTGATATGTTTGTCATAGTGTTCATAAATGGCATCCTTTTTTACCCCCGTAGTAAGGATGACCAAGCAGATCATCTTAGAATTGTCTTGTAGACTCTTAGAGATCAGCAATTGTTCTCCAAATTCAGCAAGTTGAATTTTGGCTAAGGTCAGTTGCTTTTCTGGGTCATATTATTTCAGCCGAAGGCATTAGAGTTGATCCCCAAAAGACAGAAGCTATAAGAAATTGGCCTAGATCTATCTCTCCATCTGACATTAGGAGTTTCTTGGGTCTATTTGTCTATTACCGCTATTTTGTAGAAGGTTTCTCTTCTATTGGGTCTCCGATGACACGGTTGACCCAAAAGAAAGTTAAGTTCCTGTGGTCAGATTTTTGTGAGGAGTTTTCAGGAGTTGAAGACTCGACTCACTACATCCCAGTGTTGACTTTACCTGATGGTACAGATGGTTTTGTGCTTTATTTTAATGCCTCTAGAGTTGGTTTAGGTTAATTGTTGATGCAGATAGGTAAGGTTATAGCCTACGCCTCTAGACACTTGAATCCCCATGAAAAGAATTACCCAACCCATGATCTTGAATTAGCTGTTGTGGTTTTTGCTTTGAAAATTTGGAGACACTATCTTTATGGTGTTCATGTTGATGTGTTTACTGACCACAAAATCCTGCAGTATGTGTTTTCTCAGAAAAAGTTGAATCTTGGACAGAGGAGGTGGTTGGAGTTGTTAAAAGATTATGATATGAGTATGTTGTAGCATCCGAGAAAGGCCAATGTAGTGGAAGACGCCCTTAGCAGGTTGTGTATGGGTAGTATTGCTCATATAGAGAAGGATAAGAAAGAGTTGGCTCGTGATGTGCATCGTTTGGCTAGATTGGGTGTTAGATTGCTTGATTTCACTAAGGGGAATATTTTGGTGCAGAGTAGTTCCGAATCCTCTTTAGTTTTGGAAGTGAAGGAGAAGCAAGACAGGGATCCTAGTTTGGTCAGGCTGAAGGAGTCAGTTAAGGACCAGAAGGTGGAGGTTTTCTCCCTAGGGGGAGATGGTGTTTTAAGATTGAAGGGTAGATTGTGTGTTCCTTGTGTTGATGATCTGAGGCAGAGAATTATGGCTGGAGTACATGGCGCGCGATATTCTATTCATCCCGACGCTACCAAGATGTACCGCGACTTGCGGGAAATCTATTGGGGGAGTGGCATGAAGAAGGATATAGCAGAGTTTGTGGCAAGGTATGCAATGTGCCAACAGGTTAAGATAGAGCACCAAAGACCTTGTGGTGTGATACAAGAGTTTGGTATACCCACTTGGAAGTGGGAAAAGGTGAATATGGATTTTGTGATAGGTTTACCTCTTTCGCG
Source organism: Capsicum pubescens (assembly GCA_030864215.1). Taxonomy (NCBI): domain Eukaryota; kingdom Viridiplantae; phylum Streptophyta; class Magnoliopsida; order Solanales; family Solanaceae; genus Capsicum; species Capsicum pubescens. The sequence continues at coordinate 81,327,175 of CM061544.1, read as the reverse complement.
ACGTCACCATGATTCTATTTGGGTTGTTGTAGATAGGCTGACTAAGTCAGCGCATTTTTTTCCTGTGCATACATCTTATACAGTTGAGGATTATGCTAGACTGTACATTCGGGACTTAGTCAAATTGCATGGAGTCCCCTTGACCATCATCTTAGATAGGGGTACTCAGTTCATTTCACACTTTGGAGAGCTTTTCAAAGAGGTCTTGGTACCCAAGTTCATTTGAGTTCTGTTTTTCATCCGCAGACAGATGGTCAAGCTGAGAGGACCATCCAAACTTTGGAAGATATGTTGAGACCGTGTGCTCTTGATTTCAAAGGTAGTTGGGATGAGCATTTACCATTGATAAAGTTTACTTATAACAATAGTTATCACTTTAGCATCCGGATGGCAGCATTTGAGGCTTTGTATGAGAGAAGATGTAGATCACTGATAGGTTGGTTCGAAGTGGGTGAAGCTGTTGTGATTGGACCTGATGCAGTATTTGAGGCTATGAAGAAGGTTAAGTTGATTAGAGAGAGGTTAAAAACCACTTAGAGTCGTCAGAAATCCTATGCATATGTGAGGAGAAGGGATCTTAAGTTCAAAGTTAGTGACTTGGTGTATCTAAATATCTCACCCATGAAAGGGGTTAAAAGGTTTGGGAAGAAGGGAAAGCATAGTCCCCGGTATGTTGGCCCTTATAGAATCCTAAGTCGTGTTGGGAGAGTAGCCTATGAGATTGAGTTTCCTGCAGAGTTGTCAGCTGTCCATCCTATCTTTTATGTCTCCATACTTAAGAAGCACATTGGTGATTCCGTGGTAGTAGATCCTTTAGAGAGCACTGATATTCAGAACAGTCTTTCATTTGATGAGATTCCAGTTGAGATCCTAGATTACCAAGTCCGTAGACTAAGAAACAAAGAAGTTCCCTTGGTCAAAGTTTTGTGGCAAAACCAGTCAGTTGATGGCGCTACTTGGGAAGTGGAGGCGGACATGCAATCCAAGTACCCGCACCACTTCTTCGCAAGTTCAGATCAAGATGAAGGTAACATTCTTTCTTAATTCAACCCCTTTCTAATCAAAGTTGCAGCTATATAGATACTCTTATTATAAACTTATGCATTCTCCAAATTATTCAAGAGTTTAGAATGATATAGACTCAGTTTAGCAAGTTGTTTCAACTTTGCATACTTAGTTTCCTCCACACTCTTACCTTGACTAGCGACATTCGAGGATAAATGTTCCTAAGAGGGGAGATATTGTAAGAACCCACTAAGTTTCCTCGTCATTAAAGCTTTCAAAATGAGTCACAAGAAGCTTTACACTTTGAAATTTTAGCTAAGTGTTCAACACTTAGTTTATTTTTTAGCCTTCTAACTTCAATGAATTATTTTGCAACCTTCTCGATCTCCGTTTCTTAATTTTTTTGTTAATACGCAATAGGGCAAGTCAAGAGTACGTCTCGGGCGAGTTTCAGAATTTTTGGACGAGCTTAAGGGCATGTTTGGGGTGCGAACCAGTGAGCCGGGGTGATTAGCCCGCGGCGCCCTGCCTATCGCGCCAGGCCAAATTCTGCACTTTCCTCTAACTTATTAAGGATAAAGTTCGTATTTTCCACTCCTTTATCATCCTTAACACGAGATTACACCTCAAAAACACCATATTATTCATACTTTCATCAAAATTGCTCAAGAACACTCATTAGGGTTTCAACCCAAAAATCAATATATCTCAAGATTTCACCGTGGGTTTTCTAAAATTCTTCAATATTCGAAATCCCCGTTGGGAGGGCTACAAGAAGCACCCATTAATTTCATGAATAGTAACCCAAAGTTAAGAGTTCATCCAAAGCTTTAAATTCAAGGTATGTGGGGGTTTGAACAAGAACATTCCTTTCATTCTTGTGCCCAAAGTATTAGTGTTTCTTAAAGAATTTTGTATTTTCAAGTGGAAATTATGCCTATTTTCCTATATTTCAAGTTTATGAGATTGTGAATCGTTCAAGTCTAAAATTGTATGATATTTCACTTATTTTATGTTTTAAATTGACTATTAATGTTATGATTAGTATATTCCTACCATGAATTGATGCTTCGAGTGTTGCTAAGGTTGAATGTCATGATTTACTACCCATTTTGAAATTTGAGATTTCTTGAGTATGTATACATGTTTTTATGTTCAAGAATGAATCTTGATATGTCCTAAAGTGTTTCAAGAATTGTGTTGATATCCCCATGTTATTAAAGTTTGAAAGTTTATTGATGATAAGTCTACCAAGATTTCAAGAAAAGAGTTGATTTTGATCCTAAGTAAGAAAGATATCCACATCATTTTGAGTTAAGTTAAAAGGAAGCATAATTGGCTCACACTACATATTGTTGAATTGTTTAAGGTGGATTTTCCTAAAAGTTCTAAGCTTAAGTACGGGAGTAGTATTTAGAATCGAGTTGGGTTTGATTCCAAGGTCTCATGCCCCATAACTATGAGCCACAGTAGGATTTGATTTATCCCAAGTAGGTTAAGCTAGTGATAACTAAAAGTAAAGGTTCTACTTTGATGGCAAGGATAGAACAGCTCTACCCAACGTAGGAAAGACGTTGGACTCCATGTAGCTTACATGGTTTATATCGGTTATAGGAAACTCCCAAAGTAGTCCCCTACTCAATTTAAGATAAAAGTATATGTATTTCAAAAGCCATGATTCTAAGATTTCTAAGGTTCTCAAGTGCCATAATCTTTAAGTTCCAAAGAATTTCCTTGTTTTTATATGATTAAAGTGTATGTTCTGAAAGTTGTTGTTTTAAGATATTATTTAGTTTACGAGTTTAAGAACAAAGAAAGAGTGTTGATTTAGAATAAAGTGTAATGACTCACGTGATTTACATCACATGTTTCCTTATTCATGATTATGATGGTTTTATTCAAGCTATGTGAGTCATCTATAATAGCATGTATGTTTTCTATAAAGATTTATGATATCGATTATTTAATTGCATACACCCCCATATACTCAGTACATTCTCAAAATATTGATTCACATACTCGTCTGTGTGATAGATTTCCTCTTAATATAGGTTCAGGTTCTCAGTCCCAGCAACGTCAGGGATCCCGAGTGCCTTTATCTACATCTCCACAGTGGTGAGTCCTCATGGTTGGAGGACCTATTATCCATACATTTAGTTTTATTAGTAGTTGTTTTACTTCTTTTCATCTGAGTATGAGTTAGTTGGGGATCTGTCCCAATGGCTCACTAGTTTCTCGAGTAGTAGAGGCTTTGTCAAACTAGATTATCAGTATGTTTAGACTTTCAATATTTTGACTATTCAGACAAGTATTTCTCCGTATTTTTCTATGATCATGATATGATACTACCTTTGATTTGCTTTATTTATCTCTAAGAAAGATTTATATGTAGTAGCAGGCTCAAAGGGTTAGCGTGGGGCTACTTGTAGCCTTAAACAGCATGTGACATTCCGAGATGAGAATTTCGGGGCGTTATAATTTTTAAATTATTTCAGTCGATATTTGATATGATATAGTACTATTGCTTGATTTGTTCATCTTAAAGTAAGCTCCAGACTTAGTAGCAGGCTCAAAAGGTTAGCTTGGGTCTACTCGTAATGTTGAGCACCATGTGACGTCTCGGGATGAGATTTCAGGGCGTTACACATATATGATATAAAAAAGATAATAATTAGTTTATCAAAAAATAAATAATTGAATTTTATGCTATTAGGATCTTAAACACGTCATTTGATCGTATGAGAGTCCAGGTAAATTGTAAAAGGTAATCAAGAATGTGTGAGGATGGACTGCGGATGAACAAATGAATTCCTCACAACATACTTGTGCTTTGGTAAACATTGCCCTAAGAATGTTGGTTGTTCAACCACAACTCATCACCTCACACATCTTTGATCAACATTTTTTATTTACGTGGACTCTCATACTATCACATGACTTGTTTAGGCTCATTCGATTGCATAAAATTCAATTACTTATTATTTTATTAATTAAATAATCCTTTTCAAAATATGTGCTAGTCATGATGTGTCCTAGTCCAGTACATTTACAAATTAAGTTGTACACCATATATGCTAGACTATGCTTAGTTATATACTCGACCTGATATATTCTAGCATAGACTGTAAACTACTTCCACTAATAAATAACTAGACTATGATATTTAATCACAGAACATGACTAGCACATATTTTGAGAATGATTAATTAATTAGTAGAATAATAAATAATTAGATATTATGAAATTAAATGAGCTTAAACAAGTCATGTGATCATATGAGAGTCCACATAAATTGAAAGCGGTGATCAAAGACGTGAGTTGATGAATTGTCGTTGAACAAATGAATTCTCCACAACATACTTGTGCTTTGGGTAAACATTGCCCCATATATGTTTGTTGTTCATCCACTACCCATCCTTATACATCTTTGATCACCTTATTCAATTTACGTAAACTCTCATACGATCACATGACTTGTTCAAGCTCCTTTAATTTCATAAAATCCATTTATTTATTATTTTATTGATTAAATAATCCTTCTCAAAATATGTTCTAGTTATGGTCTATGAATATGTAGCATCTTCTAGTGCGGTTATTAAGGAATTATCTCTACATAAATGGTCTATCTATGCGGTGCATCATCTACCAAAAACATGAGAAGACATCGATTATAAATAAGGTCTATGAAACAAGTACAACAGTAACAAAAATTTAAATGTCAAATTTTTATAATGGTAATAAAGTACACGTCAAATCACATCCAATGGTAATATCTCACTTTTCTCTTCTATAAAAGGAAGGCTATTTTTGTGTTAACACTCTCATTTTTTTTGCTTTAATTTTTGTTAACAACTAAAATGTCGCAAGCATCCCAAAAATCAAATGCAAAAGTGTCCTACATATGTCATTGTGGCAATACAGCTGTTTTTAGGACATTACGTACCGATTGAAATCCAGGCCGAAAATTCTTTAACATTGTGGTTGGAAAGGATAATGACGGATGCTCCCTTTTTAAGTGGTTGACGAAGACTCACCGATGAGCAGCCCATCAACATTAAATTTTGTAGGTGCTTCCAAGGTTCATATACTCCAAAAGCTTTGAGAATCTAAAGAAAATAGAGATCTACGCATGACATTGCTAAAAGAAATCAAAAAGCAAAGGGATTACTTGAAAGGATCACTAAAAGAAGTCGAAATAGAGAGGGATCAAGTAATGCAAAGGTTGATTTTGGCCGAGGAAAAAGAGAAAGGCCTAAAAAAATTGTTGTATGATTTGTTATTGTTGTTGGCTTTCCAGAAAGGTGTAATAGGGATATAGGAAACTGAATAAATAGATGTATGATTTCTTAAATCAATCATGGGTGTAATCTATAATTAATAGAGAATTATGTCTATGTCTTTTATCATCGACCTTTATAAACCATGATAGTTACTATAAATATATGAATTACTCAATCGATAGTCTGTTAATTCTATAAATTATAGAGAACAACTTCTACAATGTTTTCAATCAACCACTATAAATTAGGACAATAGATGAACTAGTAATGCAATGCAGCCAACTGTTTAATCTAATGAGACAATGGAATAATTGAACACAATTTCATCAATAAATATCATCATTGTCATGACAAATATATGTAATTCAATTATCCATAAAAAATAAATCACTAGAAAAACAAATCATTAAGAAAATCGTTTGTTCCAAATCCACCAAACTACTTATTTTCTTGATTGAGTTCCGCAACAATGCCCATCACATCCACTTCTTATTCTTCATTTTTTCTCCTCTTCTTCAATTTTTTTCTTCTCATTTTCTTTCTCTTCTTCTTCTAATGATTTCTTCTGTTCTTCAATGTTTTTAACCTCCTGTTCAACCACTAATTCTTCGTCAACTGCCTTCTCATTTTTATTTTTTTCTTCTTCTTCTTCTTATAATTTCTTTTCACCATCTTCTTTTGTTTTCTCCTCATTTTCTTTTTTTTCTTCTTCAACTGTCATCTTATTTCTTCTTCTTCTTCTTCTTTTTATTTCGCGTCTTGTTTATCTATTGCATTCTCCTCTTCTGTTTCTTATTCTTTCTTCTCTTCTTTACCTTTTTTATCTACTGCAGCAATGTCTGTCACTGCGACTGCAAGTTCTTTGAGGTTTAATTTATGCCATCTACAAGGGGTATTGTAGAGGTGCACTACATTGTTTTGAAATGATTACAAAAAATATGCAAGAAAATTAAATTGGAAGAGTAAAAAAAATTAATTTACCTTTATCTTGTTGCTTCTTTTTATTCTTCTCTATTTTGCTTAGCCTCTCATCTCTAACAAAAGAAGTAATATCTAGTAGACTTCTCTTGATCAAACCAACACGCTCGCGTAGGTCATCGTCATTAGAAGCGTCTAGTACAGTTTTAGTCCACTTGAACCAGCAGGATCACAAGCACGTGCTGGACTTGGAACATAATAGTGGCCACCCAAATCTTCGTCTTCATCCGAGACCTCCGCTGATGAAGTCAGGACGCCTTTTAGTTGTGCCTTTAATGCATCGATGGACGTATCCTTAACTTTGTTCATGTATGGCGTAAATGTTCTCATGTATCTCTGCTCCATCTCACGGACAGTAAGGGTAAGGTACGGGTTCATAATCTAAAAAAAAAAACAAATTACAAGACATTAACTAATATAATAATATTATTATCATATTGATCATAATAAGAATAATTTTACCTTTGTGTTGTTTTCTTTGTACTTAAACGGGTCGCCTTTCATTATGTTGTCGCACTTCGACGTGTGCCATCTAAGAAGATGGAGAATAGGCAGAGGAGAATCCAACGACTTGCCGAAGTACCTTCCCAGATGAAGAAAGGACTTATATATCCAAACCTGTAATTAATAGAAGCAGAAGTAAATCTACAGTGTCTATGTATTATTGCATAAATATGTAAGAGTCTATAATAAATCAATAAGATGGTAGATTATAAGTACAAAAAACGCCCAGGAAAAGCCAAATAACGCGTAATATTCATTATTCCTCTTAATAAAAGCTTCTTTCTGCTTGGTCAGATCAGTCTTCTTTGTCAGATAGCACAAGGTCATCCCAAAGGACTCTATTCCCCATAGATACCCCCCGAAGAATTCTAAATCAGCCGCCATCTTGATATGATCTAAATCCACCTTCTTTGACGATTCCTTTGCCAGCAGCATCTCGTGCACGAACCAAATCAAAGCACACTTCAACTTTTGTTGATTATTCAGCCTATTACCTTTCATTAGGCTAATCAACTTTGCAGCAGTAATGCTCTTGTTCTTCGTCACCTTCAAATGAAAGCTTTCTCTATTTTAGAGGACTTTGTTCATTTTTTATTCACGAGGATATGCTGAACAATTCAGCCCCGTAATCAAAGCAAATTTCTTTAAGCCAAAACAAGTTGGCTTACCATTCACACAGAACCAAATGTTATGCAGTATTTTTTTATTTTTATACGTCGCAGCAACATATAATGGACCATCTTTCGATTAAACATAAAATGTTCCTGGATATGCCTCAAGTGCCGAAACATGTCTTCTTAAAATCAGAATACAACTTTTGTTCAACAAAAATCCATCTAAACTCTCGATACACTGCCATTCTTGCTCTTACAGAAATCTTTGCAGGAAAAGAATCTGTATCATCCATCCAGGTTGTTAGGCTGTACGAATCAATGGAGATATCTCCTGCACAAATTGGTAAGGATAGGGGATCCTCTTCTTCATCTCCACTATCTCTCCTATCCTCACCTTCTTCACTATTACTTTCACTTTCTTTTTTTCTTTCCTCCTCGCTTCTACCTTTACTATCCTCAACATCGTCACTCTCATGTGCATTACTTTCGTCATATTTGGAAATATCGACAGGGATTTTTCATTTGATTTTCAACTCCAATTCATCGACTACGGGTTTTTTCCTCTTGAAAGTTTTCAAAACTTCTTCGGCTTTTCGCTTCCTACTGCTAGAAGCAGGCTTTTTAACTGCTCTATGAACTCTTCTCACTATTTATGATCTACAGCAAAAAATGAATCTGAAAATCAACCACTGGTCTATTAATAAAAATAAAAAAATACAACAAAAATAAATCTGTAGTGATCGATCTATCGACCGCTGGTCTATTAATAAAAAGGGGGAAACGCCTTACATCAAACATACAAATCAAGTTCCAACTTCACCAGATATTGGCAGTGTAATTCACAATAATAAGAACACCATTATAATGGGTCCCATTCAGTACAAGAAATTCAAAAACAATATGCAATATAAGTAAAAAATAAAAAAAAATTCTACTCATTATCCAAAGAAAAATACGATTAAACATGCATAATCGACAATGATAACTAAAAACACTCAAATTTTGACTAGTTCAACAAAGAACAGTGTAATTTTTCAAAATCGAAGAACACCAAAACGTCATCAAAAAAATTATTAAAATGGATCTAAAACTGATTGGGGAAGAAGATTAAACTTACCTGAGCAAGAGAAACTAAAAACTTTCGCCTGAGCAAGCAAGAATCATGCAAAAAAAATTTGAAAAAATTGGAATTAAAATCGGGAGAATGAGGATTTTGAGGAGAGAGAAATGTAGTTGAAAATATTAAATGATTTTAATAAATGTTTGGAAAATTAATAAAGGGGACCATGTTGTATTTTTTCCCCAAGTTTAAAAATGTTAAAGAAGCCCATAACCCCACAACTCTGTCCCACTTTTTACCTTTTTCAAACTCTAACCCTAAAAAATAAATCAAAAAGAAATTTAGTGTCTAACCCTTTTCAAAGTGGGTACTTTTCAAAATATTCTCATGTAACTTGCCTCTTTCTCTTTTAAAATAATTTTGGCTAGTTCTTGTTGAAGGTCAAAATCTTTCTACCTTCTTCATACTTGCTACCAAATGCAGTTCTTGAGATGGCATCACTTGTCAATGTTTGAAGATATGGCCGCACATCTACCTCCATTTCGTATTTTGAAATAATTTTCTTCCATTTACTCAACACCTCACAAGTAGCCAAATGGAATGAAGGTACCATGGTATATTATGCATTGCATTGAAAAGAAATCACAATCAATATACTAGAGTTTGCATACTCGAAAAAGGTACTAATATAATGGATTTACTTATATATTCTAACAGTATAAAGTACTTTTACATTATCAGTAAACAGGTTGTACATAACAAGTTACATGTCTTATTTTCATATTACTAATTTCACTTATTATGTGTAGTTATCTGCAGTTTTATATTGTCCATCTATAGAAGTTGAATAATAATGATAAAAACGTATCCGAACTGTTACATTTTTACGAGTTTCATATCTCAACTAACACTAAAACAAAGTGAATCTATATCTACATAATATGTTGTATCTAAATATGAAAAGTTTCGTAGATAAAATTTTTAGTCATATTTTTTCTTTTCGTAGCATTCGTAGCAAGAAGTGGCATAACCAAAAGTTAATTACAAACTTTACATGGTCTATGGCTAAGGACAAGTACTATTTTTGGGTAACTAACTTTTCCACTAATCACCAATGTAATCTTTACAAAGCTCCAAGTAGCTTGCTTTGACTCAGCAGCACTACTAGTCTCAAACTTAACAAAAACAATAACTCAGAGCTAAACTACTAGGAAGAGAACCTAAAATTCTAATACACGTAGCTATGTACTACATCCTGCAGTCTTGGTGGGGCCCTTACACAAGCAATATAGACAGTCTTCTTAGCTATAACCTCTCATGATCTTCCTCTATTTTTGAATATACGCTGATTTCTCTCTATCCACAAAGCATGCGTAAGTTTCGAGTATATTAGTCTAAAGATTTGTGCCTGCATTATTTTCCCCTTAGCTTGCATTATCGTCCAATATAGTTGTTGTTTCTAAGTACAAGGGTTGTATGCACCCCTATGCATCCACCATAGGATTCTTGTCCACAAAGCCCTTGCGAAATGGCAAAGTACAAATAGATGTTCACGACTTTCATCTTGCATTTGACACAAACAACACTTAGGTTCTACCTGCATTCCCCACTTCAGTAATCAGTCATTTGTGAGCATATTACCATGCATCTGTAATCAAGTAATAAAGATAGATTTTGGTCTAGCCGCATTCTGATACATTAAACACTTCCAAGGTACAGTAGACCTAGCAATCAATAGATTAGCATAGAATTGTCGGACCCATGACTTGCTTGATATAGGCAGCACCTTATTGTGTAGCACTTGTTTAGCTTCAAAGATTTTTCGTATCATCCAACATGCCTACTTAGGCACTTGAATGTACTCCACATGTTGCCCTTTAATATAATAGGTATGCACCCACCTGATCCACATTTTGTCCACCTTATGCTCCAAATCCCAATAATTTTTAGCAATTGCAGCCTTATTCCATAAGAGCATATTAGTAATATTTAAACCTCTAACACTTTTCGGTGCACACAATTTCTCCCATAATACAAGAGATTTCTTTGTGATGGTGTTACTGCTTGACCACAAGTAACTTCTACAATGCGATTCAATGAGTTTCATCACTTTAGTTGGCAGCATGAAAAGCTGAGCCCAATAGGACTGTATCCCAAATATAACTAGCTGTATTAATTGAGTCCTACCTGTATAAGATAAGTTCCTATCTATCCAAGAGGCTATCTTTGTTGTGATTCTATCTATTAAGGGTTTCCATTGGATTAAAGACATCTTTTGTGTAGACAGGGGAACTCCTAAATACCTAAAGGGAAATTCTCTTTTGTTGTAGGTTAGCTTTTTGAAGAATTCTATCTTGCTCACTCTATTTTACTCCACCAAAGTAGACAACACTCTTTCCTGAATTTTCTTGGAGAACTGAAGCTCTAGAGAAGGTAGTGAAAGCCTGATAGATCTTTTCAACATATCGTTCATCACCCTTGGAGAACAACAGTAGATAGTCAGCAAAACAGAGGTGACTAATAGACAATTTTGCACATCTTGGATGGTATTGGAAATCCTTATCCTCTTTTAGCATATTAAGTTGTCTGCTAAGGTATTCCATAGCTACTGCAAACAGAAAAGGGGACATAGGTCCCCTTGCCTCAATCCTTTTGCAGTTTCAAATGGAGGTAGGGGCTCACAATTGAACAACATGTTATAAGACACAGAAGTACTGCAATCCATAACCCAATTGATGAAAGTATTTGGAAATCCCAATTCTGTTAATACTTGCTCCAAATACACCCACTCCACAGAGTCGTATGCTTTTTTGAAGATCAATCTTAATCATGTATCTTGGAGAGATATTTTTCCTTGTATAGCCTTTCACTAATTCATAAGCCAGAATTATGTTATCTCCAATTTTTCTCCCAGGTATAAATCCTACCTAAGCTTCACACACTATTGTAGGCATCACAACTTATATTCTTGTAGCTAGAATCTTAGAGATAAGTTTATATAATACAAAGCAACAGGCAATTGGCTGGTAATCCTTTATGTTAGCAAGATTTTGATTTTTAGGAACTACTGTAATGGTGGTGCGGTTTATAGGTTTGTACATAGTCCCTATATTAAAGAACTCCCTTACATATTCTTGCACGTCTAGCTTGATAATCGACTAAGATTTCTTGAAGAAAACAACATTAAACCATCTAAGCCCAGAGCTTTACCATCGCCAATCGCTGCTAAGCAATCCCATATCTATGCATCATTCACTAGTTGGATAAGCTTGGTCCGTTGCTTCTGAGTAAGTATTGGTCCTTCGTACATTACCATTTTATTGATGCTCGAAAGTTTTCGAGAAGCAGTTCCCATCAGGCCTCTGTAGAAAGCCATAATTTCTTGTTGAGTCTTTGTAGGGTCTTTCAGTAAGTCACCTTCCAAGGATTTTAGTTCATGAATATGCTTCTTGATATCTTTGCTTTGAAAATTTAAAATTTGTGGCTATTTTATATTTTAGTCTCGTGATATTAAATACTTTTATTTAGCTATAAGTTAAAAAATTCATAGCTGTAAAATGATTTGCCACAAAAATTTTGTACATGGCTAAAAATTTATTCATTTTCCACGAAATATATAAATTATAGCTACTTTTTAATTTGCTATAAAAAGGGAAAATATACAATCATATTTTTTACCATTATATGGAGGTTTAGCCATAACTGTAAAAATTCATTGCTACATATTGAAGAATACTTTCATAAACATTATTAATGACAAGAATTTCTGTAATGTTGCTAAAATATATATATATATATTATAAATTAAAGAATCTTTTTTACAAGCTTTGTAAATAAAAGAAAAGTTACATAATGTAGCTACAATTCATTTTTGAGGTTCTAAAACAATTGTCAAATAAGTATATTGCATTTTACAATTTCGAGAAAAATTACAATATATAATTCTGTCGAGATATTATCTTGTTTGAGTTCAAAGCAGCATAGTAGTCTTCTTCTATCTCTTCTTTTGTAGTCTTCAATTGTACCTCAACTTGATCAAAATCCATCTTAATTTGCCATTTATATGCTCTTATTTCAGAAATATGTCTATCAATAATGATAAAATATTTTAACATCAAGAGAATTAAGACCAACTAATTATATATGCAAGTGTGTGCTTAAGTAAAATTTCAAGAATAAAAATATATGTCTTAGGTGATTCTTTGACTAAAATTTTTAACAAATAAAAATAAAAAAATGCAAAGCAATCAAAGAAGTAAACAAACCTGTAAACTTTTAAAACTTCTCAAAACCTGTAATAGAGTTTAAATTTCGATACAACAATAAAAAAACATGTACAACATAATTTCATAAATGGTAGATATCAAATCTCAATATCAATTTAATACTCATGCTGACAGAATATTACCTTCAAATTAACAATCCGATGCAATCCTCTCATATTGTAAAACTTATTTCATCTACTTAAAGAATTTCATGTTATAAAACCTAGCAAAAAAATATATTAATCAACAATACATCATAAAAATTTTAAATCAAATAAGAATATGAGAAGACAAATGGTGAAGGGCATACGGGGACGGAAGGGGTTAGAGGAAAGAGATATGTATGTTTGTTAACTGGGAAGGTATTAGGTTATTTTAATTGAGTTTTAAAATTTTTGAGAGGAATTTTTCTTATTTGTAATTTTTCATTTTTGGGGGGAGAGTTAGGCTTCAGATAAATGGAAAAAAGCGTGTGTAATGCCCCGAAATTCTCATCCCAGAATGTCATGTGGTTCTTAAGGCTACAAGTAGTCCCAAGCTAACCCTTTGAGCATGCTACTACATATAAAGCTTACTTAGAGATGAATAAATCAAATCAAAGGTACTGTCATATCATGATTATAGAAAAATATGAAGAAATACTTGTCTGAATAGTCAAAATACTAAAAGTCTAAACATACTAATAATCTAGTCTGACAAAGCCTCTACTACTCGAGAAACTAGTGAGCCATTGGGATAGATCCCCAACTGACTCATACTTAGATGAAAATAAGTAAAACAACTACTAATAAAACTGAATGTCTGGATAATAGGTCCTCCAACCATGAGGACTCACCACTCTGGAGATGTAGAAAAAGGCACTCGGGATCACTGACGCTACTAGGACTGAGTACTTGAACCTACATTATGAGGAAATGTAGCACACAGACAAGTATGTGAATCAGTACTTTGAGAATGTACTGAGTATATGGGGGTGTATGCAATTAAATAATCGATATCATAAATCTTTATAGAAAACATGCATGCTATTATAGAAGACTCACATAGCTTGAATAAAACCATCATAATCATGAATAAGGAAACATGTAATGTAAATCACGTGAGTCATTATACTTTATTCTAAATCTGCACTCTTTCTTTGTTTTCAAACTCATAAACTAAATAAAATCTTAAAACAACAACTTTCAAATCATACACTTTAATCTTATGAAAACATGGAACTTCTTTGGAACTTAAAGATTATGACACTTGAGAACCATAGAAATCTTAGAATCATGGCTTTCGAAATACATATACTTTTATCTTAAATAGAGTGGGGGACTACTTTAGGAGTTTCTTCTAACCGACATAAATCATTAGAGATACATGGAGTCCAACATCTTGCCCATGTTGGGGAGAGCTATTCTATCCTTGTCATCGGAGTAGAACCTTTATTTTTTGTGATCACTAGCTTAACCCACTTGGGGTAAATCAAATCCTATAATGGCTCGTAGTTTTGGGGAATGAGACCTTGGAATCAAACCCAAATCGGTGTTAAATACTACTCCAGTACTTAAGCTCAGAACTTTTAGGACAATCCACCGTAAACAATTCAACAATATGTAGTGGGATCCAATTATGCTTCCCTTTAACTTAAATCAAAATGATGTGGATTTCTTTCTTACTTAGGATCAAAATCAACTCTTTTCTTGAAATCTTGGTAAACTTATCATCAATAAACTTTAAAACTTTAATAACATGGGGATATCAACACAATTCTTGAAACATTTTAGGACATATCAAGATTCATTCTTGGACATTAAAACATGTATACATACTCAAGAAACCTCAAATTTCAAAATGGGTAGTAAATTATGACATTCAACCTTAGCAACACTCGAAGCATCAATTCATGGTAGGAATATACTAATCATAACATTAATAGTAAAATTTAAAACATAAAATAAGTGAAATACCATACAGTTCAAGACTTGAACGATTCACAATCTCATAAACTTAAAATATAGTGAACGAGGCATAATTTACACTTGAAAATACGAAATTCTTTAAGAAAAACTAATACTTTGGGCACAAGAACGAAAGGAATGTTCCTGTTCAAACCCCACATACCTTGAATTTGAAGCTTTGGATGAATGCTTAAATTTGGGTTGCTATTTATGAAATTAATGGGTGCTTCTTGTAGCCCTCGCAAAGGGGATTCCGAATCTTGAAGAATTTTAGAAAACCCACGGTGAAATCTTGAGATATATTAATTTTTGGGTTGAAACCCTAATGAGTGTTCTTGAGCAATTTTGATGAAAGTATGAATAATATGGTGTTTTTGGGGTGTAATCTCGTGTTAAGGATGATAAAGGAGTGGAAAATACCAAATTTACCCTTAATGAGTCGGAGAAAAGTGCAGAATTTGGCTTAGCACGATACCTAGGGTGCCGCCTTAGTTGGCCTCCTCAATAGGCAGGGTGTCGCCTTGCCTATCGCCTTGCTCACCCCCAAGTGAGGCGATAAGCAAGGCGCCGTGAGCTAATCCCCCTGATTCACTGGTTCTCAATCCCAAACATGCCCTTAAGCTCGTCCAAAAATTCCGAAACTCACTCGAGACGTACTCTTGACTTGTCCCATCGCGTATTAACAAAACAATTAAGAAACGGAGGTCGGAAAGGTCGTAAAATAATTCATCAAAGTTAGAAGGCTCAAAAATAAACTAAGTGTTGAACACTTATCTAAAATTTCAAAGTGTAAAGCTTCTTGTGACTCGTTTTGAAAGCTTTAACGACGAGAAAACTTAGCGGGGTCTTACAGCGTGGCGGCAGAATTTTCTTTTAGTTGGCCAATAGGACTCTATCTTTTCCTTTACCTGATGGATAATATACCAAATTTGTTATGATATTAATTTATATCAGTTGTAGTGAATGTCTTTCAAGATCTATCAAAACCTACTTTGATATATATTAGGATTTGAAGTATCTGTCTTTTTCTCAGACTAGGAGTAAATTTCCCCTATAAATAGAAGGATTTCCTTCATTGTAAATGATTACTCAAGAGAAATAAGAATTACTCTCTATTATCTCTCTACTCTTCCTCTTTATTCTTTCTTATTTTATAACACGTTATCAGCACGAGACTCTACCAAACAAGGTGAGATTATAAATCTAAAGTAATTTCAAGGTTAGTAATTTCTTATGTTATTTGTATTTTGCTACTAATAATATAATTATTTGTTGGATTTAAGGAAAAATAATTGGTTTGGAACCATTTAAGTTTTAAATTTATTCCTCAAGAACAATATTATCAAAAGGGATGATAATATATTGGGTTCAAGTCCCATAGATTTATGCCTAAGGCGCCTTTATATGGATAAGATGTTAAGTTTGAATCTCAATGCACCATAGTAATGATAATGATGGCTAAGATAAAATAATGGGTATTTGGTGAAAAGTCATGAAACATGTCTTATTAAATATGCTCCATTCCTTGAATTGAATGTGGTAGCAATAAATCATATGTATGTCTCAATTTGCTTTTGTAGTAACTATCATAATTTGATACGCTTAAGGCATGATTATATTCCACTCTTGGAAATGAGAATTTCGATTATTATAAATACAGATCTATGCCCTGGGGTGAATGTGACTATATATACACTTGAACGTATTCTTTGTTGTGAAGATATCACAATCCACCTCTAAAAGAGGTATAATAATTGAAAGATTGAATATCTTTAAGTTACTGTGGTAAGAAACATGAATGTAAAAAGTTATCCAAGCATGATGAAATCACATGCCATGATAAACTAAGAATTTATTGTTTATTGATACAAAATTCATGTCACAGAAAAAAAAAGTTTACTAAAGTAAAAGATACATGTCATGGTAAACTTGGAGTTTACTAGTACAAATAAATTCATACGTTGACATGACCGATTATGACATCCCGAAGATGTGCATATTAAGTATTAAACATATATTGAAGAATTCGAAAATTCTTCATGATGAACTTTAATGTTGTTCGTTCTCATGATACGTTGGTTGGACCAACTAATTTTGGGATTGAATTCCTTAAAATCTGAAAAGTATAAAAGGTGAATAAGGGCCCATTCACCTATCATGTAATCTATTAAGATACATCAATAACATGATTACTATGTATATTTATTATCAACTTGCAGTTTGACATTCATAAAATTGCTTGCTCAATAAAATTGAGTCAAGAGCATAATTTACAGATTGTATAATCAAGACAATTCATCTTGATGATGATGGTTTGGCCTTGAATGCCTTCGATAAATAGCTAAACTATTGATAATGAGAACAAAGCTTCATGTGTTGGTCTGAAATATGATATGTTGCATACAATAGCACTTGTATGCATTAGACCAATAAATTATAATTAATTCTCCCTCAAAGTTGGTTCTGAGTCAGGAACCATACGTTGTCCATCTAATAGTTTTGTTGTGCGGTATACAATTAAAGAATATACCATAATCCACAATTATGGATTCCTCAAATAAGATGGAGGATGTATGTTAGTTTTTCTAACATAAGGGGGAGATTATAAGCAACTAAGAAATATATTAGGAATTGTCATCAGATCCTCTTCAAAATATAATTCAAGTCAAATGCCGAAATCATCTTATATTTAACCTGCAAGTGCTCATATTTTGTGTCCCTAAAGGAAAAAGTCTATACATACATGAAAAGTGATAGACTAATCGGTTCCAAATAAAATAATCCTTGAAAAGGATAAGGATCAAATAATCATAATAAGAAGGCAATATGGTCTTGAAGAGCCTACGATATAACACTTCATGAAACCTTATGAGAGGTTCAGGTACCTAAAAATAATGAAGTGATGAGATCTCAAAATATTTTGTCACATTGTGAACCGATACAAAAATAATATATCATCAATGATATCTTTGATACAATATTGGCGCAATATTATGAAAGATCATGAGGATCTGAATTCTACGTTTATTTAAGCATGCTGACATAGAAATATTTATCAAGTGACATAAAAGGATGCATCTTGATAAGCATAACACTTATTTAATTTGCAGTCCAGACACTTGAAGATATCATACTTGACATGTTGGATATTGTCACTTGACAAAATTCCATCTAAAAATCCCTAAAGGATTCAAAATGCCTAAAGCATATAAAGTTTCTGAAAAACTTTTTATTATCCTCATAAGAGATAATTTGATTATTTGAGTATCATCGGAACTCTTGGAGAGTTTTCAAAAGCAATAGAATATTTTCTTAAATGAGAAACATGCAAAATTGAATAAGGATCCATTCCGACCTCAAGAAAAAAATTAGGAACTCCTGGGTTATGAAGTATCATATCTTAGTGCAATTGATGCACTAATGTATCTTGCAAATACTACAAGGCCTGATATATATAGCCTTTTTTAGTTAATTTTGTTAGCACGTTTGCAGTCCCAATCTTATTGGTCATGCTGGTGCTGGGTACTTATCTGACCCGTATAAAGCTCGGTCTCAAACAGGCTATGTGTTCATATGTGGGGGTACTGCCATATCTTGGAGATCAACAAAGAAGTCTATCGTAGCCACTTCATCGAATCACGCTGAGATTATATTTATTCATGAAACAAGTCGAAAGTGTGTGTGGTTGAGGTCCATAATACATATCATTCAAGAAAAATGTGGCTTGAAATGTAACAAAGTACCCACGATTTTATATGAAGATAATGCTGCATGCACAGCATAACTTAAAGGAGGAATCATAAAAGGAGATAGAACAAAGCACATTTCGTCGAAGCTCTTCTATACACATGAACTCCAAAAGAATGGTGATATTAATGTACAACAGATTCGTTCAAGTGGAAATGTGGCTGATTTATTCACCAAGTCTCTTCCAACTGCAACTTTCAAGAAGATGTGCACAAGATCGGAATGCAAAGATTCAAGGATGTTCTTATTAGAGGAAGTTAATACGCACTATACTCTTTTTCTCTTACAAGGTTTTATCCCACTGGATTTTCCTTGTAAGGTTTTTAATGAGTTATCTTATATGCGTATTGTTAGACATTCAAGGGAGAGTGTTATGATATTAATGTATATAAGTTGTAGTGAATGTCTATCAAGATCTATCAAGATCTACTTTGATATCTATTAGGATTTGAAACATCTGTCTTTTACTCAGACTAGGAGTAAATTTTTCCTATAAATAAAAGGGCTTCCTTCATTGTAAATGATCCCTCAAGAGAAATAAGAATTACTCTCTATTCTCTATCTACTCTTCTTCTTTATTCTTTCTTATTTTATAACAAAATTGTATATTTTTTTTTCTTTTTACAAATGCTAACATAGTATTATGGAACTAACGATGGTAATAATTGCACCAAAACAAATTAATATAACAAAAGAAAATTATCTAATGAAAAGATTAATAAGCGTATACTTTACTTTAAGTTAATAGAGAAAGTCAATTATTTTATGAAATAAATATTATTCTGAAATTTATTATTTCTTTTCAACTTTTTTTGGCTATGATATTGTTATTTTTGTTATGTACTCTCCTATTTCAATAAATTCTTAATTTAATAATGTTTGGTTAAACTTATGATTATTTTGAATTACAATTTTTAATTTGAATTATAAATACATAATTTAGAATGATTTTTTCCATCTTTGAAGTAAGAGTAAGATTTGTATACACTCTACTCTCTCTCCAAACTCCACTTTGCAATGTTATTTTTACTATTGTATATGATTTAAAATAATTTAAATAGATTAGAATGTCAAGTCAATATTTTCACAACATTTAATCATTTCAATATATAGAGAAAATGGCCAAATACCCCCCCAAACTTTACCCCAAATCCCAACTACACACTTATATTTTGCGGGGATCCTATAACCCCCCTGAACTATTTTAAAGTGAAATATTTACCCCCCTGAACGTTGACATGGCAAGAGAGTGTAAAAAAGAGAGTGTGTTTCACTCTCTTTAAAGAGAGTGAGAACGCTGACATGGCCAAATATTTCTTTATTTTTTTTATTTATTTTTAATTATTATTATTATTTATTCATTTTTTTTTCTTCTTCTTCTCCTCTTCCTCCTCCTCCTTCTTCTTCTTCTTCTTCTTCTTCTTCTTCTTCTTCTTCAAGAACTCAATAATGGCATCTTCAAGAATTTTTAATTATTATTCATTTTCTTCTTCTTCTTCTTCTTCTTCTTCTTCTTCTTCTTCTTCTTCTTCTTCTTCTTCTTCTTCAAGAACTCAATAATGACATCTTCAAGATTTCAACAATGGCATCCAATCCAAAATTAATTTTTCAAACTTACATACTCATTAACTGAATTACCATACTAAGAATTATCGTTCTCATGAAATAAAACATAAACTTCCAATAATGCTCTATACACATTTTGTGGAATCTTAAAATCTGTTAACTTTACATCGATTGAATTTTCAATTTCAAACCATAAACCATCATTCAAATCCACATTTCTTGAAATTGAAACAATCAAATCAACACCATAATCAAAATCAACACCAATTTTTTTTCACAATCATAAATTCAACATCAATTTTCATAATTGAGAAATTAAAAAAAAAAAAAGGAACGCTCTACCAGTCGAGCAACACAGATATGATGCACGTAGTAAATCCTCCCAAAAGCCATTTTTTCCTACCCAGGTCACCGCAATTTACTAGTTACTACATCCATTAAAACTGCTGCTTCGACAACTGAACGGATTGCAGTTGAAAATATTAATTTGGTAAAGTTAAAATCATACCAAAAATTAAAGAAAAAGCAATAGATAAAAAGATATCAACACGAGCTATGCAATTACGAGAATTTGGCTGAAAAGAAATATGTATAATGAGCTTTGCAATTTTCCTTCTTCCCCGTAAAATTGACCAAAATAATGTAAAACCTTCCCTTTCCTTTTCAATTGATCACTGGAAAGGAAAAACACGAAAAAATTTCCCAAAAGAAGCAATTTGCCCAGCATCATCCACTGCAGACTAACATTTTCCTAACTTCCGTCAGATGAGGTCACCATGACTGAGTGGTCCATTTTGAAGTTCTAAAAATAGTAAGAGTGGAAAGTGAAGAAATGGGTGAAAAACAAAGCGAAATGAAAATTAAAGAAAAGAATTTTTTGAGAAAGAATGGCCATAGAAGTTGTGCAACGAAAGAGGAAAGGAAATGAAAAAAGTTAAATAATTGATTTTTTAGAGTAAAAAAAGAAAAAATAACGTGTTAATGACGTGGCGATGATGTGGCAGCGAGTGCAGCTCACTGCCTGAAACAATGTCTAGGCATGAACTTTTAGGGGGGTAAATATTCCGCTTTAAAATAGTTCAGGGGGGGCATAGGACCCCCGCAAAGTATAAGTGTTTAGTTGTGATTTGGGGTAAAGGTTGGGGGGTATTTGGCCATTTTGTCCAATTTATATGATGGTTTTATACTTTCACAACATTCGATAAATATAAATTACACAATTTAAATTGATTTATACAGATTAGTTTTGTTGTTGTTGTTGAATCAAGTTGAATGATGAACACTTCTAATTACACTAAATTTTTAAAGTACTATCTCAATACATCATATCAAAATCAATGAATAACTAAAAATATTTGATCGGGATGAAGTTTGAATAATACTTATTGAAGTTTTTCTGAATTTTGGCATGATTAGTTAATTGAAATTAACATAATTAAATATAATATTTTTTTAAGTTTTACAAGATATAAAACTGAATTAAATCGTACGATTAATACCTTCAATCACATTAGAGTGGTAAATATATTATTTTGGTGAAACAAGTTTGACTCAAGTAACAATTCTGGAAACACTTGATCAGGATTAAGTTTCAATAAGACTTAAAGCCCGTTTGAGATTGTTGTCAGAAAACTATTTATTTGAGAAGCACATTAATTTTATAAAATAGCTTTTAAGAAAAGTACTTTTGAAAAAAAATAATTTGTGTTTGGTAAATTCATTTGAACAGTGCTTTTGGTGAACAGATCGTGTTCGATTAATCTTTTTCAAGAAGTGCTTTTGAGAGACAAATGACCAAAAAATACATGTATCAAAACACTTTTCTACTAAAATTTATTTTGAATATCTACTATAATATTTTTAATTAAAATTTTATTTTTATTTAATTAAAAAGTACTTACTATAAAATTTTCAATCAAATATTTATATACATATTTACATTAGAAATTATTAAATAATAATATATTATTTAAATTATTTAAATATTGTTTTAAGAACATCAAACAAAAATGAATTTAAAAATTATTCCACAAAATAAATCACTACAAATAAAATAATTCACCACACGGTAACAAATATATCACTTTTCATGAATTATTTATTTAAAATTAAATAATCAAAAAAAAAATTATAAGTGCTATCAAAATATCATTTGATCTAGCAACGTGATTCGTCGGTCATTTATTATCATTAATAATTAAAAATAAAGAGATGCATTCTTCTATCATCATTATCATCAATGATATTTTTAATTTTATTTAAACAAAAATAATTAAAAAATAAAATGATAATAAATAAATCATAAAATAAAGGGATAATACTCCACAAGATACTTGAACTTTGCTTGAATTCTCAATTGAGTATACTGAACTTCCCCCTAGACTTTTTAAAGTGGAATTAATTTTTCCCCCTTCGAAACGCTATATCCAGTTTTTGAAGTAGAGAGTGTAATACACGTGGCGTGTATTTTTTATTTAAAATTAATTTTTATTTACTTTCTTCCCCATTCTTATTCTTTTCATCACTTTTCATTATTTTCCACCATTTTTTCACCAAAATCTTGATTCTTAATTCTTGAAATTTGGCTACAATTGCATTAGCCATTTAGGGAAAAATTATTGTGCTTGAAATATCTAGGCAACAAATCTCTTGAAAAATCTGGAGGATTCCATACAATGGAGCTTTTATTACTCGAACTCTAGGAGACAATGGCATCACAGGATGGATCATCCACCATTTCATATGTCTTTGTAAGAAAAGAAGGCGGTGCATTCGTGTTGCACGTACTTTCATCTATCATAGGCTTAAACAAAAATCACAACCCTTAAAATAAAATAACGAAACAAAACATCTACTTAAAACCCAAATACCTCTTTATTATCACACTCTAGAACACGCAAACAGCTAGTAAGGATCACTATGAGCTTGATCAGATTTCCATGTGGGGGCGGGGGCGTGTGTGTGTGTGTGTGTGTGTGTGTGTGTGTGTGTGTGAGAGAGAGAGAGAGAGAGAGAGAGAAGATTCAAGATGACAAAAGAATTCAACTTTCAGGGATATCTTTCTTTCTATTGTCAACTACAAGAAACTTCAAAATGCATCTTTTTAAAAAAAGAATAAAAAAAATCATAATTTGAGAAAATCATTTTCACTGATTTCTTGAGAATTCAAAATTTCAATTACTACAAGATTGTGCCAACAAATTTCCTTCTGACGGCAATAGTGGGTTGGTTGATGATGGCAATAGTGGGTTAATTTTGCTAATTTGATAGAATTGAAGAAGACCCATTTGGTGTGTGTGTTGAAATTGGGTCAAATTGATGTAATTGAATTGTGTGTGGTGAAGATAACTTATTTGGGGTGTGTGTGATGAAATTGTGTTCAATTCAACTCCAACTCCAACTCCAACTCAACAATGGAACACCAATGGAGCACTATTGAAGAGAAGAAAGAAAGAAGAGAGAAGAGAGAAGAGAGAAGAGAGAAGAGAAAGAAGATATAAATGAAAAAATAAATAAAAAGCATAAAATTTATAAAAGTCAAAAAATTGGGGGGCTATTTGACAAAAAAAAAAATTTTAATGATTTTGTAGGACTTTCACGCTCTCAATGCGCGTGAATTACACGCAATGATCCAAGTGGGCAGATATATTTCATTAAAATTTCAGGAGGGTAATAGGACCCCGCAAAGTTCAGTATGCACAACTGAGAATTCAGGCAAAGTTCAGGTATTTTTCTGAGTTTTTTTCCTAAAATAAAATAAAGAATTATGATGTAAATTTGCAGTATAAAATTTTAAATTCAAACTTTAATCGAGCTTATAAGATATGTTAATTAATTAATAAGAGATATATTTTTTTCATAAAAAATAATTTTCTGCTTCTGCCTTTTTTGAAAAGCACAGATTTCCTGCTTCTTCCGAGAAGCAGAAAAATTATTTCTGCTTCTTTTTAAAAGCACTTTTGTAAGTTTACCAAACACCATTTTTTTATATATATAAAAAAAAATAGTCTCAAACAGGCTATTAGTGAACTTATATTTAATTTCAACTTAATTAGTTAATCAAAATTAATTAGAAGTCCTATTTATTGAAATTATATTTAAAATTTACAAGTAGGCATGTAGTATTAAATTGAATGAACTATTAACACCTCAAGTTACACTAAATTAGTATTTCGATAAAAAAAATTTAGCTCATGATAAAAATTAATTACTAACTACAAAAATTTATAATAATATTAAATTGTGGCTAAATCATTTTGTCATGATAAATTATTACTCTCCCCATTTCAGATAAGTGTCTTACATTTTTTGTTTTGTTCCTACATTAGTGGTGGTTTAGATAATCAAGAAGATATTAATGACGTTCTTCCAATTTTACCCTTCTTTAAATAAAGATAAATTTACATGACTAAAAAGTTATCAAGAGTTGCATCCTCTTTAAGCTATTTGACAAGGATAAGTTAATAAAAATGCTTTTTATTTTTTAACAACGAGTATTTTCATAATGGGCGTGCTCAAACTAAAAACATCACTTATTTAGAAACGGAGCAGCATAACTACTATTATTAGGCTAACTATTTTCACGATTTTTTGGCAGTCGACGCCAAAAAATTTATTAGCTTTGATATTTTATTTTAGACAACCTTTTTCATGGCTAAACTTTCACTATTGCTACACCAAATTTAAACATATTTCAACAATTAATAGTCATCTATAGAATTTTATTGTAGCCAAAAAACTCTATGGCTATATCATTTTACTTATTGCACTAGCTTTTTGTAACTTGAAGCAAAAATATTTATTTAGCCGCAATATTTTATTTTAAATAATTTATTATGGATAATAGGTTGCTATTACTACAATAAACTTTAACTCGTGGTAAAAATTAAAAATTAGCTACGAAAGTATGTTAGAGCCAAAAAAAGACGTGGCTATATCATTTATAACTTGAAGCAAAAAAAATTTGTTTAGCTACAATATTTTATTTTAAATATTTTTTGTGGCTAAAAGGTTACTATTTCTACAATAACTTATATCGCGCAGCAAAAACTTATTATTAGCTACAAAATTTTACTGTAGCAATAAAATTGTAGCTATTTAGGTAATTACTATCACGATTGCTTGTAATTGTAGAAAAAATGAGGAATTAGCTTAGTCAGTTTCATTTTCATGGCTAAATAATTTTAGAAATTTTTAAATAGCTACGAAATTCAAAATTTTATAACTATTATTAGTTAATAGCTATGGTTTTTAAATTCGTAGCTTTATTTTCATAGATATAGATGCCTTTTCTTGTAGTGTAATAGTTATTCCCTTTTACTATCTGAAATATCATCATCTGCGTATTAAAACCTACGTTGCTTGGACTTTTCAAAAATGTCAGGGGATACGTGTCAAATTCTCCAAAATTAGTGTATTCTTGGAGAATCCGACACGGGTTCAACATCTGTTGGTTATTGTTTTTCTCTTTCAGTCATTGTTAAGTGTTTTAGTTGACCGAGTATTTAGCAAATTAGTAGTTTGTTTAATAAAAGTAGCTGAATCTTTTGAGTTTATTAGTAGTTGAGTAATAGTCGGAGTTAGTTGATTGTTATCTTAATTTTATATTAGTAAAACTCTATTTAAAGAGAACAATTGTTGATGTCAAATGTATGAGAATCTTAGCCAGCTGAATTGAGTCATAGTATTTTTTTCCTCATAAATTTTAGTCTTTTCATCAGTGGTATAGAGCCATTTTTGCGAGAGAAACACATAAGAAAAATTGTTGCAACAACGTCAACCTATAGCTTCAAAAAACTTTATGTAGACATCCATTCCTCGCTTTGATGGTCACTATGACCATTGGAGCATGTTGATGGAGAATTTTAAGATTAAAGAAATGCTGACAAGTGGTTATGCATGGTATACTAGAACCAACAGAAGGCACAACAGTGTCAGATGCACAAAGAGCGGAAGCATAGACAACAAAAATGAAGGACCTCAAGGCGAAGAATTATCTTTTCCAAATAATTGATCATTTAATCTTGGAAACTATTCTTTTTAAAGACACCTCTAAGCAGATTTGGGACTCTATAAAGAAGAAATATCAAGGATCAATAAGGACAAAGAAGCAGTAGCTTCAAGCACTTTATTCAGAGTTTGAAACTCTTTTAATGAATTCTGAGGAGTCAGTTATTGACTATTTTCATAGGTGATGTAGTCTTTAACAAGATGGTATCCACGGTGATAAGTCAAATGAGGTTACAATTCTTGAAAAGATTTTTGGTCAGTGACACCAAAATTTAACTTTTTTCACTTGTTCTATTGAAGAATCATGATATTAATACACTTACAATTGATAAATGACAAAGCTCTTTGTTGATCCATGAGCAAAAATTTCACTCAATAAGAAAAGAAGGAGGTGGGATTGAATGCCTCAATAGATGATTATTCCAGAGGAAAAAGGTACAACAGCGGTAATGGTAGAGGCAGAAACAGGGTTAAAGGCGAGGCAATAGTGTAAATCATTAGTGGTATCACTACCATGATAATCAAGGCAGAGGAAATTAAAAAGGTGAGGTGGCTACAACTCAAAGTCATCAGAGAAGTCTAAAATTGAATATTACAGATGCCATAAATTCGGTCATTATAAATCATAATGCCGAATATATTTGTCTGAGGTACGTGGAGAGAAATTTAATTTGCAGAACAAAAGGGAGAAAAGATATCTTTGTTGATGGTTTGCCACATGAAGAAGGAAACAAATAAGAATTTATGGTACCCTGACTCTGCATGGCAATTAGATAAGTGGAGATAAGTCAGTTTTCTCTGCCTTGGATGAATCTTTTTTAGATAGTCTGAACTTCAGGAACAACACCAAAGTTGCAGCCATGGAAAAAGGGTAGGTTCTAATTCAGACTAATAGAGATTTCAGCCAGACAATCATTGATGTTCTTTTCATTCCAGATTTGAAGACCTATCTTCTGAGCATTGGCCAATTTCATGAGAAAAGGTATGAAATATCTATAAAATATGGAGTTTGTAGAATTCTAGATTCCAAACTTGAATTAATCGCTCAAGTTAAAATGACTAGAAATAGAATGTTCCCTCTCTATCTCCATAATGCTCATCATACATGATTTTTTGCCAAATTAAAGGATGAGGCATGGCTATTGCATTTTCATTATGGACATCTTAATTTTAACGAACTGAGAACGCTACATCAAAAGAACATGGTGAACGATTTTCCTCAAATTGCAACTCCTTCAGGATCTTTTGAAAGTTGTGTTGCTAGCGAACAACCTCGTAGTCCATTTCCACAAGGAAAATCTTGGAGAGCAAAGGCGTTGCTGAAATTGGTGCACTTTGATCTCTGTAGACTAATAAATCCAAATGTTGGACTACGAGGTTGTTCGCTAACAACACAACTTTCATAAGATCCTGAAGGATCTATAATTTGAGAAACACCGTTCACCATGTTCTTTTGATGTAGCGTTCTTAGTCCGTTAAAATTAAGATGCCCATAACAAAAATGCCATAGCAATGCCTCATACTTTAATTTGGTAGAAAATCATGTATGATGAGCATTATGGAGATAGAGAGGGAAACATGAGTGTATTTTTCACAAGAAAAGTCTAATGCATTTGAAATTTGTAAACATCTTAAATTACTTGTTGAGAAAGAAGATGGTAGTCCATAGGAAGTTCTTCATACTGATCGCGGAAGAGAATTCAATTATCATGAATTTAAAAAAAAAATGTGAGGAAATGGGAATAAAGAGGCAAATTACTTCAGCTTACACACCTCAACAAAATGGTGTTTGTGAGCGGAAGAATCACACAATCCTCAATTTGGAGCACAGTATTTTGACAAGGAGTAGTGTCTCAAAAAGTTTTTGGCTGAAAGCTGTTTACTGGAGTATTCATATTTTAAATAGAAGTCCAACTTTCTCTGTGCAAAATATGAGTCCGGAAGAGGCATGAAGCCATCAAATACTAAGTGTTAACCGTTTTAGAATCTTTAAATGTTTGGCTTATGCTCATGTTCCAATCAGAAAAGGATCAAGCTGGATGATAAAGGAGAAAAAACATTTTTTTTGGTGTTAATTATCAATCTAAGGCTTATAAGTTATATAATCCTAATAGCAAGAAAATTTTCATTAGTCGTGATGTAATTTTTTATAAAGATGTTATCTGGTCACTGAAAGACAAAAAAAGTTCAGCAACTTGTTCCAGTAGTTTTTGAAGAGGAAATATTTCAACTAGAAGAGACAAAACAGTTTGCAAATTCAGATCCAGTTCAATCACCAGTTTCAGCTCCTACATAAGAAGAGGAGCAACCTCAACGATAAAAAAGAAGACCCACATGAATGACAAATTCTGCGGTAGCTGAAATTAATTAATTAGAAGATCCACTCATTTATTTTGCCTTATTTTCAGATTCTGATCCTATCAGTTTTGAAGAAGTTGTTAGAGATGCAAAATGGCGAAAGACAATAGATGAAGAAATTGTAACAATTGCTAGAAATGACACTTAGGAGTTGACTGAGCTTTCAAAAGGGCATAAGACAATCGATGACAAGTGGATATACAAGAAAAAGATGAACAAAGAAGGTGAAATTGAGCGTCACAAAGCACACTTAGTAGATAAAGGCTATAAGTAAGAATTTGTTGTGGATTACAGAGAAGTTTTTTCTCGGATGGAACAACTTGACACTATCAAATTAGTGATAGCTTTGGCTGCTCAACACTCATGATTTATTTTTCAAATGAACATCAAATCGTCCTTCTTACATGGGGACTTGGATGAACGGGTATTTATTGATCAACCTACTGGTTATGTCAAGGTTGGAGAAGAACATAAGGTTTGTAAATTAAAGAAGACATTGTATGAACTCAAACAAGCTTCGCGAACTTGATATAGTCGTATAAATGTTTTTTTTTTCTACATGTCACACCCTTCTTTTTACCAAAAGATATATTTTAGGTTTGAAAAAGCTTTTTATTATTAAAGTGACAAAAATGAAGATTTGTTTTGAAAAATATTCATTTCTCAATTAAATTAAGAGTCGCCACTTGACATAAGCCGAGTGTGCCAAGTCACCCTAGGATATTCTTTTCAAAACTTTTTTTACTCTTTAAAACTGATCCACGAACAGAGATTCCAGCTAAGGAATTCTGTTGACCGAGGGGAAGGTGTTCCGTACCCCGCGGTTTCGTTGTTCTACCACGGTCACTTCGTAGAGTATATATCGGCTAGTATGATGCTATGAAATGAATAGACCAACAAAACACATAAAACAAGTAAACAAACAAATCAAACAAAAGTCAAAATCAAGATAATGTCCAGTCCGAATTATACAGTCTAAAAAAAAAAGAAAAATGCGAAAATGTAAATCCTATTCTAAACTAATCCTAGACTATGCTCTACCCGATGCCTCGGACCTTAATCACGATCATCTTTCGCCAACATAATACGTCGGGGCATTACCCGGTGAATAAATATAAATGGCCTCGAGGTATTCCCCGGCTTATTGAGTACATTTTTTTCAATGTGAGAAAACCAACACCATTCAATAAACATTTCAAATCATCCAACAACTCACAATTCCTAAATTTGTCTACCCGACCTACCGTTTGCCTACCAAGCTCGACCTATCATGGCGCTATCCAATCAAGGGCATCGATGAATCAAAACAACAATATTCACTTTATCAACTTTTAATCTCCGTTTCACTTATTTTCAATTGATTTTAAATCATTCAATTCAAACAATTAATATAATGGTCCAAACATATCAAAATCAATGAAAATAAAAGTCACACATCATAAATTTACCATACAAAGTATCACACAATTAAAAATTAATCGAGAATGAGATGAAAAATAAACCTTAATGCTGCTTTTATTTATTTAAGTATTGCTCAATTAAATGGGATGGATTCCGCACCCAAACCTCAGATTGAACCTCAATATGAACAAAACCAACCTCGATATAACCTTTTTGCTCTATTTTTCGTCAACACGAACTAGTAATTACGGAAAGAGACGAAACCAGCGCTGCTTATGCAATCTGGTCACCAATTTTATGTTTTTTCGGTGGGGTTTCATCGAAACTGACTCAACAATTGAAAACCAGATGCGGGGTGACGGAAACGGGTTCGCCGATCCTTGCTGATTCGAAGAGAAACTCATCAGAATTGACAGAAAATAGTTTGTCTTGGTCGTTGCTGGATCGCCGGCGAGATCTAGTCATCGGAATGGGATCGACTGTCTCTTTTCCTCACTCGCCGCTCCACTCTCTCTCAAGCTCCCTCTCGTTTTGCTCAATCTCTCCCTCTCTTGATCGGATGTGTGTGTATCCTATTCTACTTTGATGGTGTGTGAATCTGTGTAATGTGAGTTGTGTGTTGTGTTGTTGTTTATTCCATATCGGCGGTGAATGTGCTGTGCATCGATGAATTGTGTGTGCGAATGTTAGAATTATGTCTCTTCCCCATCTTTTGTGTACTCTGTGTATGTATGGAAAGAATTATCACCAGTGTCATTATCTGTTCGTGGTTAGCTTAGCTAGCCTTCTCCTTGTAAAGTGTTTCTATTATGTGAATGGCCAATAACTATGTATTATTGAATATTTCAAGATAAAGTCCTTGTTAAAATTAATTATCTGTGTAGTGAGTGGCCTCTAACAGAGGTGGATCTATGACGTTTCATCGAGTTTAATTGAATTAATTATTTTCAGCTTGAATTTTTCATATGTATGTTACTCATTTTGAAACCACATATACTATGTCTTTGTCTTTGTCTATGTATAACACGCTTCATGTCTTTTCCTCCATTAATTTATTTTTTTACACCTTTTACTCCATTATTTATCTTCTCCATTTACATGTCAGATCTCCACCCAGTACAGTTTCCATCAGTTGGAATTGCTCAAATCAACTGGAAGGAATGAGAAATCAATTTGATCGATAAGGCATAGATGACAAAGGTTTAAATTCCAAGCCCTTCATCCACAATGAAGGGGATGACGAAGATGGAGGCCAACGAGGATCTTACCTTGAAAATTGTAGAGAAGGCTATGGTACGGGCATGTTCTAATATCATCAACAAGGAATAAGATAAGTTTTCAACAAATTTAAGTGATGAGCAGAAATAACAAGATGGAAAGGAGAAGAAAAAAATGATTAAATTCTCTCCTCGAAGGAAAGGAGATGGAGATGGATTACATAAATACTTCACATCCAAATTTTATTGGTGGGACTAAAGCTCATGAGATGGCATTACAACAGGTCAAGTCATCTAGGATTGCTGCACCTAATCCGAGGCAGAAAGTAAAATTTTCATTCGCTTTTTCACAGACTTTTGCAATTGGTCTTGCTAATCATATCATACTGATACTAAGTTTTTGTTTGCTTATTGCTACTCAGGATGGCGTAGATTTAGAAAAAGCACCGACCTCTGAAAAGAGTCTAAAATCACGTGCCATCCTTGCCAGATCGGTCGGTGGTTTAGTCCCTGATCAGGTTGGCCTTTTCTGCCTCATCATCTCCGAGTTTAGTTTCTTCATCGTCTCCCTGATTAACATCGCACAGCTTTCAAATTTCAAGTAGTTAGAAACCTAAGTTATTTGCATTGATTAGTGTTCTTGTTCTGGCAACAGGTTGTTCGCCCTGCTCCAGAAGTTGAGAAAACTACAGTGTCTGGTGTGTTTCCATCTGGTTATACATGATGTGTTCATTTAATGCCACATATTTGTTACTTGAACATACACTAGTTATTAGTTATTTTGACAAGTTAAATATCCTATTGACAAGAAGGAATGAATATTGTATACAAGGATTAGCCATTTGCTAATCCAGCTTTATGAAAAAGTCCTTCCTCATTAACTTATGGTACTCTTTAGCTTGAAAAGCATCATGAACTTTTCTGTTGCTGCTTATTATGAATTCACTTCCTTTTTCTGGACTCTTTATTATCTTTAGATTTGGCCATGTGATGAGGAGGGGCACGGATGCCCCGGTTCGTAGGTGTGAGAGGTTGGCCTTGGATGGTTTCAAGCGGGTTAGGGGTAGACCTAAGAAATACTGGAGGGAAGTGATTAGACGTGACATGGAGCAGTTACAGTTGACTGAGGACATGACCCTGGATAGGAAGGTATGGAGGAAAAACATTAGGATAGAGGGTTAAGGTGGGTGGATGAGTCGTAGTCAGTAGATAGGAGGGCTTGGGTGTCAGTGTTGCATATTTTTGTGGATGGCGTATCTATGTTTCTTATCGTGTTCCATGCTTTTGATGTTTTTATATACTGTCCTTTGTCTTGAGCCGGGGGTCTATCGGAAATAGCCTCTCTACTTCGTTAGAGGTAGTGGTATGGTCTGCGTACACTCTACCCTCCCCAGACCCCACGATGTGGGAATCTACTGGGTTTGTTGTTGTTGTTGTTGTTGGTTAGAATTTTTGAAAATTGACTAATCATTTATAGTTTATATTACTATTAGTTTTTGTTTATATATGTACTTATCTTTTGTGTTTGGTATTCTGTTAGTTTGTCTTGTGTACCATACTAGTTATATACACTTATATTTGGGTTGGTATATGGGTATCGGTCCTAAGCCGGGGGTCTATCGGAAACAGCCTCTCTACTTCTCCTAAGGTAGTGGTATGATCTGCATACACTCTACCCTCCCTAGACCCCACTAGGTGGGAATACACTTGGTATGTTGTTGTTGTATTACTATTAGTTGTTTATCTTGATCGTGAATTACTGGTGGAAGCATGTTTACAAGGCATTTAGAGGTTAAATTAATTGTACTAATACTATGTAAAAACACCAACTTTATTTATAGTATATTAATATTAATATTGAAGGGAGTTCTAGGATAGATTGAAGCCCTACCCAATTACTAGGTGAATTTGCAGATTTAAAGAAGTGCAGTTTACTACATTACAAATCTAGGAAGAAGATCTCCATATATATATATACATGCTTGTTCATTTTGCTTTTTGGGGACATTAAAAGGTGAAGATTGACAAATCTTGCGCCATAGAAGTGGAAGAAAAAGCTAATGAATAGGCAAGAGGGGGTTGTTCAGCACTTCCCGTTTTTAGGTGTAAACTTCATATTAGATTGAATCTATTGTTCTTGAATGTTGATGAGTTAACTTTCATTTATGAAGTACTCAGAGCAGCTTGATACATGATTTACGAATGATTGCCAATCCACAGATGTTTAATGGGACTTGGAGCATACTGTCACTGTATATTACTGCTAATGAGCATGAATGGGTTGCTAAAAGTAATTTAATGAATCTTTATGATTTTGTGAATATATTTTCGTGGTTGCATGTGGTGGGTTTGGAAGTTAACACATTTTCCTTTAAAGCAATTTTCTTGGTTCTAAGTCATTAAATTGGGAATGTATGTATCTGATAATATTTGTTGGTTCTAAGTCGGCTGTAACACATTTGTTAGACTGACTATGGATGTCCTTATAATTGTAATAGCTTTAGCCTGTATACGCACTCGCATACGAATCTTGGAGGTACTTTAGGTGATACCATCTATCTCTTTGTCATCTTGAAACTTTACTTTAGGTGATACCATCTATCTCTTTGTCATCTTGAAACTTTAAACATTATGATGTTTGCCTTACTTGGCCGCTATGTTACCTTACTGATAATTGATATTACTTTTTGATTGCATATTGATTTTACAAAACTATAAGAGGTTAAGAAGAGAACTATACAACGAATAGAAAACACATTAGTCAATACGCGAATAGTTTAATCATCCAATAAAGACTTGGATACTTTAGCGCATCCAAGAGAATGTGTAACTTGCCATCAGATATTTTGTCTATATGTATACAAATCTAATGTTATCTGCAATATTACATATACATTTGGTAGCATCAATCGTATTAGCATGTAAATTTTTACAATTAGCTTTATATTTTCCAATGACATTTGCTAGCATCAATTGTGTTAGCATGTAAATTTTTGCAATTGCTTTATGTTTTTTATGTTTTTCAATGATACACTGCTTCATTTTTAGTTAAATTTCTTTCACTATTATTATTTTGCTAGGAATTCAAAAACCAACAACCACTAGAAATATTAAATATTGGGCCCGTGTTTAGCACAGGCCTTGCCCATCTAGTATTTATACAAATCAAATAGAGTATTGTTTGTCTATAAGATAAGCAGAAAATGCTTCCTTGAGATATGCCAAGTTATCAATTGAAAGAAAAGTAGAGTAATTGATATCTCCATTTTATAGAAAAAAAATAAGCAATTGAATAGGCACGTATTCTTGCACTTCTTTTGCAGAGCAAATAAGTTTTCTCGTAACACATTTTATTAATTATTTCAACGATGGTATACTATGATATTTTTTTTCTTTAAATAATTATTTTAATATTTCAAACTACATAATAACTTTTCAAAAAAGTTTAAATTTTGACTTTGCCTCTCTAAATAAATTACTAGAATTACCGAGAAGATAATATTTAATAAAATTAAGAAAGCCGAAGGAACAAGATTAAAAGAAGAGAAGTGTAAGATGACAATTGCAAAATACTATAATATGGTTTGCCAAGAAAGTTAAGACTTTTCGTTGAGATGAGTGTTCTTTTCTGTAGTACTCCCTCCGTTTCTGTTAAGTCTCATATTTCTCCGGAGTCGATTTAATTAATTTTTAAATTTGAACTAAATTATATCAACTCGATCTTGCTAACTAAATTTAGATATTCAGAAACTATATGAAAAATATTATAAGCTGCAACTTTTTCATACCAATTTGATGAAAAATATTGATAAAAAATCTAATAATTTTAACTTTTAAAAAGTAATATGACTACTAATTTGAGACGAAAAGAGTAATATACAGTTAATAGCAAAACCAATCAAAGAATCACAAATCAGACATATTTAAAAAGTAATAAAAACTTCCTATTACTGATGTACGAGGTAATGTTTACTGACTTATACATTATCCTTATTGTCGAAGTGTGGGAGTACATTTACGTTTTACATGATGGGATGGTAGAGCAGATGAAAAATTGTTGAAAAGTAATATTTTCTAAGTAAACAATTTTTAGAAAAACATTATACATGAAAAATATTTTAGTGCACTATAGACCTCAAAGTGCACTATATATATAGAGAGAGGAAACATTGTAAAGTTAAAGTGTTTTGGATTGTATCTAGAGACTAGATCTAGATAAGTTGTGCGAATTTATGTGATGGAGAATTTCTGTTTTTAATCGGTGGTAAAGTAATCCTTATCCAAAAGGGTGTCATTTGAAATACACTTAAGTTATTGTTGTTGTGTTGATAAGATTGGAGACAACTTGGTTATTCATTTTCTTCTTTGTATAGACTATTCTAAAAATATGTGTTGTATTCGAAGGTAAGGTCAAGCCATTGTGCATTATATGATGTAATACCATATCCTCAAGAAATTTTTGTTTTTCTTTTTTTTCAAGAAGGAAAGTAGGAGCTTTCAAAAAATATCTTGAATCATCTTGATAATAGAGTACGTACCTTGATACCCCTAAACTTAATACATTTTATCCAGTACACCCAAAATTTTAGTCATAGATACTGCATAAACTAAAGGGATCTATTGTTGGAAGTAGCTTTTCTTCGTGCTTTAGTAGGAAGCGCTATAGTTTTGTTAATACAACGCATTACATACATAACATAGAAAATTACAACCACAAAAGTATTTAGTAGCTTAAGTACATAGTGTCATAGACACATACTTTGTGGACCATAATTTTACTTATTTAATAGAACTGGGTCTTAAGCTTTCTCTAGAGCATTGCCGATGCAATAGTTCTCACTGCAGCTTGTCATGCAATTTTCAAACTTCTCATTATCTGCAAAATTACTAAATAATTTGTATAAGTAGACCTATACTTATATATATTGTCTGAATGTCTATAAATAGAGAGATACTTGTATATATTGTCCAAAAGTTTATAAATCCTCCACGAGGTAGTGATGGGGTCTGATACTCTCTACTCTTCACATACCTTATTTGTGGGCTATCACTGGGTATATTGGTGTAAATGTTTACACATAACTATTTGAAGTAAACATTCTTTTAGTTTCTTTCTGAACGTATACTCTTCACATACCTTATTTGTGGGCTATCACTGGGTATGTTGGTGTAAATGTTTACACATAACTATTTGAAGTAAACATTCTTTTAGTTTCTTTCTGAACAATTTGTATAAGTAGAGATTAAATTAAGAGAGAACTATATGGTTTAGCAAACATAGACTCCTAATTATTATATTTAGCCTAAATTTCAATTAATTACAATTCATAACTCTCTCTTGCCTTTTAATTATTCCTAATTAGAATTCATAGTCTCTCTCGTTTATTTATCTCTTTCTTTAATTTCTATTACTCTCCTTTTTCTTTTTCATTTTTTTTCTTTTTCTTTTTTTCGTTTTCTCTTTCTTTTTTTTTATTTTCATTTTTTTTCTTTTATGTGTTTTTATTTTTCATTTTTTTCTTTTTCTTTTTTTTCCTTTTTCTTTTTGTATTTTTTCTCTCATTTTTTATTGTTGTTTTTATATTTTATATTTATTTGTATCATACTATATATTTTAAATAAATTTATTATTTATAGTTGAATAGTTTAACCATGAATATGTATAATTTATCATCTGTATTTGTATACAAAAAAATATATGAATTAATTGTATTTGTTTGGGTCTTAAATATATAAATATGCAATGTGTCATTCAATGCAAATGTATCATTAGTATTTATATTTCAAATTTATCATTTGTATTTGTATATAAGCAAGTGTCATTTTGCATGTGTATGATTCAAGTTGTATAAATATGTATCATTTGATGCAAATATGACATTTGTATTTGTATACTTTATCATTTTATAAATACAAGTGTTCGTAGGAAGAAAAATAAAAATTCTTTTATAATTGTTTAAAAATACAAATGATCTTGTCAACTACAAATTCAAATACAAGCAAATGAAACGAATTAAATTAAAAATAAAAATACAATATGCAGCCAGCTTACAAATATAAATCCAAAATAGTTCTTTAAAAATACAAGCGCATCGATAAAAATAATATATAAATACAAATAAATGAAACCACAAAATATAAATACAATTTCCGGTTAATTATTAAATACAAATACAAAATAATTTTTTAAAATACAAGTGCGAATTGTACAAAATATAAATGATGGTGCCAACTAGTAAACACAAATACAAGTGCGAACTATAAAATACAAATATAAATGCAAACTATAACATAAAAATACAAGTGCGAACTATAAAATACAAATACAAATGCGAACTATAACATACAAATACAAGTGTGAACTGTAAAATACAAATACAAATGTGAACTGTAATATATATACAACCAAGCACGAACTATAAAATGCAAATACAAATATAATTGTATCAACGAATATAAAATATAAATAATGATGTGAATACAAATACGATAAGCAATCGTGGTAATTTTGTTATTATTCGTGACTTGTACTCGAGTAGCCATATTTTTCAAAAATACGAAAAATATAAGATAGAAAAAAAAGAAAAAAGGTACAAAAAAAAGAAATAAAAATAGAAGATAGAGATAGAAAAAAAGTAAAAGAATGAAAAGAAAGAAATAAAAAAAATACAAAAATATAAAAGAAAAGAAGAAAAAAAAACACGAAAAAGAAAAAAATACAGAAAATGAAAGAAAGAATCTAAAAAGAAAAACAATAAAAAAAGAAAAAAAGAAAAGAATAAAAGAATAAAATAAAAATAATGGTAAATAAAAATATAATGCATTGTTATGATGTTTCTGTTATCATCCATGACTTGTATTTGATGTAATCATATTTTTTAAAAATAAAATAAAATATAAAATATATAATGTGATTAATGTATTTATGTTTTATATGAATACAAACTATTGAGTAAAAGCAAATACAGCGGATGTGGATCGAATACATCGGCTATAAACGACAATATCATAAAATATGGCTATGGAAGGTGGGTTTTGCACCAAATTATTGTTATTTTTGAAACTTTTCCTTTTTTTAATGTAAATTTTATATAAATATAAGTAATTCTGAAAAAGTCCACAAATAGTAATAAGTAAGACTTTGAGGAGCTTAGTTGTCATTTTTAAAACTCCTCAAATAGTAATAAGTGAGACTTTGAGGAGCTTAATTGTCATTTGAAAACTCCTCTAATAGTAATAAGTGGGACTTTTTATGGAGCTTAGTTGTCATTTGGAATTGAAGGAAAGGTGTCATTGAAGTCTTGAATGAAGGATTGATGACATTGATTAACTTAAAGAGTCAAAATAATTAGAAAACTTAATTAAGTTAATTATGGGCTTGATTAATATTTTCAAAACTTTGTAATCTTTTTAAAAATATAAATTAACCCACACCTCTCTCCTCTCCAAATCATTCGCCTCTCTTCTCTCTCCCTTTCTTTCGACGGTTTCTCTCAACTCTCTCCCAACCAACAGTTCTGTAAAATTTCTTCTTTCAATCCCCGGCGACTTCAACCTCCGACGATAAGCAGTTGGGCGAGTTCCTTTTCGACTTTCAACCGTCAATCGACGTGATAGCAGTGCTCTCCGGTGACAATAACTTTGAGTTATTCATCGTTCCATTTCTTCTTTTACAGATAAAAAATTATGATTTTTTAGTTATGAAGAAAAAGAGGAACTTGAGTCAACTTCTCATCTAGCATTGGTTAACAATTTCAATATTTGTTGCTTTAAATTTGAAATGGAGACTGGAGAAAATCCTAATTTATGGCATTTCTTCTATACTCTTTTCGGAGTGAAATATAATTTTTTTTGTTATTGTAGTTCTTGTTGTCGAACTGTTGATTCAATTTGTTGGTGTCTGTTGAGTTTTTTGAAGTTTGATTTTTGTTGTTTGTGTTTGTACAAACGCAAAACAACAATGTTAGTGTTTTTGGTCACTATTAATATTCTTGATGTGTCTATTCTGTTGTCGTTGCTGGGTTGATTTGTTATTTTTCTTGATAAAAATGGTATATTTGATATTAAATGATGATATTTCTTTTGTTCTATTGAACAAAATCCTGGTACTATTTTTTTCTACTATAGATTAACCTTCTGATGCAACAGATTATCCATCTGATGCAACAGATGAACCATCTGGTGTTACAAATGAACAATATAACCGATCATTCATCTGTCGCTGTTGCGACAGACGACCCTTCTGTTGGAAGAAATCTAAATAATATTTATAGTTGATAACAGTTCCAACAGATCACTCATATATTGCAACAGATGAATTATCTATTGCACAGATCAGTCATCTGTTTCAACAGATGAATGATCTATTTTTATTATTTCCAACAGATTACCCATCCATTGCAACAGACAACATACTTGGTACAACAGATGTGTGATCTGTTGGAACTATTATTTTACTATTGTACATGTTAGTTTTACTGTTATCATTTTTTTAATGATGCGTTAATCAATTATAGTATTTTTTTGTTATTTTTAGATTATATAACTACCAAAAGAAAAGAAACTGAATCAAGTCTAAGTAAAGGAACAAGTGAAGCAACTAGGCTACATCCACCACTCTATGAGCTTGCTTTACAAGCGATATTTCAATCAGAAGCAGAAGATAATGAACATAGGGATAAGGAATGTTTCAAAAGAGATGATCCAAATGCTAATAGCCCTTCCACCGAAGAGTTGGTCAAAACCTTCAGCATTGAGAGTTGTCTTGTGAGAATGCAGTGCGATAGTATCACAAATTTGACTGGTGATTTCGTGGTTAAATCAGCGATGGGAAAATCTTTTGACGCCTTCTGAAAAATACTTCGAGAACCAAAATTGGATGTTTATTTCAGGGACAGCTGCTTTGGGCAATATCTTAATTTGCTGGAGGACAACAATGCTCCTTTCTAAATAAAATTAGTATATGATATTCTCAAGCATAAGTTTATGTATGAAAATAAAGATAAGATGAATGAGGTATGAAAAATTAGTGTGTCATGCCTGTTTATTTTGGTTGGAAGGAGTTTGCCATAGTTACTATACTATAATGTTATCCTCCTTCTCCTTCTCAAGTTATACCTATTCTATCCCCAAAAAAGCACCCCGCACACCCAAAAAATGCAAAGGCAAGTCAAGTGATGGTGATGACTTGGTGTCCCTTGTTGGTCCAAACTTCAAAAAAAATAATTGATAGAATCGTTGAAAGGTAAAAGACTTTTAAAGAAGCACAATCGATCATTGTACTTGGTTTGGTTTGTACATGATATTCTTTGGCGAAAAACGTTAACAACAATATACTGCTTGGTTTAATAAAGCTCTCTGAGGATCTTAAGGAATTTAACAGCTATCCTTGGGTTATGAAGCTTTAAAATAACTGTCAAATATTTGTTGACTCCGTTAATGTCAAAGACAATCAAGTTATATGGCTTTCCGCTTTTATGGTAAATATTTCTTCTATTATGATTCATTTTTTTATTGAATAATATTTTTGATTTATTGGTGTTATTTTATAGGCTTCGACATTTGAAGTCATTTCTTATTTGAGACAAGTGAACCATCAGGAAGAAGTTTCATGTCCAAAAATTCTGAGATGGTTGTCGGCCAAAACTGATAAAAATGCAAAAAAAAATTATCTTTTCAACCTCCCGAAGGAAGGAGTAAGTCTAATTCAAATTAAGTCTTTATTTTAATTAATGATTTTGTAAATGATTTAATCATCATTGTAATATGTGTACTGATTTTTTTAGATTGTGCATCTGTGGCTTGTTCCAACCAATCGAGAGTTGAAGATGCCATTTTTTTTACCTTAAAGTCTGTGCAAACTTTATCGGACCCTAAGGTCATTGATAGAATTACAAAAAAATTATTTGGATTAATAGCTATCACAAGAAAGGTAATTTTAAAGGGTGGACTTGTTGTTGGTGGTGGTGTTGGTCGTGATAGAAGTGTTGGCCGTGGTAGTGGTAGTGGTGCTGCTGTTGGGACTAATGATGCTCCTCTTAACTATTATGATTATGATTATAATAATACTAATTATACATATTTTTCCCCTCCTATAGAATGTTCTGCATGCAAATGTCAAGAGTGCAAGGCAAAATACGATGGAGTGATTAACGCTATTAATGCATTAACTGCTTCTGTAAAGAAATTGACATCTAAGAGTGGTGTCATTCTATCAAAGAGCATTTCATATTCATACACTCCATTAGAGATTAAGGCGGCTAAGAGGAGAAGAAAAGAAAACTCCAAGGCATTATCAAGCATAAAAAAGGCAAAATTGCAACTCCTCTGTCTTTGTCTTGCACTTTTGATCAATGTACAAGGGTCACATGAGAGCAATATGAGCTGAAGAAGGTGAATATATATCATCTGTTCCGACAAAAAAACAGATACATCTGTGTTTTAACAGATAAAATATCTGCTGAAAATTATCAAATAGATTTATACATCTATTGCAAATGTTGACTAACTTGTTGCATCAGATGCATTATCTATTGCATCAGATGCATATCTATTGCAATATATGTCTGTCTGTTTCAGCAAATCAAATAAGTCTTCGCACTGTTTAATTTTTTTCCAACAGATGACCTATTTGTTGTAACAGATGGGTCATCTGTTGGGACAAATAAAACCAAGACTTACTATTATTTTAGTTTTTTCAAACAGATAAGTGATATGTTGCAACAGATGAGTCATCTGTTGGGACAGATGAAACCAAGGCTCCCTACTGGTTTAGTTTTTCCAAATAGATAAGTAATATATTGCAGATGAGTCATCTATTGAAAATTATCATAAAACTCTTCCTCCTATTTTAATTTGTCCTAACAGATGATCCATCAATTGCAACAGATGGATAATCTGTTTGGGATACTTTAAAGCAGGAGAAAGACCTGTTTGATTTGCTTAAACAGATGAGTTATCTTTTTCCATTTTTTTGTATCTTTGTGATTAACATTGATAATTTGGCTTTCCGGGTAGATGTCACAGTAGAAGCTACTGTTGAACAACAAAGTATCACAATTGATAATCTATCAACTACTTCCAAAGATGAAGAAAATTTGAAGCCTGTCATTCCGGGAGAGTGGAAGAATTACCCGTTTGAAGGGTTCAACATGTCGAACGAGGCTAAAAAAAAACAAAGTTAACCAATGATTATTTAGAATGGATTGCTAATGGGTTTTTAAAGCATCATACCTACAGGTACATAAATTATTTTTAAAAATATTGATTTATATAATTCTTGTTGTAAAAAAAAAGACATTAACACATATAAATCATGCAGAAAACAAAATGACAAACACTACAAAGTGAACAAATTAGGTCTTGGTTTTGATATGTTCGACTTTATTTTTGCACATCTCAGAATGAAGAATTGGTTTCATTTGATGTCAAAACCCCAAACTTGCTGGAATGATGAGGTTTAAATGTCATACATCTTACTATTAATATTTTCTTTAATTGCATCTGGGTATTACTTTTCCTGTCACGTAATCTGAAATGTTTGATAATATGTGCAGCACATTGATGTCATTTTTACTACCTCTGAAAAGGCCAAGTTGCAAATACAAAAATAATACAGATACACAACAGGCAATTGTTTATTAAAATTTTATATCAATAATGTCTATGATAGGTATTGTCAACAACAACCGAAAGTTTTCCAAAATGAGGAATGCTTAATCAACATCATCAAAGATTTTAGCATTCCATCTGGCTTACCTTGGCATTTGATTGACGAAGTGTACATCACAATCAATTGTAGTGATGAATTTCATTGGGTATTGGATGTCGTCATTTTAAAAGAGAGGCGCACTGAGTTTACGATTCAATATTGGGAAGGAGACGTTATGGTCCATCGTCTGAGATACAAAAGATGGCCAAAATATTGCCTACTTACCACAATATAAGTGGATTTTTGGACTAAAAGATTCGCATTGATTGCTCGACAATTGAAGCATACCGGTATAAAATAGGTAATCCATTTGGTGTAGAATATGTTGAGGAATTGATCAACAACCCATTGGTAGCCTGTAAGTATCATGATTTAGTTTTATTTCATAAATTTCACAACGCTTACATTAATTGCACGATATAGATTATCTGGTTTTTACCAACGAAGGAATTACAGTCTTTTTGTTGCCGCTTACGCCTAGTATTTGAGCAATGGATTACAAGTACCAAATGATGGACTTGATTCCGGATTACTCCATAAAATATATGCTACTCTTTTATGGAAATATGAAGAAGCAAAAACACAAAAATCGTACGCAAGCAACATTAAAGATCCACAACAACAAAGCCAAAATTCATAGCACCGGATAAAGAACAACTTGTCCGTATTGAGTAGATCTTTATAGCTTGATTCTGTCAAAGTAATAACCTCACCTCTCCTTAGGAATTGTTGGCATCAAAACTTAAATTGTTGATTTATTTGTTGAGATTTGTACATATAACAATTCTTTTACATTTCATTTATTTGTTGATTTATTTCATGTAATTTTTTAAGGCTTCGATTTATTTTATTTTGTCTATGAAATTTATTTTATCTTTAGATTTGAGCTTATTAATTGAAATGAAATACTAGATTCAAATATTGCAATAGATAATGTATCTGTTGCAACAGATGACATATCTGTTGCAACAGATGACATATCTGTTGAAAATTATCAAACAAATTTAGACATATGTTGCAACATGTAGGTCATTTATTGGAAATTATCAAACAGGTTTTTCCACTGTTTTGATTTTTTCCAATAGATAACCTATCTGTTGCAACTGATAGACTTAGATATAAGCATATGCATAATGAAATAGATGACTAACCTATTGCAACAGATAAACTATCTGTCAAAAACGATAGACTAGACAATCTATTGCATTATAAAAAATTCAATTTTCATCAAATATAAAAAATTATCACTACATGTAAAGTGAAGTAACTTGAAATAAAAAATTGTTATGGTGTTTGTGTTTCTACATCTTTTTTTTTATGCACAGGCTCTAAGATTTAGTTAGTACCCCATAAGCCCAAACCTCTTGCATATTTGCCACATCATTGTCGCTCAGAAAGGTTATTGTCTCGACCATTTTTGTGTGGACAACAAACATTCGATGTGTGCAAGCGTGTGCAACCCACATGCGACACCAGTTTTATTTTTTGGAAGGATCATGTTCTTTTTTTGACCTTCAAAATCCCATTTTTCATTCAAAAAGTTAGGCAATAACTCCAATAGTGATTGCTTGTGGGTGAAAAAATTGGCCTCATCAAATATAGGTAAGTTACATTCACAAACCTTTATCTTTCCCTCATCGAGTAGTATCCATGTTCATATGTAACGACCCGAGACTACCCCCTAGTTGTCACACGGTGCTTAGAACCAAAAATGATCCCAAGCTAACCCATGAACTGGTATACTGTTAAGCAATTGAATTATAACATAATAAATAGTTGTTCTGCTATGCGGAAACATAATCATACTAAAAATCTAAAATAGATACACTACTGATAAAGCTTTACAATCTGATAAATTT
This sequence comes from Capsicum pubescens, assembly GCA_030864215.1. NCBI lineage: Eukaryota > Viridiplantae > Streptophyta > Magnoliopsida > Solanales > Solanaceae > Capsicum > Capsicum pubescens. Next base: position 81,282,656 of record CM061544.1, on the reverse strand, counting down.
GAAGGATGAAACTGAAATTACATAACTGACTCTGACTGACATCTATGAAGCCTCTACTATACTGACTATAGATAGCTAGGACATGCCTCCAACTACTACTAATCCATACACATGAAAGTAATAAACTGTACATGAACTAAAACTGTCTGGAGTTCCTGAAGTAAGAGAACCCATCATCTGCTGGCTGGAATCTGCATCTGTCTGATCGTGATATGTTGGCTACAACTGGTACCTACATTATAAAATAATGTATCCACACAGACATATATGTGGATCAATACTTATGAAATGTACTGAGTATGTAGGAGTCAATGCAATAAGTAAAACTGATTTCATACGTAATCATAAAACATGCATGCTAAGTGTAAGTAGACTCACTAATAGGCTGGAATAAACTGAAAGCTGAAAACTCTTAAAGCATGAGTGACAAACATACTCTGATAAGATGGTGAATCTCTACACTTAATTTTTGTAAAACTTTACTTTAATGATATAAGTAGAACTGAAGTTGGGACATGGTAAAACATGGATACTGTATGAATACTGGGTCTGAAACTATGTGATGGAGACTAACATAAGTCGAGGATCTAAATATGCAATTACATTGAGCACAAATGCATAAACAAACTAACTTATCTGATTAATTGAATGACTGATAGCTGAATAATGGTCATGTAAGACCGAACTGTACTTAGTTTGAACAACTGGACTAAAACTGTAGAGTATTATGCATATGAGGTAAGGACTGACTGAGCAACATGAGATAACTGAGCATGAATACATATAAACTGTATTATCTGAGAATACAAGACCAAGAGTATAACATGATTCTAAAATATTCTATAAACTGAAGTACTAAAATACTCATAACTGAATAGCTGATAACTGTACGCTATGGTAAAGCAAACCTGAAACTAAACTGAGTTCTGAACTGAATACTGAACTAAGAATGTAACTGAGACTGTATCTGAGACTATAACTGAGACTGTAAATGGGACTATACATGGGACGATAACTGGGACTGTAACTGAGATTTTACTGAAGCTAAGTACGGAGTTCTGATAACTAAGTAACTGATATCTGAGATTATTGATAACTGAATTACTGATAACTGGGTGACTATTTCTGACAGCCCTGATTCTGTAAAATTGAACTGAGTTCTATACTAAGTTGAGTGACTATATCTGATAGTCCTGATTTTGTAGAACTGAACTGAGTTCTATACTAAGTTGAGTGACTATATCTGATAGTCCTGATTTTGTAGAACTGAACTGAGCTCTATACAAAGACTAAAACTAAAACTATGAGAGGTAATTATGTAACCGACATGCCCCTCTCTGAATTGATTAGGGTTCAACATGTAATCCCAGCTGGAAGGGTGTCAGTACCGTGCCACGAGTAAAGACAAGTTGTATAGTCACCCTCATCTGGTAGGTACTCTAATGAGAATGGTGGTACCCTCAACTGGCAGGTTAAAACACCTCATCAACCCTCATCTGGTAGGTTGATGTCTCAACCTACGCTAGCTACGTAGTTCTGGAATGCAAGGACTGCTTCTAAGGATCACACCCTCTACTGGCAGGTGAGCATCCATCCTTGGGTTCACTAGATACTGAATCCTACTCCCAACTGAATAGACACTGAACTGATTACTAGACTGTACTGGGTTTGACTAAACCATTACTGATCGTGTTAACTGACTGAACTGGACTGAGTTTCATTGAGTTCACTGAGTTCTGTTGACTGGTTGAGTTCACTGAGTTATATTAACTGACTGAGTACTGCTATTCTTGAAGTTTTATTAGGACTATTCTATATCTACTGCAACTAAGTAAACAACTAGATTTCGGATAATAAATACCCCCAGGACTCGATAGCATAAATGATAAAACATAGCAATTCTTGAAAGTAGAGCCATAGTCAATTGTTCACAATTCATTCGCTGAGACATTTTATCAAACACTTGGAGGTTATGGACTTGTACATGAATGCGAACATAAGGTAACATGTCATGATTACCCTATTCAATTCACATGGGCATTCTATCAAGCACATGGAGATTAATACTTTAACATGGGACAATTCACCAAACACATGGGGATCATGAACTTGGATATGGGAATATCTTAAGCATGGAAGCATAGCATGATTACATGACTAAAATCATGAATTGGGGAATTCACATGTAATTCTCTTGAAATAGGACATGGGCGTTTCATCAAAACATGTAAAGATCATAACTTGAACGTAAGAATGTATTAAACATGAGGGAACAATAGAGTTACATGGAAAAATTCATAACTTGGGGATTCATCTTGAAATTAACTTAACATGATATGGGAATTTCATCAAACATGTGGAAGGCATGAATTTAAAACATGAGAACATTGCTAAACGTACCATGGAATTTACTTGAATAAAGCATGGAAAATTCAAATTCATAGCATGAGGAATTTAACTTGCATGGAATCACACATGGGCTGAATTGAATTAAAAACATCATGAAAACATGAAATTCAACCTTTCTTGAACATACAAAATACCATAATAATGGAAAAATCATTCTTTAATTAAAAGAAAAGGATTTTTGGGCTCCATGGGTGAAAAAGGACCCATAGATGAACTCCCACATACCTTAAAGCTTTAATCTTGAAGGAGAAATACAATCTTGAAAGCATTCTTGAATTAGGAAACTTGATTTTTTGCCTTTCTTGAAGAAAATTTGATGAAGTTCTTGGTATTCTTGAGGGGGCTAGGGTTTTCTTGGAGTGAAAAATATGAGAAATCATGTATCAAATGCTTTTGGGGCTGAAATTAAGTATTATGGGCGAATTTGGGTAAGGAGAAGCGACCAAAGTTCCCCTAGGCCCTTTAAAAACAGAATTAGCGTGTGAAACAGTTCTGTAACGCGCAGGCCGACGCATCGCGTCACTATCGCATCGGCTTACTGCCTCACACGGAAAATGCCATAACTTTTTGCTCGGGTATTGGATTTAGACAAAATTGGTATAGTTGGAATGCTAATTCAATTATCTACAATTTTGTGGGTCTTGAGCTATAAAATTTAATGTATATAAAAATTTGTACACGTATAAAGTAGACCCTTATAGAATTGAATACCAAACTTTGGATGAATCAAAGACTCTTAACTCAACTTTGTTCTAAGTGATTTTTATGAACATTTTTCACCTAAAAATAAAATCATACATGAGGATAAAGATCATGAAACTCATATTTTCATGCGAATCATTTAGATTATATCTTATACCCGTAGGAACGACGGTTCAAAGACTAGCCCAAAAATGTGGGGTATTACATCATGACTGCAAGAATCCTCTTTGCTTTGGTCCAGTCCTTGTCGTGTTGCTATGGCCTCTTCCTTCTAACATATTTAATCATATCTTCATCATATTAGAATGAAAAAACTAATGAATCAAATCTTGAGCCATCGGGAGTTGACGCTGGTACAATGAGATTATCGTACTTATTCTTAAAAATATTGTAGAAGTTAAGGTCTATTATCCTATTGGCAGCATCATAAGCATTTAGGTACGCTAATTTCGGGCATTGGGTAGATAATTTCATCAACATACTGTGTTATAAAAAGACAATTTTTAAATAGGTTAGTAATTTTACAAAAGAAAAACAATCTTCAATATACATCTTCTTGCGCTTATACTTTAAGTAGTTTTTGAAGTTTTTCCACAAAGGTGGTAGCTTCTAGATTATTGCAGCCACTTGGAAAACATCGTTCATGATCAAACCCACATCAAAGTTCTTTTGATTGTCAAGAACAAGCTTAATGTGTTCAATAAAGGTGTTATCTAAGTCTATACCTTCAGCAAGGAGATCATGGATTGCAAGTTACAGCTCTTGGACTTGGGTAACTACAGCTTTACTGTCACCATCTTGAAGTCCAAAAATTTGGCAACAATGAATTTCTTCATTCCGAATCCTCTATTTTGTACTTCTTTTCTAAAGTATTTCAGAGTTTCTTTGAGGTCTTTATGTTGTTGTACACATTGTAAAGATCATCTTGTAGGTCACTGAAAATGTAATTCTTATATAAAAACTCTAAGTACTTCCAAGCTTAAATTACTAAGAAATGTTCTTTTTCTGTAGTTTCTTCTAGCAACTCTGAAATATTTTTTATGATGAACCTTTGCAGACTTAAGATAGTCAAGTAAAAGAATATCTTCTGGTGCTAACATGTGAAATCACCTATGTGAGAGCGAAGTCGAAGCCGCTTCAAGGAGAATGTTAGTAAAGGTCTATTCTCTAAGCTCTCATGAGACCGAGACGTGTTCATGGCTAAAACAAATAAAACCGCGAGAACCATAAATGGTAAAAGGTTGGTTGTGTGACATGTGTTGTCTAGGTGTACATTAAAGTTCGAAGGTTCAAAGATATCAAATCTACTGATTGACCGAGTGCATCCAATGCATGTTCACTACGGAAAGTTCAAAGGGAAACCCACTTATCCAGATGCAATCATTCTTTGTTTGATGATCACATACTTGTCCGTAAAGTTTTAGAAAAAATAGTCATTCCCCATTCATGTGGGGAATTGTTGGGTTCAATTGGCGTGAATGAAAAATGGAGGGACACAACCTTTGTGGAAAAGATATATTATTTTGGAAAAGGAGTGACTTTTCAGACAGATGTGGTTGTTCAAAAAAAGACACAATATTTCGAATGAACTGACATGACTCTTTCAAAGGATACACCTTTTCAGATTGTAACGACCTAAAAATTTGATGAAATATGTGAAATTTATGATTTTGTGTGATTTGACTATTTTAACCCTCCCCGTAGTTGCATTATAGTATTTCTGGGGTGTGGGAGTGGTTGACATGATTTTTGATGCATTTTGGTATCATTTATGCAATATTGTGATTTTTTATGGCTTTGAGAGCCTTATTTTGGACTTATGTGGTTATATTTTGATCGGTATGATGGATGACCGAACGGACTGCGCCATCAGCTCCAAAATATCTCTTTTAGGCTAGGTCAACATTTGGTTTGGGTCCTGGTTCACCCGAGCTCATTTCGACCTATTGATCGGAAAGTTGGAAAATTGGAAATATGGGTGTGGGACTCACATTTGATCGAAATGACCTTGTATGGAAAGTCCGACTTTTCCAATAGATCCAAAATATCAATTTTAGTGTGTTAGCATGTTTGGTATGATTTTATGACTTTTAAATCTCATTTCGACCCTCGGTTTAGAAAATTATGATTTCGGGTCTCGGGGGTCAATTTTGTGAAAACAATTTTTTCTGGAAAATATGGTATCACCATCGCGTCCGGAACGTCGAATTTAGTGTGGTTGCATAGTTCGTTTGCATAAATCGGACTATGAACGAATCCCGAGCACCCTATCGAAGTCCATTTCGAGTTAGAATAAAAACTGTTCAGTTATGCAGAAAAATCTGCAATATATATAACAGCTTTTTCACATTTTTGGCTCATTTTGCTTATTTTTCATCTTGTCTCTTGAGAGTTAAACCCTAAATATTTTGGGAACTTAAAAGTGAAGTTTGTGAGAGCTTGGGAAGCTATATTAACACCTATTTCTTGATTTTAATTACGGATTTAAGATAAGAATTCACCCTTTTCTTAGAAATTTCTTGATAAATTTCTCAAAACCTCAAAAATCTTAGGGCATGATTTTAAACCCAAATTTCATTTCCTTTCACTTAAATAATATTTTTATCTTATAATTACTAGTTTTTCATCAATTTAACCTTCAAAACAACTCCGATTCTTGATTTTAACCCGAATTTCAAGGATTTTACCTGGTAAACCTCAAAAATATTTTTTCTTTGATTTGAACCCCGTTTTTCACTCGATTTAACTTGGGTTTTCATCTGTAGGCTTCTAAAAATATGGAAAACATATTTTTGAAGTAAAGTTCCAATTTTGCCCTTCTTTTTTGAAAAGTTATTTTGGGGGTCCATTTTGACCCCGAACCAAAAGTAGTCAATATGGGTGTTGTTGGTTTTGTTTTGACGCGTAGATTTCATATTTAATATTTTTAGTAGAGTTCGGGATTATTCGTGAAAATTAAGGTCGTGGGTTTAAGTGTAGCGGACCGGTTTCGACTTTCGAGGTAGGTTATGACTTAACTCTTCAGACTGGGCTGGGTAGTAAATGATGGTACAAAATACATGTTAAGGGTGGGAACTAATCATAAAAAATGTTTATCTACGTGTTGTGCCCGTGTGGGGGCCTATATGTGATGTAATTGTTGAAATTGAAATATTATGCGATATGTTTGATCGTGTGGGGTCCTATGTGACATTGATAGCCTTGAATACATGTGAGTAATTGTATTGTATTGTTTAATGTGGTACCATGGGTGTATTGTGGTTATATTCATACTTTACTGGCATATGAGACATGTGGAAATTCATGGATGAAATGAAAATAACGAGTGAATATTGGGTCATGTGGTTGTGGAAATGTATCATTGTGGTTGGTTGTGAAAATATATCATGTGGTTGGTAATGGAAATACTTATTGTGATTGGTTGTGAGCATTACATCTTTATATCATACTCATTCATGAAACATTGGTACCACCGTGGCAACATCTGAGAAACACTGGAAACACCTTTATAAAAATATTGTAACACCTTATAAAAACCTTTCCGAGGGATGTGTCGGAAAGGAGATATGATATATGTGGATTGTATATGGTTTAACAAACCCCCCATGGGTTCTACATCGGGAAGCTTTAGCTCCGTAGGTGTATACCGGGATTGTGTGACGATCCCGGAGGTTGTGAGACAACTTCGTGCATCATCATCATCATCATCATCATTATCATATACATTGCACTTACTTTATTGTGTTTGTGTTGTGTTGTATTGCCTTATTGACTTGTCATCTATGTATTTGTCTTACCTTTCTTTACTTGTATTTGATGATCTTGTATCTACATGTTCTCTCTTGCTCTATTTTACATGTGATATAATCTATACTTGTGTTCTATATCTTGATGTATTTTTGCAATATATGTGAGATATATTAGAACTGTTAGTGCAAGTGGTGTGGGCTACCGTTGTGGAATATTTTCTGATTGCAGGTGACGTGCCCTTAGTCTGTATTTTGTATGCCTTATTTACTACTTTTATTAGTCGGCCTATGATACCTACTGAGTACAAGTGGACCGTACTCATGCCTACTGCGCTCTTTCAGTGCAGGTCCTAGCTCGAGTGCACCTAAGCTTACTTGATTCAGGCGGTTGTTGGAGCTTCCAAGGTAGCGGTTGGACATTCATGCATCCGAAGTTCACCTCTATCTTTCTATACTAGTTATGTCTTTATTAGTGTTCGGAGACAGTTATTATTCCTTTGTGGTTATTTTTTCGATGTATTTTACTCTTGGATTGTATTAGTAGTTCTTACACTAATGACACCTATTTTTTGGCATGATTGGTGTTTTGAATAAGTTCTTTCCGCATTGTTATGATTATTTATATGGTTCATCTTCATTCTAGAAGCCTTACCTTGGGTATTTCTGTCTTTTTCTCTATTCGTAGCAGTTTGGGTGATAGGCTTACTTGTCAAGGTACATCGCGGCAAGTGCCATCATGAACCTTATTTTTTAGGTCGTGATAAATTGGTATCAAAGCAGCCAGGTTTCATTGGTCTCAATGGTGTAAGAACGGGATGTCTAATAGAGTCTCAGGGATCGGTATATAGACGTCCGTATCTATCTTCGAGAGGCTATAGGATGTCTTTAGAAAAAATTCCCTCATTTCATTCTTTATCGTGTGAATTTCTTTCATACCCTGTATTCTGAGTTGTGTTTCACTTTTTCTATGCGAATGGAGTTGCTTATACCTCTTATCAGTTGAGAGATACATCGAGAGATTATTGGATATCATTTGTTGGTTGTAGGCTTGTTAATGCTCCTGAGTTGTCATAGGATCAGTTTCTTGATGCCTTTCTGGAGAGATTTGTGCCTTTTAGTTTGAGAGATCATATGTGGGACGAGTTTGATAATTTGGAGCGGGGCTCCATGACAGTTTTTGAGTATAAGGCATGCTTCCATACCCTGTCTTGATATTTCTAAGATAGTATTTCCACCGAGTTTGAGAAGATTCAAAAGTTTGTGAAGGGTTGGGTTGTCTTTCTTCTGTTGGCTACATTTCATATAATTGTGTTTGGGGCTTCTTTTTATAGTATTGTGGATCATGCTAAGATGACAACGGATATTCTTAGTGCATCTCAGGGAGGCGCCAAGAAGGCACAGTATTTTGGTGAGTTCAAGAGTCAGACCTCTCGAGGCAAAAATTTTAGAGGTTCTCATGGATACTATGGTAGGCCAGTACAGATGGCATTACAGAGCTCAGGTGGTGGACCTTCTAGTACAGCAGTTCAGGGTGGTTGTTCAGGCCCAGTTGTACCTTTTCCTATTGAGACTAGTCACAGAGGTTGTTATATGTGTGATGAGATTGGCCATGTGGCCAAGGACTGTTCTTGACACGTGTTTAGAGATAACCTTATTTCAACTATGAGAGATAGGTGTTCTACCAAAGGTGCTAGAGGTAGAGATGGTAGAGCCCGTGACGGTGGTTATGGGGCCACTCGGCCAGATGGTAGGCATGGATAGTGCTACGCTATATCAGTTAGATCTGAGGCGGACGCTTCAGATGTTGTGATCGCAGGTACCGTTTCGTTTATTTCAGACCTGCATGTTATTATTTGATCCTAGATCGACTTTCTTCTATGTGTCTGTATATATTTTTCTTCGGGTTTTGATTCTGTTAAGGAGCCTCTTGCCATGCCTATTTGTGTATCTACCTCGGTAGGTAATTCTTTAGTGGTGGATCGGGTGTACCGATCTTGTGTTGTGACTTTTTTCGGACGTGAAACTTTGGTAGACTTGCTTGTGTTAGATATGGTCGATTTTGATGTTATTTTGGATATGGATTGTTTGGCTCGTTATCATGTTGTCTTAGATTATTTTGCTAGGATTGTGACTTTAGCTTTGGTTGGTGTGACAAGGATAGCTTGGAAAGGGTACACTTAATTCGGGTCCTAAGAGGGTTATATCTTATGTTCAGGCTCATAAATTAGTTGAGAAGGGATGTTTATCTTACTTGGCCCATATTCGTGACACAAGTGTTGTTTTGCCTCCTTTCTTGGATTCTGTTCGTGTTCCCCGTGAGTTTATGGAGGTGTTCCCTACGGACTTTCCTAGTATGCCTTTGAATTGAGATATTAATTTTATTATTGATGTTGAGTCAGGTACCAAGCCCATTTCTATTCTTCCTTATAGGATGGCCCCAATAGAGTTGAAAGAAACTGAAGGATCTATTATAGGAGTTGTTGGATAAGGGATTTATTCGACATAGTGTTTTACCTTGGGGTGCGTCTGTCTTGTATGTAAAGAGAAAGAATGGGTCTATGCAGATATGTATTGATTATCGACAGTTAAACAAGGTGATGGTTAAGAATAAGTATCTTCTTTCTCCCATTGATGATTTGTTTGATCAGCTTCAGGGCGCTGTGGTGTTTTCGAAGATTGAATTGTGGTTCGGTTATCACCAGTTGAGGATTAGAGATTTGGATATTCTAAAAATAGCTTTTCGAACTCGATATGGTCTTTATAAGTTCTTGGTCATGTCTTTTGGGTTGACCAATTCCCCTGCCTCGTTCATGGAGTTGATGAATAAGTGTTTCGACCGTATATTGGCTCATTTATTATGATATTTATAGATGATATCTTGGTTTATTCCAAGAGTGAGGTTGAGCAAGAGGAGCATTTGTGGATTGTGCTTTAGAGATTTAGGGATGAGAAGTTGTATGCTAAGTTCTCTAAGTATGAGTTTTGGTTAGTGTCTATTTTCTTTCTTGGGTCATATGGTGACTAAGGAAGGTATTATGGTTGATCCAGCTAAGGTTGCAACGGTTCGTGATTTAGGCTAAACCTACTTTGCCCACCGAGATCCGGAGTTTTATTGGCTTGGCTGGATATTATCGACATTTTGTTGAGGGTTTTTCAGCCATTGCAGATCCATTGACCAAGTTGACCCAGAAGAAGATTTCTTTTCAGTGGTCCGAAGCTTGTGAGGCAAGCTTCCTGAAACTCAATGATTTGTTGACTTCAGCTCCTATATTAGTTTTGCCTAAGGAGGGTGTGGGTTTTACTGTCTTTTGTGATGCTTCAGGTGTTGGGTTAGGTGTTGTGTTGATGTAGGAGGGCAAGGTAATTGCTTATGCATCTCGTCAATTGAATCCTTGTGAGAAGAATTATCCTGCCCATGATTTGGAGTTATGCGCAGTTGTGTTTGCCTTGAAGTTTTGGAGGTACTATTTGTATGGATTCCATTGTGAGATCTTCTCAGATCATCGTAGCCTTTTGTACTTCTTTATCAGCGAGATCTTCTTAGGAGGCAACGTCGTTGGCTTGAGTTGCTTAAGGATTATGACTTGACTATTCTCTACCATTATGGAAAAACTAATGTGGTTATGGATACCTTGAGCTAGAAGTTGGCTAGGATGGGTAACTTGGTGCATCTTTTGACTCAGGAGAGGTTGTTGGCCTTGGAGGTTCAGTCTTTAGCTAATCTGATAGTCAGGATTGATATTTCAGCACCAGGGCGTGTTTTGGCACCTGTGGATGCTAGACCCTCTTTGATGGAGCAGATTCGAGCTCATTAGTTTGACGATGTTGGGTTGAGGTTGATTCAAGATAAGATGTTGAGTGGAGAGTCTAAGGAAGCCTCACCTAATTCAGATGAAGTTTTGAGGATTGAGGGATGAGTTTGTATGACGAGAGTGGTGATTGAATTAGGTTGATCTTGGAGGAGGCCCATTGTTCCAGATATTCCATCTATCCAGGTGTGACTAAGATGTATCGTGATTTGAGACAGCACTACTGGTGGGGTGGTATGAGGCTAGATATAGCAGATTTTGTGTCTCGTTGCCTATGTTATCAGCAGGTGAAGGCCGAGCATATGAGATTTGGTGGTTTACTTTAGAGGTTACCCATTCCTGAGTGAAAGTGGGAACGCATCACTATGGACTTTGTGACTGGTTTATCGCATACATCTCATGGATATGACAGTGTTTGGGTCATCGTGGATCGATTGACCAAGTCAGCTCATTTTATTCTGGTTCAGGTCTCATTTAGTGCTGAGAGGTTGGCCTGTATCTACATTCGTGAGATTGTGCGTCTGCATGGTGTGCGGGTGTCCATTATTTCAGATTGAAATCCTGTGTTCATATCTCACTTTTGGAAGACTTTTCAGGATGAGTTAGGTACTCGAGTGGATCTTAGTTCAGCGTTTCACCCCAGACTGATGGCCAGTCAGAATGGACTATCCAGGTTTTGGAGTATGCTCCGCGCGTGCGTGATGGATTTTAGTGGCCAGTGGGAGCAACATTTGGCTTTAGCATAGTTTGCACATAGTAATAGCTACCATTCCAGTATTGATATGGATCCTTTTGAGGCATTATCGCTCTCCAGTAGGTTGGTTCGATGTTTCAGAGGTGAGACCTCGAGGTACGGACTTTCTTCGTGAGTCTTTGGATAGGGTCCGGGTAATTCAGGATAGACTTAGAGCGGCCCAAGGTAGGCAGAAGTATTATGCTGATCGTAGACTTCGTGTCTTGAGTTTTGGTGTTGGTGATCGTGTTTTCCTTTTAGTTTCACCCATGAAAGGTGTGATGAGGTTTGGGAAGAGGGGCAAGCTTAGACCCAGGTATATTGAGCCGTTTGAGATTCTTCGGACTATTAGTGATGTGGCTTATGAGTTGGCTTTTCTCCTTGATCTATCTGTTATTCATCTAGTTTTCATGTTTTTATGCCTCGTTGCTATATTCATGACAAGTCTCATGTCATTCGTTGGGATTCAGTTTAGTTAGATGAGCGGTTATCCTTTGTTGAGGAGCCAGTTTCCATTTTGGCTAGGGATGTTAGGCAGTTGCGCTCTAAAGTGATCCTTGTGGTTCAGGTCCAGTGGAAACTTTGACCTGTAGATGTGACTACTTGGGATATTGAGTCTGATATGCGTAGTTCCTATCCCCAGCTTTTCATTGATTCGGGTATTTCCTTGCCTTAGTTCGAGGACGAACTAGATTTTTAGTTGTGGATGATGTAACGATAAAAAAATTTGATGAAATATGTGAAATTTGTGATTTTGTATGATTTGACTGTTTTACCCCTCCCTGTAGTTGCATTATAGTATTTCTGGGGTGTGGGAGTGGTTGACATGATTTTTGATGCATTTTGGTATCATTTATGCAATATTGTGGTTTTTGATGGCTTTGAGAGCCTTATTTTGGACTTATGTGGTTATATTTTGATCCGTGCAACGGATGACCGAACAGATTGCCCCAGCAGCTCCGAAATATCGATTTCAGGCTAGGTAGACCTTTGGTTCAGGTCCTGGTTCACCCGAGATCATTTCGATCTATTGATCGGAAAGTTGGAAACTTGGAAATATGGATGTGGGACCCACATTTGATTGAAACGACCTCGTATGGAAAATCCGAATTCTCCAACAAATTCGGAATGTCAATTTTAGTGTGCTAGCATGTTTGTTATGATTTTACGGCTTTTAAATCTCATTTTGACCCTCGATTTAGAAAATTGTGATTTCGGGTCTCGGAGGTCAATTTTGTGAAAACGAATTTTTCTGGAAAATCTGGTATGCCATCGCGTCCGGAACGTAGAATTTAGAGTGGTTGCATAGTTCTTTTGCATAAATCGGACTCCGAATGAATCTCGAGCACCCCATCGAAGTCCATTTCGAGTTAGAATAAAAACTGCTCAGTTATGCAGAAAAATCTGCAATATATATAGCAGCTTTTTCACATTTTTGGCTCATTTTGCTCATTTTTCATCTTGTCTTTTGAGAGTTAAACCCTAAATATTTTGGGAGCTTAAAAGTGAAGTTTGTGAGAGCTTGGGGAGTTAGATTAACACTTATTTCTTGATTTTAATTACGGATTTAAGGTAACCTTTTCTTAGAAATTTCTTGATAAATTTCTCAAAACCCCAAAAATCTTAAGGCATGATTTTAAACCCAAATTCCACCCCCTTTCACTTGAATAATATTTTTATCTTATAATTACTAGTTTTTCATCAATTTAACCTTCAAAACAACTCTGATTCTTGATTTTAACCCGTATTTCAAGGATTTTACTCGGTAAAACTCAAAAATGATTTTCTTCGATTTGAACCCCGTTTTTCACTCGATTTAACTTGGGTTTTAAGCTGTAGGTTCCTAAAAATATGGGAAACATATTTTTGAAGTAAAGTTCCAATTTTGCCCTTCTTTTTTGGAAACCTATTTTGGGGGTCTGTTTTGACCCCGAACCAAAAGTAGTCAATATGGGTGTCGTTGGTTTTTTTTTTAGGCGTAGATTTCATATTTGATGTTTTTAGTAGAGTTCGAGATTATTCGTGAAAAGTAAGGTCGTGGGTTCAAGTGTAGCAGATCGGTTTCGTCTTTCGAGGTAGGTTATGGCTTAACTCTTCAGACTAGACTGAGTAGTAAATGATGGTACAAAATGCATGTTAAGGGTGAGAACTAATCATAAAAAATGTCTATCTACGTGTTGTGCCCGTGTGGGGGCCTATATGTGATGTAATTGTCGAAATTGAAATATTATGTGATATGTTTGACCATGTGGGGTCCTATGTGATATTGATAGCCTTGAATAAATGTGAGCAATTGTATTTTATTGTTTAATGTGGTACCATGGGTGTATTGTGGTTATATTCATACTTTACTGGCATATGAGACATGTGAAAATTCATGGATGAAATGAAAATAACGAGTGAATATTTGCTCATGTGGTTGTGGAAATGTATCATTGTGGTTGGTTGTGGAAATATATCATGTGGTTGGTTGTGAAAATATATCATGTAGTTGGTTGTGGAAATACTTATTGTGATTGATTGTGAGCATTACATCTTCATATCACACTCATTCATGAAACATTGGTACCACTGTGGCAACATCTGAGAAACACTAGCAACACCTTTTTAAAAATATTGTAACACCTTATAAAAATCTTTTCGAGGGATGTGCCGGAAAGGAGATATGAGATATGTGGATTGTATATGGGTTGACGAACCCCTCATGGGTCCTACGTCGGGAAGCTTTAGCTCCGTAGGTGTATACGGGGATTGTGCGACGATCCCGGAGGTTGTACGACAACCTCGTGCATCATCATCATCATCATTATCATATACATTGCACTTACTTTATTGTGTTTGTGTTGTGTTGTATTGTCTTATTGACTTGTCATCTATGTATTTGCCTTACCTTTCTTTACTTGTATTTAATGATCTTGTATCTACATGTTCTCTCTTGCTCTATTTTATATACTACAATATGTATATATATATATATATATATATATATAGTTACATACTAATTTATAGAACATATACACATGTATACGTTAAAGATATACGTCTATAGAAGATATATACACATATATACACACCATTCAATATATATGTACTAGTTTAAATAAAATATATACTACAATAAACATATATATATACTACAATATGTATATATATATAGTTATATACTTATTTGTAAAACATATACACTTGGATACATTAAATATATACATCTGTAGAAGATATATACACATATATACACACCATTCAATATATATGTACTACTTTAAATAAAATATATACTACAATATACATATATATATACTACAATATGTATATATATATATATATATAGTTATATACTAATTTGTAAAACATATACACTTGTATATGTTAAATATATACATCTGTAGAAGATATATACACATATATACACACCATTCAATATATATGTACTATTTTAAATAAAATATATACTACAATATGCATATATATATACTACAATATGTATATATATATAGTTATATACTAATTTGTAAAACATATACACTTGTATACATTAAATATATACATCTGTAGAAGATATATACACATATATATACACTTCTATAGAAGATATCCAATTTATAAAACATATACACATGTATACGTTAAATATACACTTCTATAGAAGATATATACACGTGTATACGCACCATTCAATGTATATATACTACTACCTATAAAATATACTACATTATATATACATTACAATATATATAGATATACTTATATACTAATTTATAAAACATATACACATGTATACGTTAAATATACACTTCTATAGAAGATATATACACAAATATACAAAACATATGCTACTTAATATAATAAATTAATAATATTTGGTAGTAAATTAATAACATATTAGAAGTAAGTTTTTAATTTAAAGTATAAAACTAGAAATTCAATTTAAAATTTTAAATCGTTAAATGAAAAAATATAAAAAGCAAGGACTAAGGAGTGAATGAATTTGGGGAATTTTATTGATTGCAAAATGATCCAAAATTTATAATTTACATGAATGAAAAATCTATAAATTATGCATCATTTTTTCCAACTCATTCATGTTAATATTAATGGGAACTTGCATAGGATAGTCGAAGTCAACAGGGGTAAAACCATGCATTGGACTTGATTCTGCTGAGTTCTCCCGTGAAGTCATAATTTCTTCAAGTTTCAGCTCGTCGCTCGGCTCCGGTTCCATTCCTTGGTTTCTTCTTTCCGCTCTAATCCAATCTCTGAGGCAAACTAGAACATTCATTGCATTTCTTCCCAATGAGTGTCGGTTGTCTCCAAGCTGCTGTCATCCCTGACTAAAGGCGCTCTCTGATGCAACGGTTGACATTGGAACATTCAAGATATCTCTAGCTAATCTTGAAAGCACATGATATTGTGTTTCATTACTCCTCCACCAATCCAACGTGTTGATCCGTCGTCTGCGATCCTCTGGTGCCGTCCGAAGATAATATTTCAGCTCTTCCCGATAAGTTGATGTGTAAGTTCTATCATCAACACTGTTCCAACAATTTAAATCATAAAACGAATCAGAAAAAACACTATGTGCCGGCCTTTTAGAAGATGATGGCTCCTCGGGAGGATGATCGACAGTTGGAGTGATATTTGTAGGTACGGCTAAATCAAATAAATCAGCATAGTGATTATATAATTTTTCTATGTAATCCTTTGCATCAGTCGTAGCCGTCCACAAATCAGGTTGTACTTGTTCAGAATCATGGTTAGTATTTATTTCTAAGTTAGTATAAATAAGAGTAATAAAGTGACACATATTATTATATTTCATGCACGGATTTAGCATAACACCAACCAAGTAAATAGGGAGAATCGGGAAAAAATATTTTTTAAATTTCATAAACATGGCGCCAACAGCTTCTTTATAACCTTCTTTATTTTTATATTCTTTGAGCAAACCAGAAATATCGGCTATATATGCCAAAATATTACAAACAGTAGGATAATAAGCACCGGAAAATTCAACTGTAGCTACATAAATTTTTTCTAAAAACTTAACAAGATCATTAATTACAACCCAATCAGAATTATGTAGCATGCAATCAGCAGAATCAGCAAATGAGCCGCAATGTTGGTTAAAAGCTAGTGTAATAGGAATTCTATATTTATAACAAGTTTTTAAAAATTCATACGTAGAATTTCAACTTGTATCAATTTCCTCAGGCATCAAAATCGGTGTAAGTCCATTTTCTTGACATTTAACTTTAAATTCTCTAATTCTCGATCTACGATTATTTCCTTGAATAAAACCAACAGCAAGACGAATTTTTTCAATATAAAACTCAAAAAACTCAAGACCATCTTTTACAATTAAATTATATATATGACATGCACACTTAATATGAAAAATTTCAGGCAAGGGCGGAGATAGCGTAGATTTTAATTTTTTTATGGCAGTGTTGTTGTTAGAAGCATTATCAAAAGCAATACATAAAATTTTATTTTCGATACCATAATATCCGACAATTTTAACAATAGAATCAGCAATAAATTGTCCAGTATGTTTACGATCTTCATCATATAAAAAAGCAAGAATACGTTTTTGCATCACGAAATTACTATCCATCCAATGACAAGTAACAGTTAAATAATCATTTTTATTCACAACACGACCAAGATCAGAAGTTAGGGACAATCTACATTGAATATTTTTTAACAATGTTGATAAATAAAAACAATATTGTGGATGAGGTCTAAAAATATCAGACCGACAAGTAGTTCTAGGAATACCGTTAAACATAGGATTATAAATTGTTTGTATATAATGAATAAAGGCATCAGAAGAAGGAAAATTAAAAGGCAAACAACCCACAGCTACCATTTTAGCTATTTCTTCCCGGTCCCTCAATTTATTATACTTCTTCGCTACGTGACCGGTTGTTGGGTCCATTCTAGTTTGCGTTGGCCCACCAACATCCCCACCACCTTTTGCAATATTTAACTCTCTTTTGTGATCTTCAGCTACATGTCTCATTAACGTACCCGTACCCCCTTGCTTGCCTCCACTTCTATGCTTATATATTTGTTGATAAATATTGCATTGCACCTCAATATCTGATATACGTTCAAAATATTTCCATGCAATACTAGTTCTTTTACGAGGTCTTGGGGCACTGGGAGCACGGGGAGGGAGATTAACCGATTCAGATCTAACGTTAGCATCTCCTACTGCGGGTGTCTCAGCAATATTTTCATTATCTTCGTCTAAATTAACCGCATCTACTTCATTTTCTTCTTCTATACCGTAATTTTCCTGAGCTTCTACATAATCCATATCGTGAACACCTATACCTATTTCTTCCTCAAAAGGTGTACCAAGCGGTACCGGAGGCGAAGGCACACGGGTATATCTACTACTTGAACTACTTCTACCGCTAGTAATTCGCTTTTTACTACCACTACCGCTTTCGGGACAAAAAAATTTAACACCTTTAGTAGCGAGGTTTCTTAATTTATCCATAATATAAATTAAATTAAACTAAAAATATTCAAAATACACAAATATAATAAAATTAAATATTAAACAATTAATACAATAAATAAAAATTAAACGTAAGAGATGGAACGACAATACCAAATTTTAGAAGTATCCGAAGATTGCGACTTTAGAAACTTCCGCTCGTACTTTCTAAACGAAAAATTAAAAAATTAAAGTGAACACTTTAAGAAATTAAATATATTGAATATTTGAGAATTGAGAATTGAGATTTGAGAGAGAATAAGATTTGAGAGAGTGAAAAATTGTGTGAAAAATGATTTGAAGTTGTAGGGTATTTATAGAATATTTTTTGGGATTAAAAAATATTTTTTAAAGTTAATTTTTTTTTTTTAATAAATGGGCCCAAACTAGCCGTTTGGACCCAAAAACGGCTATATAGCCGTTGGGCCAACGACTAGTTTGGCTCAATTTTTTTTTTCTTTTTTAAATAATGGTATTCGGGCCGATTAACCGACGGGCCTAGACCGGGCTTGGTTCGGACCGGATTAACCGGTCCCATTTTAAAAAAATAACCGGCCCAAAACCCGAAACTCTAAAGCCCTAGGATTTACCGGGCCGGATTAGTTACTAGAGCCGGGTCCGACCCAGCCCACTTGACACCCATAACCAAAAGGAAGAAATAGTGGGAGGAAGTAAGAGAATGACATTTTTCTCTCAATGGTGATAGGCCCATCTGCTTGTGTGTACTTTAATTATTTCATCGAATATTAATTATTTTTTACTAATATAAAAATCAAGTAATTATATCCATCAAAATTTACATAAATAATAATAAAACATATTTGACTTCTCGTCCTTATTTTAATCTAGACTAAGCTAGAGACGATAAACCATTCTCCAATATTAGGACATTAATCCAAATTTATCGAATCAAAACCCCCCAAAGAGGGCACTTGGAGTTCAATCAAGAACAGTGTTCAAAGCACTATAACGTTGATGATTGGCACATTATGCTATCATGGGTTCAATCATTTTCACCTTTGGCAGTCAGTAATATGACCTTTTAGAATTGTCCAATGTCCCATGCCCTCTCTCTGTACCTTCCATGTGTTTTTCTCTTCTTCCAAGATCATCATATCAAATACCAGGACATATATATCTTTGGTTCCTATCACATTTTGAGCTGGCATAATACTCTCTTCAAGATTTTTAGCTGGCAAGAGCTATTTGTACCTTTCAAAGAAATGAACTATGACCTACATGTGAACTTGTGGGACTATATATTTGAGAGCCTTTTCACCAATTTTTTTTTTATAATAGTCATGCACCAATTTTTACGCTTCTCGATTAATTTCACATAATACATCTCACTCTCATTACCAACAAGTATCAAGTAACTTTGTATACAAAGACTAGATTAATTCCACACTATATCTTCCACCTCCCACCCAGTGGCGGAACCAGAATATTCACGAAGGGGGTTCATAAGGGAACATACGATCTAACCGAAGGGGGTTCAATGTCTAATATATATACATAAAAAATAATTTTAACCATGTATATATAGTATAATTTTTCGCCGAAGGGGGTTCAAAGGGTAGATCCGCCACTGCTCCCACCAGCAACATGTATCGGTACATCCACCAAGACTAGACTAATTCCACGGGATATCTTCCACCTCCCACCAACAACTGATATTAGATAACTTTATCCATTAAGACTAGAACAAATGAAAAGAAATCACATAGTATTTTTTGTGTCAATTGGCGACTATGTCCCATTGGCTTGCCTTTTCATCAGTTATAAGGACCAATATATGTACTTAGGGAAAATATTTTGGCTAAGACTGTCAACTAAACATGCCATGTACTCAACTTTGCTAGAACACTCGAGGATATAAGTTGAACCATTAAAGTGGTGAGGTGATTTGTACAGAAGAATACGTTGGGGTCGCTATATAAATTTTGTTTACACTTTTAATATTTGTGAGGAAGTTTCAAGTCCAATAAAAAAAATATTTTTTTAAAAATATAAATAAAACTAAAAATAACAACAACAACAACAACAACAACAACAATAATAATAATAATAATAATAATAATAAAAAAAAAATGGACTAAACCCCCTTAAGTAAAGAAACAAAAATAACAAACAAAATGGATAAGTTGTGTTCATACTATATTCAACCTACTACAATATTGGATTACTCATAAATCATGTTGGAACGTCACAGTTTCAGGACTACAAACAAATAAGAGAAAATATATACCGAAATTGTTGTGGCAAGTCATGACAAATGGCGACAGTTAAAATTACACCTGTGATATATTCAACCTAGCTATTCTATTCGATTTTTCACAAATCATATTGGATTGTGACGATTCAAAACTGAAAATAAAGAAAAGAAAAAAAGTTCAATTTTAGAATATATAGTGAGATGCAAGTCCTGACAAACCCCTTTAACTTCATGATACATATAGAAAAGCACATGGTATGATCATTTAAAAAAAAAAAAAGGCGCACATAAGAAAAGGTGAACATGCTGTAGTTAATCCGCTAAAGTAATTTTTTTTTTTAACCATTTAGCTCGATTAGGTACATGCAATTTCTATATTCAATTGATATACTTTTATATCATATTGATACACTTTTATATTATATTAATACACTTTTTAAAAAATAGAAAAGAAATTCTATGCAAGCACATGCAGTCGCTATACCCAATTGGTACTCTTTTATACCACATTAATACACTTTTATACTACATTGATACACTTTTATACTACATTGATACACTTTGATACCGCATACCACATTGATACACTTTTATACTAGATTAATAAACTTTTATATCACGTTGATATAGTATATATACCAATAAATGCACCTTTTACAGAGAAATTTGTGCAAGCATATTCAGTAATTCGTTATTCGTGAATTTGTTAACTTCACCTAAATTTTTGTGAAAATTTGTGCAAGCATATACAAAATTTATTAAACCATGTACCCTTACTGTCCAAACATTCCTTATTTTTTTTTATTAAAAAGAGAGAGATAGCAGAAAAAAAATAAGTCAAAGTGTCGCTATAGTATTAACTCATATGAAAAGAGATAGAATAATTATGGGTGGACTTGTATTTCATGTTTTTATTTTCCGTGATCGCATCTGAAAAATAAATGGGTGGACAGAGTGGACTTTTTTCAAAATAAAATAAAATTAACAACATTAAAAGAAAAAAGAAAAAAAAATAGTGAAAAACAAAGAAAAAAAATAGGAAGAAAGAGAACGGAACATGTAAAAAAATTGACATTAAAAATTAAACAATAAATAAGAAAAAGGCAAAAAAAAAAGGGGTAGTAGCGACAGAAAAGCCTAAATGGCTATCTATTGAAATTGCCAAATCAATGGCTATATTAGTGGAAATATTTTGGGCGAGATGATATTTGTGTCCTTTCCCCTATATTAAGCACTAGATGTCGAAGGCCCGTTCCAGCACGAACCCAATATATGTTATTTTTTAGTCTCAATTTATGTGACACAAACATAATCTAGATAATTAATTATATTTTTAATATGCTTTAGTTATTTTAAATTGTTAACTGTCGTAATTTATAAGATCTTTATTTAATTTTTAAATAATACATGCTACTCTCCTTGTTCAAAGTTTTATAACATTGATAGTCAATTATATTTTTAAAATAATTTAAATTTTTTGTTATTGAGATTTATAATACCTCTTCTTCATTCCTATTTAAGTGCACTAATATAATTTTAGAGTCAATTTTTTTTTATATATATTTAAAAAAATTTAAGTTGTTAATTATTATGATTTATAGTACTTCTTTTTTTAAAAAAAAATATATAAGAGATTTTTTTTAAAAACATATTCTAAGCTATTAACTATTGTGATTATAGTACTTTTTATGCAATTTTCAAATAATACATGTTACTGTCCTTGCCCAAACTTTTGTGGCATTGATAGTTAATTATACTTTTAGTTATTCTAATTTAAGTGACACTGATATAATTTCGAGAGTCAACCAAATATTTTAGATCTTTTGCATTTTTTAAGTTATTAATTATTGTGATCTTTAACATTTTTTAATATATAACAGATTAGTTTTTTTTAGATATTTTAAGTTGTTAAATATTATAATTTATAATAATTTTTATATACTTTTCAAATGATATATGTTACCATCCTTGTCCAAAATTTTGTGGTGTTGATAGTCAATTATACTACAAAAATAATTTAAATTGGTAATTACTGTGATTTATAATACTTTTTCTTCTATTTCAATTTAAATGATACTGATATAAATTTGAGAGTCAATCAAATATTTATATCTTTTAAACTTTTTAAGTTATTAATTCTTATTATTTATAGAAATTTTTTTATAGTTTTTTTTAAAATATATACTAGATAAACAAAATAAGACAAACAAATTTAAATTGATGCAAAAAATGAAAGCAAAGAAAAGGACAAATGAAGTTGTGCCAAAGCAGATAAATTAACCTTTAAATTTGTAAAGCTGTTAATTATTGTGATTTATAGTAATTTTTTAAAATATATAACAGAGTAAATTTTTTTAGATATTTTAAACTATTAACTATTGTAATTTATAATATTTTTTATGTAATTTTCAAATAGTATATGTTACTCTCTTTGTTCAAAATTTTGTGTTATTGATAGTCAATTATATTTTTAAAATAATTTAATCTTTTAATTATTGTGATTTATAATAATTTTTCTTCTATTTCTATTTAAATGACACAATATTTAGACGACCGTAATAATTAATTAAGGGTGATATAGTAAAATCATGATTGAAGCAGCGAAGCAGACATGTCTTAAATGACTTATAATAACTAAATAAAAGTGATACAGTAAAATTATTATAAAAAATACTTGTGAATTTTTTTTCAAGTGAATCACATATAGAACGTCAAGTTAATTTAATATTAAATATAATTAATTTTGTAATACTTAAATGACTTTAAAATAATTTTTTAATACTTAGATGACTTACAATAATTAATTATGCGTGATATGATAAAACTACAGCTGAAGCAGCTAAAATAGCATATAATAAATGTCTATTTTACTTTTTTTAGTAAATATTATTAATTTTTAATTCATAAATAACATGTGATATAGTAAAATCACGGAGCAAGCAACTGAATTGATCGGCAAGAAGGACGACGGAAAGTTCCTCTCAACTGCCTCTTAAATATAAGTAGAATATTTTATAAATATAATTAATATAAATTTTCTAATACGTAAATGAATTCTAATAATTAATTACGAATGATATAGTAAAATCACGATTGAAGCAGCTGAAGTAGGCAGCACAAGCAGGCGCGTCGACCTACTGTCTTCTTATTCCCTCTTATTATTAGTAGTAAATATTTATATTGTTGAATTAAAATGGTGACACGCAAGTCATTAGAGACCTATATGATTTCAGAACTACTAACAAAAACTATGAAAAGGATGTTTAAAATTGTGACACGCAAGTCTTTAGAGACCTATATGACTTCGAGGGTGTTTGATTAAGCTTATAAATAATTGATACACAATTTTAGGAAAAATAAAATTTTATAAGTTACAATCAGTCAAAATTCATAAGTTGATAACCTCTAAGATGTTACGTTAATTTAAAACATCAAAAGTAATTTATTATTTTATGTCTATTTTATATTTTTTATTAAATATTTAATTTTTTAATACTTAAATAACTTATAATAATTAATCAAGTATGATCTAGTAAAATTACGGTTGAAACAGTTGAAATAAACATGTAAGAAGTGTCTATTTTTTTTTATTAAACATGATTAATTTTTAATACATAAGAGTAAATCAAATATCACGATTGAAGAGCGAAGCAGATGTCTTAAATGATTCATAATAATTAAGTAGAAGTGATATAGCAAAATTATTATAAAAAATACTTGTGAAAAAAAATTAACTGGGTCACATATAAGATGTCAAGTTAATTTAAAACATTAAGAGTTAATTTATTATTTTATGTCTATTTTATTTTTTAGTTAAATATTACTCCATCTGTTTCAAAAAGAATGACCTACTTTTACTTAACACAAAATTTAAAAAAATAAAGAAGACTTTTTAATCTTGTGGCCTTAAATTAAAGTTGTGTCAAATGTATCAAAATGTTCTTTAATCTTGTGATACTAAACATGCCACGTGGAAAGTTGAATCAAAGTATTGCCAAAAAAGAAGAAGGGGTCATTCCTTTTTAAACAGACTAAAAAGGAAAGTAGACTTTTTTTTTAAAATTGGGGAGTATTAATTTTTTAATAATTAGATGACTTATAACAATTAATTAGGGGTGATACAATAAAATTACGATTGAAATAGCTAAAGAAACATGTAATGTCTATTTTACCTTTCTTATTAAATATTATTATAGTAAAAGTATGGTTGAAATAGCTAAAGCAATATGTCATAATGTCTATTTTACTTTTTTTATTAAATATTATTAATGTTTAATACATAAATAACATATAATAATTAATTAAGAGTGATTTAGTAAAATTACGGAGCAAGCAAACACGTCGATGAAGAGGTGTTTGTTTTACCATGATTCTATATAGTACTAATATTTGTATCGCATTACACCGTACAATTTTTTTTTTACCTCTTTTTGGGATTTTATATAATAGAATTAGAAAAAACTTATATAGGACCTAATGAGAGGAGATTTAGAGCACTTTTTTTTATTTTGATGGCATTGTATCAAAGATCGGCTCTTAGTTTCTTTTTATTTGTTCTGGCGATGAATGTGTTGACTCAACAAATTCAAGGGGAGGAGTCATGATGTATGTTATTTGCGGATAAAGTAGTTCTAATTGAAGAAATTTGGGGAAGTGTCAATGATAAATTGGAGGTTTGAAGACAAATACTAAAACCTAAATGGTTTAGGCTCAGCAGGACCAAGATGGAATATTTGGAGTGTAATTTCAGTGAAATAACACACGAGGCTAATGTGGTAGTGAACATACTCAAGCCATTCAGAACAGAGATAGTTTCAAGGATCTATGAATAAGGGAATTGAGAGATTAAAGAGGATGTCACTCATCATATTGGTGCAGGGTGGATGAACTGGAGGCTCGCGAGTCTTGTGTGGTAAGATGATGTCTCCTCAACTTAAGGCAAGTTTTACTTAGTGAAAGTTAGATCAACTATGTTTTATGGAGTACAGTGTTGGTCAGTCAAGAATTTTCACAAAAATGAAGGTGGCGGAGATGAGAATACTGGGATGGATATGTGGACTTACTAAGAGAGATAACATTATAAATGAGATTAAGTGGGAGTGACGCCAGTGAAAGGAAAGATGTAGGAATTGAGATTGAGATGATCTTGACTTGTGATGGAAACGTGTGTGCCCTAATCTGGAGGTGTGAGAGGTTGGCATTGAATGGTTTCAGGGGGTCAAGGTAGGCCAAAAAAATATTGGAGGAAGGTAATTAAACATGACATGGAACAATTACAGCTTACTAGTATATGACCCTAGAATGGAAGATGTGGAGAGACACAAATTAGGGTGAAAAGTTAGTAGGTGGGGAGTGCACCTTGCTAGTAGGAAGGAGTTGTAACACCCCATATTTTCGGGCTAGATTTTGAACCGTCGTTCCTACGTGTATAGACCTGAATCCAATGATTCTATGTCAATATAAGTGTGATGATCAAATTTAAAGTGTGGTAACATTTATTGAGGTCGAGTGAGATCATAAAAATCTCCTAACTCAAAGACGAGTTGAGAACCTTTTTATCGATAGAGTTTTAGTGGACATCCTAACTTGGGTAAACTTCCAATGACCATTACTTCTAAAATATATCAAGCTGGGAGGCCTACCATATATCAAATGAAAGATCTTCGAGTCTTCTTTCAAAGGTATCTAGTTTCACCTTAATCCAATATCGGAGTAGAAAGCTATGATTATTTCTATATCAGAGTGTCTTTCTGAGAGAAAAGGTGACAACTTAAGTTGATAAGCTATCAACTAAGTGATGAGCTATCAACTTAGTTGTCATCCTCAACCAAAAAACACCTTAAATCACTTAGGAAAGGTGATGACTAGGTTGATAAGCCATCACCTAAGTGATAAGCTATCAACTAAGTCATCAACCTTAAGTAGAAAGTGTCCAAGTCCAACTAGAAGGTGACGACTAGGTTGATAAGTCATCAACTAGGTGATAAGCAATCGCTTAAGTCATCAACTAAAAAATCCTGCAATTTTTATTCAGTTTTTTAAGGCTATTTTGGTCTTTCTTCAAATCAAACCCTACACCCACGATTTAAAACACACTTTAAAAGTTATTTTCCTATTATACGTCAGTTTCTCATCGCTCTTTCTCCTCTCCACTCTCAAGAGAGAAAAGTTAGGGTTTCTTTAAAAAACTTATGCTTTTAAGGCATAGATTCAAGAGGTCTCGAATTTTTGTTCATTAAAAAGGTATGTGGGACTATCCTAAACCTTATGGGCTTAATTTTATCATTTTTAACAAGCTTTAAGAATATATGATTATGTATATATGAAAAAAGGATTTTTGAAACAGTTTGAAGGGAATGTATTATGAACCCATCTTTATGAAAGTAAGGGTTTCTCATGAAATTTCTCCATAAACTTGAATTACTTTTGTTTGTACATGGGTTATGAGTTTCGAAATTGATACGAGAGCATGCCTTACAAAATTCTCTCTCTATTGTGAAATTTGTTGTTTATATATGTTGTGGGTTATTTAACTGCATAATTAAAAGATTGGGTTATAAATTTTACTATCCATATTGAGTCGATATGGTCTTTTGAGTTTCAAGAGAGGGTACTTTCCTTACTTCCAAATTGTTCAGTTGTGTTAAATGAAAGATTTCATACAACTTATTTAAGAATTGACCACAATATGTTTTAGTATGAAAAGAGTGTGTCTTGCATAAGTTTCATATGTTATTTGACAGAAGAACACTCACTTGATGTTTAAATTTTTAGTGGTCATTAATGTGTTTTTAAATAAGAAGGGCTACAGATATGATGTGGTATGAGATGAATGACTTTCAAGTTTGGATATGATAATACCCTGTTATGATATGCCCATAACAGAATAAGAAAAGAACTATTTATAAGCATGAAGTATGTTTTTAAGAGGCTAAAATTGGGCTTAAAGAGATTTAGATGGTTATTCGAAGAAGGCACGAGTTTAGATAACTCATTACCTAAAATCGCATTTTGCCGACACGGGTTTTATTTTTCCCTGAAATAGGGGATTGTACGCTGGCGAAGGCTTTGTGGCGTAGTAGAGATCAGAAAATCCAGCCTTTGCAGCAAACTCGGGTTGGGATCTTGTCCGCCGAGTCAAGGGAGGATCCCATATAGCCCGTGAGGTACTTTTCAGAAATGAGGGGTGTACCATCTAGCTCAAAAGTAAAGCAAAGAGTTGATTCAATATTTTACAAGAATGAATCAAAGCCATTGAATTATGCCCATGCTTTTATATATATATATTAAGCTAAATTATTTTCACAATGATCTCGATTACTTTATATGAAATATATATGTTTTTTGGTCAGTTCTGCATACCAATATATTCCAGGTATTGACCATTCTTCATGGCGATTACATTATCTCATAATATAGGTTCTAAGGCACAGTCCTGTGGTCCATCACATCAGTAGAATATTTAGATACAATAGAGTTGGTGAGTCATCCATATTTCGGAAGACATTTATTCATAGGTTGACATCTTTCAATTTATGGTCCAGTTAAGGGCCTTGTCTCAGCCTAGATAGTCAGTTTTGAGTAGAGGCTTTGTGTGACACATTTTGAATGATAAGTTTCCATTGAAAATTATTATATCTTCCGCACTTTGATTTATGTATGAATTATGCTTATGATAGTATGTTAAGAGGTTCTCTCGGGCCTTCGTGGTTTGGTATGCCCGTCGTGACTAGAGCATCATCTCGGATCGTGACAAGTTTGGTATCAAAGAACGGTTCATGATTCCAGAGTGTCTATGAACTCGTGTCTAGTAGAGACTTGCTTATGGGTGTGTTGTGCACCACACTTATAATCAGGAGGCTACAGGGCATTTAGGAGATTTTTCCCATTTCTTTATACTCTAGATCATGCATTAGTGTTCTCCATATGAAAGTCATCCAAATTTCTTCTTTTCTCTAATTTTATAGTCCATGCCTCATTGTCGAGGCGGTACAAGTCCAAAAGTTTAGATTCCTAACGATGTGGTCCTTTCTGATTGAGTTATCCATAAAGTCATAAAATAGCACAAAGACTTGAAAGGAGTCTATTAGTGTGTTGATTCAAGTGTATACCCCTATCTATATCAATGATGCATTTGAGCTCGAGGTAAGGAGTGTATTCAGTCCCTTTTCAAAATCTTTGATGCAGATGTCACACTTAAGGATAATGATATGTAGCAAAATATTGAAATAATATTTTCATTCGAGTGGTAGTGTATGTTAAGGTGTTAAAATCTATGAGTAGTAAGATGGTCCCGAAGTTAGTGGTATGAAGTCAAGTTTAGAATTTAGAGTGAGGGTAACTCTTGAGTGAAGAAGGAAATTGTGGTTGTGTAACCTTTGCGTACAAGGTGGTATAACCTTTTATAGTGATTGGATAACGTTGTAGCATGATTTATAGATTTATGGTATTTAGAATAGGATGTGATTAGTTATGATGATTAGAACTTAGTTGAAAGAGGGAAAGAACTCGTGATGCATACTTAGTGTGGTAGAAAAAAATTATCTTAGGTTGTGACTGAAAAGGGTAGATTGGCTTGTAATTTATAATTTTGCATTCAATTAGGAAATCTAAGAAGGTGGAACTCATTGATGGCTATAGAATTTTGAAGGTAGTTGGAATGTATGCATGGGTAAGTAGATATGATGAGAGAAGGTAGAATATGCTAATAGATCATAATGGGTTATAGTATAAGAGTAAGGTCGCCTATTCTTATTATGTGACTTTACCTCCCTTGATCCTCTTTTCTCTAGTAGTTGTAAGCTAGTATAGTATGTGAGAAGGCGTGTAATGAATATTAAGGTGTAGTACTAGCATTATGGAGTATGTTTGTATGTCATAGTTAAAAGAAGTAAGGAGTTTAGGTCGATTTCTCTATTCGGAGGACTAGTATATTATGAGGGATATTTCACCGATTGTACATGATTGGTGCTAGACACTAGGTTTGTACTTTAAATATGTATTGCGGAGGTAAGAATATTAACTCGAGGGTAGTGATATGAGAATTATGAGAGTAAGTTAGTAGGCTTGATTTGACGTGTTCCATAGCCTAGGTTGGAAACTTATGGAAATATTGTGATATGTATACATGATGATTAGTGTTAAATTGATGAATTGCGATAGAACCATTAGGTGGATAAGAGCGTTGGGTTTATAAGTATAAGTTAAACCCCAGGTATCTTTTTGTCAGATGAGGTCCTAGGCGTGCAAGTGTCATGTGTGCCCAGTTCATGTTCTTGAATTTCTTAATATGAAGGAGGCTAGAGAGCTTCTATATGGTGTTGAGGGAAATATAGATAGATGATGTGAGTTCTTAGTCTAGTTTTAAAAACTTTGTTAAGTTGTGAGGATATGCAATTAGAGGTGTAATGTCAGTATAATAAGTAGTGAAGAATTTATTGTTATGTGTTAAAAAGGGGTGAATATGTATGCTTATGAGAGTGTGAGTTATAGGGTGATGCCTATGGAACCTTGCAAAAGTTAAGATTTGTATACCTGAAGGGTAGTGTCTTCATATTATAGCTATAATGGGAATTTGGCATTCACGTGTATGGTGATAACCTCATTGTGCTGAGTATTTTGCTTGTAGATTTAATGAGAGGATATGTCCTTAATTCTAGGATAGTGACCTTTGAGTAAAGGGGGAGATAATGAACTAAGGTAGATCATGAATTTTCTCATAATGATAATTTTGAGGGAAGAGCCATAATAACTCTATTCTTATTCTACCAAAATTTTCTTACTTCGGATCAAGAGGACATTCTACCAATGTCTTATGTATTCAAATTGTGCCTATGCCTAAGGGTTGAGTTCTCTATGCAACTTATGTCTATGTTCCGAGATCCAAACTAGGAGCAATAATGTCCCTCAACAATCCAATCTTCCAAGTATTCAAGACCCATGTAATGAGGCTCATGATAAAAAAAACTAATGTCTCAATTTATGCTTAGTTCTGAGAAACTATACTCTCTATATGTTACCGATTTATTTTATGCCCCGTCTATCCCAAAGAGATAAGGTTTATGCAAACTCATGACCATTTTTGGTTCTTAAAATGAGGAGCAACATCTTCAAGTAGCAATCCTTGTCTCAGTCGTTAACTATATGAATTTCGACTTTATGCTATACAACTCATGATATATGAATTCGTGTCTCTCATTGTGCCTAGTCTAAAGAACTCACGCTACTTTATGATTATTCCCGAACAACCCTCTACGTATGACGATCTAGGTAGTTTCTATGAGGTATTTTGCACCTATTGCACCGTATCTCACTCCCATCCCTGATTCTTGTACTCTAATCCCTCAATAACCTTCCTTATATTGGAATAATAGTGATAAAAGCAGCGAAGCAATGTTTTAGATATAGGAGTGGATGTTCTTTAAGGTTAAAATTTTATGGGTGGCTACTCGAGTTAAGTTATAGGTAAAAAAGAAAGAGGGAGATAAATCGTTGTTACGTGAAATAGTTAGGAAGGGGATATGTGGCGAAAATCTTTGTGAGAGTGATTGAAGTTGTTGGTTTTAGTGGGGAAATTTATAAAATAGGTGTTGTATAGATAGGCTTAAATGTTGTGATTGATAGATACACAAACTAATGTGCCATATGGTTAGTACTCCTCAATTTAAGACCTGAAATTTGTTTGATTATAGTGATAAGGTGAAGTAATATCCTTAAAGGGATGTAGAGTATAGGGTCTCATAGCTTAAGCTAGCACCTTTTTACTCCGGGTTAAGCTTCAACATGGAAGTACTATACAGTTAGACTTAAGCTCTTATAGTTATATATTTAGCGGGGGAATTATAAGATTGAGATGTTGAAATGTGGTATTCATAGCTGAAAGCGCAGTTGAGAAGCGTCACAAAATTTAAAGGCTATTAGACATATCAATTGAGGTAGAGAATGTTTCTATTTTATTCTTATGTCCCGCAAAAATCTCAGTTCATGTCTTGTACTAATCTTAATCAGGCTGAGGATTCTTACGAAAATTCATTCCTTATGATGTTATGATCATGTGTCATAGAACACATGCCAAGATTATGTATATGTCAAGTCTCGTTATCTCATGATTTGCGCTTACACAATTTACTTGGTGAGATCATGAAACTCTTCTTGAATGCCTGTGTATGTCTCGCTGAGAAAAATAAAATTCCTAATATGAGGTTACGTCCTTTATTCCATACTTCTATAGCATCAACTAGTTCCTACCCATCATTCGACGATAAATGATTCCAAGGGGGAGATAATGTAACACCCCACATTTTTGGGCTAAAATTTGAACCATCGTTCCTACAAGTATAGACCCGAACCCAATGATTCTATGTCAATATAAGTGTGATGATCAAATATAAAGTGTGGTAACATCTTTGGAGGTCAAAGGAGATCATAAAATCTACTAACTCAAAGACGAGTTGAGAACCTTTCTATCGATAGAGTTTTAGCGGACATCCTTACTTGGGTCAAATTCCAACGACCATTACTTCTAGAATATATCGAGTTAGGAGGCCTACCATATATCAAATGAAAGATCTTCGAGTCTTCTTTCCAACGCATTTGGTTTCACCTTAATCTGATATTAGAGTAGAAAGTTATGATCATTTCTACCTCGGAGTGTCTGTTTGAGAGAAGGTGACAACTTGAGTTGATCAGCTGTCAACTAAGTGATGAGCTATCAACTTAGTCGTTAGTCCTAACCATAAAATACCTTAAATCACTTAGAAAAGGTGATGACTAGGTTGATAAGCCATCACCTAAGTGATGAGCTATCAACTAAGTTATCACGCTTAACCAGAAAGTGTCCAAGTCCAGCTAGAGGGTGATGACTCGGTTGATAAGTCATCAACTAGGTGATAAGCTATCACCTAAGTCATCAACTAAAAAATCCTGTAATTTTTATTCAGTTTCTTTAGGGGTATTTTGGTCTTTCGTCACCTCAAACCCTAACCCCCACGATTTAAAACACACTTTAAACGTTATTTGCCCATTATATGTCAGTTTCTAATCGCTCCTTTTCCTCTCCACTCTCAAGAGAGAAAAGTTAGAATTTTTTTCAAAAAATCATGTTTTCAAGGCATAGATTCAAGAGGTCTCGAATTTTTGTTCATTAAAAAGGTATGTGGGACTATCCTAAACCTCATGGGCTTAATTTTATCATTTTTAACAAGCTTTAAGAATATATGATTATGTATATATGAAAAAGGATTTTTGAAACCGTTTGAAGGGAATGTATTATGAACCCATCTTTATGAAAGTAAGTGTTTCTCATGAAATTTCACCATAAACTTGAATTACTTTTATTTGTACATGGGTTATGAGTTTCGAGAATTGATACGAGAGCATGTCTTACAAAATTCCCTCTATTATTGTGAAATCCATTGTTTATACATGTTGTGGGTTGTTCAACTGCATGATTAAAAGCTTGGGTTATAAGTTTTACTATCCATGTTGAATCGGCATGGTCTTTTGAGTTTCAAGAGAGTGTACTTTCCTTACTTTCAAATTGTTTAGTTGTGTTAAATGGAAGATTTCATACAACTTATTTAAGAATTGACCGCCATATGTTTTAGTATAAAAAGGAGAGTGTCTTGCATAAGTTTCACAATGCTCTCGATTACTTTATATGAAATATATGTATTTTTTGATTAGTTCTGATTACCAATACATTTCAGGTATTGACCGTGTAATATCCCGGAAAATTTTTCGTTAAAATTTTGTGCGTAAACGTATTGGGTTCTATCTTCTAGAATGAATTCTAAATTTTTCGTGCGGAATGTCTTAGATTATAACCCACCATTGCGTAGAGTATCGAATAAGATTTCCAACGATATGTGTATCATCCAAAATGGACACCCGAGCGACGAGTTATGAACATTCCGATCGAACCGAGAATAGTAGTGAACAGTAAAACGTGCAGGAAAAAAAGTACTGAGGCCTGGCGTATTTTTTCTTCAACTTTAAACGATCATAAATCCTTATACATAATAATCTGGGTGATCTACTATATATAAACGGAAAGATCTGTGAGTCCTCTTTCCGATGAAATTAGTTTCATCCAATTTGTCTATAGGAGCAAAAAGTTATGGTCGATCTACTTCAGCCTATCAAAAGTGAATTTTTGGGTCAACTTCAAACGATCATAACTCCTCGTACACAATGATATGGGTGAGATACTATATATCAACGGAAAGATATGAGAGTCCTCTTTCTAATGAAATTAGTTTCATCCAAATTGGATATTGAAGTAAAACGTTATGGTTGATCTACTTCAGACTATCAAAACAGTCCACCAAAGGACAGATTCGGGAATTATTTGATTTTTAGGGGTATTTTGGTCATTCCCCCTCACCCAAAATCCGTCCAAACCCTATATTAAAGCCTATTAGAAGCATTATATGTTATATTTCATCAAATTCCCTCAAAAAGAAAACCCTAAGCTCCTACATCCAACTTCAAGAACCTCCAAAGTTCACCATTAATTCTGCAAATTTATTCAAGATTCCAAGTTCCTAGTTCAAGAACTTCAAGAACCTCCAAAGTTCACCATTAATTCTGCAAATTTATTCAAGATTCCAAGTTCCTAGTTCAAGAACTCCAAGAACCATCATTCAAAGGCACGATTAACATCTCAAAAACGAGTATCGATCTAAAGTTCATCATTCAAGGTATGTGGGGTTTTTCAACAAGAACTCTCTTTCGTTCTTCTGCCCAAATTGATTTTTCTTTTATGAATATACATGATTTTACATGTTTTGATATGAATTTGAAGCATGAATTTATACCCTATATGATTTTACATGAGATTATGATACTCTCTATGTTTTGAAAGTTGAATTGAATGAGAATGATGACATTTTTGTACATAAAGCTGAATTTTCCAGATTTTAAAGTAAGTTATATATATTTATGATGAAAAGCATGAATCTTGAGAAAATTTAATATGATTTTGATGTATGAGACCTTGAGTCCTAATTGGAATTGTACTTTGAGAAATTATGTGCTATAAGCACAATGAGATTTGAATCCCAAAGCTAATTTTCTTTACCAAGATGTATGATTATAAAGCTTAAATTTTAAGTTTTAAGTGATTATTTTTGTGCTTATCTCATAAAGTATGAAACTTTGGAAGGTTTTACAGTGATATTGATGTATGGGTTTTTGGAACCCTATTTGAGATTATTATTTTGAGAAAATCATATGTTATAAACACCTTGAGTTTAAATAATTTGAGATGTTTTGAATGATTTGACCTTTTGATCGTGAATGAGTTATTTTGAACTCGACTGTGAAAGAAATCCACGTTTTTATTGATTATGATAAAGGGGTAGCAAATTGGCTCCCGATAAAAATTGTTGAAGTTTTTATTGTGGATTTTCTTTAATGTGAGCCTGAGGCTGATTTAAATTTCTGAGCTAAGTCCGGGAGTAATCTTTAGCACCGAGTGGGAGGTATAAAGTGACCTTACTTCTCTAGAACTACGTGCCCCCATAGGACGTGAGCCTGAGGCTGATTTATATAGTGATCACTATTGTTTTTGGATTGATATTGGAAGTCCTACTCCGATGGCAAGGATAGGATGGCTCTCCCCAACGTGGGTTGGACGTTGGACTCCATGTGGCTCACATGGTTTATGTCGGTTATAGGATCTCCCAATGTGTGTGTGTGTACTTTTCTATCTGAGATGAAAACATATTTGCTTAAAAGGCTGAGTTTGAGAAAGTCATTATTCTTAAAAGATTTAAGGAATATATTCTAATGAGAATTGACATGAGATTTGATTGTTTTGATGATTTGAAATTGAGATTAAAGTGAATTGAGAACGTATTGTAATGACTCACTTATTTTACTTTACATGTATTATTCATCCATGATTTTGATGATTTAATTCGAGCTAAGTAAGTCATCTATACCAGTATGCATAATTTTATAAACTGTGATGATATTAAGATATTATTTTATATATGCATTGCACCCCCATATGCTCGGTATTTTTCCATGATACTGACCCACATATTCGTATGTGGGCTACATTTTCTCGGAATATAGGTACAAGGTATAGTTGCACCTTCGGATCCAGCTAGTTCATGGTATCCAGTCAGCAGGTGATGAGTTCTTTTGATTCAAGGGCTTGGGTTAGTTATGCAGAGTTTATAGTGTTGTATTTTCTTTATTCAGTCGTATTGAGTTGGGGTAGTCGGGAGTCATGACCCGTCTACCTACAGTCAGTACTAGTAGAGGCTTCATAGACAGTCAGTAGAAGTTGATGTATTTTGTTTCAATTTTGGTTGTAAAGGTAGAATTGTAATCCTGTAAAATTCCATTTTTGTATCGATCAGATTCAGAAAAGAGTTAATTTCTGCTGATTTGTATGGATTTGTATTTTTATTCAGTTGCTTATGAGTTATGCCAGTAGAAGGGTTAGCTTGCGGTCACTTGTGACCCTAAGCACCGTGTGACGTCTCGGGACCCGATTTCGGGGTGTTACAAACTTGGTATCAAAGCACAGAGTTCAAGTGTCCTAGGGTGTCTATGAAGTCGTGTCTATTAGATTCTTGCGGAACGGTACAGAGACGTCTGTACTTTTCTTCGAGAGGCTACAGGGCATTTAGGAAATGTTTCCCTTCTTTCAAGTCTAAGACCGTGCTATAAAAAGGTTCTCCAAGAAGCTTATATAGATTCTTATCTTACTCTATTATGGCCAACTCTGCCTCATTTTCAAGGTATCAGAAATAGTTAAGCTTAATTCTCCGTAGATAGTTATGGGATTGTAAGAGAGCTAGAAAGTATCCTGTCAGTGCTTTTGAGTTCCAAAGATTGAAGTACTTTATTCATGTTCATAAGCCTAGGTTAGATCTGCTTTCAGATTCCTCCTCAGAATCTACAATGTTAATCTATACTTCTCCCTCTATGTATTATTTTTGAGATAGCATGATTCGCAAGATCTAGTTCTTCCCCAGGTAATTCTTCTATATTTTCTAGAAGAAATTTCAAAAGTTACACAAAGGGCTTGAGAGGAGCTCTGTAGTGTGTTAAGTTCCTTAAGTTGAAAGTTATGCCCTCATTCTTATGAGTTATTTAATTAAGACAGAGTAAGGTGTATTCTTAGATCGTTGAATGTTGTGTGTCAAGTTTCTATCTCTTGTATTATGTAATCTTGTTATCATTATGTTTGTAAAAAATCAAAGTCTAGTGAAACCGTGTGGGGCTCTTTCGATTCACTAGCATAGCTTCTTTGTTATTCATCTCATTTTCTTGTTCAAAATACAAACCAAAGTCTAGTGAAGCCGTGTGGGGGCCTATTTCGATTCACTAGCATAGTTACTTTGTTATTCATATAACTTTCTTGATCAAAACACAAAACCAAAGTCTAGTGAAGCCGTGTGAGGCCTATTTAGATCCACTAGTAACTTGTAGTTCATCTTGTTCCTTGTGCTGGCTGAAAATGTGGGATGTGGAGGTGTAGTAGTAAAAAGGATGGTAAGTGTGATTTGTTGAGTATAAGTATAGCGAAATCCCTTTTTGCATGCAATTGGGTTAATAGGAAGTGATATAGTTTGTTCGACGTATGAAATGGGTGTTGACGATATTTGTATGACAGAGAGTATAGGTTAGTGATGGAAGTACTCGGTGGGTAAGTGTTGTTAATCTAGGCGCTCTCCAGATTGCAAGAGGAAGTTAAGTTAAGACGTAGAGAGCTATCAACTATGTTAAGTTGTGTATGAAGGATAGATAGTAGTGAAGGGTGAAAGAAAGATGTGTTAATGGATTGTGAATAAGATAGGCTATATGATTAGGACCAATTATTATTGTTATGAAGTTTAAGTGGGCTAGTGTTCATGGATGTGTTTTTTTATAATCTTCACGTGGGAGTTATGCGTGAGATGGAGTTGTAAATTATGTGAAGTGTGAGACCTTAAGTTTGAACGATTGGTGATCATGAAGCCGAATGTGACGGTTTCCGGATTAATGGTATTAGTTGCCGGAAGTGACCTAATAGGCTTGAACAGTGTACACAAGAGTTTAAGTGTAGTTGACTTGTAATTAAGTTTAATATTATATTATGATAAGAAAGTTCACCCAAGATATTATGGGACTGCTTTAATTTCGAGGATTAGTGTATGTGGTGTAGTGAGTCGTGCCATGGGATTGTTAGATGGATAAATACTAGTTAGACGATGGATGATGTTTTGATGGCTAAGTTAAGGCGAGGCGTATGATTGGAAATGTTGAGCCTCTTAAGTGTGATTTTGATTCTTATGGGTTAGAAACATAAGTTCATAGGCATGGTATTAGAGGGAGAAGAAAGAAGTAGCATGGTCTATCAAAAGGTTAGAAAGTATTCAAGTTGAGCTAATAGAAATAAGAGTTGAAGCACTAGATGGTGTACATTCCGACGATAGAGATGTTCGTGGAGATTCGAAATTAGTGAGCATTTGAGAATTTGAGTGGTGGCTTAAAGCTAAGGGGGGAGATGACAGAACAAGTAGTCAAGTCAAGATTTTACATTTTAGTAGAAGTACCAGTAAGTTGTAAATTTGCTGTGAGAATGTTCGGTGCTTGACCCAATGTTATTTCAGTATTTTCAGCTGTCCCAAAACCTACTCATGCTTTACATTTCAGTTCCATGATCTTAATTCATGTTCATACACATGATGGAGAATTACATACTCTTCTAGTTTCCAAAAATGAGAAATTCCAGTTCTTCTAGCAGTTGGAATCACATTCCATAAAGTTATGAGCTCTAAATTCAGGGCATGCCGCCCATGACTCATATACTCAAGTTTTACAGTATGTTCAGTTCCAGTACTCAGGCAATACTCTTATTGATCAGTGAGATTCAATTTTCGTTATGGGTGTCTTCAGTTTTGATACCTTAATGAACCCATTGTATTTGATATTTTATTCCTAAGGCCTCAATAGAGAGAGTCAAGTTATTTACATTATCCCTTCATGTTTCAGGTCTTCATGCTTTAAAATTTTCTGACCTTTTCATTAAGTCAAGCTAATGGTGTTGAGCAGTTGTCTAGAAGGGAGAGAAAATACTTCCTTATCTATGATAGAAGGTGGTGTGCTCACGGCGGTGAAGTGAAGTTAGATTGAGGCTAAGTCCTTGATACATGCCGTGGTTAGTTGAAGTTTTAAATATTTATTTGAAAAGATTGTTGTGCATTGGTTTTATGCACTTCTATGAGGTTGTAGGAATAGTAATACAGAGTTTTTGTGTATAGTTCAATTGGTTGAGAAAATGTTATGTGTGCCGTTTAAAGAATTGACCAGTATGTGTGAATGATGTAGTTGATGGAATCTTAGAGAAAGCGAGGAAGATGCTTTATGAGTGTTCGTTTAGAGGTGCATGTGCGAAGTGCGTATGTGGTAATAAGTATAGGCTTGAATGTTATGGTTGTATATCTAAAAGAATGCACCGCAAGTTAGCGGATCCCTAGTATAAGATTGTATGTGTTTGTTGGAGTAGCAATAAAAGTTATGTTTGAAGTGAGGAGTTGTGAGGCTCAGTGTGTATTGAGGTTCATGATATAGATTAATATTATAGTGTTATGTGGCGTATCTCATGAGTACTTGGAGTTAGGCTTGAACATAGTCGAGGGAGTAGTTGGGAAGTGTTGCTAAGTTTGGAAGCAAGGAGTTATGTTTCCCAAGACCTAGAAATTCCTATCTTAATTTATGCCATATGGGTCCTTGTTCCCATACGATAGGATTGTATCAAATTATGGTTCATTTTCTCCCCGAACAATGTCATTTGAATCTTTTGGAGGGAGTGATGATGGACGTTTCATTTGGGCGCAAGTGGTCCTTCTTTTGATGAGATACCCTTCGAGACCTTTGATTCTCAGTCTCTGAATAAACCAAAGATATCGATTCCTTAAAATTAATCTCCTTTGTTTAAGATCCAACTATGTGACCATTCTCATTATGAATCACATGTTCTATGAAGTATTCGAAAGTTTGGAGTGAAGTAAGTGGATTGATTTCGTTATCCCAGCCTTTTGTCCTCATTTCCATGGTATTATGTACTTATTCATCGACATTCGAGGATGAATGTTTCCAAGGGGGAGATGATGTAATACCCCGGAAAATTTTTTGTTGAAATTTTGTTCTTAAACGTGTTGGGTTCTATCTTCTAGAATGAATTATAAATTTTTCGTGCAGAATGTCTTAGATTATGACTCACCATTGCGTAGAGTATCGAATAATATTTCCAACGATATGTGGATCATCCAAAACGTACACCCGATCGACGAGTTATGAACATTCCGATCGAACCGTGAATAGTAGTGAACAGTAAAACGTGCAGGAAAAAAAGTACTGAGGCCTGACATATTTTTTCTCCAACTTTAAATGATCATAACTCCTTGTACATAATGATCTGAGTGATCTACTATATATCAACGGAAATTTCTGCGAGTCCTCTTTCCGATGAAATTAGTTTCATCCAATTTATCTATCGGAGCAAAAAGTTATGGTCGATCTACTTCAGCCTATCAAAAGTGAATTTTTGGGTCAACTTCAAACGATCATAACTCCTCGTACACAATGATCTGGGTAAGATACTATATATCAACGGAAAGATATAAGAGTCCTCTTTCTAATGAAATTGGTTTTATCCAATTTGGATATCGGAGTAAAACTTTATGGTTGATCTACTTCAGACTATCAAAACAGTCCACCAAAGGACAGATTCGAGAATTATTTGATTTTTAGGGGCGTTTTGGTCATTCCTCCTCACCCAAAATCCGTCCAAACCCTATATTAAAGCCTATTAGAAGCATTATATGTTATATTTCATCAAATTCCCTCAAAAATAAAACACTAAGCTCCTACATCCAACTTCAAGAACCTCCAAAGTTCACCATTAATTCTGCAAATTTATTCAAGATTTCAAGTTCCTAGTTCAAGAAACTCCTACATCCAACTTCAAGAACCTCCAAAGTTCACAATTAATTCTGCAAATTTATTCAAGATTCCAAGTTCCTAGTTCAAGAACTCCAAGAACCATCATTCAAAGGCACGATTAACATCTCAAAAATGAGTATCGATCTAAAGTTCATCATTCAAAGTATGTGGGGTTTTTCAACAAGAACTCTCTTTCGTTCTTCTGCCCAAATTGATTTTTCTTTTATGAATATACATGATTTTACATGTTTTGATATGAATTTGAAGCATGAATTTATACACTATATGATTTTACATGAGATTATGATACTCTCTATGTTTTGAAAGTTGAATTGAATGAGAATGATGACATTTTTGTACATAAAGCTGAATTTTCCAGATTTTAAAGTAAGTTATATATATTTATGATGAAAAGCATGAATCTTGAGAAAATTTAATATGATTTTGATGTATGAGACCTTGAGTCCTAATTGGAATTGTACTTTGAGAAATTATGTGCTATAAGCACAATGAGATTTGAATCCCAAAGCTAATTTTCGTTACCAAGATGTATGATTATAAAGCTGAAATTTTAAGTTTTAAGTGATTATTTTTGTGCTTATGTCATAAAGTATGAAACTTTGGAAGGTTTTATGGTGATATTGATGTATGGGTTTTTGGAACCCTATTTGAGATTATTATTTTGAGAAAATCATATGTTATAAACACCTTGAGTTTAAATAATTTGAGATGTTTTGAATGATTTGACCTTTTGGTCGTGAATGAGTTATTTTGAACTCGACTGTGAAAGAAATCCACGTTTTTATTGATTATGATAAAGGGGTAGCAAATTGGCTCCCGATGAAAATTGTTGAAGTGTTTATTGTGGATTTTCTTTAATGTGAGCCTGAGGCTGATTTAAATTTCTGAGCTAAGTCCGGGAGTAATCTTTAGCACCGAGTGGGAGGTATAAAGTGACCTTACTTCTCTAGAACTACGTGCCCCGTAGGACGTGAGCCTGAGGCTGATTTATATAGTGATCACTAGTGTTTTTGGATTAATATTGGAAGTCCTACTCCGATGGCAAGGATAGGACGACTCTCCCCAACGTGGGTTGGACGTTGGACTCCATGTGGCTCACATGGTTTATGTCGGTTATAGGATCTCCCAATGTGTGTGTGTGTACTCTTCTATCTGAGATGAAAACATATTTTCTTTAAAGGCTGAGTTTGAGAAAGTCATTATTCTTAAAAGATTTAAGGAATATATTCTAATGAGAATTGACATGAGATTTGATTGTTTTGATGATTTAAAATTAAGATGAAAGTGAATTGAGAACGTATTGTAATTACTCACTTGTTTTACTTTACATGTATTATTCATCCATGATTTTGATGATTTAATTCGAGTCAAGTGAGTCATCTATATCAGCATCCATAATTTTATAAACTGTGATGATATTAAGATAATATTTTATATATGCATTGCACCCCCATATGCTCGGTATTTTTCCATGGTACTGACCCACATATTCGTATGTGGGCTACATTTTATCGGAATGTAGGTACAAGGTATAGTTGCACCTTCGGATCCAGTCAGTTCGTGGTATCCAGTCAGCAGGTGATGAGTTCTTTTGATTCAAGGGCTTGGGTTAGTTATGCAGAGTTTATAGTGTTGTATTTTCTTTATTCAGTCGTATTGAGTTGGG
Source organism: Capsicum pubescens (assembly GCA_030864215.1). Taxonomy (NCBI): domain Eukaryota; kingdom Viridiplantae; phylum Streptophyta; class Magnoliopsida; order Solanales; family Solanaceae; genus Capsicum; species Capsicum pubescens. Next base: position 81,240,897 of record CM061544.1, on the reverse strand, counting down.
GTAGTCGGGAGTCATGACCCGGCTACCTACAGTCAGTACTAGTAGAGGCTTCATAGACAGTTAGTAGAAGTTGATGTATTTTGTTTCAATTTTGGTTGTAAAGGCAGAATTGTAATCCTGTAAAATTTCATTTTTGTATCGATCAGATTCAGAAAAGAGTTAATTTTTGCTGATTTGTATGGATTTGTATTTTTATTCAGTTGCTTATGAGTTATGCCAGTAGAAGGGTTAGCTTGGGGTCACTTGTGACCCTAAGCACCGTGTGACGTCTCGGGACCCGATTTCGGGGCGTTACAGACCGTCCTTCGTGGCGGCTACATTGTCTCATAATGTAGGTTTTGAGACACAGTCCCGTGGTCCATGACATCAGTAGAACATTTGGATACGGCAGAGTTGGTGAGCCATCCATCTTTCAGAAGGCATTTAGTCATATGTTGACTTCTTTCAGTTTATGGTCCAGCCGGGGGCCTTGTCCCGACCTAGATAGTTAGTTCAGAGTAGAGTCTTCGTGGACGGAATTTGAGTATTGTATTGTCATAACTTCATTGACACATTTTGAATTATAAGTTTACATTGAATATTATTATATCTTCCGCACTTTGATTTATGTATGAATTATGCTTATGATCGTATGCTAAGGGGGTCTCTTGGGCTTTCGTGGTTCGGGATGCCCGTCGCGGCTAGTGCCTCAGCTCGGGTCGTGACCGGAGTGCTTTGTTTGGCAGTCGTGCTAGTAGTCGTAATGCTATGCATATTTCTTGTAGTATCTTGTTTCGTCGAGTCTTGATGATGTGTGATGTTTCATATAGATAGTTTATAGTATTATTTGTGGGATTCTTATTCTTGTTATTATCTGTTGTTTACTACCTATTGTTTCTTGTTTTTTACTGTCTTTATCTAGACTGTTTTTTGTCTTTGAGTTGGAGACTTGTCGGAAACAACCTCTACTTCACCTTTGAGGTAGTGGTATGGACTGCGTACACTTTACCCTCCCAAACCCTAGTGTGCAATACACTAGTATGTTGTTGTTGAAAATTAACTACTTGTACGATAGTTGTTCGCAGCTTTGAGATAACATTCCTAGCACGTCTTAATAGCTAGTGTGTTAAACCGTTCTCCCATTTGGATTAGCTGATTAAAGATAGTTTGTAAGAAATCGCTTGGTTCTTGGTTGGAAAGTGATTTTAATATCATATTCCATAGCATTTTAGTTATGTGTAAAATTCAGTTCAACAAACACGATGTTGGTTACCGCTTACAATTCTGCATAACTAATACATGTATAAGTTAATGATAGGAAAAATGAAATAGTTAACACATGAATAACTACTACTTGCATATCAAATCTTTATATAACTAACAATTGCATTACAATACATCTTTATATAACTAACATTGCATTACAATACATTTTTTATATAACTAACAATTGCATTACAATACATGTGTAAGTTGTAACTCTAACTAGCAACCAAGCGAGGTGTTCAAATTTTATAAGGGCGGGCTTATATAAGCAACGCCCTCTAAAAATCTAAGGGCGGGCTTCAGAATCGAATGCCGTTGCACAGCAGGAAAAGCACTCTACATTAGACATCAGTTTCTACTTTTGTTACCATACTAACTTTAAACATGCGGATAAAAAACCCATAATCATGATATTACATTGCAAATGAACTTTTTGTTTGATTTGATTGCAAAATGATACCATGCATGAAAGGGTAATCCTCCACATCATTTAAAGTGTATTAACTTTCCACCATAGGCACAATGCACCAAAAAAGGAAGTCTTTAATTATAAGTTTTTCTATAACCCCCACCCTCCCACCCCCAACCCCAACCCCAAACCCAAGGAGCGCTCGAGGAAAGGTAATACCCAAATCCAGATGATGACTAGCTAGCATCTTTGCGTATGGCTTTTTGTGGGATGAAAGTGGAACACACAAAAGGTCTATCAATATCAGGTAGTACAAAAGATAGCAAAATATGAATATTGAGGGCCCTCAACCTCAACACATAGTAATCCAAAAGTAAAGAATTTAAAATTCCATCATCATTGTTTCAAGAGTGAGACACATACCCCACCCTACATCCCCCCACCCCATCCACCCCAAACCAAACCTTTTATCTATATATTTGAGTACCACTAATTCCCTATTTACTACACAAAAAAGGTTAACAGCAGAGAGGAAGAGTAAAAGTGCAATGAAGGATAAAGAAGTTAAAACAAGAATGAAGAGAGGATTTTGGAAACCTGAGGAGGACTTGATATTGAAGAATTGTGTGGAGACTCATGGAGAGGGAAACTGGGCTACCATTTCTGAGAAGTCGGGTATACTTCAAAATCTTTTAGTCTACAGAAAGTTACAACTTTAGTTACTCTATACGATATCATAACTGGTCTACTAGAATGCTGACATCCACGAGTTTAACGTTTCAATATCTGTCGTCTTAGGATTATTGAGGAGTGGTAAGAGCTGCAGACTAAGGTGGAAAAATTACCTGAGGCCAAACATCAAGCGAGGAATGATGTCAGAAGATGAAAAAGACCTCATCATAAGACTCCATAAGCTTCTTGGCAACCGGTCACTGTTTCCCCCCTGCCTTCATGCTATTACAATATTAATTAAATAATTAAATCTTTCCTGCTTTTTTACTGTGGTTTAACTCACATCGCTTTGGTACAGATGGTCGCTAATTGCTGGTAGGCTACCTGGAAGAACAGACAATGAAGTTAAGAACTTCTGGAACACACATTTGAACAACAAGAGATCCTGTAAAGGCAAAAAGAAGCATGTGAAGTCCAAGGAGGCAAATACTCACAGCCCACAAGGCAAAACGCAAGAGTGCCCTGCTGAGACAGTAAGAAACCAAGAAGTGGCCACCAAAACAGTTTTAGATTCATGGATAGAAGAAATGCAGGACTTTAACTGCAGCTTACTATCACCTGTGATGAATAACATGCCATTTCTCGAAGACGATCCTTTTATTCCCATATTGGACGACATAGTCTTGCTTGAAGCATTCACAAGCACTGGTAAAGAAGCATGGAGTGAGATTCAGACATTCCTTTAGAAATTTGTGGTAGTATTACTCTGCTGCATCCTTCATATAAGAGGACAATTTCCGCTAGTGCCAGAACAAGTTAACAACTCCCATGCTAGAGTTTTCGGTTCTGAGCTTGTGCTTTATCTGCTTGGAAATGTGCATGAGCTTATTTGCGAAATCAATTTATGCATGTATCAAGAGGTCAGAAATGACAGATCTCCCTTTTTCTAAATATCGGCTTCCTCTACTACTGCCAACTCCAACTAAGGAATAGTAATGAACTTCATATCAGATATTCGGCCTGTTACAAAAGCTAGCTATCTGGTTTTCAATTTTTATTCGCATTGGTGTAGAAATAAAACTTCAAAAATTTCAATATATGGGCATAAAAATGGTGAAAAAAGATGGCAACTTCCAGCAAAAATAAATTCTGATTATCAGAATCCATATATACACTGAAAAGAATATCACAGCAATTGCCAAGGCCACGATTTATGAAATTAAAATCCAAATGTGGTTACAGTACATCATCATCATCCTGTTGATTGTACATTGAAGTAATCTCAAATGGTAATGAAGGCGGAGTTCCAGGAGGGATGCAAGCTTCACCATTTTCACCGGCACATATACACAAAGCCTCAGCATCCCTGAGGATAGCATCCAGGTTAATATGACCGCTTAGCTCATTGATAAACTTTAGCAGTGTGTCGAGATCCATCTCTTCTATTATTTTACTGCGGTGTCGTCTCAGAATTGCAACACAGACATACAGATGAAGATGCTCGCTCAAATAATGCGTCCATAAGACCTCCCACAACCGCATTGTTTTTCAAAGTCAAATTCCCTATAAAAGGAAGGCGAAATATCTCAACTAAAAGGAAATCAAAGCATCGATTTAGTGCAAATTGAAGTCTGACAGCCTAAACTGGAAGTAACATAAGATTTGAGAAATGATAGCTGCATTAAAGACATTCAAATTACTAAAATTATAACATTTTTGCTGATGTGAAATCAAACATTCTTTTATTCCTTGGTTGCTCTTTTCTTCCCATCCTCGGAGAGAGGGATGCTGAGAATAAAGGATGCACATCCATATAGCTTAATGCTTTAAAGGACCACATATCATGCTTCCTTCCAGGGAAATGTGAATGGATTTCTATTACTAAAAAAGCCTTACAATACCATTATCTTGTAGTTTGGAAAATATCTATGAAGGGAGGCCTTCTTTTTTGGTGTATCATGTATGTTAAAGGAGCGTACAAAACTTAATAGAATGAACTTAGTTAAACCTTTACACGTATTTTTTTTAACCTAGAAATTACGAGGGCCAGTAGCGCATGGTTGAAAACTTGATCGATAATTGGTCCCCCCGCTACTCTTCTCCGTATAACCGGGTTCGAACCCGTGACGTATGCCTAATCCACTCATCACATGCTATGCTCTTACCACTAAATCCCTGGACATTAATAGGTTCAAGAGAATATCTATACATATAAATAAGGTCGAAGAAGTGGTTATCCAAGTGAACGTGGGAAGCGATTTTTCGCTTCAGGTCCTTAGGTCAAGTGACCATCAGTGGCCAAAAAGAGAACTACCAGTTGTAATATACACCTGGATTTTGGCTTTTAATCCATGGCTATCTCAAAATCTCACAAAGGTCAGAAAAATTTCGACATATTAGTCATATTCATCAGCATAATCTATCTTCTTTTTTTGATATTGCAGAAGATGTGGATGTTAAGGATAGACTTTCCTACGAAGAAGTCGTAGTTGAGATCCTTAATAATCAGATCTGTAGATTAAGGAATAAAGAAGTTTCTTTCGTTAAAGTTCTTTGGCAAAATCAGTCTGTTGAGGGAGCCATTTGGGAAGCAGAAGCAGATATGCGAACCAAGTACTCTCACATTTTCTCCGCGGACTCAGATTCAGCTTAAGGTAATGATCTTTCTCATATTGATTCTTTTCAGTTCCCTATTTAATCTAGATATATATGTTTATGCCATTTCATGCATTCATAAAATCAGTACATCTCATGTAACATGATTCAGAATCAGTTATGTAATCATGTTTTCAGTTATGCATATTCAGTATATGATCTTCGTTTTCCCCCATATTCTCAGCTAAACCAGTCTCATTTGAGGACAATGTTTCCAAAGGGGAGATATTGTAATACCGAATAAGATCCTAGCTCAATTCAGCTTACGATGGCATATTGAAGGGGTTCAAGGCTTGGAAATTTCACTAAGTGTTGAGGACTTAGCCATTTTCAATACCCCTAAACTTTGATGATTTTTATTTTGGTCTTCCCATCCTCGAGACGTCGATTTTTGAGTTGATTCATGATCGGGGTTATTGAAAGTATGTCTCGGGTGAATTTTGGATTTTTCAGACGAGCGTAGGGGTGTGTTTGGAAAACCAAAATAGAAGCACCATCGGGATAAGCAGGAGCCACCTCTCAAGTCCACCGCGGTAAGGTATGTGCCGCCTAGGTTCATACCCCGCTCTATGGTAGGTGCCACGTAGGTTAGTCCGCCGCTCCAGAGCTCGTGCCGCCTCCTCCTTATTCCATCAAACTTTGTTTCTTGACATTTTAAGGGTATTTGGATCAATTCCCTTCACCCAATTCATCCATAACACGAAATTGGGGTTCCCAAGGAGCATTATTTGCCCTTTCACTCATAAATCCTCTCAAGAAATCCATCCTTCATCCCAAGAACAAACCCTAACTCTTTCATAAGAAATCAAGGAATTCAAGCTTCAAGTTCAAGAAATTCTCAAGGAATCTTAAAGAATTCATCTAGTGAGGTATGTGGATGTTCATCCATGATTTTCTTTCACCCATGGAGCCCCAAATCCCTCTTTTGGTTTAATTTATTACTTTATACATATTCTTTATGAAATAAATCCATGAATCTCTTGTTAATTAAATTTCAAGTTATGGTTATAATTTTTTTCTCGTAGAATAAGTCATATCATGCTCTAAGTGTGCAATTTCCATGTCATGCTCAATTGATTTCATGATTTACCCTCATATCATGAATTTAGCCAAGTAATCATGTTATTTTTCTCATGTTTAAGGCATACCCATGTCCAAGTTTATGATTACTACATGTTTTGATGAAATGCCATGTTTTAGGTCTTTGAACAGTGATTTCATACTACAGTATTTCAAGCTTGATATTGTATTTTACAATAATTCAGTGTTGGTAGGTTATGAACACCCGATACCTAGTTGTTTTACATGATTTCAGTATCTCAAAAATGATTTTAGTTAAACCATGAGTATTATCATTCAGTCAATTGTTGTAATCAGACCATGATGAGCAATGTCAGTTATATGTTCAGTTGTATTTAACTTAGTTCAGTCCAGTGCCAGTGTCTGTTAAGTTGGGAGTAGAATTAGTATCGAGAAAATGCAGGGATGACGGCTTTCCCGTCATTAGGTAGAGTCGTTAGTAGTTGTACCTGTATTTCATAACTACATAGCCAGTGTAGGATATGAGGGGTCACCCATCAGTTTAGGCTTGACTTCCTCTTAGGGGTCACCCATCAGTTTAGGCTTGACACCCTGGTCCTTCGGGATAATAAATTAGTTGATCCACACAATCAGTGTTAGTACCCATAGCAGGATACTAACACCCTTCTAACTAGGGTTACAAGTTGGTCCTCGATTATCTCAGATTGGGGTATGTCGGTTAGATGATACCTCCCACAATCTCAATACAGTATTCAGTATATTTAAGTTCAAGTTTGCTTGACCAAGTATACAGAATATCAGTTATACAGATTTCAGTCATTCAGTTTACATATTATTTAAGAATCATGTTTATACTTGGTTTTGCATTCTCAAATATTACACATTCATTCATTCATGCATTTCAGTCAGTCCTCGTCTTATATTCCAGTACATTCAAAGTATTGACCACATACTTTTCTTTGTGTTATGTGGTCTTATAATATAGGTTTGGACGCACAGTTTCCCAACCAATCTTAGATAGCTCAGCGACACTCAGTAGAAGTAGTGGTGAGTCCTCATCCATCGAGGACCTGAATTGTTTATTTCAGCACTTTTATATGTTCAGTTAGTCGGAGTTAGTTGGGGGCTTATCTCATCAACTCCTCAGTCAGTTTAGAGGTTATCAGAAAATCAGTTAGACAGTCAGTCAGCTACTTTCAGTTTTTATCAATTGTTTCAAATATTTCAGTATTCCAGAATTATAGCTTCTATCAGAGTATCGTCCGCATATATTGTTTTTATTACTATTGTGTTCAGTGCTCACTGCAGGTACCAACTCATGGGTTAGCTTGTGGTCACTCATGACCGTAAGCACTATTGTCGCGAATAGGGGTTAACCTCAAGTCATGACACTTTTCCAATAGATACTTGAGACTTTGGTGGTCTGTTCTTATAATAAAGTGTCCCATTTGTAAGTAATGCCTATATTTATCCATAGCAAAAAGTACAACCATGTACTTCTTTTATAAGTGGACAACCCCAAATACTTAGGTGTGAATGCCTTGCTGAATAAAGCGATTGGTATACCCTCTTGAATTAGCACAACCCCCATTCCCATTGTATAAACATCTGTCAACACCATAAAGGCCTTAGTAAAGTCTGCAAGGGCTAGCATAGAAGCCCTGGATATTGCCTTTTGAAACTTTAAAAAGCCTAATCTACCTCTGAATTCTACTGAAAAGAGTTATTTTTCAATAAATTAGTCAAAGGTTTATTGATTTGACCATAAGATTTATAAATCTTCTTTGTAAATATTTGAATACGAAAAACCCTCAATGCCTTTAATGTTTTAGAATTGGTCACCTCAACTTGGCTTTCACTTTACTTGGGTCTGTAGAAACTGTTTTCCCATAAATGAAATTACTTAGATGTTGGGTTCATAGAAGTGTGAATGAGAAATGGAGAAGAAATGGTGGAGGAAAAGGAGACACCCAAATTGGAAAGTGTACTCCTAATTTGGAAAGCTTACTCTTTCTCCCACATTGGTGGAAGAAGAGAACTTTATAGTGTTTATATTGTGAAACACTTACTCCACATGGTAAGTGAGGCAACGAAATAGAGATGCCTCGCCCCGTCGTCGTTGTCGCTGGCTCGACTCGGCTTCGGATTTGGATTTGGATTTGGCAAATGATCGATCAATGAGATCTTTCTTTTTGGAAAAATTTTATTTGACAAAATCTGAACAATGATGAAAAATGCAGGAAGTATTTCTGAGTTTTAATCCTCCATTTGCATGCAGTAACAGTGACGCGATGCTACTGTTTTACGTGAACAGTGACGCGTGAACAGTGACGCAAAACAGTTGCACTGCTTCAAAAATGTTGCATTGCTTCAGAACTGGTGCACTGTTTTTTGTTACTTAACTGAACGGATGCACTGGTTGAATAAACAGATGCAACCATTCAGCAAAAGACTCACTGATTCATGGAAAGATATGACTGTTCAGGAAAGGATGTAATCTTTAATGAACAGACATGAATTTACAACAAAGGTACAACCTTTGGAGTGAACCATTGCCTCATTTATAAAGAGGCATCTTGTGGCTATAAATAACCTGGTTTTCATCCACAGGTTAGATAGAAAAATACTGAATTTTTCAGATTACAAAACTTCATCTTCTTGTCTTGAAAATACTCTAAGTGTGATCATTCAAACCGTAAGTGTGTTCGAAGAATCCACCTATTTGAGGTACCTCTATAGTCGGATTGAAGGTCATTTTATTCTGGGAGGAAGATTCCACAACCTCGGGTACAGTGAGGGGAATTATTCCTTAAGGAAAATCCGTGAATTCGGCCGACTTGGCCTTAATCATTTTTGTTTCATCTTTATTTTAAAAAAAATAAATATACCTCTTGGAAAGGTCATTTTGATCTTGTGTTGAGGGTATTTAATACTTCATTGTGTTCTTGTTCATACTTGAACTCGAGTTAAAGTTGTTGTTGCAATATACAGATTCTGCATACCCGAATTTTTTGTGGAAATAACAATCTTAAGGAATAATTTTACAGAATCTGTATTGCTTGTCTTTGGAGATTAAAGCTTAGGCTTCTACTCCGCTTGAATTTAATTAGTGATTAGAAGACATAAAATATCCATCACAAGTTAAGGTTCACTCGGTTGACGATTCGAAGTAATAAAAACTTCATCGTTAACTAGAAACAAGAAGAAGAGTTTCAAGTTATTTAATTTTATAAATAGTACTCTGAAAAAATACTAAGTTTTCTGTCTTGTGGTGACAGGAAAAATACAACTGAAAGTCAAATGATGGATGCGAAAACGTCTGTGGGGGCAAATAATATTGGCACATCAAATCGCACAAATGCTTCGCTAACGATGGAACTGGCGGAGAAGCTCGAAAAATTTTCTAGCATTGACTTCAAGCGGTGGCAACAAAAGATGTTCTTTTATCTCACCACTTTATGTCTACAATGGTTCACTAGCGAAGACGCTCCTGAGGTGCCCGAGGGAACCTCAGACAAAGACCGCTTCGTTATTGTAGAAGCTTGGAAACATTCGAATTTCCTTTGCAAGAACTATATTCTGAGTGGTCTCCAAGACGACCTCTATAATGTCTATAGTGGAACCAAGACATCAAAGGAACTGTAGGGGGAACTTGAATGGAAATATAAAACGAAGGATGCGGGAATTAAGAAATTCCTTGTTGCACGGTTCCTAGACTTCAAAATGATTGATAGCAAATCTGTTGTCTCTCAAGTACAAGAGTTGCAAGTCATCATACATGATCTCCTAGGAGAAGGTATATTTTTGAAAAATACCATAGTTGAACAAATTTAAAATGTTCTTAACACTTACATAAACTGTTTTGTAAGTTTAATTGTGAATGATGCTTTCCAAGTAGCAGCGATAGTTGAGAAGCTACCACATTTGTGGAAAGACTTCAAAAACTACTTAAAGCATAAATGCAAGGAGATGATCGTTGAAGATCTTATTGTCTAACTTCATATTGAAGAGGACAATAAAGCTGCCGAAAGAAGGTCAAAGGGAAATTCTACAATGAATGGAGCACATATTGTAGAAGATGGCCAAAACAACTCGAAGAAAAGAAAGAAAGTTGAATATGGAAGAAATCAACCCAAGAAAAAGTTCAAGGGAAAATGCTTCAATTGTGGCAAAATTGGCCACAAGTCCACAGATTGTCGAGCCCCGAAGAAAGGCAAGAAAAAGGACCAAACAAATATGATTGAGTCCAACAAAGAATATGATGATTTGTGTGCTATGTTCACAGAATGCAACTTGGTTGGGAATCCACGCGAATGGTGGATGGATTCTGGTGCCTCACGCCATGTTTGCGCAAACAAAGAGTTGTTCTCTTCATTTGCTCCGGCTCAAGTAGAAGAAATGCTCTACATGGCCAACTCCGCTATTGCTAAGGTGGAGGGAACATGAAAAAATTTCTTAAAGATGACTTCCGGCAAGGTCTTGACACTGAACAATGTGTTATATGTTCCGGAGTTATGTAGGAATTTAATTTTTGTTTCACTCCTAGATAAGAACAGATTCAAATGTGTAACCGTTTTTAGAAAAATTGTAGTTAGCAAAGGAGAAATGTATGTAGGAAAAGGCTATCTGACCGAAGGCCTTTATAAGATGAATGTAATGACTGTTGAAATGAATAAAAATTCAAATTCTTCTTACTTGCTTGAGTCTTATAATTTATGGCATGAACGTTAAGGCTATGTTAATTACAAAACGTTACGAAAACTGATTAACTTAGAAGTTTTGCCAAATTTGAGTGCAATAAATCAAAGTGTCAAACGTGTGTGGAATCGAAGTATGCAAAGCATCCTTATAAGTCCATTGAAAGGAATTCCAATCCCTTAGACTTAATACACACTGACATTTGTGATATGAAGTCAACACCATCACGTGGTGGGAAAAAGTATTTCATAACTTTTATTGACGATTGCACTAGATATTGTTATGTCTACTTGCTAAATTGTAAGGATGAAACAATAGATGCGTTTAGGCAATATAAAACTGAAGTTGAAAATCAGCTAGACAAAAAAGATCAAAATGATAAGAAGTGATAGGGGCGGAGAATATGAATCTCCCTTTTCGCAAATATGTGTAGAGAATGGAATAATCCATCAAACTACGGCTCCGTATTCACCTCAATCTAATGGAATTATGGAAAGGAAAAATTAAACTTTGAAGGAAATGATGAATGCCTTACTTATAAGTTCCGGTTTTTCACAAAAATTATGGGGGGAGGCTATCCTTACGGCCAATCGTATACTCAACAGAGTTCCCCATAGTAAGACACAATCAATTCCTTACAAAAAATGGAAAGGAAGAAAACCTAACTTAAAATATTTCAAAGTGTGGGGGTGTCTAGCGAAGGTTCAAGTTTCTATACCTAAAAGGGTTAAGATAGGACCTAAAACGGTGGACTGCATGTTCATAGGATATGCTAAAAGAAGTAAAGCATGTTGATTTTTGGTTCATAAATCCGAACATCCGAATATAAATAAAAATACGGTAATTGAATCAGACAATGCTGAATTCTTTGAAAACATTTACCCGTATAAAATTAGACATGAACAGTCTAGTGGAGGATCTAAACGACCTCGAGACAAACCAAATGAGAATGTACATAATGAAGAAATCCAAGACATAGTACACGTCAAAGAACATCAACTTTGTTTGGGTCGGATTTTGTAACATTTCTCTTAAAAAATGAGCCTCAAACATTTAGGGAAGCGATGGCATCTTCGGACTCATCCTTTTGGAAAGAGGCAGTCAATAGTCAGATATATTCAATCTTAAGCAACCATACATGAGAATAAGAAAATGAAGGCGGATGGTACTATTGACAAATACAAGGCAAGACTTGCAGTAAAAGGCTTCAAATAAAAGGAAGGCCTTGATTACTTTGATACATACTCTCCAGTAACAATGATAACCTCGATTCAAATGTTAATTGCCTTGGCGGAGGAATATGATCTTTAAATCCATCAAATGGATATGAAAACCGCATTCCTAAATGGAGATTTGGAGGAAGAAATTTACATGGAACAACCTGAGGGTTTTGTGGTTCCTGGAAAGAAAAACAAGGTGTGTAAACTTATCAAGTCATTATATGGACTAAAGCAAGCACCAAAACAGTGGCATGCAAAGTTTGACCAAACCATGTTGGCAAACGGATTCAAAATAAATGAATGTGATAAATGTGTTTATATTAAAGACACTCTAAATCACCAAGTCATTGTACGTTTATATGTGGATGATATGTCGATCATTAGTAGAGATATTTCTGACATAAATGCAACAAAACGAATGCTCGAGAGCAGTTTGATATGAAGGACCTTGGAGTTGCAGATGTGATCTTAGGTATAAGAATCCATCGAACTCCATAAGGGTTGGAATTGTCACAGTCTCATTATATCGAAAAGGTACTTGACAGGTTCAAGTATATGGAATTTGGTATTGCCAAGACTCCATTGGATGCGAGCTTTGCACTTCGAAAGAATGAAGGTGAAAGTGACTCGCAATTGGAGTACGCAAGAGTATTGGGATGTTTAATGTATATAATGAATTGTACACGACCAGACATAGCATGCGCTATCAGTAAATTGAGTCGGTACATGAGTAATCCCAACAAAACTCACTGGATGGCAATGAAAAGAGTTTTGGGGTATCTTAAATACACTAAAAATTATGCTTTGCATTATAATAAATATCTTGCGGTACTTAAAGAATATAGTGATGCAAATTGGATCACCGGATCGAATGAAGTAAAATCCACAAGTGGATATGTATTTACTATCGGTGGAGGAGCAGTCTCTTGGAAATCATCCAAACAGACGTGTATTGCTCGCTCTACAATGGAATCTGAATTTATCGCATTAGATAAAGCCGGTGAAGAAGCAGAATGGCTCCGAAATTTTTTGGAAGATATTCTGTATTGGCCCAAGCCAGTGGCACCAGTATGTATACATTGTGATAGCCAAGCGGCAATAGGTAGGGCAGGGAGCATGATGTACAACGGTAAATCTTGTCACATACGACGGAGACATAATACCGTTAGGGAACTTCTCTCTAGTGGAATTATCACTATTGATTATGTAAAGTCAAAGGATAATGTGTCAGATCCACTTACAAAAGGCCTATCTAGAGAAGGAGTAGAAATGACATCCAAGGGAATGTGTTTAAGTCCTAGGACAAGTCAGCATGACGGTAACTCTACCTAGCAGACTGGAGATCCCAAGAGTTAGGTTCAAGGAGATCAAACAAAGTTGTGTCTAACAGGTTCAACATTGTCAATTACTCAACTTATTCTCATGATGTAGACAATGTATAGTAAACAAGGATGAGACTTAAGGTGAAAAGTCTTTTAGTGATTATCTAAATTTGGCAGATTTGACCAAATAGTTTAATCTACAGGATTGAACGTTTAGAAATAACCTATGTGTGGGCGAAGTGGAAGCCGCTTCAAAGAGAATGTTAGTAAAGGCCTATTGTCTAAGCTCTCACGAAAATCGGGACGTGTTCATGGCTGTAAATAATAAAACCGTAAGAACCATAAATGGTAAAAGGTTGGTTGTGTAACATGTGTTGTCTAGGTGTACATTAAAGCTCAACGGTTTAAAGATATCAAATCTATCGATTAACTGAGTACATCCGATGCATGTTCACTACGGAAAGTTCAAAGGGAAACCCACTTATCCAGATGCAATCAGTCTTTGCTTGATGATCACATACTTGTTTGTAAAAGTTTTACAAAAAATAGCCATTCCCCATTCATGTGGTGGATTGTTGGGTTCATAGAAGTGTGAATGAGAAATGGTGGAGGAAAAGGAGACACCCGAATTGGAAAGTGTACTCCTAATTTGGAAAGCTTACTCTTTCTCCCATATTGGTGGAAGAAGAGAATTTTTTAGTATTTATATTGTGAAACACTTACTCCACATGATAAGTGAGGCAACGAAATAGAGATGCTTCGCGCCGTCGTCGTTGTCGCTCGCTCGCTCAGCTCGGCTTCGGATTTGGATTTGGCAAATGATCGATCGATGGGATCTTTCTTTTTGGACAAATTTTATATGACAAAATCTGAACAATGATGAAAAACGCAGGAAATATTTCTGAGTTTTAATCCTCCATTTACATACAGTAACAGTGACGCGAAGCTACTGTTTTACGTGAACAGTGACGCGTGAACAGTGACGCAAAACAGTTGCACTGCTTCGAAAATGTTGCATTGCTTCAGAACTGGTGCACTGTTTTCTGTTACTTAACTGAACTGATGCACTGGTTGAATAAACAAATGCAACCATTCAGCAAAGACACACTGATTCATGGAAAGATATGACTGTTCAGGAAAGGATGCAATCTTTAATGAACAGACATGAATTTACAGCAAAGGTGCAACCTTTGGAGTGAACCATTGCCTCATTTCTAAAGAGGCATCTTGTAGCTATAAATAACCTGGTTTTCATCCACAGGTTAGATATAGAAAAATACTGAAATTTTCAGATTACAAAACTTCATCTTCTTGTCTTGAAAATACTCTAAGTGTGATCATTCAAACCGTGAGTGTGTTCGAAGAATCCGCCTATTTGAGGTACCGCTATAGCCGGATTGAAGGCCATTTTATCCTGGGAGGAAGATTCCACAACCTCGGGTACAGTGAGGGAAATTATTCCTTAAGGAAAGTCCGTGAATTCGGACGACTTGGCCTTAATCATTTTTGTTTCATCTTTATTTTCTGAAAAATAAATATACCTCTTGGAAAGGTCATTTTGATCTTGTGTTGAGGGTATTTAATACTTCATTGTGTTCTTGTTCATACTTGAACTGTTGAAGTTGTTGTTGCAATATACAGATTCTGCATACCCGAATCTTTTGTGGAAATAACATTAGATACTCTACCTTTATCTAGGGTGAAAACACATTTAGACCTTTTTGCGTATAACTGGTCCTTCTTTAAAATCTTCAGAAGTGCCTTGAGGTACATGATCATTGATGGTGGCAGTGTAGAAAAAGTTTCTTATGAAAAAGGGACGAACTTCCTCATCTGATCCCCAAACATATGGTTTATGAGTCTTTGAAATATGGTAGGTGCCTTTGTCAATCCAAATGGCATCTCCTTCAATTCATAATGACCTAAATATGTCCTAAAATCAGTTTTAGAAATATCCTCCTCATGCATCCTTATTTGATGGTAGACTTCCCTTACGTCTATCTTAGAAAACATATTAGATCTACCAAATTAATCCAATAGATCATCCACCAAGGGTATAGGAAATTTATCTTTAACAGTCATCTCATGCAATTCTCTGTAAACAACACAAAACCTCTAACTATTGTCCTTCTTCTTTATCAACAACATAGGTGATAAAAAAGAAAGTGACTAGGTCGTATAAACCCACTAGTTTACATGTTATGAATCTATTTTTTTATTTCATTTTTTAAAAGAAGTTATACCTGTAGGATTTAATGCTTACTGGTATGGTTTAAGAGGAATCTAGTGATCATGGGCTCTTCTTAGAGGAAAGATTGTCGGTTCTGGAAATACATCCTCATGCTCAGTCAAGGTTTCTGCAATAGACACAAGTATGACCTTCTTTTCTTCTAAATCTACAGGAACAGTAAAGAGATGAGTCTAACTCATTATTCATTTCTTGAACAATTGCCTCACACTACCGCCACTCATACTCTTCAACACCTCTTCATGATATATTTATCACAAAGTAAATCTTTCCCCTTATTAGTAACTGGAGCACTATAGGCTATAAAATCCAATAACACAAGAGTATGGTTCCTCATCCAGTCACCACTAAGAATCATTTCAAAAGCACCCAACTTCACTAATCTAACTAGATCCTCAAATTCAACACTCTGAATTTTCTTGTTGAATTTTGGACAAGTAGTTCTACTTATTAATTTAGTACACCATTAGATACAGTCACTCTCATAGGCATGTCTTCCCCTATAGCACAACCTAATTATTTGGTACTCTCCATATCCAAGAAACTGTGTTACTCCCAGACTCCAATAACACAAATAAGTCATTTTTATACTTACCCCTGAGCCTTATAATGTTGGGTACTTCAGTACCCGATAAAGCATTGATGTTTATAGATTTCTTCATTACTTCTGTATCTAACAACTGCTCCAAGGATCCCTCTTCCACTAGAGTAGAATCCAATATCTCTTCATCTTCATGCTTCATATCAGCTACCATGGCATTTAACTACTTACATTTGCATAAGTGCCCCACAAAGTACTTATCACACACTTGAAATACAACTCTTGAGCCCTTTTACTTTCAATCAACTTGTTATTGTTAGTGAGTGGGTTGTAGGCACCAACATTCCTTATATTACTTCCAGTGGTCTGGCCATTATGAGGTTGTGTTGGGTTCCTTCGCCATGTAACTTTAACCTTCCTAGCTATGGTTTCTACCACCTTTTCCAGATGCCTTGCTTTATCCAAAGCCTGACTACAAGTATAAGGGTCCATAATTTTAGTAGTATGCCTTATGTTTTCATTGAGAACTTCCAAAGAGAATTCTAGAAAAAAATCCTCTAGAATAGATAGATTTCTCATAATATCCAACCCTTTAATTCCTTAATTTTTTGAGATACTTATTGATTGTGCCTATTTGTCGTATGTTTTTAAATTGACCTATAAGATTGAATTTACTAGTGACTGCCTCAATTTTTTTCAGATTCGTAACCAAATTCCCTCCACTCCACCCTATATTGATGGTAAGAGAAATACCAGGTTTTAGGCTTCCTATTCAAATACATCATTACCAACTCCAATTTAATTTAGGGTCAATGATGTGGTTGAGTGAAAATATCTTTCACACTTCATCAACCAAGAGCAAGGATATCTACCCTAATTTCAATCGAAGTAGGGAAATTTGACCTTAGATCCATGACTATGGTGCAAGGATCTCTCCAGCTATCTAGAAGGACTCAACTGCTCTTCCTTTTTCCTACCACCTTAACCTTCAACCGTGAATTCTCCACTGGGTGCACTCCCCAATATATATATATGTTGTTTGGAAGCAATCTCTCCATCAACAGATCTATTTTCTTACCCAACTTATCCATCTCAGCATTGTATTTTCAAAATTTTTGTTCGAGCACGTCATGAACCATTCATTGTAACTGATTTTCCACTATTTTATTGCATCGAGTTTCTAATTGTCATAGTTGCCAGATTGTTTCTCTGATACCAGATGTATAATTGGATAATTTTATTGATAAACTCTACTGTTACATTCACTAAGAATTCCTAAAGGAAAGGTTACAATCAAATGAACTCAATTCCAACTATGCTCTTCAATCACCATTGAAATCCTATAATGGAAGAATTGAGAAAATAATATGATTGAAAGTGAAGAAGATGGATGAGGACAAAGAAAACAAAAATTGAGAGGGAAACTGAAAATATATGCAATTGTCTTAATCTACAAAGCCCAGTTCAATTAGTTGGACTTGATGTGTTGATCTCCATTGTTAGATGCTCAACTACTTTATTAGTCAATCTCTATCATTTCTTTTATTTAGCCACACAACCGCCACGTGTGGACCTCTTCTTTACAAATATCCCAGCTGACGTGTACTCTACTTTCCTAAATCAGCTTCTCTTATTTCCAGATTTCCCACATTTTCCTATTAGACCTAATTCCCAAAGCCAATTAGACCTAATTCATAACACACTCATGAATAAAATCCTTTTAAATTATATTAATATTTTTAGAGAAGAAAGACTACTTAAGTAGTGAATATGAGTGCATCGTTAGTTTCTGATTTTGTTTCGCTTAAAAGTTTGGTAAAAGACACAGCTATATAGAAATTTTCATCTTGATGGTTATTTTCTTGCAGTAGATTAATCAACTATTACGTATTACAGGTTACATGGTGCCTTCTATTTGTCTTTTGATTAGACTAGGTGGCTTGTATTGCCTTTATGAGACAACCATTCAAGCCTCTTTTCAGGATTTATTCATCTCTAGGTATTAATAATACATTCTTAACATGATATTTCATGAAATTGTGTAGCATGTATGATGCTTCTTTCTCAGTGATGATTTGGTCTAATGAGATGAGACGATTAACATCACATCCAAATCTTACTTGGAAAGGAGATAAAGGGTATTTGTCACGACCTAAAAACAAGGATTATGATGGCACTTGTCGCGGCGTACCTTGACACGTAAGCGTATCACCTAAACTAATACAAAAAAGAAAAGATAGAAATATCCAAGGTATGACTTCTAGAACGAAGCCAAATTACATAAATATAATAAAAGCAAAAAAAATAAAATCAACACATGCAGTCATAACTTCCAAAACCTGGTGTCAAAAGTGTAAGAACTACTAATACAATCTAGGAGTCAAATACATTAGAAAAATAACCATACAGGAATAGTATCCGTCTCCGTATACTAATAAAGACAAAACTAATACATAAAGATAGAGGTGAACTCAGATCGCTACCTTGAGTAATCTGAGGGAACTCGAAATCAACCAGTTTGAGGTGCACCCAAACCTAAAGCTACACCAAAAGGGTGAAGTAGGAGTGAGTACGGTCCACTTATACACAGTAGATATCATAGGCCGACCGAGCAAAGTAGAAAATAAAGCATACAAAATACACACTAAGGGAACGTCACCTGCAGTCAGAAAATGTTCTACAATGATAGCCCATATCGCTTTCACTAATAGTTCTAATATATCACATATATTACAATATCACACCAAGATAGAACACAAGTATGTCTTATATCACATATAAGTAGAACAATGGGGAACATGCATATACAAGATCTTTAAATACAAGTAAAAGAAGATAAGATAATTACATAAATGGCAAGTCAATATGACAATAGAACACAATATAAACACAATTAAGTAAGTGCAATGTATATGATGATGATGATGATGCATGAGATTGTCGCAAGACCTCTAGGATCATCGTACAATCTCCGTATACACCTACGGAGCTAAAGCTTATCGACGTAGGACCCATGGGAATTCGTCAATCCGTATACAATCCACATATCTCATATCTCCTTTTTGGAACATCCTTCAGAAAGGGTCTTATAAGGTGTTACAATATCTCCTCCCCAACGCTTTCCTCGGGGAGGATTTTATAAAAGGTGTTGCCAGTGTTTCTCAGATGTTGCCACGGTGGTACTAATATTTTATGAATGAGTATGATATGAGGATATAATGCTCACAACCAATCACAATCAGTATTTCCACAACCAACCACAATGATATATTTCCACAATCAACCACGATTATACATTTCCATAGCCATGTGAGTCAATATTCACTCATTATTTCATTTCATCCATGAATTTCATGTCTCATATAACAACAAGTATGAATATATCACAATACACCAATCGTACCACATTAGGAATTTATCAACACAATAGAATTATTAATATATATTCAAGGTTATCAAAATCACATAGGACCCCATACGGTCGCACATATCACATAGTATCTCAATTTTAACAATTACTTTACATATAGGCCCCACGCAGGCACAATACATAGATATCTATTTTTCATGATTAGTTTCCAAGGTTAACATGCATTTTGTACCATCATTTACTACCCAACCCAGTCTGAAAGAGTTAAGCCATAACCACCTCAAAAGCAAAATACCGCAACCAAGACTTTGCTCCCAAAGCCTTACTCCTCACGAATGGTTTCGAACTCCACTAAAAATATCAAATATGTAATCTACACATAAAAAAAATCAACAACACTCATATTGACTACTTTTGGTTCGGGGTTAAAACAGACCCTCGAAATGGGTTTTTAAAAAAAAGGGCAAAATCATAACTTTACTTCAAAAATATGTTTTTCATATTTTTAGAAACCTACATTTGAAAACTCAAGTCAAATTGATTCAAAAACGAGGTTTAAATCGAAGAAGAACCATTTTTACGCTTTACCGGGTAAAATATTTGAAATTCGGGTTAAAATCAAGAATCAAAGTTGTTTTGAAGGTTAAATTGATGAAAAACTAGTGATTATAAGATTAAAATGCTATTCAAGTGAAACAGAGTGAAATTAGAATTTAAAATCAAGCCCTAAGATTTTTTGGGGTTTTGAGAAATTAATCAAGAAATTACTAAGAAAATGGTGAAATTCTTACCTTAAATCCGTAATAGAATCAAGAAATAAATGTTAATCTAGCTTCACAAGCTTCACTTTTAAGCTCCCATACTATTTTAGGGTTTAACACTCAAGAGGCAAGATGAAAAATGAGCAAAATCAGCCAAAAAAGGGGTAAAAAGCTACTATAAATAATGCAGTTTTCTGTACCAGCTTTAGTAGAAAAGTTATTTTTTTAAGTTCAATCTGGACTTCGAGGGGGTGTCGGAATTCGTTTGGAGTATGATATATACAAAACAATTATGTAACCACACTAAATTCGATGCTCTAGACTCAATGGCGATATAAGATTTTTTTTAAAAATATCATTTTCACAAAGTTGACTCGCAAAACCTACAATCACAATTTTTCAAATTGAGGGTCAAAATGAGATTTAAAATCCATAAAATCACAACAAACATGTTACCACCTTGAAATCAACATTTTGGATTTGCTGATGAAGTTAGATTTTCTATTCGAGGTTGTTTCGATCAAATGTGGGTCCCACACCTATATTTCCAATTTTTTAACTTTTCGATCAATAGGTCGAAATGAGCTCGGGTGCACTAGAATTGAACTAAAGGTCTACCTAGCCTAAAATTGATATTCCGAAGCTACTGGCATAGTCTGTTCAGCCATCCATCGCACGGATCAAAAGATATCCTTATAAATACAAAATAAGGCTCTCGAACTATCAAAAATCACAATATCTCATAAATGGTACCAAAATGCATCAAAAACCATGTCAATCACCCCCACACCCCAGAAATACTATAATGCAACTATGGAGAGGGGGTAAAACAGTCAAATAACACAGAAATAAATATTTCACCCATTTCATCAAAAAGTTGGTTGTTACATCATCCACCACTAAAAATCTAGTTTGTCCTCGAACTAAAGGCAAAAGAAATACCCGAATCAACTAAGAGTTGGGGATAAAAACTACGCATATCAGACTCAACATCCCAAGTAGCCTCATCTATAGGTCGATGCTGCCACTGTACCTTAACCACAGGGATCACTCTAGAGCGCAACCTTCTAACATCCTTAGCCAATATGGAGACCCACTCATGTGACTGAACTGACTCGCAACGAATAACATCAGACACATCCGTAATATAATGGCGAAGCATAGAAATATGAAAAACTTAATGAGCAGCTGATTGATCAGGACGCAAAACCAACTCATAACCGACATCACCAACAGCCTGAAGAATCTCAAATGAGCTAATATACCTGGGACTAAGCTTGTCCCACTTCTGAAACCTCATCACACCCTTCATGGGTGAAACTCAAAGTAAAGCACGATCACCAACACTAAATCTCATGGCACGAAGTCTATGATTAGCATAGCACTTCTTCCTACTCTGTGCCACTCTAAGTCTATCCTGAATGACCTGGACTCTATCCAAAGAATCACGAAGCAAGTCTGTATATCGAGGTCTCACCTTTAAAACATCAAACCAACCCACTGGGGAGTAACAACGCCTCGAAAGGAGCCATATCGATACTGGAATAATAGCTATTATTATATGCAAACTCAGCTAAAGCCAAATATTGCTCCCACTGACCACCAAAATTCATCACACATGCGCAGAGCATATCCTCCAAAATTTGAATAGTCCGCTCTGACTGACCGCCAGTCTGGGGTGAAACGTCGTGCTAAGATCAACCCGAGTACCCAACTCATCCTGAAAAGTCTTCTAAACATGAGATATAAACATAGAACCTTGATCTGAAATAATAAACACTGGTACACCATACAGACACACAATCTCATGAACGTAGATATAGGCCAACCTCTTTGCACTGAATGAGACCTGAACCGAAATAAACAGAGGTGACTTGGTCAATCGATCCACAATGATCCAAACACTGTCAGAACCATGAGATGTATGAGGAAAACCAGTCATAAAGTCCACGGTGATCCGTTCCCACTTTCACTCGGGAATGGGTAACCTCAAAAGCAAACCACCAGGTCGCATATGCTTGGCCTTCACCTACTGACAACATAGGCAATGAGCCACAAAATCCTCTAAATCTCACCTCATACCACCCCACCAGTAATGTTGCCTTAAATCACAATACATTTTAGTCACACCTAGATGGATTAAATATTTAGAACAATGGGCCTCCCCCAAGATCAACCTAATCCAGTCACCTACTCTCGGCACATAAGCGCGGCCTCCAGTCCATAAAACTCTATCTGAATTAAGTTAGGCTTCCTTAGCCTCCCCACTCAGCACCTGATCTTGAATCAACCTCAATCTAACATCATTAAAATGATGAGTTTGAATCGCACCATCAAAGAAGATCTAGCATCCACAAATTCCAAAACACGCCCAAGTGTCGAAATATCAAGCCTAACCATCTAGTTAGCTAAAGATTGAACCTCTAAGTCCAAAGGCCTCTCCTGGGTTAAAAGATAGGCAAAGCTACTCATGCTAGTCGACTTTCAGCTCAATGCATCCGCAACCACATTAGCCTTGCCCGGATAACAAAGAATAGTCAAGTCATAATACTTAAGTAACTTAAGCCAACCACGTTGAGTCATATTAAGATCTCATTAGGTGAAGAAATACTAAAGGCTATGATGATCTAGGAAAATCTTACAACGGACTTCATACAAGTAGTGCCTCTACAACTTCAACGCAAGCACAACCACGCATGACTCAAAATCATGGGTAGGATAATTCCTCTTATGAGGCTTCAACTGACGTGATGCATAAGAAATCACCTTGCCCTCCTACATCAACACAACACCCAATCCAACACCCAAAATATCACAAAAGACGGTGAAACCCATGCCCTCCTTGGACAAAGTCAAGATAGGATATGAAGTAACAAATCCTTGAGCTTTGGGAAGCTTGCCTCACAAACATCATACCATTGAAAGGAATCTTCTTCTGAGTCAACTTAGTCAAACAAGATACAATAGAAGAGAAACCCTCAATAAAACGTCGATAATAGCCTACTAAGTTAATAAAACTCTAAATATCGGTGGGCAAAGTAGGTCTAGCCTAATCACGAACCGTGGCAATCTTCGTTGGATCAACCATAATACCTTCCTTAGTTACCACATGACCCAATGAAAAAAAATACTCCAACCAAAACTCGCACTTAGAGAACTTGGCATACAACTTCTTATCCCGCAATCTCTGAAGCACAATCCTTAAATGCTCCTCATGCTCAGCCTCACTCTTGGAATATACCAAGATATCACCTATAAATACAATAACAAAGGAGTCAAGATATGGTCGGCACACCCGATTCATCAACTTTATGAATGCGGCAGGGGCATTGGTCAACCTAAAGGACATGACTAAGAACTCATAATGACTATATCGAGTTTGAAAAGTTGTCTTAAAAAATCTGAAGCTCTAATCCTTAACTGGTGATAACCGAACCTCAAATCAATCTTTGAAAACATTGTAGCACCCTATAGCTGATCAAATAAGTCACCAATACGGGGAAGAGGATACTTATTCTTAACCATCACCTTATTCAATTGTTGATAATCAATACACATCTGCATAGAACCATACTTCTCCTTCACAAACAAGACAGATGCACCCTAAGGAAAAATACTAGGTCGGATAAATCCCTTATCCAACAACTCTTGCAACTGATCCTTTAGTTCCTTCAACTCTGTTGGGGTCATCCTATAAGGAGGAGCAAAAATGGGCTTGGTGACCTGCTCAACATCAATAGCAAAATCAATATCTCAATCTGGACACATACTAGGCAATTCCGTATGAAACACATCCATAAACTTACGTACAACATGGACAAAATCTAAGAAAGAAGGCGAAACGACACTAGTGTCATGAATATGATCCAAGTAAGCTAAACATCCCCTCTTAACTAATTTACGAGCCTAAACATAAGATATAACCCTCTTAGGAATCGAATGTTGTGCACCCTTCCAAGCTATTCTTGACACACCCAGCGAAGCTAAATTCACAGTCTTAGCATAATAATCTAGGACAGCATGATAAGGAGCCAACCAACCCATACCCAAAATAACATCAAAAATTACCATATCTAACATAAGTAAGTCTACCAAAGTCTCACGCAGGGCAAAAGTCACCACACAAGATCGGTACACCCTATCCACTACTAAAAAATCACCTACCGGGGTAGATACACAAATAGGCATGGCAATAAGCTCACTACCAAAATCAAAACCTGAAGAAAAATACACAAACACATAAGAGAAAGTCGATTCGAGATCAAATAATATAGATATAGGTCTGAAATAAACGAGAACGATACATGTGATCACAACATCAGACATATATGCCTCTGGCCTGGTGGGTATAACATAACACTGAACACGACCACCGGCTTCTTGGGTGGCTCCACGACCACCAACTGCCTGAGTGGTCCCACAACCAACCCCATGAACTCTATTACCTCTGCCCCTCGCACCTCTAGCAGCACCCCTACCCCTTAGAGCTAGAATAGGAGTAGCCCAAACTACCCGGTGGGGATAGTCTCTAGACACATGCCAATCTTATCACACATATAACAACCTCTACGAACAGTCTCAAAAGGAGAAGGTACAACTGGGCCCGAACGGCCACCCTGAACTGCTGAACTAGAAGATCTACTACCTGAACTATATAAAGCCACCTACACTGGCCTACCATGGTATCTATGAGAACCTCTAAAATCTATATCTGAACAGGTCTGACTCCTGAGCTCACCAAAACATCGCGTTGAGATGCACTAAGAATACCCTATGTTATCTTAGCATGATCCACAATACTCTAAAAATGATCCCTAAGCACAACTATCTGAGATGTATCCAACGGAAGTAAGACATCCAAAACCTTCACAAACTTCCAAATCTTCTCAGACTCGGTAAAAATGCTATTGTAGGAATATCTAAATAGGGCGTGGAAGCATGCCTCATATCAGTAACTGTCATGAAGCCCTGTTCCAAATAATCAAACTCATTCTGCATACGATCTCTCAAATTGAAAGGCACAAATCTCTCTAGGAAAACCTCGACGAACTAATCCCAAGTCATCTCAAGAGAATCATGAGGTCTGCGATTATCAAGCGACCTCCACCAATCTCTCACTGCATTTCTCATCTGATAAGTAGTGTAAGCCACACCATCTGTGCAGAAAGAGTGAAACATAACTCAGAACACAAGGTATGAAAGAACTTCGCACGATAAAAAATAAAATAAGGGAACTTTCCTAAAGACGTCTTATAGCCTCTCGAAGATAGATACAGACGTGTACACACCGATCCGCGAAACTCTATTAGACATCGCGTTCTTACACCGTTGAAACCAATGAACCTGGCTGCTCTGATACTAATTTGTCATGACCTAAAAACAAGGGTCATGATGGCACTTGTCACGGCATACCTTGACAAGTAAACCTATAACCCAAACTGATACAAAAAGAAAAAAAAAGACAGTAATACCCAAGGCGAGGCTTCTAGAACGAAGCCAAATCACATAAATATAATAAAAGAAAAAATAATAAATCAACACATGAATCCATAACTTCCAAAAACTCGTGTCAAAAGTGTAAGAACTACTAATACTATCCAGGAGTCAAATACATCAGAAAAATAACTGCAAAGGAATAATATCTATCTCCGAATACTAATAAAGACATAAATAATACAGAAATATAGAGGTGAACTCCGAACGTATGAATGTCCAACCACTACCTTAAGTAATCTGAATGTGCCTAAAATTAACCAGTTTGAGACGCAACCGAACTTGAAGCTACATTGAAAGGGTGAAGTAGGAGTGAGTACGGTCCACTTGTACTCAGTAGGTATCATAGGACGACCGAGCAAAGTAGAAAATAAAGCATACAAAATACACACTAAGGGCACATCATCTGCAATCAGAAAATATTCCACAACAGTAGACCACACCGCTTGCACTAACAGTTCTAATATATCACATATATTGCAACATCACACCAAGATAGAACACAAGTATGTCTTATATAACATATAACTAGAGCAAGGGAGAACACGCATATACAAAATCATCAAATACAAGTAAACAAAGATAAGATAATTATATAGATGGCAAGTAAATATGACAATACAACACAATATAAACAAAATAAAGTAAGTGCAATGTATATGATGATGATGATGATGTAGGAGATCATCGTACAACCTTCGAGATCTTCGTACAATACTCGTATACACCGAAGGGGCTAAAGCTTCCCAACGTAGGACTCATGGGGAGTTTGTAAAACCGTATACAATCCGCATATCTCATATCTCCTTTCCGGCACATCCCTTGAAAAGGATTTTATAAATTGCTACAATATCTCCTCCCTGGTACTTCCATAGGGGAGGGTTTTATAAAAGGTTCTGCCAGTGTTTCTCAGATGTTGCTACGGTGGTGCCAATGTTTCATGAATGAGTATGATATGAGAATGTAATGCTCACAACCAATCACAATAAGTATTTCCATAACCAATCACAATGATATATTTCCACAATCAACCATAATTATACATTTCCACAACAACATGAGCCAATATTCACTCATTATTTTTATTTCAGTCATGAATTTCCACATGTCTCATATAACAACAAGTATGAATATATCACAATACACCAATAATACCACATTAGGTATTTCAACAACACAATATAATTATTCACATATATTCAAGGCTATCAACATCACATAGGACCCCACACAGTCACACATATCACATAATATCTCAATTTCAATAATTACATTACATATAGGCCCCTACAATGGAATAAAACATATATAGCTATTTTTCATGATTAGTTGTCACCCTTAATATGCATTTTATACCATCATTTACTAACCAACCCAGTTTGAAAGAGTTAAGCCATAACTTACCTCAAAAGCTGAAATACCGCAACCAAGACTTTGCTCCCAAAGCCTTACTCCTCATGAGCGGTCCTAAACTCCACTCAAAACATCAAATATAGAGTATACGCATCAAAACAAAATCAACGACAACCATATTGACTACTTTTGGTTCGGGTTAAAGCGGGCCCCCGAAATAGATTTTTGAAAAAGAAGGGAAAAATCATAAATTTACTTCAAAATGTGTTTCTCATATTTTTAGGAACCTACAGCTAAAAATACAAGTCAAATCAAGTAAAAAACGAGGTTCAAATCGATGAAAAATCATTTTTAAGCTTTATCGGATAAAATCTTTTAAATCCAGGTTAAAATTAAGAATAAGAGTTGTTTTGAAGGTTAAATTGATGAAAAACTAGTAATTATAAGATTAAAATATTATTCAAGTAAAAAGGAGTGAAATTGGGGTTTAAAATCAAGTCATAAGATTTTTGAGATTTTTAGAAATTAATCAAGAAATTACTAAGAAAATGGTGAATTCTTACCTTAAATCCGTAATAGAATCAAGAAATAGATGTTAATCTACCTTCCCAACCTCTCACAAGCTTCACTTTTAAGCTCACACACTATTTTAGGGTTTAACTCTTAAGAGGCAAGATAAAAAATGAGCAAAGTGAGCCAAAAAAGGGTAAAAAGTTGCTATAAATAATGCAGATTTTCTGCACCAGCTATAGCAAAAAAGTTGTTTTTTTTAAAGTCCAATTCGGACTTCGACGAGGTGTCCGAAATTCTTTTGGAGTTGATATATGCAAATAAACTATGTAATCACACTAAATTCGATGCTCCGTACTCAATGGAGATATCCAAGTTTTGAAAAAAATATCGTTTTCACAAAGTTGACTCCCGAAATCTGAAATTATAATTTTCCAAATCGTGGGTCAAAATGAGATTTAAAAGCTATAAAATCACAACAAGCATGTTAACACGCTAAAATCAACATTTCGAATCTGTTGGCGAAGTCAGATTTTCTATTTGAGGTCATTTCGACCAAATATGGGTCCCACACTCATGTCCACGTTTCCAACTTTCAGATCAATAGGTTGAAATGAACTCGATCGGGTGCACCGAAATCCGAACCCAAGGTCTATCGAGCCTAAAATCAATATTTCGGAGCTGATGGCGCAGTCCATTCAGCCATCCATCGTACAAATCAAAAGATATCTACATAAATCCAAAATAAGGCTCTTGAAGCCTCAAAAACTACAATATCGCATAAATGGTATCAAAATGTCAATCACCCCCCCTCCCCCACCCACCCCAAAAATATCATAATACAACTATTGAGAGGGGTAAAATAGTCAAATAACACAAAAACATATATTTCACACATTTCATCAAAAAAAAACTGGTTGTTTGTTAGAGTCTTGTTGTCTCAAACCTCTTTAGCTAGAGTAGAAACCATTTGTTGCACCATTCGTGAGAACCGAGAACTTCACTGATGAAATATAAAAGTTAATCCAATTGAATTCATTTGATACTAAAGTCTATTTGTCTCAATAAATGTATCTTGAATTTTTCATTGACATGATCCAAATTCTTTTTCAATCTCCAATTTGCAAGAATTTCAGGTTTTCCAGTTTTCATCCTTTGAGTCCAAACATTTGTTAACCATCAAGGTTGCATCATTGATATTTTTGTCTCTTAAACAAAGCTTTGTGAGAAATGTTGATCAGCTTAGGTAGTTGTTCTATATGTCGCTATATCTTCGTTCACCATAAAGATCAAAACAATCCCTTGTAATTGTTCTATGGAAAGAAATTTCAAATAAAGGTTGAGCTTGATACATAAAACTTTTTGAAGGCATCCTTTTCTACTAAGATGAATGACAATTCATCCACAATTATCATCTCAACTAAAGACCTAACAATTTCTTGATCAAATTACCAAAATGATGCATCTTTAGATGAAAAATATATCTTTTTTTGAGAAGTACTTTCAACAACAGGTCTATAGACTGGGCACCTTTCTAAATGTTGTTTCAAGCAAGTTGCTCCATTAGTTAAAGTCTAAGTAAGACATGTGGATAAATACCTATACTTCACAAACCAATACAAATACCACAAATCAAAACCTTGTATCTTGATGGAATTTCTTTTCTTTTCTTTGTAAATTGGGTATCAATTGAGTCATTGCTATTATCTGAATTAAGCAAGCTATCACTTGAACAAGCAGTAATTAACTCTACTTTCATCCGTGATATATGAAAAAATAAAAATTCAAAGAGCAACTATAAATATAAGACCAATAGAGAATAGACCATGACACCATATGGAAAAAATTAGAAATTTGAAATTAATATTGGCATTTGACAAAATTGACCAAACAAACAGTAATGGACCTCACAGATCCACATTCACTCAACCATAATGGAACCTTCATTATTCTCATTACTCCCAAAAGAAGAAATACAACCAAAAGACACCAACAATTACAACTACCCAACAGTGACTCAACAATCTCACAATCAACTTCCAACAAGCATATATAGGATATCTTATTAGGAGTATCAACTCCTCCATCCGTCCAAAAATTACCTGTCTATATTATTAAAAATACATATCCAATAATATTTGTCCAGTTTGAAAAATCAATAGATAATTTATTCATTTTATCCTTAGCTATTATTAAATTTATTATATTCAAAGGGTAATAGTAGAATTGCACTTATTATTTATTATTTCTTAAAATGTCTTTCAAGTGAATAATGGACAAATATTATTGGACAGAGAAAAAGTATGAATAGTTGTCTCTATAATTATAGTCGTAATTTTATGTTCATAATTTCTCTATATAAAATAACTCTAGTCGTAAAAGTCCATTAATAAATGTCATTTTCCTTAAGGTCTCTCAAGAGCACTTTTTAAAAAGGGATAGCTACATGGTTTTGA
Source organism: Capsicum pubescens (assembly GCA_030864215.1). NCBI lineage: Eukaryota > Viridiplantae > Streptophyta > Magnoliopsida > Solanales > Solanaceae > Capsicum > Capsicum pubescens. Next base: position 81,210,903 of record CM061544.1, on the reverse strand, counting down.
AAAAATAAACTCCTAATTATCCTACTTGCAACCCCTTTGGGATTGCTGTTATAAAACTGCTTATTTGAGAAACACTTTTATAAAATAACTTTTCAGAAAAGTGCTTTTAAAAAAAAAGCAGTTTGTGTTTGGTAAATTTATTCAAAAGGTGCTTTTGATAATCAAATTGTGTTTGGATAATTTTTTTTCAAGAAGTGTTTTTTTGAGACAAATGACCAAAAAGGACATCTATCAATAGAATTTTATTACTAGAATCAAATTATAGAGAAAAATTATTTTAAATATCTATTATAATTTTTTAATTTAATTAAAAAGTAAGTACTCTAAAATTTTCAATCAATATTTATACACATAAATACATTAAAAAGATTAAATGGTGATATATTACTTACATAATTTAAATATTACTTAAAACATCAAACAAAAATGAATAGAAAAGTTATTTCATAAATTAAATCACTATATATGAAAAAATTAACGATAAAAATAATTAGACCTTCATACATCACAAAAATTCTCAACAATTTCATCCCTAATTTTATTATGCAATGCCTCCATACTTGTAGAACATCTGTATTGTATTTCTGAAGGTATATCAAAAGGCTGGTCTGCTTCTTCGATCTCTATGATGATGCCTTCGTTAGCACAATAGCTAAAGTATTTTTTAATATATTTTTATGATGTAAAAATTTACTACGAATAAGCAGTCATCTTATTCATATATATACACACTATATTTTAACAAATATGCCACTTTTCATGAATTATTTATTTAAAATCAAATATTCGAGAAAAATTTATATGTGATATCAAAATACAATCTTGTAACGTGATTCATCTGTTAATTGTTATCATTAATAATAATAAAATAATTTATATATTCTTTAGTCATCATCATCAATGATATTTTCAAATTTATTTAAAGAGAATGAGTGAAAATAAAATAATAATATATAAATCTTAAAGAATTATGACGTAAATATAAAATATAAATTTTTAAAAATCAAACATTAATCAAACTTGTCAGATATGTTAATTAACTAATAAGGTATGTATATGTGTGTGTGTGTGTGTGTGATAGGGATATTTTTGTCATAAAAAAATAATTTTCTGCTTCTACTTCTGCTTATTTTGAGAAGCAGAAATTTTCTGTTTTTTTTAAAAGCACTTTTGCAAGTTTACGAAACACCCTTATTTTTAAAAAAAAAGTGCTTATTTTGGAAAATAAGCAATCTCAAACAGGCTATTAACCTAAGTTTTAATTAATTACAATTTATAGCTTCATTTGACATTAAAATACAATCCATAGTTTCTCTCCTTTATTTTCTCCCTTAATTTCTTTCTTTCTTCATTTCTCTTCCTTTTCTAGTTTTTTCTTTTCCTTTTTTCATTTTTATTTGTCTTTTTACCTTTTCCTTTTTTTGCTTTTCTGTTTTCTTTCTATTTCATTTTTCCTTTTTTCTTTTTTTTCGTTTTCATTTTTTGCTACTATTCTTTTTGGTTTTATTTTTTCTTTGCAATCTTTTTTTGTTTTTGTTCTTGTTTCGTTTTTTCTTTTTCTTTTTTTTTTATCATTTTTTCTCCTTTAATCATTTTTTGTATTTTTTTCTTTTCTCTCATTTTTTATTGTTGTTGTCGTATTTTATATTTTATATTTATTCGTATCGTACTATATATTTTAAATAATTATATTTTTTGTATTCGAATAGTTGAGTCGTGAATACAATTTATCATTTGTATTTGTATACAAATAAATATATGAATTGCTTGTATTTACTTGAGTTTAAAATATATAATATGCAATGTGTCATTCAATGCAAATGTATCATTAGTATTTGTATGTCAAGTTTATCATTTGTATTTTTATATAAACAAGTATTATTTGTATGTGTATGGTTCAAGTTGTATAAACATGTATCATTTGATACAACTGTAACATTGTATTTGTATAATTTAACCTTTGTATTTTTATAATTTATTATTTATATTTTTATTGTTTAATTTATATTAATAAAATACAATTCATATCAATGAATATAAATATAATTATTTGTACAAAGAAAAATAATAATTATTTTTCAATTTTTTAAAAATACAAATGATGTTAACTACAAATTCAAATACAAACAAATGAAAAAAGTGAAACTACAAATGCAAATGCAAATACAAATAGAAAATAATTCTTTTAAAAATACAAGTGCATCAATGAAAATAGAATACAAATACAAAGAAAATAAAACCACAAAATGCAAATACAATATGCAGCCAACTATAAAATATAAATACAAAATAGTTCTGTAAATTATAAGGGTAAACTGTATAAAATATAAATGATGGTGTGAACTGTAAAATACAAATGCAAGTGCGAACAATAAAATACAAATATAAATATGAACTATAAAATCTAAATATAAATATGAACTATAAAATTATAAATACAAGCGCAAACTATAAAATACAAATACAATTATATCAATGAATACAAAATATAAATGATGGTGTGAATTATAAAATACAAATACAAGTGAGAATTATAAAATACAAATACAAATACGAACTATAAAATATAAATACAAATACAAGCGTGAATTATAAAATACAAATATAATTATATTAATGAATACAAAAATATAAACGATGGTGTGAATACAAATATAATAAGCGATTATGATATTTTCGTTATCACCCATTATTTGTGCTTGACATAACCATATTTTTCAAAATAATAAAAAAACATAAAATAGAATTTAAAAAGACAGACATAAGAAAATACAAAAGAGAAAACCAAAAAGAGAGAGAAAAAAAAAGAGAGAAGTAGAAGCTACATATAGAAAAAAGGAAAAAAAGTGAAAAGAAAGAAATGAAAAAAATAAAAACAGAAAACAAAGAAGTAAAAAACGAAAATAAGAAAACAAAAAGAAGAAGAAAAAAACAAAAAGGAAAAAAAATAGAAAAATACAAAAAAAAAATGAGAAAAAAATATAAAAAAGAAAAAAATCCAAAAAAAAAAAAAAAAATAGAAAAAAATCACAAAAAAAAAATAAGAAAGAAAAAAATAGAAGATAATAAAAAAAAGAATGGAAGTTAGAGATAGAAGAGATCGGAAAAACAAAAAGAATGAATTAAAAAAAAATAGAAAATAGAAAAAAAGTAAACAAATGAACAAAAAGGAGAAAAGGAAAAAAAAACATGATTGTTAATACAAACATAATGAGCGGTTATGATATATTCGTCATCATCCATGATTTGCTCGATGTAACCATACTCTTCGAAAATACAAAAAAATTATAAAATATAAAATACAACAAAAAAGAAAAAATGAGAAAGAAAAAAATAAAAAGAGAAATTAAAAAGAGAAAAAAAGAAAAGAGAAGTAGAGACTAGAGATAGAAGAAGGAAAAAAAGAAATGAAAAAACGAAAAGAAAAGAAGAAAAGAGAGAATAAATTATAATTTTAAAAATTAGGCTAGAACCCTTTCATTTTGCTGAAACCTAGGCTATTTTTGTACGTCTCCTTAGAAAGGATAAGTCAAAACACAAAATATTATTTAATCTTTCAAAAGCATTTTTCTGAAACTGAAAAACTATTTTATAATAGTGTTTCTCAAATACACAGTTTTCTAATTGTAGGGCCAAACGGGCGCTATGTCCCTCTCCTTTCCTCCTTAATTTCCCGCTCATATCCACTCCACCATAACCACATCTTGTCCAATTAGGGCAGAACCTTTGCAAATGGAGTAGATACAATCTCTTTTATCATCAAACAAATTGTTGGCTAACGCAATATTGCTTCATCTCCAGCAACAATCCTACATCGATACTTCTCTCATTCGATTGCTCTATGATTTATCTTCTATCATTTATCCTTAGCATGAATTACTTGGTGATAGGTTGCGTAAAATTTAAATTGACGTGATATTATTGAGCATGCAAATAAAGCCCCATATTTAAGCTAAAAAAGATCGCGAAGCTATAGATAAGTAAAAGAAATACTCTTTAACAGTATCAGACCTTTTGAGACAATTGTACATATTTAGCTTATAATGAATAATATTACATTATATTAATAGTAATCATTAGATTATTTGGTCCAACAAAAACCTTCTTCATTTAAATTTCCTGGAAAATATCATGGGAAGAAAATTTAATGTCTTACACCGTGATTGAAATTTGAGACCCTCTTTAAAGTTTAAATGCCACGGCTAATAGAACATTCCTAAATGTCTTTCTTTTGTTTGTATTTTTATTCGGTATTCAATATTTACATCAAATTCGATTACATTAAAATTCACACAAAAATTTCAAGTTGAAGCAAAAATTTCGATAGCGAGTATTGTTACATAATAAGTACCCTAACCTAATTTCAAACTATTAGCTATGTAAATGCTTATTATTCTCGCTAGTATGATATGATTAAATTAAGGATTAAAGGGCGCACAAACTAGCTTGAACATCATCATTATAAAGAAAAATCAAATCAAAGAATCCACTAAGTAAATATAAAACTAGAAAAATAAGAGTCTCGAATATTTAACTTAAGAAAATTATACTATCTCCGTATAGATATTCTCATCATAACTTAAAGGGCAAAATTCATAAATAGCATACTTATTCCCTTAATTATGAGTTTCATAGCAACAGTTTCATAATTACATAATATAGCAAGTTGTATTTTGTATTTTTTCAAACTGTTGCTACAAAAATACAAATAAATATGATTTTTACTGCCTTTATGATCGATATGTATTTTGTATTTTTGCAAACTGTTGCTACAAAAATACAAATACATATGCTACAAAAGGTAATTTGATAAAAGTGTTATTAATTTTTGCAATTTAATACTTAAGTATGCTACTTTATGTATTTTTTTCCTAACTTAAATAATGCAAAAGAATTCTAAATTGAATAGGACACTATGAAGAGTCAAAATTTCCTTGTGGAATAAATAATGTACATAGACTTTAGGCCCTATTTGTTTGCACTTAATGGATGTCTGAATCTGAATGGTTCAGACTTCAGCCCATTAAGTGCATTTTTTTTTTAAAAGAGCTTCTTAATGTATCGAAAAACTTCTGAATGGATCAGATATGAAAAAATGTCTGACTAACATTCAGACTCTTTTTAAAACATAATCCATGACTCTCTCACTTCATTATTTCCTATCTCTTTTATTTCACGTTATCTCTCTCCCTCTCTTTTCACATTATCTCTCCCTCTCTTCGCGTTTCTCTCTCTCTCTTCCTCTTCACTTGCTTTCCTTCTCTTTTAGATATGATTCACTAAAAAATTTTATAAATATTTTAGTTATCAATTTGTATTCATTATTTGCTAAACTCTAAATTTCTACTTGCAATTTTTTGTTTTGATTATAAAATTTGTAGTTCTTTGGATAATAGAATCTTATGTGTGCCTGTTCATAACGTAACATTGAACTTACTAATGATATTTTCACTCAGATTTCATGGTTAACAAATAAACATGTGTCCGTTCTTGTGTTAATTAGTTATTCCAATACTTTAATATTTATGCATCTAAGTCAAAATTATATCTGATTAATTATTTTAGTTTGTTGGATCAATTTAATTGACAGATTACTTTATGTTGAATTTAATTTTTTATAATTACATCATATCACAATAATTTTTAATCAATATATCTTTTTTTAATAATTTAAATAATTCAATAATTATATTTAACATAATATATTTATCTTTAAATATTTTAATTATCACTCAAATAATAATTTTGTTGTTTAGGTTAATACTTTATGCAATAATTTTTTCATATAATATAATATTTTATTACTTTTAAAATTTGAACTGCATATTTATTATAAATAAATAAATTACGTACATTCAGATGTTAAAAAATAAATAGTCTTAATCATTCAGTATTCGGATCGAGATACAACATCTTAATCATTCAGATATCCATTATGACGTTCAGACGTCTTAATCTTAAAAAAAAAATACACCCTTAATTTAGTTTCACTATAGAGTTCCTTAATGAACTAGAAATTAACAAGCTTGGTTATGAACTTAAAGAGATGAACTTTCCCATTTTTGAATGGTTTTTTTTTTTGTGTGTGTGTGTTTTGATCATTTCAAGGTCATTTTCAAATAAATATACACACACAATACAATTTTTCGATTAAAAATGTTCAATTGATTCATTTTCTACCTCTACCTACATTAACTCTGCCTCTAAGGATGTTGAATTAAATCATTTAATCTTAATAAGATAATTTATTGATAGACTAAACATATATATCTAAGACCTGTTTTATGTTATAAGTTTTAAAAAAATCCTTTATTTTCATAAATTCTATGTTCAGTCAAATGACACTACATAAATTGGGAAGATAGAGTATTGATTAACTTTAGTTATTCTCGTAACGCATATCATACATCTGTTAATTTGATAAAAAATATCCGATGTGTAATAATTTGACCATTATACCCTCCGATAATTAACTAATTACCAATCAATTAACCACATGGGTTGCTATATACATTGTACTGACTAGGGGCTTTGAGCTGTAGCTGACAAAAGAGTTTGAAAATGAGGTGTAGGTGACTCAAGTCTTAATAATTGAGTGGAGGTGACAATTACTTTATTATGGATTAAGAAAGTTGGAAAATTTTAAAAATAACCCACAAGTTCTTAAATTTACACTTTGATCTAAATGTCAGTTAATATAACAGAAAATGAAGGGGAAAATGCGTGTTTCTCTCTCTTCTCATACATTGTTGTTTTCTCTCTCTTAGCGATTTTTGTTGTTCATTGTTGCTGCTGCTTTATTCATCATCTTCTGCTTCGTTATAATCATCTTCTACTTCATTATCATCTCCATCTTCTTCTTGTTGATCATTGTTGTTGTTGTTGTTGTTGTTATCGCTACTGCTGCTATTTGACCAATTTCTTAGGTCAAATTTTATTTCGTACATCACTTTACACTTTGGCATTACTTCATAGGAGACTTTGGTAAGTCAATTTATGATTTTTAATTGAATTTTTCTTCTGGGTAACTGCTATTGTGTTGTTTTTTAATAATAGATAGCACGCGAACATGAATGCAACATAAGAGCTATCTGTTTAAACAGATCAATCATCTGTTGCGACAGATGCGCTATTTGTTACAACGGATGACTTGTATGTTAGATTCATGTTTATGGTTCTATAGTGTTGTAACATGAATCGAACAGATGGGTCATCTATTGCAATATATGAACCATCTGTTGCAACAGGATAAATATCTGTTGCAACAGATTAGTAACCTGTTGCAACAGAATCTGAACTCGATTCCAACAGACGTGTCATCTGTTGCAACAAATTACTAACCCGTTGCAATAGAACCAGAACTAGATTCCAACAAACGCATCGTCTATTGCAACAGCTAAGTCATCTATCGCAACAGGTTAATTATTTGTTGCAACATGTCACTCATCTGTTGGAATCAATTTCAAAGGTTCCTTAGTACTGTAATATCTATCCCAATAGGAATTTCATGTGTTGCAACAAATATATAGTCTATTGCAACATATGATTCACATGTTACAATAGATGACTCATCTATTGAAATTAGCTTCAGGAGCGTAACATGAATCCCAACATGTAAGTAATCTGTTGCGACTGATCACTTGCTTGTTGCAACTTATTTTTCACTTTATGCAACAGATTACACATCTGTTGGGATTCATGTACGACACTATGAAATCACTATTAACTTTTTTTAGCAAATGAATTTATTTAGGTACCACTAATGGATGGATCAATAACAATAGGGGTGGATTGTCATGGTCAATAGATCTAGAAGAGCAATCGATATGTATGGCATTAGAAGGAGGGTGAAATGCTAGAGATGATAGCTATGACAGTCCAAAGTGATGTTTTGTATGATGATTTTGTGAACATAATCATCAACTATTGTGGACTGAATTGTCAACCGGAAGAACTCGTCATCAACTACATGCACAACTTTTTTGAAAATCAGAGGGTACTACCTTTCAAGATAACCGATCAGGTTTAGTTGTGTTCTTATCTTAGTGATTCATCCAGGCCGGTGTTAAGGGTGTATGTGGTTGAAAAGATGAGAGAGAATGAGAACCAGAATGTAGAAGAAGAAGAACAACAAGACATCTTTGAATATAGGTAGGATGATCTAGACATGAATATTCCAGATGATGATCAAACACCTATGCCCGTTGATGCAACCAATACGGTGGGTAGTTCTTCTCGATCGACATAGTCTGGCAATTTTAAAGACATCGGGACCGACTTTTTCAATGGAATGTCATTCAAGGACAAGAAAGAACTATCTACTAATTTGTTTATTTCTTGCTTGAAAAAGATTTTAGAATAAAAAAAGTGATTAATTCGAGCAATGTCTTTTGCTACAAATGTGCTAATTCGAACAACAAGTGGTGGTTGAGAGCGGTGAAGTACTTAAGTTCTGACAGATTCGTCATTCATAAACATGAAAAGTATCACACATGTGGTTTGTAGCACATCTCAGGACAAAATCCCCACGCCACGTCAAAGGTCCTCGGTGAATATTTCAAGAATAGTTCCCCCGATGGCAAAGGCCCTTATATAAAGGTTATGTCCAATCAACTCCTTATGGAATTGGGTGTCCTGGTCAGTTATTGGAAGATATATACAGCCATGGGGATTACCAAGGACTTGGTTAGGGGTACACATGAGCATAGGTATGCAGTCCTGGATGCCTACCATTATATGCTTGAGTCCATAAATCCTGGAGTAAGACGGCGTTGCATGTTGATGAAAATGGAAGGTTCAAGTACTTTTTTGTATCTTATGGTGCTTGGGATTCAAGGTTTTCGACATTTGAGAAAATTCATAGCCGTCGACGGTACCTTCTTGAGGAGCAGATATAATGGAGTTCTGCTAGCCGCGGAGGCGCAGGATGCGCATAATCACATCTTTCCTGTTGCTTTTTGTATAGCGGACAAGGAACGTGATGCCTCCTATGAAGTTTTTTTTGAACAACTACGAAGTTGCGTTAAAGATACTGAAGAGTTGTGTTTTATTTCGGATAGGCATCCAAGTATTCCAAAGATGGGTTCAATTTTCTTCACGTCAGCATACTTTAGTTGTTGCATCAGGCATCTTGGAGAGAACATTCGGACCAACTTTTACAACGAAAGGGTCGTGACCCTTTTTTATAGAGCAGCTAAGGAATATGGTAGAGAGGAGATCTTAGATAATTTCAATCAAATAGAGGATATTCATCCCCAGGTAGCAGAACATATCGTATATGTCAATTTTGAGAGATGGATCCGGGCATTCTGTCCGACAAATAGGTACATTTTTATGAATGTAATATCTTGTTTGAGTTACAACTTAGTATGATGGTGCACTAAGTGATTCTTTTATATAGGTACAACATTATGACATCAAACATAGTTGAATTGGTGAATTCATTGTTTGTCCATGAAACAAAATTTCCTATCAAGGCTCTGTTTGAAATAATAAACAAGAAGTATGGCCAATTTTTTAACAAAAGACATGTGTAGTTCGAGGACGCAAGAACCCCATTTGTTCTAGAAATGGAAAATAATATCAACAGAAATCAGTCTAAGGAATAGGTTATTATCTCATCAAATAGCAGATTACAAATTCAGTATCACCGGTGATGGTGATGTTGTCATGGTCGATCTTCAAACAAGATCTTGTACGTGCAGACTTTTTGACTTGGACAAAATACCTTGTCCACATGCTATGGAAGTGCTTCGAGCTCAATACGGTGCAAAATATGGACCTAAAATTTATAAGTACTCCTCTTCATATTATTCGGTGAAAAAATATACAGTGGCATATAGTGGGCATATTACACTGGTGCCTCCCGAAGAATCTTGGGTTGTTCCTGCAGTGCTTTTGGGGAGATTAATACCTCCTCGATATATTGACCCAATCACTATCAAATCGAGAAGAAATCCATACAAGAAGAGGCGTGGAGTCAGAGAATTATTTCCATCAAGAAGAAACAAGTGCTCCGTATGTAAGCGTGCTGGCCACAAAAGAACTACTTGCTCGGATCGTAATCTACCATGATCGTTGTAATTGAAAAAACTTGTGTTACTGTTTGTTGTGGACTTTTATATATTTAGCTCATTATGTTATCATTTATTATATGTAAAATATCTTTTTTAATAACTTGTGCATTAATAAAAAGAGGCAAAACATGAACTAAATACAACAGACCACAATAATTTTCAATAGATTACCCATCTGTTGTAACATATGGACAGTAGCTGGAAGAACACAATACAGTTCATCAAACTGGAATGCTTTTCTCCAACAGATGACAAATCTGTCGCAATAGATGGATAATCTGTTGACAGAAACCCAACCGATGACCAATCTGTTCCAACACATGGTCCATTTATTGAAAGAACTCAAAAGCCAAAATTGTTATTGCTACTGAATTTAAAATTGCTCCTTACCTACAACCGTTGACATGTTAACATGTATGTTTAGAAGAAGAAATAGGCAGAATGAAAATTAAATAAGAATTAAAAAGCCATAGTCGACTAAAAATAAATTTTTCATTAACTGAAAAATAAAATATATTAGGTATAAATTCGATATAGAAAATTAAAATACATATGCTAAAAGAAAAAATATATTCTAATTATTATTATTATCATTAGCATCTTTATTATTGCCAGTTGTCTAATCAACCGGCAACAGTAAGGCCCTCATCAGCCTCTGCATCTCTCTAAACCCCTTTCTCTCACAGTGACCAACTCCTTCTGTGGATCGTTAACCTGCCTCTAAAGTTCTCGCACGGTGTCGTGCAGAAGAGCAATGTCCCAAACAGGATCAGCCATATCTATAACACGCATGAATTGAAAAAAAAAAGTAAACACAAAAGTAAAGAAAAGAGTTCGAATATAATACAAGGTATACTACCAACTGGTAGATTTACACAGAAAAAACTTACCTCAATGAGAAAGGAATATGCTCTTTGAATATAAGTGGTTGAAGATGTAATACGAAAAGCTAGAATGCAAGAAATAAATAAAAGTAGAGTAGAAGAAGATTAAGGAGGGACCTATTTATAGAGGATTGAATCTGAATGTGTTAGGCAAAAAGGCACGACTGTTCAGCTCCATTGTATTAATTACATTCAAACTACTGGCTTTTTTGTTTTCTGTGAAAAGTTACTACTTTTTCTTTTACATGCAAACTTCTCACCTTTTCAAAACATTTTGAGACTTAATAACAGCCTTTATTATTGAGCTATTGCAACAGATTCGTCCATCTGTCATAATAGATAACCCACTGTCGTAACAGATTTACCATTTGTTATAATAGATGGTCTCAATGTGTAATAGATAAAACATATGTTGCAACATATGGATTATTTATTGCAACAGATGGAATATCTGTTAGAGAAGATGTTTTGATTTCTTCTAACAACTGATTCATTAATTGTAATAGATGGGGAATTTGATTCATTAGCTGTTTTGAATGATTTACTATCTGTTGCTAAAGATGGTTTGTATGTGTAACATATGAGACATCTGTTCCAACATATGGATTATCTGTTACGACAGATGGACCATCTTTTGGAGGAGATATTTTGATTTCTTCTAACAACTGATTCATCAGTTACAACAGATAGGGAATTTGATTCATTATCTATTTTAAATGTGTTAGACAAAAAGTCACGACTGTTCACCTCTTTTTTAATAGTCATCAGATGTGTGCAAATGAATAAACATTATCTGACATTGATGAGGTAGTAAGAATAAGGTGTGTGCAGATGAATAGATGCACTTTCATACGTGGTAGTTATGTATTATTGATCAAGCTATCGTGATAGACACACATAAAGAATAACAATCTTATGAATGCAATTTTTTATCGATAAGACATTGATCCTTCAAACAAGATCCTGCATTTTATAGTTTAGTTTGGTAGGTGCGAATTGATAAGGTCGAATGGTTCCAAGATGGTGGTGTAGATATTCTTTTAGAAAACTTAATGATGGTTTTGCTCATGTTTATGTGTCTAGTTTGGAGAAGGGTTCATATTTTTTGCGGCATTGTAAATATCCAATAGTGATTGAATCGATTTTAATGGTGAAATGGACTTTTGAAAGTCCTCCAAAGCCTTGCACTATAGCAAACAAGAATGGAAAACCAATAGAAATTCCCCTGGTCCAAATTTATATGGATGGGTTGCTTGAGGAGACTATTATACAGTAGAAGGTGCTTGGGAGAATACCTTTGCGAGAAGGAGGAGGTGGAGAAGACCATATATCATCTCAGATCTTATTTAAGAGAAAACACAGGGAAACAAATAAGGAACTTCTAGCATATTTGGCCAATGAAATTGACTTGAGAGATGAAAAAACTGAATGAGCTTGAAATGCGGAAGTGTATCCAAATATTAAAATACATCAATCGTTCCTGAAAAGGAAAAATGCTCAAGAGGACTGGAGATGGACACTTTGCTAGGGACTGCGACTAGTGAGTGTGGCCTCAATGAAGACCCACAAAGTGCAGGACCAAAACTCTAAGGAAGCAACATGGCGAGCATAGAGGATTGGTAATATTTTCAGTTAAGAATGAAACCTGAACCAACAACTCCAGAAGTAAAAATAAGGGAAGCCAAGGCGTCAATTTCTGAAGACTAACTTTCATCCCATGTCTTCTGTTTGTGGTTCTGATCAGGTCAATGGTAGTAGAAATAAAAAGGTCTGAAGTTGGGAAGAAATCTCATGCCTTGTTATTTCCACTAACTTTGACCTGACCAGAGCCATAAACAAGAGGTATAGGATGCAAGTTTAACTTCAGAAATTGCCACCTTGGCTTGATCCCTTATTTTTACTTCAGGAGTTGTTGGTTTAGGTTTTAATCCTGACCGACAATCTTACCACCATCGATGCTCGCAAAGCTGCAAACTTAGAGTTCTGGTCCTACATTTTGTGGGTCTTCATTCAGGCCACGTTATCTAGTTGCAGTCCCCAAAAAAAGTGTACAGCTCCAGTCCACTTCAGCGTTTTTCTTTTCAAAATGGACTGATGGATTTTTATTTTTGGATACACTTTCACATTTGCATCTCATTCATTTTTTTCATTTTTCAGGTCAATGTCATCCGCCAATTTTGCTACACTTTCCTTTCTACCCTGTGTTTCTTCTTAAATAAGGTCTGAGTTGATATATGGTCTTCTTCACCTCCCCCTTCCCACACAAGTAATCTTCCAATCACTTTTTGCTGTATAATAGTCTCCTTGAGCAACCCATCCATATAAATTTTACTTGGACCAGAGCATTAACTATATTTATTTCCATTCTTGTTTCCAGCAGTGAGAGACTTTAGAGGCCTTTCAAAAGTCCATTGAACCCTTAAAATCAGTCCAATCACTATTTGAATATTTACACTGCCACCAAAATTTGAATCCTTCTCCAAACTTGACACGTAAACATTAGCAAAATCTTTATTAAACCGTTACAGGGTATCGACACTACCTACTTGGTCCCTTAGCCTTACCAGTTCGAACCTAACAATCTTAACTGTAAAATGTCATATCTTGTTTGAAAGATTAACGCCTAATAGGTAAAGAACCAATATTCATAAAATTAGTGTACTGCATGCATGTTTTCACGATAGGTTGATTAGTAATACATACCTCCCACATAAAAGTGGTTCCATCTGCAAGTATTTTATTCCTCCGAACCCATCTTTACTCTAGCCTTTAATGCTGGTCGAGCAAAATTTTATCCAGTTTCACTTCCTTTAATCTGCAAATAAGAGAAAAACATTTGATGTCAAACAAGAGAAGAATAAAAAGAACATTATAAAAGGGTAACACAAAATTAACTGAATCAACAGATGACCCATCTGATGAAACATATTCCCCATCCGTTCAATAGATGAGTCATTTGTTGCAACAGGAGACACATCTATGGCAACAGATAGATGACATATTGCAACAGATGGGTCATCTGTTGGAATAAATCAAGCCATCCTTGCTACTGGTTTGATTTCTTCCAATAGTTGCTTTGTATGTTCCAACAATTAAGGAAACTATTGAAACACCACCAACAATATCAACAACAACATCAATAATAAAGAAACAACACCATATATTCTAACACCGTCAACAACAGAAACACCATATGTTCTAACAACACCAATACCCATTTATCAATAAATAGGAAACTGGTAATGGGTAAATCAATAATAATAATAGATGTAAATATCTAATTTAAATAACATACAAAAAAGAAGACGAGAAGAAAAGAGCAATAGTGAATCATTCCTATAATGTCAAAAAAGAAAAGGGATCAGAATACCCATTTTAGTCGACCAAAGATATTGGGGGGATTGGTTGATATCCGAAAGTGTCCTCATGGGAAAGAGGAGAGAAAAGAGAGGAAAAAGAAGGTGGTTGTGATTACCCTAAAGAGGAGAGAAAGAGAATTCCGAATCTAAATAAAGAAGAGAGATGAGTTATCTTAATTTATGGCTGAAGGAGAGAATTCTAGAGATGGGTTTTATATATTCATTAATAACCTTTGAGGGGAACGAGGAGACGGTGACATTGAAAAGACAATATAAGACTACTCAAGGAGGAGATTTTTGAGTTATCTAAGTAATACTTTTTACCGCCTTAGTATTTTATCATTTTTATCTCGGACAGGAAATTAGGAAATTTCTTCAAATTAAAAAAAATCATAAAACATATAAGTCATCTGTTGTAATAGATGAAAATTTCTATTTGAAAATTTCCAACGGCTCAATCATCTATTGCAACAGATGACAATTTTTGTTTGAAAATTTCCAATGACTCGGTCATTTGTCGTAACAAATGGCAAAGCCTATTTGATAATTTACAATAGATAGATAATCTGTTGCAATAGATGACTTAATCTATTTGATAAATTCTAACAGATAAGTTATCTGTCGTAACAGGTTGAATATTTGTTTTTATACAATTTCAATTTAGTTTATATGTTCAACTACAACTTCAATTAATTTATCTCGAACTAGGGGTGAGTTCATGGGGTCAACTACAGTTTCAATTGAGTCTTTAGCAATTACATGATGTTGGTATTACGTTTCTCCCGACCTGAGTCATCGGTCGATCACTCCGAGTTGAAATAATTCTTTTTAACTCATTATCAAGCTAATACCTAAATTGAATTAATTTATCTAGAACTAGGGGTGAGTTCATGGGGTCAACTACAACTTCAATTGAGTCTTCAGCAATTGCATGATGTTGGTATTGTGTTTCTCCCGACCTGAGTGTCGATCGATCACTGAGTTAAAATAATTATTATTAACTCATTATTAAGCTAATACCTAAATTGAATTAATTTATCTAGAATTAGGGGTGAGATGATAGGGTCAATTATAGCTTCAATTGAGTCTTTGGAAATTGATGTTGGGATTGCGTTCCTCCCGACCTGTGTCGTCGATCGATCACTCTGAGTTGAAATGATTCTTATTAACTCATTATCAAGCTAATACCTAAATTGAATTAATTTATCTAGAACTAGGGGTGAGTTCATGGGGTCAACTATAACTTCAATTGAGTCTTTGGAAATTGTATGATATTGGTATTGCATTTCTCCCGACCTGAGTGTCGATCAATCACTCCGAGTTTAAATGATTCTTATTAACTTATTATCAAGCTAATACCTAAATTGAATTTATTTAACTAGAACTAGGGGTGAGATGATAGGGTTAATTATAGCTTTAATTGAGTCTTTGGCAATTGCATGATGTTGGGATTGCATTCCTCCCGACCTAAGTCATCGATCGATCACTTCGAGTTGAAACGATTCTTATTAACTCATTATCAATCTAATATCCAAATTGAATTGATTTATCTAGAACTAGGGGTGAGTTCATGGGGTCAACTACAACTTCAATTGAGTCTTTGGCAAGTGCATGATGTTGGCATTGCATTTCTCCCTACCTGAGTGTCGATCGATCACTCTGAGTTAAAACGATTCTTATTAACTCATTATCAAGATAATATCTAAATTGAATTGATTTATCTAGAACTAGGGGTGAGATAATAGGGTCAATTACAACTTCAATTGAACCTTTGGTAATTGCATAATGTTGGGATTGCGTTTCTCCCGACCTGAGTCGTTAACCGATCACTCCAAGTTGAAACGATTCTTATTAACTCATTTTCAAGCTAATACCTTAATTGAATTGATTTATCTAGAACTAGGGGTGATTTTATGGGGTCAACTACAACTTCAATTGAGTCTTTGATAATTTCATGATATTGGTATTGTGTTCCTCCCAACCTGAATGCCGATCGATCACTCCGAGTTAAAATGATTCTTATTAGCTTATTATCAAGCTAATACCTAAATTAAATTTATTTATCTAGAACTAGGGGTGAGATAATAGGGTCAACTACAACTTTAATTAAGTCTTTGGCAATTGAATGATGTTGGGATTGCATTCCTCCCGACCTGAGTCGTCGATCGATCACTCCGAGTTGAAATGATTCTTATTAACTCATTATCAAGCTAATACCTAAATTTAATTGATTTATCTAGAAATAGGGGTGAGTTCATGGGATCAACTATATTTTCAATTGAGTCTTCGGCAATTGTATGATATTGGTATTGCATTCCTCGCGACCTGAGTCATCAATCGATCACTCTGAGTTGAAATGATTCTTATTAACTCATTATCAAGCTAATACCTAAAATTCATCAGTGTTCGAGTTGAATTTAGTACACTTTATTATGTTGAAACAGCTTAAAATTACGTATATCTTTTAACATTTTAAAAAATAATTACCACCATCAAATATAGGGAAGGCATTTTCCCAGCGACCACCCACAAAAACCAACAATCGAAAAAAAAAATAGATGCATTGTTGGACATTGCTGGACATGGGTACAAAGCCAATAAGTTGATAGCACATCTCAAGGATAAAACCATATCAAAGAAGTCCAAGAAGCAATTGTGCTTAGTTTGATTTGCTCATTCCGTTATAGTAGCAATAGATGTCTACAAAGTCATACAAGATGATTTGTTGAAGCTTGATGAGGATTTTGATACATTCAACAATTATCCCTGAGGATATAACAACTATTACTTGACTGTCAAATATTTACTGACAAAGCTATCCCCAAAGATGATCACATTATACGGCTCTCCTTCGGCTTTCATGGTAAATTTAATCACTATTTGTTTACTCATCTATTAATTTATATTGAATAATTATTTTCTTGCCTCCTGTTTGAATTTTTTAGGCTTGGGCATTTAAAGTCATTCCTCACCTTCAAAAGCAGGTCAAGGATTACCCAGATGAGGTTTCTCATCAAAGGATCCATAGGTGGTTGGCTGCAAAGAACAACAAAAGAATTAAGGAGGCTGATCTCTTCAACCCTTCAACAAAAGTCTTCTTTTGAGTAAAATAATTTGACTCAAAGAAAGATATTGAAATAGATATGCCATCTGTTGCGATAGATGGGTTATCTGTTACAATAGATTACCCATCCACTGCAACTGGTACAATAGATAGGTAATTTGTTGTGATAGATGATTCATCTTTTGCATTAGATTACCCATCTGTTGCTTTGGTTCTCTGAACCTGACTCTACAGATTACCCATCTACTGCAAATTATGAGATAGATGGGTAATCTAATGCAATATATTATTAATCTATTGTGATACACAGATCAGTTATTGCAACTGAAAGATCATCTATTGAATAAGTTGTCTATGGTAACATGTAACCCAACTAGCTGCAAATTATTATATGATTTAAATGTATCTATCTTTTTTATAGGTTGTGCATCCATGAATCATGCCTACTGAGCAGGAGTTAGGGATGACTTCTTTTATTACTCTAGGTCTTGTTGATATAATAGCAAACCCAACTTTGGAGTTAAAAAAAAGGAATTGGATAGAGCAACTACCAAAAGAAGAGTAGTTAGGAAAGGTGAGCCTAATATTGAGCTCTTCATGACCAACCTACTGCATTAGATTCGGGTGCTTCTTCTGAGGGTGTTACTGGTGGAGTTGCTGATGTTGGTGGAAGGCATGTTGATACTGCTGCCAGTCGTGATGATGAGCATGTTGATGCTGCTGCCAGTCGTGATGATGAGCATGTTGATGCTCAAGAAAAAATAAATATGTTTAAAAACACCCCTTTCACAAGTCTCTCTCACCTTTACACAGGTCCCTCTCACCCTTACATCAGTCCCTCTTACCCCTCTTCACCCTCATATTCTTGTTGCAAATACGAAGAGTGCAAGGACATCCAAAATAAACTTTTTGAAAAATTAGAGGCTATAGATAAAGCTATTGAGGAATTGAAATCCAAGAGGGGTGTCATACCATCCAAGAAGGTGAGGGAGCCATACACTCCGACCATAGTGGCTGAGAGGAAGAAAAGAGTAATTAGCCAAGTACTCTCTAATTAGAAATCCAAAAAAATTGCAACTCCCCCCTCTCCAAAAGTTGTTGAAGTTTAGGGGCCATTAAAGAAAGTGGACATATATACGGAACTTGGCACCAGAGAGAAGAGGGATCTACGATGGGACAAGAATGCCAAGCAAGGTGCTCAAGATTACCCCATACATGCCTTTTCAGCCCAAGACTTTAAGAATATGAAAGATATGCGTACGCATTATGTAGACAAGATAAGTTTACTTTTCCTAACCTAACCTTCTAATCTACTCCATGAAGATGAAGCTACACAATAGATGTGTCATCTGTTGCAACATCTGTATACTCTGGTGCAATTTGTGGTGGTTCTGTTGCAACATATTACCTATCTCTTGCATAAGTTGCGTTAGATGGGTAATCTGTGAACAGATTCAAATAGACCATCCATTGCATCTTTTCACTATATTTTCCTTTCTTCTTTACAATTACTAAACTATTTAAAAATTGACTTTTTATATCACAGTATATTAAAGAAATTCTCTGCCTCATGAGGGGAAGGTAATTAGCGTACCTGTAGGCTTATGATGTTGCCGATAGGATAGTAGACCTCGACTTCTACAAGAATTTAAAGGATAGGTATGATGATCTCAGCATGCAAGTGTCAACTTCCGGTAGCACGATATTTTATTCGTTACTTTTTGAGCTCCAATGGGATAAAAAAATAATAAAATATGTTAGAGGGGAGAAGCCAAATCCACACGGCAAGATCTAGACCGGGGTAAAGAGGATTCTTGGAGTCATGAACGTGTATGGCATATGTTATCGAGCTGTTGAGATACTACTTGAAGAGGAATAGATCAAGGTTTATGACTGAAACTTACCTGCCTTGGACGAGGCCGATATTTACCCACATTCAGCCACTGTTGGAGTTGTTCCCCATCTTGTTGAGGCAGAGTGAACTGATGCATCATTTGCCAGTGAAAGTGTTGATGAAGCAACAATGGGATTTTAAAGTTTGAAATAAGGACATGGACCTTCCAAAAAATAAAACCAGTGTCGCGTACGGGTCATACGCGCTTGCACACATTGAATGTTTGTTGACCGGCACTGAAATGGCCAAGACAACAAACTTTATGTGTGACAATTTTGTGGCAAACATGCAAGAGGTCTGGGCTTATGAGGTACTACCTGGATGCTTGGAGCCTGTGTATAAAGAAGAGCCTGTGAAATAATAATTTTTTATTTCGTCACTTCACTTTACATACGTAACTTTACATGCAGTGGTAATTTTTTGATATTTTACAATAATTACGCTTGAATATCCATGTGCTCAATAACACCAAACCAGTAGAAAATACAAATACACTACCATGAAAATTTCAGCAATTAGGCTTGAATATCCATGTGCCCAACAATACCAAACCAGTAGCAATAATGCCAACAATATAGTATCTTTTTGCTCAATTTTGTTTCTCTTCAAAAGCCTTGACTTTCTTCAACAAACCTCAGATTACACTATTTGCTTTTGAAGGGTGTCGTTCTTCATACTAATCAAAGTAATCACATCCACCCAACTTCTATCAAAATAAGACCACAATTACAAAATAATTACAAGTCAATAATTAATCAACTAATTAAATAAAAAAAATATTACCTTTGAAATCTTACAAGTAAAAAACCTACGACTTGGATTTTGTTGGGTCCAAAAAGTCTTCAATAGAGCTTTATGACCACACTTACAATATCAAAAATCTTTATCATAATAAATAGTGGAAGATTGGCTCAACATTATCAAGCTCAGTTAGTGAAAATGAAAAAAATAAGCAGAAAAAACAAATACAAATAGTTTGAAGAAATTTGATAGAGAAAAAAAGTTGAAAAAGAAGGAGATTTGGGAATTTAGGATTAAATTTTAGGAAGATGAATATATAAGAGGGTAAAATAATCGTTAGAGTTCAAATCAGATGCTAAGTCAGCAAAAATGGGGGTTCAACGAGCCTTGGCTGCGCGAATTACATGCGAGCTGCCAAAGTAAAAGATCGCTGCAACTTTAGGTGCCCATCGATGGGTTTCATATTTTTAATTCAAGTCACTTCACTTTCCATGTAGTGGCAATTTTTTATGTCTAAAGAAACTTGAATTTCTTATAATGCAACAGATTGTCCATATGTTATAACAGATATTCTACCTATTCTAACAGATAGCCTATCTCTTGTAGTAGGTTGGTCATCTGCTGCATTATGTTGATGTTTCTATCTAAGTCTATCTGTTGCAATAGTGGGAAGACCTATTTGATAATTTCCAACAGATTACCTACATGTTGCAATATATGTCTAAATTTGTTTGATATTTTCCAACAAATACGTCGTCTATTGCAACAAATACCTTATCTGTTGCAATATTTGAATCTAGTATTCCATTTTTATTAATAAGTTCTAATATATGGATAAAATAAAATAATTTGAGCCTTCAGAAATTACATGAAATAAATTAACAAATAAATAAAATGTAAAAAAATTATTATGGGTACAGATTCTCAACAAATAAATCAATAATTTAAGTTTTGATGCCAACAAATCCTAAGGAGGTGTGAGGATATTACTTTGATAGACTCAAGCTATAAAGATCTACTCAATATGGACAAGTTGTTCTTCATCCGGTGCTATGGACTTCGGCTTTGGTCGTCGTGAATCTTTAATGTCGTTTGCATATGGTTTTTGTACTTTTGCTTCTCCGTATTTTCATAAAAATAGTAGCATATTGTCAATGCTATTCAGCTGTAGCTTCTACAGTGGCATCCATCTAGAAAGTCAGAAATAGTCAATGCTAATCACAGATACAAAAAAAATGGAAAAAGGATAACTCAAGATTTGTTTTAGAAAATCAAAAAGGTCTTCCACCTGTTTTAAATTGTCCCAAACAGATTATATTTTTGTTGCAACATATGAGACATATGTTGTAATAGATATTATATCTGATGCTACAGGTTAGTCAACTGTTGCAACAGATGTATATATTTGTTTGATAACTTTCAGCAGATGTGTCATCTGTTGAAACAAATATTTGTCTATTTGTTAGTTGAAATTGACGATATATATTCATCTTTTTTAGCTCGTACTGATCTCCTGTGGCCCTTGTACATTGCTCAATAGTATAACACACGGATAGAGGAGTTGCAATTTCACTTTTTTGGATGCTTGATAATGCCTTAAAAATTACTTTCCTTCTCCTCTTAGCTTTAATCTCTAATGGAGTAGATGGATATAAAATCCTCTTTGATGGAATGACACCCCTCTTAGATGTCAATTTCTTTATAGAAATAGTTAATACATTAATAGTATTAATCACTACATCATGTTTCGCCTTGCAGTCTTGACATTTGCATGCAGAATATTCGCTAGGAGAAGCAAAATTTGTATAACCAGTATGATTATACTCATAATGGTTTATTTTAAAAACTGTAAGAGGAGCATCATTAGCACCAACAGTATCACCACTACTACCACCACCAACTCCATTACCACTAAGACCATCAACAACAATAAGCCTACCCTCCAAAATTATTTTTCTTGTAATGGTTGTTGTTTCAAACAATTTCATTTTTATTCTGTCAATGACCTTAGGGTACGATAAAGTTTTCACAGACCATAAGTAAGAACAAATGGCATCTTTAACTCTCGATTAGTCGAAACATGCGACGGATGCACAATCTAACATAAATCATTACATATTATATTATAATGATGATTAGATCATTCCAAAACAATCATTAATTAAAATAAAAACTTAATTAGAATTAGACTTACTGTTTGCTTTGGGGGTTGAAGAGATCAAGAAATTTTGCATTTTTATCAGTTTTGGCTGACAACCATCTTAGGATTCTTGGACAGAAAACTTCTTCCTGGTAGTTCACTTGTTGTCATAACTAAGGAATGATTTCAAACTCCCAAGCCTATAAAATAACGCCAATAAATCAAAATAATTATTGAATAAAAAATTAAATCTTATTATAATAAAAGAAACATTTATCATGAAAGCCCATGAAAAGTCATATAAGTTGACTGTATTTGGTGTTAAGGGAGTCAACAAATATTTGACAGTCATTTCGAAGATTTCATAACCCCAATGATAGCTGTTAAATGCCTCAAGATCCTCGGAGAGCTTTATCAAACCAAGTGGTATGTTTTTGTTAATATCTCCCACCCAAAGAATATTATATACAAACCAAACCAAGCACAATGATTGCTTGTGCTTCTTTAAAATTCTTTTACCTTTCAATGCTTCTATCAATTTTTTATTTTTAAAGCTTGGACCAACAATGGACAGTAGGTCATCACGATTACTCGACTTGCCTTTGCCTTGTTTGGGTATGCGGGGTGCTTTTTGGGGTTAAAATAGGTATAACTTGAGAAAGAGATGGAGGATAACATTTTAGTACGGTAACTATGGAAAACTCCTTTCAACCAAAACAAACAGGCATACCACAGTAATTTATCCATACCTCATCCATCTTATATTTATTTTCATACATAAACCTATGTTTGAGAAGATCATATACCATTTTTATTTGGAAACGAGCACTGTTGTCCTCCAAAAAATCAAGATATTGCCCAAAGCAGCTGTCCCTGAAATAAGCATCTAATTTTTATTCTTGAATTATTTTTCTGAAGGCGTCGAAAGATTTTCTCATGGCTGACTTAACCAAAAAATCACCCATTAAATCTGTAGCACCATCACACTGCATTCTAACAGGATAACGATCAATGTTGAAGGTTATGACCAACTCTTCGATGGAAGGGCTATTAGCATTTGGATCATCTCTTTTGAAACATTCCTCTTCCCCATGTTTATCATATTCTGCTCCTGATTGAGATAACACTTGTAAAGCAAGCTCATAGAGTGGTAGATGTATCCTAGCTGCTTCACTTGTTCCTTTACTTGGACTTTTAGGAGCCATATAATCTAAAAATAACAGGAAAAAAAATAGATTATAACTGAATAATACATCATTAAAAAGGGATAATAGTATATCTAACAAGTACAACAGTAAAATAATAGTTCTACTAGATCACTCATCTGTTCCACCAGGTAGGTTATTTGTTCCAACTTATAACTAACTTGTTGCAGCAAATGAGTAATCCATTGGAAATAATAAAATAGATTACTTATCTGTTGCATCAGGTAGGTTATCTGTTGTATCTTATAACCAACCTATTGTAGTGGATGAGTAATCCATTGGAAATAATAAAAATAAACCACTCAATGTTGCACCAGGTAGGTTATCTGTTGCAACTTATAACCAACCTGTTGTATTGTATGAGTAATCCGTTGGAAATAATAAAAATAGATCACTCATCTGTTGCACCAGGTAGTTTATCTATTGCAACCTATAACCAATCTGTTGCAGCGGATGAGTAATCCATTGGAAATAATAAAAATAGATCACCCATCTTTTGCATCAGGTAGGTTATCAGTTGCAACCTATAACCAACCTATTGCAGCGGATGAGTAATTCATTAGAAACAATTAAAATAGATCACTCATATGTTGCATTAGGTAGGTCATCTGTTGCAACCTATAACCAACCTATTGCAGCGGATGAGTAATCCACTGGAAACAATAAAAATAGATCACTCATCTATTGACAAATGAGTTATCTGTTGGATCAATATTGTTTAGATTTCTTCTAAACAGAAGAGTCATTTATTGCAACAGATGAATAATT
This sequence comes from Capsicum pubescens, assembly GCA_030864215.1. Taxonomy (NCBI): domain Eukaryota; kingdom Viridiplantae; phylum Streptophyta; class Magnoliopsida; order Solanales; family Solanaceae; genus Capsicum; species Capsicum pubescens. Next base: position 81,186,772 of record CM061544.1, on the reverse strand, counting down.
TATTAGATAGTTTATCTGTTGCATCAGATTTTCATTATTGCATCAGATTTCCATCTGTTGCATCAGATGTTTAATCTGTTGCATTAGATGTTTCATCTGTTGCAACATATGTTTAATATGTTGCGTTAGATGGTTTATCTGTTGTCTCAGATGTTTAATCTATTGCATCAGATGGTTCATCTATTGCATCAGATGGTTCATCTATTGCAACACCATTTTTACCAAGAAAAATAATAAATCAACCCAACAACACCAACACAACACATACAGACTAAGAACATTAGCGGTGACAAAAAATCACCAATAAATCGAATCAACAGTTTGACAACAAGAACTACAATATCAACAAAAAATTATATTTCACACCAGAAAGAGTAGAGAAGAAATGCCAGAAATTAGGGTTTTATTCAGTCCACATTTCAAATTTAAGCAAAAAGTATTGAAATTATTAACCAATACTAGAAGAGAAATTAGCTCAAGTTCCTCTATTTCTTCATAACTAAAAAGAAATATTTTTTTACCTGTGAATGAAAAATGAGACGATGATGAAATCGAAGTTGTTGTCACCAGAGAACACTACTTGTCACGTTGATTGACGACGGTTGAAAGTCAAAAAAAAATTGCCCAGCTATTTGTCATCGAAGATTAAAGAGAGAAATTTTGTAGAACTATTGGTTGGGAGAGGGTTGAGAGAGTCTATCAAGAGAGAGAGGAATGAGATGGTTGATTTAGAAAGGAGAGAGGTGTGGGTTGATTTGTATTTTTAAAAAGATTAGAAAGTTTTGAAAATATTAATCAAGTCCACAATTAGCTTGATAAAGTTTTTTAATTATGTTTGACCCTTTAAATGGTCAATGTCACCAATTCTTCATTCAAGACTTAAAAGACACATTTTCTTCAATTTTCTCTACTGACTATATAGCCAGCTTGTTAAGAAATTGACTTGAAAGAGTAACCATTAGTTTTGAGTGATTTTGTATCTATAAATAGTGGGAAAATATGCCTTCAATATTCACAATAAGCTAAAAGTAATTCACAAAACATAATCAAAAAAATAAAACTGGGAGCACAAAATTTTATTTTAGTTGTAGTTGGCATTTTTTTTTGTATTAGCTCAGTGGCATTTGCAGATGAGGGAATTGCCACATATTACACTGCTCCTTATGTTCGTGAGTATATCTAATATAACTAAATTCTATATATCGTCAGTATAAGAAATTCTTATAATAAGATTTTTATAGTGGTAAAAAATTATTTATATTGAATATTTATACCAAATTAATGATAAGTTAAAATGATATGTATTTTTTGTATATACTCGTTTATCATCTAATAATGATTGTTTTTAGTGTGAATTTTTGCTTCATTTACTTAAGGCAGTATATATCAAGATCCTCCTGAACTTGACGCCTTTTATTTAGTGCACAATTGAAGTTTACATTGTCCTAATTACGTACCTCCTGAACTTGGAAATGTAATAAGTGGTAAATTAGGCCAATGCAAATGCAAGTGTGCATTAAAAAAAGTTGTTAAACTCAAGAGCATCTCAATCTATTTTGTCTTTACTTAATTAGGAACAAACAACATCTTTCGCTAAACAATAACAACAGTAGAAAAAGTAAACAGTTGATAATATCTGAAAAATATCAATGCAAGTGTGCATTGAACTAAAATTGTTAAATCCAGGAGCGTCTCAATCTATTGTCTTACTTAATTTTGACAAACAACATCTTTCTCTAAACAATAATAGTGGTAGGAAAAGTGGACAATAACACCTCAAAATTTTAAATTTTTGGCTTCGCTATTATTAATAAACACTACAAAAAAAGAATTTGTTTCTTATCCAATATTAAAGGGATGGTGCACTAAAGCATCTTCTATGCGTGGGATAATGGGGAAAAGATCGGACCACAAGGGTCTATTGTACGTAGTCTTACCTTGTATTTCTGCTAGAGACTGTTTCCACGGCTTGAACCCGTGACCTCCTGATCACATGACAACAACTTTATTACCAGTTACTACAAAGCTGACACTAATTATTTAGCAACATATTAACGATGAAGTTCGTATCTAAATTCTTTGTTTTATAGCCTCATCATGTTATGGATATCAAGACAATGGAGTAATGATAACTATAATATGGGGAAATAGGGCAGCATATGGAAGAATATATAGAGTAACTTGTACTGGTCCTACAAATCAAGGTGTTCTCTAAGACTTTGTAATGGAAGAGGTGTTGTTGTTAAAGTTGTTGATTATTGTCCTCCTGGATGTAGAGGAACAATTGATCTTTCTCAAGAAGTATTTTCACAATTGCCAATCCAGATGCTGGAAAAGTCATGATCAATTTCAATAAGAAAGTTGAAATTGCTCTTTGATTATGATAAGGGAATTTTTTTCTTTTATTAGGTCTTTCACCTAGTGTTCGATACTCGATTTAGTGTCAGAGGCGGAGTTAGAATTTGAAGCTTATATGAGTCCAAAATTCTAACCCTTTTAAATTTTAGAGTTTTAAATTAATAATTTATATATATTAAAATGAATTTCTTATGATAATACATTATATGAACCAATGTTACCAGGGTCGACTATACCTGTACCTTGGTCTCTAGAACCATCCCTATTTAGGAATGGGATGGAGCTAGTGTGTATGTTACAAGTTTGGTTAAACCTAAAAACTTTGGAACAGACTTGTATTTGCTTAAGAAATTCATTGCATATGTATAACCTATTAATCTAGAACCTATAAATATTAAAGGACTAGAATTTCAAACACATAATTGCAAATTCTGGCTCTGCCTTTGCTTAGAGCCCTGAATAATTCAGATTCATGTGTGAGGTCCATTATGGGGAAAACTTAACTTTTTTTTCTACTTTTGAATTGTGATATGCAGGTCTAAAGTTCAAGGGTTCGTTTGATGCAAAATCATCACATAAGAAATGGGAATAAAACATAAGTTCTATGCATGCCAAGAAGTATACATGCATCATGTCTCTTTTTCTATATGCTCATTGAAATAATATGTTTAATGATTGTAACCTACATATGTGTGTTGTTTAATAAATTGTTATTGTACTGCATTTTTCCTTTTAGTGGTTTAATCATTTGATAATCAAATTTTATTGACATGATTAATTCTTATTTACGGAGCCATTTAAATGAAATCTCTCTACTAAAAAAAAAGGGAAGCTCGGTGCACTAAAGCTACCGCTATGCGATGTGTCCGGGGAAGGACCCTACCACAAGGGTGTATCGTACGCAGCCTTCCCTTGCATTTCTGCCAGAGGCTATTTTTCCAAGCCTTGAACCCATGACCTCCTGGTCACATGGAAATGAAAGCTCTCCACTAAGATATTTATTATCTATTGTCCAAACATGCCTAAAAGCGTTTGTACACAAATATTTGGTCTATTTGTCTAGGTGTGTTTGACTAATCACTGGGTTATAGTTCATATAGAAAATTCACACTTCCACTAATTTAGGTAAAACTGTCAACCAAGCCAGTCTAACCCGACTGGGCAATGACCCTAATTTTTTTATCAATCTCGAGTCTGGTATGGACCGATCCCTTCTCCCAACTTAATAGGACGGTCCGTTATAATATCCCATAAAAGTATTAGCTCATTTCATATCTTAGTTTCATGCATAAGGGGTCCAAATCTTAGAAATTATCCAAGTGTTGGGACTTAGTCATTTGAAGGCCCCCAAACTTTGATGATTTTATTTTTGACCTTTCCGACCACGAAACATCAATTTATAAGTTGATTTATGATCGGGGTTGTTCAAGGTGTGTGAAGAAGATGTTTCATACGAAGACTGGGGCATGTATTCAAGTGTTAACCTTCCTCCAATCCTTGAGATGTCTAAATTTGAGGAGCAAGATGGACATGAGGAATCCATGAAATATTTGGGACAATATTGTAATCAATTAAGGGAAACTGGAGGGAAGAAGAATGAGGGAGATGCAGCTGCTATTAAAGTTGGACAACGGGCACGTCCAAGAAGACCACATCATCATTACCCTCAGTCTCAAGCCTAAGTTAATACCCAAACTCTATATAATCACTCCTAAAAGCCATTATACTTTATTTTCCTACCTCTATATCCAGTATATAGCGCACAACTATGTGTTCAACCTATTTCTTACTCACAATGGCATGCACCAACTCCTTAGAGTCATCCCCTAACTCCACAAACATATCAAAGCCCTTCTAGCCCCGATGTTTCATCCAAGTCAAATAATTAAAAGAGGCAGAATTCTAGGGATAGTTTTACACCAATTGGAGAATCGTATGCCAGTCGATTCTAGAGAATAGTACAATAGGAAATCATCACTCCTCTCCTTAGGTATACTCCTGACCCGCATTCAAGAAATTTTGATCCTCATGTATGATGTGAATATCATTTTGATGTTCAAGGTCACAATATTAACAATTGTCGTGCTTTGAAAAGAGAAATAGAAATGATGATTCAAGAAGAATTGATCGTAGTGCAAAACATAGACACTAAGAGCGTCACACAGAATCCTAATCAAAGACCTTTTAGGCCAGATGTTTCATCCAAGTCAGTAAATGAAAAGAGGCAGGAGTCTAAGGACAGTTTCACACCAATTAAAGAATCATATGCCAGTTTGTTCCAGAGATTAGTACAATGAGGCATGATCACTCCTCTCCTTGGATATACTCCTGATCCGCATTCAAGAAATTTTTATCCTAATGTACAAGGTGCATATTATTCTAATGTTCAGGGTCACAGTATTAAAGATTGTTGTTCTTTGAAAAGAGAAATAGAAATGATAATTCAAGATAAATCAATTATGGTGGAAGACATTGATAGTGGTGAAATCTCTGGTCATAATGATGTGTAAATAAGTGGCTAAGAAGGCAAACTTAGCAATTGGAAAGTCACTCATCTCCTTACTTGGAAGGATTGTTGGTAGTTTGTTTTGTTTTTCTTTCTATTTTCTGAATTATTTCGGGGTTGTAGTGCAGAATCTATCTTGTTTTGTTTCTCTTTCATCTTTGTTTAAACCCTTATATCTTTCCTTTCAATGAAATGTGGTATCCCTTGATTGTTTTGTCTTATTTTAAGTTTTTTGTTTGTCCTCTTTACACAATACAATTTATGTTGGATTCTAGTGTTATGACATTCTTGCAAAATTTTCAGCTAGATCTTAAAATTAAATTTTAATCATGAAACATTGAATCAGAGGGCTAAAGTTAGAAAAAAGAGAGCATCTGAGAAAATAGGTAGAGTGTTGAGGCATTTAGAGATCAAGTTGAAGCCTTCATTAAAAAACAAGGAAATTATTTTGAGAGTCATAAGAATAACTTGCTCATCAATTGAAAGGCATATCTTAATTAGGTCAAACAGTGGATACGCGATCCTATACCAAGAGAAACAGAAAGATAATCATCTCCATAGAATCATAGGTCATTCGATGTTAGGAATTTATAATAAAGGTGGAGTTGTATGTTGGACAAGCACAAATGTAGTGACGTACATGCTTAATTAAAGTTAGTGATGTAAAAAAATATCACAAATGATCATCATCTTTCACTTTCGTATTGCATGATGTGTACTTGCATTTTCAAGGGTTGATATGACAAAGGAATTTCATTCTGCTATCCAAACATTGTGTCATCCTTAGTTTACCCCGTTTAAGCTTTAGTTCTATTTTCTTTCATACCCCTCTTTTGGAATCCAGATAGAGACAACAAAGTTCAAAAGAAAAAGTGTCGAGCAAAAACAGAGTTTGAAAAGTTTCAAAAAATAAGACAAAATGTGTTCAAAAAGAAAGAAAAGAGAAGAGTATCAAGAAAAATAGAGTCAGAAGAAAATCCCAAAGATAAAAAAGTCAATAAAAGAGAAAAAAAGAAAAAATAAACCAGAATCAAACAAAAGAACAAGCTGTTGGAACTACGTGTGACCTGATTATCCTCTCTCGAGGGTGAGATACATAGGTTTCCCTACTCTGGGCTCAGTCCAACCTAATAAATAATTTAGAATTACCCAGTCAACTTTAAGGGAAATTGGGATGATCATTTGCCATTGACTAAGTTTGCTTATAATAACAGTTATTATTCCAGTATTCAGATGGCTCCATTTGAGGTTCTTTATGGAAGGAGATGTAGATCTCCTATTGGTTGGTTTGAGGTAGGTGAGACCGTATTAATGGAGCCAGATTCAATATTTGATGCATTAGAGAAAGTTCAGCTAAATAAAGAAAGGTTTAAGACAGCCCAAAGCAGTTAGAAATCCTATGCAGATGTGCGCAGGAGATATCTCGAGTTCGCAGTTAGAGACTTGGTTTATTTGAAAATCTCTCCCATGAAGGGAGTGAAGAGATTTGGCATAAATGAGAAGTTTAGTCCCCATTATGTTAGCCCTTATAGGATCTTGAGTCGCTATGGGAAGGTAGCTTATGAGCTTAAGTTGCTTGTAGATTTTTCATTAGTGCATCCTGTATTCCATGTTTCTTTATTAAAGAAGTGTATTGGCAATCCAGCTATAGTAGTCCCTTTAAAAAGTACGGGCGTTCAGGACAACCTTTCTTACGAAGAAGTACCAGTTGAAATCCTTGATCGTCAGGTTCGTAGACTGAGGAATAAAGAAGTTACCTTGATCAAAGTTCTTTGGAGAAATCAGTCAATTGAGAGAGCCACTTGGGAAGCAGAAGCAGACATGTGTACCAAGTACCTTCATTTTTTCTCCGCAAACTCAAACTCAGTTTAAGGTAACAGTTTTCCTTAGATTTTATTTTTTCCATTCTCATTCCCAGCTATATAAACATCTTTCTATCATTACATGCATTCACGAATCAATTCAGTTATGACTCAGTTATGTAATCATGTTTTCAGTTATGAATGTTTAGTATGTGATGTCAGTTCCCTTGGTATTCTCAGACTAATTAGTCTCATTCGAGGATGAATCTTCCTAAGGGGGAGATATTGTAATACCCCATATTAGTATTATCTCAGTTCAGCCCATAGTGCACGCATAATAGGCTTAGAACCTGAAAATTTAGCCAAGTGTTGGGGACTTAATTTTATTTTTAGCCTCTTAACTTTGATGATTTTTAAAGTGATCTTCTCGACCCCGAGATAATAATTTCTAAGTTAATTCATGTTCAAGGCTATAAGTTCCATATCTCAGAGAAGTTTTGGATTTTTCAGATGAGGATTGAGGCATGTTTGGATTTCAATTCAAGAACCTCACTGCGATTATGGTGCATCACAGTGGGTTTAGAGATGGCATCCTTATCACATTGTGGTGATAACCTAATCGATGTCCCAGTTACGAATTTAAATCTTAGAGGGGCAGTCTTGTCTTTTTCTATCGCCCCAATCCAAAAAACATGGGATTTGTATTCAGTTGAGGCATATTATGCCCAAAATCCCCAATTTTACTCTCAAATAAACCCTAAACTCTTCCCTAGTTCATCAAATTAAACTCTTTCCCTTTTCAAGAAAAATCAAGAAGACGAGTTCCCAAATTCAAGAATCTCTAAGAAAGCTTAAGGAATTGTGTTTCCTTTCAAGAATTTAAGCTTTTAAGGTATGTTAAATGTTCATCCACGGGGCCCTTTTTACCAATAGAGTCCAAGAACCTATTTTTATGTTTAAATCATGAATTTACATGTTTTCAATGAGTTATTTTTGTAAAGTTTTTGGAATTTTGATTATGCATGATGATTACAAGTGTTGTTAGTTGGAAAGAAGTCCTTGCATGTTTGAAGCATGAAATTCCATGTTAAATCCCCAACGTATGGATTTTAGTGTTATGATTATTATATTCCTACATGTTTCAATCATTCTCATGCTTAAGTTCATGAATCTCAAGTGTTTGATGAAATGCCTAAGAGACGAATTTTGAATAATGACTACTTATTATGCTTTTGAAGCTTTTGACTAATGACTACTTATTATGCTATCGAGTCCTAGGGTTTATGAATACCCAAAAACTTAGTTGTTTACTTAGTCTCAGTAGTTTCAGAATGGTTTTGGATACATTTAAGTATTACCAGTTCAGTCAGTTATCATACCAGTCAAACTTAGATCAGTTCAATAATTCGAGTCAGTTTAGTTAGGGGTAGGATTTAGCACCAAGCCAACCCAGGGATGGGGGCTCACCTTCCAGTTAACGGTGTGACCTTTAGTAGTAGTCCATGTGTTCCAAAACTACGTAGCCAGCATAGGTTGAGATGTTAACCTGCCAGTTGAGGGTTGACATATATGTCACTAGAGCACCTGCCAGTAGAGGGTGACTCTTTAGTCCTTTGGGACTTCACTTTAGTAGATCTATGTAGCCATGTGTTAGTACCCGTGGCACGATACTGATACCTTCCAACTGGGGTCACAGGTTGGACCCTAAATTAGCTCACATTGGGGCATGTCGGTTAGATGATAGCTCCCACAGTCTCAGTTTAGTATTCAGTTCAGAGTTTAGTTTTAAGTTACTTGACCATAACATACAGTTATCAGTTGTTCGATCTTAGTATTTCAATTTACAGACTATTTTAGTATCATGTTATATACTTGGTCATGCATTCTCAGATTTTACAGCTTTCGTGTGTACTATACATCAGTTATCTCATGCTATTCATTCAGTCAGTTATTATTCATGCACATGAACCCATGCATATCAGCCTAACCTTATTTAGCATATCAGTATATTCAAAGTACTGACCGCATACTCATTTCTTGCACTATGATGTCTCATATCATAGGTTCAGACACTCAGGTTCCTGAACACACCTAGACGTTCTAACACATCAGCAGCAGTAGTTGTGGTGAGTCCTCATCTTTTGAGGACAAGGTTGTTTATCTCAGATTTACTCAGTTGTTCAGTATTTTATTTTAGTTAGACAATTTGAGCTAGTTGGGGGTTTTTTCCATCAACTCTTGTTCAGTCAGTTTAGAGGTTTTCAGACACTTTCAGACAGTCAATTCATTGTCAGTTTTTATCAATCAATTTTCTGGTATTTTTGCTTATGTTTCAGATTTGTGGATTCCAGTTGTATTGTTTTCAGTATTTAAACCTTATGGCATATACAGTTGTTTCCGTACATGTTCTTTTATTACCAGTATTGTTCAGTGCTCATAAAAGGTACCAACTCATGGGTTAGCTTGTGGTCACTTATAATCGTAAGCACCGTTTGGCATCCAGGGTGAACTCCCGGGACCTTACATTATCCTTCCTATCTAATAAACATATATTTTAAGACTAGGACAATATTAAGCAATCTCATAAATAGATTATATATGAACCAAGCAGGCAAACAATTGCCTCACAATTTAATCTAGCAAACTGAATTACAGTCGCTCAAGCATGTTGAGAAGAGTATCGAATTTCATAATTGTTGCCTTAAACTCATTAATTTGGAAAAACATGTAGAAAATTAAGATCTACATTTAAGAAAGAAGAAGCACACTCTAAAATGGCAATGGAAGGGAGAGTATTGTTGCACTTATTATGTATAGTCTCTTAATTTCTATTATAGTGCACGGAATAATGCCTTTTTCACATTGTTGTCATATCCATAACCTATTTGTTTTTGTTTATTTAAGGTACTAACAAGACTTATTTAAAACTAAGTATGGAGTAGAGACATTATTAAAATGATTCCATCAGTGAATTAAATGACAGGAACATCCATACAGACTTAACACTAAGTCAAAAAAAAAATCTTGATGTTATTTACCAAATATACATGGTAGCACATCAAGCATGATGACATTTTAAGTACGTTATGAAGAAATTACATATCACATTTATTAGAGAGAAAGTTGCACTATGCAGTACTTTTTTAATACATACCGACTATGCAAAAGATGTCGGTACCCATTGATATAGAAATTTCTAGCTCAAGACCTTTCACAGGAAGCCAAGCACGTGAGTTGCAATGAATCCAAGCCTTGTTCACATCCTTTTCCGTGTGTGAGGCCCTTGTGAGACCATCTAAGGGCCTATACTTATTAAAGTGTGAAGAGGCCCACCTAAGAACCCCAAACCCGCCCACTTGATGCCACGAGTGTCTTAGTCTTTTGTCCCTCTTTTGTAATTGACTATATAAGCCATGTGTTAGGGATAGTCCTCTTTAGTTCATTCATATTATTGAAGAAAACAAACACTTGTAATATTTTGTGACTTCTCTTTCTCATTTAGAGAGGCCAAAACTGAAACTTACTAGTAGAGTAATACTAGTGTTGTATCTTGGCTAGAAACTAGGATCTTGGGGGTTCTTAGAGTTCATCTTAGTCCAAGTAAGAACTTGATGTTGATATTCATTAGTCTTAGGGTCCTTTCTCATTATTAGGGTTCTTAGATCATTGAATATTGTATGTCAAGTTTCTAACTCTTTTTTTGTAATCTTGTTAACATTGTGTTGTTGAATCTAAAAGTCTAGTGAAGCCGTGTGGGGCTCTTTTGATTCACTAGAATTATTGTCTTTGATGTTATTGTTGATAAACTCATTTTTTTCTATTTCAAACAAGTGTTGCAAGCCTAGTGAAGCCGTGTGTGGCAATTTTTGATTCACTAGCACTTTGTTGTTCTTCTTGTTGTTCTTGTGTTGGTTGAAATCTCTTAATAAACACTTAGTCTTGTATCATTTGGGATCAAAGCTCAAGGCTTGGTCTTGTTTTTACAAAACCAATCTTGGGGAGCTCTTACCAAAAGTGTGTTCTTGAACATTTTGTCGAAAGTTGGTTGTAGATCTACAAAGGTTTTACTTGTTTAGTTTGTTTCTTATGTTGGTTTCTTTATCATAAACACAAAAGTGTCTAAATATAAAGTTGAGCTTAAGAAAAAGTGACTTGTTATTGTGAAAAGTTGAGGTCGGTCGTGTGGTGACTTGTGTTGGACGTTGGAGTGCCCATTGTGGTGTATTGTTGTTTTGTTCTTGAAGGTGTTGATGTTGTGTTCATCTTAAAAGTTTCTATTCATCCTATTTCTTAAAAGAGAAATAGATCCAAAAAGGTTATAAGACAAAATTAAAAAGTTGTTTGTGAGAAGACTTGCCAACATCACCTTTCTAAACTTGACAACCACTTTTCCTTAAAACAAGGAACCTTATCTTGTGGAACTAGTAAAGTCAAACATCACCTTTTGAGCTTGAAAAATTTAAAAAGTACAAGACTATATGTTTCCCTCAAACTTCAAGTTGATGATCAAATGTGTGGACCCGTGACCAATACCACACTGCCATGTCACCCTAAACACTATTCACGATGTTAATTAAGCTCAAATTTGGATTTTCTAGTTTTGAATTATGACTCTTAGTTTCCTTTAAATTGATTCGAGAACTAATTAACAAGCTAGTACATTCCTACTAGGTTGTCAATTAGTCCTTTGAAGCCTTGTGTTCATGTCAACTTTGTTTGTGTGCTTTTGTCATTTGAATACGTTGTAACTCTTGGCTCTAGTCTGACAAGAATTCTTTGAGTTTCAAAAAAGAATCCATTCCAGACAAGAGTATACTCATACCTTAAGGATTCATAGGTTACTAGCCAATCTACAACACTTGTGGAGCTTGAGTGTGAGTGAACCAAGAGAGTGTGAGTGAGGAGAGAGGTTTTAAACGAAATTGCTTGTTGCTTATGTAGGTGATACCTTGACAATAGAGGAAACCACGTCTCAAATCGTGGATTCTAATTAAATGGAGAATATAAGGGTCACTCTTGAGGTTATGGCCCAAACTCTTGAAAGGTTGAGTATGGAACTGGGAGCCACAAGGGTAGAAGTGATGACTATTAGTGGGAGGTTAGAACAAGTGGAGAGTCAAAGGAACTCTCTCCCTTCTACTCATCAACATGTTTCGTCAAGTGGACATGATAGAAATTCCTCCTCCACCATTACTCCCAAAACAAGGACATAATTTCCAAATCCTTCACTAGCTCCACTAAATTCCGCAAGCCAAACCACTTATAACCTCCTAAACTGAGACTCCAATAGACCAACCTATTCCTAAACTCCTCAAGTTCTGTAAGAGGGACTTGGGAGTCCAATACCTCCACTAAATCCAAACCTTCTCTTCAAAGCTCCACTAAACCAAATACCACCACCTTCATAAAATCCATTCCCTCCAAATCAAGTTCCAAATGTCCAAAACCATCCCGTCCACTTTGAGAAATATGGTATAGAGGATTATGAAGGGTATGGAGCCTTTGACGATGCTTACATGACGGAGGAGGACATGAGAGGGGGACGTGTGGATCCAAAAAGATACCAAAGGTATGTATAAAGAGGAAACCGACACCAAGAGAGAGAAGTAGGCATAAATACCATCAAATTGAGCCTACCTAACTTTAAGGGTGAAAGTGACCCCGAGGTGTATCTTTCTTGGGAGTCAGCGTGTAATAAAGTGTTTCAAGTGAATCATATCTCGAAAGAGAAAAAGAGTTGTTATGCCATAGCTCATTTTTAAGGCTATGCTAACACTTGGTGGGAATACGTCAAGAGGTTCGGCAACGAGTTGGTAGAGGGAAAACCACCACCATGGTTTCGGTTGAGATACCTAATGAGGCAACGATATCTTTCTGAAAGCTATCTTCATGAGTTGCTTGCTAAATTGTAAAATTTGTGATAAGGTAATCGAAGTGTTATGGCATACTATGATGAGTTTCAACAACTCATATTGAAGCTTGATCATCGGGGAGAACAAATTGTCCATAACATCATTTGGTTCAAGTGTGGGTTGAACAAAGAAATCTCCACTCATTTGACACTTCACAAGTTTGATACCGTTGAAGGTATTTTCCAAGTGGCTCTTGAGATTGAAAAGGAACTTAAAGAGAGGTCATCGTTCAAAGCAATGGGACCATCAACCTCGGGTTGGTTGAGGATCAAGGATATGGTTCAATCCCCTTCGAGTTGGCCCAAAAACAAAGACCAACCCGCTACTACAAGGTTTTCCGAGGCAAAAACCATCCACAAAATTCCTTCGAGGAAAGAAACTCACAAGTATTTTAATCCTAAAGGGTTCCAATGTTTCAAGTTCAAAGGTTGGGTACATAAAGCCAATGAATATCCTAACCGACGCAATGTAATCCTATGGGAAGGTAGATTGTATTTCCTTGGGGAAGAAGTGAGCATTGAGGGTGATGAGAGTGAGGCTGAGCCTCAAGATGGAGATACGGTCGAGAGGGAGCCAAATGATGATGATGATGATTGTGAGGATTCTTATCCACAATAAGGGGAGTGTGTGGTTCCAAACTTTGTAGTAAAGCGTCCCATGATTAGTAAGGCTATAGATTATCCTAGCCAACGGGAGAATCTATTCCATACTAAATATCTTGTGAAGGGAAGTGTGTTCACTATGGTGATAGATAGTAGAAGTTGTGCTTATGTGGTTAGTGTTTCAATGGTGAACTTCTTGAAATTGTCGACTACACCTCACAATAGTCCTTACAAGTTGCAATGGTTGAATGAATGCGGCGAGTGGAAGGTCACAAGGCAATGTGTGAGATGTTTTAAGGTATCCAACTACCATGATGAGGTGCTTTGTAACGTGATACCAATACAAGCTTGTCACTTGTTATTAAGAAGGCCTTGGCAATACGATAGGTCTACCAAACATGATGGAAGGTCCAATCGGTATACACTTGAGAAGGATGGCCAAAAGGCTGCTCTTCATCTATTATTGTCTTCCCAAGTGAATGAATTACACCAAAAGATACAATAATTGAGGTAAAAGGGAAAGAAGGCCGAGCGTAAAGGGAAGAGAGGGGAATCCGAGATTGAGGGAGTAGGGGAAGCCGAGGGGTTCCTAAATTCTAAGGGGCACGGGAGCATAGTGATGATGGCTAGGACAAAGAAACTATTTGTGGATCATGACGAGGACACTTTGATGCTCCTCTTGGCTCATTGTTTTAATACTAACCCCGCTAATGTTTCTATTTCTCCTCTTATTTCTCATGTTTTTTAGGATTACAGGGATGTCTTCCCAAAGGAATTGCCGAAAGGATTGCCTCCACTTCAGGGCATTGAGCACTAAATTGATTTTGTGTGGAGCACACAATTGTCTAACAAACTAGATTATAAAAGCAACCCGACGGATACCAAGGAATCGCAATGCCAAGTTGAGAAACTTCTCAACAAAGGGTACATCAAGAAGAGTGTGAGCCCTTGTATGGTCCCGGTGCTACTAGTTTCTTAGAAATATGGGACTTGGCGTATGTGCATTGATTTTTGAGCCATCAACAAGATAACGGTAAAATATTATCACCATATTCCTTGGCTAGATGATATTCTTGATAAATTGAGTGGTTCGTGTTTGTTTTCTAAAACTGATTTGAGAAGTGGCTATCACCAAATCCATATGCAATCGGGTGATGAATGGAAAACCGCCTTCAAGACCAAATTCGGTCTCTATGAATGGATGGTTATGCCATTCGGCCTAACAAATGCTCTAAGTACTTTCATGAGTCTAATAAATCATGTGATGAATCCATTTATTAGAAATTTTGTTATTTTTTACTTTGATGATGTATTGGTGTATAGTAAGTCCTTAGATGAGCATTTAAAGCATTTACAATGTGTGTTTGATGTCCTCCAAAAGGAGAAGTTATATGCTAATCTATAAAAGTGTTCTTTTGGTGTCCATAAGGTTTTATTTCTTGGGTTTCTGGTGAGCTCGAGATGGGTCGAAGTGGATGAATATAAGATTGACACCATTAAAAATTGGCCAACTCCCAAAACCGTGGGTGAAGTGAGAAACTTCCACGGGTTGTCTAGTTTTTATAGACGTTTTGTTAAAGGATTTAGCACCATTGCCGCTCTTTTGACCGAAGTGATTAAAAAGGATCGATCTTTCAAGTGGGGAGATGAACAAGCTAATGCCTTCGAGGACTAGAAAGCTATGCTTATCTCGGCCAATTTGCTATAATTGCCTAATTTTGACAAGACTTTTGAGGTTAAATGTGATGCTAGCAAAGTCGGCATAGGCACAGTTTTAATGCAAGAATTGAAGCCTATTGCCTACTTTAGCGAAAAGCTCAAAGGAGCAACTCTAAACTATTCTACGTATGATTTAGAGTTGTATGAATTGATTAGAGCCTTGGCCACTTGGAAACATTATTTGTGGCCTAAAGAATTCGTGATCCAAATGGATCATGAATCCTTGAAGCATCTACGGGCACAAGACAAGATTAACTGGTGGTATGCCAAATGGATTGAATTTCTTAAAACTTTCCCTTATTTTATTCATTACAAGAAGGGTAAAGACAATGTGGTTGCTGATGCTTTGTCCCAAAAACATGTGCTTGTGTTTACTTTATCGTCTAAGTTGATGGGGTTTGAAAGCCTTAACTCTTTATATCCTAAGAACCCTCACTTCGCTCTTATATATATGGAAAGTGAAGAGTTTGATAGGGATAGGTGGATTAAAGCTAGGGGTTTCCATCCATATTCCAAATTTGATGGATACTTGTTTAAGGGTAGATGATTATGTGTTCCCTCAAGTTCATGGAGAGAATTTTTTGTGAGGTAATCATACAATGGCGGTCTAATGGGCCATTTTGGGGTTGAGAAGACCCTCGGAATTTCGGAAGAACAATTTTATTGGCCTAGAATGCACAAGGATATGGCCCGGATTTGTGGCCAATGTGTTGAGTACAAAGGATCCAAGTCACGGCTCCAACCCCATGGGTTGTACACCCCATTATCCACCCCTTTGTGTCCTTGGCTTGATATATCAATGGACATCGTGTTGGGATTATTGAGGACTAGAAGGGGGCGGGATAGTATTTTTGTCGTGGTGGATCGGTTTTCCAAGATGACTCACTTTATTCCTTGTTCTAAATGTGATGATGCACCTAGTGTAGCCTCTTTATTTATTGATAATGTTGTGAAACTTCATGGTGTTCTGAGGACCATAGTGAGTGATAGGGATTCTAAATTCCTAAGACACTTTTGGAAGTCCATGTGGGGTAGGCTCGGTACTAATTTATTTTTTCGACTTCATGCCACCCACAAATCGATGGACAAATGGAAGTAGTAAATAGTACCTTAGGTTCTATACTACGGTCCATGGTTAAGGGAAAAATAACTTCTTGGGAGGAGCACTTACCATTGATTGAGTTTTCTTATAATCGTGTTATACACTCAAGCATGGGGATGACACCCTTTGAGTATGTATACAGCATCAACCCCCTCACCCCTTTGGATTTAACCCCTTTTCCAAGTGATTTTGTGATAAGATTAGATAGAAGCAAATGGGCCAAGTCCATGAATAAGATACATGAGAAGTTGAGGTTATGGTTGGAGAAGAAAAACTAAGAAGTTGTAAGGCGAGCCAACAAAGGAAGAAGAAAGCTCATTCTTGAACCGGGAGATTGGGTGTGTGTGCACCTAAGGAAGGATCGATTCCCGTCTTAAAGGAATGCTAAGATGATGTCGTGTGGTGATGGCGCATTCCAAGTATTAGAAAGGATCAACGACAATGCCTAAAAGATTAATCTACCCCCGAAATATCAAGTGCACAACACTTTCAACATGTGTGACCTCTCTCGGGTGGAAACAGTGGAGGATGGCAATGATCCAAATTTGAGGACAAATGCCTTTCAAGATAGAGAGGATGATATGAGAATTCCTAGCTTGAGACCTTTCACACAAAGTCAAGCACGTGAGTTGCAATGACTCCAAGCCTTTTTCGCATCCTTAGCCGTGTGTGAGGCCCCTGTGAGCCCATCTAAGGGCCAATACTTATTAAAGTATGAAAAGGCCCACCTAAGCACCCCAAACCCGCTTACTTAATGCCAAGGGTATCTTGGTCTTTTGTCCCTCCTTTTTAATTGACTATATAAGCCATGTGTTAGGGCTAGTCCTCTTTAGTTCATTCATATTATTGAAGACAACAAACACTTGTAATATTTTATGACTTCTCTTTCTCATTTGGTGAGGCCAAAATCGAAACTCACTAGTAGAGTAATACTAGTGTTGTATCTTCGCTAGAAACTAGGATATTAGGGGTTCTTAGAGTTCCTCTTGGTCCAAGTAAGAAATTGGTATTGATATTCATTAGTCTTAGGGTCCTTTCTCATTATTAGGGTTCTTAGATCATTGAATATTGTATGTCAAGTTTCTAACTCTTTTTTTGTTATCTTGTTAACATTGTGTTGTTGAATCTAAAAGTCTATTGATGTCGTGTGGGAATCTTTCGCTTCACTAGCATTATTGTCTTTGATATTCTTGTTGATAAACTCATTTTTTTTTAATTTCAAACAAGTGTTGCAAGCCTAGTGAAACCGTGTGTGGCCATTTTCGATTCACTAGCACTTTTTTTCTCTTCTTGTTTTTTTTGTGTTGGTTGGAATCTCTTGATACACACTTAGTCTTGTATCACCCATGATCTCTTAAGAGTAGATATTCTACCTAAAAATAAGTTTAAATCATAGGTCGCAGCGTGTCTGTAGCATACCCATGGACACATATTGTAGTTTAGGCCAATTTTAAAGTCAATGTGAGCAGTAATTACAAAGATCGGGAAGAACACTTCTTGTTAATAGATTTCTTTTTGAAGTCAACGTCACCATCAACCTTCTCAAATATGTCCAACAAATATAATGTCAATTTTCATAATATTTGTGAAAATTAACTTAGAAAAATTGAAGTACCTTTGTATACAAAAACAACTTTCTTCGAGATATCGTAGCAATTAATAACTGATAATGGAGGAACAACTAAGAGACATTAGTGAACAACTCTTTGCAACAATCTTTCTGCCCAGTTTTCTTATTCTGAAATTGAAGTTGCATTGTCACCTTTAGTGCTCTCTGTTTCCTCTCACAATAAATATTTTTGCCTGTACTCGTTAAGGGATATCTTTTGGGATCCAAAGTCTCCATTAGGGAGAGGATGTCATGAAGATCCTGACTTTATTTTGACCACTTTTTCCTTTTTATAATATGTGTATTTCCTTGCTTACTTCGTTTGTTAGAAAAATCATCCAAACTTGTGCCCAATGAAATTGGAGATTTATCATGTCTCTTATCATCCGCTTTGCTTATTGTAACCTGACAAAACAAAAGCAGCATTCAAAAGATATTAAAATCTTTATACTGAGGAAAATTAGTCTCTAAATAGAGGAGAAAAAACAATCTGAACTGAGGAAAAAAATTAACTCCCTGAACCGACAACACTTGGAAAATCAATATTTACACTTACCTGAAAATCCTCTGATTTACTACATCTCCTCGTAGAAGACAAAGTTATCAAAAAAATTCTAATTAAGACATCAATAATAAAACTTTTCAACTCTTTCAATGCTTTATCATGTACTTTCGGCTGATAATATCATGGGGTAGCATACCATATTATTCTCAAAGTATCCGCTGATAGGAGTACTTTATTTTATGTAAAATGACATGAAGTAAAGTGGCTCAAAATTCTTTACCCTTGTCATTTTTTAATGTAATACCCCGATTGCTCCTTGAGTCTAAATCCGTCTTCTGAGTATATGGACGGGGGAGTTATGGCCGTTTTACTAAACAATATCGGAATCGCCCAGGCCTGATGGTGGACCTGACGGACCGCCAAGTCCTTGGTGGACCGTCAAGTGTCCCGTCAATCCAAGGCAGTGACCCCTCTTTTTGTTCATCGTGTTTCGGCCAAAGTGGTGGACCGTTAAAAAGTTGAAGGACCATCAAGGGGTCCGTCAGGTCGAGGCAGAATGTTTCATTTTTGGCCCCCGAGTGACGGACGATCTGGTGGACCGTCAGATTCCTGACGAACCGTCACTTCGACCGTCACTCCGAGGCAGAACTTTCCGTTTTGGCGCTCGAGTGACGGACGACTTGGTGGACCGTCAGTCCCTCTGACGGACCGTCACAAGCCCCGATCAGCGAATTTCAACTTTTTTTTCAAAAGGGTATTTTGGTATTTTCCGCCCATTTTGGTATTATAAATATATCCAAGTAGTAAAGGGAAGATCATTTTATCTTATTTCTCTCCAATCTCTCCAAAAATTCTCTAGAAGCTAGGATTTTCTTTCAAGACCCAAAAAAAAATCCAATCCTCTTCCGAGAAATTCAAGAATCTCCCATAGATTTCTCCAAGTGGTTCAAGAATCAAGATTTTCTAGTCAAAGGCATCAAGAATCTTATCCTAAAAGTGCGAGAAAGAAGTTCCAATAAAGTCTCTTATTCTCAAATTTATAATTCAAGGTATGTGGGGTTTGAACAAGAACACTTCTTTCGTTCTTATGCCCAAAGATTTAATTTCAACTATTGAAATCCATGATTTTGCAAAGTGGGTTTACACCCAAATTACTTTATTAATGATTTATGATATATGACCAAATCAAGATTGATACACATGACTATTTCATCATTTTATTTCTTAAATTGAGAACTTATACCATGAGTTGACTATCGTTATTATGAGTCGATGATTTCTGAATGATTTGAGATAAGAGTCATGATTTAAGCTTTTCTACGAGAAGTTTGATTATTGAATATATATATATATATTGATATTTGAGCTTGAGAGTCAATAATGAGTCTTGTGATGTTTCCTTGAAGCTTTTGATATTTGAAAATGATTCGAAAAGCAAATGTACTTGATGTTGAGAAAGATTGTGTTGAGTTGAGTCGAGTTAGGAATCCACAAGATGTTTATGATTTACAGATGAGATATATAATTATGTTTTGGTCCTTATAATAGACCCATGTGTTGATATTGATTAAGGTGGATTTCCTAACGCGTTCTAAGCTGAGTCTGGAGGAGTATTTAGCACCGAGGGGAAAATATGGTATTTCCCTGAAACTACGTGCCACCATAGGATTGATGTTGATAATTGTAGGCCAGAGGCCGAGTATGGGATTGTGATAATGAGATTGAGGTTGTACTCCCTGGCAAGAGTACAACACCCCCGCCAATGTGGGGTTCTCTCCTTAAGAGGAAAAAATGTTGGACTCCATGCGGCTCACATGGTGTAGTCATGTTGGTTATAAGAAACTCCCAAGTCCATAAGAGTTCAAGTTTCATGAGTTACCGAGTCACTCTAAGTCATGATTTAAAGAGTTTGAGTTGAGTATAATTATTTATGAGATATATAATGCTTGCATTACTAATGATGAGTTTCAAGGAATATATTTCAATTAATTCAAGCAAAGAAAGTCGTTATCGTCAGCATGCATGATTTTCGTAATCATTTATGATATTATTTATAATGTTGCATTGCACCCCCACATACTCATTATATTCTTTAAAGTACTGACCGCTATATATTTCTATATGCTACATGCCTTATAATGTAGGTACAAGTGATAGCACAGATACCGCATTCAGTCAGTTTGCAGCTTCCAGTCAGCAGGTGATGAGTCATTTTGATTCGAGGGCTTGAGTCAGTTATACAGTTCGAGGAGTATCGTATTTTCTTACTTTAATCGTATTGAGATTGGGTAGTTGGGATTCATGACCCATCTATCTGAAGTAAGCACTAGTAGAGGCTTCATAGACAGTCAGTAGAAGTTGATGTATTCAGTATCAGTTTCATTTGTAAAAGTAGAGTTGTAACCTTGCAACGTTCATAATTGTATTGATCAAGTTCAGATAAGTTCTATGTTTTTGCTGATCTCATGTAGACTTGAGCATTTTATTCAATTGCTTATGAGTTATGCCAGTAGAAGGGTTAGCTTAGGTCACTTATGCCCCTAAGCACCGTGTGACGTCTCGGGACCCAATTTTGGGGCGTTACACATGGGTACTAACACATGTCTGTGTGGATCCACTAATCGTGAGTACTGAAGGACTAGGGATTTAGTCCTAAATTGGTGGGTGACCCCTAAGAGAGTATCAGTCCTAAACTGGTGGGTGACATCTCATAATCCTAAGCTGGCTACGTAATTCTGAAACTTAAAGACTGTTACTAAGGATCCAGTCCTAAGTTGCGGGTGAGCCCTCATCCATAGGTTTGCTAGGTGCTAAATCCTACTCCCAACTAAAAGACACTGAAATACAAGCTGGTGCACACACTAATAAATAATAAGCTCAAGTCATGGTATTCTGAAAATAATAGTGCATGCATAACCTTGAAGAAATCATGAACATGTGAACTGATATATTTAACATAAAATAATACTTGTGAGTTCATTATAAAAATGATGATATTAACATGGTGATGAAATCATGATTCAGACCAACTTGTTACTTGAAAATGAAACATATAATAACACATAGGTATCGGTTGTTCATAACCCACCAGCACTAAATGATTACTAAAATATGATAACAACTCTTAAAACAGTAATATGGAGTCAAAATTCAGAGACCCAAAACATTGGACAGTTCAATACATAAATTTAAGCATGGGGACATATTAAACTTAGGAGATAGAAATTTCTCATCAAAATAATGAAATTCAAGACAAAACAACAAACTTGTAGTTTAAAACGTGAATAAGTACAACTCTTATGCTCTTTAGTCCTTTAAATCACTAGGTAATGCTATGCTTTCAACACATGAGAATTTGGAAATAAACCTAACTTAAAATATGTAAATTTAACTTGAAAATTATACTTTCGGGCACAAGAATGAAAGATTAACCTTGTTCAAAACCCTGCATACCTTAATTAGATGAATTCTTGAAGAAAGCTTTGAGATTGGAACTTGAATCCTTGAGTTCTTGAGAGATGAAACTTGGATTTTATTCTTGGGAAGAGGGGAAGGGTTTTGAATTATTTACTGAATGTTTAGGGTTAAGTAAGTAGAAAAATCATGATTTAAGGCCCCTTAAATTGTTTAAGAATGATTAGAAATGAGTTAGGTGTGTGAAAAGACCTCAATACCCTTTAAATAAGTCAAAATCAAGCAATTTTTGGCACTGTGCTATTGCTGGGAGACGCACGCCAATCGCACACCTGAGGTTGTGCGTCGTATACCAATATCACACCTCATCCAATGGCTATTTGCAATTTCCATACGACGCACGGCCTTAGCATGGTCATAACTTTTCGCTCGGGTATCGAATTAAGCCGAAATTGGTATCGTTGAAAAGCTAATTCAATTATCTACATATTAATGGGTATTGAGATGAAAAATTAAACATATGTAAAGAGTTATACACATTAAAATCTGACCCTTGTTGAATCGAATATCAAAATTTGGTCGAATCAAAGGCTCTTAGCTCAACTTTGCTCCAAGTGATTTCTATGAAAAATTTTCACCTCATAAGCACTTTACCCACTAGGATAAAGATCATAGCATATATATTCAAATATAAATCATGGATTATAGTTTACACACATAGAAACGACGGTTTGATTTCTAGCTAAAAAATGCAGGGTGTTACAACAGCATCCTATATATATGTATATGAATGTGGTGCATGTGGTTTATGACTATATTTTGGTAATGCATTATTCTATTCCTATCTCCTGAGTTACATATCAGTGCTCGCCTCACTGAACATCGCTGGATGTTGCATCATTTCATGATGTACGTTCGGAGGACTTTTTTGTTGCTCCTGTGTAGTGTTAGGTGGTTGGGTACTTCTGTTGATCAGTTGTGAAGTAGTGATCCTCCATTCCTTCGGAAGGCCCAGTTATTTCATTAGTTTCCTAATTATCTTAGTGCTTTTGAATTCTTTTTGGTAATAGTCGGGGCATGTTCTGACGTAGTTGATATTCTTGATTTAGAGGCTTTTGTGGACAGGATTGGGATGTCATTGTTATCTTACTTTGATTCTTTAGATTTTCTTTTGATTTTATTTATCTATCATTGATTTGATTGGCTTCCACTATTTACTTTTATTGTTCTTTTGAGATAAGGCTAAGGAGTGGTCTCCGACCCTTGGTGGGCTTGAGATACCCTTCATGGCCATAAATGGATTCGGATAGTGACAAATTCTAAAAAGATGTTTTCACTTCAAATCAGTCATAAAAATCAAATATAACTCTAATATGTATTCATTTACACATACTACTACGGTTTTCAAACACCATTTTTATCATTTTTGTGCTTGTTTGACCATAGAATATATTTCAGCTTTTTAAATTTAAAAATCTCCAAAATGTTATTTTCACTTCAAATCACTCCTAAAATTTCAAACATAACTCACATTAGTATCTATATACAAACAAAACTTCAGTTTTAAAATACCATTTACATCATTCTTTTATTCAAATTTCACAATTTTTATGATCAAACATCAACTTATAATATCTTTCTTTCAAACAACAACAACAACAACATACTCAGTGAAGTTCCACAAAGGAAACCTGGAGAAGGTAGATCGTACACAACCTTACCACTACCTCATAAAGATAAAAAGTCTATTTTCGAAAGACCTTTGACACAAGTGCAAATAATATATTTTCTTTCAAACAAAAAAAATTAAATAGAAAAAAGAACTTTTTTAAAGAAGGAAAAAGAAAATAATAATAAGAGAGAAATTACCAAATTGAAGAAAGATAAAAAAAATATCTCGATTCGCTCTTCCCCTTCTAAATCCTTTTAAATTCAACAACAACGACGGTGCCGCCACTGTTGGCGGTGAAAACCCTCAGGTTCGATCCAAATTCCTCAAGCATAAAGGAAGATTTCTCATCTCTTTTCTAGATAAATACATAAAACCTGAATCACATACTACTATCCTTTTTTATGAAATTGTCCTCACACCAGCTACTCAACCTGAATTTCAAATTAACCTGGTCCAATTGCTTGTTCTTGACCCAACAATTCTTGTCAACCCAACAACCACTTGTGTGGCCTTGGTATCATAACATGAACACAATATATTTAATGTGGAGTATGATTTTAGGTGTAAAAATACAACTAAAATTACAATTAATAGTAGCTATGAATCCATAACTTTAAAAATACAATGAGTTCAATGCTAATGACTTTAAAAGGCAAACCCATCATGATACACTTAAATCATGCCATACAACGATTTTTAATATTTTGGAGGAGGAGTCGTTCGAGTCAAATGACATAATAGTTGTGCTTATGAGAAATATCATATCTTTTATGAAATTAAAGTTCAAAATATGATCAACTAGAATTATTTCGAGTTTATTGTGTACTATAATTAGGGGTAGGCGTTCGATATTCGGTTCGGTATTATCATAATTCGGGTTCGATAATTCAATAATCCGTAAATGAAAGTACATACCAAATACCATACCATTAAACTTTGATTTGGTAATTCGGTAATCGGTAAATTAAACTTCGGTTTGGTACGATATTTGGTAATACCATATTAAAGTTAAATTTGGTAGGCTCTACTCTAGGCCAACGATAACAGTTTACTTTAGAACTGAATCAAAACACAAGATAAAGCTTCTGCCCTATGCCTTATGGAAACAACACTTTTTAACACTTCATCAGTGATGTTTTATAGCTCATTCATCATCTGCTGATTTAATATAATAATTGTTTAATGTAGAAATGACTCCGAAAGATAATAGCCACATCTGTTCCTCAAATATTTGCCTCGTAGTGACTAGAAGTAAGTTTAAATAAAATAATTCACTAACCCTTTCATCAATAATAACTTATGAGATATTTAAAATCATACAATATAGTGTCAAACTTTTTTGATAGCTTAGATATGGCAGGAAATGAGTAACTCTGCATCAACTCTCTTACTGGACATAACTTAGATATACCTAAAAGTTGCATCAAGACTAGATAAGTTCAAGTTGTCTTGATACATAAAACTAGAATGAAGAAAACAGAGTACTATGAAACAATAACTTCATATTTGAATGTGTTGTCCACTGCTGCTAACAATAAAAATTTTAAAAGTGATTTTCATTTGAAGTAGATGCAACTGCAGATACCACAGTTATCTGGAAAGAGTGATGAGATCAAGAAAAATAATAAGTTGCTATAAATCTCCGAGAAGCTTTTAGTAGAAAGGTCCATACTTTAGAATAGCTACCAGTTCGGCAAATAGACCACTCAGAAAGTCCCAAAATAGCAAGTTTATCATTTAATCCCACAGCACAAGATTTGAACTTTCTCAGTAAAGTTCAAATTTTTCTCTTCTCATTCCAACATAAACCAAATTCTGCACTATACCCAAACAACAACTACTCCTCAGTCCCAAAGAAGTAGGGATCATTTATAGCCTATATAAATCCCCAGGCCTCAATTCCAAATAATTTGAGATCAGTAATATGAATCCCCATGACACGCAAGCAACAACAACTATGTCTTAGTCCCAAATAATCTATTTAGGTCGACTATATGGCAGAAAATAAGTCCCATCTCCATATTAGACAAAGTCTGTCCAATCATTATCACCTTCACTCCACTGTTTCTATCGTAATTAGAGATTGAAGAAAATCCACTAGATCCACCAATCAATCCTTAATTGCCCTGCGTTCAAAAAAATTTTAGGTTTTGATTGGTCATGAAAAACATCTCCACAAATCGCATGTCCAAGGGAGAGTTATCATAATGTAGAAATAGGATTTGAGGTAAACCAACTCGATGGGTCAAACATAAGTTTAGAACTGAATTAAAACACAAGATAAAGTTTCTGTCCTATGTCTTATAGAAACAACACTTCTTAAGTTTTTTTTTCACATCACTAGAGACTAACCCTTTCCATACATCCCTCTATTCTGCATCTTCTAAATTCTAATACTTAGAAATGGTACACAACAACTTATGGGACAAACTTAAATTGCAGAACATAACAAATTTACAGTGAAATACATAAAAAGTTTTACAAAGTTAAGTCAGTGCCACTTTAAGCCAAGTAAACGTACCAAAAGCAACACACAAGAATGTTCAGATTATTGAATCAAGTAGGAGTAATTGTGCCACTGTTCGAATTCAAGAAGGCTAGCATATGTGTGATCCCAGACACCAATGAAAAGGACTCTGTAACGATACTAACAGACACGCCTAATATCTCACTAAAGAAATCAATTTATTGCTCATGGCCTCCTACTTATACCCACTTTTTACATTAAGAACATGAACCTAATATTTAGGTTCTGTAGGAAAGGCTACAGACATAATGGCTTCATTAACTTTGATACACCAAATCTTACTATTAATACATGTACTCTGTGTCCCTTCATAGAGAAAGGAACCATGCTCTTCTATGATCTAAATTTTGTGAGTAACTAAAAAAATTCAAAAGTTAGCAGTTTACAAACAGTATACGAACATAAAACTTGCATGATGACAAATTACCTAACACACAGAATCAGCCCTATGCTTGTATAAGCTGTTAGCAATTAATCATCTATTTTTGCCATATTGCTATCAAATGGATCAGTTAATTCAATTTCAAAACACACCAAATGTTATGGTCTTATTTCATCATCATTCACTCTTTAATAGAAAATTAAGTTAATGTTTACAATCATGCTAATGCTAACAGTTTAAAACAGTCCAGTCACTTCACTCTCGTTCTTGAGTGAGTTCTCTATTCCTCTATAAATAAAGGCTTATTGCACACCAAAATTCATCAAGATTTAGTCATAGTCACCACATTGAAGAGAACCTGAAAATAAGAATCTCATCAGCAAGCTTCAAACTATGTTCTAATATATAAAAAAAGATAGTATATATCTTTCAAGGCATGCGTAATTTTCTCACGTTAATACTCCATCTCATATCTTAACAAATCATTAAACATTAAAGTTATATATATCACCAAATAGCAAAAAAAATCCTAAACCACCTTGACATCAAGCCAAATCATTAATAAATAATAAACTAAATTGATCAAAACCCAAAAATTACTTGAGGATTGAGGCAACTTGAGACTAGAAATCAAGTAAGGAGGGGATCTTCAAGCTATCTATCATATTTGAAGAGCTTTAAGGTGTCATATAATTAGACTAAATAAAAAAATATTTTAAATAGAAAAAATACAAAAATATACCATGTTCAGGTTGTATAAGATCATCAAAATTTTCTTCAACGTCTATAGGAAGAAGCTCACTTCGATACCAATCTTGAAGGCAGATAATAACTTGCACTAATTCCAGAGTCAATGAACCCCTAAATGAATCAATAATACGATCGCCAGTGCTAAATGCACATTCCGATGCTACACTAGAAATCGGTATTGCCAACACATCACGGGCCATCTCGGCAAGAACTTTATATCTAGGAGCAGTAACTTTCCACCATGATAAGATATCAAAATGTTCATCATCAGGCTCTTGTTCTTCACTGAAATATTTTTCCAACTCTGACTTACCACCCGAACTTGTAGTATCTTATTTTTTCTTTTTTATCTCAATTCTATTTCTCACTTTTTCTAATTTAGTGCTAATATTAGAGATTGATATATTTGATGTCTCACCTAATGAATTAGAGAGAAAAGATGTATGTCAAGATGCATTAGAAATTTTTGCCGCATACTCTTGAAATAGAGATTTCATATAAGTCTCCACTTCATCTCTTATTTTACTCCTCTTTTCCTCTCCATACATATCCACAAGTGTGTCTCCCACATACGCACGATTGTTACGAGGGTTTAATATAGAGGCAATAAAGAATAGTTTATTTATTTTTTCAGGAGCACCCCAACACTTAACAAATTTTTCTTTCATCTTTTATACAATTTTGCTCAAAGAAAGATCATCATCTTCCATACATTCTTTTAAATAATTGTAAAGCTCAACTATGTCTTCAAAGTGAACATTAGAAGTAACATAGAGTGCACCTGAAACCTTCACAACTAGATCATAAAACCTTTTAAGAAATAATACCACATTTCTCATATTTTGCCAATCATCATTTTTAAGCAACTGGAACACTTCCATCTTCACAAACATTAGTAGCAAGATAAGTTGACAATCCACTATCTTCAAGATCATACCTTTTAAATGCAGTTTCAAAATGTTGTGTAGTATCCAACATCAAATAGGTAGAATTCCACCTAGTAGGAACATCCAAACACAATGACTTCTTACATTCTATATTTTCAAATTTACAACATTGGTTAAATTTTTTAATCCTTGCAGGAGATACTTTAATATACTTCACTATTTGTCTAACACGTTTGACAGATGCATCGATTTCTTTCAAGCCATCTTGTGCTATTAGATTGAGAATGTGAGCCATATATCTAACATGAAGATGTTCATCAAATTTCATGTTAGATGCCCAACTCACCAATTGTTTATGTAATTCTTTTACCATGACATCATTTGAAGAAGCATTATCTACTATTATAGTGAAGATTTTGTCCAATTTCCTATCAAGAAAATACTTACTAACACAACGGGCCATTTAGTTCCCCTTATGACTAGAGACAACTTGAAAGTTTAAAATCCGTTTACGCAAGACCCAATCACTATCAATAAAATGCACTATCAAACACATATAATTTATTCTTTGTAAAGAAGTTCATGTGTCTGTGGTTAGACAAACTCTGGGTGATGTTTCTTTAAAATACTTTATCAAATTTTGCTTCTCTTCACCAAACATTGTATAACAATTACTAGTCAATGTCCTTCGAGAGGAAATTCGAAATAAAGGTTGAGTTTTCTCATAAACTTCTTAAAACCATCCTTCTTTACAAAACAAAAAGAAAGCTCGTCAAGAATTAACATCTCAGCTAAACTCCTCCTAGATACCTCTTGATCAAAACTCCAACACACCCCATCACCTTTTTCACCTTGTTGTAGAAAGTTTAAATATTTTTGCTTGAAAGTGTTCACTTTATTTGGATTTTTAGGACAAATTTTCAAATGACTATTCAGCCCACTTGTTTTATTTCTAGAAGCAACTCTAAGAACTTTACCACAATACTTACACTTTGCTTTGGTAACCCCATCTTCTACGAACTTCACATAATGCGATCAAGAAAGATACCTGGGTTCCATGGATTTTCTCTTCGTTGATAGTTGATCATCTTTCGGTGTTAAATTGAGAGACTCAATAATAGGTGTGCTTTCATTCGTAGCCACATTGATTGTTTGACTTGAGTCATCATCCATCTATTCAATATTTTAAAACAAAATCAATATGTGAACTTGAAAATATTTGAGTTAAAGACTTGAAATAATCAGATAAATAATCGTAACAAAGAGAAAATATATGAAAATATGAATCATAAAAATCATCTCAAAAAACAATATATATATATGTGAAAATATGAAATCATAAAAATCAGCTCAAAAAACAATCAGATTAAAACACAATTCGTTAATGAAATAATAAAAAAAAAAATTGCCTAATAGAAGAATAAGAAAATAACATCACATTAATATTCAAATAAATCAAAACAAAAATCAAACAAAAAAATTGAATTGAACGGTAATTAGAAGATGAAACTGTACATTAAAAGACAACTCCTACAAAAGAAGAGGAACAAGAACAACTCCTGTAGAAGAAGATGAAAAATTCATGGAAGAAGAGCAATTTATATGGACTAAAAAGAGTATAGGCGTATAGCCGTATAGAGCAATAGCAGCCAACACTTAGCAGAGGATTTTGACTTATAATATTAATAAATTATACATAAAGTGTATAGGGTTTTGAAAAAATTAAAATTAATATAGTATTATAGATTTTTAGGTTATGGGCTTTTTTGAACCTTTTGTAGAATATTAGTTTGGACTCGTGGCCTATGGAGTATAGACTATGATCAGTTAAAAATAATTTAATATTCAATAAATACCAAATATCAAATGGTAGTAATATCTTTTATC
Organism: Capsicum pubescens; assembly: GCA_030864215.1. Classification (NCBI taxonomy): domain Eukaryota; kingdom Viridiplantae; phylum Streptophyta; class Magnoliopsida; order Solanales; family Solanaceae; genus Capsicum; species Capsicum pubescens. The sequence continues at coordinate 81,157,138 of CM061544.1, read as the reverse complement.
AATCCCGAACCCAAATACCATAATTTTAAAAGTTTACTTCCAATTACCATACTAAATACCGAATACCAAATTCTGTGATTCGATTTGGTAATTCGATTTCTGGGATTTTATGCCCAACCCTAAGTCTATAATACAGGCACTAGAACACTAGCTTTGTCATCGATTAATTAGTTGGAGCTGACAAAATTAGTTTGCTAGATGCAAGTTGATAAACATTAGTACCGTACCATGTTCCCTCCCATTTTGGGGCATGATACGATAGCCCACCAATTAGATTGACAATCAAATATTTCTCTCACGCAAGTGTTACTTGACATTTAAATTAGATATATTACTCAAAATAAAATTTCTCATGATGGGATTGAAAAAATATGTAACAATTTGAATTTATGGATAGAAAAAAAGATATTCAAATAATATATTTTATTAAGTTCAAGTATTTATTGGATAGAGCTAAATTTAAATATTAGTCAAAATCGATATTTGTAGATGATCTTTAATTGATTATAAATCTATCTATACTACCTTATAACATGAACTTCAAAAGTTTAAAGTGAAATGATCTAAACACTCTTTTTAAAACTTATTAACCTATTATTAATTTTATTTAGATTGGATTTACTTGAGATTAATTTATATTGATTAATTATGAGAAGACCATTTAAAAACAGAGAAACTTTTAGAAAAATTAAAGAATCTTTAATTAGTAATTATTCAGAATATATAAGTCTAAATAAAACAAAAGAAAACCCACAAAGACTAGTCTACCTAATTACCTTAATATCTAGTATTGAAGCAAAATTAATAATCCATTTAAAATCTAGAAGAATGAAACATATATCACCTAATTATGATAAAATCAGATTTAGATATCCACCAAAATACTATAAATATGGTTTAAATGAATAAAATACAAAAATACAAAGAACTAAAACAAATTATTTCTGAAAAACGTAAAGAATTAAAAATAAGAATAGAAAGATTAAGTTATAATATATTTGTCGGAGTTAGTAAAAACTCAAAAAATGCACAAAAACATGAAATATCAAATTTAGAATCACAAATAGATAGTTTAGAATATATATATATCAACATGAACTATTTACAATAAAATGAACAAAGAAGAATTTATAATAGATGAAAAAATATATGAAAATCACGAAGGATTAAAAATAAAAATAGTATTTTCTAATCTAGGAAGAAGATATAAGAAAATAGGTGAACATTTATATTTAATGTTAGAAAAGGAAGAATTAAAATTAGAAGATAAATTGACAGCTATGGTAAGAATAGAAATGGAAAACGAAGAAATAGATAGAAAAAAGAAAATAGAAAAAATAAAACAACAAACTACAAAAGAAATACGAAAAATAGAAGAATCTAAAAATAGTAGGATTGCTGAATTAGAAAAAGAACTACAAATGTTAAAAGATCTGTATGAAAAAAGACAGAAAGAAAAAGAAGAAAAAGATAAAGAACAAAAATTACTAAACGAAATAAATCAATTTAAGAAAAAATTAGAAATAAATAATATAGATGTTGAAGAAACAGATAATTATGATTCGGAAGATAGTGAAACATATACAGAAATATTAACAAATGCAAAAAATTTAGAAATTAATGAAAAACAAGAAGGTATTAATGAAGAAAACTTAGAAAATATCAACACAGAAATAAATACTCTTGATAAAAAAGAAGACCAAAATATAATACCTAGTACATCAGAAATAAGGAAACCTACATATTATAAGAATAAGTTTAAGAGATATAATCTAAAGAATGAATATGACAAATGGACACCAAAACAAATAGTTAATAAAAATTATAACTTTTTAGACTTAGATTGTGTAATAGATACAGAAAAAATAATACAATTATAGATAGGATATATGACAAAACAATTATTAGATAATAATATAAATGTAATAGATGCACCAGAATATATAGAAAGAATACTAATAGGAACAGTGAAATTATAGTTTTTAAATCTAACTGAAAATAGTAAAAGAATATTAAGAACTGACAAACCCACAGAAGGAACATCATCAACAACCACAACTAAACTAACACCTATAGAATTATTAAAAAAATATGAAACGGCTATAAAAGACGAATTTAGTAGCATGACAACAACAGAAGAAGAACAAAATGAAGAGAAAGATACAACTATAGCAATATGTAATATGTGCTACATAGATTAATATACTTGCGCATTTAAAGAATATTATTATAAAGGAGCATATAATACAGAAGAAAGTAAAGAAATAAGAAAATTATATTTTAGTAAATTACCTGAACCATTTAGTTCAAAAATAATAAAAAGTTGGGATGAAACAAAAATAGTAGATACTCTAGGAGCAAGAATAAATTTTTTACAACAATGGTATAGAAACCTATGTGAAAAATACAAAGAAAAAATAAAAATGGAAAAAATATTAATAAGAAATTTAGCATGTTTCAAAGATAAAATAGCACCTCAATTTGGATGCGAAGAAAGATATTATAAGAAAAGAAAAAGACATATGAAATATAAGAAATACAAAAAATCAAAATATAAGTATAAGAAACCAAGAAAAAGATATTATGTAAAAAATTATAAACATAAAAGACCATATAGGAAAAAGAAATCTATAAAGGAATGTACCTGTTATAATTGCGGAAAAATAGGACATTTAGCTAGAGATTGTAAATTACCTAAAAACTTAAAAAATAAACAAATATCATAAATAAAAATAGAAAATACAGAATATATGCAGATAGATTATATAGATTACGAATTAGAAAGCGACGACAGTATATATGAAATTTCAGAGAATGAAACAGATAATGAAATAGATGGTGAATTAGATGGATTAAATGACTGAAGAAGATATAAAAATAATAACAAAAGAAGAATATTTAAATGACGAAGGAACAGATCAAAAAATAATATTTGATAACAATGTATTTGATGAAATAAAAGGAAAAGAGTTAGACTTAAGTGTAGAAAAAATATTTAAAATACCAACAATAAAAAATATATTTACTAGAAAAAAGGAAGAATATTATGTAGTAAGCCAAAAGGAACATGTAATAGACTGTAGATATGCAAAAGGTAAAACTAGTATACCACTAGTAACAAAAAGAATAATTAATAAAGAGATAAACGATATAAAAAGTAGAGACCCAATAAAATATGTACACCTTGGAGGTACAGAAATATTAATAAAAGCAGGTTTTAGAGAAGGAATAGATACACTAATAGAATTATATTTAGCAGATGATAGAATTATAAAACCTATAGAAAAAAGTATAATAACTGCCATAAAAGGAAATTTAATATACCAAAAATTTAAATTTATAATAAGTGCGAATTATTCAGTAGCAGTAACGGATAAAAATATAGACAAATCATTAGTATTATATTGGAAAATATCAGGAATAGAATTAACCCCAGGAAGTAAAATATTTACGGCAAGATGTAAAAATCTATATGTATTAACAACAAAACATAAAATGACTAGAAAAAATAAAATTAATAAAATACAAATAGAAAACCCTTTTGAACAATTCGTAAAAATAATTGATAATAATGATTATAGTTACAGAAATATAGACATAGAAGAAGATCTAGAAATAATAAATGATAGAATAAGTACAACAAAAAGAACAGCTTATGATAAACTGGAATCATCAAGCTCATCAAAAAGAACAAGTTATGAAACAAGTTCAATGTATAATTCAAATCAATATTACATAACAGGAAAGGTAATGAAAAAGAATATTTAATATTCTTAAATACAGGACAAGAAGAAAATTATATAGCAAAATATCTAGTAAAAAATGAGAAAATAAAAACTGGCAATAATATATGCCCAGATCTACCAAGAAGTTTAATAAATACTAAAAATATAGCAGAAAAAGAAATAATAATAGGAATAAGAAAATTAAAATAGAATTTAAAGTAAAAGAAGAAATGCAAAAAACAGACATAATATTAGGAATAAAATGGCTAGAACAAGTAAAACCATATAATATAGAACATACATAATTACCCAATACCAAATAAGATATTAAAAATAAGACAAATACAAGGATATAATTATTTTAGTAAATTTAATTGTAAATCAAGATTTTACCATCTAAAGTTAGAAGAAGAATCTAAGGAATTAACCGCATTTACGGTACCACAAGGATTTTATGAATGGAATGTACTATCATTTGGATATAAAAATGCACCAGGTAGATATCAACATTTTATGGATAGTTATTTTAAACAACTACCTAATTGTATAATATACATAGACGATATACTATTATATACAAAGACCAAAGAAGAACATTTAAAATTATTGGAACAATTTACGGATATAATAGAAAAATCAGGAATAAATTTAAGTGAAAGAAAGCTGAAATTATGAAAAATCAGATAGAATTTTTAGGAATACAAATAGATAAAAGTGGAGTAAAAATGCAACAACATATAGTACAAAAAATAATAAATTCAAAAGAAGAATTAGATACAAAAAAGAAATTACAATCATTCTTAGGATTAGTGAACCAAGTAAGAAAATATATACCAAAATTAGCAGAAAATCTAAAGCCCTTACAAAAAAAATAAAAAAGGATGTAGAATATAATTATAACGAAGAAGATAAAATACAAGTTCAGAAAATAAAAATACTTTGTAAAGAATTACCAAAATTACAATTTCCAGATGAAAATAGAAAATTTATGTATATAGTAGAAGCAGATGCTAGTGAATGTAGTTATGGAGCAGTACTTAAATACAGATATGAAGCAGAAAAATTAGAACACCATTGTAGATACTACTCAGGTATGTTTAATGAAACAGAAATCAAATGGGAAATAAATAGAAAAGGTTTAATCCCAATACACTGAAGCACAACTCCATATATTCATTCAGTTGGAAAAAGGTTTAAGCAGATAGGATCTTTTCTGATTTTCTATACGCACCAAAACAAAATCTTTGAAATCATAAAAAGATTTTCAAGAAGAGTAATGAGCGAAAAATGATCAGTTAAGATCAACAAAAACCTAGGGTGAAATGGACAACATAGAATTCACTATAAAGAAATAACATTTAAAATACAGAGGACACAATTGAATAGCAAATAACATCAACTGATAAGAAAGAACGCCCAAACAATGCCAAATTTTCATACTTGTGGTTAACATATTATGCTTTATGGTAAATACAAAATTTGATCAATTGAATAATTGTGACAATATTTCTGCTTTTAGCTTCATAATACCACTTTCTCATAAACAGATGCTTACACCTTTATCTTGGGCATTTTACGTTTCTCCCCCTCTTCATTTTGTGTTTTAATATCTTGTGTGTTGTATGGAATAATTGGTTTAACAGATGTTGAGAGGAAAAAATTATCTTGTTCGGACTCTTTCACAATATCAAGAGGTACATCTTGGATTTTAGTACATTTCTCAAGAATCCGACATGAAAAAGACTTGATATCTGTGTTGGGAGTTCTTTTTTCAGTTTGTTAAAAAACTTAGGTGTTTGTAGGTGTCTTTTATGCTGGCCTAAATGGTCCATGCCTTTATGATATTTGATTATTTACCTCTATTATTCTGTTAGTTTGGTAGTTGTGACTTTTATGTCTTTATATTTTGGTTGGTATTGATTTAGTGAACTATTAGGCAGCCTGTTGTAAAGGTATCTCTACTCTTTGTGATTATAGACCACCATAGTATTCTATTAATTGTTAGTATAGTACAAAGTTTAATCGTGTGTGCTCTATTCTACATTTTTTGATACGTGTGGGTGTTACATCCTTGGAGCGGATACACTGGCAGTCCATTGCCTCATAGGGAAAAGAAAAGTGGTCAAACAGTCTACACTTACCATGAAAAAATGTAGAACTTCACACAATTCATTATGACTTTTGTCATCAATGTAGTAAATGCGAAAGTGATATCCACCATGTTCACACTTGATATTTTACCACTCTGAGATATGCAACCAAAAGATTTAGGAAAAAAAAGTGCAACTATAATCTCCATAATTAAATGAAAATAAATCAAACGATCTGAAATCTTTTATATCGTAACACAAATAATCTATTATATCATAAATCAATGAGGAAAAAAGGCATGTTATAAAAGGTGAATACATATAAGAAAAATTGTTGCAGTTACCATGAAAAAATGCAGAACTTCATGCAATCCATTGTGAGTTTTATCATCTTAATAATACTTGGATAGATAGAAGGAAACAACTCAAATTTCACAACAATAAAATAAAACATTCAACTCAAAGAGAGAAAACCAATTGATACTTATAAGAATCACAAAAAAATTATGTTGTCCATTAAATTTGTATGGGTATTCTAAAGATAACATTTTGAAAATCCCATTACGCAAAGAAGCAAATGTCCACAGACTCAAAAACAAACTAACCCATAAAAAGAAAAAGTACAGGGCACCATACCTATTGATTTGCTCTGACACTTATTGGGGATCATCATAATTTCACTACTAGTCTTCTACTGAGAAACTTGAGAAGTTGTAGAAAGTGAAGAAAAATTGAAGAGCAAAAACTCAAGAAGAACTATGGAATTTTTTTCTGTATTCATTCATCTTATGTACAAGTTTTTTGTGGATTTATATCTGTATTTTGTAAATAAAGAAAACCTAAAAATAAAAATAAATTTTGTACACTTGTACTATTTATACTGTCCACACCATAACAGCCAAAACAAAATTATTTTGCTCTATGTACAGCTGTTTTCTTTTTGTTCAGTATATCTTTTTTCTCATCATTTGGAATTATCTGTGTTGCATATATTGGAGCCTGATCCTTCCTTTTATCTAGAGAACCATTTTGAATCGAAAGCCTAATATGAATAGATCCAGGCCCATTCTTTATATGACATGTAGTGAATGAAACTTCTAAACATGAACTTGAATTCAAATCAAACTTTCCAACACCCCCTCTCAAGTTGGAGGGGAAGGAAGAGACACCCAACTTGCCAAGTATATAAGAAAGTGAAGGACCCGACAATGGCTTCGTGAATAGGTCTGTAAGTTGAAATTTTGAGGGTACAAAAGTAAGGGATATGAGACCAGCAAGAAATTGTTGCCGGATGAAGTGGAAATCAAGCTCCACATGCTTCGTGCATTCATGGAACACCGGATTCCGAGTAATATGTATGGTATCTTGACTGTCAGAAAGAATTGGTACCGAAATTGAAGGTAAAATGGAAAGATCTGTGAGGATTCAAGTGAGCCAAGTAAGTTCTGCTATAAGGTAACGCATGGACCGGTACTCTGCTTCAGCTGGGGATAAAGAAATAGAGCTTTGTTTCTTTGATTTCTAACTGATCGGTGCACCTCCCAATATGATGAAGAAACCACTAACAGATCAATGAGAGTCCCTACATGATGCCTAATCGTCATTACAGAATGCCAAAAGAGAGAAAGATGGTTGAGAGTTGAGAAAGATGCCTTGGGCTGGACTAGATTTCAGATACTGCAACACATAAAGTCCCGCCATGTAATGTCCCATACAAGGTCTTTGCATATATTGTCTTAAGTTCAACACAGTGAAAGAAAGTTAGGCCTTGTATGAGTCAGATAATTAAGTTTACCCACCAAACGTCGATAAAAAATAGGATTAGTCAAAGGTGCACCAGAATCTGTAGTTATCTTCAGTTGAGGATCAAGTAGAGTGGTGACACTAGGAATCTCAGAACAGTCAAACTCTGCAAGTAAGTCCAATGTGAACTTCTTTTGAGTAATAATAAAACCTTGTTTTTCTCGTAGAACTTCTAATCCAAAAAAATAATGGATCTCCCCAAGATCTTTAATCTTAAACTCAAAATGAAGAAATGATTTTAATTCAGCAATAACAGTCTGATCATTGCCAGTAATCAAAATGTCATCGACATAAACTTCTATAATAGTAACAGAATCTCCTGAACTCTTGAAAAACAATGAGTAATCATTCAATGAAGAAGAGAATCCCTTGAAACTAAGTGCTCCAGCAAGCCTGGCATACCATTGTTGTGAGGCTTGCTTGAGACCATAAAGAGATTTCTTTAATCTGCATACATGATTAGGACTAGGAGGTGTTAAACCAGAAGGGAACCTCATATAGACTTCTTCTTGTAGTTCACCATGTAGAAATGCATTACTAATATCGAATTGGGATACTTTCTACTATTTTTTAGCTGTTATGGTTAGAAGACACCTGGTTGTGGTCATCTTCACAACAGGTGAAAATGTTTCATTATAGTCCACACCATCCCGTTGAATATCACCCCTAACAACTAATCTGGCCTTAAGTCTTTCAATTGAACCATTAGAAGCATATTTAACTTTATACACCCATTTACAAGGCAAATCCTTATGTCCAGGAGGCAGTACCACCTCATCCTAAGTCGCATTAAGTTTTAAAGTAGTAATTTCAGATTCCATAGACTTTTTCCATCCCAGATGACCACAAGATTGAGTGTAGTGAGTAGGCTCAGTGATGGTAGAAATAGAAGTGAGAAGTGCTTGGTTGGTGGAATTTAGACTAGTGAGGAGAGAGTGGGTGGAGTAGAAGGAGTGGTGAGACAAGAGTTAGTGATTTCAGTTAAGAAGACATTATTGCAAATGAAATCATGAAGGTGAGAAAGTAAGGTACCCTTAGTTGATCTATAAGACCTTCTAAGTGAAGTGATTGAAGAAGAGGGATTACGAGGTATTATAGGTGGTGAATGAGGAACATCAGTTGCAATATAATTTTGTGGTGTTGTGACAACTTAATCGGGTATAGAAACATGTGAAAAAGTGGTTGGTAGAGGTGAAGAACAAGTAGGTTGAGCAGGAGAAAATGGAAAGACAGGGGAAGAGTCTTGTAGAGAATCCGAGAAAACAATATCTATAGGAGGAAATATGCTGGATAGAACAGTTTTAGGAAATGAGACAAAAGGAAAGACGAGCTCATGAAAATGAATATTTCTAGAAACAGATATTTTTCTAGACTCAAGGTCCAAAACTTTATAACCTTTCTGCCTGGCAGGGTATCCTAAAAACACACAAGCTCTTGCCCTAGGTTGAAATTTATCTCTGTTGCTAGGTAAAGTGGATGCATAGCATAAGCAACCAAATCTCTTAAGATGATTATAAGAGGGTTTCTGGTGATACAAATTCTCATAAGGGGTTAGACCCTTTAAAACTCTAGAAGGAAACAAATTGATCAAGTAAGCAGCCGTTAAGATACATTCCCCCCAATAGCAAAGAGGTACTCTGGATTGAAACATAAGTTCTCTTGCAACTTCCAAGAGATGCCTATGTTTCCTTTTAACAATCCTATTTTGTTGGGGCGTACCAATACAACACGTTTGATGAATTATTCCTTGAGTTTGAAGAAAATGAGATGTTGCGGTACCCTTTCCCAATTCCAAAGCATTATCTGACCTAATGATCTTGACTTTAGTATTAAACTGCCTCTCCATCATTGATAAGAAGTATTTTAAGACTGTGAAAGCATTGTTTTTAGTGGCTAATAAATAAGTCCCTGTCCCTCTACTAAAGTCATCCACGATGGTCAAGAAGTACTTATACCCATTATGAGTAGAAACTTTGAAAGGACCCCAGGTATCAACATGAATTAAATCAAAACGAGCTTTCGTTCTAATCTGACTAATGGGAAAAGGTAACTTAGATTGCTTAGCCAAAGGACAAATAGTGCAAGAACAATCATCATGAGAACGAAAAGATATCGAACTAATATGTCTCATTGCATTGACAGGAAAGTGCCCTAACCTTACATGCTATAACATTACATTAGAATTAGTTTTCTCTGAACTAGCTAAAGGAACAGAAGCAAAAATAGATTCAGATAAATATTTAGAAATCGAACTAGAAACACTATTCTTAAGAGATGGTGCTACATGTTTTGTAGGAGGACTCTTGGCTTGAGCTTCATTAGGTTCCATAACATAAAGACCTTTATTGACTTCAACAAAAACTTGTGGGCTCTTCATGTGAGGGCCCTACAAAACACATCCAGTTTCTGTAAACATAATTATGCACTTAAAAGTTTGACACAACTTTTGAACAAAGAGTAAATTGTATTTGAAACAGGGAATGTGAAGGACATTTTTTAAAACAAATCCTGGAAGAAGATAAATACTCCCTGCATGAGTGACTTTGACCCTAGTAAAATTTGGCAGTTTGATAATAATAGGCTTAGGAAGAGGAGTTAAAGACACAAAGAAATTAGAATCAAAGAACATATGTGCAGTGGCTCATGAATATATAATCCATGATTTTGAATCAGCATTTACCCACAGAATAACAATAATTTGAGTGTTCAAAAACTATACCAACTGCTGAGTATGCAGTCACATTAAGATTTTCTGCCTGTGCTTGTTCCATTTCGCTTAGCAATCTCATCAATTGATTATATTGACCTGGTGATAGTTGGTGCGTGAAGTGATAAGTATCCCTCACAACATGATTTGCCTCCCTCATAGCAAGACTTTCCTCTATCATAGCTAGCAAAAATTCTCCTTTTTCAATATATTGTGGTGGTGTTGTGGTTCCTATGGAAATAACAGAGTTGCTCTTAACTACACCTTGAGACTTCTTAGGGTTGGTGAACTTAAAATCAGGTGGATACCGAATTATCTTATAGCATTTTTCAATAGTGTGATTAGTTATTTTACAGTTTGTGCAAAACTTCTTACCCTTATAGGTCTCTTTCCCAGGAAAATTCATAGTTCTAGGTTTCTGAAAATTGACCCTGCTATCTGTATAATCATTTCTCCCAACTAGAAAAGAAGACCCTTCTCCTGGAAACTGAGGATGATGAACCTCTCGTTGATTCTCATCTTGCATCGAAAGGGAATAAGCATGATTTACACTTGGAAGTGGATTGATCATGAGAATGTTGCTTCTTGCCTGTGAATATGTCTCATTCAACCCCATGAGAAATTGAATGAGCCTCTTATCCTCCTTGGATTGATTTATTTTGCTCTTTTCCTGGCAGGTACACATACAACTACAGATAGAATGAATGTTAAGGGCATCCAACTCATCCCACAAAGACTTGATTTTGGTATAGTAACTAGCAATGCTACTAAACCCCTGAATCAGATCTGCCAATTCCTTTTGTAAGTGATAAAGCTTAGCCCCATTGGGCTGTCCAAACCATTGCTCAAGATCTAACCAAAGGTCCCTTATTGTTCTAGAATACAACACACTATCAACAATCTCTTTGGAGAGGTAGTTGAGCAACCAAGATGTTACCATATCATTGCATCTACTCCAAATCTTGATCGAAGGATTAGTTGTTGATGGAGGAGGAGAAGATCCATCGATGAAACTCAACTTATTTTTAGATGAGAGTGAGATGAAGATAGACCTTCTCCATCCAGGATATCTTTTTCCAGAAAAGGGAGTGTTTACGAACATCATACCTGGTGCATCAGATGGGTGAAGGAAGAAAGGATCACTTGAATCCATGACAGTGTTAGTGTTACTGCTGTTGATAGCAGTAGTGGATGAACTAGTGTTTGGCATGATGAAAGAATGACGATGAGCTTAAGATAATTCTTATTGCTTTGATACCATGTAGAAAGTGAGAAAAATTGAAGAGCAAAAACTTAAGAAGAACTATGGAAATTTTTTTTTGTATTCATTCATCTCATGTACAAGTTTCCTGTGGATTTATATCTGTATTTTGTAATTAAAAAAAAAACTATAAATGAAAATAAATTTTGTACTCTTGTACTATTTCTACTGTCCATACCATAACAGCCAAAACAAAATTATTTTGCTCTATGTACAGCTGTTTTCTTTTTGTTCAGTACATCCTTTTTCTCGTCATTTGGAATTATCTGTGTTGCATCTATTGGAGCCTGATCCTTCTTTTTATCTAGAGAATCATTTTGAATCGGAAGCCCAATATGAATGGATCCAGGCCCATTCTTTGTGTGACATGTAGTGAATGAAACTTCTGAACATGAGCTTGAATTCAAATCAAACTTTCCAACAGAAGTCCTAATCAAGTTTAAGTGTTATGGAGAAAAGAAATTTGCAGAGAATAGATAGAGATATACCGAGGAGTTATGATAGATGATGAAGAAATATACCATGAAGTGGGGAACGTGTGAGAAGTTATACTATCAGTATAAAATCGTAACTGCAATCAGAAGACAAGATCTTTTCTCTCTGATTGTTTTTAACCTCTTTCTATGCTTATGCATCATATATTCTGTGTGATTAATTTATATGTGTGTACATTTTTGTTCAAGTGTAATTTGTAACTGCATTTAATCTAATCATCTGAGTGAATGTGTGAAACGTGTTTGAGAAGAATGGAAAATGGAAAAGTTAGGGATACATGGGACCTGGGCTTTGATCTTGCTTTTGGTAAATTTTTGGGGAGTCTTTTTTATTATTTTATCCTTTTCATTTTGGTTTTCTTTTGAAGAGAAAAATAAATATATTAAAATATGAGCTAATTATTTCTTGCTATTAAGAAAAGCTCTGAAAAATAAAATAAATTACTTTTTTGTAATATACCCATTGACATAAAATTGTAAAATCACCAACAATGCAAACATACTTTTAAATTTATGTAGAAAAATTTAAAATATTCTTATCTATTGAGTTTAAACCTGAAAAACTGCAAAATTTAAAAATAATGGATTGGAAGATTTAAAAATAAAATATAAAATTAAAAAATAATTTAAAAGTTGAAAAGAAGTAAGAAAACAAAAATAAATATTTTGTTTTAAAAATAAATATTTAATTATTTTCAAACAAACAACAACTAATTAGCAACTAAATTTAACTAACCCGCCTTAAAATTAACACATGTCATAAGGATAGAATGCTACTTGGCAAAAATCTATACAAGACTATCTTGTTATTTAGTATATATAGATATAGATATATAGATATTAATTAGAAAACATATACACAAATATACCGACAACATCTAATAGTTGAAATACTACTTGAAACAATATTCATTCAATATATACTACTTAAAACAATTAACATACAACATATAATTATTACATACTAGTTTAATTGCACATGTCTCGCACGTCTAACATTTGATTATTTAAAATTAAATAATTTTGACATATAAACTAAAAGAAAGCAATACGATAATCGAGATATGAGAACAATAAGATTAAACCTAACCTTTATAAAAAAATTCTTCAACGCTCAATCAAACTTTCATCTACTACGTGTAAAATAGGACAAAGCAATATGATAATCGAGATATGAGAACAATAAGATTAAACCTAACCTTTATACAAAAAAATTTCAAAGTCCAATCAAACTTTCGTCTTCCACATGTAAACTATGACAAAAAAAAAAATACGATAATCGAGATATGAGAACAATAAGATTAAACATAATCTTTCATCTACATGTATAAACTACAACAAAGCAATACGATAATCGAGATATGGGAACAGTAAGATTAGACCTAACCTTTATACAAAAATTCTTCAAAGCTCAATCAAACTTTCATCTACCACTTGTAAACTACAGCAAAGTAATATATTAATCAAGATATAAGAAAAATAAAATTAAACCTAACCTTTCATCTACTACTACAATAAAGCAATACGATAATTGAGATATGAGAATAATAAGATTAAACCTAACCTTTACATAAAAATTCTCAAAGTCTGATTAAACATTAATCTACCACTTGTATCAAGCAGAAAAAAATAATAAAATAAAATAATACAATAATCGAGATATTAAAATAATATAATTAAATTATAATGCTTTTTCTAATTAAAAAGGGGTTACAGTTGCATGGTTCTCCTCGTTGCCAAGAGGACAAACTTTGCAACAAATATAATGGGTTTCTTGTTTTCTCTAAACAAAAATAGTTGGCAAATATAATCTGAGTATTTAAAGATGTATTATAATCAGAGGTAGAGAACAGTCTCTAACTTTCAATACTTAGAAAATAATTAATGCAAAACCATATCGGAGACAAATTTATTATTAGAATTTAAAAAAAAAAAACAGAAACATAATTGGCTTGATTATATATTACTTTGTGGATAAAATTATAGCCTGCTGGACTTTTTGAAATTATATAATATAGGAGTCAAATATTATACGTACAAAAAAAGATTTTCTCTAATCATATATTTTAATTTTTAAGACTCTTGCTTTTTTTCTTCTTAGAAAATATTTAGCATTCCTTATTTTCACAAAGATTGTTTGAACCATATATTTTAATTAATTTCTCACTAATAACCTTTTATCATATATTTTTCTTTCTTATATCGTATATTTTAAGCTTATTCTTTATATTTTAGTGATACAAACACGACTTTAAAAAAAGACTTATGGCCAACTTGAACTACCAAATTCATTGAAGTATTTAAAGATTTATTTAAGGTAAAAAGGTTAATTGACTTTAAAGTCCCAAATTATAGGTACATAAGTTAAATAAGGAAAGGTTTAATAACCAAATGTTAAATGAATTTTTATGTTTTAAAAAATTTAGAAAATAATGAAAAGACGATTTTGTCTATTGCGGAGTATTTTAATGAAAGGCAAAAAGCTCAAACAACAATTCTAAGGCCCTTCACATTTTTAATATATTATAGATATATATTATAGATATAGATATAGATATAGCTATAGATATAGATATAGATATAGATATAGATATAGATATAGATATAGATATAGATATAGATATAGATAGTATACGACTTTAGAAAACATACACACATATATACATTCAATATCTACTTTGAAAAATATACACACATGTACATACAACGTATACTACTTGAAATAATATATATACATTATGTATCATACTACATTAGAAAACATACACACAAATATACACATACAATATAGTTATATACTGCTAGAAATACTACTTGAAACAATATAGATTCAATATATACTACTTAAAATACTAGTTGAAACAATATACATACAACATATATACATTACATATTATACTACTTTAGAAAATATATACACACAACATATATACATTCAATATATACTATTTTATAAAATATATACACATATAAATATACAATATATACTACTTAAAAATTAAAATACTACTTTAAACAATATACATACAACATATATACATTACACATTATACTACTTTATAAAACATGTATACATTCAATATATACTACTTTAGAAAATACACACACACACATATATATACACACAATATATACTAGTTATAAATTAAAATACTACTTTAAACATACATACAACATATATATATTCAATATATACTACTTTAGAAAGTATACACACACACATATCTATACAATATATACTACTTAAAAATTAAAATACTACTTTAAACAATATACATACAACATATAAACATTACATATTATACTACTTTAAAAAAAATACACACAACATATATCTATTACATACTATAGTACTTAAGAAAATATGCACACATATGTACATTCAACATATACTACTTAAAATACTACTTGAAATAATATACATACAACGTATATATATTATATATTATATATTATATATTATATATTATATATTATACTACATTAAAAAATATATACACAGATATACATATAATATATTGTTATATACTACTTGAAATGCTACTTGAAACAATATAGATTCAATATATACTACTTAAATATTGGTTGAAACAATATGAATACAACATATATTCATTACATATTATACTACTTTAGAAAACATATACACATAACATATATACATTCAATAAATACTACTTTAGAAAATTAGTTTAACCGTACGTGCCTCGCACGAGTAGATTTTGATTATTTGAAATTAAAATTTAGTAATTATTTGTTTAAGTTAATTTCAAATATTAAAAAAAATAACGAATTATATTAATGTGAGCATAATAATATAACACAACAACCTATGATATATTAACAATAACATAAAAAATTATAGTAAAATAGAAGATGACAATTTAAACACCAACATTACTAAGCAAGTGATTTTTAACCAAAAAGAAAAAGAAATTGATAACAAATTCAAGACCTAAAGAAGAAAAAATCATTTCAAGAGAAAAAAATACCTAATAAAATATTTGATTATCTTAATTTCCATCATATGCATGACACAAAACACTTAACATGTTTGGCACTAAGTCTCTGGATCATTAGCAAATTCATAAGTAGTAAATTTATATGGGTTGTGGTGGAATGGTTGGAGTCTCTCCGTCCTTAGTAAAATATCTCAAAATTTTCAACTTCAATGCATCAAAAGAGTTTTTTCATTGATACGTAGCATTAACTAAAGAAAAGATTAATTTACCTTCAAAGTTTGGTTCATAGATTGTCTCTATATTGTCATTGTCATCTGTCTTCAAAATACCTACAGAACTAATGTAAAACAAATCAAATATTATCAATTTAAATTTTCTGGCGTTAAAAAGAGAATTCTAAATCAAACAATAAAGATCAACCTAAAAAAAAAAACTTAATCCTTGCGTCCTTTTGTTTTTATACGAACAACGGACTCATTAAAAGCTTAAGAGAGAAGGTTTGAAATCATGTAGAATTTAAATTCTAAAAATTAGGAGAAAAATTGAGGAGAAAGTAAGAGAAAGAGAAAGCTAAAAAAAAAAGGTATAAACTTATTAGATTGGTTATTATAAGTTGTAGTAAAACTTTTAAATTTTTAAGTTAAAGCAACTTTCATTTTTTAAAAAGTATTTTTTTTATTTTTTTTTTAAATGCAAAAAAATAAATTACTGAAAAGGAAACAATTAATATACAATATTCCTTCCTTAAATATAGTTAACCTTAATTACTGATATTAATCAACTCCCAAATTCCTCTAACCATTTTTATTTTTCTCCTATTTTAATACTTGCATTAAGAGTTTCATCTTCATACACCACCTTCCTCTTTGTACACGATTAAATTTTGATAGTAAACAAAAAAATATAATTTCTACTTCTTCTAACAAATTGCTGAGGATTATTATTTAAAAGAAAAGCAAAAAAGTATTTCTTTTGGTAACAAATATAAATTCTGTTAATTTGCATTCAATCATGATATGTCATGGAGGGAGATGAGATTCGTCAAGTATGTTAAATTTTTTTACGAAAATGAATATTTTTTATTCAAAACGAATTTAAATTTTTTTTCTTTGTGTGTGTGTTTCTTCAATTCTCTATTTTTACATTGTTGAATTTTATATAATATGATGATGATTTGATTTTTTGTATGTTTATCAATTGCATGAAAAGTAAAATTATTGTTTAAACAGGAATAGCAAGGGACTTTGGTAGATGAGATTATGTATGATGCAACTACAAACTACAAAGGATTAGTAGAAGCAATCACAACATGGCTGATGCTAGCAAGGGATTTTCATAAATTAAATAGAAAAAGTTGATCTTATTCATGAATTCAGATGACAACAATTTAAACAAATGTTGGTGTTTTGTTGGTCTTCATGAATTCAATAGAAAAAGTTGTTCATTGACATTGTTTGTTATTGGTATTACATTCACTAGTGATTCTACATCTGAACTATAACAACCAACACTAGTTGTTTTCAAACACACTGGCATACACAAGAATCATATTTGTTCCCATTAAACATGTTTCTAATGACATACACAAAATCATACTATGTACATACAAATAAGCCTCAAGAAATAATTCACTTTTTTGGATGTGGCCTCTCCTCTTCTTTTAATTCTCTACAATTTTATTATGTTACATACACCTAAAAATTTAAAATTCTGAGAATTCTCAGTTCTCTTTTGAAAATGTACAATACAATGAACACATTGATTTATGGACAAACTCACCATAAAATTACCATGCTGAAATAATTGCGAAGACATACGTAATCTGGTCATTATTATATACATGAAATTAGGCTCATATTTATCAAACATTGCAAGGAATTTTCATTTAAAAAAATAAATAGTAGGATATCTTTTTTTTTTTTCAAAACATATATAAAAATTTGCTCCCATTTTTCATATATGAAAAAAGTGCATTAATTCGATTTGAAAAATGTATATCTCACTCAAGTATTAGGATCGCTCACAATTTTCGTGTATGAAAAATATATAAAAACAATATGAAATATGCATATCTCCCTCAAATGCTTAGAATTTTGCATACACTTTAGTGTATAATATCTGTATGAAATAGGTATATAACCGTCTAAATTCTGATTTCTGATAATTTAATACAACTACATAATTTTGTATACAACTTTCACAGAGTAGTCATACACATTAAATACAAATGAAATTCACATACAAACTTAAAAGTCCAATTTTCAAACAAATTCAACATACAATTATAATACTACTTTTATATGTATATTTGATATAGCTCGGCTGCAACTTCGAACTTCAACGATCTCAAATTGAAATTTAACCCAAAACTAGTTCAAATTAAATATATATATCCGATTAGCTCGAAATTTTGGATCTGAGCAACCCCCTTGACGTTCCGGTTTATTTGACATATCACTCACTCGAAATGAAGTTCTTTTGAAGTAGATTAATGTTATCGAGTCGTTTTTTTTTGGACAAATTTTCAACTCTTACTTTTCACATGGCACATTTAAGATCACAAGATTAAAGGGTATTTTACTATTTTCAATGCAATTTTAGTTTAAGGCAACAAAATTCAAAAATATTCTCTATTTTTTAAAATTTTGTATCAAGTCAAAACCAAATAAATAAATTAAAACATGGGTGTATTAAAAGTCAAATATCAAACTCATTTGAATGTAAATTGAAGGATAGGTGTCTTTTAAGTCTTGAATGAAGGATTGGTGACATTGACCAACAGATAGGGTCAAACATTATTAGGAAACTTGATCAAGTTAATTGTGGACTTGATTAATATTTTCAAAACTTTCTAATCTTTTCAAAAATACAAATCAACCTAACCCTCTTCAATCCAAATCAACCACTCTCTCATCTCTCTCGACAGCTTCTCTCAACTCTCTCCCAGCCAACAGTTCTGTAAAATTTCTCCCTTTAACCCTCGATGATAAATAGTTGGGCTTCGAGTTCCCCTCTTCAATTCAATCAACCTGTCTCTCATCCCTCTCTCGACAGTTTCTCTCAACTCTCTCCAAACCAACTATTCTGCAAATTTCTTATTTCAATCCTCAGCGACTTCAATATCCGACTACAAATAGTTGGGATTCTAGTTCCTTTTTGACTTCAATCGACGTGACAGCCTTACTCTCCGGCCACAACAACTTCGAATTCTTCATCGGTCCTTCTCTTCTTTCACAGGTAAAAATTTATGGTCTTTTTAGTTTTGAAGAAAACAAGGAACTTGAGCCAAATTCTCTTATAGTATTGCTTAACAATTTTAATATTTGTTGCACTAATTTAAAATGCGGTCTGAATAAAACCCTAATTTCTGGTATTTCTTCTCTTCTCTTCTCTTTTCAAAGTGAATTCTGATATTTTATTGTTTGTTGCATTTTTTGAAGTTTGATTTTTATTATTTGTGTTTATAAAAACAAAAGGACAATTTGGTTTGATTTGTTCTGTTCTTGTTCTTGGTAAAAATGGTGAAATTGCTGTTTTTTGTTTAACAAAATCGTGCTACTGTTTCCTCCGACAGATTACCCATCTGGTGTAATATATTAACTATCTAATGCAACAGATCAACCATCTGATGCACCAGAGGAACCATCAGATTACAATTCTGATGCAACAGATTAATAATCTGATGCAACAACTTTACCATATGTTGCAACAGATTAAGCTTCAGATAAAAAATCTAATGCAACTAATTAACCATCTGGTGAAATGAAAGAACCATCAGATTGATGATCTGATGCAACAGATGAACCTCTTGTTGGATAAAATCCTACCAACTCTTCCTACAAGAAAAGTCCAAGACTTGATTTTTCCAACTGATCATTCATCTGTCGCGATAGACGACCCTATGATGGAAGAAATCTAAATAATATTGATCGTTGATAACTGTTCCAATAGATCACTCATGTGTTGCAACAGATGTGTGACCTGTTGCACAGACCATTCATCTTTCTCAACAGATGAGTGATATATTTTGTATTATTGCAACAGATTACTCAGCTGTTGCTATAAATTATTTAACTGTTCTAACAGATCACTCATATGTTGCAACAGATGATGTCATAATAGCTGTGTGATTTGTTGAACAGACCATTCATCTGTCTTAAAAGATGAGTGGTATGTTTTGTATTATTGTAACAGATTACTCATCCGCTGCAATAGTTTGGTTATATGCTGCAACAGATATACTACCTGGTGCAACAGATCGGTGATCTGTTGCAATTGTTATTTCACTATTTTGCTTGTTTGATTTACTGTTATTCTTTTTTAACGATGCATTAATCAACAATAATATATTATTTAATGTTTCTGTTAATTTTAGATAATATGGTTCCCAAAAGAATAGAAATCGAATCAAGTCCAAGTAAAGGAACAAGCGAAACAGCTAGGCTACATCCACCACTCTATGAGCTTGCTTTACAAGCGTTATCTCAATCGGGAGCAGAATATGATGAACACGGGGAAGAGGAATATTTCAAAAGAGATGATGCAAATGCTAATAGCCCTTCCACCGAAGAGCTGGTCAAAGCCTTCAGCATTGATCGTTATCCTGTGAGAATGCAGTACGATGGTGCCGCAGATTTAACGAGTGATTTTGTGGTTAAGTCAGCCATGGGAAAATCTTTCGACGCCTTCAAAAAAATACTTTGAGAACAAAAATTGGATGCTTATTTTAGGGACAACTGCTTTGGGAAATATCTTGATTTGCCGGAGGACAACAATGCTCGTTTCTAAATGAAAATGGTATATGTACTTCTCAAGAGTAGGTTTATGTATGAAAACAAAGATAAGATGGATGAGGTGTGGATAAATTACTGTGGCATGCCTGTTTGTTTTGGTTGGAAGGAGTTTGCCATAGTTACTGGACTAAAATGTTATCCTCCTTCTCAAGTTATACCTATTCTAACCCAAAAAAAGCACCCCGCACACCCAAAAAAGGCAAAGGTAAGTCGTGTGATTATGATGACTTAGTGTCCATTGTTGGTCCAAGCTTCAAAAACAAAAAATTTGATAGAAGCGTTGAAAGGTAAAGGACTTTCAAAGAAGCACAAGCAGTCATTGTGCTTGGTTTGGTTTGTACATAATATTCTTTGGGCGAGAGACGTTAACGACAACATAAGCCTCGGTTTAATAAAGCTCTCTGAGGATCTTGAGGCGTTTAACAGCTATCCATGGGGGTATGAAAGCTTCAAAATGACTGTCAAATATTTGTTGACTCCGTTAGTGCCAAAGAAAGCCAACTTATATGGTTTCCCATGGGCTTTCGTGGTAAATGTTTCTTTCTTCTATTATGATAGCATTCATTTTTTTCGCTCAATAATAATTTTGATTTATTGGCGTTATTTTATAGGCTTGGGTGTTTGAAGCCATTTCTTATTTGAGACAACAAGTGAACTATCAGGAAGGAGTTTCCTGTCCAAGAATCTTGAGATGGTTGTCGGCCAAAACTCATGAAAATACAAAATTTCTTGATCTCTTTAACCCCCCGAAGGATACAGTAAGTATAATTATAATTAATTTTTTCTTTTAATTAATTTTTTTTTGAATGATATAATCATCATTCTAATATATGTAATGATTTATGTTAGAATGTGCATCCGTCGCTAGTTCCGACCAATCGAGAGTTGAAGATGCCATTTTTTCTTACTTTACGGTCTGTGCAAACTTTATCGGACCCTAAAGACATCGATAGAATAAAAATAGAATTGTTTGGAGCAACAACTATTACAAGAAAAATAATTTTGGAGGGTGGGCTTGTTGTTGTTGATGGAGCGGTTGGTGGTGGTAGTGGTGCTGTTGTTGGTGCTAATGATGCTCCTCTTACTTTATTTAAAGAAAACCATTATGAGTATGATCATACTGGTTATACAGATTTTGCCTCTCCCAGCGAATGTTCTGCATGCAAATGTCAAGACTGCAGGGCGAAACATGATTTAGTGATTAATGCTATTAATGCATTAACCATTTTTGTAAAGGAATTGACATGTAAGAGGGGTCTCATTCCATCAAAGAAGATTTTATTTCCATCCGCTTCATTAGAGATTAGGGCTAAGAAAAGAAGGAGAGTGATTTCCAGGGCATTATCATGCATCCAAAAAAATGAAATTGCAACTCCTCTGTCTGCGTGTTGCACTGAGCAACGTACAATGTCCAAAGGAGAGCAGCATGAGCTGAAGAAGGTGAATATATTATATGTTTTCCAACTGACAAAAGAAACAGACACATATCTATTTCAACAGATGACACATCTACTGAAAATTATCAAACAGATTTATACATCTGTTGCAACAGTTGACTAACTTATTGTACCAGATACTTTATCTGGTGCAACATATGTCTCATCTGTTTTAGCAAATCAAACAGCTCTTCGTACAACTTTTATTTGTACCAATAGATGACCTATCTACTGCAACAGATGATTCATATGTTGCAACGGATGGTTCATCCGTTGGAAATTATCACACAGGGTCTTTCTCATGTAGAAATTTGTCCCAACAGTTGATTCATTATTGCAACAGAAATATAATATGTTTGAGACAATTTAAAATGGGAGGAAGACTTGTTTGATTTGCTAGAAGAGATGAGTTATCCTTTTTCATTTTGTTGTATCTTCGTGATTAGCATTGACCAATTCTGGATTTCCAGGTGGATATAGAAGAAGCTACTGCTGAACAGCATTGACAATATGCTCCTCTTTTTATGGAAATACGGAGAACAGAAAGTGCAAAAATTATACGCAAGCGACAATGAAGATCCACGACGAGCAAAGCCGAATTCCATAGCACCGGATGAAGAAAAACTTGTCCATACTGATTAGATCTTAATAGCTTGAGCCTGTCAAAGCAATCCTTGGCAGTATACTTAAATTGTTGTTGATGTATTTGTTGAGATCTGTACCCATAATATTTTTTTTACATTTTATTTATTCGTTGACTTATTTCAGCTAATTTATGAAGGCTTCGATTTATTTTATTTTATGTACGAATTTTATTTATTCCTTAGATTTGAACTTATAAATTGAAAAGGAATACTAGATTCAAATATTGCAACTGATAATGTATTTGTTGCAACAGATGACACATCTATTGGAAAAATTGAACAGATTTAGACATATGTTGCAACAAGTAGGTGATCTGTTGGAATTTATCAAACAGGTCTTCCCACTGTTGCAACAGATGGACTTTAGATAAAAACATCAAGATAATGCAATAGATGACACATCTATTGGGAAAAAAGAATAGATTTAGATATATGTTACAACAGATGGACTTTATCTGTTGTAACAGACGACTCATCTATTGGAATAATCAAACAGATTTATACATATGTTGCAACAGGTAGGTTATCTGTTGGAATTTATCAAACATGTCTTCTCACTGTTGCAACAGATGGACTTTAGATAAAAATATCGAGATAATGCAATAGATGACCAACCTATTGCAACAAATAAACTATATGTCAGAACAGGTAGGATAACTGTTTCAATGGATGGAGAATCTGTTGTATTATAAAAATACAACTTTTGTTGGACATAAAAAATTTCCACTACGTTTAAAAAGGTTAAAGTGAATTGAAATGAAAAAGGCGCAACCCATCCACGGTGTTCAGTTCAAACACCTAAAATAAAATAGGCATCTAGTAGACATGTTCATTTTAAAGACGTAAAATAAAATAGGCATCAAATGTATTAGTGTCAGTCCTAGCACATTTCGCTGACTTGCCGTCACTTGGCCCCCAACGGTCATTTCCTCCCCCCCCATTGTCTTATATATTCATCTTTCTCCTAAAATTTAACCCTAAATTCTCAAATCTTCTTCTTCATCGTTATCTTCTTTTATTTATCCAAATTCTTCAAATTATTACTTTCATTTTTCCCAATTGAACTTGATAATGTCGAGCGTATCTTCCACTATTTTTTGTGATAAAGATTTTCGATATTGTAAGTACGGTCATGAAGCTCTATTAAAGACTTCTTGAACTCAACAAAATTCGGGTCGTAGGTTTTTTACTTGTAAGATTTCAAAGGTAATATTTTATTTATTTAATTAATTGATTAATTATTGACTTGTAATTGTTTTGTAATTATGTTCTCTTTTTTTATAGAAATTGGGTGGATGCGATTACTTTGATTGGTATGAAGAACGACACCTTTCACAATCAAATCGTGTAATCTAGGGTTTGTTGAACAAAGTCAAGGCTTCTGAAGAGAAACAAAATTGAGCAACAAGATACTACATTGTTTCTGTTATTGCTACTGGTTTGGTGTTGTTGGGCACATGGATATTGAAGCCTAATTGCTGAAATTTTCATGGTGGTTTGTGTATTTGCTACTGGTTTGTTGTCGACGAGTACATGGATATTCAAGCGTAACTGTTGGAAAATATCAAAAAGATTTAGGCATATGTTGTAAAATTTAGGTCATCTGTGGAAATTATCAAACAGGTCTTCCCACTGTTGCAACAATTAGACTAAGATTATTAGATTATTCATAGAAATTATCAAACAGGTCTTTCCACTGTTGCAACAGATTAGACTAAGATTATTAGATTATTTATAGAAATTAACAAACAGGTCTTCCCACTGTTGCAACAGATTAGACTTAGATTATTAGATTATTCAAACAGGTCTTCCCACTATTGCAACAGATTGACAATCTAATCTATTGCATTATAAAAAACTCAACTTTCATCAAAAAAAAAATTATTGCCACTACATGTACATGTAATAAAGTGAGGGAGACTTGAAATTAAATTTTTTTATTTCACAGGCTCTTCTATATACACACACAGGCTTCAAGCATCCAGTTAGTACCCCATAAGCCCAGACCTCTTGCAGGTTTGCCACAGCATTATCGAACATAAAAGTTGTTGGCTCGGCCATTTCTGTGCCTATCAACAAATATTTGATGTGTGCAAGAGCGTTCGAGCCGCTCGCTTTAGCGGCATCATCTTTTGGAAGGATCATTCCCCTGTTTTGACCTTCAAAATCCCATGATTTCTTCATCAACACTTCATTTGGCAAATGATTCATCAGTTTACTCTCTCAATAAGATGGGCAACAACACCATCAGTGGCTCTATAAGGAGAAAAAGATTGAAATCATCGACGAGAGGTACATTGGAGTCATAAACATTGATTTTTCCCTCCTCGGTAGTATCTCAACATCCCGATAATGCATGTCGTTCACGCTAATGACTGCAAGAATCTTTTTTGCCTCGGTCCAGCTCTTGCCATGTGGATTTGGCCTGTTGCAGATCCCTTTTCTCTTCGGTGCCAAGTTCCGCGTATATGTCCACCTTCTTGACTAGCCCCTGAACTTCAAAATCTTTTGGAGAGGGAGGAATTGCAAATTTTTTTATTTCCAAGCGGAGAGTACATCTCTAATTTCTCTTTTTTTCTCCTAACCAATATTATAGGAGTGTGTGGATCCTTCACCTTCTTGGATGGTATGACACACCTCTTGGATTTGAATTCCTCGATAGCTTTAGAGATAGCCTCTACTTTTTCAAAGAGTTTATCCTGTCTGTCCTTGCACTCATCGCATTCACAACGAGAAAACAAGGGTGAAGAGGGGTGAGAGGGACCTGTGTAAGGGCGAAAAGGGGTGTTTTCAAATATATTTATTCTTTGGTAGCAGCAACAGTATGCCTGCCACCAACACCAACAAGTCCACCAGAAGAAACACCCGGATTTGCCTTAGTAAAAGGTTGGTCATGAAGAGCCTCAACATTAGGCTGACCTTGCCTAACTGCTCTTCTTATGGTTGTTGCTCCAGCCAATTTCTTCTTTATTAGCTCAACCGTCGGGTCTGCAATAGTATTAACATGACCAAGAGTAATATAAAAAGTCATCACCGACTCCTCCTCAGTAGGCACGATCCATGGATGTATAACCTATAAAAAAAAACAGATGCATTTAAATCATATAATATAATAATTTTCACAGTTGGGCTATATTTTTTTAAAAAAATGACCCATCTGTTGCATAGTTTGCAGTATTTGGTTAAAATCTATTTGAGTTTGGTTCAGAGAAACAGAGAAACACATGGATAATCTGATGCAAAATATCAATCATCTGTTGCAACAGCTACACAAGACGGGTAATCTGTTATACAACAGATAATCTGTACATCACAACAGATGAATGATATGTTATCAGATTAAACATTTGTTGCATAATTTACAGTAGATGGTTAATCTTTTAAGAGTCGGGTTCAGAGAACCAAAGCCACAGATGGGTAATATCATGCAAGATATACCCCGTCGCAACAGATGTCCCATCTGGTGCATCAGATATAACATCTCATGCACCAGATATAACATTTGTTCAATATCTTTCTTATCTTTGAGTAGAATTATTTTACTTGAAGAAGATGTACTGCATCATCCGGAGGGTTAAAGAGATCATCCTCCTTAATATTGGTGTTGCTCTTTGCAGCAAACCACTTAAACATCCTTGGATGAGAAACCTCATCCGGGTAATCTATTAACTGCTTTCGGAGGGGAGGAATGACTTCAAATGCCCAAGCCTAAAAAGTGTAAACAGGAAGCAAGCAAAAAAAAATCATGATAACTATATTCAATATAAATTAATGGATGAGTAAAATTAGTGATTAATTTTACTATGAAAGCCCAAGGAAAGTCGTATAATGTGGTCCTCTTTCTCTTTCTGACTCTCCAATTCCCCCTCTTTCTCACTTTCATTTTCTTCATCACCATCTACGAACCCTTGTCCACCTCCCTCAATGTTGTTTTCACATCTCTCCTCAACTTCACTTTTCCCTGACTGAGATTTTTCAGGAAGCTCCTCCGAATTCCTCTGTACTGTAGCCTTTTTTTTTAGTGGTCAGACGTTGATCCACTTTCACTTTCTTTTCTTTTGGGAGACATGTTTTACCTACAGACAAAGAAAAACAAAAATTACATTACAGTTGATGTATGCATAGATTTTAAAAAATACATTACAAATACCACGAATACCGACACACCAATAACTACCACCACAAACACCACCAACCAATGTCAACAAACAAACAAACACCATTAATACGACACCACCACAAACACCACCAACCAATGCCACCATCAGTGCCACCACGATGACCACAAACACCACCACCACCACCAACACTAACACCATCCAACTATACCATAATAGTCAATGGAACACTGCGACGGAAACTAGGGATTTCTCGAGTTCTTCCTACGATTTTACCATCAAAACTCAAAATTGTAAACCCATTCTCGAAGATAATACAACTAAAAGTTTTATTTTTTATCATTAACTTAAAAACCCTTATTTTTTAGAAAAAAAACAAATATAGAGCTCTTCTCGAACTCTATTGCCTACGAAGACAAAGAAAATGACTGATAAAGGCAATAATGATGTCAAAAATAACATCTATGTGGTAGGAAATAAGAAGAAAAGTGATCTGTTGTGGAGGGTTGAACAAATTTGTTGAGTAGTTGTTGTCTGTATTGTATTATTGAGTGAGAATGAGAGAGAAAAAGCCAGAACTCGAGATTTGAAATGATGAAACGTTTTGTATGGGTTGATTTGTATTTTGGAAAAGAATGACAGGTAGTTTTGAAAATGTTAATTTGGTCCGAAATGATCTTAGTTATTTTTAAAATCATAAAATATATGCGTAATTTTTAAAATCATATAAAAATAATTGAAGTTGTAGTTGATCGAGTACTCTAGGAGGTGACCGTGTGAAAACTCACCCCTGGTCCTAGATTAGTCAATTTAGGAATCTAACATATGAACTCAATTGAAATTGTAAAAAATAAATGTTCAATATGTTGCGTCAAATTTCTCATCTGTTGTAAATTATCAATCAGATTAGGTAACAATAGATTATGAATCTAATGTAAATTATCAAACAAATTAAGTCATCTATTGCGACAGATTACCCATCTGTTGTAAATTATCAAATGGATTGTCATATGTCGCAATAGATTACCCATATGTTGTAAATTATCAAATAAGCACTGCCATCTATTGTGGCTGACCCTATGAGAACTCACCCCTAGTCCTAGATTAATCGATAGTTTACCCTATGAGAGCTCACCCCTAGTCCCAGATTATTCAATCAAGGTATTAGTACCCTAGTCCTCGATTAATCAATTAAGGTATTAGTCTAACATATGAGGTAGTAAGAATCGGTTCGGCTCAGAGTGATCGATCGCCGACTCTGGTCGAGAGAAACGGAGTACCGTTTCATCATGCAATTGAAAAAAGACTCAATTGAAGTTGTAGTTGACCCTATGAGAACTCACATTCAATTAAGGTATTAGTCTAACATATGAACTCAATTGAATTATATATAAACAAATGCTCAACCTGTTGCAACAGATGTTTTTTTTGTTGGATCAAATCAAACAGTTTATGTAATCTGTTGAAACATATTACACATTTGTTGTAAACTATCAAACATATTAAGTCATCTGTTGCAACAGATTACCCATCTGTTGTAAAATATCAAATGGATTGAGTCATATGTTGCAATAGATTACCCATCTATTGTAAATTATCAAATAGGCGATGTCATCTATTGTAGTTGACATTATGAGAACTCACCCCTAGTCCTAGATTAATTAATTAAGGTATTAGTTAGACATATGAGGTAGTAAGAATCGGTTTGGCTCAGAGTGATCGATCGACGACTCTTGTCGGGAGGAATGCAGTCCCGTCTCATCATGCATTTGTTAAAAGACTCAATTGAAGTTGTAGTTGACCCTATGAGAACTCACCCCTAGTCCCAGATTATTCAATTAAGGTATTAGTTGAACATACGAGGTATTAAGAATCGGTTCATCTCAAAGTGATCGATCGATGACTCTTGTCGGGAGGAATGCAGTACCGTCTCATCATGCAATTGCCAAAAAACTCAATTAAAGTTGTAGTTGAACCTTTGTGCTCATTCATCCATTCCTAATTCTACCTATATCAATATAGGTACTATTATTAATCTTAACATTAAGTTAATGGGAACACATTTCAACTCAAAGTGATCGATCGACGACTCGGGTCGGGATGAATGCAATACTAACACCATGCAAATGCAACGACTCAATTGGATTTGTAATTGACCTTGTGAGCTCATTCATTCATTCCTCATTCCACCTAGATCGATGTAGGTACTATTATTAATCTTAATATTAAGTTAATGAGGAGCTCATTCTTTCATCCCTAGTTCATCCTAAATCAATTGCAATGAAATTTGTTGCAACAAACAACTGAGTTGTTGGAGAATTTCAAATAGATGACAATATTTGTTGCAACAGATGACATTTCTTATTTAATTATCAAATAGACATTTGCATCTGTTATGACGGATGACTGAGGTGTTGGAAATTTTCAAATAGATATTGATATCTGTTGTAACAGATGACGTTTCTGATTTAGTTATCAAATGAAATTTCCATCTGTTGTCACAGATGACTGAGCTGTTAGGATTTCTCAAATAGATATCTAAATCTGTTGCAACAAATGACATATCTGTTTGAAAATCTTTTTGTTTTCTTTTAATTTTAAAGCAAGCTACTGTCCGAGTAGATAAAGTAGTAGTACTACTAAAGAAGGTAAAAAATATTTTTTGGATAACTCAAAAATCTCATTGAGTAGTCTTGTCCTGTCTTTTCAATGTCACCCATTTTCTTTCTCGTGCCCCTCAAATTATTAGTGAATATTAATTAATGAATATTGAAACCCCTAATACTTCCTCCTTTTCATATTGACTTGGCACTTCCATCAAGAAAATATTAATTAGGGGTTTATTTTACTACCAAATTAGCATTATTAATTATGCTTTGTAAATATAAATTTGAATAAATACACTTTGTTTAGTCATTTAATATTAAGGGTAGTACATCTAGAAATTAGAATTATCTCATCTCTCCCCTCCTCTCATTCAGCCCTAAATCTTTCATCTTTTTTTTTCTATCCTCTTTAGGGTTATTACAACCTTTTTTTCTCTCCTCTTTCTCAAAAATTTTTGTTCGGATCTAAACCGATCGATATCCATATCTTATATTTCTCGATTGAAATTACTATTTTGACCCCCTTTTGACATTGTATGATATGATTCACTATTGCTCTTTCATTCTCGTCTTCTTCTTGCAACTTTATTTACATCTTTTTGTTTATTTAATTACCATTTTCCCATATCATATTTATTTAAAAAAATTGAATGAACTTTTAATTGTTGAATAAACATACCGAGAATTTTTATTATAAGATACGAAAAAAAGTCATTTGTTGGGAGAAGTTTAAAAGCCTTTTGGCAGTATCATTTTTTTATGTATTTTGTTTGTTTCCTTGTTGTTGATGCTGTTATTGATGTTGTTGGTGGGGCTGACATTGTTGGAACTTATGGTGTGGTGGTGTTGGTGGGTTTCGCATTGTTGGAGCTTGTGGTGTGGTGTGGTTTAGATGGTGGATGCTTCTTAGCTTAAAAATAGTGGAGTCCGAACAATCAACACAAGGAGTAAGGGAGAAAAAAAATAAAAAGTTTAAAGTGAATAAGAAGAGAATAGTTGGTTACCAAAATTTAAAAAACATGTGCTGAGTGGGAATTGAACTCAAGACCAAAAGAAATAAATAGCTTTAAACACCCATAAACAACAACTAGGCTAACCAAACAACTCTTACTATGGCTGCTCACTGATTAGATTATATATATTTTTTTCTTTATTTCCACATATATATATAAAGTTCGATACGAGTTCAGTCTGTGCTCGCACACCAGGAGGACTCCATGTGGCTCTGTCCCTTGTTATTGATGGTGTTGGAACATAGGATGTATGCTTCTTTGTAGTTGATGATGTTGTTGGAACAAATGTTGTTGTTTTCTTTGTTGTTGATGTTTTTTATTTGCTGTTTGTAGTTTATGTTGTTGTTGATGTTGCAACAGACGGAGCAACTGATGGAACAAATCAAACCACCAGAAAGGCTGCTATGTATTCCAACAGACTCCATATCTGTTGCATCATACTCCATATTTGACGCAACAAACTCCACATCTGACGCAAACTATCCGGGATTTATGTGTTGTGTGTGTTACTTAAATAAAACTGGTGACTTTATTAATATGTATATTAAAAAAAATAGATCTGAATACAACATTTTATCTTTTTGTTGTATTTCTGAAAGAAACAGATTGGTAATCTGTTGCAAAATATATTCCACCTGTCAGATAACTTACAACATATGGACAATTTATTGCAACTTATGTATATATCAGTTTGCTTTTCCATCAGCTGTGGCGTCTGTTGCAACTTGCTAATCATCTTTTTATTCAATTTCATCGAGAACAATGGATTTTTCTAAACACTTCTTGGTTAAACTCAATTTTTGCTCTTGGACTGCTTTTTTTTTTTTTGCATCCTTCAAGCTGGCCTCCAAATTCAATTTTTGTCCTCAATCCAATAGCAAAAAATTAGTTTAGTTGAAGGATGCAAAGAAAAAAGGAGAAGCAATCCAAGAGCAAAATTTGAATTTGGCCAAGAAGTGTTTAGAAAAATCGATTGCTCTCGATGAAATTGAATAAACAGATGACTAGCAAGTTGCAACAGATGCCACAACTAAAGGAAAAGCAAACTGATATATCCATTTGTTGCAACAGATTGTCCATATGTTGTAAGTTATCTGACAGGTGAAATATATTTTGCAACAGATTACCAATCTTTATCTTTCAGAAATACAACAAAAAGATAAAATATTGTATTTAGATCCATTTTTTTTCTAATTTACTTATTAATAAAGTCACCAGTATTATTTAAGTAACACACACAACACATAAATCCCGGATAGTTTCAGCAATATTGCATTAAATCTCGGATAGTTTGCTAATTATATTTTATCCCGGAATTTTAAATTGTGATACATATGTTAAGCAGTGATACATATAGCATATGTATCACTAGTAAATATGAATCCGGGATTTTATGTAATTTTTTAAAACATTAAGAGATATTGTGTAATATGGTATCTTAAATATGAGATTTGTGTAATTTTTCCTTTTAAGGGATATGAACAGTCGTGACTTTTTGTTTGACTAAGTCCAGTCCCTTCCAATTCTCAATCATTTTATAAATAGGTCCCTCCGGGCTCCTCACTCACTCTCACTTACTCTCGTTCATTCTACTATACTTACAATACTAATATGTCAGATCCAGATTCGTACAAGAAGGTTCATATCGAGTCCTTGCAGGAATTTCAAAGGCAGTTTGATGAGCTCCAGAGGGATTTGGCCAACTTCTGAGCAAGGCTGAGGAGGGCCCTGCTGTTGCCGGATGAAAATTGCCAGGTTGACAATAATAATAGTAATAATAATAATAATAATAATTAGGTTATATTTTTTCTTTCTTTTAGCGTATGTATTTCCCTTTTTTATATCCGATCTACCTATAAGGGATTCAAAAAAATCCATGTATATGTTTGGTTTGGTTTGGTTTGGTCGATTTTGAATTTTTAATTCTTAGTCAATTAAATGGTTTGAATTTTTTAATTCTTATTCAAAAAAACATGTCGGCGGTTGGAGTTAGGGATGCGGTCATGATGATAAATTCTCCTAAAAATGGTTCGTTAATAAATAATAAGGAACTAAATGATATTACAATCGTAAAAGAAAGATTATTTAATTTAAAAAAAGTCACAACATTGGATTAATTTAATTAAGATATATATATATATATATGATGATATGATTTTTAAGAAAAAAGTTAATGAATTGTCGTGACTGTGACTTTTGTCTAAACACATTCAACAAATAAACAAAAATAAAAAAATGCTTCTAATGCATCAAATTTCTCATCTGTTGCGACTTATGAATCAGTTAGAAGAAATCAAAAATGATCATTAAACAGATGGTCGATTTATAGCAACAGATGGTATATCTGTTGAAACAGATGGGTTATCTGATACAAAAGATATACAATTTGTTGCCATAACTCAATAAATAAAAATGGTTATTAAAGGAAAGGAAAGATTAAGTCACCACCAGCTTGATTTAATTAAGTCATTTCTTTTCACAGAAAAGAATAAGGAAATAAATGATAAACACAATTTAAACCGTAAAAAACTCACCAGAAATATTCTTGTTTTTAAATCTTCTTTATTAATTTATATAATTAAAAAGTCAGAAAATTTGGATGTCATGAAGATAAAAAAAAAAATTTGAAAGATATATATATTATATGTTGCAACAGATATATTATCTGATGCAACAGTTGAACTATTTGTTGCAACGGATGATATATTTATTGTAATAGATGATTTATCTGATGCAACAAATATATAATCTGTTGTGGAACTCAGTGTTAAAAATAAACGGTTGCTGGAAAGAACTAATTATTTTAATAATTATAAAGCTAAGCTTCAAGCTGAAAAGTCATGACTTATCACAATATTGCTTAATTTAATTAAGTCATAAATTTTTACAATAATCAAGAATGTCATTAATAAATGGAGGTGAACAGTTGTGCCTTTAAATCTTCTTTACTAATTTATATAATTAAAAAGTCAAAAAATTTGGATGTCATGAAGATAATATATTTTAAAAAAATATATATATTATATGCCGCAACAAATATATTATCTGATGCAACAGGTTATCTATTTGTTGCAAATCATGATATATTTGTTGTAACAGATGATTTATCTGATGCAACAGATATATTATCTGTTGTCCAACTCGGTGTAAAAAAAACGGTTCCTGGAAAGAACTAATTATTAATAATAATAAAGCTGAAAAGTCATGACTTATCATAATATTAATTAATTTAATTAAGTCATAATTTTTTACAGTAATCAAGAATGTCATTAATAAATGGAGGTGAACAGTTGTGCCTTTAAATCTGCTTTATTAATTTATATAATTAAAAAGTCAGAAAATTTGGATGTCATGAAGATAATATATTTTTTAAAAAATATATATATATTATATGTTGCAACAGATATATTATCTGATGCAACAGGTTATCTATTTGTTGCAAATCATGATATATCTATTGTAACAGATGATTTATCTGATGCAGCAGATATATTATTTGTTGTCCAAAACAGTGTAAAAAAAATGGTTCCTGAAAAGAACTAATTATTAATAATAATAAAGCTGAAAAGTCCTGACTTATCATAATATTGATTAATTTAATTAAGTCATAACTTTTTACAGTAATCAAGAATGTCATTAATAAATGGAGGTGAACAGTTTCGATTTTTTGCCTAACTCATTCAAGTTCAATCCTCTATAAATAGGCCCCTCCTTACTCAATCGTTCGTTCTGCTACGCACTATTTATTCCTCGCTCTTGTTACACCTTCAACTACTTTCTCTTCAATGACTTGATAGCTTTTTCCTGTCTCTGGTAAGTTTTTTTCTTGATTTTTGTGTAAATATACGTTGTATTACATTACATTCGAATTCTTTCTTTTCTTTACTTTTGTGTTTATGTGTGTGTTTTGTCAACTTATGCGTTTTTTAGATATGGCTGATCCTGTGTGGGATGTCGCTATTTTACGAGACGTCATGAGGGAACTGCAGAAGGAGGTTCATGACCTACATTGGGAGTTGGTCGCCGTCAGAGTAAGGATGCTGCGGGAGATCCGCAAGCTGCGGAGGGCGTTGTTGCTGCCCTTTGAAGATTGGCCGGCTGGCCATACAAATAATAATGATGTTAATAATGATGATAATAATAATTAAGCTTTTTTTTCTATTATCTATGTATTTTTTTTGTTTGTTTTATAAATAATTATGTTTGATGCACTTGACTTTTTATTTCTTATTTAATTTTCGTGCTGTCTGTTTTTATTTCTTAACAAATGACATGTCTACAATTAAGAAATAATTTGATTTCAGTATCAATAGCAAGAACATATGAGTTATCTTTTAGGTTTTGTGTGTGACAGGAGCTGTATTTTGTTGTTCAAAACATATTAGTAATCTGATGAAACAGATTATTTATCTGTTGAAACAGATTACTAATCTAGTGCAACAGAATACCCATCTATTCGATTCATAATCATATTACGGGCACCTAGAACCCTTAAACATGAATCCAACATGAGTCTACTGTTATAACAGAATATTTATCTGGTGCCGCAGATAATGGATCTGTTTAAACAGATTTCTCTTGTATTGCATTCATGTTCGCGTGCAAACTATTGTTGAAAAAACAACACACTAGCAGTTACCTAGATTCAACTAAAAGGCATAATCTGACTTACCAAAGTCTCCTCTCAAGTAAATTCTAAAGTTGAAAGTGATTTACGAAATAAAATTTGACATAAGAATTTGATCAAAGAGCAGCAGTTGGGGTAACAACAACAACAACAACAATAATGGTCAACAAGAAGAATATGAAGTTGATAATGAAGTATAAGATGATGATAATGAATCAGAAGATGATGAATAAAGCAGCAGCAACAATGAACAACAAATATCGCGAAGAGAGAGAAAATAACAACGGATGAGGAGAGAGAAAAAGATGCATTTTTTCCCTTCGTTCCCTGTTATATATTAACTAACATTTGAATCAAAGTGTAAATTTAAAAATTTGTGGGTTATTTTGAAATTTTCCAAACTTTCTTAAATCATAATGAAGTAATTGTCACCTCTACTCAATTATTAAGACTTGTGTCACCTACACCTCATTTTAAAACTCTTTTGTTACTTGTGGCCCAAACCCTCGGAAAACTGTGTATCACATCATTCAATTTATGTGACTATATGATTCAGAGTTTAAGAACAAAAATATATAAAAAAATATTTTTAACATTTTTAGTTTCAAATATGTCATTAATATATGTGTGATTATAAAAGCTTCTCACTAGCTAAAGGTAAGAATGAGAAGTTAAAATTTAAACTATTTTGGAATATAACGTTTATAACATTAGATCTTTCTTTTTAATTAAATGGATAGGTAAAAACGCTACTAGAATATATGGAATAAGCTACGAATTTAATTTATTGCTAAATTGTTCTTACTTAATTGAAGTGTTCTTACTTTATTCATTGCTAATCTTAACTTTAATAAATATATTTACCATATATAACTCCTTAAATTGTGAATAAACTTTAATATTTAATTATTAAAATAAAAAAATATTGATAAATTAACTTGCCATAATTATCCAAATCTTTAATTAAGAGTGATAAATGTTAAATGTTAAATATAAGAAAATAATAAAATGATAAATATTAAAAAAATAATTTTCAAAAATTTAGTTAAAATGTGTTTTTCTCAAATGTTGTCATAGCTTGTAATTATTTCTTAAGTCTAGTAATTATTGAAAAGTTTTGCTATAACTTGTAATTAACAATCTAATAAGTCTATTTGAGATAATTTTCACAAAAATGAAATGAGATAAATGTTGAACCGTATAAATAGGAAAAGTTACACATTATAATTGCATAAGAGAAATTGGCTAGGCACTAATCAAAATATTGTTATTTATTGTTATTTCTGCTACATGAATTATTTTATTTAAAGTGTTGTTTTGTAGCTTATTTAAAAGCTTAACTATGTTATGATCTATAGTTTTTTCCTTAATTTACATATAAATAAGAATTTGAATATGTTGATTCTTTTTTCCTTTTTTTGTTTGATTTGCGTAATCAGATCACACATCAATTATTACAGTGTTGAGCCAAAATAAGAAATAGATGAAGTAAAGAAATACGTAGCAAACATGCAAAATTTCAGGTGATATGCCCTAAGAACACACATTATGCAACAACTTGCACAAGCAACAACCACTCTATAAATACTAAATGAAATTACTCACTCAAAACCACCAAATAACAACCGTGGAGTAAACTGTCTAGAATTTAACCTTCTAAACCCTCCCATAACAATATGAACCATAGGCTAACATCCAAGTGAGCCCAACAGAAATAACCAAAGATTCAGCTTTCTCTAACGTATCCTCATAGCACTCGGTATAAATTGATCAAGAACGACATCATTATACTTAGATGCAAATACAAAACACTTTTTGTGTCCACAAATACCATGTGTCAGACTCGACAGAGAGTCTCCCCTACCATAGATAACTGTTGGAGCATCTGCCTTTTAAGGTTGCACTTAGCAGCAGATTTCACTTTTGTGGAAATGTATATGAAACATCAACCATAAACTGCTAACATTGTCTCATCTGCTAACATTGTCTCATTGCATCTCAGTTGTGGAAATGTATATGAAACATCACAGTTAATATAAAGGAGTCTTCTTAATTTACGTATAAGACTAAGCTAAATATCTATTATAAAAGAAATTCATAAAATAAAACAATGCTCATAAACTAAGATGTAAATTCAATTTCAACTTTGAAAATTTACAACACAACGTCAAGGCAAAATATTTACACAAAAAATAATGATTCAAATGCATTATAGGCATGTTGATGCACAAACTCGTATTGAGAGTTCTCTGCGAAGGATTAAGAAAATACAAATTGAATGGGTAATAAAAGAGGTTTTGTATGTTATCACCCACTCGCCTCTTACAACTATATTTACTCATCTCACTATTACATAAACTTTAGTCTTTCCTTTTCGAGCAATTGCTAAAAACATATGATAACACAAATTGAGATTTGAAAATGTTTTTACTTTATATGAGTAGTATAAAAACTTTTTGAAATTAATATTTTTCTAGACTCTGAAAATTTGAGCGGCCTATAATATTTAGGTTGGACTCTCGATATTCGTATTCTATCTATACTATCCATATAAGATCAAATAAATATTTATACAACTTTATGTTGGGAGAACAATAGGATTTTCTTCAGAAAATATAATCAAATGGGATTAAGGACTTTTTGACTTTGATTAGTAGGAGAGCTTTTGGAGTAAGATTGTTTTATAATGGATAATGATATAGTACTTTCTTTTATAATCGTGGTGTATGGACATATAGTACTTATGGTGATAGCTATATGAATCTAGAATTGATTATATCTCACTGGGAATACACATTTTTTTATTCATCCCAAATACTGATAAGGGCATTTGGCAAAATTGAAAGTCCAACCTACCCATTTTAATACACTAATCAAATAATCCTTATGGAGAAGCTGACTTCTATTCTCAACTTTCTGATTGATTGAGATCGTGCAAATGAAAATGTATCATGTATGTCATTCTATAATCAATAAACTAATAGTTAATGAATTGATTTGGATTATACAATGGGCTTTTGATAACTGTTTGCAACATAAGTTAGTTCATGGAAAATAAATTTCAATCACAAATAAAAATATGAAGAAATAATAATTTTATTGATCAAGAATATGGGTACAAATCTGTTCCTCCCTTGATTCTTCTCTCTTGATTTTCTCCTTAATTCGAGGGTCGTCAGTAGCGTATTTCTCGAATGTAGGAAGATTTGGTTATGAATTTCTTCGTAATTCGAGGGCCCTTAGAGGCGTATTTCTCGAACATAGTAATATTTGGATTTCTCCGTAATTCGAGACCGTTAGTGGCGTATTTCTCAAACATAGAAATATTTGGATTTGATCTCCATGTTTTGATCCCTTTGACCTTTGAGATATTCGGGATTTATGAATATCTCATTAATTTATGGGATGTTTTGGATCTTGGAGATCCCGATCTTTTTATGAATACCCATGATTTTTTGGGATATTCAAGATGCCTATTTCAGGAAATATATTACCCTTTAAATAGGCGGAATTTAAGGTAAAGTAACCTGAGAAAATTGAAGGAAAGGTGTCTTTTAAGTCTTGAATGAAGGATTGGTGACATTGACCAATAGATAGGGTCAAACATCATTAGGAAACTTGATTAAGTTAATTGTGGACTTGATTAATATTTTCAAAACTTTCTAGTCTTTTTAAAAATACAAATCAACCCAACCCACACCCTTCTTCAATCCTAATGAACCACTCTCTCTCTCCAGCTTCTCCCAACCAACAGTTCTGTAAAATTTCTCCCTTCAACCTCCAGCAACAAATAGTCGGGCGAGTTTCTTATTTACTTTCAACCGTCAATCGATGTAAATACTTCTCCAGCGACAACAACTTCGAGTTCTTCGTCCTCCCATTTTTTTTACAGGTAAAAAATTATGAAGAAACAGAGGAACTTGAGCCAACTACTCTTCTGGTATTGAAATGTGGACTGAATAAAACCCTAATGTCTGGCATTTCTTCATTTCTTCTTCTCGTTGTCGTACTGTTGGTGATTTTTTATCACAGTTGATGTTCTGTATGTATGTGTGTGATATATAGGTGTTACTGGGTTAATTTATTGTTTGTCTTGGTAGAAATGGTATTGCAACAGTTGAAACATCTGATGTAATTGATGAAACATATGATGCAACAGATGAAAATCTTATGCAACAGACCATTCATCTGTTACGACAGACGACTCTTCTGTTTGGAAGAAATCTAAACAATATTGATTCAACAGATAACTGATTAGTGATCTATTTTTATTTTTTCCAACGGTTTACTCTTCATTTTAAAATCCGATGCAACAGATTAAAAATCTAATACAACTATGAAAATCTGATGCAACAGGTGAACAATCTAACAGATCATTCATCAGTTGTGACAGACGACTCTTCTCTTTGGAAGAAATCTAAACAAATTGATCCAACAGATAACTGATTAGTGATCTATTTTTATTCTTTCCAATGATTTACTCTTCATTTTACAATAGATTAGGACTGTTTTTATTCTTTTCAACGATTTACTCGTACAGGTGGGTTATCTGTTGCAACAGATAACATACCCGGTGCAACAGATCAGTGATCCATTTTTATTCTTTCTAATGGTTTACTCATCCGTTGCAACAGGTCGGTTATATGTTGCAACAGATAAAATACCTGGTGCAATAGATTAGTGATCTGTTTTTATTGTTTCCAACTCATCCGTTGCAACTGGTCAGTTATGTGTTGCATCAGATAAAATAACAGGTACAATAGATAGTGTTGTTTTTATGGTTCCCACATATTACTCATCCGTTGCAACAGGTCGGTTATATGTTGCAACAGATAACATACCTGGTGCAACAGATTAGTTTTCTGTTGGAACTATTATATTACTGTTATGCATTAATCAATTATAATCTATGTTATGTTCTTGTTAATTTAAGATAACATGGCTCCCAATATAAAAGAAATCGAATCAAGTCCAAGTAAAGGAACAAATGCAGCAGCTCAGCTACATCCACCACTCTATGAGCTTGGTTTACAAATGTTATCTCAATTAGGAGCAGAAGATAATGAACACGGGGATGAGGAATCTTTCGAAAGAGATGATTCAAATGCTAATAGCCCTTCCGTCGAAGAGTTGGTCAAAACCTTCAGCATTGATTGTTACCCTGTGAGAATGCAATGCGATGGTGCCACAGATTTAATGGGTGATCTCGTGGTTAAGTCAGTCATGGGAAAATCTTTCGACGTCTTCAGAAAAATACTTTGAGAACAAAAATTGGATTCTTATTTCAGGGAAAGCTTCTTTGGGAAATATCTTGATTTTCCGGAGGACAACAATGCTCGTTTCCAGATGAAAATGGTATATGATCTTCTCAAGCCCAGGTTTATGTATGAAAACAAAGATAAGATGGATGAGGTGTGGATAAATTACTGTGGCATGTCTGTTTGTTTTGGTTGGGAGGATTTTGCCATAGTTACCAGACTAAAATATTATCTTCCTTCTCCTTGTCAAGTTATACCTACTCTGACCCCCAAAAAAACACCCTGCACACCCAAAAAAGGAAAAGGCAAGTCGAGTGATCGTGATGACCTGGTGTCCATTGTTGGTCCAAGCTTCAAAAATAAAAATTTAATTGAAGCATTGAAAGGTAAAGGACTTTCAAAGAAGCACAAGCAATCATTGTGCTTGGTTTGGTTTGTACATAATGTTCTTTGGACGAGAGACGTTAACAAAAAAATAAGCCTCGGTTTAATAAATCACTCTGAGGATCTTGAGGCATTTAACAGCTATTCTTGGGGTTATGAAAGCTTTAAAATAATTATCAAATATTTGTTGACTCCGTTAACGCCAAAAACAGTCAACTTATATGGTTTTTCATGGGCCTTCATGGTAAATATTTCTTTTATCATGATATGATTCATCATTTTTTTATTCAATAATGCTTTTGATTTATTGGCGTTATGTTATAGGCTTGGGCATTTGAAGCCATTCCTTATTTCAGACAACAAGTGAACTACTAAGAAGAAGTTTCCTGTCCAAGAATTCTGAGATGGTTGTTGGCCAAAATCGATAAAAATGCAAAATTTCTTGATCTTTTCAATCCCCCCAAGGAAGCAGTAAGTCCAATTCTAATCAAGTTTTTGTTTTAATTAATGATTAAATGATTTCATCATCATTCTTAATATATGTACCAATTTATTTTAGATTGTCCATCCGTGGCTTGTTCCTACCAACCGAGAGTTGAAGATGCTATTTTTTCTTACTTTACGGTCTGTGCAAACTTTATCAGACCCTAAGGTTATTGATGGGATAAAAATGGAATTGTTTAGAGCAACAACCATCACAAGAAAAATAATTTTGGAGGGTGGGGATAATGATGCTCCTCTTACAGTTTTTGAAACAACAAGACATTATGATTATGATCATAATGGTTGTACAGATTTTTCTCCAGATTTTGCCGTATCTAGCGAATGTTCTTCATGCAAATGTCAAGACTTCAAGGCGAAACACGATGGAGTGATTAATGTTATTAATGCACAAACTGCTTCTGTAAAGGAAATGACATCTAAGAGGGGTGTCATTCTATCAAAGAGTATTTCATATCTAGACACTCCACTAGAGATCAAGGCGGCTAAAAGGAGAAGGAAAGACACTTCCAAGGCATCATCAATCATAAAAAAAGCAAGATTGCAATGCCTCTTTCTTTGTCTTGCACCGATGTTCAGTGTGCAAGGGCCACAGAAGAGCAGCATGAGCTGAAGAAGGTGAATGTACATCATTTGTTCCAAAAAAAAAAACAAGCACATATTTGTTTCAACAGATGATAAATCTGCTGAAAATTATCAAACAGATGTATACATCTGTTGCAACTGTTGTCTAACCTGTTGCATCAGATTCATTATCTGTTTCAACAGATGAGTCTTATGTTGCAACAGATAGGTCATTTGTT
Organism: Capsicum pubescens; assembly: GCA_030864215.1. Classification (NCBI taxonomy): domain Eukaryota; kingdom Viridiplantae; phylum Streptophyta; class Magnoliopsida; order Solanales; family Solanaceae; genus Capsicum; species Capsicum pubescens. Next base: position 81,114,913 of record CM061544.1, on the reverse strand, counting down.
CGAAATTATCGTACTGCTCTGATTTATCTGTTCGAATTTGTCCCAATAGATAATCCATATGATGTAACATAAGAATCATCTGTTGTAACAGATGAAAAAACTGTTGTATATCTCTACTTAGCATTGACAATTCTGGTTTTCCAGGTAGATATCACAGCTACTGCCGAAGAGCATAATATGACAGTTGATAATCCATCAACTGCTTCCAAAGATGAAGAAAAAGTGGAGCCTGTCAGTTTGGGAGAACGGAAGAATTACCCGTTTGAAGGGTTCAACATCTCGGACGAGGCTCCAAAAAAACTAATACAGTTGATCAACAACTATTCAGAATGGATTGTCGATGGGCTGTTAAAGCATCATGCCGGCAGGTACATAAATCAATTTTATGGATATTGGTTTATATAATTCTTGTTGTAAGAACCTGACATTAACACATATAAATCATCATGTAGAAAACAAAATGATGAGCGCTACAAAGTGAACGAATCGAGTCTTGGTTTTGATATGTTCGACTTTATTGTTGCATATCCAGAAATGAAGAATTGATTCTATTTGATGTCACAACCCCAAACTTGCTGGAATGATGAGGTTTAAAGGCCATACATATTACTATTAATTAATACTTTATTTAATTGCATCTGCGTATTAATTTTTTTGTCACGTAATCTAAAATATTTGATAATATATGCAGCACATCGATGTCATTTTTTACTACCTTCGAAAGAAGGCCAAGTTGCAAACACAAGAACAATACAAATACACAACAGGCAATTGTTTGTACAAAGTTTACATCAATAATGCCTACGATAGGTATTGTCAACAGCAGCCGGAAGTTTCCCGAAATGAGGAATGCTTAATCAACATCATCAAAGGTTTTAGCATTCTGACTGGCTTACCTTGGCATTTGGTCGCCGAAGTGTACATCCCAATCAATTGTGGTGGGGAATTCCATTGGGTGTTAGCTGTCGTCGTTCTAAAAGAGAGGCGCATCCGAGTTTATGACTCAATGTCGCGAAGGAGACGTTTCGGGCCGTCGTCTGAGATACAAAAGTTGGCCAAAATATTGCCTACTTACCTTGATATAAGTGGCATTTTGGATCCAAAGGTTCGTACTGATTGGTCGACGATTGAAGTATACTGGGATAAAATGGATAATCCATTTGATGTACAATATGTTGACGAAATTTCTCAACAAACCATTGGGAGCCTATAAGTTTAAGTGTCATGATTTAGTTTCATTTCACAAATTTCACAACGCTTGCATAAACTACAAGATATGGATTATCTATTTTTTTATAACGCAGGAATTGCGGTCCTTTTGTTGACGCCTATGCCGAGTATTTGAGCGATGGATTACAAGTACCAAATGATGGACTTGATGCCGGATTACTCCGCAAAAGATATGCTGCTCTTTTATGAAAATATGGAGAAGCAAAAGCTCAGAAGCCATACGCAACCGACGTTAAAGATCCACGACGACCAAAGCCGAATTCCATAGAACTGGATGAAGAACAACTTGTCCATATTGATTAGATCTTTATAGCTCGATTCCGTCAATGTAATAATCTATCCTCCTTAGTTTAACTTATTGATTTATTTGTAGAATAGATCGTTTGTACTCATAATAATTTTTTTTACATTTCATTTATTTGTTGAGTTATTTTATTTCATGTAATTTCTGAAGGCTTTGATTTATTTTATTCTGTCTATGAATATAATTAAGTCTGAGTTTTGAACATGTTAATTGAAATGGAGTACTAGATTCAAATATCGCAACAGATAATACATCTGCTGCAACAGATGACATATCTTATCAGACAGATTTAGACATATGTTGCAACATGAGATGCAACACATAGGTCATCTGCCGGAAATTATATAATAGGTCTTCCTACTTTTTTTATTTGCTCCAATAGATTACCGATCAGTTGCAATAGATAAGTTATATGTTGCAACAAATCGTAAATCTATTGCGACAGACAGATGGGGAATATCTGCATAATGCAACAGATGACCAACCTATTCCAACATATAATCAATCTGTCACAATAGGTACTATATCTATTACGACAAATATAAAATCTGTTGCATTATAAAAATTCAACTTTGCCAGACATAAAAATTATTTCCCCTATATGTATAGTGAATTGGCTTGAAATAAAAATTTGTTATCGTGTTCGTCTATGTCTTTGTACATGTTCTTTTTTATACACGGGCTCTAACCATTTAGTTAGTACCCCATATGCCCAGACCCATTGCATCTTTCCCACAACGGTGTCGCACACACCGGTCATTTGTGTACCGGTCAGCAAACACTCTATGTATGCAAGTGAGTACGGCCCGCACGCTGTACCGGTTGTATTTTTTGGGAGCTGGATGTTCTTATTTCGACCTTCAAAAACCCATGATTCCTTCGCCAAGACTTCAGCCGGTAAATAATCCATCATCTTACTCTGCGTCAACAACTTGGGCAACAACCTCAAGAGTGGCTGCATGTGGGTTAAAAACGTCTTCTTGCTGAACACAGGTAAGTTGAAGTCATAAACCTTAATCTTTACCTCGTATAGTAGTATCTCAATAGTGAGAAAATGGGTGGCATCCACATTCATGACTGCAAGGATTTTCTTTGACTTGGTCCAACTCTTGTCGTGTGGATATGACCTCTTCCCTCTAACATATTTAATCGCTTCTTCATCCCATTGGAACGTAGAAACTAACTAATCAAATCCTAGGCCATCAGAATCAGCTAGATTACGAAGATCAAAGTACCTATCTTTGAAATTATTGTAGAAGTTGAGGTCCATTATCCTATCAGTAGCATCATAAGCATCTGGGTATGCTAATTGCCTGCCCCTCATGAGGCAGAGAATTTCATCAACATACTGTGGTATAAGAATATAATTTTTAAATAGATTAGTAATTGTAAAGAACAAAAACACAGCGGAAAGAATCTGATGCAGAGGATTCTATGAATCAGTTCACAGATTACCCAGCCAACGCTACTTATGCAATAGATGTGTATTATGTTGCAACAGAATACCAAGCTGTTGCAACAGATTACACATCTGCTGCGTAGATTTTTCTTCATGGAGTAGATTGGAAGGGTAGGTTAGCAAAAGTAAACTTACCTTGTCATCGTACAACACGCACATATTTTTCACATTCGAGAAGTCTTTGGTGGCAAATGAATGCATGGTGTATTCTTTTTTAACCTTCATCTTGATGAATTCTTCCAGTTCCTTCTTCTTCTCCTTGCCAAGCACCACAAATATGTCCACCTTCTTCGGCGGCCCCTGAACTTCAACAACTATTGGAGCGGGGGGAGTTGCATTTTTTGTTGATTTCAGAACGGAGAGAATTTGCCTAATTTTTATTCTCTTCCTCCTAACCTCCACTGTAGGAGTGCATGGCTCCCTTACCTCGTTGGATGGTATGACACCCCTCCTGGATTTTAACTCCTCGGCAGCTTCAGCAATAACCTCTAGCTTGTCGAGGAGTTTATCCCCTCTGTCCTTGCACACTTTGCATTTGCAATGAGAACATGAGGGTGGAGAGGGGTGAGAGAGACCACTTAAGGGTGGGGGGACCGGTGTAGGGGTGAGAGGGAGGACCTGTGCAAAAGGTGTTTTCAAATATATTTTTTTTTAGCACCAACATGCTCATAATCACGACTGGCAGTAGAAGCAGAAGAAGGATGGCTGCCACCATCACAAACAACTCCACCAGCAACACCCCCAGAAGAGGCACCCGGATCTGTTGCAGTTCGAGTTAGGTCGTGAAGAGCTTCAACATTAGACTGACCTTGCCTAACTGCTCTTCTTATGGATGTTACTCCATCTAATTACTCCTTTATTAACTCCACCGTTGGGTTTTCTTTTGTATCATCCCCAGCTCATCAATGGTAGGCACGATCCAAGGATGCATAACCTATAAAAAAATGACAGGAGGAATTTAAATCATATAATAATAATTTGCAGTCAGTTGGGTTATATGGGGCTCGATTTATGTTAACACAGCCAACTTATGCAATAGACGATCTAGCAACCGCAACAGCTGATCTGTATGTTGAAACAGATTGACAATATGTTGCATCAGAATACCCATCTATTGCATAATTTACAGTAGATGGGTAATCTGTTAAGTAGGTTTCAGAGAACAGAGCAACATATGGTTAATATGTTGCGAAATATGGATCGTTTGTTGCAACAGATTACCTATTGCACCAGTTGCAGTTGACGGGTAATCTCTTGCAACAGATGGAACATCTGTTTCAACATCTTTCTTTGAGGCAAATTATTTTAGTTGAAAAAAGACGTACTGCATCATCCGGAGGGTTAAGAGATCATCCTCGTTAATATTTTTTTTGCTGCTCTCTACTGCATCCAACCACCTAAGGATCCTTGGATGAAAAACCTTATCCGGGTAATCCGTGAAATGCTTTCAGAGGGGAGGAATGGCTTCACATGCCCAAGCCTAAAAATTATAAACAGGAAGCAAGCAAAAAGAAAATTCACAAGTATATTCAATATAAATTAATGAATGAGTAAAAATAGTGATCAATTTTACCATGAAAGCCCAAGGAAAGTCGTATAATGTGGACGTTTTTGGCTTTAGCTCTTTCAGTAAATATTTGACAGTCAAGTAGTAGCTGTCGTAGCCCCAGGGATAATCGTTGAATCTTCCAAAATCATCAGCAAGCGCCAACAAATCACGTTCTATGACTTTCTTGACGTCTCTTGCCAATAAAACGGAATGGACAAACCAAACTAAGCACAATTTCTCCCTGTAGTGCTTTGGTATGTCTTTATTCTTGAGATCCGCTATCAAATCCTTCACTTTGTAGCTAGGTCCAACAATGCCCAACAACCCATCTTTTCTTACCTTGCGTTTGTTGGACCCTTTGTGGGGTGTTTTCTTGATGGCAAGTTCTTCTGGACGATCGCATCTCAAGTCTATCACAATGGCAAACTCTTTCAATCCAAAACAAATTGGCATGCCACAGTAGTTGATCTAGACTTCATCCATCTTATTCCTCCCTCCTTCGGACCTCTATCATCCCTCATATACATGATCCTGCATTTGAGAAGGCCATATACTATGATCATTGGGAAATGGAGAGGGCGGGGCCCAGACAGCTCAAAAAAGTGTGCAAAGCAGCTCTTCTTAAAAAGTACATCTATGTTTTCCTTATTCATAATACTCCTAAGTTCGTCAAAAGGTTTCCCCAACTGGCATTTAAGTACAAGATCACCAAATACTGCATTAGGATTTTTCATCGGCATCGCAACTCGAAACTTGTCAATACTAATGGTTTTGATAGAATCATGCTGGAATTTCGATATTATTTCATTCCCCATTGGTGAGGAGGAGTTATCACTTTCCTCGGCTTCATTTTGCCCTGACTGAGATTGTTCTGGAAGTTCCTCCGAATCTATTTGTACTCTAGCCTTTTTTGTTTGGTGATCGAAAGTTGATCCACTTTCTGTTTCTTTTCTTTTGGGAGACATCTTTTAACTACAAACAAAAGAAAAACAAAAAATACATTGCATTTGATGTCTGCATAATTTTTTTAAAAAAGGTGAGACAAATTTCAATAAATTATTCTTACCACATAACCCAAAAAAAACTCCAACGGATAACCCATCAGTTGGAACAGATGGGGAACCCGAATCTGTTTGAAGACCTATTTAATATCTCCCACAGATATTCCACCTATTGCAACAGGTGGAGAAATTTCAATAAATTATTCTCTGCCACATTACAAGAAAAATACTCCAACGGATAACCCATCAGTTCGAACAAATGGGGAATCTGTTTGAAGACCTATTTAATATCTCCCAACAGATTTTTCACCCATTGCAACAGATGGACCACCACCACCACAACCAATACCACGACCAATGCCACCAAGACCGCCACCAATGCCACCAATATCAACACCAAGACCACCGACACCACCGCCAAAAAACACAACTACCAACACCACCAACAACAGCCACCAACAACACCACAAACACCATCCAACAATACTACGATAGTCACCAAAACACTGATAGAAAAACTAGGGTTTTCTCGGGTGCTTCCTACTTTTTTAGCGTAAAAACTCAAAATTGTTAACCCATTCTCGAAGATAATACAACTAAAAGTCTTTTTTTTTATCATTAACTAAAAAGCTCTATTATTTAGAATAAAGAACAAATGTAGAACTCTTCTCGAACTCTGTTACATGCGAAGATAGAGAAAACAATGGATACAAGCGGGAATGAAGTCGAAAAAAACAACTATATGTAGTCGTAAATGGGAAGAAAATTGACCTGTTTTGAAGGGTTGAGCAATATGTTAAGTAGTTGTTGTTTGTATTATTTGTATTGTTGAGAGGGAGAGGACACCCTGAGAGAGAGAAAGAGAAGAGCGAGAACTTAAGATTTAAAATAAAAAGCTTTTTGCGCAAATGGATGATTTGTATGGATTGATTTGTAATTTTGGAAAAGAATGACAAGTTTTGAAATTGCTAATTTGGTCCGAATTGATCTTAATTAATTTTAAAAAATTTAAAAGATATAGTTTTTAAAACATTGAGTTGATGAGAACTTATTTCTACTTAGAGTGATCGATCGACGACTCGGGTCGGGATGAACGCAATACCAGCTCCATGCAATTGCAAAGACTCGATTGGATTTGTAGTTGATCCTGCGAGCTCATTCATTCATCCCTAGTTCCACCTAAATCAACTTAGGTACTATAACTATCCTAACATTGAGTTGATGAGAACTCATTTCAACTCAGAGTGATCGATCGACCACTCGGGTCGAGATGAACGCAATACCAATGCCATGCAATTGCAAAGACTCAATTGGATTTATAGTTGACCCTGCGAGCTCACTCATTCATCCCTAGTTCCACCTAAATCAACTTAGGTACTATCACTATCCTAACATTGAGTTGATGAGAACTCATTTCAACTCAGAGTGATCTATCGACGACTTGGGTCGGGATGAACGCAATACCAACGCCATGCAATTGCAAAGACTCGATTGGATTTGTAGTTGACCCTGCGAACTCATTCATTCATCCCTAGTTTCACCTAAATTAACTTAGGTACTATCATTATTCTAACATTGAGTTGATGAGAACTCATTTCAACTCAGAGTGATCGATCAACGACTCAGGTCGGGATGAACGCAATACCAACGCCATGCAATTGCAAAGACTCAATTGGATTTGTTGTTGAACCTGTGAGCTCATTCATTCATCCCTAGTTCTACCTAAATCAACTTAGGTACTATCACTATCTTAACACTGAGTTGATGAGAACTCATTTCAACTCAGAGTGATCGACTGACGACTCGGGTCGGAACGAATGCAATACCAATACTATGCAATTGCAAAGACTCAATTGGATTTGTAGTTGACCCTGCGAGCTCACTCATTCATCCCTAGTTCCACCTAAATCAATTGCTATGAAATCTATTGCAACATACGACTAAGCTGTTGAAAATTTTCAAACAGGTACATATATGTTGCAATAGATAACATATCTGATTTAATTATCAAAAAGATATTTGCATTTGTTATGACAGATGACTGAGCTGTTGGAAATTTTCAAAAAAATATTTATATCTGTTGTAACAGATGACATATCTGATTTTATTAGTTATCAAATGAACATTTTCATCTGTTTTCACAGATGACTGAGCTTTTGACATTTTTAAACAGATATTTATATCTGTTGTAACAGATGACTGAGTTGTTCGAATTTCTAAACAGATATTTATATATGTTGCAACAGATGACATATCTGTTTGAAAATCTTTTTATCTCTTTTAATTTTAAAGCAAGAAGCTTCTGGTCCGAGTAGATAATATCAAGTAGTAGTACTTACTACTAAAGGCGGTAAAAAATATTTCTTGGATATCTCAAAAGTGAGTTCATTGAGCAGTCTTTTCTTGTCTTTTCAATGTCAGTAGTCTTAATCTTCCTCGTGCCCCTAAAATTATTAATGAAATTAATGAATATTAATTAATGAATATTGTAAACCACCACGTTTACGTACACAATACATCTATAGAAATTATCTCATCTCTTTCTTCAGCTGCAGTTTATTTTATTCAACTCTCATCTTTTTCTCTCTCTTCTTTAGGGTCACAACCTTTTCTCTCTCTTTTCTTTTCTCTTCTCATAAAGATCTTTTCAGATCTAAACCCATCCATATTTTTTCTCAACTTAAATTTCTATTTTGATTCCTTTTTTTATATTAAGGTATGGTTCATTATTGCTCTTTCATTCGTCTTCTTCTTTGCATGTTATTATATCTGTTTTTTATTTAATTACTATTTACCCATATCATATTTATTAAAAAAAAATTAAGGAACTTGTAAGTGTTGAATAAACAATTCGAGAATTTTTATTACAATATGAGAAAAAAGTCATCTGTTGGGAGAAGTTTAAAAGCCTTGTTCGCAGTATCATTTTTTTTTGTATGTATTTTTTTTGTTTCATTATTGTTGATGCAGTTATTTATGTTGTTAGTGGGGTTGGCGTTGTTGGAACTTGTGGTGTTGTTGATAGTTCTGGCACAAAGGATATTGCTTCTTTGTTGTTGATGATGTTGTTGGAACAAATGTTGTTTCTTTTTTGTTGATGTGTATGCTGTTGTTGATGTTCCAACATATGGAGAAACTATTGGAACAAATAAAACCACCAGAAAGGCTGGTTTGATGTATTCCATCAGACTCTACATCTGTTGCAACAGACTCCACATCTATTGCAACAAATTCCACATCTATTGCAACAGACTCCACATCTATTGCAACAGACTCCACATCTGATGTAACATATGGACAATGTTCTTTTTGTGACATCAATTTTTTTCCTCTTCTTTGTAGATATAAGGAACTGACAGTTGATCAACTTTTGACGAACTATCTCAAAAGGCTGCAGTAAAGATGGGATCGGAGGAATAAGCTGCTTGTAGATGGAACCACTTCATATGTGGAAGGTATGTATTACTGATAATGTTATCTTGGAAACACACATAGAGTGCACTGATTTTGTGAATGATGTTTTTATTGATTAGTCATAGATCGTTCAAACAAGATGTCTGCAATTTTACAATTAAGTTTGGTAGGTCCGAACTGATAAGGCTGAGGGACCATGAATATGGTTTTGATAGCCTATTAAGATTTAATGTCGGTTGTTGCTTATGTTTATTTGTCAAGCATTGTGAAGGGATCTAATTTTTGTGTCATTGTAAAGAGATTCAATAGCGATTGGACTAACTTTTAGGGTGCATTGGACCCTTAGAAGGCCTTCAAAGCTTAGCACTGCATCTAATAGGAATGGAAAACCAATATATTTATTGCCCTGGCCAAAATTTATATGGCTGGGTTGCTCGCTCGGGGTGATGATTTTATGCCAGAATGTACGGTAGAAGAATGCTTTTGAAGGAAAATGAATGGTTGATGGAAGACTATATCATCTGAGAGCTAATTGAAGAAGAGACATAGGGTAGAAAGTAACTTTTAACGAATCTGGCCGGTAGAATTATCTTAACAGATGCGAGATCTGAATCAAGTGAAAATATGAAAGTGTATTCAGTAATGTAATTTCATCTGTTGTGTCTCTGAAAGAAAAATAATGCAGATGGATACTTTGCTAGGGAGCTACATGGTCGGGATTATCACCTAGATAGAAAATAGGAGAAGACCAACAAAGAAGCCTCACGGGCATCGAGGGTAGAAATAATGTACAGCAAGTCTAGAAAACTTATGCCAACAGCAACTGCAGTTAAAATAAGGAATCTAAGCGAAGGCAGCAAATTTCTGAATTTTAAGTTTCATCCCATGCCTTCTTGTTTGTGTTTCCGATCAGGTCCACTAGCGTTGTCCTAATCGGAACCACAATCGAGATTGAAAGGCAAATAGAGTATCATTGCTTCCTTAGCAATATGGTTATATTTGATTGTGTTTTCTTGCCTTGACATGCTTTCAATATTCCTTGGAGAAGATCAGATGCTTGCTATAGTATGTAAATCCCGATAATTTTCAAGCTTGCCTCCATCTTGTTGATTCTGTATTCAAGATGGTCGTTGCCCTCTTCGAAGTTGGTAAAGAGTTCCTCGTCTCTTGTGAGCTCGATTAGTAACACTACCTTCAAAGTTGTGGCATTCTAGAAGCCCTTCAGAACACTTTCTTCAGAAGCCTTAAAGGATACATGGAGGAATACATACTTAACTCCCACACATCTGATAGTGGATCCATCTGCACGCACCTTATTCTTCCTAGCCTATCTATGGCTTAAATTGAATAAACAGATGACTAGCTTATTGCAACAGATGACACATCTGTTTATATTGTCAATCAATTTTAGACATCTGATACGACAGTGATCAACCTGTTGCAGAAATCAAACAGATATATACATCTGTTGCAAAAAGATTGCCAGTATATTGTAAGTTATCTAACAGAAAGAATATATTTTATAACAGATTACTCATCTGTTAGATTTATTTTAAAGCAATTTTTTTTCTTTTCGAGATACAATAATTTATAAATAGGTCCCTCCGTACAAATATGGGTGATCCAGATTCGTACAAAAATATTCATATCGAGTCCTTGCATGAACTTCAAAGGCAGTTTGATTGATGAACTCCAGAGAGATATTTGGATGACTTCGGAGCAAGGTTGCCGGATGAATGAAAGATGTCTGATTGACAATAATAATAATAGTAGTAATAATAATTAGGTAATGTTTTTTATTTTAGCGATTATTTTCCTCCTTTTGTATATCAAATCTACCCAAGAAATTCAAAAATCTATGAACATTCATTTCATTTTGTTGTCGACTTTGAATTTTTAATTCTTATTTAGTATTTAATAATAATCATTCTGTTTATTCCTTGTTCTCAACATGTCGACGTTTGGTGGTAGGGATTGAGCAGCAATTTGTGTCAACAGTTAGAGGTTAATCTACTACGACAGATCGATCATATGTTGCCCCTGGCGGTTATTAATAAAAAAAGGAGCTACTGTTGTTATTGAGAGGGTGAAAAGAGAAAGACATGACTCGGAGTTTCGATTATTCAATATGAAAAATATTTCGTAAATAAATAATAAGGAAATAAATAATAAACACAATTTCAATAACTGATCGTGACTTTTCACCATTTTTATTTTTGAATTTGTTTTTAAAATTATTTATTATATAATAAAATTATTATTATTTTATTAAAGAATTTGAAAAGGTATTTTTTTTTATATAAAATAAAAAAGTAAGCAAATTTGGATTAATGATATGATGATATAGTTATTATTTTTTAAAAAAAGTAGATTATATTTTGCAATAATTAAATTATCTGATGCAACAGGTTCACTATGGTTGCAACAGATGATATATCTGTTGTCACGGATGATTTATCTGATGCAACCTATATCGAGTCACAGCTCAATAAAAGTAGTTCTTGGAAAGAACTAATTAATAATAATAATCTGAAAAGTCATGACTTATCTCAATATTTCTTAATTTAATTAATTCATTACTTTTCACATTAATAAAAAATGTAATTAATAAATGGAGGTGAACAGTTAGATTATATGTTGCAAAAGATATGTTATCTGATGCAACATATTTTATATTTGTTGCAACAGATAATATATTTGTTGTCACAGATGTGTTATCTGATGCAACAGATATAGAATCTGTTGCCACAACTCAATAAAAACTGTTCTTCGAAAGACTAATTAATAATAATAATTTGAAAAGTCATAACTTATATCACAATATTTATTTTCTTAATTTAATCAAAAATTTAATTAATGTATGGAGGTGAATAGTCGCGTCTTTTTGCCTCTCATTCAAATTCAATCCTCTATAAATAGGTCCGTCCTTACTCAATCGTTCATTCAAATACACACTCTATTTATTTATTGCATCTCGTCTTTCATATTACACTCTAGAAGATAAGATTATGGCTGACCTAGTGTGGGACATTGTTTTTCTGCAAAACGTCGTGAATGAACTTCGGAATCAACTTTGTGATATGCAATGGGAATTGGGAGGAGTTAGATCAAGAATGCTCCGCGAGATACGCAGGCTGAGGAGGGCCTTGCTACTTCTGGTTGAAGATTGGTCGGCTGGCAATGATGATGCTGATAATAATAATAATTAGACTATTATTTTTTTTTAGTCTATTCTATGTATTTTTATTTGTTTAATAAATAACTTATGTTTGATCTTTGACGTTTTAATCCATATTTAATTTTCATTCTGTCTATTATCTTCTCAATAAATATTTTGACAATTCGACGTAAAAAGGAATAATTTAGAATCCAGTAGCAATAGCAAGATTTATCTGTTGGGTTTGTGGCAGGGGTTGATTTATGTTGTTTCAAACAGATTAATCATTCGTTGCAACAGATAATTAGTCTGGTGCAACAGATAAACATTCTGATGCAACAGATAATTAGTCTGGTGCAACAGATAAACATCCTGATACAACAGATAATACGTCTGATGCAACAGATAATACGATGATGCAACAGATAAATAGTCTGATGCAACAGACTACTCATCTGATGCACTAGATGATTGATCTGTTTAAATTGTGGGAACTTGTGCTAGATTCATAATCGGGGTTCTATCCATTGTTGGAAAAACAGAAGTGTACCCAGATGACAAATACGAATAAAAATCATAATTTTACTTACCAAAGTAACCTATGAAGTAATGCCAAAGTGGAAAGTGATGTAGTAAACAAAATTTTACCTAAGAAATTGGTCAGATCGCAACAGTAGCGATGTACCAACAACAATAACAAATGGTCGACAAGAAGAAGATGAAGCAGAAAATGATGAATAAAGCAGCAGAAACAGAAACAATTAACAACAAAAATCGCTAAGAGAGAGAAAACAACAATGGATGAGAAGAGAGAGAAAGACGTCTTCTTTTTCCTCCGTTTTCCATTATTTTAGGTATACATTGGGATCAAAGTGTAAATTTAAAAACTTGTGGGTTATTTTAAAACTTTTCCAACTTTCTTAATACATAATAAAGTAATTGTCACCTCCAACTAATAATTAAGACTTGTGTCACCTACACCTCATTTTAAAACTCTTTTGTCACCTGTGGCCCAAACCCCCAAGTAACCTTCTAGAACTCTAACAGAATTTAAATTCTTCTTGAAGAATCCACAAATTTTAGATGTCTACAATAACAATACAATGTGTTGCTTTTGGATTACTTAGTATTCAACGCCTTGCGTTATATGTAAATTGATTTTGGAGTTTGCAATTATGGGTGCAATGAAAAGTTTACCAAAAGTTGATTTTGTTAATTTGAGTATCAAATTCAAAATCATACTAACATGGCTATGGTGGGATGATTGAGATCCCTTCACCCTTAATAAGAGGTCTTAGGTTCAGCCTCTAGGAATGGAAAAAATCCTGTTGTGAGTGACCCTAGAAATAGATTTAGTCTGCCCCTAGAAATAGATTTAGTCTGCTCCTAATGTAGGTACCAAACAATGGAAGGAAAGCCAAAAAAAATAAAAATAAAATTCATAACTATAAAATTAGTGAAATAGTCCAATACCTTCCATATATGACGTAACACATTCAACAACCGTTAGCTCTCGACCAGCAACATCGAGCAAGACCTGACAATATAAAAACAAAATAGTCTTAATACGAGTACCTTTTGTCAAGTACTGAACAATGTTCCACGGGTGTAATGACCAAAAATAACAACATAATTCACAAGTGTGGTATGGAAAGGATGGTGCATACACAGATTTAGTACTCCTACCTTATGAAGGTAGAGAGGTTATTTTCGATAGGACCATCCACTCAAGCAAGCATATCAAATTAAAAATCAAGTATATGATCTACAAGTATTTGGTTGTTACTTAAATTTTATTAGGTTGTAACATATAAAAACAAGTAACATTGTCATGCAACTTCATAAAAAAAATTAGAGAAATTAAAATACACCTAAATTTCAATTGTGCTATATATTTTTATCCCTAAAACCTGCAAAAAAAAAGAAGAAAAAGCTAGTCCGCAAATCATTTGCAGCCTACGACAATACTTTCAATTAAGACTGTCTAACGGGCCGGGCCGGTTCAACCCGGAACCGGCCCTCTCATTCTTACCGGGTTCCGGGCCGGTTACGGGCCGGGTTTGGCCTTAACCGGGCCGGGCCGGGCCGGTCTGCACAGTAAAAATATTAAAACCCACCCGGAACCGGCCCACTTAACCCAATCCGGTCAAACCCACTAAAACCCGGTCAAACCCGGTTAAAAACCGGTCAAATATACACTATATACGCTATATACATAATATATACATTAAATATACACTTTTATAGAAGATATATACACGTGTATACATTAAATATACACTTGTATAGAAGATATTAAAATTATAAATCGTTAAATAAAAAAAAATAAAAAACAACGACTATACGTTAAATATACACGTCTATAGAAGATCTATTAACATTCATACACTCTATTCTATGTATATGTAATACTTTAAATGAGATATACTACAATATATATACATTACAATATATATTTGTATAGTTATATTCTAATTTATAAAATATATACACATATATACGTTAAATATACACGTCTATAGAAGATCTATTAACATTCATACACTCTATTCTATGTATATGTAATACTTTAAATGAGATATACTACAATATATATACATTACAATATATATTTGTATAGTTATATACTAATTTATAAAACATATACACATGTATACGTTAAATATACATGTCTATAGAAGATCTATTCACATATATACACTCTATTCTATGTATAGGTAATACTTTAAATGAGATATACTACAATATATATACATTACAATATATATTTGTATAGTTATATTCTAATTTATAAAATATATACACATATATACGTTAAATATACACGTCTATAGAAGATCTATTAACATTCATACACTCTATTCTATGTATATGTAATACTTTAAATGAGATATACTACAATATATATACATTACAATATATATTTGTATAGTTATATACTAATTTATAAAACATATACACATGTATACGTTAAATATACATGTCTATAGAAGATCTATTCACATATATACACTCTATTCTTATGTATAGGTAATACTTTAAATGAGATATACTACAATATATATACATTACAATATATATTTGTATAGTTATATTCTAATTTATAAAATATATACACATATATACGTTAAATATACACGTCTATAGAAGATCTATTAACATTCATACACTCTATTCTATGTATATGTAATACTTTAAATGAGATATACTACAATATATATACATTACAATATATATTTGTATAGTTATATACTAATTTATAAAACATATACACATGTATACGTTAAATATACATGTCTATAGAAGATCTATTCACATATATACACTCTATTCTATGTATAGGTAATACTTTAAATGAGATATACTACAATATATATACATTACAATATATATTTGTATAGTTATATTCTAATTTATAAAATATATACACATATATACGTTAAATATACACGTCTATAGAAGATCTATTAACATTCATACACTCTATTCTATGTATATGTAATACTTTAAATGAGATATACTACAATATGTATACATTACAATATATATTTGTATAGTTATATACTAATTTATAAAACATATACACATGTATACGTTAAATATACATGTCTATAGAAGATCTATTCACATATATACACTCTATTCTATGTATAGGTAATACTTTAAATGAGATATACTACAATATATATACATTACAATATATATTTGTATAGTTATATTCTAATTTATAAAATATATACACATATATACGTTAAATATACACGTCTATAGAAGATCTATTAACATTCATACACTCTATTCTATGTATATGTAATACTTTAAATGAGATATACTACAATATGTATACATTACAATATATATTTGTATAGTTATATACTAATTTATAAAACATATACACATGTATACGTTAAATATACATGTCTATAGAAGATCTATTCACATATATACACTCTATTCTATGTATAGGTAATACTTTAAATGAGATATACTACAATATATATACATTACAATATATATTTGTATAGTTATATTCTAATTTATAAAATATATACACATATATACGTTAAATATACACGTCTATAGAAGATCTATTAACATTCATACACTCTATTCTATGTATATGTAATACTTTAAATGAGATATACTACAATATATATACATTACAATATATATTTGTATAGTTATATACTAATTTATAAAACATATACACATGTATACGTTAAATATACATGTCTATAGAAGATCTATTCACATATATACACTCTATTCTTATGTATAGGTAATACTTTAAATGAGATATACTACAATATATATACATTACAATATATATTTGTATAGTTATATTCTAATTTATAAAATATATACACATATATACGTTAAATATACACGTCTATAGAAGATCTATTAACATTCATACACTCTATTCTATGTATATGTAATACTTTAAATGAGATATACTACAATATATATACATTACAATATATATTTGTATAGTTATATACTAATTTATAAAACATATACACATGTATACGTTAAATATACATGTCTATAGAAGATCTATTCACATATATACACTCTATTCTTATGTATAGGTAATACTTTAAATGAGATATACTACAATATATATACATTACAATATATATTTGTATAGTTATATTCTAATTTATAAAATATATACACATATATACGTTAAATATACACGTCTATAGAAGATCTATTAACATTCATACACTCTATTCTATGTATATGTAATACTTTAAATGAGATATACTACAATATATATACATTACAATATATATTTGTATAGTTATATACTAATTTATAAAACATATACACATGTATACGCTAAATATACATGTCTATAGAAGATCTATTCACATATATACACTATATACGCTATATACACAATGTATACATTAAATATACACTTCTATAGAAGATATATACACCTGTATACATTAAATATACACTTCTATATAAGATATATAAACATATACACATGTATACATTAAATATACACTTGTATAGAAGATATTAAAATTATAAATCGTTAAATAAAAAAAATAAAAAACAACGACTAAGGAGTGAATGAATTTGTGGAATTTTATTGATTGCAAAATGATCCAAAATTTATAATTTACATGAATGAAAAATCTATAAATTATGCATCATTTTTTCCAACTCATTCATGTTAATATTAATTGGAACTTGCATAGGGTAGTCGAAGTCAACGGGGGAAAAACCCTGCATTGGACTTGATTCTGCTGAGTTCTCCCGTGAAGTCATAATTTCTTCAAGTTTGAGGTCGTCGTTGGGCTCTGGTTCCATTCCTTGGTTTCTTCTTTCTGCTCTAATCCAATCTCTGAGGCAAACTAAAACATTCATTGTGTTGCTTCCCAATGAGTGTCGGTTGTCTCCAAGCTGCTGTCGTCCCTGACTGAAGGCGCTCTCTGATGCAACGGTTGACATAGGAACATTCAAGATATCTCTGGCTAATCTTGAAAGTACAGGATATTGTGATTCATTATTCCTCCACCAATCCAGCGTGTTGATCCGTCGTCTGCGATCCTCTGGTGGCGTCCGCAGATAATATTTTAGCTCTTCCCGATAAGTTGATGTGTAAGCTCTCTCATCCACACTGTTCCAACAAGTTAAATCATAAAACGAATCAGGAAAACCACTATGTGCCGGCCTTTTAGAAGCTGATGGCTCCTCGGGAGGATGAGGAGCGACAGTTGGAGTGAAATTTGTAGGTACGGCTGAATCAAATAAATCAGCATAGTGATTATATAATTTTTCTATATAATCTTTTGCATCAGCCGTAGCCGTCCACAAATCAGGTTGTATTTGTTCAGAATCATGGTTAGTATTTATTTCTAAGTTAGTATAAATAAGAGTACTAAAGTGACACATATGATTATATTTCATGCACGGATTTAACATAGCAGCAACCAAGTAAATAGGGGGAATCGGGAAAAAATATTTTTTAAATTTCGTAAACATAGCGCCAACAGCTTCTTTATAACCTTCTTTATCTTTATATTGTCGGAGCAAACCAGAAATATCGACTATATATGCCAAAATATTACAAACAGTAGGATAATATGCACCGGAAAATTCAACCGTAGCTACATAAAATTTTTCTAAGAACTTAACAAGATCATTAATTATAACCCAATCAGAATTATGTAGCATGCAATCAGCAGAATCAGCAAATGAACCACAATGTTGGTTAAAAGCTAGTGTAATAGGAATTCTATATTTATAACAAGTTTTTAAAAATTCATACGTAGAATTCCATCTAATATCAATTTCCTCAGGCATCAAAATCGGTGCAAGTCCATTTTCTTGACATTTAACTTTAAATTCTTTAATTCTAGATCTACGATTATTTCCTTGAATAAAACCAACAGCAAGACGAATTTTTTCAATATAAACCTCAAAAAAGTCAAGACCATCTTTTACAATTAAATTATATATATGACATGCACACTTAACATGAAAAATTTCAGGAAAGGGCGGAGATAGCGTAGATTTTATTTTTGTTATAGCAGTCTTGTTGTTAGAAGCATTATCAAAAGCAATACATAAAATTTTATTTTCTATACCATAATATCCGGCAATTTTAATAATAGAATCAGCAATAAATTGTCCAGTATGTTTCCGATCTTCATCATATAAAAAAGCAAGAATACGTTTTTGCATTATGAAATTACTATCCATCCAATGACAAGTAACGGTTAAATAATCATTTTTATTTACAGCACGACCAAGATCGGAAGTTAGGGACAATCTACATTGAATATTTTTTAAGAATGTTGATAAATAAAAACAATATTGTGAATGGAGTCTAAAAATATCAGACCGACAAGTAGTTCTAGGAATACCATTAAACATAGGATTATAAATTGTTTGTATATAACGAATAAAGGCATCAGAAGAAGGAAAACTAAAAGGCAAACAACCCACAGCTACCATTTTAGCTATTTCTTCTCTGTCCCTCAATTTATTATACTTTTTCGCTACTTGACCGGTTGTTGGGTCCATTCTAGTTTGCGTTGACCCACCAACATCCCCACCACCTTTTGCAATATTCAACTCTCTAGTGTGATCTTCAGCTATATGTCTCATTAACGTACCCGTACCCCCTTGCTTACCGCCACTTCTATGCTTATATTTTTGTTGACAAATATTGCACTGCACCTCAATATCTGATATACGTTCAAAAAATTGCCATGCAATACTAGTTCTTTTACGGGGTTTTGGGGCACTGGGAGGACGGGAAGGGAGATTAACTGATTCAGATCTAACGTTAGCATGTCCTACTGCGGGTGTTTCAGCAATATTTTCATCATCTTCGTCTACATTAACTGCATCTACTTCATTTTCTTCTTCTATACCGTAATTTTCCTGAAATTCTACATAATCCATATCGTGAGCACCTACACCTATTTCTTCCTCAAAAGGTGTACCAAGCGGTACCGGAGGCGAAGTCACACGGGTATATCTATTACTTGAACTACCTCTACCGCTAGTAATTCGCTTTTTACTACCACTACCGCTTCCGGGACAAAAATTTCTAACACCTTTAGTAGCGAGGTTTTTTAATTTATCCATAATATAAATTAAATTAAACTAAAAATATTCAAAATACACAAATATAATAAAATTAAATATTAAACAATTAATACAATAAATAAAAATTAAACGTAAGAGATGGAACGACAATACCAAATTTTGGAAGTATCCGAAGATTGCGACTTTAGAAACTTCCGCTCGTACTTTGTAAACGAAAAATTAAAAATTTAAATTGAACACTTTAAGAAATTAAATATATTGAATATTTGAGAATTGAGAATTGAGATTTGAGAGAGAATGAGATTTGAGAGAGAATGAGATTTGAGAGAGTGAAAAATTGTGTGAGAAATGATTTGAAGTTGTAGGGTATTTATAGATTTATTTTAGGGATTAAAAAATATTTTTTTTTTTTTTTTTTTTTTAAGTTAATGGGCCCAAACTAGCCGTTTGGACCCAAAAACGGTAATATAGCCGTTGGGCCAACGGCTAGTTTGGCCCAATAATTTTTTTTTTTTTTTTTTTTTTTTAATTCCGGGCCGGTTAACCGGCGGGCCTGGACCGGGTTGGTCCGGGCCGGGTTAACCGGGCCCAGTTTAAAAAAAAAACCGGACCGGAACCCGGAACCCTAAAGCCCTAGGGCTTACCGGGCCGGGTCAAACCGGTCCGGTTTGATATGTTCGGGCCGGTTCGGGCCGGTTCGGGCCGGGCCAGCCCGGCCCGTTTGACAGGTTTACTTTCAATAGAATAACCTAAACCTAAGTGAATTCTAAATAGAAGATCTTAAAGTAGGTGATGGTAAAGCAAAAGATGTTTCTTTCATCATTTGCAAGAGCAACTAGGATAGGAAAGAAGATGTTTCTTTCATCGTTTGAAAGAGCATATTTTCATAGGGAAAAGACCTCGTTTCCACCCCAAACTATATCCGAAAAGTCGAAGCCACACCTAAACTATACTAGTGACCTATTACACACCTAAACTATAAAAAAGTGAAACTATTTACACCCTGTCAGGCTACCACCACTTGCATGTGGTGTAGTGTTTTACACGCGCTGCCACGTCAGCACCACGTCAGTAAAAAATATCATTTTTTTATAGTTAAGGTGTGTAATAGGTCACTTATATAGTTTAGGTGTGGAATCGACTTTTCGACTATAGTTTGGGGTGGAAACTATGCCTTTTTCCTTAATATTTTTAGCCGTTTACTTTTGTTATTTAATAGGCTGGACGCGCCTAAAATAAGTGTAACACACGCGCCTTAGAATGGGGATCGCGGGGAGGTAATAATATCACTTTTATATAGTTAAGGTGTGTAATAGGTCACTTATATAATTTAGGTGTGGCTTAGACTTCTCTTTTATAGTATGGGGTGGAAATGATGTCTTTTCCCTATTTTTATATTTCAAATACATTGACAAAATTAAAATAATTGCTATAAATTAACAAAATTGTAATTGATAAATAGCAAGATACAAAACAAATGCAACATATAGCAATACAACTCGAAGAATAAGAAATAGTAATCCAAATATAAAAAGAACTAACTGATAATAAAGTTTTGCCTGGATGCACTTTTGCATGCTGAATTTCTGCTTTGTCACTGGTGTGTGCTAATAAATTTAGCCTGCAAATTTGTTTCCATAAGACAATTTGTGTAGCGATTCAAGAATCCATAGGAAGCTGGCGTATCCATGTTAGAGACATACTACCGACGAAGAATCTTAGGCGATTACATAAGTGATAATAGTTTTTTTAGCGCTGCACTAAAATTTATGAAAATCTTTGAAAGAAGGTAAAGAATCGAACAACGACAATGCATAATCATCATATACTTTTGGATTCTTCATTAAACTACAGTGTGATGGAAATAAATAAACCCTAATATAATTCTGCTTTTGTATAGGAAAGGAATCATTCGAATTATGAATATAGTGCAAAAAGAGTTTTTTTTGCTCGCTACAAGAATTCGGCAGATTATTATTAGTATTTGTGAGTAATTATAACTTGAGAAAAATAAAATAAATAATAATAATAGCTTTAAAAAAATAGTAAAAAGATGATTTTGTTTATTGCAAAGTATTTCAGTGAAGGGCAAAAAGTTCAAATCACTTTTTTAAGGGTCTTCACACTTTTAATAGATTATAGATTATAGACATAGATATAGATTATAGATATAAATTGTAGATATAAATTATAGATACACCCCCCCCCCCACCCACACATACATATATACAATATATACTACATACAAATTAAAATACTAATTTAAACAATATACAGACAACATATATACATTACATATTATACTACTTTAAAAAATATACATATAACATATATACATTACATACTATAGTACTTAAGAAAATATACACACATATGTACATATAATATATACTACTTAATATAATAATACTTGAATATATATTCAAATATTAACATACACTACTTAAAAGATAAACTTATATAGAATTTTATATGTCAATACTAGTAGTCTAAGTAATGTTTGCTAACATTATTTTTCAATTTTCAGTATATGTGTATATGTTTGTTATGTTTACGTAAAGTTTGATAGTAATATATTTAAAGGAAAAATTACCTAAAACCACAGCATAACTATCTAAACTTCTTAAAATCCCCCCACTTCTTAAAAATTACTTAAATACCAATATTTCATATTTTTTTCTACCTTTCAGATACAAGATAACCTACAACTAAAAAGCCTCTTTTTCCAAAAAGACTCCAAATCTCATCTTTGAACGGCGCAAAATCCGGTGCAAAATCTGGCCATTTTCTATCATCTTCTCCATCTGATTCAAAAAATTCAATCAAGGTAATTTCCCCCCCCCCCCCACCCCCCACCCCCCATAAATTCAGTTTCAATTTATTTAATTTATTTTTTACGTTTTTATTTTTCAAAAAAATTATTTACCGCGAGCAAAGCTATCTGAAAGTTCTGTCTTTTCGTAGCTAGATTTCTTCAATTTCACCCTTTTTATGCTTCATTGTTTGAATTATCAGCATGAATAGAGAGTTTGGATCTTCTATTAGTCTTGGGGTTTCTCAATTACAGAGTATCAAAGAATCTCAAGAAGTTGTATACTTCGTTTCGGAAGGTTTTGACTCTGAAATTGATGATTTTCATGAAAATAGGTTAAAATATAGAAACGATCCCAAAACTATGAAGAAATTACGTCAAAAGCTTGCTAAGAAGGACAAGAAAAAAGAAAGTGGTTCTAAGAAAAGAGGACCCCAATAGTCCTGTAAGTAAAGCTCCCATCAAGAGAAGAAGAACTGTCGAAGGAATTTGTAGAGATGAGCTTCCTAAGGTAATTGCATGTACAAATTTATTCAATATTAGTCCGAGATACATATTTTGTGATGGATGATATGTTTGAAATTTCATTTTTTATCTGATTCTTTGTTGCTAATAATTTATATGTATCTTGTGATTTATTTTTTATATTGTAATTAATATAACAAAAGATACAAGTTTCTTGTCATTAGATACATGTTATGTTGTCTTGTGTCTATGAGTTGTTGTTAATGATTTGATATGTATCTATTGGTGTTTAAACTTGACTGAAAATTATATTATAAGACATACAAGTTATGACTTCATAGATACATGTTATGTTAACTTGTATCTAGTACAACTGTTAACAAAAGATACAAGTTTTTTAATAGATACATGTTATGTTGACTTGTATCTTTGAGTTCTTCTTAATGCTTTGATAAGTATCTATTTATGTTTAAATTTTACTGAAAGTTTTATTGTAAGAGATACAAGTTATTACTTAATATATACATGTTGTATTAACTTGTATCTGGTACTTACTGTTAATTTATTGAAATGTATCTATTGTTGTTGAAGCTAAACACCGTGCTAACGAAACTTGTTTTTGTAAGATTTGCATCTCTACTGTTTGTAAAGATAATTGGAGTTTTTTAGCCGAATGTACTTTGAATTTGATACATAATAACAAAAAAAGTATCATTCGATATGAATATATATGTTGTTCATTTGTTAATCTTAAAGTTACCAGTGTTTATAAAGTTATTACATTAGATACATAATCAATAATTTGTATCTAATTACTACTTATTACAACTGATTGTTGTAACAAACCAATTTATTACAATTTGAACAACATCTGGATGTTATTATGTACTACTTGAGGAAGAAGTACAAGAACACAAATTTTTTAATCAGCAGATATACTACCACAAATTATTTTTTCAAAGTGTACATCGATAAGGCATATGTGAATTACTACAATTCAGACGTTGCTAAGGATCTTGCAATTCAAGATGCATCTGTCAGGACTGATTAGTGAGAATGACGATCCACCAAGGCCAAGGAGCAAGTTCGCACCAAAAGAAACAGACCGTGTTTTGCATATTAAGTAGTTGTTTATTTGTTTTCTTGTTGGATATTACAAAAACTAGGAAGTTGATAGAAAGTTTAAAGATTTTTTGATGAGGTTGGTAATGTTAGGTACTCATACATTATGTTTTTTTAATGATAAAATAATTTTATTTTGTTACCCATTATAATGCAATGCTAAAGCATTTTAGATATATTTATGTATCGAAATACTTTGTTCTTCCACTTTATAAAGACATAGTATTACATACATATTTTATAATATTTTACAATCAATTGTATCTAATATAATAAAACGTAAATTAGAATATAATGGCATTAACCTTCACAATATTACATTATTAAGAATCTACAACAGTTTTTGTACCAATGAATACCTATTGTATCTTAAATGCATAACACATTATAGCACAACTTAATGGTACTATATCAAAAAACTAATGACATATTATATTATAGAAGTGAATATTTAAACTTGTATCTATAAAAATAACTGAGAAAGATCTTATTAAATTAAATGTATCTAGTTTAAAAAATACATAGTTTACTATACAATAATTGTAAATAAGAAAATATTACATTATTATGTATCATTAACCATTTTTATTTACTCAGGATGCATGTTTACCTTCAACCTGACTAACACATTATATCAAAACTTATAGTCCTACAATATACAATTATATTTTACAATTATTACAAATTGTGCAAACTTGTATCTACAAATTTAGAAAATATACATCATATAAAAGTATAAATCTTTACAGTCTTTTACTACAGCATAACAACTACAATAACATCATTAGTTCAATATTTCTTAATTTCTAAATGATGTTTCACGATAATTTCAATCTCCAAACGCATGATGCTTTAAATTTCTGTACCCCGAGGACATGATGCTTTAAAGATCCAAAAATAATCCTCCGAACGGCATTGTAGGACATAGCTGAATCAATCAAAACAAAAGTTTAAATTATTTTTCTTAATAAATATGGAAATAACTGATTTCTATATTCATTAACAGCATTGAATACTTGTATAACATGTATCTATAAATTTTACAACATCTATCTAGGATATTTATATGTATCTAGTACAATTTCTGATATATATGCGAAAATAAAACACAACAACAAACAAAATTAAACATAACTGCCTAAACTCAGATACGAGATGACCTAGAGTTTCTATACACATCATATACAAAAAACTATATTCTATAAATAATTATACAATTTCTATGCACATTTTGTACAACCTTTAGTTGCAATTATTATTCAGAAATGTATTATACAATAAATATATAATTTCTATACACACTTTATACATTGTTTTTATATATATTATATACAACAACAATATAGTTTCTATACACATCCTATCTAGTTTCTATACATATATCCTATATAGGTACATATTATACAATAATTATACAGTTTTTATACAATTGCATTTAATTTTATTCTAAAAAAAGTAGAAAATGGATTGGAGCCCAAAAAAAATGCAACAACTCCCTTCTGGAAGACATATTCATGCAAGTAACCCATGTCATAATTATAAGTGTAAACAACATAAATCCCCTAGACAATGAAAATAATTACATAAAATTCCTTCTTATTTTCTCTCTCCCTTTTTTTGCAAACATACTCATACATTCGGTCACATATTATACATTGGTCGAATGTATGATGTAACAGTTAATCCTAAATTTAAGGTAATTGAAATAATTACTTATTTTAACGTTCCTTAATTGAAGGCAATAATTGGGCAACTTCAACTCTTTTCTGGATAAAAGTAGTATCTTGATATTGAATTTCAAAACTTTTCTGAAAGTTTAATTTTATTTTATTTTTAATCTTGGATTCAAGATTTGGAAAGGAAAAAACAATAAATTTCTTCTACATACGTTTTTTAGTACTACTTAAATCAATATGAATATCCCCATATTGCTGCGACATACTGGAATTTGGGAGTCAAAAATAAGTTATGAGTCATACAAAAGTGACACAATAATTGTTTCGGAAGGTATTACTTACTTGAAATTGGTTTCTACGATCGCCATGGAATTGGATATCGACGAACTACGGAAAAAATAGATGTTAAATATGTGGTTGAAGGAAATTCTTCTCCAATTGTCATAAGAAACAACAATGGAGTGAGGGTTTACGTTGAGTTGAAGAAACAATTTTGTGGTTTCGCTTTGTATTTTTTGATATTTTAGATCTAGGAAATTATGCCAAATTCTTGAATTTTTGTGGAAAATAGCTTGTACAGTATTTTTGTTGAGCTTCAAAGAAAGTGGGATGCCTAAGAAAATCTTAGACTCTTTCTCATTTGTGCATATTTATGCTTCTTTTGATGATTGGTGTATTCTTGCAGATTTGATTGAACTCCACTTGTTTATTATTTTGTGTTATTTCAGTTCTGGAAATATTTAGTTAGATTTACTTGTTTACCTATTTGCAGGCTCATGTAATTGGATAGATTTCAATAGATTCTACTCTGAATATTGGAAGAAGATAGAATAATCTGTGGATTTTGAAATGAAACTGTACCATTCCAGTGAACTTACGAATATATAATATGTTGTTCTACATTCAAATCATTGTATAATGAAAACTGTGTCAATCCAGTAAACATTCGAATGTATAATATTTGATTATACATTCGTCTATGTATATAATGAAAACTGCCGCAATGACAGAAATTGCATTTTTTTCTGGTTTTATTATTTTTATCATGTTTGTTTAATTCATTGACTCAATTTAAAAAAAAAAAAATGTGCAGCTATGTATTGATTTATCGTAACAAAGACTGCAAGTAGGTACACGAGTGATAATGAGGATCCTCATCGGCCGTGGAATAGTTATCTCCAAACAATTGATGAAAGTGCACTTGTTACTTTAGAGTAGCATTTTTTTATAATAGTCGGCATTGAAACAACTAATTCTTGATTTTGTAGTTGATGTTAAATGGTTACAATGTTACTTTTTGGATGTTAATTCACATTTTATGGATTTCTTTATTCTTATTATACATATATAACGTCTGAAGAAATATTGTGCAATTACTTACACTATATTGTAATGTTACTAATATAGTTTGGTAGTTATTGAGTTTGCCTTACATTTTATTATTTATTAAGTATAAAACTAAATTACAAAATAATGTGTTACTGTATATCAACATATTGAATTTTTAACAGTAGGTTAATTATGTTATAAGTTAATAATACATTGAACAAGTGTCTCATATGTTAAAACATATGTATTACATAACATCATACATATTGTTAAGCGTTCATGACTTAATAGAAAATAAAGAAAATATTTAACGTCATACATATTTATAAACTATAACACTATATCATACATTATTAACATACTTTTAATGTATTTTTTACATTAAATACATTGTGAACGTATCATATATTTGCACGAAAGTATAATCTATAACCATACACATAAAATAAAATGAAAAAGGCAACTTAAATTATCACGAATATGTTTCATAAGTCTGCCATTTCTTATGTTGTTTAAACAAAAAATAATACATGTAGTCAGTTAAAAGTCATTGTTGTCAGTAAAACATCATGCATGTTAATAAAGTATAATAGTATATCATACATTACATATAAATGAAAGTTTAATGTATATAATTGTGTAATAAACATTACGTTTCAACAACTATTTACTATAATAGTTGCCAAATTACTTAGTATATACACACCCACAATATATGTATAAGGAGTATGAATAAGGATAAGACACCTTCAACACCCACTTCTCATATAAGCATTAATTTTTGATTCATTCATAGAAGACGTCCCCAACACCCACTTGCAGTCTTCGTTACTACAAATCAGTACATAGCTGCATAATTTTTTTTAAACTGAGTCAGTGGATTAAACAAACACGTTAAAAATAATAAAACCAGAAAAAAATGCTATTTCTGTCATTGTGGCAGTTTTCATTATACACATAGACGAATGTATAATCAAATATTATACATTCGAATGTTTACTCGATTGACACAATTTTTATTATACAATGATTTGAATGTATAACAACATATTATACATTCGTAAGTTAACTGGAATAGCACAGTTTCATATTATATATCGACTTTAATGTATGCTAACATATTATACAAAAAGAAAGCAAATGTAATATTGAAAATTTAGAACAAACACTTCTTCAAAACCTCAAAGAACATTATACACTGACAGGCATGTATAATAAAATATTATACATTCGTATATTTAGCAGGAACAACAACAAACAAATCAACTTTAGAACAAACACTTCTTTAAAACATCAAAGAGAAAACTACCATAGAATATAAGCTTAGCAAATAGAATTGATCATGAACATCAAAGTTAGGCTCATCAACATCAATCTCCTCATCACTATAATCATCATCCACCACAGAATTCGGCTCAATCCGATTCTGTGGGGCAACCACTTCCACTTCCACCTCCTTTAGCGGAGCAGGGAAGAAATCAAGATCTCCACAAAACCCCATTTCCTCAAACATCATCATCTTGAAAGCAAGTCAATCACACCAAAAAATGAAGCAGGATTAAGCAGCTAATACACAAAATCCACAGATTATTCTATCTTCTTTCAATATTCAGAGCAAAATTTATTGAAATCTAACTAAACATTTCCAGAACTGAAATAATACAAAATAATAAAAAAGCGAAGTTCAATCAAATCTGCAAGAACACACCAATCATCAAAAGAAGATACAAGAATTTGGCATACTTTTCTAGATCTAAAATATCAAATTAATGTAACTTACCTAACTATATGACTAATTCAACAAAAGTTAAAAAAATAATAACCATATTCAACAAAATCAAGAACAGAAAAAACACATAAAAATTCAATCTTGAAGCAAAAGCTCAAATATTTACATCAAATCCAAAGATCAAACACAACTATTTTAATAACAGAATAAATCTCATATGAAAAAACAACGCCAAATCCCAGTAAAGATCTCAACTTTACCACAGAAAAATAAATATTTTCAAGAAATAATTGTACAGAGGAGGAAGAAGAATACCTCAAAAATATTGTACTACTTTTTTTGCCAAAATCAGTATTTCACATGTGTAATGATTAAAAAAGAGAAAGTTAAAAGAAAAGGGATTTATGGGGGAGCATATGGGGGAGTGAATTACGGAAGAGATATTGAAATTGTGAGATGTATAATGTTTAAGAGAGAGAAAGTTGAAAGTAAAGGAATTTATGTAAATAATTTGGGATATGTGTAAATATTTTAGCAAATTGGTATATAATGTAATTAGGTAATTTTAGTTAGTGTATATATGTAAATTTTAGTAATTATAATTCCTATTAATGCTAATTAGAAACAAGCAAGCATAAGAAAGCAGAAGCGATATAATAGTGCTGAAGTCGTCCAAAATTTAAAGTGAAAATTATCCCAAATATACTTTTTAGATTGTTAATTACAAGTTATAGCATAACTTTTCATTAATTACTAGACTTAAGAAATAATTACAAGCTATAACAACTTTTGAGAAAAATATATTTTAATTAAATTTTTGAAAATCAATTTTGTAATATTTATTATTTATATCATTTCCTTATATTTAGCATTTAACATTTATCACTATTAATTAAAGATTTTGGATACTTATGGCAAGTTAAAGTATCAATATTTTTTTAATAATTAAATATCAAAGTTTGTTCACAATTTAAGGAGTTATATATGGTAAATATATTTTTTTAACTTAAGATCTGATTTTATACAAACTGATTTTATCTCTTCAAAAGTTTATATCACATGTTTCCAGTTTGTGTTTTTCATACTTGCCAACAGTATATTCCTAATAATTGAAATATTTCATTTCTTTACCCCCACCCCCAACCCAACTCAACAAAAAAAAAATGGTCACTATTTTTAGTTCTTTATGTCACATCTCATCTATTTTAATTGATCATTTACTCTGAATTCTTTGACAACTATTGTCATTTGATTGTCACTATTGTTTATTGAAATATAGTACGGTATTTATTTTTCTATGTGAGAGTATGGCTGCATTTCTATCCCGTCTTTAGTTTCACTCTCTGCTCTAGTTTATGTGGTAATGAATCATGAATATTTTATCAACTTGCCTTCACGTAAAAGTTGTGTATTTCTCTCATACTTGATTCATGCGTAATTGACATGAGTTAAGCATAAATGGAATAGTGAGAAGCTGATACCCAACTTGTTTGAAATAACAGAAAACTAAAATCTGGTAGGATTATAACAACGTAATACTAACAAGATTGCTAAACCAGAAAAATAATCATAAGATTCTGAAAAATATCTGATTATTTCATTGAAAATAAACTAATCACTTACATTGTTATTGCTATTGTAGTATATATGTAAAAACTGAGATCAAAATACACACCAACACAATTTTGATTTCACATGTTTACCTTGAAAAAAAAAACTTGTTCTTACACTCATCCAGAACTTCAAACTCGTGTTTGGCTCGTTGCTAACATCTGAAAGATGGTTAGCCAGAGCACATTTTATTGTTTTACCCGTAATGTCCATCTACTCGAGAAAGATGAATGGACAAGAAGGCATTCATATTTAAGATACATTAGCCAATCAAGGATGCTTTTTATTGAGTTTTTTTTCATGCGAGACCTTGAGTAGATGTATTGATTCGTCTGCAAGATTTCTGTACCATCAGTTAGGTCGAGGGATGGTTTCAGGCTATAAACGAGAAATTGTCACCATATCATTCCATTTCTTCCATCAATGTAACTTATACATTGCAAGTTTAAGCACTCCTGTCCTAAACCAAATAATTCTGGATTGTTACTCAATCGCTAATCCAATAACCCGATACCAATAAATTAATAAAACTTTTTCCACTTCGGATTATCGTTATGGTTCTTTTTTGAACAGTTTGAGGTGACGATGGGGGTGGGGGGTTCATGCAACCAAGAATATAAATGTACAAGAGAAATTATACACTTGACTTGCAATTTACATACATCCATAAAAAGTTGAAGCAAAAACTTATCTATCTGTATCTTAGCGCTCATCGTTGCATAAATCATAAGAAGAAGTTTTCTTGAACAGTGTCTACATTGCTAAACAAGACCACGACGATATGACAAACTCTCGAACAACATGAAACTCAACGCTATTTGAGTATTTTGGGCAAAATCAGACATATAGATCTTTGTTGAGAATTAGATGTTCCCAAAATGTATTTTGTCACAAATTTACACCAGCTTCTGAAATACGGTTCTGGTAAAAGTCATTTGATTTCACAATATTTACATCCTCAAATTCATTGTCATCTAAAAGCGGGAAAAGATGCACGGTTATAATGAGCAAAGATCGACCAAATTGCATATCGTAAAGCCAAAAGTTAGGAACATAGTAGTATAAAATCAAATACAAATGTTCAAAAATAAAAAGCTCTGGGAGGCCATGAAGATCACAACCAAAAAGCTAATCGCGTTTCACCTCAAAATCACCATAATAACCAAAAGCTACTTTTTTCATTGAATGCAAATTAACAGAATTCATATTTGTTATCTAAAGAAATACTTGTTTTTGCTTTTCTTTCAAATTATAATCTTCAACACTTTGTTAGAAGACGTTTTTTGTTTACTGGCAGAAATAAATCGTGTATAAAGAGGAAGGTAGTGTATGAAGATGAAAACTCTTAATGCAAGCATTAAAATAGGAGGAAAAACAATGGTTAGAGAGATTTGGGGGTGGATAAATATCAGTAATTAAGATTAGCTATTTTTAAGGAAGGTAAATTGTATATTAGTTGTATTAAATCTTAATTTTCCTTTTTCATTAATTACTTTTTTGTATTTTCAACAAAACAAAAAAATCTTTTTTATATATTTTTTAAAAATAAAAGTTGCTATAACTTGAAAACTTAAAAAATTTGTTATAATTTGTAATAACTAATCTAATAAGTTTATATAGTTAATTTTCTCAAATTTAAATGATCATTGATTGAAATTACTTTAATCGATTGGCCATGTAAAGTCCAAAGGCTCAAACACGTCTCATTGATTTTGAAAAGACCTAGTCCATGTCCTTTTCTCTTTATGTTACACTGCAGATACTTCAACGAAAAGCCCAAGGCCCAAAGTAAATAAAATATAATTTTAAACTTGACTGTATCAAATAATATTCAATACCATAATCATGAGGCAGTTTTTAAACTCCAATAAAATTAAACAACTTACAGAAGGTGTTTTTGATGATTAACATTTCATTAATCACCAAGTAGATATTTACAAACCAGCTAGTTCACCACAACTACCGATCTTAACAAGAAAACAAAACTTCTACAAAAACTCCACCGAAAATAACAGTTATCTAACAATTGTCTAGCTATATGAGGACTCGCAAATTACTCATGCATGCAATGATTATTGGTATGCACTCAGCAATTTGCTCAGTCTTCTCAAATATCATTATATTCCTTTCTATTCACACAGAATATATGAATTTTTTATATACAAGCTTGGTTACACAAGCTAGCTGTGTTTTTCCTTTAGTCCTCTATGATTTTCATTGCAGCACATCTCTCCATGATTGATCTATAGGAGCATCTAGCTTTAGCCCCTTTAGGAGCCTATCCCTAATTTGCCTAGTCATAGCATATTCTACAAATAAGTGGTCCATAGATTCATTGATTTGTCTACATAACATACAATGTGAAGCTATCTGCAAGCCCTACCTTAGAAGTCTATCAGTTGTGAGCATTCTCTCATATATCTATCATGTTGTGTCAATTTTCAATGATGTGCAACGACTACAAAATTTTCTTGTGTCAACATTAATAATACATTAATTAGAATGAGTCATTTTCAATATTGACATTAATTATTGCTACATTAGTTTTCAATAGTATCAACATTGATGTAAAAGTTATTAATACTAAATATTTTAAATTTTAAATATAATATAATTATTTAAAATGTAAAAGAAGTTAAAATCTGCAGGGTATAGATCTACACATTCATATTCAATTTCATAACCCTTGACCTTTGCGGGTGTACCTTTTTATTAGTTGACGTATCATAGGATAAATAGCTTTCACATAGTTATTTTACTCCTTGTATGAGCAAACCTGAATCTGCAAATATAATAATTGTGAAACCATAAGGTATGTGTGTTTGTGATGTGCATGTTAAACGATGTTTTTACTTGTGATCTTCCTTGTCCTTATTCTTAGTGTTGGTATCTATGTTTAAGATTTTCCTTCCCATGGTCGGTTGCTGCTCAATTGTATGAAATTGTAGTGACCCTCTTAATTGAATGTTGTGTTTGTCAAGCAATCATCTAATTGATTAGCGTCTCGTAGTATGTGCTTAACTTGAATCCTTATTTGAGACCAAAAAAAATAAAAAAAATTCTTCAATTTGACTGAGTGGATCTATGTCTTGAGTTATGTTGTTCATTTTTGTACTGGTACAATATCTGAGGGCTTTCGGTATGGCAAAAGATTTGACAAATCCCATCTTTTTCATTTTGTCTGGAAATTCTGTCAAACTCTTTCTCTCTATAGCACCACTGATGTGTTAAAAGTCCTCTACCGAATTCTTCAATCTCGCTTAACAGGATTCTTCATCTTGCTTTATTGGACTCTTCATCTCATTTCAATGGATTCTTCATCTCGCATTTTTGTACTTGCTTCATCCGACTCTTCGTCATCACCAGTAGTTTCTCTATCTTTAAATGAAATTTTATGAAGTTAAATCTCCAACTACAATTTGGAGCTCAATAATATTATTCTAATTTATTTGATCTTTTTAAATTCAAATTCATCATCGAATATTTTATCTCAGTTGTTTTGATTCTTATCCGTCAGCAATAATTTTTCTATCTTCTAATGAAATTTTACGAAGTTAAATTTAGAATTACCATTGAAAATTTCATTATTGTTCTAATTGATTTTAGTCTTTCTAAATTTCTCTGCATTAAAAGTTACACATTTTTATGTTTTGGTTCAAGCATTTATTACAGTATACGTTACCTTTCAACCTCACTATTAATTATCACAACAGATGTATCAGCTAGGCCACTGTGCACTTAGCTTCATATTGTGTGATTGTGATGGATTGTTTTGTTAGAATTATTTATTTTATGTGGATTTAACATTAATTTTTTATCACATTAAAGTAAAATGGGCTGATTATTAATTGGTGGATAAGATATAGGCCGTGTATTCATGCAGATTTCATATGAGTCTGTACCCATTTCATGTTATTGGTGTGGGTTGACAATAGTGTAGGCTTGTAGTAGACCTGTGAGCCCATGATGGGAGGTGTACTAGGTTAAGACTTTTAATACTATAAATATGAGTCCATAATGAGAGGAGCACTAGGTTAAGACTTTTAATACTATAAATATAAAGCTAGGTCCCCTCTCCTCGCTTTAACATAAGACGTATTTTCATAAGTTGTCAGTCGTTATAAGCAAAGGAGAGGAAGACTCAATCTAGTTCGTCTTCTATTACGTGCTATAATGGCGGACAAAGGTACGCACCTTTTCTCGTATGTTCTATTACTTTTATAGGTGTTTTTTTATTTATGTGAACCTGTGGTGTGTTTTTCTGTTAACTTCTTCAATTGATATCAGAGTTTTTCACATAGATCTTGAACTCTATCTCTCATTTACAAGAAAAATAATTGGAAATAATAATTGTGACGCACACTGTTTTAAACTTAAATTTAAAACATTTTATTTTATTTTATTTCTTCTGCTGCTTTTGGTTGCATCGTCTGCACACAACGATATTCCAAGAAAACAAATTCATACTTACTTTTGTCAGTAAATGTTTGACTAGTACATGTGGACTTTGAGTTTCGTGAAAGTGGTTTTCCTTTTTTCTTTTTCTTTTAAGAATTCTGGACTATTAATCAAAAAAAAATAAAAAAATTGGTTGCCTCCATTTATTAAGTTTTCAGCTGCGTTTGTCGTTTACAAGGTATTGAAGAAAGGTGTTAAACTTTTCTTGGTTATTTATTTATTATTCATTCATATTGTAAACTGTATATTTTGGTTTAAATAAAAAAAATTGAAAAATCAAATCGAAATTTAATTTTGATTTCGATTTTTCGAATCGAATTCGATTTGTAATTTTACAGTTTTGATTTTTCGGTTTGATTTTTGATTTAAAAAAAAATAGGTTAAACCAAAAAATCGAATTTTTATAAATAAATAAATAATATATATATTTTATTGTATTTAAGGCTATTAAGGTACATACTACTTTCTTATTTGTGTGTATTTAATACCTTTTTTTCCCTCGTCCAGCTGTGACTATGTCCGGCTAAAGGACTTCTTATATCTATGTTGAAGTTCTAACTTCATTTACATAGTAACTATGAAAGATCTAGACTCTATCAAAATATAAAGAAATTTTTTTATAGTTTCTTGACTTGGTTCCGAAATGGTGGTACAGTCGAGTTTAATGAACTTATGTTAGTTTTGTCTCTGTGACTACGTCAAGTAAGTTGTGCCTCTTTAGCCCATTGTAGTGATATGAAAAGAGCGACTTCTGCATAATTAGAACTTCTAGACATATGAGTTTAACATAAGATTATTAAATCTCTGACAGACCCCTTGTTTGGATAAAAGATCCCAAACAGTCATTAAACTATTTGAAATTCTTTTATATTTCGGTTGGTGCTTTGGTTCGGTTTTTCGACTTTGGCATAATCCGATATTGTTATATGGTCTGGCAGGCTGAGCGGCATACCCCAGCCTAGTGAGATCCTGTTAATGGTATCAGAGCCTAGGAACTTTCATAGTAATTATGATAAGTGTGGTGAAGTTTTCAGCATAGATATAAGGGTTTTTGTAATCATGGATATGAGTGAAGTTAGTACTAAGAGTACTAAACTCGAAGAAATAGATTTACCTCAGCATATGGATTTATTAAATAAATGAACAATTTTCAAAGTAGATTTAAACACTATTTATGAATATGGTTTATTTGATAAAATTAAACAAAGGCAGATTATAAAAACTACAGAGCAATAGGATGAAAAAACTCTTCAATTGCTCAAACAAGAAGACATTGATATATTCAAAAAATAATATAATTATTTACATATTGACTTGGTACAAATTGCATTTAAACCCTTAACTTTGAAAGGTCTTCCTGAAACCTTTTTAGCTGCACTTCGTGATGCTAGAAATTTAAACTTTAGACAATCCCTTATGGGATCTATCGAATCTACTCTTGCATATGACTCTGTCTATTTTAATACTCAGCCTAATTTAACCTTATCTCTGACTGATGTTAATATCACTAATGCTTTAACTTTAAATGTAAAAACTCATGGCTATAATTATGCACCAGGATCTGAGCTTATAAGTTTATCTTATCATATTTATTACCGTTTGTTGTCTACTTTAAATCCTCGTTGTAAATTAATCGATAATGCTTCAGACTATACTATGTTAACTGAAACTAATTTTGCAAAAGCTAAGCTCACTACCAGGAGACCTATTCGATAGGATGAGATAAATTTTCTAAAAAATTGGATTCTAAATTCGATTATTTCTCCGACATAACTTGCGGAAGAAGTAACAAACTCAGAGTTAACTCATGTAACTCAGAGTAGTGATGGAAAAATTTATCTTCAATTTGATGAAGAAACTCCTACATATAGAAATTCTTTGTCAAGAAATTCTTTTTCCATGCCTAAAATGCTGCCTTCTATGCATCATATTTCTCCAGTTGAACCAATTTACGGTCCAAACCGAAATCGTGTTGCATCCTTACATACTTTAAATTCTGCAGATTCACCTAAAAGTGTAGAAAAAATTAAAATCAATTCTAAAATAAATATTGTTCAAGATTATGAAAATCCTACCCCATCTGAGATGGATTTTGATATAAATTCTGTTTAATTATGATGACACAACTTATTGATTTTAGTCCTGGTTCTCAGGCAAGAAAATATATTCAAAAGAATTTTTTGATAAAAAATGAAAAACCTTTAGGACTTGTTTTTTTGAGACTTATAGTCCGGATGAGTTAAAAAACTTCTCTGAAGAATTTTATGAAATGTGCGCATTGCATAATCAAATTGTTTACTTTGTACCATGGTTCATGTCTGCATATTTGCCTTTGTATATCAAGGTTATTGAAAGATCTTACCAAAGTTCAAATGGTACTATAACACAAGCTATTTATCCTCCTCAATCATCTTTTATACTGCCTAATAATACTGGTCTAACTTTCTCTGCTTTTCAACAATTTATCGATAATGAAGTTGAAAAAATCACTATTTCTGAAATTAATTGTCTGATTGCCCAAAACAATTATTTAAGTCTTTATGTAAAAGTTCTAGGGGAACATATCTCCTCTTTTGATGAAAAGCTTGATATTATGGCTAATTTGATTAAAAAACTTAGTGATGGTCAAAAGTCTTCCGATATTGCTTCTACATCAAAAAGCAAGTCCGAAAACCTAACTGCTAAGCCGCATATTCAAAGACCTCCTGATATAGATATAGAAGGATTTAGACAACCCTCTGACTTAGAACAATTTGAAAAATTGCTTGAAAAGAAATTCTCTGATCTAAATATAAAACCCATCGATTTGTCTAATAATTTTGCCGACACTATTAAATCTTTAACCAATAATTTTACTGATGTCCAAACTACTCCAATCGGAGCAGAAATCTATTCAGAGTTAAATAAACTCAAAGGTTTGGTCAGAAAACAACCGGGAAAGAAATATGCAGATATTCCTCGAATGCAAACTGCCTATTACCCACGACCAACTCCTCAAGATGTCATGATCGAAGAGAGAGATTGGTCCCTCACTAACACTTCTTATAGTGGCGAACATATTTACGAATGGAATTTAGATGGTTTATCAGAATGACAATTGTCTATTTTGGTTCATCGTATGTTAATGTATTCTACTATTGCTAAAGTCTCTAGCCCTAAAGACAGTATGGGAAATCTTACTCGCTCAAATAATACTATTTGTAAAATGATTGTTGCTGATTTTACTGGTCAACTTTGTGACTGGTGGGACAATTTTCTTTCTAGTGAAAACCGAAATAAGATCTATGAGGCCAGAAATCTCTTACCTGGAGTAGATAACCTAGGTCGGGATCTTCCTGCAAATAGAGAAGATGTCGTTTATACCCTTATGCTTACTATTATTCAACACTTTGGAGGTAGATTTACCAACCAACATGAAAACACTCGCACTTTCTTAAATGGTTTAAGGTGTAGACATTTAGGCGAATTTAGATGGTATAAAGATACTTTTCTTTCTAAGGTTATGGATTTTTCCGAATCTAGATTAGAACATTGGAAAGCTAGATTTGTTGATGGTCTTCCACCACTTTTTGCTGAAAGAGTTAGAAAAACCATCAAAGGTCAGTACGGTGCAATCCCTTGGACAGAATTTACTTATGGTCAGCTTTTAGCAGCCTGTACTGAAGAAGGTTTAAAACTCTGCAATGAATTAAAATTATCTAGGCAGATTAAGCTAGATAGAATGAGAGAAAAAATCCAATTAGGAGATTTTTGTGGACAATTTGGTATGAAAAATCCTCCTTCTACTAGGAAAAAGAGTCGTAATTCTGACAAAGACAAACCCTACCAACGAAAAAGATATAGACGTAGGTACATAGAAGAGCGTCAAGCTAGAAAGACCAATCACAAATCCTCTAAATTTACAAAAAATAGGTCTAAAAGAGACCTAGCAAAAATCAAGTGCTATAGATGTAATCAATATAGTCATATAGCCCCTAATTGTAAACTACAAAAACTCAAGTCTTTAGGACTCTCTGATGAGGTGCAGGATCAAGTATATGGTCTTTTATATACTTCTGGTTCTGATTCTGACTATGCAACTGAATCTGAAGATGATATTGAATTACCCAATTCTTCTGATATTGAAAATTATAAAAAACCTACGACTAATGCTTGCACTGATTGTAATAAAGATAATTGTGATTGTAATGATGTGTTTTATAAACTTCAATCTCAATTTAAAGATTTAGAATTAAATATTTCCACCATTACTGGTGATGGTGCTCTAGAATTACTGAAAGAAGTATCTGATGAGAAGCTTCGTCAAAAAACTATTGATCTTACTTCTACATCAACCAATACTTCCAGTAATCCTAAGATAAGTAATTTTGTTACAAAATCCTCTAATATTGATATCATGCCTTACTCTATTTCTGAAGTCAAAAGAAGACTTGTTATTAATCAAATGTCAGGAAGAAATACCACTTTTAATGATTTAAAAACTAAAGTAGAAAATTTAAAAAAGGAAATTATCTCTCTAAAACAAAATCAAATGATCTCTGATCATAGGATTTTGAAAATCGAAGAAGATATTTTTGATTTTTCCCCAAAAGACCATTTCTTCTAAAGGAAAAGAAAAGGAAGATGAAAACCCTGACAATTTTGACATGAATAAAATTATTCAAAAAATTTATTTAAAAAATTATTATTTCTTGGGGATGATACAATTAGTTGTTGCTCATAAATGGTATATAAATTGCACTATTTTGATTAATAAGGAATTTTCTATCACTAATATTGCTATGATTGATAGTGGTGCTGATGTCAGCTGCATTCAAGAAGGTTTAATTCCAACCAGATATTTTGAAAAAAACTACTCACATAATTAAGTCTGCATCTGGTCATAGTCTTGACATCAACTACAAATTACCGCATACTCATATCTGTCGAAATAAAATTTGCATTCCACATTTCTTCTTTTTAGTAAAAAACCAGTTATATCCTCCTATTATTTTAGGAACTCCTTTTATAAATTCTATTTATCCTTATACATATATCGATGCAAATGGTGTTAAGGCTACCTATAAAAATAAACAAATCTCTTATCCTTTTGTTACTGACCCTGTAACAAGAGATATAAATGCTCTTATTAATATGAAGAAAAAGCAAGTCAATTTTTAACTATTAGAATTAATGAGTATAAATATTCTAGATACAATGAAGTCTGTAAAAATCCAAGAAAAAATAAAAATGATTTCTGATCAATTGATTATTGATAGTTGTGTTAATCACCTAAATGCCTTCTGGGATCAAAAAAAGCATATTGTTTCTCTTCCTTATGAAGATGATTTCTGTGAAGGAAAAATTCCCACAAAATCTCGCCCCTGTCAAATGAATGCGGAATTAGTAGAATTCTGTAAAAAGGAGATTGATAGTCTTCTGCAAAAGGGTCTTATAAAACCTTTAAAATCTCCTTGGTCTTGTACTGCATTCTATGCTAATAATGCTGCTGAAAAAGAACGGGGTATGCCTAAATTAGTCATCAATTATAAACCCCTGAATAAAGTTTTAAAATGGATTAGGTATCCTATACCAAATAAAAAAGACTTACTTTCTAGATTATATGATGCTAACATATTTTCTAAATTTGATTTAAAATCTGGTTATTGGCAAATTCAAATTGATAAAGAACGTACTTATAGGACTGCTTTCAATGTCCCCTTTGAACAATATGAATGGAATGTTATGCCATTTGGTTTAAAAAATGCTCCTTCTGAATTTCAAAAAATCATGAACGACATTTTCAACCCTTATATGGTTTTTATCATTGTATATATTGATGATATTTTAGTATTTTCTAAACACCTTGAATTACATATTAAACACCTGAATATGTTCAAAAAAATTGTTATACAAAATGGTTTGGTCATCTCCAGACCAAAAATAAGTTTATTCCAGACAAACATTAGATTTTTGGGACACAACATTCGTCAAGGTACTATTGAACCTATACAAAGAGCTCTAGAATTTGCTAAAAAATTCTCCGATATTATTACTGACAAAAAACAGCTACAAAGATTTCTTGGTAGTCTTAATTACATTTCTCCTTTTTATGAAAATTTGTCTAGAGATTTAGCTCCTCTATATGATAGACTAAAAAAGGATTACAAAATGCCTTGGACGCAAGTCCACACTAATTTGGTAAAATTAATTAAAAGACGAGTTCAAACTCTTCCTTGTACATCTCTTGCAAACCCTAACTGGTTAAAAATTGTTGAAACTGATGCTTCGAATATTGGGTATGGAGGAATACTTAAACAAGTTAATCCCCATACAAAAACAGAATGTTTGATTAGATTTTATTCTGGTAAGTGGACCGAAAGCCAGAAAAAATACGCCACTGTAGCTCATGAAATGCTTACTATTGTAAAATGTATTCTAAAATTCCAAGATGACTTATATGATCAAAGATTTATTGTTAAGACTGATGCTCAATCGGTGAAGTATATGTTCGACAAAGATTTTAAACATGATGCCTCTAAATTAATATTTGCAAGATGGCAGGCTCATTTGGCCCCTTTTGATTTCGAAATTCATTATAAGAAAGGTAGTGAAAATTCTTTGTCTGATTTTTTATCTCGAGAATATTTGATCGATTAACATGAATTTTTACTCATACTTTCTCTCTGAAAAACTATAATTACTATTATCAAATGCATTCCTTTAAACGAAGATATTCATTTTCTTATCTTAGAAAATCTGGTTCGTGGTATAATAGAAGAATTATTATTCTTTAATCACGACGAATTTATTGATAATGATATTTATTGGTTTGATGTTGACATTAGCGACTAATATTTACAGGATTAAAAGGAATAATGAAGCTCTTTCTCCACTTCTCTCAAAAATTCTTAATCACTTTTATAAAGGTAACTCCTTTAAATGCGGATATGCATATGCTTATATTACGGAAGGTCATTAATGATCTCATCACAAAGGACACATTATATGAAGATCTATGTGAGTATATGTCATGGTATGCTGATCAAATTCTTAATTATTGATGTAGCATGGAACCACCCTGAAAAATAGCCAGAGGACGTAGCAGAGGTGGACAACCTCAA
Organism: Capsicum pubescens; assembly: GCA_030864215.1. Classification (NCBI taxonomy): domain Eukaryota; kingdom Viridiplantae; phylum Streptophyta; class Magnoliopsida; order Solanales; family Solanaceae; genus Capsicum; species Capsicum pubescens. The sequence goes on along the minus strand of CM061544.1, from coordinate 81,072,916 downwards.
AACTCTTCATATCAAGGAGGACGAACAAACCCTTTATATTTCGATCGAAGAAATCCTGCATATAGCTCTGCAAGTTCTAATTTTCCTGTGTTACAACAAGGAAATGAGACTCTAATTAATTCTAAAATTCTTCAAGATGAATCATCATCATCAAAAATCCTGAATATTGGTTCTTCTGTACATCTGGAAGATATTCCTGAAGACCATCCACTATATAAACAACTGAAATCCTATATATCTGATCAACAAAAAACTGCAGATTCTTTTGCATCTATAGTCCAGGAAAATTCTTAAGATAAACCTTCATATGAGAAATTGAATGCTAGAGAACTCATACTATATATTGAAAATCAGCATATTCCTGGTCAAGAAAATACTGAAGAAGCATGAAGGATACTCAAAAATTATCTTACTGCTAATGTTTATTTCACTGGCGAATCCTATAAAACCCGGACTTATTATGAACATATATTAGTCCAAACATTCAGTGCAACTTTTGATCATAGTCCCCTCGGAGAATCTACCCCAGGAGTACATGGATACTTTAAAATGGTGATTAAAAAACTTATTCCTATTGAAGAATGGGGTATTTCATCAATGACTCAAAAATTTATGCCAATGGGGCCAATGGGACAAACACTCGCAAATTTTACCTATTGGGACTACATTAAAGCCTTTTCTCAAGTATTATATTATAATAATTATAAACACAAACATACTTGATTTATAAAAATTTGTGCTAAAGTATTTGAAAATTCTATTCCAAACTGGTTTATCCAATGGTGGACTCAGTATGGACCCACAGTCAAAATATTACCTCCCGAATATTTCTCTCTTTACCATTCATGGAAGAAATCTTCACCTTTCTTAACTGAATTATATCTTTCAGAGCATATTTGTAAAATTGATACTATTGACCAAACTTATTTCTACATAGAATTCTCCATCCCTTGGATCCATCGATGGTCAGTAGAAATAGGCTATGATACCCAAAAAATTCTTGCTGTATATCAAACATTCTATTGTAATTTCTGAGACAAATTGCTTCGTAAAGATCCAGATACTAAACTCACCTATGGTCATGATCAATGGGAGAAAATAGTCAAGAAAATTACCGAATATGAAAACGCTCCCAAAAAATTGATTTTAGTTGAAGAAAAAAGTTTAACTATGTTTCTAGAAGAATTTCTGCACATGAGGGAAATAAAAGTTTAACTATGTTCTATCATCTGCATTTTATTTCCCTCATGTACAGAAATTCTTCTAGAAACATAGTTAAACTTTTTTCTTCAACTAAAATTGATTTTTTGGGAGCTTTTTCATATTCGGTAATTTTCTTGACTATTTTCTCCCGTTGATCATGACCATAGGTGAGTTTAGTATCTGGATCTTTCCAAAACAATTTGTCTCAGAAATTACAATAGAATGTTCGATATACAACAGGAATTTTTTGGGTATCATAGCCTATTTCTACTGACCATCGATGAATCCAAGGGATGGAGAATTCTATGTAGAAATACATTTGGTCAATAGTATCGATTTTACAAATATGCTCTGAAAGATATAATTCAGTTAAGAAAGGTGAAGATTTCTTCCATGAATAGTAAAGAGAGGAATATTCGGGAGGTAATATTTTGACTGTGGGTCCATGCTGAGTCCACCATTGGATAAACCAGTTTGGAATAGGCTTTTCAAATACTTTAGCACAAATTTTTATAAACCAAGTATGTTTGTGTTTATAATTATTATAATATAATACTTGAGAAAAGGCTTTAATGTAGTCCCAATAGGTAAAATTTGCGAGTGTTTGTCCCATTGGCCCCATTGGCATAGATTTTTGAGTCATTGATGAAATACCCCATTCTTCAATAGGAATAAGTTTTTTTAATCACCATTTTAGAGTATCCATGTACTCCTGGGGTAGATTCTCCGAGGGGACTATGATCAAAAGTTATACTGAATGTTTGGACTAATATATGTTCATAATAAGTCCGGGTTTTATAGGATTCGCCAGTGAAATAAACATTAGCAGTGAGATAATTTTTGAGTATCCTCCATGCTTCTTCAGTATTTTCTTGACCAGAAATATGTTGATTTTCAATATATAGTATGAGTTCTCTAGCATTCAATTTCTCATATGAAGGTTTATCTTCAGAATTTTCCTGGACTATAGATGCAAAAGAATCTGCAGTTTTTTGTTGATCAGATATATAGGATTTCAGTTGTTTATATAGTGGATGGTCTTCAGGAATATCTTCCAGATGTACAGAAGAACCAATATTCAGAGTTTTTGATGATGATGATTCATCTTGAAGAATTTTGGAATTAATTAGAGTCTCATTTCCTTGTTGTAACACAGGAAAATTAGAACTTGCAGAGCTATATGCAGGATTTCTTCGATCGAAATATGAAGGTTTGTTCGTCCTCCTTGATATGAAGAGTTTTGAGGTTGTCCACCTCTGCTACGTCCTCTGGCTATTTGCTAGGGTGGTTCCATGCTACATCAATAATTAGGAATTTGATCAGCATACCATGACATATACTCACATAGATCTTCATATAATGTGTCCTTTGTGATGAGATCATTAATGACCTTCCGTAATATAAGCATGTGCATATCCGCATTTAAAGAAGTTACCTTTATAAAAGTGATTAAGAATTTTTGAGAGAAGTGGAGAAAGAGCTTCATTATTCCTTTTAATCCTGTAAATATTAGTCGCTTATGTCAATATCAAACCAATAAATATCATTATCAATAAATTCGTCGTGATTAAAGAATAATTCTTCTTCTATTATACCACGAACCAGATTTTCTAAGATAAGAAAATGAATATCTCCGTTTAAAGGAATGCATTGGATAATAGTAATTATAGTTTTTCAGAGAGAAAGTATGAGTAAAAATTCATGTTAATCGATCAAATATTCTCGAGATAAAAAATCAGACAAAGAATTTTCACTACCTTTCTTATAATGAATTTCGAAATCAAAAGGGGCCAAATGAGCCTGCCATCGTGCAAATATTAATTTAGAGGCATCATGTTTAAAATCTTTGTCGAACATATACTTCACCGATTGAGCATCAGTCTTAACAATAAATCTTTGATCATATAAGTCATCTTGGAATTTTAGAATACATTTTACAATAGTAAGCATTTCATGAGCTACAGTGGCGTATTTTTTCTGGCTTTCGGTCCACTTACCAGAATAAAATCTAATCAAACATTCTGTTTTTGTATGGGGATTAACTTGTTTAAGTATTCCTCCATACCCAATATTCGAAGCATCAGTTTCAACAATTTTTAACCAGTTAGGGTTTGCAAGAGATGTACAAGGAAGAGTTTGAACTCGTCTTTTAATTAATTTTACCAAATTAGTGTGGACTTGCGTCCAAGGCATTTTGTAATCCTTTTTTAGTCTATCATATAGAGGAGCTAAATCTCTAGACAAATTTTCATAAAAAGGAGAAATGTAATTAAGACTACCAAGAAATCTTTGTAGCTGTTTTTTGTCAGTAATAATATCAGAGAATTTTTTAGCAAATTCTAGAGCTCTTTGTATAGGTTCAATAGTACCTTGACGAATGTTGTGTCCCAAAAATCTAATGTTTGTCTGGAATAAACTTATTTTTGGTCTGGAGATGACCAAACCATTTTGTATAACAATTTTTTTGAACATATTCAGGTGTTTAATATGTAATTCAAGGTGTTTAGAAAATACTAAAATATCATCAATATAGACAATGATAAAAGCCATATAAGGGTTGAAAATGTCGTTCATGATTTTTTGAAATTCAGAAGGAGCATTTTTTAAATCAAATGGCATAACATTCCATTCATTTTGTTCAAAGGGGACATTGAAAGCAGTCCTATAAGTACGTTCTTTATCAATTTGAATTTGCCAATAACCAGATTTTAAATCAAATTTAGAAAATATGTTAGCATAATATAATCTAGAAAGTAAGTCTTTTTTATTTGGTATAGGATACCTAATCCATTTTAAAACTTTATTCAGGGGTTTATAATTGATGACTAATTTAGGCATACCCCGTTCTTTTTTAGCAGCATTATTAACATAGAATGCAGTACAAGACCAAGGAGATTTTGAAGGTTTTATAAGACCCTTTTGCAGAAGACTATCAATCTCCTTTTTACAGAATTCTACTAATTCTGCATTCATTTGACAGGGGCAAGATTTTGTGGGAATTTTTCCTTCACAGAAATCATCTTCATAAGGAAGAGAAACAATATGCTTTTTTCGATCCCAGAAGGCATTTAGGTGATCAACACAAATATCAATAATCAATTGATCAGAAATCATTTTTATTTTTTCTTGGATTTTTACAGACTTCATTGTATCTAGAATATTTATACTCATTAATTCTAATTGTAAAAAATTGACTTGCTTTTTCTTCATATTAATAAGAGCATTTATATCTCTTGTTACAGGGTCAGTAACAAAAGGATAAGAGATTTGTTTATTTTTATAGGTAGCCTTAACACCATTTGCATCGATATATGTATAAGGATAAATAGAATTTATAAAAGGAGTTCCTAAAATAATAGAAGGATATAAGTGGTTTTTTTACTAAAAAGAAGAAATGTGGAATGCAAACTTTATTTCGACAGATATGAGTATGCGGTAATTTGTAGTTGATGTCAAGACTATGACCAGATGCAGACTTAATTATGTGAGTAGTTTTTTTTAAAATATCTGGTTGGAATTAAACCTTCTTGAATGCAGCTAACATCAGCACCACTATCAATCATAGCAATATTAGTGATAGAAAATTCCTTATTAATCAAAATAGTACAATTTATATCCCATTTATGAGCAATAACTAATTGCTTCATCCCCAAGAAATAATCAAGTTTTAAATCAATTTTTTGAATAATTTTATTCATGTCAAAATTGTCAGGGTTTTCATCTTCCTTTTCTTTTCCTTTAGAAGAAATGGTTTTTGGGGAAAAATCAGAAATATCTTTTTCGATTTTAAAAATTCTATGATCAGAGATCATTTGATTTTGTTTTAGAGAGATAATTTCCTTTTTTAAATTTTCTACTTCAGATTTTAAATCATTAAAAGTGGTATTTTTTCCTGGCATTTGACTAATAGCAAGTCTTCTATTGACTTCAGAATTACAGTAAGGCATGATATCAATATTAGAGGATTTTGTAACGGAATTACTTATCTTAGGATTACTGGAAGTATTGGTTGATGTAGAAGTAAGATCAATAATTTTTTGACGAAGCTTCTCATCAGTTACTTCTTTTAGTAATTCTAGAGCTCCCTCACCAGTAATGGTGGAAATATTTAATTCTAAATCTTTAAATTGAGATTGAAGTTTATAAAACACATCATCACAATCACAATTATCTTTATTACAATCAGTGCAAGCATTAGTCGTAGGTTTTTTATAATTTTCAATATCAGAAGAATTGGGTAATTCAATATCATCTTCAGATTCAGTTGCATAGTCAGAATCAGAACCAGAAGTATATAAAAGACCATATACTTGATCCTGCACCTCATCAGAGGGTCCTAAAGACTTGAGTTTTTGTAGTTTACAATTATGGGCTATATGACCATATTGATTACATCTATAGTACTTGATTTTTGCTAGGTCTCTTTTAGACCTATTTTTTGTAAATTTAGAGGATTTGCGATTGGTCTTTCTAGCTTGACTCTCTTCTATAGACCTACGTCTATATCTTTTTCGTTGGTAGGGTTTGTCTTTGTCAGAATTACGACTCTTTTTCCTAGTAGAAGGAGGATTTTCATACCAATTTGTCCACAAAAATCTCCTAATTGAGTTTTTTCTCTCATTCTATCTAGCTTAATCTGCCTAGATAATTTTAATTCATTGCAGAGTTTTAAACCTTCTTCAGTACAGGCTGCTAGAAGTTGACCATAAGTAAAATCTGTCCAAGGGATTGCACCATACTGACCCTTGATGGTTTTTCTAACTCTTTCAGCAAAAAGTGGTGAAAGAACATCAACAAATCTAGCTTTCCAATGTTCTAATCTAGATTCGGGAAAATCCATAACCCTAGAAAGAAAAGTATCTTTATACCATCTAAATTTGCCTAAATGTCTACACCTTAAACCATTTAAGAGAGTGCGAGTGTTTTCATGTTGGTTTGTAAATCTACATCTAAAGTGTTGAATAATAGTAAGCATAAGGGTATAAACAACATCATCTCTATTTGCAGGAAGATCCCGACCTAGGTTATCTATTCTAGGTAAGAGATTTCTGGCCTCATAGATCTTATTTCAGTCTTCACTAGAAAGAAAATTGTCCCACCAGCCACGAAGTTGACCTGTAAAGCCAACAACAATCATTTTACAAATAGTATTATCTGAGAGAGTAGGATTTCCCGTACTGTCTTTAGGGCTAGAGACTTTAGCAATAGTAGAATACATTAACATACGATGAACCAAAATAGACAATTGTCTTTCTGATAAACCATCTAAATTCCATTCGTAAATATGTTCGCCACTATAAGAAGTGTTAGTGAGGGACCAATCTCTCTCTTCGATCATGACATCTTGAGGAGTTGGTCATGGGTAATAGGCAGTTTGCATCCGAGGAATATCCACATATTTCTTTCCCGGTTGTTTTCTGACCAAACCTTTGAGTTTATTTAACTCTGGATGGATTTCTTCTCTGATTGGAGTAGTTTGGACATCAGTAAAATTATTGGTTAAAGATTTAATAGTGTCAGTAAAATTATTAGGCAAATCGATGGGTTTTATTTTTAGACTAGAGAATTTTTTTCAAGCAATTTTTCAAATTGTTCTAAGTTAGTGGGTTGTCTAAATCCTTCTATAGCTATATCAGGAGGTCTTTGAATATGCGTCTTAGCAGTTAGGTTTTCGGACTTACTTTCTGATGTAGAAGCAATATCGGAAGACTTTTGACCATCACTAAGTTTTTTAATCAAATTAGCCATAATATCAAACTTTTCATCAAGAGAGGAGATATGTTCCCCTAGAAATTTTATATAAAGACTTAAATAATTGTTTTGGGAAATCAGATAATTAATTTCAGAAATAGTGATTTTTCCAAATTCATTATCGATAAATTGTTGAAAAACAGAGAAAGTTAGACCAGTATTATTAGGCAGTATAAAAGATGATTGAGGAGGATAAATAGCTTGTGTTATAGTACCATTTGAACTTTGGTAAAATCTTTCAATAACCTTGATATACAAAGGCAAGTATGCATACATGAACCATAGTTCAAGGTAAACAATTTGATTATGCCATGCGCACATTTCATAAAATTCTCCAGAGAAGTTTTTTAACTCATCCGGACTATAAGTCTCAAAAAACCAAGTCCTAAAGGTTTTCCATTTTTTATCAAAAAATTCCTTTTGAATATATTTTCTTGTCTGAGAACCAGGACTAAAATCAATAAGTTGTGTCATCATAATTAAACAGAATTTATATCAAAATCCATCTCAAATGGGGTAGGATTTTCATAATCTTGAATAATATTTGTTTTAGAATTAATTTTAATTTTTTCTACACTTCTAGGTGAATCTGCAGAATTTAAAGTATGTAAGGATGCAACACAATTACGGGTTGGACCGTAAATTGGTTCAACTGGAGAAATATGATGCATAGCAAGCAACATTTTAGGCATGAAAAAAGAATTTCTTGACAAAGAATTTCTATATGTAGGAGTTTCTTTATCAAATTGAAGACAAATTTTTCCATCACTACTTTGAGTTACATGAGTTAACTCTGAGTTTGTTACTTCTTCCGCAAGCTGTGTCGGAGAAATAACCGAATTTAGAATCTAATTTTTTGGAAAAGTCATCCCATCCCATCGAATAGGTCTCCTGTAGTGAGTTTAGCTTTTCCAAAATTAGTTTCAATTAATATAGTATAGTCTGAAGCATTATCGATTAATTTACAACGAGGATTTAAAGTAGACAATAAACGGTAGTAAATACGATAAGATAAACTTATAAGCTCAGATCCCGGTGCATAATTATAGCCACGAGTTTTTACATTTAAAGTTAAAGCATTAGTGATATTAACATCAGTCAAAGATAAGGTTAAATTAGGCTGAGTATAAAAATAGACAGGGCCATATGCAAGAGTAGATTCGATAGATCCCATAAGGGATTGTCTAAAGTTTAAATTTCTAGCAATCACTAAGTGCAGCTAAAAAGGTTTCATGAAGACCTTTCAAAGTTAAGGGTTTAAATGCAATTTATACCAAACCAATATGTAAATAATTATATTATTTTTTGAATATATCAATGTCTTCTTGTTTGAGCAATTGAAGAGTTTTTTCATCAGCATTCAGAGCAATAGATTGCTCTGTAGTTTTTATAATCTGCTTGTGTTATATTATATTATATTATATTATATTATATTATATTATATTATATTATATTATATTATATTATATTATATTATATTATATTATATTATATTACATTATATTATATTATATTACATTATATTATATTATATTATATTATATTATATTATATTATATTATATTATATTATATTATATTATATTATATTATATTATATTATATTATATTATATTATATTATATTATATTATATTATAAAATATTATATTATATTATATTATATTATATTATATTATATTATATTATATTATAGATCCAGACTCTATCAAAATATAAATAAATTTTTCTATAGTTTCTTGACTTGGTTGCGAAATGGTGGTACAGTCGAGTTTAATACACTTATGTTAGCTTTATCTCTGTGACTACGTCTAGTAAGTTGTGCCTCTTTAGCCCGTTGTACTGATACGAAAATAGCGACTTCTGCACAATTAGAACTTCTAGACGCATGGGTTTAACATAAGGATATTAAATCTCTAACAGGCCCCTTGTTTGGATAAAAGATTCCATACAGTCATTAAACTATTTGAAATTCTTTTATATTTTGTTTGGTGCTTTGGTTCGGTTTTCCGAATTTGGCGTAATCCGCTATTGTTACATGGTCTGGCAGGCTGAGCGGCATACCCCAGCCTAGTGAGATCCTGTAAATGGTATCAGAGCCTAGGAACTTTCATAGTAATTATGTTAAGTGTGGTGAAGTTTTCAGCATAGATATAAGGCTTTTATAATCATGGATATGGGCGAAGTTAGTACTAAAAGTAATAAACTCAAAGAAATAGATTTACCTCAGAATATGGATTTATTAAATAAATGGACAATTCCAAAAGTAGATTTAAGCACTATTTATGAATATGGTTTATTTGATAAAATTAAACACAAACAGATTATAAAGACTACAGAGCAATCTATTGCTCTGAATGCTGATGAAAAACCTCTTCAATTGCTCAAACGAGATGATATTGATATGTTTTAAAAATAATATAATTACTTACATATTGGCTTAGTACAAATTGCATTTAAACCTTTAACTTTGAAAGGTTTTCCTGAAACCTTTTTAGCTGCACTACTAGCAGTATTAGTAGAAGTTTTTTAGGTAGCAAAATTAATAATTTTTTCACATAGTTTTTCATCTGTAACTTTCTTCAGTAATTCAAGGACATTATCAGCAGTAAGAGTTTGAATATTTAAATCAAGATCTTTGAATTGCGCTTGAAGTTTATACATCATTTCGTCACAATTACAAGTATCATTTTCACAGTCATTGCATTTATTAACCTGATCTGGTTCACTACCAGAATTAGGTAGTTCAATATCATTTTCAGATGTAGAATCATAATCTGATTCAGAACCAGAGGTATATAATAAACCATAGACTTGGTCATGCATTTCTTCAGAAAGTCCTAAAGACTTGAGTTTCTGTAACTTACAGTTTAGAGCTATATGACCATATTGGTTGCACCTATAGCACTTGATTTTCTAACTCTCTTTTGGATCTATTTTCGTAAATCTGGTAGACTTACAATAGGATTTTCTTGTTTCACGTTCTTCTTTGGTTCTATATCTAGAGCGTTTCTTTCTATAGGATTTATCAAACTTAGAATATCTTTGGGTTTTTCTTGCGATCGATTTATCCATACCAAATTGTTCACAAAAATCTCCTAATTGGGATTTTTCTATGAGTTTGTCAAGCTTAATCTGTCTGGCTAATTTCAGCTCGTTACAAAGGGCTAAACCCTATTGAGTACAAGCTACAATAAGCTGACCATAAGTTTTCTCTGAATATTAGATCTCTCCATAAGATCCTCTAAGTGTTTTTCTAACTCTTTCAGCAAATAAAGGGGGAAGACCATCAATGAATTTTCCTTTCCAATGCTCGTACTTACTTTCAGGTAAATCCATAACCCTACTAAGAAAGGTGTCTTTATGCCATCTGAATTCTCCTAAATGTCTGCATTTTAAACCATTATGGAGAGTTCTAATGTTTTTATACTGGTTGGTAAATCTACCTCCAAAATGTTCAATTATTGTAAGCATTAGGGTATAAACAACATCTGGTCGTCCTGCCTGTAGAGATCGACCTAAATTATCTTTACCTGGTTTATCATTCGGGGCATTAAAAATAGCTTCGTGTTTATCATCATCTAGGAAATTATCCCACCAGCCTCGAAGCTAGCCAGTAAAACCCGCGACAATTATTTTGCAAATTGTTGGATCAGTACGATTGGTCCGATTCTCTGCTGATGCAGTAGCTGTGGCAATAGTAGAGTACATTGACATACGGTGGATACGAATAGAGATTTGTCGATATGATAATCCATCAATATTCCATTCATAAATAGCATCCCCACTATAAAAAGTATTTGTTTGATTCCAATCCTTTTCCTCTATCAGAACATCTTGAGGAGTTGGACGTGGATAATACGCAGTAGACATACGGGGAATGTCAGCATATTTTTTCTCCGGTTGTTTTCTAATCATACCTTTGAGCTTATTTAGCTCAGAAGAGATAGTATCACCTACGTTTTGAGTAGATTCTATATTATCAACAAAATTAGACTCGAGTTTTTGCACAAAATCATCAGATATATTAAGAGGTTGTATGTTTAAACGAGAGAATTTTTTATCTAAAATTTTTTCTAATTGTTCTAATTTTGAATTTTTTTCAAATCCTTCAATTTCAGGCGGCTTTTGAATACAAGATTTAGATAAAATATATCCTTCTTCTTCTTTGGTTTCAGAAGTAGAAGGAATGTTAGAGGAATCCATCTGCGCACTAAGTTTTTTAACTAACTCAATTAATTCGTCAAGTTTTTTATCAAGAGAAGAAATATGTTCTCCTAAAACTTTAACATAAAGACTCAAATAATTATTTTAGGAAATAAAGGTTATTTATTTCAGAAACAGTTATTTTTCCAACATCCTCATCAACAAACTTTTGAAAAGCAGAAAAAGTCATTCCAGTATTATTAGGTAATATAAAGGAAGACTGGGGAGGATACATGGCTTGAGTAATTGTACCATCAGAATTTTGATAAGTTAATCTTTCAATAATTTTTATATAGGACAGCAAATATGCAGACATAAATCATGGCACAAAAAAGATAATTTTATTATGTAACACATATTTTGTAGAATTCTTTAGAGATATTTCGTAATTTAGTAGGAGTATAAGTTTCAAAAAAACAAGTCCTAAAGGTGTTTCATTTTTGACAAAAAAATTCTTTTTGAATATATTTTCTTGCCTGAGAACTAGGACTAAAATCAATAAGTTGTGTCATCATAATTAAACAGAATTAATATCAAAATCCATCTCAGATGGGGTAGGATTTTCATAATCTTGAACAATATTTGTTTTAGGATTGATTCTAATTTTTTCTATATTTCTAGGTGAATCTGCAGAATTTAAAGTATGTAAGGATGCATCACGATTTCGAGCTGGACCATAAATTGGTTCAACAGGAGAAATATGATGCATAACAGGCAGCATTTTAGGCATGGAAAAAGAATTCCTAGGCAAGGGATTTCTATATGTAGAAGTATCTTCATCAAACTGAAGACAGATTTGTCCATCACTACTCTGGGTTACATGAGTTAACTCTGAGTTTGTCACCTCTTTTGTAAGCTGTGTCGGAGAAATGACTGAATTTAAAATCCAATTTTTTGGAAAATTAATCTCATCCCATCGAATAGGTCTTCTGGTAGTGAGTTTAGCTTTTGCAAAATTAGTTTCAATTAACATAGTATAATCTGAAGCATTATCGATTAATTTACAATGAGAATTTAAAGTTGACAGCAAACGATAATAAATACGATAAGATAAGCTTATAAGCTCAGGTCCAGGCGCATAATTATAGCCATGAGTTTTTACATTTAAAGTTAAAGCTTCAGTGATATTAACATCAGTCAAAGATAATGTTAAATTAGGCTGAGTATTAAAATAGACAGGGCCATAAGCAAGAGTAGATTCTATAGATCCCATAAGGGATTGTCTAAAGTTTAAATTTTTAGCATCATGAAGTGCAGCTAAAAAGGTTTCAGGAAGACCTTTCAAAGTTAAAGATTTAAATGCAATTTGTACTAAGCCAATATGTAAGTAATTATATTATTTTTTAAACATATCAATAACATCTTGTTTGAGAAATTGAAGAGTTTTTTCATCAGCATTCAGAGCAATAGATTGCTCTGTAGTCTTTATAATCTGTTTTTGTTTAATTTTATCAAATAAACCATATTCATAAATAGTGCTTAAATCTACTTTTGGAATTGTTCATTTATTTAATAAATTCATATTCTGAGGTAAATCTATTTCTTTGAGTTTAGTACTTTTAGTACTAACTTCGCCCATATCAAAGATTACAAAAGCCTTATACCTATGCTGAAAACTTCACCACACTTAACATAATTACTATGAAAGTTCCTAGGCTTTGATACCATTAACAGGATCTCACTAGGCTGGGATATGTTATGTTATGTTGTGTTGTGTTGTGTTGTGTTGTGTTGTGTTGTGTTGTGTTTTGTTGTGTTATGTTGTGTTGTATTGTGTTGTGTTGTGTTGTGTTGTGTTGTGTTATGTTGTGTTGTGTTGTGTTGTGTTGTGTTACAACAACAACAACAAACCCAGTGTATTCCCACATAGTGAGGTCTGGGGAGGGTAAGATGTACACAATCCATACCACTACTCCCGGGAAAGTAGCAAGGTTGTTTCCGATAGACCCCTGGCTTAAGACAAGGAATAGTAATCAAAGTCATACCAAAAAACCTGGAACAAGACAAAACATAGAGACGCCACATACAGGGAAAGAGTAAACAAAGACTAGTAGACAATCGTAATACTACAAGCAACAAGAAATCATAACAAGAATACTACACCCACCAAGTAATGCCCTACCCTACCTACCTAAAATGGCACTAGCCTTCCATCCTAATATGCATCCTCCAGATCTTTCTATCTAGGGTCATGTCCTCAGTAAGCCGTGACTGTTCCATGTCCCGCCTAATTACCTCTTCAATATAATAATATTTATCAGAAGTAAGAGATAAATTACTTCAAACTGTCGAGCAAAATTCAGATATCTCAATGAACAGTGCTGAAGCAAACACTGAAGATGTTACAGATCCTCAACCTCCAGAAATTTTGATAGAAAATGATGAAATTATCAAAAAATCTGAAGCATTCATCAAGAAATGGAAAGGCAAAGACAAGATATGACCATCTGACCTCGACATCAGGCCCCTCTAATTTTACTATTTTTGTTTTATATGATTAATGAAAACTTATGTAACAGTAAAATCACTGTGAACAGAGACCCATCTAATACTGTGCAAGATTCTCTTTCTTATTATTTATAGACGCCTCATTCTTGTTAGGGATGCAGAAGTTTTTGAGTTCTCTTTTTTGTTTCTCTCTCTATACGCTCTCCCCTCTTTCTATATCTCTCTTTGTAATATATTTTGAAGAATAAATAAGAAGCCACTGTTTAATACTATTCCGGCCTTGCTTTTGGCTATCAAGGTACATATTACTTTCTTATTTGTGTGCATTAATTACAACTTCTACCCTTGACCAGCCGTGACTATGTCCGGCTAAAAGACTTCTTATATCTATGTTGAAGATCTAACTTTGTGTACATAGTAACTATGAAGGATCCAGACTCTATCAAAATCTGGAAAAAAAATTCTATAGTTTCTTGACTTGGTTCCCAAATGGTGGTACAGTCGAGTTTAATAAACTTATGTTAACTTTGTCTCTGTGACTACGTGTAGTAAGTTGTGCCTCTTTAGCCCGTTGTACTGATACGAAAAGGGCGACTTTTCTACAATTAGAACTTCTAGACACATGGGTTAAACCTAAGGTTATTAAATCTCTGACATGCCCCTTGTTTAGATAAAAGGTTCCATATAGTCATTAAACTTTGGCGTAATCCAATATTGTTACATAGTCTGGCAAGCTGAGCGGCATACCCCAGCCTAGTGAGATCCTAAAATGGTATCAGAGCCTAGGAACTTTCATAGTAATTATGTTAAGTGTAGTGAAGTTTTCAGCATAGATATAAGGCTTTTATAATCATGGATATGGGCGAAGTTAGTACTAAAAGTACTAAACTCGAAGAAATAGATTTACCTCAGAATATGGAATTATTAAATAAATGGACAATTCCAAAAGTAGATCTAAACACTATTTATGAATATGGTTTATTTGATAAAATTAAACACAAACAGATTATAAGGACTACAGAGAAATCTATTGCTCTGAATGCTAATGAAAAAAATCTTCAATTGCTCAAACAAGATGGTATTGATATGTTTAAAAAATAATATAATTACTTACATATTGGCCTAGTACAAATTGTATTTAAACCTTTAACTTTGAAAGGTCTTCCTGAAACCTTTTTAGTTGCACTTCGTGATGCTAGAAATTTAAACTTTAGACAATCCCTTATGGGATCTATAGAATTTACTCTTGCTTATGGCCCTGTCTATTTTAATACTCAGCCTAATTTAACATTATCTTTGACTAATGTTAATATCTCTAATGCTTTAACTTTAAATGTAAAAACTCATGGCTATAATTATGCGCTTTGATCTGAGCTTATAAGCTTATCTTATCGTATTTATTATCATTTGTTGTCAACTTTAAATTCTCGTTGTAAATTAATCGACAATGCTTCAGATTATACTATGTTAATTGAAACTAATTTTGCAAAAGCTAAACTCACTACCAGGAGACCTATTCGATGGGATGAGATTAATTTTCCAAAAAATTAGATTTTAAATTCAGTCATTTCGCCGACACAGCTTGTGGAAGAAGTGACAAACTCAGAGTTAACTCATGTAACTCAGAGTAGTGATGGAAAAATCTGTCTTCAGTTTGATGAAGATACTTCTACATATAGAAATCCCTTGCCTAGAAATTCTTTTTACATGCCTAAAATGTTGCCTGCTATGCATCATATTTCTCCAGACCATGTAACAATATCGGATTACGCCAAAGTCGGAAAACCGAACCAAAGCACCAACCGAAATATAAAAAAAATTCAAATAGTTTAATGACTGTATGGAACCTTTTATCCAAACAAGGGGTCTGTCAGAGATTTAATAACCTTAGGTTAAACCCATGTGTCTAGAAGTTCTAATTGTGGAAAAGTAGCCCTTTTCGTATCAGTACAATGGGCTAAAGAGGCACAACTTACTAGACATAGTCACAGAGACAAAGTTAACATAAGTTTATTAAACTCGACTGTACCACCATTTGGGAACCAAGTCAAGAAACTATAGAAAAATTTCTTCATATTTTGATAGAGTCTAGATCTTTCATAGTTACTATGTAAACGAAGTTAGATCTTCAACATAGATATAAGAAGTCTTTTAGCCGGACATAGTCGCGGCTGGTCAAGGGTAGAAGTTGTAATAAATGCACACAAATAAGAAAGTAATATATACCTTGATAGCCGAAAGCAAGGCCGGAATAGTATTAAATAGTGGCTTCTTATTTATTCTTCAAAATATATTACAAAGAGAGATGTAGAAAGAGGGGAGAGCGTATAGAGACAAAAACAAAAGAAGAGAACTCAAAAACTTCTGCCTCCCTAACAAGAATGAGGCTTCTATAAATAATAAGAAAAAGAATCTTGCACAGTATTAGATGGGTCCCTGTGCACAGTGATTTTACTGTTACATAAGTCTTCATTAAGCATATAAAACAAAAATAGTAAAAGTAGAGGGGCCTGATGTCGAGGTCAGATGGTCATATATTGTCTTTTCCGTTCCATTTCTTGATGAATACTTCAGGTTTTTCCATAATTTCATCATTTTCTATCAGAATTTCTGGAGGTTGAGAATCTGTAACATCTTCAGTGTTTGCTTCGGCGCTGTTCATTAAGCTATCTGAATTTTGCTCGACAGTTTGAAGTAATTTATCTCTTTCTTCTGATAAATATTGTTCTATCATTTGCATTTTATTTCCATCATGTGCAGATATTCTCCTAGAAACACAGTTAAGACTTTTTTCTTCAACTAAAATTAATTTCTTGGGAGTCTTTTCATATTCAGCAATTTTCTTGACTATCTCCTCCTGTTGATCATGACCATAGGTGAGTTTAGTATCTGGATATTTTTGAAGTAATTTGTCCTAGAAATTACAATAGAATACTCGATATATGGTAGGAATTTGTTGGGTATCATAACCTATTTCTACTGACCATCGATGGATCCATGGAATAGAGAATACTATGTAGAAATACATTTGGTCAATAGTACCGATCTTACAAATAAGTTCTGAAAGATATAATTCAGTTAAGAAAGGTGAGGATTTTTTCCACGAGTAGTAAAGAGAGGAATATTCTAGAGTTATATTTTGACTGTGGGTCCATGCTAAGTCCACCATTGGATAAACCAATTTGGAATAGGCTTTTCAAATACTTTAGCACAAATTTTTATAAACCATGTATGTTTGTGCTTACAATTATTATAATATAATACTTGAGAGAATGCTTTAATATAATCCCAATAGGTGAAATTTGCAAGTGTTTGTCCCATTGGCCCCATTGGCATGAATTTTTGAGTCATTGATGAAATACCTCATTCTTCAATAGAAATAAGTTTTTTAATCACTATTTTGGAGTGTTCATGTACTCCTGGGGTAGATTATCCGAGGGGACTGTGATCAAAAGTCACACTGAATGTTTGAACTAATATATGTTCATAATAAGTCCGGGTTTTATTTGATTCGCCAGTGAAATAAACATTGACAGTGAGATAATTTCTGAGTATTCGCCATGCTTCTTCAGTATTTTCTTGACCAGGAATATGCTGATTTTCAATATATAATATAAGTTCTCTAGCATCCAATTTTTCATAAGAAGGTTTATCTTCGGAATTTTCTTGAACTATAGATGCAAAAGAATCTGCAGTTTTTTGTTGATAAGATATATAGGATTGCAGTTGCTTATATAACGAATGGTCTTCAGGAATATCTTTCAGATGTACTGAAGAACCAATATTCAGAGTTTTTGATGATGATGATTCATCTTGAAGAATTTTTGAATTAATTAAAGTCTTATTTCCTTGTTGCAATACAGGAAAATTAGAACTTACAGAGCTATATCCAGAATTTTTTCTTCGATCAAAATATGAAGGGTTTGTTCGTCCTCCTTGATAGGAAGAGTTTTGACTTCTTCCACCCCTTCCTCTCCCTTTGGCTATTTGCCAAGGAGGATCCATTCTGCATCAGAAATAAAGTTGAGTTTGTCAAATTCCACCCATTCATCCACATACCAGGCCAAATATTCAGATATATCTTCATAGAGTGTATGTTTTGTAATGAAACTAGTAATGACTTTTCATAGAATAAGCATATGAATGTCAGCATTCAAGGGGGTTGCTTTTATGAAAGTGATTAGAAATTTGTGAGAGAAGAAACGAAGGAAGAGCTTCATTATTGAATTTTTTGGATCCTGCAAAGATTAGTCACTTAAATCAATATCGAACCAATAGATATCATCGACAACTAATTCATCGTGAGTAGAGATAAACTCTTCTTCAATTATTTTAAGAATCAAAGTTTCTAATATAAGATAATAAAGATCTTCATTTAAAGGAAGACATTTAATAATAAAGATGACTATCTTGTCAGAGAGATAGTAAGTATAAAAATTTATTGATCTTTTAAATATTCTCTAGAGAGAAAATCTGACAAAGAATTTTCACTTTCCTTTTTATACTGGATTTCAAAATCAAAAGGGGCTAACTGAGCCTGCCACCTGGCAAAGATTAGTTTAGAAGCATCATGTTTGAAGTCTTTGTCAAACATATATTTAACATATTGAGCATCAGTTCTGACTATGAATTTCCGGTCATACAAATCATCTTGAAATTTTAAGACACATTTTACAATAGTTAGCATTTCATGAGCTACAGTGGCGTATTTTTTCTGGCTTTCGATCCATTTACCAGAATAAAATCTAATCAAATATTCTGTTTTTGTATGGGGATTAACTTGTTTAAGTATTTTGCCATACCCATTATTCGAAGCATCAGTTTCAACAATCTTTAACCAGTTAAGATTTGCAAGAGATGTACAAGGAAGAGATTGAACTCATTTTTTAATTAATTTTACCAAATCAGTGTGAACTTGAGTCCAAGGCATTTTGTAATCCTTTTTCAGTCTATCATACAAAGGAGCTAAATCTCTAGACAGATTTTTATAAAAAGGAGAAATATAATTAAGACTTCCAAGAAATCTTTGCAGTTGTTTTTTGTCAGTAATAATATCGGGAAATTTTTCAGCAAATTCTAAAACTTTTTGTATAGGCTCAATAGTACCTTGACAAATGTTGTGTCCTAAAAAGCTAATATTTGTCTGGAATAAACTTATTTTTGGTTTAGAGATGACCAAACCATTTTGTATAACAATTTGTTTAAACATATTTAGGTGTTTAAAATGAGTTTCAAGGGTTTTCAAAAATACTAAAATATCATCAATATAGACACTGATAAAATTCATATAAGGATTTAAAATGTCATTCGTAATCTTTTGAAATTTAGAAAGAGCATTTTTTAAACCGAATGGCATAACATTCCATTGATATTGTCCAAAGGGGACATTAAAAGCAGTTCTATAAGTATGTTCTTTATCAATTTGAATTTACCAATAACAGAAAATATGTTAGCATCATATAATCTAGAAAGCAAGTCTTTTTTATTTGGTATAGGATACCTAATCCATTTTAAAACTTTATTCAGAGGTTTATAATTGATGACTAGTTGAGCCATACCCCGTTCTTTTTCAGCAGCATTATTAACATAAAAAGCAGTACAAGACCAAAGGGAGTTCGAAGGTTTTATAAGACCCTTTTGCAATAGACTGTCAATCTCTTATTTACAGAATTCTACTAACTCTGTATTCATCTGACAGGGTCGAGATTTTGTGGGAATTTATTCTTCACTAAAACCATCTTCATAAAGAAGAGAAACAATATGCTTCTTGCGGTTCCAGAAAGCATTTGGATGATCAGCACAAATATCCATAATCAATTGATTAGAAATTATTTTTATTTTTTCTTGGGCCTTTACAGATTTTAGTGTATCAAGAATATTAATATTCATTATTTCTAATTGTAAGAAATTAACCTTCCTTTGCTTCATACTAATAAGAGCATTTATATCTCTTGTTACAGGATCAATAACAAAAGGATAAGAGATTTCTTTATTTTTATAGGTAGCCTTAAAATCATTCGCATCGATATGCGTATAAGGATAAATAGCATTTATAAAAAGTGTTCCTAAAATAATAGGAGGATTTAACTAGTTTTTTTACCAAAAAGAAGAAATGCGGAATGCAAACCTTATTTTGACATATATGAGTATACGGCAATTTAAAGTTGATGTCAAGATTATGACCAGATGCAGACTTAATTATGTGAGTAGTTTTTTCAAAATATCTGGTTGGAATTAAACCTTCCTGAATGCAGCTGACATCAACACCACTATCAATCATAGCAATATTAGTGATAAAAAATTCTTTATTAATCAGAATAGTGCAATTTATATACCATTTATGAGGAGTAACTATTTGCATCATACCTAAGAAATAATCCCTTTTCAAATCATCTTTTAGACTAAGTTTATCCATCTCAGAATCTTCAGAGTTTTCAAAATCCTTTTCTTTTCCTTTCGAAGTAAAAGAAATTGTATTTTCAGGAATGTCAGAAATTTTTTCTTCAATTTTCAAAATCTTATGATATGAGATTATCTGATTTTGTTTTAAAGAACTAATTTTCCTTTTTAATTTTTCAACTTCTATTTTTAAATCATCAAAGGTAGTATCTCTACCTAGAGTTTGACTTAACGCAAGACGTTGATTAACCTCAGATAATGAATAAGACATATGATATTTATCGTAAGTACTATCTTTAGAAGTACTAGCAGTATTAGTAGAAGTTTTTTGAGTAGCAAAATTAATGATTTTTTCACGAAGCTTTTCATCTGTAACTTCCTTCAGTAATTCAAGGACATTATCAGCAGTAAGAGTTTAAATATTTAAATTAAGATCTTCGAATTACACTTGTAGTTTATACATCATCTCGTCACAATTACAAGTATCATTATCATAGTCATTGCATTTATTAACCTGATCTGGTTCACTATCAGAATTAGGTAGTTCAATACATTTTCAGATGTAGAATCATAATCAAATTCAGAACTAGAAATATATAATAAACCATAGACTTGGTCATGCACTTCATCAGAAAGTCCTAAAGACTTGAGTTTTTGTAACTTACAGTTTGGAGCTATATGACCATATTGGTTGCACCTATAACACTTGACTTTTTCTAACTCTCTTTTGGATCCATTTTTCGTAAATCTGGTAGACTTACGATAGGTTTTTCTTGTTTCACGTTCTTCTTTAGTTCTATGTCTAAGGCGTTTCTTTCAATAGGATTTATCAGACTTAAAATATCTTTGAGTTTTTCTTGCGATCGATTTATCCATACCAAATTGTTCACAAAAATCTCCTAATTGGGATTTTTCTCTGAGTTTATCAAGCTTAATCTATCTGGCTAATTTTAGCTCGTTACAAAGGGCTAAACCCTCTTGTGTACAAGCTACAATAAGCTGACCATAAGTTTTTTCTGAATATTAGATCTCGCCATAAGATCCTCTAAGTGTTTTTCTAACTCTTTCAGCAAATAAAGGGGGAAGACCATCAATGAATTTTTCTTTCCAATGCTCATACTTACTTTCGGGTAAATCCATAACCCTACTAAGAAATGTGTCTTTATACCATCTGAATTCTCCTAAATGTCTGCATTTAAAACCATTAAAGAGAGTTCTAATGTTTTCATACTGGTTGGTAAATCTACCTCCAAAATGTTCAATTATTATAAGCATAAGGGTATAAACAGCATCTGGTCGTCCTGCCCGTAGAGGTCGACCTAAATTATCTTTACCTGGTTTATCATTAGTGGCATTAAAAATAGCTTCGTGTTTATCATCGTCTAGGAAACTATCCCACCAGCCTCGAAGCTGGCCAGTAAAACCCGCGAAAAAGGAATCCATCTGCGCACTAAGTTTTTTAACTAACTCAATTAATTCGTCAAGTTTTTTATCAAGAGAAGAAATATGTTCTCCTAAAACTTTAACATAAAGACTCAAATAATTATTTTGAGAAATAAGATTATTTATTTTAGAAACAGTTATTTTTCCAACATCCTCATCAACAAACTTTTGAAAAGCAGAAAAAGTCATTCCAGTATTATTAGGTAATATAAAAGAAGACTGAGGAGGATACATGGCTTGAGTAATTGTACCATCAGAATTTTGATAAGATCTTTCAATAATTTTTATATAGGACGGCAAATATACAGACATAAACCATGGCACAAAAAAGATAATTTTATTATGTAAGACACACATTTCATAGAATTCTTCAGAGATATTTTGTAATTCATCAGTACTATAAGTTTCAAAAAACCATGTCCTAAAGGTTTCCCATTTTTCACAAAAAAATTCCTTTTGAATATATTTTCTTTTCTGAGAACCAGGACTAAAATCAATAAGTTGTGTCATCATAATTAAACATAATTAATATCAAAATCTATCTAAGATGGGGTAGGATTTTCATAATCTTGAACAATATTTGTTTTACGATTGATTTTAATTTTTTCTACATTTCTAGATGAATCTGCAGAATCTAAAGTATGTAAGGATGCAGCACGATTTCGAGCTGGACTTATATTATATATATATATATATATATATTCATATTCACAATTAACATTTAACAGCAAATTTGGATACGCCGCAGGCTGTTTATGGATTGTTTTAGTGACTCAAATATTTTATGGACTATTTTGGTGACTTTGGACTGTTTTATGGACTATTTATGCAAGGTTATATTATATGTAATATTTAATGACGTTTTATATTATGTTAAACTTATGATTATTTCATTTCGTTTCATCCATGTTGAGTTATTTATAGTTATTTATATTTGGGAATGAAAAACAGGTTTGAAAAAGATATTTTTAAGAAAAAACTCATCAATTTTAAATGCTCAGTTATGAAAAAGAGAGGCTAACTATTTTAATATTTCAAACCGAAATATAAATCCAAAATAACCGAACCGAATTTGTAAAAATCGAATCAAACCAAATTTATTTAGATTTGATTACGGATGTCATCTTTGTCAATTCAAAAACTGATAAATCGAACCGATATTAAATAATCAAATCAAATCGATCGAATGTCCACCCCTAATCATAGTTGGGTAAAACAAAAGTCCACAAATGTGTGCTATGGCGGCTGTTTGGGATTCATTTATCTATTTTTGATTTTTTTTGCTTATTTTAATATTTCACTGGTGCAAATCCATGTTTGAGATGTAAGGATTATTTTAACCTACTCACCCAACTTTGTCCCGTCCGTAGTAAAGAAACAGGGGGTTTGGGCCACAAGTAACAAAAGAGTTTTAAAATGAGGTGTAGGTGACACAAATCATAATTATTAGTTGGAGGTGACAATTACTTTATTATGGATTAAGAAAGTTGGGGAAGTTTGAAAATAATTCACAAGTTTTTAAATTTACACTTTGATCCCAATGTATACCTAAAATAATGGGAAATGGAGGAGGAAAAAGGTGTCTTTCTCTCTCTTCTCATCCATTGTTGTTTTCTCTCTCTTAACGATTTTTGTTGTTAATTGTTTCTGTTTTTGCTGCTTTACTCATCATTTCCTGCTTCATTATCATCATCTTCTACTTCATTAACATCTTCATCTTCTTCTTGTCGACCATTTATTGTTGTTGTTGGTACAGTGCTACTGTTGCGATCTGACCAATTTCTTAGGTCAAATTTTGTTTACATCACTTTCCACTTTGGCATTACTTCATAGGTGTTTTGGTAAGTAAAATTATGATTTTTATTAGTATTTGTCATCTGGGTACACTTCTATTTTTCCAGTAATGAATAGAACCCCGATTATGAATCCAGCATAAGTGCCCACAATTTAAACAGATCAATCATCTGGTGCATCAGACTGTTTATCTATTGCATCAGACGTATTATCTGTTGTATCAAGATGTTTATCTATTGCATCAGACGTATTATCTGTTGTATCAAGATGTTTATCTGTTGCACCAGACTAATTATCTGTTGTATCAGAATGTTTATCTGTTGCACCAGACTAATTATCTGTTGCAATGAATGATTAATCTGTTTGAAACAACACAAATCAACCCCTGCAACAAACCCAACAGATAACCAATATGTTTTCAACACTTACTATTGCTACTGGATTCAAAATTATTCCTTACGTCCAATTACCCATCTCAAATTTTCTAATTCGATTTCTCATTTTACTTGTCTTTTTCATTAATCAAGAAAAGATTAAAAAAATCCATGTTTTACCCTTTGCATTAATAACTTTCTTCAAATTAAAATGGAAACATCATTTAATAAGGGGACTATACACCGACCGACGTTAAAAGCTTTCTTCTCTTATGAAATTTCGATTGAATAGCAAACAATGGTTATTTCAAACTCGTCTAATGTCCCACCAACTGATCAGTGGGTTATGGTAAACTAGACATGTTATTAATTATTTTTTTTAATCAATGTGACATCTCAATTTGGGATGGGTAATTTGAGACGGAGGGAGTACGAATTAAAATGTTAGAGCCAAGCAAAGCAACAAACTGGTCATCTGTTGAAACAGACTATTTATCTGTTGCATCAACTTCTTATCTGTTGCAACATGAGTAATCTGTTTTGAACAACACATCAAACCCTACCACAAACCTAACAGATAAATCTTGTTATTGCTACTGGATTCTAAATTATTCCTTTTTACGTCGAATCATCGACATGTTTGTTGAGAAGATAGTAAACAAAATGAAAATTAAATATGGATTAAAACATGAAAGATCAAACATAATTTATTTATTAAACAAAAATAAATAAAAATACATATAATAGACTAAAAGAAAAATAATTGTCTAATTATTATTATTATCAGCACCATCATTGCCAGCCGACCAATCTTCAACCGGAAGTAGCAAGGCCCTCCTCAGCCTGCGTATCTCGTGGAGAATTCTTGATCTAACTCCTTCCAGTTCCCATTGCAGATCACGAACTTGATAACGAAGTTCATTCACGACGTCTTGCAGAAAATCAACGTCCCAGACTGGGTCAGCCATAATCTTATCTTCTAGAGTGTAATATGAAAGACGAGATGCAATAAATAAATAGAGTGTATTTGAATGAACGATTGAGTAAGGAGGAACCTATTTATAGAGGATTGAATTTGAATGAGAGGCAAAAAGGCGCGACTATTCACCTCCATACATTAATTATATTTTTGATTAAATTAAGAAAATAAATATTGTGATATAAGTCATGACTTTTCAGATTATTATTATTAATTAGTTCTTTCGAAGAACCGTTTTTATTGAGTTGTGGCAACAAATTCTATATCTGTTGCATTAGATAACACATCTGTGACAACAGATATATTATCTGTTGTAACAAATATAAAATATGTTGCATCAGATAACATATCTGTTGCAACATATAATCTAATTGTTCACCTCCATTTATTAATTATATTTTTTATTAATGTGAAAAGTAA
The DNA here is from genome assembly GCA_030864215.1 of Capsicum pubescens. Lineage (NCBI taxonomy): Eukaryota > Viridiplantae > Streptophyta > Magnoliopsida > Solanales > Solanaceae > Capsicum > Capsicum pubescens. The sequence continues at coordinate 81,047,901 of CM061544.1, read as the reverse complement.
TGAATTAATTAAATTAAGAAATATTGTGATAAGTCATGACTTTTCAGATTATTATTATTAATTAGTTCTTTCCAAGAACTGCTTTTATTGAGTTGTGACTCGATATAGGTTGCATCAGATATATCATCTATTTCAACCATAGTGAACCTGTTGCATCAGATAATTTAATTGTTGCAACATATAATCTACTTTTTTTGAAAAAAAATAACTAGCATCATATCATTAATCCAAATTTGCTTACCTTTTTATTTTATAAATAAAAAATAATACCTTTTCAAATTCCTTAATAAAATAATAACCATTTTATTATTTAATAAATAATTTAAAAAACAAATTCAAAAACAAAAATGGTGAAAAGTCACGATCAGTTATTAAAATTGTGGTTATAAATTGTGTTTATCATTTATTTCCTTATTATTTATTTACAAAATATTTTTCATATTGAATAATCGAAATGGAAAGTCATGTCTTTTTCTTTTCACCCTCTCAATAACAATAACCATTTTTTATTAATAATTATCAGGGGCAACATATGATCGATCTGTCGTAGCAGATTAACCTCTAACTTTTGACACAAATTGCTGCTCAATCCCTACCACCAACCGTCGACATGTTGAGAACAAGGAATAAACAAAATGATTATTATTAAATACAAAATAAGAATTAAAAATTCAAAGTCGACAACAAAATGAAATGAATGTTCATAGATTTTTGAATCCCATAGGTAGATTTTATATACAAAAGGAGGAAAATAATCGCTAAAATAAAAAATATTACCTAATTATTATTACTACTATTATTATTATTGTCAATCAGATATTTTTCATCCAGCATCCTTGCTCCGAAGTCAGCCAAATCTCTCTGGAGTTCAAACTGCCTTTGAAGTTCACGCAAGGACTCGATATGAATATTCTTGTACGAATCTGGATCATCCAAATTTGTAAGGAGGGACCTATTTATAAATTATTGTATCTTGGAAAGAAAAGAAAATTGCTTTAAAATAAATCTAACAGATGGGTAATCTGTTGTAAAATATATTCTTTCTGATAGATAACTTACAACATACAGGAAATCTTTTGCAATAGATGTATATATATGTTTGATTTCTGCAACTGGTTGATCAACTGTCGTAATCGATGTCTCCAATTGTTTGACAATATAAACAGATGTGTCATCTGTTGCAACAAGTTAGTCATCTGTTTATTCAATTTAAGCCATAGATGGGCTAGGAAGAATAAGGTACGTACAGATAGATCCACTATCATATGTGTGGGAGTTAAGTATGTATTACTAATAAGGTTACCGGGACAACACAGACAAAGTACAATTTTTTTGTGAATGCAATTTTTAACCGATTAGGCATTGACCATTCAAACAAGATCCTGCATTCTACCGTTAAGTTTGATAGGTTCAAAATTAATAAGGCTGAGGACCTCATGAAGATGGTGCAGATACCCTATTATGAATTACTGACGGTTGGTGCTCGTATTTTTTGTGTGTCAAGTTTTGAGAAGGGATCAATATTTTTCGTCATTGCAGAGAACCAATAGCGATTGGACTTAACTTTAAGTGCGCATTGGACCCTTAGATGGCCCTCGAAGCCTTGCATTGCATCAAACAAGAATGGAAAATCAATATAGTTATTGCCCTGGCCAAAATTTATATGGTTGGGTTGCTCGCTCGGGGTGATGATTATATGCCAGAAGGTGCGGTAGGAGAATGCTTTCGAGGGAAAATGGGTGGTTGATGGAAGACTATATCATCTGAGAGATAATTAAAGAAGAGACATAGGATAGAAAGTAACTTCTAACGAATCTGGCCGTTGGAATTATCTTAACAGATGCGAAATCTGAATCATGTGCAAATATGAAAGTGTATCCGTTAATGTAATTTCATCTGTTCTGTCTCTTAAAGAAAAATAATGCATCTGAACACTTTGCTAGGGAGCTGCGTGGTCGGGATTATCACCTAGGTAGAAAATAGGAGAAGACCATCAAAGCAGCCTCACGGGCATCGAGGATAGAAAGTCTAGAAAACTTATGCCAACAACAACTGCAGTTAAAATAAGGAAACTAAGTGAAGGCGGCAATTTCTGAATTTTAAATTTCATCCCATGCCTTCTTGTTTGTGTTTTCGATCAGGTCCACTGCCGTTGACCTGATCAAAACCATAAAGGAGATTGAAAGGCAAATAGAGTATAATTACTTCCTTAGCAATATGGATTAATTGATTGTGTTTTCTTGCTTTAGCATGCTTTCAACATTCCTTGGAGAAGATCAGATACTTGTTGTAGTATGTGAATCCCTATAACTTTCAAGCTTTCCTACAGTTTGTTGATTCTATATTCAAGATGGTCGTTTCCGTCTTTGAAGTTGGTAAGGAGTTCCTCGTCTCTTGTGAGCTCGGTCAGGAACACTACCTTCAAAGTTGTAGCATTCTAGAAGCCTTTCAGAACACTTTCTTCAGAAGCCTTAAAGGATACATGGAGGGTCCCTGTGTTTGTTTTAGGTCAAAATGTGTTGATGCACATTGAAGATGTGGTCCCAACAGTTGAACAACACACTTTTATTGAGCATTTCTCCATGCATCTTGCTCAAACAATTTAATAAATTAGTAAGCATGGAGTTACGTAGTATGTGATTTAAACCGGCTCTACCAAGCCTATCAAATGTTTCGTAACTCCGAGCTCATTACCCTATCAAAATAATATGCTCGAGTTAGTGCACAAATAAAAAAAGCCCAATCTGTCAGCCTTTCTGCTGATCACTCTTCTCCAACATAGATGACAAGATATCTGCTATTCAAAAGTCTACACCATCGCCAGACATGCTTGCCTGGGAGCAATTCTTCATAAGACATCAATAGATATCTTCAGAAGAATTGCTCCCAGGCAAACATGTCTGGCGACGGTGTAGACTTTTGCATAGCAGATATCTTGTCATCTATATTGGAGAAGAGCGATCAACAGAAAGGCTGAGATATTAAGCTCGTTTGATTTGTGCACTAACTCGTTCATATTTTTTTATAGAGTAATAAGCTTAGAGTTACGTAACGTTTAATAGGCTTGGTAGAGCCGGTTTACATCACATGCTACATAACTCCATGCTTACTAATTTATCAAATTGGTTAAGCAAGATGCATGGAGAAACGCTCGATAAAAGTGTGTTGTTCAACTGTTGGGACCACATCTTCAACGTGCATCAACACATTTTGACCTAAAACAAACACAGAGACCCTTCATGTATCCTTTAAGGCTTCTGAAGAAAGTGTTCTGAAGGGCTTCTAGAATGCCACAACATTGAAGGTAGTGTTCCTGATCGAGCTCACAAGAGACGAGGAACTCCTTACCAACTTTAAAGACAGGAACGACCAGCTTGAATACAGAATCAACAAGCTGGAGGAAAGCTTGAAAATTATCGGGATTCACATACTATAGCAAGCATCTGATCTTCTCCAAGCAATGTTGAAAGCATGTCAAGTCAAGAAAACACAATCATTATAACCATATTACTAAGGAAGCAATGATACTCTATTTGCCTTTCAATCTCGTTTTTGGTTTCGATCAGGTCAACAACAGTGGACTTGATTGAAAACACAAATAAGAAAGCATGAGATGAAATTTAAAATTCAAAAAATTGTCGCCTTCGCTTAGATTCCTTATTTTAACTGCAGTTGTTGTTGGCATAAGTTTTCTAGACTTGTTGTACATCATTTCAACCTTTGATGCCCGTGAGGCTTCTTTGTTGGTCTTCTCTTATTTTCTATCTAGGTGATAATCCCGACCACGCAGCTCCCTAGCAAAGTGTTCAGATGCATTTTTTTTCTTTAAGAGACACAACAAATGAAATTACATTACCGGATACACTTTCATATTTGCACTTGATTCAGATCTCGCATCTGTTAAGATAATTTCACCAGCCAATTTCGTTAGAAGTTGTATCTATCCTATGTCTCTTCTTCAATTAGCTCTCAGATGATATAGTCTTCCATCAACCACCCATTTTCCTTCGAAAGCATTCTCCTACCGCACATTCTGGCATATAATCATTACCCCGAGCGAGCAACCCAGCCATATAAATTTTGGCCAGGGCAACAACTATACTAGTTTTTCGTTCTGGTTAGATGTAGTGCTAAGATTCGAAGGCCCTCTAAGGGTCCAATGCACCCTAAAAGTTAGTTCAATCGCTATTGAATCTCTTTGCAATGACACAAAATCTAGATCCCTTCGCAATTCTGTACAAATAAACATGAGCAACAACCGACATTAAATCTTAACAGGCTATCAGAACCATATTCATGGTCCCTCAGCCTTATCATTTCGGACCTACCAAACTTAACTGTAAAATTACAGACATCTTATTTGAACAATCTATGACTAATCAGTAAAAACATCATTCACAAAATCAATGCACTCTATGTGTGTTTCCATGATAACATTATCAGTAATACATACCTCCAATATATGAAGTGGTTTCATCTGCAAGCAGCTTATTCCTCCGATCCCATCTTTACTGCAGCCTCTTACGATAGTCCATCAAAAGTTGATCAACTGTCAGTTCCTTATATCTACAAAGAAGAGGAAAAAAATTGATGTCATAAAAAGAACATTATCCATCCGTTGCAACAGATATGGAGTCTGTTGCAACAGATGTGGAGTCTGTTGCAACAGATGTGGAGTCTGATGGAATACATCAAACTAGCCTTTTTGGTGGTTTTATATGTTCCAATAGTTTCTCCATCTGTTGCAACATCAACAACAACATAAACATCAACAAAAAAGAAACAACAATATTTATTCCAACAATATTTATTCCAACAACATCATCAACAACAAAGAAAAAACATCCTTTGTTCCAGAACCATCAACACCACCACACCACAAGTTCCAACAACGTCAACCCCACCAACAACATCAATAACAACATCAACAATAATGAAACAAATAAAATACATACAAAAAAAAATGATACTGCCAACAAGGCTTTTAAACTTCTCCCAATAGATGACTTTTTTCTCATATTGTAATAAAAAATCTCAGATTGTTTATTCAACAATTACAAGCTCCTTAAAAAAAATAATAAATATGATATGGGTAAATAGTAATTAAATAAAAAAATAGATGTATATAACTTGCAAAGAAGAAGATGAGAATGAAAGAGAAATAATGAACCATACCTTAATATCAAAAAGGGGATCAAAACAAAAATTTAAGTCGAGGAAAGATATGGATGGGTTTAGATCCAAAAAAATCTTTATGAGAAGAGAAGAGAAAAGACAGAAAAAAGGTTGTGATCCTAAAGAGGAGAGAGAAAAAGATGAGAGTTGAATAAAATAAACTGTATCTGAAGGAAGAGATGAGATAATTTCTATAAATGTATTGTGTACATAGACGTGGTGGTTTTCAATATTCATTAATTAATATTCATTAATTTTATTAATAATTTGAGGGGCACGAGGAAGACTAAGACTACTGACATTGAAAAGAAAAGACAAAACTTCTCAATGAACTCACTTTTAAGATATCCAAGAAATATTTTTTACCGCCTTTAGTAGTAAGTACTACTACTTGATATTATCTACTCGGACCAAAAGCTTCTTGCTTAAAAATAAAAAAATAAAAAAAGATTTTCAAACAGATATGTCATCTATTGCAACATATATAAATATCTATTTAGAAATTTGAATAGCTCAGTCATCTGTGACAACAGATGAAAATATTCATTTGATAATTAATAAAATCAAATATGTCATCTGTTACAACAGATATAAATATATGTTTGAAAATTTCCAATAGCTAAGTCATCTGTCACAACAGATGTAAATATCTATTTGATAATTAAATCAGATATGCCATATGTTACAACATATATGTACCTGTTTGAAAAATTTCAATAGCTTAGTTGTTTATTGCAATAATTTTATTAAATTTGATTTAGGTGGAACTAGGTATGAATAAATGAGCTCGCAGGGTCAACTACAAATTCAATCGAGTTTTTGCAATTGCATGGCGTTGGTATAGCGTTTATCCCGACCCGAGTCGTCGATCGATCACTCTAAGTTGAAATGAGTTCTCATCAACTCAATATTAGGATGGTGATAGTACCTAAGTTAATTTAGGTGGAACTAGGGATGAATAAATGAGCTCGCAGGGTCAACTATAAATCCAATCGAGTCTTTGCAATTGCATAGCGTTGGTATTGCGTTCATACCGACCTGAGTCGTCGATCGATCACTCTGAGTTTAAATGAGTTTTCATCAACTCAACGTTAGGATAGTAGTAGTACCTAAGTTGATTTAGGTGGAACTAGGGATGAATGAATGAGCTCGCAGGGTCAACTACAATTCCAATCGAGTCTTTGTAATTGCATGGCGCTGGTATTGCGTTCATCCCGACCCGAGTCGTCGATCGATCACTCTGAGTTTAAATGAGTTTTCATCAACTCAATGTTAGGATAGTAATAGTACCTAAGTTGATTTAGGTGGAAATAGGGATGAATGAATGAGATCACAGGGTCAACTATAAATCCAATCGAGTCTTTGCAATTGCATGGCGCTGGTATTGCGTTCATCCTGACCTGAGTCATCGATCGATCATTCTGAGTTGAAATGAGTTCTCATCAACTCAATGTTAGGATAGTGATAGTACCTAAGTTGATTTAGGTGGAACTAGGGATGAATGAATGAGCTCGCCGGGTCAACTACAAAACCAATTGAGTCTTTACAATTGCATAGCGTTGGTATTGCATTCATCCCGACCCGAGTCGTCGATCGATCACTCTGAGTTGAAATGAGTTCTCATTAACTGAATTTCTTAAAAACTATATCTTTAAAAAAATTTAAAATTAATTAAGATCAATTCGAACCAAATTAGCAATTTCAAAACGTGTCATTCTTTTCCAAAATTACAAATCAACCCATACAAATCATCTATTTGCGCGAAAAACTTTTCATTTCAAATCTTAAGTTCTCGCTCTTCTCTTTCTCTCTCTCTCTCAAGGTGTCCTCTCCCTCTTAATAATACAAATAACAACTACTCAACATATTTCTTAACCCTTCAAAACAGGTCGATCTTCTTCCCATTTATGACTACATATAGTTGTTTTTTTCGACTTCATTCCCACTTGTATCCATTGTTTTCTCTATATTCGTATGTAACAGAGTTCGAGAAGTGTTCTACATTTATTCTTTATTCTAAAAAATAGGAATTTTTAGTTAATGATTAAAAAAAAGACTTTTAGTTGTATTATCTTCGAGAATGGGTTAACAATTTTGAGTTTTGATGCTAAAAAAATAGGAAGCACCCGAGAAAACCCTAGTTTTTCTCTCAGTATTTTGTTGACTGTCGTGGTATTATTGGATGGTGTTTGTGGTGTTGTTGTTGGTTGTTGGTGGTGGTGTTTGTAGTTGTGTTTTTTGGCGGTGGTGTCGGTGGTTTTGGTGTTGGTATTGGTGGAATTGGTGGTGGTCTTGGTGGCATTGGTTGTGGCATTGGTTATGGTGGTGTTGGTCCATCTGTTGCAACGGGTGGAAGATTTGTTGGGAGATATTAAATAGGTCTTCAAACAGATTCCTCATCTGTTCCAACTGATGGGTTATCCGTTGGAGTATTTTCTTGTAATGTGGCATAGAATAATTTATTAAAATTTCTCCACCTGTTGCAACAGGTGGAATATCTGTGGGGAGATATTAAGTAGGTCTTCAAACAGATTCGGGTTCCCCATCTGTTCCAACTGATGGGTTGTCCGTTGGAGTATTTTTTTTTGTTATGTGGTAAGAATAATTTATTGAAATTTATCTCACCTTTTTTGAAAAAATTATGCAAACATCAAATGCAATGTATTTTTTGTTTTTCTTTTGTTTGTAGTTAAAAGATATCTCCCAAAAGAAAAAAAACTGAAAGTGGAGAAAGTGGATCAACTTCCGACCACCAAACAAAAAAGGCTAGGGTACAGATAGATTCGGAGGAACTTCCAGAACAATCTCAGTCAGGGCAAAATGAAGCCGAGGAAAGTGATAACTCCTCCTCACCAATGGGGAATGAAATAATATCAAAATTCTAGCATGATTCTGTCAAAACCATTAGTATTGACAAGTTTTGAGTTGCGATGCCGATGAATAACACTAATACATTATTTGGTGATCTTGTACTTAATTGTCATTTGGGGAAACTTTTTGACGAACTTAGGAGTATTATGAAGAAGGAAAACATAGATGGACTTTTTAAGAAGAGCTATTTTCATACTTTATTGAGCTGTCTGGGCCCTGCCCTCTCCGTTTCCCAATGATCATGGTATATGGCCTTCTCAAGCATAGGATCATGTATGCAGGGGATGATGGAGGTCTGAAAGAGGGAGGAAATAAGATGGATGAAGTCTGGTTCAACTACTATGGCATGCCAGTTTGTTTTGGATTGAAAGAGTTTGCCATTGTGATGGGCTTGAGATGCGATTATCCAGAAGAACCTGTCATCAAGAAAACACCCCACAAAGGGTCCAACAAACTCAAGGTAAAAAAAGATGGGTTGTTGGGCATTGTTGGACCTATCTACAAAGTGAAGGATTTGATAGCGGATCTCAAGAATAAAGACATACCAAAGAACTACAGGGAGAAATTGGGCTTAGTTTGGTTTGTCCATTCCATTTTATTAGCAAGAGACGTCAAGAAAGTCATAGAACGTGATTTGTTGGTGTAATACCCCCAATTTTCTGAACCAGAATGCTACACGGTGCTCATGACCTCGAAGGACCACAACCTAACCCATGACTGATATCTATACAAGTACACTGCATAATATAACATGAAAATGTTGAAACATGTACTGAATGGCCATAAGGTTCAAATCTGAATAAACATCTGATAAGACAATGTTTGAAAATGGTATAACAATACCAAAACAAATCTGAAATAACTGTCTGATATGCTATAGTCTGGAAAGCCTCTAAATTATCTAAATAAGGAGTTGATGGGATATGGCCCCAACTAACTCCATCTAGAAACTGAACTAAAACAGCAAATGAAGCAATAATCATATCATCCTTGAATAAAAAGGACTCACTACAAACTCTGAACACTAGAATGGTACTGTTGATCTGGAGCTCGTGCCTCTGAACCTATGGTGTAACATAAGAGAAAGCACCATAGCGCAAATGCGTCAATACGTCTGAATATACTGAGTATACGAGTGAGGTAGACTAAATGCAAAGGGTTATATGCATGAACAATGCTGACTAATATAAACGTGTGAATATATACATGCATACATAACTATAACTGAACTCGTGGAGATACTGACTACCGAGTCTGAATACCAATAATATGATTGTACTGATACTGAGATACTGAATAAATGAACGACTATTTTTGACTGTTCAAATTATGAAGAACTGGTTTGGTTGACTGTGTCTAACAGTCTTGAAGCTGAATACTGATATCATGAATTCTGATAACTAATATGATTGATACATGAGTTTACAAAACTAATATAATTGATATAACTGTGATGATCAGCCTAATCGATGTAACTGATACTGAGTGACTATATCTGACAGTCTAAGTTCTGATGGAACTATCTGAGTTTCGTTCTACTTGGAGTAACTAAATTTGAGGTCAGTCCTATCTAGCGGGTGATCATGAGTATATCGATAATAAGGATGATTTGACTTAGTCTGAGATCAGTCCTACCTAGCGGGTGATCTTTAAATCTAATGATTCTGATACTGATTAATCATAGTTAAGATCAGTCCTAGCTAATGGGTGATCTTGAAGTCTATTTACCATGATAAGCATTGATTGTATCTAATAGAACTTAATCTGTACTACTAAGCTGAGTTGACTGTGTCTGACAGTCCTGAATCTGTAACTGAAACTATGGGATGTATTCATCTAACCGACATGCCCCAAGCTAAGTTGACTGGGGTCCAATCTCTGCCCTGACTAGAAGGGTGTCAGTACCACGCCACAAGTAAAGACATCTGTTGTGGAGTCAGTCCTAATCTAGCAGGTGACTCCTGGGATCAGTCCTATACATATAAATGTGCTAATGGGTGACCCTTGAGTATGTCAGTCCTATCTAACGGGTGACATCTCCTACCTACGCTGGCTGCATAGTTTTGAAACATAGGGATTGCTTCTAAGGATCTCAGTCCTAATCTAGCGGGTGAGTCCCCATCCCTAGGCTTGATCGATACTGAATCCTACTCCCATCTGAAAGACACTGAAATGAATAACTGTGATGAACTAAATAACTTAACTGGAATGATTTTCTGAACTAATACTGATTAACTGAACTGATACTAGTGGTATTGTTTAGCGAAACTAAAACTGAGTTTACTGGATTTCGATGACGGATGGAATGTACTGAGTTCTGAGGACTAGTTGAGAGTACTGAAATTACTAAGATTGACTTTGAATACTGAGGTTACAGATATTACTGAGTACTGAGATCACTGAGATTACTGAACTACGGAGATTACTGAGTTTACTGGATTTTCCTGAGCCACATGACTGACTGAATTCTATAGATCATGGCTTGACTGAGAGTATCATGATAACATGACATGGCTCTAGGCACACAACTATATTTTCGGGTACGAATACCGCCAGGACTTGATGGAAGGAAACTGACACAACATGACTAACTTGATCATAAGATTGGAGTCCACAATTCACATTGTCATAAGTAGGGGATATTATACTTCATGTACTTCTTCAACATCTTAAGCATGGTAGGGAGTGCATGGATATATTTCATGTACATATAGTATATCTCCATTATCATACATGCTTCATACCACAACAATAGCAACGCATCAATAGCATCGAATTTATATTGAAGTGTATAGCTAACATGGACTTGTCATTTAGATATCATGGAACCATGTAAACATGAATTTCTAGCATCCTAAACATTTTATCAAACACCTTGCATGCATAATATTGAGCATAGGTGTACTTAAATAATTTAGAAATCTTGAACACCCAAATTCATGGGTTTCCAACTAACCTATTCACATGATTCATGAAAAACACATCAAGACACAACCTTGAATCCAAACAATAATCATTAACATGAATATAGTTATAAAACAACAAGAAAATCACAATTTATAATTTAAAACATGATTCTTGAGCTCCATGGATGAAAGGGACCCATGGATGAACGCTACGCAAACCTTAAAACTTGATCTTGAAAGAGATCTATTGTTTCTAAAGGTTCCTGAAGAAATCCTTAGACTTGCCCTTGATTTTTCTTAACTAGGGTTTAACCCCTTTGGGAAAGAATGTTCTTGTTCCTGAGGAGATGATCTTGAGAGAAAACCTTAATCTTGTGGTTGAAAGCGTAAGAGAGGGTTTTTGAGATGCTTAACTGAAGAAAAATGAGAAAAATTATGCCTCTTTAGGGTTATAAGTCATGGGAAGTGAAGGAAAAAGACAAAAATACTCTTATGAAATAAATTCCCAGTTGTTGAAGATAATAGATGACGATATTTGTGACAAGGCGTCCAAAATGTGGTAAGCCATAAAAAATATCGTCACACAAAAGCTGGATTCTGCCTAAGGCTGACGACATTTGTGACAAGGCGTCAAAATGTCATAAGCCATCAAAAATGTCGTCACACAGAAGCTGGATTATGCCTAAGGCTAACGACATTTGTGATATGGCGTTAAAAATATGGTAAGCCGTAAAAAATGTCATCACATAGAAGCTGGATTCTGCCTAAGGCTGACGACATTTGTGACATGGCATCAAAAATATGGTATGCTACCACGAATGTCGTCACTTAGTATCTAGTTTCTGCCTAAGGCTGACGACCTTCGTGATAGGGCGTCACAAATGTGGTAATCTACCACGAATGTCGTCACACTGTTTCCAGCCTGACATGCTGGAGTAAAATAGGAATAACTCTTTGCTCCGATATCGTATTTAGGTGAAATTGGTATCGTTGGAAAGATAATTAAATTATATATCTGTTGATAGGTCATGATATCAAAAATTCCAATTATAATGAGAGATATTCTCGTTTGAAGTTGACTATACCAATATCCTTCTCAAGAATTCAATCGGTAAGGAATGTTTTGATTGGTCTGATAGTTGGGAGTTATTTGAAGCCTTAATATACATCTAAATTAATCATAAAACTATAAAAGAACCATGATGTACTATGCATGAGCTTGGTACATGGCTCTAATATTGGTTTGGATTTTTTGGGGTATTACAATCTCTCCCCCTTGGAAACATTCATCCTTGAATGATGACTGCTTGAGAGGAGAGAAAAGATAAAATGACACATATATAGCATGAATGAATGATCATGCTTTCATGGATGACATGACTGAAAACTGAGCATATCATACTGTACATGCATATCTGATGCATAGGTAGCTGATTTATGAATGTAGGACTAAGTGTTCAGATAAACTGAGTTTCTCAAACTGAGAATGCATATCTGATGCTTAACTGATAATTTGAATCTATTAATATTTGATGCATGATTATATGACTGACATGATACATGAATGCATGACTGAAAGTACTGATAAGCTGACCACGCATATCTGATGCGTGAATACATGACTGAACTGACTCACGAACATGAAACTGAACATGCAATGGTAAAGATACCAAGTTTGAACTGAAAACTAAGCATGGAACTGAATACCAAGTTTGTTACTGAAATCTGAATATGAGAATGAGTAACTTCAAGGAAGACTGTTACCTTGAATTAAAAATATCGATGAGTCTGAGACTAATTACTCAATATGCAAGAGCGGGAACATGAGAACATAACTGGGTCTGGAGCGTGATACCTAAACTGAACTGAGTCTGCAATGCATGACATGGACATAGTATCGTATCGTGGACTAAACTGAGCCATTGAGTACATGGCTTACTGCTGAGTTTTGAAGCTAGAGGGTTGGCTCATAAGTAACACTTCCTCTAAGATAGATTCATCAAAGAAAATGACATGTTTAAATCAAGGAAGTTTGGGGGCTATAGTGTATCTCACCCTTGGGACACTATGTCCATTGAAGGATGCTAGACTGACCTTGCTGAGATATTAAGAAAGTTGAGGCGATGCACAAGGCACCTAGGAACTAAATCATGACTGATTATCTGAGATCTGAAACTTGAGGCCTGATACACGAATGCATAAACATACTGACTTATCTTATTAACTGAGTCTACTGGGGAGCATGATATGTGTACATGAGTCATGAGCTGCATAACCTGAGTCTGGATTTTTCTGAGTTCATGGAACATGATTTGTAACACTGAGTAATGTAGAACTGAACTCCCTATACTGGGAACTAAAAGTGCACACGATTCTATGGAATGCATGTGAATGTAAGCAGTATTTATGGAATCTGAGATATGAAGCATGCATAGGCATTATGCCAACTAAAGTACGAAGCTTTACGCTGAGATAAGGATGGGTCGAGAATCATCTTCCCTAACTATTTTTCTGTACATACTGACACTACTACTGGAATCTGAGAACCTGACTTGGGTACTTGATCTACCATTCCCACTTGGATTTAATCCATTATCATAATTCTGTGAGCACTAAACTAAACTCTGAACTGAACTGCAATCATCATCACATACTTATACTTTGATTAACACATGTTTGCCTTACTAAACACATCATCTGCCCCTGTTTCCCTCACATACTACTAGTATCACATTTACACCTTCATGCTTAATTTTGAGTCAATAAACTTAAATTTCTAACTCATACTCTTCAAGCCTACTGATTCATTCTGGCACAACTATCCCCATGAATACATAGTCTGTTCAATCTGGATATCATTATCCTAACTCGACTACTGCTAAAATCTTGGGTTCATGCTTTTAACTCTATTTATATGCTATCATAGGATTTTGAGAAGTGATCTATTGGCATATCTAAATCTGGGTTTGAGAACGAGTTCTCGTGATTATGAATGAGATCTGTACAACTTTGGGACATAACTAAACTGATAGGACACTGTTGAGCATGAGGGAAATCCCATAGCTATCTGTAGGGACTATTAGAGAAAGCCCTAATTGTAGGACTTGAGCTTCACTACTTCTGTTATCTTGAAAGTAAGGTAAAGTTGAAATGACTAAAGCATAATGAGAATCTACATGAGTTTTCTTAGAGAACCTTTCTATAGCACGATCTGAGACATGAAAGAAGGGAAACTGTTCCTAAAACATCTCATAGCCTCCTACACATAAGTGTGGTACACAACACACGCATGTACAAGACTCTACTAGATGCGGCTTGTAGACTTCCTAGGACTGTATTGAACCTTAGGCTCTGATACCAAGTTTGTAACACCCCAATTTTTTGAACCGGAATGCTACACGGTGCTCATGACCTTGAAGGACCACAAGCTAACCCATGACTGATATCTATACCTGTACACTGCATAATATAACATGAAATTGTGGAAACATGTACTGCATGGACATAAGGTTTAAATCTGAATAAACATCTGATAAGACAATGTCTAAAAATAGAATAACAATACCAAAACAAATCTGAAATAACTGTCTGATATGCTATAGTCTGGAAAGACTCTAAATTGTCTGAATAAGGAGTTGATGGTATATGTCCCCAACAAACTCCATCTAGCAACTGAACTAAAACAACAAATAAAGAAACAATCATATTGTCCTCAAATGAAAAGGATTCACTCCAAATTCTGAACACTGGAATGCTACTGCTGATTGATGATAGGCGAATTTACACGCCTATAGCACTATATTTTGCCCATATTTTAGCCTAGTTTTGAGAACAAATTATATATTTCATGCACTTTTAGTCCTTTTTCCTGTAAAGTGAGCTAACGAACATGATTAGCAAAGTTTCAGGTATAAATGATGCAGAATTCAGCATTTTATGGATAACTTGACGCCAAAGAAAGCTTCACGAAAGGAGAAAAGCCAATCTTGGACGCCAAGGACTAAAGATGGCGCATGGAAAATCTGTCCCGGGCTACAACAACATTTCTAAAGACTTTGGGGACTAGCAATAATTTATTAGGATTAGGATAATGATACATTAACCTAGTACAATTGGGTTAAGTATTTCATTAGCTTATTAGGATTAGGATAATGATACATTAACCTAGTACAATTGGGTTAAGTATTTTATTAGCTTAGTAGAATTTGGTTAAGTATTTCATTAGCTTAGTAGGAATAGGATATGGGTATTATAAATACCCTATCTTGCTAGAGATTTTAATCAATTCAGAATTAATTCTATTACTCTACAACTCTTCTTCTAATTCTTCCATTAATTCTATTTTTCTTCTTCTACTCATCTATTCTATTCTTAAATTCCACAACAAGAGAAACGTTACTTTGCTAAGGGATTCATGCCTAACGCCTACCACACCATTACAAACGTGAAATCTTTATTGTGGTATAACAACAATGTCAATTGTGATTTCCTTCGCACTCATGGGTAACTAAACTTCTCTGTTGGGGTTATGGAAGCCGAATGAGATACTATTTATTGCTGTGAGTTTGTGAGTTCGTGAGTTCGTGACACGTATGTTGCTTATATCATTATTCTCTTCATCTTAATCTAAATTCTTTGTGGTTGCAAACGCAAGAATACGCCAGTATAATATTTAACTTGTTCGAAAAAAAGGTTATCTGTCTGGAAAAGAGATAATGTAAAGTTAGTAGGGTCCCATCCCCTATTAAAAAGTTAGTGCCGTAACTGGATTAACCTCTTAGAGAATTCGTACCATTAGACACGCTTTAAGCTCAAAAGAGTTAAAGTGAAATAATCCTCGAATAGGTCGAAAGACGCCTGGATTTACCATCGAATACAATTCTCTATAAGAACATGTATGTCTGAATTCAACACACTCATAGTCAATAGAGACGTATAAATCAGAAGGTGGACATAACCCTAACTCCTCAATTCTCATTGTTTCACAACCTACTAAACATTCTTTCTTTTTACTTTGCTATTTTCAGTTTTTGCTTTAACAATTTGGTTACACATTACAAACCCCCCTTCTTACGAGACTTGCACTAAAAGTCTAGTAATCTTTGCTTACTTGTTAACCAAGCTATTCCCTATGGGATCGATACCCAACCCAGTTGGGTTCTATATTTGACAAACGACCGCTTTACACTCCTACGAGAGCTGTAGATTGAGCGTTATCACTGATCTGGAGTTCATGCCTCTGAACCTATGGTGTAACATAAGAGAAAGCACCATAGTGCAAATGCGTCAGTACGTTTGAATGTACTGAGTATACGAGTGAGGTAGGCTAAAAGCAAAGGGTTATATGCATGAACAATGCTGACTAATATGAACGTGAGAATACATACATGCATACATAACTGTAACTGAACTCGTGGAGATACTAACTACTGAGTCTGAATACTGACAACATAAGTGTACTGATACTGAGATATTGAATAGATGAACGACTATTTCTGACAGTTTGAATTATGAAGAACTGTTCTGGTTGACTATGTCTAACAGTCCTAAAGCTAAATACTATATCATGAATTCTGATAACTGATATGACTGATACATGAGTTCAGAAAACTAATATAACTGATATAACTGTGATGATCAGCCTAACCAATGTAACTGATACTAAGCGACTGTATCTGATAGTCTAAGTTCTTATAGAACTATCTGAGTTTTGTTCTACTTGGAGTAACTAAATCTGAGATCAATCCTATCTAGTGGGTGATCATGAGTATACTGATAATAAGGATGATTTGACTTAGTCTGAGATCATTCCTACCTAGCGGGTGATCTTTAAATATAATGATTCTGATACTGATTAATCATAGTTGAGATCAGTCCTAGCTAATAGGTGATCTTGGAGTTTATTAAAAATGATAAGCATTGACTGTATCTAACAGTACTGAATCTATACTACTAAGCTGAGTTGACTGTGTCTGACAATCCTGAATCTGTAACTGAAACTGTGGGTTGTGTTCATCTAACCGACATGACCCAAGCTAATCTGACTGAAGTCCAATCTCTGCCCTGACTGGAAGTGTGTCAGTACCGCACCACTAGTAAGGACATTTGTTGTGGAGTCTGTCCTAATCTAGCGGGTGACTCCTGGGATCAGTACTATACATATAAATGTGCTAACGGGTGACCCCTGAGTATGTCAGTCCTATCTCAAGGGTGACATATCGTAGCTACGATGGCTACGTAGTTCTGGAACTTAGGAATTGCTTCTAAGGATCTCAGTCCTAATCTAGCGGGTGAGTCCCCATCCCTAAGCTCGCTCGGCGCTGAATCCTACTCTCATATGAAATACAATGAACTGAATAACTGGGATGAACTAAATAACATAACTGAACTTATTTTCTGAACTGATACTGATTAACTGAACTAATACTAGTTGTATTATTTAGCGAAGCTAAAACTGAGTTTACTGGATTCCGATGAAGGATTGAATGTACTGAGTTCTGAGAACTGGTTGAGCGTACTGAAATTACTGAGATTGACTTTGAATACTAAGGTTACAGATATTACTGAGTACTGAGATCACTAAGACTTCTGAACTACAGAGATTACTGAGGTTACTGGATTTTTCTGAGTCACATGACTAATTGAATTCTATAGTTCATGGCTTGACTGAGAGTATCATGATAACATGACATGGCTCTAGGAACACAGTTATATTTTTGTGTACGAATACCCCCAGGAATCGATGGAAGGAAACTGACACAACATGACTAACTTGATCATAAGATTGGAGTCCACAATTCACATTGTCATAAGTAGGGGATATTATATTTCATGTAGTTCTTCAACATCTTAAGCATGGTAGGGAGTGCATGGATATATTTTATGTACATATAGTATATCTCCATTATCATACATGTTTCATACCACAACAATAGCAACACATCAATAGCATCGAATTTATATTGAAGTATATAGCTAACATGGACTTGTGATTTAGATATCATGGAACCATGTAAACATGAATTTCTTGCATCCTAAGCATTTTATCAAACACCTTGCATGCATAATATTGAGCATAGGTGTACTTAACAAATTTAGAAATCTTGAACCACCCAAATTCATGGGTTTCCAACTAACCTATTCACATGATTCATGAAAAACACATCAAGACACAACCTTGAATCCAAACAACAATCATTAACATGAATATAGTCATAAAACAACAAAAAATCACAATTTATATTTTAAAACATGATTCTTGAGCTCCATGGATGAAAGGGACCCATGAATGAACGCTACGCAAACCTTAAAGCTTGATCTTGAAAGAGATCTAATATTTCTGAAGGTTCCTGAAGAAATCTTTAGGCTTTCCCTTGATTTTTCTTGACTAGGGTTTAACCCCTTTGGGAAAGAATGTTCTTGTTCCTGAGGAGAAGATCTTGAGAGAAAACCCTAATCTTGTGGTTGAAAGCGTAAGATAGGATTTTTGAGATGCTTAGATGAATAAAAATGGATAAAATTACGCCTTTTTAGGGTTATAAGTCATGGGAATAGAAGGAAAAATACCAAAATACCCTTATGAAATAAATTCCCAGTTGCTGAAGATAATAGCTGATGACATTTGTGACAAGGCGTCCAAAATGTGGTAAGCCATCAAAAATGTCATCACACAGAAGCGGGATTCTGCCTAAGGCTAACGATATTTGTGACATGGCATCAAAATATTGTAAGTCGTCAAAAATGTCATCACACAGAAGTTGTATTCTGCCTAAGGCTAACGACATTTGTGACATGGCGTCAAAAATATGGTAAGCCGTCAAAAATGTCGTCACACAGAAGCTGGATTCTGCCTAAGGCTGACGACATTTGTGACATGGTGTAAAAAATGTGGTAAGCTACCACGAATGTCATCACTTAGGAGCTGGTTTCTGCCTAAGGCTGACGACCTTCGTGATAAGGCATCACAAATGTGGTAAGCTACGACGAATGTCGTCACACTGTTTCCAGCCTGACATGCTAGAGTAAAATAGGAATAACTCTTTTCTTCGATATCATATTTAGGCAAAATTGGTATTGTTGGAAACATAATTCAATTATCTATCTGTTGATATGTCATGATCTCAAAAATTCCAAGTATAATTAGAGATATGCTCGTTTGAAGTTGACTATACCAATATCCTACTCAAGAATTTAAACGGTAAGGAATATTTTAATTTTTCTGATAGCTGAGAGTTATTTGAAGCCTTAATCTACATCTAACATAATCATAAAACTATAAAATAACCATAATATACTATACATAAGCTTGGTACATGTCTCTAATATTGGTTTTGATTTTTCGGGGTATTACAGTTGGCGCTTGCTGATGATTTTGGGAAATTCAACGATTATCCCTAGGGCTACGACAGCTATTACTTGACTTTCAAATATTTACTGAAAGATCTAAATGCAAAGACGACCACATTATACGGCTTTCCGTGGGCTTTCATGGTAAAATTGATCACTATTTTTACTTATTCATTAATTTATATTGAATATACTTGTGACTTTTTTTTTGCTTGCTTCCTGTTTACAATTTTTAGGCTTTGGGCATGTGAAGCCATTCCTCCCCTCCGAAAGTATTTCATGGACTATTCGGATAAGGTTTCTCATCCAAGGATCCTTAGGTGGTTGGCTGCAGTAGAGAGCAACAAAAAAAATATTAACGAGGCTGATCTCTATAACCCTCGGGATGATACAGTACGTCTTCTTTCAACTAAAATAATTTGCCTCAAAGAAAGAAGATATTGAAATAGATGTTCCATCTGTTGCAACAGATTACTCATCAACTGCAACTGGTGCAACAAATGGGTAATCTGTTGCAACAGATGATCCATATTTTGCAACAGATTAACCATATATTGCTCTGTTCTCTGAACCCTACTCAACAGATTACCCATCTACTGTAAATTATGCAACAGATGGGTATTCTGATGCAACATATTATCAATCTATTTTGACATACAGATCAGTTGTTGTGGTAGCTAGATCGTTTGTTGCATAAGTTGGATGTATTAACATAACCTGAGCCCCATATAACCCAACTGACTGCAAATAATTATTATATGATTTAAATTCCTCCTGTCATTTTTTATAGGTTATGCATCCTTGGATCGTACCTACCATTGATGAGCTGGGGATGACTTCTTTTCTTACTTTAGGTCTTGTTGATAAAAAAAAAGACCCAACGGTGGAGTTAATAAAGAAGGAATTGTATGGAGAAACATCTATAAGAAGAGCAGTTAGGAAAGGTCAGTCTAATGTTGAAGATCTTCACGACCAAACTCAAACTGCAATAGATCCGGGTGCTTCTTCTGGGGGTGTTGCTGGTGGAGTTGTTTGTGATGGTGGAAGCCATCCTGCTGCTGCTCTTGTTACCAGTCATGATTATGAGCATGTTGGTGTTCAGCAAAAAATAAATATGTTTGAAAACACCCCTTACATAGCTCCTTCCTCTCACCCCTACACCAGTCCCTCCCACCCTTACAGTGGTCCCTCTTACCTCTCCTCACCCTCATGTTCTTATTGCAAATGCAAAGTGTGCAAGGACAGAGAGGATAAATTTCTCGACAATCTAGAGACTATTGCTGAAGTTGTCGAGGAGTTAAAATCCAGGAGAGGTGTCATACCAACTAATGAGGTGAGGGAGCCATGCACTCCTACAGTGAAGGTTAGGAGGAAGAGAAGAAAAATTAGAAAAATTCTCTCCATTCTGAAATTATCAAAAATTGCAACTCCCCCCGCTCCAATAGTTGTTGAAGTTCAGGGGCCACCAAAGAAGGTGAACAAAGTTGCGGCACTTGGAAAGGAGAAGAAGAAGGAACTGGAAGAATTCAACAAGATGAAGGTTCAAAAAGAATACACCATGCATTCATTTGCCGCCAAAGACTTCTCGAATATGACAAATATATGTGTGTGGTACGAGGACAAGGTAAGTTTACTTTTGCTAACCTACCCTTCCAATCTACTCCATGAAGAAGAATCTATGCAGCAGATGTGTAATCTATGCAGCAGATGTGTAATCTGTGGCAAAAAGTTGGTATTCTGTTGCAACATAATACACATCTGTTGCATAAGTTGTGTTGGTTGGGTAATCTGTGAACTGATTTAGAGAACCGTCTGTATCGGATTCTTTCGACTGTATTTTTATTCTTTACAATTACTAACCTATTTAAAAATTATCTTCTTATACCACAGTATGTTTATGAAATTCTCTGCCTCGTGAGGGGCAGGAAATTAGCGTACCCGAATGCTTATGATGCTGCCAATAGGATAATGGACCTCAACTTCTACAATAATTTCAAGTATAGGTATGCTAAACTCTATAAGATAGCTGATTTCGGTGGCCTGGGATTTGATCAGTTAGTTTCTACATTCCAATGGGATGAAGAAGCGATTAAATATGTTAGAGGGAAGAGGCCATATCCACACGGCAAGAGCTGGACCAAGGCAAAGAGAATCCTTGCAGTCATGAACGTGGATGTCACCCATTTTCTCACTGTTGAGATACTACTATATGAGGGAAATATTAAGTTTTATGACTACGACTTACCTATGTTCAGCGAGAAGACATTTTTAACCCACATACAACCACTCTTGAAGTTGTTGCCCAAGTTGTTGACGCAGAGTAAGCTGATGGATCATTTGCCAGCTAAAGACTTGGAAAAGGAATCATGGGTTTTTGAAGGTTGAAATAAGAATATCCAGCTCCTAAAAAATACAACTCGTGCAGTGTGCGGTCCCGTACTCGCTTGCATACATCGAGTGTTTGCTAACCGGCACACAAATAATTGGTGTGTGCGACACCGTTATGGGGAAGATGCAATGGGTCTGGGCATATAGGGTACTAACTAAATAGTTGGAGCCCATGTATAAAAAAAACATATACAAAGACAGAGACGAACACGATAACAAATTTTCATTTCAAGCCAATTCACTTTACATGTAGAGGCAATAATTTTTATGTCTGGCAAAGTTGAATTTTTATAATGCAACAGATTTTATATCTGTCGTAATAGATATAGTACTTGTTGTGACAAATTGATTATCTGTTGGAATAGGTTGGTCATCTATTGCGTTATGCGGATATTCCCCGTCTGTCTATCGCAAAAGATTTATGATCAGTTCCAATATATAACTTATCTATTGCAACTGATCGGTAATCTGTTGGAGCAAATCAAACAAGTAGAAAGACCTGATATATAATTTCCAGCAGATGACCTACGTGTTGCATCTCATGTTGCAACATATATCTAAATCTGTCTGATAAGATATGTCATCTGTTGCAACAGATGTATTATCTGTTGCGATATTTGAATCTAGTACTCCATTTCAATTAACATGTTCAAAACTCAGAATTAACTATATTCATAGATAGAATAAAATAAATCAAAGTCTTCGAAAATTGCATGAAATAACTCAACAAATAAATGAAATGTAAAAAAAATCATTATGGGTACAAACGATCTACTCTACAAATAAATCAACAAGTTAAACCAAGGAGGATAGGTTATTACATTGACGGACTCAAGCTATAAAGATCTAATCAATATGGACAAGTTGTTCTTCATCCAGTGCTATGGAATTCAGCTTTGGTCGTCGTGGATCTTTAACGTCGGTTGCGTACGACTTCTGAGCTTTTGCTTCTCCATATTTCCATAAAATAGCATCATATCTTTTGCGGAGTAATCCGACATCAAGTCCATCATTTGGTACTTGTAATTTATCGCTCAAATACTCGGCATAGGCGGCAACAAAAGGACCGCAATCCCTACGTTACAAAAAAACAGATAATCCATATCTTGCAGTTCATGCAAGCATTGTGAAATTTGTGAAATGAAACTAAATCATGACACTTAAACCTACAGGCTACCAATGGTTTGTTGAGCAATTCCGTCAACATATTGTACATCAAATGGATTAGCCATTTTATCCCGGTATGCTTCAATCGTTGACCAATCAGTACGAACCTTTTAATCCAAAAAGCCACTCATATCAAGGTAAGTAGTCAATATTTTGGCCAGCTTTTGTATCTCAAATGACGGCCCAAAACTTCTTCTTCGCGACATCGAGTCATAAACTTGGATGTGCCTCTCTTTTAGAACGACGACAGCCAAAACCTAATAAAATTCATCACCACAATTGATTGGGATGTACATTTCATCGACTAAATGCCAAGGTAAGCCATCCGGAATGCTAAAACCTTTGATGATATTGATTAAGCATTCCTCGTTTTGAGAAACTTTCGGTTGCTGTTGATAATACCTATCGTAGACATTATTGATGTAAACTTTGTACAAATGATTGCCTTTTGTGTATCTGTATTGTTCTTGTGTTTGCAACTTGGCCTTCTTTTGGAGGTAGTAAAAAATGACATCGATGTGCTGCACATATTATCAAATATTTCAGATTATAAGACAAAAAAATCAATATGCAAATGCAATTAAATAAAGTATTAATTAATAGTAATATGTATGGCATTTAAACCTCATCATTCCAGCAAGTTTGGGGTTGTGACATCAAATAGAACCAATTCTTCATTCTGAGATATGCAACAACAAAGTCGTATATATCAAAACCAAGACTCAATTCGTTCACTTTGTAGCGCTCGTCATTTTGTTTTCTACATGATGATTTATATATGTTAATGTATGTTTCTTACAACAAGAATTGTATAAACCAATATCCATAAAATTGATTTATGTACCTGCCGGCATGATGCTTTAACAGCCCATCGGTAATCCATTCTGAATAGTCGTTGATCAACTGTATTAATTTTTTTGGAGCCTCGTCCGAGATGTTGAACCCTTCAAATGGGTAATTCTTCCGTTCTCCCAAACTGACAGGCTCCACTTTTTCTTCATCTTTGGAATTATTTGATGGATTATCAACTGTCATATTATGCTCTTCGTCAGTAGCTGTGACATCCACCTGGAAATCCAGAATTGTCAATGCTAAGTAGAGATATATAACAGATTTTCCATCTGTTGCAACAGATGAGTCTTATGTTGCATCAGATAGATTATCTATTGGGACAAATTCGAACAGGTAAATCAGAGCAGTACAGTAATTTCAAACAGATGACCCATCTGTTGCAACATAAAACTCATCTATTAAAATAGATAACAAATCTGATGCAACAGGTTAGACAACAGTTGCAACATATGTATATATCTGTTTGATCATTTTCAGCAGATGTATCATCTATTGAAACAGATATGTGCCAATTTATTTTTTGGAACAGATGATGTACATTCACCTTCTTCAGCTCATGCTTCTCTTCTCTGGCCCTTGCACACTGAACATCGGTGCAAGACAAAGATAGAGGCATTGCAATCTTGCTTTTTTTATGATTGATGATGCCTTGGAAGTGTCTTTCCTTCTCCTCTTAGCCGCCTTGATCTCTAGTGGAGTGTATGGATATGAATTCCTCTTTGATGGAATGACACCCCTCTTAGATGTCATTTTCTTTACAGAAGTAGTTAGTGCATTAATAGCATTAATCACTTCATTGTGTTTCGCCTAGCAGTCTTAACATTTGTATGAAGAACATTCGCTAGATGCGGAAAAATCTGGAGAAAAATCTGTACAACCATTATGATCATAATGGCTTGTTGTTTCAAAAACTGTAAGAGGATCATCATTAGCCCCACCCTCCAAAATTATTTTTGTTGTGATGGTTTTTGCTCCAAACAATTTTATTTTTATTCCATCAATGACCTTAGGGTCCGATAAAGTTTGTACAGACCATAAAGTAAGAAAAAATGGCATCTTCAACTCTCGGTTGGTCGGAACAAGCCATGGATGGACAATCTAAAATAAATTGGTACATATATTAAGAATGATGATAAAAATCATTTAATCATTAATTAAAACAAAAACTTGATTAGAATTGGACTTACTACTTCCTTGGGGGGGTTGAAAAGATCAAGAAATTTTGTATTTTTATCGGTTTTGGCCGACAACCATCTCAGAATTCTTAGACATGAAACTTTTTCCTGGTAGTTCACTTGTTGTCTCAAATAAAGAATGGCTTCAAATGCCCAAGACTATAACATAACACCAATAAATCAAAAGAATTATTGAATAAAAAAATGATGAATCATATCATGATAAAAGAAATATTTACCATGAAGGCCCATAGAAAACCATATGAGTTGACTGTTTTTGGCATTAACGGAGTCAACAAATATTCGACAGTCATTTTGAAACTTTTATAACCCCAAGGATAGCTGTTAAATGCCTCAAGATCCTCAGAGAGATTTATTAAACCGAGGCTTATGTTGTTGTTAACGTCTATCTCCCAAAGAACATTATGTTCAAACCAAACCAAGCACAATGATTGTTTGTGCTTCTTTGAAAGTCCTTTACCTTTCAATGCTTCAATCAGATTTTTGTTTTTTAAGCTTGGACCAACAATGGACACCATGTCATCATAATCACTCGACTTGCCTTTTTCTTTTTGGGTATGCGGGGTGCTTTTTTTTGGATCAGAGTAGGTATAACTTTAGAAGGAGAAGGAGGATAACATTTTAGTCCAGTAACTATGGCAAACTCCTCCCAACCAAAACAAACAGGCATGCCACATTAATTTATCCACACCTCATCCATCTTATCTTTGTTTTCATACATAAACCTGCGCTTGAGAAGATCATATACCATTTTCATCTGGAAACGAGTATTGTTGTACTCCGGCAAATCAAGATATTGCCCAAAGCAACTTTCCCTAAAATAAGAATACAATTTTTATTCTCAAAGTATTTTTTTGAAGGCGTCGAAAGATTTTCCCATGACTGACTTAACCACGAGATCACCCGTTAAATCTGTGGCACCATCTCACTGCATTCTCACAGGATAATGATCAATGCTAAAGGTTTTGACCAATTTTTTGATGGAAGGGCTATTAGCATTTGGATCATCTCGTTTGAAAGATTCCTCTTCCCCATGTTCACTATCTTCTGCTCCTGATTGAGATAACTCTTGTAAAGCAAGCTCATAAAGTGGTGGATGTAGCTGAGCTACTGCACTTGTTCCTTTACTTGGACTTGATTCGATTTCTTTTCTTTTGGGAGCCATGTTATCTTAAATTAACAGGAACATAACATAGATTATAATTGATTAATGCATAACAGTAATATAACAGTTCCAATAGACAACTAATCTGTTGCACCAGGTATGTTATCTGTTGCAACATATAATCAACCTGTTGCAACGGATGAGTAATCTGTGGGAACCATAAAAATAGCACTATCTGTTGCACCTGGTATTTTATCTGATGCTACACATAACTGACCTGTTGCAATGGATGAGTAATCCGTTGGAAACTATAAAAACAGATCACTAATCTGTTGCACCAGGTATTTTATCTGTTGCAACATATAACCGACCTGTTGCAACAGATGAGTAAACCGTTGGAAAGAATAAAAATGGATCACTAATCTGTTGCACCAGGTATGTTATTTATTGCAACAGATAACCGACCTGTTGCAACGGATGAGTAAATCATTGGAAAGAATAAAAATAGTCCTAATCTATTTCAAAATGAAGAGTAAACCATTTGAAAGAATAAAAATAGATCACTAATCAGTTATTTGTTGGATCAATATTGTTTAGATTTATTCCAAACAAAAGAGTCGTCTGTCGCAACAGATGAATGATTTGTTAGATTGTTCACCTGTTGCATCAGATTTTCATAGTTGCATCAGATTTTTCATCTGTTGCATCATATTTTCATCTTTTGCATCATATGTTTCATCTATTACAGCAGATGTTTCAACTGTTGCAATACCATTTCTATCAAGACAAATAACAAATCAACCCATCAACACCAACATATCACACACACACATACTAAGAACATCAACTGTGACAAAAAATCACCAATAAATTTGAATCAACAGTACGATAATAAGAAGAAAAAATACAGAAATTAGGGTTTTATTCAGTCCATATTTCAATACCAGAAGAGTAGTTGTCTCAAGTTCCTCTGTTTCTTCATAATTTTTTACCTGTGAAAAAGAAAATGGGAGGATAAAAAACTCGAAGTTGTTGTCACCGGAGAAGTATTCATGTCTATTGATGGTTGAAAGTCAAAAAAGAACTCGCCCGACTATTTGTCGTCGGAGGTTAAAGGGAGAGATTTTGCAGAACTGTTGGTTGGAGAGAGTTGAGAGAAGCTGGAGAGAGAGGAAAGAGTGGTTGATTTGGATTGAAAAGGGGTGTGGGTTAGGTTGATTTGTATTTTTGAAAAGATTAGAAAGTTTTGAAAATATTAATCGAGTCCACAATTAACTTAATCAAGTATTCCAATGATGTTTGACCCTATCTGTTGGTCAATGTCACCAATCCTTCATTCAAGACTTAAAAGACACCTTTCCTTCAATTTTCTCAAGAAATAGATTTTATTATTTATATACAAAAATGTCCTATTACTATTTATTTATTTATTTATTTATTAATTCTACATGAATTTGGTTCCACTTGATTTGAAGCTAAAATCAAATTGATAATATTTTTAATTATGTAGTTACCTACTGGGTCGGATGAGAAAATTATAGCAATGGCATGTTGATTTCTTGAAATTGAATTTGTTTAGTAAATTAGGGGAAATAGTGTACACCAAAGTGACCTGTTTGCTTTGATTTATGAGACTTGTTTAATCCATTTTGAGGGATATCTCTAAATTAGAACATACAATAATCTGTCCAAAGGAGATTTATTGTGTTTTTAAATTAGTATTGTGATGAGCCCCATTATGTGAAAATATTTTTATTTTTAGTAAATTTATCTGCCCAAAGGAGATAGGTTTCTAATAGTGAAAATATTTTCTTGTCCTGCCTAAAGGGGGCTACTTGTTGATGCTGCAGGACTCATCGTTGTGATAATATTATTATTCTTATACCTTGCTATTCTGATAAATTCATGTTGTGTTGTGAACAGTTACCATTTATTTGAACAATAACAATGCTGAAGTTGTGGTTCTGTCGGGCTCTAACTTTAAGCAATGGAAAGAAGATCTTGAATTTGCTTTGGGCATAGCTGACATAGATTAAGCCTTGCATGAGGATGAGCCTCCATCTCTCATTGATTCTAGTATAGCTACTAAAAAAGAACTTTATGCTAAGTGGGAGAGATCTAATTGGGTATGCATCCTTACCTTTAAGAGTTCAATTGTTGAGCACCTCAAAGTGGTTTACCTGATACTACCAATGCCAAAAAGTTTCTTGCCCAAGTGGAAGAAAGGTATCTTGTGTCCAATAAGGCTGATACTGGAGATCTAATGAATAAACTTGTAGGAATGAGGTATGACTGTATTGGAGGTGTTAGAGATTACATACTTAAGATGGTCCACATTCTGTCCAAATTGAAAACTCTTGAAATAACTCTTCCTAATACTTACATTGTTCACTCTGCTCTTAACTCTTTGCCTTCTGAGTTTAGCCAAATAAAAACTACCTATAATACTCAGGATGAATCTTGGTCAATCAATGATCTCATCTCTAAATATGTTATTGAAGAAGGAAAAAACAAAAAGGAGAAGGGTGAGATTGACATGTTAGCTTCTCACAATTCTAAAGCAAGCTCTAGCAAGGGATCTAGAAAGTTTGAAAGATCTAATAATCATACTTTTAAAAAGGGTCAGGACAACAAAAGGCATGGTAAAGATCAGACTGATCCTGGGACCAATAACATGATTTTTAAGATAAATAATAATTGCTTCTTTTGTAAGAAACCTGGTCACAAGCAGAGAGATTGCACCAAATTTCATTCTTGGATAAAAAAAGGAGACAAAACAAGGTAATCACCTAGATCTTGTTTGTTTTGAGTCACACTTTGTAGATGTTCCTATTAATTCTTGGTGGTTTGATAGTGGAGTTACTTCTCATGTTTCCATTTTCTTGCAAGGGTTCAAAAACAAAAGGAAGCCAAAGGAAAAGGAGTCAAGAATTAGAGTCGCCACAGAGGTCCAAGTTGAAGTAAAGTTCATAGGAACTGTACTTTTAGACTTAGAAACTGGCTATAAGTTTGTTCTTGAAAACACTCTTTATGTACTGTCTTTTAGATGAAATTTGATTTCTATTCCAGTTTCAGACAAATTTGGTTATGGTTTTAATTTTCTTAATGGAAATATTAATTTGATTTTGAACTCCCGAGTTGTTGGTCATGGAATCCTATCTGATGGTTTGTTTAAAATTTTCTTGACTTCTGATTTTGAATATAACTCTTTTAATTTTGAAATTGTTGGGTCTAAAAGACTAATTTTAAATGAAAAATCGGGCATATTGTGGCATAGGCGTTTAGGTCTTATCTCTAAAGATAGAGTTGATAGATTGGTTAAATCTAATATTTTACCTTCTCTTGATTTTAGGGACATAGGAACATGTATTTATTGCATTAGGGGAAAGTTGACTAAAACAAGAAAAAAGAATGCTACTCGTAGTTCTGGTTTGTTGGAAATCATTCACACAGACATAAGTGGTCCACATTCTACTACAATATGTGGTTCAAGTTATTTTATCACCTTTATTGATGACTTTTCTCGGTATGGTTATGTTTTTCTTATTAAAGAAAAATCAGTTTCACTTGAAATGTTCAAAGTATTTAAAATTGATGTAGAGAAATAACTGGGAAAGATCATTAAGATAGTGAGGTCTGATCATGGGGGTGAGTACTATGGTAGATACACTGAGACTGGGCAACAGATGGGACCCTTTGCCAAATATCTACAAGATTGTAGCATAGTGGTCTTGGTGTGAACTCACATGGAATACTAGAGCTAGTCCAATTGTCCGAACAGAAAGATTACTTTTGTTTTGGATACGAGCCTACTCTCGAAGAAGTCTCATCGTCTAATCTCAAAAGTAAAGGTGACATTTTCCTGCCAAAGCCTGTCCCGCTCCTGAATCGGTCTTTTTCCAAAGCGTTGGTTGTCCAAGTGTCATAAGGATATGTTAAAGAAGACCTTGAGGAAGGAGTCATAAACTTGTTCATTACTGAAGGAGAAGCTGAGTGCAATGTGATTCTAGAAGATTGCATCGAGACTCTAACTATTTGGGATGCTGAACCTGGAGATGCTTTAAACAATTAAACTTGTACCCCATTCCTGTTTCTCTAGGAATCTTGGTAGATGATTGTATTAGTATTAATGAAACAACATGATTCAAAACTAAGTCCTGAATAGTGTTTATGAATTTACGTGTTTTGCCTCCACTTTTGAAAGCTTAAATGCCAAATCCAAACTATGTTTTGCTGCTTTTATTTTAAATTGTCTTCATTAATTTATTTTCTCTTTTTCCCTTTTCAGCAAGCAAACTAACAATTCTGCCAATACTATGAATGTGACATGTAGTGAAACAATCAAAACAATTCCAAATAACGAACAAGACTTTGAAGAATGTGAAGAAGACACGATGTCTGAAGAGTTGACTAAGGAACTAAATGAACTCAATATAACGAGTTCCCCTTGGCCGTTTGCAGATTGGGGGATGGAGATCATAGGTCCTATTGATCCATCTACATCAAATGGACATAGGTTCATCTTGGTAGCTATTGGTTGTTTCACCAAATGGGTAGAAGCTTCTTCATACAAGTCAGTGACAAAGAAGGTGGTGATAGATTTTGTCTGCAATGACATTATTTGTCGAATTGGAGTTCCAGATTCAATAATAACAGATAATGGAGCTAATCTCAATAGTGACTTAATGCATGAGATATGTGAGAAGTTTAAGACTACTCGTCGTAATTCCACCCCTTACCATCCTAAGATGAATGGAGCAGTTGAGGCCACCAACAAGAACATCAAATGGATATTACGTAAGATGATTTATAACTACAAGCATTGGCATGAGAATTTACCATTTGCCCTCTTTGGCTATCACACCACTATTAGGACTTCTACTGGAGCAACCCTATCTTTTGGTGTATAGAATGGAAGTAGTATTACCCGCATAAGTAGAGATACATCTTTGAGAATCATATAGAAATCTGAGTTAAGTGATGCCAAATGGATTAAAAAATATTATGATCAATTGATACTAATTGATGAAAAGAGGATGAATGCAATTTTTCATGGGCAGCTTTATCTAAATAGAATGGACAAAGCTTTCAACAAAAAGGTAAGACCAAGACAATTCAAGCCGGGATACTTGGTGTTGAAGTGCATATTTCTGCACCAGAATGAAGCTAAGGGAAAATTTGCACCCAACTGGTAAGGGCCTTACATTATTCACCGAGTATTGAGAGGCGGAGCATTGATCCTAGCAAAAATGGATGGTGAAGTGTGGTCAAAAGCTATCAACGCAGATGTTGTTAAGAGATACTATGCTTAGAAGTCTATACTTATTTTTTTTGTAATGTTCCTTTTTCTATATTATGAAACTACGAATGACCTAGTTCCCTTGGGCGAATACGCAGGAAACCCACGTCGGGTTTGGTCTCTTAAGTAGAAATTTTCTGAAAATTCCTTTTGCTTGTAATGCAAACTACGAATGACCTAACTTCCTTGGTGGATACGTAGGTGTCCATATCATCTTCGGTCACATTAGAATAAAAATCACCCCCCCCCCACCACCCTTTTTCTATTTCATAAGTAATGAACTATGTCCGGTCTGATTCCCATGGGATTCGTAGGCAACCTGCAGAGGGTTCAGCCCCTTAGTTTTTAATCTTCTTAAGAGTATTTCATGAACTATGCTCAGCCTAGTTCCCTTGATGGGATACGTAGGCAGCCTATACAAGGCTCAGTCTCATCATATTGGAATGCCAGCATCTCGCTCAAACCAAAACTGGGACAGCTTTTGAGGGGCATCATTTTGATAAATATTTGAAAAGATGTTGAGAGATATTGAAGAGTGTGGGTTCAACCAAATAGTTAAAAAAAAGGACTTTCTCTTTGGATAAAGGACGTTCGCATTGTTTCACAATATGTCACAGTTCAAAAGTTTGACACAATTTCTTTTTACCACTACGCATATTTGCATATTTTATTAATCAAGTTATTTATTACTCTTGTTTATCTTCTATTTTAAATAATTTTTAGCCAAATATTTTCTAATTATCTATTGGCCAAGATTAGAATAGATGGGGTTATGAGTCCAATCAAAGTTGAAAGCATGGAGTATCAAGAGTCAGACCTTCAAAGTCAACACAAATCAAACATCCCCCAAACTTATAATTTTTTTCTTTGGATGCAGGCTCTACAGATTAGCAGAAGTTAAAAACTTAACAGCGTTTGCAGTCTTGCGAGGATTACACCTCGAACGGTTTAATTTTCCTTACAAAATCTAGAAGAAATTATGCTTTTGTAGTAATATTGATTAAATGATTTTGAAGATTTTACAAAATTCCAAATGCACTGTACATAACTTCTAGCTAGTCTACATAGATGTCTTTAATATATTGAACAAGTATTTTTAAATGCTTAAAATGCACAATACATAGCTTCAATTGTTTTGCATATATGCTCTAAATTCACCGCACATGCACTTCACAAATGTTTTAAAATATGTCAAATGCATTGCACATGGCTTTATTGACTCTGCATAAGCACAAAAGCATTGCACGATCGCTTTAAATTACTTTAAAATGCACCATACATGACTTTCAATTACATCACATTATGCTCTAAAGTGCACCATACATGCACTGCACAAATGCTTTAACATATTTTAGAATGCATTGCACATGACTTTACTGGCTTTAGCATGGCCACAAATGCACCACACAATCGCTTTAAGTTATTTGGCACTTTGCATGGCTTTCATTTTCTTCTATGGCAACGCACAATTGCTTTCAAGTGCATCAAAGAAAGACTTTATAGAAATCCACTGCTTGCAAGTGTTATTTTTCATAAATCACCAACTTAAGAAAAAGCCTCCATCCATCAATCATTTGGCTTAAAAACGCCTCATATTCATAGTTTAATTGGTTTAAGGCCTCATTTTCGTCACCAAAAGGCATCATTCTCATGAATATCGGCCTAAAACTTCATTTTTCATAAGCTTTGTTTCCATCTTGGAAGATCGCATTTGCATAAACTGACGCCCTAGAGGCGTTATTTTCATTAATGCACTAAATGCATTTACTATTTATGCACTAATTGCTTTATCTAGTTTAAGTTTTACAGGAACTTTATCACAAACGTGAAACTATTTCTTAGCAGTGAACTGGGACAATTTGTTGGGAATGAGGATCAAACTCCCAACAAAGATCAAGAGTCTACCTCAAACATCAAATGACCCTACTCTCAAATATCTTACTTATATTGACACCTCGATGATCAAGATTCCTGAATCAATATACTAAATGTTATTAAAATTTGACTCTAATACAATCTTCGTAAGCTCGTGTCTATCTTCTTTTCCTAATCTACAAGTATTACTAGTCTTAAACTACATATGACCTGATTCTCATGCAACCCAAGATATGTAGTCAACTCGAAGACCGGAGTCCGGCTATATTCCTCCCAAACATTCTTCATACTTATCCTTTCAAATCTATCAGCTGGGACAAAATTGGGTTACTAAGTCAACTTTTTTATTCGAAAACTCTTTCATTATTTTTTACCAGAGAAGGACAACTATTGACACCCAATTTTGTCCCTTCTTTCTTTCAAGTCATATCTTTGCGCTTCTAAATAATAAGTAAAAAACGCATGTATGTTATTTCTATAATTTGGAGTTTATGCAAGTCCTGCCACCATTTGTATTTAGAACTAAAAATCATCGAGGACATTATTATTATTATTATTATTATATTATTATTATTATTATTATTATTGTTATTATTATTATTATTGTTATTATTATCTATTATCATTTTTATTATATTTTAAATTATCGCAGCATTCCCTATAAACTTTAGCAAAAAAGACATCTACTTTAATTGAATAAGTATTTTGGTGACTTTCTTCTTTATAAATATTATCGTTCAATCCCAAATTTATCATGCAACTTTGTTTAAATATTTATATTTTAATATCAAATGATTTTTTTCATTTATTCGGATATTTATAATGTATTCTTTTTAAAAGTGTTATTTAAATTAATTTAGAAAGTCCAAAGGACATAGGAAAGAAAGTATTTAAATAATCCTATTTTATAATATTCTTGCAATTTGGCCCAATTTCAAGATCTGACCCATAAAACCCATCTTTTCTCTCCCATTTTCCACCTCAGTGCCACATGGATGCCAAGTTTGCACCACACAATGTGCCAAATGGTCATGGCACACGTCAAACACACTCTTATTTCACTCCTTCCACATCTTTCACATGTTTGACACCTCCTTGCCACGCGTCTCCTTCTTATTGGCCAGTCAACATCCCATTTGAAACCTAGGGTCACTTTTACCATGAGTTACCCTAAATACCCTTGCTTCACCTATTCAAAATACCCTAATTACCCTCAAAGCCCTAAATTAGACTTGGATGTGCTCATGTTTTCTCTAAAAGCATCGTTGGTACTCTTTCCCATTTTTGGAGAAGAATTCACTCATCTTTCACCATGGGCAGACTCTCTCTTACCATTTTCATGCAAATCTTAGACATCTCATACGTATTTTCATCTTTTTTCCCTTATTTCAGGCTGCAAAAACCTCCATATCTAAAGGTTACAGTGGAATCTCTCATTTGGAGAAATCACAAAACCAAATCACGTAAAGCATTAGCACTTACCAGACAAGTTTTGACTCAATTAAATTTTTGAATTCAATTTGCCACCCAAGAAAGAATACCTGGAACCCTACTGTAACATCTCGAATCTGGTACCCGAAATGCCACATGGTGCTCTTGACCTCGAAGGACCATAAGCTAACCCATGATTGATATCTGTACCTGTACACTGCATAATATATTGTATAAGTGCAGAAATAAAGGATGAAAGGCCATAAGGTTCAAAGATCTGATAAACCATAACATCTGAAGATATGGTATATCAATACCAAAACAACTAATAACTGTCTGAACATACTAGTCTGAAAATCCTCTAACTGTATGAATAAGGAGTTGATGGGACATGTCCCCAACTAACTCCAACTACTGAAATAAACTAAGTACTAAAATGATAAAATAATGATCATGTCCTCAAAGGATGATGACTCACTGTTGACCCTGACTGCTGAGTACTGGAATGCTACTGATGCTCTGGAACTTGTGCTTCTAAACCTATGGTATAAAACACCATAGCGCAAATGCGTCAGTACGATTGAATGTACTGGTATGCATGTAAGGTAGGCTGAATGCAAAGGGTTCACATGCATGAACTATACTAACTAACTAGATAACATGAACGTGAAAATGTATGCATGAATACATAATAACTATAACTGATTTCGTGATAACATGATTACTGAGCCTGAGTACTGATAACATGAGATACTGATAACTGTATGACTGAAATAACCGATACTGGGCGACTGTATCTAACAGTCTAGGTTCTGATAAAACTAGCTAAGTTTTGTACTATTCTAAGTTGACTGTATCTACAGTCCTGAATTCTGTAGAACTATCTAAGTACTATTACTGAGACTGAATGACTGTATCTGACAGTCCTGATTCTATAACTAAAATGTGGGAAGTAGTCATCTAACCGACATACCCCTAATACGCCATTATGGCTGAGTTGGGGTCCAATCTGTAACCAATAAGAAGGGTGTCAATACCGCGCCACCGGTAAGGACAAGCTGTGGGTAACCCTCATCTGACAGTGTCCCCAAAAGAGAATGGTGGGACCCTCATCTGACAGTGTTTATCCACCTCATCAACCCTCATCTGATAGTGTTGATGTCTCAACCTATGCTGGCTACATAGTTCTAGAATGCAAGGATGACTTCTATGAATCACACCCTCATCTAACAGTGTGTGTTCCTATCCTTGGGTTCACTCGGTGCTAATTCCTACTCCCATCTGAATAGGCACTGAAAATGGATTACTGGACTGAACTGAACTGAATTAATTGAGTTCCGTTGGCTGGCAGAATAGTACTGAGA
The DNA here is from genome assembly GCA_030864215.1 of Capsicum pubescens. Lineage (NCBI taxonomy): Eukaryota > Viridiplantae > Streptophyta > Magnoliopsida > Solanales > Solanaceae > Capsicum > Capsicum pubescens. Next base: position 81,011,926 of record CM061544.1, on the reverse strand, counting down.
TTACTGTATTACTGAGTTTTCCTAAGTCATATGAATGACTAAGTTCTATGGATCATGGCTTGACTGAGGATAACTTAAAAACATGACACTGACTTTAGGCACACATCTATATTTTTTTGGTACAAGTACCCCCAGGACTCGATGGAAAAAAATTGACAAAGCATGACTTTCTTGAATACATGACCAACATCAACAATCCATAATATAATAAGTTGGAGAATTCATGAAGTACAAGTTCTAAAAAACCACAATGGCCACACATATATCCATAATTCATTGACTAAGGTATTTCATAAAACAATTGACATGCATGAACTTGTACATGAGTGGGGATTTCATATTATCATACTAGTACGACACTTTTCCTTCACATAGGCATTTAATCAAATACATGGGGAGCATGCTTTGGTTATACAATCATCAACACATCTAATAACCATGGATACATCAATCAACTTATAAATTGAAGGGGTTTATCATGGTTATTATGCAAATCTTCATATACTAGGGTCAATCATTGAAATATGTAATTTAAACATGAATCAAAACCACATCACATCATGAACCTGAATTTCAATTCAATTTGAAACATAAACATTCACAATTACCCAAATCTTAGACTTTGAAAAGAGATTCTTGAGCTTCATGGGTGAAAGAGACCTATGAATCAACACATGACATACCTGGGTTGTGAGTTTCTTGAAGTTCTTGGACTTGAAGAACTTGAATCTCTTAGCTTCTTGAAGAAGTATTTGGATCTTGTTCTTGAGGATTATGTTTGAGAGAAAACCTTAATTTGATGTTGTAGATGGATAATAAACTTATGAGCGTTGGTCTGATATAATTAAGGGTTAAAACGGGTGAGAAAAGACCCAAATACCCTTTTAAAAATAACTTTAAAATAACTGAACAGGATATGCAACGGTGGGTGCGACGATCCGTCGTTGGGTCGATGGTCCATCGGTCCTGACCGTTGCACCTGGGTAGAATAGGGGTTCACTGCCTCTCCTGCAACGGCTTGGGCGACGGTCCGTCGCTAGCTCGACGGCCCGTTGGCTTGGGCCGTCGCTATTAGACAGATTATGGTGTCACTGCCTCGCTCCAACGGCTTGGGCGATGGTCTGTTGCTAGCTCGACGGCCGGTCGGCCTTCACCGTCGCACCTGAGCAGTTTTGACTGCTTTCTGTATTTCGGCCATATCTTTCTTCCCGTAATACCGGATTTTGAAGAAATTGGTATCATTGGAAAGCTAATTCAATTTCCCACTTAAAAAAAGTACAAATCTTAAAAATTCCACGTGTACAAAAGTGGATTCATCTTTCAAAGTAAGTTTCTAACATTCTTGGGATGATTTCAAGCTAGGTAGAAGTACGGGGTATTACACCTACCTTTGCATCTATAAATACCAAGAGATTAGGGAGCCTTAGGGGCAATTTTTTTCGGAGGGTTGGAAGCCAAAACGTTCGGGTCACAAAAAATAGAGCAAAAGCTTTTCTTCTCACAAATATTCAGTCTTTTTTATCATGCTCTCGGAATTTTGAATTTTCTTTAGGGGTTTCGAGTCCAAAATCGTCAATTTCGAATGTGGATTTCGCGTGTTCACTGCCCCGTGGAAGGTGAAATATGATTCTTATTTTATTTATTTTATTTTTTATGTTTGAATTTGTGATTTAGCTCTGAAATCTACAAATTACAGATTACTAGTGCTTGCATTCAGATTCATTTATATGTTGAATCTTCAATAACCTGCTGCCTGCTATAATATATTACACTTCCTCCGTCACGAAAAATGTGTCTGTGAAGTTACAAATATCACGCCTATGCATCACCATGTTTTCTGAAAGCTTTATGTTCTTTTCATGAAGTGAATACTACATATTAAGTTTAATAGAACCATGTTTGTTTAACATGTCTCTTAGTTGATTATTGATAAGAATATCATTTTCGTTTGCTTTCATCTTATTCTGATACACTTTAATTCTAATCTTACCTCCTGTGCTTTGTAAATCGTATTCATGTTAAGAATTTATATTGAGAAGAATCATATATTAAATCATTCCTCGTTAAGTTCTAAAAATAGTTTTGTTTGAGTCTTTACTGTTTTTAATTCTATGAGCTTGCGATAAATTCATACATTACTTCAGAAGCCATATTGAAGGATCATTAATTAGTGTGAATATCTTCCCTGTGTGACTTCTCTGATATTTGCTGAATTGGTGGAGGCTGAAATAGGATTCTACCTAATTACGGAATCACTTTTGTTGCTTCTTTATTTTCATGTCCTAAGATTGTGCACCATGGAAATTTATTAGTCTTAAATGAATTAAAAAAACAAAGGTCCTATTTCAACTTGTCGTTTATTTTCCTAATCTAATGTGAAGTGGTAAATGATTTTTTTTTCGTGTGTGTTCCAATGCACCATGTCATGTTTGTTATCATAAGTTGCCTTGCTTTCAAATTATTAAAAGTGAAATGTAGTGTGCTGTTACAACCTTGTTTACTTATCTTATATACATTGTTGAGAATAAAATACCATATCTAACCATCTCCATTTCTTATCTTTTGTTTGCATGAACATCGGAGCCAAAGAGTCTCGTGATGAGACTCGACATCGCCATCAGACCGTCCCAATCATGGAACTAATGCATATCTCTTTCGATTCCACTTAAGCTCCCCAACACTATACATAAATAGTGGAGAAGATAGCCATCTCAACCCTAGGACTATTCAAATAGTCTTGTTCATTCCTATTTAACTACTCACTTTTCTCGTTAACTGATATCCTCGTTTTGATTCATAATTTATCTTTACATGCTTTATTTAATCATGTTTATCTTTACACGCTTATTGTGTTCGGATATAGTTAATCGTTCACACAGTAGGTAGAATCTTAAGGCAATACTTAATTTCGATTAGGCTTAATTAATCACAGCCTTTTCTTTTCTTTTTTCTTTTTGAAGAAAAAAACATCATTTGAATTGGAATTGGGTGAACTACTTTATTCCCGCATAGTCTTAATCTCATTACCCAATTGTTGTCTTCTCAAACTTCGAACACTAATGGGATTTGCATTAATAAATATCTTTTTAACATTTTATTTAGAAGGAAAACATACCATTTCATAAGTGATTTTCTCTGGTACTTCAAAAAAAAACATAAGAAACTAATTTCGTCATTCCAAATGTCCCTCAAGTCTATTGTTTATTTTTACCTTTCAGTATCCAATCCCCGTTTACGTTCCTATCAACATGACTTGTTCAAACCTTCATAATGTTCACTAATTTCATACGTTTCATGCATTATTTTAAATTCTTAACAAGTTTTCTTGCTTATAAAAAAAATAAAGATTTTAACCCCTGTACGTTTGTCAAAACTAAATAATGATAGTGTTAGTGCTCCTTTTAGCATCTGTCCAAATACCTTTTAAAGTGTAGATTATGGGTGTCAAGTGGGCCGGCCCGACCCGGCCCTCGTAACTAACCCAGCCCGGTTTGATCCGGTCCGGTAAGTTCTAGGGCTTTAGGGTTTCGGGCCGATTATTTTTTTAAAATGGCCCCGGCTAACCCGGCCCGAACCAAGCCCGGTCCAGGCCCGCCGGTTAACCGGCCCGGCCCGGATATCCTTTTTTTTAATTAAAAAAAAAATAACTTTAAAAAATATTTTTTAATCTCAAAAGAAATTCTATAAATACCCTACAACTTCAAATCATTTTTCACACAATTTTTCACTCTCTCAAATCTCATTCTCTCTCAAATCTCAATTCTCAAATATTCAATATATTTAATTTCTTAAAGTGTTCACTTTACTTTTTTAATTTTTCGTTTACAAAGTACGAGCGGAAGTTTCTAAAGTCTCGATCTTCGAATACTTTCAAAATTTGGTATTGTCGTTCCATCTCTTACGTTTAATTTTTATTTATAGTATTAATTGTTTAATATTTAATTTTATTATATTTGTGTATTTTGAATATTTTTAGTTTAATTTAATTTATATTATGGATAAATTAAGAAACCTCGCTACTAAAGGTATTAAAAAATTTTGTCCCGGAAGAGGTAGAGGTAGTTCAAGTAGTAGATATACCCGTGTGCCTTCGCCTCCGGTACCGCTTGGTACACCTTTTGAGGAAGAAATAGATGTAAGTGCTCACGATATGGATTATGTAGAAGCTCAGAAAAATTACGGTATAGAAGAAGAAAATGAAGTAGATGCGGTTAATTTAGACGAAGATAATGAAAATATTGCTGAGACACCCGCAGTAGGAGATGCTAACGTTAGATCTGAATCGGTTAATCTCCCTCCCCGTCCTCCCTGTCACACCCCTTTTTTTCATCACGTACTCCAAAAACATGGAATATTTTTAAAGTTCGAAAGGGTTTTATTATTTAAGTGACAAGAAATAAAATTTTGTTTCGGAAAAGGATTATTTGCATTTTTATTCAGAGTCGCCACTTGGCATAATCCGGTGTGCCAAGTCACCTTTGAAAAATCCCTTTTTCGAAACCAATTGACTCTTAAACCGGTTTGCGCACAGAGATTCCGGCTAAAGAATTCTGTTGACCGAGGGGAAGGTGTTAGGCACCCCTCGATCCCGTGGTTCGACCACGGTCGCTTGGTGGAGGGTATCGACTATTTTGGCACTACGAAATGTATAAACCACACAAAAGCACATAAAATAATCAAACAATAAACAAAACAAAACAATCAAAAAATGTAAAGTCCAGTCCAATTATATAGTCCGAAAAATAGAAAAAAATACGAAAATATAAATCCTAATCTAAACTAAATCTAGACTACGCTCCAATGCCTTACCCGACGCCGCGGGCCTTCATCACGATTATTTTCCGCCAACATAATACGTCGGGGCATTCCCCGGTGAATAAATACAAGCGATCTCGGGGCATTCCCTGGCTAAATAAATACATCCAAATTAAACACGATAAACTAAAAGAAACATTCACACACACAATACAACATTCAAACAAAACATCATTCTTAAATTTTTGTCTACCCGAACCTACATTGCTTATCAATTATCGACCAAAACATGATATTATCGAGGTCGAGTAATGTTCATTTCAAGACAAACCACCAATGAATCAAACTAACCAAAATTTAATTATACCACTTTTATCCACTTTTAATTCCACCCTAAATTTCTTTCTTGTATCAAATTTCCCCGATTAACAAACCATTTCAACAATTCATGTTCATTTTAGTAACAAATTCAAATCACGCGACAATATCAGCGAAATCAGACTATCACAGTCATCCAAACACATAATCATAGTCAATGCAACCAGTCAAAATAAAAAGAAGAGAACAGGTTAAAGAAATGAACCTCAATATCGACTTTTGTTGATAATAACGTTAAGGAAGACCAAATCAGAAACCCGAATAGAAAAACCTTGACAGCGACGAGATCCCTCACTCGATATAGAGAAACAAAATCCAATAGTGAAAACAACACTACGATCAAGACCGAGCAGCGTCCAACACTACGATCAAGACCGAGCAGCGTCCCAAAAAAAAAACTCGAACCCAACCTCAGTAGCGAACAACACCACTGGGTATCGGGAAATACAACCGAGTCAGCTTTAAAACCCGAATAACACCTTACTATACCAAACCCACTACCAACGTCGAATCGTGAAATAGACGAGACCAAAATTAACCAAAGACAACGAGAAACCGGAGAACCAAACAGATCGAACTGGTCGGGTATGGTGACGGAGATCTGGTCGAATCTCGGGTCGGGTCCTGGTTGTTTCGCCGACGGAGCGGCAAGGGGAACGGGAAAGAACCGACGGCGCGGTTGCTAGTTTGGGGTTTTCCGTCGTACGGTAGCAGCGATGGAGGATTCAAGGCAGCGGTGGCTATTTTGACGGAAACGAGACAGAAGACAGAGGTGGCCGGCTGGCGGCGGCTTCTTTGACTGGTGGCTGGTTAGGAGATCGTCGGTGGAAGGCGAAGTCGGCGGGGTGAGGCACAGAGGTTGGCGACGGCGGCGCTGACTCAAGATTTTCTGGTGGAGGAGAGGGAAGGTTCGCCGGCGCTGGGATGGCCGGCGGTAGCCATAGACACCGATGGAGAGGAGATGAGTATAGAGAGAAGAGACGTAGAGAGAGCGAGTTGATTTTTTGTGGACTTTTCTATTCTTTTTTTTTTTTTGGATTCCTCCCCTTCTCTTTGTGAGAGTATGTGGGTATATATTGTGAGGGTAGGTAGTGGTGAAGTAGGGTAGGTGGGGTCCATGGGTAGGGGGTAGAGGGTAGGGGGTAGGGGGTAGGGTGTGGGGTGGTATGATTTATTTTGATTGGGTAGGTTGTTAGGATAAGATAGAATTAGTTAGGATAGGATTTGTTATTTTATTATTTACTTATTTTTTGTATTTTGTGCGGGTATAATAACATGGGTGAGGGTACGCGGTAGGATAAAAATAAAAATGGGTAAAAACGACATCGGGGAGGGACGAAATTAGGTGTCTACATCATGCCCCCTTTGAATGTAAACACGCAGTGTTTTCAGACAAAGAAGTAGACAACGAGCTAGAATTTTGTCCCGACCATTATTTAAAGAAAGAAACAGGAGAAAGAAGGACTATCGGGTCTTGAATTAGGACAGCCTACCCAAATTACGAGAGAATCATGTCACAGGTATTTCAAAGGATTAGAAGAGGTAGACTATACCGAGTTGGAGAGTCGAGTGAGATTCCGTCGAGGTTCCGGTCCGCGGCTCTGTTATTACATCAAAATGAAAATTACGAGCTAAAACATAAATGAAATTACAAAACTCCTATCTATACAGCTTCTGTTGGTTCTTGACTCGACTTTTCATCACCCTATTCTTCAGGCAGGCTCCTGACTTGCTATTTCATCACCCTATTCTTCAGGCGGGCTCCTGACTTGCTATTTCATCAACTTGTTGCTATGCTTTCAATTTCTTCACCCTATTCTCCAGACGGGTTCCTGACTTGCTATTTCATCAACTTATTGCCATGCTTTCAACTTCTGCACCCTGTTCTGCAGGCGGGCTCCTGACTTGCTATTTTTTATCAACTTGTTGCTATGCTTTCAATTTCTTCACCCTGTTCTGCAGGCGGGCTCCTGACTTGCTATTTCATCAACTTGTTGCTATGCTTTCAATTTCCTCACCCTGTTCTCCAGGCGGGTTCCTGACTTGCTATTTCATCAACTTGTTGCTATGCATTCAATTTCTTCACCCTGTTCTGCAGGCGGGCTCCTAGAACCCAACATTAAAACTAGAACAAATTATCCCAAACAAAAATTATAGAAAAATAGTATTTCACTTTTGAAAGCGTTGTCCCATTTTCCAGGAGGGTCCTGAGCAGAAAGTAAAATCCTATTTTTTCAGGAGGGTCCTGCGCATAAAGTAAAATCCCATTTTTCAGGAGGGTTCTGAACATGAAGTAAAATTCCTATTTTTCGGGAGGGTCCTGAACATAAAGTAAAATCCCATTTTTCAGGAGGGTCCTGAACAGAAAGTAAAGTCCCATTCTTCAGGAGGGTCCTGAATTGAAAGTAAATTCCTATTTTTCTGGAGTGTCCTAAACATAAAGTAAAATCCCATTTTTCAGGAGGGTCCCGAACATAAAGTAAAATCCCATTTTTCAGGAGGGTCCTGAACAGAAGTAAATTCCCATTTTCCAGGAGGGTCCTGATCATAAAGTAAAATCCCATTTTTCAGGAGGGTCCTGAACTGAAAGTAAAATCCCATTTTTCAGGAGGGTCCTAAACAGAAAGTAAAATCCCATTTTTCAGGAGGGTCCTGAGCATGAAGTAAAATTCCATTTTTCAGGAGGGTCCTGAACTGAAAGTAAATTCCCATTTTTCAGGAGGGTCCTGAACATAAAGTAAAATCCCATTTTTCAGGAAGGTCCTGGACTGAAAGTAAAATCCCATTTTTCAGGAGGGTCCTGAACATAAAGTAAAATCCCATTTTTCAGGAGGGACCTGAACAGAAAGTAAAATCCTATTTTTCAGGAGGGTCCTGAATTGAAAGTAAATTCCCATTTTCCAGGAGGGTCCTGAACATGAAGTAAAATCCCATTTTTCAGGAGGGTCCTGGACTGAAAGTAAAATCCCATTTTTCAGGAGGGTCCTGAACAGAAAGTAAAATCCCATTTTTCAGGAGGGTCCTGAACAGAAAGTAAAATCCCATTTTTCAGGAGGGTCCTGAACATAAAGTAAAATCCCATTTTTCAGGAGGGTCCTGAACTGAAAGTAAATTCCCATTTTCCAAGAGGGTCCTGAACATGAAGTAAAATCCCATTTTTCAGGAGGGTCCTGAACTGAAAGTAAATTCCCATTCTTCGGGAGGGTCCTGAACAGAAAGTAAAAATCCCATTTTTCAGGAGGGTCCTGAACAGAAAGTAAAATCCCATTTATCAGGAGGGTCCTGAACAGAAAGTAAATTCCCATTTTCCAGGAGGGTCCTGAACAGAAAGTAAAATTCCCATTTTTCAGGAGGGTCCTGAACAGAAAGTAAAATCCCATTTTTCAGGAGGGTCCTGAACATAAAGTAAATTCTCATTTTTCAGGAGGGTCCTGGACTGAAAGTAAATTCCCATTTTTCAGGAGGGTCCTGAACATAAAGTAAAATCCCATTTTTCAGGAGGGTCCTGAACATAAAGTGAAATCCCATTTTTCAGGAGGGTCCTGAATTGAAGGTAAAAATCACTGAACAAAAAGTAAAATCCCATTTTTCAGGAGGGTCCTGAACAGAAAGTAAAATCCCATTTTTCAAGAGGGTCCTGAACAGAAAGTAAAATCCCATTTTTCAGGAGGGTCCTGAACAGAAAGTAAAAATATCTAAACAAAAAGTAAAGTCCCATTTTTTAGGAGGGTCCTGAGCATAAAGTGAAATCCCATTTTTCAGGAGGGTCCTGAACATAAGGTAAAATCCCATGGATGTGCATTTCCAATGGTAGCTGAATCAAGTGAAACGAATTTTCCCCTATTTCAATCAAAGAAAAATTGGTCAGTTAAAAACTTAGTGGTGGCTTGCAGCTCTTGGCTTCTCAGGTATCTGCCCCAGTACTCGTTCCTTTCATCTTTGTCCCAAATTGCTAACACTTGCCATATCTTACCGCATCATTGACCCGGATCCATATTGAGGGAAATGAGTTCTGACTCAAACAATGGGTTTCCATTTTTACCATGCCCCTGAGGTGCACTCTTTTCCCAAATCTGAATGATTCCACGAATCCAATAGCCTGTCGGTTCATAGACTTCCTTTGTTTCGTGTTGAATTACGATCATATTTCTTTCCTGTGCTGTTCCTTGGCTTTTCCTCATATAATTGGAAAGACTGGTAGTAAATTTTGAAATCCTTTCTCGCTTGTTTTGACACAGACTTAACTTAAAAAATGTAAAGAAATGATGGTGACTTTTGTTTTGATAAATAACATAAGAAAAGACAAAAAACATGAATATGTAAATGAAATAAAAGGGCAATGTCCCATATTCAAAAAGAAAACTTATCTGAATACGACAACTAACTCCAATGAGTATGACATGCATTTTGGATTGAGCTGCCTGATCTTCCTATCCAAACTCCCCATTTGTTGTTGAGTTCGTGCCTTTTTCCACTGATCCACTTCTTCAAATCCATTAGACTCATACATCACATTCGACTGACGATATCTAAAAAGACTTTCGCCAACAAATCTCTTTCTTTTCACTTTCCGTCTTTCTCTTAAACTCTCCATCGCCCTACGGTGCCCATGAGGATTTTCACCAATAAGACTCTCATTTTTGTATCTCTCTCAACTCACCATCACCTTATGGTGCCTGCAAAGGTTTTCACCAGTAAGACTCTCTCATTTTTGTATTTCTCTCAACTCACCATCGCCTTATGGTGCCTGCAAAGGTTTTCACCAATAAGACTCTCTCATTTTCATTTTCTCACAACTCACCATCGCCTTATGGTGCCTGCAAAGGTTTTCACCAATAAGACTCTCTCATTTTTGTATTTCTTTCCTGATTTCTTATGTCGAGGGAGACAAGCGGTACTTCGCAATGTATCGTCATATCCATTGCATGCTTAGCCTTAACACTATCAAAAATTGATCTAAAGGACTTTCTTTGGTTGTAACTTGGCTTTGGGATAAGGTTCGAAAAGATGGTAAGAGGCTCAAACGATACTTGAAGTGGGGGTGGGACTTACAACTTTTGGAATCGAATCAAACAATGCATTAACTCATGCCCCAATTTTGTTGACTGGGTGAATCTTAAATCTTTATTTGGTTGGACCGAGCCCGAAATAGGGCAGCCTACGTATCTCACTCCCGAGAGAGGAGAATCAGGTCGCACGTAGTTCCATCAGCTTGTTCTTTGTCTTGATTTGATTTTGATTTATTTTATTTTTTTAATTTCTTTCTTTTATTCTCATTTCCTCGACATTTATCTTTGACTCTATTTTGATTCCAAAAGAGGGATATGAAAGAAAAAATAAAATGAAGCTCAAACGGATAAACAAGGGATGACACAATGTTTGGATAGAAGAATAAAATGCCTTCATCATATCAATCTTCAAAAATGCAAGTACTAAACATGCAATAAAATCAAACAAAGGATCAAATATCATACATAGTATCTTTTGACCGCATCAGCATTGATAGCCATTTCTGCCATTTTGCCTTCAATATCTGTCAAATATAAGGCTCCATTGGGTAACACTTTCTTCACAACGAAGGGACCTTGCCAGTTAGGGGAGAACTTGCCTTTTGCTTCAACCTGGTGAGGAAGGATACGTCTTAATACCAACTGACCAACTTCAAAATTCCTGGGACGGACTTTTTTGTTATACGCACGAGTCATCCTCCTCTGATACAACTGGCCATGACACACGAACATTGTCTTTTTTTCTTCAATCAAACACAAATATTCCAGTCGGGTTTTTACCCATTCATCATCATCAATCTCTGCTTCTGCAATGACTTGAAGAGAGGGAATTTCAACTTCTGCAGGGATGACTGCTTCTGTCCCATACACCAATAAATATGGAGTTGCCCCTGTTGAAGTACGAACAGTGGTGCGATAACCCAGCAATGCAAATGGCAACTTTTCATGCCACTGTCTAGACCCTTGTACCATTTTTCGCAGTATCTTCTTTATATTCTTATTGGCGGCTTCTACAGCACCATCGGCCTTTGGGCGATATGGGGTAGAATTTTGATGTGCGATCTTAAACTGTTGACATACTTCTTGCATCAAATGACTATTGAGATTGGCAGCATTATCTGTAATGATCATCTTAGGAATTCCAAATCTACAAATGATATTGGCATGAACAAAATCTACCACAGCTTTCTTTGTCACTGACTTGAAAGTTACTGCTTCTACCCACTTTGTGAAGTAATCAATGGCTACCAAAATGAATCTATGCCCATTTGACGCCTTCGGATCAATCGATCCAATCACATCCATTCCTCAGCAGAGTCGCCAGAGCTGTCACACCCCTTTTTTTCATCACGTACTCCAAAAATATGGAATATTTTTAAAGTTCGAAAGGGTTTTATTATTTAAGTGACAAGAAATAAAATTTTATTTCGAAAAAGGATTATTTGTATTTTTATTCAGAGTCGCCACTTGGCATAATCCGGTGTGCCAAGTCACCTTTGAAAAATCCCTTTTTCGAAACCAATTGACTCTTAAACCGGTTTGCGCACAGAGATTCCGGCTAAGGAATTTTGTTGACCGAGGGGAAGGAGTTAGGCACCACTCGATCCCGTGGTTTGACCACGGTCGCTTGGTGGAGGGTATCGACTATTTTGGCACTACGAAATGTATAAACCACACAAAAGCACATAAAATAATCAAACAATAAACAAAACAAAACAATCAAAAAATGTAAAGTCCAGTCCAATTATACAGTCTGAAAAATAGAAAAAAATACAAAAATATAAATCCTAATCTAAACTAAATCTAGACTACACTCCAATGCCTTATCCGACGCCGCGGGCCTTCATCACGATTATTTTCCGCCAACATGATACGTCGGGGCATTCCCGGTGAATAAATACAAGCGATCTCGGGGCATTCCCCGGCTAAATAAATACATCCGAATTAAAAACGATAAACTAAAAGAAACATTCACACACACAATACAGCATTCAAACAAAACATTATTCTTAAATTTTTGTGTACCCGAACCTATATTGCTTATCAATTATCGACCAAAACATGATATTATCGAGGTCGAGTAATGTTCATTTCAAGACAAACCACCAATGAATCAAACTAACCAAAATTTAATTATACCACTTTTATCCACTTTTAATTCCACCCTAAATTTCTTTCTTGTATCAAATTTCCCCGATTAACAAACCATTTCAACAATTCATGTTCATTTTAGTAACAAATTCAAATCACGCGACAATATCAGCGAAATCAGACTATCACAGTCATCCAAACACATAATCATAGTCAATGCAACCAGTCAAAAAAAAAAGAGAACAGGTTAAAGAAATGGACCTCAATATCGACTTTTGTTGATAATAACGTTAAGGAAGACCAAATCAGAAACCCGAATAGAAAAACCTTGACAGCGACGAGATCCCTCACTCGATATAGAGAAATAAAATCCGATAGTGAAAATAACACTACGATCAAGACCGAGCAGCATCCAACACTACGATCAAGACCGAGCAGCGTCCCAAAAAAAAAAACTCGAACCCAACCTAAGTAGCGAACAACACCACTGGGTATCGGGAAATACAACCGAGACAGCTTTAAAACCCGAATAACACCTTACTATACCAAACTCACTACCAACGTCGAATCGTGAAATAGACGAGACCAAAATTAACCAAAGACAATGAGAAACCGGAGAACCAAACAGATCGAACTGGTCGGGTCTGGTGATGGAGATCTGGTCGAATCTCGGGTCGGGTCCTGGTTGTTTCGCCGACGGAGCGGCGAGGGGAACGGGAAAGAACCGACGGCGCGGTTGCTGGTTTGGAGTTTTCCTTCGTACGGTAGCAGCGATGGAGGATTCAAGGCAGCGGTGGCTATTTTGAAGAAAACGAGAGAGAAGACAGAGGTGGCCGGCTGGCGGCGGCTTCTTTGACTGGTGGCTGGTTAGGAGATCGTCGGTGGAAGGCGGAGTCGGCGGGGTGAGGCACAGAGGTTGGCGACGGCGGCGCTGGCTCAAGATTTTTCGGAGGAGAGGGAAGGCTCGCCGGCGCTGGGATGGCCGGCGGTAGCCATAGACGCCGATGGAGAGGAGAGGAGTATAGAGAGAAGAGACGTAGAGAGAGCGAGTTGATTTTTTGTGGACTTTTCTATTCTTTTTTTTTTTTTTGGATTCCTCCCCTTCTCTTTGTGAGAGTATGTGGGTATATATTGTGAGGATAGGCAGTGGTGAGGTAGGGTAGGTGGGGTCCACGGGTAGGGGGTAGGGGGTAGGGTGTGGGGTGATATGGTTTATTTTGATTGGGTAGGTTGTTAGGATAAGATAGAATTAGTTAGGATAGGATTTGTTATTTTATTATTTACTTATTTTTTGTATTTTGTGCGGGTCTAATAACATGGGTGAGAGTACGCGGTAGGATAAAAATAAAAATGGGTAAAAACGACATCGGGGAGGGACGAAATTAGGTGTTTACACTCCCAGTACCCCAAGACCTCGTAAAAGAACTAGTATTGCATGGCAATTTTTTGAACGTATATCAGATATTGAGGTGCAATGCAATATTTGTCAACAAATATATAAGCATAGAAGTGGAGGCAAGCAAGGGGGTACGGGTACGTTAATGAGACATGTAGCTGAAGATCACAAAAGAGAGTTAAATATTGCACAATGTAGTGGGGATATTGGTGGGCCAACGCAAACTAGAATGGACCCAGCAACCGGTCACGTAGCGAAGAAGTATAATAAATTGAGGGACCGGAAAGAAATAGCTAAAATGGTAGCTGTGGGTTGTTTGCCTTTTAATTTTCCTTCTTCTGATGCCTTTATTCGTTATATACAAGCAATTTATAATCCTATGTTTAACGGTATTCCTAGAACTACTTGTCGGTCTGATATTTTTAGACTTCATTCACAATATTGTTTTTATTTATCAACATTGTTAAAAAATATTCAATGTAGATTGTCCCTAACTTCTGATCTTGGTCGTGCTGTAAATAAAAATGATTATTTAACCATTATTTGTCATTGGATGGATAGTAATTTCGTGATGCAAAAACGTATTCTTGCTTTTTTATATGATGAAGATCGTAAACATACTGGACAATTTATTACTGATTCTATTGTTAAAATTGCCGAATATTATGGTATCGAAAATAAAATTTTATGTATTGCTTTTGATAATGCTTCTAACAACAACACTGTTATAAAAAAAAAATCTACGCTATCTCCGCCCTTGCCTGAAATTTTTCATATTAAGTGTGCATGTCATATATATAATTTAATTGTAAAAGATGGTCTTGAGTTTTTTGAGTTTTATATTGAAAAAATTCGCCTAACTGCTGATTGCATGCTTTTAAAGTAGTACGTATAGTCATATATAATTATATATTGAATGATACGTATATATGTGTAATTGTTTATATATATTTTTAAAAATATATATTGTATATTGGAGTGTATATAGTGTATATTGGAGTGTATATAGTGTATATTGGATTTTTTATTTATTTTTTAAATGGGTTTGACCGATTTTTAACCGGGTTTGACCGAGTTTTGGTGGGTTTGACCGGGTTGGGTTAAGTGGGCCGGGTTAAGGTGGGTTTTAATTTTTTTACTATTTGGCCCGGCCCGACCCGACCTGGCTAGCGTCATAACCGGCCCTCAACCCAATTAAAATGGAAGGGCCGGTTTCGGATTGGCCCGGCCCGGTCCGTTTGACACCCATAGTGTAGATCCATGGATTTACTGTAAGTTCTTATATATTTATCCAAATCTTCAACCTATTTCATTAAGCTCGAGTTTATCATTGGTATCTTTTAAATCAATCTATGTTTGACTGGTCACTAGTAATTAACAGATCCTTTAGGGTGCTTAATCCCTTCCATTTAGGATAATTAGAACTCTTACCTAGAATCGCTAAGTTAAGTAGACCTAAAATGAAGTCCTTACTAGTTTTAATTATTTAGTTTATAATAGGTGGCCTATTCACCATAGAACTAATTAGGTGGCGGCGACTTCGTTAATGTAATCAGAGGTTTCTAATATGTTGTACACTATTTTGAACTCGTGTTAAAATGGGGTATAACTAGGGATGGCAATGGTGCGGTGCGGTGCGGGTTTTTACTAAACCCGCAAGTTTTAAAACCGCACCGCACCGCATGACATTTAAACCCACATAAACCCGCCCCACATTCATACCCGCGAATAACCGCACCGCCCCATGTTTGTATTTTTTCCTTTTTTTTTTGAAAAATTTGTAACTCTATTGAAAATCATAATATTTTCAAATTAACAACTAGAAAATAATAACTAATTTCTATTATAGCACTTTTCACTAAAAAATTGTCAAAAATATAACGTGTACAAGTAATGATCAAATATCATATTTTTATTCAAATGAATAGAGATGTTAAAAAAGCTACTATAAAATTATTTATTTGTAGTATTATGCATGTAGTTTTAAGTATCATAAAATTTAAGTAAAGAACACATATAATTTTAGGTATATTCACGAGAACAATATTAACTTTTAGCTTTTTTGTTATTTTAAACCTGCATATACCCGCACCGCACCATTTTAAAAAAAAATTACTTTAACCCGCACCTCACCCGCACCGCACCGCATAACTTAAAACTCGCACCACACCGCACCGCATAGTTTAAAACCCGCACCGCACCGCCCCATTGCCATTCGTAGGTATAACAAGTGTAATTATAATGTAATTACAAGTGTACTGTTAGGTTGTACAAGTGTAATCGTACATGACCTTGCATATCGAGCTGTAAACATAGGTATTGAAAAAGAGAATTCAGTTCTGTTGAAAGATTCACGACCCACGGTGGCTATTGTGGGCAAAGTGAATTCTGACAGAAGGGATTCGCTTGGTAGAATCTCAGGTAGACATAATTTTAAGTCCTCTCAAAAGTCTAGGCTGAAGATGAAGACGGACGCCAAACCTCCTCAAAGCACAGCAACACCAAAAGTGATGAGAAGACAAAGAAATCCACAACTCGCATTGTTGGAGCTCCTATTAAAGGTGACAACTTGAATCCTACAAAGCTGGAATCCAAGTGCAACTGCACCATAATGTGAGTACTCTTATCACATCAAAATTAATCCTGATGCCGGGTTGCAATTCATTGGTCATCAACAATTCCTTTTTTTGTTTGTTTTACATTATTTGTAAGAAGAAATATATATTTCTAATTACGTAATCATTATAAAGCTTAATTGATTGTTAAGGAGATAATAGCACAAGGCTTTGGAGGTTGGTTCCAATGGCCATATTCTTGTTAGTCCATTTGTATGTGATTGTAGTTTTAACACTGGAGAGCAACTGTGAATTCTTTTTTCCTTTCTAGTGCTAGAGGAAATTCTTAATTCAGAACCCTTCCATTTGGATTCGTGATATTTTTGCTGCAGATAAAAAAAAAGGGTTATTTGGCTATAAATTTTATTATTTATTGTTATTCTTGTTATACGCTCTGAAGCAGCCTCTATCTCCACGAGACAGTTCTAAAGTCTGCGTACATTCTACCCCTCTTAGACCCTAGTTATGGTTTACTAGGTATTATGTTGTTATTCTTATTATACCTTGATGTGTATAGTTTGTTCCTCTTCGAAGGCAAATATTCTTTGCATTTCAAAATTATTGTACATTTAAGGCTAGAAGACCATGAGAAGATATTCAGGATTATAGCAAGCGTATTAGACAGGCGTGCTTCGATTGTGGGCACAATTGAAATTCGAGCAACCATTCCCCTATGTATCAACCGCTAGTGCATTCAGGGCCTCCCTCGTAGGTAGAGAGGCCTAGCCTAGTCTAAGGGGTAAACTACATAAATGACCCTCATAGTGGGTGATTTTGTTTTTTTGTCCCCCATAAGGAAAGTCCAACAACACTAGTCTTCCTTCTTTTTTATATGTAAGACTTTTACCTATTTGTCCCTCTATATCTCAAATAACTTTAAACAACTTTACATGCTTATTTATCTTTCAACTTCTAATTTTTTTCTCTTATTTTATTTTTATTTTTCTTTTATCTTTCTTTTAAAGTTTTTCTCAATCATTACATATTTTTCCTTTTCTCCTCTCAATTTCTATTTCTTTTTCTCTTTTTTTATTTTTCTTTGGTTTTTATTTTCTCTTTTCTCATTTTTTTCTTTTTTTAAAATTTTTTGCTCAGCCGGTATTTTTTGTTTTGACTTTTTTTCTTTTTTCTCAACCTGTTTTTCTTTAAGTTTTTTCCTTTTCTCCTCTTAACCTCTATTTTTTTTCATTTTTCCTCTTATTTTATTCTTCTTCTAAAAAAGATTCTTTATTTTTTCCCTCAACTTTTATCATTTTTTTCTTTTCTTTTCTTCAATTCCTCCCGAAGAACAAGTTACACCGCATGGGCAAAAGTTGACACTACCACATTGTATTTGATTTAGGCGAAAGGACTTTCAAACAACAAGTTATGTCCCACGGGCAACAATTGATACAACTAGATTGTGTTTTGATTTATGAGATGTTCTTTTAAGTATTTTCTTAAGGCAAGACTTAGCCTAAGGACCTTCAAACAACAATTTATGCCCCATGTGGAAGATTTAACGCTATCACATTGTGTCTTAGAGGCAAGACTTGGACCAAGGGTTTTCAAACAAAAAGTTATGCCTCATGGGCAAGAGTTGGCACTACCACATTGTATTTTGATTTATGAAATATTCTATAACTTTTGCCTTGGAGGAAAGATTTAGCTGGAAGAACTTTCAAACAACAAGTCATGTCCTAAGGACAAGAATTGATATAACCAGATTGTATTTTAATTTATGAGATACTCTATAACTCTTATCTTAGAGGCAAGACTTAGCCTAAGGACTTTCAAACAGCAAATTATATCACATGGGCAAGAGTTGACTCTATCATATTGTGTCCTGATTTATGGGATACTCTATAACTCTTGCTTTAGAAGCAAGACTTAGCTCAAAGACTTTCAAACGACAAGTCATTCCCCATGGGCAAGAATTGACACTACCACATTGTCTTGATTTATGAGATCTTTTATAACTCTTGCCTTAGAGGCAAGACTTAGCCTACCAAAGGAACAAATTGTGCCCCACAGGCAAGAGTTGACACTACTGCATTGTGACTTGATCTATGAAATATTCTACAACTCTTGACTTAGAGGCAAGAATTAATGCATAGACTTTCAAACAAGAAGTTACACCCCATGAAAAAGAGTTAATATTACCACATTATGTCTTGATTTCTGAGATGCTCTATAACTTTTGCCTTAGAGGCAAGACTTGGCTCAAAGAGTTTTAAACAACAAGTTACGCCTCATGGTCAAGAGTTGACACTACCACATTATGTCTTGATTTATGAGATGCTCTTACGACTCTTGCCTTATAGGCAAAACTTAGTCTAAGGACTTTCAAAAAAGTTATGTCTCATGGACAAGAGTTAAAACTTTTACATTGTGTCTAGATTTATGAGATGTTCTATAACTCTTTTCTTAGAGGCAAGACTTAACCCAAGAAATTGCACGGCCTAAAGTTTACTTCAATGTGAAAGAAAGAAGACACTTTTTGCGAATTATCCAACTTTTTGTTCATCAACAAAGAATAGTAGGAGTTAAACAAAAAAGAGTGAAGAAAAGAAAGAGGGAAAAAATGAAGATCGAGCAATAAATTAAAAAAGAGAAGAAAAAATTAAAGGTAAAGAAAAAAATATAGGTTGAAAAAAAAAAGTTTTAAGAAAAATAAAAAAAATAGAATAAGCAAACATCAAAAGAAAAAAAAAGGTTGACACAAATGAATTAAATAAAAGAGAGAAATAAAAAATAAATAATGATTGAGAAAAATAATAGAAGGAAAAAGGAAAAAAAAAGAAAAAAGAAAATAAAGGTTGAGAAAAATGAATTAAAATTAAAAAAAATAAAAAATAAAAATTAAGATGAGAAAAAAGAGTAAAGAAAAAATATTATAAATATATTACCATATATGGTGAATGTCTACTTTACTATATTTAGTGAATGTTTACTTTATCATATATATTGAATATCTATTTATAGAAAAGTTATAAACCTCAGGGTTAGTTTTCTCCTATAAATATACGGAGTTTCCTTCATTGTAATTCAGCCCCTTAAGAATCCCTCAAGAGAAATAAGAATTACTCTCTATTCTCTCTATTCTTCTTCTTCTTTACTTTATATTTCATAACACGTTATCATCACGAGACTCTACCAAACAAGGTGGGATTATAAATTTAAAAGGTAATTTCAAGGTTAGTAAATTCTTATGTTGTTTGTCTTTTGTTACTAATGATATAATTATTGTTGGACTTGAGGAAAAATAATTGATTTGGAAACACTTATGCTTTTAATTTGTTTATGAAGAACAATATTGTCAAAAGTTATGATGATGAATTTAAGTCTCATCTCATTAAGAGGGTAAGACATTGGGTTAAAAGTTTCAATGCAACATGATGATAAGATGTTGGGTTCAAGTCTCATCGAGTTATAGCCTAAGACGCCTTTATATGGATAAGATATTGAGTTTGAATCTCAATACACCATATTGATGATATTACGATGGCTAAGGCAAAATAGTGGGTGTTTGATGAAAAGTCATGAAACATATCCGATTGATATGCTCTATTCCATGAAGTGAATATGATAGCAATTTATGATAATTTGAAAGTTGACAACTTGCTCCATTCTTGAAGGAAATATGGTAGTAGTGCATAATATGTCTGAAAGAAGACAGGTGATTTAATGTACGAATATAAGCATGAAGAGATAATATGATAATAATCATCAAAAGTGATAATATGTTTACACGCTTATTATGATTATAAGATATGTTAGAGAAGAATTCTCTATATTATTTGCACACCTCTTTTGCTCTTGAATTAGCAATATTTTGAAAAAGGTTATAAGCTATCATAGTTTGATAGGTTTAAGGAACGATTATATTCCATTCATGAAATGAGAATTTTGATTGTTATAAGCATAAATCCATTCCCTGGGGAGAGTGCGATAATATTTAGTAAAGTTTATCAATACAAACGTGCATTTGATTGTATGGCACCACAACTCACCTCCGAAAGAGGTAGAATAACTGAGAAGAGTTACTTTTAAATCTACTTCTGAAGTAGTCAATCTGAACTTTATTCATGTAATAGTAAATTCAAAATTTACTAAAGTAAAAAAGGCATATATCATGGTAAACATGGAGTTTACTAGTATAAAAGTTCATAAGTTGACATGAACGATTACGATATTCCAAAGATGTGCATATTAAGTATTAAACATATATTGAAGATTTAGAAAATTCTTCATGAACTTTGAATGTTGCTTGTTCTCATGATAAGTTGGTTGGACCAACTAATGTTGAGGTTGGATTCCCTAAATTCTAGAAAGTAAGGGTCCGTTCATCTATCATGTGATATGTAGAAAAGATGCATCAATAAGATAATCACAAGTAAGTTTAATGTCAACCTCTAGTTTGACATTCATAAAGTTACTTTCTCAATATAAATTAAGATAAAAGCATAATTTTCAGATTGTGTAATCAAGACAATTCATCTTGATGATGATGGTTTAACATTGAATGTCTTTGATAAATAGCTGAACCATTGCTAGTGAGACCAAAGCTTCATGTATGGATTTGAAATATGATATATTATATACAAAAATACTTGTATTCATCAAACCAATAAATTATGATTAACTCCCCTCAAAGTTGGTTCTAAGTCAGGAACCACACATTGTCCATTTAATAGTTCTGATGTGCGGTATACAATTAATGAATATATCATAATGCACAAAGATGGACTCCTCAGAGAAGATGGAGGATGTATGTTAGTTTTCCTAACATAAGGGGGAGATTATAAGCAGCTATGAAATATGTTAGGAATTATCATCAGATCCTCATTCAAATGATAATTCAAGTCAAATGCCAAAAACATCTCATATTTAAGTTGTAAGTGCTTTTATTTTGTGTCTCTAAAGGACAAAGTCTCTGCATGCATGAAACGTGGTAGACCAATCGATTTCAAATGAAATAATTCTTGAAAAGGATAAGGAGAAAATAATCATAATAAGAAGTTAATGTTCTCTTGAAGAGTCTACGACATAACACTTCATGAAACCTTATGAGAGGTTCAGGTACCTGAAAGTAATGAAGTGATGAGATCTCAAAATGTTATGTCACATTATGAACCGATACAAAATGATATATCATCGATAATTATTTTGATACAATATTGGCACAATATTATAAAAAAATTACAAGGATCTAAATTCTATGTTTATTTAAGCATGCTGACATAGAAATATTTATCAAGTGATACGAAAGGGTGCATCTTGGTAAGCATAAAATTTATTTGATTTGCAGTCCAGAAACTTGAAGAGGTAGCACATGAAATGTTGAAAAATGTCAGTTGACAAGATTTATATGAAAACTTTTTAAGGATTCAAAATGTTTGAAGCATATAAAAGTTTTTGAGAAACTTATTTATAATCCTTATATTGTTTAAGCTTATAGCTTGAAAATTATTGAAACTCTTGGAGAGTTTTCAATAACAATAGATTGTTTGCTGGAATGAGAAATATACTGAATTGAATTGGTTATATATCTTAGTGCAATTGGTGTACTAATGTATCTTGTAACTACTAAAAGACCTGATATAAGTTTTTGATCAATTTATTAGCAAGGTATAGTTCAGGTCCTAGTAGGAGACATCGAAATGAGATCAAACATACGAACTTATTTTATTCTAAAGATTGTAGTCCCGGTCTTATTGGTTATACTGATGTTGGGTACTTATCTAACTCGTAAAAAACTCGATCTAAAATAAGCTATGTTTTCATATGTGGGGGTACTGTCATATCTTGGAGATATACAAAATAGTCTATCGTAGCCACTTCATCAAACCATGCTGAGATAATAGCTATTCATGAACCAAGCCGAGAGTGTGTGTGGTTGAGGTCCACGATACATCTCATCCGCCAAAAATATGATTTGAGATGTGATAAAGTACCCATGATTTTTTATGAGGATAATGCAACATGCACAACACAACTTAAGGAAGGACTCAAGGAGATAGAACGAAGCACATTCCACCAAAGCTTTTCTATACACATGAGCCCCAAAAAAATTATGACATTAATGTGCAACAGATTCGTTCAAGTGACAATGTGGCTGGTTTATTCACCAAGTCTCTTCCAACTGCAACTTTCAAGAAGATGGTGCACAAGATCGGGATGCAAAGGTTCAAGGATGTTCTCATTAGAGGGAGTTAATATGCGTTGTACTCTTTTTACCTTATGAGATTTTGTTCCACTAGGTTTTTCTTGTAAGATTTTTAATAAGGCAGCTTATATGTGTATTGTTAGAGATATGTAATCTTTTTCCTTCACTAGATTTTTTTTTCCACTGGATTTTTTCTAGTAAGGTTTTAACGAGGCACATTATCTATTAATTAGACATTCAAGAGGGAGTATTATAAATATATTACCATATATAGTGAATGTCTACTTTACCATATATAGTAAATATCTATTTATGAAAAAGTTATAAACCCCAAGGTTAGTTTTTCCCTATAAATAAAGGGAGTTTCCTTCATTGTAATTCAACCCCTCAAGAATCCCTCAAGAGAAATAAGAATTATTCTCTATTCTCTCTCTATTCTTCTTCTTCTTTACTTTATATTTCATAACAACAACAAAAAAAAAAACGATTGAGAGACAAATGAACATGAAAAATATAAAAATATTTGAGGTTAGAGGAGCAAAAAGGTACTTGTCCTATGCATTAAAAGAAAGGAAAGTTAATTTTTAAAACTTTTCTTATGGGGATTAAAAAATAAAGTCACACACTATGAATGTCATTCCATGTAATTTCCTATAATTTGAGAAGTATAAACTTGGTTCAGATATATTTCGTTCAAGAATGCCACCTCAAACGCTAAAATCCTAAAAAATTCAACAAATATTGATGGTCACCCTTCCACTTAAAATTCAAATACTTAAACCCCTATATAACAAAAATCTTACATTAGTCTGTTGGATTTGAGGTACATGAAGCAAATTCAATTGGGAGAAAATCAAAATATACATTTTTAGATGCTATATTGCAAGTCATGCCAAAACATTCAAGATTACAACTTATAGCAAGTTTTAAGCAAAAATAAATAAATTAATATAACCAAAAAAATGAATTAACCAAAAATAATAGAGAAAAATAACGTGATTTTATATTCTTGGTACAAAAAAATACCATTAGAAAAGGTTGTTAGTTACTAAAATGATTTCAATCACCTTGATTTCGCTCAAATGGCTTTAAGGTGACTTTACTCTTCTCCAAAAATATTCTCCTTCTCCAACAATAATCTATAATCTAATCTATATTTATAATATATTAAAAGTGTGAAGGGCCTTAAAAATGTCGTTTGAACTTTTTGTCCTTCATTAAAAGTTTTTACTTTAGACAAAATCATCTTTTCACTATTTTTTCCTAATATTTAAGAGTTTAAAATTAATTAAATATATTTATAGTAAAACCTTTTCTTATTAGAAGACATCAAAATTAATGACAACTAATGTTTTTTTCATTAGTTAAAGAAAATATTTATGACAAAAAAAATTCTTATTAGAAGTCATTAGAATTAATGAAAACTAATATTTAAGAATTCTAAATCAACTAAATTTGATTTTAAGGAGATTTAAAAAGTCTATAAATCTACATCTACATCTATAATATATTAAATTCATTAACCACGTGAAACTTCTGGTGGTAAAATATATATATGCTTACAATAAAATATATGTTTTGAACTTTTTGCACTTCATTAAAAACTTTTGTAATAGATAAAATCGTCTAATTTTAAATAATCAAAAATTACACGTGCGACTAAACTAGTCTTCTTAATTTTGCAACAAATCAACAACATATACTAATTGAAACACCAAATCTCTCAATTAAGGATGATTTTAAGGCGGTAAATTAAATTAAAATGCTGACAAAAGTATTTTAATTGAAATTATGGTTATGTAAAGGAAAAAAAATTATAAGCAACATATCGATTGTGGGTTAGCAAGGAGGGTGACAATTTATATTCAATCATGATACAACATGGAGGAAGATGGGATATAGCAGGTATTTTTCCTCTTTTAAAGGAAAATTTAAGGTTATGTATTTTTTATGAAAACTTGATAAAAGTTCAAACAACTGTTCTGGTGGTTGACGAAAATGCAAAATTATTTTTTACGTATTTTTTTAGAAAACATAGTTATTTTGATGAAAATGTAAAAACGTTATTTTTTGTCTGGTGGTTCAAGTAACTATTAAAATTAATATTAAAATATATAATAAACATTAGTTCTCAATTTCTTAAGTAATGGGAATTAAGAATTTCATAATTTGGTATATTCTGAAATACTATAAGTCGACGATTTTGTATAATTTTTGACAGGTAGATCTATAGATTTTGGTGTTGAAAAAATTATGTATGATTCAAATACAAAGGTTAACGGATTGATAAATTCAGTAGCAACTCAACTGAAGAGAGACACTACTGCAATTCAATCTGAGAGTAGGTACATAATACGTGATTGATGCCCGCCAATGATCATACACAATAATATTAGAGTAAAGATATATCTTGATCAAAAGATGAATATTGTAGATTTCTTCATTAAATTTTCATTGGCACGACATTGAGGGATATGGCTATGGATGTAATAGTGTGATGTTGAAGTCATTGTTGATGAAAGCATCTTACATTCAACTAAAGGGACTCGGGAGATAGAAGATCTATATTCAAATAATTGCTTTGGTGCTCGAGTAATAATCATTCGAATATAGAAGATCTATCAATTTAGACATTAAACATGATATGATTAGTTGTGTTTGTTTTACTATATACACATTGATTATATTGTATTGTATGAAAGAGGTATATAACTTAGTATTTTTTGAAAAAGGTATATAAATTGTTATCTGATATGATTTGATTAGTTGTTTCATATTGCATGACAAGAGTATATAAAAAGGTATATAAAATGATGTCTCATATGATGTGATTAGTTTTTTTGTATTATATGAAATGAATATAGAAGTAGAAAAAAGGTATATAAATTGATGTCCCACATGATGTGATTAGTTGTTTCAAATCATATAAAAAGAGTATATGAAAAATGTATGCAAACTGTATTCCATATGATGTGATTAATTATTTTGTATTGCATAAAGAAAGTATATAAATTGATATAAAATTGTAGAAGTGTATGAATTCAATATGTAATATGCTATTTTACGTATCGGGTAAAATATTTTCTTTTCAAATATTGAATTTGTATTGAGGAAACTACATATTGCAAATAATCTTTTAACATAACAATACATTGCCCAGCCATTGATACACCAATTTCAGGAATAAGTAAAAAAGTAACTTATTTGTAATATCTAATAACTCATAAAACTTAAAACCACATATAATTTATGTGTACATATATTTGCACACTCGTTTCATAATTTTTTCGATACAAATTCGAACAAAAAAAATCTACAAATAAAAATCACTTCATCCATAAAATCTAACTGATATTTACTTGAATGTATATTCTTGTAGAAGATAAGAGATGGAGAAAAAAGAGGAGACAATAAATACGATAATTAAGGTACATATAGAATAATTTTCTCTAACTATAAACACTATAATTAAGCTAAGATGAAAAGATAAACACAATAAATTTTACCCAATAACAAAGGAAAGAATAAAGTTAATTTATCAAATTTTACCCCCTTAATAACTAAAAATGTGGTAATTAAGATAAGTTGAAAAGATAAACACAATATATAGGGGGTATTCAAATTGATATATACTTATTTAATAAAATTTAAAAAAATAATATTTGAAGAATATATAATGGATTGAATAAAAGTGACCCCTAAAAATGAAATTCAAGCCCAAGAGAAAAAATTGGTTAAGACAAAACGGAGAAATAAAAAACGATACAAAGACAATAGCCAAAATAAGTGAATGGTTAGTAAGATGATTAAAGAAAAAGAGATTGAATTTAAGAGAAACGTGTAATAATAGACAAAATATATTGTTTCAATAAAGAGAGTTGAGAAATGTGAAACTTTTCAAGAAAAGATAAAATTTTGAATAAATGAAGATAATCATTGACCAAATTTTACTCCTACCATAATTATCAACACATTAATTTAAGAGATATATAATATTAAATACTAAAAAATAAGAGATAACCGGGTTATTAATTATGTATTAAATGAATTTTTTATTAAAATTTAATTTTTTAAAAATTGCTACAACTTGCAATTATTTTCATAGTTCAATAATTATATAAAAGTATTGTAACAACTTGCATTAAACAATCTAACAAGTATATATAAGATAATATTCACAATTGATATCAATTAAAGTGAAATGTTTCTTTTTAAAAGAAAATCAAAATTAAACATTCGCGTGTATTAACTCTTATAAAATTTTAAATAAATAGTGAATAAACACATATTCGGTGAACAAAATGCAACAATATTTATTTAGCCTATTTTCAATAATTGGTACATCTTATTAATTTAGTATCTTGTTCTCGATTCACGTTTAAACAATTTTCAATGAATTTTTAAAAATCTTATGATAGCTTATTACACCCGTTGCTCTTCTTACCACATATCTATGAGGATAAGTAGCTCAAACAAGATCTAAAGTTAAAAAAAAAATTGAACCTGTCTTATCTTTTTTACTATGTCTACTTTGATAACTCTTTCTTTTGAGCCGAGAATATATCAAAATCAACCTATTTACCCCACAAAAATAGGGGCAAAGCTTACCTATATCCTACTCTTCTCAGATTCCACTTGTGATTACATTGACATATTATATATATTTTTCTACACCCCCTATTCATATCAACTGATTTACATTTTTCATTTTCAATTGTCTTTTTATATTGGAAAAAGGCTTAAGTATCACCTTAAACTACAAGCGAATTTTCAACAACACATCTTAATCATGCGGGGGTTTCATTACCACCTAAACTATTTTAAAGTGTAATAAATATAAATGGTGTTGATGTGACTATGCTCACTCTCCTGGAAGCAAGTGATGCGAAAAATATGAGAAAAATCTGATTAATATTAGACACATATCCGTTTGTTAGTTGAACATTTTATAATTACTCAATACACATAGTTTATTTAATTATTTTCTTTTTTTTCTGTACTAATTTTTTTGATCTCCTCACTCTTAAACTTTTATTTTTTTCCTCTTTCATTAATTTCTTATCTTTTAACTTTTAATTGATTTGAAAAAGATACGTGTATTTGTTATAAAACAATAAAGAATAAAGAAGAGTAGAGAGAATAGAGAGAGTATTTGTTATTTCTCTTGAGGGATGAATTACAATGAGGGAAAACCCCTTTATTTATAAGGAAAAACTAACCTTGGGGTTTGTGACTTTTCCATAAATAGACATACACAATATATGGTAAAGTAGGTATTCACTATATATGGTAAATTAGACATTCACTATATATGGTACATTTATAACACTCCCCCTTGAATGTCTAATTGAAAGATAATATGTATATATGTTGCCTCATTAAAAACCTTACGAGGAAAACCTAGTGGGATAAAACCTTGTAAGGAAAAAAGAGTACAACGCATATTAACTCCCCCTAATGAGAACATCCTTGAACCTTTGCATTCCGATCTTGTGCACCATCTTCTTGAAAGTTGCAGTTGGAAGAGACTTGGTGAATAGATCATTCATATTGTAATTTGAACGAATCTGTTGCACATTAATATCACCATTATTTTAGAGCTCATGTGTATAAAAAAGCTTTGGCGAAATATGTTTCGTTCTATCTCCTTTTACGAATCCTCCCTTAAGTTGTGTTTTGCATGCTGCATTATCTTCATATAAAATTGTGGGTACTTTGTCAGATTTCAAACCGCATTTTTCTCGAATGATATGTATTATGGACCTTAACCACACACATTCTCAGTTTGCTTCATGAATAGCTATAATCTCAGCATGGTTCGATGAGGTAGCTATGATAGACTGCTTTGTAGATCTCCAAGATATGGCAGTAACCCCACATATGAACACATAGCCTGTTTGATACTGAGCTTTATGCGGGTCAGATAAGTACCCAGCATCAACATAACCAACAAGATCGGGACTGCAATCTTTAGAATAAAATAAGCCCATATCGGTAGTCCCTTTTAGATACCGTAATATGTGTTTGATCCCATTTCAATGTCTCCTAGTAGGAGCAGAACTATACCTTTCTAACAAATTAACTGAAAAGGATATATCAGGCCTTGTAGTATTTTCAAGATACATTAGTGCACCAATTGCACTAAGATATGGTATTTTAGGGCCAAGGAGTTCCTTATTCTTTTCTTGAGGTCAGAATGGATCATTGTTCACATCAAGTGATCGAACAATCATCGGAGTACTTAATGGATGTGCACCATCCATATAGAATCTTTTCAACACCTTTTCTGTGCAGGCATATTGATGGACAAAGATACCGTTTGTCAAATGCTCAATTTTCAAACCAAGGTATAATTTTGTCTTTCCGAGATCTTTCATCTCAAATTCTTTCTTTAGGTAATCAATTGCTTTTTGAAGCTTGATTGGAGTTCCAATAAGGTTTATGTCATCGACATATACAGCAAGTATAACAAACTCCGACGTTGTTTTCTTTATAAAAATACATGGGCAAATTTCATCATTCGTATAATCTTCCTTAGATAAATATTCACTAAGACGGTTATACCACATGCATCCAGATTGGTTCAAACCATACAATGATCTTTGCAATCTAATGGAATACATTTTCCGAGGCTTTGAACTATATATTTTCGGCATTTTAAATCCTTCGAGAATTTTCATGTATATCTCATTATCAAGTGATCCATATAGATAGGATGTTACCACATCCATCAAATGCATTTTAAGTCTTTCATGGATAGTGAAACTAATAAGATAACACAATATTTTTTCTCCGTAACTGGTGAATATGTCTCGTCATAATCGATCCCAGACCGTTGTAAAAAATCTTGTGCAACAAGACATGCCTTATACCTTTGTATTTCATTTTTCTCATTTCTTTTTCGCACAAAGATCCATTTATAGCCAACAGGCTTAACACCATTAGATGTTTGAGCTATAGTTCCAAAAACTTCACGTTTGGCTAGTGAATTCAATTCAAATTGAATTACTTCTTGCCATTTTGGCTAGTCATTTCTTTGTCGATATTCTGTGACAGATCGAGGTTCAAGATCCTCACTATCTTACATGATTTTCGTTGCAACATTATATGCAAATACATAATCCACTATTATTTCAAATCGATTCAAATTAGCTCTAACATCACTTGAATTTATGGATAGTTCCTCATTTTCTTGAGTCTCAGGCTCATTGATTCCTTCAGGGATATCAACATTGCTCAAATCTTGAACTTTCATATGTGGATCTTTCGTAGTGTCATCTTGACCATTTGTTTTTCTTTTTCTACGATTCGATCCTTAGAACCTAATTGATACGAGAAAGACAAGAGAAGGCTAAAAAACTACTCAAAACAGTCCACAAATCAACTAGAACCCGAGGACCCCTTTGAGAGCAACTTTCGGCCAACAATAACAACACAAAGATTACAAGATACAAGGTGTATTTTAACACCAAAACAGCAATAATGACACAAGATGAAACAAGTCACGGATTTAACAAAACACAAGGGAAATTGCATAGAAAATAAAGATAGATAGTGAGACCAAGATTATTACAAGATTAAGAACCAAGTGTATTTCAACACTAACCCCTAATGAATGTAACAATCAAAACCACACTCTTACGGTGACCACCAAGGGAATGAACTCACCTCAAGATCTACCGTTTTCAAGCAAAGATCAATATTGGATTTTCCAAGCCCTATGCTAAGGATAACTTTTCCAAGACCTACAACTAAGGGTGTTACACTCTCAAAAGAGATAAAATATGTCTTTCAATTCTTCATCATTCAAAAATCTGCAAAGAAATGAGCTAAAATGACCTATTTATAGTGTATTACAAAACAAGACAAAAAAGACCACTTTTCCCTTAATGATAGGTGCGGCCATGGTGTGTAAATACACCATGTGTAATATCCAAAATGCCCTTAATTAAGGTCCAAAACCATTAGTCCTCAATCTTAAATGCTCCAAGCAATCTTCCACACGCGAGATTGCTTTAAGTTATGCTCAAAACGGGTCCTCCATGCATGTTCTTGTATTATCGAGGTGACCAAGTCTTGAGCCTCTATATGTTGGCCTCCAAAGATGTCATCAAAAGATAAGATGGCCATTTTTCCCGTATCACTAATGGTCTACCACTCTTCAAGCGTGCTTTAGATTCATTAGCTATGACACTAGTGGATGGTCCTTTAGGGATATCAATTCGAATTGGGACATTCTCTGCAGGAATATGTGATTTAGTGATCCTTTTCAAATCTATAAATGCATCTGGCATTTGATTTACAATTTTCTGCAGATGAATAATCTTTTGTACTTCCTGCTCACAAATAGAAGCACGTGGATCAAGATGAGATAGTGATGGATTTTTTCACAAAATTTCTCTTTTGATGTCACTATCTTCTCTCCCTAATTTTGAGAAAACTATCTCATCAAATCGACAATCTGCAAATAGAGCAGTGAATATATCTCCCGTTAATGGTTCAAGATAGCAAATAATACAGGGTGATTCAAACCCAGCATAAATTCCTAACCTTCTTTGGGGGGGCCATCTTGGTGCGATTTGGTGGTGCTATAGGCACATATGCACGGCACCCAAAAAGTTCTCAAATGAGATATATTAGGCTCTTGACCCAAAATCAATTGCAATAGAGAAAATTTATGATAATTTATTGATCTAAGACGAACAAGTGTTGTAGCATGCAAAATTGCATAGCCCCAAGTAGAAGTGGGCAACTTAGTTTTCATAAGTAATGGTCTTGCTATCAACTGCAGACGTTTAATTAATGGCTCGGCAAGGCCATTTTGAGTGTGAACATGAGGTACAGGATGTTCCACTCTTATCCTAATCGATAATCAATGGTCCTTAAATGCTTGGGATGAAAATTCTGCCGCATTATCAAGGTGAATATATTTAATCTGATTATCAGGAAACTGTACCCATAATCATATTATTTGTACCAATAATTTTGCGAATGCCAAGTTAAAATATGACAATAGGCACACATGAGACCATCTAGAAGAAGCATCTATTAGTACCATAAAGTATCTAAACGACCCACTAGGTGGGTGAATGGGTCCACAAATATCCCTATGTGTGCGTTTCAAGAACACAGGAGACTCAATCCCAACTTTTGTTGGCAATGGCCTCACAATCAGCTTGCCTTGATCACAAGCATTACATGAAAATCACCATTCGTAAGAACCTTCAAGCTCTTTAATGGATGCCCATTTGAATTCTCTATGATTCATCTCATCATTATAGATCCAGGATGTCCCAGACGTTCATGCCAAAGTACGATAGTATTGGAATTAGTAAACTTCCAATTTACTATAGAATGTGCCTCAATTGCACAAATCTTTGTCCAATACAAGCCAGAAGATAAAGCAGGGAATTTTTCTATAACACATGTCTACCCAGAGACATTCTTGGTGATACCAAGATATTCAAAATTCATCTCATCAATTGTCTTAATATGATAACCATTTTCACGGATATCTTTAAAACTCAGTAAGTTTCTCCGAGACTTAGGAGAAAACATGACATTATTTATGATGATTTTAGCTCCCTTGGGCAAGATTATAATGGCTTTTTTGAAGCCTTCAATCAAATTAGCACTACCAGAAATTATAGTAACATTAATCTTGCCCATGTTTAGATAAGAGAAATATTTATTGTCTTTGAGTATCGTATGTGTAGTTCCAGAATCAATCAAACAAATATCTTCACAATTGGACAGCTTATTTTAAAAATTATCCATATCTTCAAATAAAAAATATATACACAAAATAAATATATATTGCACAAAGTGAAAATCTTTAATAAATTATTAATTACCTTTTATTAAGTAATTAGTTACATAATAGATGTAGTATCGTAAGTTGTGATTATTTTAAAAATAAACAAATTTAATCTTTATGATATTTAAAACACAAAGAATGTGAATCATACCTTAATTTTAGATAATACTACACGAAAATAAAATCACAACAAACACAACTTTGGATCCACAGTTAGCAAATACATACTATTTATATACAAACAAAATTAATATGAAATTCTTTATTTATTTTAGGAGTACGATATGACATGTGTCAGTAGACAGGTATCAAGTTATTAAAAAAATATTTATAGTTAAATATCCTTGATAGACTATTTTACAATAATAGTAGATATAGTAAGTTAAGTCCATAATAATAAGCTAATCTTATCTTATGTATACTTGTTAGATTGTTTAATGCAAGTTGTAATCACACTTTTATATAATTATTGAACTATGAAAAAAATTGCAAGTTGTAGCAATTTTTTAAAAAATAATTTTTAATAAAAAATTCATTTAATACATAATTAATAACCCGATTATCTCCTATTTTTAGTATTTAATATTATATATCTCTTAAATTAATGTGTTGATAATTATGGTAGGAGTAAAATCTGGTCAATGATTATCTTCATTTATTCAAAATTTTATCTTTCCCTGAAAAGTTTCACATTTCTCAACTCTCTTTATTGAAACAATATATTTTTTCTATTATTACACATTTCTCTTAAATTCAATCTCTTTTTCTTTAATCATCTTACTAACCATTCACTTATTTTGGCTATTGTCTTTGTATCGTTTTTTATTTCTCCATTTTGTCTTAACCAATTTTTTCTCTTGGGCTTGAATTTCGTTTTTAGGGATCACTTTTATTCAATCCATTATATATTCTTCAAATATTATTTTTTTTAAATTTTATTTAATAAATATATATCAATTTGAATATCCCCTATATATTGTGTTTATCTTTTCAACTTACCTTAATTACCACATTTTTAGTTATTAGGGGGGTAAAATTTGATAAATTAACTGTATTCTTTCCTTTGTTATTAGATAAAATTTATTGTGTTTATCTTTTCATCTTAGCTTAATTATAGTGTTTGTAGTTTGTGAAAATTATCCTATATGTACCTTAATTATCGTATTTATTCTCTCCTCTTTTTGCTCCATCTCTTATCTTCTACAAGAATATACATTCAAGTAAATATCAGTTAGATTTTATGGATGAAGTGATTTTTATTTGTAGATTTTTTTTGTTCGAATTTGTATCGAAAGAATCATGAAACGAGTGTACAAATATATGTAAACATAAATTATATGTGGTTTTAAGTTCTATGAGTTATTAGATATTACAAATAAGTTACTTTTTTACTTATTCCTGAAATTGGTGTATCAATGTCTAGGCAATGTATTGTTATGTTAAAAGATTATTTGCAATATGTAGTTTCCTCAATACAAATTCAATATTTGAAAAGAAAATATTTTACCCGATATGTAAAATAGCATATTACATATTGAATTCATACACTTCTACAATTTTATATCAATTTATATACTTTCTTCATGCAATACAAAATAATTAATCACATCATATGAAATACAGTTTGTATACATTTTTCATATACTCTTTTTATATGATTCGAAACAACTAATCACATTATGTGGGACATCAATTTATATACCTTTTTCATGCTCCTATATTCATTTCATATAATACAAAAAAAACTAATCACATCATATGAGACATCATTTTATATACCTTTTTATATACTCTTGTCATGCAATATGAAACAACTAATCAAATCATATGAGACAACAATTTATATACCTTTTTCAAACAATATAAAGTTATATACCTCTTTCATACAATACAATATAATCAATGTGTATATAGTAAAACAAACACAACTAATCACATCATGTTTAATGTCTAAATTGATAGATCTTCTATATTCGAATGATTATTACTTGGGCACCAAAGCAATTATTTGAATATAGATCTTCTATCTCCCGAGTCCCTTTAGTTGAATGTAAGATGCTTTCATCAACAATGACTTCGACATCATGCTATAACATCCACAGCTATATCCCTCAATGTCGTGCCAATGGAAATTTAATAAAGAAATCTATAATATTCATCTTTTGATGCAGATATATCTTTACTCTTATATTATTGTGTATGGTCATTGACTGGCATCAATCACTTATTATGTAACTACTCTCAAATTGAATTGCAGTAGTGTCTCTCTTCAGTTGAGTTGCTACTGAATTTATCAATCCGTTAACCTTTTTATTTGAATCATACATAATTTCTTCAACACCAAAATCTATAGCTCTACCTGTCAAAAATTATACAAAATCATCGACTTATAGTATTTCAGAATATACCAAATTATGACATTCTTAATTCCCATTACTTAAGAATCGAGAACTAATGTTTACTATATATTTTAATATTAATTTTAATAGGTACTTGAACCACCAGACAAAAAGTAACGTTTTTACATTTTCATCAAAATAACTACGTTTTCTAAAAAAATACGTAAAAAATAATTTTGCATTTTCATCAACCACCAGAACAGTTGTTTGAACTTTATCAAGTTTTCATAAAAAAATACATAACATTAAATTTTCCTTTAAAAGAGAAAAAATACATGTTATATTCCATCTTCCTCCATGTTGTATCATGATTGAATGTAAATTATCACCCTCCTTTCTAATCCACAATCGATATGTTGCTTATAATTTTTTTTTCCTTTACATAACCATAATTTCAATTAAAATATTTTTGTCAGCATTTTAATTTAATTTACCGCCTTAAAATCATCCTTAATTGAGAGATTTGGTGTTTCAATTAGTATATGTTGTTGATTTGTTGCAAAATTAAGAAGACTAGTTTAGTCGCATGTGTCATTTTTGATTATTTAAAATTAGATGATTTATTTTTCCCAATAAATAAAGGGGTTTTCCCTCATTATAATTCATCCCTCAAGAGAAATACGAAATACTCTCTCTATTCTCTCTACTTTTCTTCTTTATTGTTTTATAACACGTTATCAACACGAGACTCTACCGTCTACTAAAGATCCACTCGTATTGTGGAATAGCCTAAAAGAATTAAATTTGAAATGAAATCCAAAGAAAAGACAAAGAAAATAAAAAGAATAAATAAAAGCAATTGGAGAAAACAAGATAAAATGATAATTCAAAAAATTACATATTTGGAAAACTTAAGTACAAGGCAAATAAAACAAGAAGACAGAAAAATTTAAAAGTCTGTGCGTATTTGAAAAAAAAAAATTGAATACAAGAAAAATAATACTAACAGTAAAAATTAAGTGTATTAATCTTTAGCTATAATATATATATAGAGATTAAAAGTCTTTGCTTTAGACAAAATCATTTTTTCACTATTTTTTTCTAATATTTAAGAGTTAAAAATTAATTAAATATATTTATGGTAAAACCTTTTCTAATAGAAGTCATCAAAATTAATGACAACTAATACTTTTTTCCATTAGTTTAAGAATTCTAAATTAACTAAATTTGATTTTAAGAAGATTTGAAAATTTTAGAAATAAATATAAAATCGTTAAAATAAGAAAAATTTAAGAAGTATCAAATTTTTAAAAGTTTTAAGTACGTAATAAGAATGTAATCAATGATTTTATAAAAATTTGATTTTAAAAATAAAAAATATTTTAAATATAAAAAAAATAATCGTATCACAAATATGATTTACATTGATGTGTCTCTCTCAGCCACTGACAACAAGAAAAAGAGGTCTTGTACGTATATATATGCTTACAGTAAAATATATGTTTATGTTTATGTTTACATTAATATATTAAAGTGCGAAGCATCTTTGAAAAATGATTTGAACTTTTTATACTTTATTAAAAATCTTTGCAATAGATAAATTATTTAATTTTAAATAATCAAATGTTACACGTGCGAGGCACGTGAGTTAAACTAGTTTATCGAATACAAGACAAAGAAAATAAGAAGACATTTTTTTAAGATATTAAAAAACACACATATATATACACACGGTGACACGTGTATATCACTACAACTAATTTAATTGGGTTGTGGCTCCATGTTAGCACATAAAGTGCAAAAAAAATAGAGAAAAAATGGGATAACTACATGGCTTAGCGAATATAGATTCCTAATTACCTTATTTAGCATAAGTTTAAGTTAATTACAATTCATAACCTATCTTGCCAATTAAATATAATTCATAGCCTCTCTCTTTCTCTACAATCTATTTCTCTTTCTTCTTCTTTTTTTTTTTTCATTTTCTCTTTGTTTTTTTTCATTGTTTTCTTTTCCGGTTTTTTCTTTTTAATTTTTTAATTTTTTAATTTTTTAATTTTTTAATTTTTTAATTTTTTAATTTTTTAATTTTTTAATTTTTTAATTTTTTAATTTTTTAATTTTTTAATTTTTTAATTTTTTAATTTTTTAATTTTTAAATTTTCATTTTTTTATTTTTTCTTTCCTTTTTTAACTTCTTTTTTCTTTGCATTCATTTTTTGTAGTTTCTTTGATTCTATTTCATTTTTTTTGGGGCATTTTTTCTCTTTCTTTTCTCCCTTTTTGGTATTCTTTCCCTATATTTATTGTTGTTGTTGTTGATTTTATATTTTATATATTTTTAATTTTATATTTAGTATATCATACTATATATTTTAAATAATCTATTATTTGTAGCTGAATAGTTTAGTCGTAAATATATACAATTTATCATTTGTATTTATATACAAAAAAATATATTGATTAATTACATTTGCTTGAGACTAAAATATATAAACACGCAATATGTCATTTAATGCAAATATATTGTTGGTATTTGTATTTCAAATTTATCATTTATATTTATATATAAACAAGTATTATTTTGTATGATTCAAGTTGTATAAACATGTCTCAAGTTGTATAAACATGTATCATTTGAAACAAATATAATATTTGTATTTGTATAATTTATCATTTTTATTTTTATTGTTCAATTTGCATCAATAAGATACAAATTGTATCAATGAATATAAATATAAGTGTTCATAGAAAGAAAAATAATAATTATTTAAAAATATAAATGATGTTGTCAATTACAACTTTAAATACAGCAAATGAAATTACAAATACAAATACATAATGTGGTCAACTTATAAATACAAATATAAAATAATTTCTTAAAAATACAAGTGCATTGACGAAAATAGAATACAAATACAAATACAAATACAAATACTGATCACAAAATACAAATACATGCAGTCAATTACAAAATACAATGCAAGTGTGAATCGTATAAAATATAAATATAAATAACATAAATCCCACCACTTTGAAACATAATTACCTTCTCTCTCTTTTTTTCAATTAAAAATTCTCTCTCCCTATCCTTATACATAAGTTTTGTCGTTCATATACATTACTACTTATATATTTGAACTAACTAATTTAACTATAATTAAGAAAATAAAATATCTGCATTAAATACATAACATAATTAATTTTATATATATGGACTTGTGATTAATGGATCCCTTAAACCTAGTAACAACTTTTTAATTTTAAAATTTTGAAAAACCAAATCAATTTCAATGCTCAGAATTAGAAATTGAGAAATTTCGGGTTGATTTCGACAATTGCATCGAATTGCATCCCCTGAAATAATATACATTGCAAATCAATCTATATATAATATAAAAGAGAAACATGAGTACACTGATGTGACGCCTCTCTATGACTAGCATTGTTATTTATTTTTTTTCTCCATTTTTTGAGTTTTTTTCCATATATAAAATCTATAAAATCTGTTGAAGAAAAAGAAGAAATCCTCATTTGTTTAATTACTCGGGGGTTCCACTTATTTCATTAATACACCCACGTACTCATCATTAAGTTTAGATAATAATGTTCTAGTAACCTGATAGAATTAATATTCCAGTAACCTAATTATTCATGCCTTTTTAATACCTACGTATGCCTTCTCATAAAATCTCACTATTTTTATCATTATAACATAAAAAATAATGGCATCAATTAAACAAAAAAAAAAAAACTCAAACTTCCAACCTATAAATAAAAAAGCCAATATCATTTGGTTTCAATTACACAATCCTCTTCAAAAGATTTACAAAACATAGGAAAAGAATTTTGTGCAAAATATTCACAATTATTTTTCAAAATTCGAATTTAGGGCCCATTTGGCCATAATTTTTTTTTTTCTTTTTTCCGATTTTTTTTTTCACTTTTTTCACTTTTTCAAAAATTGTGGTGTTTGACCATGAAAATTCAAAAAATTATTTTGGAGTTGGATTCCAAAAAGTGAAAACTACTTTTTGTTGTTTTCACAATTTTCCACTCCCATTTTCAACTTTCATTATTATTACAGATAACCTCAATCTTTAAATTTTTACACAAACACCTCTTATAACTACAACCAACCACCACAAAAAAATTATTGTTTGTTTTCTATGGTACAACATCATTTTTAATTGTTACAGATATTCTAATATCTTTTTCTTCTCTTAACCAAAATTTACTTATGTGAAGTAAAAATAATAAATGACAATCTATGACGGAAATATATCAACTATGTTTTGAATGAACTATATTATAGAAATATAAGGTCTAGTACATTATGTTATTTAAAAGTGAGAAATTTAATATTTTTTTCTTGTCATTCTAATTTTTTGTATATGTCATATAATGACTATTATGATTTTAATAAATTATTAAAAAGTGGTCAATAAAGTCGCATATCAAACATAAAGTAACGATCCGTATTTATGATACATTAATATTCAAGGAAAATCAATATCATCAATAAAGAAAAAGCAAAAAATTAGCACTAATCTATTCAGAAATAATTCATCCGTTAATTTTTTAAAAAAGACCAAGTTCAATAAAATAATTAATTCAAGTGAAACTAATTAAGAATTTTTATCAACAAATTTAAGAATATATAAAATATATTTATATCCATCAATCATATTTATCAAAATATATTTACTCTATTCAATCGATTATGGTTAGATAAACTTATTTAGCTCGTGTTTGTGATATTTTTATTCAAAATTTAGAAGGATAACAATCATAATAATTAGTTTGTTGTTAATTATTTTATCAATTGAAGACATATAAATTATTTTCTCAACATTTGGTTGTATGTTAGTTGGTAAATTAGTAGTTGAGTGATTTTGATAATTTTTAAAAGTTGAGGGCATAAAATCATATTTAAAAAAGATTTTTCAAAAGTCTTAAAAAAAAAGATTCAAAAAGACATGACTAAACCCAACTCCAACTCCAACTCCAACTCCGAAAAAAAGTAATTTTTATGGCCAAACAGCTACTTATTGCGCCAAAGAAAAAGATGAATACGAGGATGATAAAAGGTTGAGTTTATTGCGCCAAAGAAAAAAAGACAAATACAAGGATGGAAAAAAGATATTCATGATAAAGGGTCTGAAGTTAAAGATGACGAATTTGATAGGCACGTAATGAGAAGGGTGTGTTTAACATGTTTTTTGTTCTGAAATAGTACATATGAAACAGTATGATAATTCTATTCTCTTTCTCTTCTTATTTTTTCTTTCACAGGAATACTTTATATAATATACCTACAATAGATTTTTAAGTAGAGGTATTGAGATAAAATAAGATATAAAAGAAAGAGGAGAAGATTTTGCATAAATTTTGAAGCAAAATTGGGGATTTTATCGATTTTAGGAGAAAAATCAGGACAAACGAATAAACAAAAAGAGGCAAAAAGGGAACAAACAAGGAATACGAATGAGGTACGTTTTACCTTCTGCTATCATTTACCTTCATGATTTATGTTCTATAAATAACTACCATTCTTTCTCTATTTTATTTCTTTTTTATTTTCATTTAAAAAAAATTAAATTAAGAAAATATTTTAATTAAAGAGTATTATGGTTGTGTTTAAATTGACTTAATTTTAAGTAATTTGGCTTTTATTTTTTTTATTTTAATAGTATTTTTTTTCCCAAGGTATTTCCACAGCCGACATCCGTGAGACTAATCCTATGTTCCTACTGTCAGCGCACTAAGCGATAAGGAACTGACCACAGAGTTTTTTACATTCACCAGAGGTGGGGATCGAACCCCCAACCTCTTGCTTATGGGGTGAGGTGTTGAATCACCGCACCAACCCTTGTGGTTTATTTTAATAGTATTTGACAGAGCTGGAAAAAAAAATGCTACTCACTTTTAAGTCAAAAATATAAAAAAAATAAGTCAAAACGAGTAAAATGGAACAGAGGAAGTATTATTTTTTAAAATAAATTTATTTAATTTTTAGTGTAGGAAGTTAGATGAAAAATTTGCAAACTCAAATTTTTAGAAAATTCCAAACGAATGCCATCTGAGTTAAGAGAAGTTTGATATTGCAGAACTAGTGATATAGGAAGACATTGTTAAAGACAAAATTCCATCAATTCATATGTTATGTTTTTTATTTTATCCCTAACTACTGTTAGTCTATTCATTTTTCCTTAATATTTTGGTCCTTTCTTTACGTTATTATTTTCTTTCTGACAGGTAGTATAGGTGATTATGATTGCATTAATATAGATATGGCTCCAGAAATTTTACTGCACCGTACTTTCACCATTCAGAAGCAACGCCACTACGAAATTTTAGCAGT
Source organism: Capsicum pubescens (assembly GCA_030864215.1). Classification (NCBI taxonomy): domain Eukaryota; kingdom Viridiplantae; phylum Streptophyta; class Magnoliopsida; order Solanales; family Solanaceae; genus Capsicum; species Capsicum pubescens. The sequence goes on along the minus strand of CM061544.1, from coordinate 80,971,014 downwards.
TACAAATTAAAGTGAGAATACTTATCACATGACAATAGTTAGATGATAAATGTGAATGCAAGAACATATCTTGAAAGTTTGTTACACTAAAAATTAAATAAATTTATTTTAAAAAATAATACTTCCTCCGTTCCATTTTACTCGTTCTAAATTTCCTAATTTGATTTTTTATTTTACTTGTTATTTTTCATTAATCAAGACAAAATAATTTTTTTTCCCTTTTTACCCTTAGTATTAAATGTTTTATCTCCAAATTAAAATGTAAACATTATTTAATAAAGGTACTATGGTAAAATAGTCATGTTATTAATTGTTTTTCTTAATCAATGTGCAATGTCAAATTGGAACGAGTAAAATAGAACGGAGGGAGTATATTGTTATTCCTATTTTGCCCTCATTAAAAAATAATTTTACTATTTTGTAAGGAAATAAAGAGGTTAGGGTGTAAATTGTAAAAAAAAAATAGGATAGGATGTACGTTAAAAAAAGGAAGACACCTTGGGGTGTTAAATGCAAGGGACCCAAGAGGTTCGGGTGTAAATTGTAAAAATAAATAAAATAAGGTGCAAGTTAAAGAAAGGAAGACACTTTGGGGTGTAAAATGCAAGGGGCCCTCGAAACAGTGAACTATCAATTTTACCATCACAGAAAAAGAGTCTGACCGAAAACCCACCGGAACTCATTTGATAGCGCCAACCTATTTCTTTCCAGTGTATTATCTTTTTTCCTTTTCAAGCCTCAACGAAAATTTTAACAGGTGTCCAGTTATGGCGGCTGATTGGGGGGGGGGGGGGGGGGTTAGGTAGGGTTTAAGGTTTTTTTTTTTTTTTTGTAGCATTTTTATGAATTAGAAATAGGAATTTGAAAAGAATAATAAATTAAAAATTTAAAAAATTAAGGTTCCTTGATTGTAGGCACCTTCTAAGGAAATAAAAGCATAGAGGATAAAGTTATGTATATGGATTATAGAGAGAGAAATTGTAAATATGGAATATTTGTAATTAGTTTGGGAATTTGGGATACTGTGTAGTAAAATAAAGTAAAGTTGTGGTTTTTTGTAATTTTTTCAAAATATGAATGATGGTGAAAAATAAAAAATTTATATCTATAATCTATAATCTATAATATATAATATATTAAAAGTATGAATACCTTTAAAAAAGTGATTCAAATTTTTTACCCTTCATTAAAAATCTCTTATTTAGAGTAAAACTTCTTTTCAGCTTTATCCTAAATAATTATCATTTATTTAACTTTAAAATCAATTAAAATACTTATCTAATTAACTACACTATATCAATTAGAACAACAAAAACGGGACGGCTGGTTAAATCCTTGGCCGACCCAATTGTGAAACTAATAGGATTGTCTCCCTAGCATCACTTTTTTTACCCCATAAATATTTTCTACTTATTCTATTTAAGTAATATTTTGAATCAAACTTTACAAGAAAAATATTCTTCTTCTACTTCTATATTTTTTTTATTTTGATTTTAATTTTGATTCAAGTAATGCTTATTGCTGATCATATTTTCGTATAGTTTCTCTTTTTTATTTCTTTTAGTTGATAGATTTAAATATTATATACAAATTATATAATCAACAATTGTTATGATTCTTCACTCTTGATAATTTCTTGTGTTTTTTCTTTAAGTTGAAAAATTAGACGAACAAGCATGTTATCGTCGAAGAAGTAGTTGAAAAAATTAAAGGTTTATCTCTTTTTTATTAATTATTATTTTTTTCTTATTCAATTTATAATTTAAATAATTCTCTCTAATCTATTCCAAGTATTCGTAAGGTATTTTCGCAATCTACTGTTTTTGATTTGCCTGTTAAATTTTATCTTATTGAGTATTCTTTTCCCCTATAAACAATCGAATAGCAATACGATGTACTTTTAAAAAATTTAATGTAAGGGGAGATTATTCTCTCAGCGCATCATACAGTTGTCTTTTTGTAATTGTAAAAGTGGAGAATGATGACTGTTAATGAAGTTGGGGCTCTAGTTTGGTATTTTGGAAGAACAATGTTTATTGATATTGTTGATTTGTGTATGTTATAGATCCCTGTGCTTTTAATTAAATTTAGAACTTGTTTAATAATATCTCTAAATCTTTTGGTGGTAATTATGGACTCCTATGGGTTATCTAGATTCTAAAAAGGATTGATTTGCTTATTTATTACGTCTCTTTGAAAGTGTCACTGGATGCATTCTCTAACAAGTTCTTCTCTATTTTTTGAGTTCCTTGTCTAAGTGTTAAATGACTTAAAAAGTAAGTATGCTTTATAAAAGTTTTGCATGTACTAAAAGTCTTGTATGTTGTTTTCCTTTATAAAAATTTTTCATTGCCACAATTTATGTCTAGACTAATATTGAGTTTTGAGGTTTCTTGCAATATCATAAATGATTAAGCAACTCCATATATATATACACACGCTCCATTAACTCAAGACTTTCAAACTAAAATACATGGAGATGAAGATTAATATTGATAAATTTTCTTATGTATGGGAATATACCAGAAAGGGGAAGATAACTTTTTTCTTTTTTTGTTGGATACAGGATTCACTTAATTTGGAATTGAAATTTCTTTAATTATACTAATTAATATTACTTTATTGTTGTCTTTCTTTAGTTCCCTCTTTATTAATATTAGTACATAGTAGTAGTATGTTAGTTGTTAATTGGGTGCGGTTGGGGTGTGTGTGTTGGGTTTTTAAGAGGTGTGAACGAAAAATGAATGTGTTTTTTTCGAAAAGATACTAAGAGAAAGGATGTAATTTGAATAGACACCTTTTCAGATTGGATGATTATGAGCTCTCCAAATAGTTTTGACTTTTTCGAAGAGTTGCACCTTTATGAAGGAGTGTATCTTTCTGAACCATTGCTTCTCTTCATGAAGCAACACCTCGATGACTATAAATACCTGAATTTTTTCTCAGGTATAGACATGAAATTTTGAAGAAAAACACTCCTCTTTCTTGAAAAAAAAAACTCTTGTGTGATTTGCTGTCGTTGAGTGCATTCTTAGTTCGACGAAATTTGAGGTACCGCTATTCTGTCGAAGTGATTCATTTTATCTTGGGAGGATATATTTCATAACCTCGGGTACTTGAGGAGAATAATTTCCTTAAAGACACACCGTAAATTCGGTGGACTTGAATCTTTTTGTTTCATCTCTTTTTCTTAAAGTTGGTTTTACTATCTTTCTAGAAAATAGTTTAAACTTCATATTGATAGCTCTTCAACTGTTTGAACTTGGGTTTGAAGTTCTTGAAACTTCATTTTGATAGTTAATAAGTTGGTTGAACTTGTGTTGAAGTTCTTAACATTTGATTTTGCTATTTTTCAAAAAAATAGTTTGAACTTCATTTTGTTGATGTTTATAAGTTGGATTGAACTTATTGTTAAAAGTTCAAAGTTGTAAATACAGAGTTTAAACTTCATTTGATTGTTCATATGAGAATTTGAACATGCGATTGAAGTTTTTTCTTGAGAAGTACAAATTTTACTAAATTTGAGAAAAACAACAGTGGAATGTTAGGTTTTAGTTTTAACAACATTTGTTACGATAACATTAACCTACTGTAAAAAAAAAATCTTATGCATGTGAATTGTATGCTTAAGCCTATATTTTTAGGTTTTTTTCTTGATTAATATTACATGTCCACTCGATATTAAATCAAATTTAAAAAAACAAAATTACAAATTTAAGTTAATATCATGAATGTTAGGTTTTAGTTTAACCTACTGTAAAAAACGAATCTTATGCGTGTGAACTGTATGCTTCAGCCTATATTGTTAGTTATTTTTTCTCGATTAACATTACATGTCCACTCGATATTAGAACAAATTTAGGAAAATAAAATTACAAATTTAAGTTGACATCATGAAGATCATCAAGTGCAAGCTCAAATAAATGACTTTGTGTTGACGAGTTACAATAAAAATGGTATTAGAATCTCATTCACATTTTAATATTGCCAATGATATTGAATTTCTAATATAATCCTTAATTTATATTGTAGTTAAAAAGCCTATCACGCAAGTTGCATAGTGCACTATATTAATTAAAAATTTTACTTAATTATTTTCGGTTAGAATTCTTGAATCTCTTTATTCCACTTCTTTTTATGATATTGATAATTCTTTTGTTAAGCTTTTCGTGACATTATATTCTAATTTTATTTTATTTAGTGAGGGATCGAATTTGAATTTAAATGTAACACAATCCTTTCATAGTCAAATATTTGAAATTTGTAAGCATAAAGGGCCTTGAATAAATTATATTTTTATTAACAAGTAGTGCGATGATTAAGACAAATGTCATTGACACTTCAATCTATTGGACATGTCAAGAGAATTGGAGCAAGTTATGAATTTTCATCTTTATTTACATTTTTGTCATTTATATATATATATACTAGTTCAGGTGTACGTGCCTCGTGCGTGTACCTCACTTTAATGATCAATAATATATTAAATATAACCTTTATACCAAAAAAATCTCAAAACAGAAATATTAAAACAATAAAATTGAACCTAACCTTTACCTCAAAAAATTTCTCAAAATCTACGGACTTTTGTTACTACCTGTAAAATACAACACAGTACGATAAAAGTGATATCAAAATTAATAGACTACATATATAATTATTAAATACATCTGGGTTATTCTGTAATTAGTTATTCTTCAGTTCTCTATATATACAGCTGTAACCCCTTCAATATTAATGAGATCAATTAATTCTTAAATCTGTATCCTGGTATCAAAGCTAGGGTTTCTTCTTCCGCCCAAACCCTAATCTCTCCTCTTTTCCGACGTGTGTGCGCCGCCGCCACCGTCTACACCACGCCGCACGGCCTCCCTCCTCCGCCGTAGGTCGGCGCCATGGACAAGGTTATTGATCCTCTGTCAAAATTACCGTCTGGAGTAAAATTACTGCTCAGGAATCTCCACAATCTCATCCCCGAAAAATTATCTGACAACAACTACCCGGCCTGGGCACTTAACGTCCGCACCGCCCTCGCAGCCAACTTGCTGCTCGGATGGATTGACGGTGCGGAGAAGCCGCAGCCCGAGACAGCCGAGAAGGACGGCGTCAAGCTCCCAAATCCCGACTACCTTCCGTGGATGATCGTAGGCACTCAGATCCGAGCCTGTCTTCTCGCAGTTATTAGCCCCTCTGTGCACAAACACGCCCGGGGTTTTCTCACATCGGCTTCACTTTGGGACGCACTAGCCACAAGGTACAACTCTGTGTCCACGGCTCATATTTTTCAGTTGCGTGACAAATTGCATACTCTTCGGAAGGGAACGAAGACGATGACTCAATACCTTGATGATGTGGCCTCTATTCTGTCTGACCTAGATGCTGTGAACGAGATTATTCCTGAACGAGACGTGGTGAATGCCGTGATACGTGGTCTTCCGGCTGGCTATTCCTCTCTCAAACAGCATATTCGTCTCTCGCCTGTCGAAATCACTCTGAATCAACTGTCTGGATGGCTTAATGCAGAAGAATTGAATCTAGACATGGAACACAAATTACTGCTCGGAGAAGCCAGTTCCACCCCTGGCGCCACGGCTCTTTACTCGGCTGGCAGCGGAGGCTCGGCCAGGGGTCGCGGTGACGATCGCCGTAACCAAGGGCGAGGCAGCGGCGACGGTGACCGTCGAAACACCGGGCAGCAAGGCAGAGGCGGGCCTCCACCGAGGGACGGCTTCCAGTCAGGCCGCGGACAGGGACGAGGAAACCAGCGGATGCCCACACGAGATCTTCCGACGTGCCAAATTTGTGCTAAACGGGGCCATTCTGCAGCTAATTGCTGGTATCGTTATGATGACTCGCAGAATGTAAATAGCCAGTCCGGAGGATCAAGGGCGATGCATGCGTCCACAAACGCTCAATCTGGCGATTGGTATCTAGACACAGGTGCTAACACCCATGTGACGTCGGATTATTCACAACTTCAAGCTCCTCATCCGTATCATGGCTCAGAAACTATTACAGTAGGCAATGGTCAATCCCTTCCCATCACAAACACCGGCTCTGGGTATGTCTATACCCCAAATGGTAAATTTCATCTCTCAACCCTTCACCACGTCCCTTCCCTCACATCCAATCTTTTATCTGTTTATCGCTTTACTAAAGAAAATAACTGCACCCTCATTTTTAATGACACCAATTTCCAGATAGTGGACAATACCACGAACCGGGTGCGGTACACGGGCCGCTGTGAGCATGGGCTATACACTCTTCCATACAGGTCTCCGTCTGTTGTGAGTCAAGCCATTCTCTCGTCAACCTGGCATCGCCGGCTTGGGCACCCATCATCCGCCATCACCAAATCCATTTTATCTTCCTTAGGTTTTAATTTTTCAGAAAAATTACATTGCGAGTCCTGTTCAGTGTCTAAATCTTGTCGTTTACCTTTTTCACTGTCTGAACACAAGGCCACTGCGCCATTTCAATTAATTCATTCTGATGTTTGGGGTCCAACCTCAGTTCCTTCTGTTCAAGGTTTTCGTTATTATATCTGTTTTGTTGATGATTACAGTAAATTCACTTGGCTTTATCCTCTGAAATTTAAATCCGAAGCTTATACTATTTTTGTAAACTTTGACCGAATGGTTCAAAATCAATTTAATGCCAAAATCAAAATTTTTCGAAGTGACAATGGCAAAGAATTTGTCAACAATGCATTTGGTGTTTTTCTTCAAAATCTAGGGGCTCTTCATCACACTTCATGTCCATATACCCCTGAACAAAATGGCGTTGCTGAGCGCAAACACCGTCACCTAATAGAAACAGTTGTTGCGCTCCTCCATGATTCCACCTTACCTGTTTCCTTTTGGGTTGATGCCCTTGCTACTGCCAACTACCTCATAAATCGCATGCCCACTCACACTCTCTCCAACTCCACTCCATATGCCCGTCTCTACAATCATCCACCCGACTATATCCATCTCCGCCCGTTTGGGTGTCTAGTTTATCCCTGGTTGCGTCCGCACACTCAACATAAACTTCAACCTCGGTCCACCCCTTGTGTCTTTCTAGGCTATCATCCCACTATCAAAGGTTACAAATGTTTCGATCCTGTATCTCAGAAAACATATGTTTCCCGTCATGTTCGTTTTGTGGAGGAACAATTTCCTTACACAAGTCTTTCCTCTACTCCATACTCCCCCAATCCACTTGGCGTTGTGCCATTATTTCCGTCCTTTTCTCACGCTCATGCTCCGGCTCACTCGGCACCTAACCCGGTACCCCACTACACCACTACCCACCCGAAACCCCAAACCTCCCACCCGAACACCCAGCCGACTGCCACACAACCCACCACTTCCCTACATCATACTCCTAACACACATACAGCCACCCCATCCACCGCTGCACATCCCAGCTCCCACGGCAGCCCCACCCAACCCCCGCCCACGCATCATACAACTCCACCACCCCTTCCTAATCACCCTCCACTCAACACTCATCCTATGACAACCCGAGCCAAGGCCGGTACCTTCAAACCCAAAGCCTACCACACTCAAATACCCTTTGATGCACATCCCACAACTGAGCCTACTACCTACAACCAAGCCTCCAAAAATAGTTTCTGGTGCCAAGCTATGGATGAGGAATTTCAGGCTCTGAATGAACAACCTACATGGGATTTGGTACCTCTGCCTAGTAACCGAAAGTCTATTGGGTGCAAATGGGTGTTTCGCATCAAACGAAATTCAGATGGATCTCTTTCTCGCTATAAAGCACGTCTGGTTGCAAAAGGGTATCATCAGGAGTATGGTGTGGATTATAAGGAGACCTTCAACCCTGTTGTTAAGCAACAGACTATTCGTCTGGTCTTGTCTCTTGCTCTTCACTATGATTGGCCGCTTCATCAGCTAGACGTCAGCAATGCCTTTCTTCATGGTCATCTTGAGGAAGAAATCTATATGGTTCAGCCACCGGGATATGTTAATCCCAACCGTCCTCACTATGTTTGCAAGCTTCGCAAATCACTGTATGGCCTGAAACAGGCCCCTCGTGCCTGGTACACACGTCTCTCTACTTTTCTGCAGGGTCTTGGTTTTCGCACCTACCATCATGACAACAGCCTCTTCACCCTTCACTGTTCTCGAGGGACAGTCATCATTCTTATCTATGTGGATGATATTGTTATTACAGGCAGCTCGTCATCACTCATCACTGAAATTACTGAAGCTATGCATCGTGACTTCAAACTTAAGGACCTCGGTCCTCTGGAGTTCTTTCTTGGCCTCGAACTCATCCGCAAATCGGGAACCATATTGATGCATCAGACAAAATATACCCTTGAACTTCTAAATCGGGCTGGAATGACAGAGTGCAAACCCGCGGTCACTCCCATGGCAGTCCGCCAATCCCCAGGGCCGAATACTCCCTTTGCCGATCCTACACTATATCGGAGCCTCGTCGGTGGACTTCATTATCTTGCTGTTACTCGTCCGGACATCCAATATGCAGTCAATCGAGTCTCCCAATCAATGCATGCTCCCACAGAACAACACTTTCAGGCCTTGAAACGCATTCTGCGCTATCTTCAAGGTACTCTTCACTGTGGAATTTTATTTCAAAAGGGCTCGTTTGATATATCTGTTTTTTCTGATTCGGATTGGGCTAACGACAAAGATGATCGAAAGTCCACTACTGGATATATTGTTATGATGGGACCGAATCTGATTTTCTGGTGCACCAAGAAGCAAACGCGAGTGTCCCGTTCCTCCACAGAACCAGAATATCGTGCCATGGCTGCGGGTGTTGCTGAAGCCATGTGGTTACGATACCTTACGGATGCACTTGGCATTCCCCCGACGAAACCACAGATTTATTGTGACAATCAGTCCACTATTTGTGTTACCAAAAATCCAGTCCTTCATGATCGTATGAAGCATGTTGGGTCTGACTGTCACTTTGTTCGCGATGAGGTACTTGCAGGAGCGATGGCCACGCACTATGTCCCATCTACTGACCAGCTTGCTGATATTCTCACCAAGCCTCTTCCGTTACAGCCTTTTCAGTCTCTCTGCTCCAAGCTGCCCCTCGTTACCGCTGATCAGCTTGCGGGGGGATAATAGACTACATATATAATTATTAAATACATCTGGGTTATTCTGTAATTAGTTATTCTTCAGTTCTCTATATATACAGCTGTAACCCCTTCAATATTAATGAGATCAATTAATTCTTAAATCTGTATCAAAAATAATAGAATTAAATCTAACACTTACACATAAAAATTCCTCAAAGCCTACGCTAATAGAGATATTAAAACAATACAATAAAACTTAATTAACTTTTGCCCAACAAAATTCCTCAAAAATTCAAAACAATACAATTAAATCTAACCTTTGAACAAAGAATTTTTTAAAGCCAATCGAAATTCATCTATAACCTGTAGACAATAAAAAAATAATACGATAATGATCACAAAACTCCGGTCTTTGATGAAAATAATTCTTGTCTAAGGAAAATTTTAACCCTAAAAGACGACTTTGATGAAAACAAAATAATAAAATATAATAGAAGTAGAAGAATATATATATATACACGTTGAATTCTAATTTTAAACAAATTGATAAATTTCTAGGCGTTTTCTTTTTCCAAAAATAAAGCAATTTTTCAAAAGTAGGACATATGTGTTGTTTTGATATATATGTTGAATTCTATTTCAAACAGGCTAAGTTGTACAATCCTAGTCCTAGACTAATAAAGTTAATTTTTTTTATTTCTACGATCGTATTTATGTGCCAAAAATAAGTAGTATGGTTAGGACTCTTATTTGTCAAAAATAAGGCAGAATAGTTAGGACTTTTTAAATAATGGTGGTTCATTATTTTTCTAAAAATATAGTATTTATGTATAACTATAATTTGAAAAAAATAGTAAAAAAATAATTTTATGTAAAAGAGAGCGTTTTAATGAAGGGTAAAAAGTTTAAATCACTTTTCTAAGGGTCTTCAAACTTTATATATATATATATATATATATATATATATATATATATATATATATATATAACATTATTCCTTTTGTCTATGATTTTATATTGACATGACATACACGTGCAACACACATATCCTAAAATGGTATAAATACAAGTGCAAACTATAAAGTACAAATACAAATGCGAACTATAAAATACAAATATAAGCACGAACTTTAATATACAAATACAAATACTATTGTATCAACAAATACAAAAATATAAATGATGATATGAATACAAATACTATAATCAATTGTAGTATTTACGTTATAATCCATGACTTATGCTCGAGTAGCCATATCTTTTGAAAAAACTAAAAATATAAAATAGAACAAAAAAATGAGAAAGCAAATAAGTATAAAGAAGAAAACAAAAAGAACATCAAAAAAGAAAAAAGAAGAAGAAAGAGAAATAGAAGCTAGAGATACAAGAGAGAAAAAAAAAACGAAAAGAAAGAAACAAAATAAAATAAAATAGGGAAAAATAGAAAAAAAAAAGTAAAATAAGAAAAAGGAAAAAATACAAAAAAAGAAAAGAAAAGAAAAAAACTGCAAAAAGGGAAAAAGAAAAAGAAATAAAAGTTAGAGATAGAAGAAGAAAAAAAACAAAAAGACAGAATCAAAAAAGAAAAAAAGAAAACAAAAATAGAAAAGAAAACAAAAAGCAAAAAAAGCAAAAAAAGAGAAAATAAAAAAGCAAAAAAAGAAATGATGGTGAATACAAATATAATGTGTTGTTATAATGTTTTCGTCATCATCCATGAATTGTATTCGATATAGTCATATTTTTTGAAAATATAAAAATATAAAATGTAGTTAATGTATTTATGTTTTACTAGTTTAGGATACGTGCGTTGCACGTGTGTCTCACGTCAATACAAAAGATTACATACAAAAAATACATATAATAATTTTCAGGACAAATATTGTTTTAAAAATGAATTTATACGTTCATTTTAAGATTAGGGTATGATTTCATATATATTAACAACAAAGGATCAGTGTGAATAAAGTGAAGGTCAAAAACACACCTAAAACATCTCCATGTCTTTAATTTTCTACCTAAAATCATTTTTAGTTTCTTTAGGTATAACACTCTCTATATAAAGAAGAGAAAAGATATTCCCCCTCCCCCCTCCCCCCTCCCCCCGAACTTGTCCTCCAAACTCACTTTAGTACTTAAACTTAACTGCCGTTTATTTACCCCCTTAACATCTTTAAAGTGAATTAATTTCACCTCTTAAGTTGACGTGGCCAAAAAAAAAAAAGGAGTGAGTGATTTTTTTTTTTAAAAGGTCCACTTTATTATTATTATTATTATTATTATTATTATTATTATTATTATTATTATTATATATATATATATATATATAAAATTAAAAAAAATAATCAAAAATCCACTTCATCTTCTTCTTTTACCCGCCCCCATTCCCCCCACCCCAACCCACCATCATCATCAATTATCTTACACCACCACTGATGCCGGAGCTAGATTCAGTCGGGTGCTTTGGTTACTACTTCTCTACTTGTCTCTGTTGTTGCTTTTATGAGGCACTTAATATAAATACTATCGATTTTGCAGAGATTTGATTTTACAGAGAGATGAAGATGGAGTTATTGATTTGTTAGAGATTTAGGATGTTGGCTATGATTATGTTAATTCTGCAGCGTTGTGGTAATGATTTGTGCAATTCTCTCTTAACAACAATTAACAAACCAAATAGCTACTCCCTCTTTAGTAATGGAGAAAATGAAAAAAATTGAAGGGAGAGGCATTGCAGGGGTGGAAATTGAAAGGGGAGAAAGAGAGGGGCGGAGGGAAGGGAGGGGGGTTGGAAGAGCGTGGGGGAAGGGGCTGAAAGGGCGGGGGGAGGGGGGAAGGGGCTGGAAGAGCACTGGGGGAGGGGGGATGTCATCTGAAGAAGGAGGGGGTGGGGTGGGGTAGGGTGGGGTGGATGTGTGTGAAGAAGAAATGAATTTTCCTTTTTACCTTATATATATATATTTAAATATATAAAAATCATATGTGTGTGAGATTATTTTTTTTTTAAATTCTATTTTTTTACGTGACAATGACCTGACACTGATGTGGCACTGATTTGACATTGACATGGTGCGTGTGTAGTGCACTCTCATATAGTGAGAGTGGGATTGTGATTTTGAGGGTGCAATTAATACACCTTAAAAATGTTAAGAGGGTAAATAAATAAAAGTTAAGTTTAAGTGCTAAAGTGAGTTTGGAGGAGAAAATATGTCTTTTCTCTTTTTTTTTTTTGGAAGAGGAAAGTACAAAACAACCATATTGTATGTTGTAAATGGGTCACCACATTTAAAGATTTGCAATATCAAACATTAAACTTTTTAGAGAAAAAACATATTTTCCCCCCTGAACTTGTCTTCCAAACTCACTTTAGCACTTAAACTTAACTTTTGTTTATTTACCCCCTTAACATCTTTAAAGTATATTATTTTCACCCCTAAAGCTGACGTGGAATTTAAAAAAAAAAAGAAAAAGAAAAAAAGTGCGTTTTTTAATTTAAAAACTGATATGACCCCACTTTTTAATATATATGTATATATATAAAACCACCTTCTTCATACCCCCACCCCCATTTCTTTATCTTCTTCATACCCCTCCACCTCCATTTCCCATCTTCTTCTTCTATCCCTACCCCCACCATAATTTTTACTCTCCAAACCCGCTACCATCAGCCCCCCTTCTCCTTCAACCACCAATTTCTCCACCACCAGCCCCACCCCTTCCCCTCCAAACCCTCAATTTCTTCTCCTTCAATTACCAAATTCTTCACCCCACCTAAACCCCTTGACTTAAGATCATTAGAAAAGAATGAAATTGAATTTCTAAAATTAAAAGTTTTCTTCATGAATTTGAAAATTTGAAATAAAATTGAAATTGAAGAAAAGTTATTAGCGGGGATGTTAATGATGGTGGTGGTGTTAATGGTGTGCATATATTTTTTTGGGTTTGTTTTAATCATTTTTCGATGAGTTTTGTCGGAATATTTCGGAATGAAGAGTTTTGAATTGGAATGTGGTGATGCTATTGCATTGTTGTTTCTTGAATTGGTGGTTTGATGAAGAAATCATAAAGGGCTTATAATTTTGTTTTAAAAATTCAATCTTGATTTTGTTTTCCATGTTTTTGTTGTATGGTATATTTTGAGCTATTTGTTTTGTTGGGTTTGTGTTAGAATCAAAATGGGCTTTTAATTATGTTTTGAATTGATTTTGTTGGGTTTGCTAAATGGCTATTGGTAATATGTTTAAGTTTGAAGAAGATAGAAAATGAAGGAGAGGGGCGAGGTGGAGTGGGTTGAAGAAGATAGAAAGGAGGGAAGGGGGCTGCGTTGTAGGGTAGGGGGAGGGCTGGATGGGAGGTTGTGAAGAAGAAAGAAAATGGGGGTGGGGGGTGCTTTTTTATTTGATACACACATATATATATATATATACACATATAAATAAATAAAATAATAAATGTATATTTTTTATTTTTTTAAAAAATATATAAAAATAAAGTGTGGGGGATTAATTTTTTTTTTTTTAGAAAAATTGAACTTCTTACGTGGCAATGACGTGGCTCCGACATGACATTGACGTGGCGTTGATGTGTAGGCGAGTGTAACACACTTTTCGTTGTGAGAGAGGTATTCAGTTTTGAGGGGCGAAAATAATATACTTAAGGGGGACAAATAAACAGAAGTTAAGTTTAAGTGCTAAAGTGAGTTTGGAGGACAAGCTTAGGGTGGAAAAGATATCTTTTCTCTATAAAGAAAGAAAAATCTAAAATTAAATAAAAGGTTACGATGCTAAAATCTAAAACTAAAATTAAGAGGATGTTTGGATGGGTTTAAAAGCTAAAAGCTAGTCAAAATAGCTTTTAAGTCATTTTTCACTTTTTGAAGTGTTTGACAAGTTCAAAAATGGCTTAAAAAGTTAAAAATTGCTTTTTTTTTAAGCCAAAAGCCAAAAGCCAAAAGCATCACTACCCCTACTTTTTATTTTTGGCTTATAAGCCATTCTAGTTTGACCAAATAAAAGACATATTTATCCCTTGTAATTTTCACATATTTCAAAATTGCCATCATGTTTGTTCTAAAACATTTATTCTCTTCTACCATTTTTGTATTTTTTTTCTCTATTTTTGTGTTTCTCTCTTCATGTTTGTATTTTTCTCTCCATTTTGTGTCTTTATTTCCTTTTTTAATGGGTTGCTAATAATTTGATGCTTATGGAATTTATGACGAATTGAGAAGAATTATTTTTGTGATAGTTTATTTGACTGAAACAATAAATTTTAATGTATCGTTAGCAATTCAACTTCTTTTGGGGTAACTTTTGTTCAATTTTCTTGAAGACAAACGGAAAATCAATAAACCTATTAAGCTGAAACAATAATTTTTTCTCCTTTTTGAGTGTTTTGGTTCAATTTTCAGAAGAAAAAAATCTCGTAAAATAAAAATGAGTTAATTAGTGTGGCAAAATTCACAAAGAAAAATAAATCCATATAGCTTAAACAACAAATTTTGCTTCTTTTTGGATCTCTTTTGTGCAATTTTAAGAAGAAAAATGGAGCACAAGTAACTTATTCATTCATGAAAATATTTTTTAAAATAAATGTATTAAATAGTTTATATTGAAATTGAATTAAAATATAAATTATTTTAAAATTAAAAATCTAATAGTAATCAACTTTATATAATGTTAACAACTATAAGGGTATTTAAGAGCCATATTAGTACCTCTTTTGTATGAAACTTCTAATTTATGAAATATGATTTCTATGTATTATTCTCCTTCTTTATTATATTCTTTTAAATTTGGACAATTATTATTGTACAACATATGAATTTTTCTAAGAAAAAAATTCACCAACCAAGATATATGGAGAATACTCACTGAAGATATACAACTTCATGCACGATTAGTGAACGATTCATGTATATTTGACGACTCAACATTCGTATTCGACAATATTTTAATAGTGATATAGTCATTACTCAATCAACGAGTAATATATTTTTCAATTAAGAGTCATTTTAGCAAATAAATAGTATCATTTGTGACCAATTATTTATATATTAATGTAGTTATAATGATTAGTAACATATATATTTTATTTGATGATTTAAACTCTTTTAACCAAGAAAAAAGATTTATTTTAGTGCAAAAATTTAATAGTCATTCATGAAAATATCATATATATATATATATATATATATGTATATACATATATATGAAATTGCAACTGTATTGATAAACGTTGATAAACGTCTCCCAGTCATTAATTATGAAATTGCATCACTATATACAGTGTTATCAGAAGTTGGAGAAAAAAACCAAGGTTGCATAAAATTTGTCTTTAAAATAAAAATCAATAGATATATAAACACTAAATTTGAATATTATATTAACAATATCTATATCTATATATATATATATATATATATATTGAAAATGAATTAAAAATATATATATTAATTTTATTTTGAATCATTTTAGAAATAAAAATTAATAATAATCAACTCTACCTATTGTTAACAATTTTAAGGTTATTTCAGACATTTCGATAAAAAAAAGTGCTTAACAACACTTGTTTACCAAACACATCAACAACATTTTTTCAGTTTCAACACTTTTATCCAAACACGTAACTGCTTATTTTTAAAATAAGTTTCAGCACTTTCAAAAGCACTTTTAAAGATTTTTTTAAAAGCCACTTTTTTCAGCTTATCCAAACGGGCTCTAAATATGATAATAAAAAAATTTAAATTTATAGAAAGACAACCTACTATGTCTCCTTAATTTTCTAGATAAGGTTAAAGTTCTATTTCTATTTTTTTTCCAATTCATTCATTCTCTTTAGATTTCTGTTACCACTTTTTTCTTCTACTCCATTATTTTTGTTTGTTATATATTGATTTTCAAGAACTTAATAGTAGAATCATAAACACGTTGAAATTTAGTATCTTAATAGTATTATTAATTGTATAGAAAAATTTAAATAGTTGTGACCTAAATCTATGAAATCTCATACCGCAAATCACTATTTTTCTTTTCTCTATCGACAAACAGTTTGAAAATTTTCAATGATGATTTATGAATAAAGTAAACGGTAAAAAAAAAAACATCTAAAGTATCTAAACTTTTTTAGCTTTGTATCTGAGTTTCACCAACCGCTCCATACATCTAAATGTCAGCGTAAAACAAATTTTATATTACCACTCTTTTATTTTCTCTATTGACAAAGAACTTAATCTTATGATGATGACTTACGAATTAAATGAAGGGTTTAAAATACACCTAAAATATCTTAATTCTTTTTATTTTCTACCTATTTGGCCACGGAGGTCATTAGCCACTAAAGTTTGATGCCCGTGAAAGTCTGATACTCTGAATGCAGTCCATCTTAAGGCACCAGTCCCTCCATTATGACCGAGATCAAGACATGATCAGCATGTCCCCTGACAACAACACTGGCAATAACCTCAACACCAGCTTTAGAAACCAACTTAACATTAACACGTGCCCCAAAATTTGCATTCTACAGGCTTAATAGGGGTAGAAACATATGATCAATGACCAAATTCTCTAAAAGTATTCATAATACAAATACAAGAGATTTATACATCTAAATGATTATCTAAAATATATTATGGAGTCTCATATGACAAATCACTTTTTTGTTTTTCTCTGTCGACAAACAACTTAAAAATTATTATAATGGCTTGTGAATAAAGTGAATGGTCAAAAATACACTTAAAATGTCTTGATATTTTTAGTTTTCTACCTGAAGTTTAATCAAATAATTTATACATCTAAATGATCGTCTAAAACAAATTATGGAATCTCATACTACAAATTACTCTTTTCTTTTTTCTCCATGGATAAAAAATATAAAAATTATTATGATGATTCACGAACAAAGTGAAGGGTCAAAACTACATTTAAAGTATCTCGATCTTTTTAATTTTATTAACTGAATATTCACCAATCGCTTTATACATCTAAATGATCCTCTAAAATAAATTATGAAATCTCATACTATAAATCACTTTTTTCTTTTTATCTATGAACAAGCAATGAAAATTATTATGACGATTTATGAAAAGTGATGAGTCAAAAACACACATATATAGAAAAGAATGATTTTGTTATTCATGTTCAATAAACATAATATAATTAAAAAAAAAAAAATCTTTTTCTTCTTCATCTTTTTTTTTTTTTTTTTTTTTTTGTATTTAAAATATACATCTTCTCTATTATCCCTCATTGAATGCCTTACAACATTCTAGCTTTCTCGAGTTTGTCCTTTTGTCTGCTGAAAGAAATTAATATGCAATGTTGTGAGAAAGATAAGGGAAGAAAATATGCAAGACAACAAAGCAAAAAAATAACAAAAACGTTTAGCAACCTTCACTTGAATCTATTATCTAACATGTTTCTCTACCATGTGAGGCAACACCACATTTCTGCATAATCAAATTCATAGCGATGTGAATATAACAAAGATAACATGAGATGCCTATTTTTTCAATGGCGTGAATGTGCAGGTGGACGTTCAAGAAAAATCCTAGTAATTATAGTAGCCTACAAGCACAACTATCAACGGGCAACAACAACAACAACATATAAATACTCGTACAACTTACCTACCCTGCTACTACATTTATATGGTAAGCGATTGTTTTCAATAAATCCTCGGCTCAAGAAATAATAATAATAATAATAATAATAATAATAATAATAATAATCAAAACAAAAAATAATCCAACAAAATTTATCAAAAAAATCATACTTATCTGAGATGATCAGATACTATGAAAATTAAAAAAAAAAAATTAATTAGACTTGACCAATGCCATTGGTTGCATCCTCTTTATCAATAATAAGATCAACCTAAAACATAAACCATATATCTTTCCTTTTACCATGGATTCCTTACTTATTAGTTTGTCGTAACACTTCTTATTAATATATCTTTTCTTTTACCATAAACTATAGAATTTCATAATTATCAGTTCTCTTAATATTTATTATCATATATTTAATTTTAAGACACCTTAAATAAATTATTCAGAAAAACACACACACAAAAATAAAAAAGGAAAAGAAAGTTCAAGGATGTGTTTTTTATGGATTAAAATCAAAGTCCTAATAGTAAGGAAATAAATTAAAGACTTACATGTTTATTATGGACTAAAATCAAAGCCCAAATAGTTAGGAAATAATTTAAAGATTATTTTTAAATATTAGAAAATAATTAAAAAATATTTTTATGTGTTAGAAAAAAGTACAAATAATATTTTATCTACTCTTACGAAGTCTTTTAATAAGAGCAAAAGTTCAAATCACTATTTTAAAAATTGTAGATGTAGATGCAGAAGTAGATAACTTAGATTGTAAATGTAGAAGTACATAGCAATATGTAGATTGTAGAAGATAGATGTAGATGTAGATGCCTCACAAGTAATCATATATTGAAAAACTTACAAGATAGATGTAGATGTAGATGTCTCACAAGTAATCATATATTGAAAAACTTATGTGGTGTTCGAAACAACTTGCGCGCACCTCGATTAATTTCACAGGATACCTGCCACCTCCGCCACCAGCAATAAGTACCTAGTAACTTTGTTCACCAAGGCTAGAACAGATGAGAAGAAATCACCTAGTATTTATTTCTGTTGGGAATTGAACCTGAGATCTCATGGTGCTCAACCCAACTTCAATGACCCACTAGGCCACACCCTTGGGTGCACAAATAACAAACTTTTTAAAAAATACCTATTATAAAATTTTAATAAATATTGAAAAATAAAAGAAACTGGTGAAACTATTGCATAATGCAAACTAATAAAGTGAGATAAATATGTACTCACATAATTCTTTTCTTTATTGCATGTAAAAAGGTTTTACTCGACCTTCTTTTTTCAAAAAAATTAAAATTAGTTCTCTTCAAAATAAAAGCTATAAAAATACCATAGAGAACAATAAATTTTCTTAGAAAGGATTCATAAAAAATAAAAATAAAAAAAGCTATGAAAGGTTTCAAGGAAGCTACAATTCATTATCTAGCTACTACATCTTCAACAATGACATATTCATATTATTATATTCATACTATTACACATCAAAATAATGCTATATTTATCATTCTCCAAATGTTGTTTAAGTTGTGAATTTATGATTTGATGTTGACTCTAACGTCATCTTTGACAAACGTAATGTTTGAATTACTTATCATGGATCAACAAATTATTTTAATGTCTGAATCACTATCATAGATTCAAAAAGAAAAAAAAAAATTTGACTTGACTTACTTATAGCTCCACTTTTTTTTTGGCTACAACAAAAATTGAATAAGAACTATAACAAAATGCGATTAACATGCTAACCTCAAAAATAACCGCAACAATATTAAAAAGAACAAAAACTTTATTTGAACCGCCTACCATAAATTCATAAATTACATGAATGTGTATGTATTCTACCATAGGTCAAAAACGAAAAAAATAAAAGATTGACTTGACTTACTTGTAGTTTCACTTTTCTTTTAGCTACATTAAAAATTGAAGAAATACTACAATAATATTAAGAAAAAAAAGAATTAGTTAACTAATTGAAAATAACCTCAAGAACATCGAACTACAATAATATTATAAAACAATTAGTAAACTAATTGGGGAAAAAGAATGCCAATTAACATGTATAAAGATTGATATTGGAGATTTTTTTTTTAATTTTTTTTTAAAAACAATTAATATGCTAACCTTGCTTGTCTACTTCTCTTGGTATACATATTTGAATTTGTATGAGAATCAAAGTAAATAGAAAAGCACGTAAATTAGGTCAGCCACCCTTTTTCCTTGGGAGAAAAATTTCACCCTAAAAAATTATGCCCGAATATATATTTTAAGGAAAATTCATATAATCATAAATATTAGGAAATTTTTTTTATAATTTAAATAGAATATGCGAAAAGATGATTTTGTCTAAAGGAAAAACTTTTAATGAAGGGCAAAAAATTCAAACGTAATTTATAAAACCCTTCATATTTTTAAGATAATAGAGATATAAATACAGACGACTGAATAAAATTGAATACAATCACTATGGATTAAATACAACAACTATGAATTGTAATACTGCAAATTCTGTCTATGGATGTCAGGTTTCGTGCTAAAGTGTGGCTGTTTTTGAAAGTCTCCAAAATAAAATAAAATAGGGGAGAATAGGACCACCGTATAATTATGGTGTGTCGCTAAGATCTAATTTTGCCTATAATTTAGAAGGTACTTATGTCTTTTACCTTTTATATTTCAACTTACTTTTAATTTATTTAGCTGTAATTACATCCCATCTATTTCAAAATTTAAATCCTTTTAAATAATGAAAGTTCTAGTGTTTGTAGGAATTCCAATATATACGTGATTATTTTTTTTTCTTTTTTTAAAAGAAAGAATATTAATACCTGAAAATCATATTAATTTTCTCAATTTGCAAACAGAATGAAATATTATATTACGTAAATTTGATTTATTTACTTATTTGGGTAATTACTCTTTCCTTATATAATTGGGATTTGTAGTTTGGGTTAAATTTGGAATAGGATTTGATAAATCTATTTAAGAAACAATTATTTCCAACTCTTATAGTCTGGCTCTTCCTCGGAACTTGCATACCAAGCTTTCTATGATCTTTTTTTTCCTTACATACACCAGTTTTGTTAGTCCAATTTGTAATTTCAAGTGTTGAAAGATGAGGCTGATAACACCTGAAGACGTCCAAGATATTGAAGTTGATCCCAATTGGTCCCCTTTACACATGTTGGGTGCTGTTTGTGAACGTGCTTTAGAAATTTACGCCAAAGAAACAAAAAACGCCAAGAAAATTTCCATGTCCCAAGTTGAAGAAAATTCACCTTCAAGAATGGTGGAATTCCCTAAAAGTCATACAGGGATAAATTTGAAGACGGATACTGCTATTGTTGATGGTGATGAGATCAGTAATTTGACTAATGCGGGGAGAAGAGAGTTGAAGAAACGGGTAATGGGTTTTGATATGACTGGTTATACTTCTTGGAAGAGTAACAATACTACTGATCATGTGACATGGTCCGTCAAAGACGCGTTAGACAAGAAAGAGGGTGGATTGATTACTGATGAAGCCGAAGAACTTTTGTCTCGTCAAGAGAGATTGAGGAGAGAAAAGAAGCTTAAGAGACCCATGGAGGAAGCTGAAAGAATAATAATTCGAGGGAGCTCTTCGGGTCTAAAGAGAAAAAGAAGTGATCAAGAAAAAAAATGTGTTGCAAAGAAGAGAGATTTCAAGAGGATACCATCTAAAACAAAGCACATTCCAATGCCCGAAAATGTCAAGAATCGGATCAAAGAGTTGGGAAAACAAGTAAAAGAGTTGAAATTGATAATCGAAAAAGGAATATACAAAACGGATGCTAGTAAAAGTCATAATCGCCTATCAATACCAATATCACAAATTGTGGAGAAATTTCTAAGAGATGAAGAAGAAGAGTATCTCTGTAGGAGTATGTGTAATGATGATGACAAGAAGAACTCCAAGAAAGATCGAGTAAACTCCAAGAAAGTTCGAGTGATCGAGCCGTCCCTAAAGATTAGTGAACTGGTGTTGAGAAGATGGGAGATGAAGAAAGAAAAATCAATGAGTGTATGTTATGTGTTGAACGGGAAATGGACTAAAATTCGTACCAACAATCATATCAAAATGGGCAGTAGGATTCAGCTATGGGCTGTTAGAATGGATGACGAAGAGTTGATTATTGTTCTTGTGAAGCTTCCTGATGATGAAGAAGAAGGTGATCAAGTTAACATAAAAGAAGGTGATCAAGTTACAACAGAAGGAGAAGATATTGAAGAGCAAGAAGGTGCTGATAGTAAAACTAATGTTGCTTCTACAAGCAAGCAGCACGAATACTAGCATTAGGAATATATATAGACAAAAGCATTTTTTTTGATTAATTGGAGAACTTAAACTTTGTAGATAATTTATGATTATGTTGCTACTAGTTAGGATACGTGAGTTGCTTGTGTGTGCCGCATTAATAATAAAATTATGTATATAAAATGAACAACTTATATCATTAAGTACATAACTTTAAAAAATTACGTAAATATTTCTAAGCAATATATTTGAGTTACAAAATAAATAAATGTAATTGATTTCTAAGCATATTACATAAATAATGTAGTTGAAAAATTAGTAAGTCCCAAATTGAAAGAGCCGATTATAACCCTAAGCTTCATCATTCAAATAAAGTTCTACATATCAATTCAACACTTAACTAAAACCTTATATTTCAAATTAAACAAATAAGTTGAATTAAAAATTCGACTACAATATTAATGAATAATATACTAAAATATACATAGCTAAATAATATAATTAAAATTAAGTCACGATTAGTACAAAGGAAAAAGAAAGAAAGAGATAAAACTTTGATTTTTTTGGCTACTTCATTCGGCAGCAACATGTTTATTTCATTCAATTTTTTAATCAGAAATTTTCAATT
Source organism: Capsicum pubescens (assembly GCA_030864215.1). NCBI lineage: Eukaryota > Viridiplantae > Streptophyta > Magnoliopsida > Solanales > Solanaceae > Capsicum > Capsicum pubescens. The sequence goes on along the minus strand of CM061544.1, from coordinate 80,948,420 downwards.
GAAAGAAAAACACAAGAAATTATATAAAAAAGAAAACTTAGTGTATATAGTTAAATAACATAATCAACACTAAGTCATCATTAAACAAAGAAAAAAAGAGATAAAGTCAATTGTTATATGATCTCAACTTTTGAAATATCCAAATAAAGATATTGATGTTTTAGTTATAATTATATTAAAAAATCTAGGTAGGATATTATAGTTATATCCAAAAAATTCTAGCGTCAGAAGAGCCTTTTTAGGCATTGAGCTTGGTGTAAAGGAAGCTGAGATTACACACCTCAAGTTGAGGAATCAATAGTTGTCATCAGAAGGACCTGGTGCTTCAGAGGCACTGCAAATTGAAAATGTAGAAATAAAGGCATATGTCACTGCTCTATCACGGGAGATCAAAAAGTTGAATGCTGAAGTCAAGGACCTCACCAAGCAGCTTCTGAATTCTCATTCTACTGAGAGTGTAAGAATGAAGATGCTTATCAGATCCTTTTCCCCTAAAGCTCCGCCTTATTAAGACCCCCTTGTTGTTTAATAAGTATCCTTGAGTCAGTTTTCCTTGATTGTCCTCGTGGCTAGTAAGTTCAGTTTTTTTTATGCTTTTTTTTTTGAAATTGTACTGACTGGTACGTATCTTAATTATAATATGAATGAAACTTCTCTTTGTGTCTACCATTTATCTCTCATTTATAGTTATTTATTCATGTTAGTGTTGCCCTAGAAGCCATGAGTTAACCTGTTTTTGCTAATTGATTAACTTGATTTACTATCTTTACTTTTTCACGATGCCAAAAAGGGAAAATGGTTCACTATAGGTAGGTATCAGTGGGGACCTGGTCTCTAATATAATTGTAAGACCCTATAAATATCGACTAATTTATTTTGGACCCTCTCTCATATTTAATGATAATTTTTTATATGAATTATGATAAGGGATGTTAAAGAAATAATTTGGGAAAGTTTTGAAATTTTAGGAAAGGGTTAGGGGTCATTTTGGGATGATGAACCAGTGAGGGTCCGCGATAACAACGTGACTTACTTCCTATGCTCTGCGATAGAAGCATGGAACATTGGTGTAATATCCTAAGTTTTCAAGCTCTAGACCTCTCCAAAGATAGGCCATTAAGTTAGTTTTCCAATGCCACAAGTATCACCTTAATTCAATATCATGGCAAAAAGTTATGCAAATTTTCCTTAAGTATTAGTCATCTGCCAGTGACTATGACTCACATGATGACCTATTACCAGACGTAGCGAGTCGCTACGAGGAGTCGTCTTCACAATAGTAAGGATCCTTAAGTTTAGCCCAGTAATAACGATCCCACCCTACGACTCGTCACTAGTGACAACGAGTCGTTAGAAGAGACTCATTAGCACAACAGTGTATAGACAAGAACTCAGTCCAGTGGTAATGAGCCCAATACATGACTCGTTATCTGACATTATGAGTCATGGTGTCGACTCATTACTTGAACAGTAAAGGATCCAAAAACCAAGTCTTAGACTACAACTTCACCTAACAACTCGTAGTCATGCGTAACGAGTCGTTAGGAGGGAAGTCATAGTCATAGAAGAAAGGACCCAAGATACCAGGACCTCAGGTTACGACTCAGACCACGACTCATGACCAGTCGTAGGGTGAGTTGTAACAACTAAAACCAAAATTCCCGATGCTCTTGATGCTTGTGTATACTACCTTTTATCTTGAGACAAGGGTATATTGGAAACAGCCTCTCTACCTCTGTAGAGGTAGTGGTATGGACTGCGTACACTCTACCCTACCCAGATCCCACTATGTGGGAATATACTGAGTTTGTTGTTGTTGTTGTTTTTTGAAAAAGGGCTTTTCGATAAATTCCACTCTTTTTTACCCAAACCTCCATGTCGTTTAAGCACCCAAAACATCAGTTATTAAGGGTAAACATTACCCTAACCCCTTAAAAACACAGAAGTGATTACACTTAGCCAAAGAGAAGTGATTCACTCCCTCTCCAAACCAAGTTAGAGTTTTTCAAGAGCAAGTTATATATCAAGTTTCTCCAAGGAATTTACTTTCAGGTATGTAGGATTTCATCTATGGATCCCTTCACCCATTGAGTCCCAAGAACTTCCTAAATTTATAAGTACAAACCCCCTTCTCTTTTTATCGAGTTCTAAGTCAAATATGAGTTTTATCAACTCTCTCAGTTTATTTTGTTTATGAACAATGGAAACATGTTCCCCCCATAAGATTTGTGTCTCCATATGTTCAATAGTTATAAATTTTCATGCCATGACCAGTTATCAAAAGTTTGAGCACTATTCATAATTTTCCCTACCATGAGTGGTTTTATCATTATTATATTCAGTTACATTAGTCTGTTCTAGTTGATTATGAACACCGGATACCTATGAACTCATGCATATATTAGTTTATATGTTATTGAGCATCTCAGATTATACATATATTGTTATTTTTAGAATAATATGATTTGAGCATATTAGTTACAATACATGTATCATTTTATACTTTATTGCCTTTCAGTTAGGAGTAGTACTTAGAACCGAGTGACCGCAGGGATGACGGCTCACCCGTTAGATAGGCTTGAAACCATTAGTATAAGTCCCTAAGTTCCAAAACTATGGAACCACCGTAGGTTATAAGGGGTCACCCATTAGTTTAGGATTGACACCTTTATCCTCCGGAACATCATTTTAGTGGATCCATGCCAACTAGTGTTGGTAACCTTTGCAAGGTAATAACACCCTTCCAACTGAGGTTACAGGTTAGAACCTGATTTGCTCTGATTGGGGTATATCGATTGTAGTTAGATCCTACAGTCTCCAGTTCAGTTTCAGTTTGTATATTCATTTTATGTTTTAGATTAGATTTGCAAGACCTTGTATTCTGTCATTCATATTTATACAGTTCATGGTTATACTTGGTCTTGCATTTAGTCTACATATTCATGCATTCAGGTTCAGTTCATACATGTCGATTAGTTTTCCCCTCTCATATACTCAGTACATTCAAAGTATTGATCACACACTTTCTTTTGCACTATATTGTCTCATAATATAAGTTCAGATGCTCAGTACCTGAATCGTGCGTAATTTATTCCAGTATCACTTAACTGTAGTTTTGGTGAGTACTCATTAGTCGGGGACTAGTTATTAGTTATTTATCTTCAGTATTTCAGTTTAGTAGAGTTAGTTGGGGGTTTGTCCCAACAACTCACCCTAGTTAGAGGCTTTCAGATAGATATTTAGGCTTTAAGTTTCCTTGAGTATTTCAGACAGGATTATCATTTGACTTTATTACTATTCCTTATCAGATTATTTCAGTTATCTCCCGCCCAGTATTGGTTACTTTATCTTTCAATATTTACAACTTATGTTAGGACATGGGTTATCTTGGGGTCACTTGTGATGCTAAGCACCATGTTACGACTAGTGGGTAGTCTCAGGTCGTGACAAACTTGGTATCAGATCATGAGTTTTAAAGTTTCCCAAGGTGTCTAAAATCTATTTTAAGTAGAGTCTGGTTCATGAGTGTAAAACACGCTACACTTTAGGAGAGAGGCTACAAGATATTGAATGAAGGTTTTACTTTTTTGATTGTTCATGTCATGTGATGGAGTGTGAGATCTATTGAATTTCATCTTCTAACTCATCCTCTTTCCATTTATAAAAAATGCCTCCTAGAAGCGCTAACGGAAGGAGGAATGGGAACCAGCCAACACCCGCCACCTGTTCCAGAAGACCCTCTGAATGAACATGTCTCCTATCTTGAGTTCAGGTCTGCCTTCACAATACTATCCAAATCTATGGCTATCTAGAATAACCAGTAGTCTATTGCCCCAGCCAACCCAGTGGTGAATATAGTAGCAACTAGGATCCGAGACTTCACTCGAATGAATCCTTTGATGTTCTCTGGATCCAAGTTTGAGGAGGATCCACAAGAATTTTTAGATTGTGTGTAGAAGGTGACTGATATTATGAGTGTTGCTCTGAGTAAGAGTGCTGACTTAGCCACTTACTAATTGCAAGAGTGGCTCACACATGGTTTAAGTAGTGGAAGAAGGATAGAAGTATCAATGCAGGGCCTGTAGAGTGGGGTGAGTTTATTACTACTTTTCTGGATAAGTTCTTCCTTCTTGAGTTAAGGTAAGCCAAGGTGCAGGAGTTATTAACTTGAAGTAAGGTAGTATGTGTGTTAAGGAGAATTTAGTCAAGTTTACGCAATTGGCGAGGTATGCTTCAAATATGGTGGATGATTCTAGGGTTCGAATCAGTAAGTTTATGTCTAGAGTTTTTGATGATGTGCTAAAGGTGTACAGAAGAACTACGTTTATTAAGGAGATGGACCTTTCTAGATTGATGGTTCATGCTCAGGAGATTGAGGAGGAGAAGCTCAAATAGAAGGAAAAGGAGAATAACAGGGACAAAATTGGTAGTTTTAATTTCTATCAGCCTAGGTCAGATGGTGAGAATAATTCTCAGTTCCGCCAGAAATCTTCAGACCAAACCTATCTTTTGCCAATTTTCTAGTGCCTAAGTTCAGGCAAGATACCCGCAATAGAGCGCCAGACTCTAAGTCCTAGGTTAGTGTGAGTAGTGGTCATACCTAACTGGTACGTAAGAGATGTGGTAGGAATCACATAGGTGAGTGCATGGCTGGAAGTGATGCCTTTTTGGGGTGTGGAAAGTCTAGATAGAGAATAAGAGAGTGCCCGAAGGTTGCACAAAAAGGTAGAAATGATCATCCGTAGAGTTAAATGAACTATTCAATAGTTCCAGCAGGCCGCCCTACTCAGTAGGGTGGCACCTGTAGTGCCACCACTAGACAATGTTAGAATCGACTCCATGCCCTTTAGACTCTTCAGGATCAAAAGGGTTCTCCTAATGTGGTTACTAGTACGTTATAAGTCTTTCACCTTTATGTGTATGCATTATTAGATCCCATAGCCATATTTTCCTCTCTGACTCCCTATATAGTAGTGGATTTTTGTGTTAATCACAAAATTCTTACAGAACCCTTCTTAGTGTCCACTCCAGTAGGTAGTTCCTTCATAGCTAAAGGGGTATACAAAAATTTCACAATCATAGTATCCCAAAAAGTCACCTCAGTTGATCTTGAAAAATAAGAGATGATTGATTTTGATTTCATTCTTGGTATGGACTGACTCTACTCTTACTATGCCTCAATTGACTGTAGAAATAGAATAGTTCAGTTTTAGTTTCCAAATGAGCCAGTATTAGAATAGAAGGGTAGTACCTCAGTGCCAATAGGTCGATTTGTCTCTTTCCTTAAAGCGAGGAAAATAATTTCCAAAGGGTGTATCTATCATCTTGTTTGGGTCAAGGACTCAAGTTCCAAAATCCTGAGTCTTGACTCAGTTTCGGTAGTAAATGAATTTTTAGAAGTGTTTCCTAAAGATTTTCCCAGAGTTCTTCGCGAGCGGGAAATTGACTTCGAAATAGATCTCTTTCTAGATACCCAGCCTATTTTGATTCCACCTTTTAGATTGGCTCCGACCGAACTTAAGGAATTGAAGGAAAATTTGAAAGACCTCTTATATAAGGGCTTCATCAGGCCTAGTATATCTCCGTGGGGTGATCTATTTTTATCCATGCGCAAGAAAGATGATTTTTTCACAATGTGAATCAATTACCATTAGTTGAACAAAGTCACAATCAAGAATAAGTTTCCCATCCTCAGGATTGATGACTTGTTCGACCAATTTCAGGGTGCAAATTGTTTTTATAAGATAGATCTCATACTCTTCTATCATCAGTTTAGAGTCAGAGAATGTGACATCCCGAAGATAGCTTTCTAAACTCGGTATGGTCTCTTTGAATTCGTAATAATGTCTTTTGGAATAACGAATTCCCCTGCAAATTTTATGGACTTGATGAACGGGGTATTCAAACATTACTTAGACATATTCGTTATAGTCTTCAAAGATGACATCCTCACCTATTTCCGTGGAAAATGTGAATATGCAGACCATTTAAGGATTGTTTTGTAGACCTTTAAAGATTACCAATTATTTGCTAAGTTTAGCAAGTGTGAATTCTGGTTGAAATTAGTAACTTTCCTTAGTCATATTATTTCTAGTAAAGGCATCCGAGTTGATCTTCAAAACACCAAAGTAGTAAGGAGCTATTCTAGACCTATCTCTCCATCAGATATTAGGAGTTTCTTAGGTTTAGCCAATTACTACAGATGATTCGTTGAAGAATTTTCTTCTATTGCCTCTCCCATGTCTAAACTGAATTAGAAGAAAGTCAAATTTTAGAGGTCCAATTCTTGTGAGAAGAGTTTTCAGGAGTTAAAGACTCGACTCACCCTCTCCCCAATTTTGACCCTACTAAAGGGTTTAGATGGTTTCTTGGTTTATTGTGATGCTTTCGGGGTTAGTCTTGATTACACATTGACACAGCGAGGCAAGGTTATAACATATGCCTCTAAATAGGTAAAACCCCATGAAGAACTGCCCAACTCATGATCTTGAGTTGGCAATAATGGTTTTTGCCTTAAAGATTTGGAGGCATTATGTTTATGGGGTTTATGTTGATGTGTTTACTGATCATAAAAGTTTATAGTATATGGTCACTCTGAAAGACCTAACTCTTCATCAGAAAAGATGGTTTGAACTATTGATAGATTATGATATGAGTGTCTTGTATCGCCCGGGTAAGGCCAATATAGTGGCTGATGCCCTTAGCAGATTGTCTATAGGGAGCGTTGCTCATGTTGAGGAAGGTAAGAAAGAATTAGTTCGTGAGGTTCATCAGCTTGCTAGGTTGGGAGTTTGGTTATTTGATTAGGCCGTAGATAGCGTATGGGTTCAGAATAGTTCAAAATCTTCTTTGGTTACTGAAGTAAAGGAAAAGCAATATAGAGATCCAATTTTGCTTAAGTTGAAGAAGGCAGTTCAGAATTAGAAGGTTGAGATTTTCTCCAAAGAGGGAGATGGTGTTCTTTGATATCAGGGCAGATTATGTGTTTCGAATGTGGATAGCTTGAGGCAATGAATGTTAGCTAAAGTTCACGGTTCCTCGTATTCTATTAACCCATGAGCCACTAAGATGTACCGCGACTTGCGAAAAGTCTATTAGGGAATGATATGAAGAAGAATATTGCAGAATTCATAGGTAAGTATTCAAATTGCCAATAGGTTAAGGTTGAGCACTAGAAACCTAGTGGTACACTTTAGGAATTCAGTATACCCACTTGGAAGTGGGAAGTGGTGAATATAGACCTCATTACAGGGTTGCCTCGTACGCGTCGTCAGCATGATTTCATTTAGGTCGTTGTGGACAGAATGACCAAGTCATCCCATTTCTTGCTAGTCAACACTTTAGATTCAGTCAAGGATTATGATAGACTCTATCTCAGGGAGCTGGTGAAGTTATATAGAGTCCCGCTGACCATCATTTAAGATAGTACCCAATATGCCTCTCATTTTTGGAAGGCTTTTCAGAAAGGCCTTGGTACCTAAATTCATCTCAGTACAACTTTTCATCCGCAAATAGATGGTCAGGCAGAGAGACTATTTAGACCTTAGAGGATATGCTGAGGGCGTGTGTACATGATTTTAAGGGTAGTTGGGATGGCCATTTGCCTTTGATTAAGTTTACTTACAATAACAGTTATCACTCTAATATCTAGATGGCTCTATTTGAGGCTCTTTATAGTAGGAGGTATTGATCTCCTATTGGCTGGTTCGAGGTTAGTGAGACCACTTTTATAGGGCCAAATTTGGTACATGAAGCAGTGGAAAAAGTTTAGCTGATTAGAGAAAGGCTGAAAATAGCCCAGAGCCATCAGAACTCCTATGCAGACGTGAAGATGAGAGAGCTCGAATTTGATAATATAGATTTTATTTACTTAAAAATTTCACCCATGAAAGGGGCAAAGAGATTTGGTAAAAAAGGGAAGTTCAGTCCCAACTATGTTGGCCCATATAAGATCTTGAGTCGATATGGTCGGTAGCCTATGAGTGAGAGTTGCCTGCAGACTTAGCATTAGTGTTTCTATTTTTCCTTGTCTCTTTATTGAAAACATGCATTGGTGATCCAAAATCAGTAGTTCCTTTAGAAAAGATTAGATGGAGGATAGCCTCTCCTACGAAGAATTCCCAATTGAGATGATCGTCAGATTCATAGGTTGTGAAATAAATAAGTTGCCTTAGTGAAAATTCTATGGAGAAATTAGTCAGTTGAGGGAGCTATTTGGGAAGTAGAGGCTGATATGCAAGCCAAGTACCCCTATCCTTTCTCTTTAAACCTAGTTTCAACTTGAGGTAATAGTTTCCTTTATTAATTAATACTTTTATTTCTATATTAGTCCATTGAGATAAATCCTCATGTCATATCATGCATTCATGAGCTTAGTTCAGTCCATGCATCATGTCTCAAATTCAGATATTTACTCATGTTTCAGCTCGTATGTGGTTAGTGCAAATCTCAGTTTCCCCCACATGCTTCAACTTAGTTAGTTTCATTCAGGGATAAATGATCCCAAGGTGGATATATTGTAACACCCCAAGTTTTCAAGCTCTAGACCCCTCCAAAGATAGGCTATTAAGTTAGTTTTCAAATCCCACAAGTCTCGCCTTAATCCGATATCGTGGCAAAATGTTATGTAAATTTTCCTTAAGTATCAATAACTGCCAGTGACTATGACTCACACATTGAACCATTCCCAGACGTAATGAGTCATTATGAGGAGTTTTCATCACAATAGTAAGGATACTTAGCTTTATCTAGTGATAATGAATCCACCCTGCGACTCATCACCAGTGATAATGCATCATTAGAAGGGACTCGTTATCACAATAGGGTATAGCCAAGAACTTAGTCCAGTGGTAATGAGTCCAGCACATGACTCGTTATCAGACATTACGAGTCATCGTGTGGACCCGTTACTTGAAGAATAAAGGATCCTAAAACCAAGTCTTACACTATGACTTCACCTAACGACTCGTAGTCAGTCGCAATGAGTCGTAAGAAGGGGAGCCATAGTCATATAAAAAAGGACCCTGCTATATGAATTTTTGATGATGAGAAGCTAACTTCAAGGGACCAGGTCCCTGGATTGGGAGTGCATGGTACAGTACAACTGGCACACGTGTCTACATAGTTTTGTCCTCTTGTGTAACAAACTTGCAGGTGATGCTTGTATTAAATAGGACACCTATTCCAATGAGATTTAAACCCTAATCATCACCCAGCTATAAAAGAAAAATGAGGCTTTTTCATTAAATGAGTTTTTACTCAAATCTAAAGAGTGAAAAGAGGCAGCAAAAACTTCATTTCAAGATTGCCCAAGCATTGCTCTTGTTCTCAACTTTGTATTATGCTTAAAGAGTGAGTGAGTGTTCTTGAGTGCTGATTTGTAATCATACTACTCATGCTATAAGAGTACTATTTTATTTTTCTCGAGGGTTCTTTGGTAGAGTTGCCTAAGCTTGTTACTGATTAGAGTTAATCAGTGCAGAGTGTCCTTGCTAGAGTTGCCAAGATGAGCTTGTAGTAGAGTTACTATAAGCAAAAGAAGCCTAGAGTTGGGCTGAAATCGAGTCTGTAATCAAGAGGTTGATTATAGTGGATTTCATTAGTTCTTGTGATGGAAAGCCATTGTTTTTATTCCTTTGATCAAAGAGGTTTCCACATTAAATCTTGTGTGCTATTTTTTTCCTACACTGCCTTTAGTTTTCCTACACTTAGTGTTTGATTGCCTGTGATTAAATTTGAGGGACCTGGTCCTTCATTATGTGGTGCAACCCCCAAGGGTTTCAACATTTGGTATCAGGGATTGTTCACTCTAAAAGGTTCACACCTAGAGTGTTTTGATTATTATGGATACTCCATCAAGCCTGGAAGAAGGGCAATCTACCACTAGACCACCTAGATTCAATAGATAGTACTATAGGTGGTGAAAAACAAGGATGTTTGATTTTATTATGGATGATAGCTAATGGACATTATTCTTGATGGTCCTCATGTACCTGTAAGAGAAGTCAAAGAAGAAGATGTTACTAGAATGGTTGTAAAAAACAGGAGGGAGTTTAATGATGAGGACAAAAAAAGAATTAAGAAAAACTATAAAGCTAAGAAATTGCTTGTCTGTGGCATAGGACCAGATGAATACAATAGGATTTCAGCTTGTGAAACAGCTAAGAAAATCTGGGACTGCTTGAAGACATCTCATGAAGGAACCACTGATGTGAAGGATTAAAAAGTGACATGCTAATAACACAGTATGAAACCTTCACTATGAAAGAAGAGATAATCACTTCCATCCCAAATAAGCTACATTGCTTAGGAGAAGTGATTCCACTATAGAAATAAGTGAGGAAGATTCTTGGTGTTCTTCCCAAGTCACGAGAAAGACAAGTGGATGCCATAACTGAGGTAAGAAACCTAAAGACCCTCACTATGGATGAACTTATTGGGAACCTAAAAACCCATGAACTCAAGAAACAACAAGGAGAAGAGAAAAAAAAGTCAAAAGGGAAAAATCTTTGGCTTTAAAATATTCAAGTTCATGTTCAAATGAAGAAGACACTAACGTTGCCTACTTTGCAAAAAGAATTGTTAGATCTATGAAGAAAAGTGGCCGGTTTCAAAGAAGTAGAAGTAGCAGCAAAAAGGGAAACACTGTGGAAGTTTGTCACAGATGTGGATGTCCTAAACATTTTATTAAGGATTGTCTAATGCCCAAAATGAACTATCAGTATTATCACAACACTGGAGGTAACAAAGGAAGAAATAGGGACCAGGCCTTGTAAAATCAAGAAGCTAGACTGCAACTAATTTTGAAGTAAAATATGATTTTGCTGGTTGGGGTGACTCCTCCAGTGAATCTTATGAAACTGAGAAGTTTGTAGATGTTTCCATGTTTACTGCGGAAGATGAGAAGGTGACCTTTGATTCTTTGTTTGCTTTTATGTAAAACACTAAAGATGATGAAGAAAATGAGGTAACACTTTCTGACCTTAAGAAAACTTGGACAACTATTCTGCTAGAAAGATAAAAAAGCTTGCAAATGTGTTGATTGACTCTATGTGTGAAATGACTGAGAAAAAATTTGCTCTAGAAGAAAAGGTAGAAATTCAAGAGCTTGAGTTAATTTCTCTAACTATCTAAATATTTGAAACTGAAGAGCAGGTTACAAAGTTAAAATCTGAAAATCTAAATTTAGTGAGTCAATTGGAGAAAAGAAATGATGCCTGTGACAAAGAAAATAATAATGCTTTAGAAGAAAAAATAGAAGATCAAGATCTTGAGTTGATAGATTTGACTCTCTAGATATCAGAAACTGAGCAATAGGTTGCTAAGATGAAATTTGAAAATCTACATTTGGTAAGTCAACTGGAGAAAATAGATGCTTCTAAGTGTAAAGAGAAGAAAAAAGCTTCAAAGTTTTAGGTGGAGCTTGAAGAAAAATATGAGGATTCACAAAGGATTCTCTTGACTACACTTTATAAGAATGAAGAGTTAGAAAGAGAAATGGTCTGTACGAGGGAAGAACTTAAAAAATCTCTACTGTGGACTGCATCTTCTCAGATCCTTTCTAACTTGACTAGTTAGGGAGTCAATATGGTAAGGGTTATTAGTACAAAACTCAATCACGTGGGTATCATGGAAAGGCTGCTCAAAATACTAAGAACAAAGTCCATAAGCCTCTATGTACTCACTATGCTAGAATGGACACATCAAAGAAGATTTTTAAAGCTGGCTCAGAGAAACAATAATCAATGAAGGACATATCCAGGAGGGGAGTATCTATTCATAAGGTTTAATACCTTTGAAAATCATGAAAAAAATCTTATTACATAGATGGAACAAGAAGGATCTAATCACACCTCTGTCTTCCTACTGGGAACTCAAGCTCAAAGGGGTTCCCAAGTCCAACAAATAATTGCAAGTACAGGAGGGGGAAAGGGTTGCAATCAGAACAATCTTCTTGATATGAAATTACTCAAGGTTATGAATGGAAGGTCTGATTGTATTCTCTTTCCTTAGACACTTAAAAGTGAAAAGTTTCTTATGTGAATAGGTAAAAAGGGTAAAAAATTACATGCGGTTGATGGGAGTAGTCAAGAGCCTAAATCAGAAATCTCATGGATTTTTCAGCATTCCTATCCCAAAGATGAGCTCATAAAGATATGAAAGAAGCTGTCAAGTCCAAAACAATGCAGAAGGGAATTTGGACATTTGAAGAATGCCAAGTCTAGGACCTGGTCCTCATACCTATTTTCAAAAAAAGTCATGGTATCATGTGGTGTAATAAATCTAATAAGATAATGTTGGAATTGATCAGATTAGCCTGAGCTACTATCAAGTGAATCAACATCTCCTCACAAAATTGGATATGTTCAGAAGACAGGTGTCCTTGGTAAATTAGGTACTTGTTTATCTAACTCAGTACCATACCTTTGTAGGTATACACACATAGGAACAACTTTGGAGGTGGACAAATATGACAAGTACAAAGTTGAAGATTTACACAAACTAAAGAAGGACCTGGTCCCATCTCTCAGATTAGTATCTTGTATGTGCAAATTTTGCCTGTTCTATCAAGAAAAAATTACGTCCTCCCCGACCTTGTGTCAGAAAAAAGGTTGTCCTATTGAGTTACCTAAAATATGATATTTATCATATCTTGTTCCCCTAGAAAACCCTTCCTTGTGCTTATTGTTCCCTTAAATCCTGCTGCACCCACTCCTTCTCTTATTAAAAAGATAAATCCAAAATCCAAATAGTCTTTTTAAGAAAAGGGCCTTCTTAATGGTTGAAACTCTTCCATTTTCAAGTCCTTCAAAGGATTCTGAGCTTAGAACAGCTAAAAATCCCTTCCCAAACCTTCTTGAAAAACACCCTTCTGTTTCTAATCTTCTAAAGCCTAACTCTTTTATCACTCAACTTGTTGATGAAGAATCATCTATAAATCCTCAAAACTGTTTTGGTAGTGTTGTAGTGGATGAAACTTGGGTTGATGAAAACCTCATTTTATTGTCAAATAGACCAAGAAAGAGCATAGTTGATCACATAAAAACCATTATCTGTAAAGCACAAAATTTTTTTGGAAAATAGTCTGGACGTTTTTCTGAGAAGCTGCTGACACTTGAGAGACCTGGTCCCAAGAAAAGGAAAGTAGATGAAAAATAATCTGTGATCACTTGTACTAGAAGAAATAATGGGGAGAATAGTAAGGTGGTATCCAAGGAAGTTAGAAATAGGTTCTTAAAGAATCAAAAAGTGTTAAATGGAAGGATTTTTTATTCAAATGTGCTAACAGAACCTGGTATAAGGGAACTAATTAAGTTGATTAAACATCAAGGCTGGATGCATCTCTTGAAAGGACTTATTCCTACTATTTTTGATAAGATAGTCAAGGAATTATACTTCACTTTGGAATTCTCAAAAGATAGGATGAATCTGACTGCACAGGTCCAAGGAAAGGAGATAAAGCTGAATGAGAAAACACTGGGAAGAATTCTAAAAGTTTCTATATATGGGGTAAGAACTGTCTCAAAGCTGTTTCCTTTAATAGAATTCTTAGCTAATGCATCAAAGGTCAAAGAAATATCTGTGGCTGCGGTGAATAGGAAATCACTCAATAGTGAGTTTCAATTGGTCTTTAACTTTGTGACTAAGGTGATTTTTCCTAGATTACAAAACAAAACAATAAACTCAACCACTGACTTATATGTAATAGAATGACTTAGTATCTTTGAATTCAATAATCTACCTTCTTTGATGATGGAACACATTCACAAAGTGGTTTTTAGGAAAAATGAAAAACATGGCATGCCTTATGGATATTGGTTAAATAAGGTATTTGACCAATTTGGTATTGTATATGAAAATGAAACCCAAGGGACCGTGTTACAAATGCTTGGCATGAAGACATTAGTCAAAACTGAATGTGTTAAATCAGGTAGTATTTCTTAGAAGGAGTCCAACAAGGAATTACAGGAACTGAAGTTCAACCTGGCTGCCAAGAATGAAGAATTAGCAAGCTCCAGGGGCAATTTGGCATCTCTCCACAAGAAGCCCATGTGACTCTAAAATGCTCAGAACTCAGAATGCTAAACTAAAGAAGAGGGTGTCAATCTTAACTGATGAGGTCCTTAGCCTGAATACAAAAATAAGGAATCTCAATAATAACTTGACCCTACTCCTTCATAATTTTTTCCCAGTCCTTCACTTATTAATTCTTCTTGATTCATGTGGCCTTTTCCCTAGAACATTTAAATTATGCACTGCAATGAGACTTATCCTCTACTTATGAATGAATCTTTGCTTTGTGTGTTATGTTTGTTCCATTTAAATTGCAAAGTTATTCTTCATGTTAGTATTGCCTCAGTGGCCATGAGTTAACTAATTTGTGCTTATTTTACTTTTATTTTACTGAACTCACTTTTTAATGATGCCAAAAGGCCAAATATCGAGTTCATGTAGTAGGGGACCAGGTACCAAGTGAATCAGGCAAATTTGAATGGCATGCTAATAGGGAGAAGGAAATAATATGCTGAATAGATGAATGAAGAAAGGTGTAAAGACAGGGGAAGTATGCAAAGAAAAAAATAATGCAAATGCACTAAATGAATAATGGTGCATGATGACAGGGGGAAGTAGAAAAACAAATGTGTTCATGTGATTAGAGTTCTTTCTGTAAATGACAACAAGGGACTAGGTCCTATGTTGCATAATGGTGGAAGCATAATGATAGGGGGAACATTTATCTTAGAGTGGTAATTACACTAATTAAATGTGATAGATGTGCCCAAAACTGTATGGCTATTTTGTAATCATCAAAAAAGGGGAAAATGCTATATGAAGTTTTGATGATGAGAAACTAACTTCAAGGTATTAGGTCCCTGGATTAGATATGCATGGTACAGTACAAATGGCACGCGTGTCTGGATAGTTTTATCCTCTTGTGTAACAAACTTGCAGGTGCTACTTGTACTGAATAGGATACCTGTTCCAATGAGATTTCATCCCTAATCATCACCCATATATAAAAGAAAAATTAGGCTTCTTCATCAAATGAGTTTTTACACAAATCTAAAGAGTGAAGAGAGGCAGCAAAAACTATATTTCAATATTACTCAAGCATTACTCTTGTTCTCAACTTTGTAGTAAGCTTAAAGAGTGAGTGAGTGTTCTTGAGTGCTGATTTATAATCATTCTTGAGTGTTGATTTATAATCAAAATACTCATGCTATAAGAGTAGCATTTTATTTTTCTTGAGAGTGCTTAGGTAGAGTTGCCTAAGCTTGTTGCTGATTAGAGTTAATCAGTGTGCAGGGTCCTTGGTAGAGTTGCCAAGATGAGCTTGTAGTAGACTTACTATAAGCGAAAGAAGTCTATAGTTAGGATGAAATCAAGTCTGTAATCAAGAGGTTGATTATAGTGTATTTTGTTAGTGCTTGTAAGGCCAAGCCATGTTTTTTCCTTCCTCCAGCAAGGAGGTATCCATATTAAATCTTATGTGTAATTTCTTTCCTGCACTGCCTTTAGTTTTCCTGCACCTTAGTGTTTGACCTCCTGTGATTGACTTTAAGGGACCTGGTCCCTCACTGTGTGGTGTGACCCCTAAGGGTTTCAGCAGACCCAAGATCCCAGGACTTCAGGTTACAACTCACACCACGACTCGTGACCAGTCTTGATGAGTCGTAGGGTGATGTAATGACCAGAACCAGAATTCATGCACATTTTTAGAAAGATATTTTTGGTAAATTCCACCACTTTTTACTGAAACCCCCATGCCGTTTAAGCATCCAAAATATTCTTTATTAAGGGTAAACATTACCCTAACCCCTTAAAAACTCAGAAGTGATTACATTTAGCCAAAAAGGAACAATTCACTGCCTCTCCAAAGAAAGTTGGGGATTTCAAGAGCAAGCTATATACCAAGGATTTCTCCAAGGAATTTATCTTCAGGTATGTGACATTTTATCAATGGGTCTCTTCCAACCATTGAGTTCCAATAACTTCCTAAATTTACAAGTACAAACCACTTTCTAATTTTATTGGGTTCCAGGTCAAATATGAGTGTTATCAACTCTCTTAGTTTATTTTGTTTATGAACCATGAAAATATATTTCTCCTATAAGATTTGTGTCTGCATATGTTCAATAATTATAAATTTCTATATCATGATCAGTTATCGAAATACTGATCACTATTCATAATTTTTCCTACCTTGATCAGTTTTATCATTATCATGTTCAGTTTCTTAGTCTGTGATGGTGGGTTATGATCACTCGATACCTAGTAATTTATGCATATATCATCTTACATGTTATTTAGCATCTTATATTGTACATATATTGTTATTTTTAGAATACCATGATTTGAGCATATCAAGTATCAATATATTTATCAGTTTATGATTCATTATCTTTCAGTTCGGCGTAGTACTTAACACCGAGTGAATGCAGGAATGATGGCTCACCAATCAGTTAAGCTTGAGACCATTAGTAGAAGTCCCTAAGTTCTAGAACTATGACACCACCATAGGTTATAAGAGGTCACCCATCAGTTTAGGCTTGACACCCTTGTCCTTTGGGATATAATTTTAGTGGATACACGTCAGTCAGTGTTGGTACCTTTGGAAAGGTATTAGCACCCTTCCAACTAATGTTAGAGGTTTAACCAAGGTTTTGCTCAGATTGGGGTATGTCAATTGTAGTGAGCTCCCATAGTCTCCAGTTTAATTTTAGTTTGTATATTCAGTTTATGTTTCAGCCCATATATGCATGACCTTGTATTCAGTTATTCAATCTTATATAGTTTATGGTTATACTTGGTCTTGCATTCAGTCTATATATTTATGCATTTAGGTTTACATGTTGATTAGTTTTCCCCTCTCACATACTCGATACATTCAAAGTACTGATCACATACTTTCTTTTGTGCTATATTATCTCATAATATAGGTTCAAACACTTAGTACCCGGACCGTGCATAGTTTATTCTAGTATTATTCAATTGCAGTCTTTGTGAGTCCTCATTAGTCTGGGACTAGTTAATAGTTATTTATCCTTAGTATTTTAGTATTTTGGTTTAGTGGAGTTAGTTGTGGGTTTTTCCTAATAACTCACCCTAGTTAGATGCTTTCAGAAAGTCAGACAAATGTTTAGAATTTGTGTTTTTTTGAGTATTTCAGACAGTATTTTAAATTTGATGTTATTACTATTCCTTATCAAATTATTCCAGTTAGCTTTTGCCTAGTATTGGTTACTTTTCCTTTCAGTATTTATAGCTTATGCCAGACCATGGGTTAGCTTGGGGTCACTTGTGATGCTAAGCACCGTATTACAACTAGGGGGTATTTTCGAGTCGTGACAGCTAGCTAGGTTCCGCGATAAAAGCATGCCACACCCTTGGGAAAAAATCACCTAGTTTCAGTTTTTTTTTTCAATTGGGGGCAGGGGTTTTTTTAGTCCTTTACCCCATTAAACAACTTAAAACACCTTTTTAATCCTTATTTCATGTTAGTTATCACTTTTCTCATTGATCTTATCCTCTCCAACTCCCAAGTCAAGAAACACAAGGGTTTTCTTAAGAATTCAATTCTTTAGGCTCTAAACTCTAAATCCTTCTATTTTCAGGCATGTTGGACACTCCTTAATTTAAATATTATATTATTACATTAATTCAATTGTTATTTAAGTGTTCTTGAATGATTGATTGAACTAGGGTTAATGGTTTTTGGTTGTTAACACTTGCATTATTTTTCTGTCATTTTTAATGGTTTATTCATGTTTTAAATGATAGATTTTGAACTAAATTTATGCATTGTGATAATGGTGGAATTGGAAATTTGGGTTTCACAAAGTTGATGAATTTTGGCATGGTAATGACATGAACCTCAACCCACATTATAAACTTTGGCTTTGAATAAGGATTCTATATGATTTAACTTATTTTTTGAGATGATGCATTGCATTAAAGGGTAAATGGATAAAAAGGTTTTGGAACAAACTTGGTGGCTATAGTTTTAGATCTTAAATCAGAAATTTGAGTCTAATTGGTTAAATAGTTATGACGATACCAATTCGGAAATGCCTTAACAAAAGACTCCATAGTTAATCACTGATGTTATGTGTAAAATTGTTTTAATTAGGCTAAAAAAATAGTGTATCTCATCAAGAAGGTGTAGTCCTAGGGGACCAACACTAGAAACCATGTTTACTAATGTTGGGGGTCTATGGCCACTGTATTTGTTTACACAGTATATTTTGGACGGCTATCACCTTGGTGTCTTTAGCTATTTACTTGGTATATGCGGCTAACATGGATTGAGGCCCTTCCGAAAGGGGGAGCCAGACCCATATAGCCCGTGGGTTCCTTTTGGTCAGTTCGAGATACAAAGTTTAGGATTAAGTTTTCGAATCATCATGTTTCAGGTCCCTTGCCCCTATCCTGGCATCCTATATATATGTATAATTGTTGTGCATGTGGTTTATCGCTGGATTTTTAGTAAATGCATATATTTTATCTCTTTTCTTAGATTGCATGTACTACTAACCGTATTGACCATTCTCGGATGCCACATCATTTTTTGACGTAGGCTTTAGGGATTCTCTTATGACCAAGTGCAACGTTAGGTGGTTTGGTACTCTTGTTGAACAACTCTTCAAGTGGTGAGACCTCCTTCATTCAAAATGCCTGGTTTATTTTAGTAATGTGTGTAATGTTATTTTGGACCATCTCATGTGTGTAATGTTAATTTTTGACTAGAATCATGATAAAAGCCGTTAAAGAGGTGTTTTGGGAAAGTCTTAAAATTGTCAAAAAACATTTGGGGTTATTTTGGGACCCTAAACTAGTGAAGGTCCATAATAGTAGCATGCCATACCGCCTAAGCTCCGTGATAGGAGCTTGGCATGCTGGCTAGGCATCGTGATAGCGACTTGTCACGCTGCTATGCAAAAATCGCCCAGTTCATTATTTTTTTGTTTGGGTTGGGGGATTTTCGGTCCTTTTCACTTTTAAACAACTTGAAACGTTCCCCAACCTTAGAAAAACCCAAAATCATAAATCTTTACATTATGCTTCTCCTATCCAACTCCTAAGTAAAGAAATACAAGGGGTTTGACAAGGTTTCCATTCTCCGGGCTTTAAACTTGAATTCCTCCCCAAAATTTTCTAATTTTTAGGCATGTTGTACAGTCCCTAATTTAATTATGGTATTATTGCATTAATTAACTTTGTATTTTGTTGTTTTGGAATGATTGAATCATCTAGGGTTGAGGGAAAACTTACATTGTATTTTTCATTATTTTAATAGGTTATTCATATTTTAAATGATGAATTTTGAACTGAGTTTGTGCATTGTTATAATGGTGGAATTTAGTTACTTGGGTTTTAGAAAGTTGATGATTTTTTACATGGTAGTGACATTAACCTCAACCCACATTATTAATTTTTGTTGAACAAAGATTCTATATGATTTAACTATCTTGGAAACTTTGCATTGCTTTAAATGGAAAAAGGATAAAAAATGGTTTTGAAATTCCCTTGGTATCTATGGTTTTTGAATGCGCGTGGTGGCTATGGTTTTGGAATACCCTTGGCGGCTATGGTTTTGGATTTTAAACCATAATTTGAAGTCTAATGGTTAAATGGTTTTGGTATGGAATAATTGGAATTGCTAAAAAGCCTATTGGTATGGCGATACCAAGTTGGAAATTCCTAAATAGAAGACTCTATGGTTAATGATTGGTTTGTGTGCAAATTATTTTAATTTGAGCTTAAAGGAAATTGTGTAGCTCATCGAGAAGGTGTAATCCAGGGGGGACCAACACCGAAAACCATATTTGCCAACACTGGGGGTCGATATGACCATTATGTATGATGTACACATTATATTTTTTGGAAAGCTATCGCCTTGGTGTCTTTAGCCATTCCTTGGTATATGCAACTAACATGGTTCGGGGCCCTTTTGGTAGGGGGAGCCAGACCTATATATCTCGTAGGTGCCTGGAAGGCCGGTATAAGCTACATAGTTCAGGAATAATATTTTAAAATATCATATTTTATGTACCTTGTCCCTATCTCGACATCCTATATATATATATGTATAATTGTTGTGCATGTGGTTTATGACTGGGATTTTGGTAAATGCATTATTTTATCCTTTTCCTTGGGTTACATGCCAGTACTCGCCGTACTGATCATCTACAGATGCTACATCATTTTATGATACAGATTTTGAGGGCTTTTCTTTTGATCCTGTGCAATATTAGGTTGTTTGTTACTCCTATTGACTAGTTGTGAAATGACGAGCCTCTATCCTTTGGAAGGCCCAGTGATTTCATTAGACTTCCTTTATTATTCTAGTATTTTGGATTTGTTTTGCCATAGTTGGGGGCATGTTCTGACTTAGTTGATATTTTTGGAATTGAGGCTTTTGTGGATAGTATTGGGATGCCAAAGTTGTTTTGTTTTGACTTTCAGACTTTCTTTTTGACTTATCTATTTCTCTTATTATCTTTGATGGCTTCTACTGTTTATTCTTATTAATGTTCTCTTGAGATAAGGCTAAGGGAGTTATCTCCAGCTTTGGTTTGCTTGAGGTGCCTACCATGACCAGGCTCGGGTTTAGGTCATGATAATCTTGCTATTTGAGCACGATTTGAGATCGCTGGGTATCCATAAAGTCATGTTGAGTAAAGTCCCTTCTATTGGTGTGTAGTGCACCACACTTATAAGAGGGAGGATATGAGGCATTTAGGAATGTTTCCCTTTCTTGTGTTCTATTTCATGCTTGAGATTCGAGCTATCAAGAACTTCTCTAACTCCTGCTTACTCGATTTTAGATCATGTCTCCCCGAAGATCTAACTATCATAGGAACTCAGTTAGAACTTCCTTCCCAGCTGGGGAAAATTTAGAGGAAATTTTCCCTACTCATGGAATGCAGAATCGGACTAGGGCCCTTACTCCAGATTGCACCGCTCCACCTAGGGTTCCATAGATTCCTACTATTCTTTCTTGGGCTTTTCGAGCCGTTGATACCCATGCTTAGTCCTCTCAGGATGATATCTCGAATGCAGAATTCCATCAGTCTATCCACATGCTTGCTTAGATTGGTACATCACAGTATTATCTGTCCGATCATGTTGGTCCTATTGCTAGTTCATTCAAGGATACCTGAGTTAGCCAGTTTATGAGGTTGAATCCCCCAACCTTTATAGGCTCAAAGGTTGATGAGGATCCTTAGGGGTTTATTAATGAGATAGAGAAGATCTTTAGGATGATGTATGTTAGTGATTCATAGGGTGTAGATTCCGTAGCTTACCAATTAAAGGAAGTGGCTTTTTAGTGGTATGAGGAGTCAGATGAGTTAAGGGGTGATAATGCTGAGCCAACTTTGTGGGAGGAGTTTGCAGGTTCTTTCTTCGATCATTTCTTTCCTTAGGAGTTGAGAAAAGCCAAAGATAAAGAGTTAATAAATCTAAAATAGGGTAGGATGAGCATTAAAGTGTATGCACTGAAACTCTAATAATTGTCCCGTTATGATCCAAAATTGGTGTCTAATATGAGGTCAAGGATGAGGAAGTTCACTTCTGGTCTATTCTGTGATTTGGTGTTATAGTTTAAGGCTGCTACTCTAAGTAATGATATAGACATATCCAGTCTAGTGGTTTACATGCAGCAGGTGGAGGATGAGAAGAGGAAGCATGTAGAAATAGGAAAAAGGTAGAGCAAGAAGTTTAGGTATGCAGAGTAGGGTGCAAGTCAACAGGATAGTGGGATAGATGGTAGGCATGGTCTAAAAAGAAGAATTGGGGAAATTCTTATTCGTCAGCTAGTGCTCCTTATCCTAAGACTTTATGTGATCAGCGTTTTAAGTCTAGTAATGTTCCTAGGGAACAAGATGCCCAATATTAGGTTAGTGGAGCTCAGTCGACCCCAACTTACCCTCTTTGCTATATTTGTGGATAACTTAACTATGGATATTATGAGGAGGGGAGGAATTTGTGCTTTAATTATGGTCGGCCGGGTTATTTGTGATGAAATTTTCCTTAAGCTAAGGTTTCCACTGAGGCTAATAAGTTCCCGATCACTACTTCTTTGGCTCGTACATCTAAGGGTGTCACGTCTGAGACCAACAACGGCTGGAATTGCCTCTATAGGGGTTGTGTGGTGTCCATCTTTCATAGGGATACCCTAGTAGATTTGTTAGAGCTTGATATGGTGTATTTTGATGTGATTTCTATCGCCCAAAAACAATTCTCCAAAGAAGTATATTACAGTCGATGCCAAAAATAGTAACCCAATCCAGGTTGGGGTCGAACCCGCAAGGAAAATATTTAAGAGTATCTCAAACTTGAAAAAATCCATGAGCAGTGCAGAAAAGTAAATGGGGGAATTTGAAGTAAACAGTACCGAACTTGAAATCTTGGGTTTGTAAGCAGTAGAAGACAAAAACTAGAACTGTGTTCCCCTTGTCTTCCTAACTCCGTAAACTTCTCGTGTTTAACTCACCTTTTCTCTTGATTTGCATGCAAAGTTGATAAGCTATGTATTATCAACTATCTTGTGAATGTGTTGATAAATCTCACCTTTTACCTTGTGAGTTTCAGAGTGTTTCCTTATTGCTCATTGTCTGTAAACTTAGTTCAATGTTCATTTTTTGGGTCTCAAGTTGATTAGAGGAGATAGAGGAATTATAAGATGGATGTGAATATCAAATTACTGTCTTGATCTCCTTTTCCTAATCTTAATCTCACTTGTGAGGATGTTCTCGAATACAGGCAATCCTCAAGTTTCTGCTGTAGCTCTGAGGTCAATTAATACAAAGAAGATTAAGATACATGGGGCCCCAAGAAAATAGATGAATCTCCCACTTTCTTTTATACAAAGAAGATTAAGATACATGGGGCCCCAAGAAAACAGATGAATCTCCCACTTTCTTTATGTCGTTAATCGACCAGAGTTCCCACAACCCTAGTCAAGGAGATTAGCCGCTCATGTTCATGAAACAATCCATGATAATCAATAAAGAACACATCTAATTAGTTGCACAAGAAGAGGAAGAAAATCCAAAGTCTTCAATTAAATAAAAACCTAAAAATCTCAAGAACAAAATCTCAATGAGCAAATTATGTAAAATGTAGTAAAAGTATGTAATAGTGCGTAACATAATAAAGGAATAACCCTAAGGTATTTATAATATCTCAAAATAACCCAGAAATCCTAATTAAAATGGAATAGAAAAAGTATGTCGCCACAAGGTACGACTCGTGTAATCCACTTGTAAGGTATTCTTACGACTCGTACAGTGCTAGTCGTATGTTCTCCAGTGAATAATCTTCCAAGGTTATAGGCTTTTTTTATCCTTATGACTTATCCACACGATTCGTACCTTGACCATACTACTCGTGGTCTTCACACGTCACCACCTGAGCCTTATTCTTTCAATGCTCTGGACACTAGTCTCTTTATGATTTCTCCTTATGGGTCGTACTCAGATCTTCCAAATCGTCTTCTTCTGTGACTTCACCTCTAAATGAATTTTTGAGTTTCTATTCTCTTTATGGTTGCTTGTCATGACCCGTATTGACATCTTACAATTCATACTCTTCATTTGTATCTACCCTTCACTTTGCTTCTCAGCTTGGCTTTTGTTACTGTTGTACTTTCGAGTGAACCTATGAGTCGTATGATGTGTTGACGACTTGTAAAATGACTCGTATGATGAACATACTTCATATTTTTCAGATTTTTTTCTTCCAATTTGATTCCAAGACTTTATTCTCTTGTTTCACCTGGAACAACCACAAAACCACTTCATATCTGCCAAAATGACCTTAGTCCAAGTCTAAATTATTTTTTAATCATCGAAAGTGCCATGTTTCCATGATGCATCAATACCCTCAACTTATAATATTTGCGTGTCTTCAGGAAAAATAAATAAAAAAAAATTCTAACAGAACAACCCTACTTAAATAGGAAAATCCTAAGATACCTATTAGTGACTTTTCAATTCAGTTTTCAAAAATTTTATTCCCCCGCCTAATTTTAACTTTTCAATAATCCAACTGTGTATATAGATTTGGAACACGGAGAAACATAAAGGAATCCAATGACAACATTACATTTGTAACAGACAACTAGGTATAGACATAAAGCACATTAACCGAACAGTCTAGCAACCAAACAACATAACCCATGTGCACTCACAATCAAAGAAATCCCATTCACTCAGTTGAGAACAATCAAGTTATTTGTGAATATCACAAAAGACGCTCTCGCTCACAAAGAAGTATCGGCCAGTGTATACAGAATACCATAGGCTTGCCGATATGCTCTCTTTCTGAGTTTTCGGACAGTTGGGATAGGATCACTAAAGGACTTTATTCAGCTTGTAATATAGGTTTGGGGCTGGTATGGTATCTTTTTGGGATTTTTAGTAACTATGCCTCCTTGACGCTATGCTTTATTTTGGGGTCCACTTATTTTTCACTTTTTCTTTATTTTATTTTCACCCTTATGTATCCTTTTTTATTTTAAAGCACATTCATATTGGACCAGGTGTAGTTTTCTTTTCTCACTTTCTTTTTCCTTTCTTTTTCTTTTCTTGTTTTTTTTTTGTAATTTTTTTCTTTTTATTTTCTGATCTTTTATTTTCACCACACCTGTCCTTCTTCATTTTTCCTTCTACACATCGTTCTTCATACTCGTTTTCCCTACCACCCCTATAATACCCACCTTCAACTTAGGTGATTTGTCTGAGTCGAGGTGCCCAGTGTACAAGGAGGACCAGGGACAATGCTAGTTCATTGCAAGTGAAACGGGAAGGTGAAATCGGTGTAATCACAAAAAATGGGTCAATTAGGCTCAACTTTTTGAATCAAGGGATTCAAATCACTTTTTGTTAGGCATTTAGGCCAGAGTGGACTCAAACAAGAATGACCTATGATCATTTTTCATTTGACTATCCTAAACCCTATGTAAAATTAACCGAGCAAGTTCTAGATTCTGACATACCGGGAACTAAGTAATGCCTTACACACATTCGCACAAGGTCATACTACTAGGTACTACTTATCTAGTTATACAACTATTTGCCATAGTTGTTCTACCCTAATTCTAATGCCATTATCAGATTCATAGTCGTCTCTTCACATACATAAACATCACACAATCAACAAAATTTTAGGAGGGGTCTCAATTTTTTAGCATAATAATTTACAATCACATCTACTGCCACAAGTACAAATTTTCTTTTATTTTTCAGCTCTTCCTGTACATAAATAACAAAAAAACAAAAACAACAACAAAAACAAAAGCATGCCGGTTCTCAGTCTTTTTAGATTGTGGCCACGGGTTTTGAAACACGACAAGTGTAACCTATGTCGACCTTGGTACACCCCTACCCCCAAATCAAGTTCTATGAACTATCCTTAGTGCATCTATTAATGAAATACAAGGATCAAGGACATACTTGGGCGCTCAAGGAACCGACTTATGATGCATCATCATATGGGACCTTAGATCGGGTACCACTATCCTCAATAGTAGTCCCAATAATTGCTGGGAGTATTTCTATAGTAGTGGCACCAATTATGGATGGTGCACTTAATGGTTCGTTAGATGTCGGGGCTACATCACAGCCCTCCTCAACATCATCACTTGCCGGTTTTGAGCTACCGGCACCAATGTGCATCTCTTGGACCCTCACCTTGAAACATCTTAGTTTCTGGAACTTAGAAAATTTCCTTGAATTTCATTCCCCGGACCCAATACGATTCAGGGGTATGATTCGTACGTTGGGGTATGGATGGTATGGATCTATCATACACTGATCAATGTTGATTTGTGGGATGGATTGGTCACAGAAATGGGTATAACTTAGGTGGTACAAGCCATATGGTTGGATACGGATCGTATGTGAAACATCCTAGTTTATGTACCTTAGAAATTTTCCTGGAATTCTATTCTCCAGACTCAATATAACTCATAAGTACGAGCCATAGGGTAGGGTGTTAGTGGTATAGACCTGTCATATGATAACTAGTATTGAGTAGTGGGATGGATAGGTTACTGTAATAGATACGACTTAGGGGATATGAGTCGTATGGTTGGGTATGGGTCGTATGTTGTACTGATATAAGGGACAGTGTTCAAGTCTCTTGGTTTCTATTTTGCCAGGGATACGAATGAAAGGTATAAATCATATACTGTGGATACGACTTAGTTGGATGAGTCGTATACTGGACAGTGCTGGGTCAAAGGGTTGAGGTTGGGATACAAGTGGTGGGTACCACTTGTATAGGAAGGGTATGACTCGTGAAGGTCAGTACTATCCTTGTGATGGAATTTTTGTGCAACTTAAGTGAGGGTATTTGAGACATTTTCCTACTTACCCTAATAGGACCCCATGACTTCTAACTTACTAGAAAGAGTATTTACCCTATTATTCTATTCATAAACACTTAGAAACTATTCCTAAACACTTCATAATTCTCTCAAGAGCTTTTGGGGCAAAAAAGCTAGGGTTTTATCTTGAAGACTAATTTGGGGCTTGCTTTGGTGATTTCTTCCCACCAATTCCTCGGTATAAGGCATGTACTCCTTCCCTAATTGTTAGTTCCAACTAAATGCATAATTTTGTTATTGTTTTTCATGATTTAATTATTATATGCTTTGGGTTTTCAAATATAATTTGGGGGGTTTTGTTTATAAATACTTGCTTATGGTTTCCCATAGTTTTAATTATGATTTTATATGCATTAATAGTGGTTTTGTATAATTAAAATACATGGAAAGTTTATTGGTAATTGGAATTGGTTTTGGATATATACTATGCCCTCAATGTGTTTGACAAAATGCATATAAAGATATGTTCTTTGCATTGATTACCTTTAAATGGAACTCTAGCTTGTTTTAAACTTGATAAAAGATTTATGCATGGTTTAAATGGTTTGGAAAGGTAAATGGTTAAATAGTTATGCTTGTGTGGTACAAAATACCCTAAGAGGTTTAATATGGTAAATGAAAGAGCACTTGAAAGTCTCCTTAATCTATAAATGGTTGGTTATGGATAATGCTTGCAAGTTATGGTCGGTATGACGATACCACCACTAAATGGCCTTGATTAAAAATGATAAATGGATTGGTTAGTTATTTGGAAATGGTTTTAATTGGGCATTAAAGGGGGAAGAGTAGCTAATCCATGGAAGGTGAAGGTCCTGAGGGAACAAAAATTGGAAACTCATATTTGCCGATATGAGATTTAGTCCTGGTGACCATGTGCATTGTGTCACAACTTATATTAGGGGATATACTAGTCATCCCATGTGATACTTCCTGGTCGTGCGGCTATATGCCCTTTTAGTAGGGGAGCTAAACCCATATTGCCCGTGGGTGTCTTAGGATGGCAAAGCTACACAACCTAGGTAAAGATTTTAAATACGTGATAAACCCATATACCTTTGTTGGCACTTCTATTTGTATGGTTGTATGCATTATGTATGGTTTTACTTGGTTTTGAAATGTCATTATTTTATCCTTACCCTGAGTTCATCCTAGTGATCACTCGCTAACCCATCTATTAACAGCTGTATACCCACGCTATACAAGAACCAGTCATTCTACTTCTCCTGTCTAGCATTTGGATTTTGGTATCAGTACTTGGAATGAAGTGGTGAGATTCCATACTTTCAAAAGGATCTATTTCATGTTATGGACATCTTTAGACACTTTTATTTTATTTTGGATATTGGTTTTGGCCATGGTTGGGGGCATGTCCCAACTGGATATTTTTACTCTTTTGATAGAGGCTTTGTGGTACTTTTGGGGGTTGGTATGGGTGGAATAGGTATTGGTGTTAGCCTTAGTATTGACATTGGTATTAGGGCCTACATCATTGGATGATATTATTGGTTGTTCCCTCGTTTTACATTTTGGGATTAATTATCATTATATGTTTTGGAACTCATTTGGCTATGGCCTGGTTTATGGCCTTTGGCTTGGGTTGGTATGGTTGGACTAGGTTGTGTCAGTCATGATTGTGACCCTATCCCAGATTTTTCATGAGAGTGTTTATGCTATCTTGTTATATGATCAAAATTCAGCCCATCAAACGCTGTATAAGGTGGTTGGGTAATAGGGTGGTCCCCGATCCTTGTTGGACTTATGATGCCCATTACGACTAGGCCCTGGTCCGGGTGTGTCAAGTTGGTATCAGAGCTTTAGGTTCATGGTCAACTAGGAGTCCATATATCCATGTCGAGTAGAGTCTCTCTTAGGGGTGTGTAGCCCGCCACACTCATAAGAGAGTGTTTGCAAGACATTTAGGAATGTTTTACTTTCTTGGTATTCTATTTTTAAGCTTGGAGTCTAAGTCCTAGTACCTTCTCTAATCCTTGTTTGTTCATCTTTTAGATCTTGCCTCATAGATCTGGGAAACAAGAAAATTCTTCTATTTTATCTGGGGATAATGCTGAAGGGGTACGTCCTACGACGGGGGTACATCTTTAATCTCAAGGTCCTATTTCGGATGGTATAGGAGTTCCTTCTAATCTAACCAGTTCTCCTCAGACCCCTCAGGGCAATGTGGTGAATATGGAATTTCATCAATTTATTTATGTTATTGATCAGTTGGTTGCTAATGAGGCTGAGTAGGATGTATCTGGTGGGATTTCTACTGAAGCCACAAGGTTTAGTCAATTTATAAAAATGGGTCCTCCTAATTTTACTGTAGTGAAGGTGGAGGAGGATCCACAGGGCTTCTTGGATAAAATGGAGAAGATATTTTAGGTGATGCAGGATACCAATATGGAGGGAGTAAACTTTATAGCTTATCTGCTCAAAGATATTACTTATCAGTGGTATGAGGAGTGGGATAGAGATAGGGGTGATATGGAAAAATCAGATTTATGGGAGGCCTTTTCTAATACCTTCTTGGATCATTTCTTTCCTCAAGAGTTAAGGAAAGCTAAGATGGAGAAGTTAGTGAATCTTAAGCAGTGGAGAATGATTGTTAAGGAATACGCCTTGAAGTTCCATCAGCTATCAAGGTATGCTCCTAATTTAGTAGTTTACATGTAGACGAGAATGATAAAGTTCTCTTTTGGGTTGAACATTAATTTGTTTTTGGAAAGCAAGCCTGCTTTGTTCATTAAGGATGTAGACATTTCTCAGTTGACCATATGCAACAAGTGGAGTATAAGAAAAGAAAGCAAGCAAATTTTGGGGATAGGTAAGAAAAAAGGAGCAGGTTTCTGACCAGGAAGGTGTGCAGTCCCAGGGTGGTCGTGATGGCGGTAAGTGAAAAAAAGTGAGGGATTTTGGGTTCCTTCTCTACTATTAGTGCCCCTTACCCGAAGCAGTTAGAAGACAGACGTCATCAAGGTGGTGATAATTTTTGGGCATAAGGTGTCCAATCTTAGGTGAGCGGAGGTCAGTTAGTTTTTTTATGCCATCTTTGTCATTTTTGTGGTCAACCCTACCAGGCTTATTGTGAAGAAGTGAGGTACAAATGCTTCAGGTATGGCCAGGTCATCAGCTTAGGGGTTGTCTGATTAATAAGGTCGGTACGGGGGAGAATATGGTTCTTGTGGCATCATCTTCTACTCCTACACCTGGTGGTGTTGCGTCTTCTGCTATTACTGATCCTAGTTCTAGTGTTAGTCGGAGTAGGTTGTATGCTTTGGCGTCCCAACAGGAATCTGAGGCATCACCTGATTTTGTTACTGATACATTATAGCTCTTTTCTCATGATGTATATTGTTCACTTGATTCAGGGTCCACTCTTTCTTATGTGACTCCTTATATGGCTGTATTTTTTAATTTTGATCCCAAAGTGATTTCAAATCCTTTTTCTATTTCTAACCCAGTAGAAGACTCTGTTATTGATAGAATAGTCCATAGGGGCGTGTGGTATCTATTAGTGACAAGTAGACCCTGGTTGATCTGTTTCAATTAGGGATAGTGGATTTTGATGTCATTTTGGATATGGATTGGTTACTCTGTTGTTACACATCCTTAGACTGTTGGACCCAGAAGGTTACTTTAAGTTTTCTGGTGAACTATTATAGAATAGGAGGGTGGTTCCCTAGCTCCTAGAGGAAGGTTTATTTCTTATCATAGAGATTAGAGGTTAATCTCCAAGGGGTGTCTTTATTACTTGGTCTGGGTTAAAGATTCTAGCTTGGAAGGTCCTTCTTTACAGTCAGTTCCAGTGGTTAATGAGTTTCTAGAGGTCTTTCTGGATGAGCTTCCTGGTGTTCCTCCGGATAGGGAAATAGAGTTTGGTATTGATTTTCTTCCGGGCACTCATCTAATATCTATTCCTCCTTATAGAATGGCTCTGGCTGAGTTGAGGGAACTCAAGGAGCAACTTAAGGATCTTCTGGATAAAGGGTTTATTCATCCTAGAATTTTTCTGTGGGGTGCACCAGTGTTGTTTGTGCGCAAGAAGGATGGTTCCCTTCGAATGTGCATTGACTACAGGTAATCAAATAAGGTAACAGTCAAGAACAAGTATCCTCTCCCGAGGACAAATGATCTGTTTGATCAGTTGTGAGGTGCCAAGTTCTTTTCTAAGATAGATCTTCAGTCTGGGTACCATCAACTTAAGATTAGGAAGGTGGATATCCCTAAGATAGCTTTTTGTATTCGATATAGGCATTTTCAGTTCTTGGTGACACCATTTGGATTGACTAATGCCCCGACGATATTTATGGATCTGATGAATAGAGTTTTCAGGCAGTATTTAGATCTCCTTATCATTGTGTTTATTAATGACATTCTGGTTTATTCAAAAAGTGAGATAGATCATGCTAATCACTTCCGCATGGTGTTGTAGACCTTGAAGGAATAGCGGTAGCATTCCATGCTCTCTAAGTATGAGTTTTGGTTGAATACTGTGCCTTTCTTGGGTCATATTCTTTCAAGTGGAGGGATAATAATGGATCCTTAAAAGGTTGCTGTGGTAAAAAGGTGGACTAGATCCACGACTCCATCTGACATTCAGAGCTTCTTGGGTTTAGCCGGGTATTATAGGCGGTTTGTGGAGAGCTTCTGATCGATAGCGGCTCCTTTGACTAAGTTAAATCAGAAAAATGTAAAGTTTTCTTGGCCGGATGCTTGTAAGGGGAGTTTTGAGATATTGAAGGATAGGTTAACTTCATCTCTAATTCTAACTCTGTCAGAAGGCAATGATGGGTTTGTGGTTTATTGTGATGCATCTCGGTAGGGCTTGGTTGTGTTTTGATGCAAAATGAGAAGGTGATTGCCTATGCTTCCAGGCAGTTAAAGGTGGATGATATGAACTATCCTACTCATGATTTGGAGTATTTAGCGGTTGTGTTTTCTTTGAAAATATGGCGGCATTACTTGTATGGTGTTCACTATCTTTTCTGATCATAAGAGTCTACAGTACGTGTACACACAGAAGGAGCTTAATCTAAGGCACAAAAGATGGATTGAGCTTCTCAAAGACTATGATATGAGCCTTCATTACCACCTAAATAAGGCTAACGTGCTTGCTGATGCTCTTAGTAGGTTATGCATAGGGAGTTTTACTGATGTTGAAGAAGTAAAATGGGAATTGGTGAAGGATATTCACCACTCGAATAATCTTGGAGTTCACCTCTAGGACTCCAAGGATGGTGGTGTAATGGGCAAGGAGTGGTTCGATCATCTCTTGGTGCAGAGACTAAGGAGAAGCAAGTGATGGATCCTGTCTTGATGAAAATCAAGAGTGATATTGGTGGGAAAAAGGTGGTGGTGTTTGAGATAAGTTGTGATGGTACTTTGTGGCACCAAGAGAGGTCATGTGTTCCTGTTGTCGATGGTTTGCGACAAAGGATTTTGGCTGAGATGCACGAGTCGCGCTATGTTTTTCATCCCAGCTCGATAAAGATGTATCATGATCTCAACGAGATATATTGGTGGAATGGCATGAAGAGGGAAATGAATAATTTTGTGGACAAATGCATGGTGTGTCAGCAAGTTAAGGTTGAGCACATGAGGCCTGGTGGGTTGTATCAAGAGATTGAATTGCCTGAATAGAAGTGGGAAGTAATCAAATGGATTTTGCCACCGGTTTTCCTCGGTCTCAAATCCAATTTGATTTGATTTGGGTCATCGTGGATAGGATGACGAAGTCTGCTCACTTTCTGCCAGTGAGGACTATCTTTTCGGTGGAGAATTATACGAAGCAGTATCTTTAGGAGATTATAAAGCTGCATGGGGTGCCTATTTTGGTCATTTCTGAATGTGGTACACAATTTAGATCTTACTTATGGTGGTCTTTCTAGAGAGGGTTGGGGACTAAAGTTAGTCTAGGTACTACTTTTTATATGCAGTCAGATAAACAAGCATAGAGAACTATTCATACATTAGAGGATATGCTTCTGGCGTGCGTGATTGATTATGGTGGTAGTTGGGTTGAGCATTTACCTTTGGTGGAGTTTTTTTTACAACAATAGCTCTCATTATAGTATTGGTATGGACCCTTTTAAGGCATTGTATGGTAGGAGGTGTAGATCTCCTATTGGTTGGTTTGAGCTTGGTGAGGCAGATATGTTAGGCCCGAATCTAGTTGATCAAGCATGGAGAAGGTGAAGGTGATTCGACATAGGCTTAAGGCTGCCTTGAGTATCCGAAATTCCTATGCTGATGTTAGGCGTAGAGACTTGGAGTTTGAGGTTTGGGTTAAGGTGTTTCTAA
Organism: Capsicum pubescens; assembly: GCA_030864215.1. Classification (NCBI taxonomy): domain Eukaryota; kingdom Viridiplantae; phylum Streptophyta; class Magnoliopsida; order Solanales; family Solanaceae; genus Capsicum; species Capsicum pubescens. Next base: position 80,915,725 of record CM061544.1, on the reverse strand, counting down.
AGATGTCTCCCATGAAGGGAGTGGTGCGGTTTTGCAAGAAAGGGAAACTCAATCCTCAGTTTATTATCCCTTATGTGATTTTGTGAAAAGTTGGTAATATTGCTTATGAATTAGAGTAGCCTGCTAGTTTGGGCTTGGTTCATCCGGTCTTTCATGTTTCCATGTTGAGGAAATGCATTGGTGATCCTTATTTGATTGTTCATTTGGAAGGGTTGGGCATCTCAGATTCTTCACCTTATGAAGAGGTCCCAGTTGAGATATTGGATGGGCAAGTTCGTAGGTTGTGGACTAAGGATGTGGCTTCGGTTAAGGTTCTTTGGTGGAACCATAAGGTGGAAGAGGCTACTAGGGATGCGAAAGAGGACATGCAGTCCAAATATGCGCTCTTGTTTTCTGCTCTTGGGATTTATGCGGAAGGTATATTTTCTTAATCACATCTTTATTTTTCGAGCTTTTTAAAGGAAAGATTAATATCTTTGGCTCTTTGTATTCAAACTTTGGTAAAGATTGTGAATATGTTTGATAATTCAAATGAACCTTTTTAGGGTTACCACTACCTTGTCCATCATTTGGGGACGAATGTTCTTAGTGGGGGAGACTGAAATATCCTGGTTTCTGGACCATAGAGTTTTTCCTGGAATTTTGTTCTCTGGACCTAATACAACTCATGGGTATGAGTCGTATGGTAGGGTAAGAGTGGTATAAACCTATCGTATGTTGACCAGTGTCAATTAGTGGGATGGATGGGCTACTAAAATAGATATGACTTAGGGGAAATGAGTCGTATGGTTGGGTATAAGTCATCTATTGTACTCGTATAGGGGATACTTTTTAAGTCTCTTGCTATTTCATTCTGCCAGGGATATGGATGGGAGGTACGGATTGTATACTATGGATACGACTTGGTTGGATGAGTCATATATTGGATAGTGTTAGTTCCAAGGGTTGAGGTTGGGATATGAGTAGTCGGTACCACTTGAATAGGAAGGGCACGACTCATGAGGGTCAGTCGTATCCCCATGATGGGATTTTTGTACAACTTAAGTGAGGGTATTTTGGACATTTCCCACCATACCCTAATAGGACCCCACAATTTCTAACTTACTTGGAAGAGTATATACCCTATTATTCTATTCATAAACTCTTAGAAACTATTCCTAAACACTTCATAATTCTCTCAAGATCTTTTGGGGAAAGAAAACTAGGCTTTCATCTTGAGGACTAATTTGGGGCTCGCTTTGGTGATTTCTTTCCATCAATTCCTCAGTATAAGATAGGTACTCCTTCCCTCATTGTTAGTTCCAACCAAAGGCATAATTTTGTTATTGGTTTTCATGATTTCATTATTGTATGCTTTGGGTTTTCAAATATAATTTAGGGGTTTTATTTATAAATACATGGTTATGGTTTCTCATGATTTTAATTGTGCTTTTATATGCATTAATGGTGGTTTTGGATAATTGGAATACATTGAAAGGTTATTGGTAATTGGAATTGGTTTTGGATATATATAGTGCCCCCAATGTGTTTGACAAAATGCTTATAAAGATATGTTTATTGCATTAATTACCTTTAAATGGAACTCTGGCTTATTTTAAACTTGGTAAAGGATTTATGCATGACTTAAATGGTTTGGAAAGGTAAATGGCTAAATGGTTATGCTTATGGGGTATGGAATCCCCCAAGAGGTTTAATATGGTAAATGGAAGGGCACTTGAAAGTCCCCTTAATCTATAAATGGTTGGATATGGATAATGCTTGCAAGTTATGGTCGGTATGACGATACCACCACTAAATAGACTTGGTTAATAAATGGTAAATGGATTGGTTGGTTATTTGGAAATGATTTTAATTGGACATTAAAGGGGGAGGTGTAGCTAAGCCGTGGAGGGTGGAGGTCTCGGGGGGACCAAAATTGGAAACTCATAATTTTCGATTTGAGGTTTGGTCTTGGTGACCATGTGCATGATGTCACACTTTATATTGGGGGATGTACAAGTCATCCCATGGGATACTTCCCTGGTCGTGCGGCTACACGCACTAGGGCCCTTTCAGTAGGGGGAGCTGAACTCATATTGCTCGTGGGTGTCTTAGGACAACAAAGTTACACCACCCAGGTAAAGGTTTTAAATACATGCCAAACCTGGATCCCTTTCCCGACACTTATATATGTATGGTTGTATGCATTATGGATGGATTTACTTGGTTTATAAATGGAATTATTTTATCCTTACCCTAAGTTAATGCTAGCGATCACTCGCTAACCCGTCTACTGACGGCTGTATACCCACGCTATGAAGAAATTGCCCGATCTACTTCTCCTGTCTAGAATTTAGATTTTGGTATCAACACTTGGACTGAAGTGGTGAGCTTCCATTCTTTCATAAGGCTCTATTTCATATTGTGGACATCTTTAGACACTTTTATTTTATTTTGGATATTGGTTTTGGCCATGGTTGGGGGCATATCCCAATCGGATATTTTTACTCTTTTAGATATAGGCTTTGTGGTACTTATAGGGGTTGGTATGGGTGGGATCGATATTGGTGTCAGCCTTAGTATTGGCATTGGTATTAGGGATGACATCATTGGACGATATTGATGGTTGTTCCCTCATATTACATTTTGGGATTGATTATCATTATATGTTTTGGAACTCATTTGGCTATGGCCTGGTTTATGGACTTTGGCTTGGTTTGGTATGATTTGACGGTTAGTTTGGTATGGTTGGACTCGGTTGGGTCGGTCATGAATATGACTCTATCCCAGAGTTTTCATGAGAGAATTTATTCTATCTTGTTATATGCTCTAAATTCAGTCCATCAAAGGGTGTATAAGGTGGTTGGGTTGGGTAACACGGGGTGGTACCCAATCCTGGTTGGACTTGGGATGCCTATTACAATTAGGCCCTGGTCCGGGTCGTGTCAGTATGGTTTAGTTTTTTTCTTTACTTAAACTTAGACTTGGTAACTTAAGTTGGGTATGAGTACGAGTGGCTCACCTTGAGCCATATGACGGGGCCGAGTCGTATCGGGGACTCGTATAGGGTACAATGTTCAATCCTCTTGGTATTGTTTTTTGCCAGGGGTACGAGTTGGAGGTATGGATCATATTATGTGGATACAACTTAGTTTCGATGAGTTATATGTCGGACAACATTGGGTCTAATGGTTGATGCTTTGAATACGAGAGACAGGTGCCAATTGTATCGGAGGGTACGACTTGTATGAGTCAGTCGTATCTCTGTGATGGAATTTTGTGCAACTTAAGTGGGGGCATTCTGGATATTTCCCTACTTAACCTAATAGGACCCCACGACTTCAAAACTACTTGGGATGTTATTTACCCTATTATTCTATTCGTTAACACTTAGAAACTCTTCCTAAACACTCTATAATTCTCTCAAGAGCTTTTGGGCAAGGAAGCTAGGTTTGCATCTTAAGGACCAATTTGGGGATCTTGTTGGTGATTTCTCTTTGTCTAGTTTGTCAATTAAGGCATGTTATCTTCCCTCATTGTTAGTTCCAACTAAAGGCATGGTTTTCCTATTGGTTTTCATGATTTCATTATTGTTTGCTTTTGGTTTTCAAATATTATTTGGTGTTTTTTGTTATAAATGATCGGTTATGGTTTTCGATGGTTTTAATTATGATTTTATAAGCATTAATGGTGGTTTTGGATAATTGGATTACATGGGAATGGTTATTGGTATTGGAATTGGTTTGGATATATATATATTGCCCCTAATGTGTTTGACAAAATGCTTATAAAGATATTCTCATTGCATTGATTACTTTAAATGGAACTCTTGCTTGTTTTATACTTAGAAAAGGAATTATGCACGGTTTAAATTCTTTGATAAGGTAAATGGCTAAATGATAATGCTTTAGGGTACATGGTGATCCCCAAGTGGTTTGACATGGTAAATGAAAGGGCACTTGAAAGTCCCCTTAATCTATACATGGTTGGCTATGGATACTTGGATGTTATGGTGGTATGATGATACCACTACTAATGGACTTGGTTAATAAATGGATAATGGTTTGGTTGTTTGGAAAATGGTTTTAATTGGGCATTAAAGGGGAAAGTGTAGCAAATCCATGGAAGGTGGAGGTCTCGGGGGGACCAAAACTATAAACAATATTTTCCGATATAAGGTTTGGTCTTGGTGACCGTGTGCATGATGTCACACTTTATATTGGGGGATGTACTAGTCATCCTAGGTTATTTTCTCCAGTCATGCGGCTTCACACACTGGAGCCCTTTCAACAGGGGGAGCTGAACCTATACAACCCGTAGGTGGTTTAGGATGGCAATTGCTACACATCCCTGTTAAAGGTTTTAAGTGCATTCTAAACACGGTTCCCTTTCCTAACATGGTTATATATATGTATGGTTGTATGCACTATGGAAGGTTTTACTTAGTTTTACAAATGACATTATTTTATCCCTTATCCCGAGTTCATGCTAGCGATCACTCGCTAACCCATCTACTGGCGGATGTATACCCACGCTATGTAGGAATCGACTGTTCTACTCCTCTTACATAGTGATTTGACTCGGGGATCAACATTATGACTTAAGTGGTGTACTTTCATCCTTTCGGAAGTCTCCATTTCATGTTATGAATATTTCTAGACATTTTGATTATGTTTTGGTTATTGGTTTTTTCCATGGTTGGGGGCATGTACGAATCAAATATTTTTACTCTTTTGATTAGAGGCTTTGTGGTACTGCTATGTGTCAGTATGGACGGGATCAGTATTGGTGTCAGTCTTAGTATTGGCATTGGTATTGGGGATGACATCATTGGACGATATTATTGGTTGTTCCATTGTATTATATTTTGGGACTAATTATCATTATATGGTTTGGAAATTATTTGGCTATGGCCTGGTTTATCGCCTTTGGTTTGGTACGGTTGGACTCGGTTGGGTTAGTCGCGGTCGTGATCCTATCCCAGATTATTCATGAGAGCATTTACACTATCTTGTTATATTCTCAAATTCTTCCAACTTAGGGTACGCGACTGGAGGTTAGGTTGGGTAATCAGGTGGTCTCCAGTCCCGGTCATACTTAGGATGCCAATTACGTCTAGGCCCTTGTTTGGGTCGTGACACAACTGCTGGTTGCTCTCACCCTATAGGCTATCTTTCTTAGCGTTGTTTAGATTCTCTATTTCGGTGCTTTAGTGTTTCCTTTTCTTTCTCTCTTGATTTTCTTCTTATTCTGGAATACTCCAGATGGTTTCAACTTGTATCTCAGGCTTAATTTCCATTATTATTGGTGCCAGGATCATAGTTTATTAGATAAATCCTGTCTCAATAGGTTTAACATATCCTATGTCCTCGTCTTTATCATATGGCTAAAGATGTTGATATGCTTGAATCATCGAAGCTCTGCCTCTTTGAATTCTATATCGATGCTTGACCACTTGTCTTGGCCTGACTAGTGCTCCTTATTGGGCTAGCCTAGCTTCTTCACTTAATCATTCTTCCTCAGCTACTATAGCTTCTTCCGTTACTGCTGTTACTAGTAATTTGTTAGTTAGTCTATCAACAACATTCTATGAATCATTAGGTGGGGGATGTGGCACAATTTGAGGGTCTCAAACCCAGTAGGAACACCATCATGAACTTATTCTGCCATCCTTCGAGGTGTTTGAAGAATTCTTTTAGGATCTGGATCAAAAGGGAGCAAGGGATTACCTCTTCTCCTAGTGTTTGACAAACATCGACGTATGCCCAATCAAGAACCAGAAATAAAACTCATAAACTTTACCAAATTTAATCAACAAATCACACTGTCTTCCCCGGTAATAGTGCCAAAATTTGATGTCGCCCAAAAAATAACCCTAAAAGAAGTATGCTATGGTTGATACCAAATATAGTAAACCATACCAGGTTAGGGTTGAACCCACAGGGAAAATGTTGAACAATATCTCAAACTTGACAAAATCCACGAGCAGTAAAGAAAAGTGAATGGGGGAATTTGAAGTAAATAGTAAGTAGTAACCAAACTTGAATGTTTGGGTTTGTAAACAGTAGAATATGAACACTAGGATTTTGTTCCTCTTGGCTTCTCAACTCTGTAAACTTCTTATGTTCAACTCACCTATTCTCTTACTCTGCATGCAAAGTTGACAAGCTATATATTATCAACTGACTTGAGAACGTATGGATAATTCTCACCCTTTACCTTGTGAGTTTCAGAGTGTCGCCTTATTGCTCCTTGGTTGTATCCTCATTTTAATGTTCACCTTTTAAGTCTCATGTTGATTAGATGAGATAGCAAAATTATAAAATGGATATGAATCTCAAATTATTGTCTTAATCCCCTTTTTCTAATCTCAAGATCCCTTGTGAGGATGTTCTCAAATACAGGAAAACCTCAAGCTTCTATAGTTACTCTGAGGCCAGTTAATACAAAGAAGATTAAGATACATGCAACCTAAAGAAAATAGATGAACCTACCACTTCCTTTACATAGTTAATCCACTAGGGTTCCCACAACCATATTCAAGGAGATTAGTCGCTCATGTTCATGCAACAATCCATGATAATAAAAAAAGAACATATGTAATTAATCACATAAGAATAAGAGAAAGAAAATCCAAAGTCTCTAATTGAATAAAAACCCAAAAATCTCAAGAACAAAATCTCAAAGAGAAAATTATGTAAAAAATAGTAAAAATATGTAATAGTGAGTAACCTAATAAAGGAATAACCCTAAGGTATTTATAATATCTCAAAATAACCTAGAAATCCTAATTAAAATAGAATAGGAAAAATATGTTGGAACAGGGTACAACTTGCGTTGTCCACTCATAAGGTATTCTTACGAGTCATACAATGCTAGTCGTATGTTCTCCAGTGAATGATCTTCCAAGGATTCAGGCTTCTATTATCTTTATGACTCATCCACATGATTCATACCTTGACCATACGACTTATGGTGTTCACTCGTCACCACATGGGCCTTATGCTATGGACACTGGTCTCTTTATGATTTTTCCTTATGAGTCATACTCAGATCTTTCAAATCATTTTCTTCTAAGACTTCACCTTTAAATAAATTCTTGATTTTCTATTGTCTTTACGGTTGCTTATCATGAACCATATTGACATCTTACAATTTGTACTCTTTATTTGTATCTGCCTTTCACTTAGCTTCTCGGCTTGGCTTTTGTTACTGTTGTGCTTATGTGTGAACCTACGATCTATATGATGTGTTGACAACTTGTAAGTTGACTCGTATGATGCACAAACTTCATATTTTTTAGAGTATTTTCTTCCAATTTGATTCCAAGACTGTTATTCTCATATTTTACCTATAACAACCACAAAACCACATTATATCTACCAAAATGATCTAATTCCAAGCCTAAATTCTTTGTTTAAAGCATCAAAACTACCATGTTTCCATAGTGCATCAGTGATCTTGGGGATGGATTGGACCTATTTGTGCTATGCCTTTTTAGATTGTAGGACCTGAAAGGTCACTTTTGATTTTCCTAATGATTTGGTATTAAAATAGGAGGGAAGTTCCTTTGTACTTGAAGGGAATATTATTTCTTTCCTTAGAGATCAAAAGTTGATTTCCAAGGGGTGTCTATATCATTTTGTTCGTTCAAGAATTTTGACTTTGAAAGTCCCACGGTGCAATCTATCCTAGTGGTTAATGAATTTCCTAAGGTTTTTCCCAATGATCTTCTTGGAATTCCTCTAAATAGGGATATAGACTTTGGAATTGATCTTCTACCAGATACCTATCCTATTTCTATTCCTCCCTATAAGATGTCTCCGACAGAGCTAAAAGAATTAAAGGAGTAGGTAAAGGATCTTCTTGACCAGGTTTTCATTCATCCTAGTGTTTCCCCATAGGGTGATCCTATGCTTTTCGTGCAGAAAAAATATGGTTCGCTTCGGATGTATATATACTATAGTTAGTTAAATAAGTTCACCATTAAAAATGAGTACCCACTTCTTAAAACTGGTGACCTCTTTGATCAGCTTCTGGGTTCTAAGTGTTTCTCTAATATATATCTTCATTTTGGTTACCATCATTTGAAAACTAGGGAGATTTATATCCCTAAGATGACTTTTAGAACCTGGTATGTCCATTATGAGTTTTTAGTTATGTCATTTGGGTTGATTAATGCTCTGCCTGCTTTCATGGATCTTATGAATTGGGTGTTTAGACAATTTATGAATTTGATCATTATAGTCTTCATTGATGACATCTTGGTGTACTCCAAAAGTGAAGAGGATCATGCCAAATACCTTTGAATTGTGTTGCGGGTTCTTAAAAAATAGAATATGTATGCAAAATTTTCTAAGTGTGAATTTTGGCTAAGTGCTGTGACTTTTCTTGGGCATGTTGTTTCTAGTTAAGGGATCAAGGTGGATCCCTAAAAGGTTGAGGCAGTTAAGAGGTGGAATAGACCCACGACTCCAATCAATATTAGGAGCTTCTTGGGCTTGGCTGGATACTATAGGAGTTTTGGGAAAAGTTTCTTATCTATTGTTGAGTTGCTTATGAGGTTGACCCTAAAAAAGGTTAAGTTTTTATGGTCCGATGCTTGTGAAGGTATTTTTGAGAAGTTAAAGGATAAGTTGACTTCTGACCTATTTTGACCCTACCCGAGGGTATTGAGGGGTTTGTAGTGTATCTTGATGCATTCCATATGGGGATGGGTTGTGTTTTGATGCAACATGGTATAGTTGTAGCTTATGCTTCCAGAAAACATAAGGTTTATAATAGGAATTATCCGACTCATTATCTAGACTTGGTGGCTATGGTTTTTTCTTTGAAGATTTGGCATCACTATTTGTATGGGGTGCACGTAAATATTTATTTTGATCATAAGAATTTGCAGATCTCAGGCAGAGGCGGTGGCTCTAATTTTTTAAGGACTATGACATGAGTTTTCACTACCATCTAGGTAAGGCTAATATTATTGTTGATGCTCTTATCAGGTTATCCATAGGGAGTCTTTTCCACGCCGTGGAGGAGAAAAGAGGATTGGTGAAGAATATTCACAAGCTGGCAAACTTAGGAGTTTGCCTTTTGAACTCCAAAGATGGAAGAGTAATTGTTCAAGAGGAGGTTAAATACTCTCTTAGTATTGAGGTCAAGGAAAAATAGGTTCTATATCCCATTCTTATTTAAATAAAAGGTGATGTGGGTCAGCAATAAGTTATGGCTTTCAAGATTAGGGGAGATGACATTCTGAGGTATCAAGAAAGGTTATGTGTTCCTGACATTGATAGGATACGGGAAAGGATTTTGACCTAAGCTCATAAGTCCAGATATATAGTTCATCCAGGATTAACCAAAATGTATCATGACTTGAAGGAAATCTATTGGGGAAATAATATGAAAAGGGATGCGACAAACTTTGTTGCCAAGTGCATGGCCTGTCAGCAAGTCAAGGTAGAGAATTTGATGCCGGGTGACATGTCTCAAGAGATAGATTTGCCCATGTAATAGTGGGGGATGATTAATCTAGATTTTATTATAGGTCTTATGCAGTCTCACAATCAATATGATTCTATTTGGGTTATTGTGGACAGAATTACTAAGCCTACTCACTTCTTGCATGTGAGAACCAACTACTCAAGAGAGGATTATGCCAAGTTGTTCATTTAGGAGAGAGTAAAGTTGCATGGGGCACCAGTGTCCATTATTTTAGATCAAGGTACATTGTTATCTTCTTATTTTTGGCATTCATTTCATAAAGGATCGGGTACTTAGGTGAACCTTAGCACCGCTTTCCTCCCTCAAATAGATAGGCAAGAGGAGTGTACTATTCAGACACCGAAGGATATGATAAGGTCATACTTAATCAATTTTAAGGTAGCTGGGTTGACCATTTACGTATTATTAAGTTTGCTTATAACAATAGTTACCATTCCAATGTTTAAATGGCCTCATTTGAGGACCTTTATGGTAAAAGGTACAAGTATCTTATTAGATGGTTTGAGCTAGGTGAGACTAGGTTATTTGGAACTTACTTGGTTCACCACACAATGGAAAAGGTAAAGGTGATTATAGAAAAACTTAAAACTTCTTAAAGTCATCAAAAGTCTTATGTGTATGTGAGGCAGAGGGAGTTGGAGTTTGAAGTTGACTATTGGGTATTCTTGAAGGCTTTTCCTATGAAAGGAGTCATTTAATTAGAGAAGAAAGCAAAGCTCAGTCACCATTACATTGGTCTGTATTAGATTATAAAGGATTTGTAATGTTGCCTATGAATTATAATTACCAGTGAGTTTGGCTTTAGTTCATCCTATATTCGATATGCCTATACTGAAAAAGTGTATGGGTGATCCTTCCTTGGTAGATCCTGTTGAATATATTGATGTTAAGGATTCATTGTCCTATGAGGATGTCCTAGTAGAGATATTGGATAGGCAAGTTCAGAGATTGAGGATTAAAGAAATAGCTTCAGTAATGGTGCTTTGGAGGAATAAAAAGTTGGAAGAGGCTACATGGGAATCTAAAGAAGATATGAAAGCCAAGTACCTATTCTTGTTTTCCACGTTGGACGATAGTGCTCAAGGTAAGAATTTTGCTCTTCCTCATGTTGCATCTCGAATTTATCCTTGAATTCCTATATATATATTTAATTATCATGCCAAGGGTGTCCTAACTTCTCATTCAGGGACGAATGATCCAAAGGGAGGAATAATGTAAGACCCCATAATATTTTTATGTAATTTATTTTGGACCTTCCCGCGAGTGTAATGTTAATTTTTGACTTGAATCATGATTATGGATGTTAGAGAGGTGTTTTGGGAAATTTTTGGAAAGATTTTAGGGTTGTTTTGGGACCCTAAACTAGTGAAGTTCCACGATAGTGGCGTGCCACTCGCCTAGGCTCCGCGATTGACGCGTGGTATCCTGGCTAGGCACTGCAATAGAGGCGTGCCATGCTACTATACAAAAATTGCCCAATTCATTATTTTTTTGTTGTGGCTGGGGATGTTTTGTCCTTTTCACTTTTAAACAACTTAAAATGTTCCCCAACTTCAGAAAACCCCCAAATCATAAAGCTTTACATTGTGCTTTTCTTTTCCAACTCCTAAGTCAAGAAATACAAGGGTTTGCACAAGGATTCCATTCTCCAGGCTTTAAACTTCAATTCCTCCCCAAATTCTTTTAATTTTCAGGCATGTTGTACACTCCCTACTTTAACTATGGTGTTTTGCATGAATTAACTTGGTATTTTGGTGTTTTGGAATCATTGAATCATCTAGGGTTGAGAGATTTTGCTTGTTAACAATTGCATTGTATTTTTCCTTGTTTTAATGGGTTATTCATTCTTTAAATGATGAATTTGGAATTGAATTTGTGCATTCTTATAATGGTGGAATTTAGTAACTTAGGTTTCACAAAGTTGATGAATTTTTATTTGGTAATGACATTAACCTCAACCCACATTGTTAATTTTGATTTGAACAAAGATTCTAGATGATTTAACTATCTTGGAAACTTTGCATTGCATTAAATGAAAAAAGGATTAATAAAATGATTTTAGAATGCCCTTGGTGGCTATGGTTTTAGATTTTAAACCATAATTTGGAGTCCAATTGTTCAATAGTTTTGGTTTGGCATAATTGAAATAGCTTGCAAGCCTATTGGTATGACGATACCAAGTTGAAAATTCCTAAATAAAAGACTACATGGTTAATGATTGGTTTATGTGCAAATTGTTTTAATTTAAGCTTAAAAAGAATTGTGTAGCTCATCGAGAACGTGTAGTTTTGGGGGGACCAACACTAGAAACCATGTTTGCTGATGTTGGGGGTCTATATGACCATTGTGTTTGATGTACACATTATATTTTTTGGATGGCTATCACTTGGTGTCTTTATACATTCCTCGGTACTTGCAGATAACATAGACTTGCACCTTTCTGGCAGGGAGAGCCGAAACCATATAGCCCATGGGTGCCTGAAAGGTCGGTATGAGCTACATAGTTCAGGACTAATGTTTTAAAAAATCATATTTCATATAACTTGTCCCTATCCCTACATCCTATATACATGTATAATTTTGTGCATGTGGTTTATTACCGGATTTTTGGTAAATACATTATTTTATCTTTTTCCTTGGGTTGGTTGCCAGTATTTATCGCACTGACCATCCTCGTATTCTACATCATTTTATGATGTAGGTTTTGAGGGATTTTCTTATGATCCTATGCAGCGTTAGGTGGTTTGGTACTTCTGTTGATCAACTTTGAAGTGGTGAGCCTCCATCCTTCAGAGGCACATTGATTTTATTAGATTTCCTTTATTATTTTAGTATTTATGGATTTCCTTTGCTATAGTTGGGGGCATGTCTCAACTTAGTTGGTATTCTTGGATTAGAGGTTTTTGTGGACAGTATTAGGAGTTCATGGGTGTTTTGTTTTGACTTTCAGACACCCTTTTTGACATATATTTTTCTTATTATCTTTGTTGGCTATCACTGTTTAGTCTTACTAATATGCTCTTAAGGTAAGGCTAAGGGGGTTATCTTTAGCCTCAATTGGCTCGAGGTGCCCATCACGACCAAGCTCGGGTTTGGGCCATGAATGGTTTCAGTACTTTATTTTGTTTTTCTTTTGTTATAGTCGACGACATTTCCCAACTAGGTTAGTACTTCTTGGTTTGGAGGCTTTGTGGACAGTAGTAGAGTATTTCTTCATGGATTTGATTTTGACTCATATCCTTGCTCTTTTAATTATTATATATCTCTTATTCTTCTGGTTAGTTTCTGTATTTTATTTTATTACTGTGCTCTTGAGGTAAGGCTAAGGGGGTTATCTTAGACATTGTTTTCTTGAGATACCCGTCATGACCAGGCCTTGGTTTGGATCATGACAAGCTTTGTATAAGAGCATGGTTCAAGGTCACTGGGTGTCCACAAAGTCATGTTGAATAGATTCCCTTTTATGGGTATGTAGTGAACCACACTTATAAGGGGAGGCTACAAGGAATTTAGCAATGTTTCCCCTTCTTGTGTTCTAATTGATGTTAGAGAAGTCTAGTTATCATGAGTCTGTTCTAACTCTTCACTTATTTGCATTTCAGATTATGCCTCTGCGGAGATCTAATGGTCGTAAGAACTCAGCTGGAACGTCTGTCCCAATTGGAGGAAATATGGAGGAAGTTCTTCCTACTCATGGAATACAGACTTGATATAGGGCTCGTAATCCTGATTGCACTACTGCAGTTGGGGTTCTACCAGTCCCTACTAGTCCTCCTCGGGTTTTCCAGGCTAGCGATACTCATACTCAGTCCCTTAGAGAGATATCTCAAATATGCTAAGTTCTATCATTCCATCCACATGCTTTCTCAGATTGTGGAATCACAGTCTCGTCATTCTGATCATGCTGGTCCTGCTACTGGCTTACTTGTGGTCACTCGGGTTGGGTAGTTTATAAGGTTGAATCCCCCAAACTTTATAGGTTTTAATATTAAGGAGGATCCTCAGGCATTTATTGTTGAGATGGAAAATATCATCAAAGTCATGCTTTCTAGTAATTCAAAGGGGGTAAAATTTACACCTTTTCAGTTAAACGAGGTGGCTTATCATTGGTATGAGGAGTGGGAAAAGTTATGGGGGTGAAGATGCTGAGCCAGTGGTGTGGGAAGAGTTTGCAGATGCTTTTCTTGATCATTTTTTTCCTCATGAGTTGAGGGAAGATAAGGCTAAAGAGCTTGTTAATTTAAATCAAGGTAAAATGTGTGTTAAGGAATATGCTCTAAAGTTTACCAAGTTATCCCATTATGCTCCTTAACTTGTGTCTAATATGAGGTCTAGGATGAGGAAGTTTTCTTCGGGTCTATCTCCTAATTTGGTGTTAGAATGTAAGGCTGCTATGCTAAATAATGATATAGACATACCCAGGCTAGTGGTTTATATACAACAGGTGGAAGATAAGAAAAGGAAGTAGGCGGAAATGGGAAAAAGGCAGAGCAAAAATTTTAAGTATGAAGAGCAGGGTGCAAAGCAGCAGAACAGTTGAAAAAATGGTAGGCAATGGCCTAAGAAGAAGAACTAGGGAAATTCTTATTCATTAGCTAGTACTCATTATCCTAAGACTTTAGGTGATCAGTATTTTCAGTCTAGCAATGGTCCTAGGGCACATGGTGTCCAATCTCAAATGAGTGAAGCTCAGTCAACCCCACCTTACCCTCCTTTCCATTTTTATGGGTAGCTTCATCGTGGATATTGTGAGGAGGGGAGGAATTTGTGCTTTAATTGTAGCCTAGTCATATGCGGAAAGATTTTCCTTTAGCTAGGGTTTCCACTAGAGCTAATAAGGTTCCGATTTCCACTTCTTCGGCTCCTGCGTCTAAAGGTGCCACCTCAGGCATATGAGATAACCGAAATTGCCTCTATGCACTTGCTACTCATTAGGAATTCGAGGCATCCCCAGATGTGTGTTACTGGTATGTTACAATTTTTCTCTCGTGATGTTTATTACTTTCTTGATATCGGTTTTACCCTATCTTATGTGATTCCTTATGTGGTTGTTCACTTTTGCTTTGGTCCTGAAAGTATTTCTGACCTCTTTTGTGTTTGTACCTCTCACGACCCAAAATTCGAGGGTCATGCTGGCACTTGTCGCGACAAATCTTAACAAGTAAGCCTATCATTAAAATTGATACACAAAGGGAAAAAGATACAAATAACCCTAAGGTAAGGCTTCTTGAACCAAGCCGAACTGTATGAGTATAATAAGTGCAGAAAGAAAGCATAACCAATAATAAGGCCATAACTCTAAAAACCTTGTGTCAATAGTGTAAGAATATATCTAATATAGATAGAGTCCAAAAGCAATACGTGACATGTCCAAAAATAAGAAAAACTCTATCACTAAAGTACAATAAAGATATAGTCTGATAAGGAAAGGTAGTAGAATACATCCGAATGACTAGAAGTCAACTACCATATTGAAAGCTCCAAATACCGCCTGAATCAAACATCGTGAGGCACACTCAAACCTGAATCTGTATCGAAAGAGTACAGTTGGAGTGAGTACAGTTCACTTGTACTAATAGTTATCATAGGCCGACCGAGAAAAATAGAAAATAAAGAATACAAAATACACACTAAGGGCACATCACATACAGTTAGAAAATGTCCCACAATGGTATCTCACATCGCTTGTAATAACAGTTCTAATATCTCACAGATATTGCAACAACTCCAGAAAATACCATATATATACATTATATCACATATCAGTAGCATAAATAAGAAGGACATATACAAGATTGACAAGTACAAGTAAAAGAAGATAGAAAATTAAGATAGGTAATAAGCCATAAAAGAAATTCAATAATATCGCAAACACTATGAAGTAAATATAATGAGAATGATAATGTTGATGTATGAGGTTTTCACACGACCTTAAGGTCATTGCTAGCCTCTAAGACCATTACATTCTTCATATACACATAATGAGCTAAAGATTTTTGATATAGGACCCATGGGGGGTTTATTAACCCATATACAATTTATATAATCATATCTCCTCTCTGGCACATCCCTTGGGAAGGGTTTTAAAAACGTTTTGCTAGTGTTTCTTAGTGTTTCCACTGTAGTTCCATTGTTTCAAAAATGAGTATGATATGAGGATGTAATGCTCACAATCAACCACAATGAGTATTTACACAACCAACCACAAGAAGTATTTCCACAACCAACCATAATACCGATCACGTGAGCCAAATATCCACTCATTATTTTCACCATCCATGAATGTCTGGATGATTCATATACTAATAAAGTACGAAGATATTACAATACTCAAATGGTACCATAATAGGCATTTTCAACAACACAATACAATTATTCACATGTATTTAAGGCTATCAACATCACATAGGATTCCACACGGTCACATAATTCACACAGTGCTCCCAAAATTACCACATACATCATATATAGGCCCCTACATGGTAACACCACATAATATAGCCAATTCCATGATTAGTTCCCACTATTAACATGCATTTTGTACCAATATTTACTACCCAACCCATGTCTGAAAGAGTTAAGCCATAACCTACCTCGAAAGCCGAAAACTGATCCTCAACATGAACACTCTTGAATCAACTAAAATATTAAAATATAGAATATACATGTCAAAAGGAAGCCAACGACACCTATATTGCCCATTTTTGATTCGGGGTCAAAATGGATCCTCGAAATGGATTTTAAAAAAAATCAAAATTTTGTTTCAAAAACATGTTCTTCATAATTTTAGGAGTCAACAACTAAATACCCAAGTAAAAATGAGTTAAAAATGAGGTCCAAATCAAAGAAAAATCATTTTCAAGCTTTACCTGGTCAAATCCCCAAAATCAATTTAAAAATCAAGAATCGAAGATGATTTGAAGATAAAATCAAGGAGAAATTGATAATTATAGGATTAGAAACTCATTCTAGTGAAAATGGAGTAAAATTTGGTTTTAGATTGGGGAAGTACCATTTTTAGGCCTTATGGGCCAAAATCCCTAAATTCTATACTAAATTTATGTTTTAAACAAGAAATTAATGTTATAGATTGAAGAAACTTGTTGAAATAAGTGTAATAGAGCTTACACAAGCTTAGAAATAGAGAAAGTTGCTCAAAACCAAGAAACCCTAAGCTCTAAGTCTAAAAAATATTGAAAAATGACAAAACTAAGTATTTATATACCCTGACGCCACGATCGTAAACCTTGAGTCTTGATCGCTGTACCTCAATTGGTAGGGAATTGTGATAGCAATAAGGGTGTCACGCTCATAGCACTAGCCTTGCTGGCCCAGTCGCATCACAACACTCGTATTGCGATCATGGGTGCACCAAAATAATGGGTGCACCAGTTGGGGACTTAGTTCAATTTGAGTCCCTGCGGGCCCCCAGGATCATCCGTAATCCTGTGAATGCATACAAAATATTCTATCCTATTAAATTCGATACTCCAGACTCAATGGAGATATCAAAATTTTAAAAAAAATCATTTTCACAAATTTTACCCCCAAAATACAAAATTACAGCTTTCCAAATCAAGGGTCAAAATGAGATTTAAAGGTCATGAATACACCAAACATGTTACCATCCTAAAATTGACATTTAGGATCTATTGGCATAGTTTTTTCTACCATCCATCGCTCTATTCAAAAGATATCAACTAAAGTCACATATAAGGCAGTCAAAGCCACCAAAAACTACAATATCGCATGAATGACACTAAAATGCATTCGAAACCATGCCAGCCATCCCCACACCCTAAAAATACTGTAATGCAACTATGAGGAGGGGTAAAATAGTCAAATCACATATAAACACATATTTTGCATAATCATCAAAATTTCAGGTTGTTAAACTACCCCGGTGGGTGAGTCTATTATTGCTAGAAATGTCTTAGGGATTGTGCGGGGTCCATTTTTCAAAGGGAGACATTGGTGGATTTAATAGGGATTGATATGGTGGATTTTGATGTAATCTTGGGGATAGATTGGCTTCATTCGTGCTATGCTTCTTTGGACTGTAGAGCTAAAAAATTGATATCCAAAAAATGTTTGTATCATCTAGTTTGGGTTAGGGATTGTAGCTCTGAAAGTCTCTCCTTGTAGTCTATCCCTGTGGTTAATGAATTTCCCAATTATTTCCTGATGACTTTCCTGGGGTTATTTCGGATAGGGAAATAAAGTTTGGGATTGATCTCTTACTGGATACCCATCCTATTTGCATTCCTCCCTATAGTATGGATTTGTCAGAGATAAAAGATTTAAAGAAGAAACTAAAGGATATCCTTGATAAGGGTTTCATTCTTCCTAGTGTTTCCTCTTGGGGTGCTCTTGCGCTTTTTGTGCAAAAGAAAGATGGGTTTCTTCGGATGTGTATATATTTCCATCAGTTAAATAAAGTTACCATGAAAAATAGGTGTGCTCTTTCTAGGATTGATGAACTCTTTGATCAGCTTCAGGGTGCTAGATGTTTCTCTAAAATAGATCTACGTTTGGGCTATCATCAATTGAATATTAGGGAAACGTATATTGAAAGATTGCTTTTCAGACCAGCTATGGCCAGTATAAGTTCTTAGTTATGTCATCGGGTTGACTAATGTTCCGTCTTCTTTCATAGACCTTATGAATAGGTGTTCAGATTGTTCTTGGACTTATTCATTATAGTCTTCATTGATGACATTTTGGTGTACTCCAAAAATGAGGAGGATCATGCAAATTACCTTCGAACTGTATTGCAGACCCTTAAGGACTAGGAATTGTATGCCAAATTTACAAAGTGTGAATTCTAGCTAAGTGCTGTGATTTTTTTGAGCATGTTGTGTCTAGTGATAGAATTAAAGTAGACCCACAAAAGATTGAGGCAGGTAAGAAATGGCCTAGACCCATGACTCCAACCGACATTAGGAGCTTCTTGGGCTTGGATGGGTACTATAGAAGATTTGTAGAGTGTTTCTCATCGATTGTTGCTTCGCTGATGAGGTTGACTCAGAAAAAGGTAAATTTTTTATTGTCTAATTCTTGCGAGGGAAATTTTGAGAAGTTGAAGGATAAATTGACTTCTTCTCCTATTTTGACCCTACCTGAGGGTTCTAAGGGGTTTGTTGTGTATTGTGATGCATCTCGTCTAGGGCTTGGTTGTGTATTGATGTAGAATACGAAGGTTGTGGCTCATGCTTCCAGGCAACTTAAGGTTCATGAGAGAATTACCCAATTCATGATCTAGAGTTGGCGGTTGTGGTCTTTGCTTTGAAAATTTAGCATCACTATTTGTATAAGGTGCATGTGGATATTTATTTAGATCATAAGATCTTGTAGTATGTATTTATGTAGAAGGAATTGAATCTAGGCAGAGGTGATGGCTCAAATTTCTTAAGTATTATAACATGACTTTGCACTACCATCTAGGTAAGCTAACATGGTTGCTGATGCTCTTAGCAAGTTTTCCATAGGGAGTCCTAAACCATTTAGAGAAGGATAAAGGAGGATTGGTGAATGATATTCATGGGTTGGACAATCTAGGATTTCTCCTTTTGGACTCCGAGGATGGAAGAGTGATCATTCAGGAAGTGGTTAAATCATCTCTTGGTGCGAAGGTCAAGGAGAAATATGTTTTAGATCCCATACTTATGCAAATTAATGATGATGTGGGTCTGCAAAAAGCTATGGCTTTTGAGATTGTGGAGATGGAATTCTAAGTTATCAGTGAAGGTTGTGTGTTCCTAATGAAAAATGGACTACGGGAAAGAATCTTGACTAAAGCTCATATGTCCAGGTAAATAATTTATTCAGGTTCGACCAAAATGTATCGTGACTTGAAAGATGTCTATTTGTGGAATATTATGAAAAAAATGTGGAAAATTTTGTTTCCAAGTGTATAGTTTTTCAACAAGTCAAGGTCGAGCATTTGAGTCTAGGTGGTACTTCTCAAGAGATAGCGTTACCCATGTGGAAATGAGAGATGATTAACATGAAATTTTTTACCAGTCTTTCATAATCTCAAAATCAGTATGATCCTATTTGGGTAATTTTAGATAAAATGACCAAGTCTGCTTACTTTTTGCCGGTAAGGACTAACTACTCAGGAAAGGATTATGCTAAGTTATTCATTCAGGAGATATTTAAGTTGTATGAAGCCCTGGTGTCCATTATTTCTGGACGAGGTACATAATTTTATTCTCATTTCTGGCATTTTTTTAAAGAAAAGGTTGGGTAGCTAGGTAAACCTTAGCATTGCCTTCAACCCTCAAGTGGATGGAGAAACGGTGCATACTATTTAGACTCTAGATGATATGCTAAGTGAATGTGTGATTGATTTTAAACAAATATGGGTTGATCATCTACCACTGATTGAGTTCACTTATAACAATATTTATCATTCTGGTATCCAAATGGCCCCTTTTGAGGCCCTTTATGGTAGAAGGTGCAGGTCACTGATTGGATGGTTTAAGGTCGAAGAGACTAGGTTATTTGGCCCTGATTTGTTTTACCAAGATATAAAGAAGGTAGAAGTGATTTGAGAAAGACTTAAGACCACTCAAAGTTGCCAAAAGTCATACATAGATGTGACGCGGAGGGAGTTGGAGTTTGATGTGAATAATTGGGTGTTCTTAAAGGTTTATCCTATGAAAGGAGTCATGTTATTTGGGAAAAAAGGGAAACTCAATCCCCGTTCCATTGGTCTATATAAGATAGTGAGAAGAATTAGAAATGTTGCTTGTGAATTAGACTTACTAGCGATCTTGGCCTTGATTTATCCCATTTTCAAGTGTCTATGTTTAAGAAGTGTGTGGGTGATCCTTCCTTCATAGTGCTTATTGAGGATATTGGTGTTCATTACTTGTTATCCGTATGAGGAAATCCCAATTGTGATCTTGGATAGGCAAGTTTGGAAGTTAATGACTAAGGAAATAGCTTCGGTAAAGGTGCTTTGGAGGAATCAAAAGGTAGAAGAGGCTACATAGGAGTCAGAAGAGGATATGAAAGCTAAATACCAGTTCTTATTTCTAACGTTGGACAAAAGTTCTTAAGGTATGAGTTTTACTTCTCCTCTTGTTGTACTTTGATATTATTCTTGAATTTTGCTATGTTCTTCCTATTATCGTGCTAAGGGTCTCCTAACTCCTTATTCTAGGATGTATGAGCCTAAGGAGGGGATAATCTAAGACCCCAAAAATTTGAATAATTTATTTTGGACCCTTCCTTATACTTGAATCATGATAAGGGATATTAAAGGAATGATTTGGTAAAGTTTTGAAATTTTTGAAAAGGGTTCGGGGTCATTTTGGGGCTCCAAACTAGTGAGGGTCTACGATGGAAGCATGGCATACTTTCTATCCTCTGCAATAAGAGTATGACATGCTGACTAGGATCTATGATAGCAGCATGGTACGCTGTCTAGGCTCTGCGATAGCAGCGCACCATGACGTTGGGCAGAAATTGCACAGTTTTAATTTTTTTCAATTGGGGGAAAGGGCTTTTTGTTTCTTTTCCTCATTAATTAACTTAAAACACCTTTTAATCCGTATTACATGTCAGTTATCACTATTCTCATTGTTTTTCTCTCTCCAACCCCCAAGTCAAGAAACACAAGGGTTTTCTCAAGAATTCAATTCTTTGGGCTAAACTCCAAATCCTTCCATTTTTCAGGCATTTTGGACACTCCCTAATTTAAATATTATATTATTGTATTTATTCAATTGTTATTTAACTGTTGTTGAATGATTGATTAAACTAGAGTTAAGGGTTTTTGGTTGTCAACACTTACATTGCTTTTCTCTTATTTTAAATGGTTTATTCATGTTTTAAAAGATGGATTGTGAACTGAATTTGTGCATTGTGATAATGGTGGAGTTGGTAATTTAGGTTTCACAAAGTTGATGAATTTTTTCATAGTAATGACATTAACCTCAACCCACATTATAAAATTTGGCTTTGAATATAGATTCTATGTGATTTAACTTATCTTTTGAGATAATGCATTGCATTAAAGGGTAAATGGATAAAAAGGTTTTAGAATGCCTTGGTAGCTATGGTTTTGTATTTTAAACTGTAAATTGGAGCCTAATTGGTTAAATGATTATGGTTTGGAATAATTAAAATAGCTTACAAGTCTATTGGTATGACGATACCAACCCAGAAATGCCTTAACAAAAGACTCCATGGTTAATGGTTGATGTTATGTATAAAGTTGTTTTAATTGGGCTTAAAGTGAATTGCGTAGCTCACCAAGAAGGTGTAGTTGGGGAGGGGGAACCAATAATGGAAACCACATTTGTCGATGTTGGGGGGTCTATGGCCACTGTGTCTGCTTACACAGTATATTTTGGATGGCTATCACCTTGGTGTATTTAGCAGTTTCTTCGGTACATGTGGCTAACATGGACTGGGGCCCTTCCTACAGGGGAAGACAGACCCATATTGCCCTTGGGTGCCTTTAGGTCGGTATGAGCTATATAGTTCAGGCTTACGTTTTTGAGCAATCATTTTTCATGTCTCTTTCTCCTATCCCAACACCCTATATATATGTGTAATTATTGTGCATGTGGTTTATGACTGAATTTTTGGTAAATGCATAAATTTTATCCCTTTCCTTGGGTTGTATGCCAGTACTCGCCAGACTGACCGTGCCTAGATGCTACATCATTTCATGATGTAAGTTTTAAGGGCTTCTCTTGTCGAACTTTGTAGTGTTTGGTGGTTTGGTACTCTTATTGAACAGTTATTGAAGTGGTGAGCTCTCACTCATTCAGAAGGCCTGGTTTCTTTCAGTCACTTATTGTTTCAATACTTTCTTTTGGTTTTCTTTTGTTATAGTTGGGGTCTTGTACGGACAAGGTTAGTACATCTTGGTTTAAAGGCTTTGTAGACAGTAGTGGGTATTTCCTTGTGGATTTAATGTTGAGGTAGAGGCTTGCTCTTTAAATTATTACATATCTCCTATATTTCTACTTAACTTCCATAGTTTATT
Source organism: Capsicum pubescens (assembly GCA_030864215.1). NCBI lineage: Eukaryota > Viridiplantae > Streptophyta > Magnoliopsida > Solanales > Solanaceae > Capsicum > Capsicum pubescens. The sequence continues at coordinate 80,893,239 of CM061544.1, read as the reverse complement.
TTATTATTGTGCTATTAAGGTAAGGTTAAGGGTGTCATCTCTAGCCTTGTTGACTTGAGATGCCCATCATGGCCAGATCCTGGTTCGAGTCATGATAATAATAATCATGAAAGGAGTACTTTTGATAGGGGGAAGATAAAAATAGTGGGAAAGTAGATAAGTGATGTTGTTGATAGGAGGAATACTAATATAGATGTACTAAAGAGAAGGAAATTTAAGTGCTTTTCACGAATATAGTTTGTCATCATAAAAAAGGGAGAGATTATTGTTTCATGTTTGATGATGACTACAGAACATGTCGAAACCATGTCTGTTATATGCTCTGTTGAAGGACAGTTGTACACTATCGCACTTGACATGACCCGAACCAGATCCTTGTCATAATGGGGATCCTAAGTCCAACCAGGACCGGATACCACCGCTGATACTCAACCTAACCAACCATCATACACCATGAGTCGAATGAATTTCGACCAAATAACAAGATATCGTGTTGTACAATTCCAGAATCTGGGATAGGTCCATAACCATGACAAACCCAAACAAGTCCAACCATCCAAAGCCCAACCGATAACCATACCATAACCAATCCATACATACCATACCAAATGAGTTCCAAATATATATATATATATATATATATAAAATCCAAAACAAAATTGAACAATCGAAAATCAAATTTAGTTAACCGGTATCAACCTCAATACCAATGCTAATATTAAGGCAGACACTAATACCGACACGGCTCATACCAACCCATAATAGTTCCACAAAACCTCTAACTAAAAGTAAGACAATACTCGATTGGGACTTGCCCCCAACCATAGCCAAAGCTATAGTCCATAAGATGACCAAAATAAGTAAAGACATCTATGACATAAAATGGAGCCTTTTGGAATATGAAAGTTCACTACTTTAATCTAATTGAGCTGATCCCGAATCCGATCACTAATCTGGAGGAGTAGAAAGGTCAGTTCCTGCATCGTGTGGGGATACAACCGCTCGAAGATGGGTTAGCGGGTGAATGCTAGCAAGTACTCAGGATAAGAATAAAAAAATGCCAACCTTTAAAACTAGGTAAACCAACCCTATTCATTCACAACCACACACACACACACACACACATATATATATATATATAAATAAATCCATGCTGGGAAAGGGAACCGAGTTTAGCTTGCCCTTAAATCTTTAACCTGGGTATATGTAGCTTAACAGTCCTAGAACCATCCATGGGCTATATGGGTCCAGTGTAACCCTGAATAGGCCTCGATGCATGTTGCCGTACTAATAGGAGATACCATAGGAGTGGGGGATTCCAATGTACCCTTCGCTCTCCATGATACATATATACAAGTGTAACTTAGGAGATTCCCATGTATCCCATAAGTAACATATATGGTCATCATGAAAAATCTTCATGCCGGCAAACATGAGTTTCTAGTGTCCATCCATTGGAATCACACCTTCACAGTTAGCTATCACACCCCACCATTATTGACTAATTAAAACCATTACCATAAAACCAAAAATAACATTCCATTTATTATTAAGCAAGGCTATAAGTAGTGGTATCATCATACCGGCTATAGCTTGCAAGCAATGTCCTTAGCCAACTTCTTAGAGAAGAAGGGATTCCCATATACCCATAGATTACATTATTTAGTTGATTGGGGGATTCCCATGTACCCCACAAGAATGTTCAATTAAGCCATAATCATGATCACCAAGACCTTATATTTAACCATTCCAAACCATTTAGGGTTCCATTACTAAATTATACCATGCAATAGTTCCATTAAAGGTCCAACAATATAGTAAAAACATTAAACAATATAGTAAAAACATTCTTATAGGCATTTTATCAAACATGTTGGGGGTATATAGTTTCCAAAGACAAAACCAAGTATCAATTAACCATTCCCATGTAACCAAATCTCCAAACCACCATAACAATATGAAAACCATAAGTAAAAGACATGGGAAAACCATAACCAACCACTGTAACCAAAACCCCCAACATATATTTGAAAACCCAAAACCACACAACAATTATGCCATGAAAACAACTCATAAAATATGCTTTTTTTTGGAACAAACCATGAAGGAGGAGTACATGCCTTGATTACGAAGAAAATAGAGACAAACCACCCTTGTAAGGATCCTATTGATGAAACCCTAGCCTTCTTTGATCCAAGAGACTTTGAGAGAGTTTGAGAGAGTTTCTAAGTGTTTAAGATTAGAATATTAGGGTAAATAATGTCCCAAGTGAGTTATAAGTCGTGGGGCCTTAAGAGGTTAAGAGGGGTAATGTCCAGATTATCCCCAACTTAAACTGCATAAAATTCCCATAGGATGGTACGACCACCCCACCCCAACCATACCCTAGCATATGACCTGTACCCTCAATCCATACCCATAACAGAATCAAGAGGGATTGGACACTGTCCAATATATGAGTTGAACTATACCATTCGTACCATATCCTCATGGCTCATGGTGAGCCACTCGTACTCAGATCCAAGTTAAGTCACTAAATTTTAGTTTAAGTAAGGGAAAACCCATCCCAACAACCCGTCACCAACTATACAACTTGTGCCCACCTAGTCATACCCATACTAGAAACTCTACCACCCAAGACCATCCAATATTGGACAACATACAACTAGGCCACCATACCCGTACCCACACTATAAGACTAACATTATGAGTCATATGATGTCCTGTAAGTCTAAATCCCAGAAAATTTCTAAAGACAAAAATCCAAGGTGTTTCAGTCTCCCCTACTAGGATCATTCATCCCCGAATGACGGACAAGGTAGTACAGACATGATTTACACCCCTAGATGCCTCTACTCTTACCTTTACAAAGACAGAAAACAAAGATGCAAGGAAATCAATCTTTTCTTTAACTAAGTTAGAAAACAAAGATGTGATTAAGAACATATATCTTTCATATGAATATCTGGAGCCGAAAACAAATACGGATACTTGGACTTTATGTCCTCTTCCACTTCCCAAGTAGCTTCTTCCACCTTATGGTTACACCATAGAACTTTAACCAAAGCTACATCCTTGATCTACAACTGATGAAATTTTCGACCAAAGATCTCAGTCGAGATCTGTTCATAAGACAGAGAATCTGAGATACCCAATCCTTAAAAAGGAACAACTAATAAAGGATCACCTACACACTTTCTCAACATAGAGACATGGAATACTAGATGAATGGAGCTCAAACTAGGAGGCAACTCTAATTCATATGCAACATTACCAACCCTCCTCAAAACCATATAAGGACCAGCATACCAGGGACTAAGCTTCCCCTATTTCCCAAACCGCATAACTTATTTCTTGGGAGATAGCTTTAGGAACACCCTATCCCTAACCTCAAACTCCAAGTCCCTATGTCTTATATCCACATAGGAATTTTGGCGACTTTGGGTATCCTTAATCCTATACCGAATCACCTTCACCTTTTACATATCCTGATAAACCAAATCCAAGCCAAACATATCCACCTCATCAAGCTTGAACCACCCAATTGGAAATCTATACCTCCTACCATATAATGACTCAAAAAGGGACATCCCAACACTAGAATGGTAACTATTCTTGTAAGCAAATTCTACATGAGGTAGATGCTCAACCCAACTACCACCATAGTCAATCACACAAGCACGAAGCATGTTTTTCAATGTCTGATTAGTCCTCTCTACTTTCCCATCCATCTATGGGTGGAAAGTAGTACTTAGACTAACCTTAGTCCCCAATCTTTTCTGAAATAACCATAAATCATGAGATGAAAACAGCATACCATGACCAGAGATGATCGAAATAGGTACCCTATGCAGATTTACAATCTCATGAAGATACAACCTCACATAATACTCAGCCAAGAAGTTAGTCCTCACTAGCAAGAAGTGAGCCTTCTTTGTCATCCTATCTGTGATGACCTAAATTTAATTAAATTAGTTTCGAGACCTAGGAATACCGATAATGAAACCTATGTTAATTACTTCCCATTTCTATTCAGGCAATTCCATTTCTAGATACAACCCTCCGAGACTCATGTGCTCAACTTTCACTTATTGACACACCATGTATTTTTCTACAAAATTAGCCACATCCCTTTTTATACCATTCCACCAATATATCTCCTTGAATTATTATACATTTTCATCAAACTGGGATGAATAACATAGCATGATTCATGTGCCTAAGCCCATATCCTCTCACACAAACCAGTGACATCGAGAACACATAACCTTCCTTAATACCTCAAGGTACCATCAACACTGATCTCAAATACCATCTCCTTTAGCCCACCAACATCACTCTTGATTTCCATCAAGAGAAGATCTAGCATTTGCTTCTCCTTGATCTCAGCACCTAGAGACAACTGAACCATTTCTTGTACCAACACACCACCATTCCTAGAGTCCAAAAGACAAACTCTAAGATTACCCTAGCAGTGAATATCCTTCACCAATTCCTTCCTTTTTTTATCCACATGAGCTAAACTCTCCATGGACAACCTGCTAAGAGCATCAACGACCATGTTAGCTTTACCTGGGTGGTAGTGAAGACTTATATTATAGTCCTTGAGAATTTCAAGTCATCTCCTCTGCCTGAGAATAAGCTCTTTCTAAGTGAACACATACTATAGAGTCTTATGAGAAGAAAAGATTTCCACCTGCACTCTATACAAATAATGCTGCCAGATCTTCAATGTAAACACCATAGCTAACAGTTCAAAATCATGAGTAGAATAGTTCCTCTCATGCACCTTTAACTGCTTAGAAGCGTAGGCTATCACCTTTCCATGCTATATAAAAACACAACCAAGTCCCACCCGAGACACATCATAGTAGACCACAAACCCCTCATTGCCTTCTGGCAAAGTCAAAATCAAAGCCAAAGTTAGCTTATCCTTCAGCTTCTCAAAACTACCCTAAAAAATTTCTGACCAAGGGAGCTTTACCTTCTTCTGAGTCAACTTAGTCAATGGGGCATATATAGTCAAAAAACATTCCACAAATCTCCTATAGTATCTGACTAAACCCAAGAAGCTTCGAATATTGGTTGAAGTCATGGATCTAGGCCACTTTCTAGTGACAATAACCTTTTTTGCATCCACTATGATCCCTTCTCTATAAATAATATGACCCATAAAAGTGACAACATTAAACAAGAATTCATATTTAAATAATTTGGCCTACAACTGCAGCTCTTTCAAGGACTGACAAAAGATCCTATTCATCAAATCCATGAATACCACCAGGGCATTGGTCAAACCAAATAACATAACCAAGAACTCAAAGTGCCTTTACCGAGTACGAAAAACTGTCTTAGGGATATCCACCTCCTTAATCTTAAGTTGATGATACCCGAAATGAAGATGTATCTTAGAAAAGAATTTGGCACCTTGTAGCTGATCAAACAAGCCAGCTATTCTTAGAAGAGGATACTTGTTTTAACCGTCACCTTATTCAACTACTGATAGTCAATACACAAAAAAGGAACCATACTTCTTATGCACGAATAATGCCGGTGCACCCTATGGGGATAAACTAGGATAGATAAAACCCTTATCTAAAAGATCCTTAAGTTGATTCTTGAGTTCTCTCAACTCAACTGGATCCATCCTATAAGAAGGAATAAAAATTGGGCGATTGTCCGGAACCATGTCAATCCAAAATTCAATCTCCTTATCAGGAGGAAACCAGGTAGGTCATTAGGGAAGACCTCAGGAAATTCATTTACCACCAGAATTGAACACAAAGAAGGACCTTTCGAGTTAGAATCTTTAACCCAAACTAGATGATAGAGACACCCTTTGGAGATTGATCTTGATCTCTAAGATAAGATATAAACTTTCCCTTAGGAGCAATAGGACCACCTTCCCATTTAATATCCGGCTCACCAGAGAACCTAAAAATAACCTTACGGGTCCGATAGTCTAGAGACACATAACTTGAATGTGACCAATCCATATCTAAAATAACATCAAAATCCACCATGTCTAGTTTAAGAAAATCCACTAATGTTTCCTTACTACCAATAGATACCACACCCTCATATAGTCTCTTTTAGCAAACACAGAGTTACCTACCAGGGTAGAAATAGAGAAAGGGTCCAAAATGACCTATGGGCTAAAACCAAAATACACATCCACAAATAAGGTCACATAAGAAAAAGAGGACCCCAGATCAAGTAAAGAATAAACATCCCAGGAAATAAGTTTAAACATACCAGTCACAACATCGGGCGATGCCTCAAATTCCTATTGGGTAGTGAGTGCATATAATTGATTTCAGCTTATACCGGTACTAGAAGTAGAGACAGATACAGAAGTAGTACCCCTAGGTGTAGGAGTTGATGAAGAGGAAACTAGAACCTTATTCACCCCCATAGAAACCTTACCAACTTGACAGTTTCTAAGCATATGGCCTGGCTGACCATATTTGAAACACCTATTAATTCCCTCAGCATACGAATCCTTATGTAACTGACCATAGTACTTAGAAAAAAGACATGATGAGGCCAATAGAGCCCCACTAACATAAGATTGGGAACCTTGTGCCCTAAGTTATTTCTACCATGCTGACACCTATAACTCGACTACTTCGGGTAGGGAGCACTAGCTGTAGAGAAGGAACCCAAAATCCACCATATCTTCTTTCTCCACTTACCACCATCCCGACTACTTTTCAATTGGACACCCTACTCAGAGAACCTAAAATTTTTACCCTGCCTTTCCCTTATCTCAGCCTGCTTTCTCTTTTTCTCCTCTACCTATTGCATATGAACCACCAACTTAGAGATATCCATGTCCTTGATCAACAATGCAGTCTTGATTTTAAGGATCAAATACCGAGATAGTACTGAAGCAAACTTTATTATCTTAGACCTTATATCAGACACTATTTCTGGAGCATACCGAGACAACTGATAAAAATTCAAGCTATACTCCTTGAAAAATATCTTCCCCTGCTTTAGATTAATAAATTCCTCGGCCTTTGCTTTTTTCAACTACTGAGGAAAGAAGTGGTAAAGAAATGCATTAGAGAAATCCTCCCATAAATATGACTTATCATCATTACCCCTTTCCTGACCCTATTTCTTATACCACTAGTATGCCATATCCTTCAGCTGGTAGGCAACAAACTCCACCCCTTTTACATTTGTTGTATGCATAATCCTTAAAAAATTTTCCATCTCATCCAGAAAACTCTAAGGATCCTCCTCCACCTTAACACTAGTGAAATTTTGAGGATTCATCCTCATAAACTGGACAACCCTTGTGGCCTTAGAAAATGGAATATCGAATGCACCAAGCTGAGCCTAAGAAGTTATCGACGGAGAAATCATATGATCAACTGACAAAACTCAGCATTCATAACATTTAGCCTAAGAAAGACTAGAGGGAACCAATGAGACTCCAGAAATACAAGGGACTGGACCCCTAGACCGAGTATAGATCCCATATGTAGAGTATGTCCCATCAACATTGTCCCCAGTTGGGACAGAGGAGTTTTTGTGAGCTTTAGATTGTCAATGCATGATCTGAAAAGTGAAAAAATAGAAATTAGAGAAGATTCTAGTACTTAGACTTTAAAACTTGAAATTAGAACACAAGAAAGAGAAACATTCCTAAATGCCTTGTAGCCTCTACCTTATGAGTGTGGCGTGATACATACCATTAAAAGAGACTCTACTCTACATGACTTTGTAGACTCCAAATTGACCATGAACCTAAAGTACTGATACCAACTTGACATGATCCAAACTAGAGCCTTATCATAATGGGCATCCCAAGACTGACTAGGACCGGAGAACAACCCCAATACCTAACCTAAACAACCATCATGCACCCTGAGTCGGATGAATTTTGACCATATAACAAGATAATGTATTATACAATTCCATACTCTGGGATTAATCCATAATCATAACCAACCCAAACAAGTCCAACCATCCAAATCCCAAGCGATAACCATACCCTAACCAATCCATACATCCAATACCAAATAAGTTCCAAATATAAATATATATAATCCAAAAAAATATAGAATAATCATAAATCAAATTTAGTTCACCAATATCAGCATCAATACCAATGCAAATACTAAGGCCGACACCAATACCGACACCACCCATACCAACCTATAGTAGTTCCACAAAGCCTCTAACCAAAAGTAAGACAATACCTGGTTGGGACATGCCCTCAACCATAGATAAAACCATAGTCTATGATATGAAAAAAAATAAGTATAGACATCTATGACATGAAATAGAGCCTTTTGGAATATGGAAGTTCACCATTTCAATCCAACTGAGCTGATCTGGAATTCAATCACTAAGCAGCAGGAGTAAAATGACTGATTTCTGTATTATATAGGGATACAGTCACCCAAAGATGGGTTAGCAGGTGAACGCTAGAAAGTACTCAAGATAAGGATAAAATAATGCCAATCTTTAAAACCAAGCAAACCAACCATATGTATTTATAACCATATGTATATATATATGTCTATGCTAAAAAAGAAAACTAGGTTTAGCATGCCTTTAAAACCATTAACCTGAGTATGTATAGCTTAACCATATTTGAACCAACCATAGGTTATATAGGTCTAGTGTAACCCCTTGAATGGGCCCTGATACGAGTAACCACACGAACCAGAGATACCATAGGAGTAGGGGATTACAATGTACCCTTCACTCTCCATGATACATAATTACAAGTATAACTTAGGGAATTCTTGTGTACCCCATAAGTATCATATATGGTCATCATGGCTAATTCTCATTTCAAAAAGCATGAGTTTCTAGTGTCCATCCATTAGACTGACACCTCCACTGTAAGCTATCATACCCTGCCATTATTTCCCAATTAAAATCATAAATACATAACCAAAACCACGATTCCATTTATTAGCCAAGTCTATAAGTAGTGGTATCGTCATAGCGACCATAGCTTGCAAGCATTGTCCTTATCCAACCTTTTAGAGAAGAAAGGATTCCCATGTACCCATAGATTACATTATTTAGTTGCTTGGGGGATTCCCATTTACCCCACAAGGATGTTCAATTCAACCATAATCATAACCACCAAGACCTTACATTTAACAACTCCAAACCATTTAAACCAGTTATACCAATTAGGGTTCCATTACTAAGTTGTAACATGCAATAGTTCCATTAAAGGTCCAACAATATAGTAAAACCATTCAATAATATAGTAAAAACATTCTTTTAGGTATTTTATAAAACATATTGTAGGTATATAGATTCAAAAGCCAAAACCAAGTACCAATTAACCATTCCCATGCAATAAAATGTACAAACCACCATAACATTATGAAAAACATAAGTAAAAGACATGGGAAAATCATAACCAACCATTATAACCAAAACCCCCAACATATACTTCAAAAGCTAAAACCATACAACAATTATGTCATGAAAACAACTTATAAAACATACCTTTTGTTGGAACTAACAATGAGGGAGAAGTACATGCCTTAAATTATGAAGAAGATGGAGAGAAACCACCCTTGTAAGTCCCCAAATTGATCCTATTGATGAAACCCTAGGCTTTCTTGACACAAGAGTCTTTGAGAGAGTTTGAGTTCGTAAGTGTTTAAGATTAAAATGTTAGGATAAATGATATCCCAAGAGAGTTACAAGTCATGGGGCCTTAAGTGGTTAAGAAGGGAAATGTCTAGATTACCCCCAACTTAAACTGCATAAAATTTTTGCAGGATGTTACGACCACCCTACCCTAACCATACCCTAGAATACAACTTGTACCCTCAACCCATACCCATAATAGAATCAAGAGGGATTGGACACTATCCAACATACAAGTTGAACTATACCATTCGTACCCGATCCCCACGGCTCAAGGTGAGCCACTCGTACTCAGATCTAAGTTAAGTCACTATGTTTCAGATTAAGTAAAGGAAAACCCATCCCAATGACCCATCACCAACCATACGACTCATACCCACCTAGTCATACACATACTAGAAACTCTACCACCCAACACCACCCAATACTGGAGAAAATATATGACTGGGTCACCTAACTTGTACGTACATCATGTGACTAGTATGGTAATTCATATGATGTCTAGTAAGTCAAAAACCCAAAAAATTTCTAAGGACCAAAACTAAGGGTATTTCATCACTCTACATAATTTTGTCCTTTAGCATAATTACTATGCAGTAGCATAGTGTACAACAATGGGCACCTGGTCCAATCAAATTCCTATCAAGATTCCTATAATTTTATATATTCAACAAAGAGCAACTATATTCCATAGTTTTTACATTTGATATTTTTTGTGGAGGCAGTAAAAACCCTTGGGCTCATGATCTTAAAATTCCATTGCTCTCTAGTTTTATTTTTCTTGAGTCATGTTCTAGAAACTGATTTACTCCAGTATTATGAGTAAATTTTTCTTTTCATTTTGTGTTGAGTTTACTTAGGTAGAGTTACCTAATAGGAGAGTTGGCTAGAGTTAGTCGACTGGAAGACAGGTGAGATAGAGTTTTCTGAAGTAGGTTTGTAATAGAGCTATTGCAATCTTTGAGACTTAGAGTTAAGTCCATTTTGAGTTTGTAATAAGAGTTGACTTGATCATAGTAGATCTTGAGAAAGTATGTGAGGATAGGTCACAGTTTTTATTTCTTGAGCAAGGAGGTTTGCACGTAAAAATCATTTGTGTTGATTTACTTTGAGTATTTACTTTACGTTCCTATTTAACTATTACTTATTACTTCTTGGGACCTAGTCCCTTAGTGGTGATGAACCTTTATGATTCAAAAATTAGGATTAGAGTGGTGCACTCTAAATGGTTAACACCTAGAGTTGATCACTGATTATTCCTGGACCACCAAATCTAGAGGAAGGACAGTCAACAACCAGACCACCTCAATTCAATGGTCAATACTATGGTTGGTAAAAAATAAGAACACATGACTTTATCATGGTTTAAGATATTATCTATGGGATGTTATCCTTGATAGACCTCATATTCTTATGAGAGAAGGAGAAATCACCATTATGGTTGCTAAAATGAAAAGGGAATACAATGAGGAGGATAGGAAAAAGATTAAAAAGAAATTCAATACTAAGAAACTCTTATTCTGTGGGATAGAACCTAATGAGTACAAGCATATATCTTCTTGTGAGAGAGAAAAGGAGATTTGGGACTCTAAGGACCACTTATAAGGTAACGATTAAGGTCAAGAAATCCAAGGTGGATATGTTAACCACTCAATATGAAGGTTTCTCTATGAAGGAAAGTAAAACCACTCAGGAAATGCATAACAGATTTACCTTTATCACCAATGAATTACACTATCTTGGTAAATTGGTTTCACCTAGAAAATAGGTAAGGAAGATATTAAGAGTTTTGTATATGTCATTGAAAAGTAAGGTTAATGCTATTTGTAAAGTTAGAGATCTAAGAACTCTTACCATGTATGAGCTAATCAGAAACCTAAAGACCTATGAATTGAAGAAATAGTAAAATCAAGAGAAGGAGCTTAAAAAGGAAAAATCGTTGATTTTAAAGGCTTCAAAATTTGAGTCTAGTAAGGAAGATGAATATGTTGCATACTTGGCCAAAAAGTTCATCGGGGCTATGAAGAGGAGTAGAAAGTTTCAAAAGAAGGGAAGTTGTAGTAGGCCAGTAGGTGCAAATGAGGTATATTATAAATGTGGGAAACTAGGATGTTTCACCAAGGATTTCCCCTTGCACAAGATGGACTATCAAGAGTATCTAAAGTCAGGAGGAGATAAAGCAAAGAAGGACTGGGTCCCTAACAAGTCAAGAAAAAGATTTGTAGCTAACTATGTGGTGAAGCAAGCCTTAGATGTCTGGGGAGACTCATCAAGTGAGTTAGATGAATTATAAAAGCATAAAAATGTCTATGCTGGCCGTGTAAGATGGTGAAACTACCTAAAGTATTCTCTTTGCTTCTATGGCCAGATCAGATGATGAGGTAACTCCTTTTAACATTAAGAAAAATTTGAATGACTACACTCCTAAGAAGTTAAAAAAAACTTGCAAATGTCTTTATTGACTCTATATGTGAGCTTACTACTGAGAAAGATCTAATTGAAGATAAACTAGAAAATCTAGAATATGAAAAACTAGCCCTACCTATTCAGCTATTTAAGCTTTGAGAACATAAATTAAACTCTAAAAACAAGGAGATGTTAGAAAAACTAAGTAAGTTGAATCTAATAGTAAAGGAAAAAAAGAGGATAACAGTTTGCAATTTGAACTTGAGGAGAAGTTGAAGAACTCGCAAAAGCTTATCATGTTTTCTCTTGAAAAGAAAGATGAGTTAGAAAGGGACCTAGTCTGCATAAGAGAATATCTTAAAAAATTAATAAAATGGTTTATTTCCTCACATATTCTTACAAATTTGACAAATCAGGGTCTGAATAATGGTAGAGGTCTTGGGTGTCAACATAACTTTCCTCCTCTCAAACTTCACAACAAGTATATATCTATTGCTAACTACCCTTTATGCACACACTGTGGAAGGAATGCCCATAAAAAAAGATTTTCAGGATCTAGAGCTAACAGGAATTCTACTAAGCATATTCAGCAGATAGAGTCACTCACCATAGGACCTATTCTCTTGACAAATTTAAAGAAGAATAAACTGCCTAGCTGGACCAAAAAATTTATGACCACTCCCATATCCCTGATTCAGAACTCAAACTCAAGTGGTTTTAAAAATCTAACAAATGATCTCTATATGCAGGTAGTAGTAAGATAAAGAAGTCAATGCTTGTTCATGGATAGTGGATGCTCTAAGCATATGATTGGAAGAACAAGATTTTTCTCTCACTCAAGGCACTTTAAGGTAGAGGTGTCTCTTTTGGAAATGAAAAAAAAGGTTATATTCTTGGTGCTGGAAAGATTGGGAAATCCTTAAATCATGTTATTGAAGATGTGTACTATGTGAGTGGTTTGAAATACAACCTACTAAGTGTGTCCTAAATTTGTGATAAAGGAAATGTAGTGAATTTCTTGTCTAATTAGTGTACTGTAATTAGCTTAAAAATTGGGAATGTTATTCTCACAACGAAAAGATGAAAAAATATGTAGGTGGCTTATTTAGACTCAATCCTTGGTTGTGAATTGACCTGCTTAAGTCTTCAAAATTACAATGTTGTTTTGTGGCATAGAATAATTGTTTATGTAAGCTCTTCTCTTTTGAACAAATTTATCTCAAAGGACCTAGTCAGTGGTGTTCCAAAGCTGTAGTTCTCAGACACTAGGATTTGTGATACTTGTTCCAAGGAAAACAAACCAGGTCATCATTCAAGCAAAAAAAGTAGGTAAGTTCCACAAGACCCCTTGAACTGCTTTACATGGATCTATGTACCCCTATCAAGGTATAAAGTTGATAAGGGAAGAGATATGTGTTTGTGATTGTGGTTGCCTACTCTAAATTCACTTGGACCATGTTCCTGAGAACTAAGGATGAAACATATGAAGATGTGGTGATCTTTTCTAAGAAAATTCTAGTAAAACGAAATAACAAGATAGCAGGGATCAGGTCTGATCATTGAACAGGGTTTGAGAATGCTAAAGTTGAGGAATTTTGTGTTGAAAATAGTATTAGTCATAACTTTTCAGATCCAAGAACTCCATAACAAAATAGAGTGGTTGAAAGAAAGAACAAGACATAATTGTTATTTCTAGAACTATGTTGATAGATGGTGGTCTTCATAAGAGTTTTTGGGCAGAAGCTATCAACACTGCATACTATGTTACCAACAGATGTCTGACCAGATCTATTCTCCTCAAGACTCCTTATAAACTCATCTTCAACAAAAGGCCAAAACTTTATTACTTTAGGCCTTTTGGTTGCAAATGCTTTGTTCTAAATAATGGCAATGATGAGTTGGGAAAGTTTGTCTCCAAAATTGATGAAGTTGTATTTGTAGTTTATTCCTCATCTCGTAAAGACTACAAAGTCTACAATAAACGAACTTTGTGTGGAGAAAAGTGTGCATGCCATCTTCCATGAATTAGGAAACATGAAAAAACCATTAGAAAGTGATAACATAAATATGGAGGAGCTAATTAACATTCAAAGAGATGGTTTAGCAGAAGTCGAATCACAAGTTCAAAATATTTAGGATGATTTAGCTATAGTAGAAGGAGGAGAAGAATCAGATCCTCAACTGTAGGATCTTATCCTAGATAAGTCCCAACAAGGAATTCAAAATCAATGCTCTCAAGTGCCTGGTCCAAACATACTTCAATCAACTTCAAGAAGATCAAATTGGAAGCATAAATAACCACACTCCTTAAGAATCTGACCTATCCATTAGAATCTGGAATGTAAACAAGGACACAAGTAAGGAACTTTATGGAATTTTCAGGCTTTCTATCCTAAATTGAGCCTAAAAATATGAAGGAAGCCCTCAAAGATGCTGAATGGATTAATGTTATACAGGAAGAACTTCAGAAATTTAAAAAGAGCAAAGTTTAGCACTTGGTCCCCAAACATACAGACAAAACAATTATTGGGACAAAATGGGTGTATAAAACAAGCAAGATAAGCAAGGAATTATCATTAGAAATGATGAAAGGATTATTGTACAAAGTATAATCAAGAAGAAGGAATTGACTAAGAGACCTTTGGTCCATTGCAGGATGGAAGCAGTTAAGATCTTTACTGATTTTGCTGCTTATGTGGGTTTCAAGAATATTGCCTTTGCTGCTTATATGGGTTTCAATCTTTTCAAATGGATGTGAAGAGTCCAGTTTTACATTAAAATCTGAAGGAAGAAGTCTATGTCAAGAACCTTTATGTTTTAAAGAGTTTGACCTTCCACATCATGTGCTAAAATTGGATAAAACTCTGTATAGGTTAAGGCAAAATCCTAGAGCTTGGTATGAAAGACCATTAAAGTTTCTCCTCAAAAATGGTTTTAAGAGAGTGAGAATTGACAACACCTTATTTTTGAAGCCTAGAGGAAAACCTTGCCGATTATGGAAATTTATGTTGATGACATTATATTGGGACAAACTTTTGACTCCCTATGTGAAGAATTTGCTAAACTGATGGGAAGTGAGTTTGAGATGAGCATGAAGAATGAGTTAAGTTTCTTTCTTGGGATGCAGATCAACAAAACATCTCAGGGAGCCATGATTTGTCAAGAAAAATACATTATTGCAAAATAAATTCAACACAAGGGTTTCCAAGCCTATTAATACTCCCACTGGAACTAGCTCCAAAATGGATACTAATAAATCTTGTTCCTCAGTCAATGGGACTATATATAGAGGGGTTATTGGATCTTTTCTATACCTTAATTCTTGAAAGATTGATATTATGTTTAGTATGGGTATGTATGAAATTTCTGGCTTGTCCAAAGGAGTCTCACCTAAAAGATGCCAAAAGAACTCTCAAATATCTGAAAGGAATAGGGGACCTAGTCCTATTCTATCCTTCTAGAAGTAGTTTTTGTTTAATTGGGTATGTTGATGTTGACTATGCTGGGTACTTAGTGGATTGAAAAAGTACTTATGGAATGACTTATTTCCTTGGTTAATCTCTCATTTCATGGGGTTTTAAAAAGCAAAACTCACTTACTTTATCTACTGCAGAAGCTGAATATGTACCTGCAGCTACATATTGTGCTTAATTAATTTTGATAAAATAGCAGCTAAAGGATTTTGTAATTATTATTAACACTATTTGACTGATGTGTGACAACACAAGTACTTTAAATATGGAAAAAAACCTTGTGTAGCACAAGAGAACAAAACACATTAATGTAAGGCATTATTTATAGAGACACAATATGAAAAAAAAGCAATCTTTATGAAGTTTTGTAAAACTGAAGATCAAACATTTGATATCTTTACCAAGTCTCTTCTCAAGGAGCAATTTTTGAAGAATAGGCTAAGACTGGGAATGATCAACATGAATTAACCTGTCTCAGTATGTCAATTTCGTAAAATTTTGGCTATGATTAGTTTGTAGGTATTCTTGTTTTAATTTGTTCAAATTAGTCTAACTTAGTACCATACTTTTACAGGTATACATGCATGGTGAGCAAACCCTTGAAGGCGGGATGATGATACATAAATTAAATAAAGGAATTCCTTCAAGAAAGGGAGGACCTAGTCCCATCCCACAAGTTAGTATCATGCATGTCTTTCTTATGAATTGTATCAATTTTTTTGTTCTGAAAAACCACTTGTCCTTTCCAGCCTTTATGAATGCTGTCAAATTGCTTAAATGTGAAAGGGTGTATCAATTAGGACCAAATATATTTCTTGCCCTTTAAGTCCAAACGTTACACCCCTTTCTCTCCTTAAAACCAAATTAAATACTATTTGCTCCCTCACTTAATCCTAAATTCTCATTAAACACTCTTTCTCTCCCTCAAGGACTATCATCATCTTTTTCAAATTCTTTTTATTGCCTTTAAATCCCCTTCCCTAAAAATCAAAATGTATGTCAAAGAGTCACACACCACTTTCTCCCCTACACCCTCTACTACAAACCCTATCTTCGTTCCCTCTTCATCATCTGTACCCATGAAAGAATCCACCATGGAAAAGTCTCTAAAATTGTCGAACCAAACCCATAAAGGGACATTATTGTTGACACTAGTGAGGCATTTAGTTCACCCATAGAGATTGAACTTCCAATATATTTTACTCCCTAATAAACCATGAAAATAGACATCCCATCTAATAATTCTAATGAACCAGGTTTCCCCACTCTCTATGAATCCAACACTATTTTATCTCAATTGTTTGAGGAGGATCTTCTAGATGAAAAATCAAACCCATTTAGTAGTATATTAGCTGGAGAAGATTAGGTGGATAACAGCTTAACTCAGTTGGCCAATGCTAAAATAGAGAGTACTGTAGAGATGGAAGAAAATCTATTACTTTTAGCACAACCCCTATTTTTAGCAAGTGTCCTGATATAGTTGTTCAACCTCCAATAGAGGATGTTGTTGTTGATGATGATGATGATGATATGCCACTGAGAGGGGTAATGCAAAAGCAAAGAGAAAACAAAAGGAGAGAGAAAATTGATGAATATGTGAAAGTGGGTGAGTCTTATACTACTAGAAGTCTGGATAAGAAAATACTGGGAGATGCCATGAAAACCAACAAAACAACTACAACTAAGAGAAAAAGGCTGAAAAAAAATAATGATTGATGAAGAAAATATTGAGGTAGTAGATGTGGGAGAAGTATATGAGAAAATTAATGCAGATGTTGCTGCTGCAATAGAAAACAATAGAAAAGAAGTTCAAAAATAAAGGAGGACCCGGTCTTCCCAAGAAAAAACAAAATTCGTTACTCCAAAGAAGCACATTTTAGTGAAAAGGAAAGTACCTGAGGGAACTGGTCTCATGAAAGAGAGTATTGTAGAAGAAGAGTTAGGATGTTTATTTATAAGGAGATGGGTGAAGAAATAAGATCAAGTTCTATTAATAAAATAAAGAAATAAGATTCTAAAATCTCAAAAAGACTTGTCTTGAAGGGTGTTTGACACCAGGATATTTAAACAACCTGGAATGGTGGAATAAATGGAGTATGTAAGACATCAGAGCTAGTTGCACCTCTTTGAGGAACCAGCTTCTACCGTGGTTTTGAAAGAGGTCTGGGAGTTCTTTTACACTATAAAATTTACAGAATATGGCTTGAGCTTGTCTGCTTTATGATACAAGTCAAATGGCCACCCTAATTTTTAAAGACATGATTGGAGACCATCACTTAAAGTCTCAAGATTTGGTCACCCCGAGGCACAAGAATATGCAAGCAAGACCCATTTTAAGCCTACCATTGAGCATACCATTCATCAAGGCCGTGAATGGAAGATTTCTTTGAGCATTGAAGACTCGAAGATTCATAATTTTGGACATTTAAAAGATCACAGTTTTGGACCATCTTCATTGAGGGTATTTTGGTCACTTCACTTTGCCCAAAATGCACTCCATGGACGCCCCTCTCATTAAGGGTAGTGTAGTCATTTGTCTTCTTTTGTAATGTAATATAAATAGAACAAGATAGGGTTTTAGGACTTAGTTGTTAATTGATGTAAGACTTGAAACATAAAACACCTTTATTTGTAGGGTTTGGAATAGACACCACACCAAAATGAGGGCAACAAGTATGTATATCACTTCTATTGCAATGTTGGCTTAATACGTTGGTGTTTAGAGGAGGTAAAGTTCCTCTTGTGTTAATGTCAGAGTTAGGTTAACCATTGTGTGTAGTGTTAAGGGTCCAAGAGTGGAATATATTCTTGGATTCTTAAGATTATACAAATCAAGGTCTAACTATCTATCCATTTTATTTATGTTGTAATCGTTTACTTGTGTTCCCATAATCCAAACCTGTGACTTGTTGTTCTTGTTCTATTGTTGTTTTTCTTCACCTTGTAATTTTTAACGTAGTTTTTTGTTACTATTTTTAGGTGTTAAACACCACAATACATTGTGTTCTTGTTGTCGTTTGTTGAATCCGAGAGTTGGTCTCCAATAGGTCCTCGAATCTTGTGATTTGTGGACTGTTTGGAGTGTGATTTCGTGCATCCCTTGTATTTATTGTATCATTTGGTATCAAATCATGTCTTGATTTTGTTCACACAAGATCAATCTTTGTCTAGCTTGCTTGAAAAATTAAAAAAAAAAATTATTGTTGAAAACTGAAAATTCCAGAAAAAAGAGCAATCTGTCCATCTTGTGTTCTTGGCCAAAAATTATGTTCTTGTTTTGTATTGGCCAAGATTTTTCTTTGTTGTCTATAAGTGTTTGTTTTGTTCTTCACTAACACATTGAGTCTATATCTAAGTTTGAGAATTAATTGTTGGTGTTGTTGTTGTGAATATAAAACTTGGCCGCTTCTTGTTGAACATTGTTGTGGTGGACTATTTTGGCCATGTGGTCTTCAAATTATTTTTGTTATAAGCTTGACCACATGATATTTTTGTTAATTTGTGGGCTAAGAACATCATTGTTGAAGTTGTAGTTGTCTTGAAGATATTGTTGTTGTGGATTTGGGAGGAGCCGTGTGGAAATTGTTGGTTGTTCTTGAGATTATTGCTGTTGTTCTTGGTGAATGTTGTTATAGTTATTGATGTTCTTCACAACCTTTATACCCTTTTAAAAATAAAATGCTTATTTGATCCAAAAAGGTAAAGTAAAAGGTGTAAGAATTTGTTAGTCTTGCAAGACTTCTCAACCACCAAAGACTTTAACAACCACTATCCAACAACTTTCCATGAAACAAGGGGCCATGATTTAAGGGTGTACAAGAAAGTCAAGTCTTGCTTTTTGAATTTGAAAGATGATTTCAAGACTTGTATTTCCCTCCTTAAACCATTTCCACCAACCCAAATTAAAAAATTGACCAAGACTTCCAACTTTGGAAAATAAAAATTGTTAAAGAACTGCAACCAATACATGGCTGCCATGTCACTATTTTTACTGTTCACGCATTGATTTAAGCTCAAATTTTTCATTCTTATTTTCATTTTCTTGTTTCTTAGTTTCACGTCTTGATGCTAGAATTAATTAACAACTAGTAATCACCTATTTAGTTGTAGATTAATTGTTGAATCCATTTCTTTCGTGTCTTCATTATTTGTGTGTTTTTCTTATTTTTAAATCATAGTGCTTCTTGGTTCAAGTTCGGACATTACTTCCTTGAGTTGTCAAACAAAGAATTCATTCCAAAAAAGGAGTAGACTCACCCCTCGACTCATCACGAAATACAAGACGACTTACAACACTTGTGAATCCAAGTGTGAGACGATCAAGTGTGTAGGAGTGTGGTGAGGTTGTTTCGAACTAACTTGTGTTTTGCTTTGTAGTCTTGTTCTTTTATTTTCTTTTTTTAGGTACAATTATGAGGGAATCCATGGCTTCAACCTCTCAACCCATGGACAACAATGCCACCAATGTCATTTTGGCCTACCTTAACACCATGTCCCTAGATCTAGCTATGGAAAGTGAAAGGTTGGATCATATGGCAGGTTAAAGGGTGCAAGTGGGCTGCCCGGACATACTTAAAGAGGAAGGTTGTAGCTCATGTGAGCTACGAGGTAAAAATGCTATTCCCTACACTCCTATGGACTTAGAATATTGTGTTGTGGCTAATAGGAGCCAAGTGGGTGTAGTTGCGGCTTTGCCTAGGGTAGAGGTGCTTGAGTCTCTCTTTTGTGATACTCTTGGCATTTTTAGGTCGCATGAGGACCAAAATTTTGTTGTAGGTATGCAAATACTAGTTGATCCTTTATATGACGAAATTGATTCTCCGCGTGAGAATGATTTGTGTCCATCTAGTGCTAGCACTTATAACTTGACTAAGGTTCTATTACCAAGTGGCGAGAGTATTTACACACTAGTTAACCCTTGTGAAAAATAAGGTGAGTCTACGTTGGTATATAAGTTGCCAACAACTAGTGAGAATATGGACAATGATCAATCGGGTGGAAAAGACTTTGATGTGCTTAATTGTTTAGGAAACCCAAATTGTGATTGTCTTTGTAAAGATGGTTTTTCTTGTGATCCCTCGGCTGACCGTGGTGGTTTATGCCTAAGTGAGGATTTCTCATTTGAAAGAGAAGGTAATTTGCGCTTAGAAATTCCATCTACTTCTTTAAGTGTTTCTTATGTTGTCCATATTCCTAGTGGAGATTTTAAAACTAGTAGTAAATGCATATATAAGAACCCTATATTTAAAGTTGGCTTGTGGAACACCTTTCTCAACCCTCTTTTTGTGCATGATATTTCCAATGGTGATAAACAGGTCTTGATTAACCTTGAGGATGGCACCCTAGGGGATAATGAGAGTGGCCAAGACCTAACCCCTTGGTTACATCTTCCATTTGACCTTGTTAACTTCTTAGGGTGTGAAGGAAGGATAGTTATTGGTCGGTCCACTTGTTTGAGTGATATTGCTATATGTGTTGCATGGACTTTACTTTCAATTAGGGCACCACCCTTTTGTATATCTTTGCTAAGCCCCTTGTGATTAAAGCCAAGGATGTGTGGCTATATCTCAAGTGTGTACCTCCTTGGCAAGTTGATGTTGTTTATTGTACTAACTCTAACCCTTATGTCATGAGGATGTGGTGATTATTTGTCTTCTCTTCGTTCTTGCACGGCTTGGATTTGAGGTCGAATCCTTTTTAAGAAGAGAAGGATGATACAAGTCAAATGGCCACCCTAATTTTTGAAGACATGATTGGAGACCATCACTTAAAGGCTCAAGACTTGGTCACCCCGAGGGCACAAGAATATGCAAGGAAGACCCATTTTTAGCCTACCATTGAGTATGTCATTCATCAAGGCCTTGAGTGGAAGATTACTTGGAGCATTGAAGACTCGAGGATTCATGATTTTGGACACTTAATAGCTTATAGTTTTGGACCATCTTTATTGAGGGCATTTTGGTCACTTCACTTTGCCCAAAATGCACCCCATGGCCACCCCTCTCATCAAGGGTAATGTAGTCATTTATCTTCTTTTGTAATATAATATAAATAGAACAAGATAGGGTTTTAGGATTTAGTTATTTATTGATGTAAGACTTGAAACATGAAATACCTTTAGTTGTAAGGCTTGGAATAGCCACCACACCAAAATGAGGGCAACAAGTGTAGATATTTCTTTTGTTGCAATGTTGGCTTGATACGTTGGTATTTAGAGGAGGTAAAGTTTCTCTTGTGTCAATGTAAGAGTTAGGTTAACCGTTGTGTGTAGTGTTAAGGTTCCAAGAGTGGAATATGTTCTTGGATTCTTAAGATTATACCAATCAAGATCTAGCTATCTATCCATTTTGTTTATGTTGTAATCGTTTGTTTGTGTTCTTGTAATCCAAACCCGTGACTTGTTGTTCTTGTTCCATTGTTGTTGTTCTTCACCTTGTCATTGTTAACTTAGTTTGTTGTTGGCTGTTTTTAGGTGTTAAACACCACTATACATTGTGTTCTTGTTGTTGTTTGCTGAATTTGAGAGTTGGTCTCCAATAAGTCCTCGAATCTTATGATTTGTGGACTGTTTGGAGTGTGATTTCGTGTATCCCTTGTCTTTCTTGTATCTCTTTACTGCAAGGGAAAAAGGTGAAATTGGATGAGGAGACGTTGGGGAAGATTTTTGAAATTCCAATCATTAGAGTTGATCTATAAAGAATCAATAACCTTAAGTGGAGTTTATGAAGGATGCTTCAAAAGTTGGTGGGAATTCTACAAGAGGTGTGAGAAAGAAGTTCCTTAAGGGAGAGTTTCAATTGGTGTATGAATTTACGAACAAGGTGGTTTTTCCTAGGTAAAAAAAAGGACTGTAACCTTTGTTGTTGATCCTTTTTTGATGGAATGTTTAATTAAGTTTGTACTTATGAGTTTACCAACCTTAATGATTGAACGCCTGTACAAAGTTGCACATGTTAAAAAGAAAATACATGGAATTCCCTATGAGTATTTTCTGAATAAAGTGTTCAATAACTTTAAGATTCTTGGTGATATGGGAACACCTGAAACTACAAAGAAAATATTCAGTTTGAACACTCTAATTTAAAATATGTGCATTGATGGAAAGGTGGGGACCATGTACCAAGTTTAAGAGTTGATTTCTTCCCACGAGAAGTTGAGTATGGATGTGGATGAGTTGACAATGACACTGGCTACAAAGGAAGTTGATATTACACACTTCAAGTTGAGGAATTAGCAACTGTCATATGAAGGACCTAGTGCTTTAGTGGAATTGCAAACTAAAAATACAAAAATAAAGGCACATGTGAGTACTCTATCAAGGGAGGTGAAAAAGCTGAATGTTAAAGTTAAGGACCTCATCAAGAAGCTTTTGAATTCACATTCTATTGAGAGTGCAAGAATAGAGATACTTCTCAGATCCCTTTTTTCTAAAGCCCACCTTCTTAAGCCCCCTTTTTATTGTTTAATGAGTATCCCTTGAGTCAGTTTCCCTTAATTGTCCCTGTTGCTATTAATTTCAATTTTTGTATGATTTTCTAAAAATTGAATTATATGTTACCTATCCTAATTATAATATGAATGGAACTTCTATTTATGTCTATCATTTATTTCTCATTCATAGTTGTTTATTCATGTTAGTATTGCCCTAGTGTCCATGGGTTAACCTAGTTTTGCTAATAGATTAACTTGGTTTCCTGTGTTTACTTTTTTATGATTCCCAAAGGGGAAATGGTTCGCTACAGAGTGTTATTGATAGGGGGAAGCTGAAAATATGGGGAAGAAGATAGGTGATGTAATTGATAAGGGGAATACTAATGTGGATATGCTAAAGAGAAGGGAATTTTAGTGCACTTTATGAATAGAGTTTGTCATCATCAACAAGGGGAAAGTTGTTGTTTTATGTTTTGATGATAACTATAGAACATCTCAGGGACCAGGTCTGTTATATGCTTTGCTGAAGGATAGTTGTACACTGTCATTCTTTGCACAAGTTTATCCTGTAGAAAAATTATTGTACAGGTGCAATATGTACGACAATGGACACCTGGTCAAATAAAATTCCTATCAATATTCTACACTACTATATATACAAAAGGAATAACATTGTTCTATAGTTTTTACATTTGATATTTCTTGTGGATGAATAAAAAACCCTTGGGCTCAAGATCTCCGAATTCCATTGCTCTCAAATTTTATTTTTCTTGAGTCATATACTAGAAACTTATTTACTCTAGTATTATGAGTAAAGTTTTCTCTTCATTTTTATGTTAGGTTTACATAGGTAGAGTTACCTAAGGTGAGTTGGTTAGAGTTAGTCGATTAGGAGAGAAGTGAGATAGAGTTTCCTGAA
This sequence comes from Capsicum pubescens, assembly GCA_030864215.1. Lineage (NCBI taxonomy): Eukaryota > Viridiplantae > Streptophyta > Magnoliopsida > Solanales > Solanaceae > Capsicum > Capsicum pubescens. Next base: position 80,869,374 of record CM061544.1, on the reverse strand, counting down.
GTAGGTTCGTAATAGAGCTATTGCAATCCTTAGGACTTATAGTTAAGTCCATTTTGAGGAAGTAATCAGAGTTAATTTGATTATAGTGGAGCTTGAGAAATCCTGTTAGGATAAGTTGTGGTTTTCTTTCCTTGTGCAAGGAGGTTTCTATGTAAGAATTGCTTGTGTCTATTTACTTTGAGCATTTACTTTTCATTCCTATTTTACTGTTACATATTACTTCTTATGGACCTGGTCCCTTAGTGTTGGTGAACCTTTTTTATTCAAAAATTGGTATTAGAGTGTCACACTCTAAATGGTTAACACCTAGAGTGTATCCTTGATTATAGCCACACCACCAAATTTTGAGGAAGGACAGTCAACCACCAGACCATCTCGATTAAATGGACAATACTATGGTTGACGAAAAACAAAAATGCCTGATTTTATCATGGATGAAGATAGTGAGGTATGAGATGGTTCTCATGTTCCTATGAAAGAAGTTAAAGTAGGAAAAATCACTATGTTGTTTGCTAAAATACTAAGTCTGAGACTTTAAGTATTCAACCAGTCAACATTGTTAATGAGTTTCCTGATGTCTTTTCGGAATATCTCCCACGGGTACCTCTCGATAGAGAGATAGAATTTGGGATTGTTCTTCTTTCTGATGTCTATTCCTCCTTACCGTATGGCACCTTCAAAACTTAAGGATTTGAAAAAGCAACTCAAAGACCTTCTAGACAAAGGTTTCATTAGACCCAGTGTCTCTCCTTGGGGCGCACCCATCCTATTCGTTCAAAAAAAAGATGGTTCTTTGCGTATGTGCATTGACTATCGTCAGCTGCATATTGGTGATTCTGTTGTTATAGATCCTTTTGAGAGAGTTGATGTTCAAGAAAGTCTTTCTTTTGATGAAGTTCCAGTTGAAATCCTAGACTACCAAGTTCGGAGACCAAGGAACAAAGAAGTTCCATTGGTCAAAGTTTTGTGGAAAAACCAATCGGTTAACGGTTCTACTTGGGAAGCCGAAGCAGATATGCGATCCAAGTACCTCTACCTCTTCTCTGTGAGTTCATATCAAGACGAAGGTACTATTCTCTCTTAATTCAATCCCTTTCTAATCAAAGTTGCAGCTGCATATTCTTATTATGAGTTTAAGCATTCTATAAAGCATCCAGAAATTTAGAATAAAGTAGAGTCAGTTTAGCAAGATATTTCAGCTGTGTATCCTTAGTTTTCTCTGTGTTGTTAGACTATCTAACGACATTCGAGGATGAATATTTCCAAGGGGGAGATATTGTAAGGCCCAGTAAAGTTTCCTAGTCGTTAAAGCCTCCGAAACGAGTCACAAGAAGCTTAACACTTAGAATTTTAGCTAAGTATTCCAATACTTAGTTTATTTTGAGCCTTTGATTTTTGATGAATTATTTTACGAACTTCCCGACCTCCGTTTCTTGATTTTTTGTTGCGTTACGATGGGGCAAGGTCGTTGTGTATCTCGGGTGAGTTTCGGAATTTTTGGAATCCATTTAGGGCATGTTTGGGGTGCCAAACCAGTAGCTAAAGGTGCTGGTAAGGCGCTTCCCAGCTTGGCAAAGGCGCTAACCAAAGCGCCGCCTTGTTTCCCAAAGGCTCTCTAGCCTGGGCGCCGCCTTCTGCATAGCCTTTGTGCCCAGTTTTCAGCTTCCTTTCCCCATATCATTATGGGTAATTTGGGTATTTTCCACCCCTTTATCATTCTTAACACGGGATTTAATCCCAAATACACCAAAATCCATCATATTTCATCAAAATTGCTCAAGAACTCTCATTAGGATTTCAACCAAAAGATCAAAGTATCTCGAGATTCAACCGTGAGTTTTCCATAATTTTTACATATTTGGATTCCCCATTCCGAGGGCTACAAGAAGCACTCAATAATTTCACGAATAGAGTTCCGGAGTTAATAGTTCATTCAAAGCTTCAAATTTAAGGTATGTGGGGTTTGAACAAAAACACTCTTTTGTTCTTGTGCCCAAAAGTTTTAGATTTCCATAAAGAATTTCGTATTTCCAAGATGAATTCATATTATTTTGCTATATTTCAAGTTTATGAGATTATGGAATTGTTCAAGTCTTGAATTGCCTGATTATCTTATTTAACTATGATCTAAATGAGAGTTCGTGATATAAATTTCACATGCCTATATTGATATCGTATTTTCAAGTATTTTCAAGATTTGTGGTCGTGAATTGAGCCTTATTGTGAAATTGTGAGTCTTTGAGAATGAATTATTGATATTCTTTAAAGTGTTTTCAAGAAGGGTATATATATTTCTATGTTATTAAGGTTGTAAAGCTTGATGATTACTGTCTGTTAAAGTTTCAAGAAAAGAGTTGATTTTTATCCTAAGTTAAGAAAGAAATCCACATCACTTGATTTAAGTTAAAGGAATGCATAATTGGCTTCCATTTCATACTTTTGAGTTGTTTAAGGTGGATTTTCTTAAAACTTCTGAGCTTAAGTAAGGGAGTAGTATTTAGCACCGAGTTGGTCTTGATTCCAAGGTCTCATGCCCCAGAACTACGTGCCCCTATAGGTTTCTAATGTACCCCAAGTGGGTTAAGCTAGTGATCACTAAAAGTTAAAGGTTCTACTTCGATGGCAAGGATAGAATAGCTCTCCCCAACATGGGCAAGATGTTGGACTCCATGTAGCTCACATGGTTTATGTCGGTTAGAAGAAACTCCCAAAGTCATATAACTTTGAGTCTCAAGTGTTCCAAAGTATCTTAAGTTTTGTAGAGTATCAAGTCTTAAAGTTCCTAAAGTGTCAAGTTCTTGAGTTTTAAAGAAGATTTACTATCCTTGAGCTAAAAGTGTAAGTTTGAAGGTATAGTGATTTTGAAGGCTATGACCCTATGATTTCTAAAGTCTCAAGTGTCATGATTATTAAGTTCCAAAGAAGTTTCTTGCTTTCATGAGATTATAGCTTATGTCCTGAAAGTTGATATTTTAATATTTCATAAAATTTACAAGATGAGGACCAAGAAAGAATACAAATTCAGAGTAAAGTCAAATGACTCACGTGATTTCTATTATTTGTTTCCCATCCACAGTTTATGAGAATTTTATTCAAGCTAAGTGAGTCATCTACTATAGCATGCATGTTTTTCTATAAAGAATGTGGTGATAAGGCAGTAACTGGTCTACCTCAAACACATATCCAACCTTCTTTGGAGGACTTCTTGAGTCAATATGCCACTCAGGATTCCCTGGTACAATCCGGTTTAACTAGGTGTATAGCTCATCATACATTAATTCTAACGCTTGAACACTTGCAGCTAAATCTAGCAAAATTTTTGTGTTGTGATCAAGTGCCTCAACAAAAGTGTGGGCTAGTACCTCATAGGACTGCTGGTGATTTGGATAGTACCTAAGAAGAGCTTTGAACCTCTCCTACGCATGATATAAGTTATCATCTGGCTTTTGTTTGAAACTTTCAATCTTACTATGCACTCTCACAGTCTTACCAGATGGAAAGAATCAAATGAGGAATTTCTGAGCTAAGTCATCCTAGGATGTGACTGAACTTGCCGTCTCAGCATCAAACCACTTCTTTGCTTCCCTCAATAGTTAAAAGGGGAAAAATGCCAGCCTAACATAGTCAGTTGATATACCTATAGGGATGAATGTGTCACTAATCTCCAAGAAGTTCCACAGGTGAACTTGTGGATCTTTATGTGAAAGCCCTATAAATTGTTCACTACTAATCAAAAGCTGCACCATGTTTTGTTTTAGCTCAGAGTTACCTCCAGCAACCGGTTTTTGAAAAGGGGAGGTCAAATTCATCGGAAGTTGGATTTTCAATTCACAAACTATCCTGCAGGCAGGTTGATCTTCAGCCATAAGAGTAGGATTGCCTCTTTTTCTCTTAAATGTGTGGGATACGGTAGAGAAGGATTGCTTCTTTCCTTTGTTAGTGAAAGCATTTCTCATATTTGGGGCTTGTTTCAACCTTTCCATCTTACTAGTCTGCCAACCTGTTTCCTGCAAATTCAAAACCAAGACCAAATGTAAAGCACCAAAGAAATCTAAAAAGTAAAACTAAAACTAAAGTAGTTGCCAATTTAAAGGTCCCTGGCAATGGTGCCAAAAAGTTAATTGTACCCATGCGCACACACAAGTGTACGTGGTCTCATAAAGTAGTAAAGTGGCCCTGTAGAAGCCAAGTATCGATCCCTCAAAGGCTCGTTTTAAAAACTATTCAATTCTACTTCAAAATTGAGATTAAATTAGTGTAAAAGTAACCAAAGAGTTTTAGTGTTGTAAACTAAAAGTAAAGTAAATAATGGGGAAAAGTATTATGTTTGGATAATCAATAAAGAGAAATTTGGGGTTAAAGCACTGCGAACAATCATACTGGGCTATTGAAATTCATTGGTTAGATTTATTATCTTGGTTGTTTATTCATGGGGTTGATTTTATGATCATGGTATCTCGAGCCTCTGACCACTTATCTAACTTATCCCCACAACTACATCGTTGAACAGGGATGGGAGAACTAAGCTATACAAATTTATATTCATTCTATAGTGAACCAAATAACGCTTCTAATTATATCTCTATCCTAGATGCTAATTCAAATCCCTTAATTTATAAAAGAATAAGAACCTTACTATATTTACCCCCGTATTCTATCATCTTATTTCCCTTCTCAAGCTCATAAAGATGACGATGGATGTATTCTAAGGGTCGCAAATCCTTAAAATTGTTATAATACATAATAAAATCCATAAATATACTAAAGTAAAATAATAAAAACCTATTTTAAGTGTTTTCCAACCCCTCTCAAAGCTTCAAAGTCATCCAAGGTGTTTAACATCAAGTTCACATGTTCTATTTATAGGAGGACAAAACTGTTAATTTTTGCACTAGGTACGCGTCGCGGAGCTCATAGAGGGGACTAGGGTGAATGACACTCCTTAATAGAGAAGACACACTATTTTGGGTCCCTTAGGAAGATACATATGTGTATAATTCTCCCAACAGCCTTTTATGGGGTCTAAGACGTGCCATGGACATCCAAAGTGTCCATTTTACGTCAAGTCTTGTCTTGTGCTTTCGTTGATCCATTCCAAGCCTTTTTGTGTTGTTTACACTTGATTTCAAGATTTTATATCATTAATATATCATCATAATCAACTAAAAAAGCATCCTATGTCATTAAATACCACAAATTAAAGCTCAAAACAACACACAATCCACTATGGTAAACTATAAACTTAAGCTAAGAACTAATTTTGCCTTTTTTGATCTTTAACTTGGTTTTGACTCTTGGATTGAATCAATTACAATTCAAAAATTATAAATAAGTTGTTTCACACATAATTACACAAAACACCTTATTAACTCGTTACACTCACTAGGATTCATCGAGATCGACTAGAACACCACCTAGCTCAAGCTAGTAACACTAGTTTTCTTATTTGAACACTAAATGACCAATTTGAATCCAAACATGTTTGGAAAACACCATAAACATTGTAATCAAATACTTAAACACTTATATGCTTAATTATATCCTAATTAACACACTAAGCACACAAGTTGTCCTCAAAACAAGGTTGAAAATCTCGGATAACAACACTGAGGTGCATAAATTCACCTCGGATCAGACTACTTCAACCATAACACACGATAGCAAGTTCTTCATTATACATGCTTCATTAAAAATCAAAACTCATGAATAAATTCTCCAAAACCTCCTAGCCTCAAGATCAGACTCCATGATATTAGAAAACTCATAGGCATTACCTAACCAAGGGATAAGACGCTTCACCTATCTTTTTCAACTATGTGCCCTCACACAACGAAAGTTACCCATATCCACTCATAAATACATAATAGAACACATAGACATAGAACAAAATAAGATTACCCTCACTCTTAGAATGAGGTTCTCATGTCACATATGATGAATCATAAGCTTGCCCTTCGTGTACTACTCCATTAATATAAGAACACCAAACTAAAGATCAAGTAGGACTTAAAGGTTATAACTTAGGCAAAGGGATGGATAGGAATTATTTTGGATAAAATAGTGACTATCTTCTATAAGCACTTTAATACATCATAATTTTCATCATTTACCCTTCTTCAATCACCCAACCTTTCTTCCATTTTTCTCACTCATAAATTTCTTTCTTTTTCCATATCTTTAAGCAAGCCCGTACACAATTAGTAAGGAGCACTTTAATCATCAAACACTTTGTTTTTTAAAAATATATTTTACTCCTTGCTACTAATACATGATTGTTCCTTTACGCACTTGCTACCTTAGATTTTTCTCTAGGTTTCCACCTTCAACTATTATCCCCTCTTTTTTTTTCTTACTCCCTTCCACTCTTATCATTCAATGAAAGTGCTTAGGGGATTTGGATCAAATTAAAGGTCCATTAAAAGAATTGGATTTATCTTTAGATGTGGCTACCAAAAGAAAATACTAAAGGCTCAATGGGGTTAACTAGGAATATCAATTATTGGTAAGTCAGGAAAAAAGAAAAAAAATTGGCTAACCAAAGAAATGCCTATATAATCTCCTAAATTTAACATCCTTCATTTAATTTTGCACACATACCGGGCAAGTTCCAGATAAAAAATTGACGGCGTGCAATATCACAAAATCCTTACACACATGGCACACGTTTGACTCAATAGGGATCCAGATCGACTCTTAATCAAGTAACATTATGTTTAAAATTTCATCTTAAAAAATATCATACAACAGTCAAGTAAATAAGCCTAGGTTTCTTAAAAGAAGTCATTCAATTCTCACCATATGTTTTTAAATTTCAAAAACCAACTGCATCATTCAGTCGAGGATAGCACTTAGTTGAAGAACCTAGCATTCAATGGGTCCCACTAACTCTCTAATAACTACCGAGTAGTATTCCTATTTCTAAAATGAATATAAAAAGGGAAACAAAAGGATAAAAGAAAACAAAGGAAAAAAATATAAAAAAATAATTTTTAAAGGTAGCAATTTTTCTATCGCCTCTATTTTAGCTTTATCGACCGCAATTCTAGCTTTTGAAATCTTGTGCCCAAGCACAATGCCTTTTTGAACCATGACATGATATTTTTCCCAATTCAATACTAGGTTCGTCTCAACACATCTTGCAAACACAACATCTAAGTGTTCTAAATAGTCACCAAAAGAGTAACCAAATACTGAAAAATCATTCGTAAATACTTCAACATACCTTTCTACCATGTCGAAGAAAAAAGCCAACATGCATGTCTAAAAGGTTTCTGGAGCGCTGCACAGTCCAAACGGCATCCTCTAAAAGCAAAAGTATCATAAGTACATGTAAATATGGTCTTCTTTGGTCCTATGGTGCTATCATGATATGATTATAGCCTGAGTAACTATCAAGGAAGCATTAGTAGTCATTACCAGCTAATCTATCCAACATATGATCCAAAAATGGCAAAAGGTAGTGATATTTTTAGGTTGTAGTGTTTAATTTGTGATAGTCAATGCAAATCCACCACCCCATTACAGTTCTTTGAGGTACTAGTTCATCAATAACATTTTTCACGTAATTTAAGCCTTTTTTAGGACACAATGAACTGGGCTCACCTGCGACTGTCCGAAATAGGATATGTAACGCATGCATCGAGCCACTTTATCACCTCATTTTTAACAACTTCTTTTATTATTGGTTTCAACCGTCTCTGCTTCTCAACACTGGGCTTGGCATCTTTATCGATCAATATTCTATGCATGCAAAATGAACTATTTATTCCTTGAATATCAACTATGCTCTAATCAATTGCCTTAATTCTATCCCGCAGAACCTTGAGCACTCTTTTAACTTGTACATCAGACAACAACGAAGTTATGATTATGGGCAGTGTTTCATTATACTTTATGATGACCTTGCCTCTTCTTCTATCATTTACTATAATACCCTGTACATTTCTGTTTTAGCTTAGCCCCTATTACTTGCTTAAGACACTTAGAACCTAAAAATAAGACTAAGTGTTGAGGGACTTAGTCACTTTTGACTCTCTTTAACTTCGAGGATTTTTAATTTGACCTTCTGGGATCCGAGATGATGGTTTTTGAATTTATAAATGTTTAGGGGGGTAAGTAGCATGTTCTGGGTAAGTTTCAAGTTTTTTGGATAAGGTTTGGACCACATTTGAATTTTCCTATTAGCAGCTCACCGCGATTAAACCGCGTCGTGATGAGTATAGCGATGAAGGAGCCACCGCATCGTGTGAAGGTCAAATCAGAAATGGTCATTTCCAGTGACTCAATGCAATTGTACCGCATAACAGTGAGTATAGCGATGAGGGTATCACCGCGTCGTGGTGAAGTCTTAATCGACATTCCAGTTACGAATTTTAAATCCAAAAGGGTAGTTTTTTCTTTTGTCCCTCACTTTAACACGAGATTGAGGTCCCAAAGCAGCATTTTTGCCTCATAATTCATTTTTTACTCAAAATTAAAAGTAATCTCTCTCAAGAATAAACCCTAGCCCCTTTAACATTCAAGTTCAATTTTCAAGAAATCCACCAAGAACCTTCACTAATTCTTTAATTAAGGTATGTTAGATGTTGATTCATGGACCATTTTCATCCATGGAGTTAAAGAACCCTATTTTCAAGTTCAATTATGATATTAACATGTATTTATGAATTTTATCCATGAACGTCCATTAATTTTGACTTTATACCATGTTTACAAGTGTTTTTCATTAGGAATAGTTCATGACATGTTAGAAGAATGAAATTTTTATGTTGAAATCCCTAACCCATGATTTTAGTATTGAAGTTATGTTACTATCATATGTATTAAAATAATTCCATGCTTTAACTCATGACCCCCATGTTTTTTATGAAATGTCTCATACATGAATTTTGAACAATGACTATTTATGAGGTTCTCCAAGTTGTATTATGGTTTCAAATGCTCTCATGTGTTCTTATTGATATTACTATCGAGTCCTGGGGGTTTTGAATATCCAAAAACTTAGTTGTTTACTTAGTTTAAATACTTTTAGAAGGGTTTCAAATATAGTAGAGTATTATTAGTCTAGTCAGTACATCATGTCAGTAAGCTCAGTTCAGTCCAATAATTAGAGTTAGTTCAGTTGAGAGTAGGATTTAGCACCACGCAAACCCAGGGATAGGGGCTCACGTTCCAGTTGAGGGTGTGACCTTTAGTAGCATTCCTTGTGTTCCAGAACTACGTATCCAGCATAGGTTGAGATGTTAACCTGCCAGTTGAGGGTTGACACATATCTTATTATGACCCTGCCAGTTGAGGGTGGCCCTTAGTCCTTTGGGAAAACACTTTAGTGGATCCACATAGATAGTGTTAGTACCCGTAGAATGGTACTAATACCCTTCCAACTGGGGTTACAGGTTGTACCCCAATTTACCTTATGGGTGCATGTCGATTAGATGATAACTCCCATAATTTTAGTCTAGGGTTCAGTTCAGAGTTCAATTTTCTGACTTGCTTGACCATGGCATATAGTTATTTGTTGTTTCTGTATCAGTATCTCAGTATTTCAGTTTACAGCCTATTCCAGTATTATGTCATATGCTTGGTCATGCATTCTCAGATTTTATAGCATTTCTCACATACTATACATTAGTTATCTCATGCTATGTGTTCTGTCAGTATCATTCATACATATGAACCATGCACATTATCCTAACCTCATTTATACTAGTCTATTCAAAGTACTAATCGCATACTCATTTCTTGAGATATAATGTGTCATATCATATATTTTGATGCTCAGGTTCCCGACCGTACCTAGACCTCCCCAGTGCATGCGCAGTAGTAGTAGTGGTGATTCCTCATATTTCGAGGACCATTTATATTTATTTCAGTTTAGTTCAGTAGTAGGTCAAAGTTAGTTGAGAACTTGTCCCATCAACTCCACATCCCATCAATTAGAGCCTTTCAGACACTTTCAATCAGTTATTAACCCCATAGCCAGTCATTTAGATACTTTCAGACACTTTCAGTCAGTTATTCAGTTATTAGGTTTTATTGACAGTCTTACATTATTATTTTAAAATAGATGTTTTTAGTATTTTGACTTAGTATTATTTTTGTATATAAAACCTTATGGCATTTTTAGTTAAATTCTGCATATGTTCTCAGTTATTTTATTTAGTGCTCACAACAGGAACTAGTATGGGTTAGTTTGTGGTCCTTCGGGGTTATAGGAACCATGTGGAATCCAGGGTGTACTCTCAAGGCAATACAAACTTCGTATCAGATCCTAAGGTTTTAAAGTGTCCTAGGGAGTCTGAAAGTCTCATTGAGTAAAGTCTTATACATGGGTATGAAGCGCACCACACTTATAGGCAAGAAGCTACCAGATGTTATAGGAAAAGTTTCCCTTCTTTCAGTGTTCATGTCATGTGATTGAGAATGAACTCAATTTGAAATCCCTTTCTAATCTAATTTCCTTTTTATTTACAAAATATGCCTCCCAGAAAGACTAGCAGAAGGAGAAACAGGAATTAGTCCGCACCTCCACTTGCTCAGGAAGACCCCCTGAATGAGCCTATCTCTTAGGCTGAATTCTAAGAGGCATTCACTACCTTAGCTTACTCAGTAATATCCCAGAATAATTAATCGGCTACCATCCTATTTATTTTGGTGGCTAATACTGTTGCAGCTAGGATTCGGGACTTTACCCAAATAAACCATTCTCGGTTTTTAGGATCTAAGTCTGATGAGGATACACAGGAGTTCCTTGACATGGTTAAGAAAGTAACTGATATTATGGGTATGAATTCTAATAAGAGTGCAGAGTTGGGTGCTTACCACTTGTAGGATATTGCTCATACCTGGTATAAGCAGTGAAAGAGAGATAGAGGGGCAGATGCAGGGCCAGTTGAATGGGGGAATTTGCTACCACTTTTCTAGATAGGTTCTTTCCCTTGGTGTTAATGAAAGTTAAAGTGTAAGAGTTTATTAATATGAAGTAGGGAAATATGAGTGTGAAGGAGTATTCTCTTAAGTTTACTCGATTAGACATGTATGCTCTTAATGTTGTGTCTGATGACAGGTCTAGGATGAGTGAGTTTGTCTCTGGTTTAGCTGATAGCATGGCCAAGGAGTGTAGGACCATGATGTTGATTAAGGATATAGACTTATCTCGGTTGATGGTTCATGCTCAACAAATTGAGAAGCAGAAGTGTAAGGAAAAAAGGGAGAATAAAAGATCCAGAATTGGTAGCTTTAGTTTTTCTCAGTCGAGGTTGGAGGGTGGTAACCATCCTTAATTCTGCTAGAAATCTTCAGTATCATCTCCATCTTCATCTAGTGCGCCAATTTTGAAGCCCAAAAATGATAATTGGGATAGGGTACCAGGCCCTAAACCCTAGGAAAGTATGAACAGTGGTCACACCAATCCCCTTTGTCAGAAATATGGTAAAAACCATCAGGGTGTGTGTAGAGCTGGCAGTGATGTATTCTTTGGGTGTGGCAAGCAAGGCCACAGGATCAGGTACTTCCCACAGAATGGCCAGCAGGGTCAGTCCAGTCCAGTCATCCCTCAGTTCCATTCGGTCGCCCGACTCGGTTGGGTGCCGCTTCTCGTGCCACCAGTGGACAACGCCCAAATAGGATTTATGCACTTCAGTCCTAATAGGATTAGGAAATTTCTCCTGATATAGTTACTGGTATTTTATAGGTCTTTCATTTACATGTTTATTCTTTAGTAGACCCTAGAGCGTCTATTTCATTTGTAACTCCCTACATAGCTTTTAATTTTGGTGTCAGTCCTAAGACTCTAGCAGAACCCTTCTCGGTGTCCACCCTAGTAGGTGTTTCTATTATAGCCAGATAGGTATATAGGAACTGTCCGGTCATAATATCCCAGTGAGTCACTTCAGTTAATCTTGTGAAGTTAGAAATGACTAATTTTAATGTTATTATCAGCATGGATTGGCTCCACTCATGCTATTCCTCAGCTAATTGTAGAAATAGAGTTTTTCATTTTCAGTTTCTGAATAATCTAGTCCTTTAATGGAAGGGTAGTACTTCAGCATTTAGGGGTCAGCTTGTTTCATACCTTAGACCTAGGAAGATGATATCTAAGTGGTGTGTCTACCATCTTGTTTGAGTTAAAGACTCCAATTCTGAGACTTCTAGTCTGAGTTAGATTCAGTAGTGAGGGAATTCATAGATGTGTTTCCCGAAGATCTTCCTGGAGTTTCTCCTGAAAGGGAAATTGACTTCAGAATAGACCTTCTTCTGGATACCCAGCCTATCTCTATTTCACCATACAGAATGGCTCTAGCAGAACTCAAGAAGTTGAAAGAGCAACTAATATACCTTTTAGATAAGGGTTTCATTAGGCCCAATGTTTCCCTATGGGGTACTCCAATCCTTTTCATGTGAAAGAAAGACGGTTTTCTTAGAATGTGCATCGATTATCATCAGCTGAACAAAGTCACTATCATGAATAAGTATACACTCCTAAGAATCGATGACTTGTTCAATCAAATTTTGGGTACCATCTATTTCTCTAAGATAGACCTCAGATCCTGCTACCTTCCGCTCAGAGTCAAAGAATGTGACATTCCAAAAATAGCTTTCAGAACTCTGTATGGTCACTTTGAGTTTCTAGTCATGACTTTTGGTCTTACCAATGCCCCAGTAGCTTTCACGAACTTGATGAACTGAGTGTTCAAATAGTACTTGGACACATTCTTCATAGTCTTCATAGATGATATCATTGTCTATTCTCATAATGAAAATGATCATTCAGACCATCTCAGAATCATATTGCAGACTCTTAGAGCCTATCAGCTATTTGCCAAATTTAGTTAGTATGAGTTTTTTCTAAGATCGTAGCTTTCCTTGGCCATATTATTTTTGATGATGGCATTAGAGTTGAACCTCAAAAGACCAAAGCAGTGAGAAACTGGACCAGACCCATTTCTATGAAAGATATCAAGAGTTTCTTGGGGTTTTTTTGCTATTACAGATGGTTTGTTAAAGGGTTTTCATCTATTACATCGACCATGTACAGATTAACTCAGAAGAAAGTTAAGTTTCAGTGGTCAAATTTTTGTGAAAAGAGTTTTCAGAAGTTAAGACTCGACACACCTCAGCCCTGGTTTTGACATTGCTCGGTGGTTCAGATGGGTTTGTTGTTTGTTGTGGTGCTTCCAGAGTTGGTTATGGTTGTGTTTTGATGCAGAGATATAAGGTCATAGCCAATTCCTCTAGATAGCTTAATCCCCATGAAAGGAATTATCCCACCCATGATCTTGAGTTAGCAGTTGTTATGTTTCCCTTGAAAATTTGGAGAAATTATTTGTATGGGGTGCATGTTGATGTGTTCACAGACCACAAGAGTTTGCAGTATGTGTTTTTGCGAAGAGAGTTAAATCTTCATCAAAGAAGGTGGCTAGAATTGTTAAAGGATTATGATATGAGTGTTTTGTATCATCCGGGCAAATTCAATGTAGTGGCAGATGGTCTTAGTAGGTTGTCTATGGGTAGTGTGGCTCTTGTTGAGAATAATAAGAAACAATTATTTTAGGAGGTTTCTCAGTTGTCTAGATAAGGAATTTGTTTGGTTGACTCAGCTGAGGGTAGTGTTTGGGTGCAGAGTAGTTCGGAGTCTTCTTTGGTTGCAGAAGTGAAGGAAAAGCAAGATAGGAACCCCAGTCTAGTAAATTTGAAGGAGTCGGTCGGAGAACCGAAAGTAGAGGTTTTCTCCTAAAGAGGGAGATGGTATGTTGCGTTGCTAGGGTAAACTGTGTGTGCCTAATGTAGACGATTTGAGACAGTGAATTTTTGCAGAAGCGCATGGTGCGCGTTATTCAATTCATCCAGGGGCCACTATGATGTACCGTGATTTGCGGGAAATCTATTGGTGGAGCAGTATAAAGAGGAATATTCTAGAGTTTATAGCTAAGTTCCCTATTTGTTAATAGTTTAAGATTGAGCATCAAAGCCTAGTGGAACTATGAAGGAGTTCAGTATTCCCACTTGGAAGTGGAAAGAGGTTAACATGGACTTTGTGATGGGTTTGCCTCGTACTCATCATCAACATGATTTGACTTTGGTCATTGTGGACAGGATGACTAAATTAGCCCATTTCTTGCCATTCCATACTTCCTTTTTAGCCGATGACGATGCCAAGCTCTGTATTAGAGATTTGGTTAGATTGCATGGAATCCCATTGTCCATCATTTCAGATAGGGGTACTTAGTTCACCTCTCAGTTTTAGAAGGCTTTTCAGAAGGATCTTGGTACCCAAGTTCGTCTCAGTACAGTCTTTCACCCTTTGATAGATGGTCAGGAAGAGAAGACTATTCAGACCTTAGATGGCATGTTTAGAGATTTTATTATCGACTTTAAGGGCAGTTGGGATGATCACTTTCCATTGATTGAGTTTTCCTACAACAACAACTACCATTCAAGTATCCAAAAGTCTCCATTTGAGGCTCAATATAGGAGGGTATGTATATATCCTATTGGTTGGTTTGAGGTAGGTGAGACTGTGTTGATAGGAATAGATTTAGTGTTCGATGCTATGGAGAAAGTTTAGTTAATCAAGGAGAGTCTTAAGACAACCCAGAGCCGATAGAAATCTTATGCAGATGTGATGAAAAAGAATCTCGAATTTGAGATTGGTGATTTTGTATATTTGAAAATCTCTCCTATGAAGGGATTGAAGATATTTGGCAAAAAGAGGAAGCTCAATCCCCGATATGTAGGCCCTTTCAGGATCTTAAGTCATTTTGAGAAAGTTGCATATGAGCTTGAGTTGCCTACAGATTTGACATTAGTGCATCCAGTGTTCCATGTTTTTTTATTAAAGAAGTGTATTGATGACCCAGGGGTCGTTGTCCCTTTAGAGATCCTAGATATTCAGAATTGCTTTTCTTACAAAGAACTCCCAGTTGAAATCTTAGATCACTAGATTCGCAGACTAAGGAACAAAGAAGTTCCTTTGGTAAAGGTTCTTTGGAGGAATCAGTTCATTGAGGGAGCTACTTGGGAAGCTCAGACTCAGCTCAAGGTAACAATTTTCCTTAGAGTTCCTCTTTTTCATTCTAAGTTCCATCCATAAAATCATGTTCATGTTATTGCATGCATTCATGAATAAGTTCAGTCAGTCACCATATTCAGACTCAGTCATTTAATCACATTTTCAGTTATGCATAATCAATATGTAATCTCTGTCCCTCAGTATCCTTATCTTAATCAGTCTCATTCGAGGACCAATGTTCCCAAAGGGGAGATATTGTAATACCCCATACGTTTCTAGTTCAACTCAGCCTATAGTACTTGCTTAAGAAACTTAGAACCTGAAAATAAGACTAAGTGTTGAGGGTCTAAGTCACTTTTGAATCCCTTTACCTTTGAGGATTTTTAAGTTGACCTTCCAGGCTCCAAGACGATGGTTTTGGGTTGATTCATGTTCAAGGGTATAAGTAGCATGTCTTGAGTAAGTTTTGGGTTTTTTGAATAAGGTTTGAACCACGTTTGAATTTTCCAGGCAGCAACTCACCGCAATTAGATAACATCACGGTGAGTATAGCGGTGAAAGAGCCACCACATCGCGGTGAAACGCAAATCAATAATGGACATTTCCAGTGACTCACCACAATTGCACCGCGTCGTGGTGAGTATAGCGATGAAGGCATCACCGCATCGCGTTGAAGTCTTAATCGACAATGCAGTTACGAATTTTAAATCCAAAAGGGTTGTTTCATCTTTTCCCACTCACTTTAACACAGGATTTAGGTCCCAAAGCAGCATTTTTGACTCATAATTCATATTTCACTCAAAATTAAAAAAAATCTCTCTCAAGAACAAACCCTAGCCCCTTCAACATTCAAGTTCAATTCTCAAGAAATCCACTAAGAACCTTTACGAATTCTTTAATTAAGGTATGTTAGATGTTGATTCATGGACCTTTTTCATCCATGGAGTTCTAGAACCCTATTTTCAAGTTCAATTATGTTATTAACATGTATTTATGAATTTTATCCATGAACTTCCATGAATTTTGACATATACCATGTTTACAAGTGTTTTTCATTGGGATTAGTTCTTGATATGTTTGAAGAATGAAGACTTTGTGTTAAAATACCTAACCCATGATTTTAGTATTGAAGTTATCTTACTATCATATGTATTAAACTAATTCCATTCTTTAACTCATGACCCCCATGTGTTTGATGAAATGCCTCATAGATGAATTTTGAACAATGACTATTTATGATGCTCTCCAAGTTGTATTATGGTTTCAAATGATCTCATGTGTTCTTATTGATATTACAATCAAGTTTTGGGGGTTATGAATACCCAAAAACTTAGTTGTTTACTTAGTTTAAATACTTTAATAAGGGTTTCGAATACAGTAGAGCACTATCAATTTAGTCAGTACATCATATTAGTAAGCTCAGTTCCGTCAAGTAATTAGATTCACTTCAGTTAGGAGTAGGATTTAGAACTAAGCAAACCCATGGATGAGGGCTCACCTACCAATTGAGGGTGTGATCTTTAGTAGCAGTCCCTGCATTCCAAAACTATGTAGCCAGAGTAGGTTGTGACGTTAACCTTCCAGTTGAGGGTTGTGATTTGTGAGCAGATGCAAAAACATTTGAGGCTTTTAACTGAGAATAATTGCAAGTTCTTAAGAAACTTTTATTGTTTTTTATTGTTTTATCTTTGATTTTTTAGTAGAAGCCAAGATGCAAGAGAACCAACAGGGATGGAAGCAAAAGAGTTAAAATCTGAAGAAAATAGAAGAAAAGTGTGGTTGACGACATTCTTTATAAGTCATCAGCCCTGTGATAAGTTATCAAAAATACCATCATCCTTAGACAGAAAATGTACCTCAATAGAAAGTTATGACAACATTTCCTAATAAGTCATCAAAGAGTTGATAAGTCGTCAGAGTAGCCGTCAGCCTTAGGCAGAACATGTGAGATGAGGTTGAGAAGTGATGACATTGTCTGATATGTCGTCACATTTATGATAAGTCATCAAGATTCATCATCAGCCTTAAGCAAAAAGTGCTAAAACTGAAGAGGGAGATGACGACATTTGTGATAAGTTGTCAGACTCCTGATAAGGTGTCATAAATGTCGTCGCCTAATTTGAGGAATTATTAAACTCTGTGAGTTTGTTTATTTATTTAGGTTGAACTATAAAAAGTATTGTTTAGGGTTTTCTAAAGGAGTTCTAAAAAAAATATTAGAACATACGTATTTTGTTATTTTTCTCTCTAGTTTCTTGGCTTGAAAAACAATTAACTTTGAAGAGATTTTCATCAATATTTTGAGATTTCTATTGTGATCTAATCTGAGAATCACTAGTTATTATTCATCTTATGGTAAGTTCGTCTTTCAAATTATAAATACGTTTAGTTGTTTCTCTTATTACATTATGAGTGTCTAAATCCCTTTGACCCGAATTATGGGATCTATTGGTTAAGTCTTGGTAAGATGATATGTGTTTTGATTCTAAAGGTAATAGGACTCCTTGATAATTCTGAGATTTTAATTATTATCTATTGGTTGCAAACGATAGATAGCACCTTCTTTGATTTGCTTGAGATAAGAAATCAAATATAGTAGGAAGTGAATTATTGGCAGGGACTTGGAAACACTAAACTTCCATTTAATAATCAATGTTGTAACAAGGTTGATTAACCTGAGGTAAAGTCTGGTTAGTAAATATAAATTCCCTAAGTCCGAGAGGATTAGGTAATTAAATGCTAAAGTAGGTCGAGAATCATTTAGGCATAACTTCGATGTAGATAATCTGTTGTCCTACCTACTGTGAGAATCTTGAATCACTATTAGTATCTGTCAAGTACTAAAACCCATAGTGAACATAATTTTGGTTTTCCATAAACTCTTGATTACAAACACTAAAACTAAAGTGACCAACAATTATTTGCTAATCTCCAGAACCCCATTTCAGGAAACATCTAACTATCAGTTGATTAAATCGCAAACAACTTAAGTTCACACCATATGCCCTGTGGGATTCAACCCCAACCTAGTTGGGTTATATATTGACAACGATCCCTTATATTCTTATTAGAGAGGTGTAGTTTTAGTGTTATCAAAAATGGCGCCGTTGTAGGGGAATAATGTTGTAAATTGAAGTTTGTGTGTGCTAATTGACTGTTAGTAAAGTTTCCTAGTTTTACGTTTATTTGTTGTTTTTGTTTATTACAGGACCTTTGTAGTGTATTCCATAAACCATAAGTTCTGGAGAACTATTATTACCATTTAATCCCGGAACCGCAAAGAATTAGAAGAATGGCAGACCAGCAGGAGGCTGACAGGTTAGTAGCCTTAGCTAGAGCTCAGGTAAATATGCAGAATATCGGTCAACAAGTACGATATCCAAATCCTGAGGATGAAGATTTGGGAGACGAGGAGTTGTTAAACCATGGTAACCCTAGGTGTGTAGAGAAAGTAGTTACACCAGTACAACGTAATGCTAATAGGAACCGTTCATTCCGAGAAAGGAAAGATTACCACCCATTCTAGTATGACCTTAATAATAATGATGATGGAATAGATGGATCAGGTGCAACGGGTGCAATTATTCCTCCATCATTGTCACCTGGGGAAAAATTCACCATTACGAGTACTATGATTCAACTCCTTGATCTGAAGGGGTTGTTTGGTGTCCTTCCTTGGAATCACCCCAACTTGTATCTGGTGAACTTTGTCACCATCTGTAAATCTTTTGATAACCCTGGAGTGGGTCATAATGCTATCTGATTGAGATTGTTTTTGTTGTCTCTGTCTGGGGAGGCAACAATGTGTCTTAATGAGCTGACACCCGATTCTATAACCAACTGGAGGCAGCTGAAAGAAGCTTTGCTAGAAAGGTTTTTTCTGCCTTCCAGGAGGGTATAGTTGAGGGATGAGATTAGCAACTTTAGGCAGCTCCCAACTGAAGCCTTGCATGAAACCTGGGAGAGATTCAAGAAGAAGCTGACACAGTTTCCAAACCATAATATGACGAACATACACTTGATGGAGACTTTGTATAGGGATCTTAACTCTGTAACAAAACCAATTGTAGATAATGTTGCTGGTGGTTCATTTGTTGATCGTACATTCCCAGAGGCTTTAGAAATGCTAGATAGAATGACCAAATAGAGTCGATCATGGCATACCAAAGACTCAGTGGTAGCAAGCCCCACTATTTTTGTGGGTATGACTGCGTAACAATGCAGAAGATATAAGGAGCGTGACCAATACATGGTTCACCTAAAAATACAGATGGACCTGTTAACCAAGCACTTGCTATCAGGTAACACTGAAAAGGTGAAAGCTATGGGATCTCAATATAGAGTTGATACTAATGCAGAAGAAGAGGAGAACTATGTTAATAATCAAGGGGATTTTCGAGGAAATAGCCAAGGGAATCAATGTCGGAACTATTATGATAAGCCTGGTTATAAAGATAGGGAGCACGGAAACTGGAGAAGCAATAATAATAGGAGCGGGATATATGTCCCTCCTGGAAATCATGAGGCTGCTACAACAAGTTTTGAAAAGATATCTATGGAGGACATGATGGCTAAGTTGCTGAAGGGAGTGGAGGCTACCAACTCTGGTGTGACTACCATAAAGACCGATCTGTTATCTATTAGTCAATAGGTATACTCGTACTCCACCGTAATCAAATAGTTGGAGTAGTAGATGAGCCAACTCTCCACAGTATTTAACCAGAGAAAGAGCGGAATGTTACCAAGTGATACAGTCTAAAATCCACGAAATGATCACTCATGTATGGCGATTACCACTAGGAGTGGTAAGATGTTACCTGGACCTTCTGTAGGAAAAAGTTTGGTTGAAGATGTGATTGAGGCAGAGGATGAACCCAAAGAAGAATGTCTAGTGGAATCTGAGAAGTTGGATGGTTCTAATGATGCTTTGGAAAAAGACAAAGAGAAGGAGAAGGAGGTAGTATTGAAAACTCTCCCAGGACCACCACCTCCTTTTCCTCAATGATTGAAGAAAAAACCTGATGATGCAAAATTCAGCAAGTTCATGGCAATGCTCAAACAATTGACAATAAATATACCTTTGGTGGAGGCACTCGAGCAAATACCAGGATATGCTAAGTTTATGAAGGTCCTTGTGACTAAGAAAAGAGCGGTGAGGTACGAATCAGAGGATAATCTCTATCATTGTAGCACTATTTCTATGAGGACCTTGGTGAAAAAGAAGCCAAACCTAGGAGCATTCACTGTTCCCTGTACGATTGGGTCTATGGAATTCGCTAAGGCATTATGCGATCTGGGAGCGAGCATTAATTTGATGCCGCTGGCTGTATATAGAAAGCTAGGTCTGGTAAATCCCACACCTACCAACATGCGACTCTTGATGGCGGATAGGTCAGTTAAACGAACTGTTGGTATTTTGTATGATATGTTGGTGAAAGTAGCTAGCTTCATATTCCCTACAGATTTCATCATTCTAAATTGTGAGGTGGACTTTGAGGTATCCATAATATTAGGTCGACCTTTTCTCACAATCGGAAGTGTGTTGATTGATTTGAGAACGAATGAGCTCTTGTTCAGGATGAATGATGAATTGGTACGATTTGATGTGTGCTAATCAATAAAGAATCATGAATAAATGAGTTTGTTCTCAGTAGCTAATGTGTATTATGAGGATGAACAGAAGGTGTCAATGGAGGAGCAACTTGTTGTCGATCCTTAAGCCACAGTTTTGA
This sequence comes from Capsicum pubescens, assembly GCA_030864215.1. Classification (NCBI taxonomy): domain Eukaryota; kingdom Viridiplantae; phylum Streptophyta; class Magnoliopsida; order Solanales; family Solanaceae; genus Capsicum; species Capsicum pubescens. The sequence goes on along the minus strand of CM061544.1, from coordinate 80,848,632 downwards.
TGAATTTTGATCATGAAGGCATTGAGGAGTACGAAGAGACTATTTATGCTTTGTCAAGAATGGGTTCATATCCTTATGATCCTAAGAGTATAGACCTTGGTCTTGCTAATTGAACAACACCACTGGCTAAGCCATCCATTGAAGAGCCACCAGTATTGGAATTGAAAGAACTGCCTGGGCACTTAAGGTACGTATTTTTGGGCAACGGAAACACGCTACCCATTATTATTGCGGCTGATTTGGGTGAGCAACAGGTGGAAGAACTTATTTCAGTACTTCAGAGGTACAAGAGAGAAATAGGATGGACCATCGCAGATATTATTGGCATCCCCCTTGGCATCTGCATGCATAAAATACAACTTAAGAAAGATTTTATTCCAATCATCGAGCACCAGTGCCGTCTTAACCCACCAATGCAAGAGGTGGTTAAGAAGGAAATTATTAAGTGGTTGGATGCAGGAGTGGTTTACCCTATTTCTGATAGCAAATGGGTGAGCCCAGTTCAATGCGTGCCCAAAAAAGGGGGCATAACTGTGGTTACAAATGAAAGGAATGAGTTGATTCCACTCAAGCCTATGACTATGTGGAGAGTTTGCATGGACTACCGCAAACTAAATTCATGGACTTTGAAAGTCCACTTCCTGATGCCCTTTATGGACTAAATGCTTGATCAATTGGCTGGAAGGGGATGGTATTTCTTCTTGGATGGTTATTCTGGATATAACCAGATCTATGTTTCTCCTGAAGACCAGGAGAAGATGACATTCACATGTCCATATGGCACCTTTGCATTTAAAAGGATGTCGTTTGGGCTATGCAATGCACCCGCTACTTTTAAATGGTGCATGATGTTTATCTTCTCAGATATGGTGGAGGACACCATAGAGGTATTCATGGATGATTTCTCTGTGGTGAGAGATTCATTTGAGATGTGTTTGGCAAACCTGAGTATAGCCTTGCAACGATGTGTTGAATTCAATTTGGTGCTTAATTGGGAGAAATGCCACTTTATGGTAAAGAAGGGCATCGTTCTCGGGCACAAAATTTTAGAAAAAGGGATAAAAGTTGATCGAACCAAGGTTGAAGTTATTGAGAAACTACCACCTCCCATTTCAATGAAAGGAGTGTGTAGTTTTCTTGGACATGTTGGCTTTTAGCGGAGGTTTATAAGAGATTTCTCGAAATTTGCAAATCCACTTTGCAAACTTTTAGAGAAAGAAGTGAAGTTATCCTTTGATGATGATTGCTTGAAGGCATTTGAATGCCTTAAAAAGAAGCTGGTTAAGGCCCCTATCATTGTTGCACTGGACTGGTCAAAACCGTTTGAGATCATGTATAATGCAAGCGGTGTTTCCCTTGGAGATGTATTAGGACAAAATAAGGACAAACTGTTTCATAAAATATACTATGCCAGCAAAGCACCGAATGAAGCACAAAAGAACTGCACTATCACTGAGCAGGAACTCCTGGGTGTAGTGTATGCTTTTGAGAAATTCAGGGCTTACCTTCTTGGAACCAAGGTAGTGGTCCACACTGACCATGCAGCCTTGAGGTATTTAATATCTAAGAAGGATGCAAAACCAAGGCTGATTAAATGGGTGTTGCTGCTACAAGAATTTGACTTTGAAGTCAAAAATAGGAAAGGTTGTGAAAACCAGGTTATGGATCATCTGTCTAGAATGAAAGGTGAGCAGGCAATTAGTGATGAAATGGAGATAAATAATGCATTTCCTGATGAGGAGATCTTGGCTATTGCTATGGAGAAATTGCCTTGGTACGCTGATTTTGCAAATTATGTTGTGAGTGAGGTCATTCCAGAAAATCTTTCTTTCCATCAAAGAAAGAAATTCCTGCATGATGTGACACATTACTTCTGGGATGAGATGTATCCTTTTTAGCGATATGCTGATAATATTACAAGGAGATGTGTGCCAGAAGTAGATGTATTGTGCATATTGGAAGCATGTCATGCTTCCCCAGTTGGAGGTCACCATGCAGGTGACCGAACGGCTAGGAAGGTAGTGCAGAGCGGCTACTATTAGCCAATATTGTTCAAGGATGCTCACGAGTTTGTGTTGAAATGTGACCAATGTCAGAGGCAGGGGTCAATCTAAAAAAGACATGAGATGCCTTTGACTAAGATGCTTGAAGTGGAATTGTTTGACGTTTGGGGCATCGATTTCATGGGTCCTTTTGTAAGTTCGTATAGGATAAAGTATATTTTAGTTGCTGTTGACTATGTCTCGAAATGGGTCGAAGCTGTTTCCTTGTCTGATAATAAAGGAAAAAGGGTTGTTTCTTTTCTCAAGAAGAACATCTTCTCTCGCTTTAGAGTACCATGTACTATTATAAGCGATGGAGGATCTTATTTTTACAATAAAGTATTTTGGGTAGCTTTAGCTAAATATGGGGTGAAATAGCATAGAGTAGCCACTCCATATCACCCATAAACTAGTGGGCAAGTGGAGGTGTCAAATCGAGATATTAAAGCCATCCTAGCCAAAATGGTGAATGCTAGTCGGAAAGACTGGTCTTGAAAGCTTGATGCTGCCTTGTGGGCATACCGGATTGCTTTCAAGACACCCATTGGCATGTCACCATTTTAGTTGATCTATGGAAAGGCATTCCACTTACCAATAGAGCTGGAGCACAAGGCCTTATGGTCACTCGAAAGGCTGAATTTAAGTTGGAAGGAGGCAGCAAAGCTGAGACTGGGACAACTGAATGAGATGGATGAATTCCGTCTCAGGGCATATAAACGAGCAGACCTATACAAAAAAAAGATGAAAAATTATCATGATTGGACGATAGAGAAATGAGATTTCCAAAAAGGTGACTTTGTGCTTCTATTCAATTCCAGACTCAAATTGTTCCCAGGTAAGCTTAAATCCAAGTGGTCAGGCCCGTTTAGAGTTATTCAAGTCTACTTATCTGGATTAGTAGAACTTGAAAATGAAGACGGCAGCACCTTCAAGGTAAATGGTCAATGAGTCAAACTTTATATTGGTCCAAAAAACTCGATGAACAGTATTGTTAGAATCTATCTCGACGAAGTCTAAAGTAATCGAGATGCCTGAGTCATGCCGCGACGTTAAATTAGGCGCTACATGGGAGGTAACCCACGATCCTCATGCTTGATCTACTCCAAGTATACCCTAACCCTTAGTTCAATTTTTTTGTGATTTTAAGTTGAGGGTGTAGGGTAAATTATTGTAGTAAAATTTTGTAACTCACTAGGAGAAATACAAGTAACTAAGGTACGTAACTTGTTTTTGTATTTTTTGAGCATCTCTCCAATGGTCTAAAGGTTTAAATGTATGATTTGCATCTATGTGTTACCACTGTGCATCTTTGTATTGCATTAGTTCTAGTGATGCAATAATCATTGCTAAACAGCTGCATGAACTGGATAAGTAGTAACTGGTGATATACTGGTGTGCCATGTGTGTGTGAGCTTTTATTTAGTTCCCTCTGTATATTGGATTCAGAACTTGCTTGGTTAGTCTTAACTAGGTTGAAGGATAGGGATTAGGAAATGATCATAGGTCATTTTGATATTAGCCCACTTTTAGCCTAAACGACCTTCCCTGTATGTAGAATATCCCTAGATCCCTGCTTTAATCTTGCTTAGCCTATTTCTTTTTATGACACCTATCACCTTCCCGTTTATATCACAATGAACCTGTTTTGGCCCTAGTCCTCCTAGGACACTGTGTACCTTGACTTAGGAAAATAGCCTAAGTTGAGGGTAGCTATCATAGGGGTGCATGATACAGAATAAGTATGAAGAAAGGTAGAATAAAAGAAAAGAATAAAAAGCGGGGTGCGGTGGAAAAGAGCAAGAAAAAGTAAAGTTGTGAAAAATAATAAGTGATTGTGGAAAAGACAGCACCCATCCTAAATAAGTGTGATCAAGAAAAGAGAAGAATAGAAAAAGGTTAATAAGTGAAACCTAAAAAGCTAGTGTAGTGTCAAGGAGGCTTAGTCACTTTAAATATCATCAAGTATCATACCAGCCCCTAGCCTGCATTACAAGCCAAAGAGAAGACCTATAGTGATCTTAGCTGACCTTTCTGAAGATCTTGGTAATAAAAATAAGGGCAAGCCTATGATATTCGGCATACATTGATTGGAACTTCATTCTAAGAGTGAGTATTTTTTTATTATCCCTACAGTTACATATATGATTACCGATATGAGAAAAGAGGGATTTCTTTTCTGTGAGGGCACACCTGATATGTTGCTAGTTGGTAACTTGTTCGGATAGTGTATTACTGGTCTATGCATGGTTGTTATAGTTGAATTAGTGTCGTATCTTGATTCCTGTGTGTTGCATTGTTGTTCTTCAATAATATACACAGTTGTTCTTGAATTGACTAACCTTGGAGATGGTTAATATGTTTTGAGATAATATGGATGATTGACTATGAATGTACTTTGTATCATCATAGTTGTGCTTGAGTTGCTTGAGGACAAGCAATTATTTTAAGTTTAGGGTGTTGATGTGTGAGCAGACGCTAACACATTTGAGCCTTTTAACTGAGAATAATTGCAAGGTATTAAGCAACTTTTTTTGTTTTTGATTTTTTTATCTTTGATTTTGCAGTAGAAGCCAAGATGCAAGAGAACCAACAGAGATGGAAGCAAAAGAGTTAAAATCTGAAGCAAATACCCCAAAATTCTTTTCATTGCCATTCAATGAGTTTGATTGGGATTACTTGTGTACCAACCCAATTTACTTGTAGCACATGCTATATCTGGTCACGTACAATTCACTCTTGTGTAGTCCAACTGTGAGTCACATTCACCTTCATTCTTTTAATGTGCAAAGCTCACATTTAATGGAGTCTTGCATTATCAAAATCAAAAGACTTGAACTTGTCAAGTACCTTTTTAGTGTAATGAGACTAAGACAATGCCAACCCTTGTGGAGTTTTATGGATTCTTATCCCTAAGATCACATCTGCAACTACAAGGTCTTTCATAACTAACTTGATCTCAAGCATTCATTTCATAGAATTTATGTCAAAAATGTCTCTACTAATGATCAACATATCATCCGCATACAAATGAACAATGACTTTGTTATTTGGAGTGTCTTTAATGTAAATACATTTATCACATTTGTTTATCTTGAAGCTGTTTGCCAACATAGTTTTGTCAATCTTTGCATGCCACTATTTGGGTGCTTGTTTTAGTCCATAAAGTGACTAAACAAGTTTGCACACTTTCTTTTCTTTATTAGAAACCACAAAACTCTCGGGTTGTTTCACATAAATTTCTTCCTCCAGTTCTCCATTTAGGAATGTTGTTTTCACATCTATTTGATAGATTTCAAAATCATATACAACCGCTAAGGCAACTAATATCTTAATGGACGTTATCCTTGTTACAAACGAGTATGTATCAAAACAATCAAGGTCTTTTTTTGGTCTAAAGCCTTTCACTACAAGTCATGCCTTGTATTTGTCAATAGTATCATTGGCTTTTAATTTCCTTTTGAAGATTCATTTAGAACCTAAAATTTATTTCCTGGAGAAAGATCAACCAACTCTCAAGTATGGTTGATCAAAATTGAATCACTCTCACTATTGACCCCCTCTTTCCAAAAGGATGTGTCCGAAGATGACATCATTTTTTAAAACATATGAGGCTCATTTTCAAGAAGAAGTGTTATAAATTTGATCCAAAAGGCGTTGACGCTCTTTGACGTGTACTACCTCTTGGATTCTCATCATTAAGTATATTCTCATTTGGTTCATCTCGAGGTAGTTTTGACCCTGCACTACACTGCTCATGTCTAGTTTTATATGGATAAATGTGTTCAAAGAACTCAGCATTATCTTATTCAATTATAATATTTTCATAGATATCCAGATGATTTAATTTATGAACCAAAAATTGACATGCTTTACTGTTTTTAGCATATCCAATGAACACGCAGTCCACGGTCTTAGGTCCTATTGTTACCCATTTTAAGTATAGGAATTTGAACTTTCGCTAGACACCTCATACTTTAAAATATTTCAAGTTTTCTTCCTTTCCATTTTTCATATAGAATTGAATGTGTCTTACTATGGAGAACTCTGTTGAGTATTCAGTTAGCTGTAAGGATAACTTTCCCCTACAAGTTTTGCAGTAAATCCAAACTTATGAGTACGGCATTCATAATTTATTTTAATATTCGATTTTTCCTTTCCCCAATCCCATTTGATTGAGGTAAATATGGGGCAGTAGTTTGATGGACAATTTAATTTTCTACATATATCTCCACAAAAGGAGATTCATATTCTCCACCCCTATCACTTCTTATCATTTTGATCTTATTATCCAACTGATTTTTAGCTTCAAATTTATATTGCCTAAACGCATCTATTACTTCATCCTTATCATTTAGCAAATAAACATGAAAATATCTAGTGCAATCGTCAATAAAAGTTATAAAATATTTTTTCACCATGAGATGGTGTTGATTTCATAACACAAATGTTTGTATGAATTAAGTCTAAGGACTCATTTATTTGCACTTAATGGAGGTCTGAATCTGAATGGTTCAGACTTCAAACCATTAAGTGCATTTTTTTTTATTAAAGTTTTAACTCTTAATAGGTCTGAATAGGTCTTAATCATTCAGATCTAGAACCAAGTCTTAATAGGTCTGATAGGGATATTCTGGTGATGGATAATATTCACCACTCTATTCATATTCAACAGTCACCACCACTTACCACCTCTGCCACTGTCAACATTTTCCACCACCAACCACCAACAACAACCACCATCGATAAAAAATACCGCTACCAACCACAATTGTCAATCGTTACCACACCTACTACCTCTTTTATTCTAATTAAATTCATCGCCATCATTTTCATCAACAACACCACAATCAGCAACCACTATCGGTCAATCCCTACTACCAACCAACTCATCTTTCACAACTAGCACCACCACTAACTACCGCTAATACATCATAACCTCTACACATTCTTTGACCGCCACCACCATTGTTACTAGTAACGCCACCTCTACCACCACTTCAACCAGTACCATCGCTACAATTTATATCTACTAACAATCATCTCCACTATCAAAATAAATAACATCTCCAACTAGCACCAACCCATCGTCAATCATCATGCATTCATGTTTCAGCAACAACAATCAACACCTTAAACTACTAACATCAAGCAACGTCACATCACAACAACCACTACCACCATCAATCGCCACCATCATAAAAATCACTACAATACCAACCATCACAATTATCACCACCAACTTTATTAATCACTAACATCAATCATCATCACCGCAACCACCATTATAAGTCATCTCCATTATCACTAACAAACATAAATATTTTTTCTTAATCAGATACTAATAATTTTATTGTATTAAATTACATACTTTTATAATATATAATTAATTTTTTATTATGTATACAAATAAATTTTTTTTACACATTTAGATGTTGAAAAAACAAACAATCTTAATCATTCAGTTTTCAGATCTAGAGACAACATCTTAATCATTCAGATGTGCATTCAGATTCAGACGTCTGAATCTTAAAAAAGAAATAGATCCTTAGGGATTGAAATTCCTTTCAACAGACTTATACGGATGCTTAGCAGACTTTGATTTCATAGATATTTGATACTTTAATTTATTGCACTCAAAGTTAGGCAACACTTCCAAACTAATCAATTTTTGTAAGATTTTTTAATTGACATGTCCTAAATGATTATGCCACGAATCATTTGACTCTATCAAGTAAGAATAAGTCTCATCTTTCTTTATTTCAATATCTACTACATCAAGTTTAAAAAGGCCTTCACTGAGGTAGCCCTTTCCTACATATGTTTCATTCTTGCTTTTTCCAACTTTCTCGAAACAAACATACACTTAAATTCATTTTTAACCAGAAGTGTTATCGACATTATGTTCTTTCTAATAGTAGAAACATGGAGAACATTGTTGAAAGTCAACACCTTGTCGGAAGTAATTTTTAGGTATATCTTCTCCTTTCTCTCAACTTTGGTTGTTGCATTATTTCCCATAGAGATCACTTACTTGGGATCATCGGTATCATAAGTAGTGTCACACCCCTATTTTTACCGCATCCGACCCCGCTAGGGAAGTTAGTTTTAGAGAAAAATGAGTTTTTACAAATAAAGTGACGTTTTGAAAGGGGACTATTTATTTTACAGAGTCGCCACTTAGAATTGAGTTTGGGTGTTCCAAGTCACCTTATTGAATCCCCATTCAAAAGAAAATGACTCTTTATTTTTGATCTGCGAACTAGAAATCCGGATAAGGAATTCTGTTGACCGAGGGGAAGGTGTTAGGCACCCCTCGAGTCTCGTGGTTCTAGCACGGTCTCTTTAATGACTTACGTCTGGCTTAAATTAATCTTTTAGATATATAAAAAATTTGTTGGCCTAAAAGTTACTCATATCTCGCTTTTATTAATTTTTGAATATATTTAAAATTGTATTGATGTGTGGCTTACCGATAGTAGTACTTTTCGGCCTTACCACGAGTTGGTATATTTCTTGCGCCTTTGTGGCATTTATGAATAGTCCCATTTTTTCAAGTCTAGATAAGATTCTAACATGTTTAAAAATTTATCCGTCCCAATTAGATCGACTTCAAAGGGTATATTAAATTTTATTATAACGAATGGTCGGTAGCAGGGCTTTTTAACTTCCTCGTTAATTTTCTCTTGTATGTTAAAGCTTAAATTTTGAGGTTTGGAACCTAATTCATTCTCTTGAAAATATTTTTTAATGACAAGTTTGAAAGTAATGTTCATGTCTCATTTTACTCCTCCCGCACAATTAAATTAGTGGAACTTTGACATGTTGTTCGGCCAAAGTGATTTAAGTGACAACATCGACCTTCTTGTTCACCGCATTAAGCAAGTATTGACAAAATAGAATAACATGAAATCCTTTTTTTGTAGATATTGATGTGAATTGTTATTACTAATAAGCCAATAAATTAAATTCTTATTGAATGGCCCATTTAAAATTCTGCCAACAAATAAATCTCATCACAAGGAATCTCATAGTACTAGCCCTTTTTTTCAAAAAAAATTAAGACCAAGAAGTTTGCCCATGCAAGTTCAATATTCTGTGGCCTTAGAATTAAGAAAACCTACACCCAAAATCTATTTTCTTTTACTATTATTTATTGAAGTCAAAAGAAAAATAAACAAACTCTAACTGAAACCAATGCTAGATTAATTTACATGGTGAGACTTTGTCATTCACTATCTTCACCATACCTGTGTTAGCCTATCAAGTTAAACGCATATCCTCAACAAGGACCCCAAAATATGGATCATTTTCTTATGTTGCGTGCTAATTTACTTTTATAAATTACTCATATTGACTGTAATGGAGAGACAGTGGTATGCATTTTGGTGAATGATATCTAGAATTACAATCTATTAATATTATTAGATATGCATTTCAAGAACTTGAATTATTACTATTTGACTTGAATAAAGTTCTAACCTAGATTTGTTTTTCCTCTATGTGAAACATAATCTAGAGCATAATTATGGCATATAAATTTTCATATCAACTCAACCCATTTGATAAACTATAAACCTCTATATTTATTCCTTGTCATTTTAATTCTTAACTTTTCACTAATTTACTTTTATTTTACAATTTAAACCAAATGTCAACTAAGTGAAATTATAATATGAAATAGTGCTAAATGGTTCAATAGAGATAAGAGATGTTAAGTTATCATGCATTCACTCACAAGACCAAAAAGTATCACACGTGTAAAAGAAATTTAATGAAATAATAAGAATTTTAAAGAATGGTTCTCATGTAAACAATCTACGTCACACATAGAACAACACATGAAATTCTCTCAATAAATTTATTCACGCTTCAATAAAATTGAAATATAATAAATGCAAAGGAGGTGAGCAAAAACCTGAGCGATAACAATAATTAAGAATAAAAGTAGAAACTTTGTCACCGAAAATTCATACGAAAACTCAAACTCGCGCTCTTTATCCTTTCTTTTTCACAAATTATGTGTTGATTTTCTCAACAGTGAAAGAGAATTTTATATGGCTGGAAATTTGTTGTTGGTGTTTCGTTGTTTAGGGGAAGAATTAGAATACTAGTTAATTGTTCTTTTGGTTGCGGGAGAGTTTTTGGTATTGTTTTGAATTTGTGTTGGTTTCCTGAAGAATGTTTTCTTCTTTCGTTTCTTTCTCCTCCCCCTTTTTGTGTTGTGTGTGTTATATGTATAGTGTATATGGTTGTGTGTCGTGTGTTTGTGTGGAGGAAGTGGGGAGAGGTTGAGTGGAAGTGGGAATTGTGGGGTGGTTTGGATAGTTTAGGACTCTTTTTTTTTTATTATTATTATTATTATTAATATTTTAAATAAAATAAAAATGATTAAAATCTATTTAAAACTAATAAAATATAAAATAGGTTAATAACTAGTCTTAGAAATATGATTAAAATAATACTACAATCATTAGATTATTTATTAAAAGTTAAAAGAAGAAAACAAATATAATTTACAAAATTTCTTTTTCCTAAAAGGAATAAATAAATAAACAATAAAATAAAAATTTATTTTAAAATGTGATTCTATTTTTGTAGTTTTCAAAAATTTTAAAACAAACTTTGTAAAAACAAGATAAAATTGAAATATCTAATTTAGACCCCAAAAAAAAAAATTGAGTACTAAAATGATATAAAAATATTAGGTTTGGTTAAAAATTAGGTGTTTACAGAATGCCCCTCTTTGTTTTGAAATATGGAGAATTTTCAAGCAAAGAAGTAAACATGACTAATTTTTGGCCTAACCATTTATTCAAAAGTAATACATAAATAAGTAGGAAAGAGGTGTGATCGAGCCCTGGCTTTGGGCATCCTACATATCCCGGGTTATACGAGAATCAGGTCACGTGTAGTTCAAATGGGTGTAGGAATGAATGGATGAATTGGAGAGTTGAGTTGAGGTCCCGTCAATTTTCCGGTTCGTTGCTCCTTTAATTACATCAAAAATGAAACTATAAATAAAAGTACAAGATCCTATCTATTCTATTTGTCTTGATTCTCTTGCTTCAGATCTTCCTCTTGGATCCTCAGTTATTGCCTCACCTTCTTCTGGTGGGTATCTTGATCTTAAAATTTGATCTTGAAATTAGGATTTGAAACTTGGATTGAGTCATTGACACTCTACCAACGATCATTCATAAAATATTATTGGATGTTTGTTCTCTTGATCAAAAGATATGAAGATGACTCTTGAGATGTTGGGCAGCTACAGATGCAAAACTGACTCTGTATTTTCAAACTGACCATTCTTCTCTACTCCAATCAGAGATGGAATTCCATTCTCGGCATTAAACCTGAGTTTTGCAGAAAACCTGCAACAAATCAAAGAAAAGAAAAGAAAACAAACAAAAATTTCTCTGCCCTAGTTTGCACTAGAAAAATTTTGTGAGTTATTAGAAAAACTACACAATAATTTAAAAATAAGTAAATAAAAATGATAGAAATCAAAGCTAGGTATGCAATAAAATAAGATTCTTGTTCTCAATAATGCAACTAAATGATGTTATGTCTTGCGAATGCATGAAAAAGAATTAGGATTTTTGCTTCTAAAAATGTGACTAGGGATTGTCATACCCTATGAAGACATAAAGATGAAAAATAGGAAGGTTTATTTCCAAAAATATCAACTAGGGGATGGCGCCCTATGATGACGAGATAAGATGTCAACTAGGGGATGGCGCCCTATGAAGATGAGATAAGGTGTCAACTAGGGGATGGCGCCCTATGAAGACGATATAAGATGTCAACTACGGGATGGCGCCCTATGAAGACGAATAAGATGTCAACTAGGGGATGGAGCCCTATGAAGACGAATAAGATGTCAACTAGGGGATGGATCCCTATAAAGAGGAAAAAGATGTCAACTAGGGGATGGCGCCCTATGAAGACGAGATAAGATTTCAACTAGGGAATAGCGCCCTATGGAGACGAATAAGATGTCAACTAGGGGATGGCACCCTATGAAGATGAATAAGATGTCAACTAGGGGATGGATCCCTATAAAGACGAATAAGATGTCAACTAGGGGATGGTGCCCTATGAAGATGAGATAAGATGTCAACTAGGGGATGGCGCCCTATGAAGACGAATAATAAAAATTAGGAAATGGTGTTTCCTAAGACCTCAACTAGGGGATGGAGCCCTATAAAGATGAATAAGATGTCAGCTAGGGGATGGCACCCTATGAAGACGAAAAAAGATGTGTCAACTAGGGGATGGCACCCTATGAAGAAAAAATAAGATGTCAACTAGGGGATGGCGCCCTATGAAGACGAAAAAAGATGTCAACTAGGGGATGGCACCCTATGAAGACAAAATAAGATGTCAACTAGGGGATGGCGCCCTATGAAGACGAAATAAGAAAATTAGGAAATGGTGTTTCCTAAGATGTCAACTAGGGGATGGAACCCTATGAAGACGAATAAGATGTCAACTAGGGGATGGCGCCCTATGAAGATGAGATAAGATGTCAACTAGGGGATGGCGCCCTATGAAGACGACTAATAAAAATTAGGAAATGGTGTTTTCTAAGATCTCAACTAGGTGATGGAGCCCTATAAAGACGAATAAGATGTCAGCTAGGGGATGGTGCCCTATGAAGACGAAAAAAGATGTCAACTAGGGGATGACAACCTATGAAGACAAAATAAGATGTCAACTAGGGGATGGCGCCCTATGAAGACGAAATAAGAAAATTAGGAAATGGTGTTTCCTAAGATGTCAACTAGGGGATGGCGCCCTATGAAGATGAATGAGATGTCAACTAGGGGATGGCGCCCTATGAAGACGAAATAAAATGTCAACTAGGGGATGGCGCCCTATGAAGACGAATTAAGATGTCAACTAGGGGATGGCGCCCTATAAAGACGAATAAGATGTCAACTAGGGGATAGCGCCCAATGAAGACGAAATAAGATGTCAACTAGGGGATGGCGCCCTATGAAGACGAATACGATGCCAATTAGGGAATGGCTCCCTATGAAGACGAATAAGATGTCAACTAGGGGATGACGCCCTATGAAGACGAATAAAGATTAGGATTTTTTTTTCTTTTGTTAGAAAAGAAAGGAAAAAAAAATCCTCATTTTTGAATATGAGGGATTTTATTATTATTATTATAATTATATTGATATGAACTTGGAATTATAGAAGTATAACAAAAAGAGAAAATTTAAGAAAACTTAACTTTGTTATACTTGTTTTTTTTTTCACTAAACTTCACAAGATTGCTTTGCCCCTGTTCAAGCGAAAAAAAAATTGTGAGTTGTAAAATTGGTAGTTGGTTTGTGTCCTTGGATCCCTTGGAGGTTTTCCTTATCCTTTCCCCAACTTGATACGGTTGATTAAACTAATTGGTTGGCGAGCTTGAATCTTCGTCTTTCAAATTTTGTTGCATTTCTGTTTGTTTCAGTACGATTTTGTTCTTCATTTTCAAATGCTTCACTCGTAACACTTATCTTAACTGGCTCCCTGTCCTTGTCAAGGTGGTGAACGTCCAATAATCTCTGCTCAATTTCACTGGGAGCCATGGTCAATTTTGCGCGTTTTTCTCTTTATTTTGCATTTGGTGATGGACTTACGCATAAAAAAAACAGAGAGTGTAAAAATGAAATAAGGAAAAATCAAAAGAAGGAATAAAAAAATTATGTTTGAATAGAAGGTATTTCTAACAGTAAAGGAATAAAGTTTATTTGGAGGTGTATATTGACTTCAATAACGCATGACACGCAATTTGGAGTAGATATTTGACCCTTCAAAACTGTCTAATCTCGAATTAGGCTTCATCTTTCAATCAAATCAAATCATCTTTCTTTGTCTTTGTCCTGTCATGATAAACTTTATTTGACGAAATTTATTCCTTCTAGGATTTTCTCAATTGACCTCTCTAATTTCGATATTCTCGTTCATCATTGTCTTATGGCGCCCCTGAGGGTTTTCACCAATAAGAATTTTTTTTATTTTTTTTATTATTTTTTTTTTTTAGATCTTGTGGTACGTCCATGGGTTTTCACCTACAAGACTTTTTTTTTATATATAGATATATATACAATACACAAGGCTTGAAATTCTCAAAAATTGATCAGAAGGTCTTTAATGGACAAAGGAAAAATGATTTTTAGGATAAATTACAACTTAAGAGTCATATAAAAGTGACAATAGGATATATATCTCGGCTTTTTTAAATACCAAGATTTTTTTTATTTTTTATTTTTTGTCGGACCGAACCCCAAAATAGGGCTGCCTACGTATATATTTAGGAATCAGGTCGAACGTAGTTCAATCCTATACGCATTATCTTCTTCTTCTTTTTTGAATCATCTTGTGGGTGCCTCCATGGGTTTTCACCCACAAGTGTTTTTTTTTTTACTCCAAAGAGGGTAAGCAAGGAAAGGTAAATAAAGCTCAAAGGGCTAACAAAGGATTAACGACATTTAGTTAATTAGAATGATGGTCTTTCATCATCTCAACTTGATAATGCTAAGCACAAGTATGTCAAATATAATATCTTTTGACTGAATCGGCATTGATAGCTTTTTCTGTCATTTTTCCATCCAGATCCGCAAGTTGCAAAGCTCCATTTGATAATACTTGTTTAACTATGTATGGACCTTGCCCGTTTGGAGAAAACTTTCCTTTAGCCTCTTCTTGATGTGGAAGGATGCATTTTACAACAAGTTGGCCGACCTCGAATTTTCTAGGACGTACCTTCTAATTGTAAGCTCGCGCCATCCTCTACTGGTATAATTGGCCAAAGAAAACTATCATCAACCCTTTCTCATCTATTAACGATAATTGTTCTATTCTAGACTTGACCCATTTAGAATCGTCAATCTCAGCTTCAACAATGATTCGAAGTGAGGGAATTTCGACTTCTGCGGGTATCACAGCTTCAGTCCCATAGACTAGTAAATAGGGAGTTGCGCCAGTCGATGTACGGATAGTTGTACGATATCCTGAAAGAGATAACGGTAATTTCTCATGCCACTGTTGAGATCCTTGGACCATTTTCCTAAGAATCTTTTTAATATTCTTGTTCGCTGCTTCAACGGCTCCATTTTCTTTGGGACGGTAAAGGGTAGAATGATGATGCACAATCTAGAATTGCTCGCAAACCTCCTTCATTAGATGACTATTGAGATTGGTTGCATTTTTTGTGATAATGGACTTTGGTATACCAAAATGACATATGATATTGGAATGAACAAAATCCACTACTATTTTCTTCGTGACTGATTTGAAAGTAGCAGCTTCTACCCATTTGGTGAAATAGTCAATAGCGACCAGTATGAATCGATGCCCATTAGAAGCTTTTGGTTCTATTGGACCGATTACATCCATGCCCCAAGCGACGAATGGCCAAGGAGCAGACATAGGATGCAGCTATGAAGGTGGTGAGTGAATCAAATCACCGTGAATTTGACACTGATGATACTTGCGAACAAAGCGAAAGCAATCTCGCTCCATAGTTAACCAATAATATCCTGCCCGCATAATCTTCTTCGCTAAAACATAGCCATTCATATGCGAACCACATACCCCTGAATGTACCTCATTCATGATTCTTTCAGCTTCTTGAATATTAACACATCTCAACAAGTTCAAGTCTGGGGTTCGTTTGTACAGAATCTCCCCACTTAAGAAGAAACCATTAGCAAGTCGCCTAATAGTCCTTTTTTGATCTGCATTGGCGTGTATTAGATATTCTTTTGACTCTAGGAAGCATTTGATATCATAGTACCAGGGTTCATTATCTGGTTCTACATTAATTATATTGTAATAACCAAGTTGATCTCGTATCTGTATCTCTAATGGGTCAATATACGTATTTCCTGGGTATGGGAGCATGGAATCTAGGGTAGCCAGGGAATCATCTAGCTCATTGTGGGATCTGGAAATATATCTAAACTCGATAGACTTGAACTTTTTGCTAAGGTCCTATAAGCACTGTTTGTATGGAATGAGCTTGATATCTCTTGTTTCCCATTCTCCTTGAATTTGTCGAATGAGCAATTCGGAATCTCCCAACACCACTAGCTCGTGTACATCCAGATTTATTGCCATATTTAACCCCATGATGCAAGCTTCATATTCTGTTGTGTTATTAGTACAAAAGAAACGAAGTCGTGTTGTGGCGAGATGATGACACCCGGTCGGTAAGACAAGAACCGCCCCAATTCCTACTCCTTTGACATTGGCTGCCCCATCAAAATATAATTTCCACGCATACATATCATCTTGAACTTCTTTCTTGATTGAATTAATCTCTTCATCTGGAAAGTAAGTTCGCAAAGGCTCATAATCATTGTCAACTGGGTTCTCTGCCAAATGATCGGCCAATGCTTGTGCTTTCATAGTGGTACGAGTAACATACACAATGTCGAATTTTGTAAGTAAAATCTGCCACTTCGCCAATCTGCCTGTGGGCACAGGTTTTTGAAAAATATACTTTAAAGGATCCATTCGAGATATGAGGTAGGTTGTGTAGGACGAAAGATAGTGCTTCAACTTCTGAGCAATCCAAGTTAGGGCGCAAAATGTCTTTTCTAAAAGAGTATATTTTACCTCATAACTCGTGAACTTTTTTCTCAAATAATAGATTGTTTGTTCCTTTTTGCCTATGATATAATGTTGTCCTAAAACACAACCAAAAGAATTATCCATCACTGACAAATATAGAAATAAAGGTCTACCAGGTTCCGGTGGAACCAGTACTGGAGGATTTGCCAAATATTCTTTAATCTTATCAAATGATTCTTGACATTCGTCTGTCCATTGGATAGCAGCATCCTTTTTCAGTAACTTAAATATCGGTTCACATGTAGTGCTGAGCTGAGCGATGAATCTGCTTATATAATTCAGCCTTCCAAGAAAACTCATGACCTCAGTTTTATTTTTCGGAGGCGGCAATTCTCGAATGAATTTTACCTTGGAGGGTTCCAAATTCAATGCCATTGCGGCTAATTATGAAACCTAAAAGTTTTCCGGATGGAACTCCAAATGTACACTTGGCTGGATTGAGCTTAAGATTATACTTTCGCAATCTATCATAGAATTTCCTCAAGTCATATACATGATTGACTTGTGTCTTGGACTTGATAATGACCTCATAACAATATACTTCTACTTCCTTGTGCATCATGTCATGAAAAATAGTAGTCATAGCTCTCATGTACGTAGCTACCGCATTCTTTAAACCAAATGGCATGACCCTGTAGCAATAAGTACCCCACGGGGTGGTGAAAGTCATCTTTTCTGCATCTGTTTCATCCATCAATATCTGGTGATATTCGGCATAACAATCCACGAAAGATTAGATATCATGTTTAGCACAATTATCAACAAGGATATGAATATTGAGTTGTAAAATTGGTAGTTGGTTTGTGTCCTTGAATCCCTTGGAGGTTTTCCTTATCCATGCCCCAACTTGATACGGTTGATTAAACTAATTGGTTGGCGAGCTTGAATCTTCGTCTTTCAAATTTTGTTGCATTTCTGTTTGTTTCAGTACGATTCTGTTCTTCATTTTCAAATGCTTCACTCGTAACACTTATCTTAACTGGCTCCCTGTCCTTGTCAAGGTGGTGAACGCCCAATAATCTTTGCTCAATTTCACTGGGAGCCATGGTCAATTTTGCGCGTTTTTCTCTTTATTTTGCATTTGGTGCAAGACTTACGCATAAAAAAAACAGAGAGTGTAAAAATGAAATAAGGAAAAATCAAAAGAAGGAATAAAAAAATTATGTTTGAATAGAAGGTATTTCTAACAGTAAAGGAATAAAGTTTATTTGGAGGTGTATGTTGACTTCAATAACGCATGACACGCAATTTGGAGTAGATATTTGACCCTTCAAAACTGTCTAATCTCGAATTAGGCTTCATCTTTCAATTAAATCTAATCATCTTTCTTGGTCTTTGTCCTGTCATGATAAACTTTATTTGACGAAATTTATTCCTTCTAGGATTTTCTCAATTGACCTCTCTAATTTCGATTGTCTCGTTCATCATTGTCTTATGGCGCCCCTGAGGGTTTTCACCAATAAGAATTTTTTATTTTTTTTTTTATTATTATTATTTTTTTGATATCTTGTGGTGCCTCCATGGGTTTTCACCTACAAGACTTTTTTTTTTATATATAGATATATATACAATACACAAGGCTTGAAATTCTCAAAAATTGATCAGAAGGTCTTTAATGGACAAAGGAAAAAAGATTTTTAGGATAAATTACAACTTAAGAGTCATATAAAAGTGACAATAGGATATATATCTCGCCTTTTTTAAATAGCAAGATTTTTTTTATTTTTTATTTTTTGTCGGACCGAACCCCAAAATAGGGATGCCTACGTATATATTTAGGAATCAGGTCGAACGTAGTTCAATCCTATACGCATTATCTTCTTCTTCTTTTTTGAATCATCTTGTGGGTGCCTCTATGGGTTTTCACCCACAAGTGTTTTTTTTTTACTCCAAAAAGGGTAAGCAAGGAAAGGTAAATAAAGCTCAAAGGGCTGACAAGGGATTAACGACATTTAGTTAAGTAGAATGATGGTCTTTCATCATCTCAACTTGATAAAGTTAAGCACAAGTATGTCAAATATAATATCTTTTGACTGAATCGGCATTGATAGCTTTTTCTGTCATTTTTCCGTCCAGATCCGCAAGTTGCAAAACTCCATTTGATAATACTTGATTAACTATGTATGGACCTTGCCAATTTGGAGAAAACTTTCCTTTAGCCTCTTCTTGATGTGGAAGGATGCATTTTACAACAAGTTGGCCGACCTCGAATTTTCTAGGACGTACCTTCTAATTGTAAGCTCGCGCCATCCTCTACTGGTATAATTGGCCAAAGAAAACTATCATCAACCTTTTCTCATCTATTAACGATAATTGTTCTAGTCTAGACTTGACCCATTTAGTATCGTCAATCTCAGCTTCAACAATGATTCGAAGTGAGGGAATTTCAACTTCTGCGGGTATCACAGCTTCAGTCCCATAGACTAGTAAATAAGGAGTTGCGCCAGTCGATGTACGGATAGTTGTACGATATCCTAAAAGAGAAAACGGTAATTTCTCATGCCACTGTTGAGATCCTTGGACCATTTTCCTAAGAATCTTTTTAATATTCTTGTTCGCTGCTTCAACGGCTCCATTTGCTTTGGGACGGTAAAGGGTAGAATGATGAAGCACAATCTAGAATTGCTCGCAAACCTCCTTCATTAGATTACTATTGAGATTGGTTGCATTGTTTGTGATAATGGATTTTGGTATACCAAAATGACATATGATGTTGGAATGAACAAAATCCACTACTATTTTCTTCGTGACTGATTTGAAAGTAGCAGCTTCTACCCATTTGGTGAAATAGTCAATAGCGACCAGTATGAATCAATGCCCATTAGAAGCTTTTGGTTCTATTGGACCAATTACATCCATGCCCAAAGTGACGAATGGCCAAGGAGCAGACATAGGATGCAGCTATGAAGGTGGGGAGTGAATCAAATCACCGTAAATTTGACACTGATGACACTTGCGAACAAAGCGAAAGCAATCTCACTCCATAGTTAACCAATAATATCCTGCCTGCATAATCTTCTTCGCTAAGACATAGTCATTCATATGCAAACCACATACCCCTGAATGTACCTCATTCATGATTCTTTCAGCTTCTTGAATATTAACACATCTCAACAAGTTCAAGTCTGGGGTTCGTTTGTTCAGAAACTCCCCACTTAAGAAGAAACCATTAGCAAGTCGCCTAATAGTCCTTTTTTGATCTGCATTGGCGTGTATTGGAAATTCTTTTGACTCTAGGAAGTATTTGATATCATAGTACCAGGGTTCATTATCTGGTTCTGCATTAATTATATTGCAATAACCATGTTGATCTCGTATCTGTATCTCTAATGGGTCGATATACGTATTTCCTGGGTATGGGAGCATGGAATCTAGGGTAGCCAGGGCATCAACTTGCTCATTGTGAGATTTGGAAATATATCTAAACTCGATAGACATGAAATTTTTGCTAAGGTCCTCTAAGCACTGTTTGTATGGAATGAGCTTGATATCTCTTATTTCCCATTCTCCTTGAATTTGTCGAATGAGCAATTCGGAATCTCCCAACACCACTAGCTCGTGTACATCCAGATTTATTTCCATATTTAACCCCATGATGCAAGATCCATATTCTGTTGTATTATTAGTACAAAAGAAACAAAGTCGTGCTGTGGCAGGATTATGACACCCGGTCGGTAAGACAAGAACCGCCCCAATTCCTACTCCTTTGACATTGACTGCCCCATCAAAATATAATTTCCACGCATACATATCATCTTGAACTTCTTTCTCGATTAAATTAATCTCTTCATCAGGAAAGTAAGTTCACAAAGGCTCGTAATCATTGTCAACTGGGTTCTCTGCCAAATGATCGGCCAATGCTTGTGCTTTCATAGCGGTACGAGTAACATACACAATGTCGAATTCTGTAAGTTAAATCTGCCACTTCGCCAATCTGCCTGTGGGCACAGGTTTTTGAAAAATATACTTTAAAGGATCCATTCGAGATATGAGGTAGGTTGTGTAGGACGAAAGATAGTGCTTCAACTTCTGAGCAAACCAAGTTAGGGCGCAACATGTCTTTTCTAAAAGAGTATATTTTACCTCATAACTCGTGAACTTTTTTCTCAAATGATAGATTGCTTTTTCCTTTTTTCCTGTGATATAATGTTGTCCTAAAACACAACCAAAACAATTGTCCATCACTGATAAATATAGAAATAAAGGCCTACCAGGTTCCGGTGGAACCAGTACTGGAGGATTTGCCAAATATTCTTTAATCTTATCAAATGATTCTTGACATTCATCTGTCCATTGGATAGCAGCATCCTTTTTCAGTAACTTAAATATCGGTTCACATGTTGTGCTGAGCTGAGCGATGAATCTGCTTATATAATTCATCCTTCCAAGAAAACTCATGACCTCAGTTTTATTCTTCGGAGGCGGCAATTCTCGAATGGATTTTACCTTGGAGGGGTCCAATTCAATGCCTCTACGGCTAATTATGAAACCAAAAAGTTTTCCGGATGGAACTCCAAATGTATACTTGGCTGGATTGAGCTTAAGATTATACTTTCGCAATCTTTCAAAGAATTTCCTCAAGTCATATACATGATCGACTTGTGTCTTGGACTTGATAATGACCTCATCAACATATACTTCTACTTCCTTGTGCATCATGTCATGAAAAATAGCAGTCATAGCTCTCATGTACGTAGCTCCCACATTCTTTAAACCAAATGGCATGACCCTATAGCAATTAGTACCCCACGGGGTGGTGAAAGTCGTTTTTTCTGCATCTGTTTCATCCATCAAGATCTGGTGATATTCGGCATAACAATCCACGAAAGATTGGATCTCATGTTTAGCACAATTATCAACAAGGATATGAATATTGGGTAGCAGAAAGTTATCTTTAGGGCTTGCTTTGTTCAAATCCCTATAATCAATACAAACTCTGATTTTACCATATTTCTTCGGTACGGGCACCACATTAGCCAACCATGTGGTGTACTGAGCGACCCTGATCACGTTCGCATTCAATTTCTTCATGATTTCCTCTTTGATTTTATCGCTCACATCAGTTTTAAACTTTCTTTGCTTTTGCTAGACCGGTGAAAAATTAGGGTATGTAGGCATTTTTTGGACTACCAAATCAGTGCTTAGACCCATGCGTATCATCATAAGACCAAGAAAAAACATCCTTATACTCGAACAAAATCTGAACAATATCATTCCTGATATTTTGATCCGTATGAATACTTATTTTTATTTCTCTAACCTCCTCACCAGTTCCCAAATTTATTATCTCAGTGTCATTTAAATTGGGTTTGGGCTTATCCTCAAATTGATCCAATCCTTTTTTGACTTCCTTATCAGCTTCATCTTCATCGTATTCATCTACCATTTGGTTTGCTGATTCGAGATTAGACAACTTTTTAGGATCTAAATGTGAACTCCGTGTGCATGCCATGTTATCAAAGCTAGTATTAACATAACTGAAATAAGATAAAATAAAAAAATGAAAATTAAAAGAGAGAAGAAAAGATAAATTTAGTAGGAAACTTGAATTTCATTTCATTGAATCGGAAGGGATAGGAGGGTTAACATAAAAGCAGAGCAACTAAACTATGTGGATTACAACCCTGAGAATAATCCAAAATCCAAAAGAAAGAAAAGAGAAACTACAAAATAAACTACCAAGACTCCTTCCTTATGGGGAGAGGAGTGGCTTCCCAGTTAGTGAGCTTGACATTTGTCCCGACGAACTGCACATCTGCATGGCTAGGGCCTTCACCCATCTAAACCATGTTTACTTCATAAAATATTCCTTGAGACCTTGACATATTTCATCTACATCCTTGTTAACAAATGGGTCTTGATCTTCTTTCTTTTGAGCTTTCATGAAAGATTGGCTAATGTGTGGAACCGAACTTGTTAATTGCCAAGCCTTCTTTTTTTGTTCTTTCACCCATCTCCTATCTTTTGTAGTCGGCTTAAAGCCTAAGACAAAGATGTTGTATCTACCACATGGATCTACAGGGTTTATAATTTCTTACAGCGAAACCCCTAATCCTTTTCCCGGTTCATAACCATTTTGTAGCATTTGGCTAGCCACCATGATTGAAGTAGAAGAGAGATGAGGCCCCGGAATTGGCGTGCCTTCCATAACTTGATCAGCTATCAAAATTTCAAAGGCTTGATAAATGGAAGATTCACAACCCTCTTTTGCTTCGATACAGGGTACAGAAGGATCTCGATTTATGGGAAGGTCATCCTCTCCATGCATAATGATTTCTTGATTGTCGTGTTCAAACTTAACTACTTGATGCAAAGTAGAAGGTATGGCTCTGGCCGTATGGATACATGGTCTTCCTAAAAGTAGGTTGTAGGAAGTATCCATGTCTATTACTTGAAAGGTGATCACAAACTCAACTGGTCCAATAACCAAAGCAAGATCTATCTCACCAATTGTGTCTCGTCTTGCACCATCAAAAGCCCGAACACATACATTATTGGATCGAATCCTATCTAGGCTGATTTTTAATTTTTGCAAAGTAGAGAGAGGACAGATATCTACTTCTGAACCTCCATCGATCATTACCCCTTTCATGTAATATCTTTCGCATTTGATAGTCAGATGCAAAGCCTTTTTGTGACCAGAACCTTCTGTGGGTAACTCATCATCAGTGAAAGTGATTCTATTTACTTCAAATATTCTACGAACCATCCTTTCTATCAGATGGACCATAGTTTCCTTCGGGACGTATGCTTCATTCAACAACTTAATCAATGCCTGATAATGTTCTTTAGAATGTAGCAGTATGGATAATAATGAGATTTGAGTCGGGTTTTTCCTCAGTTGATCGATAATGGAATAGTCTTGGGTTTTTATTTTCTTCAGAAATTCCTCAGCCTCTTCGTCTGTGACAGGTTTTTTCATTGTCCCTTGACTATCTTTAAACTGTTTTGGTCTCCTTAATTTTTCTAGAGCATAGTATCTTCCTGATCGAGTCAAACCCTCTATTTCGTTTGTTTCTTCCATGACCTCTTTTCCTTTGTAAATCACCGTGGTTTTGTTGTAGTTCCATGGGATGGTTTTCAAGCTTGTCACTGGGAGCTGTGATGCGTGTCTTATGACAACTGGCTCTTTTATCTTTCTCATTTGTTGCGCTGTTGGTCGAACCATGCGGGACCACTTGAAACATATAGTTTTGGCCCATCTTGTGCTATTCTATTTAGCTTTACAGGAACATACAATACCATTTTTTCTGAATCTTAGGGTCTTATAATGGAACTCGCTCCTTTCACGATCAGTGGTTCTCTTTGCATAGACTTCAGTGCTTCACCCGGGTTCTCCTTTAAGGTGCTTATTTCCATCACCGCTTGGCTTGTTGGCCTGTAGTCTCTATCGTCAAAAATCATCCCCACGACATGTGTGTTACTGTGATTGGGAAGTGGATTGTCGGTGACATTCGGCGCTTCTTCTTTTTGTATTACGATTGCCTTGCTTTCGATTAACTTTTCAATGGCTCTCTTCAGATTCCAACAATTTTTGGTATTGTGACCTTAGATGTTTGAATGGTACTCACACCTTACATTAGGATTAAACCAACTTGCATTCGAATCCACTTTGAAGGGCAAAATAGGTTCAATCCATCCTAATTTGACCAATCTCTGCAACAGGCTCGTATACGATTCTCCAATTGGGGTGAAGTTTTCCCTTGGCCTCTGTTCTCTTGTATAGTCTGCTTGAACATACGGATTACGAGGGGCTTGGAAATTTAGCTGTCGCAGACAAAAACCTTGTGGCGCAGGTGCCCTCCATTATGGACGCTGAGAAGGTCGGGCATACACTTGAGCATTAAGAACAGTAGGTTGAGGTGTTTAGTAATATTGAGGAGGGATGGGTTTCCCCTGTTGGACATGAACGTAAGGGGAGTTCCGTCTCCTTTGGGCATTTCCCGGTCCTGATGCCATCATGGATCCTTCCTTCTTCTTTTTTTGATTTCCAAAATCACCTGATCCACTCTGAATGGCTTGTGTAGTGGCCTTGAGGACGGTTTGGCTCACGATTTTTCCTGATTTGATGCCATTCTCCACCATTTCCCCAATTTTTATTGCTTCAGCGAAAGGTTTACCAACCGCGGCTAGTAAATGATGAAAATAATCGGACTCTTGAGTTTGGAGAAAAACATCAATCAATTCCTGGTCCTTCATTGGCGGTTTGACTCTAGACGCCTGTTCTCTCCATTTTATGGAAAACTTTTAGATGGTTTTTTCTTTATATTAGCGAGATAAGTAAGGTTAGGGATAATGTCGAGATTGTATTGAAATTGTTGTACAAAATCTTGAGCCATATCGTCCCAAACGTACCAATGGGAGATGTCTTGATCGATAAACCATTCGGAGGCTATTCCCGTCAGACTTTCTCTGAAATAGGCCATAAGCGGCTCCTCTTTCCCTCCTACTCCTCTAAGTTGATTGTAATACCTTTTTAAGTGGGCCACTGGGTCACCATGACCATTATATTTATCAAATTTTGGGGTCTTGAACCCTATTGGCAAATGAACATTAGGGAACATACACAGGTCTTTGAAAGAGACACTTTTGTGTCCTCCCAATCCTTGTATGTTTCTCATACTTTGCTCCAGACTCCTCACTTTTCTAGATATCTCTTCTCGTTCTTCATCCATAATAGCCTTCTCAATCATGATATGAGACTCAGGCTGATGAGTGGGCTGATATAAATTTACGGGTTTGAATGTCAATTCAGGAGGATGGACTTGATCATGATTCGATAGGCTTTTGTATCATTGATGGAGGATTTATATTATTTGGCACGGCCGAAATAAAAAGCGGGTTGTTCTTGAATGATGGATTTGGATGATGCATGGTGGATGTGCCAGCAGCGCTAGACACATTAGCGTATGGACCAAATCCAGGCGGATAAAGTGGATCGTCGACTTGGGCTTGAGTAGAACTGGGATGATTTGCATTCGAAAGAACAGGAATCGAGGAAGGCAGGGCTTATCCATTTGCCCAGGCCTGATACATTTCCGCAATTTTTTGCTTCAATAACCTATTCTCCTCCAAAGATGCAAACTCTCGTGGAACTAACTGATCTCGACCTTCTTCATTATCAGATTCTGTTCCATCTTTTCGAGTCATCTTCCTTTTTCCTTTATACCTTGTGTTGTACGGGTGAGAGGCCAGCTTAACCATAACCAACCGCCTTACTCTCTCTCTTATGAAACAGAAACAAATATGTTAGGATTTAGATCTTAAAAAATATTGATATATTCATAACAAACTCAAATGTCATGCACCTAAGTAATTTCATTCCTGAAATGGACTTAGGAAAACCCTCTTGTTTCATCCCGAATTTGGTGAATTAAGTTTTACCCTCATTATTTAATGCCAACATCTTAAATTATTACTTGAAACTTGGAAAGATATTTGATCGCACCCGCCGAGGGTTGCCTACGTATCATGTTTTACATGAATCAGATCATCGTGTAGTTCATGGATATAGTAAATATATATTTTTTTTCAAAAATAAAGAGAATAAGAACTTGAAACAAATGCAAGCTTTTCCATACATTTCCAACTGGTCTTAAAACAAAGCTTTAATGAAAGGAAACTAACATTATCTAAAACTAGGACAGACTCGGAATACTGGAGAAATACTAAAAAAAAAACTATAAAGAAACTAACTCTAAGAAAACACACACTAAAGGACTTTAATAATTATCATCAAGATGCCTTCCAAAGATGTCTTGCAACTTAATCCTCCCTCAGACTTGAGTAGATCCTGGATAATGCTTTTGGCAGATGTGGAGCAAGAGCACGTGCCTGACGACCCAGATCTTCATCATCTCGGTGAAGATACTTAGCATGAACATT
Source organism: Capsicum pubescens (assembly GCA_030864215.1). Lineage (NCBI taxonomy): Eukaryota > Viridiplantae > Streptophyta > Magnoliopsida > Solanales > Solanaceae > Capsicum > Capsicum pubescens. The sequence continues at coordinate 80,822,068 of CM061544.1, read as the reverse complement.
AATCAAGGTTTCATTGAGCTGAAGTACTTCTCCCCTTGCTTCGGTCATACTCTCATGGCAGTTTCACACCCAATGCTACGTAGTGCAGACGGTATGCTTTAGGTCTCCTTCTTATTCATGAAGGTCATCGATCTGATAGTGAAGCGCCTGTCGTTCGGTCATCCATTGGTTTCTCTTAACTTCAACTTCCTTCTGAAAAGTCGTGAAGCGCCTAGCTATTTCTTTTTCCCGTTCCATGGAAGCTTTTAGCTGAGCCTGAAGCTTCGACTGTGTGCTTGTCAGCAAGGCCTTCTCTTTCTCAAAATCACTCGATTTCTGCTCCATAGCACCGATGGCAATATCCAGGTCTTCTTGTAGGGCATGCATGGCGACACGGTTCTCTCTCTCGATCTCCTTGAGAGCCAACCTAATTCTGGCCTCAAATCTCATCTCATGGTGAACCAATTCTTCTCTAGCCCTTTCCAGATCATTATTTAAGATGTGCAGAGTTTACCGATAGTTCTTTTCTACCTATTATCGAGCCTGTTTAATTCTAACTTCAATCTCCTTTTCTCGATCCACTGGCTCTCTGGCTGACCTTTCTGGCATAGCTTTAGGAAGAGGCTGGTCATAAAACCATGGCAGATACTAATAATCTACCTTGCCCTTGCCGCGGTCTTCCACCATGTGATCGAAACCTGAAAGTACACATCCTCCCCAAATCTTAAGTATCTCAGTCTTCCTCAGAGGAATGTCAGGGAGAAATTCATACATGAACTATTTCATATCCTCGACTGGCGGTATATGCTAACGTCGACCAAATTATCGCATGACTCTTAGTGGTACGTAGGGATGAACACCTCAGAGACCCATTAAGACGATGAAGGGTTGGAAAGTAGACATATATATCACCTCTTTTGAGGGGAACCAATGATAATTCCACACTATCTTGTCCGCCGTCAACCCCTCCAAGTACTCCTTCCAAGCTCCTATTCCTTCAGGAAAGTTTTGGTCCTCCATCCTCTTCTCATAGACATTGATATAATCATTCCATTCAACTCAAAAATCTACAACAAATGGATGATAACGAACATGCTCGAGCATCCATAACTGCAATAGAATGTTACATCCTTCAAAATACTCCGCCACATTTTTGTACATCGTCAGGGGGGGCCCATAAATGTCTTCCAAAATCATGGGCATGAGGGTGACCTTAGGATTCTTCTCAAAGGTGGTAATAAACGCAGCCAGATTGGTGCTGATTTTTCCTCTTCTCTTCAAAAATACCATGATTCCCGAAAAAGCCACTATGAATACTTCAAAACTGTGCTTTTCCCAAGTCCGGTAGCACCCCCCGTTGTTAAGTTCTGATTTAAACAACTCGAATCCATTTTTCTGACCATATCTTTCGTACAAAAATTCTAGATGAACCCATCCATTTTCTAGGCAGCCTCCTATGTTCTTCTCCTATATATGCAATAGCTCAAAAAATCTTTCGGAAGTGACATGTTTTGGTATCATGGGTTCTCCTCGGTTAATATTCTTTCCTTTTCCAATAAATGCTCCTATTTTCTCCAGTGTGGGGGTGAGCTCAAAGTCGGAGAATCGGAATACGTTGTTTGAAGAATCCCAAAACTCTACCAAAGATTCTATCACGTCTCTTCGTGGTTCAACACTCAACAGACTCCTTAAAAATCCCAAGTGTTTATATACTTCTCCCTGTCCATAGTCAGTCATATTGATATACCATATCCGCAATAGCTTCGGAACTTTATCCAACACCGTGAAACGGGGTACTTCATCATCCCTCGACCTCTTTTCACTCCTTCCGAATGAGTTCATATTTCCCTATAGGATAATGATGGCAAATAAGAATTCTATTTTAAACATGCTAAAACAAGACAAAAATAATGTTTAAAAGAAGTTGACGGAACGACACGGAATAAGATTTCAAAATGAGCATAAGAAAATAATAACTAACAAAACAGGAAGTATCCAAGTCTTCTAAAACATCCTAGAGTAGAGACAATAATTTGATGACATTTGAACCAGACACATTAGAAATAATTAAATTATTAAAACAAAATAGTGGACCAAATTATTTGACAAAATTTTAACTGTGTTTGACAAAAATGGACTCTATGATATTCCCAAGAGAGATTTTAAAATCAAAGAAAATGGACATAACGAGACCACGATGTTAAACCCACTTAATCTTTTCATAAAAGTTTTATGTAAAAATATTATATATTTTCAAAAATAAACCCTTAAAATTTTTTATTTAACCCCTTTTTTTTCAGATCAATTAATTCACTTAAAAGCCGGTCAACATTTAATATGACATTTCCTATAATGCAACAAGTAGCACATAAAATGTACATGATGGTCTCAAAGGTGACACCTGTCCTAGACGGACCCGACCCCCGGGTCGAGCCCCACTAAGTCAAAATTGCACGTGATACCAATAAAATGCAGTCTATTAGGGATAGCCATGTCTAAGTTCCAGTTATGCTAGGTTCAAACTGGTGGAGTTAGGTATCTAGACTGGCGGTAAAGCGAGCAGACAACTCGAGTCGGCAAGGGTCAGCTTTACCGGTAGCAGGGCTTTTCGGCCTCACTGTTGGTCCCTTCCCGTCATAAATTATGGGTGACTACAGAATCCTTCCCAGGAGCGTTTCCGCATCTCTGGTATCTCAAGCTCGGGAGCGTATACCACATCTCAAAATATACAGTATCTCAGAAGACTCAGATGGGTGCGCGAGAGAAGACAGTTTATATTGCAATTCAAATAATATCAAAGCGATAAACATGTAGGCAAAGACCACATTTAGGTCCACAATATACAATATCAAAATTAAATAAAGTCAAACAAGTCAATATAAAAGATCGAATTCTGGTTATTTTCCCAGCAGAGTCGCCATCTGTCACACCCCTATTTTTACCGCATCCGACCCCGCTAGGGAAGTTGGTTTTAGAGAAAAATGAGTTTTTCTAAATAAAGTGACGTTTTGAAAATGGACTATTTATTTTACAGAGTCGCCACTTGGAATTGAGTTTGGGTGTTCCAAGTCACCTTATTGAATCCCCATTCAAAAGAAAATGAATCTTTATTTTTGGTCTGCGAACTAGAAATCCGGATAAGGAATTCTATTGACCGAGGGGAAGGTGTTAGGCACCCCTCGAGTCCCGTGGTTTCAGCATGGTCGCTTTAATGACTTACGTCTGGCTTAAATTAATCTTTTAGATATATAAAAAAAATTATTGGCCTAAAAGTTACTCATATCTCGCTTTTATTTATTTTTGAATATATTTAAAACTGTATTGATGTGTGGCTTACCGATAGTAGTACTTTTCGGCCTTACCACGAGTTGGTATATTTCTTGCGCCTTTGTGACATTTATGAATCGTCCCATTTTTTCAAGTCTAGATAAGATTCTAACATGTTTAAAAATTTATCCCTTCCGATTAGATCAACTTCAAAGGGTATATTAAATTTTATTATAACGAATGGTCGGTAGCAGGGCTTTCCAACTTCCTCGTTAATTTCCTCCTGTATGTTAAAACTTAAATTTTGAGGTTTGGAACCTAATTCATTCTCTTGAAAATATTTTTTATTGACAGGTGTGAAAGTAATGTTCATGTCTCATTTTACTCCTCCCACACAATTAAATTAGTGGAACTTTGACATGTTGTTCGGTCAAAGTGATTTAAGTGACAACGTCGACCTTCTTGTTCACCGCATTAAGCAAATATTGACAAAATAGAATAACGTGAAATCCTTTTTTTGTAGATATTGATGTGAATTGTTATTACTAATAAGCCAATAAATTAAATTCTTATTGAATGGCCCATTTAAAATTCTGCCAACAAATAATTCTCATCACAAGGAATCACGTAGTACTTGCCCTTTTTTAAAAAAAAAAATAAGACCAAGAAGTTTACCCATGCAAGTTCAATATTCTGTGGCCTTAGAACTTAGAAAACCTACACCCAAAATCTATTTTCTTTTACTATTATTTATTGAAGTCAAAATAAAAATAAACAAACTCTAACTGAAACCAATGCTAGATTATTTTAGATGGTGAGACTTTGTCATTCAATATCTTCACCATACCTGTGTTAGCCTATCAAGTTAGACGTATATCCTCAACAAGAATGCCAAAATATGGATCATTTTCTTATGCTGCGTGCTAATTTACTTTCATAAATTACTCATATTGACTGTAACGGAGAGACAGTGGTATGCATTTTGGTGAATGATATCTAGCATTACAATCTATTAATATTATTAGATATGCATTTCAAGAACTTGAATTATTACTATTTGACTTGAATAAAGTTCTAACCTAGATTTGTTTTTCCTCTATGTGAAACATAATCTAGAGTAGGGCTGCATATCGGTCGGTTCGGTTCGGTTTTGAAAATTATCGATTTCACTTATTCATTATCGGTTTGTATATATGCTAAACCGTTAAAGAACCGTTAAGATATTGGTTAATCGGTTATCGGTTTATCGATTTTTCATTGTTATCGGTTCGGTTATCGGGTTAACCATTAACATTAAACATTAAAACTCTAAGTCACAAATTAATTTAAAACTGTTAGTACAAACAAAATAGAAAAATCCAAAGTTACAAGTCACATGCTCACAGAAGTTGAAAATTAAGTTCAAATTCCAAAGTCCAAACATAGTAACAATACTAATTACTACTCAAGTCTGAGCACGATACTGCATCCTCTCCAAACAACGATCAACATGATTCCTCAAGCACATAGTCCCAGTATGTCGTGGATGGTAATTAAAAACATTACCACAATGAATACACTTCACTTTGCACCCTTCATCATCATCTTCTTCAAGCTTTTGATAGTGATTCCAAACAGGTGATCGAACTTTAGGACCACGACATTGAGACATGATGAAACCTAATTAATAGATAAACAAAAATATTAGAAATACCCCAAATAACTTTAACTATATAAGATAAAAGAAAAAACCAAAACCAAAATACTATGATGGACATGGTCTCTATGGATAGTTGTCTTTAGATTACCTGGTTGTGCATAGAAAATAAACTATTCTAATGTATCATATATTAATTTGTTTTTTCAAATTGGCTTGTAGGGAGTGAGTGTTGCTTCTCACATTCACAGCAGCTAATGATACATTGAGACTTCCAAAATGCCTTGATGGTTCCAATGAACCCAAAAAAGAAAAAACAGAAAGTCTCAACTAGTACCCCTATATCCTATGTTTCAGTTGAGTTGGTTTTGATTTACTCAAAAAATCATTTACTGTATAGTCATGTGGGTCGTGGGAGGCAATGATATATGCCTTCAACATACATACATATATTCAACATACTGCAAACAGAAAATCATTGAACAAAACATACTGCAAATTCTAAAAACCAGTGCAAATTCATAAAAATAGAAAATCAGTGCAAATCACTGCAAACAAAAAATCAGTGTACAAATCAAAAACTGCAAATCAGTGTACATACATACTGCAAATTCTAAAAACCAGTGCAAATCTATGAAAACAGAAAATCATTGTAAATGACTGCAAACAAAAAAATAATGTACAAAATAGAAACTGCAAATTAGTGTACATACATACTGCAAGTTCATGAAAACAGAAAATCATTGCAAATGACTGCAAACAGAAAAACAGTGTACAAAACAAAAACTGCAAATCAGTGTACATACATACTGCAAATTCCAGAAATCAGTGCAAATCACTGAAAATAAAAAATTTGTGCAAATCACTGAAAACAAAAAATCAGTGCACAAAACTGCAAAAAATTCAGAAACCAGAAACCATACATTCAGTGACCAGTGTGCAAATTCCATAAACTAAAATCCAAATGCAATATTCGTTTCTTACCTTTGTTAAAGTTGCTATATGTCATCAATGCTAGGTTCTTTTCCAACTTTGGCCAAATCTAAATAAATTAAAAGAACAAGTCAAGACTGAAGCAACAAAAATATTAAATAAATAATTCACCAAATACAAAAAAAAAAAAATTACCTTGTTCAAGTTGCTCAAGAGAATCTAAATCCTCCTCGATACTTATAGGTTGTGATTCACTTCGAAGCCAATCCTGTAGACACACTAGAGCTTCTACCAATTTAGAAGTTAATGAACTCCTAAATGAATCAAGAACACGCCCCCCGGTACTGAAAGCACATTCCGATGCTACACTAGAAATAGGAATAGCTAAAATATCTCGAGCCATCTCAGAAAGAAAGAGAAATCTAGCCGAGTTATACTTCCACCAAAGTAATACATTAAAATCGGACGTTCCAACTTCAGTATCTTCTGCAAGATATTTATCCAACTCCGACTTAGAATTCCCGGATCCACTCCCAGATGTGTGTCTACTCAACTCCTCATAAAAGTCTCCAATATCAACCCTAGAACTTGAACTAGAAGCCTCCACTTCTGAAGATAGTTTACCACATTTGTCTTTTGAAGCAGACGATGAATACTCATTAAACAATGATTTCATGTACTCTCGCACATCTTTTTCTATAGTTGCTCCATTATCCCCAAACATCTTCTTAAGTGCAAAACTAAGAGTGGTAAACTTGTGACGAGGATCCAAAACACAAGGTATAAAAAGCATCTTATTCATTTTTGTTGGATCACCCCAATATTTTTCAAATTTCTTCTTCATGTTTGTTGTCATTTGAGCCAACACAATATTATCACTTGATATCAATTTTGACAAACAAAAACCAACTTGACAAATTTCAAGAAAATGAATATTTGATGTAATATATAATGATCCAGAAACCTTCAAAGTGAGCTTAAAAAATAATTCAAGAAATTTTGCAATCCTTTTAACGCTATCCCAATCACTACACAAAAGTGAACCTACAGGTTGTTCTTCATCAACAATATCACTATCACCATCACACACACAGATATGGCCAAACTCGAGATGATGTGCTAACCCAATATCACGATCAGCATAAGTCAAAATTGCACCCTCATATTCAATAGCCCTATTCAACATCAAGTAGGTGGAATTCCACCTTGTGGGAACATCTAAGCATAAAGATTTTTTTGCAAGATTTTCATCGACACAACATTCCTGAAAGTTCTTCCATCTAGCAGGAGATTGCCTAATGTATCTCACTGCTTGCCTAATTCGTTCAATTGAAATATTTGTTTCTTTTATGACATCTTGAACGACAAGGTTTATTATATGCGCCATACACCTAACATGAAGATGCTTACCATCTAAAAGATTGGTCCCCCACTTAGTCAATTGCTTAGACAACTCAGCCACATACACACTATTTGAACTAGCATTATCAATAGTAACCGTGAAAATCCAATGCAATCCCCACTCATGCAAACACTTAACAATGCCCTTTGCTAAATCTTCACCTCTATGGCTAGAAATTGGACAAAAATTGATAACTCTTTTATGCAAAGTCCAATTTTTATCAATCCAATGAGCAGTGATACACATATAATTAATTCTTTGCACAGAAGTCCAAGTATCAGTCGTTATACACACTCTTTGTTAAGTTTTCTTAAAAATGCTCCTCATTTTATTTTTCTCTTCATCAAAGAGATCAAAACAATCACGAGTAACAGTTGTACGAGAAGGAATTCGAAACAAAGATTGTACCACTTTCATAAATTGTTTAAAGCCTTCTTTTTCAACAAATCTAAAAGGAAGCTCATCAAGAATTATCATACGACACAATGCTTTTCTACACTCTTCTTGATCAAATTTCCATGAAACAATTGATACATCACCCTTGTTACCCCCCGTAACCGGTTGAAATGCTATCTTTGATTGCCTAGTATCAACATTACAAGGTATTTTTTTGCATTTTCCTATATGACCAAGCATTGCCGTCGTACCATGTTCTTTTGTATCAGCTAAATACTCTTTCTTACAATAATTACACACACCTTTTTTAATTCCTTCCGAATCAACTTTACTAGTAAAATGATCCCATGCAACAGATCTTTTTCTCCTTTCTTTCTTTGCTTTAGACTCAACTATTGAATTTTGATTCACTACATTCGAATCAGAAGCTACACTCTCACCAATCACTTTATCAACTCTAGTATCTTGTGACATGTTGTATCAATGTGACTTTAATTTTAAAATAAAAATAATCAAACAAGCCAACAACAAAATTACAACATAACATGACCAAATCACCAAAACTTGACAATGTGCAGTTGTGCATAGAGCATGATAGAACACACGATCACAGAATATCAACATATAAGCATTAAGTACTGAGCAGTGACTAACAGACTTCACAACAGCCAATTTCATAACAAACTTATACATACCTTACAAAGCAACTAAAGTGCATATAAGAAAAATCCATCTATTTTTCACTTCAACTGGCAATCATATCTCGTTCAACAATAAATAATAATTCTAATATCCATAAAACAAAATTTCTTCTGAATATTTAACTTCAGACAACAGTAAGACAAATTTCTTCTTCTTTGTGCTTCAATTTACTCATTTATACCAATAGGCAATAATTTCAAGCAGTTAAATTGTTAATAGGATTAGGCATTAGCGGTAGCCTTAGTTTTAATAAAAAATCTTATGTTAACACTGCCCCATCGTGGAATCTTCAATCTTGGTGTTTTTAAGGAGTATTCTATAGTCATATACAGGAATTGACGATGAAGCAGATTAGCAGAAGACATCTAAGAATGAAATCGAGCAAAATTAAAAATTCTTACCTGTTGAGTGTTAACCACTTGACTGTTGAGAGAGACTGGGAGAGGCTGAGGCGGTCTTTGAGCCGATGAGTATGAGTGAGGCAGACTGCAGACAGATCGTAATTCGCAGATGTGAAAATTGAAAAAAATCGCAGCGTGAGTGTCTGACTAAGGCAGACTATAGCAAGAATTCGCAAAAAAGACTTCTAACAGTCTTACCTCCGTAGTAATATAGCATTTTGTTATATGCAGATGGGACTCAGTAAATATCCTAGAGCGATCCACGAGTTTCGCCCTTGAAATGACGTTTCAGTAGACGTTCCACGAGTGTAATAAGTCGAGCCACCTTTTGCTTCAAAGAAGAAAACTAAGAAAGTTGAGTAGAAGATGGTATTGATGGGAACTTGGGAAGGCGGAGGCGGAACTTGACTAAGAAGATGAAATTATTATACAAGTCGGTGTTACCCTCTTCGTTATAAACCCTCCAAAGTTTCCCTACCCCAGTTTTCTACTTCACTTCTACCATACCCCTCTCCGTCTTCCTCTGTAAATAGATTTGCTTTATGTAGCTAGGGTTTTTGCACTTTTCGAGGATCTGATCTATGTAGTTTGAGATTTCGTCTTCTAACGAAGCTATGTGGAGTGGAAACGGACAAGAAATGTGGAACAGTTGTAACATAGCACCACCCGGTACTAGCGGAGGAGGACCACAACCGCCGCCGCCGTCAATGATGCCGCCACCTCCGGGACCTCCGCCGCAGTCTATGATGCCTCCGCCACCTGGTACTAGTATTAAAATAGAATGAACCCTAACTACTGCCATCTCCCTAGGTATCTTAAGTAGTAAGTACTAGGTTTGGAGGGGAATTGGGCCTTTAGAGTAGTTTTGGGCCAGTTTTGCTGAATTGGGGCTTGGGCATTTTAGCATATAATGGATATACTGTACATTCTCTTATCGGGTTATCGGGTGTCCCGATAAAAAAATAAGCAATTCCGAGTCCCGAACCGTTAACCCGTTAGTTGGAAATTTTAAACCGACACCCGACCCGATAGTGAAAAAAAATGAACCGTTAAACCGATAAAGTATTTATCGGTTCGGGTTAACAGTTTGAACCGAAATTTGCACAACCCTAATCTAGAACATAATTATGACATATAAATTTTCATATCAACTCAACCCATTTGATAAATTATAAACCTCTATATTTATTCCTTGTCATTTTAATTCTTAACTTTTCACTAATTTACTTTTATTTTACAATTTAAACCAAATGTCAACTAAGTAAAATTATAATATGAAATAGTGCTAAATGGTTCAATAGAGATAAGAGATGTTAAGTTATCATGCATTCACTCACAAGACCAAAAAGTATCACACGTGTAAAAGAAATTTAATGAAATAATAAGAATTTTAAAGAATGGTTCTCATGTAAACAATCTACGTCACACATAGAACAACACATGAAATTCTCTCAATAACTTTATTCACGCTTCAATAAAATTGAAATATAATAAATACAAAGGAGGTGAGCAAAAACCTGAGTGATAACAATAATTAAGAATAAAAGTAGAAACACCGTCACCGAAAATTCATACTCAAACTCAAACTCAAACTCGCGCTCTTTATCCTTTCTTTTTCACGAATTATGTGTTGATTTTCTCAACAGTGAAAGAGAAATTTATATGGCTGAAAATTTGTTGTTGTTGTTTAGGGGAAGAATTAGAATACTAGTTAATTGTTCTTTTGGTTGCGGGAGAGTTTTTGGTATTGTTTTGGATTTGTGTTGGTTTCCTGAAGAATGTTTTCTTCTTTGGTTTCTTTCTCCTCCCTCTTTCTGTGTTGTGTGTGTTATATGTATAGTGTATGTGGTTGCGTGTCGTGTGTTTGTGTGGAGGAAGTGGGGAGAGGTTGAGTGGAAGTGGAAATTGTGGGGTGGTTTGGGTAGTTTAGGTCTTTTTTTATTATTATTATTATTAATAATAATAATATTTTAAATAAAATAAAAATGATTAAAATCTATTTAAAACTAATAAAATATAAAATAGTTTAATAACTAGTCTTAGAAATATGACTAAAATAATACTACAATCATTAGATTATTTATTAAAAGTTAAAAGAAGAAAACAAATATAATTTACAAAAAAAAAAATTCCTAAAAGGAATAAATAAATAAAAAATAAAAAAAATATATTTTAAAATGTGATTCTATTTTTGTAGTTTTCAAAATTTTTTAAAAATTTTTTTAAAACAAACTTTGTGAAAACAAGATAAAATTGAAATATCTAATTTAGACCAAAAATAAAAATAATAAAAAAAATTGAGTACTAAAATGATATAAAAACATTAGGTTTGGTTAAAAATTAAGTGTTTACAAGTAGCAAAATCTTTCTTTGTCTGCACAAACATGTCTAGTGGATCCTGAATGAAATCACCATTCATTTGAATTTCCAACTAGATTGTTTTAAGTGATCATAGCACACGGATTTCAATCTTTCCAGTTGTTTTCAATATGCATATATGATCTCTTTTCTTGTTCTTATTCCGAACATGACTATTTAAAGCTTTGTGACCAACATTACTACAATTATAGCGCTTGCCTTAGAATGTTTTCTTGTTCATCTCTATCTCTTGTCCAGAAGATTTGTTCATCTTCTTATTATTTGGAGCATATCCTTAACAAGATTTACAACCATCATTGATGATTTTTCATTCAACTCATTATCCTCTTCTATCTTGGGATGACTCATAAGATTTTTCAAACCAGACAATTGATTTTCAATCATTATTTTTTCTGGGATATGAGGATCTATACTTGTGAACATTTGCATTTCAAGTTGGGTCAGCCAAAATAACATCGTTTGTTGTCATTCTTTGAAGTTCACACCAAAATATTTTTTCAATTTCTCTACCATTTTAATTGCTAGAGCAATGTCTGAAAGACTTAATGACGCAACATTGGTTACGGTTGGGACAACATCATTCACAACCGAATCAATTTGTTGTTCAGTTTCATTCATTATTTTTCTGTCAATTTTTGACATACACTTTAGTATTTCAAAACACTAACAATAAAGACTTTAATCTTTAACCAACTTGTTTCTAGTCAATGAATTCAACCCAACTTCTGAACAACCAAAAATGAAGTTCAAACTATTTTTATGAAAGTAGAAAAATCAAATGTTAAGAACTTCAATACAAGTTTAACCAACTTATGAACTATCAAAATGAAGTTTCAAGAACTTCAAATACAAGTTCAAACAGTTGAAGAACTATCAATATAAAGTTCAAACTATTTTCTGAAAAAATAGTAAAATCAACTTGAAGAAAAAGAGATGAATCAGAAAGATTCAAGTCCACTGAATTCATGGTCTGTCCTTAAGGAATTTATTCCCCTCAAGTACCCAAGGTTATGGAATCTTTCCTCCCAAGATAAAATGAATTTCTTTGACAGAATAGCGGTACCTCAAATTCTATCAAATTACGAATACACTCAATGGTAGCAAATTACGCTAGAGTTTTTTTTTTTTCAAGAAAGAGGAGTATTTTGTCTTCAAAATTTTAAGTCTATACCTGAGAAAAAATTTAGGTATTTATAGACATTAAGGTGTTGCTTCACGAAGAGAAGCAATGATTCAGAAAGGTGCACCCCTTCGTAAAGGTGCAACTCTTAGGAAAAGTCACAATCCATTGAAAAGATCATAACTATCCAAACCGCAAAGGTTTCTATTCAAATTGCATCCTTTCTCTTGATGTCTTTTCGGAAAAAACACTTGTTTATTTTTCATTCACACCTCTTAAAATCCAACATCAAATTTGTGAAACCAGTTGACCAACATCTTTTTTTTTTTCCTTTTGGTCTTCCCTAGAATCTGAATATGTCTGTCCAGTGTCATCTGTAGTCTGACTTTCAATACCAATGTTTATGAATATCTGTCCATTTACCACATTCATTTATTCTCTGCTTGTTACTTTTATTTAGAAATTTCAACGAGCATCTCCAAGCATTTGAGGCTTTTAGACATCTCCGAGGAGGTAATATGATCTCATTGTATCGGATGACCAACAAAGACGGTATGTTGGTCTTGTTTGATTTGAAATGAATTTTATTTGTAGTGTCCTAAGTTAACAATAAATTATTTTTTTCCAGGTACATGACGCATTTGGGTTGGCAATTGCAAGGCCGTCTCAATAAAATTAGTGGCTTAAAGCCAAATTTTAACATGAGATCTTAAATATATATATATATATATATATATATATATATATATATAACAAAAATATTATCAATAATTTAGAGTTAGTTTTTGATTCTTACGTATTGCCTTCTTTTTAGTGTTGTATTGTTATAAGACATTAAACATTTAACTTCATATAGTAATATTATTATTTATAAAAGTAAAGATTAATCTTAATTAATAAGATGTTAGTCATTTTTTTGCAATGTATTGGTACGAAGATTTGATAAAAAAATTCTAAAATATTTCTAGTAAAATGTAGGTAGTTCTTCTTTCTTTTTTTGTTAATTCAATTTTTTTTATCTTTTTTATTTTACAATCTTTAATATTATTTTAAGTGCAATTAAAATCATAAAATTCATACTAAATTTGTTGGGACCTCAAAATTTTGGGGCTAACGCAAACGCTTTACTAGCCTTACCCTCGAGCAATCTCTGGGCAACTGAAAATGACAGTTATAATCTTTTTGCTGCTAGACAAAACAACTTAAATCTGCTATTTCTCCAGATATTGGGACAGTTCAACGGGTATGTGTATATACTTCCGTAGTTAGTGTATTTATTTAACCATGACTTATAACCTCATATTTGATATGCTTAGGAGAATAACTCATCTTGAGGGTGGCGGTGGAGGTGATGGTAATGGTGGCGCCAATGGTGGTGGTGGCGGTGAAGTCCGATCAGATTTAATGATTGTTGATGATGATGTTGTATAGCTGAAGAAGAGGGATGAAGTTTTATAAGCTCATGTTTCTTTCGTTTTGTTGGATGTCACTATTTTTCACACCTGAACGCATTATTCTACATGCAGAACTGTTTGTATGGCTCATGAGGGATATATCAGGATGTAGTACACATTTAGGCTGCTGTTTCTTGCAACATTAATACAAGCCATTTTCATTACTCGGTGCCAATAAAGATTTGAAATATGCTTGCTGCACCAATGTTAATAAATATGCATCATGTACAAAAATGATCGAAAGACTAACAATTGTGGGTGTTGGGTACAATGACCCTTGTGGTTCAACTCTTTTTTCTGAACCCCGCGCATAGAGGGAGCTTATTGCACTCGGCTGTTCACGTAGAGGGAGCTTGGTACAGTAAACTGTCTCTTATCTTTCTTAGACACCTATCTTTAGAGATAAAGAAGGGTGTGAATTTTTTGTACGTCGTATGCTCATTTTTTTTCTGGGGGGGAGGGGGGGGGGGGGTAGAGAACATTTGTGGTCGCTTTGGGTAGACGGAAATGGAATTTCGATGCTTTAGTATACGGAATGGAATTTCGATGTTCCTTCCAGAAGGGCGAAATTGAAGTATAGTATTGAATACTCAATGATTCTGTTTATCTTTAACTTAAATTTATCTTGTTAGTATTCTTATGCAAATCTATTCTCATTATATTCATATGTATAATTGATATTCATATTTAGCATTTAACATTCTAAAATTCATTTACCCATGCTTCGTTGAATTTTAATTAACGTCCTCTCAAGCTACGAAAATTTATTGGGTAGTGGAGGTGAATGTTTTGAAATATAGTTGATCACAAATCCATAGAATTAATATTTAATTTAAATGAACGTTTTTAGGAGAGAATACTTCTTTTTAGGACAAGTGCTGAGCAAAAATAGGTTAATCTGCGTGCCTACTGACTCGTCACTGCTGCAATGGCCAGACCACCGCTACGACAGTTTCGTAGTCACTGCTGCAATGGCCAGACCACCGCTACAATGGTCTTGTTGTAGCGGTCAAGCGGAGATCACTGTTAAATTTGACTTGCTTTTTAATTTTTTAATTCAAAATAATCGTAAAATGAAGTAAATGGTTATTCTCACTCAAATTCACACAGATGTAAAATTTTAAATTTTTCGTAGTCTTACCACAGATATTTCAATAATGACGGAGGGATAGTTACTTGATATGAGATAAGTAAAAGTGGCGAAGAAAGTACTAAATAGGATTTATAAATGTAAAATAGTATACATATTATTAATGTAATAATTTATTATGTATAAAAACAATACTAAATGTGATGTATAACAAAATTAGTCTACCCAATGTACCTTACTAAACGATCATTAGAGTATGCATTACTCCATGTGACAATTGAGTCATGCAATTGTTTTTCAATTAGAAATTTGTTTGAATTTTGTCATATAAATCCTTTATATTGGTATATTCTAATTCAATGTATTCATGTAAGTGGTTTAATTGGCAATAATTAACTCTGGCCATTGAGATAATGATAATTGCTTATTGATAATTGATAATGGTGGATGATAATTGTGGTTAATAATAAAAGTGGTAGTGGTGAAATGCCTATTTAGAAAGCACCTTAAATGGATCCTCATATTTATGAGTATTATAATCTAAATTAGTGTATTTGTTAGCGCGATTGAAAAAATAAATCAAAATGGATTTTTCCATAATTATGTTATATATAATTCTTCCTAATCAATCTTTAACATGCATCCTATGTGAAGTATCAAAAGAGTGCTTCTCAAAATTCTAGACAAAATATGATCAATTATTTGACTTAATATATGTCAACTTAATTAAGAAAAATAATGAAAAAGATAAAAGGTAAGTAATAATATGGGATGCAAAGATGAGGTGATGCCTGCTTTTTCCTTCTCCCTCTCAAGGCTTCTTGTAGGGAGTACTATTTTGGTTAATCGTTGACACTTATCTTATATTTCATATAACATTGTCAATTTTTTTCTATTCCTCTTAAACAAAAGTAATACTAAAACTAATAAATATAAAACATACAAGTAGAAATAAATAGTAAAATGTTCGTGTAAATCATAATTACAAATTGAAAAATGAAATGAAGAAAATAAAATTATCTTCGACGTGAATATATCTCATTCTTTTTAATAAAATTTAAGTCCATTGCAACAAATCTTTAATTGATCCGCTATAATGTCCTCGACTTCTTTTCTCCAGGATACAACATCCCAACAACACTGTATAACTCAGATAAACTTTGAATAAGAATTGAGTCCATATCTCTGTCAAAAGAACATATTCCTTCAACTAAATAAAACTCTTTTTAACCTATCACTTTTTCATGCGCTCTATATTTTTTTCATTTACTTCTTATAATGTAAGATCACCACTATTTATTGGTGAAGAATTCTTCCTTATAATAAATAGAGTTCGGATCTAAAAGGGACACTTTTTCAATCTTGGGAGTCAAAACGGACAATACTTTTCTTTATGTTACAAAACAGACAGTTTGCCCAAAAATGAGCAAACTACAACTAACACCGTCTGTAAACGTTTGGAGAAGAAGAAAAATATTAATAGGGTTTGTCCAAAAATGGGCAAACTACATTTCCATAAATCTTTTTTTAATAGTTTGCCCATTTGTGGGCGAACTAATTTTATTTGGGCAAAAATTAGAATTCTTCCACTTAGAGATTCGACTGATAAACATCACATTGTTAATATCCTGAAAAGATTCTTATTGTATGAACGTTTTGTCACTTCAATTTTTGAGAAATGGTATAACTTTTTCACTTGTAAAATATGTGTTGTTGTTCACTCCATTTTATCTCGTTCATCACAAAAATTATTTACTAATATCATCTCTTTTGAGTTTTGAGAATTGATAATTATGTCTCAACAATTCGAAATGTCATTATATTCAATTGAATCAGATGTATGTAAATGCAATCAATATTGTAAAATGAAAACATCAAGGACTCTAAGAAATTTCAATCATAAGTTTGGAGTTGTGCGCATTCCAAGGTAAAAATTTTAAGTTGTTCAATTAAAAATATGTGTATGTTAACCTTTTTTCTTTTTTTTGTTGTTTTAGGAAAATGATGGATGTGATTAATTTTGGTGGGTAGAAAGTATGTCAACAAATGAAATGAACATCATTTTATCACGATTGAAGAGACTCACATTTGATGGTGATACTGCGACTTCACAGAACACTATGAAGTTTGACACACTATTTAATCTCAATGAAATTATAGAAGATAGAGATTTTCTTAGGACAGTGCTAAAGAATTAGAAGAAAAATAAAATTATTTTAAGGATATGCTTAATGAAACCGAGCAAGAGAATCATGTTTTGAAAAAGAAATGGAATGAAGAACAGAAAAAAGAAATTATTGAAAGTTTTTATGTGCTATGTTGATTTGTTGTTTGATTTGAAATTATTTTACCGTTGATTAGTTATCATGTTATTTTTCAGTAAGTTTAATGTTTATGCAGAATATTTTTATAATTTTAGTAGTTCAAATCTGTCATGTAATATGTTTTTCAATTTAAATTCGAATAAAATTAGTTCCTATATAGTAATTGTTGTTCATTTTACTTTATCTAAGTAACTATTTGTTATTCATTTTTTTTTATAAGTATTAATTTGTGTAAATTAAATTCTGTTAGCTACTTATATTTTTTAAACTCATAATTTTAAAATTAGAGATGCCGATGTTTAACACTACAAAAAAATTCAATCACATAAAAAATTTCTTGAATTCAAAAAAAAATTATGTAAATGTAGTTTGCCTATTTTTGGGCAAACTCTATTAATATTATTTTCTTCCCCAAACGGTGTTAGTTACAGTTTGGCCATGTTTGGGCAAACTGTCCATTTTGAAACATAAAAAAGATACTGTCTGTTTTGGCTCCTAAAATTAAAAAAGTGTCCCTTTTAACTCCAAACTCTAATAAATAGGAAGAAGATGGGTTAATAAAGTAGAAAAATTGTGAAAAAATTATGGCTTAAGGTTACAAGAATTACAAGACAAATGAGATAGTAATGAATGAATGATGTGTTTAGAGATTATCAAAGTTATCAAACGTTTAGTAACCAAAAGAAAGTAATTGTCAATTAATTACTCTAAATGACCTCTAACGTAGAGGGAAGAAAAATGCATCACATATGAGACTCTTCATATTACATGATACTAATGTTAAAATGTCACATAATCTGACATAAAAAAATGGATAAATATAACGTCACAACGAAATATTTATATTTTCTATACTAAACGATTGGTCTTGTTCACTTTTCCTCAGCTTCAGCTTTTTTCTTTTTCTCATCCGTTGTTTGATAGTTGTATTAGAGACCGACTAAATTTAAATTCATGTTGGAAAGTTTTATAGGAGATAAATCACTCCCTAACAATGACAGCTCTACTCATAACAAGAACCTGAACCCGAACAACCCGTCTTGGTCTCAGCTTCTACTCATAACAATTCTTGTTTCCTCCGTTCTTCTAAATTACAAGTGCTTGCTTATAACCAAAATTATAAGGTATAATAGTCCTTTTTAAGGATAATCTCCAGAAAAATTTAGAATAGGGTAAGAACAACTTAATTTGTATCAATTAAGGGTCTAATTATTTTTAACATCAATAACTTTTATTGTAAACTATATACTGTTAAAATTAGAATAAATCTCAATTACACATTGTACTTAAGTAATAAAGCTCCTAAAAATTAACCAAACATATATGTAAATGACTGTATTTTTCTGTAAAGCCCGCTCCCAACAGCGACACGACATTAATCAAGATTGCCTTATCGACATTTTACGTAATCTTGATTGAACCAACGCTAACTTGTCAGAACAACAATGACCAGTGTCGAGTATTCTCCGTCTACGTACAAGTATATAAACATATTGTAGTACAACAAAAGAGCTCCGAAAATTCCCACACAAATAAATTAAATGATCACTAGATTTTTTTTGTAAAGCTCGCTCTTAACAATAACACGACATTATCAAGATTGCCTTATCGGCATTCTACGTAATCTTGGTTGAACCAACATATTTGACAGAACAACAATGACCAGCAATGAGTACTCTACCATCAACATACAAGTATATAAGGATGAAAATTTAAATAAGTGAATTATTGAGATTTGGGGTTGTTAATTTATATGGATAAGAGAATTGTTAGTGACTGAGCTTTTAAATTAGAGTTTACCACACCTAAGATAAAGACTTGGAATGTAAAAGTTTAAACGTTGATTCCTATAATTAGAGTTATTATATATAGAGTAATATAATATACTAATCACAAGGTAACCGTCACTTTGATGGCGGAGAAGGAAGGCCACGATTACCAATTGAAAACTAATGAGTGATTATGCTTTTTAATCCTCTACTATAACGCATAATAAATAATGGTAAATAGTTATTTCATATAAAGACATTAAATAGTAGAAAAAAAAATTATTATTATTATTATTGCAATAATAATAATAATAATAATAATAATAATAATAATAATAATAATAATAATAATAATAGGAAAAACTAGAAAAAGATCAAAAAAGAGGAGAAAAAAATAAATAAAAATAAAGGTCATAGAGAAATGACATATAAGCATATCTATAACCCTCCTTTATATATATATATATATATATATATATATATATATATATATACTAGTTAAGATGTACGCGCCTCGCGCGTGTACCTCGGTTTAGTGAGCTCAATTGCTACTAAAAATAATTACGTCTAAAAAGACCAACCGTTGGGTATTTTGTGTTGGTAGGCATAGTACAATGAAACTCTTTATATAGGTAATATTTTTTTTATATATATTTTAGGATTCTTAATTTATTTTCATATGTTTATATTTTATGTATTTTATTACTCTTTATTTCTTTCCATATATAATTAAGGTTCTTCCGTATTTTAAGAGTCCTTAATTTAATAAAATAATAATTAAATAAAAAAATAAAAAGATAATTTTGTCTATTGCGGAATCTTTTTATGAAGGACAAAATGTTCAAATCACTTTTTTAAGGGTCTTCACACTTTATATATATATATATATATATATATAACTCTTCTACACTTTAAATGCAGCAATCATTTAAATGTTTGATTTTGATAATCATTATTATTAATTAAGTGATCATAATATTCATCGGAGAATAATTTTTTAAGTATTATTATTTTGATTTACTTTTGATTGTTACGTTTCGTTTTATGATAGTTAATTTGATTAATCTTCGAAGCTAAATTAAATTAGATTAATATTTTAAATTTTAAATTTAGATGTAAAAAATTATACGAAAAATGCTACTTTAAATTGAAATTTTTCTCATATTAATATAGTAAAAAATATATTTTAAAATATTATTTAATGTTCATACATTTTGACTTTCAAAAAGGGCAAATTTTGCAAATTACAACCTTGGCCCATTAACTGAGAAGCGAATATCAACATTTTGATAATTGTCCGAAATAACAAACTGTATATGTATTTGTAGCGTTAATAGGCGACTAAATACATATACAAATCAGTTAATGTCCTTATCTTTAGGTAACAAATTGAGTTAAAAAAAGGAATAAAAATTTCATTTCTTTTAAATCACGTGTATCCAATTAATTGAAGATTCCATTTCCAAATAGGAAGCTTATTGAATGAGTTTCAAAACTCAAAATACTTAAGTTCAAATTCAAAAATTTATTTTATGACATTAAATACATCTATAATCTATTATCTCTATATCTATAATCTATAATCTATATCTACAATTTATAATTTATCTACAATATATTAAAAGTGTGAAGATCCTTAAAAATGTGATTCAGATTTTTTACCCTTCATTAAAAGTGTTGGCAATAGACAAAATGGTCTTTTCACATACACAAAAAGAAGTCCTTATTGATTTTGAAACTTTTCGACAAATTGAAAAAGCTCGAAAAAAGTCCTTATGGTTTTGGTTTGGGTTTCGTAACTTTCCCACAAATTAAAAAGTTTGGTTGAGTTTTGATTTTGGGTGGGTTAGTTAACTTTTTCTTTAAAAAATGTCTATTTTGTTTATATTTTACGTGATTCTCCTCTCAAAAGAACCTCGCTGAAATACTAATTTATTTTTGCCTTTATTTCTGTAATGACCCTCTAGATCATTTTTCTATATTTCCGCTTATTTTCATTATTTATAGCATTCCTATAGCTACCCCAGGTCATTTATGACTTGCTGGAGCTGACAGTTCAATTATCGGGCAGTTCGTTTGGTTTTTAGAGTCGATTCTCTATTTTGAAGTATTCGCCGGTTAAAATTGGCTGCTGGGCAAAAACTTTAGTGAAATAACCTCGTATGCCAATTCTAACAGTTTTAATAGCTTCAAAATTTCAATTTTAGGCTAGGTCGATCCTTGGTTTGGGTCCTGAGGCTTCCAATCTCATTCTAAGTTATTGGCCAAAAGTTAAGAAAAATGACACTTGGGTATGGGACCCATTTTTTGTTGAAATGACCTCGGGTGAAAATTTTGATTGTGTTATTGAGTTTTGAATGTCGAATTTGATAAGGTAGCATAGTTCATTTGCATATACAGGATTTTGGATGAATCTCGAGGGATCGGCAAAGACTTAAAATTTTTTAAGTCTCCAGCTGGTACAATAAAAGCTGGTGTGACCGCTAAAGAGGCCTTTTGTGCGCTTTAGCGGCCTTGACCGACTTGGTAAGTCCCACTTTAGCGGCTTGCCACCTAAGCAAGGTACCCCTTTAGCGGTCACCCGGGCGCTTTAGCGGCACTTGGTAGATATAAAATCTCCACTTAGCCCGTTTTTCCCATTTTCAAGAGTATAGAACCCTAAAAAGTGTGAAAACTTGGGAGAATCATTAGTGGGTGATTTTTCAGGTGTTCTTAAGCTTGGATTTCGCGTTTCTTCATTGAATTCTTGTTGAGTTCTCATCAATTCTATGGATAATTTCTCTATTAATTTTCAAAATTCCTTAAATATTGGTGGGTTAGTTTTGACACCATTTGAGCTAGGAATTTACCCACTCTTAAGGATAAACTTTCCTTGATTATAGAGGGACGCGTTGATCATTTTGAAAGTGTTATTCTGTAAGCAGGCTCTAGTGGAATTTTTACGTAATTTTGAACTTGAAGCATAAAAATGCAATATGGATACCGTTGTTCTCATTTTGATGAGTAGAATATAAGTTTGATAACATGGAATCTTGTGAAAGCTCTTCGAAAGAAAAATTCACCGATTTAGCGAATTTCACCCGGCATTCTTTGATGTAGGTAGGCTAGATTTACCATTTTTGTAGATTGAGCTTAATCTTAGTATATTTATAATAATGTGTTAGATATGAGTTGAGAATTAGGTCTTGACGGTAACACTAGTATAATTGCTATCTCAAGACTTAATATGACTGATTTAATGTCTAGAAGTGAATTTAGATACCTTAATCTAGTCCGAACTAGAATTTATCTTAGAATGAATTTCAGAGATTAAAACTGCGCCAGAGCCAAGATTATTATTAGCTCCTTAGAGCTTTATAGGTGAATCGTATCCTTTAAATTGCATGTTTGGTAGCTTAAAAAGGGGTGGTTACATGGTCATTATGCTATTTTAGTAATTGGGAGTTGACTCTTGTTCCGAATTAAGTCCAACGATTTATGATCTTGAGATCGGTTTGATTTCGCTATTATTTATGATATGAGTTTCAATTCAAGTAAGACATTTGATTATATGAGTTTTGGTTCAAGTCCGGTATTGATAGGTTGTTTATGACAGTTATGGAGCTGGTTCCAATCTGAGGTTTACGGTATAGATATATTCTTGGTTATGACTTAAGATATGGATAATTACTAAATTTTAGTTATTTACTTTCTTTATTGCACCCTTCAGGCTTATGAGGCCTGCGTTGAGTTATTTACTTTTTCGTATTTACTGATTTATGGGGGCTAGTTTTGTAGTTATAACTGTGTGATCTTTACATCATTATTATTCCAGATTTATTTACTTAGTTATGTACAACACTTGGAGCATTATTTCATGTTTGTCCCTTTTACCTTGACTTAACTTATTTATCTTGCATATTATTATACTTATATTATGATTTAGCTCAGTCGGCCGATGATGCTTATTGGATATCCATGACTTTGATACTCATACTACACTTCTGTACTTTTTTGGTGCAGATCCGAGTACTAGTGGCCGCTACTGACTTGACGTTTGTTCTGAGTTGGGTTCAAAGATAGGGTGAGCTCTTTGAGTCGGAGTTGTCCTTTTTCCTTCTACTATCTACATCTAGTCTTCATCATTCAAGACTGATTTATATTTACCGTACTTATGTTTCTTTTTGCTAGTGGCTCATGTACCAACACTACTAGGTCATGGGGTGACTATTCTCCTTATTTATTTTTTAGACTATTATTATTATTTGAACTTTTGTTGTAAGTCATTACTAGTAAATTTTCGGCTTTTAGGCCTTTTTTCACCAAATTAAACCATTGTTTCTAGTTTTGGGCTATGATTTGGCTTAACTATTAACGAGGTAAAGTAGGTGTCATCATGACTCATAAATCAAATCATAACATATTTATGTAGGGTGTCCTAATATTAATCACATTAAAATCTAATTGATTTTCTTGGTTTTATGTTTGCAGACATCTCAGACAAGTCACAAGTGTGACTTTCCGGTAATAAAGTTTTGTTGGGTTATTCTTTTATCTGATTATATTATTATTATTTTATCAACTGAGGATTTATCAAAAGAAATTTCTTAGTAATAGTAGTTTAGGAGTAAGTTTGTGTATATATATGTTGTTGTTGTTGTCTATATTAATATGTTTGTAGGCTTAGGATTTTGCTTTGAATGTCGACTTGCACTCCAACATTGGAAAATAGGCATCTCATGTTCTTTGTTTTTTCTACGTATGTTCTTGATCACTTTTTTTTTGTGGAATTCTATAATCATACTTATTTGTTGTTTTGGATTGTTGGGGTTTTGCTTTTCATTCAATTTTACTTGTTTGAATTTATGTGTGTGATATCTATTGAATAGGTGAAGGGATTTTGGTTAATTATTTGGAAACAACCTATGGGAGAAACGCAAGTTAAGGTTGTGTACCATATACTTATGGTGGGGTTCTTCTCCGGACCCTGCGCATAGCGAAAACTTTAGTGCACTGGGCTTCCCTTTTTAAGAATAGCTCAAGGGCCCCGTGCAACTTACAATAGACAATATGCAGAATCGAAATATCAAAAAAACGTATAATGGAAATAAAGTAGAAACTTTGCAAGTTCAAGTGGATATTAAGAAATTCAAAATTGCCCAAGTCAAGCACCAATCAAGTTGACAATTGTGACTGTTATTTTTAAAGATTTACTATTGTCAGTTTCTATTCAGAATATAGTAGTCTTCCTTCTCTTGATATTTTTTACCGCATAATGAGTTTTGAATGTTATGAAGTATTCTCCGCTGAACTTTATTACGAAAATGGTCAAAGACACAAACCAAAACAAGAAGTTAAAAAAAGTAATAATTGTATGGACAAGATATTTTTTGTTATTTTTATTAATTTGATAATATGTTTGTTTATTTGTATTGGTTTGTGTTGTTGTGCATGTTCACTTTTTTAGTTTGTGGTGTTGAAGATGAGGAGAGGCTAATGTTGAAGTTAGGGATAAAGTCCTCGACCAAGTTCTGGTAGATGCTCCAGTGAGATAATTAAGTGGAAGAGAAAAGGAAAGATTTGGATTCAAATAAGGAGAATTAATTTTGATAGATTTTCACACGTGCAACATACGTACACTAAACTAGCAATCTATTAAAAGAGTGAAGACCCTTAGAATAGTGATTTGATATTTTTGTCCTTCACTAAAACTCTCTGCAATAGACAAAACAATCATTTACTATTTTTCTTTTATAATAATTTCTTTCAAAATATAAAAATATTTGTTTAATGACAATTGATTGTAGGAGCTCGTTTCCTCTTATACTTCTAACTATTAAACTTATCAAAATATACCATCACATAAAAATAGAAAAAAAAAAAAAAGACAAGGAGTGTGAGCTATAGTATTCTGATCAATGGAGAGCCCACCAGCCCTTTTCCTGCGGCAAAAGGGGTAAGACAAGGGGACCCCATATCCCGGTTCTTATTTGCTATTGGAATGGAATGTCTGAGAAGGATATTGTCTCAACTCAAGGAAGACCATGGGTTTACATATCACCCCAGATGTGGCAAACTTGGAATTAACCATTTGTGTTTTGCAGATGACCTACTTTTGTTCGCCAGGGGAGATTTAGAGTCCATTACAAAGTTGTTCACCTGCTTTAATACTTTCTCTGAGACATCAGGCTTGCAAGCAAAAGTTGTGTTTATTTTGGAGGGGTGGAACGAAAGAGTAAGGGTCAGTATCACAGAACACTTGGGGTTCACAGTAGAAGAAATGCCTTTTAAGTATCTCGGAGTTCCTCTAACCACTCAAAAACTCTCATTAATACAGTGGCAGCCCTTGATTAAAAACATAACCACCAAAATCTCTTCTTGGAAAGCAAAAAAACTCTTATATACAAGAAGAGTCCAACTAATACAGTCAGTGTTGTTTGGAATGCAGGCTTTCTGGGCGCAATTGTTTATTATCCCAACAAAAGTTATACAACTGATTGAAGCACACTGCCGGAACTACCTATGGTCTGGAAGTTGATCCATCACCAAGAAGGCCCTTGTTGCATGGGACAAAGTGTGTACTCCTATGAGTAAAGATGGCCTCAACATAACAAATATGTACTTATGGAATCAAGCTGCAGTGGCAAAACTCTGGTGGGACATTGCGCATAAGAAGGAGAAAATGTAGATCAAATGGATTCATACATACTATATTAAAAATCATCCTGTAGAGAATGACACAGTGACTAATCAAGCTAGTTGGATGGTCCGAAAGATATTTGAAGCTAGAACAGTATTGCCTGCAATAACCTTACGATAAGTAATTAAGGGCATGATTAGGAAAATTTACTTGCATCAGCTTGATCTCAAACCTGCAGTTCCATGGAAAAATCTCTTATTTCAGAATGTTGTGTGTCCTAAGGCAATCTTTAGTCTTTGGATGAATATACATGATAGGTTACCTACTGCAGTCAGGTTGCACAAATAGAAGATCAAAGTGGATACTCAGTGTGGTATGTATCATAATCAAGAAGAAACAAGGGAGCATTTGTTTGTTCAATGTGAATTTGAAAAGTGGGTATGGAATAGAGTACTTGGTTGGCTACAAAAACAATAGTACACACTAAATTCATGGTCCCAACATCAATAGTGGATGCTTCAGGAAACAAAGGGGAAGTCGCAGCAAGCTATCCAGCTAAAATCAGCTTGTACAGAGGTATTATATGGTATAAGGATTGAGAGAAATCTGCGGAGATTTGAAAAAAGGATTCACACATGGGGGAGAGTAGCAAAGGATACTATCTATGTTATTTGTGTATGATCCCCCTTAAAAATGCAGGACATCATCCAAACGCTAGTGTATTGAATGTTGCTTTAGGTGCTCTTGGTAGTCTAGTTCTGATATTCGATTGAGATATAGTTGGACGTGTATAGCCAACTACTGGATTTTAATGTCTACTCATTTTGGTGATTAATAAAATTACTTAATTACCAAAAAAAAAGAGACCAAGGAAAATAATGTTAACAAAAGGAATAAAGAAAAGGAAAATATCGAAACAAAAACCTTGTAAAAAATTTCATAAATACATTTTTTACCCAAACTCCTTTTTATTTTGGGTCAAAAAAGTTGGAACTTGATTTTTTTTTAATTTAAAGTTGGGCCACGCCCATTTATTGAAACAAAAAGGAAAAATTACCTAAATAAACAACTTAAGTTTCTAAACTACTAAAAATTTCCCCACTTCTAAAATATTACTTAAATCTCAATATTTATCACTTTTTGATAAAGTTGAGATACAAGTTTTAACCTCCTAATAGGAAGCGGATTCTTTGCCAAAAAAATAATCCATTTATCCTCTTTGTACGTCGTTGAATCAGGGGCGATTTCTGATCCAATTTCTCCATCTAATTCAAATCTTTCAATTAAGGTAATTTCCCCCCATAAAATCAGCTTCAATTTCTTCTATTCCTTTTTTATGTTTTCTTTTTCAAAAAAATATTTTGTGCAAGTAAAGTTATTTGAAATTTTGAGTGTTTTGGTTGAGCAATTTCTTTGATTATACTTTTTTTAGGATTCATTGTTTGAATTACCATTATGAATATAGATTCTGGACCTTCTTTTAGTCTTGGGTTTTCTCAATTAGTAAGTATCAAAGAATCTCAACAACTTGTAAACTTCGTTCCTGGAAATTTTGACTATGAATTTATTAATTTTGATGAAAATAGATCAAAACATAGAAACGATCCCCAAACTAGGAAGAAATTATGGCATAAGCATGCTATGAAGGACAAGAAAAAAGAAAGTGGTTCTAAGAAAAGAGGATCCAACAGTCTTGCAAGTAAAGCTCCCGCCAAGAGAGGAAGAATTGTTGGATCAATTTGTAGAGATGAGCATTCTAAGGTAATTGCATGTTCAGATCTGTTGAATATTAGGCCGAGATACAAATTTTGACTTGGATAATACATTTAGAAATTCATTGTTTATCTTGTTCTTTGTTGCCAATTTTATATGTATCTTGTGTTTTTTAATAATGAAATTAATATAACAAAAGATATAAGTTTATAACTACATAGATACATGTTATGTTGACTTGTATCTGTGAGTTATTGTTAATGCTTTGATATGTATCTATTGTTGTTTAAAGGATCTATTAGTTTGATTATAAGAGATACAAGTTATAACTTCATAGATACATGTTGTGTTAACTTGTATCTGTGACTTACTGTTAATGCCTTGAAATGTATCTAGTGTTGTTTAATTATTATTGAAAGGTGTATTACAAAAGATACAGGTTTATAACTACATACATACATCTTGTATTAACTTATATCTAAAGTATGATGTTCTTAGAGTTTTTGTATATATAGTACTGTCTTAATGTAGATTTATTGCATCTCAACTAATTTTATCATTATTGTTTTTTTTTATTTTTAGGAATTGAGTTACTGTAACGCCCCGAGTTTGTACGCCAAACGCTACACGGTGCTTACGACCCCGAAGGACCACAAGCTAACCCATGACTGATATCTGTTGTGAGCACTGATTAATAATAATATAATAAATATAAAAAATAGACTAAAATGTCATACGGTTCAAAATCTGAAATACTGATAATGAATATCAATTGTAACAATAATCTGTAAAACTGAATATTGTCTGAAAGTCTAGTCTGAAAAGTCTCTAACTGAACTGTTTGAATGTGGAGTTGATGGGACAAGCCCCCAACTAACTCCGACTACTGAACTACTGATAAACTGAAATGCTGAAATAAAAGCATGCCCTCGATAGATAAGGACTCACTACTGGAACTGCTGCCAATAACTGAATCTGTCTATGGGCGGTCAGGAACCTGAGCGTCTAAACCTATGATATGAGACATTATAGCGTAAATAAAAAGTATGCGTCAGTACGTGGAATGTACTGGTATGCTAGATAAGGTAAGGCTGAATGCAAGGGTTCATATGCATGAACAATAACTGACTGAATGATATAGAGTAACTGAATATGAGAGTACATGGATAACTAAAACTATTGTAAACACTGAGTATGCAATACTGTGCATATACGTGTATGCTGTAACTAAGCTTTTATTAAAGCTGAGTTCTGAGTTCTGATAACTGAGTAACTGATATCTGAGATTACTGATAACTGAGTTATTGAAATTGATTGATTGCATGTGACAGTCCTGATTCTGTAGAACTGAACTGAGTTCTATACTAAGATTGAAACTGAGACTGTAGGAAGTAATCATCTAACTGACATGCCTTTTTTCTGAATAAATTTGGGGTCCATCCTATAACCCTAGTTGGAAGGGTGTCAGTACCGTGCCACGAGTAAAGACAAGCTGAAGAGTTACTCTCATATAACTGGTACTCTAATGAGAATGGTGTATCCCTCAACTAGCAGGTTGATCTCTCAACCTACGTTGGCTACGTAGTTCTGGAATGCAAGGACTGCTTCTAAGGATCACAACCTCTACTAGAAGGTGAGCCCCCATCCTTGGGTTCACTCGGTGCTGAATCCTACTCCCAACTGAATAGACCCTAAACTAATTATGTTGAACTAGACTGGACTGATATTGAGTTTTTACTGAGTTCTGTTGCTGACTGAGTACTACTAAGTTTTGTAACTGACTGAGTTCTACTGATCGTGACATGACTGATACTATTCTGTAACTACTGTAGCTCTACGTAAACAGCTAGATTTTCAGGTATTAAATACCCCTAGGACTCGATAGCATGAAAAGTAGAGCATAGCATGATCTTGAGAAACATAACAATGTACATTTGTCATAATTCATTCATAGAGATATTTTATCAAACACATGTAGGGCATAAACTTATACATATTCTAGCATTTCATGATTTTATCATTTAATTCACATGGACATTCCATCAAACACATGGGGAGCATAATTTAATGCATGTAATCAAGGATAACGTGTAAACATTGTAACTACAACACCCAAACTTGCTAATTCAAGGATTTTAACATGGAAATAAAAAAATTCAATATACATGCTATTTCAATTTCATAGAAAACCATAATTAATCATGGATTGAAACTCAATTAATGTCATGAACATGAATACAATCCAATTTCAAGCACGTAAAACATAAATCAACAATCTCGTGATTTTAAAGTTGATTCTTGGACTCTATGGGTGAAAGAAACTCATAGATGAATACCTAACATACCTTGAAATTTTAATTCCTAAAGGTTCTTGGAGAAATTCTTGAGCTTGTTCTTGAATTCTTAAACTAGGGTTTTTGCCTCTTGAGAGAGAATGATTTATTGCTTGGGTAAATAGTGAAATAATGAGCAATTAGTGCTCCTCTAGGGTCAAATTTCGTGTTTAGGACTGATTAGGGCCGTGAAAAAAATACCAAATTACCCTTGGAAAGTCTATAAAATTCGTCACTGAAAAATCCAATTTTGGGCCCTGGCGCGACGCGGCGCTATCGCGCCGTGTCATTGGAAACTGACAATTGTGAACTGGGTCATCGAAGCGACATGGTGGAATCGCGGTACCCCTTTGTATGAAAATTTCACCCTTGTCGCGACGCGTCGTGATTGCGTTGGCTTACTAGAAAATGACCATTGGTAATTTGACTGGTGGCGTAACGCGACGGTATTGCATTGGCTTGCTGAAAAATGACCATTACCATTTGGCTGGTCTCCGCGATATGCTGGGTGCCAATTTGGTATATTGTATTACAAAAATGGCTCTAACTTTTCACCCGAGTATCGGATTTGGGTAAACTTTATATCGTTGAAAAGATGACTGAATTTCCTACGTATTGGTAAACTTTAAACTGAAAAATACTAAGTATTTTATAAATTTTAGGTAGGAATACTCATGTACTTAGAGATAAATTAAACTTGAGAAATACGGGGTATTACAGTTACGTTATAAAGGAAATTCCAACTCATCCTCTTAGATTTGTAAGTTCATGCAATTTAAGATTTAAGGATGAAATCAAAGAAGTTGTCAATCAAAAATTTTTACACTTATTTGAGAAGACTATTTTCGGATGTTATCTCAACACACCTCTTTCCAATTATATTGAACAAATAACAAAATGTCTTCTTATGCTCGAGATCGAGCAACCAAATCAAGAAGAGATACATGTATTTTTGAAAGGCCAGATTCTTAGATTTTCCATCTATAAATTTTCTTTGATAACTGGCTTAAACTATTTTGGTAATGTTGATGATTTTAAATATGAAAATTTTTCTCTGAGTCGGCTTATGACAAGGTATTTTCCTCAATCAACGAATGGGGTTGATAAGGAGGCATCGGTGGAATATTTTCTGAAGGAAATTTTTTTTTTTAAAAAAAGAGGATGCCCTCCAGATGGCAATCCTATACTTCATCCACACATTCATTTACTCACAGTTGAATGTTTCTCCTGTTTTATTTTCTGATTTCAAAATGGTTGAAAATGGAAAATATGAATTATTTCCTTGCGGTAAAGTTTCTTTCTCCAGGTTGATGGCCTCACTTAGGCAAGAGTACTTTGTGGAGAAGAAACTTTATAGGTTGGGTGGAATCTCTCAGTTTCTTAATGTGTGGATGTTTGAACTATGTTCAAATGTTGATACCAAAGTTGTTGTGAAGGAGGATAATAACATACCTCGTATATTGAATTGGAGGGTTGTTGCAGTCCGGCCTCCGTATAATTAGTTTATGACCGGAATGTTAACAAGGTACGATACTAATTGAATTTTTTTCATACATTGCGTTCTATTATTTTTAGTTTTTATCGTAATCATTTTTAATTTATAATATTTTGGTACATAGTATTCATATTCCAACATTGTTTCTACGGCCGAGGAGTTGGAAAAACTTGATTTGCCACCAATTAGTTTTGCATCTGATCACCTAGGTACATCTTTGATTCCATCATCAACTAGAAATCCTAACAAGAGGAGTTACCAAGTCAATTTACCCCAAGTTTTCAAAGATCATGACAGTTTTGATGACTTTAGTATGACGCCTCCACATTTTTTTATGAAGGAATCGATACACGTATCTGGTACAGTATGTACTCCTCTGTGAAAAATGGAAAAGATGTTCCTGTAGGACAAAGATCAAAAAGTAAAGAACAAAGTTAGAGTTGGGCCTCAAAAGAAAAACTGACGACAGGTATTTCCATATCAATATCTGTTATAGTCTTTTCATGATAAAAATATTTCTATATCGTGTTTTTTTTCATACTTAACAAAGACTGGTGAATCCAACAGATGCAGAACAAATGAGTAAAGAGGTTGATGATTATATATGCACAAACAGGAAGGAGCTTTTGGTTAAAGAAGACTTAGATTCATTAGAGTCCAACATAAAGACATATGTGAAGACATACGTAAGGATCTACATTTTAAAGTCATATAAATTTTTGGTTAGTATACATTTTAACTAACCAACTAAGCATATTTATTAGATTGATATGAAATTCAATGATTTGGAGCATGCGATGAATGACAGATTCTCTGAACTCTTGATGTCATTGCAGTCAAAAAATAAAAATATGGAGAAGGTAACATAATTTAAAACAACACACAATTAATAAAGACTATATTGAATTAATTTTTGTTGGTCATCCATACGTTGCAAGAAAACATTGCAAAATAAATCCTCAAAGGGGATCAATCTTCAGAAGATGTTGTTGTTTTTGAAGGTCATAGTAATCCCATTAGTCCACATTTTTTCAAGGAAAAAATAGAGGAAATGAAGATGGCCTTGGATACATATTTACTATTTTATATCTCATACACTTTTTATATATCTCAATGTTTACTGACTTTGCATGAGTATTAATTATTTATTTCTTATTTTTAAATTAATGTTGTATTGAATAATCTTTTTTGCTGATAAAAAATTTGTAGGAAAATATTGTACAACAGAGAGGGTAAGATGGTGAGCCTTCAGCTGACGTTGTTCATGATGCGGTACCAACTAGTGTAGACAGTCCAATGAAAGAAATGGACAAATCAGTAGAAATGAAGGAGGATAAAGCCAATCAAGCACCATCACCTTTCAAAAGGTGTGAATAACAAGACAAGGTAATTAACATTCATTATGTGTTTTCTAATTAATATGCCCTTTGTTTCATGTTTGAAATGATAAAATGTTAACTAAGACATACATGTAATAGGTTTATGCATGTCATAATTTATTCAATGAGAGATACATTTTTTTACTTTTTATATCTAATTTAACATTTATGTATCTCGTACAGTTTAAGCAATTTAGTAGTAAGAATCTAGTACAGTTAAAAAAATAATGAGATTTCTTAAATATATATCTCATGATTTAAAATTAAATATATTGTTATTGTTTCAAATTATATTCAGGATGATGAAATTGAGAAACAAAGTGAAATTGTTGTTGAAGAAATGGAACCAATAGATAAGATTTTTTCAGTTCCAGGGCCTGATATGACATTAATAATTTACAAGCCTCCACCAAAACCTCCTGATGAGCATTTGATTAGTGAGACTGAAATTTTATCTGCCTTCCCTACACCAAAAAAGATTGTGTCGGAAGTTAAAAAGATACCTGCGAAATGGAAGAGGAAGTCGTTAATGATTTACCGTTCACCTTTCTTGACCCATTTTGGATCAAGTTCAAAAGGAAATAAAAAATTGGCTTCTACAGAGTGAAAAAAAAATCATCAAATGTAGAGATGGAAGTTTTTGAAGAATGGATTAAAGAAGGCCTTTACATGCAACACATGAAAAAGTAAGTACACAATTTTTTTATTATAAATTCATTATTAATATATAGTTGATTACTTTTTTTTAAAATATATTGTACTGTTATATTACAGGAAAGATAAGGACGATCACTACAAGTTTAAATGCTCAAATATTTGATTTCGCCAACTAGATTTTGTAGTTCCTTTTCCAAAATCCAAGAACTGGTTCTACCTGATGTACCAACAAAACAAGTGCTAGAATGATGAGGTATTTTCATAATGGATATCCAAATTCTAATTTTGTGACATCGTGAAAGTACATTTCCATTAGTATATGCATTTCAGACTGTATGATATGCATTTTGGATTGTGTGATATCTACGATGATATGTTACAGACTATCACATGAGGTTGTTACATTGACTGCCTAAGTTAGAATAATTTTTTATGCTAAAGATCATGCTTAAATGTTATATTGACTGCCTGAATGTATTTTGTATTAGATACATAACAACAAAACATGTATCATTCTATATGTTAAACATGTATCATTCTATATGCTTAAAATGTTAGAATAATTGTTACATTAACTACCTGAATGTATTTTGTATTAGATACATAACAACAAAATATGTATCATTCTATATGTTAAACATGTATCATTCTATATGCTTAAAATGTTTAGAATAACTGTTACATTGACTGCCTGAATTTATTTTGTATTAATTACATAACAACTGTTCATTTTTTTCTATTTTAGTTTCCTGCATTTTCTCTTTAATTACCTTAGATACATAAAGAATTTAATTTGTATCGCTTTTAGTTTTAATCATTATAGTTCCCTTCTCTTACATGTATTCCATTTTATTGCATTTTGAACAAGATGTGGATTTTACCATGTACTACTTGCGGAAGAAGTATAAGAAAAAGAATTTTCCAATCAACAGATACACTACAACAGATTATTTTTTCAAAGTGTACACCGATAAGGCATATGTAAATTACTATGAAGCTGATGTTGGTAAGGATCTTACAACTCAAGATGCATCTGCAAAGATTGATGAGGTTGCTGATATGTAGATGTCATTGATTAACATAATCAAGGGGCTGAGTCCACGCGCAGGCCAGCTTTGGCATCTGGTTAATGAGGTGTTTATACCCATTAACTGTTATGGTGTCTTTCACTGGGTATTGACAGTCATTACTTTAAAAGATCGATGCATTCGTGTGTATGATTCAATAGCCTCTTCATGGAAAAGAACAAAAACAAGTGAGATTGAGAAGTTGGATGTAATGATTCCGACTTACCTTCAGTACAGTGATTTTTTTTATCAAAAGGTACCAACTGACTGGACTGCACTGGCATCCTACAAGGGAAAGACCGAACGTGATCCATTTCAAGTGGAATACATATCTGAGATAGCACAACAAGATTTTGGAAGTTTGTAAGTATTACATTTCTTTTTGGTTGGTTTCATTAGCGTATACGTGTATATTGGTATTTTTAATTAAATTAGTTATTGTTAGACAGGGATTGTGGTGTATTTGTAGCTGTCTATGCCAAGTATCTAAGCGGGGGATTAGGCATTCCATCCTCGGATATTGATGCTTAATACCATCGTCTAAGATATGCTAGTCTTTTGTGCACGTACGGATCTGAAAAAGTAGAGCATGGGTACTTTTGGAATAATGACGATCCACCAAGGCCAAGGAGCAAGTTCACACCAAAAGAAACAGATCGTGTTTTGCATATTTAGTAGTTGTTTATTTGTTATCTAGTTGGCTATTAAAAACGTTGATGATGTTAGAAACTTTTATGAGGAAAGTGATATTTAGATAAACATATATTATGTTTATTTAATGATTAAATACTAATATTTTGTCGTCCATTATAACGCAATGCTAAAGTATTTAAATATATATTTATGTTTCGTTATATGTTTTTCTTACACTTTTTATAGAGATTGTATTAGATACATATTTTAAAATATTTTACAATTGTATGTATCTAAAATAAAGAAACATATATTATAATATAATGGTACTAACCATCACAATATTGCATTATTGTGGAAATATAACATTTTTTGTTCCTACTAATACATGTTGTCTCTAACGTGCATAACAATTTATAGCAGAACTTAATAGAGCTAACTCTTAAAACTATTGACATATTAGAGTTTACAAGTGATACATATTATTTAAACTTGTATCTATTATTTTATATAAATCTATCATATTGTATGTGTCTATTACAAGAAAACATATTTTACTATATAATGATAGTGACCTACAAATTATTAAATTTTTATGTATCTATAACTGTGCTTTGTTAATCGAAATACATGTTTGACTATACCCTGCATAACAAATTAAAGCAGAACTTATATTACTACATCTTAATAATGCAGATAAATTATATTTTACAATTGATACAAATTATTAAAACTTGTATCTATAAATTTATAGAAGATACATCCTATAAGAATGTGCAACTTTTCAATCATTTAATATGACAGAATTACTAATATACAATTTAATAACATTGTCAGTTTAATCTATTGTAATTTCTATCTGATGTGTAACTCCAAATTATATCATAAATATATATATATATATATATATATATATATATATATAACAAATTAACAGAGGAACAAAAAAGCTATTTATTTCGGTAATTGTCCTTCTTAAAAAATTTAACAAAAGCAGCAGTAACATCAATTGTAGAATCAAACAAATAAAAAATCCAGCAACAAGCTGAGAAACATTTCCACATTATTCATCAGCCAACGACATGGTTACTCATCCTTTGGAAAGAAGTTGCAAGTACGCCTGTTGTGACCTTCATAACCAGATCTCCCGCAACAATTCCTACTGAATATGATTGTTTCACTTGATTTTTTGTGTCTATTTTTCTTTGGCCTTCCAGGTGGACGTTTGTATTTTGGTGGTAATACAACTTCCTCCATAACTTCTTATGGCATAATTTAGTCCTTCTTATCGGGCATTGGAAACATCGATTCTTGATACATCTTCCTTAATGTTTCAGGATAGTAAAAGTTGAAGCAATAAGGCTTCATATCGACTACATGCTAGCTTTTTAGAACTGCTATTGCGTGTTCACAAGTTATCTCGTTCAATTGGAATCTTCCGCAACTACAAGTCCTCCTATGAAGACATACTATGTACTTTCTGCCGTCATCGTAAATCGAATACACATATATTGATGAAGCACTAACCTACAATATTAATCATAATATGTTAATACATAGATACATATCAATTTTCTGTATAATATTTTTGTATCACTTAAAACAAAATAACTGATGCATTTACTGTAAAAAATTTCAAAACAAGATTATAAAATAAATAGCATCTTCTAACATCAATCAAACATGATATAATATGTCAAACAAAAATAAACATCTAAACTAACCTTAAGCCTTGAAGATTTTGAAGTATTTAGCTGAAGAATTCCTTCGGATATAATACCAAGTGACGTGTTTGTTTAAGATGCTCTTTCTCTATTCTTGCAGTTCCACTTTCCAAACAATTTTCTAGCCTGCTCTAGAAATTCTATTATCGACAACTCACGTGCTAGCTTCAGCCTACCATTTATACACTCCGTTATATTTAAAGTCATTATTCTACCTCTGTTAACAGGTGCATACACACGTGCCCACTTTTCAAATCCTGCATCCTCAATATAAGACTTTACCTTCTGATCAATCTTCCCAACTTGATTAAAAAAAATCAAAATCATCGTTTGGTATGCCTTAGACATAGCATAGTAAATATCGCTAAGTCTATCTTTACTCTTCCTGAAGTTTGTGCAAACATTCTTCCACAAGTACCAAATACAGGTAAGGTGCGGCACATTCGGATATACAACGCCGACAACCTTTATGATGCTTTCATGACGGCCGGACACAACACACATACTGTCGCACTCTCCAAAAGCAATTCTGAAATTCTTGAAAAAACATGTCCATGAATTGTCATTTTCACTTTCAACCACACCAAACGCTAGTGGAAGAATGCGTCCTACAATTTTGATAATAAAAAAACTCATGACGCTGATACAAGTACACAATTTCTCAAACAAAAAAATATAAAAAATAATAAAGATTATTATCTGAATAACATCACAGAATAACTATACATAAAAGTAAAATTTAATTGCCCGCTCCATCAAACATGTTTGCGGAAACAAATGTACCTTTATATGCTCCACTCAAATGTGCACCATCAACAACAACTACAGACCTGCAATACTTGAATCCACTCTTCAAAGGTTGCAATGCAACAAACAAATACATGAATTTATTATCCTCTGCTTTATGCATTCTAATATGTGAACCTAGATATACAGAATTTAACATGTATACATATCTAGCAATTTGTCGATAACCATCCGCAGGTTTCTCCCTTATCATCTCAATTGCACGTTCTTTAGTCCTCTAAGCCTTCTGATAGTTAATGTCTATACCAAAAGCATATTTAATATCTTCGATTATATCATTCAGAGTGTGTATTCTCTTGTAATTGATAAGTTTTAGAGCAGCAAAACCACTAACAAATCCAACTGTAGCTTGAAGTTGAGTAAAAATATGATCTTTCACCGGACATGTGTGAACATTTTGGAAAGTTTTAACTTTAAAAAGTTCAGTCCCCCACCGACATGATGCTTTAAATATCCAAACACAATCGTTCGAACGACATCGTAGGACATAGCTAAATCAATTAAAACAAAACTTCAAATTTTTATCCTTCACTTACTGCCAAAAAGCAGATTAATAGATACATAAACCACACAAAAATGTACAACATGTATCTAATATAAAACTATTATGTTTGCTTCGTATGTTGATATAGATTACACTAAAACACAACGAGATACATAATTAAATATAAATATATAAACTGAGATACAAGATGACCAAAATGTATCTTTAGCATAAAAAAATGTATCTCGGCTTTATTAATCTGCTGTCAAAAATTTATGTAAAACAATAATCAACAAATTTTATATACAAATTAAATTAAGTTGCGGATTATTAATAACAACTGATACATAAAAAACCATGACATACCTTTTCTTGTCCGATCTTTTAGCATAGAAATTGAAGGAATGCTCAATTGCAAACCTTGCCATAACCGAAATCAGAGTACCCTTATACTTATAGATTTTTCCAACCTTAACATCACTATACTTGTAGTTAGTAATGATCTTGTTCTCCTTCCTATCCAACAAAGGAAAAGGAGCAGAAGAATCAGATTTGTAACTAATTAATTCCACAACTTTTTCTGATGGACTTTCCAAACGCATTACTGCTCCAACATTCCCATCAAACAATATTTCACTTGGATACTTATCTAATGTAGTGATGATGAGTGGATATGTTCCAAAACCACGCTCAATTTTCTTAATTTTGATATACAGCTTCATACTTATTTCGTTATGAATCAACAATGGACAAGCATTTCCTTCAACAATGTAACGAGCCTCAATTTTTTCCTGGTTTCATCTATTTTCAATTCTCGAGCAATTGTTGCAATCAATTTTTCATAAGTTACATATTCACTGATCATAATTTCATCGCTCTTATATCACACATAGTTGATTTCGTCAATCCAAACATCGGAATGACATAATAACACTGAAATATTCATTTCAAATACACCAAGAAAATTAACAAATAAAAAAAAAAGAGGACTTCCAAACTTCAAAATAAGCCGTAGGAAGTTTATGTTATTTGAAAACATATTATGTGAGAGGTTTTTTATTAGAATGGTGGAATAACAATCTAATTTCCATAAATCATGAAAAAAAAAATTCATCATAATTAGTTAGATTAATTGTTGTTTTAATGGTAGGTTATCTGTTACATCTCTTAAAATGTGCTAGTTAGTTTGATTAAAACATGTATCCTTAGTATGTATCTAAGTTAATTAACTTGTATCTTCAATGGTCAAAAGTTGGGATTTAAAGAGATTTTGAAAAAAAAAAATGGGATTTTTTATAAATACTGATAAATATGTCGTTATATATGTATTTTTTACAAACAAAAAAGCCAACCAATATCCTTCAATACAAAGCCATACCCAAAAGTGGCCTGACCCAACCCAAAAATTCAGACATACTAAAATAAATTGCTTTTCCTTTTTTACTGAAAAAGTACTTCTCCTTATACATACATACATACATACATACATACATAAATATATATACACACACACACACACGTGCGTTTTTAGGTAAATAAAAATAGTATTTTTAGTGTAAATTTTGATGTTGGTGGGAGTGATATCCGAGTATTCAAATTTATAACTTTGATCCCTTTTTATGCTTACTCTTTATGTTTGCAAATAACTTTTGTTGTATATATATATATATATACACACACACACGCACGCGCATGTTTTTGGGTAAATAAAAATAGTATTTTTATTGTAATTTTGATGTTGGTCGGTGTGATATCCGAGTATTCTTAACTTTTAATTAATTCAAATTTATAACTTTGATCCTTTTTTATGCTTACTCTTTATGTTTGAAAGCAACTTTCGTTATATAATGTCCAACATAATTTTGTGGTTTTAAGGTTTCAGATTTTCTTTTCTATTACTGTCGATTTATTGACCATGAATAATATGCTTTTGTTATTGAGTAACTAACTTTGTGGTTCTAGGTTTCATGTTTCTTTTTCTATTATGTTGGTTATTAATCATAAATAACAAGTCGTCCTTTTGTGTTCGTAAATAGTTTATGTTATTGAGTCTCTAACGTAATTTTTTTATTTAATTTTCAGATTTCAAATTTTCTTTTCTATTACACATTGTTTTATGTTTGTAGGTAATCTTCGTTATTGAATATCCAACATAATTTTGTGGTTTCTCGGTTTCAGATTTTCTTTTCTATTATATTGCGTTTATTGATTATAAATAACAAATCATTCTTTTATGTTTGTATCTAGCTTCCGTTATTGAATCTCTAACGTAATTTATGATTTTTAATTTTCAGGTTTTAAATTTCTTTTTCTATTACATTGATTTATTAATCAAGAATAAAAAACATCTTTTTATCTTTGTAAGTAAGTTTCATTATCGTTATTGAATCTAAAATATAAGTTTGTGGTTTCTAGGTGTCACGATCCAACCCCGTCGTGAGTGGTACCCATACTACTCACCCGGTGGAAGTACCAATAATTCCAAAAGTAATAACCAATACTTAGAATCAAAAGTGAACTATCCCATAAATAGAGCATCAATACCTAAATGAATAAACATAAGTACAATTTAAAGAGGAACCATTGTACTTAAACCAACAAAACTTCCCTAGGATCCGAAAGTCAATGTACCAAAATTACTAAGATTGTCAAGAAAATGGAAAAGCAATCTCAAAAACCAAAGAAAAGTACATAAGTCCAATCAAAGGACAATGTCTAGTAAAGAAAGATCTCATGGTATCCCGAATCATGTTGCTCACCATGAAATCTGGAATCAACTGCTAGAATCAAAGGTGAGGTCTCACAGGTGCTGCTGGAATATCCGATGTATTCACAAAAGTAAATGCAAGTGTAGTATCATCTCACAAGAACCAAAGTATGCTAGTAGGGTCATTTGGCCAACCCAAGATAATAATATGAACACAACCAGTAAATCCATGCTTAACACAGCTACAACCAACATGTAAGCAATAATAACAATTAAGGTTCAACCAATAATCAACATGTTATCATCGAGTCAAGTATAGTCAAACAAAGTCAAACAAGTCAAGACAAGGTATTGGGCATAGATATATATTTCTCCGGTCCACTCATGGAACCGACAAACTCACCTGACCCTCGTACAGATACGCTAAGGAAATTTCAACCACCCTCTTGACATAACCTGCATGGGATAATTACTGTCCATGTACTAATCTCAAACTCAAGTGTCTGCCAACTTTTTTTACTAATAACCCGTGAGAACTTCCCAAATATCAAAACATTCCACATCTAGAAAAAAGCCCAATTAATTTATTAAGCAAGTAAAACATTTCATTGACCATACCAAACAATATGGCGTTCATATATAACACAAGTTAGATTGACTACAATACCATCAGCTACCTCGAATCAAGCTTGCACAATCTACTAAGTTGGATCTTTTCCCTTCTGTGTAATTCTCACTTGTTCGTAGTCTAAAACATGCATATAAATACATACACCAATAAATGACCTAACATTTCGGAATTTATAACTCACATCTAACTTCTAAGGCCAAGTTCATGGTCATTTCTTTTCTGTTCTAGGACTTTTCTATTGTAATTCACCTAAAACAACCAATTTCATGGATAAATTAGTGAATTAATGAAAAGCAAGGGTAATTAAGAATTAATCACACTAAACAATTAGTTTATTCCTTAATTTTCTCTTGCACCATCAATTTACCAAAATCAATCCAAAGAACCTCTCCGAACTCCGTAAATTAGTGATTTTAAGGCTTAACATCAATTACAAGTTAACGGGAATGAATTATTTACCTTACGAAGCCAAACAGTGAATTTCTGATGAAATTCGTCCTAGTTTGACCATCCTTTGCTCCAAAATGAGTTTAAAAATTAATAAACTATTTTGAGAAAATAATACATAAATTTGCATTGTTCACTGCTATAGCGATATCCCACCGCTATACCGGTATTAACCGCTTTGACCACCG
Organism: Capsicum pubescens; assembly: GCA_030864215.1. Classification (NCBI taxonomy): domain Eukaryota; kingdom Viridiplantae; phylum Streptophyta; class Magnoliopsida; order Solanales; family Solanaceae; genus Capsicum; species Capsicum pubescens. Next base: position 80,780,332 of record CM061544.1, on the reverse strand, counting down.
CTATAGCGGTAATTTTACCACTATAGTGCTCATTGCTATAGAGATTTACCAACCACTATAGTGGTTTTGACGGGATAGAAAGTCCGTCTTCACTCAAAATTTTCATTTTTTACAACACACCTTTATTTTGGGGCATTCCACACAATGCCCTTTACACTAGTCAATTTCTGGAGTCCCACTTACCTAAATTCAATTTTGTAAAATCCTATGGGATTTTATTATTGTCTTGGATTACTAAAAGCTCATACCAAAGCACTTAGCTAGTCTAAATCAGTACTAGATTTCTTTATATCATATTCGCTTCAAAATCGATCAAAACTAGCCTAGCCTGAATTTTATAACTTCCAAATCGAAAAGAATTTGGACTTAGAATTTAAACGTACAACTACTATGTAACAACAAAGAAGGTCATTAGAATACATAATATTTATCCATCATTCATCCCCGAACTGAACGATCAAACTATAAATATAGGGTAAGCAAAGAGGAAAAAGAATACTTGTATCCTCAAACAATTGAAGGTACTTGTCCCGCATGTCCTTCTCGATCTTTCAAGTGGCTTCATCAACTAGAATATGTTTTCATAGTACATTTACTAAATGAATTTCCTTCATCCTTAATTTTCAAACATCCCGAGCTAAAATCTCTACTAATTCCTCTTTGTATGACAAGTCCTTGTCTAGATTACCGAGTCCCATTTGATAATGTATTCTTTATTTCCAGGATATTTCTTCAGCATTGAGGCATAAAACACGGATGGACTCCCAACAACCCCGGCAGTAGAGCTAACCAATAAGAATGTGGACCAACTTCCTTAAGACTCTCAAAGGGACCTATATACCGAGGGCTAAGCTTACCCCTCTTTTCAAATCTTATGTCTCCCTTCATGAGACATCTCTTGAGCAAAACTTGCTCACCAACCTGAAAGTACATGTCCCTCACCTTACAATGTGCGTACTCCTTTGTATATGTTGAGAATCTAGCAATTTGTCTTAAATGAATCTTACCTTTTTTGGATCCTCCTTTTCTATTCCATTACCAAAGGCTTAACATATACCATCTCAACCACCCAATTAGTGTCCCAAACTTCCCCCATATAGTGTCTCAAATAGTGCCATATCAATACTAGAGAGATATTTATTATTGTATAAGAACTCACACAACGAAATAAACTAGTCCCAATGACCACCAAAGTCGATTACATAGGCCCGCAACATGTCCTATAGCACTTAGATCATCCTCTCCAACTAACCATCGGTCTGAGGATGAAAAATTATTCTAACTGTGGGCTTGGTGTCCAACTCCTCATATAGTTTATCCCAAAACTTAAAAGTGTACTTGGCATCCCTGTCTGAAATAATAGTAAGTGGCACCCCATGAAGCTTCACAGTCTCTTTGACATAAATGTTAGTCAATTGCTAACAATTGTAGTCTACCCGAACTAGAAAAAAGTGGGATAACTTCATCATCCGATCTACTATCACCCAAATAGAGTCATACATCCTAAAGTCTTGGGGAGACCCACCACGAAGTCTATAGCAATATTCTCCCACTTTCACATGGGTATAGGCATCCTCTTAATCAACCCCAAAGGTCTTTGGTGCTCATATTTCACCTGCTGATAATTTAGACACGTGGACACATAGTCCACCATATACCTCTTCATTTTGGGCCACTGATACAACTGCCTAAAGTCACGGTACATCTTGGTTGTACTTAGATGAACAGAATAGAGTGAACTATGGGCCTCTACAAGTATATCTTGAATTAAATCACCAACCTATGGAACACATAGTCTTCCCCTAAACCATAACACTTCTCTCGCATCAGGGGTGGTATCCACCATCTCTCCACACACCACTTTATTTCGGAGTGCATTCAACTTCTTATCCTCGAATTTCTTGGCCTTAATTTTCTTCATAAATGTTGAGTTTACCTCAACACTATCCAACATACCACCTAGATCTAAGACCCCAAACTACATCCTCTAAGATGCTAGATCTTGGAAATCTTTAGCTAATGATTGCCTAAATTTCGGTAAAAATAATAAAATTTCCATACTTGCAGCTTTCCAGCTCAATGCATCTGCTACTATAGTGGCTTACTCGGATGATATTGAATGGTCACATCATAATTCTTTAATAGTTCCATCTACCTTTGCTACCTTAGATTCAAATCCCTTTGGTCATCAAGTATTGCAGGCTACGATGGTCTGTGAAAACATCACAATTGAAACCATAAAGATAATGTCTCTAAATTTTTAATGCAAACACCACTGGTGCCAACTCTTAGTCATGGGTTGGGACATTCCTCCCAGGAGGCTTCAACTGCCTTGAAACATAGTCAATAACATTCTTATCCTGCATCAACACAATACCCAAACCCAAAAATAAATCATCACAAAATACTACAAAGTCCTTACTTGAACTTGCAATGAAATAATGGGCATTGTAGTCAAGAGTGTCTTGAGCTTTTAAAAGCTTTCACATTAGTCTGACCAAATAAATGGCACCTTTTTCTAAGTCAATCTTGTCAAGTGTGTTTCAATGTATACAAAGTTCTTGACAAATCTATAATAATAGCTAGCAACCTCTATAAAACTACTAACCTTTGTTATTTAACTAGGTCAAACCTAATTCTTTACCACCTCAATTTTAGGGATCCACCATCACCTGTTGCTCAAAAACAAAATGCCCCAAGAAGGCAACTGAAGACAACCTAAATTCATACTTGGAGAACTTAGCAAATAATCACTTCTCCCTTAGAATCTCCAAAACTATAGAAGATGGCATGCATGCTCCTCTTTACTCTTAGAATAGACAAGAATATCCTCAATAAGCACAGTAACAAATGAATCCAAGAATGACTTAAAGAACATGTTCATTGAACTGATAAAGGTTGTAGGTGCATTAGTCAACCCAAAATACATCACTAGAAACTCATAATATCCGTATCAAGTTCTAAAAGATGTCTTCAGTATATCCTCAGGTCTTATTTACAAATGATGATAACCCTAGCTCAAATCAATTTTTGAAAACACTGACGCATCCTGCAACTAATCAAACAACTCATCTATTCTAGGTGAGGGATATTTATTTCTGTTGGTAACGTTATTCAACTGCCTATAATCAATATACATCCTAAAAGTACCATTCTCTTTTTAACAAATAAAACTAGGGTACCCCAAGGTGAAGAAGTGGAATAATTGCAATCCTTATCAAGTAGCTCTTACAATTGAGTTTCGATTTCCCTCAACTCTGTCCGAGCCATTCGATAAGGTGGAATAGATATTGGTCAAGTGTCTAGCTCTATGTCAATGCAAAAGTCAATATCCCTATCCGGAGGCATACCTAGTAGGTTTGAAAGAAACAAATCCTGAAATTCGAAAACCACCAAAACTAACTCTATAGGAGGAGACCTCGCACCTATATCTCGAAGATGAACTAAAAATGCTAAACACCCCTTTACCACTAATTATTCGACCTATAAGAATGATATAATTCTCACTGGGTTGGCCTTATACACTACCCCTACTTTACTCTATCCAAGCTCGATATTGCTAGAGTCACTATCTTAGCATTACATTTTAAAATAACATGATAGGGAGACAACTAGGTCATACCCAAAATTACATCAAAGTCCAACATATCCAGAATAATCAAGTCTATCCAAGTCTAGAAACCCATAAATAATATAGGAAAAGAACGGTAAACATAGGTTACTATCACAGACTCTCCAATCGGAGTAAACACATGAATAAGATAATTAAGTACATCACAAACCACATTAAGACCCACCACAAATTAGATAGATACATAAGAATAAGTAGACCCAAAATTAAATAAAATAGAATCCATCCAATCACAGATAAAAATAGTACATGTGACATCAGAAGCCTTAGCATCAGTATTTCCCATAAATATATAAAAGTGAGCCCGATTGTCTATCTAAGCTAATTATTTACCTGATTGTGCCTTTCTTGATGTGCTATTATTTCCTCAACTACCCTAACCATCGGTCTGATTTCCCCTTCTACTCTATGGACACCCTTGTCTTCCCCCCCCCCTCTATTTATTGGGATAATAACCTGAGTCTATTGTTGTGCGTGGGTATTCGCCTGTCTCATAGGACACTTTCTCTTAAAGTGACTAACCTCATAAAAATAGTAATATCCCAGCTCAAGAGAGGGCCTACCGATAAAAGAGTAAGAAGCCCTATTGGCCCTTAACACCCTATGCCTAAGAAGAATCCTTAGATAGAACCATAGTAGAAGCTAGCATAACTGACTGAATAGGACAGGTTGCATAGGCCTGCTAACCAATGGCCTTTATCATAATATCCACAAAAATTCCAAACATTTTTGGGTCTCTTGGATAACATCTTAGTCTGACCTTATTGATTAACCTCCTCCAACTTCTTCACATAGTCAGAAACTTCATTGAACTTCTTCCCTGCAAAAGTCATATGCACAAATAACACCTGAAGCTTATAGTTTAAATTCTTAACACAGAGGTGAATCCTCTCTTTCTTAAAACTTAATAACTGAGCAGCATAGAGAGATAAAACATGTAACTTGGCCTCATAGGCCACAACTGATATATCACCCTTCTCCAAGGCCATGAACTGGTTTTTCTTGCGATCACGGAGAGTCCATAGTGCATATTTTCTAAGAACAAGGCATGGAACTGCTCTAAGTTAATAGAGGTAAGATAGGTGAATGACACTCAACATATGATCTCGATTACTGCTTAGCATCATTTTCCAGTCAAAAGGTCAAAAATTCAACCCCATATTTATTCATAATTCTCATATTTACAACCTTTCATAGAAATCAATAATAAATTTGAAGCATCTTTTGACTCAGTACCTTGGAAATTTGGAGGTTTCATCTTTAAAAACTTTGTCAACAGCTCATGTTCTATACCAGTCATCACTGACCCAACACCGAACAAAAGAATAAAGAATATTAGATACTAATTTGGATCGCATATATAAATTAGAATCAATTTATAGCACAAAAGAAATAAGAATGATAGATTTTCCTAAAGTCCTATAGCCTCCTAAAGAAAAGTACAGATGTCTTTATACCATTTTGTGAGACTCTACTGGACCTATTTTAGTACAACGTGATCGATGAACCTATGCTATAATATCATTTTGTCATAATCTAAGTTTGACATGAGTGGCACCCACACTTCTCACCTAGTGGGAGAATCAATAATCCCGAAAGCAATAATGAGTACTTAGAATCAAAAGTGAACTCTTCCATAAATAGAGCATTGATGTTGCCCAAATTACACCTCCCAAAAAGTATAAAGAGGTTGTTGATCAAATATAAAACCCAAATAGGTTAGGGTCGATCCCATAGGGAAAATGACAAAATTCGATCACGTATATTTCTAAATGTGTGTTGATTTGTATTAAATATAAGAAAGGAACTAGGACTTTGTTCCCCAATAATATCATAGCTCCTTAGGTTTTCGTACTTTAATGATCTCTTATGGTATCCGACATGCAGAATCGATAAGTTATGTATGATCTAACTAATTATGTTATGTCCCATGAAGATGAATATCCCCAAGCACAACGGTTAATGTTTCACGAGTGTTTCATTATTAACCCCTATCTATGAACCAAATATAGTCTTTCTCATTTATCGGCTCAGGGCTAATTAAATAAGGATAACTCCAAGTCTTGTTGTTGATTCGTTATTCCAATCCGACTACCCTTTCTATAGTCTAAGGTCGAGATAGGACAAGTTCTAACATGTGCACTCACTGAAAATCAATCAAACTAGAAGAAACAACAATATATTCCCAACTACCCTTCAAGAATTACCTTGTACTTCGAACACTACTTCATTAATCTGACATGATTCCCATAACTTTAGTTGTGGTGTTTAGATACTCATAATTGCAATAAGAAAAGAAAATTTTGGATTATAAAGCATAATTATGAACTTACAATAATAATATGAAAAACTCCAAAATCTCACTTTGAATTAAAAACCCTAAAAATTGATGTTTATAATTCCAAGACCAAAAGTGTGCCTTAAAACCTTACAATAATGTACCAGAATGTATCATAAACATAAAACCTAATAGGAGTATTTATATATACAAAATAAATCATATCCTAAAATATGTAGGAAAAATAGATTGCCATATTTATACCAATCATAGATCGGAGTTGTGGATAGTCTAGCGATAATGGATTAGAGTAGTGGAACTCAAAAAAATTTCTACTGATTTATTCTACCAATTGTAGACCCAGTCCATGAGTCATAGAACTCATTCATGGGAATCAAACTTTGATTTTCTACAACTTTTCATTTACGAGTTGGTTCACTAGTTGTAGACCAAATCTACTAGTCGTAGACCCTTCCCATGGAATTTAAAATTTTACTTTTTGCATCAGTGTTTTATTCATGAGCCTGTTTGATGGTTCGTGGATGCTTCCATGACCCATGGACTGGGTCTACTATGATAGCACACTCGAGGAAAAAGAAACCCGACAACAAAAAACCCTGAGTGATGGTATACCTCACTCCCAATTTTGCGATGATACACTATCCTCGGTGCATAACTATGAAAAGTATAAGATCAAGGGAGTTAAGATATACTTGCAATGCTCTAAGCGCCAGATGTGGACTCACCCACAGTTAGGGTATTTGGAGGCACCCTAGGCTCCAAGCTAGCTAGTGCTAGCTGTTGATAGGCTGATATTTCTAATCTTATCAACATAATACTCAATCTGGTATGCCTAGGTCACCATCCTTAGGTCCTTCTCAAACTCATCATAACTCACACTATGGCCCTCAGGGCTCCATATTCTCTTTCCCATATTAGTAGCGGGCTTATCATCCTTGAAATAATTAAACACCAATGTTGGCAATGTGGTAATCAAGTAGGTAATAGATGGTATATCAAGAGTGTTTATGGACACTAACACTCTGACCTCTATCCTCAATGTAGCCACCTCCTCCCTCAAGTTGGAAAAATCTAGAATGTGAAACTCACACAATTGGTCACCCATCCAAATTTCAAAACTATCAATCTACCCATGTAGATCTTACATGAAACTCTCCATCATTGTCATCATTCGGGCCTCTACCCATGCCTCAGATGTCTCAATTGAAGTTTGGACCAATGGATTTTTCAGGTCAACAACTTGTATAATTGGGTATCAGTATACATTTGCCTCCCAACTAACTGCTATAGAAAATCATGTGACACTAAAATCATACCCAAAGTAGGTGAACATGGAGGTACGATAAAAGTAGATAGTAGAACTGTGATGCCTGCTTTCCTTTCACTACCCATGAGAAATGTGCTCTCGGGAGGTGATCTTAAAAACTCTGTCTCAATGCCCAATGTTGGGTGTCCACCTGCTCAATCATATCCAGAAGCCTCTCAAATAGGGTTTCTCCAAGTGAAATAGACGGTTGTGTTTTTCTTTGGAAAACTGGGTTTGTATCATCACAAATTTACCCCATATTCGCTACAAGAGTTACCTCTTATTCATGATCAACACCTAGTAATATCATATCGCCTATAATATCGCATAACGTTTGTACCAAGTAAGGAAATAATATACTAGTGGTCTTTGAAAGCTCTCTCATGGATCTTATCAATGATGTATCAGGCAAAATTTATGACATATCTACTATAATGCTCGCTACCAGTACAGTGCATTCAAGGGTAAGTTAATTAGTTTCTCTTGTTCCAATTGGTTCCACATAATGGACCACCAAAACTTACCCACAAAGTGCAAGGATAACTTCTTGATCTCCATTTTTCTTCAACCCATATAGCATCAACCTCGTTTCAATAATGTGGATTGCAGCCCAACTTAATAAATATTGTTTCTACTCTAAATCTTTTATTTTTATTTTATTTTTCACCATCTCTGTGTAGTTATCAAACTCTGTTATCGTATGCTCACCAAAACCTTATGTCCAAGCCCAAATAAGATACACTAAATTATATGCTCAGAGATATCAACTCGTGTACCTCGAACCAATATGTTGGAAAATGGAGTTTGGTCCTTAGATTGTTGACCCTGAGGTGTAATCAAGTCTAATAAAGTGTCATAAGAGTCATAAAACTCACGGACTAACTTCAGACTTTAGCTCCCTGATGGCTCCCTATCCAACCAAACTTGTATCGATCAAATAATGACTCTATCTCTGGAATCCCAGCCAAATCAGTGTTTGAATAATGGGGTTCCTCTATAATATTTCTCTTGAATAAACCTCTTTCAGTCAGCTCGGCATCCCTATTGTAGATCAATTTCATATCTTGAATAGAACACCTTTAATTTTCTCAGACTATGGCTGACTGAGCCTTTTGCTCGACTAAGGGAAGCGTCAAAGTATTTGTGGAACTTTGTATCCTGATTCCAGAATTAGAGACAGCAACAGTGTTCTTCTCACTATCACCAGACTTAGATTATTCCTCTCTCTCTTCATAATAGAAAGAGGTGTCCGCCTGCATAGTAGGTGTCGGTCGAACTCGTGACTGAGGTTATGGGGTAACATGTGGTATGTCCTTAGTTGCATATTTATTCTTTGTTCATTCTATTATACTATGAGGCACAAGTGGGGTGTCATCTTGCTCGATCTCATATTCCTCCTCAGTCCTACTTTTCTCCTATTCAAAAGACTCATCTCGGAGTCTAGATTTGGGTTCTTGAGCTTTAGCCTTTCTTTGGATGTGGAGGCCACATCACCTCATTTTTTGTTACCTTTGGGTGGAATTATACTAGTGTATAAATAAATTAGCACACAAATCAAAAACTAGGAACCAAGAATATTTAACTTAAGGTCTGATGTTCACGAGTCAAGTATAGGATTTGTAGACTGGGTCCACGACTCATGGAACCCACTCATGAACTTTAAATAAAAAACTAAGTTATAGGAGTTTGAAGTTCTGACTCCCATGATTCCCATTCACGAATTATCAAGCAAGTTAACGATCCGTAGGTACAATCGTGAGACTTGAACATAGTATCCACCATTTTTTAGCATCACATAGTCATAATCACCACTTGAGCATGCCAACCATTGCAATTGGGCATTATTATAAAAATTAGATTCTTACTTAAACATAAATACTTGAATACCTTTATTCCAATAAGTGTTAGAATAGCACAATACCATCCTCAATTCTATATGGGTTTTAAAGTTAAAGCATAGCAAATAATAAAGAAACATGAGTTAATACCTTGAAAGAGATTTTAACTTCAAGTAATCAACACTAGACTTCAACCCAACTTACTTACTTCTACAGAGTAGTCGAGTTTGTGTCATATGAGTGTGGGTTCGCGTATCTGCTCTGGGAGTTTGAATTAGAGTTATGGGAGTTTGAATTAGGGTTTTGGTGATTTAGGGTTTTGGATTTTGTTTTAGGTGATGATAGGTAATTAGGGTAGTCGGGTTCTTACTTTAGGTGATGCAGGCCGGGTTAAATTTTAGGAATGGGCCAAAAAATAAAATAAAAATAAATATTTTAAGAAAATAATAAAAAACATAAAAAACTTACCTGATTTTCGAGTGGGATATATGGGTCGTAGACAGAGTTCACAACCCATGGATTCAACTCATGGTTTATGTTGTATGAGTTCCACGGCTGGGACCTACGAGTTGTAGACATAGTCTATGACTCATGGATCCAACTTATGGAACAATTCCTACCACCCATAAACTTATATGATTTCCACGAGTGAGATATATGGATCATAGACAGAGTCTACATCTCATGGAACATGTTCTTCAAAAGTTACTCCCCTCTAATGTCCACGAATCGAATCGACGGGTCATTGACATAGTCTACGACTAGTAGATTTAGCTCATAGACATACTTATCTTCTCTTTAGCTAAATCAATCTCTACATACCTGAATGACCTATCCATGTACTAAATGAACATAAGTAATAAGAAAAACAAAACAACATAACAACCTAAAACCTTGGGGGGTGCCTCCCAAGAAGCGATTGATTTAACATCGTGGCATGACATGGCTATGTCGGGTACTCAAACTTTTCCAAAACCTCCCATACAACACCTAATTTAACATCATGACATGACTAAATTTGTCATGAACTTTCAAGACCCTTTAAGTCCACTTCACAAATCAACCTAGGGTCATTGCTTTCACCCATGTAGTGTTTCATCCGTTGGCCATTAGCGTTAAATCTCTTTCCATCCTTATCCTCAAGTTCAATTGTTCCATAAGGGAATACTGTAGCCACTATATATAGGGTATTCTATTTTGACCTTAACTTCCTGAGAAATAGATTCAGCCTTGAATCAAACAATAGGACCATCTCTCCAGCAATGAATTCTCACCTTTTAATCTTTCGAACGTCATTGATGTGTGAGAAGATGCTAACATATTTGACGATTTTAACTGAGAATAATTGCAAAGTATTAAACAACTTTGTTATTTTTTATTGTTTTCTCTTTGATATTGCAGTAAAAGTCAAGATGCAAGAGAACCAGCAATAATGGAAGTAAAAAAGTTGATTTTTGAGAAAGTAGAGAGAGAAGTATAGTTGACGACTAGTCTGATAAGTATTCATCCTTATGATAAGCTATCGGAGTTGCTGTCATCCAGATAGAGAATGTGTTTCAGCTGGAAGAAGTGACGACAACATGTGATGGGCCATCAGAGTTGTAATAAGCCGTCAGGCTCGTCTTCAGGCTTAGGCAGTTCTTGAGAGCTTGAAGTAAAGAAGCAATGACAATTCTAATAAGTTGTCAACTTTGTGATAAGTTATAAGAATCAATGTTAGCTATAGACAGTGTGACGACATTTCCTGATAAGCCATCAAGAATGCCGTCATCCCAAGGTAGAAATCATGAAAGTGGAAGAAGACCTGATGATAATTCTGATAAGTCGTCAGACTCCTCATAAGACGTCAAAGTGTCATCGTCAGCCTAAGGCAGAAATTATCAAACATAGAAAAGAAGGTGACGACATTTCTGATAAGTCGTCAGACTCCTGATGAGGCGTCACACTTCGTCGTCACCTGTGCGAGAAAAGATCTGTAATTTGTGATTTTTTCCATAATTAGGCTGAAGTATTGAAAGCATATGTTGGGGTTTTTTAATGAAAGTGGGGGCGGAACATCTGGAACTTATTCCAAGGGAGTTTATATTACTTTTTGGCTCTCTTAACTTAAAATTCAATTTTCAACTCTTTGATTTGGTTGTGGGAATTTTCTCTTGAACTTAGAAGAGAATCAGCTTCAGACTTTATCTTTTGTAAGTTTAATTACATCGAATGATGATTAAAATTGTTGCTATCTCTTTCTTTCTCATGTGGAACTAAAACCCACAACTAGGGTTGTGGGATCTATGATTATTCCCCCATGAATTTAATAGTTGGTTAGGGTTTGAGTGATTGTGGGGACATCTTGATAATTACTTTGTTATGATTGTTATTTATTGGTTGCAAATAATAGATCCCGCCTTATGTTGATTTGCTTGAACTTGAAATAAACTAAAGGTAGCGAATTATCAACGAGGATTTGGGAAGGTTAAGTTCTCATCTAATGATTAATGTTGTAACAAGATTGATCAACTTGAGATAAAATCAGAATGAATAGAATGATTTTCTAATTTCGTGAGAATTAAGGAGTTCAACATCTAAGTAGGTTGAGAAACACTTAGATGGACTGTCGAAACTGATAATTTGGTGTTTCCCACAAGTCATGAGAAGCCAATACTACAGTTATTATTTAATGGGGATTAATAATCATACTGATCACAACCCTAGTTTCTCTTTATCATTGATTTGAACCATTGAAATTTTAGCTTTGAGTTCTGAAGCAAGTCGAAACTTTAATTATTGTTTGATTGATAAAACCCTCCATTTTATCTTGCTGCAATATTTGTTTAAATTCAACTTGTAGCTATAGTTTCAAATTAGTTTAATCGCCACTCGCATTGTTCCTCGTGGATTTGACCCCGACTCCAAAGTTGGGTGAATATATTAACGACGACCGCCTTGCACTAAATAGATGTGTAAGTTGAGCTTTATAAAAAAATGGCGCCGTTGTCGGGGAACAATTTATCGTATTGAGTTAGTTTGAAATTTTATCCTACTTGCTTGAATTCAAACTTGTAATTATTTGTTTTTAGTTTTCTTTTATTTCTTGTGTTAGGTAGATTTTTATTTGAGTTTACTTATTACTATGGCATCGTGGAATGAATATGAGCTTGGTGGTTGGAAATCTTATCTTGATGATCCATGTCCATATTGTGATGGACCTCACTTTTGGCAAGATTGTAGATATGCTCCCCCGAGAGAGATGTGTGCACCATCTCCATCCTATCGGGAGTATGATTGTTCTTTATATGGTGGTCAATATGGATATTGTAGTGATTGCCCAAATTCCCCCTCCCTCTATTGTACTAACCTAAATTCTAGTTCTTTTATGAGTTTGATAGGTCTTATGGTCAAGAAAAGGAAGAACGAAGCACCGATAAGAGTGGCATTGAAGCTATGTTTCAACGAATGTTGGATCTCTAAAAAGAAATGTATGATATCGTATGTGATATGTGTCAATACATGAAGCCAATCATTCATGAGGAGACAGATATAGAGGTCAATCATTCAAAGCATTCTTCTATATTATGTTTAGATGATATCTTGTCTGTGGAATCATTTAAAATAATGGAAGAGTGTGAAGATGAGGAGAAAGAACCCTATATTGATGATGAGCAACCCTCGGTGATTTCCCAACCAACTGAACCAACCATGAGAGATGATGCCAAGACTGAGGAAATAGTGCTAAAGTCAAAAGAAGAAACCAAGTCAATCTCAGACTCTAGCCCAATTTGGGGTGAAGAGGTCGAGAAGGATGCAACTCTGAAATTAGGGAGAAAACCTCACTCGAATCACTTTTCAAAATTATGCTTGGTGGATGTGATGAAAGTCGAATCACCCAAGCAAATGATGAATTTTGGAAATGAGCAGAAAAATTTCTACATTTTGGAGTTTGTCTTTCCGAAAGGGTATAATACAACCCCAATCTTGAAGGCCAAAAAGCTTAAATATCGATGTCTATTTAGTGGCTTTTTAAGATTCTCACCGTGTCCAAATGAGCCCACATGAAAGTTCGATGCAAAATTGGGCAAGCGGTTTACGTCTTCGAAGTGGCGTGATAGAACTTTCATTATCATGCTCTCACATTTGCCCAACGCACCTCAAAGATGTAAAGATCGAAATATGGACCGATGATTCAAATCATCTAAGTGGAGGGATAAAGGATGAAGCACTTTTAAGGTATCTTGATGAATTTTGAGTAGTCAAGATAACCTAGTCGTGCCGCGACATTAAATCAGGCACTGCTTGGGAGGCAACCCAAGGTATTTTGTTGTTTGTATTCATATTATGTAATTGACATCAGATCTTTGCACCCATGGTACCATAGGTATATTTCTAACTCTCTTATTTTTGTTTGACACATTGGGGACATTGCATGATTTTAAGTTGAGGGTGGGGCTACTTGTGGTTGTTGATGTCCTCTTGGGGTTTTTGTTGTCGTGCCTCTTTTTCCCAGAGTCTTGTTCCTAGTAGATCTGGCATATTTAGGCATATTGTGATTTATTGTAAAATATTGTAGTTGCCTAGGAGAAATACAAGTACCTTAGGCAGTTAAAATATTTTTGTTGATTTTTGAACACCTCTCCAATGGTCTATTTTATAACTATGTGATATGCATTTATGTGTGACCACGGTGCATCTTGTTATGGCATTAGTACTAGTGACATGATAACCATTGCTAAACAATTGTATGAATCGAATGGGTAGTAGCTTGTGATGTACCTTTTTGCCATGTGTGTGTGAGATACCACCTAGTTTCCGTTGTGTGCTAAATCCAGAACTTGCTCGGTTGGTCTTGCCTTGGTTGTAGGATAGCGGTTAGGAAAGTATCATAGGTTGTTGTTGATATCAGTCCACTTTTAGCCTAAATGACCTTCCATGTGTGAATAATATCCCTTGATCCTGATTTTGAGCCTGAATCCCTATTCTTTTTATGTTACCTATCACCTTCCCATTTGTATCACAATGAACCTATTTTGGACCTGGCCCTCCTTGGACATTATGCACTTTAACTTAGGCAAATAGCCTAAGTTAAGGGTGGCTACCATAGAGGTGCGTGATGTAAAATGAGTAAGAAGAAAGGGAGAATAAAAGAAAAGAATAAAAAGCTAGGTACGGTGGAAAAAGAATAAGAAAAGAAAAGTTGTGAAAAAAAAGAAATGATTGTCAAAAAAACCGCACCCATCCAGAGTATGTGTGATCAAGAAAGGAGGTAATTAGGTAAAAGTAAATAAGTGAGACCCCAAAAGTTAGTGTAGTGCCAAGGAGGCTTAGTCACCTTAAATATCATCGAGTATCATACCATCCCTTAGCCTACGTTACAAGCTAAAGAAAAAGACCTATAGTGATCCTAGCTTACCTGTCTGAAAACCTTGGTAATGAAAATAAGGGCAAGCTTATGGTATTTGGCATACATTTACTAGAAATCCTTTTTGAGAGTGAGTGTCTCTTGACCGTCCCCACATTGACATGCTTGAGTTCGCATATGAGTGAGGAGGAACCCCCTTTGTTGTAAGGGCACACTGGTTATATTGCTAATTTCTAAATTGTTTGGATAGTGTAATCTTGGTACATGCATAGTTGTTGTTGCTGAATTGATGCCATATCTTGATTCTTGTGTGTCGCATTATTGTTCTTCAATAATATGCACAGTTGTTTTTTTAAAATTAATTGACCTTGGAGATGGTGAAGATGTTTTGATCTAAAATGGATGATTGACTGCCGAATGTGCTTTGTATCCTCTTAGTTATGTTTTAGTTGCTTGAGGACAAGAAATTGTTTTAAGTTAAGGGTGTTGATGTGTGAGCAGATGCTAACACATTTGAGGCTTTTAACTGAGAATAATTGCAAAGTCTTAAGCAACTTTTGTCGTTTTTTATTGTCTTCTCTTTGATATTTCTGTAAAAGTCATGATGCAAGAGAACCAGCAATAATGGAAGTAAAAGAGTTGATTTTTGAGCAAGTAGAGAGGGAAGTATAGCTGACGACTTGTCTGATAAGTCATCAGCCTTATGATAAGCTATCAGAGTTGTCGTCAGCCTTAGACAGAGAATGAGATTCAGCTAGAAGAAGTGACAACAACCTGTGATAGGCCATCAGAGTTGTGATAAGCCGTCAGGATCATCATCAGGCTTAGACAGTGCTTGAGAACTTGAAGTAAAGAAGAGACGACAATTATGATAAGTCTCCAACTTTGTGATAAGTTATAAGAATCAACGTCAGTTGTAGACAATGTGAGGTAGTGGGAGCAGAAGTGTGATGACATTTCCTGATAAGTCGTCACGTGTCTGATAAGCCATTAGGAATGGTGTCATCCCAAGGCAGAAATCATGAAAGTGGAAGAGGACCTGACAACAATTCTGATAAGTCGTCATACTCCTCATAAGTCGTCAGAGTGTCATCATCAGCCTAAGGCAGAAATCATCAAACTTAGAGAAGAAGCTGACGACATTTCTGATAAGTCGTCAGACTCCTAATGAGGCGTTACACTTCGTCATCACCTATGCAAGAAAAGACCTGTAATCTGTGATTTGTTTCCATAATTTGGCTGAAGTATTTAAAGCATATGTTAGGTTTTTCTAATGAGAGGGGGGAACATCTGGAACTTATTCCAAGGGAGTTTACTTTTATTTTTGGCTCTCTTAACTTAGAATTTAATTTTCAACTCTTTGATTTGATTGTGGGAAGTTTCTTTTGAACTTAGAAGAGAATCAAATTCAGACTTCATATTTTGTAAGTTTAATTACTTTGAATGATGATTACAATTGTTGCTATCTCTTTCTTTCTCATGTGGAACTAAAACCCACAACTAGGGTTGTGGGATCTATGATTATTCCCCCATGGATTTAATAGTTGGTTAGGGTTTAAGTGATTGTGGGGACATCTTGATAATTCCTTTGTTATGATTGTTATTTATTGGTTGCAAACAATAGATCCCGCCTTATATTGATTTGCTCGAACTGACAAATAAACTAAAGGTAGCGAATTATCAACGAGGATTTGGGAAGGTTAAGTTCTCATCTAATGATTAATATTGTAACAAGATTGATCAACTTGAAATAAAATCAGTATGAATAGAATGATTTTCTAAGTTTGAGAGAATTAGGGAGTTCAACATCTAAGTAGGTTGAGAAACACTTAGATGGACTGTCGAAACTGATAAATTGGTGTTTCCCACAAGTCATGAGAAGCCAATACTATAGTTATTATTTAATGGGGATTAATAATCATAGTGATCACAACCCTAGTTTCTCTTTATCATTGATTTGAACCATTGAAATTTTAGCTTTGAGTTCTGAAGCAAGTCAAAACTTTAATTATTGTTTGATTGATAAAACCACCCATTTTATATTTTCGCAACATTTGTTTAAATTAAACTTGTAGCTATAGTTTCAAATTAGTTTAATCGCCACTCACATTGTTTCTCGTGGATTCGAACCCGACTCCAAAGTTGGATAAATATATTGACGACGACCGCTTTGCACTAAATTGACGTGTAAGTTGAGCGTTATCAGTCATACAACTTCATCTGCTCTCATAAACGTGGAAATAAAATTCATCCATACTATCCATTTGTTCAAGTCTCAACTTGGGTGCGTCACTCCATCCCAGATTCTACCTTTTCAATGCCCATAATGCTTTATGGTCTAATTTAATAGGCAAGTGGAATGCCTTGCCATACATAAGTTGATATGAGAATGCATCAATAGAAGTTTTAAATGTGGTCTGATATGCCCATAGTAAATCATCTTACTTTCTTTTTTAATCTTTCCTATTGGCATTCACTATCTTCACCAAAATAAACTTGATCTCTCGGTTGGAGACCTCAACTTATTCGCTAGTTTGCATATGGTAAGGGGTCGCCACCTTGTGTTTCAAACCAAATTTCTCAAGCAATAAATTAAATAGACGATTGCAAAAGTGGGATCCTCTATCATTTATGATAAACTAGGTGTCCTAAATTTAGAGAATATGTTCTTTTTCAAGACGACTATGACATTTTTACCTTCATTATTGGGAAGCGCAACTACCTCTACCCACTTCAAAATTTTGTCTATAGCTACCAATATATATGTCATACCATAAGTGATCACAAAGGCACCCATAAAGTCAATACTGCATACATTAAATAACTCAAGCTCAAGGATAATGGTCATTGGAAGTTCATGTTTTGGCGAGATATTTCCTTGAATTAGACCTTGATCACATTCCCTTGTATTGTCATGGGCATCTTTGTGAACTATGGGCTAGTAATATCTACATTGAAAGATCTTGCACACAATTCATGCACCTTTATAATGACACCCAACTGGTAAAGAGTGACTCGCTTCTAAGATACTCATCATCTTAGCCTCCTAAACACATCTACTAATCGCACCATTTGCACAAACCCAAAACAAGTATGTCTCATCCTAAAAAATTTATACACCTCAGGCATGAACTTCTTTTACTATTTAAATGATATATCTTCTAGAGCTATATCGCTTGCTAAATAATTGGCAAATTCTGCAAACCAAGGGATTATGTCTTTTAATGATGCCAAGACTTGCTCATCTGGAAAAGTATCATCAATCTCAATCTTATCCCCTAGTTTTAGAATTGTCTCTTTCTCAAGGCATGATAAATGATCGGTTTCTTGATTCACAATGCTTTTTCGATCCTTAACCTCAAAATCAAACTCCAGCAACAAAAGTACCCATCAAATCAATCTTGGCTTTGTATCTTTCTTCACCATAAGGTATCTAAGATCTATATGGTTAGTATGCATAATGAATTTTATGCCAATCAAGTCCAAAATTTCTCAAATGCAAACATAACAACAAACAACTCTTGTTCAATCAGAGTGTAATTCTTTTGTACAGGATTCAGTGTTTTGCTCGCATAGAAGATGGGATAAAAAAAATTCTCTTGTTGTTGTCCTAGGCTACTCCTAGAGCTACACCATGGCATCGCACATGACCTCAAAAGTCAGGGACCAATCTAGAGACACAATGATGTTTACTAAGATCAAACTCTCTTTCTGACATTCTAATGCTTTTAGACATGCCTCATCAAACATAAATATTACCTCTTTATCTAATAATTTGCACAAAGGGTTTACAATTTTGGACAAGACCTTAATGAATTGTCCATAGAAACCTGCATGCCCTAAAATCTATGAATTCCCTTCATAAAAATTGGTGGAGAAAATTTCTCAATCACCTCAATCTTTGACTTGTCGACCTCAATCCCATTCTTAGAAGTCTTGTAACCCAGCACTATCCCTTTCTTAACCATGAAATAGCACTTTTCCTAATCTAGCATCAAGTTATATTCCTCATATCTGGTCAAAATATTGGCAAGATGCACTAAACAAATGTAAAATGATCCACCCACAACTAATAAGTCATCCATAAGAACCTTAATAGTGTCCTCCAACATGTCAAAAAGATAAACATCATACAACATTGAAAAGTGGTAGGGCATTACATAGCCTTAAATACATCCTCTTAAATGTAAAAATCTCATAGGGACAAGTGAAAGTGGTCTTTTGTTGGCCTTCAGGGGCAATAGAAATTTAATTATGCCCTAAATAGCCATCTAGAAAACAATACCAACCTTTATCCGCATGACGACCTAACATCTGGTCCATAAAAGGCATAGGAAAGTGATCCTTCTAGATCCATAAATTTAGTTTTCTATAGTCTATGCAAACTAGTCATCCGATGACTTGACTCATAGGAATTTTCTCATTCTTTGCATTGGGGATCACAGTGATTTTACCCTTCTTTGGCACACATTGGATTAGGCTAACCCATTTGCTATAAACAATTGGATAAACCTCGCTGACATCTAACTACTTAATGATCTCTTTCTTCACAGCCTCTTGTATGGGTGGATTCATTCTATGCTGGTGATCAATTCTAGGTATACGATTCGACTCAAGTTGGATTTTTTTAGTATAGAACCCAGGTGGAATTCTAATAATCTCAGCAATGGTCCACCCAATGGCCTTTTTAAATCTCTTTAAAATAGACACTAAAGCCTCAACCTGCCACTCTAATAAATTAGTTGCAATGATAATCAACAAGGTATTATTGTCCTCTAAAATACATAATGCTGATGAAAAGGAAAGTCCTTTAGCTCCAA
Source organism: Capsicum pubescens (assembly GCA_030864215.1). Taxonomy (NCBI): domain Eukaryota; kingdom Viridiplantae; phylum Streptophyta; class Magnoliopsida; order Solanales; family Solanaceae; genus Capsicum; species Capsicum pubescens. Next base: position 80,761,091 of record CM061544.1, on the reverse strand, counting down.
AATTAGATGATACTCGATGGATGATATAGCCAGCGGGGTTACTTTATTTTTTATATAAAAATCCAGCTTTTTGGTTCATAATTGCATAAACCCCAACTAACAAGCTCACTCACCATCTCATCATACTCGTCAATCCCATCACTATCAAAATTTATTATCACTACTGCAAGTGCCCCAATACGAGTCTCTCCTCAATAGGAACTTCCATCTTTACCTCATCTATGGTTTCTATCACAGAGATCACACACATATCCTTTGGTTGCACGTGCATTAAAGAGGACTTACTTATAATTTAGTCCAAACTTTATCTTCCCAGTCTCTATATCAACCAACGCCTTACCAATAGAGAGGAAAGACCTTCCTAAGATGATCAAAACCTCAAAGTCAACCTCACAATCAAGAATCATGAAGTTAGTTAGAAATATAAAATATGCTACCTTTACCAACATGTTACACAAGATAACCATCAGCTCCATCACTGTGTGATCCGCTATTAGAAGTCTCATAGAGGTTGGTTTAGGTGACCTAACCCCAACTACTTGAAAATTACTAGTGACTTTAGGTTAATTCTAGCACCCAAGTCATATAGAGCCTTAGAAAATTTTGAAAATCCAACAGTACAAGGAATCATGAAGGCTCTAAGATCTTTCTTCTTCTCAAATATAGAGCGAGAAGGAATTACACTACAATGGTGCACATTATCCACTAGATTGAAACTTACTATTCTCTTTGTCACCAAGTACTTTATAAACTTCATATAGCTCGATATTTACTCTAAAGCTTTCACTAGAGGGATGATCACAGACAACTTCTTCAACATAGAAATAAACCTTCGATATTCTCCTTCTTCAGTTTTCTTCTTTAATCTTTGGGGAAACGAAGAAGAAGGTTGGGGGATGGGCTTTAATACTGGCGTGACCTTTTTCTCTTTCCCCTTGTCTACCTTAACCTCCTTGTTAGAAACTAAAGGATTTTGAGATACCACATCATTTAACACCAAATTTTCTATTTTATTCTTATATTTATCATAATTGATCACAGGGTCATTCCTCTTGTCATCAATCACGAGCATAGGTGGATCAATAGTATCTTTGCCACTCCGAGTGGTTATGTCCAGACAATGACTATCATTCTATGGATTTTTTATGATGTTGCTCAAAAGTGTGTCTGGTTGATACTGGTTTAATATAGCAGACATCTAAGAAAATTGCTGCTAAAGATGCTTAATGGTAATTGCATGTGACTCTGCCTTTTGGCACAAACCTAAAGTGTCTGCCTTGATTTACTTAAGGCAATACTCTTGACTCTCTAATCCCTTAATAAGTTTCACAAGAAAAGCTTCCATCCTTGAATTTCCAGACTCAGTATCTCTATTCTTCGGTGGAACATAAAGGCTATTTTTATCGTTATAATAAAATTTCTACTTCTAATCACCATCTCTATCCCTACTCCTGGCTCTATACCCAGACCTATTATAGTTATCTCCATAATAGTTTTGACCTTGATTCCCTTACCTAAAGTTCTAATTTTCTTGATTAAACCATTGGTCCTTGGCATAAAAATTGGCCACATCTTTGTCAAGATATTTTGGTTTTTTTCAGAATCCAAATCTTTATATTAAGAAGTTTTACCTCGTGCACCCACTATATTGACCTTCACTTATCTTTCTACCATAAATTACTTAGTAAAAAACCGAATTCAGTCCTCAGTTGTGCTGCCTCTTGAGCCACTATCTCATCTAGTGCTCACTGCTCATTTGAGGCTATAATTGTATAAGTATCGGCTAATCTGTTTGCCTCCTAAGTATGCCACCCTCGATTAATTTTAGTAATTCGATCTAAAATCTTAGAAGCAAGTTTCCATCATAGACTCATAAAGGCCCCACCTGTGATGGTGTCTGTTATAGACTTAGTGTTAGCATTCAAGGCTCTATAAAATATCTCTAGCAAGTTTCTAGAGGTAATTCTATGATTTGACACATTTTGTGGCTTCTTCTTGAATTTCAATCATGTCTCGCATAGTGCCTTTGAATGCCACTATCAGAAGTTATATCTTTTCTAGATCCCTTATTGAAGTATGCATGAAAAACAGTTTTGAATAAAGTTATATTTAACTTATGAAACTTTAGAGATCCTTGCAGCCTTATTTAGAAGTTTGTTAATGAACAAATGAACGAGGCATAATGGTTCTATCACTTTGTACCTGTCTATTCAAAGCATAAATAGATATTGTATGTCATTATGCCTTACTATGAAAGATCATTATTGTTAATGTATGTCATCATGTCTTACTACAAAAGGTCATTGTTGTTCCTCTTATTCTAGCACTTTTACTATGTTATGAAAAATATAAAGTATTAAGTCCTTAATTTTGATGATTGACAAACCACTAACTTGGGAAATAGTTGATGAAGATTCTTTTGATGATAAAACTACAATTGCATAGGGACCATGTTCATCATGTCTATGTCTCATTCACTCAGTCAGCAACACAGCTAGAACAAGTACCGTTTGGTAGAAAGTTAGTGGCAAAGCTACAACACTTTTTTGTTTCAACTGATCAGACAAGTCCTAGGTTTTCTTGTCTCATATATATGCAACATGTTACAACAAGAAAATATAATCTTCCATATGCAAACAACATCAAATCTCTCTTGAAGAAATTTGTCATCCAAAGCCTCACTTGTAACAGGGACATGGTCAGTCGTCATTTGTGTCTCAAGCTCTTATTGTATTTGGGTCTTTGTTTTGTGGTTCGTAAACATTCGACTTACTAATATTATCCATTAATAATAGGAGTGTTATTATTGTTGATTGGGTCATATAGATTTAGTTGACATAGAATCTAGAGTTAGCTTAGTACTGATTTAGTTAGAGTTAGTTGTGTCAGTTAGTGCAATAGAGTAGTTGCATTGGAATTTCCCTTTGTAATTGAGTTATTACAAGTAGAAGAGGAGTAAAAGGTTAATCCATGAACCATGGATTTTGTATTCAAGGTTTCTTGAACATAGTGAAGTGGTTGGAAATCCTACATGGTAGCTCATGGTTTTACTTTCTTGAGCAAGGAGGTTTCTACGTCAAAATTTATGTGTGCATTGTTTCTTTATTCTATTGGTTGTTTAATCCTGTTCATTACTACATACATTAGATTGACACTAGGTCCCAAGTTGGTGGGCATCTTGTATAGTTCTTCATTTGGTATCAGAGCAAGATTTTTCTAAATAGTTAACACCTAGGAAGGATCATCTAAATGGTTGAACTACCAAATCTCAAAGACGGTTAATCAACCACTAGACCACTTATATTTAATGGTCAATACTATGGTTGGTGAAAAACTCATATGCACAACTTTATCATGGTTAAGGACTGTGAACTATGGGATGTCATTGTGATGGAATTTTTGTTCCCTCTAAGTCAGTGAAAGTGGTGAGGTTATATCAAATGTTCCCAAAATAAGGAAATAATATATTGAGGCTGACAGGAAAAGGGATAGAGGAAAAAATCAAATATAAGAAACTCATTGTGTGTGGAATTATTCCTGGTGAATATAATAGGATCTTAGCTTGTGAAACAACCAAGAAAATCTGGGAATGTCTAAAAATTGCACAAGAGGAAACGAGTCAAGTTAAGGAGTCAGTGGTTGATATGACTATGAAATATGAAGCCTTCAACATGAAGGAAGGTGAAACCATTCAACGAATGCATACTAGGTTCACTGATATTGCTAATTAACTCCAACGCCTTGGTAGGTAATTCGACCTACCAAATAAGTTTGCAAAGTCCATAGCATATTATCAAAGTCATGGGAAAGCAAGGTAAATGCCATAACTGAATATAGGGACCACAAGACCCTAACTATAGATGAGTTGATAGGGAACCTTAAGACCTATCAACTCAAGAAACAATAAGACAAAGCAAAGAGTGAACAGAAGAAAGAAAAGAATTTGCTGCTAAATATGCAAAAAGAGATTTTAGTGAAGAGGAAGAAGAGACAACATACATTACCAAAAGATTCCTCAAGTTTATGAGGAGAAATGGTGGTATACCCAGAAGAAGAGACTTAAGATGGTACAACAGAGATAGCAAGCACGATGACACATGTCATAAATGTGGCAAACCAGGCCACTTATCAAGAATTGTCCTCTTTACATGGTGGAGTACAAAGAGTATGCCAAGAATGATGGAGACAAACTGAAGAAGAAAGACTAAGTTCTCTGACAGATATAGCAGAAGATTTGTTGGTGATAGAGTAGTGAAGCAAGCTCTTGCATCTTGGGGAGATACCTCCAGTAAGTCAAATGAATCAGAAAAGTAGAAGGATGTCTCAATAATGGTGGTTGCTAAGATAACATATCAAAACCAGTACAACATCCAATGCATTATATCATATGAAGTACATATATGTATACATAATATCACATGTTGGGGTGCGTAACAAGGCTTATAATGAACTTCAAAAACCTTAACCTGTGTTGTAAAGTGTTACCGTCATAAATCTATACACGGGTTATATGGGTCCAGTATTATCCCCTGTATGAGTCCCAGTGCGTGTTAGCCACACGAATTGGATATATCATAGATAGTCGGGGATTCCCTTATACCTTTCACCCTCTATGATACATATATACATATATACACTTGCGGGATTCCCTTATACCCCACAAGTACTTGGTCATCAAAACTAACCCTCAAGTCGGCAAACACGAGTTTCCAGTATTAGTCCTTCAAACTCGCACCTTCACGGCTAGATAGCACAACCCCCATTATTGCCCAATTTAAAACATTTAGCACATAACCCAACCACCAATTCCAGGAGTCAATTATTAAGGCATTATAAAATGGTATCGTCATACCGACTATAGCATGCAAGAGATTTCATTAATCCAATACTTAGGGAATTTTGTGTACCCCATAGACTCTATTATAAAAATCACTTGGGGGATTCCCTTGTACCCCGCAAGGTTTTCAAGGACATTATCGTCCAATTAACCAATTATGACATGCATTAATGTCAATAAATAAATCAAACCAGGTGATGATGCATATTCAAAAACCAGCTATGCAAGTGGGTTGAAGTTGTTACCAATTTCCATACCGAACAAATTAATTTGGGGGTTCCTTTGTACCCCTATTTCCATAATTTACCAATTTAGGGATTTCATTATACCCATATCCATCCACCATTCCTATGCACCCCAAAGCATTTACCAACCATCAATTTATGAAAAAAATTTCATAAATATCATGGAAGAAGCATTTAAGCAATTCATATTCAAAAACCCTCAACCCATAGTTCAAAACCCAACATCAAAACCATATAAACCTTATCCAAATAATGCCAATAATAAAATAAAAGTATAGGGGAAGAGTAAGATGTCTCCAATACCAGGAAATTTGGAGAAGAAAGAACCCTTGGAACCTGAGATAACCACTTTTCTTGGAACCCTAGCTTTAACTTGAATGGAGAATTTTAGAGAGTATTTGTGAGTTGTTTGATAAAGAATAGTAGGCTAATGAAGTCCCAAAGATAGTTTTCAAGTTGTCGGGTCTATAGGGTTAAAGTGGGAAATGTCCAAAGTGCCCTCAGCTTAAAAAGCTAAAAAAGCAGTTATGAGTCACCCATCGACTCGTAACCATACCTTACAACTCATCGCCACGAGTCATAACCAAAATAGTATCCAAGACCCCTACCTACTATTGTCTCTATGAATTAGTCTATCAAGACATCATATGACGCTACGACTAGTAGGATCCAAGTCATAGTTAGAGTAGAACCCAATTGGGTGAACACTGAACGTCCTAGGTTTGATCATTACGACTCGTTATGAGTCTTTACAACTTGTGACTTCAAGTCATAATGAAGATAGTTTCTTAGGCAAAACTTATTGGACACCTTACGGCTAGGGTCACCTAACCCGTCAAGACACCTTACGACTTGTAGGGTGAGTCGTTAGCAAGGCAGTGAGCTCAAAGCTCAAAAGATTCTTAAAGGACAAAAATCTGGGGCATTTCAATTCTCCCTCACTTGGATCATTCATCCTCTATTGATAGGACAAGGCACACTCTAGCACAATTTAACACGAAGAACTCTCACCACTACCTTTAACAAATATAGTAAACAAAGATACCATGGATATTACAATTTTCTTTAACATACACAGAAAACAAATTAATAAGAAATACACATAACTTAAGCATGATTTTTTGTAATAGGGAATAGGAATGGATACTTGGACTTCATATCCTCTTTGACTTCCTAAGTTGCCTCTTTAACCTTGTGGTTTATACATAGAACCTTTACCGAATCTACGTCCTCTATTTGCAGCTAACAAACTTGCCGATCCAAAACCTCAACCGAGACTTCCTCTTAATACAAGGAATTCAAAATACCAATATCTTTGTGTAAGACCCCATAAGGACCTAGTCATTTCAGCCCCTTATAGTATGCCAAAAGAGGTCCCATACTTAGAAAAAATTTTAACTATGTATTGACACTTAGTCTTATTTTTGGACTTGATATTTCAATGTCTTTATTTTTAATATTTCCGGCCCTAGATTGATGATTTTTAAATTGAATCATGATCGGGGTTATCTATAGATCATCTCAAGTGAGTTTCAGAATTTTCAAACATTGTTTGAGTCATGTTTGGATGCTCAAAATAGCAAGACAATGCGATCTAGATGCATCGCATTGGTTATCGTGTTGATATCCTTGATGCAACGCATTGGTGATTGCATCGACACCATCAATGCAACGCTGTGCCTATCACGTTACTGGGCTAATTTTGTGTAGTAAGTTACGGGTTTGTGGGGGTAATTATGTTATTTTCCCCTTAAAATACTCAGCCATAACACGAAATTAAACCTCCTAAAGGGAAAAATTCACTTATTATCTCACAAATTCTCTCAATAGAAAAGCCCTAGTTCATTAAGTCCAAGTTTCAATAATTCACCAACAACTCCCACGAAATCAACAATCAAGGTATGTTAGGTATTTTTCCTTGGGTTTCCTTCCACCCTTGGAGTTCAAGAACCTTTTTTAAAACTTGAAATATGATTTCCACATTATGAATTAAATTGTGCTCATGTTTGAGTTGTTGTATGGGTTTCAAGTTAAGATCTTTTATGAGTTTCATGAAATTATGTTAGCATGTGTATTGAATTATGAATCTCTCATGTCCAAACCATTTAATTTACAAGTTGAATATTGTAGTTATGATGCCCTATGTGTTTATTTCTCATGTATAGAAATCATGATCCCCAAGTGTTTGATAAGATGTCGATATGAATAAAGTATGCATGGTAACCTATTGTTGTATTGCTAAAGTTGTGATATAAGTTTATCAATTATGCTATTGAGTCCTGGGGGTATTTATTACCCAAAATCTAACTATTTACTTAGTTGTAGTAGTTACAGAATAGTCCCAATAAAGGTCAAGAACAGTAGTACTCAGTCAGTTAACAGTATTCAGTGAACTCAGTCCAGTTCAGTCAGGCATCACGATCAATGTCAGTTCAGTCAAGCCTAGTACTATCTAGTGATCAGTTCAGTGTCGATTTAGTCGGAGTAGGATTCAGCACCGAGCGAACCGATGGATGAGGGCATTTCTGCCAATAGAGGGTTTGACCCTTGTAGCAATTCCTGAGTTATAGAACTACGTAGCCAACGTAGAGTAAGTCGTCCTCCTACCAGAATAGGGTTGACACAATCATATACATATTTCATGAGTCTTCCTGCCAGATTAGGGTTGACCCAACTTTGTTAGTATCCTGTGATATAGTGCTAACACCCTTCCAACTGAGGTCACGGGTTGGAGCCCAAATAAATCTATAATTGGGGTATGTCAATTAGATAATAACTCTCACAGTCACAGTTTCAGTATTTAATATTCAGTATTCAGTACTCAGTATTCAGTACTCAATTTATGGTATTCAGTCTCAGTATTCAGTAAAGAACTCAGATAGTTCTCCAGAACCATGGCTATCAGTTATCAGCTACTCAACCATCAGAATTTAGTACTCAAATTCAGTATTATCTCAGATACATGATGCATACCTATATATGTAATATTGTATGTTTAGCATGTTCAGCAGTTAACGTTTTACATGTACTCTCATATAGTTACTTCATGATGTTTACTCAGTCTGTTATCATCTCATGCTTTTGAACCCATGTATATCATCCTTACCTCACTTAGCATACCATTATATTCCATGTATTGATGCATACTCTCTCTTTGCGCTATGATATCTAATTTCATAGGTTCGGATGCTCGAGTTCCTGACCGTCTTAGCAGCTTAGTCTATCAGCAACAGTTATAGTGGTGAGTCCTCATATTTCAACGACATGGTTTCTATCTTTCAGTATTTTAGTAGTTCAGTAGTTATTTCATTCGGAGTTAGTTAGGGGTTTGTTCTATCAACTCTATATTCAGATAGTTAGAGGCTTTCAGACTAGCACAGTCAGTTGTTCAGTTTTCAGATATTATTTTCAGTTATACTCAGTTATTGTTTTAGTATTTTGATAACCTTATGGAATTTTTAAATTTCTTCTGCATATATTTTCAGGATTATTATTTAGTACTCACAACAAGTACCAGCCATGGGTTAGCCTGTGGTCCTTCGGGATTGTAAGCACTGTATGATGCCCAGGGTGTAGTCTCAGGTCATTACAAACTTAATATCAGAGCCTAGGGTTCTATAATGTCCTAAGGAGTCTGAAAGCCATGTCAAGTAGAGTCTTGTGCATTGGTGTGTAGCGCGTCATACTTATGGATAAGAGGCTACAGGGCATTTTTAGAAAAAGTTTCCCTTCTTTTAGTATTTATGTCATGCGAGTGAGCATGATCTCAAGATAAAATATCCATGTTGAATTCAACTCTTCCTTCCGTTTACAGAACATACCTCCCAGAAAGACCAACGAAAGGAGAACTGGGAACCAGACAGCACCTCCTCCGATTCAGGAAGATCCCCTAAATGAGTATGTTTCCCATGCAGAATTCAGAGTTGCATTCACCACTCTATATCATTATACAGTGGCGCAAAATAAATGCCCAACTTCTTCTTAGTCCAACCTAGTGGCCAATACCACTGCAGCCAGCATTCAAGGCTTCACCTGAATGAATCATCCTTCCTATTTGGGATTTAAGTATGAAGAGGACCCACAGGAATTCTTAGACATAGTGCCGAAAGTAATAAATATTATGGGATTGGCCTCTAGTGAGAGTGCTTAGCTAGCTTTCTATCAACTACAGGATGTAGCTTATACGTGGGTTAAATAGTGGAAAGTGGATAGGGGCGCAGATGCAGGGCCCATTGAATGGGAGGAGTTTACTACTATCTTTCTAGATAGGTTCTTCTCGTTGGAGTTGAGGGAAGCTAAGGTTTTAGGGTTCATTAACTTGAAGTAGGGAAGCATGACAGTGAAGGAGTATTCTCTCAAGTTTACTCAGTTGGCCAGGTATGCTCCTCATGTGGTAGTTGATAGCAGGTCTAATATGAGCAATTTTGTGTCTGGTGTATCTGACAGTGTGGTTAAGGAGTGTAGGACCGCAATGCTGATTAAGAAGATAGACTTATCTAGGTTGAGGGTTCATGCTCAACAAATTTAGGAACAGAAGACTAAGAAGAAAGAGAAGGAAAAAAAGGGCTAGAACAGGTAGCTTCGACTTTACTCAGCCTAAGTCAGAGGGTGATAATTATTCTCAGTTCTGCCCGAAATCTTCAGTCCCAGCTCCATCCTCAGCCAGTGCTCAAGTGCTAAAATTCATAAATGGTAATAGGGAAAGGGCGTCAGGCTCAAAATCTCAGGGCAGTGTGAGCAGTGCCCAAACAAATCTTCTTTGTTAAAAGTATGGCAAAAACTATCAAAGAGTCTGTAGAGCTGGCAGCGATGTATGTTTTGGCTGTGGCAAACCAGGTCATAGAATTAGAGAGTGTCCTCATGTGGATTTACAGAGTCAGCATAACCGTCTCCCAGTTCAGTCTAGTCGCCCGTCTCAACAGGGTGCCACTTCCAGTGACACTAGTGGGCAACGCCCAAATAGGCTCTATGTACTTCAGTCCTAATAGGATAAGGAAAGTTCTCCTGATGTAGTCACTGGTATGTTACAAGTTTACCATTTACATGTTTATGCTTTGCTAGATCCAGGAGCTTCTTGTCCTTTGTAACTCCTTATATAGCTGTCAACTTTAGAGTCATTCCCAAAATCTTAGCAGAACCCTTCTCAGTCTCTACCCCAATGGGTAAATCTATCATAGCCCGGTGGGTATACGGGAATTGTCCAGTTGTGGTATCTCAAAAAGTTACTTCACAGACTTAATAAAGTTAGAGATGATGGATTTTGACGTTATTCTCGGCATGGGTTGGCTCCACTTATACTATACTTTAGTTTATTATAGAAATAGAGTTGTTTATTTTCAGTTCTCGAATGAACCTATCCAATAATGGAGGGGTAGTACCACAATACTTATGGGCCAGCTTATTTCATACCTTAGAGCAAGAAAAATAATATCCAAGGAGTGTGTCTATCATCTGATGCGAGTCAAAGACTCTAGTTCTGAGGCTCCCAGTCTTGAGTCAGTTTCAGTAGCATGTGAATTTCCAAATGTATTTCCCAGAGTTCCTCACGAAAAGGAAATTGACTTTGGAATAGACCTTCTTCCATACACTCAACCCATCTCTATTCCGCCATATAGAATAGCTCTAGCCGAACTCAAAGAGTTAAAAGAGCAGTTGAAAGAGACCCAGTGTTTCTCTGTGTGGAACACTAGTCCTATTTGTGCAAAAGAAATACGGTTCTCTTAGAATGTGTATAGACTACCGTCAATTGAACAAAGTCACCATCACGAATAAGTACCCACTTCCTAGAATCGATGACTTATTTGACCAACATCAGGGTGCCAGTTACTTTTCTAAGATAGACCTCAGATCAGCTCAAATTCAGAGAATGTGATATTTCAAAAACAGCTTTCAAAACTAGGTATGGTCACTTCGAATTTCTAGTCATGTCATTTGGTCTTACCAATACCCCAATAACTTTTATGATCTTGATGAACCGTGTGTTCAAGTAGTACTTGGACATGTTCATCATAGTATTCATCGATGACATTCTTGTTTACTCCCGCAACGAGAATGATCATACAGACTATCTCAGAATAATATTGCAGACCCTCAAATCCCATCAGTTGCTCGCAAATTCAGTAAGTGCGAGGTTTGGATAACGTTATTAGCATTCGTTGGTCATATCATTTCCGTTGATCGCATTAGAATTGATCCTTAAAAGATCAAAGCCGTGAAAAACTAGCCCAGACCCATTACCGATGGTTTGTTGAAGGATTTTCATCTATTGCATCACCTATGTCCAGATTTCCTCAGAAGAAAGTCAGGTTTCAGTGGTCAGATTCTTGTAAGAAGAGTTTTTAGGAGTTGAAGACTCGACTCTCTACAGCCCCAATTTTGACTTTACCAGATGGTTCAGACGGGTTTGTTGTGTATTGTGATGCTTCTAGAGTTGGTTTAGGGTGTGTTTCGATGCAGAAGGGTAAGGTTATGGCCTATGCCTCTATACATCTTAAGACCCATAAAAAGAATTACCCCACCCATGATCTAGAGTTAGAAGATGTTGTGTTTTTCTTAAAGATTTGGAGGCATTATTTTTATGGGGTATATGTTGACATGTTCACAGACCATAAAAGCCTGTAGTATGTATTTTCTCATAAATATTTGAACTTGCGTCAGAGAAGATGGTTAGAGTTTCTGAAATACTATAACATGAGTGTTTTGTATCATTCAGGAAAGGGCAATGTAGTGGTAGATGCCCTCAGTAGACTGTCTATGGGTAGTGTTGCTCATATTGAGGATGATAAGAAGAAGTTAGTTTCATAAGTTCATCATCTTGCCAAACAGGTGTCTGTTTGGTTGATTCAGCAGAAGGTAGTATTTGGGTGTAGAATAGTTCAGAATCTTCTTTAGTTTTAGGTAAAAGAAAAGTAGGATAGAGATCCCAGTTTAGTTAAGCTGAAAAGCTCAGTCAGGGACCAAAAGGTAGAGGTTTTCTCCCAAGGAGGAGATGGTGTGTTGCATTGATAGGGTAGGTTATGTGTGCCATGTTTGGATGGCGTGAGCCAGAGGATTCTTGCAGAAGCAAATAATGCACATTACTCAATTTATCCAGGGGTGCGGGAGATCTATTCATAGAGTGGGATGAAGAAGGACATTGCAGAGTTTGTGTCTAAGTGCTCTATAGGTCAGCAGGTGAAGATTAAGACCAAAAGCCTAGTGGTTCCATGCGCAAGTTCAGTGAACATAGATTTCGTGATGGGTTTACCTCATACTCGTCATCAGCATGATTTGATTTGGGTCATTGTAGATAGGATTACCCAAACCACTTATTTCTTGCCAGTCCATACCTTATACTCAGCCAAGGATTATGCCAAGCACTATGTCAGAGAGTTGGTCAGATTGTACAGAGTTTCGTTATCCATTATTTCAGATACGGGTAATCAGTTTACCTTTTATTTTTGGAAAGCGTTCCAAAAGGGTCTTGGTTCTCGAGTCCACCTCAGTACAGCGCTTCACCCTCAGACAGATGGTCAAGCATAAGGGATCATTCAAACTTTAGAAGATATTTTAATAGCATGTGTCATTGACTTTAAGGGAAGTTGGATGATCATTTACCTTTGATTGAGTTCGCATATAATAACAGCTATCACTCCAATATTCAGATGGCTCCATTTGAGGATTTTTATAGGAGGAGATGTAGATCTCCCATTAGTTGATTTGAAGTAGGTGATGTTGTGGTAGTGGGGCTTAACTTGGTGTTTGATGCCTTAGAGAAAGTACAGTTGATCAGGGAGAGGCTTAAGACAGCCCAGAGCCGACAGAAATCGTATGCAAATGTGAGAAGGAAAGATCTTGAATTTGAGATTGGTAACTTGATGTATTTAAAAACCTCTCCCATAAAGGGAGTGAAGATATTTGGTAAGAAGGGAAAGCTAAGTGTTAGTCCTTATAGAATTCTGAGTCATTTCTGTAAGGTAGATTATGAGCTTGAGTTACCTGCATACTTAGCATCAGTACACCCAGTTTTTCACATCTCCTTGCCAAAGAAGTGTATTGGTGACCCAACAATTGTAGTCCCTATAGAGAGTATAGATGTTCAGAACGGTCTCTCTTATGAGGAAGTCCCAGTCGAAATCCTTGATCACCTCTTCTCCACAAACTCAGACTCAGCCTAAGGTAGTAGCCTTTCTTAGATTTACTCTATTCCATGCTCAGTTACAGCTGCATAACATTCCCATATCACTCATGTATTCATGAAACAGTTAAGTAATGTGTCATGTCTCCAGAATTCAGTCGTGCTTCAGTTATGCATGTCAGTGTAAGTGCAATTCCCCAGTTCATCTCAGTTTAATCAGTCTCATTCGAGGATGAATGTTCCCAAGGGAAAGATATTGTAAGACCCCGTAAGGACCTAGTCATTTCAACCCCTTATATCATGCCAAAAGAGGTCCCAGACTTAGAAAAAATTTCAGCTAAGTATTGACACTTAGTCTCATTTTTGTCCTCGATATTTCAATGATTTTATTTTTAATCTTCCCGATCTTGGATTGTCGATTTTTAAATTGATTCATGGTCAGGGTTATCTATAGATCATATCGGGTGAGTTTTGGAAATTTTGGACATCGTTTGAGTCATGTTTGGATGTCCAAAACAGCAAGCCAACTGATCTCAATGCGTCGCGTTGGCTATCGAGTTGACATCCTTAACGCGACGCGTCGATGATTGCGTCTACACCATCAACGCGGCATATCACCTATCACGTCACTGGGCTAGTTTTTTGTAGTAAGTTATGGGTTTGTAGGGGTAATTGAGTCATTTTTCCCTTACAATACTCAGTCATAACACGAAATTAAACCTCCCAAAGGGCAAAATTCACTCATTATCTCACAAATTCTCTCAATAGAAAATCCCTAGTTCATCAAGTTCAAGTCCAAGTTTGAATAATTCACCAACAACTCCCACGAAATCAACAATCAAGGTATGTTAGGTATTTGTCCTTGGGTCTCCTTCCACCCTTGGAGTTCAAGAACCTTTTTTAAAACTTGAAATATGATTTCCACGTTATGAATTAAATTATGCTCATGTTTGTGTTGTTGTATGGGTTTCAAGTTAAGATCTTTTATGAGTTTTATGAAATTATGTTAGCATGTGTGTTGAATTATGAATCTCTCATGTCCAAACCATTTAATTTACAAGTTGAATGTTGTAGTTATGATGCCCTATGTGTTTATTTCTCATGTATAGAAATCATGCTCCCCAAGTGTTTGATAAAATGTCCATATGAATAAAGTATGCATGGTAACCTATTGTTGTATTGCTAAAGTTGTGATATAAGTTTATCAATTATGCTATCGAGTCCTGGGGGTTTTTATTACCTAAAATCTAGCTATTTACTTAGTTGTAGTAGTTACAGAATAGTCCCAGTAAAGGTTAAGAATAGTAGTACTCAGTCAGTTAACAGTATTCAGTGAACTCAGTCCAGTTCAGTCAGGCAACATGATCAATGTCAGTTCAGTCAAGCCTAGTACTATTTAGTGATCAGTTCAGTGTCGATTCAGTTGGAAGTAGGATTCAGCACCGAGCTGACCCAGGGATGGGGGCATTCCTGCCAACAGAGGGTTTAATCCTTAGTAGCAATTCCTGAGTTACAAAACTACGTAGCCAGCTTAGGGTAAGTCATCCTCCTGCCAGACTAAGGTTGATGCAATCATATACATATTTCATGAGTCTTCCTTCCATATTAGGGTTGACCCAACTTTGTTAGTCTACTGTGGCATGGTACTAACACCCTTCCAACAGGGGTCACAGGTTGGACCCCAAATCAGTCTATAATCGGGGTATGTCGGCTAGATGATAACTCCCACAATAAAAGTTTCAGTATTCAGTATTCAGTATTCAATATTCAGAATCCTGTATTCTGTCTCAGTATTCAGTAAAGTACTCAGACAGTTCTACAGAACCATGGCTATCAGTTATCAGTTACTCAGCCATCAAAAATTAGTACTCAGATTCAGTATAATCTCAGATATAAAATGCATACCTATATGCGCAGTATTGCATGTTTAGCATGTTCAACAATTATAGTTTTGCATGTACTCTCATCTAGTTACTTCATGATGTTAACTCTGTCATTTATCATCTCATGCTTATGAACCCATGTATATCAGCCTTACCTCACTTAGCATACCAGTACATTCCACGTATTGACGCATACCCTCTCTTTGTGCTATGATGTCTCATATCATAGGTTCGGACACTCAAGTTCCTGACCGTACTTAGAATCTCAAGCTATCAGCAGCAGTAATAGTGGTGAGTCCTCATATTTCGAGGATAGAGTTTATCTATTTCAGTATTTTAGCAGTTCAGTAGTTATTTTAGTTGGAGTTAGTTGGGGGTTTGTCCCATCAACTCCATATTCAGACAGTTAGAGGCTTTTAGACTAGCATAGTTATTTATTCAGTTTTCAGATGTTATTATCAGTTATACTCGGTTATTGTTTCAGTATTTTGAGAACCTTATGGCATTTTTCAGATTTCTTCCGCATATGTTTTCAGGATTATTATTTAGTGCTCACAGCAGGTACCAGTCATGGGTTAGCTTGTGGTCCTTCAGGGTTATAAGCACCATATGATGCCCAGGGTGAAGTCTCGGGGTATTACACTTTGATAGGCACAATCAGCGATGGATCACCCACACACTTCTGTAACATCGACACGTGGAATACCTAGTGAATGAAACTCAATCTAGGAGGCAGCTCCAACTCATATGTGTCATTACGAACCCTTTTCAACACCAAGTACGAGCCAACATATCAGGGACTGAGCTTCTGCTTCTTCCCAAACTGTGTCACTCCCTTCATGGGAGACACCTTCAAGAATGCCCAAACTCTAACCTCATACTCTAACTCCCTACGCCACACATCCTCATTGGATTTTTCACGACTTCGGGCGGTCTTAAGCCTATCCCAAATCACCGTCACCTTCTGCATGTCTTGGTAAAACAAGTCAGGGCCAAACAACTCATTTTCACTAACTTCAAACCACCCAATAATAGATCTACACCTCCTACCATACATAGACTTAAAAGGGGCTATCCTAATACTAGAGTGGTAGCTATTATTATACTCCAACTCTATGAGAGGCAAATGATCAACCCAACTACCATCATAGTCAATCACGCAATCCTGAAGCATATCTTCTAATATTTGAATAGTCCTTTTCGTTTTCCCATCCAACTACAGGTGGAAAGTAGTACTAAGGCTCATTTTAGTTCCCAAACCTCTCTAAAACGAACGCCAAAATTGTGATGAGAACTGAGTACCACAATCTAACATGATAGAAACAGGTGCCCCATGCAACTGCACAATTTCCTTAATAAACAACTTGACATAATCCTCAGAAGAGAAATTTGTCCTTACTGGCAAAAAGTGAGCAAACTTAGTCATCTGATCCACAATGACCCAAATCAAATTAAACTGATTTCGAGACCGAGGAAGACCGGTAATGAAATCCATATTAATCACTTCTTACTTCCACACCAGCAACTTAATTTCTTGATACAACCCTCTGGGCCGCAAATGCTCAACCTTCACTTATTGACACACCATACATTTAGCCACAAAACTAGCCACATCTCGCTTTATATTGTTCCAGTAATAGATCTTCTTAAGATCATGATACATCTTTGTCGAACTAGCATTAATAGCGTAACATGACCCAATAGCCTCGGCCTAGATCCTCTCTCGCAACCCGTCTAAATCAAGAACACATAATCTACCTTGGTACCTCAAGATACCATCGCCTCCTATCTCAAAAGCTACAACCTTTTGTTGTTCCACATCCCACTTAATCTTCATTAAGACAGGATCCCATGCCTATTTTTACTTTATTTCAGTACGAAGAGATAACTGATCCACTTTTTGCACAAACACACCACCATCTTCAGAGTCCAAGAGATGAACTCCAAGGTTAGCCAAATGGTGAATATCTTTCACCAATTCCTGTTTTTCCTCATCCACATGAGCTAGACTCCCCATAGATAACCTACTAAGAGCATCAGCAACCACATTAGCTTTACCTAGGTGGTAATAAAGACTTATATTGTAGTCTTTCAGCAACTCAAGCCATCTCTTTTGCCTAAGATTCAAATCCTTCTGGGTGAACACATATTGCAGGCTTTTATGATCAGAAAAGATATCTATATGGACTTCATATAAATAGTGATGTCAAATCTTCATTGCGAACACCAAAACCAACAACTCCAAGTCATGATTCGGATAATTCTTCTCATGAACTTTTAACTGCCTAGAAGCATAGGCCATCACCCTACCATATTGCATCAACACACAACCAAGTCCCAATAGGATGCAACACAATAAACCACAAATGCATCAATTCCTTCAAGCAGAGTCAAGACCGATGTTGAAGTCAACTTATCCTTCAGCTTCTCGAAACTACCCTCGCAAGCATCCGACCACGAGAATTTCATCTTATTTTGAGTCAATTTAGTCAAAGGGGTTGTAATATAAGAGACTTTCCATAAACTTTCTGTAATAACCAGCTAAACCCAAGAAGCTCTGAATATTGATTGGAGTCGTGGGTCTAGGCCACTTCTTAAACACTATAACCTTTTGTGGATCCACTATGATACCTTTACTAGACACAACATGACCCATATAAGTCATAACATTCAACCAGAACTCATATTTTAAAATTTTGGCATATAACTATTGATCTTTCAAGGTCTACAACACAATGCAGAGGTGATCGGCATGATCCACCTCACTCTTAGTGTACACCAGGATATCATCTATGAAAATAATGACAAATAAATCTAGAAACTAATAAAAGACCCTATTCATCAAGTCCATGAATGTTGTCGGGGCATTGGTTAACCCAAAAGACAAGACCAAGAACTCAAAAAGCTCGTATCAGGATATTTAATTAATGATACCCAGATTGAAGATCGATTTTGGAGAAAAACTTAGCACCCTAAAGTTGATCAAATAAATCATTTATCCTTGGAAGAGGGTATTTATTCTTTGCCGTCATTTATTTAATTGCCAATAATCAATACACATCTGAAGGGAACCATCCTTCTTATGGACAAACAGAACAGGTTCACCCTACGGGGACATACTAGAATGGATAAAACCTTTGTCTAGAAGATTTTTCAACTGCTCCTTGAGTTCCTTCAACTCAGCTGGAGCCATTCTATACGGAGGGAAAGATATAGGACGAGTGTCCGAAACAAGATCAATCCCAAAATTAATTTCCCTATTAAGAGGAATACCAGGAAGATCATCAGGGAACACCTTGACATGTTCACAGACCACAGGGACAGTTTACAAAGAAGGACCTTTGAATCTAGAATCCTTAACATGCACTAAGTGATAGAGGCACTCCTTAGAAACCAACTTCTGGCCTTTAAGATATGAGATAAATCTTCTCTTAGACACTAGGGAACTACATTCCCACTCAATAACTGGTTCATTAGGAAAATTGAAGATGATCTTATGAGTTCGACAATCTAAAGAAGCATAGCATGAATGCAACCAATCCATCCTTAATATGACATCAAAATTGACCATGTCTAGTTCAAACAGATCCACCAAAGTCTATCTACCACCCACCTATACTACAAAACCCCTATAGACCTTTAAAGCCACTACAGAGTCACCCAATGGGGTAGAAATAGAAAAGGGGTTCGAAATACATGTGGGACCAAAACCAAAATGCATAGTCACAAATGGGGTCACTTAAGAAAGAGTGGATCCCAGATTAAGAAAATAATACACATTATGGAAAAAGAGTTTTAACATACCAGTAATGATATCAGGAGATGCCTCAGACTCCTGATGGGTAGTAAGAGCATAGAGACAATTCTGACCCATGTCGGAGCCAGATGGGGCATCTTTTGGTGAAGGAGCTAATAAAGAGGCAGCAGGAACCTTGTTTTCCCTAGAAGCAACCTTACCCACGGGATAATTTCTAAGCATATGCCTAGGCTGACCACACTTGAAGCACATGTCCCTTCCCTCATCACAGAAACTATGATGCAGTCGACCACAAAATCTACATGGAGGATATGATAGAGCTGATTGGTTCCTACTAACCTGAGATTGGGTATCATGTGCCCTAGAACCATTACCATCCTGGAAATATCGGTCATCAGATGGCTTGGATAAGGATAACTAACCGTCGAATAGGACCAAAAGTTGCCCCACTTCTTCTTGGACCACTTTCCACCATCCCTGCCACTCTAATGTTGACTCTCCCCCCTTCCCCCCTTCCCCTCTTCCCCCTCCCCCCCCCCCCCCTTGATTTGAATGCTAAAATTTCTTATTCAACCTCTCCTCAATTTCAGTATGCTTCCTCTTCTCTTCCTTAACTTGTTGTACATAAACAATAATCCTAGAAATATCTATGTCCTTGTTCAATAAGGCAGCCTTACTCTCTAGAATCAAGTCTCGAGATAGCCCAAAAGAAAACTTCTCATTCTAGCTCTCATGCTAGATGCCAACTCGGGAGCATACCGCAATAACTGATGAAATTTCAAGGCATACTCCTTGACTGTCATCTTTCCTTGCTTTAAATTAATAAAATCTTTTGCTATCATCTTCCTCAACTCTTGAGAGAAAAAGTTGTACAAAAAAAACACTAAAGAAATATTCTCATACAGAAGAATCAGTATCTTTACCTCTCAACTACTCTCATTCTTCATACCACGGGTACACTATATCCTTCAATTGGTAGGCAGTGAATTCTACGCCCTCAACATTCGAAGCATGCATCACACGAAAGATCTTTTTCATCTCATCAATGAAATACTAAGGATCTTCCTCAACACTAGAGCCAGTGAAAACAAGAGGATTCAATCTCATGGATTGGCCAACTCTAGTGGCCCTGGAGGATGAAGCAATAAAAGTAACTCACTCAGTCTGAGAGGCTACCAACTGGGTAAGAAAGTAAATTGACTAGTAAAACTCAACATTAGACACATTAGCTAGAGATGCCTGAGGAGAAATAGGGAGAACTGGTGGAGCTCTATCAGAGCAATCAAAAGTACCGACCCTAGACCAATCTAAACTCCTGGAGTAGGACGAGCTCTATCCACATTGTCCTCATACTGGATAGAAGAGTTCCCGGGGACATTATATCTTCTTGAGGCATGATCTAAAAGCCGAACAAATGGAAATTAGAGAGATTCCAGACCTCGAACTCTATAGCTTGAAACAGAACAACAAGAAAGGAAAATAATCCTAAATGCCTCATAGCCCCTCCCTTATAAGTGTGGTGCACTACACACCCATAAAAGAGACTCTACTCGACACAGCTTTATTGGAGATCCAATGACATAAAACCTAGGCTCTAATACCAATCTGACATGACCCAAATCAGGGCCTGGCCATGTCGGGTATCTCAAGTCCCATGTGGACCAGAGATCACCCCTGCACCTAGCTAACACAAACCCAACACCCCCCAAAGTTGGATAAATTCTAAACAATAACAAGATAACGTGCAATAGCTTAAGAAATTTTTAATGCATGTACATAACTAACCACTGACGATTAGTAAAAAACAAAGCCTTCTAAATAATGATCCAAAACTAAATACTAACAAAATATCAGGACATGCCCCCAACAATAGCCAAAAACCAAATCCAAGGGAATAGTCAAAATGTAAAGGAAACTATAGTCATAAAATGGGGTGTTCCAAAGTATGAAAGCTCGCCACTTCAATCTGACTCACTAGTTGATCTCAAATCTAAGTCACTGAGCTGGAGATATGGAAGTGTGACTAGTTCCTGTACTGCGTGGGGATACAGCATCTAAATACGATTAGCGGTTAGAGCGCTAGCATGAAACTCA
Organism: Capsicum pubescens; assembly: GCA_030864215.1. Classification (NCBI taxonomy): domain Eukaryota; kingdom Viridiplantae; phylum Streptophyta; class Magnoliopsida; order Solanales; family Solanaceae; genus Capsicum; species Capsicum pubescens. The sequence continues at coordinate 80,740,159 of CM061544.1, read as the reverse complement.
GGGATAAAGGAACAAAATATTTCCATGATAACAGTTCAAAACTAGCTCAACATCTAATGCATTATATCATATGAAGTACATATATGTAAACATAATATCACGTGCTAGGGTAGGGAAAAAGGCTTAGCATGAACTTCAAAAACCTTAACCTGGGTTGTGAAGCGTTACTATCATAAATCCATCCATGGGCTATATGGGTCTAGCGTTACCCCGTGGACAGGCCCCAGTACGTGTTAGCCGCATGAATCAAAGATATCATAGATGACTGGGGATTTTCTTATACCCTTCGCCCTCCATGATACATGTATATGTATGTGCACTTAGGGGATTTCCTTGTACCCCACAAGCACTTGGTCATCAATACCAACCCTCATTTCAAAAAACACAAGTTTCTAGTATAGTCTTTCCAACTTACACCTTCACGACTAGCAAGTACAACCCCCATTATTACACAATTTAAAACATTTAACACATAACCCAGCCACCAATTTCAGGAATCAATTATTAAGATATTATTAAGTGGTATCGATATACCAACTATAGCTTGCAAGCAATGTCATTAATCCAACACTTAGAGATTTCTGTGTACCCCGCAGACTCTATTATAAAAATCACTTAGGGGATTCTCTTGTACCCCACAAGGTTTTCAAGACCATTATCGTCCAATTAACCAATTAAGCCATGCATTAATGTCAAGAAATAAATCAAACCAAGTGATAACGCATATTCAAAAACCAGTAATGCAAGTGGGTTAAGGTTGTTATCAATTTTCATACTGAACCAATTAATTTGGGGTTCCTTTGTACCTCTATTTTCACGATTTACCAATTTAGGGATTCCATTGTACCCATGTCCATCCACCATTCCCATTCACCCCAAAGAATTTACCAACTATCAATTTAAGCAAAATAATTTCATAAATATCATGGAAGAAGCATTTAAACTATTCATATTTAAAAACCCTCAACCCATAGTTCAAAATCCAAAATCAAAACCATATAAACCTTATCCAAATCGTACCATTAAGAAAATACAAGTATAGGGGAAGAGTAACATACCTCAAATACCAAGAAATTTGGGGAAGAAAGCACCCTTGGAACCTTAGGTGATCACCTCTCTTGAAACCCTAGCTTTAACTTGAATGGAGGATTTTAGAAAGTATTTGGGAGTGTTTGATAGAGAATAGTTGGATAATGAAGTACCAAAGATGCTTTAAGTCGTGGGGTCTAAAGGGTTAAAGTGAGAAATGACCAAAGTGTCTTCAACTTAAAAGAACTGAAAAAGCGTCGCCCTTGAGTATGAGTCACCCATCGACTCGTAACCATACCTTACAACTCGTTGCCACAAGTCGTAACCAAAATAAACTCCAAGACCCCCACCTACTATTGTCCATAAGACTCAGTCAATCGAATTATCACATGACTCTCCGACTCGTAGGGTCCAAGTCATAGTTAGAGCAGAACCCAATTGGGTGAACTCTAGACATTCTACGGTTTAATCATTACGACTCATTATGAGTCTTTACGACTTGTGACTTCAAGTCGTAATGAAGACAGTGTCTTAGGCCAAACTTACTGGACACCTTATGACTAGGGTGAGTCATCACCTGACCCGTTAAGACACCTTACGACTCGTAGGGTGAATCATTACCAAGGTAGTGAGCTCAAAGCTTAAGGAATTTTCAAGGACCAAAAATTTGGGGCATTTCAGTATTCCTATTAGACACTTTCAATTTTGAAAAATTATTTTTCTAGTTATTCTCACGCATCTCGTAAATATCTAAGTTAAACCACATAAATTTTTCAGAAATGCCAACATGAACACTTTATTATGTGTTTAGGTGCTTGATTGAGATAAATTATATTGACTTCAAAATTCCAAATATTAGACAAAATCTTAAATATTGATATAATATTTTAATAACAAAAAATTGTTCAGGAATAAATTAATTTATTAAAGGTGTATACATAATCACCTTAAATAGTCCAAAAACATCACATTCCATCAAAATGTATAATTAGCATACACATTCAAACCACAAATTATATTAACAAATACAACTAGTTTCAGTACTCGCTCACGAATGTTTAAATCTTCTACTGCATTGATAGTGGTTATTTATTATTTCATTGTGTCCCTTTGGAAAAGTACCACGCTTGTAGTTAACATGTTTTCTTCTATTCAGATATGAAAATTGATGATACCGAGTTCAGAAATTCTTAGGCAAATGGGTTGAACAAAAGTACGAAAAAAACATTAAAAACGTATAAAGTTGGTAAAGTACCATATTTCGAATGTCCTCTCCAGTGGCGGAGCCACAGCCAACGAAGGGTGGTCAGATGAACACCCTTCGTTGGGAAAAAATTTCGAGTATATAGGTTAAATATAGAGATTTATGGTTACATACATGTTGTTGCACACCCTTGACAATCTAGAGAAGCATAGCCCAGTGGTTAAGAGTGTGCATTTCCGCATCAACAACCCGGGTTTGAACCTTGGCAAGTGCAACAATGCTTTATTTTCTTTATTTTTTAAACAGATCTTTGCCCAAGAGAAAATGTGAACACCCTTAACTAAAAGTCTGGCTCCGCCACTGGTCCTCTCTATGCATATTCTGTAAGTGTCAAGAAATTTTTCAAGCAATAAAGCATCATATTCCACAAGCTTATGCGTTGTGCTAAAACTAATAAAGAAATCTTAAATCATGCATGATAACAAAGAGAAATCATAAATGATTCACAATTCATTAAATTGATTTAGTCAATTGACTATTATATGGCTGATATAAAAAAAAAAAAAAAAAAAAAATTATTGAAGAGAGAAATTATAAAAGATTCATAATATATTGAATTGATTTAGTCAGTTGATCATTATATGACTGATATAAAAATTAAACAAATAAATTATTGAAGAAAATCAGGGGTGGATTTAGGGGGTTAGGTGGGGGTTCCTGGAAATTCAGTAACTTTCGTACGGATCTTGTATTTATATTGAGAAATCTAGTAAATTTATCAAAATTATAAGTTGGAAACCTATGATGAAGTGCGTTATTGGTCTAGTGTCTAAGAAGGTGCCTACTAAAGCATTGCTTCCCTTTTGGTTGTGGGCTCTAAACCCATCAATCACTTCTTTTTTGGATCTTTGTTTTGCCCAAGGAACCCACAAACTTAAAATACTATTTTATTTTGCCAAGGAACCCACAAACTTAAAATATTAGATCTGCCTCTGGAAAAAATCTCTCCTAAACAAATCTTCGTTTGTGAACGACGTTGTGAATGTTATTATATTGTTTTAAAAAAATCAACTTATAGAAGTCCAGAACCTATTTCCCCCCAATAAAAGAATTACCTAATATGAAAGATTTTTATTTATCTTCCATAAATTATTACCAATATGAAAATAACTTCAATTCCAAATAAAGCAAAATTCATACATTTGTTTACTTATAGTGCGAATGAATCTCAATATAACCCCCAAAAACTAGTATAATAAGGAAAATTGTAATGACTACAAATAGCCCGTTTGGATAGGATTAAAATCTGGTCAAATCAGCTTTTAATTATTTTTTTTATTTTTTAGGTATTTGAAAATAAAAAAGTACTTAAAAAAACTAAAAAAATAATTTAAAAAAAAAGTAAAAAGTGAGAAGTTGGGTATCCCAACTTTTTACTTTTTAGATTAAAATTCTTTCAAATTTGACGAACACATTTACCTTTTTATCCCTTATATCCTCCAATTCCAACAATACTCCTAATTTGTAATCCTTAAATATATTGTTTTTCTTTTTTTTCTCTTTGTTGCTTCTTTTCGTCTCTTCCCTCCAGCTTTCTCTTCATCTCTCCCGTTTATTTTTGAATTATTATAATTAAAAAATTATATATAATTCAACTTATTTATGATGTTAATAGTATTAAGGGCATTTAAGTCATTTTGACAACGAAAAAAGTGCTTAACAACACTTGTTTACCAAACAAGTCAACAACTTTTTTCAGTTTCAACACTTCTATCCAAACACTTATCTGCTTAATTTATAACAACTTATTTTCAGCTTTAAGAACATAAGCTAAAAAACTATTTTTTAATCCTATCCAAACGGGCTCTAAATTTAAACCTACTTAACCTAAATCTAATATTTTTTTTCTACAATAATTATGGTATAAATAGAGACAATTAACACTCCTATCTAAGGCATACTATATTCCTTCCATAAGTTGGGATTACAACTCCTAATTAATATATAATATGTCAACTGAAAATATTAAATTTATTAGGAAAAAAGGTGAAAAGACGATTTGTCTCAAACAAAGACTTTTAATGAAGGACAAAAAATTCAGACAACATTTCTAAGGCCCTTCACTCTTTTAGTATAACTAGTTTAGTGTATGCGCTTTGTGCGGGTACTTATATGTTCAATGTTAATTAAGTGAGTGATTCTTAGAAATAATTTAGTTTTCATAGGCAATCACATACTTCTTATTATTATTAAGTTCTTTGGTCATGTTAAATTTCTTTTTCAACTCCAATTTATTATTATTATTATTATTAATAATAATAATAATAATAACAATCTATATTCTATTATGACCAAAAAGAAATATTTCTAACGTTCATTTAGATTTTCTTGGGGATAAAAATTATTTTTTCAAGTTGATGATTAGTACCTTGAAATAAAATCTTGTTGCATATATTGGCTATCTTAAATTTAAACTGTTCTTCTAAGGTCGATTATTTTGATCGCTCGATTAAATTAAAGAGAAAATGATATGCACAATAAATTAATACTATAACATTACCTTTTGATAAATTTGTATATCTTGATGCTTTATATCTCTTGATTATTAATCCTTAATGTGTGAAGACCATCTAAAGCAAGTAACAAATAGGTCATGCTACAAAAGATATATCCTCCATCTGCTTGTAAAAAAATCAGTACAAAAAAACCTGAAATATATATATATATATATATATCATCTTTAAATAGATATTCAGAATTAAGGATGTGTAAAATAACTAAATCATATTCCAACTTAATCAAATTTCGATAAAAAATTAAAATTGACATGCATAGCCCATTCAGGATTAATATGTACTTCTGTTTGGTAAATTCATATATATGAAACAATCCCTCTTAGTGTTCCCTCTCCAAAATATGTGTAGGAATATAAGCAACCTTTGGATCCTACAGAATAACCATTTTAGCGATGAATTCAACGATACCGTTATATATTGATAGATTTAACGATATGATACAATAAAATTTAAGTAACAATTAAAATAAATACTATATTTTAACCATGAACACAAATACACAATAAAAATAAAAAAACAATACAACACAAATGTAATATGCAAAAATAATATTAAATTGTTTTTTAAAAAAGCAACATCAATCAACATCTTTGAACACAAAAAATAAGCAGTTGATGTAATGTCCCGCAAAATCCTCTTCCAGTTTGAGCCTTAGAACGTATTTGGTAAAGCGAAAATCCGAGTCAAAATGTTTAAGAAATATCCTCCCAAGTATAAAATACTTTGAAATCGTATGGGAATCTACTTGAGCATGAATTAAGATCATAGAGGTCCCCTAACTCATGAACGAGTTGAAAACTTTCCTATCGTTCAAATTTTAGTGACCGTTAAAATTTGGATCAACTTCAATCGACCATAACTCATTGTATATTAAGAACTGGGTGGTTTTCTATATATCAAATGAAAGATCTTTGAATTATCTTTCCAACGATATCAATTTAGTCTAAATCCAATATCGGAGCAAAGAGTTATGCCCATTTTACTCCAGCATGTCAAGCTGAAAAACGGTGACGACGTTTCTGACGGGCTATCACGTGTCTGACGCCCTTTTTGATGACGTCGTCACATTCTGATGACATTTCTGACGACGTTGTCAGCCCTGGGCAGAAAATCAAGAATTTGGACCCCTTTTGTGACGATCATTCGTGACGGCCTATCACGAACCTGACGGCCTGTCACGGATGGCGTCAAGTATATTTTTCCAGCAATTCAAGGGAGTTTTTGCAAGGGTATTTTGGTCATTTTCCACCCTTTTTGAGCCTCTATAAATATGAGGAACCCTCATTCAAACCCTAATTCAATCATTTTATTTTTCAACTCTCTCAAGAGAGTATAACTAGGGTTTCAATCAAGAACTCTAATCTTCCAAAAATCATCCATAAATCTTCAAGGTTTCTTCAAGAATCAAGTTCCTCATAGTGTGGGCTTCAAGAATTTATTTATTTCAAGTGTGGATAAAGTTTCAAGCACTAAAGTTCATCCAATTTCAAAGGTTAAGGTATGTAGATGTTGATTCTTGGGTCCCTTTCATCCAAGAAGCTCAAGAACCCTTTTTAAAACTAAAAGATTTTTATGTTTATGAGTTGTAAATTATTTGTATGAGTTGAAATGGATGTTTAATGTGTTGTTGAGTTTTGATTTATTTTTGCCTACAAAATTTATGAGCTTTGACCCTAGTATGTGGAATCCATGTGATGTTTGTGATAGACCCTCTTGAAGTTGTTTTTCCATGTGATGTGTTCATGACTTTTGGATGTAAAAATGGTTGAATAAGTGAAGAACGTTCCCCATAGGTTTGATAAAGAGCTTAGGTGAAGCATAAAGGCCACTATAGTATGTTGAATAGGAAACCCCAAATTATGAGCTAGTCCATGCATGCCTTAGTGAGTGAAATGTGCCAAGATAGCATGAAATCCCCAAGTAGGTGTAAAATCGGTCGTGTCTAATGGTTGTTGAAAGACCCTAGTGAACAAGTCGAGATATGATGGTTGTAAATTCTCTGATTTTGTGCTCTTTGATATATGCTAAGCTTTTAATACATGTCAAGTGGTTAGCAAGTAAATAATGACGTGTTAGTATGAAGTTTCCCCCAAATCAAGTGATATCCAAATACATGACAAGACCGATATAGGTATGAAGTACTTGATGTAAGATCTCGTTGAATGGGGTATAATCTAATAGCATGTCTTCCCTAGTCTAGTAGATGATAATGAATAGAGGTCTATGTATCCTAAATGCTTAATGCGATGTCCTAAGGATCTTGAGAGGGAAAGTATATTGTGATGCCCAACTACTTGAAGTGATTCTTTAACGATTGTGATAATACATGAATTATTGTAATGATGAATGAATGATTTTAATGATGAATGAATGATGGTAGTGATGAATGGATGACCGTGATGATGCATGAATGATTTGTGATGAAGAATAATTATGTCTTACTTTTATGTTATCGAGTCCTGGGGGTATTAATACCCAAAAATAGAGTTGTTGTCTAGAGCCTGTATCAGTTTCTCGATAATTCCAATCGAGCCATGATTCTCAGAACTCAGTGAACTATAGAACTTTGTTTCCTCAGACAAGTGTAAAGCTTAATAAAGCTCGGGAATTTCAGTTATCTCTGTAATCTTTGTATCGCTAGTAATCTAGCCTCATACCTGTAATCAGCTCAGTTCTAATAGTATTCAAGTGATTCAATCCTAATCTCAGAAGCAATTCGAGTAATCTATTCAAGCTCTGTATCGTCAGTCAGATACCATGATTCTATATCTTTTTCGTCAGCTACGGAAAGTGATCTCAGCGTAACTCAGTCAGACCTTTTGAGTAATATGATCAGTGTCAGATTCAATTCGACCAGTGTTTAGTTGAGAATTCAGTTCTGAGTCTTTCAGTTGGGAGTAGAAACTAGCACCGAGCGAGCTCAAGGATGGGATCTCACCTACTAGTAGAGGGTGTGATTCTTAGAAGCAGTCCTTGTGCTCCAGAACTACGTAGCCAGCGTAGGTTGAGACATCACACCTATTAGTTGAGGGTGGATGAGAGATATTATACCTGCTAGATAAGGGTAGATGAGGTGGCTTGACCTGCTAAATGAGGGCTCCACCATTCTCGTTTGAGGACCTACTAGATGAGGGTCACATAGGGTTGTCTTTACCAGTGGCGCGGTAATGACACCCTTCCAACTAGGGCACAGGTTGGAACCCACACGTGGTAGGTTGGGGCATGTCGATTAAGTGACTACTTCCCACAGTTTCAATTTCAGATTCAGTCTCAATTTCAGAATCAGTCTTCAGAAATCAGGACTGTCAGATACAGTCATCTATCATTGTGAGGAACTCAGATAGTTCTATTGATTTATGGGCCATCCCATCAGATAGACTTGGTCTCACATACAGTTATTTGATATTATATTCAGAGATATGCTGTCAGAAAGGCTTGATAACAGTATCAGATTTTTATTGAGTATTCTTGTAGTCCGATTCAGATATAATCATATTTCTTATCATTGATAAAGCTTTCGAAATCATCTGTTAGTAAGGTTGATCTCTAATCCTGTCAGTCGAAAGTAGTAAGTCCAAGAATTCAGTCATTGATGTAAGCACATCCAGATCCTCAGTTATCAGTATTAGATGAGTCAGTGATTCAGTATCTCAGTGTTAGTAGTGAGTTCAGTCTGCAGTAAAGTGGTATCTGAGTTTTAGTATCTAGAGTTGCGATAATTGTGTTCATGTTCTGTGCATTCATGTATGTGTTCTCATGCGGCATTTTCATGATTATTCAGTTTAGATATTATGCATGCATGAACCCTTGCATTAGCCTACCCCTTCTACATACTCGGTGCATTTTTGTACTGACGTATTTGCGCTATGGTGTTTTATTTGACACCATAGGTTCAGAGACACAGGATCCAGTTTATCCTCAGCAGTTTGGTCCCAGTCAGCAGTAGTAGCAGTGAGTCCTCTTCTTTCGAGGACGGGTCTCAGTTTACTACTATTGTTTCAGACTTTGTTTATTTTCTGTTGACGGAGTTAGTTGGGAACATGTCCCATCAACTCCACAGTTCAGACAGTTAGAGGCTTTTCAGACGGACGTATTAGTATTCAGTTTTCAGTTTTGAGTATGTATAGATGTGTTGAACCTTATGGCAAGTTTCTGCATTTTTTTAGATATTATGCAGTGTACAGGTACAGATATCAGAAAAGGGTTAGCTTGTGGTCCTTCGGGTCCATAAGCACCGTGTGACGTCTCGGGATGGAATCTCGGGGCGTTACAGTTGAGCATTTAATTATAATTCTCTTTGTAATCCTTCTCTCAAAAGAAATTATGTTAGACAAAAAAAAAAGAGTGCGGTTGATTTTGTTTTTTCTTAAAAAAAAAAAAAAAGGAGTACGACTCCTTTTATACAAACACTTTTTAAATTGTCCTTACTTAGAATTTTATTTTTTTTAAAAAGAAGTACAATTCGTGTTCAAACTTTACCTTCTATAAAAATTCGAAGAAATTTATACCCATTTATTTTAGGAGTTATATCAAAATATTATTAAAAAAAATAATTAAAAAAATAGGTAAAAAGACAATTTTGTTCCTTAATCATAAAAACTTAAAATGCATGACTTTTAAGAATATTATGAAAGACACATTTGACGAAAAAATTAATATTATACATATAATGTCATAAAATTATTAAAATATTTGACAAAGTGATAATCTATCAACTCTACCTAAAAACTGAATGGTTTGCAATGTGAAATATCAAGTCAATACAAGTAAAACAAATAAAATAGAACTAAAGATATAATATAAGTTCAAAATTCAAAACAAAAAAGTTGACATAATACTCTTATGTCAAATTTCAATGTAACGTACATAAATCTGATCAAAGAAAGAAAAATGTAAGTCTATAACCCTACAATGAATTCTACTTTAATTAAAAATTAGAATACTAATAAAATTATGCTAAATGGGAAAAACAAACATAAAATGAATAAAGATAGACAATACGAACAACTGCTTGGAATCGCAAGAAGTAAAGGATGGAAATGAAATATAAATAATAAACAATAAAAACTAAAATTTGAAAAATATTAAAATAATAAAAATAAAACAAAAACAACAACATACCTAGTGTATTCCCACAAAGTGAGGTCTGGGAAGGGTAAAGTATAACAGTCCATACCACCACCTCAAATGAAGTAGAGAGGCTAATCTCGGTAGACCCTCGGTTCAAGACATATAACAGTATAACAAACAAAAAATAAAAAAGCACATAATAATATGGGATAACATACTGCTAGATAATAAAGGAAATAAGATACCCACAAGGTACTTTATAAACTATCTATCGAAAATCATAGACATCACTGAAACACTATTCGTCTGTTTCTCCTCGTTATCCTTTCTTTCAACCAAATTTTCATAGGCCACCCTCTTAGTATTCACCTTCCTTTTAACTTCTTCATTCCATAACCAGTCCCTCCCCGGTGCTTGCCAGATTAGCCTCTCAAGACACCCAACACCTCTTTAGCAGTCTTCCTAATGCAACTGGTCGTCATCTCCCACATACTATTCGCATTCCCTCTACTCTCCTAGGCCCCATAGTCATCAACTTCTCCTCTATTTCTAAATCACTTGTCAAAGTCAAGCTACCTCACTTAATCATGTGTCGATCCTCCACACTCCTCTTCATTCTACTCATTTTGATTACGCAGTCCATCACCAACAACATATGTTGGGTCAAAATATTCTCACTAGGTATGACTTTATAGCCTTTACATAGCACTCTATCACCATTTCTAAGAAGTAAAAAGTCTATCTAGGACTTAGTCACTGAACTGCGAAAGGTAATAAGATGCTCCTCCTTCTTTGGAAAGCTCGAATTCACTACGCACAACCCAAAAGCCCTAGCAAAATCTAAAAGTGAAGCTCCTCCTTCATTTTGTTCCCCAAAACTAAAACCGCCATGCATATCATCATACCTCTCAATAAAGACCCAATATTCCCATTGAAATCCCCTCCAACACAAAGTATCTCAGTGTTGGGAATGCCTCTCACCACCTCATCCAAAACCTCCCAAAAGATCTTATTCTCCTCATCGTCCAATCCTTCTTGTGGAGTGTAGGCACTAATAACATTCAACATAGACCCTCCAATGACCAACTTAAGCGACATCAACCTATCCTTAACCTACTTATCCTCCACCACCTGCCCCCCAGCTTTTCATCTACTAAGATACCTACCCAATTCTATGTCTCACGCTACCCGAGTACCACACCTTATACCCGTCCACATTTATTACCTTGGATCCTACCCATTTGGTTTCCTATACACAAGCTATACTAATCCTTCTCTTCCTAAAAAATAAGAATCTTCATGAGCTCTATGGACTTACCTTGAAGAGTCCCTATGTTCCAACACCCAACTCTCAACTGGGAAGCTCTTTTATCCCTCCTAACCCTACTACTCTTCGCCTTCAACCCCAAACTCAATCCTAGACTTATCCCTAACCCACTGCCAGACCCAGACCCCATCGTCACCCTCAACCCTAGTCCATACCCCAACCCCAACCCCTACCTATGATATAACCCTATTCTGCTATCGACCACCATAGCCACTACTTAATAAGAGAGGAAAAAAACAAGCAAATATAAGGCTAAAAAACAAATAGATAAGGCTAAAAAGACACAATGGTAATAATGAATAAAATCTACAAAGAAGAATTAATAATCAACCACAGATATCAAAAGCTACAAAACCAATACACTACAACACAAGTTTGATAAACAACAATCAATAACACAAACCACTACCCATAAGTAAAGAGAACGTAACACCCCACTGTAAATAGATATACTAGTCTCATAAGAACCAGGCAACAAGAACCAATAATCCCATAAGATAGTCAAGATAATCAGATAAGAAACAAGAAAGTACTGAAATAGTCAGACAACCAAGATCAGATAAACTAGAGGAGATAAAATGAGTGCACCTGATGCAGAGATAAGATGAATTGAGGTCGTATTCATGATCGGTTTATCATATTTCAACAATTTAGTGGAGAAATTAGTCAGTGGAGTTTCGTTGTCGTCACCTTTACCTACTATTGTGGTCGTGGCACCAAATTCTGGCAATTTGAGCCACAAATTGGTCGCCGAAATCTTAATGTTGTTGCTTGAGAAAAGGTTCCAGATCTAGACTTATAGTACCTGCAAAGGGTTAGAAAGAAAAGAGATGAGAGATAGCCGAAGATGGGTCGGTGTGATTGATAAGGTGTTGGAGATTTTCTTTTCTAGGTTTTCGAAAATCCTACTATCCTAGTCTCTGGAAAATCATTTGTCAACGGCTTCAACTGCTCCATCATGGTGAACTGGCAAACGACTTTGAAGATTTTCGCTGGAGCTTTCATCAAAGAAAAGAGAGTCGGTGAAAGAAATCAAACTAGTCTCGTCTAAAAATTGGCAAAGAGTTGTATATATATCAATAAAATAAAAAAGAATTTAAAATAATAGAAATAAAAAATTAATAAAATAAAAAATAAAAATAAAAGAAAGAAATTAAAAAGTAACAAGCTTGTATTTATACCATGTAATTATCAACAATTCACAACCCTCCCCCTAACCCGTGAATTGAAGAGTGTAATTACCCCATGCCAGTTACACCCAATTACCTGCTGACCAAATAATTACATGGCTAACCAAACATGTCAAACTATGAAATTGCACCCAATTACACCAAATCCAATTCTCGGCATGGCTTTCCAAACATGCCCTAAGTATTTGTGTAATCCTAAATCATCGTCTATGTATAAACCTAAAGAATGGATCTTAGAATTCATAAAAAAAATATTCTTAAATTTAGGATTAGTAGTTAAGTCATGAAGTGTATCATACAAGATTGAAGGTTTATCTTTTTCTTCTCCCGATATCAATGATTTTGTAACCACATACATATGATAACTCATATTTTCACGTTAATGCATATTAACATGTATATAATGACATTAGTGAAAATTTTGTACGAAAACAAGGATATTTGTTGAGCTACTATGCTTACCTTTTCACTACAAGTTTTTGAGCACTTTAATGTTAAAATTTAGTTATTTTACATAATATTTAGTAATTAGGGCAAATCATGAATCCCGATTGTTTAATACTTAATTACAATCCATCCCATCTTTTTTCATATTTACAAAAAAATCAAATTTTTGGATTCTTGCGATGCATAAGTCAGGCGCCGATACATCATAATATGATACATAAGTATCAAATTAAAAGACTGATACATAAGTACCGAAACATAACTCATATATGTAAATATCACAGAGATACATTCAGATACATAAGTCTTATGTATCAGTTGCACAAAAAAATATTTTGAAACATGATTTTTGTCAGATTTTCAACCAAAGACATCCTTTCTATGTATTTGTAACCTTAAGATACATAGCTCGTGTACATTTGTTGTAGGGTCACTTTATGTATCTTTTTATTTTTTTCAATTAAATAAATTATTCTTATGTTTTGTTGCACCCAACCACACACGCAGGTGTAAGTTGTCCATCAAGTAATAAAATGGCCTTATAAAAGCCAAGGATTGATCCTACGGGGGCTTGTGTTAAACAACTATTCAATTCTAGTTCAACTATCAATATTTATCAAGTGCTAAAGTAACCAAACAAATTTGAGAGTTATAACTTGAAAGTAAAGTAAACAATATGATAATTAAAGGTTCTTGAACAACAATGGGGAGAAACCCAGGTTTAAGGCACTATGCATAATCATACTAAGCTATGCAACTTTGTTGGTTAGGTTAATTATCTTGGTTTTTGGTCAACGGGGTTGATATTATGACTATGGCCTTTTCGAACCTCTAATTAATTATCTAACTTAGCCCCACAACTACATCATTGAGTTAGAATGCGAGAACTAAGTTAAAATGCATTCATATTTCATCCCATCATTGAACCAAATAGGGAACTTAGGTATATTCCTATCATAAATGTAAATCATAACACCATTCAATTGAGATTACAATCCTATTCTATCTATCCCATGTTCCATCCTACTGTTCCTCTTTTTGGGTTCATAATAGAATTAAGCATGTATTCTAAGGGTCGAAAATCCTTAAAATAATTAACATAAGGATAAATAAACAACCAATAATGATAAATAACCAAACCCAATTTAATTCATAACAAGAGTAATTATATTCTTGGCCTTAACCCCGTAAAAGGATGTTTAGCCGCTCATGGACATACACATAATCACAATCAATGAATCCATGATATAATCCTTAAATAAACTAAGGTAAAGGAATAAAAACCCTACTTGAATCCTTCTCCGGTATATTTCAAATCCCCAAGGTCATCCAAGGTGGTTACATGAGAGTTTAAGTGTCTTATTTATAGTAGGATCAAAGCTGCCGATTTGAACTTAGCCTCCGGGCAACGACCTTATCGCGTGGCTTAGGGTCCGTGGCACGTTACTATCATGGAGGAACACTGTTTTGTGCCATTTGAGTTCCAAGGGCATATCATTCCAATATCGTTCCATTAAGGCAGCATGGCACGCCAAGGTGTCCAAATTTTCCAGATTTCGTCTTGCCTTGTCCCATGAGTTTGTCCTTTAAATCCAAGACTTGTGGTAACTTTTTCTCTTAGTTTAAAGATTGTTTATCAACCAAGTATCATCTTTATTAACTCACCAAGCATTCTATAACATCAAGAACTAAATATTAGAGTTCGAAACAACATAGAATCCAACACGATGAGCAAGAAAGAAACATAGCTCAAGCTAAGCGTACTAGTTTTCGCGTTTGAACTTAAACTTAATATTTTGACTCCAAACTCATTACGAACGCACCTTAAACACTAAAACAAGTAACTAAACTATATGATCATCTATACAAATATTACATCATTATGCACATGAGATGTCCTCAAAACTAAGCTAAGTAGGTGTAGATAACAACACTAAGGTACATAAATCCACCTCAGATCATCACCCCACACTTAAAGACTTGTTCGTCCTTGAACAACTCTTTACTATAAGCATCATATACAGGAAAGACTCCAAACTAATATTACAAGCAAGACACTCAAGCTAGCACTATAATGACTACACAGAATACAAGTTTTACACTAAGCACATTATAGACACTTGAAAGCTCAAGAACACTACTTCAAAACATCCTAGCTTCTAGAATTGATTCACCAGGTTGGAAAATTCATGCATATTGCTCAATCCAAAAGATCATTCAAATCACCTAACTATCATCAAACGTGTTTCCTCATAACAAGATAGTTACCCATATTCACTCATGAAGATGCAATTATCACTACAATGGGTACAAGAATCAAATTACGCTCACTCTCACAAAGAATTCACAAGTTACACAAGATGAACCATAGTATTTCCCTTAATGTAGTACTCCACTAATATCAGAATGTCAAGGCTTAAGATTAAATTGGACTTTAAGGGTTGTAATGTAGGCTAAGGGACTGGTAGGAAATATTTTGGCCAAGAATAGTGACTATCTCCCCTAAGCGCTTTAATACATCACATTATACATTAAGATCTGTCTATTAACAACCAATTTCCACCACATCTATCTACACACATCTTTTATTTTTTCCCATCTCACTAAGCACATTCACAAATACTATGGAAGGGATTATGTTCTATCACACATACTTAGATTTTTTTTACATACTTTTATTTATTTTTATTACTCAACTCCCCATCACAACTTATCATTTTGTCATACCAATAGCTACTATTTTGGGGCTTCATTTTCACCTCTTTCCTTCTAATTTTCACGGTCATTAATCTCATTAATTTAAAATTATAATATTTAAGATCTTTGAATCAAATTAAGGTCAAACCAAATAAAGGGAATAGGTTGATATAATTCTATAAAATAATAGGCTAAAGGCTCTACGGAGCTAACTAAGATTACGCAAAAGGGTAGATAAAAGAGGGTATGAAACATGGTCATCAAAGAAATACCTATATCATCTCCTTAACTCACACTCTTTATTTCGCTTTGCACACGTAACAGGAAAGTTCTAGATAACAAATGCAATAAGGAATGCACAATATCCTCATATCACACATGGCATATGCTTAAATCAAGCAGGATTATTATCGACTCTAGACCAACAATAGCACAAATTTAAAATTAATCTAATAACGCTCAAGAGTCATAATCATGAGCCTAAGTGACTCAAAAGTAGTTATTCAACATAACTAACATGCTCTTACATACAAAACCACTTTCCTTATGCAATTATACATAGCACCGACACAAGCATCTCACTTAATCAACAACAACAACAAACCCAGTGTATTCCCACATAGTGAGGTCATCTCACTTAATCCTAACACAAAAATTTAAAATTTACACCTAAAAAAAAAAAAAAAAAAGGGATATTGAATTCAAAGGATGCCTTCTTGGAAAAGAACCAAAAAGAACAACCACAGGGTGGGTGAAGCATACACCTACTAGACTGGCCCCAACAACTAAAACTAGACTCAAACAAAGAGAAAATCTTTTTGTAATTTTTCAAAATTTTCAAATTGAACCCAAAAACTAAGAAAACAACTAACTTAAGATCCTATATCATCACTCCAACCAAAACCATGGGAATTTCCTCACCCCACACTTAAAAACTCACTTTGTCCCTAAAGCAAACTCAAAAGCAAGGATAGAAATATTCCCTGAGGCCTTTAGGCCCAGTTAGTAGTATCTTTATACATCAAATGGGTTCGAGGACCCTACATCCAGTCTTTGTCATGCTCCTTAGCTCTTATTTTTGATACTCAAACTTCCCATCAACCTATGACTAAACAAAAATAAAAACTATGTGAAGTAAGAACTAACAATACAAAAAATAAAATACCTATCTTAACTTGGGTTGCCTCCCAAGAAGCGCCTGATTTAGTGTCGTATACGGCCACCTCATAACTCAATTATTTTCCTTCATTTTCTTCCTCCTACTTGGAGGACATATTCTTATTCATTTCTGACCTCTTGAGTGTGTACCCTCAAGTTGATCATCTTTTTTAGCAATAGCCTTTTCTGTATGCACAATTTTCATAACTCCAATCTTAATTGGGATCTTAGGCAACTCAATGAGAGAGTCTAAAGAGGTCTTTTGTGGTGCACTTTCCACCACCCCACAGTCATCAACTTCCATGGCAGTTATCATGTATAAATCTTTATAGTATAAAGGTGGATTGAGTGGCTTATAAACTTTGAAGACCACTTCTTCATCATCCAACCTCATTTTTAAAGTTCCCTCACTCACATCTATCAGTGCTTCTCCCATCGCCAAAAATAGACGTCCTAATAGGATTGGAACCTTATCATCTACATCATAATCGAAAACAATAAAGTCAGTAAGAATAATAAATTTACCAACCTTAATGAGCACGTCCTCAATAATTCCTTTAGCCTGACTCTGGTTTGGTCTGCCATCTATAGCACCACCGAGCATGGTCTTGGCTTTTCCAAACCCAGAGTATTGAACACTAATAGAGGAATCAAGTTGATACTTTCCCTTAAGTCACTCAAAGAATGGACAACATTGTTGTTACCAATTTATAAGGGAAGAGTGAAATTCCCTAGGTCCTTAAGCTTTTAAGGCATTTTTCACATTACCATAGAATTGCATTCCTCTGTCATCCCTACTGTCTCAATGTCCTGTAGCTTAATATTTTTAGTCACCATATCCTTCAAGTACTTAGTGTACTTGGGCATACCTGTAATACATTTAAAAGAGGAAGGTTAATGTGAAGTTCTCTAAATGTGTCAAAGAACTTCTTAAAGCAATCATCCTCCTTGGCCTTCTTAAGCCTCTGCGGGAATGATGGTGGTGGTATTTTGAGCACACACTCAACTTTTTTAGTTTTTGGGTACTTAGGCTTCCCCAAATTTTTAGCATCCTTGCTTACAGCCTATTGCGGAACCAACTCTACCTCTACCTCCTTATTTTTCTTTGGAGGTCTATCACTAAGCACTTTACCACTCCTCCAGGTGATTTTCATAACTTGTTTTGGATGCTTTACTCACTTACAATCCACCTTGTGGTCTAGTATTCTATACCTGAGCTAGTTGCCCCAACTACTGCTCCAATTTTTGCTGAGGCACTTGCTGATTTCTTATTTCAACAGCCATTTCTTTGCTGATTTTTTATTTCAACATCCATTTCTTCTTGTTTGTTTAGGATCTTCTTCAAGGTATCCTCAATGTGACTATCTTGTGTGTTGTGCTTCTACTTGATATACCATGGTTTCATGGCACTTTTAATGCTTAAAATTGGAAAATATGTAAGTACTTAGGTTTGTTTTGGTAGATATGATGTATTTTTGTGTCTATTTTTTAAGAAACTAGGTTTTTGGATCTTAAAATAAAGACACGGAGTTAAGACTGCAAAAAACCCAACTTACATGTAATCTACGTGGCGTAAGTGGTGTGTCGTACGTTGTAGAAATTCCAAGTTCAGAGAATCTGAAAGATGAAATTTTGACTGGCACTTATGATGGGTTACTTATGGGACGTAAGTACCACTTACGCCCCATAAGTTCTATCATAAGTAGCAGAAACTGAAGTTTAGAGAAACTGCTAAGTTGGGGATTTCCTAGTACTTACGGTGGCCACCTACGTGGCATAGGTGCCACCTACGACCCATAAATAGTACCGCACGTGGCCACCGACCCAAGTTTCTCAGTTCGTTTTAGTTTGGATTTTTAGGGTTTTATGCACTCTATAAATTCTCCTTTGATGTTTTTAGTTAGTGTTACGCACTTTGATGTACTCATACTATTCTCTTATTTTTTGTTTTTGGTTAATTGATTAATTTGAGACTTTGAGTTTTCTTCATCAATTATTATAAGATTAATCATATACTTTGTTTATTGAACTCCTTGGATTGTTTTGTAATTATGAGCGGCTAATTCTCTTAGCTAGGGTTGTGGGAACCCTGGTGGATTAACAAAGTAGGGAAAGAGTTAGATTCATCTAGATCATTATTGTTACATGTGCTATGATCTTCTTTATATTGTTTGCTTCCTTGTCTACTTCAGAAGCTAAGGACTTGCATATACTCGTGATCATTTTCACAAGAGAGGTCAAGATTGGGAAAAGAAGATTACAATAGTGATTCAAGTCTATCAAACTGTAAGACCCTATAAACTTTTCTAGTCGTTAAAACTCTTTAAAGCATGTCAAGGGAAGCTTCACACTTAGAAAATTTAGCTAAGTGTTGGAAATTCTTCATTTCATAAGACTTCAAACTTTTATGATTTATTTCATGACCTTCACGACCTTCAGTAGTTGATATTTTAGCTAATTCATGACCCAGAATGTCAATAGGGGTTTCCGGATAAGTTTTGAGTTTTTTGGACCTCGTTTAGACCACGTTTGGGGTCTCGAAACAGTAGACCAACACGATCTTAGCGCGCCGCATCGCTCATCGCGTTGGTTAACACTGTTGCAATCTTCCAGAGTCAATAGTACTGAGTCTCGACGCGATCATGATGTGACGCATTGGGTATCGCGTCGATGCCATCGACGCACCACGTCGACCAGCGCGTCGGCACTCAGTTTTTCAATCATTAAAATAGTCGCTACCCCAGGGTTATTTCAGTCTTTTCCCCAATCTTATATAACCCGAAAACATGTGATTCATCCATTTTGGCCCAAACTATAGTGGTTTCTCTCAATTTCTCTCAAGAACAAGTTTAGGATTTCCAATTGACGATCCAAATTCAAGAAAATTCCACCGTCAATCTTCGTAAAATCAAGAACTAAGGTATGTTAGATGTTGATTCTTGGGTTTCTTTCACCCAAGAAGTTCAAGAATCCTTTTCTACATTCAAAGATTATATATATTGAGTTTTTATGATTCATGTGAATTGAAATTGAAGCTCATGTTGTTATTGAGTTTTAATTTATGTTTTGTTTACAAAGTTCCAAGCTTTGATCCTAGTATGTGATATTTATGTGATGTTCATGATAAACCCCCTTCAAAATGCATGTTGATTGATGTAACCATATTAATTAGGTATATTGAATAAAGTATGCTCCCTAAATGTTTGATAAAATGCTTATGTGAAGGAAATGGAATCATTATAGCATGTTGACAAGAAATCCCCAATTGTGTATAAGTTAATGCATGCAAAGTGTTTTTTGAAAGGCCGTAGCGAATGAATTATGATATGTTGCATGCATTCCTGCTCATGTGCATTCCTTATTGAATTAATTATGAGATAATAGTATGCACTCCCTATACGTTTACATGTTTAGGACTTCCAAGTGCTTGAAGAGATGCCTCATTGATTGTGTTGTGAATGATAGCCTATTGCCATGTTATGTACGAGTTGTCCTATCTTGTATTATTTATGTTATCGAGTCCTGGAGGTATTTATACCCGATAAATTAGATGTTTGTCTAGAGCCAATGTCAGTTTCATGATAATCTCAGTCATGCCACGATTAGTACTACTCTCAGTCAGTTACAGAACTCAGTAGAACTCAGACAGTTACAGAACTTAGGAAATCTCAGTAATCTCAGTATCAGTAGCATTCCAGCTTCAGTTCAGTAATCGATTCAGAACTCAGTAATATTCTTTCAGTCAATGGAACTCAGTGAATTCAGTTTAGCTCAGTCAAACAAGTACGATCAGTAACAGTTTAGTCAAGCCTAGTATGAATTAGTAATCAGTTTAGTGTCTTTCAGTTGGAAGTAGGATTCAGCACCGAGCGAACCTAGGGATGGGGGCTCACCCGCTAGATAGGACTGAGATCCCTAGAAGCAATTCCCAAGTTCCAGAACTACGTAGCCAGCGTAGGTATGAGATGTCACCCGTTAGATAGGACTGACATACTCTGGGATCACCCTCTAGTACAGGACTGGTCTCAGGGGTCACCCGCTAGATTAGGACTGACCCCATAGTAGTTGTCTGTACCCATGGCATAGTACTGACACCCTTCCAGCTGGGGTTACAGGTTGGACCCCACTAGTTCATATTCGGGGCATGTCAGTTAGATGACTACCTCCCACAGTCTCAGCTTCAAAATCAGTCTCAATAAAAGAACTCATCTCAGTAGCACGGATTCAGGACTGTTAGATACAGTCACCCATTAGTATTATCAATGGATTTAGAGATCACCCGCTAGATAGGACTAAATCTCAGATTTAGTCAAGCAGTATCAGTACCAACAGATTCAGAGATCACCCGTTAGATAGGACTGATCTCAAATATAGACAATTAGTATCAAGTACGATTAGATTCAGAGATCACTCGCTAGATAGGACTAATCTCAGATTCAGTTAATCGTCTTCTTTATCAGTATATTCAGAGATCACCTGCTATATAGGACTGATCTCAACCTCAGTCAATCAGATATCAATATCAGTAGACTCAGTTATCAGAAATCTAGTTATTAAAATTCGGTATTTAGTGTTCCTACAATTTCAGTTATAGTTTGTGCATTCATGCATGTATCCTCATTCAGTATACTCAGATTATTTGGTCAGTATTATTAATGCATATGAACCCCTGCATTTAGCCTTACCTCATCTAGCATACCAGTACATTTCATCGTACTGGCGCATACTTTTCTACGTTATGGTGTTTTATACCATAGGTTCAGAAGCACGAGATCCAGAGCACCCATAGCAGTTTAGATTTATCCAGAAGCAGTAGACTTAGTAGTGAGTCCTCATCATTCGAGGATGTTCTATTATTTCATTATATTTCTAGATTTAGTATTTTAGTAGACAGAGTTAGTAGGGGGATTATCCCATCAACTCCTTATTCAGACAGTTTAGAGGCTTTCAGACTAGATGTTCTGACAATTGCTTTAGTATTTTTTTTATACTTTATTCAGTTGTATTTTAGTTTTGAACCTTATGGCAAGTTTTTGCCAGTTGTTTTCTGCATTTTTACAGTATATTATGCAGTGCTCAGTTATAGGTACCAGAAAAGGGTTAGCTTGTGGTCCTTCGGGATCATAAGGCTATTTAGTGGTGATCAACTTGTGATAGTGAATATCGACAAGAGTTATAAAAATTGAACATTGATTCATATATTTTTTATTTTAATTTTAATGATTAAAGTCGTAAGAGTGATGTTACATTATTTATTTTTTTATATTCAAAATGTATATACTTGATAAAACTAAAAATATGTATATTTTTGTTTTTGGAAATTAAAAAAGATAGAATCAAATAGAAAAAATTGAATACAATTATAGAAAATTTAGGAAATAAAATATTCAGATTTGAAAAATCAAGCATTACAAACTAATACTAAAATGCAGAATTCAATTTTAACATATAAAAAATATATAGACAAACAAAGAAATTTGAATACATCCAAACACTAACACAGAATATCCATTATATATATATATAGGCATGCGGTTAAGTAGTGTTCTTCGAATCTCTTTTGTTATATATTGTTAATTGTTAGCCCTTAAATAGAGACATTGTAAGGTTTTTTAGAATTGGTCGCATTATTTTTTTTAAGTTGTTATGTTTTTTATATTTATTATATTCATGCTCAGTTGAAAAATTAGATGAAGACTATTAAGTGATGTTCGGTATTACTGGAGTGGATATCGACAGAAACTCGAAAGATTGTTCATTAATTTCACATATTTTTTCTTCTATTTTTTTATGATGGTTGAGGTTGTAAAAATGAGTCACATTATTTATTTTTTCATATGTTCTCCCTATGATTTCTCTTTATTTTGTTTTTATACTAGTTTTTATTTGTCATAAGTTTATAGCTTCTTTTGGTTTAAAATTATAACTTTTTGACTTTATTAAAAGTTTGATAATTACTGGTCAAACATTTACCTCTATAAAATCAATTATACATATGTTAGAAGTCTACTAAACATTTCTTCAAATTAAATTATATAAATTATATTTAACAATATTATTAATATTTTACCTTTTTTCATAATCGCGCAAAGCGCGGATCAGTTTACTAGTATATAATAAATCTATATAAGTCATTATTGATTGATTCTTCAATATTCTTATTCGGGTGAAGGAAAATTTATGTTGAACGTGTAAATGAGACTTCATACACATTACATGCATATTTGAAGGTACGTATTTTATTTAAAAAATAGAAAAGGTACAAATATAACCCCGGACTTTAATAAATGGTACGAATATAACCTCCGTCATACTTTTGGTACAAATATACCCTTGTCGTTAATGAAAAAATACAAATATAGCCTTGAACTTTAATAAATGGTACAAATATACCCTCCATCATACTTTTGGTATAAATATACCCTTGTCATTAATGAAAAGCTACAAATATACCCTTCTCATTAACGACGGGATACGCGTCAACATCGTATTGGTTGATCTTTTTTAATTTATTTTACCTATGAATACTTTAATTCATCCTAAATTATAACCCATACCTGGTTCAAATAATCCGACCCGACCAGTGATACAATGAGGACCTTTGGCCGAGAAATGTCCAAACTTTGCAAGTTTTTCTCATGTTTTCGTTCTTAAAATGTTGTCTTCTTGTTCACTCTTTAAAGTTGGTAAACATAACAATAAATTTAAAGCAGGTAACAACAACCATGAATCAAAAATAATTTTTGATTCATCGACGTTCATGAATCAGAAAAAAAACAGTTGTTCATGAGGAACATTAAATAGTATCAGAATATTAATCTAATATTAGAAATCAGACAACATGACAATATTAAACAAGTCTCTACTCGATTCTAGATGATAGATGGATCAAAATATGAATCGAACCGATGCGTTTGTTAGGATTTTTTAGGTTGTGAGAGATTGTGAGTGTGAGAGAGTGGAAGAAAGAAACATGCGTGAATAAAGAAGTATGATATGTCTCTTGAAGCTTCTCTATTACACGGGTCAGGTCGGGTTATTTGGATTGGGTATGAGTTATAATTTAAGATAGATTAAATTATTCACAGATATAATAAATTAAAATGGGTCAACCAATACGATACTCACATGTGTTCCATCATTAATGAAAAGGGTATATTTGTACCTTTTCATTAACGAAAAGGGTATATTTCTACCCAAAGTATGATGGAGGGTATATTTGTACCATTTATTAAAGTTTGAGGGTATATTTGTATCTTTTTATTAACGGCAAGGATATATTTGTACCCAAAGTATGACGGGGGGTATATTTATACCATTTATTAAAGTTCGGGGTTATATTTATACCTTTTTCTCTTAAAAAAATGATTACACATTATATGTTTGTTGTCTTTGCAAAGTTATTAATTTTCTTCAATCAATATATAAATAAATCTATATAACACTTACTTTAATGTCAATTGCTATTTTTTAGTAATTTTATTTTTTTTATTTATAGTTTTATTTATTAACGTAAAGCACACGCGCAAAGCACGTGCACTAAACTAGTTACTAAAATAAAGTGAGAATTTTTCAACATTAAAAATATAATTGATAATTCATTAAGCCTCAAAATCAGGAATGTAACAAAGCCGTCTTGGCATGCGTTAAATTTTTTATTATAAGCAATCCTACAACAAAATCATCTTATGATTGTTGGCCAACAAACAGTTAATGAAAGGTGGAATAATTCATACATTCAGAAGAAGTGAAAGATTAGCTACAAGGTACGAAATAAAGTATGATATCATAAATTGCAGAGCAGTGGAGCAAAGACTATCCAATTAGATGTTATTTAAGCTTTCTCTTTCTTAAGATCTTGAACGTGATACTAACGCATGATTTAACTAGACCAATTTGTTGATAAGTCAAGCAAGAAAATGCTTGTTTATTTATTCAGAAATATGTTTTCAGCCTATCTCCACATTTCAATGTAAAAATATTGAATACATTAAAGCTCAAGAATTAAAAGACGATTATGCAAAACAGTAAATGAATGGTGGAACAATTGGAGCGCTCGAAGGAAATGAAAGACTAACTATCATGTACGAAACAGAGTATGACTCTACTAAATCACAAAGCAATGAGGGGCATACCCAACCCCTTAAACATTATTGAAACTTTCCCTTTCCTAAAATTTTGAACGTAGTACTTACACGTGAAACATTGTTTACATAAGTTCTAGGTAGATTAGAACAAGATGATGAATAGTAAAAATTTTATAAATGTCATAAATACTAGTTATAACAAGATGATGAATAGTAAAAATTTTATAAATGTCATAAATACTAGTTATGCAGAAGGTTATTGCAGAAACTTGCACAATCTACATCTATCTACATCTACATTTACAATAAAAAAAAGTGTGAAAACTCTTAGAAAAGTGGTTTGAACTTTTTGTCCTTCATTAAAACACTCCGCAATAGACAAATTTGTCTTTTTACTTTTTTTCTCGATTATTATTTAACTATTTTAATGATATTCACTCCTATAATATATGGGATTTTTTTTAAATTAGGAGTACTATACTATGAGGTAATTAAAAGAATTAGAGTGTGCCAAAAATAAGGACTCCTAAAAAGGACATGTAACTTTTCTCTAATATTACCGTATTATGTTATTTGATTTTTAAATTTAAAATTGAACTTGATTATTTATTTTTGTTTGATTATGTTTCTTGTAATTTTCTAGGAATACAAATTGGCATATGTTGTAGATTACGTATATAATTTTAGTGAATCTGTCATTCTTAATTTTATTTTTGTAAGTTGTGTATCTTCATTGTGTTTTACTTCTGTATTTATGTGGCAAAGTCAGCTAATAATTGTGCTTCCATTTTTAAAGTAATAAGAAGTGAAATTCGAGGTGAAAAGAAAATTCATCTAGTTATATTTTTTTTAAAGATTTGGAAAGTCTGACAGACAGTCATGAGACTATCTCTAGCTCAGTGGACCAGGCTGAGAACGATCATCTACGACATCATGATCCGAAGGCTATGACGGCTGTTAATCACGCTCTAGTCGCATGGCCATGGTTCATCCACCAGACTTGGTCTCTTGTCTCCTTAGAACTCAAGGATACAATGGTACGAGCCTATAAAACAGATCTTGTTCAAGTAAGGTCGTCAAGATATAATATTTTATGAGTACTTTTTCTACTTTAACTCATCAATACGCATGATATCTTTTGTAAGATTAATAAACGTTTTTCAACAAATATATAATAAATCTTATATAAGTCATTATTGATTGTTTCTTCAATATTCTTATTCGGGCGAAGGAAGATTTATGTTGACCACGTGAATGAGACTTCGTACACATTACATGCGTATTTGAAGGTATGTAGTATGTTTTTTATTTTAAAAAAATGATTACTCATTATATGTTTGTTGTCTTTGCAAAGTTATTAATTTTCTTCAATCAATATATAAATAATCTGTGTAACACTTACTTTAGTGTCAATTGCTATTTTTTAGTAATTTTACTTTTTTTTTTTATAATTTTATTTATTAACGTAAAGCACACGTGCAAAGCACGTGCACTAAACTAGTTACTAAAATAGAGTGAGAATTTTCAGCATTAAAAATATAATTGATAATTCATTAAGCCTCAAAATCAGGAATGTAACAAAGCCGTTTTGGCATGCGTTAAATTTTTTATTATAAGCAATCCTACAACAAAATCATCTTATGATGGTAGGTCGACAAACAGCTAATGAGAGGTGGACTAATTCATTCGTACATTCAGAAGAAGTGAAAGATTAGCTACAAGGTACGAAAATAAAGCATGATATCATAAATCACAAAGCAATGGAGTAACGACTATCCACATTTCAATGTAAAGATATTGAATACATTAAAGCTCAAGAATTTAAAAAATGATTAAGCAAAACAGTAAATGAATGGTGGAAGAATTGGAGCGCTCGGAGAAAATGAAAAACTAACTATCATGTACGAAACAAAGTATGACTCTAATAAATTACAAAGCAATGAGGGGCATGCCCAACTCCTTAAATATTATTGGAACTTCCCCTTTTCTAAAATTCTGAACATAGTATTGACAAATGAAACATTGTTTATATAAGTTTTGAGTAGATTAGAATAAGATGATGAATAGTAAAATTTCTATAAATATCATAAATACTAGTTATGCAGAAGGTTATTGCAAGAAACTTGCACAATTACTAAAATAGAGTAGAAATTTTTCAGCATAAAAAAATATAATTGATAATTCATTAAGCCTCAAAATCAAGAATGTAACAGTGTCATTTTGACATGCGTTAAATTTTTGCTTATAAAAAATCTTACAACAAAATCAGCTTATGGTGAAAGGTCGACAACCAATAAATAGTCAATGAATGGTGGAATAATTCGTACATTCAGAAGAAGTGAAAGATTAGTCATAAACAAAGCATAATATCATAAATCACAGAGCAATAGAGCAACGACTATCCCATTCGATATCATTTAAACTTTCTCTTTCTTAAGATCCTGAACGTGATACTGACACATGAACTTAATTATTAACTAGACCAATTTGTTGATAAATCAAATAAGGACAGGACTGCTCATTTATTCAGAATATGTTTTAAGTCTATCTCCACAGTTCAATATAACGATATTGAATACATTAAAGCTTAAGAATTAAAAGAAGATTAAGCAAAACAGTAAATGGAGGGTGAAAGTATTTGAGCGCTCGAAGAAAATGAAAGACTAATTACCATGCACGAAACAAAGTATGACTCTAATAAATCACACAGCAATGAGGAGCATGCCCATCCCGTTAAATATCGTTGGAACTTTCCTTTCCTAAAATTCTGGACGCAATACTGACATTTGAACTTGATTATCGATTTAACCAGTTTATTCACAAGTCAAGTACGAAAAAAATCTATTCATTCATCTGATAGTACATTTCTGACCTATCTATTTATTGAAAACTCATCTCATAAAGTTACTCTATCAAATCCATAAAACTCAAGATTTAAGACATCAAATTAATTAAGATAAAGGTTGTAACTACATCATTTTGACAAAGAATATGTACCTATATGTAGTCCGTATGGAAAAAAAAGTTGGATCATGTTAAACTTAAGTCAAAAAATAATGGACCATTTTCAGTTTTTCCTCAACTTTCTTTTGTTCATAGTAATAAACTAATTAATATATATATGGAGTGAAGTGTAGTACAAAGGTCCCCATTATTCTCTCTCTAGATTTTCTCTCTCTATCGAATTTCTCCCCAAATTGGCAAAATCACTCTCTTCTCTCTCTCTCAAAATCGCAAATCGATACATACACATCGTGTATCTATATGTCTGTTCTCTTACGTAAACCTAGGGTTTTGGTTATCGGAATTCAGATTTGAATTTCACGGCGGCGCCGGAAAACTGAGGGTTTTTGGAATCGTTACGTTTTTTTTGGGGATCTGTGTGATTTGAAATGGATACGACGTCAATGGCGGTAGGGAGTAACAAGGATGTTAAGGATGTTTCGTCTTCGACGGCGGCGGTGACGGCAGCGGCGGCGGCGGCGGTGGCGGAGGATGACGGAGCGATGACGGTTAATTCAGGACTTGCGAAGGAGGCGGCGTTGCTTTTTCAGTCGGGGAAGTATGCGGAGTGTGTTAGAGTTTTGTATCAGTTGTTGCAGAAAAAGGAAGGCGATCCAAAGGTGAGTGAATCTGTATTCGCTTTTTTTTGGATTTTTGTATGTGATGTGTGTGTTTTTTTACATTTTTCGAGTTGTTGTAGTGTATATATAAGTGATTTTGGGGTTATATATTTGTTTGGGATTTGCTCGTATCGTTAATTGAATTGATGAGTTGGAGCTGAATTTGCGCGTGATTTTTATTAATTGAATTGATGAGTTTGAGCTCAATTTGCTCGTAATTTTTGAGGGAAAATGTAGTTTTCGAGTTCAAAATTGTGGTTTGAATTGTATTTTTATACGTTTACAACTTGTGGTAGTATATGAGTGATTTTGCGGTCTTATATAGTTTGCCATTTGCACGTGTGTTATTTGAATTGACAGTTTTGAGCTCATTTGCATTTGATTTTCGTGTGAAAATGTAGTTTTTGATTTCAAAATTGTGTTTTGATTTGTATCTTTATACATTTTCAACTTGTTGTAGTATAGAAGTGATTAATAGTTATTATAGTTTGCCATTTTTCGTGTCGTTATTTTAATTGATGGGGTTGAGCTCAAATTTCCATGCGATTTTCGAGGCACCATCAATTTACGAGGCAGTAGGCAAGACCTTTGCTTATGACGTTGTTATGCTAATTAGGACAGATAACCACAAATGTAACAACAACAAACCCAGTGTATTCCCACATAGTGGGGTCTGGGGAGGGTAAGATGTACGCAGTCCATACCACTACCTCCGGAGAAGTAGAAAGGTTGTTTCCGATAGACCCCCGGCTCAAGACAACGACACAAATGTAAAAAGATTTAATAGTATAACTAGAACAATTACAATTCAAACCGATTTTAAACTTCAAAACTGCATTTTCACTCGAAAATCACGTGCAATAATTGAGCTCAAATCAATCAGTTCAATTAGCAACACGAGAAAAGCGCACAGCACAGATAACCATTAGTAAGTTATATACAAAACAAAAATATAAAAAGTTGTAAGAATCTATGTTGCACGTACTCGTTGGTTTCGCCACCGAACCTGTCCCTACGCGACCTGGTGTGGGAGCGGGGTGCGTTTCCGATTCGGTCAAATGAATCCGGAGACGCTGACCCAACATCAAGAACAAAGTTGGTTGTCATCGCCGAAAGGGAGAAAGACCAGCGTCTGTCATTATTATCGTCGATGGAAGGGAGAAATCCGACGATTATAATTGTTGTCGTCGGAATTTGAATCGTTGGGAAGAAAGAGAAAGATGTGGTTGGGAACTGGGAAGAATGATGTCAGATCTATTTGGTGGATTTAATAATTATATTATTTTTAAATATAAAAAGAATTATTATATTATTTAACATAGTAAAAAAAGTATATGTGCACAAGTATATACTATATATTACTCCTATTGAAAAAGTAACTAAAAGTTACCTTAAAAAGTTAAAGTGGATTTTTAGAATAGCTTCGTAACTATATATTTATAATATTTGATTTTTTTAGCCGAATCCTTGCACCTGTATCCATACTCGGATCACACCCCCGAATCTTAATATTTAAATTTTGATGAATCCGATTCTCAGATCCGCACCCGTGTTGGATACCCGCACCCTAGTCCATGCAACTTAGGTAAAAATATAACTAGAATAATTACAACATGGGAAAAACACATTCTATAGATAACCATAAATCACTTAGCAAAACACAAATAAATGATGTAATAGTATAACTCGAATAATTACAATTCAAAACGAATTTGAACTTGAAGACTGCATTTTGGCAGGGCCATGATTTTCACTAATATGAAGAAGTAAACACCAGAAGAAGCCAAAGGGGTTTAACATTTACCATTTACATACATAAAAAATAATTTAACCATGTATTTTTGGTGTAATTTTCCATCGAAGGGAGCTCGTTGAACCCCCTCTCTTCGCCCCTGGTCCTTTCTGGTGGGTGATGATTGTTTCTGGGAAATGCTGGGTTGGTAATTGAGGATCTTTTGATTGGTGGATAGTTAAATGAGCTTAGTGAAACTGCGGCATGCATCTGTTGATTTGTTGTAGCTGGTTTTGGAATATCTTAACTGGCGTTTGGATGTAATCATTTGAAGATCTCTGAACTCATTTTATACTATAAGTAGTATGTGCATTGGAATGTGAATTGCTGGTTTGGCTTGTTGGGAAGAACAAGGCTTGCTGCAGTCGAGATATTTAAGGGGTCTTTAGTTTTAGCTATAGTTGGGGTTTAAACTTAGTATGCTATTGGCGATTTTAGTTTGGATGATTAGATATCTGCTCTCGGTCTTTGAAGAAAGGTCTTTTGTATTAATCGATTGCCTGATACTCAGTGGTGTTATGATTAATTTGGACAATGTTTGGTTTAAATTTCACTTTGAGTGGGTCAAGCATTTGATGTTCATTCGGAACTCATGGGTCCATTGGTAAGTGTATGTTTAATGATATCCAACATAAACCTTCAAATGCATCGGTTCGGATGTGTGGCCTTATTTGATTAAAAGTACTTAAAGGGGCAGGGTTAGGCCTAAAACCTCAATGAAGTTATTTCAACTCAAAAAATGAGAGGTCATGTGATATTAGCTTCAACAAAAACCATATTTCCAGTGTAATCCCACAAGTGGGGTCTCTACCTAAGTTAGAGAGGCTATTACCAAATGCCATATCAGCTAAGAACTAAAAATAATCAAACCAATGATCTACGTAGACGATATCGACTAGTTGGGACTTATTTGTTTTTCTTGCACTTGCATTAGGAATCATTAGCCAAGACATAAGAACAACGCATTTGCTAGCATTGGAATTTGTAAGTTGGTTTTGAGTAGTGCATAATGAATATAGATTGTTTATATGGGCCATCTTTCATGCACCTCGATTACTTCTACGAGACCTCCTGCCACCACCACTCGCAATAGGTACCCGTTAACTCCTTTCACCAAGGCGAGGAGAGATGGAAAGAAATCACCTAGTGTATTTTTTGACTCTACCTGGATTTGGACCTGAGACCTTATGGTTCTCAACCCACTTCATTGACCACTAGGCCGCATCCTTGGGTGCTGCCAAGTCATCAAACCGTTGGATTTGTTAATATTTCTTGTAGCTCGGTTTCATGATGATGATGATGTTCTGTTGCTTCCACTTTAACTTCTAATTGCTTTATTTATGTTGTTTTTTGCTCCTCATGCTCTAGGTTCTACATAACCTTGCGATTGCTCTGAACTTTCAAGATGATTGCTCCAATCCTAAGAAACTGATGGATGAACTTAATAATGCAAAGGTACGTAGAGCTGTATCATTGAAATATGGAGGTATAATAATCTTGTGGTTCATCAATGCCGTTGTTGTGGTACTGCTTGTTTGCTGCTGTTATGCATGTTTAATGATTCTATATATGTTGTGAGCTCCAAGAGTCAGATTTGATCTTAGAGCTGTATTCTAAGTTCTCTGTTGTGAGAGCAACCCTGTTCATGATGGTATGACCTTGGCAGAAGGAGTGGCCTTGTTTGTTCTGCAGAAGTTCAACTGTGGATAAAATGTACTTGCTTTGGTTTTTTATAAAGCGAAGTTTATGCTTGTTTTGCTCTTTTTATATACGCACATACCTCCACCAGCTTAGGAGAGTCATTAAGTGTAAAAAGATGTTTCAGAATATAACTCAAGTTAGCATAAGTGCATTCCAATGAGTCAAAAAACCTTTTGGAAGGTAAGGAGCCATCCTTGATACATGTAAAGTGATGGACTCCCTTTTTGTAAAATATTGATTGTGGAACCTTGTGAATCGCGTCAGGGTAAGACACTTCAAATTGGTTTGAGGAGAAGAGGGGGAGGGGGTCAAAGAGTTTTAGAACCTTCTTGGAAGAAAATATGTGAAAAAAGGTTCTCATTGCGTTGAATTGGCCATCGGGACTATAAGTCTGCCTCTTGTCATTCATTCTTGTATATGTCTGGATGAGAACTGCACTGAAAATAGAAATAGGTTGTACAACTTCTTCAGTCATAGAGGTACAAGTCATAGAGATACAATTCAAAGCAAGATATAAAGATCAACCAACTTTTACTTTTCATTTTCTTTCAAAAGGGATTTTCTTTTTTAGAAGTTTTTGTTTTAAAGATTTGATGTAATTGAGAAGCTACAGGCTGAATTTCTCCTTCTGATTTATGTTATCTTTTACTTTAATCACATTAAAAAAGGAAGAGAGGTGCCACCACAAGCGTTTAGAGCAATAGATGAAAATCAATTTCTAATCAAAGGTTTTGATGAGCATAAGACTCTGGCAATAGTTTAAAGGTTTTCCTCTTCCTTTTTTATGTGAACTTTCTGCTTTTACTTGATAGCTATCTGGCAGGAAAGGGGAGCCTTTGACTTGGTTAATCTGTTTTAGGATGTGTGGTATAGAGTAGCTCAGAAATTGTTCTTTCGCAGTTCTTCCTTCTACTTTTCTTCCCTTTCTTAATTAGTCTGTTTCCGGATGTGTGGTATGAGTAGCTCAGAAATTCTTCTTTCTAAGTTCTTCCTTCTGCTTTTCTTCCCTTTCTGACTACTTTGGTTGTTAATATTCCTATTGTAGTATTAACCTTTACCTTATCCAAAAGAATAAATATTCATATTGTATTATAGCTGTTGTGATACATTATCATTGCTTTCAATGTTTAGAAAAGAAGCGACGAGCTTGCTTGTGCTGCTGGTGACCAGGCAGAGCCTGCTAATAATGGTGGAGCCAAAGCTGTGACAGGAGCTAATGGAAATAACAGTGTGCCAAGGCAGCCATCCTCTCAACATAGTTCCAAACTTGTTTTTGCTGATGAGTTTGACCCTTCGGTGACCATGTACAATCTTGTATGTTCAGCTGATATTGGCTTTGGCTGTTTTTTTCCAGATAAATGACATTATCTTTGATGGACCTTTATTTGTAATAATAAATGCATTTGAATTATACAGGCAGTTTGCTGGTTTCATTTGCATGAACATGCAAAGGCATTTTCAATTTTGGAAGGATTGTTTCAGAAAATTGAACCAATAGACGAGGTAAACAATTACTGCAGATTCTGAAATATTAAAATTTCAAATCTGTTCATCGACTAATGAATTTGCTGACAGGAAATAGCCAAGCGCATTTGCCTCTTACTGTTGGATGTTGCATTACTTACTCGAAATGCAGCAAGATCAGCTGTAAGTCGTACATGCCCAACTGTTTGTTTCTCATAAGTTTTATCTTTTGATTTCATATACTGTCTTATCATTATCGTGATTTACTTGCTATATTTGAAATTATCTTTCCAACAATTTATGACGGAAACGATTATATTGATGACTATGGAGGTCTTGAGTTTAGTTACATTGCCTGAGGGTTTTGTATTCTGTAATTGTAGTTAACAGGTGTGTAACCCATAGAGGTTAAGTCTTGATTTCTTTAGTTTCCTTGTGGCAATTAAGGTTAGACAAGAAGATAAGACAGAAACATAAAATTCTCATATTGATAGGTCTAGGATTGCCTTGGACTATCTTATGCATCTTCAAATCAGTCTGGATGAAATGATTAAAATGTGATGGTGTTAAGTCATGAGTGCATTTGTAATTATGATCAGTGATGGATTACTTCAGTGGAACTAGGTGTTTGCATTTGGTTTTTCAGTTTTCTGTTTTGATTTTTTGAAAGATGGCGCCAATCAGAACTAAAATGAACTTTGTTTGGTTCGGTTTTTCTCTTTTCGGTTTGTTTTTTCTTCCGGTTGTGTCATACAAGATAATATGGATCTAATATAATAAAATAGTAGCATATTTGAATAACTATTTTAATAATGAGTAATAATGTTAAATCTCTTAAATACCTTTTCTAAATTCAGTCCACATTATTGAAATAATTAACTAATGAACACCATTAATAAGATAGTAGTACATTTGATGCGGTAGTCAGCAACACTCCTAATCTCCTATAAAGGCATAATGCAACAATCAAGATGATGAAATCTTCACGTACAACATCATCATTAAAGCAAAATGTAGGTAATATTTAATGCTAGTAGATTCCTTGACTGACCATATGCCAAGAATTAAATGTGTTTTATGGAAAAGTTACTTTAGGACTTCTCTCTAAGCAGAGAAGCTTTGATGAATGTATATGTAATAATTCATTTTTCTCTATTTTCGGTTTTTATTTTTTTCAAACCTGAAACCAAAAGGAGAAACCAAAATTGAAAGTATTAATCTGAAACCAACCAGAAACTTGAATTTTTTTATACATTTCTATAGCTAAATGAAGATCACTATTTTTATCAAGGATAGTTGTTTTTCGTTTTTGTTTCCATTGTTGAAAATTTGCCTTGCTTTTTTGTAGGATGGTTGAATCAGTGTTGGAGTCTCGTGTTTGTTTTCTAGTTCTATTATATTGCTTCTTTTCCCTTTTGACTTTATGTAGCGAACTTCTTTTCAAATTTTTGTTCCAAATAGTTGAATTATGATTCTTCTTCCAGGATGTGATCAGCTATGTGGAGAAGGTCTTTTGTAGCAGTAGTTTATTGAGTCAAGTTGACAGTGGAAACTCTGCACTGCCAACAGCTTCAGCCGTTTTGAAATCAGCTTCGTTTCCCAGCAATTCTACTATTCCTGATGCATCTAATCCAGATTCACCTGCTGCTGGGATATCCTCTGAAGGTTCTCTGACTCGGACATTATCAGAAGAGGGACTTGAAGACGAGCAAGCTCTGCATTTAATTTCGTCCATGGAGATTGGTGGGCAGAACCTACCACGACAGTCTGGCTTGAAATCTTCAAATGATTCAACAAGGAGCCAAACTGATGAATCTATCTCAACTGCTGATATGAGGATTAAACTGCACCTTTGCAAGGTCCAATTTCTTCTCCTCACCAGGAATCTTAAGGCAGCTAAGCGTGAAGTTAAGATGGCTATGAACACAGCACGGGGGAAAGATCATTCTATGGCTCTCTATTTGAAGTCTCAGCTTGAATATGCTCGTGGAAATCATCGAAAAGCAATCAAGCTCTTGATGGCATCAAGTAATCGGGCAGAAACGGGAATATCTAGCTTGTACTACAACAACCTGGGGTGCATATATTATCGACTTGGCAAACATCACACTTCTTCTGTGTTTTTTGCCAAGGCTCTGAGTAATAGCTCGTCTCCATGGAAAGAGCGACCTTTAAAGCTCTCAACCATCTCACAGGATAAGTCTCTTCTCATAACATATAACTGTGGTGTGCAGTACCTGGCCTGTGGGAAACCATTACAGGCTGCAAACTGCTTCTATAAGGCTAGTCAGGTTTTCTACAATAAGCCTCTTTTATGGTTACGAGTTGCAGAATGTTGTCTAATGGCTCTTGAGCAGGGACTGCTCAAGTCCAATGATGTTGCGGCTTCTGACAGGTCTGAAGTTAAAGTTCATGTTATTGGGCAAGGAAAATGGAGGCGACTTGTTATGGAAGATGGGATATCAAGAAATGGACAAGAAAGTTTTCCTGGTAAGGAAGATTTGGCGACCAAGGATAGACCGCCTAAGTTATCGGTGCCACTTGCTCGTCAGTGTCTTCTGAATGCGTTGCATTTATTGAACCATTCTGAATCGAAAGGTAACAAATCCACACAGCCTCATGCTTCTGGTCCGGAAGATAGTGAGACAAGAGAAGCAGTACCATCCAAGACCGTGAACTGTAAGAATGGATCAACTGCCGACCCTAAGGCACTGAATGCACCAACTGCAGGTCAGGTCAATGCAAACGGGGAGGTGAAAGAGCAAAAGGGTGTGGGCAGTCAAAATGCATCCTTCTTGAGTTCTATTGGTGAGTATGAAGCTTCTTGTAGAAAAGAGAATCTGATGATTGAGCAAGCTGTATTGGCTGATTTGGCTTTTGTAGAGCTGGAATTGGGAAATCCATTGAAGGCTCTTACAATTGCAAGATCTCTATTGAAAGTCCAAGAATGTTCTAGAATATACATCTTTCTAGGCAATGTGTATGCAGCTGAAGCTCTATGCTTGCTAAACCGGCCAAAGGAAGCTGCAGAACATTTGTCAACCTATATATCCGGTGGCAAGGTTGTTGATCTGCCGTTCAGTGAAGAAGATTCTGAAATGTGGAGACAGGAGAAAACGTTCGATTCTGAAGATACTAATGTTGGATCAGCGGCTTTGAATTCCTTTATATCAGAGGAATCTCAAGCATTTGTGTTTGTTAAGCCAGAAGAGGCCCGTGGAATTCTCTTTGCAAACTTAGCTGCCACATGTGCTGTGCAAGGCGACATTGAACAGGCTCAAAATTATGTGGTACAAGCACTTTCAACAAAACCTCAACATCCAGAAGCTATTCTCACTGCAGTATACGTGGATCTTTTGCGTGGGAAGGCAGAAGAAGCTATCACCAAGTTGAAACAATGTAGTCATATTAGATTCCTACCAGGCAGTCCGACTTTGAAAGGTTCATCGTGATGATTTGTATCAGTGGTTTTTACTGTTGTTGTCCAGCCCACCTTTCAGTTATGAGTTAGCAGTAGTTCAGGAATCCCTTGATAGAGTATATGTATCATATATATAGCTCAATTCAGGAATAAGTTTTCGTTTTTCAAATTTTTATGATTTGCAGTTTTAGAGTTGAGGAAGTGATGGTGGGGCTAAGATTATTTTGGGATGCATTTTTCATACAGAGAGCCTTAGTCTAGTTCCCTTTCAGAGATATCTAGATGAATCGTGAACTTATCAGTTCTTTCATAAATTTATTTCAATCCTCAACTTATGGCTTTCATTATATAGATGCAGTTTGGAAGGGGTTTTGCTTTTTAGAATCGTACATTCACCAATCGTGAAAATTTCAGTGTGTATTCAACGTCTTAATGCAGGTCAGTTGTATTAATTTTCAAGTTGAATTTACTTTTTATTGGCTTTTTGCTGAGGATTTATCAGAAATAGCTTTTCTGCCTTTCGAGGTAGGGGTAAGATTGGTATAGTACTCTATCCTCCTCGAACCCCATTTGTGGAATTAAGCCAGACGTTTTTACTTTTGTCGTCTGTCTATGGACGATGAGGGCGATTGTTGAAGGGTTTGGACTAGGACAGGAGAAATTAAGGGTGGGCGTTTGATACTTCGGTTTGTGTTCGGTTTTTTTATTTTGATTTTTTCGGTTTTCGGTTATGAAACCAAGTGAACCAAAAATCGAACCGAATTAGTTCGGTTAGGTTCGGTTTATGTAAGTTTCGTTTCGGTTCAATTTGGTTTAATAATTTCGGTTTTTCGATTTTGGGCCTGTTTAATGGGTTAAATTATATTTGTAAATCGGACTAGTTTAATTTTTTTACGTTAAAGAAAAATCAATCTAAACTTGTAAAGTCTTCTAGGTGACAAATGAGAATAGTCACCTCTAATGCAAAAATCAGATGGAGGACTATATATTAACTTTCGGTTGCAAAAATCAATGCAAAAAGTAATTTTCGATTTCGATTGTTGAATGTATTTGAATTTTGGGGCTTTGGGCGGTAGGCAATAGCGGATTTTAAAACCTAAAGGAAAAAATACATAAGATAGCATACTTAAGTATTAAATTATAAAAAATAATAATATTTTTATCAAATTACATTTTGTAGCATATGTATTTGTATGTATTTGTATTTTTGTAGCAACAAATACAAATACATACAAATTTCTTTACCCTATTCTCCCTTTATTGTTAGTTTTAATATCATGATTTATCTGTTCTACATGTTAGTCCTTTCCCATAGTCTGAAAAACTAGATAATGAAGGGAGAATAGGGTACAAAAATACATGATTTATTTGTATTTTTGTAGCAACAGTTTGCAAAAATACAAAATACATATCGATCATAAGGACAGTAAAAATCATATGTATTTGTATTTTTGTAGCAACAGTTTGCAAAAATATAAAATACAACTTGCTATATTATGTATTATGAAGCTGTTGCTATGAAACTCATAATTTAGGGGATAAGTATGTTATTTTTGAATTTTGCCCCAACCTAAATAGCTAATGGGCTTAGATATTATAAACATTACATAATATATATATATATATATATATATTAAAAGTGTGAAGACCATTAGAAAAGTGATTTAAACTTTTTATCCTTTATTAAAATACTTTGCAGTAGACAAAATCGTCTTTTTACTTCTATTTAAAATTTTATATTTACTAAAATTTTGCCTATTAATTAACTATATTAAGATCCGAAACTAAAAATTACCATATGCTTTTTGGTGTCTCCTTTGTTGGAAAGACTTTAATTTAGGTTAGTTTTAAAGTCTCCTAGGTTTAGGATTCTTACAAAATTTTATTTGTAGTAATATTTGATTAATCACAAAGTAGAATTATAAAGGAGGAAAAGTACGTGCAGCACTTGGAATTGCTGCATATGTCACAAGCCTACCCTTTGAAATTAGGATTTGAATTTTTCTTAAAGGAAAATTATAGAGAAAATATAGATTGCTTATTTTCTAAACTATTTTAAGACATATTATTCTAAATATCAATTAATTGAATTAACATGGTAATATAGTTATATAAAAAATTATCTCTCTCTCTCTCTCTCTCTCTATATATATATATATATATATATATTATATACTATATTAAAAGTGTAAATGGCCTTTGAAATAGTGTTTGAACTTTTTGCCCTTCATTAAAAATCTTTCCTTTCGACAAAATCGTCTTTTCACTATTTTTTCTAATATTTAAAAATTAAAATTAGTTAAATATTTATAATAAAACCTTTCTTTATTAGAAGTCATTAGAATTAATGATAACTAATATCTTTTTCATTAGTTTATGAATTCTAAATTAACTAAAGTTGATTTTAAGAAAATTTAAAAAATCTATATCTATACCTATAATAATAATAATAATAATAATAATAATAATAATAATAGTAATAGTAATAATAATAATATATTAAAATTGTGAAGGGCTTAGAAATGTCATTTGAACTTTTTGTCCTTCATTAAAAATCTTTGTTTTAGACAAAATCGTATTTTCACTATTTTTTCCTAATATTTAAAAGATGAAAATTACTTAAATATATTTATGGTAAAATCATTCCTTATTAGAAAAAATTGTCAGAATTAATGACAACTAATATTTTTTCATTAGTTTAAGAATTCTAAATCAATTAAATTTGATTTTAAGAAGATTTAAAAAATCTATAAATCTACATCTACATTTATAATATATTAAATTTATGAACCACTCGAAATTTCTGATGGTAAAATATATATTTACATATAATAAAATGTATGTGTTGAACTTTTTGCACTTCTTTAAAAACTTTCGTTATAGATAAAATCATCTAATTTTAAATAATCTAAAGTTACGCGTGCGAGTCACGTGCAACTAAACTAATATATATATATATATAAATTACACAAATACACAACTTATGTTTCCAATATTATAAAAAATCCCAACTCCCTAAGCATATTACAAAAATTCCAACATATACACAGA
Organism: Capsicum pubescens; assembly: GCA_030864215.1. Lineage (NCBI taxonomy): Eukaryota > Viridiplantae > Streptophyta > Magnoliopsida > Solanales > Solanaceae > Capsicum > Capsicum pubescens. The sequence goes on along the minus strand of CM061544.1, from coordinate 80,700,322 downwards.
ATGATATGTATATGTCGATTATGTTATGTATTTAATAGGGAGAGAGAGTAAAGTAATTAAAAAGTGGGAGAGAGTGTAATTACTTTCAAAAGGATTGATATTTATGTTATTTATATATATATATATCAAAATTTTTGGTTTATTTCGATTTAAACCAAAACTCGAATTTCGTCAACCTAAAAACCAAAAACCGAACCGAAATATCGTATTTATAAGAAAATAAACCAAAATCGAACCGAAAAATCAAAAAACCAAAACCAAAAAAACAAAATAATTTAGTTCGATTCGGTATTACGTTTTTTTGATATTTATGCCCAACCCTAGGAGAAATTGTTGTATTTGTACACTGAATATCACATCATGCTTACGATAGACTTTTTTTATTTTTTTAATGTTCTTTTAGTGTTTGCTCCCACCATCTTGGTGACTTGACCTCACAATCCTAGGGTTGGAGAAGGTACTTACTTGTTTATCTCCGAGTAGTTTTTTGTCCTTTTTAATCTTTTCTAGTATCGTCGATTAATTATATTTTTTATTTGAGCTAAGAGTATATCAAAAACATCTTATACTCGTAAAGGTAAGGGGTAAAGACTGTTCACACCACCTTTTCTAATACTGCTTATAGCTCATTTAGATGGTTGTTAGCTATTGTATTGTGTTGTTAGTTTAAATACAATGTTTGTTTTAATTTTAATAATGTTTTAATTTTTTTCAAATAATATAAATATACATCTTAACGTACTATTTTTACACAAATTTTTACTCTTACAAAATAATTAGAAAAATCTCAACTAATTATGTATTCGGAGTTAATTATGTATCTCGTCAGTCCAAAAAATGTATTCTCATTGATGTATTATGTATCTTGAAAGATTTAAAATCAAAAAAAATGTATCGGGAACTAATTATGTATCTTTACAAAGGAAAAGATGTTGGTGGGAATATATTGGGTATGTTGTTGTCGCTGTTGTTGTACAAAGGAAGAGATGTATCTTCGTTTGATGTATTGAGAGCTAATTATATATCTCGATAGATCTAACATTGAAATTTTCAGTAATGCAAAATATCTAGATTTTCTGTAATTAAGCTTCAAATTGTCGGGATTTATGTTGTTTGCCCTTTAATTTTACTTAAATTATATTGTGTTGTGTTGTGTTGTGTTGTGTTGTGTTGTGTTGTTAAATCCAACGTTGATATCCATCCAATTAGGCGAACAAATTGGTTGCTATCACCATCAATTTGATGTGATCGCATTCGGCACTTGTTTTTATTTTTTATGACACTGAGTTCTACATTGACCGTAACAATTGATGTGACCAATATGAGTTGTGGTGCAGTAGATGGAGCTATTTCACCTGGGTATGGAGAAAACTTTGTTGGGAGCGCTGTCACTTTAATGGACCCTGCAACGTACGATTCGGATTAGTCGGGGCTCCAATGCGGACACCAGACAGCAGATGGGAAACGAAAAAAAAAAAAAACAATTGATGCGATTGCGTCAATACTTATTTTTATTTTTTATTTGAAAATGGATCAAAAATATTTTTGAACTATATGAAATGGAGCAAAAATATCGTTAATTTTTTGGCTCAAAAATATTCCTCTGTAAAAATTTTGGCTAAAAAATAACACTTTCTCTAACAAAATGACACCAAGCAAGCCACGTGAACAAAAAACACCACTTGAACAGTCCACATCAATGTCCATATGAAAACCCCCTCATTTAACTTCCTTAGTTCTTTAGTGGATAAGAAGCTCCTCCAAGACAAAAGACAAAGTTATCAATTTGACGATGAGCATTGATAAAACACTGCATCAGTATAATGTCAAGCTGAAAAGAAAAAAAAAAACATGATAATGAAACTACTGAGTGTCATTTATCTCTCAAACTTAATTTCTTGTATCTTTGATCTCTTTCCTGTTATAGGAAAAAAAAGATTTGGTATAATGAGGATTCATGACACCTAACAATATCAATAGACAAGAACATGCGTGTGTACAGATTTAGCAATCAAAACAAAAGTAACACGGAAAATAATAGTGGATAAAGATATTGATCCAGATTAAAAATAAAAGTACAGAAATAAAAAAAAAAAAAAAAAGAGATGAAAACATATTGAAATAATTTAGATAGAACTTAGATGACTGTAAAAAGTTTGTGTTAAAATCAAAGGTAGTAAAAAGAACATGGATAGTTTTTCCTCTTACCACATTTAGGGATCGTTTGATAGAATGTATAAGAATAATGTTGAATAGTGTGTATTAATAATGTATGTATTAATTATGTTTGTAACAGCTGTGCTAACATTATTTCTTATACATTGTTTGGTGAAATAGATTGTAAATAATATGTCTTAATATAATTATTATAAAAAGATGTTTGTTTACAAAAATATCCCCTACATTTTTTAGTTATCCACTTTATTTTGCAACAAAATTCTTTTACAATTAACAGAGAGTCTTTCTGTAGATATATGTTGCCGTCTTCAAAGAATAAAGAACATTGCAATCCGCTCCAACAACTGAACCACTGAAGTGGTAACTTTTCACCTGATTTGTCTAATTGCACACTTGTCGTTGTCGTGACGATAACTTCAGTGGAGAAAATCAAACAATGTTTGAAGGAGAAGAAAATGACCCTTTCTTTTTCATGTCAAAGTAGAGACTAGAGAGAAAGAGGGAGCCAAAGTACAAAGAAAAGTACTGTGTGGAAAAGGAGGACTGAAAATATCTAAAAAAATTTGAGGAGCATTTTCATCATTAACTAAGCTGATGCATGTATTGCAATCCTTGCTATTACTAATACATAAAAAATAATGTATTACTAATACATGCCTTAATGCAAAATATAATGAATTAACATAGGTTGAAAAATGATACCAAATAAGATATTAATAGTACACAAAACTAATACATACATTATTTTGACCAATTCAATCTATCAAACGACACTTAATGACAGAAAGTGAAAATATGAAGAACAGAATAATCTGACAAAACACAGGAAAAGTATATTGAGGATACTACCCCAGAGGAGCCTCTTGTCCACTAATTACTAAGAAAGTATTAAATGAGGATTTTTCACATGGATATTGACGTGAACTGTTCAAGTGATGTTTTTAATCCACGTGAATTATTTGGTGTCATTTCGTTAGAGAAAGAAATATTTTTTAGCCAAAAATTTAACAGAGCAGTATTTTTGGATAAAAAATTAATGAAGAATATTTTTGCTCCATTTCAAATAGTTCAGAAATTTTTGGACCTTTTTTTATTTTTTATTTATCCTACTCTTTTTATGACACTTAGTTCTACACTGTACCCTATTCTTCTTTTTTTGTTGTAAATTTATGTTTCAAACTATAGATGTGTGACATTATGAAATACTAATAGATAATGATATAATTTAAGCAAATGATGTATTCAAATAGTATAGTATAGTATAGTATAGTATAGTATAGTATAGTATAGTATAGTATAGTATAGTATAGTATAGTATAGTATAGTATAGTATAGTATAGTATAGTATAGTATAGTATAGTATAGTATAGTATAGTATAGTATAGTATAGTATAGTATAGTGAACTCAGACATGCCCCTTGCTTGGGTAAAAGATTATTTCTTCCATACAGTCAATAAGCTATTTGAAATTTTTGTATATTTCGATTTTCTTGTATTATAGGTCTGGATGGCCGCACGGATTACCGCCAGCCTCAGATCCTGTCAATCTGGTATCAGAACCTAGGAACTTTCGTGGTAATTAGGTAATAGATATGAACTAGTCAACATAGATATGATTTCTTTACTAATGTAAACGGGAGATGCGAATACTAAAAGAACTAGACAGAAGAGGTAGATATACTTCAAAATCTGAATTTGTTAAACAAATGGACAATTTCAAAGGTTGATATAAAGACCATATATGATTATGGTTGGTTTGATAAATTTTCTTTTAAACAAATGATAAAAACGACTGAACAGTCTTTAGCGTTAAACTCGGTGGAACAGACTATTCGTTTATTAAATAAATGAGCTATTGATTTTGATACAGATTTAATAATTAATTGATCTCATTAATATTGAAGGGGTTACAGCTGTATATATAGAGAACTGAAGAATAACTAATTACAGAATAACCCAGATGTATTTAATAATTATATATGTAGTCTATTATCCCCCCGCAAGCTGATCAGCGGTAACGAGGGGCAGCTTGGAGCAGAGAGACTGAAAAGGCTGTAACGGAAGAGGCTTGGTGAGAATATCAGCAAGCTGGTCAGTAGATGGGACATAGTGCGTGGCCATCGCTCCTGCAAGTACCTCATCGCGAACAAAGTGACAGTCAGACCCAACATGCTTCATACGATCATGAAGGACTGGATTTTTGGTAACACAAATAGTGGACTGATTGTCACAATAAATCTGTGGTTTCGTCGGGGGAATGCCAAGTGCATCCGTAAGGTATCGTAACCACATGGCTTCAGCAACACCCGCAGCCATGGCACGATATTCTGTTTCTGTGGAGGAACGGGACACTCGCGTTTGCTTCTTGGTGCACCAGGAAATCAGATTCGGTCCCATCATAACAATATATCCAGTAGTGGACTTTCGATCATCTTTGTCGTTAGCCCAATCCGAATCAGAAAAAACAGATATATCAAACGAGCCCTTTTGAAATAAAATTCCACAGTGAAGAGTACCTTGAAGATAGCGCAGAATGCGTTTCAAGGCCTGAAAGTGTTGTTCTGTGGGAGCATGCATTGATTGGGAGACTCGATTGACTGCATATTGGATGTCCGGACGAGTAACAGCAAGATAATGAAGTCCACCGACGAGGCTCCGATATAGTGTAGGATCGGCAAAGGGAGTATTCGGCCCTGGGGATTGGCGGACTGCCATGGGAGTGACCGCGGGTTTGCAGTCTGTCATTCCAGCCCGATTTAGAAGTTCAAGGGTATATTTTGTCTGATGCATCAATATGGTTCCCGATTTGCGGATGAGTTCGAGGCCAAGAAAGAACTCCAGAGGACCGAGGTCCTTAAGTTTGAAGTCACGATGCATAGCTTCAGTAATTTCAGTGATGAGTGATGACGAGCTGCCTGTAATAACAATATCATCCACATAGATAAGAATGATGACTGTCCCTCGAGAACAGTGAAGGGTGAAGAGACTGTTGTCATGATGGTAGGTGCGAAAACCAAGACCCTGCAGAAAAGTAGAGAGACGTGTGTACCAGGCACGAGGGGCCTGTTTCAGGCCATACAGTGATTTGCGAAGCTTGCAAACATAGTGAGGACGGTTGGGATTAACATATCCCGGTGGCTGAACCATATAGATTTCTTCCTCAAGATGACCATGAAGAAAGGCATTGCTGACGTCTAGCTGATGAAGCGGCCAATCATAGTGAAGAGCAAGAGACAAGACCAGACGAATAGTCTGTTGCTTAACAACAGGGCTGAAGGTCTCCTTATAATCCACACCATACTCCTGATGATACCCTTTTGCAACCATACGTGCTTTATAGCGAGAAAGAGATCCATCTGAATTTCGTTTGATGCGAAACACCCATTTGCACCCAATAGACTTTCGGTTACTAGGCAGAGGTACCAAATCCCATGTACGTTGTTCATTCAGAGCCTGAAATTCCTCATCCATAGCTTGGCACCAGAAACTATTTTTGGAGGCTTGGTTGTAGGTAGTAGGCTCAGTTGTGGGATGTGCATCAAAGGGTATTTGAGTGTGGTAGGCTTTGGGTTTGAAGGTACCGGCCTTGGCTCGGGTTGTCATAGGATGAGTGTTGAGTGGAGGGTGATTAGGAAGGGGTGGTGGAGTTGTATGATGCGTGGGCGGGGGTTGGGTGGGGCTGCCGTGGGAGCTGGGATGTGCAGCGGTGGATGGGGTGGCTGTATGTGTGTTAGGAGTATGATGTAGGGAAGTGGTGGGTTGTGTGGCAGTCGGCTGGGTGTTCGGGTGGGAGGTTTGGGGTTTCGTGTGGGTAGTGGTGTAGTGGGGTACCGGGTTAGGTGCCGAGTGAGCCGGAGCATGAGCGTGAGAAAAGGACGGAAATAATGGCACAACGCCAAGTGGATTGGGGGAGTATGGAGTAGAGGAAAGACTTGTGTAAGGAAATTGTTCCTCCACAAAACGAACATGACGGGAAACATATGTTTTCTGAGATACAGGATCGAAACATTTGTAACCTTTGATAGTGGGATGATAGCCTAGAAAGACACAAGGGGTGGACCGAGGTTGAAGTTTATGTTGAGTGTGCGGACGCAACCAGGGATAAACTAGACACCCAAACGGGCGGAGATGGATATAGTCGGGTGGATGATTGTAGAGACGGGCATATGGAGTGGAGTTGGAGAGAGTGTGAGTGGGCATGCGATTTATGAGGTAGTTGGCAGTAGCAAGGGCATCAACCCAAAAGGAAACAGGTAAGGTGGAATCATGGAGGAGCGCAACAACTGTTTCTATTAGGTGACGGTGTTTGCGCTCAGCAACGCCATTTTGTTCAGGGGTATATGGACATGAAGTGTGATGAAGAGCCCCTAGATTTTGAAGAAAAACACCAAATGCATTGTTGACAAATTCTTTGCCATTGTCACTTCGAAAAATTTTGATTTTGGCATTAAATTGATTTTGAACCATTCGATCAAAGTTTACAAAAATAGTATAAGCTTCGGATTTAAATTTCAGAGGATAAAGCCAAGTGAATTTACTGTAATCATCAACAAAACAGATATAATAACGAAAACCTTGAACAGAAGGAACTGAGGTTGGACCCCAAACATCAGAATGAATTAATTGAAATGGCGCAGTGGCCTTGTGTTCAGACAGTGAAAAAGGTAAACGACAAGATTTAGACACTGAACAGGACTCGCAATGTAATTTTTCTGAAAAATTAAAACCTAAGGAAGATAAAATGGATTTGGTGATGGCGGATGATGGGTGCCCAAGCCGGCGATGCCAGGTTGACGAGAGAATGGCTTGACTCACAACAGACGGAGACCTGGATGGAAGAGTGTATAGCCCATGCTCACAGCGGCCCGTGTACCGCACCCGGTTCGTGGTATTGTCCACTATCTGGAAATTGGTGTCATTAAAAATGAGGGTGCAGTTATTTTCTTTAGTAAAGCGATAAACAGATAAAAGATTGGATGTGAGGGAAGGGACGTGGTGAAGGGTTGAGAGATGAAATTTACCATTTGGGGTATAGACATACCCAGAGCCGGTGTTTGTGATGGGAAGGGATTGACCATTGCCTACTGTAATAGTTTCTGAGCCATGATACGGATGAGGAGCTTGAAGTTGTGAATAATCCGACGTCACATGGGTGTTAGCACCTGTGTCTAGATACCAATCGCCAGATTGAGCGTTTGTGGACGCATGCATCGCCCTTGATCCTCCGGACTGGCTATTTACATTCTGCGAGTCATCATAACGATACCAGCAATTAGCCGCAGAATGGCCCCGTTTAGCACAAATTTGGCACGTCGGAAGATCTCGTGTGGGCATCCGCTGGTTTCCTCGTCCCTGTCCGCGGCCTGACTGGAAGCCGTCCCTCGGTGGAGGCCCGCCTCTGCCTTGCTGCCCGGTGTTTCGACGGTCACCGCCGCCGCTGCCTCGCCCTTGGTTACGGCGATCGTCACCGCGACCCCTGGCCGAGCCTCCGCTGCCAGCCGAGTAAAGAGCCGTGACGCCAGGGGTGGAACTGGCTTCTCCGAGCAGTAATTTGTGTTCCATGTCTAGATTCAATTCTTCTGCATTAAGCCATCCAGACAGTTGATTCAGAGAGATTTCGACAGGCGAGAGGCGAATATGCTGTTTGAGAGAGGAATAGCCAGCCGGAAGACCACGTATCACGGCATTCACCACGTCTCGTTCAGGAATAATCTCGTTCACAGCATCTAGGTCAGACAGAATAGAGGCCACATCATCAAGGTATTGAGTCATCGTTTTCGTTCCCTTCCGAAGAGTATGCAATTTGTCACGCAACTGAAAAATATGAGCCGTGGACACAGAGTTGTACCTTGTGGCTAGTGCGTCCCAAAGTTAAGCCGATGTGAGAAAACCCCGGGCGTGTTTGTGCACAGAGGGGCTAATAACTGCGAGAAGACAGGCTCGGATCTGAGTGTCTACGATCATCCACGGAAGGTAGTCGGGATTTGGGAGCTTGACGCCGTCCTTCTCGGCTGTCTCGGGCTGCGGCTTCTCCGCACCGTCAATCCATCCGAGCAGCAAGTTGGCTGCGAGGGCGGTGCGGACGTTAAGTGCCCAGGCCGGGTAGTTGTTGTCAGATAATTTTTCGGGGATGAGATTGTGGAGATTCCTGAGCAGTAATTTTACTCCAGACGGTAATTTTGACAGAGGATCAATAACCTTGTCCATGGCGCCGACCTACGGCGGAGGAGGGAGGCCGTGCGGCGTGGTGTAGACGGTGGCGGCGGCGCACACACGTCGGAAAAGAGGAGAGATTAGGGTTTGGGCGGAAGAAGAAACCCTAGCTTTGATACCATGATACAGATTTAATAATTAATTGATCTCATTAATATTGAAGGGGTTACAGCTGTATATATAGAGAACTGAAGAATAACTAATTACAGAATAACCCAGATGTATTTAATAATTATATATGTAGTCTATTAGATTTATATAAGAACCATTCTAATTATCTGCATATTGACATGGTTCAAATAGCTTTTAAACCATTAGCCCTTAAAGGGTTACAAGAAACGTTTTTAGCAGTCCTTAAAGATGCTAGAAATTTAAATTTTTGACATTTTCTGATGGGTTCGATTGAATCCACTGTGGCCTATGGTTCAGTTTATTTCAATACTCATCCAAATTTATAGTTATCTTTAACTGATGTGAATATTCTTGATGTTTTGACATTATATGTAAAAACGTGTGGCTATAATTATGCGTCCGAATCTAAAATTATATGTCTGTCATACAAAATTAATTATAAGTTGTTGTCTACATTAAATTCTAGATGTAAATTATATGATACATCTAATCAAACTATATTAGTTGAGATCAATTTTTTGAGATCTAAGATCACCACTAGGAGACCTATCAAATGGGATGAAATTAATTTTTTCACTACTTGGACCTTAAATAGGCTATATCTTCCAGTTAAGTTACAAATGACTTGAAAAATAGCGACCTTTCACATGTTATCCAGAATCCAGATGGTCGAATTTGTATTCAGTTTGATGATAAGTCTACTGTTTATAACAGACATTCATTTTCTATGTCTAAATTATTGCCTGCTATGTATCATATTTCTCATGTAGAACTTTCATATGGTCCAGCTAGAAGTTGTGTTGCTTATTTGCATACGATTGATTCTGCTCCTACAAGATTTGTAGAAAATATTAAGATCAATCCCCGAACAAATGTTGTTCAAGATAGTAATAATATCTCTGGTAGAGACATCCCTACTACTTCTAAAATGAACTTTGATCCAAACGGTATTTGATGATTCAACATCAAATTAATTTTAGTCCTGAATTTCGGACAAGGAGTTATATTAAAACAAAATTTTTTAATAAAAAATAAAATCAGTTTAGAACTTGATTTTTTGAGACTTATAGTTTCGATGAATTGAATAATATTTCTCAAGAATTCTATGAAGTATGTGCCCTGTATAATCAAATTATGCATTTTGTTCCTTGATTTATAACCACTTATTTGTTGTTATACATAAAGATTTTAGAACGATCTTATAAAGACGGTAGTGATAACATTGTTAAAGATGTTTATCCTCCCCAAGCACCTTTCATATTACCTAATAATACATGCATTACTTTTTTTGCTTTCCAAAAATTCATTAATAATAAAGTTGCGGCAATAAGCATCACCAAAATTAATAATCTAATTTCTCAAAATAATTACTTGAGTTTATATGTTAAAGTTTTAGGAGAACATAACAGTTCTCTTGATAAAAAGTTTGATGAATTAACTGATTTGGTTAAAAATCTAAGTACTAGTTCAAAATCTATTGATATTGCCTCTTCTTCAGAAAGTAAGTCGAAAGATTTAATGACTAATACTAGTATTCAAAGACCCCCTGATATTCAGGGATTTCAAATTAGTTCGTCTTTAAAAAATTTGAAAGAGCTTCTTGATAAAATATTTTCCGGATTAAGTGCTAACCCTATTGATTTATCAAATGATTTTGCTGATAAAATAGAATCTACTCCTGATTTTAAAAATATACTAAATTAGATCTTAATAAGCTCAGAGGAATGATTAGAAAACAACCTAGTAAAAATCACAGATATACTGATTTACCCCGTATGAAAACTTATTATTATCCAAGACCTACTCCTCAAGATGTTTTGATAGAGGAAAGGGACTGAAATCAGACTAATACGTCTTATAATGGTTCTGATATATATGAATGGAATCTGAATGGCCTAACAAATAGGCAATTAACTATCCTTGTACACCCCATGATGATGTATCCAACCGTGTGCAGAGCGACTAGTGATAAGAACATAGATAAAATTATCTGTAAAATAATAATTGCTGATTTTACTGGCCAACTTCGTGGCTGATAGGACAATTTTCTAGTTCCTGATCAGAAAGTTGCTATTGTTAATGCTATAGCTACTGAACCAGGGATTGATAACCTAGGAAGGACCCTAATTGCAAATAGGGAGAAGCGGTTTATACCCTTGTTCTTATAATTTTTGAACATTTTAATGGTAGATATACCAATCAATACGAAATCGTCCGTAATCTCTTAAATGGGCTTTGATACAGGACTTTAGGAAAATTTAGGTGGTATAAAGACACTTTTTTAAGTCGGATTATGAATTACCCGAAATCAGGTTAGCCTATTGGAAGACTAGATTTATAGATGATCTTCCACCTTTATTTGCGGAAAGAATTAGAAAGGCCCTTATAGGACCTCACGGTGAAGTTCCATGAAAAAATTTCACCTATGGTAAGTTGATAGGAGTTTGTACACAAGAAGGATTAAACTTGTGTAACGAGCTAAAATTATCTAGACAGCTTAAGATTGATAAGCTTAAAGAAAAAGATCAGCTGGGAGATTTCTATGCGCAGTTTGGAGTTTCAAAATCGGCTTCTTCTAGAAAAAAGATTTGTAAGTATTCCAATAATGACAGACCTTATAAGAAAAAGATATCTAGATATAGATCCAAAGAAGCGCGTGAAATTAAAAAAATTCATCGTAAATCTACTAGATTTGCGAAAAATAGGTCTAAGCGAGACCTTGCTAATATTAAATGCTACAAGTGTGATATGTTTGGACATATTACCCCAAATTGTAAGCTTCAAAAGTTAAAGTCTTTAGGACTTGATAATAAATTGTATGATCAAGTTTATGGTTTGTTATACACTTCTGAATTCGAATTGGATTATAATTCAGAGTCAAATTTTAAAAATGAAGTTGATTTGCTTAATTTATGTGATAGTGATAAAAATATTAATGCTTCATGTGTTAATTGAAAAAGTGATACTTACACCTATGATGAATTTTATAAATTGCATTCGCAGTTCGAAGATTTATATTTTAAAGCTATCACATTTGATAATGTGTTAGAATTGCTAAAAAAAATTTTTGATAAAAAACTTCATGAAAAAATTATAAATTTATCTACGAGTTATAAATCAAGTACGTCAAAAAATGTTGATAGAAGTTCTTCTAAACTTGAGAAGACATTTGAACTTGAGAAGACGTTTGATTATTTTACACCTTATTCTTTGTCAGAGGTCAATAAACGTCTTGCTATAAATTGTCCCTGATAAAAATACTTCTTTTGATGATTTAAAAATTGAAGTTGAAAACTTGAAAAAGGAGATTAAATCTCTTAAGCAACATCAAATAATTTGTGATCACAGGATTTCTCAATTAGAAAAAGATATTTCTCCCAATGAAATTTCAAAAGGGAATGATAAGATTTCTGAAGAAAATGATATAGACGACATTTTTCAGAAAATGATTATTTCTTAGGAATGATGCAAATTACCACTGCTCATAAATGATATATTAAATGTACTATTCTGATTAATAATCATTTCCCTATAACTGATGTTGCTATGATTGATAGTGGAGCAGATGTTAGCTGCATTAAAGAAAGATTAATTCCCACAAAATATTTTCAAAAAGCAACTCATATAGTTAAATCTGCATCCGAACATATTTTTGATATAGAGTATAAATTGTCGAATACCCATATTTGTCAAAATAAAATCTACATTTAGCATTTTTTTTTTGATAAAAAATCAGTTATACTTGAAACTACTTTTATAAATGCTATTTATCCTTATACTCGTATTGATGCAAAAGGATTTACTGCTACTTACAAGAATAAAGAGATATCTTATTCTTTCGTTACAGATCCAGTAACTAGAGATATTAATACTTTAATTGAAATGAAATAAAAATATGTTGATTCTTTACAATCTGAATTACTTAGCATGAATATTTGTGATACTATGAAATTTGTTATGATACAGGAAAAAATTAAATTGAATTCCAAACAAATGGTTGTTGATGTTTGTGTCGATCATCCCAGTGCTTTTTGAAATCGAAAAAATCACATTGTCACTATTTCATATGAGGATAATTTTTTTGTGGATAATATCCCAATCAAATTTCGATCATGTCAAATGAATGTCAAATTAGTCGAATTCTACAAAAAAAAGAAATTGATAATTTGTTATAAAATGATTTGATAAAACCTTCAAAATCTCCTTGATCTTATACTGCATTTTATGTTAATAATGCTGCAGAAAAGGAATGTGGTGTTCCCAGGTTACTTATAAACTACAAATCATTGAATAATCATTTGAAATGAATTCGATATCCCATTTCGAATAAAAAAGATTTGTTGTCGAGGTTATAGATGTCAATATATTTTTAAAATTTGATTTAAAATCAGGATATTGACAAATTCAAATATTTAAAAAGCATACTTATAGAACTGCTTTTAATGTTTTCTTTGGACAAATATGAATGAAACGTCATGCCATTTGGCTTGAAAAATGCCCCTTCTAAATTTTAGAAAATCATGAATGATATTTTTAATCCTTATATGAATTTCATCATCGTTTATATTATGACATATTGGTGTTTTCTAAGACATCTGAGTTGCATATCAAGCATCTTGATATCTTTAAGAAAATTGTGATACAAAATGATTTGGTGATATCTAAATCAAAAATGAATTTGTTTCAAATTGATATTATATTCTTAGGACACAATATCTGTCAAGGAACAATTACTCCCATCCAAAGATCAATTGATTTTTTTAATGTTATTACTAACAGAACTCAATTGCAGAGGTTCTTGGGAAGTTTGAATTACATATTTCGCATCTATAAAAATTTATCTCGTGATTTAGTCCCATTGTATGATAGGCTAAAAAAAATTATAATGGTCCCTGGACTGATAGTCACACGAATCTTGTTATATAGATTAAACAGAGTGTTAAGTCTTTACTATGTTTAACTTTGGCTAATCCAACATGACAAAAAATTATTGAGACAGATACGTCTAATATAGATTATGGTGGAATACTAAAACAAGTTAATCCCCATGACCAATCAAAATACCTGATAAGATTTCATTCAGAAAAATAGACTGAAGCCCAGAAGAAATATGTTATTGTGCCTCATGAAATGCTTACTGTCGTTAAGTGTGTTTTAAAATTTCAGGATGATTTATATAATTAAAATTTTTTGATAAAAACTAATGTCCAATTTGTGAAGTACATGTTCGATAAAAATTTTAAACATGATGCTTCTAAATCAATATTTACAAGGTGACAAACTCAATTAGCCCCTTTTGATTTTTGAAATACAATATAAAAAAAAAGAATTGATAATTTCCTCCCTGATTTTCTATCTAGGAAACATCCCAATTAAGAATAAATTTTTATACTTCTTTCCTTACTAAAAAAATTTCGATTATCATCTTGAAGGTAGTACCGTTATACAAAAACTTGCAACATCTTATGATTGATAAAATCATCTATGATATGATTGAAGAAGAATTTTATGTGTATGATTATGAAGAAGTCAGAGAAATATTTGACCTACATGAATTTGAAATATCTACTTAAAACTAATTGTTTTATCTGCAATATAGATCCTTATTAGCAATGGGCCAGAGAAATAGGAAGAGGCAGAACTGGAGGAAGATCATCCCCAAGGAGATCATATTCTCAAGGAAGACTATATTCTCAAGGATCGTCATACGGATCCTTATCGAATTTCTCAGTTATATAAATAAAAAATAAGAGTTTGATAAACTCTAAAGTGTCACAGAAAGGTGAATTTTCTCCATCCCCTTCAATTCATCTGAAAAATATTTCAAAAGACAGTCCATTATACGGATATTTACATACATATTTAACCGCCCAAAAAAAAAGTGATGTGTTTGTTTCAATTGATAAGGATAAGGACAATGGTGATATCAAGTCCTATGAACAAATAGAAAACAAAGAAATGATATTTCTTGTGAAAAACTCTGAGATTCAAAGGAGAAATGAACCATGAAAGATACTCCAAAAATATTTGATGAATGAATTATATTTTTCGGGTGAGTCATACAAAATTTATTTTTATTATGAGACTATTCTCACTTCCACAAACAGTGCAGAATTTGAGCACTTTGCTGGATATAACACAGAAGAGAATGTTTATAACTTTTTAAAATTCATTATCAAACGAATTATATCCGTTTAAGATTTAGGGATGACCACGATGACAGGAAGGCAGATTAGTCTTAAAAAAAATCACATAAATTTTACTTCTTGGGATTATATCAAGCCTTTGATAAAGTGCTTTATTATAATAATGACCGATACAAACACACTTTGTTTATGAAGGTATGTGCAAAGATATTTGCAGAATCAATTTCTAACTAATTTTTGAACTGATGGTCATACCACGGTCCAACCGTCAAGATATTGCCAGATTCATTTCTCAAGTTATATAAAGAATGGACCCAAGTCTCTCCAAAGATAAACGAGTTATACCATGCAGATCATATCTGCAATCTTGAAAAAATTGATCAAATCTACTTTTTTATTGAATTTTTAATTTCATGGATACACAAATGAACTTCGAAATTGAGATTCACAGGAAAACATTCCTTGTTTATACAGAATATTTTATAATAATTTTTAGATAAATTGATGCGCAAAGATCTCAAAACAAAAAATTTACATGGACAAGAACTTCTGGACTTTATCAAAAGTAAGGTTCGAAAATATTCAGCAGCTCCTCAACAAAATGTTATTGAGGATAGTACAATTAAGCACAGTGCTGGAAGGATCTCCGTGCAAGATGAAAATAAAAATAAAATAATCAAAAAATACCTAGAAGAAGTAAAAAGAAATTTACTTCAATCTATTAATCAACATGATAAATCAGACACTTCAATAAAGAGTGTAACCAGTGATGATATAGCTGCAGAAGATTTTCAAGACTCTCAGCTCATACCCTCAAATAAGATACTATCTGAAGATGTCATTGAACAGACTAGGAAATTCATTAAGAGATTAAAATATATATATATATATATATATATATATATATATATATAAACAGAAGATACTATTTGCACATAGTAAATGCACAGTGCACGAGACTCGGATGTAGGATTCATTTTTACTATACATAGATTCCTACACAGTAGATACACTGTGCATGAGACCCGAATGTAGGATTCATTTTATTGTGCATAGATTTTTTTTCTTTATATAGAGGCCTTTATTTGTTAGGGAAGGTAGAAGTTTTTGTACATCTCTAAAAATTGCTCTCTTGTATACCCTCTTTTTTTGTAAAAATATTCTCTAAGTTGTGAATAAAGCCTTCGACGTTCACTACCATTTTGGGCTTGCTTCCAATCATATAAGGTATTTATTTGTTCAATTATTTTGAGTTCTTTTAAGTCTTTTTCCCTCTCCGATCGTGACTATGTTCGGCTAAGCATTTTCATATCTATGCTGAAGATCTAACTTTTCTTGTATAACAACCATGAAAGATTCAGACTCTATCAAAATATAAAAGAATTTTTCTATTATTTTTTGGCTTGGTTTTGAGATGGTGGTACAGTCGAATTTAGTACTGCTTATTTTGGCTTTGCCTTAGTGGCTCCGTCTAGCAAGCCGTGACTCTTAAGTACGCTAAAAAGATTTGTTCAAAAGGACGTCTTCTTTCACGGTTAGAACTGCTAGACACATGGTCTTAACATAAATATGTATTGAATTTAGACAGGCCCCTTGCTTGGGTAAAAGATTATTTCTTCTATACAGTTAATAAGCTATTTGAAATTCTGGTATATTTTAATTTTCTTGTATTATAGGTATGAATGACCGACATAAACACACTTGGTGTATGAAGATATGTGCAAAGATATTTGCAGAATCAATTCCTAACTGATTTTTAAACTGGTGGTCATACCACGATTCAATCGTCAAGATATTGTCGGATCCATTTCTCAAGTTATTTAAAGAATGGACCCAAGTCTCTCCAATGATAAGCGAGTTATACCATGCAAATCATATCTGCAATCTTAAAAAAATTGATCAGATCTATTTTTTATTGAATTTTTAATTCCATAAATACATAAATGGACTCCAAAATTGAGATTCACGGGAGAACAGATTCCATGTTTATATAGAATATTTTATAATAATTTTTGAGACAAATTGATGCTCAAAGATCCCAAAATAAAATTTTATTATAGAAATTATCTTGAAATTTTAAAACACACTTAACGATAGCAAGCATTTCATGAGCCATAGTAGCATATTTTTTCTAGGCTTCAGTCTATTTTTCCGAATGAAATCTTATTAGGTATTCAGATTGATCATGGGGATTAACTTGTTTTAGTATTCCATCATAACCTATATTAGACGCATCTGTCTAAATAATTTATTGTCATGCTGAATTAGCTAAAGTTAAACAGGGTAAAGAGTTAACACTCTATTTAATTTGTATAACAAGATTCGCGTGACTGTCAGTCCAGGGACCTTTACAATTCTTTTTTAGCCTATAATATAATGGGGCTAAATCACGAGATAATTTTTTGTAGAAGGAAATATGCAATTCAGACTTCCCAAGAACCTCTGCTATTGAGTTCTGTCAGTAATAACATCAGAAAATTTTGATGCAAAATCAATTGATCTTTGGATGGAAGTAATCGTCCCTTGACAGATATTGTGTCCTAAGAATCTAATATCAGTTTGAAACAAATTCATTTTTGATTTAGATATCACCAAATCATTTTGTATCACAATTTTCTTAAAGATATCAAGATGCTTGATATGCAACTCGAATGTCTTAGAAAACATCAATATGTCATCAATATAAACAATGATGAAATTTATATAAGGAATACAAATATCATTCATGATTTTCTGAAATTCAGATTGGACATTTTTCAAGCCAAATGGCATGACATTCCATTTATATTGTCCAAAGAAAATATTAAAAACAATTCTATAAATATGCTCTCTAAATATTTGAATTCTTCAATATCCTGATTTTAAATCAAATTTTGAAAATATATTGGCATAATATAAACTCGACAACAATTTTTTTTTATTCGGAATGGGATATTGAATTCATTTCAAATGTTTATTCAATGGTTTATAGTTTATAACTAATCTGAAAACACTACAATCCTTTTCTAAAGCGTTATTAACATAAAATGCAGTACAAGATCAAGGAGATTTTGAAGGTTTTATCAAACCTTTTTGTAACAAATTATCAATTTCTTTTTTTGCAGAATTTGACTAATTCAACATTCATTTGACATGATCGAAATTTGATTGGGATACTATCTTCAGAAAAATTATCCTCATATGAAAGAGTGACAATGTGCTTTTTCGATTTCAAAAGGCACTAGGATGATCGGCACAAACATCAACAACCTTTTATTTGAAAATTAATTTAATTTTTTCTGTATCTTAGCAGATTTTATAGTATCACAAATATTCATGCTAAGTAATTCAAGTTGTAAAGAATCAACATGCTTTTGTTTCATTTCAATTAAAGTGTAAACATATTTAGTTACTAAATCTATAATGTAAGAATAAGATATCTCTTTATTCTTGTAAGTAGCAGTAAATCCTTTTGCATTGAAATGGTTACAAGGATAAATAGCATTTATAAAATAAATTTACCCTCCCCAAGCACTTTTCATATTACCTAATAATACAGGTATTACTTTTTCTACTTTCCAGAAATTCATTGATAATGAAGTTGCGGTAGTAAAGATCACCAAAATTAATAATCGGATTTTTTAAAATAATTATGTAAGTTTATATGTTAAAGTTTTCGGAGAACATATCAGTTCTCTTGATAAAAAAACTTGATGAATTAACTGATTTGGTTAAAAATCTGAGTACTACTTCAAAATCTGCTGATATTGCCTCCTCTTTAGGAAGTAAGTCGAAAGATTTAACGACTAATACTAGTATTCAAAGACCCCCTGATATTCAGGGATTTCAAATTAGTTCGCCTTTAAAAGATTTGGAAGAGTTTCTTGATAAAAAGCTTTCCGAAATTAAGTGCTAATCTTATTGGTTTATCAAATGATTTTGCTGACCAAATAAAATCTACTCCTAATTTAAAAAATCAGACTAAATCAGAGCTTAATAAGCTCAGAGGAATAATTAAAAAATAATCGGGAAAAAAATCACAGGTATACTGATTTACCTTGTATGAAAACTTATTATTATCCAAGACCTACTCTTCAAGATGTTTTGATCGAGAAAGGGACTGCAATCAGACTAATACGTCTTATAGTGGTTCCGATATATATGAATGGAATCTAGATGACCTAACAGATAGGCAATTAACTATCCTTGTACACCGCATGATGATGTATGCAACCGTGTGCAGAGCGACTAGTCATAAGAACACAGATGAATTATCTGTAAAATGACAATTGTTGATTTTACTGGCCAACTTCGTGGCTGGTGGGCTATATAATATAATATAATATAATATAACATAACATAACATAACATAACATAACATAACATAACATAACATAACATAACATAACATAACATAACATAACATAACATAACATAACATAACATAACATAACATAACATAACATAACATAACATAACATAACATAACATAACATAACATAACATAACATAACATAACATAACATAATATAATATAATATAATATAATATGTATCACGATATATTATAGTTCCAATTATTAATTATGTCTCTCTTAGTCCTACGTCAGTCAAATTTCCCGTGCATGGTTGGTCATAGGTATTCCTTGTTAACATTGGATTTCAAAAAAAAAAAAATCCTTTTACCAATCCTATTAATAATAGGTGATACAGATTTAATAATAATTGATCTTATTCATATTGAAGGGGTTACAGCTGTATATATAGAGAACTGAAGAATAACTAATTACAGAATAACCCAGATGTATTTAATAATTATATACGTAGTCTATTATCCCCCCGCAAGCTGATCAGCGGTAACGAGGGGCAGCTTGGAGCAGAGAGATTGAAAAGGCTGTAACGGAAGAGGCTTGGTGAGAATATCAGCAAGCTGGTCAGTAGATGGGACATAGTGCGTGGCCATCGCTCCTGCAAGTACCTCATCGCGAACAAAGTGACAGTCAGACCCAACATGCTTCATACGATCATGAAGGACTGGATTTTTGGTAACACAAATAGTGGACTGATTGTCACAATAAATCTGTGGTTTCAGCGGGGGAATGCCAAGTGCATCCGTAAGGTATCGTAACCACATGGCTTCAGCAACACCCGCAGCCATGGCACGATATTCTGCTTCTGTGGAGGAACGGGACACTCGCGTTTGCTTCTTGGTGCACCAGGAAATCAGATTCGGTCCCATCATAACAATATATCCAGTAGTGGACTTTCGATCATCTTTGTCGTTAGCCCAATCCGAATCAGAAAAAACAGATATATCAAACGAGCCCTTTTGAAATAAAATTCCACAGTGAAGAGTACCTTGAAGATAGCGCAGAATGCGTTTCAAGGCCTGAAAGTGTTGTTCTGTGGGAGCATGCATTGATTGGGAGACTCGATTGACTGCATATTGGATGTCCGGACGAGTAACAGCAAGATAATGAAGTCCACCGACGAGGCTCCGATATAGTGTAGGATCGGCAAAGGGAGTATTCGGCCCTGGGGATTGGCGGACTGCCATGGGAGTGACCGCGGGTTTGCAGTCTGTCATTCCAGCCCGATTTAGAAGTTCAAGGGTATATTTTGTCTGATGCATCAATATGGTTCCCGATTTGCGGATGAGTTCGAGGCCAAGAAAGAACTCCAGAGGACCGAGGTCCTTAAGTTTGAAGTCACGATGCATAGCTTCAGTAATTTCAGTGATGAGTGATGACGAGCTGCCTGTAATAATAATATCATCCACATAGATAAGAATGATGACTGTCCCTCGAGAACAGTGAAGGGTGAAGAGGCTGTTGTCATGATGGTAGGTGCGAAAACCAAGACCCTACAGAAAAGTAGAGAGACGTGTGTACCAGGCACGAGGGGCCTGTTTCAGGCCATACAGTGATTTGCGAAGCTTGCAAACATAGTGAGGACGGTTGGGATTAACATATCCCGGTGGCTGAACCATATAGATTTCTTCCTCAAGATGACCATGAAGAAAGGCATTGCTGACGTCTAGCTGATGAAGCGGCCAATCATAGTGAAGAGCAAGAGACAAGACCAGACGAATAGTCTGTTGCTTAACAACAGGGCTGAAGGTCTCCTTATAATCCACACCATACTCCTGATGATACCCTTTTGCAACCAGACGTGCTTTATAGCGAGAAAGAGATCCATCTGAATTTCGTTTGATGCGAAACACCCATTTGCACCCAATAGACTTTCGGTTACTAGGCAGAGGTACCAAATCCCATGTACGTTGTTCATTCAGAGCCTGAAATTCCTCATCCATAGCTTGGCACCAGAAACTATTTTTGGAGGCTTGGTTGTAGGTAGTAGGCTCAGTTGTGGGATGTGCATCAAAGGGTATTTGAGTGCGGTAGGCTTTGGGTTTGAAGGTACCGGCCTTGGCTCGGGTTGTCATAGGATGAGTGTTGAGTGGAGGATGATTAGGAAGGGGTGGTGGAGTTGTATGATGTGTGGGCGGGGGTTGGGTGGGGCTGCCGTGGGAGCTGGGATGTGCAGCGGTGGATGGGGTGGCTGTATGTGTGTTAGGAGTATGATGTAGGGAAGTGGTGGGTTGTGTGGCAGTCGGTTGGGTGTTCGGGTGGGAGGTTTGGGGTTTCGGGTGGGTAGTGGTGTAGTGGGGTACCGGGTTAGGTGCCGAGTGAGCCGGAGCATGAGCGTGAGAAAAGGATGGAAATAATGGCACAACGCCAAGTGGATTGGGGGAGTATGGAGTAGAGGAAAGACTTGTGTAAGGAAATTGTTCCTCCACAAAACGAACATGACGGGAAACATATGTTTTCTGAGATACAGGATCGAAACATTTGTAACCTTTGATAGTGGGATGATAGCCTAGAAAGACACAAGGGGTGGACCGAGGTTGAAGTTTATGTTGAGTGTGCGGACGCAACCAGGGATAAACTAGACATCCAAACGGGCGGAGATGGATATAGTCGGGTGGATGATTGTAGAGACGGGCATATGGAGTGGAGTTGGAGAGAG
Source organism: Capsicum pubescens (assembly GCA_030864215.1). Taxonomy (NCBI): domain Eukaryota; kingdom Viridiplantae; phylum Streptophyta; class Magnoliopsida; order Solanales; family Solanaceae; genus Capsicum; species Capsicum pubescens. The sequence goes on along the minus strand of CM061544.1, from coordinate 80,678,646 downwards.
TGTGAGTGGGCATGCGATTTATGAGGTAGTTGGCAGTAGCAAGGGCATCAACCCAAAAGGAAACAGGTAAGGTGGAATCATGGAGGAGCGCAACAACTGTTTCTATTAGGTGACGGTGTTTGCGCTCAGCAACGCCATTTTGTTCAGGGGTATATGGACATGAAGTGTGATGAAGAGCCCCTAGATTTTGAAGAAAAACACCAAATGCATTGTTGACAAATTCTTTGCCATTGTCACTTCGAAAAATTTTGATTTTGGCATTAAATTGATTTTGAACCATTCGGTCAAAGTTTACAAAAATAGTATAAGCTTCGGATTTAAATTTCAGAGGATAAAGCCAAGTGAATTTACTGTAATCATCAACAAAACAGATATAATAACGAAAACCTTGAACAGAAGGAACTGAGGTTGGACCCCAAACATCAGAATGAATTAATTGAAATGGCGCAGTGGCCTTGTGTTCAGACAGTGAAAAAGGTAAACGACAAGATTTAGACACTGAACAGGACTCGCAATGTAATTTTTCTAAAAAATTAAAACCTAAGGAAGATAAAATGGATTTGGTGATGGCGGATGATGGGTGCCCAAGCCGGCGATGCCAGGTTGACGAGAGAATGGCTTGACTCACAACAGACGGAGACCTGGATGGAAGAGTGTATAGCCCATGCTCACAGCGGCCCGTGTACCGCACCCGGTTCGTGGTATTGTCCACTATCTGGAAATTGGTGTCATTAAAAATGAGGGTGCAGTTATTTTCTTTAGTAAAGCGATAAACAGATAAAAGATTGGATGTGAGGGAAGGGACGTGGTGAAGGGTTGAGAGATGAAATTTACCATTTGGGGTATAGACATACCCAGAGCCGGTGTTTGTGATGGGAAGGGATTGACCATTGCCTACTGTAATAGTTTCTGAGCCATGATACGGATGAGGAGCTTGAAGTTGTGAATAATCCGACGTCACATGGGTGTTAGCACCTGTGTCTAGATACCAATCGCCAGATTGAGCGTTTGTGGACGCATGCATCGCCCTTGATCCTCCGGACTGGCTATTTACATTCTGCGAGTCATCATAACGATACCAGCAATTAGCCGCAGAATGGCCCCGTTTAGCACAAATTTGGCACGTCGGAAGATCTCGTGTGGGCATCCGCTGGTTTCCTCGTCCCTGTCCGCGGCCTGACTGGAAGCCGTCCCTCGGTGGAGGCCCGCCTCTGCCTTGCTGCCCGGTGTTTCGACGGTCACCGCCGCCGCTGCCTCGCCCTTGGTTACGACGATCGTCACCGCGACCCCTGGCCGAGCCTCCGCTGCCAGCCGAGTAAAGAGCCGTGACGCCAGGGGTGGAACTGGCTTCTCCGAGCAGTAATTTGTGTTCCATGTCTAGATTCAATTCTTCTGCATTAAGCCATCCATACAGTTGATTCAGAGTGATTTCGACAGGCGAGAGGCGAATATGCTGTTTGAGAGAGGAATAGCCAGCCGGAAGACCACGTATCACGGCATTCACCACGTCTCGTTCAGGAATAATCTCGTTCACAGCATCTAGGTCAGACAGAATAGAGGCCACATCATCAAGGTATTGAGTCATCGTCTTCGTTCCCTTCCGAAGAGTATGCAATTTGTCACGCAACTGAAAAATATGAGCCGTGGACACAGAGTTGTACCTTGTGGCTAGTGCGTCCCAAAGTGAAGCCGATGTGAGAAAACCCCGGGCGTGTTTGTGCACAGAGGGGCTAATAACTGCGAGAAGACAGGCTCGGATCTGAGTGTCTACGATCATCCACGGAAGGTAGTCGGGATTTGGGAGCTTGACGCCGTCCTTCTCGGCTGTCTCGGGCTGCGGCTTCTCCGCACCGTCAATCCATCCGAGCAGCAAGTTGGCTGCGAGGGCGGTGCGGACGTTAAGTGCCCAGGCCGGGTAGTTGTTGTCAGATAATTTTTCGGGGATGAGATTGTGGAGATTCCTGAGCAGTAATTTTACTCCAGACGGTAATTTTGACAGAGGATCAATAACCTTGTCCATGGCGCCGACCTACGGCGGAGGAGGGAGGCCGTGCGGCGTGGTGTAGACGGTGGCGGCGGCGCACACACGTCGGAAAAGAGGAGAGATTAGGGTTTGGGCGGAAGAAGAAACCCTAGCTTTGATACCATGATACAGATTTAATAATAATTGATCTTATTCATATTGAAGGGGTTACAGCTGTATATATAGAGAACTGAAGAATAACTAATTACAGAATAACCCAGATGTATTTAATAATTATATATGTAGTCTATTAATAGGAATCATATTCCATAATCCAACTAAAATATAGCCATAATTACGTCTACCTATTCTAACTCAAATTGGACTCGCAACATTCCCCTCCTATATATATATACCTGGCCTTTATAACAACACATATTTCTCATAGTTCTTTTTCTTCTAGAATATATTGAAACGTTTAACTAGCCATGAAGGTGATAGCAGCCTATTTGTTAGCCCAATTGGGTGGCAATTCTAGTCCATCATCTGATGATTTGAAGAAAATCTTGAATTCTGTTGGAGCTGAAATTGATGATGTCAAAATTGAACTATTATTGCCAAAAGTTAAAGGCAAAGATATTAATGAATTCTGCTGGTAAAGAAAAATTGGCTTCTACTTCTTGTATGTCTTTTGGATGTGTTGCAAATAATGCTAGTAGTGTTGTCGTTGATGGTGGACAAGTTATTGTTGTTGAAGAGAAAAAAGAGGAAAAGAAAGTCGAGAAGGAAGAAGAATCTGATGAAGAAGATTTCAATTTCTCTCTTTTTGATTAGATTGGACTTTAGTTTAATTTACTTTTTATTTTATGCAATATTGTTTAGAGTTGGATTCAACATTTAAATTTTATGAGTTTAATTTTTTGTTTGTTATGAGGTTGGTTCAGAATTTTAAATTCTACCGATTTAATTTTTGAGTTATTTTTTTTTTCATGTTGAAATCATTAATTTTTAAGGCTATGAGTTCATATTTATTATTTATTATAATTTCATTGAGTTATTACATATAAATTTATGAGTTGTGTAAAATTTTATTAAGGAGAAAAAAGAGGAAAAAAAAGTTGAGAAGGAGGAAGAATCATGAGGAAGATTTCAATTTTAGTGTCTTTGATTAGATTAGTAACATGAGAAAATTGAAGGAAAGGTGTCTTTTAAGTCTTGAATTTGATTAGATTAGTAACATGAGAAAATTGAAGGAAAGGTGTCTTTTAAGTCTTGAATGAAGGATTGGTGACATTGATCAACTTAAAGGGTCAAACATCATTAGGAAACTTGATTAAGTTAATTGTGGACTCGATTAATATTTTCAAAAATTTCTAATCTTTTCAAAAATACAAATCAAACCCAACCCACACCCCTCTTCAATCCAAATCAACCACTCTCTCCTCTCTCTCTCTCGACAGCTTCTCTCAACTCTCTCCCAACCGACAGTTCTGCAAAATTTCTCCCTTCAACCTCCGACGACTTTTACCTCCGACGACAAATAGTTGGGTTTTGAGTTCTCTTCTTCAATTCAAATCAACTCGTCTCTCATTCCTCTCTCGACAGCTTCTCTCAACTCTCTCTCAACCAACTGTTCTGCAAAAATTTTATTTCAATCCTCGGCGACTTCAACATCCGACTACAAATAGTTGGGCCTCGAGTTTCTTTTCGACTTCAACCTTCAATCGACGTGACAACATTGCTCTCCGTCCACAACAACTTCGAATTCTTCATCGTTCTTTCTCTTCTTTCACAGGTAAAAATTTATGGCCTTTTTAATTTTGAAGAAAACGAGGAACTTGAGCCAACTTCTCTTATAGTATTGGTTAACAATTTCAATATTTGTTGCATTAATTTGAAATGCGGTCTGAATAAAACTCTAATTTATGGTATTTCTTCTCTTCTCTTTTCGAAGTGAATTATAATTTTTTGTTGTTTGTTGTATTTTTTTGAAGTTTAATTTTTATTGTTTATGTTTATAAAAACAAAACAACAATTTGGGTTGATTTGTTCTGTTCTTTTTCTTGGTAAAAATGGTGAAATTGTTGTTTTTTATTGAACAAAATTTTGCTACTATTTTTTATTTCCACCAACAGATTATCCATCTGGTGCAACATATTAACCATCTGATGCAACAGATCAACCATCTGATGCACCAGAGGAACCATCAGATTACAATTCTGATGCAACAGATTAACTATCTGATGCAAACGATTAACTATATGTTGCAACAGATTAAGCATCGGATAAAAAATCTGATGCAACTAATTAACCATCTGATGCAACGGAAGAACCATTAGATTAATGGTCCGATGCAACAGATGAACCTCCTGTTGGATAAAATCCTATCAACTCTTCCAACAAAAAATGTCCAAGACTTGATTTTTTCAACTGATCATTCATCTGCTACGATAGATGACCCTATGTTGGAAGAAATCTAAACAATATTGACTGTTGATAACTGTTCCAACAAATCACTCATGTGTTGCAACAGATGTGTGACCTATTGCATAGACCATTCATCTTTCTCAAGAGATAAGTGATATATTTTGTATTGTCACCACAGATTACTCAGTTGTTACTGCAGGTTAGTTAACTGCTCTGACAGATCACTCATATGTTGCAACAGATGTGTGATCTGTTGCACAAACCATTCATCTTTCTCAACAGATGAGTGATATGTTTTGTATTATCACAACATATTACTCAGTCGTTGTTATGGGTTATTTAACTATTCCAACAGATCACTCATATGTTACAACAGATGATGTCACAATAGATGTGTGATCTGTTGCACAGACTATTCATCTTTCTCAACAGATGAGTGATATATTTTGTATTGTCACAATAGATTATTCAACCGTTGCTACAGGTTATTTAACTGTTCCAACAGATCACTCATATGTTGCAATAGATGATGTTACAACAGATGTGTGATCTGCTACACAGAACATTCATTTTTCTCAATAGATGAGTGATTTATTTTGTATTATCGCAACAAATTACTCATCTGTTGCAACAACTTATTTAACTGTCCCAACGAATTACTCATATGTCGCAACAATGTGTGATATGTTGCACAGACCATTCATCTGTCCTAAAAGATGAGTGATATATTTTGTATAGTTGCAATAGATTACTCATCCGCTGTAATAGGTTGGTTATATACTGCAACATATATACTACCTGGTGCAACAGATCACTATTATTTTACTGTTTTGCTTGTTTGATTTACTGTTATCCTTTTTTAACGATACATTAATCAACTATAATATATTTTTTTATGTTTCTGTTAATTTTAGATAATATGATTCCCAAAAGAACAGAAACCGAATCAAGTCCAAGTAAATGAACAAGTGAAGCAGCTAGGCTACATCCACCACTATATGAGCTTGCTTTACAAGCGTTATCTCAATCGGGAGTAGAATATGATGAACACGGGGAGGAGGAATATTTCAAAAGAGATGATGCAAATGCTAATAACTCTTCCACCAAAGAGTTGGTCAAAGCCTTCAGCATTGATCGTTATCCTGTGAGAATACAGATGGTGCCATAGATTTAATAGGTAATTTCGTGGTTAAGTCAGCCATGAGAAAATCTTTCGACGCCTTCAGAAAAATACTTCGAGAATAAAAATTGAATGCTTATTTCAGGGACAGCTACTTTGGGAAATATCTTGATTTGCCGGAGGACAACAATGCTCGTTTCCAGATGAAAATGGTACATGAACTTCTCAAGCATAGGTTTATGTATGAAAACAAAGATAAGATGGATGAGGTGTGGATAAATTATTGTGGCATGCCTGTTTGTTTTGGTTGGAAGGAGTTTGCCATAGTTACTGGACTAAAATGTTATCCTCCTTCTCAAGTTATACCTATTATAACCCAAAAAAAAACACCCCGCACACCCCAAAAAGGCAAAAGTAAGTCGTGTGATCATGATGACCTGATGTCCATTGTCGGTCCAAGCTTCAAAAATAAAAATTTGATAAAAGCGTTGAAAGGTAAAGGACTTTCAAAGATGCACAAGCAGTAATTGTGCTTGGTTTGGTTTGTACATAATATTCTTTGCGCGAGAGACGTTAACAACAACATAAGCCTCGGTTTAATAAATCTCTCCAAGGATCTTGAGGCATTTAACAGCTATCCTTGGGGGTATGAAAGCTTCAAAATGACTGTCAAATATTTGTTGACTTCGTTAGCGCCAAAATAGTCAACTTATATGACTTTCCATGGGCTTTCATGGTAAATATTTCTTTCTTCTATTATGATATCATTCATTTTTTTACTCAATAATGGTTTTAATTTATTGGCATTATTTTATAGGCTTTGGCGTTTGAAGTCATTCCTTATTTGAGACAACAAGTGAACTACCAGGAAGGAGTTTTCTGTCCAAGAATCTTGAGATGGTTGTTGATCAAAACTGATAAAAATGAAAAATTTCTTGATCTCTTCAACCCCCGAAGGATGCAGTAAGTATAATTATAATTAATTTTTTTTAATTAATGATTTCTTTGAATGATCTAATCATCATTCTAATATATGTAATGATTTATGTTAGACTGAGTATCCGTCGCTAGTTTCGACCAATCGAGAGTTGAAAATGCCATTTTTTCTTACTTTACAGTCTGTGCAAACTTTATCGGACCCTAAGGTCATCGACAGAATAAAAATAGAATTGTTTGGAGCAATAACTATTACAAGAAGAATAATTTTGGAAAGTGGGCTTGTTGTTGTTGATAGTCTTAGTGGTGATGGAGCTGTTGGTGGTGGTAGTGGTGCTGCTGTTGGTTCTAATAATGCTCCTCTTACAGTATTTAAAGCAAATCATTATGAGTATGATCATACTGGTTATACAGATTTTGCCTCTCCCAGCGAATGTTCTGCATGCAAATGTCAAGACTGCAGGGCGAAACATGATGTAGTGATTAATGCTATTAATTAATTACTTCTGTAAAGGAATTGACATCTAAGAGGGGTCTCATTTCATCAAAGAGGATTTTATTTCCATCCGTTTCATTAGAGATTAGGGCTAAGAGGAGAAGGAGAGTGATTTCTAGGGCATTATCAAGCATCCAAAAAAGTAAAATTGCAACTCCTCTGTCTGTGTGTTTCATTGAGCAATGTACAATGTCCAAAGAAGAGCAGCACGAGCTGAAGAAGGTGAATATATATATCTTCCAACTGATAAAACAAACAGACACATATATGTTTCAACAGATGACACATCTGCTGAAAATTATCAAACAGATATATACATCTGTTGCAACAGTTGACTAACTTGTTGCATCAGTTAAAGTATCTGTTGCGACATATGTCTCGTCTATTTTAGTAAATCAAACAGCTCTTCATACCGCTTTTATTTGTACCAGCAGACGACCTATCTGCTGCAATAGATGATTCATATGGTGCAACAGATGGTTCATCCATTGTCATACAAGGCCTTCCTCATGTAGAAATTTATCCCAACAGTTGATTCATTATTGCAACAGAAATATAATCTGTTTGGGAAAATTTAAAATAGGAGGAAGACCTGTTTGATTTGCTAGAACGGATGAGTTATCCTTTTCCATTTTGTTGTATCTCCGTGATTAACATTAACCAATTTTGGCTTTCCAGGTTGATGTAGAAGAAGCTACTGCTGAACAACATTGACAATATACTACTCTTTTTATGGAAATATGGAGAACAGAAAGCGCAAAAACCGTACGTAAGCGACAATAAATATCCACGATGAGCAAAGCCAAATTCCGTAGCACCGGATGAAGAATAACTTGTCCTTACTGAGTAGATCTTTATAGCTTGAGCCTATCAAAGTAATCCTTGGCATCATACTTAAATTGTTGTTGATGTACTTGTTGAGATTTGTCCCATAACAATTTTTTTATATTTCATTTATTCGTTGACTTATTTCAGCTAATTTTTGAAGGCTTCGATTTATTTTATTTTTTCAATGAATTTTATTTATTCCTTAGATTTGAACTTATTAATTGAAAAGGAATACTAGATTCAAATATTGCAACAGATAATGTATTTGTTACAACAAACGACACATCTATTGGAAAAATCGAACAGATTTAGACATATGTTGCAACAGGTAGGTAATCTGTTGGAATTTATCAAACAGGTCTTTCCACTGTTACAACAAATGGACTTATATAGAAGCATCGAGATAATGCAATAGATACCAACCTATTACAACAGATAAACTATATGTCAGAACAGGTAGAATAATTGTTACAACGGATAGAGAATCTGTTGCAGTATAAAAAATCAACTTTCGTTGGACATAAAAAATTACCACTACGTGTAAAAAGTTTAAAGTGAATTGAAATAAAAAAGGCGGAACCCATCGACGGTGTTCAGTTCAAACACCTAAAATAATATAGGCATCAAGTAGGCAGTGTTCATTTTAAACATGTAAAATAAAATAGGCATCAAATGTGTCAGTCTGGCACATTTTGCAGACTTACCGTCACTTAGACCTCAACGGTCATTCCCCCCCCCCCGCCATTGTCCTATATATTCATCTTCCTCATAAAATTTAACCCTAAATTCCCAAATCTTCTTCTTTATCGTCATCTTCTTTTATCTATCCAAATTCTTAAAATTATTTCTTTTATTTTTTCCAACTGAGCTTGACAATGTCGAGCGCATCTTCCTCTATTTTTTATGATAAAGATTTTTGATATTGTAAGTGCGGTCATGAAGCTCTGTTAAACACTTCTTGGACTCAACAAAATCCAGGTCGTAGGTTTTTTACTTGTAAAATTTTAAAGTTAATATTTTTTTTATTTAATTAGTTGATTAATTATTGACTTGTATTTGTTTTGTAATTGTGTTCTTTTTTTAATAGAAATTGGGTGGATGCAATTACTTTGATTGGTATGAAGAACGACATCCTTCACAAGCAAATTGTATAATATGGGGTTTGTTGAACAAAGTCAAGGCTTCTGAAGAGAAATAAATCAAGCAAGAAGATACTATATTGTTGTCATTATTGCTACTGGTTTGGGGTTGTTGGGCACATGGATATTCAAGCCTAATTGCTAAAAATTTTATGGTGATGTGTGTATTTGCTACTGGTTTGTGTTGTCGAGCACATGGATATTCAAGTGTAACTGTTGGAAAATATCAAAAAGATTTAGGCATATGTTGTAAAATTTAGGTCATCTGTTGGAAATTATCAAATAGTTCTTCCCACTATTGCAACAAATTAGACTTAGATTATTAGATTATTCATAGAAATAACATCGGCCTAATGCAACAGATGACCAACCTATTGCAACAGATAAACTATCTGCCAGAATAGATTCAATATATTTTACAATAGATTGACAATCTATTGCATTATAAAAAACTCAACTTTCATAAAAAAAAAATTATTGTCACTATATGTACATGTAATAAAGTGAAGGATGACTTGAAATTAAAAATTGTTATTTCACAGGCTCTTCTATATACACAAGCTTCAAGCGTCCAGTTAGTACCCCATAAGCCCAGACCTCTTGCAGGTTTTCCACAGCATTGTTACACAGAAAAGTTGTTGGCCCGACCATTTCTGTGCCAATCAGCTAACATTTGATGTGTGCAAGAGCGTGTGAGCAGCTCACTTTAGCGGCATCATCTTTTGGAAGGATCATTCCCTTGTTTCGACCTTCAAAATCCCATGATTTCTTCATCAACACTTCCTTTGGCAAATGATTCATCAGTTTACTCTCCCTCAATAAGATGGGCAACAGCATCATCAGTGGCTCTACGAGGAGAAAAAGATCAAAAGCATCGATGAAAGGTACGTTGGAGTCATAAACATTGATCTTTCCCTCCTCGAGTAGTATCTCAACGGCCCGCTAATGCATGTCATTCACGCTAATGACTCCAAGAATCCTCTTTGCCTCGATCCAGCTCTTGCCGTGTGGATTTAGCCTCTCCCTTCTAACATATTTTATCATTTCTTCTTCATCCAAGACCAATGTAGGAACTAGGAAATCAAGTCCCACGCCAAGGGATAACACCTACCCATTGATTTGATCGTACCTATACTTAAGCTTCTTGCAGAAGTCGAGGTCCATTATCCTATCGGCAGCGTCATAAGTTTCCCGGTATGTTAATTGCCTTTTTCTCATGAGACAGAGAATTATGTCAACATTCTATGATATAAGAAGTCAATTTTTAAATAGGTTAGTAATTGTAAAGATGCAATGAATGGTCCATCTATTGCATAGGGTTCTCTGAATAAATAATCCAACGAAACTTATGCAACGGATGGATAAAATGTTGCAACAGAACCACTACTAGTTGCACCAGTATACCCAGCTGTTGCAACAGATGTGAAGTCTGTTGCATATCTTCTTCTTCATGGGTTAGATTACAAGGGCTAGGTTAGGAAAAGTAAACTTGTCTTGTCCTTGTATGGCATACGCATAACGGTCATAGTCTGGAAGTCTTAGGGGGGAAAGGGAGCCTGGGGTAATCTGGTGCGCCTGTCTTGGCATTCTTGGCCTGTCGTAGATCCCTCTTCTCTTCGGCGCCAAGTTTTGCGTATATTTACACCTTCCTGACTAGCCCCTGAACTTCAATAGCTTTTGGAGAGGGATAAATTGTAATTCCTTTTGATTTCTGATTGGAGAGTACGTCTCTAATTACTCTTTTCTTTCTCCTAACCAACACTGTAGGAGTGTGTGGATCCCTCGCCTTCTTGGATGGTATGACACACCTTTTGGATTTGAATTCCTCGATAGCTTTAGAGATAGTCTCTACTTTTTTAAAGAGTTTATCCTATCTATCCTTGCACTCTTCGCATTCGCAATGAGAATACAAGGGTGAAGAGGGGTGAGAGGGACCTGTGTAAGGGTGAAAAGGAGTATTTTCAAACATATTTATTCTTTCTTAAGCATCAACATACTCATCATCATGAGTGGTAGCACCATCAGCATGCCTGCCACCAACACCAATAACTCCACCAGAAGAGTCACCTGGATCTGCCTTAGTAGGTTGGTCATGAAGAACCTCAATATTAGGCTGACCTTGCCTAACCGCTCTTTTTATGGCTGTTGCTCCAACCAATTCATTTTTTATTAAATCCACTGTTGGGTCTGCTATAGTATCAACAAGACCTAGAGTAATATAAGAAGTCATCACCGACTCCTCCTCAATAGGCACGATCCATGGATGCACAACCTATAAAAAAGAAAAAAAAGACAGATGTATTTAAATCATATAATATAATAATTTTCACAGTTGGATTACATTTTAAAAAAAAGATCCATTTGTTGCATAGTTTGCAGTATATGGTTAAAATCCATTTGAGTCTGGTTCAGAGAAACAGAGCAACATATGGATAATCTGATGCAAAATATCAATCATCTGTTGCAACAGTTTCATAAGACGGGTAATCTGTTATGTAACAGATGATCTGTACGTCACAACAGATGAACAATATGTTATCAGATTACACATTTGTTGCATAATTTGCAGTATATGGTTAATCTGTTAGGAGTCGGGTTCAGAGAACTAAAGAAATAGATGGGTAATCTGGTGCAAGATATTAATTTTACTCTATCGCAATAGATGTCCCATCTAGTGCATTAGATATAACATCTATTCAATATCTTTCTTCGAGTAAAATTATTTTACTTGAAGAAGACGTACTGCATCATCCGGGGGGTTAAAGAGATCAACCTCCTTAATATTAGTGTTTCTCTTTGCAGCCAACCATATAAACATCCTTGGATGAGAAACCTAATCTGGGTAATCCATTAACTGCTTTCGAAGGGGAGGAATGACTTAAAATGCCCAAGCCTAAAAAATGTAAACAGGAAGCAAGAAAAAAAAGACATAATAACTATATTCAATATAAATTAATGGATGAGTAAAATTAGTGATTAATTTTACCATGAAAGCCCAAGGAAAACTGTATAATGTGGTCGTCCCTAAGAATAGATCTGTCAGTAAATATTGGACAGTCAAGTAGAAGTTGTCATATCCCCAGGGATAATTGTTGAATTTATCAAAATCCTTAGCACACGCCAACAAATCAACTTCTATGACCTTGTTGACATCTCTTGCCAATATAACCAAATGGGTAAACCAAAATAAGTACAATTGCTCCCTGTACTTCTCTAGTATGGTTTTACCCTCGAGATCTGTTAACAAATCCGATTCTTTGTAGCCACGTCGAGCAATGTCAAACAACCCATCTATTTTTTCTTGCATTTTCTCTCCTTGGATCATTTACGGGGTGGTGTTTCTTCTGTACGATGGCATCTCAAGACCGTCACTATGGCAAACTCTTGCAAGCCAAAACAAACAAGCATGCCACAGTAGTTGATCCAGATTTCATCCATCTTCTTTTTGCCCCCTCCTCTGGATTTTTATCATCCCCCACGTACTTGATCCTGCGCTTGAGAAGATTATATACCATCATCATAGGGAAATGGATACGGGCAGAGGGGTCCTCGGGCAGCTCATGATATCGTCCAAAGCAGCTCTTCTTAAAAAGTCCGCCTATGTTTTCGTTCTTCATAATTTTCATAAAATGTTCAAAAAATTTCCCCATCTGACATTTAAGTACAATTTGACCAGTTAGTTGGTTTGCTTCTGGGTTATTTATCGGCATCGCAACTTGAAACCTGTCAATACTAAAAGTTTTGACAGGATCATGCTGGGATGTCGATATTAGTTCACTCCCCATTGGTGATCCATTATCATCATGTTGATGATCATCCTCTTTTTCTTTCTCACTTTCAAATTCCTCCTCTTTCTCACTTTCATTTTCTTCATCACCATCTATAGAAAATTGTCTACCTCCCTCAACGTAGTTTTCACATCTCTCCATAGCTTCACTTTTCCCTGACTGAGATTGTTCAGGAAGTTTCTCCTAATCCCTCTGTACTGTAGCCTTTTTTTTGTGGTCAGATGTTGATCCACTTTCACTTTCTTTTCTTTTGGGAGACATGTTTTACCTACCAACAACAGAAAAACAAAAATTACATTACAATTGATGTATGCATAAATTTTAAAAAATACATTACAAACACCACGAATACCGACACACCAACAGCCACTACCACAAACACCACCAACCAATGCCACAAACAAATACCACAAATACCGACACCACCAACAGCCACCACAAACACCACCAACCAATGTCTACACCAGTGCCACCACGGTGACCACAAACACCACCACCAACAACAACAACAACAACACAAACACCATCCAATAATACCACGACAGTCAACAGAATACTGTGATGGAAACTAGGGATTTCTCGAGTTCTTCCTATGATTTTACCATCAAAACTCAAAATTGTAAACCCATTCTCGAAGATAATATAACTAAAATTTTTATTTTTCATCATTAACTTAAAAACTCTTATTTTTTAGAAAAAAATAACAAATATAGAATTCTTCTCAAACTCTGTTGCCTACGAAGACAAAGAAAATGACTGATACAAGCAAGAATAAAGTAAAAAAAAACACCTATGTGATCGAAAATAAGAAGAAAAGCAATCTGTTGTAGAGGGTTGAGCAAATTTGTTGAGTAGTTGTTGTCTGTACTGTATTGTTGAGTGAGAATGAGAGAGAAAGAGCAAGAACTTGATATTTGAAATGATGAAACATTTTGTATAGGTTGATTTGTATTTTAGAAAAGAAAGACAAGTTTTGAAAATATTAATTTGGTTCGAATTGATCTTAATTATTTTTAAATTTATAAAAGATATGTGTAATTTTTAACCCTCTCATCATGCAATTGCCAAAAGGGTACTATTTAGTCTAGCATATGAACTCAATTGAAATTGTATAAAAACAATTGAAGTTGTAGTTATCCGAGTACTCTAGTTGACCCTATGAACTTACCCCTAGTCCTAGATTAATCAATTTAGGTACTATTAGTCTAACCTATGAACTCAATTGAAATTGTATAAAAATAAATGTTAGACATGTTGCATCAGATTTTGCATCTGTCGTAAATTAACAATCAGATTAGGTAACAACAGATTATGAATCTACTGTAAGTTATCAAACAGATTAAGTCATCTGTTGTGATAGATTACCCATCTGTTGTAAATTATCAAATGGATTGTCATATATAGCAACAGATTACCCATATATTGTAAATTATCAAATAGGCTCTGCCATCTGTTGTAGCTGACCCTGTGAGAACTCACACCTAGTCCTAGATTAATCAATAGTTGACCATATAAGAACTCACCCCTAGTCCCAGATTATTCAATTAAAGTATTAGTACCCTGTCCTAGATTAATCAATTAAGGTATTAGTTGAACATATGAGGTAGTAAGAATCGGTTTGGCTCAGAGTTATCGATCGACGACTCTCGTCGGGAGGAACACAATACCGTCTCATCATACAATTGCCAAAAGACTCAATTGAAGTTGTAGTTGACCCTATGAGAACTCACCCCTAGTCCTAGATTATTCAATTAAGGTATTATTACCCTAGTCCTAGATTAATCAATTAAGGTATTAGTCTAACATATGAGGTAGTAAGAATTAGTTTGACTTAGAGTGATCGATCGACGACTCTGGTCGGGAGGAACACAATACCATCTCATCATGCAATTGCCAAAAGTCTCAATTAAAGTTGTAGTTGACCTTATAAGAACTCACATTCAATTAAGGTATTAGTCTAACATATGAACTCAATTGAAATTATATATAAACAAATGTTCAACCTATTGTAACAGATGTCTTTTCTGTTGGATCAAATCAAATAGATTAGGGAATCTGTTGCAATATATTACGCATATGTTGTAAACTATCAAATAGATTACGTCATTTGCTGCAACATATCACGAATCTGTTGTAAACTATCAAACAGATTAAGTCATTTATTGCGACAGATTACCCATCTGTTGTAAATTATCAAATGGATTAAGTCATATGTCGCAATAGATTACCCATCTATTGTAAATTATCAAATAGGCGTTGTCATCTATTGTAGTTGACATTATGAGCACCCCTAGTCCTAGATTAATCAATTAATGTATTAGTTGAACATATGAGGTAGTAAGAATCGGTTCGGCTCAGAGTTATCGATCGATGACTCTGGTCGGGAGAAACGCAGTACAGTCTCATCATGCAATTGCCAAAAAACTCAATTGAAGTTGTAGTTGACCTTATGAGAACTCACCCTTAGTCCTAGATTATTCAATTAAGGTATTAGTACCCTAGTCCTAGATTAATAAATTAAGGTATTAGTCTAACATATGAGGTAGTAAGAATTGGTTTGGCTCAGAGTAATCAATCGACGACTCTGGTCGGGAGGAACGCAATACCATCTCATCGTGCAATTGCCAAAAGACTGAATTGAAGTTGTAGTTGACCCCATGAGAACTCACATTCAATTAAGGTATTAGTCTAATATATAAACTCAATTGAAATTATATATAAACAAATGTTCAACCTATTGCAACAGATGTCTTTTTTGTTGGATCAAATCAAACAGATTAGGTAATCTGTTGCAACATATTATGCATTTATTGTAAACTATCAAACAGATTACATCATTTGTTGCAACATATCACAAATTTGTTGTAAACTATCAAATAGATTAAGTCATCTATTGCGACAGATTACCCATTTATTATAAATTATCAAATGGATTAAGTCATATGTTGTAATAGATTACCCATCTATTGTATATTATCAAATAGGCGTTGTCATCTATTGTAGTTGACATTATGAGAACTCACCCCTAGTCCTATATTAATCAATTAAGATATTAGTTGAATATATGAGGTAGTAAGAATCGGTTCGGCTCAGAGTTATTGATCGACGACTCTAGTCGGGAGGAATGCAGTACCATCTCATCATGCAATTGCCAAAAGACTCAATTAAAGTTGTAGTTGACCCAATGAGAACTCACCTCTAATCCTAGATTATTCAATTAAGGTATTAGTACCCTAGTCCTAGATTAATCAATTAAGGTATTAGTCTAACATATGAGGTAGTAAGAATCGGTTTGGATCAGAGTGATCGATCGACGGCTCTGGTCGGGAGAAATGCAATGTCGTCTCATCATGCAATTGCCAAAAGACTGAATTGAAGTTGTAGTTGACCTTATGAGAACTCACATTCAATTAAGGTATTAGTATAACATATGAATTCAATTAAAATTATATATAAACAAATGTTCAACCTATTGCAACAGATGTCTTTTCTGTTGGATCAAATCAAATAGATTAGGTAATCTGTTGCAACATATTACGCATATGTTGTAAACTATCAAACAGATTACGTCATTTGTTGCGACAGATGGACGAGCTTTGGAAATTTCCAAACAGAAATTGTCATCTGTTGTACTTAAATGTTTTAAGATTTTTTTTAAAGCAATTTAGGTATTTCCTGTCCGAGATAAAAAAGTTAAAATACTAAGGCGATAAAAAATATTACTCAGTACTACTTGGATAGCTCAAAAATATCCTGAGTGAGTAGTCTTATCTAGTCTTTTTAATGTCACCGTCTCCTCGTGCCCCTCAAAAAATATTAATGAATATTTAAAACCCATATCTGGAACTCTCTCCTTCATCCATAAAGTAGTCTAGACTCAACTCATCACTCTTTTTTATTCTTAATTCTCAATTATCTTTGTTTCTTTTTTTTCCCTCTTTTCTCTCTTCTTTCGGATGAGGATCCTTTAGGATCTCAACCAATCAATATATTTTCTCAACTGAACTGAATGTTCTGATCCGTTTGCTTTTTTTGACATTGCAGGTACGGTTCACTGTTGCTCTTTCCATTTTTTTTTCTTTTTTGTATGTTATTTAAATTAGATATTTATATCTGTTGCTATTAATGATTTACCCATTACTAGTTTCCTATTTATTGAGAAAATTAAAAGAAAGGTGACTTTTAAGTCTTGAATGAACGAACCATTGTTTTTATTAAAATATACAAAAAAAGGCATTTGTTGAAAGAACTTAAAAAGCCTTGTTGTCAGTATAGTTTTTTTTATGTCTTTTGTTTGGTACTTTGGTTGTGCTGTTGTTGGGGGGGTCGTGTTGGAACATGTGACGTTTGTGTTGTGGATGGTGTTGGAACATATGGTGTTGTTTCTTTATTGTTGATGTTGGTGGTGGTGGTGTTACAACAGTTTTCTCAACTGTTGCAACTGATGAATCAGTTGTTGGAATAGACGGAGCAACTGTTTGAAGAAATTAAACCAGTAGCAAGGCTAGTTTGATTTATTCCAACAGATGACTCATCTGTTGCAACATATCATCCATTTATTACAATGATGCCTCATTGGTTGAACAGATGGGTAATCTGTTGCATCATATTGGTCATCTGTTAATTCACTCAATTTTTTGTTACCCTTTTGTAATGTTCTTTTTGTTTTCTTTTTGTTTTTCTCTTATTTGACATCAAATGTATTTCTCTTGTTTGCAGATAAAAGGAAGTGAAATTGGATCCAATTTTTCCTGGCCAGCATTAAAGACTAGAGTAAAGATGGGTTCGGAGGAATAAGCTGCTTGTATATGTGACCATTTCATATGTGAGAGGTATGTATTACTGATCAACCTATCATGAAAACACACATCCAGTACAATGATTTTGTGAATGTTTATTCTTTACCTATTAGGCTTTAATCCTTCAAACAAGCTATGGCATTTTACAGTTAAGATTGTTAGGTTCGAACTGGTAAGGCTGAGGGACCAAAACGATGGTGTTGATACTCAATTACAATTTAATGACGGTTTATGCTCATGTTTTTGTGTCAAGTTTGGGCAAGGGTTCAAATTTTTGGCGGCAGTGTAAATATCGAATAGTGATTGGACCGGTTTTAATGGCTTAATGGACTTATTGAAAGGCCTCTGAAGCCTCGCACTGCAACAAACAACGATGGAACCAATAGAAATTCCCCTGGTCCAAATTTATATGGATGGGTTATGGAGGAGACTATTATATAGCAGAAGGTGTTTGAGAGAAAACCTATGCAGGAAGGGAGAGGTTTAGAAGACCATATATCATCTCAGTCCTTGTTTAAGTAGAAACACGGGGTGGGAAGGAAAGTGTAGCGAAATTGGCTGATGAAATTGACATAAAAAGTGAAAAAACTGGATGAGGTGCGAATGTGAAAGTGTATCCAAAAATGAAAATTCATCAGTCGTTGAAGAAAAAAATGAATGGTCAACAGGACTGAAGTTGGACACTTTGCTCGAGAATACAACTAGCGAGCGTGGTTTGAATGAAGTCTTTCACAACGTGTAGGACCAGAACTCTAAGGAATTAGCTTCACGAGTACGGAAGGTGGTAAGATTGTCGGTCTGAATTGAAACCTGAACCAACTACTCCTGTATTAAAAATACGGGATCATGTCAATTTCATTATTGTATAAAAGTCTGAGTTCAGGTTTCTCATGTCAATTTCATTGGCCATATATCAAGGTCTGAGATGATATATGGCCTTCTCCACCTCCCCCTCTCCCAAGCACCTTCTGCTGTATAAAAGTCTCCTACAACAATCCATCCATATAAATTTGGACTAGGGGAATTTCTATTGGTTCCATCATTATTTGTTGCATTACGAAGCTTCGGAGGCCTTTCAAGAAGTCCATTGCGCCATTAAAATCGGTCCAATCACTATTGGATATTTAGACTGCCACCAAAAACTTGAACACTTCCCCAAACTTAACACAAAAACATGAGCATAAACCGTCATTAAATTGTAATTGGGTATCGACACCACTGTCTTGGAACCCTTCGGCCTTATCAGTTCGCACCTATCAAAATAAACTGTACAATGCAGGATCTTGTTTGAAAAATCATTGTCTAATTGGTAAAAAAACTGCATTCACAAAATCATTGCACTTTATGTCTATCTATCACGGTAGCCTGATCAATAATATACATAACTCACTCGCATGAAAATGGGATCCATTGCACGCACCTTATTCTTCCTACCCCATCAGGACATGTCAGACAGTGTTGTTTATTCATCTGCACGCATGTGATGATTATAACGAAAGAGGTATGAAGAGTCATGACTTTTTATCTTAACACATTCAAAATAGCTGATGAATCGAAATCTCCATCTGTTGCAACTGACGAATCAGCTGTTGGAAGAAATCAAAACATTTCTTCCAACATATGGTCCATCTGTCGCAACAGATAATCCATATGTTGCAACAGATGGTAAATCTGTTGCAACAGACCAGGCTGTGTTTTTTATTCATCTACATGCATGTGATTACTTCTTGCTAAAAATATTTGTTTCAATTTAGTGGTCCTATTTATAAAATCAAGAGAATTTTATTATATTCTTCTAAGATTACCCCTATTATAAAATGACTACATAAAGTATATTATTCACATTTATACTTTCAAAGCATAATTAATAAAGTCAATTTAGTAAAATAATCACCAAATTTATATTTTTATTAATTGGTGTGCCAAGCCCATAGGGCCCAACTAATACGAAACAGAGGGACTATTAAAAAGAGGTGAAGAGTCGTGAATTTCTATCTAACACATTCAAAATAGCTAATAAACCAAATAATCCATCTATTGAAACTGATGAATCAGTTGTTAGAAGATATCAAAACATCTCCTACAATATACTGTCCATCTGTCGCAACAGATAATACATATGTTGCATCAAACGTCTTTTCTGTTGCATAAACAAACTATCTATTGCAATAATTGATAAATCTGTTTTGACAGACTATCTTTTGCACATTCAATCCATCTATTGCAACAACTCAATAATAACGGCTTTTATCGAGTCTTAAACCATTTTGGAAAGGTGAGAAGTAATTATGTAAAAGAAAAAGTCGCGACTTTTCATGGAAAATAAAATGCCACCAGTTTGAATGTAATTAATACAATGGAGTTGAACAGTCCTACCTTTTGGCCTGACACATCCAGATTCAATCCTCTATAAATAGGTCCCACCTTAATTTTCATTTAACTCAACTTTATTTATTTCTTTCATTTTTTCTTTTCGTGTGACATCTTTAACCACTTCTCTTCAAAGAGTATATTCCTTTCTCGTTGAGGTAAGTTTTTTCTGATGTAAATTTACCAGTTGGTCGTATACATTGTATTACATTTTGGACTTTTTTCTTTACATTTGTCAATTCATGCGTGTTCTAGATATGGCTGATCCTTTTTCGGACATTGCTATTCTATGTGACACAGTGCGGGAACTTCAGAGGCAGGTTAATGACCTGCAGAGGGAGTTGGTTGTTGTGAGAGCGATGATGTTCAGAGAGATGCATAGGCTGATGAGGGCCCAGCTGCTGCGAGTTGATTGGCCGGCTGTCATTAATGATGATGATGATGACAATAATAATTAGAATGTGTTTTTCTTTTAGCGTATGTATTTTAATTTTTCGATATCGTATCTATACCTAATGTATTTTATTTTTCGTTTAATGAAAAAATTATTTTAGTCAGACATTGGCATTTTAATTCTTATTTAATTTTCATTCTATCTATTTCTTCTAATCTAAACATACGTACATGTTAACATGTCAACGGTTGGTGGCAAGGAGCTATGTTGAATCCAGTAGCACTAGCAATTTTGGCTTTTGAGTTCTTTCAACAGATGGACCATGTGTTGGAACAGATTGGTCATCTGTTGGGTTTCTATCAACAGATTATCCATCTATTTTGGCAAATTTGTTATCTATTAGAGGAAAATATTTCAGTTGTTTGTGCAAGTGTTGAGAATAATTGTGGTCTGTTGTATTATTTAGTTAATGTTTTGCCTCTTTTTATTGATGCACAAGTTATTAAAAAAAGATATTTTATATATAATAAATGATAACATTAGGTTCACAAGAATGAGTTAAATATGTAAAAGTCCACAACAAATAACAACACAAGTTTCTGCAATTACAACGATCATGGTAGATTACGATTCGGGCATGTAGTTCTTGTGTGGCCAGCGCACTTACATATGGAGCACTTGTTTCTTCTTGATGAAAATAATTCTCCAACTCCACCCCAGTTTGATAGTGCTGGGTCAATATATGGAGGAGGTATTAATCTCCCCATAAGCTCTTGTGGAACAACCCAAGATTCTTCAGGAGGCACTGGAGTAATATGCCCACTATATGTCATTTTATATTTTTCCACCGAATAATATTGAGAGGAGTGCTCGTAAACTTTAGGTCCATATTTATGACCGTATTGAGCTCGAAGTGCTGCCATAGCATGTGGACAAGGTATTTTGTCCAAGTCAAAAACTCTACACGTACAAGATCTTATTTGAAAATTGACCGTGGCACCATCACCATGACCGGTGATACGAAAATTGTAATCTTCTAGTTTATGAGAGAATAATCTATTCCCCAAATTGATGTTCGTTGATATTTTTTTTTTATTTCGAGAACAAATCAGGTTCTTTTTCCTGGGCACTTGAACTGCACATGCCTTTCATTAAAAAAATTGCTATACTTCTCGCTTATTTTTTCAAACATAGCCTTGATGGAAAATTCTCTTTCATCTCCAAACAATGAATTCACCGATTCAGCTATGTTTGATGTCATAATATTGTACCTATAGAAAAGAATCACTTAGTACGACATCATACTAAACCTGTAAATCAAACAAGACATTAAATTCATAAGAATGTACCTATTTGCTGGATAGAATGTCCGGCTTCATCTCTCGAAACCGACACGTGCGAGAAATTCTGCTACCTTGGGATTCACATCCACTATTTGATTGAAATGGTCTAAAAACTCCTCTCTACTATATGTTTTAGCTTCTCTATAAAAAGGGGTGACGACCCTTTCGTTGTGATAGTTGTTTCGAATGTTTTCTCCAAGATGCCTGATACAACAACCAAAGTAAGCTGAAGTGAAAAAAAGTGAACCCATCTTTGGAATACTTGGATGTCTATCCGATACAAAATACAACTCTTCGGTATCTTCGATATAGCGTCGCAGTTGTTCAAAAAAAATCCATAAGAGGCATCACATTCCTTGTCTGCTACAATAAAAGCGATAGGAAAGATGTGATTCTGCGCATCCTGCGCCACCGCCACTAGCAGAACTCCATTATACCTGCTCCTCAAGAAGGTACCGTCGACGTCTATGCCTTTTCTCAAATGTCGAAAACCTTGAATCCAAGCACCATAGGATACAAAAAAGTACTTGAACCTTCTATTTTCATCCAGATGTAATGTCGTCTTACTTTCGAGATTTGTGGACTCAATCATGTAACGGTAAGCATACAAGACTTCATACCCATGCTCGAGTGTCCCCCTAACTAGATCCTTGGCAATCCTCATGGCCGTATATATCTTCCAATAACTGACCAAGATACCCAAATCCGTAAGGAGTTGATTTTCCATAGCCCTTGTTGATAGGCCTTTGCCATCGGGGAAACTACACCTGAAATATTCACCGAGGACCTTTGTCGTGGCATGAGGATTTTTGCCCGAGATGTACTCCAAACCACATGTGTGATGCTTTTCATATTTATGAATAACGAATCTATCAGAACTTGCATACTTCACCGCTCTCAACCACCACTTGCTGTTCGAATTAGCACATTTGAAACAAAAGACACTGCTCGAATTAATCACCTTCTTTATTCTGAAATCTTTTTTCAAGAAAGAAATAAACAAAGTGTTAGATAGTTCATTCTTGTCCTTGAATGACATTCCAATAAAAAAGTCGGTCCCGTCGTCTTGAAGATTTCCACATTATGTCAATTAAGAAGAACTGCACATCGTATTGGTCACATCAACGGGCGTAGGTGTTTGATCATCATCTGAAATATTCATGTCTAGATCATCCAACCTATCGTCAAAGAAGTCTTCTTTTTCTTCTTCTTCTACGTTCTGGTTCTCATTTTCTCTCTGCTTTTCAACCATGTACGTTCTTAACACCAGCCTGGTTGAATCACTTAGATAAGCACGCAACCGAATCTGATCGATTATCTTAAAAGGCAGTACCCTATGATTTTCAAAAAAGTTACATATGTAGCTGATGGTGAGCTCTTCCAGTTGACAATTCAGTTCACAAAAGTTGATGATTAAGTTCACAAAATCATCATATGAAACATCACTTTGGACTGTCATAGTTATCGTCTCTAGCATTTCACCCTTCTTCCAACGCCATACATATCGATTGCTCTTCTTGACCCATTGACCATGACAATCCACCCCTATTGTTATTGATCCCTCCATTAGTGGTACCTAAATAAAGTCATTTATTAAAAAAAGTTTATAGTGATTTCATAGTACCGTGAATGAATCCCAACAGATGTGTTATCTGTTGCAACAGGTAAGTGATCAGTCGCAACAGATTACTTATCTGTTGGGATTCATGTTACGCTCCTTAATATCTGTTGCAACAAATGAAGCGCCTATTGGGATTGATGTTACAGTACTAAATCACCTTTGAAGCTGATTCCAACAGATGAGTGATATGTTGCAACAAATAATTAACCTATTGCAATAGATGACTTACCTGTTGCAATAGGTTAGTAATCTGTTGTAACAGATATTTACCTTGTTGCAACAGATAACACATCTGTTGGAATTGTGTTCAGGTTCTGTTGCAACGGGTTACTAATTTGTTGAAACAGATATTTATCATGTCGCACGATAACTAATCTATTATAAGAGATGTGTCAAATATTGCAACAGATGACCCATCTGTTTAAACATGAATCCAACATATCAGTCTTCCGTTGAAACAGATGTCTCGTCTGTTGCAACAGATGATTTATCTGTTTAAACAGATGGATCTTATGTTGGATTCATATTCGGTTCTATCCATTGTTGGAAAACAACAACACAATAGCAGTTACCCAGATGACAAATTCAACTAAAAATTATAATTTGACTTACCAAGGTCTCCTATGAAGTAATACCAAAGTGGAAAGTGATGTTCGAAATAAAATTTGACCTAAGAAATTGGTCAAATAGCAACAGCAGCGGTAACAACAACAACAACAGCAAATGGTCAAAAAGAAAAGGTAAAGATGATAATGAAGTAGAAGATGATGATAATGAAGCAGAAGATGATAAATGAAGCAGCAGCAATAATGAACAACAAAAATCGCTAAGAGAGAGAAAACAACAATGGGCGAGAAGAGAGAGAAAGGCATCTTTTTTTCCTCCGTTTTCCTTTATATAGGCTAACATTTGGATCAAAGTATAAATTTATAAACTTGTGGGTTATTTTCATCCCAACTTTCTTAATCCATAATAAAGTAATTGTCACCTCCACCTAATAATTAAGACTTGTGTCACCTACACCTCATTTTAACACTCTTATGTCACCTACAGCCCAAACCCCCTAGTATCATATAGTTATCGGTTTTAGAGTTTAGTTTAATTTGCTTTTATTTTAGGGAAAAGGGTCAAATTTACTCCTCTACTTAAGTTTAATAGCTAAGTTACCCTCTGTCATACTATCAGGTCATATTTGCCCTTGCCGTTAGCAAAGTATTCACCAGTGCCTTTTAATTTAATGAAATAATCCAAATTACAATAAATTATCAATTTTTAAATATAAAACCCATTTCCTATTGTGAGGTTCCAATTCAACGTGCACATGAAAGTTATTTCAATGTTCTATATCGGATTGTGCCATGCTTAGCCCATTGATCTAAATCTTTCAGATCAAGTGGAATCAATTTTTAAATATAAAACCCATTTCCTATCGTGAGGTTCCAATTCAACGTGCACATGGAAGCTATTTCAATGTTCTGTATTGGATTGTGACATGCTTAGCCCATTGATCTGAATCCTTCAGATCAAATGGAATAGACAGGTCATAATCTTGAGCAGCAAGACGATTAAGCAATTTACTGGAGGCACCGCCACTCATCTTTCGGCCACCCACCGGGGAATAGTATTTATTTGAAATTTGAGGTAATGGATATATAGATATGGTAGTTGTGTAGCAGGCTGACTGCCACCCACTATGACCTTATTTATAGCTTGGTTTTGGAGTCCCGGTATAAGAGCAAACTGGCACTGGCATGGCATACTCATCAAAATTGATTTGGTTCAATCGCAAATTATCTTTCCATGATGTGAGTTGTGTATCTGCTTCCTTATTACTATCCATCTCAAGCAGATTTTCCTAATCATCTGATGTTGTAGCAATAACCTGCATATTTAAACTTTTTGCATCATTTTTGCCCACTCTTGGAATCTTGGCTTGCTTATTATGTCTGCTCTCTTTTGGTCGTCTGACCATTTTAGGAACCTTTGCTTCAGAATTATCTGTGTCTTTCAAGTAGCCAGTTGCGGGATCTTTCATTGAACCATGAGCAGCTTCAGCTATGGTTCTATGCATTTGCTATTGGTTATAATGTTGTTGTTATTTGTAGAGATGTCCTGCAATCGAAGAGCAGCAATAGCAACGTCCCTTTCTTGAATCAAAGCATTACGATCAGCAATGGCGTCGTCTCTTTCCCTCCTCTAGGAAATGGGTTTTATCTTTAAAAATTGATAATGTATTATAATTTGGGTTCATTCCCTTTAATTAAAGGGAACAGGTGAATACTTTGCTAACGGCAAGGGAAAATATGATCTGATAGTATAACGGAGGGTAAACTTAGCTATTAAACTTAAGTAGAGGGGTAAATTTGACCCTTTTCCCGTTATTTTATGCATTAGTTTTGTTTAGATGTGAATTCAAGATTTAATTATATTTTTCATTAAAATTAGTACTAATTTTTAAAGTTATAAATTTATCTACTATTTATTGCAATTTTATTAATTTTTTTATATGTAAATTTATCTTTGCCCATGAGTTTAGATGAATCTTGTAATGGTGGCTCCATCTTGATGGTTGTAAAGTGGCTTGCCCTAATTCCCTTCGTTATTATATTTGAATTTTTTTTATTCCTTTTTACATGAAGGAAGTGCAAAACATTATAATAGTTGTTTTTACTTCCTTTTTAAAAAAATTAAAGAATTTTGATGAATCTATTTGATATTTGACTAATCCTTTCTAAAAGAAAGAGTTTTGGATTTACAAATTAAGGTTACTTTACAACATTTAAGTTGCAACCTTAAGGCAAGCTTGATTAAAAGAGAACTATTGACTCCAATTTTTAATGTTCTATTTTATATTAGTAAATTGCTCATATTATCATTCAATGTTTGCATTGTTACCTTCTTTTTTCTTCTTCTTTTTGTTAACTTCTGCATAATACCTATCATTCTATCATTTAGGGGTGGTTTGGTACAAAGAAAAGTTATACATATATTAATAATACTGAAATTAGCAATGAAGAAATTAGTAATGTAGGGATTATTTTTTATCAAGTGTTTGGTTCATTATATTAAAAACTAGCTATATCATGTATTGTAGTTTAAAATTATACAAAATTTTCTTTACAATTATACCCTTAAATTTTTATAGAATTTCATACTTCATTTAACTAGTCAAACTACTCACTCTGCGTGATCTAATAGAAAAGCTAAAATATGAATAATAATTCTCACTCCGATTAGTTGATCATTTATTTTTAAAAAAAAAATTGAGTCTATTTGATCAAGAAAAAATTAAAACAACAAATAATTGTCATATTATACAGAAATAATTTTTAAAAAATGTAAAACACATTATGTAAGAACATCACAGACGGTTGATAATATAGTTTTAGATTTTTAAATTATATATTTATTTGACAATAATCTTTTGTATTTAAATTAATCCGTCTGTAAATTGAAAATTACAAAATAGCATAAATGTAGTTCACATTTGAACCTATCAACCAACATAAGGGACGAAATGATATTTAAGCACTTGATCCGCATAGACAAAGTAAAAAGAGGATGACAAATTAAATGTAATATAACAACCAAATTTGTAGTGATTAGATTTAAAATGGAACTAAAAGGAAAGTTTAATAAAAAGAATTGAGGGGTAGCTAAGTCATTTAATTCTCTTATTCATGTATTATTAAGCCATGGATAAGTAATCCCATGGTTTCTTGGGGGTTTGAGCCACAGGTGACAAAAGAGTTTTTAAATGAAGTGTGGGTGACACAAGTCTTAATAATTGAGTGGAGGTGACAATTACTTTATTAAGGATTAAGAAAGTAAGAAAAGTTTGAAAATAACTCACAATTTTTTTAATTTACACTTTGATCCTATGTAAAACCAAATATAACTAGGAATGGAGGGAAAAAAGGCATGTTTCTATCTCTTCTCATTTATTGGAGTTTTCTCTCTCTTCATGATTTTTATTGTTCATTATTGTTGTTGCTTTATTCATCATCTTCTTCTTCATTATCATCATCTTGTTCTTCATTATCATCTCTTCTTGTTCATCATCATCATCTTATTCGTATATCAATTAGGAATTACTTCTAGGTGATCAAAAAATTTTAGGTCAAATTTTATTCCTATATCACTTGGGAATTACTTATAGGTGATTTTAATTGAATTTCTCATCTGGGTGTATCTGCTACTGCTATTTTTTCAACAGTAGATAAAACATGTAACGTGAATCCAACAGATGAGTAATCTATTGCACAGATGAGTAATTTGTTACAACATATTGACTAATCTGTTGCAACATATGAGTAATCTGTTGCAACATATATGACTAATCTATTGCAACAGATTACTCATTTGTTGGATTTGTATTATAGTTTTGTAACATGAATTCAACATATGGGTCATCTGTTGCAACAGATTATTCATATGTTGCAACAGATTACTCACTTATTGTAATAAATGACTCATATATTAGATTCATGTTGCAGGTTCTATCCATTGTAGCAGTAACAAATATACCGAATAAAAAACTCAACAAAAATCATAATTATACTTACAAAATCACCTATGAAGTAATGTCCAAGTGATATACGAACAAAATTTGACTTAAAAAAATTCTAAAAATTTCAACAAGGGCACAACGAATAAGTGAAACACATGAAAAATTTCATGAAACAGGTAAAGAAGATAAAAATAGTGTATCATATATCAAATGCAAAAGGATCGAGGGGACAAACGTTTGAGTTCTCCTAAAAACATTTAAGTTCCCTAGTATTTTAATTGCTTTCTAATGGATAACCCATCTATTATAACAGATTTTATATTTGTTTGATAATTTCCAACAGATGAATCATCTGTTGCAACATGTTAGTCATCTGTTGATTCAAATTAAGCAATTATTAGTAATAACTAAATTGATTTAGCTAAAATTAAAGACAAGTCTTTAAGACAATGGGACAAACATTTGAGTTCTCCTAAAAATGTTTGAGTTCTCTAGTATTTTAATTATTTTCCAACAAATCACCTATTTGTTGCAAGAAGTTAGTCATCTGTTGCAATAAAATATTATAACAGGTTAGTCATTTATTGATTCAAATAAGCAATTTTAATAATAATTAAATTGATTTAACTAAAATTGAAAACAAGACCTTTGACAAGGGGGAAAACGTTTGAGTTCTCCTAAAAAACATTTGAGCTTTAGTATTTTAAATTGCTTTTCAACACATATTTTGTCTATTTAGTAATTTCCAACAGATGAGTCATATGTTGCAACAACTTAGTCATCTGTTGCAACAGATGTCTATATCTGTTTGATAATTTTCAATAGATGAATTAGTTGTTGCAACAAGTGAGTCATTTGTTGCAACAGATGTCTATATCTGTTTGGTCATTTTCAACAGATGTTTTTATTTGTTTGGTCATTTCCAACAGATTACTCATCTGTTGTAACATGTTAGTCATCTATTGATTCACATTAAGTCATTATTAGTAATAACTAAATTGATTACTAAAATAAAATATGAATTAATAAGTTCAATTATAGTTTCAATTAATTTCATGGTAATTACACGATCAACTAAGTATGTTGTCCTGAGTAGAGTGATCAATTGATCAATTTTATTTGAAATGATTCAAACTAAGTCATCATTAGAAATAACTATATTGATTTAACTAAAACTAAAGATGAATTAGTAAGTTCAATTATGATTTCATAGTAATTACATGATCAATTAAGTGTTTCGTACTGAGTAGAATAATTAATTGACAAATTTTATGTGAAACAATTCAAATTAAACCATTATTAGAAATAACTACATTGATTTAACTAAAATTAAAGATGAATTAGTAAGTTCAATTACGATTTCAATTAATCTCAGTAATTAAATGATCAATTAAGTGTTTCATCCTTAGTAGAATAATTAATTGACCAATTTTATTTTAAATGATTCACATTAAGCCTGTGTTGATTTAACTAAAATTAAACATGAATTAATGAGTTCACTTACAATTTCAATTAATCTCATCGTAATTACCTGATTAACTAAGTGTATTCGTCCCGAGTAGAGTGATCAGTCGACCAATTTTATTTGAAATAATTCAAATTAAGATATTATTAGTAATAACTAAATTGATTTAACTAAAATTAAAGATAAACTTACAATTTCAATTAATCTCATAGTAATTAAATTATCAACTAAGTGTATTCGTCATGATTAGAGTGATCAATTGACCAATTTTATTTGAAATGAATCAAATTAAGCCATTATTCGTAATAACTAAATTGATATAACTAAAATTAAAGATGAATTGATAAGTTCACTTACAATTTCAATTAATTTCATAGTAATTACATGATCAACTATGTGTATTCGTCTCGAGGAGAGTGATCAATCTACCAATTTTATTTCAAATGATTCAAATTAAGTCATTAGTAGTAATAAATAAATTGATTTTGACTAAATTAAAGATGAATTGATAAGTCCACTTACAATTTCAATTAATGCATTCATCCTTAATAGAATGATCAATTGATAAATTTTATTTAAAATGATTAAAATTAAGCAATTATTAGTAATAACTAAATTGATTTAACTAAAATTAAAGACAAGACCTTAGACAAGGGGACAAACATTTGAGTTCTCTTAAAAACATCTGAGCTATAGTATTTTAAATTATTTTCCAGCATATATCCTATATGTTTGATAATTTTCAATAGATGAGTCATCTGTTGCAACAACTTAGTCATCTGTTGCAACAGATGTCTATATTTGTTTGATAATTTTCAATAGATGAGTCATTTATTGCAACAGATTAGTCATCTGTTGCAACATATGTCTATATTTGTTTGGTCATTTCCAACAGATGTCTTTATCTGTTTGGTCATTTCCAACAGATGTCTTTATCTGTTTGGTCATTTCCAACAGATGTCTTTATCTGTTTAGTCATTTTCAACAGATTACTCATCTTTTGTAACATGTTAGTTATCTATTGATTAATATTAAGCCATTATATTAGTAATAACTAAATTTATTTAACTAGAATTAAATATGAATTAATAAGTTTAATTACAGTTTTAATTAATCTCATGGTAATTACACTATCAAATAAGTGTGTTCGTCCTGAGTAGAGTAATCAATTGACCAATTTTATTTGAAATGATTAAAACCAAACCATAATTAGAAATAACTATATTGATTTAACTAAAATTAAAGATGAATTAGTAAGTTGACTTACAATTTCAATTAATTTTATAGTAATTACATGATCAACTAAGTGTTTCGTCTTAAGTAGAATGATCAATTGACCAATTTTATTTGAAATAATTAAAATCAAGCAATTATTAGTAATAATTAAATTAATTTAACTAAAATTAAAGATGAATTGATAATTTTAATTACGATTTCAATTAATCTCATAGTAATTACATGATCATCTAAGTGTATTCGTCTTGAGTAAAGTGTTAATTGACCAATTTTATTTGAAATGATTCAAATTAAGATATTATTAGTAATAACTACATTAATATAACTAAAATTGAAGATGAATTGATAAGTTCAATTACGGTTTCAATTATTCTTATATTAATTACACGATCATCTTAGTGTGTTCGTTCAGAGTAGAGTGATCAATTGACTAATTTTATTTGAAATGATTCAAATTAAGTCATTATTAGTAATAGCCAAATTGATTTAATAATTACAATTTCAATTAATCTCATAGTAATTACATGATCATTTAAGTGTATAACTTATTGCAACAGATGAGTCATTTGTTGAAAATTATCAAACAGATATACACATATGTTGCAATAGATTAGTCATCTGTTGTAACAAATGTCTTTATCTGTTGGTTATTTCCAACAGATTACTAATCTGTTGCAATAGGTGACTAATTTGTTACAACAGATGTCTTTATCTGTTTGGTCATTTTCAACATATTACTCATCTTTTGCAACATCTTAGTCATCTATTGATTCATATTAAGTCATTATATTAGTAATAACTAGATTGATTTAACTAGTATTAATAAGTTCATTATTGTTTCAATTAATCTCCTGGTAATTACACGATCAACTAAGTGTGTTCGTCCTGAGTAGAGTGATTAATTGACCAATTTTATTTGAAATGATTCAAACCAAGCCATAATTAGAAATAACTATTTTGATTTAACTAAAATTAAAGATGAATTAATAAGTTCACTTACAATTTCAATTAATTTTGTAGTAATTACATGATCAACTAAGTGTTTCGTCTTAAGTAGAATGATCAATTAACCAATTTGATTTGAAATAATTAAAATTAAGTAATTATTAGTAATAACTAAATTGATTTAACTAAAATTAAAGATGAATTGATAATTTAATTACGATTTCAATTAATCAAATAGTAATTACATGATCATCTAAGTGTATTCGTCTTGAGTAAAGTGTTAATTGACCAATTTTATTTGTAATGATTCAAATTAAGACATTATTAGTAATAACAACATTGATTTAACTAAAATTAAAGATGAATTGATAAGTTCAATTACGATTTCAATTAACATGTTGCAATAGATGAGTAATCTGTTAGAAAAGACCAAACAGTTAAAGACATTTGTTGAAAATGACCAAACATATATACACATCTGTTGCAACAAATGACTAACCTGTTGCACTAGCTAACTCATCTATTGAAAATTATCCAACAAATATAGATATCTGTTGCAACAGATGACTAAATTGTTGCAACATATGACTCATCTATTGGAAATTATTAAATAAACAATATATATGTGAACTCAGAACCAAAATGAGCCAAAGAATTTAAAAAGTGACCAAAATAGATCACCTATTTAAAAAGTTATCAAAATAGGCTAAACGTAATAATTTATTACGTTTTCTATTTTTTCTTAACGGTCAACTAACGGAGTTGACTTTTACAAAAACGTAAGAATTTCTTACGTTTTATATTTTTTTTGTAAAACGTAAGAAATTCTTATGTTTTATAAAAAAAAATATAAAACGTATGAATTTCTTACGTTTTACACGATGACCGAGGAAAATGCAGTGAATTATCAAATCAATTAAAAAGATACTAAAAAATGAGTTGTTCAACATAACAAAAAGTTACGTTCTTAACTTTTTTATAGCAGTGGTCCCCCACCCACAATTTCTTTTTTCACAAATGTCCCATCACTTCTTCTTTTTCCTCTTTTTATATATGATAATTATGAATTTTTTGATTAGTTAAATTTATTTATATTTTACATGTAGTTCAAATAATTTATTTTTTCCTCTATGTAATAAATTTTTACGTTTTACGTAAAAAAAATTAAAAATAGAAGTATCAATTACCTCATTAACTTAGCAATTTTCTTATATTTATTCTATATAAAAAAATAATCACTTCTATCCTTAATTATTCGATTTATCTCTAAAAAAAATTATACTTTTGAATTTTCCTCTACTCCAAAATAGTTAAATGTTGAATTATCGTTGATCAAATATGCTACTATATACAAGAATTATATTTTTTTGATGTGTTAGAAATATGAAATTAATTTTTTCGGATAGTGATTCATCGTAGTTTTCGATTAGTATTTCGATTGGGATATTGAGGAGACTCACATGCACAAATACGTTTTATATTATAATTAATGGTGTAAAAAATTACAATTTAATTTAGGAACACTCCTAAATTAATATAAGAAAATATATTTTTTCAAGAACACTCCTTAAAAAATATAATTCTTGTATATAGTAGCATATTTGATCGACGATAATTCAATATTTCACTATTTTGGAGTAGAGGAAAACTCAAAAGTATAATTTTTTTAAAGAGAAATTGGATAATTAAGGATAGAAGTGATTATTTTTTTTATATAGAATAAATATAAGAAAATTATTAAGTTAATGAGGTAATTGATACTTCTTTTTTAAAAAAAAAATTTATGTAAAACGTAAAAATTTATTAGAAAAAATAAATTATTTGAACTACATGTAAATATAAATAAATTTAACTAATAAAAAAATTCATAATTATCATATGTAAAAAGAGAAAAAAGTAGAAGTGATGGGACATTTGTGGAAAAAGGAATTGTGGGCAGGGGACCACTGCTATAAAAAAGTTAAGAACGTAACTTTTTGTTACGTTGAACAACTCTTTTTTTAGTACCTTTTTAATTGATTTGACAATTCATTGTATTTTTTTCTCGGTTATCGTGTAAAACGTAAGAATTTCTTACGTTTTACAAAAAAATATATAAAAACGTAAGAAATTCTTACGTTTTAGTAAAAGTCAACTCCGTTAGTTGACCGTTAAGAAAAAAGTAGAAAACGTAATAAATTATTATGTTTAGCCTATTTTGGTAACTTTTTAAATAGGTGGCCTATTTTGGTCACTTTTTCAATTTCGTGGCTCATTTTAGTTCCGAGTTCGATATATGTTGAAAAGCAATTTAAAATACTAAATCTCAAATGTTTTTAGGAGAACTCAAACATTTATCCCCCTTGTCTAAGGTCTTGTATTAAAGACTTGTCTTCAATTTTAATTAAATTAATTTAGTTATTATTAATAATTGTTTAATTTGAATAAACAAATGACTAACCTGTTATAAACATCTGTTGCAATAGATGACTAACTTGTTGCAACAAATAGATAATCTGTTGGAAAATAATTAAAATACTAGGGAACTCAAATATTTTTAGGAGAACACAAATGTTTGTCCCTTTGTCGTAGAGACGTCTTTAATTTTAGCTAAATCAATTTAGTTATTACTAATAATTGCTTAATTTGAATCAATAGATGACTAGCATGTTGCATCAGATGATTCATCTGTTGGAAATTATCAAACAGATAGAAAATCTGTTGTAACAGATAGGTCAACTATTAGAAAGCAATTAAAATATTAGAGAACTTAAACGTTTTTAGGAGAACTCAAATGTTTGTCCCCTTTATCCTTTTGCATTTGATGTATGGTATATTATTTTTGTCTTCTTTACTTGTTTCATGAAATTTTTCATGTGTTTTACTTATTCGTTGTGCCCCTGTTGAAATTTAAAAAAAAAATTTAGGTCAAATTTTATTCGTATATCACTTGGACATTACTTCATAGCTTATTTTGTAAGTAAAATTATAATTTTTGTTGAATTTCTTATTTGGTGTATCTACTACTACTACAATGGATAAAACCTGCAACATGAATCCAACATATGAGTCATCTATTGCAACAAGTGAGTAATTTGTTGCAATATATGACTAATCTGTTGCAACAGATAACCCATATATTGGATTCAAATTACAACACTATAAAACGAATCCAACAGATGAGTAATCTGTTGCAACAGATTAGTCATATATGTTGCAACAGATTACTCATTTGTTGCAATATATTAGTCATATATGTTGCAACATATTACTAATATGTGCAATATATTACTAATCTGTTGCACAGATTAGTCATATATGTTGCAACAGATTACTAATCTGTGCAACATATTAGTAATATATGTTGCAACAGATTACTAAAGATTAGTCATATATGTTGCAACAAATACTCATCTATTGGATTCACGCTACATGTTTTATCCATTATTAAAAAAAACGGCAGTAGCAGATACATCCAGATGAGAAATTCAACTAAAAAATAACAAACATTAAAAAAATAACAAAAAACATAAAAAAAATAACAAACACCAACAAATCAAGTTCGTTATTTTCATCATAACTTAAAAGTCCTAATTTTTTACTTGTGAAAATCTAAAAGAAACGATGAAGAACTCGAAGTTGTTGTCGCCGGAGAATGTTGTCACGTCGACTGACGGTTGAAAGTAAAAAAGGAACGAGCAAGAACTCAAAACTATTTGTTGCCAGAGGTTGAAGTTGCACAAGATTGAAGGGAGAAATTTGAAAAGTTATTGGTTGGGAGAAGTTAGAGAGAGAAACTATCGAGAGAAAGAGAAAAGGGAGAGAGATTGATTTACAGAGGGAGGGAAGTTTTGTGGGTGTGGGTTAATTTGTATTTTTGAAAAGATTAAAAAGTTTAGAAAATATTAATCAAGTCCACAATTAACCTAATCAAGTTTTTTATTATGTTTGACCCTTTAAATTGGTCAATGTCACCAATCCTTCATTCAAGACTTAAAAGACACTTTTCCTACGATTTTCTCTAGTTTCTTAGATATAAGATAATACACTCTATGGTGCATTAGCTATCCATGTATTAGGTGGGAGTAAATTTAAATTGAGCAACCAAACATTGTACTAGCAGTCTACCAAACGAGTCCTTAGTTGCGACATTTTTTAGGGGTTTTAGTATCACTCCGAGCATAAATAGGGGATAAAGGTGACACCCGCAAAAGCTTAAGGTGTATATGTGATTTTTGGAGATAAGTTTAGAGGGTAATTTATGTATTATTCTTAAGAGAAACAATGTACGACAAATTAATTAAGGGTGACAAAAAAGTTTCAAAACTAAAAAAGAGTGACACAGGTATTTAATATTGAGTAGAGGTGACAATTTTAAGATTAGTGTTAATGGCATTAATTTTAAAACCATCAAGTTTTATTATTTACATTCCCTATTGTGGTGGAGTTCCTCTTATTCCTCCTACTGCTCCTCAGGTCCCTCAGAGTAACGTGAAAAATGTGGAGTTTCGTTAATCTATCCATGTTATTGCTCAGATGGTCTCTAAAGATCCCTACACCACCACCACCACTCCTCCTCTACACCCTTTTTGTCGTTGTCGTTGTCGCCGCCGCCACCTCCTCTTCCTCCACTATCACTATCACTACCATTGTCACCTCGTCCAGATCCACCATCATTTTCTCACTCTATACAACTATCGCCTATTTTTATTCTTTCTCCTCCACCACCATCACAATCAACACCACAACAAATGTCATCTTCTTCTTCGGCATCACCACCAACACCGTTACCTCCCCTTTTATCATAAATATCACTTTTTCGTAGGTCCTCCTCCAACCATATTTTTTTTCTAGAAATTAAGTAAATATCGAAGTTGTACGCAACAACAGTCGAAGTTGCTGCAACAACAGTCGAAGTTGCTGCAACAACTTCGATAATTGTTGCAACAACAGTCGAAGTTGCTACAACAACTTCGATAATTGCTGCAACAACTTAGACAATTGTTGCAGCAAGTTCGATAGTTGCTACAACAACTATAATAATTGTTGTAACAGAACAACTAATAGTAGTTGTTGCACATATTAATAGTAGTTACTGCAGTAATTGTCGCAATTGTTGTAGCAACTATGGTAGTTGCTGAAGCAACTCTCGTAGTTGCTGAATTTTCTGAATTATTTCTTCATTCATTTTTTAAAAAAATCAAAAAAATTCTTTTCAAAGTTCTCATTTAAAAAAAAAAATTCATGAAGATTAAAAAAAAAGAACAAAATGGAAAGAGAAAGAAAAAGAAGAGAGAAGATGGAGGAAGAGAAAAATCTAGAGAGAGAAAAAAAAATAAGAAGAAGAAGATGAGAAGAAAAAAATTTGGAGAGAGAAGGAAAGAAAAAAAAAGATTGAAAAGATAAGAAAATGGGGGAAATTCTAAAATTTGAAATTTGGAGTTGAAAAACTATACTTTATACCCCAATTAACTTAATCAAAATTTAAGTAAAGCTTTGACCTTAGTTTGTCAAAGTTGTCATCATTTTTAATTTAAAGATATTTTTGTTACCTTCCACTAAATTTTTTCAACAATGTATTTATGTAGAAGAAGAAAAGGCAAAATGATATAACAACAACAATAACAAACTCAGTGTAATCCCATCAAGTGGGGTTTGAGAGGGTAAAATGTACGCAGTCCATATCGCTACTTCCGAAAAAGTAGAGAGGTTGTTTCCAATAGACAAAAAATGATAAATAAACAAAAAATGTACTTCCTTCATTCCAAAATAAATAAATTATTGAGTTATTTTTCAATGTCCAAAATAAATTAATTATTATTTTTCAAGATACATGTTGGAAATTTCTTCCAATTTATCCTTTCATTTAATGAGGTTTTTAAGTAATTCATATTATCTAGGAGAGTAATTTAAGAACAATTAAAAGGATAATAGTGAAAAGTAACCTATACTTTATGTCTTAAAATATATTTTTCAAGGGGTGTATTATACCCCAACAATTCAATTATTTTAGAATGGAGGAGTATTATTCTTTCAAGCCTCAAAAGACATTGAGCATCTCTTTCAGGGAAACAATATACTAGTGTAATTTCAAAAGTGCGGCCTACGGAGGGCTCACAAATTTTACCGCTATCTCATGGAGGTAGAGAGGGTGTTTCAGAAAGACCATCGGCTCAAGTGTAACAAATTCAAATAATTATTAAAGTAGGGAATAAAACAGCGAAAAAACATGGCAACTGCGAAGGAAAACAATAAACAGACTATAAAAGTAACAAGGGATAAAAGAACTAAAGAAGATAAGAGCAATACTCCAATGCTTAACAAGAACTGTAATTTTACAGCATTCTCATGAGTGGTCAAACCTATTGTTTTAATAGTACAAATTTCTCTGAAAAATTCACCTTCATCACCAGAAAGCCGACTAAAAGGCTATTCCATAACGACTCTTATAGCCGACTTGAGGAAGCTTGGCTGGTACCTGGCTCTAAAAGAGCAAAACCTCACATTGATGCATATACAGCTTAAGAATACATTATTTACCAAGTAATAAAGTGCCCAACAAAATCAGGCTTCATAGTTCATACAAAATACTACTGCTCTTCTTATAGACGCGATAAAGGTACTTGGTTTCCATTTCCTTGAAAGAAAGGGTAATCTGTGTATCCCACAACTGGATCATGAGTATAGAATGTCTTCCTATTATACTTAGTTAGAGGTGCATTAAGCTTGAATCTCATAACCAAATCAGGATTAGAGATGAAAAGACGGCCATATGACACAAGATCAGCATCACCTTGTGCCACAGCCTCAATTCCTAGCTCCCTAGTGTATCCACCACTGCAAATGAATGTCCCCTGATAGGTGTTTCTCAAAGTCCTCATCAAACGCGCCTCCTCCTCTTCGCTTCCAAGTCTTCCTGCTTCGGTTTGCCCATAGGCCACATATCTTGGCTGAGTTACATGAAGATAGGCCAGTTTGGATCCAAAATGGATTTGGATCTTGTTTAGTCTTTCGACAACTGCTAAGCCTAGGCTGAGTGGATTCGAGTCCATGGCATCAAGATGATCTATTGCTGGTGACATCCTCACACCTACGCGATCAGCACCTATTGCTGTAACAACTGCTTGAACCACCTGCATCATGAATTTGCACCGGTTGGCTAGTGATCCACCATACTCATCTGTCCGGTCGTTGATCCCATCTTTCAAGAATTGGTCAATCAAGTAACCATGAGCTCCATGGATTTCAATACCATCAAAACCTGTAAATATATGAATTTTCAGGTGTTTAGACTTTATACTAATGCAGCAAAATGAACCAAAAAATAGGGAAAAGAAAGAACACGACGGTATGAGCTTGTATACTTGCATATGCAAAAAGAAGAAGATGTCACAGGATTCCAAAATGAAATGTCTGTGAGTACATGATTATCATACAGAATGAATGAGCTAACCTGCGTCAATAGCGTTTAAGGCCGCCCTGCGATAATCTTCAACCACTTGTGAGATCTCATAGGTTCCTATTGCTCTTGGTTTTGGATAAATCCCATGAGTTCCATCAGGCATTAGTATTCTCCACCTCTTTGATATTGGCTTCTCAGTGGATGATATTGGTGCAGCTCCATCAGGTTGATACACTAATGAAGTGACAAACATGAGCTTAGTTAGATCACTCATCCAAAACCTATGTTATGCTCGAATTCTTAAAAATGTCGACGGGTGTTTACTTTTGGAGGATTCCAACTAGGTGCAACCACATTTTTGAAGAGTCCGAGTAAAATAGTTTGAAATTATTAACTTCTTTGTATGAACTGTGAAAGAGAAGTGGAGAAAAAGAGAGAAATGAACATGCAGTATTGCATTTTCCTAATGAGGGAATAGTTACAAAAGTTGGTCTTAGGGAAAAAAAGGAACTTGATGGAAAAGCAGAATGAAATGAGGGAGGAAGAATGTGCTTTAGCAACAGGCTTTGCCTGCACCACCTCTGAAAGAATATTGGTGTCTGGGCTAGCTTGCATATACCTGACTATTTTACCGAGTACATATACCTCCCATCAATGCATCACGACAATATTTTTCTTTATTAACGTGGTCTTTGGACTAGCTTGTTATACCTCGACTATTTCATGGAGTACCTTCGACCAACCACCAATGCATGTAGACAATATCTTTTCTATCGAGGTGGTGTCTAAACTAGCTTGCGCATACCTTTGATTATTTCATCAAGTATTTTGTGCCTCCTACCAATACATTTAGACAGTATTTTTCTTTATAACCATGATGTCCGAATCAGATTCACCTCTACTATTTCACTGAATAGACAGTCTTAATGCCATCAACCTCTCAGTGCTCTCACCAATGCATCTAGACAATATTTTTCTTTATAAAGTGACATTTGGACTAGCTTGCACACACTTGGATAATTTCACAGAGTATCTTCCAACTCCCGCCAATGCATCTAGAAAATATCTTTTTAATAACAATTGTGGTGTCTGAACTAACTTGCACCCACTTCGACTGTTTCACCGAGTACTTTCTACTTCCCACAAGCGTCTAAACATACCATATGTGATGCCTATAAGACAATTTCTCTCATAGGGTCAAAGAGTATTATTACCTTCATGAGAAGCACGACCAACATGCCACAATTGACAAAATATGACAGATCCCTTTGCATGCACTACATCAACTATATTCTTCCATGCCTCTACTTGCTCCTTTGTGAATATCCCTGGCACATGTGGAAACCTGAAATCCCACCATGTAATGTAATAACAAGTTAACAACAATAACAACAATAACACTATACTAGTTGTAGGTGCTAGTGCTTGACTAATATAATAGAAAGTAAAAGGACCTACGGCTTTGATTGTTATTACTTTTGCAGGAGCTATGACATCTTGCGACAACCACTGGAATATGGAATATTACAGAATGATCTAAAGAGGGTCATAACTTATATTAGGCTATATGATCTTTGCTTGAGGCATCTCATTCGGTGTAAACTATTAGGATATGGAGAAGGAGTAGTGTACGCAGAGTTTGTTCTTACATATTTGTATTTGGTTTTTACATCTAACAAAACAATTACAAATTAAAATGAATATACATAATATTTAACCATGATTAAGTGTTAAAAAACGTACACATAAAATATATTTACATTCCTTGGCTCAGTGTAAACACCCAATACAAGTATATTTAAACCGTTTAAAATGTATGTCAATCTCTTCTTTTGAGTTGAGAGTCTATCGAAAATAAATTTTCTACGCCCACAAAGACAGGAACAAAGGTGTGCATATATCCTACTCTTCTTAGAGGCTACAGGTTACTTATGAAATTGAATAATATATAATTATTTAAAAAAAAAAAAATTACTCTATTCGCATCAATTTATATAGCATATATTTTCCTTTTCAATCTAGCCACAAAAGAATATTATATTTGATAAAGGTACCTAGCCACAAAAGAATATTACACTTCCTCATCAAAGATAAATTAATTTTTAACTTTTCATTTTAATCGTGAGATAATTTATATTTACATAAATATTTATAACTTGTTATAAATCATCAATTTTAAAATAATTATCTTTATTAAATTCTACGTCTAATTAAATACGATCACATAATCAGGAGCGAATTCAAAGCTTTAAGTATGAATTTCTGAAAACTCAGTAATTACAATTTACAAATTTCATTATAATTCCATACATGTTTAGTTATAAATTTAATTATTATTATAAATTAATTTACAATTATTACAAAAATTTATAAACTTGGAATCATCACTAAGCCGACACTACCGGACAACAAAATTCCACTAATAAATTAATTAATAATTGTACACGTGTCAAGAATTTATTGGTATTTAATCCTTAAAACCTTCTAATATAGTGCAACGCGGGCCCCACGAGGAGAAATAATTGAACGTCATTTTACCGAAAATGCCCCTAAAATATAATCAAAATTACAAAAACATACCCAGCAGAAGTGGGAGAAATCATAGTGCCTTCAGTGATGAGAAATCCACCATTCGTTGCTCTTTGCGCATAATACTCCCCCAAGGCTGCTTGTGGAATACTGTTTAGTGCTCTGCACCTTGTCATCGGAGCCAATACTATCCTGCCACGTATCAAATAACAATCGTAATTAATTTTTCAAATGGAAAAATAACGCAAACATGTACCTGCACTCATCAAATTTACATAAATCTCAACCCTCACAAAATAATTACAAAAGTCTCAACTAATTATATATCTTGATAAATATAACACTAAAAAAAATATATCGAAAATCAATTATCTCTCTGACAAATTTAAAATTGAAAAAAAAATATCAAAAGCTAATTATGTAATTTTACAAAAGAAAAAATATATATCTTCATTAAATATATTGAAAATCAGGGGCGGAGCTACCATTTGCTGAAGGGTATCTGAAACTCCTTTGGCGAAAAATTATATGATATATGCATGATTAGTTCATATGTTCAATCACTTAGTGAATATCCTGGCTCCGCCACTGTCGAAAACTAGTTATACTTTCAGTAATTATACAGAATGTCAAAAAAATTTAAAATTAAACTCCATAATCTTAAGTTTTGAAAGTGAATGTCGTTTTATCATTCAAGCAAATCCCTCCGCAACAGTAAATACGAGCCCCTCTCAAGTGTAAAATAGTCACATAAAATTCAACTTCCATGTTTTTTTTCCAGTGCCTCTCATTTCCCCAATAAGAAAAATCAGATTATACATGTAAATTAGGAAAGAAATTACAAAAGGATAATCGAATACTCATCGATAAGATAAATTACCTAATTTGAGTTTGATCAGAAAAGAGATACTAAAATTTTGCATTTAGAGTTTGAAATTTGTTATTATATGATCCAATAGATTATATGCACCTTTTTCGATATTGACTCCAAAAAGATTAGCAAAATTAGTAAAATTAAAAAAATTAGGATCTTATAATGGAAGTTGCCTTTTATTTTCAGATTTATGAAATGAATCCTGATATATATATATAAATACCCTTTTGGATTCTTGTTAAGAAAAGATCAGAAAAAATTTAAGCTCTTAGTTTTGGAACTTTCCCATGTTATTATGTTAATAATAGTCTTTTTACTGTTTTTGAGATTTATCATATGATCCAAATATAAATACCTGAACTCTCGTGAATGTTATGTTCATGTAACTAATCAATTGAGTTATTAAAATTTTTGATTCAAGTAAAGCAAAAATAAAATAAAATAAAATAACAGACCTGTGAGAGAGATTGAATTTGCCCATGTTGTAAGGAGAGAAAAGGGGATTGCTTCTATCTTGAGCAGAAGAAGATGTTTTAGCCATTGTTTTTGGAGGAACTGAAAAAGAGAGAGTGACTTTTTTTTTTATTTATTTAGTTTCAAGAAATTTCTTTTTATAATAAATAGAAAGAGGTAAAATGCATGGAGGGAGAGAGAGGGTGTGTTATAATGGTGAGAGATATTAATGGAGGAAGTGGAAGTCGTTTTCGTGGAAACTAGATTAGAAAATTCAATAGATTATTGGGACACGATGTACACATGGGAATTCTTGTGTTTTTGCTTTGGATCTGATTGAGATCCGATCACAACCGTCTATTGCATGCATATAGTCTTTTTATTTATCTTGCGTGACTATAAGAGATCGTTTTCACACATTGATCAGTTACCTCCTGGTCGGAAAATTGAGGATATGTTATTATTATTGAAACTCTCTTCGTTTCATATTAGTTGGCCCTGTGACTTGATATATCCATTAAGAAAATATTAATTAGGAAGTTTATTTTACCAAATTAGCCTTATTAATTATACGTTAAAAATATAAATTTAAGTAAATATATTTTGTTTAGTTATTTAATGTTAAGGATAGTATTGAAAGAACATAAAAAAAATTCTATTAATTTTATCAGAGGAATAATTAAATTGAAATAAATATTCTAAGAAAGAAGATCAACTAAAATAAAACGGAAGGAGTAATAATTTTCACATGGGAAATACTGAAAATGAGTTTTAATTGTTGACTGACTAGATTTTTGTGACCAATTGGTCAATTTTCAATGGGTAGGAACCAGGAACGAAGGCTGTATTGTTTTGTTTTGGACATATAATCGTTTATTCTTATTGGAAAATGGTGGAAGGCTGTTTTTCACATTATTCAATTATTTCAAATGGTATTTATACCCTCCACCCCACCCCCGCCAAGAAAACTATTGGTGCATAAAAAAAAAGAAATCAGAAAAGATTCCCCTTCAACTCCCACCCCACCCCCGCCCCCTCGCCTCCTCTACCCAACCACATGATGGGTCAGAAAAAAACTAAAGAAACAGATTATACCAGATGTGGAGGTCCGTGCTATATGTTATTTTTTATATTGATTGTTTTCATTTGATCAGGAGGTCACGGGTTTAATCCTTGAAAATAGTTTATGGCAGAAATGCAAGATAAGGTTGCGTACGATACAATCTTGTGGTGGGGTCCTTCCCCGGATACCGTGCATAGCGATAGCTTTAGTGCACCGGGTTGTCCTTTTTAAATTTATATGACACAATAAAATTTAGATAATTAATTATATTTTTAATATACTTTTAGATATTTTAATTTGTTAACTGTTGTAATTTATAATTCATTTTCAAATAATACATGTTATTCTTTTTGTCCAAACTTTTGTGGCATGAGATTTATAATATCTTTTTTTCTATTTCAATTTAAATGACATCGATATAATCTCGAGAGTCAACCAAATATTTTATATTTTTAAAATTTTTAAGTTGTTAATTATTGTGATTAATATATTTTTTACGTATTTTTTTAAAACTAGTCAAGTGTACGTTTGTTGCACGTGTGCTTCATGTTAAGCCATCAATCAACATAAAATATATAAAAGAAAAATAATTTATTGAAAAAATAGCAATTAACTTTAAGAATCGAAGATAGGTGGCTTTATGCATCCAGACATGCGTGAAGTGCTAGTATCTTGATCGTCTCCTATGACGAGAACTATCACAAAACAGATAATAATAAAAATAATATGATTAATCTTAAACCTTTGCATAAAAATTCTTCAAAGTCTGACCAACTATTTGTCTACCACCTATAAACTAAA
Source organism: Capsicum pubescens (assembly GCA_030864215.1). Taxonomy (NCBI): domain Eukaryota; kingdom Viridiplantae; phylum Streptophyta; class Magnoliopsida; order Solanales; family Solanaceae; genus Capsicum; species Capsicum pubescens. Next base: position 80,634,165 of record CM061544.1, on the reverse strand, counting down.
CAACAAAATAATATAATAATCAATATATATAACAATATTATTAAATTCTAATCTTTACAAGAAATTCATCAAAGTCCGACTAAACGTTCATCTACCACATGTATTAAGCAGAAAAAACTATAGATAGTAACAAAATAAAAACTACAATAATTGATATATTAGAACGATATTATTAAACTTAACCTTAACACAAAATTTCTGAAAGTTTGATCAAACAATCATTATCAACAATATAAACTTGAACATAATAGAAACTAAAACAAAATAATATGAGAATTGAGATATTAGTACAGTATGATATAAACGACACCTTCAGAGCTCATCGAAAAAGTAGTTATAAGAATATACTTGATGTTATTAGATTGTTGTAGGAGAAAACTCAATTTATAAAAACCCAAAAAAAAAATTCTCCAAAAAAAGATTACCTAAATATGAAAAATTTTAATTATTCTGTTGCGAAAAAAGTAAAAAAAAAATAAATCAAATTATTTATGGTAGTATGTATTTGATTTTTGATTTTCAAGGTTTAGCATATATGGTAGTATTTACGATAATTTATTTTAGGTGTAAAAAATATTTTCTAAGTTTTTTTTTTTTGGTCAAAAGTATGTTAGTTTTTATTTTACCAAAAACAATTTTTTTTGGGTTAAAAGTATGTTAGTTTTTTATTTTACGAAAAGTAACAGAACTTTACCTTTCACCTCTTACCACTTTTTAGAGTCCTTATTTATTAATTCTTCTAATACTTTTTTACCATATATTTTAAGACTCCTTAATTTATAAAATATATTTTCCTTTTATAATTTATTTTAGAACTCTTTAATTTTAAATATTATATGAATAATTAAATAATAAATTAAAGAAAATAATAAAAAGACTGTTTTGTCTATTGTAGGTATTTTTAATGAAGGGCAAAAAATTTAAATCACTTTTCTAAGGGTCTTATCACTTTTCTAAGGGACTTCACACTTTTAATATATTATAAATATAGATTATAGATATAGATATAGATTATAGATTATAGATATATAACAGATTAATTATTTTATAGATATTTTAAACTGCTAACTATTGTAATTTATAATACTTTTTATATAATTTTAATTTCAAATAATATATGTTACTCTCCCTGTCCAAACTTATGTGTCATTGATCGCCAATTATATTTTTTAAATAATTTAAGATTTTAATTATTTTAATTTGTAATATTTTTTCTTCTATTCTAATTTATGTGGCACAGTGCTTAGATGGCCATAATGATTAATTAGGGATAATGTAGTAAAACTACGATTGAAGCAGCAAAGCAGACATGTCTTAAATGACTTATAATCGCTAATTAGAGGTGATATAGCAAAATTACTATAAGAAATACTTGTAAAAGAAATTTTAGTGGGTCTCATATAAGACGTCAAGTTAATTTAAAATATCAAAAGTTAATTAACATTTTATGTTTGTTTTACCTTTTTAATAAATATTATTAATTTTTTAATAAAATTACTTATAATAATTAATTAGGAGTGATATAGTAAAATCACGATTGAAGAAGTCGAAGCAGACATGTCAAATATTTATTTTAATTTAATTTTATTAAATATTATTAATTTTTTAATACGTAAATGACTTATAATAATTAATTAGGGTAATATAGTAATTCGGTTGGAAGCAGGCATGTCGATGAAGAGGTACCTGCTTCTTTACACTTAGGGGTCGTTGGGTAAAGTGTATTGAGAAAAATAGTGCATGCTTTAGTTAATATGTATTATAAGTACCTTGTTTGGTACAATTTTTAGCCTACGTATGACTAATGCAAGCATTAGTTATAAACTATTATGTATCGAGGTGTGTATTAATATTACACACTATTTTCCATGTATTAATATTACAAAAACTCTAAACACATACATTAACTTGTTAAATGATAAATTTACCCCTCATTTTCGGCATTTTTTTGCTCTGATTAGCTGCTACCTCCATTTTTTGCTCTGTTCTGTCGCTGCTGCTGATTTGTAGTTGTGTTGCTGCTACCTCCATGAAGATCTTCGGCTCCCATATGAGCCACGGGCATGTTCATAAAATTGATCGTATGAACCCATAATAAGTCGTGCAAAAGAAATGAATGAGATAATGCTATGCAATTCAACTATAAAAGAGATCCAATTGATTATAATCCCATAAGCCATGGGTGCGTTCTCAAATTCTTCGACAGTAGCTGATGCTATTACTATTCTTGAAAGAGAAGGTACAAAGAAGGATATTTTGATAAACAAATATCTTTTTATAAAAAAATATGTAAATATATATTCTTTTTAACACATTAAATCAAACACTCTATATGAAATGATGTTTTGTATAATTAATACAAGCACTACGAATATTTGCGTTAATAATGCAGGCATTACTAATACATCTTAATTCAGTATTATTCTTGTACACTCTACCAAACGAACCCTTATTAATAGTAGTAACTAGTACCACGAGCCACGTGCTAAGCTCGGACCCAAACTCAAGATATGAAGATAGAAATTTTAATTTAAAATATAATTTATTATATACTTCTTACTTTATAATTAAAATAATCTAATGATATGTCAAACATGTGTTGTTAATAAATTTTTCTAATTATTAAAGTTTAAAATTATATGATTAGATGATTTTTAATAAGAAAGAAAATATTACCGGAGAATTAGAATATAAAAGGGCCACAAGCAATTCAATATTTTTTAAATTACCTTAATTTAAAGCATTTAATTAATTATAATTTGATGAAGATCATAAATAAAAAAATATTTATATTTTTATGATTTTATGAGTATCTAATTTTTTACTTATAAATAGAAATAAATTTATAATTTTTTTTTTGTATTTATTGAGTTTTGATTTCGTTCTTTATTTCGTACATCAAGAGTTTTTGTGTTATTCATTTTTTTCATCTTATAAAATCATCTAATGCAACACAATGTTTCAATGACTTCAAGTTTATATTATATATTATAACCTTAATTTAGAGCTTTTACACAAATCAACTTCATAATAATCTATAAGGATACTAAATAATAATTAAACTGCATTAATATATTAATCCATTCAGTCCTTTACTTGTCATGTTTATGTTTTACACACCCCTATAGGAATATCTTATCCATCTCGTTTTAATCATTGCTTTATATTTTTTTTCATGTTTACTAAGAAAAATAATATAAACAAGGTATTATTTATTAAGTTATCTTATTTCTTATATGTTTTTTTGAGAATTGTATAATATTAATAAGAAATATAAGAGTTTAGTTGAAAATCATTGCAAACTTTAATTTTGTATTAGAAATTATTTGAAAGATTTTTTTGAGCTAAAGTGATTGTTAATTAAAAATAAATGGAGTTTTAATTAAAAAGTAATTTAATAAGTGACAAGAAGGAACCAATAATAAAAGTCCAAGTGGGAATAGTCTTAACAAAAATAATAAGGGTAAAAATAAAAATATATTAAAAAAATACGTCATTAATTGTGATGTGTGATAATCTTACTTAACAAAAAAAATGAAATACCTAAAATACCATTGTGAGGACAACCAAAATTGATATCCTATCTTATATATAATAGTAATTTCAAATGGTATTTATACAGTCCACCCCCACCACACCAATAAAACTATTGGTACATCAAAAAAATCAAAAAAAAAATCCCCCTTTACCCGCCCCCCCCCCCCCTCTCGACCCACCGACACAATGCATCAGGAAAAAACTGAAGAACAGATAATACTAGATGTCAAGGGCTCATGATATATGTTATTTTTTTATTTTAATTTATATGACATAAATAAAATTTAGATAATCAATCATATTTTTAATATATTATTAGATTTTAAGTTGTTAACTATTGTAATTTAGAATATCTTTTATGTAATTTTCAAATAATACATGTTACTCTCTTTGTCTAAATTTTTATGGCATGAGATTTATAATACCTTTTTTTCTATTCTAATTTTAGTGACACTGATATAATTTTGAGAGTCAATCAAATATTTTATATCTTTTAAATTTCTTAAGTTGTTATAATCATTGTGATTAATATATTTTTTACGTATTTTCTTAAAAATATATTATACATTATTTTTTTTAGATATTTTAAATTATTAATTATTGTAATTTATAATACTTTTTATGTAATTTTCAAATAATATATGTAACTCTCCTTGTCCAAATTTTTATGCATTGATAGTCAATTATATTTTTTAAATAATTTAATTTTTTAATTATTGTGATTTATAATATTTTTTTCTCTATTTCAATAAACAGTTGCTTGTATACATGCTGATATACGGGGGGAAACGAATTCAAAGTCCATAAAATTTGCAGTCCAAATCTGGACAGCTTGTTGATGGCAATGATGTTTATTGGCAATATATTTATGTCATAAACATTTGTTGTATTAGATAGCATGCTACATATATTTCTCATGCGGATTGTTATAGAATGACGGGGGTTTGGGCCACAGGTGACAAAAGAGTTTTAAAATGAGGTGTAGGTGACACAAGTTTTAATTATTAGTTGGAGGTGACAATTACTTTATTATGTATTAAGAAAGTTGGGAAAGTTTGAAAATAACCCACAAGTTTTTAAATTTATACTTTGATCCCAATGTATACCTAAAATAACGGGAAATGGAGGGAAAAAAAGGCATCTTTCTCTCTCTTCTCATCCATTGTTGTTTTCTCTCTCTTAGCGATTTTTGTTGTTAATTGTTTCTGTTTCTACTGCTTTATTCATCATCTTCTGCTTCATTATCATCATCTTCTACTTCATTATCATCTTCATCTTCTTCTTGTTGATCATTTGGTGGTGGTGGTGGTACAACGTTACTGCTGCGATCTGACCAATTTCTTAGGTCAAATTTTATTTACTACATCACTTTCCACTTTGGCATTACTTCATAGGTGACTTTGGTAAGTAAAATTATGATTTTTATTCGTATTTGTCATTTGGGTACACTTCTGTTTTTCCAACAATGGATAGAACCTCGATTATGAATCCAGTATAAGTGCCCATAATTTAAACAGATCAATCATCTGGTACATCAGATGAGTAATCTGTTGCATCAGAAGATTTATCTGTTGCATCAGACTGTTTATCTGTTGCATCATCGTATTATCTGTTGCATCAGACGTATTATCTGTTGTATCAAGATATTTATCTGTTGCACCAGACTAATTATCCGTTGCATCAGAATATTTATCTGTTGCACCAAACTAATTATCTGTTGCAACGAATGATTAATCTATTTGAAACAACACAAATCAACCCCTGCCACAAACCCAACAGATAAATCTTGCTATTGCTACTGGATTCTAAATTATTCCTTTTTACATCGAATCATCGACATGTTTGTTGAGAAGATAATAGACAGAATGAAAATTAAATATGGATTAAAACGTCAAAGATCAAACATAATTTATTTATTAAACAAATAAAAATACAAATAATAGACTAAAAGAAAAATAATAGTCTAATTATTATTATTATTATCAGCATCATCATTTCCAGCTAGCCAATCTTCAACCGGAAGTAGCAAGGCTCTCATCAGCCTGCGTATCTCGCAGAGCATTCTTGATCTAACTCCTCCCAGTTCTCATTGCAGATCACGAACTTGATTCCGAAGTTCATTCATGGAGTCTTGCAGAAAAGCAACGTCCCACATTGGGTCAACCATAATCTTATCTTCTAGAGTGTAATATGAAAGACGAGATGCAATAAATAAATAGAGTGTATTTGAATGAACGATTGAGTAAGGATGGACCTATTTATAGAGGATTGAATTTGAATGAGAGGCAAAAAGGCGCGACTATTCACCTCCATACATTAATTATATTTTTTATTAAATTAAGAAAATAAATATTGTGATATAAGTCATGACTTTTCAGATTATTATTATTAATTAGTTCTTTCGAAGAATCGTTTTTATTGAGTTGTGGCAACAGATTCTATATCTGTTGCATCAGACAACACATCTGTGACAACAGATATATTATCTGTTGCAATAAATATAAAATATGTTGCATCAGATAACATATCTGTTGCAACATATAATCTAATTGTTCACCTTCATTTATTAATTACATTTTTTATTAATGTGAAAAGTAATGAATTAATTATATTAAGAAATATTGTGATAAGTCATGACTTTTCAGATTATTATTATTAGTTAGTTCTTTCCAAGAACTGCTTTTATTGAGTTGTGACTCGATATAGGTTGCATCAGATAAATCATTTGTGATAACAGATATATCATCTGTTGCAACCATAGTGAACCTGTTGCATCAGATAATTTAATTGTTACAACATATAATCTACTTTTTTAAAAAAAAATAACTATATCATCATATCATTAATCCAAATTTGCTTACTTTTTTATTTTATAAATTAAAAAAAATACCTTTTCAAATTTCTTAATAAAATAATAACCATTTTATTATATAATAAATAATTTAAAAAATAAATTCAAAAATAAAAATGATGAAAAGTCACTATCAGTTATTAAAATTGTGGTTATAAATTGTGTTTATTATTTATTTCCTTATTATTTATTTACGAAATATTTTTCATATTGAATAATCGAAACGGAAAGTCATGTCTTTTTCTTTTCACCCTCTCAATAACAACAATAGCCCTTTTTTATTAATAACCGTCAGGTGCAACATATGATCGATCTATCGTAGCAGATTAACCTCTAACTGTTGACATAAATTGCTGCTCAATCCCTACCACCAACCGTCGACATGTTGAGAATAAAGAATAAACAGAATGATTATTATTAAATACTAATAAGAATTTAAAATTCAAAGTCGACACTAAAATGAAATGAATGTTCATAAATTTTTAAATCCCTTGGGTAGATTTGATATACAAAAGGAGGAAAATAATCGCTAAAATAAAAAACATTACCTAATTATTATTACTACTATTATTATTATTATCAATCAGACATCTTTCATCCGGCAACCTTGCTCCGAAGTCAGCCAAATCTCTCTTGAGTTCATCAAACTGCCTTTGAAGTTCACGCAAGGACTCGATATGAATATTCTTGTACGAATCTGGATCATCCATATTTGTAAGGAGGGACCTATTTATAAATTATTGTATCTCGGAAAGCAAAGAAAATTGCTTTAAAATAAATCTAACAGATGAGTAATCTGTTGCAAAATATATTCTTTCTGTTAGATAACTTACAGCATACTGACAATCTTTTTGCAATAGATGTATATATCTGTTTGATTTCTGCAACAGGTTGATCAACTGTCATAACAGATGTCTCCAACTGTTTAACAATATAAACAGATGTGTCATCTGTTGCAACAAGCTAGTCATCTGTTTATTCAATTTAAGCCATAGATGGTCTAGGAAGAATAAGGTGCGTGCAGATGGATCCACTATCATATGTGTGGGAGTTAAGTATGTATTACTGATAAGGTTACCGAGACAACACACAAAAAGTACAATATTTTTGTGAATGCAGTTTTTAATCGATTAGGCATTGATCATTCAAAGAAGATCCTGCATTGTACCGTTAAGTTTGATGGGTTCAAAATTGATAAGGCTGAGGACCTCATGAAGATGGTGCAGATACCCTATTACGAATTACTGACGGTTGGTGCTCATATTTATGCGTGTCAAGTTTTGAGAAGGGATCAATATTTGTCATCATTGCAGAGAACCACTAGCGATTAGACTTAACTTTAAGTGTGAATTGGACCCTTAGAGGGCCCTCGAAGCCTCGCACTGCATCAAACAAGAACAAAAAACCAATATAGTTATTGCCCTGACCAAATTTATATAGTTGGGTTGCTCGCTCGGGGTGATGATTATATGCCAGAAAGTGCGGTAGGAGAATGCTTTCGAGGGAAAATGGGTGGTTGATGAAAGACTATATCATCTGAGAGATAATTGAAGAAGAGACACAGGGTAGAAAGTAACTTCTAACAAATCTGGCCGATGGAATTATCTTAACAGATGCGAAATCTGAATCAAGTGTAAATATGAAAGTGTATCCGGTAATGTAATTTAGTCTGTTGTGTCTCTGAAAGAAAAATAATGTAGATGGACACTTTGCTAGGGAGTTGCATGGTCGGGATTATCACCTAGGTAGAAAATAGGAGAAGACCAACAAAGCAGACTCACGGGCATCGAGGGTAGAAATGATGTTCAGCAAGTCTAGAAAACTTACGCCAACAACAACTGTAGTTAAAATAAGGAAACTAAGCGAAGGCGGCAATTTCTGAATTTTAAATTTTATCCCATCTTCTTGTTTGTGTTTCCGATCAGGTCCACTACCGTTGACCTGATCGAAACCACAAACGAGATTGAAAGGCAAATAGAGTATAATTACTTTCTTAGCAATATGGATTTATTGATTGTGTTTTCTTGCCTTAGCATGCTTTCAACATTCCTTGGAGAAGATCAGATGCTTGCTGTAGTATGTGAATCCCGATAATTTTTAAGCTTGCCTCCAGCTTGTTGATTCTGTATTCAAGCTGGTCGTTACCGTCTTCGAAGTTGGTAAGGAGTTTCTCGTCTCTTGTGAGCTCAATCAGGAACACTATCTTCAAAGTTGTGGCATTCTAGAAGCCCTTCAGAACACTTACTTCAGAAGTCTTAAAGGATACATGGAGGGTCGCTGTGTTGTTTTAGGTCAAAATGTGTTGTTGCACGTTGAAGATGTGGTCCCAACAGTTGAACAACACACTTTTATCGATCGTTGCTCCATGCATCTTGCTCAACCAATTTGATAAATTAGTAAGCATGGAGTTACGTAGCATGTGATTTAAACTGGCTCTACCAAGCCTATCACACGTTACGTAACTCCGAGCTCATTACCCTATCAACATAATATGCCCGAGTTAGTGCACAAATTAAAAAAGCCCAATCTGTCAGCCTTTCTGTTGATCACTCTACTCCAATATAGATGACAAGATATCTGCAATGCAAAAGTCTACACCATCGCCAGACATGCTTTCCTGGGAGCAATTCTTCAGAAGACATCAACAGAGATCCTTCAGAAGAATTGCTCCCAGGCAAACATGTCTGGCGACGGTGTAGACTTTTGCATAACAGATATCTTGTCATCTATATTGGAGAAGAGCGATCAGCAGAAAGGCTGAGAGATTGAGCTCGTTCGATTTGTGCACTAAATCGGTCATATTTTTTTGATAGAGTAATGAGCTTAGAGTTACGTAACATTTGATAGGCTTGGTAGAGACGGTTTAGATCACACGCTACGTAACTCCATGCTTACTAATTTATCAAATTGGTTGAGCAAGATGTATGGAGCAACGCTCGATAAAAGTGTGTTGTTTAACTATTAGGACCACATCTTCAACGTGCATCAACACATTTTGACCTAAAACAAACACAGAGACCTTCCATGTATCCTTTAAGGCTTCTGAAGAAAGTGTTCTGAAGGGCTTCTAGAATGCCACAACTTTGAAGGTAGTGTTCCTGATCGAGCTCACAAGAGACGAGGAACTCCTTACCAACTTCGAAGATGGCAACGAACATCTTGAATACAGAATCAACAAGCTGGAGGCAAGCTTAAAAATTATCAGGATTCACATACTACAACAAGCATCTGATCTTCTCCAAGGAATGTTGAAAGCATGTCAAGGCAAGAAAACACAATCAGTTATAACCATATTACTAAGGAAGCAATGATACTCTATTTGCCTTTTAATCTCGTTTGTGGTTCCGATCAGGTTCACTGTCGTTGACCTGATCGGAAACACAAACAAGAAAGCATGGAATGAAATTTAAAATTCAGAAATTTTCCGCCTTCGCTTAGATTTCTTATTTTAAATGGAGTTGTTGTTCGCATAAGTTTTCTAGACTTGATGTACATCATTTCAACCCTCGATGCCCGTGAGGCTTCTTTGTTGGTCTTCTCCTATTTTCTATCTAGGTGATAATCCCGACCACGCAGCTCCCTAGCAAAGTGTTCAGATGCGTTGTTTTTTTTCCAGAGACACAACAGATGAAATTATATTACCGAATACACTTTTATATTCGCACTTGATTCAGATCTCGCATCTGTTAAGATAATTCCACCGGCTAGATTCGTTAGAAGTTACTTTCTACCCTGTCTCTTCTTCAATTAGCTCTCAGATGATATAGTCTTCCATCAACCACCTATTTTCCTTCGAAAGCATTCTCCTACCGCACATTCTGGCATAAAATTATCACCCCGAACGAGCAACCCAACCATATAAATTTTAGCCAGGGCAATAAATATATTGGTTTTCCGTTCTTGTTAGATGTAGTGCTAAGCTTCGAAGGCCCTCTAAGGGTCCAATGCACCCTAAAAGTTAGTCCAATCACTATTGAATCTCTTTATAATGACACAAAAACTAGATCCTTTCACAATGCTTGACAAATAAACATGAGCAACAACCGACATTAAATCTTAACAGGCTATCAGAACCATATTCATGGTCCCTCAGCCCTATCAGTTTGGACCTACCAAACTTAACTGTATAATTGCAAACATCTTGTTTGAACGATCTATGACTAATCAGTAAAAACATCATTCACAAAATTAGTGCACTTTGTGTGTGTTTCCACGATAACATTATCAGTAATACATACCTCCCACATATGAAGTGATTTCATCTACAAGCAGTTTATTCCTTCGATTCCATCTTTACTGCAGCCTCTTACGATAGTCCGTCAAAAGTTGATCTACGATCAGTTCTTTATATCTACAAAGAAGAGGGAAAAAATTGATGTCACAAAAAGAACATTGTCCATCTGTTGCATCAGATATGGAGTCTGTTGCAACAGATGTGGAGTCTGTTGTAACAGATGTGGAGTCTGATGGAATACATCAAACCAGCCTTTCTGGTGGTTTTATTTGTTCCAACAGTTTCTCCATCTGTTGCAACATCAACAACAACATAAACATCAATAAAAAAAATAATAATATTTGTTCTAAAAACATCATCAACAACAAAGAAGCAACATCCTTTGTGCCAGAACCATCAACAACACCACACCACAAGTTTTAACAAAACCAACCCCACCAACAACATCAATAACTGCATCAACAATAATGAAACAAACAAAATACATACAAAAAAAATGATACTGCCAACAAGGCTTTTAAACTTCTCCCAACAGATGACTTTTTTCTCATATTATAATAAAAATTCTCGGAATGTTTATTCAACACTTACAAGTTCCTTACAAAAATTTTAATAAATATGATATGGGTAAATAGTAATTAAATAAAAAAACATATATAAATAACTTGCAAAGAAGAAGACTGGAATGAAAGAGCAATAATGAACCATACCTTAATATAAAAAAGGGGATCAAAACAGAAATTTAAGTCGAGGAGGAAAGATATGGATGGTTTAGATCCAAAAATATCTTTATGAGAAGAGAAGAGAAAAGAGAGAAAAAAGGTTGTGACCCTAAAAAGGAGAGAGAAAAAAATGAGAGTTGAATAAAATAAACTGCATCTGAAGGAAGAGATGAGATAATTTCTATAGATGTATTGTGTACATAGACGTGGTGGTTTTCAATATTCATTAATTAATATTCATTAATTTCATTAATAATTTGAAGGGCACGAGGAAGACTAAGACTACTGACATTGAAAAGATAAGACAAGACTGCTCAATGAACTCACTTTTGAGATATTCAAGAAATATTTTTTACCGCCTTTAGTAGTAAGTACTACTACTTGATATTATCTACTCAGACCAGAAGCTTCTTGCTTTAAAATTAAAAGAAAAAAAAGATTTTCAAACAGATATGTCATCTGTTGTAACATATATAAATATCTATTTCGAAATTCGAACTGCTCAATTATCTGTTACAAAAGATATAAATATCTGTTTAAAAATCCCAATAGCTTAGTCATCTGTGACAACAGATGAAAATATTCATTTGATAATTAATAAAATCAGATATGTCATCTGTTACAACAGATATAAATATCTCTTTGAAAATTTCCAACAGCTCAGTCATCTGTCACAACAGATGCAAATATCTATTTGATAATTAAATCATATATGTCATCTGTTCCAATATATATGTATTTGTTTGAAAATTTTCAACAGCTTACTCGTTTGTTGCAACAGATTTTATTGCAATTGATTTAGGTGGAACTAGGGATGAATGAATGAGCTCACAGGGTCACCTACGAATTCAATCGAGTCTTTGTAATTGCATGGCATTGGTATTGCATTCATCCCGACCCGAGTCGTCGATCGATCACTCTGAGTTGAAATGAGTTCTCATCAACTCAATGTTAGGATAGTTATAGTACCTAAGTTGATTTAGGTAGAACTAGGGATGAATGAATGAGCTCGCAGGGTCAACTACAAATCCAATCGAGTCTTTGCAATTGCTTGGCATTGGTATTGCGTTCATACCGACCCGAGTCGTCGATCGATCACTCTGAGTTGAAATGAGTTCTCATCAACTCAATGTTAGGATAGTGATAGTACCTAAGTTGATTTAGGTGGAACTAGGGATGAATGAATGAGCTCGCAGGGTCAACTACAAATCCAATCATATCTTTGCAATTGCATGGCCTTGGTATTGCGTTCATCCTGACCCGAGTCGTCGATCGATCACTTTGAGTTGAAATGAGTTCTCATCAACTCAATGTTAGGATAGTGATAGTACCTAAGTTGATTTAGGTGGAACTAGGGATGAATGAATGAGCTCGCAGGGTCAACTACAAATCCAATCGAGTCTTTGCAATTGCATCGCGCTGGTATTGCGTTCATCCCAACCCGAGTCATCGATCGATCACTATGAGTTAAAATAAGTTCTCATCAACTCAATGTTAGGATAGTGATAGTACCTAAGTTGATTTAGGTGGAACTAGGAATGAATGAATGAGCTCGCATGGTCTACTACAAATCCAATCGAGTCTTTGCAATTGCATGGCGTTAGTTTTGCGTTCATCCCGACCCGAGTCGTCGATCGATCACTCTGAGTTGAAATGAGTTCTCATCAACTCAATGTTTTAAAAACTATATCTTTTAAAATTTTTAAAATTAATTAAGATCAATTCAGACCAAATTAGCAATTTCAAAACTTGTCATTCTTTTTCAAAATTACAAATCAACCCATACAAATCATCCATTTGCACGAAAAACATTTTATTTCAAATCTTAAGTTTTCTCTCTCTCTCTCTCTCTCTCTCTCTCTCTCGGGGTGTCCTCTCCCTCTCAACAATACAAATAACAACTACTCAACATATTGCTCAACCCTTCAAAACAGGTCGATTTTCTTCCCATTTACAACTACATATAGTTATTTTTTTCGACTTCATTCCCGCTTGTATCCGTTGTTTTCTCTATCTTCGCATGTAACAGAGTTCGAAAAGAGTTCTACATTTGTTCTTTATTCTAAAAAATAGAGCTTTTTAGTTAATGATAAAAAAGAAGACTTTTAGTTGTATTATCTTCGAGAATGGGTTAACAATTTTGAGTTTTGATGCTAAAAAAGTAGGAAGCACCCGAGAAAACCCTAGTTTTTCTCTCAGTGTTTTATTGACTGTCGTGGTATTGTTGGATAATGTTTGTGGTGTTATTGGTGGCTGTTGGTGGTGGTGTTGGTATTTGTGTTTTTTGGCGGTGGTGTCGGTAGTCTTGGTGTTGGTATTGGTGGTGGTCTTGGTGGCATTGGTTGTGGCATTGGTTATGGTGATGGTGGTCCATCTATTGCAACGGGTGGAAAATCTGTTGGGAGATATTAAATAAGTCTTCAAACAGATTCCCCATCTGTTCCAACTGATGGGTTATCCGTTGGAGTATTTTATTGTAATGTGACATAGAATAATTTATTAAAATTTCTCCACTTGTTGCAATAGGTGGAATATCTGTGGGGAGATATTAAATAGGTCTTCAAACAGATTTAGGTTCCCCATATGTTCCAACTGATGGGTTGTCCGTTGGAGTATTTTTTTTTGTTATGTGGTAAGAATAATTTATTAAAATTTGTCTCACCTTTTTTATAAAAATTATGCAAACATCAAATGCAATGTATTTTTTATTTTTCTTTTGTTTGTAGTTAAAAAATGTCTCCCAAAAGAAAAGAAACAGAAAGTGGAGAAAGTAGATAAACTTTTGATCACCAAACAAAAAAGGCTAGAGTACAGATAGATTTAGAGAACTTCCAGAACAATCTCAGTCAAGGCAAAATGAAGCCGAGGAAAGTGATAACTCCTCCTCACCAATGGGGCGTGAAATAATATCGAAATTCCAGCATGATTCTGTCAAAACCATTAGTATTGACAAGTTTCGAGTTGCGATGCCGATGAATTACCCTAATGCAGTATTTGGTGATCTTGTACTTAAATGTCAGTTGGGAAAACCTTTTGACGAAATTAGGAGTATTATGAAGAAGGAAAACATAGATAGACTTTTTAAGAAGAGCTGCTTTGCACACTTTCTTGAGCTTTCTGGGGCCCACCCTCTCCGTTTTGCAATGATCATGGTATATGGCCTTCTCAAGCTCAGGATCATGTATGCGGGGGATGATGGAGGTTTGAAGAAAGGCGAAAATAAGATGGATGAAGTCTGGATCAACTACTGTGGCATGCTGGTTTGTTTTGGATTGAAAGAGTTTACCATTGTGACGGGCTTGAGATACGATCGTCCAGAAGAACCTGCCATCAAGAAAACACCCCACAAAGGGTCTAACAAACGCAAGGTAAAAAAAGATGGGTTGTTGGGCATTGTTGGACCTAGCTACAAAGTGAAGGATTTGATAGCGGATCTCAAGAATAAAGACATACCAAAGCACTACAGGGAGAAATTGTGGTTAGTTTGGTTTGTCCATTCCATTTTATTGGCAATAGACATCAAGAAAGTCATGAAACGTGATTTGTTAGCGCTTTCTGGTGATTTTGGGAAATTCAATGATTATCCCTGGGGCTACGACAGCTACTACTTGACTGTCAAATATTTACTGAAAGAGCTAAAGCCAAAGATGACCACATTATACAGCTTTTCTTGGGCTTTCATGGTAAAATTAATCACTATTTTTACTCATTCATTAATTTATATTGAATATACTTGTGACTTTTTTTTGCTTGCTTCCTGTTTACAATTTTTAGGCTTGGATATGTGAAGCCATTCCTCCCCTCCGAAAGCATTTCACGGATTACCCGGATAAGGTTTCTCATCCAAGGATCCTTAGGTGGTTGGCTGCAGTAGAGAGCAACAAAAAAAATATTAACGAGGCTGATCTCTTTAACCCTCCGGATGATGTAGTACGTCTTCTTTCAACTAAAATAATCTGCCTCAAAGAAAGATATTGAAACAGATGTTCCATCTGTTGCAACAGATTACCCGTCAACTGCAACTGGTGCAACAGATGGGTAATCTGTTGCAACAGATGATCCATATTTTGCAACAGCTCAACAGATTACCCATCTACTATAAATTATGCAACAGATGGGTATTCTGATGCAACATATTATCAATCTGTTTCAACATACAGATCAGCTGTTGCGGTAGCTAGATCATTTGTTGCATAAGTTGGCTATGTTAACATAACCCGAGCCCCATGTAACCCAACTGACAGTAAATTATTATTCTATTATTTAAATTTCTCCTTTTGTTTTTTTATAGGTTGTGCATCCTTGGATCGTGCCTACCATTGATGAGCTGGGGATGACTTCTTTTCTTACTCTGGGTCTTGTTGATACAAAATAAGACCCAATGGTGGAATTAATAAAGAAGGAATTGGATGGAGCAACATCCATAAGAAGAGCAGTTAGGCAAGGTCAGTCTAATATTGAAGCTCTTCACAACCTAACTCAAACTGCAAAAGATCCGGGTGCTTCTTCTGGGGGTGTTGCTGATGGAGTTGTTTGTGGTGGCAGTCATCCTGCTTCTGCTTTTGCTGCCAGTCTTGAATATGAGCATGTTGGTGCTCAACAAAAAATAAATATATTTGAAAGTACCCCTTGCACAGGTCCTCTTTCTCACCCCTACACCGGTCCCTCCCACCCTTATAGTGGTCCCTCTCACGCCTCCTCACTCTCATGTTCTCATTGCAAATGCAAAGTGTGCAAGGACAGAGAGGATAAACTCCTCGACAAGCTAGAGACTATTGCTGAAACTGTCGAGGAGTTGAAATCCAGAAGGGGTGTCATACCATCCAACGAGGTGAGGGAGTCATGCACTCCTACAGTGGAGGTTAGGAGGAAGATAAGAAAAATTAGAAAAATTATCTCCGTTCTGAAATCAGCAAAAATTACAACTCCCACCGCTCCAATAGTTGTTGAAGTTCAGGGGCCGCCGAAGAAGGTGGACATATTCGCGGTGCTTGGCAAGGAGAAGAAGAAGGAACTGGAAGAATTCATCAAGATGAAGGTTCAAAAAGAATACACCATGCATTCATTTGCCGCCAACGACTTCTCAAATATGACAAATATGTGTGTGTGGTAAGAGGATAAAGTAAGTTTACTTTTGCTAACCTACCCTTCCAATCTACTCCATGAAGAAGAATCTACGCAGTAGATGTGTAATCTGTTGCAAAAACTTGGTATTCTGTTGCAACATAATACACATCTATTGCATAAGTTGCGTTGGCTGGGTAATCTGTGAACTGATTCAGAGAACCCTCTGCATCAAATTCTTTCAACTGTGTTTTTATTCTTTACAATTACTAACCTATTTAAAAATTGTCTTCTTATACCACAGTATGTTGATGAAATTCTCTTCCTCATGAGGGGCAGGCAATTAGCGTACCCGGATGCTTATGATGCTGCCGATAGGATAATGGACCTCAACTTCTACAATAATTTTAAGGATAGGTACGCTAAAATCTGTAAGATAGCTGATTTCGGTGGCCCAATATTTGATCAGTTAGTTTCTAAATTCCAATGGGATGAAGAAGAGATTAAATATGTTAGAGGGAAGAGGCCATTTCCACACGGCAAAAGCTGGACCAAGGCAAAGAGAATCCTTCTAGTCATGAAAGTGGATGTCACCCATTTTCTCACTGTTGAGATACTACTATACGAGTAAAAGATTAAGGTTTATGACTGCAACTTACCTGTGTTCAGCGAGAAGATGTTTTTAACCCACATGCAGCCACTCTTGAAGTTGTTGCCCAAGTTGCTGACGCAGAGTAAACTGATGGATCATTTGCCGGCTGAAGTCTTGGCGAAGGAATCATGGGTTTTTGAAGATCGAAATAAGAACATCCAGCTCCCAAAAAATACAACCGGTGCAGCGTGCGGGCCGTACTCGCTTGCATACATCGAGTGTTTGCTGACCGACACACAAATGACCGGTGTGTGCGACACCGTTGTGGGAAAGGTGAAATGGGTCTGGGCATATGGGGTACTAACTAAATGGTTGGAGCCCGTGTATAACAAAGAACATGTACAAAGACAGAGATGAACACGATAACAAATTTTCATTTCAAGCCAATTCACTATATATATAGGGGCAGTAATTTTTATGTCTGGCAAAGTTGAATTTTTATAATGCAACAGATTTTATATATGTCGTAACATATATAGTACCTGTTGTGATAGATTGATTATCTGTTGGAATAGGTTGGTTATCTGTTGCGTTATGCAGATGTTCCCCATCTGTCTGTCGCAACAGATTACCAATCTGTTGCAACATATAACTTATCTGTTGCAACTGATCGATAATCTGTTGGAGCAAATAAAAAAAGTAGGAAGACCTGTTATATAATTTCCAGCAGATGACCTACGTGTTGCATCTCATGTTGTAATATATGTCTAAATCTGTCTGATAAGATATGTCGTCTGTTGCAGCATATGTATTATCTGTTGCGATATTTGAATCTAGTACTCCATTTCAATTAATATGTTCAAAACTCAGAATTAATTATATTCATAGACAGAATAAAATAAATCAAAGCCTTCGAAAATAACATGAAATAACTCAACAAATAGATAAAATGTAAAAAAAATTATTATGAGTACAAACGATCTACTCTACAAATAAATCAACAAGTTAAACCAAGGAGGATAGATTATTACATTGACGGACTCAAGCTATAAAGATCTAATCAATATGGACAAGTTGTTCTTCATCCAGTGCTATGGAATTCGACTTTGGTCGTCGTGGATCTTTAATGTCGGTTGCGTATGGCTTCTGAGCTTTCGCTTCTCCATATTTCCATAAAAGAGCAGCATATCTTTTGTGGAGTAATCCGGCATCAAGTCCATCATTTGGTACTTTTAATCCATCTCTCAAATACTCGGCATAGGCGGCAACAAAGGGACCGCAATTCCTGCGTTATAAAAAAACAAATAATCCATATCTTGCAGTTCATGCAAGCGTTGTGAAATTTGTGAAATGAAACTAAATCATGACACTTAAACTTACAGGCTACCAATGGTTTGTTGAGAAAATCCGTCAACATATTGTACATCAAATGGATTAGCCATTTTATCCTGGTATGCTTCAATCGTCGACCAATCAGTACGAACCTTTTGATCCAAAAAGTCACTCATATCAAGGTAAGTAGGCAATATTTTGGCCAGCTTTTATATCTCAGACGATGGCCCAGAACGTCTCCTTCGCGACATCGAGTCATAAACTCGGATGCGCCTCTCTTTTAGAACGACGACAACTAATACCCAATGGAATTCATCACCACAATTGATTGGGATGTACACTTCATTGACCAAATGCCAACGTAAGCCAGCCGGAATGCTTAAACCTTTGATGATGTTGATTAAGCATTCCTCATTTTGGGAAACTTCCGGCTGCTGTTGACAATACCTATCGTGGGCATTATTGATGTAAACTTTATACAAATAATTGCCTGTTGTGTATCTGTATTGTTCTTGTGTTTGCAACTTGGCCTTCTTTCGTAGGTAGTATAAAATGACATCGATGTGCTGCACATATTATCAAACATTTTGGATTACATGACAAAAAAATCAATATGCATATGCAATTAAATAAAGTATTAATTAATAGTAATATGTATGGCCTTTAAACCTCATCATTCCAGCAAGTTTGGGGCTGTGACATCAAATAGAACCAATTCTTCGTTTCGGGATGTGCAACAACAAAGTCGAACATATCAAAACCAAGACTCGATTCGTTCACTTTGTAGAGCTCGTCATTTTATTTTCTACATGATGATTTATATGTGTTAATGTCAGGTTCTTACAACAAGAATTGTATAAGCTAATATCCATAAAATTGATTTATGTAGCTGCCGGCATGATGCTTTAACAACCCATCGGCAATCTATTCTGAATAGTCGTTGATCAACTGTGTTAGTTTTTTTGGAGCCTCGTCCGAGATGTTGAACTCTTCAAATGGGTAATTCTTCCATTCTCCCAAACTAACAGGATCCACTTTTTCTTCATCTTTGGAAGCAGTTGATGGATTATCAACTGTCATATGATGCTCTTCGGCAGTAGTTGTGACATTCACCTGGAAAGCCAGAATTGTCAATGCTAAGTAGAGATATACAACAGATTTTCCATCTATTACAACAGATGAGTCTTATGTCTCATCAGATGGATTATCTGTTGGGATAAATTCGAATAGGTAAATCAGAGCAGTACGATAATTTCGAACAGATGACCCATCTGTTGCAACATAAGACTCATCTATTGAAACAAATAACAAATCTGATGCAACAGGTTAGACAACAATTGCAACAGATGTTTACATCTGTTTGATAATTTTCAGCAGATGTATCATCTGTTGAAACAGATATGTGTTTGCTTGTTTTTTGGAACATATGATGTACATTCACCTTCTTCAGCTCATGTTGCTCTTCTGTGACCCTTACACACTGAACATCGATGCAAAACAAAAATAGAGGCGTTGCAATCTTGCTTTTTTTTATGATTGATGATGCCTTGGAAGTGTCTTTCCTTCTCCCCTTAGCCGCCTTGATCTCTAGTGGAGTGTCTGGTTATGAAATCCTCTTTGATGGAATGACACCCCTCTTAGATGTCATTTCCTTTACAGAAGCAGTTAGTGCATTAATAGCATTAATCACTCCATCGTGTTTCGCCTTACAGTCTTGACATTTGCATGAAGACCATTCGCTAGATGCGGTAAAATCTAGAGAAAAATCTGTACAACCATTATGATCATAATCATAATGGCTTGTTGTTTCAAAAACTGTAAGAGGAGCATCATTAGCCCCACCCTCCAAAATTATTTTTCTTGTGATGGTTGTTGCTCCAAACAATTCCATTTTTATTCCATCAACGACCTTAGGGTCTGATAAAGTTTGCACAGACCGTAAAGTAAGAAAAAATGGCATCCTCAACTCTCGATTGATCGGAATAAGCCACAGAAGGACAATCTAAAATAAATCGGTACATATATTAAGAATGAGGATGAAATCATTTAATCATTAATTAAAATAAAAACTTGATTAGAATTGGACTTACTGCTTCCTTGGGGGGATTGAAAAGATCAAGAAATTTTACATTTTTATCGGTTTTGGCCGACAACCATCTCATAATTCTTGGACAGGAAACTTCTTCCTGGTAGTTCACTTGTTGTCTCAAATAAGGAATGGCTTCAAATGCCCAAGCCTATAACATAACGTCAATAAATCAAAAATATTATTGAATAAAAAAATGATGAATCATATCATGATAAAAGAAATATTTACCATGAGGGCCCATGGAAAACCATATAAGTTGATTGTTTTTGGCGCTAATGGAGTCAACAAATATTCGACAGTCATTTTGAAGCTTTCATAACCCCAAGGATAGCTGTTAAATGCCTCAAGATCCTCGGAGAGATTTATTAAACCGAGGCTTATGTTGTTGTTAACGTCTCTCGCCCAAAGAACATTATGTACAAACCAAACCAAGCACAGTGATTGCTTGTGCTTCTTTGAAAGTCCTTTAGCTTTCAATGCTTCAATCAGATTTTTATTTTTGAAGCTTGGACCAACAATGGACACTAGGTCATCACGATCACTCGACTTTTCTTTTCCCTTTTTGGGTGTGCGGGGTGCTTTTTTTGGGTCAGAGTAGGTATAACTTGAGAAGAAAAAGGAGGATAACATTTCAGTCCGGTAACTATGGCAAACTCCTCCCAACCAAAACAAACAGGCATGCCACCATAATTTATCCACACCTCATCCATCTTATCTTTGTTTTCATACATAAACCTGCGCTTGAGAAGATCATATACCATTTTCATCTGGAAACGAGCATTGTTGTCCTTCGGCAAATTAAGATATTGCCCAAAGTAGCTTTCCCTGAAATAAGAATCCAATTTTTGTTCTCGATGTATTTTTCTGAAGGCGTCAAAAGATTTTCCCATGACTGACTTGACCACGAGATCACCCGTTAAATCTTTGGCACCATCGCACTGCATTCTCACAGAATAATGATCAATGCTGAAGGTTTTGACTAACTCTTTGACGAAAGGGCTATTAGCATTTGGATCATCTCTTTTGAAAGATTTTTCCTCCCCGTGTTCATTATCTTCTGCTCCTGATTGAGATAACACTTGTAAAGCAAGCTCATAGAGTGGTGGATGTAGGTGAGCTGCTGCACTTATTCCTTTACTTGGACTTGATTCGATTTCTTTTCTTTTGGAAGCCATGTTATCTTAAATTAATAGGAACATAACATAGATTATAATTGATTAATGCATAACAGTAATATAACAGTTCCAACAGATAACTAATTTGTTGCACCAGGTATGTTATCTGTTGCAACATATAATCGACCTGTTGCAATGGATGAGTAATCTGTGGGAACCATAAAAACAACACTATTTGTTGCACCTGGTATTTTATCTGATGCAACACATAATTGACTCGTTGCAACGGATGAGTAATCCGTTGGAAACCATAAAAACAGATCACTAATCTTTTGCACCAGGTATTTTATCTGCTGCAACATATAACCGACCTATTGCAACAGATGAGTAAACCGTTGGAAAGAATAAAAACGGATCACTAATCTGTTGCACCAGGTATGTTATCTGTTGCAACAGATAACCGACCTATTGCAACGGATGAGTAAATCGTTGGAAAGAATAAAAACAGTCCTAATCTGCTGTAAAATGAAGAGTAAATCGTTGGAAAGAATATAAATAGATCACTAATCAGTTATCTGTTGGATCAATATTGTTTAGATTTCTTCCAAAAAGAGTCGTATGTCGCAACAGATGAATGATCTGTTAGATTGTTCACCTGTTGCATCAGATTTTAATAGTTGCATCAGATTTTTAATTTGTTGCATCAGGTTTTCATCTGTTGCATCATATGTTTCATTTATTATATCAGATGTTTCAACTGTTGCAATACCATTTCTACCAAGACAAACAACAAATCAACCCAGCAACACCAACATATCACACACACACACTAAGAACATCAACTGTGACCAAAAATCACCAACAAATTCGAATCAATAGTACGACAACGAGAAGAAGAAATGCAAAAATGCCAGAAATTAGGGTTTTATTCAGTCCAGATTTCAATACCAGAAGAGTAGTTGGCTCAAGTTCCTCTGTTTCTTCATAATTTTTTACCTGTGAAAAAAGAAATGGGAGGACGAAGAACTCGAAGTTGTTGTCGCCGGAGAAGTATTCACGTCGATTGACGGTTGAAAGTCGAAAAGGAACTCGCCCAACTATTTATCGCCGGAGGTTAAAGGGAGAAATTTTACAGAACTGTTGGTTGGGAGAGAGTTGAGAGAAGCTGGAGAGAGAGAGTGGTTGATTTGGATTGAAGAGGGGTGTGGGTTGGGTTGATTTGTATTTTTGAAAAGATTAGAAAGTTTTCAAAATATTAATCAAGTTCAGAATTAACTTAATCAAATTTCCTAATGATGTTTGACCCTATCTGTTGGTCAATGTCATCAACTTAAAAGACATCTTCCCTTCAATTTTTTCTAGAATGACTTATATTATTGCTTTGTTGTATGATGGCTGAACTCCATAAGTGTAAGTGATTAATATGTGTGATTTGGAATGAATTATTGCAAAAGGGACTCGAGAATTATAAGGGTCGAGCATAATCTCGGATTGTATTGTCATTTTCATTATTTGAGAAACTTCATATTTCTCTGTGATTTAATGTATTCCTTAATTTTCATCTAGATCGTGACAAATTACCAAAGTATCTTGTTGTTTTATGAAAAAGCGGTGTGTGGGTTAGTTACTTGGGATAAGGAAAAAGGAGAGGTGTTGGTGTATCTAATTGAGTTAAGGGATTCGAACTGCATTAGCAATAACTTATATTTATAATTCAAGCATTCGAAATTTTAAAATTTGTTGAGACGTGAAAGTTATAAGCAGTAAGAATGTTCCTGAAATAGCATCGTGTAAGAAGGGGGTTGGGAATAGGTGGAAAAAATTGAAGCCACTGGTGGACACCACTATAGTGTCAGTTTGTCGTTGCAGCGGGACCACTGCATTGGATCCTTACTATTTTCACGGCATCGTTGCAACGGTACTTTAGCCATTGCAGTAGTAAATGCACCATTGCAGTGGCTCTCAGGCAGTGCGCTGTCAGGGCCCTCCCCCATTTTGTGATTTTGCAATAACTCTGTATCCGTAACAATTAAGGGTAGAAATCAATTTTGAAATGCATAACAAGCTAAGATTTATTACTAGGATACCACATGATTCATGATTTGAATTGTGAAAATCATGTATAAGAGAAATATTTTCAAATTTCATACTTACACGTGATTTAAATGATGAATTAATCACCTAATCAATACGAAATATCAAGTAGGCAGCTATAGCATTGCCTCCACAACAAAACCTTTTAAGTAGCTTAAGAAATTACTCCAAACCGAGCTCAAAATCTCCCAAAATTGAGTTTGAACAAATGAAATGGCATCAGGAATATTTTAGTAAAACTTCTAGGTACCTTCCCAATTGCAAAAATAGTCACAATTACAAATTATCAAGTTCTAACGTGATATGGCAGTTGTGATCCTTTGGTTGTCAACCAACCACCCTCTACTCTCTCGTAATTGTGAGCCTAAACCTAACAATTATGAGATTCAACAAACATTATCTTCAAATCATGTAATTGCGAATAATTTTTTTTTGTAATTGACAGAATCACAAAGAACCTGAAATATGAAAATTGTGAACCTACAAAAGATGACACTATTCAACAAAGATAAAAATCATCAAATTTTCTGAGTAGATCCCCATAATTTGTTCAGGACCTTCCGAAATACATACCAATAGTGAGAATTGATCTCAAAACATATTCCACACCTGTTGGAAACATCAAATCACCATTTCAGGTTTGTCTTGACCAAATGATGATCATAGTCAACTCCAAACATTATGAACACTAGAATTCCATTCAAAAGTTCAAATACTTCCAAATATACTACAAGAAAATGGCGAAATTGTGATAGAGCTTTTAGTCACAAATCATTGATTGTGATGAATTTGTGACGGAAAAATGAGCATCTCAGAATCGGGGGTCATAAAATCATTGTGATGATTTAATTTCCGTCACAAAATTATTGTGATGGAACTGAGACAGATCGTCCATCACAATATAAATCCTTAAATTTGACTTAAATTCCATCACAAATTTATGACAAATTTTTGACAAAATATTTCGTTATAAAATAGTGACAGAATAATTTCCGTAACAAATTTTCAAATCTAGTCACCACAATTGTGACAAAATATTTCGTTACAAATAATTTGTGAAAGACTAATTTAGTCATAATATTACTCTCTTACCTATATTAGTAACAAATTTAGGATAGATTGTGACAAATTAAATTTGTCACAATTTTATTTAAAATTTTAATTTTAATAAATAATAATTACGAAATACTATGCGCTCTCTCTCACACACTATATATATATACAAGATTTATAATTAAAAAACGTCTGAAGTTAATTAAAACATGCAAAATCACAACTTCAATAAGCAAAGTCTACCAATGTTTAAAATTTAAAGTAGATAACTATTCTCAAAATATTAAACACTTAAGCATTAGCATTACTAAATGAGCGAGAAGATAATGCCATATCGCTCATCATGCAAGACCATTGTTCCTCCATAGATTTGAATCGATCATCACTTTGTTGCCTCAAACGAAAAACCTCTTGCTCTACTCCTTGTCCAACTCTACACGCTCTTGAAGAACTCTCTCTTGATTTTCTCTCATAGACGATACCTCTTTCTCAAGTATTTTGATGCGCTCTTCGGCAACATGACCAGACACTTCAGGAAAATTGCATGTCATGTCTTTAGACAAAGGTTGAAGCTTGAGAGCCCAATCCATACACACATCGTTTTTTTGCTCCACCTGCAACATCAAAGTACATGAAATTTATATCGAGTTCTTGATCTTCTGATGAATCATTTGTTGACCCCGAAAGAGCATTAGCTTTGACAACCTCCATTTTATCCTAAAAAATAGAAATAATCAGCCAACAAAAACAGTTTGAAAACAAAAAAAAAATGGTAGTAGGCAAATATGAAATACCAGACATATCATTAGCTGAAACTTAATTACTAGTTCCACATCAAATCTTGTAACAAAAATCAACTCTGCTTAGTTCTGTAATGATTGACATGATCATATGTATAAACAGAAAAGAAAATGTTCTAAATTAATTGTTAATGTTACCAAAGGCAAGCAATTCATTCCTCAACACTAAAATATATATCCAAGACATAACATGGTCTAAATGCGCAAACTATGGTTTGCAATACACATGACAAATAATCATAGAGAGATGCAGATGATGTTCTTCCTGATGGCTTTCACATCAGTATAGGGGATGGGGTCTATTATCTGTCCTATGCAATGGGGAGAATGCCTTACATTTGGGGGAATGATGCTGAGGATTTCCGGCCAGAAAGATGGTTGAAAGATGGGATTTTCCAGCCAGAGCCGCCATTCAAATTTATAGCATTTCATGTAAGAGAATGTTTTAATTATTTTATACCTTCATACTTTGCGTCTACTGAACTAATATAGGTGCTCACTGAGGCTATATAGGTGCTGTTAAGTATAGTTCAAAAAATAGGAGATTATGATCAAGGATGTCAAGTTTTAGCAGAGAACTGCTCAACATCTGCTCCTACTTCAATATGAAAGTCGCTTCCATGAGTTCTTTCTCGACCAGTTTGCACCTCTGCAGATGGGAAGAGTCTGGCGATTGGTTGTTGAACTGATATCCCTTGGCCTTTAAGGAGGCGTACGCTCTGCATTTTCTAATATCTAGAACTATACGCCAACTAAATAAGAATATTCTAATGAAAATACTCATATTAATCACTGTTTCTTAAAGAGGCTTGCAAAGTTAAAAGTGAACATGAATGAAGGAATTATTTATTATGAGACTAATAATTCTTGATAGTAGTAAACATAGAAAAGTCTCAAGTGAAAAGTCCATGAATATATCCAATGTTGTGATTACTTAGATTAACTATTTTTTTATTTGTTGAAGAAAGATTAACATTTTAAATAATTAAAGATACGATAGTCTTAGTTTCTTAAAGGACTTATAAAGAAAAATGTGATCAA
Organism: Capsicum pubescens; assembly: GCA_030864215.1. Lineage (NCBI taxonomy): Eukaryota > Viridiplantae > Streptophyta > Magnoliopsida > Solanales > Solanaceae > Capsicum > Capsicum pubescens. The sequence goes on along the minus strand of CM061544.1, from coordinate 80,607,641 downwards.
AGAATGTGGTGGTCTAGAGGAAGTACATACTATAAATTCTTTTCACACACAAATACTGTCCAAGAACTTGCTATTGGCTATAAAGACTTTTGAATTGTTTACCAAAGCAGATGAAATAACACAAAAGGCCAATGCCAAAGAAGCCATGCCCTTTTAAGGAATGTTCACACATCTTTATGATAGTATTTGCTTTATCCTAGACAAGTTCCTGCTCCAGTATTTCAGTCCTAAAAATATGGTCCCAGCAGCTTTAATTTATTAATTTTGTACTTGGATAAAAGATAAAGAAAGAAATTAAGTTATGCACAATGTTCATCCGCATATTCCAAGTTAAGGGGCTAACTTCACTGGTGCAGTCATGAAGCCACTGTCCTAAATTGCCATTGTCTACGTACTCGTCCACAACTACCCTATAGTATCCTTCAAATTGCCATTGTGCCTGAAGCTGCTGCCTTTCTTTTTCACTTTTGCTATGAGCCACTTTGACCAAGCAATCACATATTATTATTAGCAATCACTATCTATTCGAGATCACAAACATCTGACACGAAGTATTTTATCTAGACAAGTTAATTTATCTAAAAAAGCTCACTCACCCAAAGTATCAACAACAGTTATCAAAGTCTCTCTCCTCAAGTAGAAAAGGTAGAAGAAACCAAAAGATGGACCATAGACGTATTGATACAAGATCAAGTTCAAACAGAAGAAGTAAACCACAACAAGAACAACAAGATGTCAACAACAATGCTAGTGAATCGAAATAGGCCACACACGGCTTCACTAGACTTCAAGATTTCAACAAAACCAAATTTTTAAGAGTACAAGATTGCAATAAGTGTAGTGAATCGAAATTGGCCCCACACGGCTTCACTACTTCATGAGAAACTTATTAGAAAACTTACATTAATGCTCTTTGACTTGACATCAACAAAACTGCCATCCTTTTTTACATTGCTCATCCACATAGCTTCAATTCACTGTTCAAATCTGGATTATCACAGAGAAAAGGAGCCCGAAAGTGTATTCAGTAAGATGAAGGCAGATAATTATTCATGGCATCCATTAATCTAAAAGGACATAACTTCATCCAATTTCTTAGTGTTTTATTGTACTCTGTGTAGCGCAGTCAAGTTAACTAGTATAATAATAATTGGATGTGCAGTTCAATATTATTTTGTTCACCACATGTTCCTGCAGCTGTTACTAGACAAGAAGCCAAAGGACATGTATCTGTATGACTTCCCCACCACTGAAGGCTAACATGTCCTGTCATAAGCACAAGTACAACAATACACCCATGAATGCTAATCCGGCATCTAATGACCAAGATAAAACAGGTAAGGGAGTTCTGTCCACGAGATCTAGTATCAATGCATCTAAGATATAATAGAATTGCTGGTCAAATAGTTTACACTGTTTTCTCAAAATCCAAGTTGCATAAGTCCAACTTAGACAAAGTCGAAGCCTATATTCCGAAAGAAGTTTCTGAAAAAAATGATAGCCCAGCAGCTCTACCAGATTTGATCCAATACCAAAGGAGAGAAGATAATACAGAAAACAAGATATCATAGTTTCTAATACTATCATAGAAGAGCTGCAAATACTTACAAGCTGGGACCATTCTCATCATGACCAGCAATGAGAAGGGACACACCAAAAGGTCTGGACTGCATATAACAAACGAAAAAGACCATTAATGTATAAGAGGTGGGAGATCTGACCATAGAATACTCAAAACATTACAATAAGGGAATGTTGTCTATTCCTGCTGATGAGTAAGACAACAACAAAAACAACGGAAGAAATGTCTTTTTCCAGCTGACACACTTTTGCAACAACATTGATATTTTCCAGACATCCAACTTGTAGAATACGTTATGAAATAAAACAAGGGAAACGGAGAATATGATCAGAATTAACCAGGAAACTTCAATCAGATTAATGCATACATAATAACATTATAACTTATCCACAAACAACTTAATTAACTCATAAACAACCCTTTGCCCTCTTCCCCTCTTCCCCTTCCTTTTTTCCAAGATAACCAAACATGCTAAGCATATCTTCGTCCAGCTTACACTATGTAGAATCACCACTTTCAAAAAACGACATCAAAAGAATACCTTTAGATTCAACAGACTAGCAACGACAGACAATTGTGTGTGTCCATGTGGATTTCCCGGCCAAATGCTTTGAGCAATATTCAGATTCACGTTAATGGGTAAAACAGATACATTTTTTTCAGAGAAAACAGTACTAAATTCAGTTGGGGTATTTGATTTTGAGCTAAATGGTTGATTTTTGGCTTTGGGTTCTAAAATTGAAGCTTTAATTTGTGGGAAATTGGAAGGAGATATCCAATGAGAGATTCAATTAACTTAAGTAGGCATATAATTGAGAAAGAAGAGATTTAATTACCTTCTTTAGGTTGGGAATGAAGGTCTTGTGTCTTTAGGTTCTACTGTAACTTTCTTCCTAAAGTTCTTTAGGTTTAGGAATGATGTAAAAAAAAAAAAGAGGGAAAATGAAAACATTTTAGAGGGAACGCCCAATTGTGTTTTTGACGGAAATAAATTCGTCACAAATATTTTAATTTTTTTTTGAAATTTTTGTTGTGACGGAATAAATTTGTCAAAAAATTTTATTACATTAATAATTTTTTTCAAAAAAAATATTGTGACGGAATGCTCAATCTGTCACAAATTTAGTTATTGATTTGTGAAAGAAAGTTATTTTTTTCTCTCATCAGCTTTAATTTACGACGAAAATATATCCGTCACAAAAATTATATTTAAATTTGTCAAAAAAAAATCACAAATCTATTACTATTTGAATATTTATATGAAAAAAAAAAAAATTATATTTACGCAAAAATAATTCATCATAAATTCATCAAAATTCTATCATAAATTATGACAGAAATGTTCCGTCTCAAATATTCCGTCACAATTTAATCATTTTCTTGTAGTATCTTAAAGCCGCCTACCATACAACTAAGTCTAAATTCACTCGCCCAACTTAGTAGAATCCTCAAAACTTTGAATTAATGTTGTTAATCCTAAATGTTTACTTTGGTGAAATTTTTCAAGTTTCAAAATTTCAAAACTAAACAGTTTGCAACATATGATACAAATAAACTTAACAAATTCCTAAGCTTCTAGCTAGCTTTTTTAGTAATAAAGATTGAAAAGGTTTAAATAAGGCAAAGACATTTGACTGGGAATTATAACATCAATTTTCACTAGTCATTAATAGCTAACAACAACTATGGGCGGGGGGTAAACTAAATAAAATAAAAATCACAAAATGACCATAATGATCGGTACAACTGTTGGGTTCTAAGTAATGTGTGAATTAAAAATAGAGGAAACAAATTGGGAGGAAAAATGAAGTGTGAAATTCAAGAGGGGGGTAAATTGAATTTTTTCTTCTGTGAGTCGACTACTGGCTCCTCACAGTTGACTCTCCTGCATATCAGTGCACTTCACAAACAGATTAGATTTGAAATAATTCAGCAAATAAATAATAGAACGTAAAGTAAAACACAAAGATTTATTTTGGTTCAGAAAATCAATGTGGTGCTTACTTCAAGTCCCATTGGGTTTCAAAGTTTCCTTAGATCGTTGAATGTTGGGCTCGAGTACAATGACAGAAAACAAGTTCTGAAGACTTATTTTATTCTTCAGATCTTGTGACACAACTTCAGTTGATGTTACAAAGTTGACTCGATCCAATTCTTTATATAACAATGGTAAACTAAAAGTTACAAAGCCTCGTGAGACTAAGATTGAAACACTTTGAATTTTCTGCTTGAAGTTGCGTAAAAAGTGTCTGTCTTCGGTCTTCATCTTTTATTGTCTTCGATTTCTACTCTTCATAAGGAAACCAAAGAGATTTCTTCTCAATCAAGGATGTAAATTGATTCCTTGATTGAGGAATGTAGTTGTATGATATGATCATATCATATATGTCCAGATACGGCTTTGGACCACGTCCATATCAGATATGTTCGTGATCTATTTTTATTTTTATTTTCTTAGAGATTGATTCCTTTCCAAGTGTGCTCGTGATCTTCTCTTCTTGATTGATTTGGTCTACCGCGATTCCGGGATTGTGATCCTTATTCTATTTTCATAGTTGATTATGATCTGCTTGCCATACTATTTGAATGTTGTGATCCTCCATATCTTTGATGAGATACTCTTCTATCTTTTAATATCTTGAATCGATTTTTCGTAATATTTGGGGCTGAGATTTTTCTTCCATTTGTTCTTATTGTGATTGATTTGGCTTGGATATCATGGATGTACTTCTATTTCTGAGGTCCTTCTATTCCTAGATCCAGATTTTTTTATCCTTCCAATATTAGTGTTCTTTAATCTCATGCAAAGATACACTTGTTAGTTTGTCATTATTAAAACATAAACTTAGGAGACTAACAATCTCCCCTTTTTTGTTAATGACAACCAGAATAAACATCAGTTGACTTCCCTGTCTGTCAGCTTGCTTACCCTAACTTGTATAAGTATTAGCTGACATGTAGGCTTGCTCTTCTCCCCCTGACTGGTATGCTATTGATGTGTCTACCCCTTCTTCCCCTTTGACATAATAAAAAAGAAACAATATGCAAGCAAAAATACAGACAAAGAAATTCACATAAAATGATAATTTTTGAAGAGGTGAACCAAACAAATGCATAATTTTTATTTAGTAAAAGAACCAGGGCAAGTTATAGTTAAAAATAAGGCTTAAAAATCATTAATGCTAAGAATATCAAGCCTTTTTCGAAGGAAATAAAATCTCTCTTCTAGCAGGGGTTTTGTAAAAATATCTACTAGTTGATTTTTTGGGTCAACAAACTTTAGGGGGAAAACATCATTTTCCACATGATTTTGAATAAAATGATGCTTAATATCAATATGTTTAACCCTAGCATGATACACAGCATACTTAGATAAGCTAATGACACTAGTATTATCACACATAATAGGAACAAATTCAAAAGATAAGTCAAAGTCAAGAAGCTGATGCATCATCCATAAGATTTGAGTACCACAGCTTCCAAAAGCTATGTATTCAGCTTCGGTAGTTGAAACAACAACATGAGTTTGCTTCTTGTTGTGCCATGAGGTGAGGGCATCACAAAAAATTTGGCATGTTCCACTAGTACTCTTTCAATCAGTTTTATCTCCTGCAAAATTGGGATCTGGATAACCAATTAAATCAAAATGAGAGGGGCACGAATACCATAATCCAACATCTTGAGTTCTTATTAGATATCGGATGACTCGTTTGACTGCAGTGAGATGAGACTCCTTAGGAGTCGACTGGAACCTGACACATTTACACACACTAAACATAATATCTGGTCGACTTGAAGTCAAGTAGAGTAGAGATCCAATCATCCCTCTGTACATCTTTTCATCGATATTTTTTTCGGACAAGTCTGAGTACAGGCTTATGGATGGACTCATTAGAGTTCCATAGGCCTTTTTCTTTTTTTTTTCATATCGTACTTTTTAATGAGTTCCTTCGTGTACTTGGCTTGACTGATGAAGGTGCCTTTGGGAGTTTTTTGAATTTGTAATCCCAAAAAGAATGTGAGCTCATCCATAAGACCCATTTCGAATTCTCTTTTCATCAAATAAGTAAAATTCTCACACAGAGATGTTAGAACTACCGAAAATAATATCATCAACATAAATTTGCACAATAAGAAGATTTGAATCAAGTTTTTGTATGAGCAAAGTTGTGTTAATTTTTCCCCTTTTAAATTTGCTATTCAGTAAAGAAGTACTCAATCTCTCATACCAAGCCTTTGGGGCTTGTTTGAGACCTTAGAGTGCCTTTGATAGTTTAAAAACGTGATTTGAATACGAAGGATTTTCAAATTCGGGGGATTGTTTTACAAAAACTTCCTCATGAATAAAACCATTTAAGAAAGCACTTTTTACGTTCATTTGATATAGCTTAAAATATTTGTACACGACAAAAGCTAATAAAATTTGTATTGACTCTAACCTTGCCATGGGGGCAAAGGTCTCGTCTTAATCAATACCTTTCAACTGGGAGTAGCCTTGAGCTACAAGTCTGGCTTTATTTTTTATGACTTTACCTTTTTCATTTAGTTTATTTCTGTAGACCCATCTGGTTCCAATTACTGAGCGGTTTCTTGGTCTTTCAACTAGAGTCCAAACTTGATTTCGTTTAAATTGGTTCAGTTCTTCCTTAATAGTTTCAACCCATGGTTCATCATTGAGAGCTTTATCAGTTTTGTTTGGTTTGATTTGGGACACAAGGGCAATGGATGCTTGTCTCCTCAATGACGCACTGGTTCGCACTCTATCTTTTGGATTTTCGATGATGAGTTCATTTGAAAGGCTAGCATCATGATTCTATTCTTTTGAAATATTCGATTTCACTGTTTCTGTTGTGGGAGTCGACTCTTTCGGGGGTATAGTCGACTTATCTTGAGAAGGTTCTGAGGTTGTGCTATGATTTTCTCCGGTCTGTATATTACTCACATGTTCTTTATCAACACTTAAAATAATAGGAAAGTGATTAGATTTATAAAAAACAATGTGCATAGATTCCTTAACACACAAGATTCTTTTATTAAAAGTCCTGTAAGCACGACTAGTGGGAAAGTACCCAAGGAAAATACCTTCGTCATTTCTTGGATCAAATTTTCCTAAGGTATTCTTACCATTATTGTGAATAAAATATTTACAGCCAAAAGGATAGAAGTAGCCGATATTGGGCTTCTTTCCTCTCCAGAGTTCATAAGGTGTTTTCTTTAGAATAGGTCTGATCAAGCACCCGTTGATGATGTGACATACTATACTAACCGCTTCTGCCCAAAAGTGATCTGGGAGATTATGTTCTAACAACATTGTCGTGACAATTTCCTGGAGGGGCCGATTCTTTCGCTCCACTACACCATTTTGTTGAGGAGACCACGGTGAAGAGAAGTTCTGAGAGTATCCATTCTGAGAAAAATACTCCTCAAACGCCTTAATTTCAAATTCTCCTCCATGATCGCTATGAACGTAAGTGATGAGGTGTCCAGCTTCTCTCTGTACTTTTCTACAAAAAATCTTAAAGTTTGTGAAAGCCTCATATTTATGTGCAAGAAATATTACCCAAGTAAATCGTGAGTAATCATCAACTATGACAAAAATATATCTTTTTCCACCAATGCTTGCGATCTTGGTGGGACCAAACAGATCTATGTGGATTATTTGAAGAGGCTTGGTAGTAGAGATGGTGTCTTTGACTTTGAAAGATGTACGAGTTTGGTTACCTAATTAGAAGGCATCACAGATGTGATCCTTTTCAAACTTGAGTTTTGGAAGACCTTTCACCAATTCAAGTCTAAATAATTTCTCAATGATATGCATACTAGCATTCCCGAGCTTCCTGTACCATAACCAAGTATCATTGGTTTGCACAATGAAGCAGGTTAAGGTAGCAAAATCAGGACTATTTAAGACATAAATATTATCAACGTGTTCAGTGATAAGGGACATATCTCTTTTGTCGTGTTTGATATAGCAACTACCAGCTTTGAAGAGAACTCCAAATACAGAGTCACATAGTTGACTGATACTGAGAATATTGTATTTTAGACCATCTACTAGGTATACTTTAGTGAATTCACATGATGAGCTGAGTCTCACTGAGCCGACTCCAATGACGTTGCCTCTGGCATTGTCACCGAATCTCACTGATCCTCCATTTATTTTCTTTAGGGAGGAAAAGTTCTCTTTCTTTTTGGTCATGTGTCTGGAACATCTGCTGTCAATGACCCACATTCCTTTTTTATAGTTCTTGCGAACTTGTTCCTGTAAAATAAGAAAATTAATTTCACTTAGGTACCCAAGTGGTCTTGGGTCCTTGCGGGTTAGATGTGTTTTCTTTGGGCTTCCAAACCCACACACTTTTAGTCTTATGCCTGCAGTTATAGGACTTGTGCCCTCTCTATCCACAAGTAAAACAGACGGGTCCTCGAGAAGAAAAAGGGGTCTTATATGATTTAAACGACCCTGATAGAAAACTTGGATTTCTTTTAAAGGATTTTTCTCCTACAAAACTGTGGCTTCGGGATTTCTTAAAACTATTCAATTTTATTTTTGCATCACCAAGATCTTCATGAAGCAAGTCAATTTTAATTTGACATGCTTCGATTTCTATTTGCCAGTTTCATCGTTCCTCTTCAAGTTGTTGTTTAAAGCATGCTTCACAACTTTTCTTCTCTCGAGCGAGCTTATTATATTCATCTATAATTTTTTAAAGCTCATCGGTTATCATATCCAAATTAGATTCAAGAGTATTACAGTTATGACAATTGTATGGTCTTACCTCGCTAGGTTCACCTGTTTTCATAAAGCACGTGTTGACAACCTCTACTTCTTCTTCAGTTTTATCTTCATCGCTCCAGGCTCCAAAGTTTTGATTTTTTCTAGATTATCTTCGTCTCAATTCTGGACAGTTTTATTTGAAATGACCAGGCCTTCCACAGTAGCAATAGAGATCATTGTTTCTAGTGGAGTCATTACTTTTGCTTTCTTAGGATCTTTGTTGTCTCTGTCTTATGATCTGCCTTATCCCACGATTGGTGAGGGCCATTCCTTCGCTATTAATATCTAATATCCTTCTCTTCGATTGGAGCAACACTGCAGGCTACTGGTTTTTTTTTTATCCTTGTGGTACCTGTTAATATAATTTCTTTCATGTGTAATAGGTTACCTCATAATTTGTCATATTTCACATTGTGTAAGTCTCCATCCTCCAGAATGGCGGCCTTGGTTTCCCATATCTTTGGAAGACTTTCGACCAGCTTCTGAACTAGTAGGCTATGTGGATAGATCATCCCCAGTAATTTTAGTTCGCACACAATCTTGCTGAATCTGGCAAATATTGTTTCGATGTTCTCATTTTCTTATATTTTGAACAACTCGTATTCATTGACCAGGGTAGCGATCTTTGACTTCTTAACTTTGGAGGTTCCTTCATAGGTTACCTCCAGTTCCTCCCACATTTCTTTTGTAGTTTCACAAGTTAATATCTTGTCATATTCTTCTCCGCTAACTACATAAAAAAGCAAATTTATAGTAGATGCGTTAGTTTGGATTACCTCTTATTGTCCTTTGGTGACCTTAAAACTTTCAAGGTCTACTATGTTGGCACTGCTGGATTCTTGATCCTTGTCTTTTTGTTTTTTCTTGAGTCCCGGAATTGACTTTGGACCCTTCTTGATGATAACCCATACTTAGAAGTCATTTGAATGGACAAAGATTATGAACTTGTTCTTCCAATAAGAGTAATGTTTTCCATTAAAATATGGTGATCTTGTAGAGGAGTGACCATCCTGAAGAAGAGCACCGAGAATTTAATAATTGTCCATTTTATCTTTGCTCACATTTGGTTAAGCAATGCTATTAGTGAGCCCTGCTCTGATACCAATTGAAATTCAAGAGGGGGGAGGGGATTGAAATTTTTCTTCTGTGAGTCGCCTACTAACTTGTAACGCCCCGAATCTGGTACCCGAAATGCTACACGGTGCTCATGACCCCGAAGGACCACAAGCTAACCCATGACTGATATTTGTAACTGTATACTGCATAATATACCATAAAATATGGAAACATGAACTAAATGACCATAAGGTTCAAAATTGAATGAACATCTGATAAACAATGTCTGAAAAATGGTATAACAATACCAAAGCAAATCTGAAATAACTGTCTAACATACTATAGTCTGAAAGCCTCTAAACTGACTGAATAGGAGTTGATGAGACATATCCCCAACTAACTCCGACTACTGAAATAAACTGAAAATTAAATTAGTAATGAAATCATTATGTCCTCGAAGGATGAGGACTCACTGCTAACTCTGATCGCTGAACTGGGATTCTACTAGTTCTCTGGAGCTCGTGCTTCTAAACCTACGGTATAAGACACCATAGCGCAAATGCATCAGTACTTTGAATGTACTGGTATGCAAGTGAGGCAGGCTAAATGCAAAGGGTTCATATGCATGAACAATACTAACTAACTGGATAACATGAACGTGAGAATACATGCATGAATACATAATTGTAACTGAGATCGTGATAACGCTGACTCATGAATTCTGATAAAATGGATTTACTGATATCTGAGTACTAATACTGGGATACTGAATAACTGAGTCTACTGAATATTGAGAGACTGATGTTATTTTACTGATAGAGGAAAGACTGTTTCTGACAGTTCTGATTATGAATAACTGGTCTAATTGATTGTATCTGACAGTCTTGAGTCTGAATACTGATAACATGAGTTTCGTATAATTAATATACTATTCATTGAGTTCATGATAACATGATTACTAAGTCTGAATACTGATAACATGACATACTGGTAACTGATATAACTGATAACATGAGTGACTGTATCTGACAGTCCTGAATTTGATGGAACTAGCTGAGTTTTGTACTGTATCTGAGTTGACTGTATCTGAAGAACTATCTGAGCTTTATTACTGAGACTGATTGACTGTGTATGACAGTCTTGATTCTGTAACATGAAACTGTGGGAAGTAGTTATCTAACCAACATGCCCCTGATATGCCATTATGGCTGAGTTGGGGTCCAATCTATGACCCCAATTGGAAGGGTGTCAATACCGCTCCATTGGTAAGGACAAGCTGTGGGTGACCCTTATCTGATAGTGTCCCAAAAAGAGAACGGTGAGGCCCTTATCTGACAGTGCTTATCGACCTCATCAACCTTCATCGGACAGTGTTGATGTCTCAACCTATGCTAGCTACATAGTTCTGGAACGCAAGAATGACTTCTAAGAATCACACCCTCATCTGATAGTGTGTGTTCCCATCCTTGGGTTCACTCGGTGCTAATTCCTACTCCCATCTAAATAGACTCTGAACATGATTTACTGAACTGAACATGGGCTGGGTTACTGAATTCCGTTGACTGACAGAATACTACTGATATCTGACAGCTGAATGGGTTCAAAGAGATTTCTGAGATTTACTAAGATTTACAGAGATTACTGATGTTACTGAGACCACTGAAGTCACTTAGATTAATGAGCTACTGAGATTACTGAGATTTCTGGAAGAGACTGGACTGATACTGAATTTATTGAGTTTTCCTGAGTCATGAGACTGACTAAATTCTACTGATCATGGCTTGACTGAGATTATCGTGAAAACATGACATGGATCTAGGCACACAACTAAATTATCGGGTACAAGTACTCCCAAAACTCGATAGAATGAAACTGACAAGGCTTGACACTTTTGATCACATGACCAATATCAATAATTCATAATTTCATAGTTGGGAATTTCATGAAGCACATGATCATCATAATGTTGTACATGGATAGTAATGCGTATAAACATGGCATAATTTCATGCTTCTAATCTTATGAAAATCTCATCAAGTAATCACAATGCATAGGTTTAGCATGGGAAACATCTTAATCAAATAGGTATAACATCACTTAAGAGACATGACATAATCTTGACACATGAAAACTAAGTACTTGATCATCATTCATTCATTGGGGCATATTATCAAGCACCTTTCATGCACACTTAGGGCATAGGTGTATTCATCAAACTACACATGATAAACCACTCAATTCATGGACTTTATCTTACATACTAACGTAATTTCAAGACAAACACATAAAACCACAACTTGGGAATCATACAACAACATTATCATGATTTCAATCAACCCACAACATAAATATTACAATTCATAGTTTAAAAGAGGATTCTTGAGCTTCATGGATGGAAGGAATCCATGAATGAACACTATGTATATCTTAGTTCTTGATTCTATAAAGATTGACGAAGATATTCTTGAATTTGAGTCTTGGATTTGAATCCTCAATTGAAAACCCTAACTTGTTCTTGAGGGACACTTGAGAGAAACAATATATTTTGGGTGCAATATGGCTGAATCACGTGTTATTGGGTATATATAGGGGTGAAAAAATTGACCCTTTTAACCTTTGGACGCGTATTTTATTTTTGAGAAAATTTCTTGATTTGGCAGACTGGCGCGACGCGGCGCTAGCGCGCCGTGTCACAGGAAATTGCCAACTGGGAACTGGGTTGACGGCACGATGCGAAGCTATCGCGTTGCCACTTTGTTTGCGACCTGAAAGTTTGGCATGGCGTGTCACTATCGCGGAGCAACACTGGAAATTGACAGTTGTCATTTTGACCTGCTCCGCGACGCGCTGATGGCTCAGGTGAGACACTGTCTTACTAAAATGGCTCTAACTCTTCACCCGGGTGTCAAATTTGGGCAAATTTGGTATCGATGGAAAGCTTATTCAATTTTTCACATGATTAAAAGTGAAAATCTTGAAAATACCACTTGTATAAAAGTGGATTCATCTTTGAAATAAGTCTTTAACATTTCTGGGATGATTTTAAGCTATGTAGAAGTACGGGGTATTACAAGACTCCTCATAGTTGACTCACCTGCAGATTAGTGCACTTTACAAATAGACTAGATTTGAAATAATTAATAAAATAAAAAATAGAAAATAAAGTAAAAACATAAAGATTTATCCTGGTTCAGAACACCAATGTGGTGCCTACTTCTAGTTCCCTTGAGTTTCAAAGTTTCTTTAGATCGTTGAATTTTAGGCTCGAATATAGTGATAGGAAATAAGTTTTGAAGACTTATTTTACTCCTTAGATCTTGTGACACAACGTCAGTTGATGTTACAAAGTTGACTCTATCCTACTCTTTATATAACAATTGTAAACTAAAAGTTACAAAGCCTTGTGAGACTAAGATTGAGACACTTTGAATTTTCTGGTTGAAGTTTCATAAAAAGTGTCTGTCTTCGGTCTTCATCTTTTATAGTCTTTGGCTTCTACTCTTCATAAGGAAATCCAAGAGATTTCTTCTCAATCAAGAATGTAAATAAATTCCTTGATTAAGGAATGTAGCCGTATGATATAACTATATCAGATATGTCCATATACGATTTTGGAGCACGTCCATAGCAGATATATCCGTGATCTATTTTTTTTATTTTTGTAGAGATTGATGTCTTTCCAAATGTGCTCGTGATCTTCTCTTATTGGTTGATTTGGTCTGCCGCGATTCTGGGATTGTGATCCTTCTTCCATGTCAATGATATTTGATTGTGATCTGCTTGCAATACTGTTTGAATATCGTGATTCTCCATATCTTTGATGAGATACTCTTCTATCTTCCAATAACTTGAATCAGTTTTCTGTAATATTTGAGGATGAAATTCTCCTTCCATTTGTTCTCATTGTGATTGACTTGGCTTGGATACCGTGGATGTCCTTCCGTTTTGGAGGTTCTATTCCTGGAGCTAGCTTTCTTTATTTTTTCCAATATTAGTATTCTTTAATGTCCTGAAAAGATACACTTGTTAGTTTGTCATTATTAAGACATAGACTTGGGAGGCTAACAAAGTAAACTTTCACTTAAGTAAGTAAAGTTCTCCCACATTAGTGGGAGAAAGAAACTTTCTTGTGTTTATATTGAGAAACACTTCTTAATGTGGATAGTGAGGCAAGAACAAGAGATGCCTCGCGTTATCAACGTCGCTCGCTCAACTCGACTTCGAATTTGGATTTGAAAAATAATCGAGAGATTAATTTTTTGGATAAAATTTATTCGAAACTTGAAAATAAGTGACTTTTTAATCCAGAAATCCAATAAAAATATTTTTCACCATCTGTGGATGCATTTCGGACGCAGTCACAACGCACCTCGAAGGGACATAATCTGTTAAGGCAAGAGACATAGCACCTGGCGACTTGCGGGCGCAGGTGCAACGCAAACCTCGCTGGAATGCGCTAAATGTCACCTGCGGCCTCAGGTCTAGTGCAGGTCCAACGCAGACCGGGCGCAGATGGCATTGAAAAGTTGTCTCTTTTGGTGAACCATTACTTACTTCTGAAGGGACACCTTATGGCTATAAATACCCTAACTTTTTCTCAGGAAAATATATGATTTTGAGTTGATAAACAATCTTCTTTATCTAAAAACTCTCGTGGGATCATCAAATCGTTGAGTGAGTTTGAAGTTTTAGAAAATTTGTGGTATGGCTATTTTCTGAAAGTGAATCATTTTATCCTAGGAGGAAAGATTTCATTGATCCAGGGTACTTGAGGGGAATAAATTCCTTAAGCACACACCGTGAAGTCGGTGGACTTGATTCTATATTTTCTACTTCATCTTCATTTCTTAAAGTTGATATAAACTTCATTTTAATATTTTATTTGATCATTCATTTGAACTTGTGTTTAAAATTGTTAAATTTTACTATAGTTATTGAAAGTTGGTCTTGAACTTAGTGTTGAAGTTCGTATTGAAACATACAAAATTTGTACCCATAAAATAACAACAACAACATCCAAGCTTCTCTATATTTTATATTTCATGTCTTTCAGTTTTCTTGGATAGTGTAGTACCTTTTGAATCATATCTTTGTCTCTTAGAAGTTTGCTCCTATGTTACCTATCTTTTGGGTTATATGTTTCATTTTTGTATATTTAACTTTTGTGATAAGTTTGGTATAAGACTTATTTTCACTTCTGTAAAATTTACTTTTTGTTATAAATGTACCATATATAGTGAATGTCTACTTTACTATATATAATGAATACCTACTTTACCATTTATTGTATATGCCTATTTATGAAAAAGTTACAAACCTCAAGGTTAGTTTTCCCCTACAAATAAAGGGATTTTTCTTCATTGTAATTCATCCCTCAAGATAAATAAGAATTACTCTCTCATCTCTCTCTATTCTTCATGTATTTACTTTATATTTCATAACACGTTATCAGCATGAGACTCTGTCAAACAAGGTGAGATTAAAAATCTAAAGTAATTTTAAGGTTAGTAATTCCTTATATTATTTGTCTTTTGCTACTAATAATATAATTATTGTTGGATTTGAGGAAAAAAATAGTTTGGAACCATTTATGTTTTAAATTTATTCCTTAAGAACAATATTATCAAAAGGGATGATAATATGTTGGATTCAAGTCCCATCGATTTATGCCTAGGACGCCTTTATATGGATAAGACGTTGAGTTTGAATCTCAATGCCCCATATTGATGATATTATGATGGCTAAGGCAAAATAATGGGTGTTTGGTGAAAATTCATGAAACATGTGCCATTAAATATGCTCCATTCCTTGAATTGAATATAGTAGCAATAAATCATATGTATACCTCAATTTGCTTTTGTCGTAGGTATCATAATTTGATACGCTTAAGACATGATTATATTTCATTCCTGAGAATAAGAATTTTGATTATTATAAATACAGATCTATACCCTGGGGTAAATGTGACTGTATATACACTTGAACGTATTCTTTGTTGTGAAAATATCACAATCCACCTCTAAAAGAGATAGAATAATTGGAAGATTGAAGATCTTCAAGTTACTGTGGTAAGAAGCATGAATGTGAAAAGTTACCCAAGCATGATGAAATCACATGCCATAATAAACTAAGAATTTATTATTTATTGATACAAAATTCATGTCACAGTAAACAAGAAGTTTACTAAAGTAAAAGATACATGTCATAGTAAACATGGAGTTTACTAGTACAATTAAGTTGACATGAACGATTATGACATTCCGAAGATGTGCATATTGAGTATTAAACATATATTGAAGAATTCAAAAATTATTCATGAACTTTAATGTTGCTTGTTCTCATGATACGTTGGTTGAACCAACTAATTTTGGAATTAAATTCCTTAAAATTTAAAAAATATAAAAGGTGAATAAGGGTCCGTTCACCTATCATGTTATCTATTAAGATGCATCAATAACATGATCATTATATATATTTATCGTCAAACTGCAGTTTGACATTCATAAAATTATTTTCTCAACAAAATTGAGTCAAGAGCATAATTTCCAGATTGTGCAATCAAGACAATTTATCTTGATGATGATGGTTTGGCAATGAATGTCTTCGATAAATAACTAAACCATTGCTAATGAGAATAAAGCTTCATGTGTTGGTCTGAAATATGATATGTTGCATACAATAGCACTTGTATGCATCAGACCAATAAATTATGATTAATTCCCCCTCAAAGTTGGTTTTGAGTCAGGAACCACACATTGCCCATCTAATAATTTTATTGTGCGGTATACGATTAATGAATATACCATAATGCACAAAGGTGGATTCCTCAAAGAAGATGGAGGATGTATGTTAGTTTTCCTAACATAAGGGGAGATTATAAGCAGCTAAGAAATATATTAGGAATTATCATCAGATCCTCTTCAAAAGATAATTCTAGTCAAATGACGAAAGCATCTCATATTAAGCTGCAAGTGCTCCTATTTTGTGTCCCTAAAGGACAAAGTCTATGCATGCATGAAGCATAGTAGACCAATCGGTTTCAAATAAAATAATCCTTGAAAAGGATAAGGAGCAAATAATCAAATAAGAAGGCAATGTGCTCTTGAAGAGCCTACGACATAACACTTCATGAAATCTTAGGAGAGGTTCAGGTACCTGAAAATAATGAAGTAATGAGATCTCAAAATGTTATGTCGCATTGTGAACCGATACGAAATGATGTATCATCAATATATTTGACAAAATATTGGCATAATATTATGAAAGATTATAAGGATCTGAATTCTACGTTTATTTAAGCATGCTGACGTAGAAACATTTATCAAGTAACATGAAAGAGTGCATCTTGGTAAGTGAAAACTTATTTGATTTGCAGTCATACACTTAAAGATGTCACACATGAAATGTTGAATATTGTCATTTGACAAAATATATCTTGCAAATACTGCAAGGCCTGATATAGCCTTTTCGATTAATTTTTTAGCAAGGTATAGTTTTGCATCAAATACATAATCTTATATGATTATAAAAATTGCAGTCTCGATCTTATTGATTATGCTGATGCTGGATATTTAATTAACCCGCATAAATCTCGATCTCAAACAGGCTATGTGTTCATATGCGAGGATACTGCCATATCTTGGAGATATACAAAACAGTTTATCGTAGCCACTTCATTGAACCATGATGAGATAGTATCTATTCATGAAGCTAGCCGAGAATGTGTATGGTTAAGGTCCATGATACATCTCATTTGAGAAAAATGTGGTTTGAAATGTGACAATGTGCCCATAATTTTATACAGGGATAATGCAGCATGCATAACACATCTTAATGGAGGATTCATAAAAGGAGATAGAACGAAGCACACTTCATCAAAACTTTTCTACATACACGAGCTACAAAAGAATGGTGATATTAACGTGCAACAGATTCGTTCAAGTAACAATGTGGCTGATTTAAAAATCAAGTATCCTCCAATTGCAACTTTCAAGAAGATGGTGCACAAGATCGGGATGCAAAGATTCAAGGATGTTATCATTAGGGGGAGTTAATACGTGTTGTACTCTTTTTCCCTTACGAGGTTTTGTCCCACTGGATTTTCCTTGTAAGGTTTTTAATGAGGCAGTCTATATGCGTATTATCTATCAATTAGACATTCAAGGGGGAGTATTATAAATGTGTCATATATAGTGAATGTCTACTTTACCATATATAGTGAATACCTACTTTACCATTTATTGTGTATGCCTATTTATGAAAAAGTTACAAACCCTAAAGTTAGTTTTCCCCTATAAATAAAGAGATTTTCCTTCATTATGATTCATCCCTCAAGAGAAATAAGAATTACCCTCTCTTCTCTCTATTCTTCATGTATTTACTTTATATTTCATAACACTTTTTATATTTTTCATTTAAAAATTAGAAGGTAAAGATTTGGTGTACCTATTAGTGATACTGGGTATATATGTCATCCCAAACTCAATTTGTGAGTCAGGGAAAAATGAAATTACTAGTTAGTTAGGCATGTCACTAGAATTTATTTAGTTTCCTTTTTATTTATTTGCTTTGACTTTTTAAATTGGCAATTTAATTAAAAGATTAAGATTGAGGTAATTTTTACTATATATGAAAATTACACTAACATATACTAGTTATGTGTAATTACACTCACCTACACTCTAGATTTAAAACTATGTTTGTGCCCCTTATATAAGTTTTATTGCAGTGATCCACTCAATTAAAGATAATTGATGAAAAAAGGATGGGCAAATCTTTTTAGAATAAAGAAAAACTTTATGACACTATCTAACATATTTAAAGTAGTTGCCAATCATTCATACTGAATAACAAAGTTTATAACTATTTTCTAATCCTTAAATAGTGCAGTAATCCAACATCCATTTGAACCAAGTGACCAAAAAGTGCAGTAATCCAACATCTGTTCCTGAAATGAATGGGGCTAGTTCTTCAACTTTACCAGCTAATCGGTTGAGTCCTTAAATAGAAACTTTCATATAGTTGATCCCAAAAAAGAAACATGTCTAGTATGTTGTTCTTCGTAATGAATCATTGTAAGCAATGAACTTTTCAAGTACTTAATGTTTGTTGTTTTGTAATGACCTATCAATCATCTTGATTATTTGAACTTTTATACAATGTGACATTTTATGTAGGTTTTAACTATTATATAACATACGGGGAAAGGAGACATGGTCCTTGAGGGATCCAAATGTGTTTTGAAGTGGAGAAGTAAATCTAGAAACTTGAAAACTTAAGGTTTGACGAAAGTGTATGGAACAACTATAGTTGTAATTCTTACCTTTTTCAATATTTTGATCATTTTTTTCCTTTTTCATAGTTGCTATTGGCATGGTCCTTGATGTGTTCGGCCTGATTTGAGTGAGTTCGAGATTCTTAAAGGCTTTTAAAGTGATTTATTGACTTCGATCGACATTTTTGTGATCCGAGCGTCGGATGATGATTTGGTTCATTTCGTTAGATCCAAAATATCTATTTTGATTTAGTAGCATAGTTAGTTCGGGCCCCTAGCATTTATATTTTGTTTTGATTTTTTAGACAAAATCTAGTGATATTAGCTTAAGAGGGGACCCGGGGGCTTATTTGTTGTAATGAACTTTTTACAAAAAATTGATGATTTCATTGAGTCCGGAGCCTACTAGCATCAACAGCAACATCATACCCAGTGATTTCTCACCTAGTGGGGTCAGGGGAGGATAGAATGTACGCAGTCCATACCACTACCTACGAAGAAGTAGAGAAACTGTTTCCAATAGACTCCCGGCTCAAGACACAGTGACGACAGAGCCTACTAGCATATCTATTTTATTTCTATGAAGTCCCAAAAAATTTTGAAGGTTCAATAGGGACTAATTTTGTAAGACCTAAAGCTGTCGAGGCGGTTTTCTAGTGCAATTAGGTCCCTTCATTACAATAGCATAACATGTATTGCAATCACAGACTTTGACAATCTTCTTCATCACTTTCACGTAGTGATGGTATCGCGATCGCAATGAGTTATTTCTAATAGATCGAATCGGGTTTAATCATCGCGATCGTGAGACCCTCCTCCCATGATTGTGATGACCAATTTTGACCTCACATAAGACATCAAGTTAATTTAATATTAAATATTATTAATTTTTTAATACTTAAATGATTTATAATAATTAATTAGGGGTGATATAGTAAAATTATAACTGAAGGACGGCAAGCAGCACGACGTGAAGCTGCTCATACTCCCTCTTATTACATAAGAGAACATCAAAAGTTAATTTATCATTTTATATCTATTTGACCCTTTTTATAAATATTATTAAACTTTTAATGCTTAAATGATTTATAATAATCAATTAAGAGTGATATAATAAAATTACAGTTGAAGCAGCTGAAGCAGACATGCCATAAAAAATTATTTTACTCTTTTTATTAAATATTATTAATTTTTCTAATATATAATAATTAATTAGGACTAATATAATAAAATCACGAAGCAAGCAGGTGAAAGGTTAACAAGCAGGAATGTCGACGGAGTGGAGTGCAACTCCACTCCCACTTCTTATATAGGGTAATAATAACTCTTTGAACGATAAATATATATTTGCATTAGATGCAGTTTATATCTAACTAAATAATTAATCTTAAAAATACATATTACTTGATCATAGTTAAGTGTTAAAAATGTCCCAAATGTGACTTTAGAAAATTAAAATGATTTAGAATAATTTTATTCAATTGAATTTTTACTCATATTACATTGATGAACTGCAATACAATTCATTTTCAATTCGCCCAAATACGTCGATGCATCCATTTGCCTCTAGTGATTAGAAATTAGTTAAGAGGGGGATGGTGTGCACATGACAAAGTCCCACGGTTCGCTTTTACTTAGACACATCATTAAAAAAAATAAAAAATAATATGATTATTTTAATATAATATTTTTATTAAATGATATTTATATTATATTTAAAATTAATTTGGAGAAAAATAATCAATATCAAAGATAAAATAGAAAAAAAGAAGTTGTCTTTTTTTATTCCGTCAAAAATGATAAGTAAAAATAAAATTTTAATTAAAAAATTAGTGACAAGTAAAAAGAAAATAGAGGGAGTACATTCATGTTACAAAATTATCTCCTTTGTGCTTAAATGACAACCTATAATAAAAATTGAGTTATGGGTCAGACTACTTTCGTTGTAGATAGACATTGAAATTAGTTTGAGTGGAAGTTACTTTTTGATAAAATGTAGATACGTAATTTTTTATCCTCTCGAGTTTTAATTTATTTTTGATATTAAATATTTATTTATGTCAAAATATTATCCTTAGTTTTTATTTCATTTTTTAGTAGATTTCATTTTAAAAATTGTGAAAAAAAAAACATTCAAAAAATAAAGTTGCATTTTAAGATATTTTTATTTTTATGAAAACTTTTCAAAAAAATATTTTTTCTTTTAATTTAAATTTTTATAAATAAGCTAGTAATTTTATTTTCTCTTAATTATATTTTATTTTAAGTTAGTTATATTTTTATTATATTTTTCTTAAGTATAAAAAATTAGTTAGTTAATATTATTTTATTATTATTATTATTTATATAAGTTATTTATTTATTAAAAAAAAAAAGAGGGATCTTTATCCTTAAAAAACCTACTCTAACCATCTCCTAATTTTTCTCAACTCCCTCAACTTCCCCCTCCTACATCTCTATATAACACAACACACACGGAAAAAAAAAAAAAAAAAAAAGACAGACACAACCAAAAATTTAGACAAAAGGTGAAATAAAACAGAGGAAATGAAAAAAAAAAGGAAAATAGTGAGAGGAGAAGAGGAAAAGTAAGAGAAAAACAAAACATTTTCAACATTTCCTATTTCCATAACACACGCACACAAGTCACAAACTGGACGAAAAAAAAGAAGGAAAAGGGTTACAATTAGTTAATGTCGGGTTCTTGTTTGAGTTTTTGGTGATGGTGTTCTAGCTTCTTTTCACGGTTTAATTCATCACGCAGGTTTCTATCAAATTTCATATTATTAATTTTATAAGTTTTATTATAAATCGAAGCATGAATGAAGTTATTTCAATGACTTCTTATATTATTT
This sequence comes from Capsicum pubescens, assembly GCA_030864215.1. Classification (NCBI taxonomy): domain Eukaryota; kingdom Viridiplantae; phylum Streptophyta; class Magnoliopsida; order Solanales; family Solanaceae; genus Capsicum; species Capsicum pubescens. Next base: position 80,586,096 of record CM061544.1, on the reverse strand, counting down.
AGTGTATTTAGTTTTCTATTTTTATGTAATATATGTTTTATGTCTTTATTTGTAATTCGATTGTTGTTTTCTAAATAATATTAATTAGATTGACTTTAAATTTTAAATGAGATGATTTTTTAAAGTAGGTGTTTAGATATGCGGAAAAACAAAATTGTGTTAGTTGACATGCAATTAATATGTAATAGTGTTACAAATTATAACTTAGGATTCATGTATACATGCACTAAAAGTTTTTTTTTTAAAAAGGGAATAAAAAAAAGAAGAAGTGTAATACTGTACAATTGAAAGTTATTGTATTATTGTTACTGTTGTAATTTGTTTGAATAAGTGTCTTTGTAATATATTGTTATTTTATAAGTATTTGTTTTACCGTTATAGTTTGCATGCATAGTTGTTATTATATTATAATGTTATTCTAAAAGTGTGTGTTTGATATAAAAAAAAAATGGCATCTTCATGATGAATTTCATCAGTGCTTTTAAAAAAAAAAACTTGAATTTGTGATAAAAATTAATAAGAAATATTTGCCTGGCCATAAATTTTTCTAATTAAAGTTAAAGAAAAAAGAAGGAAAATTTCAAAGTTAATTTATTTTTGGTTATAAAAAATAATATTCTTTAATTTATTTTTGCTATAAAAAATACTATTATTTTTATGACTAACTAAAATAGAGAAGATGTGAGACAAAAATGATCTCAAATTTTCAAGAGTCAAACCAATGCAATTTAACGCTAGGCAAATTTTAGACACATTCAAAATTTCCATCTCAATTAAGAATGCGGCGTACGCATCTTTTCGAGACATTTAAATTCAAGGATGCAATAATGCACTTTGGAGAATATTTTTCTAGAATTAATTTTCCACCGAATTATTTAACATAAAAGACATAGGTAACTATTTTCAGTATAATAAAAAATGAGCAAAATCAGGCCTTAACACAATTTATCGAAGTAGTCTAAGTTAAGTAAAAGTCAATAAAGCGACCGTGCTAGACCCACGGGACTCGAGGGATGTCTTACACCTTTCCCTCGGTCAACAGAATTCCTTACCCGGTCTTCTGTTTTCGTAGACCAACAAGTGGCGACTCTGTTAATAAACTAATCCCTATTCAATACCGTCACTTTAATTGGAAAAACCCTTTCGACTCGATCTTCGAACGAAAAAAGGGGTGTGACATCTCTGGCGACTCCGTTGGAGAATAATAAGAATTCGAGCTTTTTATATTGACTTATACTTGCTTTAATTATTGTTGATATTGTGTTTGTTGGCCTTATGTGCTACTTGTCGCTTATTTACCGCTTTGATATTGATTGAACTATATTAGATACTGTTTTCTCTTGCGCACCCTCTCTGAGTCTCTGAAATAGGATAGAAGGAATGCAACGCATGCATCCTACTTTCTTTTTGAGATAGTCGGAGTGTCAAGGCACCTGGTGAAGGATTATAGTCACACATGTTAGGCGGGGTTCGGATCGACAACGAAGGCGGTGTTGCCCTACTATCGACCAAGTTGTCCCTCCCCGGCTCGAGTGTCCGCTCGGGTAAGCCAGTCTAGACACATATCCCTATTAGGCTTAAACTTAGAAGAACTGAAAACTCAGAATCTGGTTATCCCTATTAGGTGCCGCTTTATTTGCATCATATGCATTTGACTTAGCAGGACTCGGCACAGGGGCCGGGTCTATCTAGGACAGGTGACCTACTTTATAAAGACCAACATGTGCATCCTACATGCTCTTTGACATTTGTTTGGAAGGTTATTTGTTTGTTGACTGGCTTTAGGCAACTTTAAAATGCAAGAGATTAAATTATCCTTACATTTAGTGAATCACTTTTCAAAGAAAAAATTTATTTTTAAAAGAAAGGAAATTTTTTAGTAACATAGTTTCACGGTCTTTATGAACTACGAGGGTCTGATTCTCACATCTTAGTGGGATACGTAGGAAGTCCTCTTCGGGATATGACCCTATCTTTTGAAAAATTATTCATAGATTTATTGGGTAATATTTTGAAAATATGATTATTTTTATAAATATTTTTCTAGATCTCCGGTCCAATTTTTATATATATCTTAATAGCCTTGAATATTTAGGGATCATGAGGCTAAGTTTTTACAAAAATAAAAATAAAAATATATATTTTAATAGCCTGAAATCTTTAGGGATCATGAGGCTAAGCTTTTACAAAACAAATAAAAATATCAAAATCTTAACAACCCTGAATCTTTAGGGATCATGAGGCTAAGTTTTTACAATATATATATATATATATATATATATATATAAATCTTAACAGTCGTGAACCTTTAGGGGTCTTGAGGCTTAGTTTTGTACGACCTATATTTCAAGAACTACGCACACCTGATTCTCATCTTAATGATATACGTAGGCAGTTCTTCATGAATTCGGTGGTCTTTAAAAGAAAATTTTTGAACTCTGACACATTAATTTTCTCCAAAATCAAAATAGTATTAAGGTGGTTGGTTTATGGCTAAGTTGGCATCTCACCAATACAACACCATGTTCAAAGAACAAGTAAGATGACCCACAAAAAATGATATAGGGTCTGAGATGAGTTGGTGTAAATTGTTAGAAATGAGGAATAATAAGAAATGATCTGAAAAGTGAGAAATTTGGAGCAAAATATGAGAAATATGCAAATACTGAGAGAGAAAAAGAGAGTTCTCACAAGGACTTTTACATGTTTCAATGTTCACTTGCCTTAAACTTCATAACACCAAAGTTGGACATGTACGATGGTCATGGTGATCCTTTGACTCATATGAAAAAGTTTTGTAATCAATGAAGAGGAGTAAGGGAAAAGAGAAATTGTTGATGACTTACTTTGGAGAGAGTTTGAGGTGATAAATTCAAAATGATCGAGTTCAAAAAGAAAAAAAAGATGATGTAGCAATGATTGTGGAGACTTCATTAAGGCCGACGTGCAATTCAATGGCTAAAATATTAAGTTCGGCAATTTAGAAGTCAATCTGCTCCCCACGAGGAAGGATTTTTGGTAGTATTTTTTGTTTTCTTTCTACTACCCGAATTATTTCAGGGTTGGAATTTGAGATATATCTTATCTTATTTTATTATAAATTCCATTCAAATCCTTCCATCTTTTGATCAACAAATGTGTGTCCTTTTTATTTTTATTTTATTTTTTATTATATATTGTTTTGTTGTCTATTTTTTTTCTTCTTTAGAGAGCTCTTTCTATGGTGAATCTAGAGATGTGATATGCATGTTGAATTCACAGACTGATCTTTAAATCCAATCTAATCCTGAAATATTTGAAAAGAAGATAGATTTGAAAGGAAAAAACATATAAGAAAATAAGTAAAGTGTTCAGGTATTTGCGGAGATTGTTACAACCTCACTTGAATGTATTGAGACAATCACTTTGTGAATCAGGAAATAACTTGATCATCGATTAGAAGATTCAATTCGAGAATTTTGAATGGGGTCGATCGGAGGATATAGTATCCACTATAAGGAAAAACAAAAGAAAATTAGCTCCAAAAGGGCATGAGTCACTGATACGGGACAAAACAAGGGAACACGAAATCACACCCCAAAACAGTCCACAAATCACAACAAATCGCGAACCAAATGGGGACCTCTCTCGAATTCGACAAACACCACAAGAATACAAGATATGTAGGTTTATTTGACACTAAAAACAGCAACAACAACAAGAGATAAACAACAATATGGTAGGAAGAAATAACACTATGATAACAAGAACCAACGGTTACAAGATTACAAGAACAACAAGAACCAATGGTTCACTAGACAACACAAACTAAAACATGAAATGTAAAGATAGGAAGTGAGACACAACACAAAATAAAACATGAAATGTAAAGATAGGAAGTGAGACATACACTACAATAAGATCCAAGAACCCATAGACATATTCCATCTAAGGACCCCTAGAACTTACAATAGCAAAACCACACTCTTACGAAGACACGAGAGGGATTCCACCGCTCAAGCACCAACATTTCCAAGCAATACACATTCACAAGTGTTTTCACACTTGTCATGCCCTAGTTTTCGGCCTAGAGAGCCTTCTCTCAAGTGTTCTTACATCAATATTCAGCAACCAAATGAAATAAACCCTAACATGTTCTATTTATAGACTTATTACAATAACAGGCAAAATGACAAAAGTGCCCCTCAGTGTTAAATGAACAAAATAGCTCCCATGGAGTGCAATAAAGGGACGACTTTTGAGCTCTTTTCACACTCCAACTCATACACTCCGTAGGTTGCATTCAACACGCTAAAAATGTCCATCTTCATGATTGTACCCGTATCAGTCACCCATCGAGAAAAAAATACAATATAAGTGGACATGTATATTTCACAAGCTTAAAAGAAGTGACGCAAGTGCATGAGCGTAGTCACGATCAATGTTGAAAAAGATGCGTATGATCTTCATGTTCTACTCTCAGATTACATGTTATGTACTTGTGTTTTTAAGGATTGATATAACGAAGATATTTCATTCTACTACCCAAATATTGTGTCATCCTTTGTTACCCCTTTTGAGCTTTAGTGTTATTTTCTTTCGTACCCCTCTTTTGGAATCAAAATAGAATTTGAAAAAGTCAAAAAAAAAATCAAGAAAGATGAAGTAAAAAAAAAGGGTTGCAAAAAAAAAATCAATCAAAAATCCAAATTCAAGCAAAAGAAATGTCCTGAACTACGTTTGACCTGATTCTTGTTGTGACAAGATATATAGGCAGCCCTACTCTGGGGTTAGGTCCAACCAAAAGAAAACTCAAATTACCCAGAATGAAATGAAATTGGGACAAAGTTTATTTTCTTAAAAAAATCGATTCCAAAAGTTGTATGTTTCACCTAATGTTATGTAAATTTTTGAGCCTCATGCCGACCTTTCTTTCTAACCCTTTCCAAAAGCCAAGTTACAACCAAAGAAATACCTTCAGATCGATCTTTGAGAATGTCAAGGCTAAACATGTTATGAGTACATGATGTTTCGTATTTGGGCATTATTTAAAAAAAATGAAAGATGAAAAAATGAATGAGTGAAAATGAGAGAGTCTTAATGGTGAAAACCTTTTTGGGCACCATAAGGCGAAAGTGAGCTGAGAAAGAAATAAAAATGAGATAGGCGTTGGCAAAAACCCGTTAAGGTGCCACTAGCCGAAGGAGGATTGTGATCTAGAGGGAGCATATTCAAGATTGATTTTATTTTAAACTCAATAAGTGGACAAAAGTTGTAATGATTAGTGTGGGTAGATCGGGTTATTTAATTCAAAATGCATGTCATGATTGCTGGATTCGGTTACCACACCTAAATAAGTTTTCTTTTATCGTTTCGAAAAAAAAGATACCTATTGTTTTTCCTTATTCTTCTTATTTTTCTATTTTTGATTTTTTTGGTATCTTTGTCATTAGATAAAAATTATTATCATTTTTCTCGTGTCCTTGAGTCGAGTCCATGTCATAACAAGTGAGAAAAGATTTCAAAACTGGCTACCAGCTTCTTCAATTGCACAAAGCAAGACAAAAAGGCAACACATGAAAGAGACATGATTGTGAGCCGAAATAAGGCATGCAGAAAAGTTTTGTTAATAGACGAGTCTGGAAACTCATGGAAATACCAAGGTTTAAAGGGTTTATTTGAAGAGCATGGCAAAGCAAAGATACTGTGTTTGTATCAGAGTCACTTATAATAATCTAAGTTTGGGTCAACGATGAAGCAAGTCGGTGACAGATGCTAATGGTTGGAAGCAAGGTTAAATGTGATGAGAGCAAGAGTAATTGCCACGGAAGCTAAAGTCACAAACCTGCCACCATGTTTTTGAGCTCACAAGTTTTCTTTGATGAAACAGGAAATATGTTACTTTCAAATTAAGGACATCAGAGCATAAATATCAAGGGCTGCAATGCCTCATTTCCATAGATGCAGGAAGCAATGTTGCTGCACAGGTTTGATAATCAAATTATGGTAAAAATTCAACCCCTAGGAGACGCACTTCCTAATCTGGATAATTCAAGTTTCATTTGTTGGGTGAAGCACTTCCTAACTTGAACCATCACTCCTAGAAGACGTACCTTTTAGTCGAGTCATTTCCTATTGATTCCAATAAGATGAACCTTTTAGTTAAGTCATCCCCTTGATTCATATAAGACGTACCTTTTAGTTGAGTTATCCCTTTGATTCCTATAAGACGTACCTTTTAGTTGAGTCACTCCCTTGATTCCTATAAGACGTACCTTTTAGTCGAGTCATTCCCTTGATTCCTATAAGGCGTACCTTTTAGTCGAGTAATTTTCTTGATTCCTATAAGACGTACCTTCTAGTCGAGTCATCCTCTTGATTCCTATAAGACGAACTTTTTAGTCGAGTCACTCCTCGTGATTCCTATAAGACGTACCTTTTAATCGAGTCATCCCCTTGATTCCTATAAGATGAACCTTTTAGTTGAGTCACTCCCTTGATTCCTATAATAAGTACCTTTTAGTGGAGTCATCCCCTTGATTCCTATAAGACGTACCTTTTAGTCGAGTCATTCTTCTTGATTCCTATAATACGTACCTTTTAGTCGAGTCATTCCTCGTGATTCCTATAAAACGTACCTTTTAGTCGAGTCATCCCCTTGATTCCTATAAGATGAACCTTTTAGTCGAGTCACTCCCCGTGATTCTTATAAGACTAACCTTTTAGTAGAGTCATTTCCCGTTGATTCCTATAAGAAGAACCTTTTAGTTGAGTCATCCCCTTGATTCCTATAAGACGTACCTTTTAGTTGAGTCATCCCTCTTGATTCCTATAAGACGTACCTTTTAGTTGAGTCGCTCCCTTGATTCCTATAAGACATACCTTTTAGTCGAGTCATTCCCTTGATTCCTATAAGACGTACCTTTTAGTCGAATCATTTCTCTTGATTCCTATAAGACGTACCTTTTAGTCGAGTCACTCTTCGTGATTCCTATAAGATGTACCTTTTAGTCGAGTCATCCCCTTGATTCATATAAGACGAACCTTTTAGTCGAGTCATCCCCTTGATTCCTATAAGACAAACCTTTTAGTTGAGTCACTCCCTTGATTCCTATAAGACGAGCCTTTTAGTTGAGTCATTCCCTTGATTCCTATAAGACGTACATTTTAGTCGAGTCATCCCCTTGATTCCTATAAGACGTACCTTTTAGTCGAGTCATTCTTCTTGATTCCTATAAGACGTACCTTTTAGTCGAGTCATTCTTCTTGATTCCTATAAGACGTACCTTTTAGTCGAGTCATTTCTCTTGATTCCTATAAGATGTACCTTTTAGTCGAGTCACTCCTCGTGATTCCTATAAGACTTACCTTTTAGTCGAGTCATCCCCTTGATTCCTATAAGACGAACCTTTTAGTCGAGTTAATCCCCGTGATTCCTATAAGACATACCTTTTAGTTGAGTCATCCCCTTGATTCCTATAAGACGAACTTTTTAGTTGAGTCACTCCCTTGATTCCTATAAGACGTACCTTTTAGTCGAGTCATCCCCTTGATTCTTATAAGATGTACCTTTTAGTCGAGTCATTCCCTTGATTCCGACGTACCTTTTAGTCGAGTCATTACACTTGATTCCTATAAGACGTACCTTTTAGTCGAGTCATTCCGTTTGATTCCTATAAGACGTACCATTTAGTCGAATCATTTTCTAAGTACAAACTGGGGCAAAATTTTGTTCGAATTTATTAGATTTTACTTTTTCCTCAGGACCCTCCTGAAGAATGGGAATTTATTTTATACTCAGGACCCTCCTGAAGAATGGGATGTTATTTTTCTGTTTTACTGTTTACTTTGAGTCCAGGAGCCTGCCTGAAGAACAGGGTGAAGAAGTAGCAAATAAGGAGTCCGTCTGAAGAATAGAGTGAACATTATCAGTTGCAAGTTCAGGAGCCCGCCTGAAAAATAGGGTGAAGATTGTCAAGTTCAAGTCAGAGGAAAGTTTGAAGAATAAATCAATTATCAAGTTCCTCTCTAATGCCAAAAGCCAACGAGAAGGAACATTTCGTGTTTCAAGTTCAACTTAGAATAATGACTATCTCACCATTTGAGAAGTCATGAAGATTCAAGTCAAGATTCCAGAAAAGTACCATAGATAGGATCTTTCACTTGTATCTTCATTTTATTTTTTGTTATTCATTTCAATGTAAAAGCAGAAAGTCGGAAATTGGAAGCTCGACGAAATCTCACTCGACCTTTATCTCTTTCTCTCACTTTTACCCTTTGAACTACATGTAACCTGATTTCCTTAAAACCCGGAATATGTAAGCGGTCCAAAATCAGGACTCGATCACATCTTTTATTTTATTTTTATCCTCATTTATCGAATAATCGGAGGATCAAAAATCATTTCTTTGTCTACTTCTTTGTATGAAAACTCTTCGAGATTTCACACAAAGAGGGGCAAAATGTAGACACGTGATTTTTGACCCTCCCGAGTTTTAACCTATTTTTGACATTAAATATTTATTTATGTCAAAATATTATCTTTAGTTCTTATTTCATTTTTTAGTAGATTTCATTTTAAAAATTGTGAGAAAAAAAAAACATTCAAAAATAAAGTTACATTTTAATATATTTTTATGAAAACTTTTCAAAATAATATTTTTTCTTTTAATTTAAATTTTTATAAATAAGCTAGTAATTTTATCTTCTCTTAATTATATTTTATTTTAAGTTAGTTATATTTTTATTATATTTCTTTTAAGTATAAAAAATTAGTTAGTTAATATTATTTTATTATTATTATTATTTATGTAATTTATTTATTTATTAAAAAAAAGAGGAATCTTTATCCTTAAAAAACCTACCCCAACCACCCCCTAATCAACTCCCCCCTCCTACATCTCTATATAACACAACACACACGGAAAAATAAAAAAAAAGCAAACACAACCAAAAACTTAGACAAAAGGTGAAATAAAACAGAGGGAATGAAAAAAAAAAAGGAAAATAGTAAGTGGAGAAGAGGACAAGTAAGAGAAAAATAAAACATTTCCAACACTTCCTATTTCCATAACACACGTACACAAGTCACAAACTGGACAAAAAAAAGAGGAAAAGGGTTACAATTAGTTAATGTCAAGTTCTTGTTCGAGTTTTTGGTGATGGTGTTCTTGCTTCTTTTCATGGTTTAATTCATCACGCAAGTTTCTATCAAATTTCGTATTATTAATTTTATAAGTTTTGGTATAAATCGAAGCATGAATGAAGTTATTTCAATGACTTCTTATATTCTTTAGTGTGTTTAGTTTTCTATTTTTATGTAATACATGTTTTATGTCTTTATTTGTAATTCAATTGTTGTTTTCTAAATAATATTAATTAGATTGACTTTAAATTTAAATGAGATGATTTTTTAAAATAGGTGTTTAGATATGCGGAAATTTTTTTTGTGTTAGTTGACATGCAATTAATATGAAATAGTGTTACAAATTATAACTTAGGATTCATGTATACATACATGCACTAAAAGTTTTTTTTAAAAAAGGAATAAAAAAAAGAAAGTGTAATATTGTACAATTGAAAGTTATTGTATTATTGTTACTGTTGTAATTTGTTTGAATAATTGTCTTTGTAATATATTGTTATTTTATAAGTATTTGTTTTACCGTTGTAGTTTGCATGCATAGTTGTTATTATATTATAATGTTATTCTAAAAGTGTGTTTGATATAAAAAAAAATGGCATCTTCATGATGAATTTCATCAGTTCTTTAAAAAAAAAATTGAATTTGTGATAAAAATTAATAAGAAATATTTGCCTGGCCATAAATTTTTCTAATTAAAGTTAAAGAAAAAAAAAGAAAAATTTCAAAGTTAATTTATTTTTGGTTATAAAAAATAATATTCTTTAATTTATTTTTGCTATAAAAAATACTATTATTTTTATGACTAACTAAAATAGAGAAGATGTGAGACAAAAATGATCTCAAATTTTCAAGAGTCAAACCAATGCAATTTAACACTAGGCAAATTTTAGACACGTTCAAAATTTTCGTCTCAATTAAGAATGCGGCGTACGCATCTTTTCGAGATATTTAAATTCAAGGATGCAATAATGTACCTTGGAGAATATTTTTCTAGAATTAATTTTTCACCGAATTATTTAACATAAAAGACATAGGTAGCTATTTTCAGTATAATAAAAAATAAGCAAAATCAGGCCTTAACACAATTTATCAAAGTAGTCTAAGTTAAGTAAAAGTCAATAAAGCGACCGTGCTAGAACCACGGGACTAGAGGGATGTCTCACACCTTTCCCCCGGTCAACAGAATTCCTTACCCGATCTTCTATTTTCGTAGACCAACATAGAGTCATTTTCTTTTGACTAGAGATTCAAAAAGTGACTTGGAACACCATAACTCAATTCCAAGTGACGACTCTGTTAATAAACTAATCCCTATTCAATACCGTCACTTTAATTGGAAAAACCCTTTCGACTCGGTCCTCGAGCGAAAAAGGGGCGTGATAATTATGGATAAAGATACCTTTTGAAATAAATCTTCTTAATATTATTGATCCCAATGAGAGTAGCCTACCAATTAATATATCAACTTATCAATCTCAACGATGGCTCTAGTCGTCCACATATTTTTCATCATTGATTTTAGATCAAAGGGGTAGCATTTGTAGTTACTCTACAAGATGATGACGAGTCACAATATATAAATGAGGTTTCTAGATTCCTTGCTAAGTAAAAATGATTAAAAGCAATGAAAGAGGAGATGAAATCACCAAATCAACTGTGGAAATTAGTGATCTGCCTATGAGACGCAAAGTGATTGAAAGTAAGTGAATTTTCTATTGGGTTCAAGTTGAAAGTGTGAACGAAAAATGGAGGAAATTAATGGAGGAAAATTTGAAACACACCTAAAAAGAAAGTGTGCTCATAATAAAGAAAATCTACTGATTCTTCGATATTAGTGGGAGAATGAAACTTTCATGTCTTCTTATTAAGAAACACAACTCTACATGGATAGTGAGGTAAGATCCAAAAGGTTTCTCACGTCGTCGTCGTCGCTCACTTGCCTCGACTTCAGATTTGGCTTCGGATTGATGAGATTAATTTTTCGGACAAAATTTATTTGAAACTTAGGAAAAATTCAGTCCCAAAATCCAATGAAAAAACACAATAATTTTTTCTCCATTAACACGTGTATGCACAAGCATGCAAAAACTCTAAAAAGGTTGCTCGGAAGGGACACAACTCTTAGAGTAAAAGACATACTGTTTTGAATGGTCTGACATGACTATTCCAAAATGACACACCTTTCCGATGAACCATTGCCTCCTTTTCGAAGGGGCACTTCATGGCTATATAAACCTCTATTTTTTCATAGGTTTAGTACGAAAAATTCTGCATAAGAAAAACATTTATGTTTCTTCTAAAAAATCTGTGTGATCATCTTCCATTGAGTGAGTTCGAAAAAAATCAGAACATTTGAGGTACCATTACATTCTGGTTGTGAAACCATTTTTATATTGGAAGGAAAATTCCACAACCTCGGGTACTTGAGAAAAATTATTTTTTTAAGGACACTTCGTGAATTCAGAGGACCTGGCTTTCGTCTGTTTCATCTTATTTCTTAATAAAATAACATACTTCTTTGATAGTTCATATTGAACTTGTCTTCTTTGATAGTTCATATTGAACTTGTATTCTTTGATAGCTCATATTGAACTTGTGTTAAAGGTGTTGGAAAACTTCATAAGTGTTCTTGATATAATCTTGAACTTGTGTTGAAGTGGTTTTGACAACATATAGATTGTGTACCCGAAACAACAATCTTAAAAAAATAATGTGCAATCTGTATTGTTTGATTTTTAGAGATTAAAGCCTTATGCTTTCTACTCTGTTTGAACTTAACAAGTGATTTGAAGAAATAAAAATTTCATCACAAGTTAAAGCTCATTTGATTAACGATGGGAAGATATAAAAACTTCATCGTTAAACTAGAAACAAGTGGTATTTATAAGTTGCTACGAACTTGTAATAAGTATAATTTTATACTAAAGTTGATTGTCTTTTTGTGATAGGCAAAAATGACTACAGACGGTCATGTTGAAGGTGTGACAAATGTGGCAGCAACAAGTGTTGCAACAACCAGTCGCACAAATGCGCCACCCGTTATGGCACTAGCGGAAAAACCCAAATTTTTTTTGGAGTTGACTTTAAAAGTGGCAACAGAAGATGTTCTTCTATCTAACAACCTTTTTTCTTCAAAGATTTATTTCAGAAGATGCTCCAGAAGTGACCGAAGAAACTTCGGACCAGGAGCGATTCGTTGTAACAGAGGCATGAAAACATTTTAATTTCCTATGTAGGAATTACACCCTAAGTGGCCTCCAAGTTGACTTATACAACGTCTACAATGTAATGAAGACATCTAAAAAATTATGGAATGCACTGGAAAAGCAATATAAGACTGAGGATGCGGGAACCAAGAAGTTCCATGTTGCACGATTCCTTGAGTACAAAATGATTGACAGCAAGACTGTCGTTTCTTAAGTACAGAAGTTGCAAGTCATCATCCATGATCTCCTTGCAGAAGGTATAAATTGAGTGAATACCTTATTTGAACATGTTAAAAATGTTCTTAATGTTCACACGAACTTTGTTATAGGTTTGGTTGTGAACGAGACATTTCAAGTAGCTGCAATAATTGAAAAGTTGTCACCTTTGTGGAAGGACTTCAAGAATTACTTGAAACATAAATGAAAGGAGATGACAATCGAAGACCTTATTGTGAGGTTGCGCATTGAGGAAGACAATAAAGCCGCAGAGAGGAGGTCTAAAGGAAATTCTGAAATAAATAGAGCTAACATTGTAGAAGACGATCCCAACAATTAAAGAAAGCGAAAAAAAGCTGGACAATAAAACAATCAGACTAAGAAGAAATTCAAAGGAAAATGCTTCAATGATGAAAAGATTAACCACAAGTCTACAGATTGTCGTACCCCAAAGAAAGGCAAAAAGAAGGATCAAGCAAATATGGCTGATTCCAAGAACAAAATGGACGATCTATGTGTCATACTTTCGAAATGTAACTTGGTGGGAAATCCTCGAGAATGATGGATGGATTCTGGTGCCACCCGCTATGTTTATACAAATAAAAAGTTGTTTGCTTCTTCGCTCTGGCTCAAGGCGAAGAGAAGATCTATATTACAAATTCCACAACTGCAAAAGTTGAAGGAACAGGAAAAGTATGCTTGAAAATGACATCAGGCAAACTGTTGACTCTCAACAATGTCCATTATGTACCGGAGTTAATAAAGAACTTGATTTCCGTATCACTTCTTGACAAACATGAATTCAAATGTGTATTTTTTTTCGAAAAAATTGTAATTACCAAAGAGGAATTGTACGTAAGAAAAGTCTACCTCACGGAGGGACTATATAAGATGAATGTAATGATTGTTGAAATCAATAAAAGTTCTATTTCTTCTTATTTGCTTGAGTCTAATGATTTGTGGCATGAACGATTAAGACATATCAATTACAAAACTTTGTGAAAACTGATTAACTTAGAAGTTTTGCCAAACTTTGAGTGTAATAAATCAAAATATCAAACATGTGTAGAATCAAAGTATGCTAAGCATCCATATAAGTCCGTTGAAGGGAATTCCAATCCCTTAGACTTAATACATACTGACATTTGTGATATGAAGTCAACACCATCTCGTGGTGGCAAAAAGTATTTTATAACTTTTATTGACGATTGCACTAGATATTTTTATGTCTATTTTCTAAATAGTAAGTATGAAGCAATAGATGCGTTTAGACAATATAAAATAGAAGTTGAAAATCACTTAGAGAAAGAAATCAAAATGATATGAAGTGATAGGGGTGGAGAATATGAATCTCCCTTTACAGAAATATGTGTAGAGAATAGAATTGTCCATCAAACTACGGCCCCATATTCAACTTAATCTAATAAAATTGTGAAAATAAAAAATCGAGCCTTAAAAGAAATGATGAATGTCTTACTAATAAGTTCAGGTTTACCGCAAAACTTATGGGGGAAAGCTATCCATACAGCTAACCGAATACTCAATGGAGTTTCCCATAGTAAGACACAATCAATTCCATATGTAAAATGGAAATGAGGGAAAACCAACTTGAAATTTCAAAGTGTAGGGGTGTCTAGCGAAAGCCCAAGTTCCTATGCCTAAGAGGGTAAAGATAGGACCTAAGAAAGTGGACTGCGTGTTCATAGGATATGCTAAAAGTGTTAAAGCATTTAGTTTTTTGGTTCATAAATTTGAACATTCAGATATTAATAAAAATACGATAATTGAATCAGATAATGCTGACTTCTTGAACACATTTATCCGTATAAACTAGACATGAACAGTCTAGAGGAGGGTCTAAACGACCTTGAGATGAACCAAGTGGGAATGTACATAACGATGAGAATCCAAGACGTAGTACACGTCAAAGAACATCAACTTCGTTTGGATCGAATTTTGTAATATTTCTCTTAGAAAATGAGCCTCAAATATTTAAAGAAGCAATGTCGTCTTCAGACTCATCCTTTTGGAAAGAGACAGTCAATAGTGAGATTGATTCAATCCTAAGCAACCATACGTGGGAGTTGGTTAAACTTCTTCCAGGAAATAAACCTTTAGGTTCTAAATGGATCCTTAAAAGAAAAATAAAAACAGAAGGTACTATTGACAAATACAAGATAAAACTTGTAGTAAAAGGCTTCAAATAGAAAGAAGGTCTTGTTTACTTTGATACATACTAGCCAATAACAAGGATAATGTCAATTCGGGTGTTAATTGCCTTGGCGGTGGTATATGGTCTTGAAATCCATCAAATAGATGTAAAAACAACATTCCTAATGAAAAATTGGAGGAGGAAATTTACATGGAATAACCCGATGGTTTTGTGGTTCCTGGTAAAGAAAAAAAGGTGTGCAAACTGGTAAAGTCACTCTATGGACTAAAACAAGAACCTAAACAGTGGCATGTGAAGTTTGACCAAATCATGTTGGCAAACGATTTCAAGATAAATGAATGTGATAAATGTATTTACATTAAAGACACTCCAAATCACAAGGTCATTGTTTGTTTGTATGTGGATGATATGTTGATCATCAATAGAGATATTTCTGACATAAATGCTATGAAATGAATGCTGAGAGCAAGTTTGATATGAAAGACCTTGGATTTGCGGATGTGATCTTAGCAATAAGAATTCATAGAAATTCACAAGGGTTGGCATTATCACAGTCTCATTACATAAAAAAAATACTTGACAAGTTCAAGTATTTGGAATATAATATTGCCAAGACTCCATTGGACGTGAGTTTTGCACTTCAAAAGAATGAAGGTGAAAGTGACTCACAGTTAGAGTATGCAAGAGTGTTGGGATATTTAATGTATATAATGAATTGTACATGATCAGACATAGCATGTGTTATTAGTAAGTTGAGTCGGTACACGAGTAATCCCAATAAAACTCATTGGATGACAATGGAAAAAGTTTTGGGGTATCTTAAATACACTCAAGACTATGATTTGCATTATAATAAATATCCCGTGGTACTTGAAGGATATAGTAATGTAAATTGAATCACTGGATCGAATAAAGTAAAAAATCCACGAGTAGATGTGTATTTACTATAGGTGGAGGAGAAATCTCTTAAAAATCATCCAAACAAACATGTATTGCTCGCTCTACAATGAAATCAAAATTTATCACATTAGATAAAGCTGGTGAAGAAACAGAATGACTCCAAAAATTTCTTGAAAGATATTCCTTGTTGGCCCAAACCATTGGCACCAGTATGTATACACTATGACAGTCAAGCGGCAATGGTAGGGCAGGGAACATGATGTACAATGGTAAATCTCGTCATATAAGACGAAGATATAATATCATTAAAGAACTTCTCTCTAGTGAAATTACCACTGTTGACTATGTGAAGTTAAAGGATAATGTGTCGGATCCACTTACAAAAGGCCTATCTAAAAAGGGAGTTGAGATAACATCTAAGGGAATGAGTTTATGGCCTAGGACAAATCATCATGGCGGTAACTCTACCTAGTAGACTGGAGATCCCAAGAATTAGGTTCAAGAAGATCAAACAAAGTTGTGTCTGACAGGTTCAAAATTGTCAAGATACCCAACTCATTCTTATGATGTAGACAATGTTTAGTAAATAAGGAAAAAACTTAGGGTGTGAAGTCTTTTACTGATTATCTAAATTTAACAGGTTTGACTAAATAGTTTAATATATAGGATTGAACATTTAGAAATCACTTATGTGGGGGTAAAGTGGAAACCACTTTAAGGAGAATGTTAGTAAAGGCCTATTCTCTAAGCTCTCATGAAACTGGGACGTGTTCATGGCTGAAACGAATAAAATCGTGAGAACCATAAATGGTAAAAAGGTTGCTTGTGTGACATGTGTTGTCTAGGTGTATATTAAAGATCGAAGGTTTAAAGATATAAAATCTACCCTATTGATCGAGTGCATCAATGCATGTTCACTATGGAAAGTTCAAAGGGAAACCCACTTATCCAGATGCAATAAGTCTTTGCTTGATGATCACATACTTGTCCATAAAATTTTAGGAAAAAAAATAGTCATTCCATTCCCCATTCATGTGGGGGATTGTTGGGTTCAAGTTGAAAGTGTGAATGAAAAATAGAGGAAATTAGTGGAGGGAAAGTGGAAACACACCTAAAAGAAAAGTATGCTCACAATAAGGAAAGTCTACTAATTCTCCCACGTTTGCTCGGCTTCGACTTTGAATTTGGATTTGAATTTGGATTTTTCAAATGATCAATGAGATTAATTTTTTGGATAAAATTTATTTGAAACTTGAGAAAAATCTAGTCTGAAAATCCAAGGAAAAAAGCAATAATTTTTTTCCATTAACGCGTGCATGCAGAAACGTTGAAAAAGTTGCTCGGAAGGGACACAACTCTTCGAGTAAAAAACACGGTGTTTTAAAAAAAGGAATGATTATTTGAATGGTTGTGACTTTTCGGAAAAGACATATTGTTTTGAATGGACAGACATGACTATTCTGATATGATACATCTTTTCGATGAATCATTGCCTCCTTTCCGAAGGAGCACTTCATGGCTATATAGACCTGCATTTTTTTCACAGATTTAGTTCAAAAATTTCTGCATAAGAAAAATATTTCTCTTGCTTCTAAAAACTCTGTGTGATCATCTCCCGTTGAGTGAGTTCGAAGAAAATCAGAACGTTTGAGTTACCACTACATTCTGGTTGTGAAGCCATTTTATCCTGGAAGGAAAATTTCGCAACCTCGGGTACTTGAGGGGAATTATTTCCTTAAGGACACTCCATGAATTTGGAGGACTTGGCTTTATTCTGTTTCATCTTATTTCTTAATAAAATAACACACTTCTTTGATAGTTCATATTGAACTTGTGTTCTTTGATAGTTCATATTGAACTTGTGTTGAGGGTGTTGGAAAACTTCATAAGTGTTCTTGATATTATCTTGAACTTGTGTTGAAGTGATTTTGACAACATACAGATTGTGTACCCGAAACAACATTCTCAAAATCAAGTATATGACCAATGAGGTGAGAGATATAAAGCTCATCTAGAAGCACCAATAATACGAAGGAATCAATTATGAAGAAACTTTTTCCACTGATGTACAACTTATTATATTAGTTTTGTCGATAGTAACTAATTGGATCCTGAATTGCATCAAATGAATGTAAAAATCACATTTTTCAAAGGAGAACTAAAGAAAATCTATATGGAGCAACTTGTAGATTTCATGAAGAAGGGCAAAGGACATAAAGTATGTCGACTTCGATAGGTCAATTTATGACCTTAAACAATCTTCTATACATGGTATTTATGTTTTCATAATGCGATCATATCATATGATTTCATTATGATTCATGTAGATCATCTTGCGTACATCAAAATATTTAAAAATAAGTTTGTGATCTTGTCGAAGTATGTTGATGACAAATTTATAGATGGTGACATTGAGTAAAAAGAAATAAACGAATGGTTATTATCCATGTTTAAGATGAAAGACATGGATGAAACATCATGAAGTTTGGATTATTGAACATAACATAACCCTTCGGATAAAATTATTCCAATTTGTAGCCATCAACAAAGATGACCCAAATATGATACCCTAAACTCAAGTCTAGTAAGAGAATATTTTTCCGAAAAAACTTTCTCTATGTTTTCTTTCCCAAAAAGTTTTCTTCTCTACGGCACCACAAGATATTGCTCATTTATCTGCACATTATGTTACATGAAATTTAATTTCTCCATATCTATAGTGCATTTTTTATTTATCTTCACGTTGGGGATTCATCATCTTTCTTGATGATTTTTTTTTTCCTATTATATTTATTTAGTGGCTATGAGCTATAGCAATTCACTTCAATAAAAAATTGTTGGCTGCACATATCAAAACTACTTAAATTAACAAATTTCATGTTCTAACTTTTAGATTGTGTAATAGATATTCAGATCTGCTTTCCTTATTCTCTTTTTTTTTTGTTGTTGTTAATGTTGATGATGCTTTTCTTCTTTAATTTCAGCTAAATAATATTTAGAATGTGTATATAAACTATATAGTTGTTGTATAAAATATGTATTTGTATAAATTATAAATTTATATAGAAATTATATATGATATGTATAAAAACCGTATAATTACTATAGAGAACACATATATAAATAACTATTGTAGCTACAGGTTGTATACAAAGTGTATGAAAATTGTAGAATTGTTGTATAGAATGTGAAACTATAGATGATGTGTATAGAAAGTGCATCATCGATGTATAGAGTATGTATATGTACATGAAATATATATAGAAACCATATAAGAAGTGTCTAGGAACTATATAATTATTAAATAAAATATGTATCTACATAATTATAACAACTAAAGGTTGTATAGAATGTGTATAAAAATTATATAATTATTACATAGAATATAATTTTTGTATATGATGTGTATAAAAGTTATATCATTGTTGTATACAATATGTATCTGTATAAGATACGTTTAGAAATTGTATCATTGTTGTATAAAATATATATCTGTATTAAGATATTTATAAAAATAATATCATTATCGTATAAAATATTGTATATGTGTGCCATTGTTGTATAAAGTATGTTGTTTTTATATAATCAATAAAAATACACTCTTTCGTATTTGATTGATAAGAAAATAACAATTTGTATTTGATTGTTAAAGAAAAATAAAATAAAAAACTACAAAATTTTATTTGATTTTTTTGATAGAATTTTATTCTATCTATCTCCACTCTATGAAAAAAAATGTATTTTATTTTTAGAAAATAAAAGAATAGAAATTGAACAAGTTCAAAAAAAAAAAACTATAGACAAATTAGTAAGAAAAGAGAAAAGACATAAAGTCGCCCCTAAACTTGTTCGACTTTTGCAAAAAGACACTTAAACTTTGCGGGCAACCTACTGCCACACTGAACAATTTAAAAGTGAAATAAATATCTCATTTTTCAGTCAATATCAGTTGCAAGAAAAGAAGTACATTCACGCACCAATAACTATTTGCCTCATGTCAATTCATTTGATTTTACTTTTTTATTATTTTTTCTTACTTTACTTGTTTTTTTTTTGTTTTTTTTCTATTTTTCTTTCTCTCTCCTCCATGAACTCCCATTACTCTCTACACTTCACCATTGATAAATGTTAAAGCTTTGGCCACCTCCTTACTAGCCCCTCTTATTTTATTTTATTTTATTTTATTTTATTCTGTCTCTTCTAAATAATTCTAACCTTTTTATTATTAATTATTCTATTTAATTTTTTTAGATAGAAAACTAAGATAAACCGCGTTGAGTGATATGATTGAGCTTGAAATTTTTTTCTTTCAATCAATGTTGTTTTAGTTATCTCCATCATCATAATTACTACTAAGTCATCATTGGATTCAATTTAAATTTTAAAAATCAAATATAATTATGTTGAATCAAAATTTTATTAAAATTAAATCTTGTGATTTTCTTAACCCAAAAATCATAATTTCATAACAAAAACCAAAAGAAAACAGTAGATATATAGTAATGGAACGATTATAAACTTAAGGTGAAAGAACTTGAAAAACGGGGAGAAAGAAATAAAAGAAAAAAGAGAAATAAAGGATAGAAAAATGAAAGAAAATGGTGAGGAGTTGGATGAAGAAGATAAAGAGAAAAAAAGAATTGAAAAATAAATTAAAATAAATAAAGTAATTAAAAAACATTTCTAATTAAATAAATATTGATTTTTTAATTAAAAAAATATAATTTTACTTGTTTCATGCTCTATTTGGAGAGTGAAATACACTCTCCACATCATGTGGGATTAAAAGGGGTATTTATGATGATTTTTATAAATTGTCTGGGGTAATAGGTCGCCCAACAAAATTCAAGTGTCTTTTTGTAAAAGTCGGACAAATTCAAGGGTGACTTTATGTCTTTTCTCTAAGAGAAATAAAATTGTCATGCATATGTATAGGTTGGATCTACATGTGTTAAATATGATAATAAAAAAAGAAAAAAGATTATTAAAGAAAGGCCAAACCCATTGTCAGCCCCGTGAACTTGGCACGATCTTTCACTTTGACACATTAACTAGACCATGTTCACTTTTGACACCTCAACCAACTATTAACTGTATCATTTTGACACTTTTTTTTACAATCAAATGATTTTACAAAGTGTGTGTAATGCACACGTTTGCTGACATGGCATATTGTCAATTAGAAAAAGGCATGTGACGTTCTTGTTTAGAATAATAATTTTAAATAAATTATAATTTAAAAAATTAATTTTTAAATAATTAACTTTAATTTTAAATAAAAAATTAATAAATAAATGACTCCCCCCCCTCCAAACATTATCTTCTCCAAGTACCCCTACCCCACCACTACCCCAAGATTGTTGTCACCGTACCACCACCCTCCTCACAAACTAATGTTGCAGCAATGCAGCCCCCCCTCCTTGATCTTCTCCAATTTTCATCTCTAAAAATTGTCTTCAAAATTTCTTCAGATTTCTCCAATAACAATGGTCATAAGTGATTACAATAACAAAATCCCGTTGCTTTTCTCTTTTGCTTTGTTCAAAATACAACAAATCTGAGCCATCAATAATCCATCACTGCAACAACCAACATACCCATAAATGGGGTCTGTGATTGAGATTTTTTGCAACAACAAATCATCATGGAGGCGTCAAGGAAATTGAAATTTTCTGTAAAGGATGATGCTCATATCTGCCTTGTCAATGAATTCTCCATTGATGACCAACAAAAATAATTTTCAAGATGATTTTTGAGTCTATAATTTTTTTCTTTTATGCTGAAAAGATGATTTTTTATATCAAAAAATTAAGAAATAATAGTGTTGGGAGAGAGGAACTACAACTATTGAGAGATTTGAAAAATATACTTGAGTTTAAGGTTGATGCAAAGGTGGAAAAATGATGATAAAGTATGGAAAATAGCTGAAGTAATTGAGAAGAAGAAGAGAAAAAAAATTAAAAATCGACTAAATTCATCATTCACGCGTCTATAGAGAGTGTAATGCATTCTCTTTGCCATGTCAGCGAAAAGTGTAAAAATGACACACTTATAACTACTTGAGGTGCCAAAAATGAACATGGTCCAGTTGAGGTGCCAAAGTGAAAGATCGTGCCAAGCTTAGGAGGCCGCCAATGAATTTGGCCTTAAAGAAAAGTTGTGAAAGAAAAGGGACTTGCAAGTCTAGAAAAGTGGACAATTTCTGAGTGGACATAGGCATTTGGGCTACAAAGTAAAAAATAATTTTGGGTGGTTATTTCTTGTCTCTAATTTAAAGAAAGTGGTTATTTACGTCTTTTTTCCTTCAATTTTATAGTGAATACGAGTTGCGAGACGTCCGTGCAAGGCAAGGTCCAACAATACAAAATTAGACAGTAGAAATATTATTTTAAAAGTATAATATTAATTTCTTTCTGAATATAGTTTGAATTTAAAATTTTAAAAATATCCAAAATCTTATTCTCATTTCTTTCTCTTTCAGTGTGTGATTTTTTTTCTCTCCAAATTTTACGGTAATTTTTTGATAGTTTATGACAATGACTCTTAAATAATATTCATGTTCTTTAGTCAAATTACATTGAGAGAACCAATTATTATTTGTATAAGTTATAACAAAATATAACTTAAACTTTAAAATTTTCACAGAAAGTCAAAATATATTTGTAATAGTTTGTCGTAACTGTTATAAATGTATTTACATTATAGTGAATGTCTATTAAGATCTACTTTGATATCTATTAGGATTTGAAGCATTTGTCTTTTACTCAAACTAGGAGTAAATTTCCCCTATAAATAGAGGGATTTTATTCATTGTATTTACAATCTTATGATCTCTCATCCCTCAAGAGAAGAAATAAGAATTACTTTCTCTATTCTCTCTACTCTTCTTCTTGTTCTTTATAGTTTTATAACACGTTATCAGCACGAGACTCTGCCAAACAAGGTGAGATTATAAATCTGAAGGATTTCAAGGTTAATAATTCCTTATGTTGTCTTTCTTTTGCTACTATTAATATAATTATTATTGGATTTGAGGAAAAATAATTGGTTTGGAACCATTTATATTTTAAATTTATTCCTCAAAAATAATATTATCAAAAAGGATGATAATATGTTGGGTTCAAGTCCCATCGATTCATGCCTAAGATGTCTTTATATGGATAAGATGTTAAGTTTGAATCTCAATATACCATATTAATGATATTATGATGGCTAAGGCAAAATAATGGGTGTTTAATGAAAAGTCATGAAATTCGACCCATTGAATATGCTCCATTTCAATAAGTGAATGTGGTTACAATATATGATAAGTCTGAAATATAACAACTTACTTCATTCTTGAGGTGTATTTGGTAGCAGTGCATAATATGTCTGAAAGAAGACAAGTGATTAAATGCACTAATATACGCGTGCAGGGACAATATGATAATGATCATCAAAAGTGACGATATTTTCACACGCTTATATGATTATAAGATATACTAGAGAAGAATTCTCTACATCATATGTATGCCTCGATTTGCTTCTGAAGTAGAAAAATCTTGAAAGAGGCTATAAGCTATCATAATTTGATAGGCTTAAGGCACGATTATATTCAATTCCTGGGGAATGAGAAACTTATTAACGCAAACGTGCACTTGATTGTGATTGTATCACAACTCGCCTCCGAAAGAGATTGAATAATTTTAAAATCTACTTCTGAAGTAGTAAATCTGAAATTTATTCATATAATAGTAAATCTGAAATTTACTAAAGCAAAAACACATATCAAGGTAAACTTGGAGTTTACTAGATTAAAAGTTCATAAGTTGACATGAACGATTGTGATATCCCGAAGATGTGCATACTGAGTATGGAACATATATTGAAAAATTAGAAAATTCTTCATGAACTTTAATGTTGCTTGGTCTCATGATAAGTTGGTTGGACCAACTAATTTTGGGATTGGATCCCTCAAAATCTGAAAAGAATAAAAGGTGAATAAGGGTTTGTTCACCTATCATGTGATATGTTGAAAAGATGCATCAATAAGATGATCACATGTACATTCATTGTCAACCTGCAGTTTGGCATTCATAAAGTTGCTTGCTCAATAAAAGTGAGTTAAGAACATAATTTTCAGATTATGCAATCAAGAAAGTTATCTTGATGATGATGGTTTAGCATTGAATGCCTTCGATAAATAGCTAAATCATTGCTAATGAGAACAAAACTTCATGTGTTGGTCTGAAATATGATATGTTGTATACAATAACACTTGTATGCATTAGATCAATAAATTATAATTATTTTATCCCCCTCAATTGGTTCAAGGTCATGAACCAACTATTCTATCTAATAGTTTTGATGTGCGGTATACGATTAATGAATGTACCATGATGCACAAAGATGGATCCATCAAAGAAGATAGAGGATGTATGTTAGCTTTCCTAACATAAGGGGGAGATTATAAGAAGCTATGAAGTATGTTAGGAATTATCATCAGATCCTCATTCAAAAGATAATTCAAGTCAAATGCCGAACACATCTCATATTTAAGCTGCAAGTGCTCCTATTTTATGTCTCTAAAGGACAAATCTATGCATGCGTGAAGCGTGATAGACCAATTAGTTCCAAATGAAATAGTACTTGTATAGAATAAGGAACAAATAATCATAATAAGAAGGTAATATGCATTTGAAGAGCCTATGACATAACACTTCATGAAACCTTATGAGAGGTTTATGTACCTGAAAATAATGAAGTGATGAGATCTCAAAATGTTATGTCGCATTGTGAACCGATACAAAATGATATATCATCAATATCTTTGACACAATATTGGCGCAATATTGTGAAAGATTACGAGGATCTGAATTCTACGTTTATTTAAGCATGCTGACGTAGAAACAGTTATCAAGTGATATGAAATGGTGCATCTTGGTAAGTGAAAACTTATTTGATTTGCAGTCCAGATACTTGAAGATGTCACACATAAAATGTTGAATATTGTCACTTGACAAAATTTGTATGAAAACTTCTTTAAGGATTCAAAATATAAAAGTTTCTAGGAAACTTATAGATAATCTTTATATTGTATAAGCTTATAGCTTGAAAATTATTGAAACTCTTGGAGAGTTTTCAAAAGCAATAAGATTATTTGCTGAAATGAGAAATATTCCAAATTGGATTGGTTATGAAGTACCATATCTTAGTATAATTGGGGCACTCATGTATCTTGTAAAAAACTACAAGACCCAATATAGTCTTTCGATCAATTTGTTAGCAAGGTATATTTCTACTCCTACTAGGAGACATCGAAATGGGATAAGATACATGGGTTTATTTTATTCTAAAGATTGCAGTCCCGATCTTACTGGTCATGCTGATGTTGGGTACTCATCTAACCCGCATAAATCTCGGTCTTAAACATACAATGTGTTCACATGTGGGGATACTACCATATCTTGGAAATATATAAAACAGTCTATCGTAGCCACTTCATCGAATCATGCTAAGATAATAGCTATTCATGAAGCAAGCCGAGAATGTGTATGGTTGAGGTCCATGATACATCTCATTCGAGAAAAATGTGGTGTGAAATATGACAATCTACCCACAATTTTATACAGAGATAATTCAGCATACATAGCATATCTTAAGGGAGGATTCATAAATGGAGATAGAACGGAGCACATTTTGCCAAAGTTTTTCTACATACACGAGCTACAAAAGAATGATGATATTAACGTGCAACAGATTCGTTCAACTGACAATGTGACTGATTTATTCACCAAGTCTTCTCCAATTACAACTTTTAAGAAGATGGTGCACAAGATCGGGATGCAAAGGTTCAAGGATGCTCTCATTAGGGGGAGTTAATATGCGTTGTACTCTTTTTTATTTATGAGGCTTTGTCCCACTGGGTTTTCCTTGTAAGGTTTTTAATGAGGCAGCCGAAATGCGTATTATTAGAGATGTGTACTCTTTTTCCTTCACTAGATTTTTTTCCTACTGGTTTTTTTCTAGTAAGGTTTTAACGAGGCACATTATCTACCAATTAGACATTCAAGAGGGAGTGTTATAAATGTATTTACATTATAGTGAATGTCTATTAAGATCTACTTTGATATCTATTAGGATTTGAAGCATCTGTCTTTTAATCAGACTAGGAGTAAATTTTCCCTATAAATAGAGGGGTTTTGTTCATTGTATTTACAATCTTATGATCTCTCATCCCTCAAGAGAAGAAATAAGAATTACTTTCTCTATTCTCTCTACTCTTCTTCTTGTTCTTTATAATTTTATTACAGTAACTCATATATTAGATATAATCTATCACATTATATGATTATATATTTTGAAATATTACTCTTTTAAAGTAAATTTAATTATATATTTTGTATAAATTAGTCAAACTCAACAATTTTGCTAATTCTTTAAAGATGAGAGCATTAATCATATTTTAGAAAAACTAGTCAAGTGTATGTGCGTTGCACGTGTTCTTTACGTCAAGCCATCAATCAATATATAATATATAAAAGAAAAATAATTTATTAAAAAATAGCAATTAACTTTAAAGATCGAATATAAGCAGTTTTATGCATCCAGTCATGCGTGAAGTGCTAGTATCTTGATTGTCTCCTACAACGTGAATTATCACAAAACAAATAATAACAAAAACAGTAGATTATAATAGATCGGAATCTACAACAAAACAATATGATTAATCCTAAATCTTAACATAAAAATTCTTCAAAGCCTGACCGACTATTTATCTACCACTTGTATACTATACAACAAAATAATACAATAATCGAGATATCAGAACAATATTATTAAATTCTTATCTTTACAAAAAATTCATCAAAGCTTGACTAAACGTTCATCTACCAACTGTATTAAGCAGAAAAACTACAAATAGTAACAAAATAAAAACTACAATAATTGATATATTAGAACAATATTATTAAATCTAATCTTAACATAAAAACATTCTTAATGTCCGATCGAACATTCATTATCAATAATATAAGCTTGAATAGAAGAGAAACTAAAACAAAATAATTTGATAATTGAGATATTAGAACAATATGATATAAACGACATCTTCAGAGCTCATCGAAAAAATAGTTAGAAAAATATACCTGATGTTATTACATTGTTGTAAGGGAAAACTCAATTTATAGAAGCCCAAAAAAAATTTCTCCAAAAAAAGATTACCCAAATATGAATTTTTTTAATTATTCTTTTGAGAAAAGTAAAAAAATAACTTATCAAATTATTTATGGTAATATGCATTTGGTTATTGATTTTCAAGGTTTAGCATAAATGGTAGTATTTACAACAATTTTTAGGTGTAACAAATATTTTTGTGAGATTATTTTTTTTTGCCAAAAGTATGTTAATTTTTATTTTACCAAAAGCAATTTTTTTTGGTCAAAAGTATGTTAGATTTTTTATTTTACCAAAAGGAATTTTTTTGGGTCAAAAGTATCTTAGATTTTTTATCTTACCCAAATCAAAATAATTTATATTTTTAAAATCACGTAAGACTCCTGATTTTACACTTCACTTCTTATTACTTTTTAAGAGTCCTCATTTATTAATTATCCTAATATTCTTTTACCATGTATTTTAGGACTCCTTAATTTATAAAATATATTTTCTTTTTATGATGTATTTTAGGACTCTTTAATTTTAAATATTATATGAATAACTAAATAATAAATTAAATAAAATAGTAAAAAGACAGTTTTGTCTATTACAAGAATTTTTAATGAAGGGCAAAAAATTCAAATAAGGTATTCACACTTTTAATATATTATAGATATATTCAAACTTTAACTCTAATTTTTTTTAAATAATATAAAGGAAAAGGAAAAGCTGCCGTAGAGATTCGATCCATAGACCTCTCCTATGAAACTCAACCTTTAGCCATCAAGCCAAAACTCATTGTACATATGGGAAGCACAAAGCTAAAAGACATATATTAACACTCAGTTGTGTGCTTATTCCGTCTTATTAGTAGTAAAATATAGTGGTGTGCATCGGCTGGTTCAGTACGATTATATATATTATTGGTTCAATTTATAGGTTTTCGATTTTTAAATATACTAAACCAATAACTAAATCAATAATATATTTTTTATTGATTTTTGATTTATCGATTTTTAGTCCTTAACAATTCAGTTTTCGGTTTAACCGATAAGAAAATACTCATAAAATAGAAATAGTAAGTAATTAACATGAAAAAAAAATCGAATCTTAGTTGAAACCAAAAATCCTACATGATATGTTTTAATTTACAAGAATCTTCAAGATTGAACTAAATATTGTTAGGAGAAATTAAGAGTTTTTATTGAAATACACACACCACACACGGAGTATATTAAAGAGAAATTAAGAGAAATATATAATAAGTCATATATATATATATATATATATATATATATATATATAAGTAGGTGTAAAATAGTAATATAGTATATTCTTATTGGGTTATCAGTTACCCAATAGTCCAATAAGAAAAAATCGAAATTGAACTAATAACCCAATAATTTTTTTTAATAAAATAATTAAGAAAATCGTTTACCCAATAACAATAAACCAATAACATTTTTATCAGTTCGATGATTTGGTCGGTTCGATTTTTACACACCCCTAGTAAAATATAGACTGAAGTATGAAAAAAAAGTTTAGATTATTTTTGATGGGGTTAAATAAGGAGTGTATGAAGAATAGGATTGGATCCACATAGTCTTTACTAGGGGTGTACATAGATCGGGTTGGTTTATTTTTTATTAAAAAAATAAATCAAATCAATCATATCGGTTTATTAAAACTATAAACTAAATCAAACCAACATAAAATTATTTTTTTCGGTTTAGGTTTTAGTCGGTTCTTTCGTTTTTTTTTTTCGTTTTTTTTTATAATCTTTAGTTTTTACAATTATATTGTGATTGAAGATTAGATCAAATATGTTTTGAAGATTAGATCAAATATATTTTCATTCATGTGCTAATGAAAAACTACAATTATGAAAAAATGAGGAGCGAAAAACTCTCTTGAAACTAAAAAGTAAGATGAAGAGTGAAAAGTTTAGGTTTTAAATTTATATTGGGTTTTGAATCATCTAATTAGTAATTAATGGACAAATATTACAACTTACAGGCCCAAATCTGAATATATATCTACATCTACTTTTAAAAAATTGAAAATTACTAAAACCAGTTGAAAAAAATATTTAAAAAGTAGATTATAATTATTATTTTATGTATAAAAAGTTATTTTATATATATATATATATATATATATATATTATGTCGATTTGATTCGGGTTCGGTATAACTTGTTTTGATTAACACCAAACCAAATCAAGAATGGTCGATTTTTTTTTCTAACGGCAAACCAATCAAACCAAGCCATAAGCCGGTTTTTTTTATCTGTTTGATTTGGTTCGTCGGCTTGGTTTGACTTGACGGTTTGATCTGTACACCCCTAGTCTTTAGGATGTCAAGCGTTCGTTAACCTTATATCGAATTATATAAATATATAAATAAAAATTAAAAAGAATTGTATAAATCTAAACAGTGAGTACCCAAATAATAAATAGTTTGATTGGTGATTGTATGCGGGTTCAATAATAAATAGCTTGATTGATGCAATAATTATTTTAGAAACCAACTTTCTCTTCTTAATTATTTATTCAGTTAGACGTTCTTTTTAAATTTTTCCTCTATATGTCTGATTGTTGCGTCTCTTTCACTTGCTGGCTTTTTGTTAACTTTTCCCTTTTTCTTTATTATCCAAGATAATATTTATTGCAACTTTTTCTTAATGATTTTTTCCATATCGTGTTTAAATGTGAATATTCTTTTTCATGATCTTATTTTCTCAATAAATTAATTGTAATGATCTTATTTAACCTATAAATTCAATAGAAAAAAAATGCTATTAGCATAGTAATAATAATCGATTAGTAGTTCTTAATAGTTTACAATTAGGGTTGTGCAGATTCTTATTTTAACCTATAAATCAAATTGAAAAAAATGCTAGTTTTGTAGTTCTTTTTATTGGATTATCGATTTAATTTTTTTTAAAATAATTAATTAACCGTTAAACTATAACCCAATAAGATCCTATTAATTTAACAATTTTTCCTTAATTAATAAAAAGGTAAATTAGATAAAAACACTATTCGGATATTACTCTTTCCTAAGTTTTTATTTTTGGTTCCAATTTTTCTTTTTTTCTTTTTGAGAGGCTCTATCTCTCTCAACCCTCTCTCAAAACTAATCATATAGTTTTCATGAAATCTTGGTTCATTTAAATATAGAAGTCAAAAATAGTATATATGGACATATAAATACAAAAGAAGAAAAACATTCAGATGAATATTTTCTTATCAATCGACAATAGATATTTTATTAATTCGATCATCGAATCTATAATATATAAAACTAGCTAGTTTGAACAGACCAATAAGCCACCTCTAATTGGAGGCCAGTTAATAGGAGATGGAAACATTTTTTGTCTAATTATGTACAGATGTAACATTTTCTGCTATACATTTCACGTTACAAAATATCCTTTTTCTCACTTTCCAACTCTCAATCCTAATATGTATTGAGGCTTTGATTAATTTAAATTTGCGCTGTAAAATTCATTTAAGGGAAAAATATGCTTTAACGGAATTTTTTTGTATCTAGGAATTAAATTCGAAATCTCTAATTAAATATGAATGAATTTTATCCATTTCACTACAATCTAAGAAATTGATGAAACAACATAGATGAAGGATATTAACATATATTTTTCATGCATATGTATCTCTTCAACTACTTAAAAAAAAAAATATTAATTTTTTTTTTTCATAAACTAATTACTGTTTAACAAAAGACAAAACTAAAACTAGTCGCAATAACTAATTCTGAGATGGTTGGAAAATGAAAACTAGTCAGAAACTCAGACATCCCCTCATTTCCAATTAGTCCATACAATCCTCCAAAAGCTTAACTTGTAACCTGCAATTTAAGAATAATTTCTGAGTCTTAAGTTTAAGCAAAGATTAATGTCATAATATTACTATTAAAAAAAATTGAAGTTTACTACTCAACAGCACATAAAACAACAAATATCACATGATTAGAAAATATAGTTTATAAATAACAAGACATGTGAACAGGATATCTTGGTTCTAATTATCATTTAGATAGGAAGTGGAAATAACCAAATAATTGTCCTAATCTCCTAAAGCAAGAATATTTTAGGGAAATTTTAAACAATATATCGCCCAACATAAAATATTACGCTATAATATTATACATGTGAAAACGTTGTACATAATGTGTCAGTCGTATATAACAATACTATTTCTCAAAAACAAGACCAAAATGTGGCTAGAAAACGCTATTTCTATCTTAAAAGAGATACAAGAAATTTTATATTTAACTCAAAAATTTAAGATGAGCTTTATGATAGTAGCTATTTCTCAAAAACAAGACCAAAATGTGGCTAGAAAACGCTATTTCTATCTTAAAAGAGATACAAGAAATTTTATATTTAACTCAAAAATTTAAGATGAGCTTTATGTTAGTAGCTATTTCTCAAAAACAAGACCAAAATGTGGCTAGAAAACGCTATTTCTATCTTAAAAGAGATACAAGAAATTTTATATTTAACTCAAAAATTTAAGATGAGCTTTATGATAGTAGCTATTTCTCAAAAACAAGACCAAAATGTGGCTAGAAAATGCTATTTCTTTCTTAAAAGAGATACAAGAAATTTTATATTTAACTCAAAAATTTAAGATGAGCTTTATGATAGTAGCTATTTCCGAAAGACATGACCTAACTAAAGTGGCTAGAAAACACTATTTCTATCTTAAAAGAAGTACACGAAACTTCATATTTAACTGAAAAATCTACAATGGGCTTTATGACCAAAAAAATGGCTAAAAAACATTATTTCTACTCTAAGGAATACCAAAATTGTAAACTAAATTCGAAATCCACAATGAGCTTTAACTCAAAATTGCATACTTAACTCAAAATCAACATAGACCTCTATGACAGTGACTATTCTTCAAAAATAAAACCGCAAAAACTATCAGTACACTCCATTTCAACCTTAAAAGGGTAGAAACAATTACATACTAAAAAGTCCACACATAACTTTATGACGACGACTATTTTTCAAAGACAAGATAGCGGCCAATTTATGTTATTTTTACCTTAAAAAGGTGCAAGAAATTGCACACTTAACTCGAAATCTACGCATAACTATATGACAATGACTATTCTTCAAATATAAGACCGAAAAGTGGCCAGTAAAAGCTATTTCTATCTTAAAAAAGGGTAAAAGAAATGACATACTTAACTCAAAAGTCTACAAAGAGCAAGTGTAGCCAGGAGGTGGAGTCTTGCCACAAGTAAGAAGTAGTTGAAGTGCCAAAGGGACATAAAGGTTAAGATTCAAAAGCTTAAGTTTAAGAGTTGTACAAAGACAAACAGCAGCTTCAATTTCGACAAGTCCTTGAATAATTGTACAACATCCATTAACAACAGGATTACCAATCCCAATATGAACAAGCCCACCAAGAAGATCAACACAAGCACCAAGCTTAATAGTATCAATTGGACAAGTAGTAGCATCCTCTATTGGTGGTGGTGGTGCACTAACTATAATAGGCTTTTTCTTGTGGTTTTTGCAATGACCACAACCAAGAATGGGAGTTAGTGAAGAAATGACAAGTATGAAGACGAAAGAAAGAGTTGTTATTTTGGTCTTTGAAGACTCCATCTTTTTGTTGTTGTTGTTGGTTGTTGGTGAGAGGCAATTAGGATAGGGTAAAGAATTTGGTACAAAGATTGATGATGTTATATAGAAGAAAATGACTAGTATTGAGTTATGGAAGAAGCAAACAAAAAACTATAACTTTGCACGTGAACAAGGGGGTCTAATGTAACCATGCCAAGTCTTGGTAGTGTAATATGGCAAAAGCTAAACGGATTTAAGTTATATACACTAAAAACATAAAAAATTGATATATATGGTTTAGTTTGTGATAGTAGGTTGCGTATCATTTTTATTAGATGATCACATATGTAATTATCTTGTAAGTGATCACATTACTTAAATGATTTTTATATAGACGACATGTATAACTTAAATCCTTGACTGAAATATTCTTGATTGAAGTTTGTATACGCCATCAAGTAACCTTATAAATTAACAATAAGAAGTGAAATTAAGAACTTAAAAATAAGACAAATTACTGGCTATTAACGCACGTAGACTTCTACTATAAACATTTTGTACAATGTTATACCAGTATTCATATATGAGTTGAATCTAGACCGATGATACTCTCTAACTAATGAAATCCTTCTTAATTATTCCATTATCATAATTATCCATGGAAGTGCCTCCCTTGTAGTTTAAGCCTCATTCTAGCAAGTTGAATGTGAGTGAATGAACAAATGTGTAAAGTTTGGAAATGAAAAGAGAGAGTTGTTATCTTGGAGCTAGCCATTGGTGGAGCCACCTTAGGCAAAGGATGGCCCATTGCACATTATTCGTCTGAAAATTATGTGGTGTACAAAGACTAAATATTAACTATTATGAGTATATATTTAATTTTGTACACTCTTAATATAACTAATAAAATAATTTATACAACATTCGCGAAATTTCTCGCTCCACCGATGCTTGGAGGACCCCACCCCACCACCACCACATACACTTTTTTTTTACAGTGTGGAAAGGGGATAAATGGGGCAAAGATGTTGGTACAATGAGTGTGATGTTATAATGTTATATAGAATGAGATGACTTGTATGAGTGAATAGTGATGAAAGGAAACAAAAAGCTTAACTTTGCACGTGAACCATTGGGGCTATGCTCACATGCAAATGTTTTCTTAGTATATGCTAAAGAAAATTAAATAACAAAAATGATATATTAGGTTTGAGGGTAGGTTTAAATTAGAGAGAATACATAATTAGCTCAAAGTAAGATCTTTGTTTTAAGAAAATACTTAAACATTGTAGGGTTCTTTTTAGTTTTTTGGAAAACTTTAAATTGATATTATTATATACTTTTTGGACCACCTAATAGAAAAAGTGTATTTACTTACTTAAAGAGCGAGCGTACGAAACTAAAAAATAATTATAATTTCATTTTCTATGAATTTCTCTTCGTAAAATATATTTTCTTTTTCATTTTTTCCTTTCTTCTTCAAAAGTTTGTTGCCATCACTTTTCCTCCCCCTTCCCCCTCCTCACCACCTACCCCACTCCAAAGCCACAATTTTTGTCACAACTCTTACCCCCTTTTACTATTGCCACTTTAACTTCTTCTTTTTTTCAAACTGTAAAATTTTCTCTAAAAAAATTTCATACATCTCGAACAATTTTGTAAAATCCAATAGATTTTAGGATAAGAGGCATTATTTTACCTTTTATATTCGAAGCTTCAATTGAACTTCTTATAAATTTTGTAGAATTCATTAATTCTTTTCATAAATCTTCATTTTTAATCCTGCTGAAGTTATATTAAAAGAAGATACATTAATTAATACTATCAACAACTCAACCAAGTCTAGGAATTAGTATGAAAAATGTTTGAAACACTCATAATAACCAATGAAAGGAGAGGGAGGTTAGTTGCTCAATAAGAAGAAAGAAAGAATAAGAGAGAAGTGTTGGAGTACATAAACTCACTTAGTGAAAGAAACCACTTAGTCTTGTACATATTAATCGAGCCCACATTATTTATTTTGTAATTTCGGGTATAAAAGCTCATAGGATTTTCTAGAAACCTAATTTTTGGCGTTTGTACACTTCAAATATTTCCTGGTTAGACATTGAACAACTTTTTCTCTCTTCTTCTTCTTTTTCTTTCAATAGTCCGGATTAAGGGATGATTAATGTTTGATTTCCTTGGATTTTGATATGGTATCATAGCAGAGATCCTGATTCTCCGTCGTTTTCTCTCTACGACGAAGTTAGTCGTTCAATTTTTGGCTCGAATTTTTTTAGCTCCGAGCAGTACGATCGGATTTTGTTTGTTGTTTGTAGTTTCGATGATTCAATTTTTTTGGTTGTGGTTCCAGAAACTTGGTTTTGGTTGTTGCTCTTAGCTTCCGACGAAGATCTTTCCCCAAATTTTCCGATTGAGTTTGTTGGTGGTTGTTTGGTTTTTTCTTCAGCAGTTTCCTTTAAAGTCTTCCGGCGATATTAGTTGCTCACTTACATACAGTTTTCGTTTTGCTATTGTAATAAAAGAGGGTAATTTCGTTCCTTAGCTTTTCTCTATATCATCGATTGTTATTTTTATCGTGATATACTCCCTTTGTGTTGTTGATATTCAGTATTGATATTATGGTGATGGGTTCTTTGACTACGTCTACTACAACTCTCGATTATTCTAATCCTCTCTATTTGTCTTCGTCTGATGTCCCTAGGATTTCCCTGGTCTCTGTGCCCTTTTTCGGCACCAAATTTGGAGGTTGGAGGCATAACATTGTAGTTTCTTTAACTGCTAGAAATAAAATAAGGTTTGTTGATGGGTCTTGCCCAAGACCTACTAAAGGAAATCCCCAGATTAGGCAGTGGGATAGGTGTAACACCATGATCATCTATTGGTTGACCAACTCATTGTCTCCTGATATTGCTGAGAGTGTCCAATAATCAGACACAACTGAAAGTTACTGAAATTAATTGTGTAAAAGATATGGGACTGTCAGTAGAACTATAAATTTTGAACTGGAAAAGGAGTTGTCTTCTACTTCCCAGGATTCTCTAAACATTGTCTCCTATTTTAACAAACTCAAAAAATTATGGGATGAGCTTAGGTTTCTATGGACAAATCACATTAATACCTGTACTTGTGCAGCTAAAGCTGGTCTTCAAAGGAAAGATGAGGAGAATAAGGTGTATCAGTTTCTTATGGGACTCAATGAAACCTATATTGGGGTTAGGAGCAATCTTCTCATGGTATAACCTTTCCCATCACTTGACTCTGCCTATAACATCCTTCTTCAGGATGATAGACAAAGGCAAGTGGTGCTCCCTACCCACTTTAGTAATGATTCATCCTCTTTCCATGTTAATGTGCAAAAGAAATTTCTTAATTCAAATTCTTACTCTAACAGACCTTCTTCCTCAAATGCGTATCCCACCAAACCTCCTAATGCTTATCCTATAAAACTATACAATCAGAAGATGGTCTTTGAGCAAGAAAAGTCGTCTTTGTTTTGTAAGAATTGCAGAAGGTCTGGTCATCTGATTGACAAATGTCACCGGTTGCATGGTTCCCTGCTGAATTTAAATTTTCTAAGGGTAAAAAGGTTGTTGCCCATGCTGAACTTCAAAATTTTGGTGATGAATTTGAATGCTCCAAGTCTCCAAATTCTAGATCCCGTGATCTTACCTCTCTGATTGCTGATTTGAGTCTAGAAGAACCAGCAAAATTCATGGCCATGCTTCAATACCAACAATTATCTACTCCCCATTCCAGTCTTATGGCTTCTACTAACTTTGCTGGTAAAATTATTTTTCCCAACTGCATAGATAATGTGTCTTATGGTGCTTGCATGATTAGTACAATAGGCAATTGCCTCTAATAAAGATTTGTTTTTTTAATAGTAAACCCTTACCTATTCCTTATTTGGTTAGCCTTCCAAATGGATACAAAGTTAAAGTATCTTGAACTGGTTTACTCCATTTCCTATATTTTACACTTCATCATGTCTTATACATACCTAGCTTTCACTATAGCCTCTTTTTTATTTCTAAGCTTATTTGTCAACTTGATTGCTCTATTTTGTTTACCAAACTCAATTGCCTCATACAAGCCCCTTCACTGAAGAGGCCAGTGGTGATTGGTAAACTCCAAGATGGGCTTTACAAGCTACTTCATTCTAGCTCCACTGTACCAGATTTTCCTCACAGTCATCAGTAACTCTAATAGTTGATGCAGATAGTTCTATGTCAACTTTTTCTATTCCTGCAAATACAACTGCATGTGGTAGTTCTTCTACAAATGTTTTGTCTTGTCTTGATAATAAGTCTATACCTGTTATTTCTCCTTCCACATGTACTGCTTCTATTTCTGTACCTCCAATTCCTATTTGTACTATTTCTCTTGATATAAATAAAATAGAACTTTTGTGGCACAATAGATTGGGGCATATGCCTTTTGTCAGAATGAAAGAAATAGCTACATTGCCTTGCAAATTTTCTTCCAAACACCCTTTTGTTTGTCCTATTTGTCCTTTAGCAAGACAATCTAGACCTCATTTCCCAGATAGTTCTATTAAATCAACCTACCCTTTTCAACTAATTCATGTAGATACTTGGGGTCCTTACAATTTTCCCACCTATAATAGTTGTAAATATTTCTTAACCATTATAGATGAATTCATTAGGGATACTTGGACTCATCTTATGGTATCCAAGAGAAATTCCTTCCCTTTGGTTAAGGCTTTCATTACTATGGTGAAGACTCAATTTCAAGCCTCTGTAAAAATTATTCGCACTGATAATGCCCATGAACTTGTATCTAGTGTCACAACCAGTCAATTTTTTCTTGATCATGGTATCATACATAATACCTCATGATCTCATACCCCCCAACAAGATGGGGTAGTGGAGAGGAAACATAGATATTTGTTAGAAACTTCCTGAGCTTTGCTTTTCAATCCAAATTGCCTACCAACTTTTGAGGAGCCTGTGTTCTTACTGCCTCATACCTCATAAATAGATTTCCTTCCAAGGTTCTTCATAATAAAACTCATTTTTAATTACTCCATGGTACTACTCCCAAGTGCTCACACCTCAAGAGTTTTGGTTGTTTATGCTTTAGTACTATTTCCAAGTGTCATAGAGACAAATTTCAGTCACAGGCTGATCCTTGTGTTTTTATTGGTTACCCTTTAACTAAAAAAGGTTACAAACTTTACAATTTATCCACCAAACTCACTTTTTTTCTCGAGATGTAGTCTTCAATGGGGATTCCTTTTCTTTTGCCTCAACTTCCACCCTTTCTTCTTCTATTTTCCTTTCCCCCTTAGTTTTTCCATCAGATTTTTATTCTGATCCTCCCATTACTCTTACATCACCTCCTTCTAATTTTTTAGTTCCTCATCTTCTCAAAAGATCTGGGAGATCTCATGCCCCTCCTACTCATCTCCAATAATTTATTTGTGACCTACCTCCTTCCCTTTGTGGTGCTAGTTCTAATTCCATTTGCATTTATTATTTTGCTAGTACTGTAGCCTTGGAACCACATTCTTACCAAAAAGAAGCTTTTATTCTGTCCTGGCAAGAGGCCATGTCTAAGGAATTTGATGTTTTACGTGCTAATGGGACCTGGTCTGTTGTTCCTTTACCTCATGGCAAGAAAGCCATTGGTTGCAAATGGGTTTACAAAATTAAAGACAATGTTCATGGGTTCATTGAAAGATACAAATCTCGTTTAGTAGTTAGAGAAGATACACAGGTAGAGGGTATTGACTTTAATGAAACTTTTTCTCCGGTCATTAAATTTTCCACTATCAAATGTTTGATTGTTGTGGCTGTTAAGAAAAATTGGTCTCTCTTTCAACTTGATGTCAATAATGCCTTTTTTCATGGTGATTTAGATGAAGAGGTTTATATGAAAGTTCCCCCTG
This sequence comes from Capsicum pubescens, assembly GCA_030864215.1. Classification (NCBI taxonomy): domain Eukaryota; kingdom Viridiplantae; phylum Streptophyta; class Magnoliopsida; order Solanales; family Solanaceae; genus Capsicum; species Capsicum pubescens. The sequence goes on along the minus strand of CM061544.1, from coordinate 80,547,820 downwards.
GTTTAGTTGTTGATGGTTCATCTAGTTCTTCTTCTTCTCTTGTGTGTCGGTTAAACAAATCACTTTATGGTTTAAGGCATGCCTCTCGACAATGGTATGCCAAGATTTCCCAAGATTTGTGTACTAGGGGTTATTCTCATTCCCCTAATGATCACTTTTTGTTTATCAAAAGGTGTTCTACTTTTATTATGCTTCTTGCGGTGTATGTCGATAATATTATATTGACAGGTGATGACCTGAGAGAAATCAGTTCTCTCAAATATTTTTTGGATTCTCAATTCAAAATAAAGGACCTGGGTATCCTTCATTATTTTCTTGGCATTAAAGTTTCTTATTTCTCTGATGGATTATTGTTACACCAACACAAGTTTATTATGGATCTATTAAAGGATTATAGTTATGATGTTGTTACTCCAGTTGCTTGCCCTCTTAATCTCTCTATTAAATTGAAGGCTGATATGGGTGTTCTATTGCCTCCTCTTGAGGCTTATCGTAGTCTAGTCGAAAAACTCAATTTTCTCACACACACTTATCTGTACCTATCATTTGTTGTGCAATATTTAAGGCAGTACCTTCAATGTCCTACTGACTATCACATGAAAACAACATTGTATTTGCTTAGTTATTTGAGAGGGACTTCTACTACGGTTTTTTTTATTCTAACTCCCTGACTTTATTCTTTCAGCTTTCTGTGATAGTGATTGGGTTACTTGCCCAGACACTCATCATTCGGTTACAGGTTTTTTTGTGTTGTTTGGGGATCCCTTGCTTACTTGGAAAGCCAAGAAATAACCAGTCGTTTCTTTGTCGTCTGCTGAAGCGAAGTATCACCCTTGTAGTAAGGTTGTTGCTGAATTAACGTGGGTTGTGCGTCTGCTTTCTGATTTTGGCATCACACTTCACCTGCCTGTACGTGTTTATTGTGACAACCGGGTTGCTATTTATATTGCCAAAAATCTGGTCTTCCATGAGTGAACAAAACATATCGAAATGGATTGCCACTTCATTCGCACTTTCTACGATATGTTAGTTTGCGAACATCTTTACCAAGCCTTTGACTAGCATTATCCATCATTCTGTTTTGCTCAAGCTGGGAGTGCATTCCCCTTCCAACTTGTGGGGGATGTTGGAGTACATAAACTCACTTAGTTAAAGAAACCCACTTAGTCTTGTACATATTAATTGAGCCCACATTATTTATTTTGTAATTTTGGGTATAAAAGCCCATAGGACTTTCCAGAAGCCTAGTTTTTGGCATTTGTGCACTTCAGATATTTCCTGGTTAGACATTGAACAACTTCTTCTTTCTTTTTCTTTTTCTTTTTCTTTCTCTTTCAATAATATGGATTAAGGGGTGATTAATCTTTGATTTCCTTGGATTTTGACAAGAAGAGAGTTAGATGAAGAAGAAGTATATAGGCGGAGGGGTGAATTTTGTTATTGTTCGGGTACACAAAATCTGTATTTTGGCACAACAACTTCAACACAAGTTCATGTATAAAACAAGAACACCTATGAAGTTACGCAACACCTTCAATACAAGATCAAAATGACCTTTCAAAGAAGTATTTTTTTTAGAAAATTAGATGAAACAGAAAAAAGGCAAGTCCTCCGAATTCACGGAGTGTCCTCAAGGAGATAATTTCCCTTAAGTACTCGAGGTTGCAGATTTCTCTCCTAGAATAAAATTGCCTAACAATCCGACTGTAGTGGTATCTCAAACAATCGGATTCTCTTCGAACTCACTCAATGATTAGATGATCACACAGAGTATTTCAGAAAATAAAAAATATTTTAATGCAGGAAAAATTTCGTATCCAAACCTTTGAAAAAATGCAAGTTTATATAGCCATTTTGTGCCCCTTCCGAAAGGTGGCAATGGTTCACCAGAAAGGTGTATCCTTTCTGAACAATCATGTTTGTTTATTAGAAAGTGTGTCTTTTTCGAACAACCATAACCATCCAAACAGTCATATCTTTTTCTGAAATAGTGCGTCTTTTACTCGAAAAGTTGTGTCTCTTCAAGCAGCCGCAACCAGCATTTTTGCATGCAGAAGCATGCACGTTAATGGAGGTTCAAAAACTACAAATAAAAACTAGTTGTCACACCCCTTTTTACGTACTCCAAAAGATTTATATTTTTAAGTTCGAAAGGGTTTTATTATTTAAGTGACAAAAAATGAAAAATTTATTTCGAAAAGGATTATTTACATTTTTACTCAGAGTCGCCACTTGGCATAATTCGGTGTGCCAAGTCACCATTAGAAAATCCTTTTCAAAACCATTTGACTCTTTAAACTGGTTTGCGAATAGAGATTCCGGCTAAGGAATTTTGTTGACCGAGGGGAAGGTGTTAGGCACCCCTCGATCCCGTGGTTCAACCACGGTCGCTTGGTAGAGTGTATCGACTATTTGGCACTAAGAAATGTATGAAACACACAAGAAGCACGCAAAGTAATCAAACAAAACAAAACACCCCAAAATGTAAAGTCCAATCCAATTATTACAACCCGAAATAAAAAGGGACTGAAAGTAAACCTACGCTAATCCTGAACTAAGGCTCTACCCGACGCCTCGGGCCTTCATCACGAACGTCCTCCAGGTACATGATACCTCGGGGCATTCCCCGGTGAATAAATATATACAGATACTTTGGGGCATTCCCCGGCCAAATTATACAATTGATTCAAAAGTGCTAAAATCAAACCATTACCCCAAATTTTAAATATTCAACAAAATTTCACACATCCAACAAAACCCCAAATTCTAAATTTTGCCTACCCAACCTACGTTTGCCTATCCAATTCGATGGCATTTACATTCAAACACAATAAATCAAAATTTGTCTGAATCTAACGTTTTCATCAATTTTTCATTTCAACCCCCAACTTATTTTATCGATCCATTAAAACATGGTCAAGTTCTTTCCTCAAACCTTCGAAAATGAATCACCAAACGTCATAATCATAACATCAACATCAACAAAAATCCAACAAAAGCATAATCACATCACACATAATCACAACCAGTTCAAAATAATCAAGATAAAAAAATGAGCTAGAGAAATGGACCTTCACAGAATTCGTTCTTGTCGGTAATAATAAAGAAATCCGGAGCCGAAAACTCGTGTAGGATACCTCAACAGCGACAAAGCACCAACGACAAGCCAACTCGATGCAAATTTCGAACTCGTAGTCCGATTGAAAATCCAATTTCCGATGGCGCACAAAACCCAACTCCGGCAACCCCTTTAACACCTCTCAATCAGTTTCGGTGAGTTCAAGGACAAATCCGGTGGTCTTAGGCCGAGCAACGACGAACCCGAGCCGCTTGCAGTGAGAATTCGCCAGAAAAACCTCAAGAAAACTGACCAAAACCTTGCTTCAAACTCTCTTCATTCTCTCAATTTACCCTCACTGTTCTATACTCTCTCTTAATCTACTCTATTCTCGCCATCTCACTGTGTGCGTGAGTATAAGAGAAGGTTGTGCGACTTCTGTGTGTATATTATTTTCTATCGGAGTGATAGTGAGTTGGACGTCAATGGCAGTGTGGCTGTGAGATGGTTTTTTTTTTGTGTAGCTGTGTAGAAGAATTTTGTTTTGTTTTTTTTTTTAGAAGAAAGGAAATCCCCCCCTTGAGATGTGCTGTATCTGTATATATATATATATATATGAAGTGAGGGTGGGGTATTGGTGAGGTAGGTGGGGTCACGTGGGGTAGGGGGTAGTGGTGAGGTGGGGTAGAGTTTGTTAGGATAGGGTAGGTAGGTGTTGTTTTTTAATTGGGTGGGTTGTTAGAATATTACGATAAAACAAAATTAGTTAGGGGGTTGTTATTTTTGACATTTTGTGGAGGGATTATCACACGGGTGAGGGTACACGGTAGGATAGGGTAAACAATAGGTAAAAACGATATCGGGGAGGGACGAAATTAGGTGTCTACATCATGCCCCCTTTGAATGTAAACACGAAGTGTTTTCAGGCAAAGAAGTAGACAGCGAGACCAAATTTTTACCCGACCATTATTCAAAGAAAGAAACAGAAGGAAGAAAGATAACCAGGTCTTGACTTAAGACATCCTTCCTACCCAAGTTATGAGAGAATCAAGTCACGGGTATTTCAAAGGATTGGAAGAGAAGTGGACTCTACCGAGTTGGAGAGTCGAGTGAGGTTCCATCGAGGTTCCGGTCCGCGACTCTGTTATTACATCAAAAATGAAAATTACAAGTTAAAACATAAATGAAATTACAAAAAAATCTATACAACTTCTGTTGGCTCTTGACTCGACTTTTATCACCCTATTCTTCAGGTGGGCTCCTGACTTGCAATTTTTTTTGACTTGTTGCTTGGCTTTCAATTATTTCTCTTTGATGCTTGACTTTTCGTTTCTTCACCCTGTTCTCCAGGCGGGCTCCTGACTTGCTATTTCATCACCCTGTTCTTCAGGCAGGCTCCTGAAACCCAAAATTAAAACTAGAACGAAAATTATCCCAAAAAAAAATTATAATAAAGTAGTATTTCATTTTTTGAAAGCGTTGTCCCATTTTCCAGGAGGGTCCTGAACATAAAGTAAATTCCCGTTTTTCAGGAGGGTCCTGAACAACAAGTAAAATCCCATTTTTCAGGATGGCCCTGAACAAAAGTAAAATCCCATTTTTCAGGAGGGTCCTGAACAAAAGTAAAATCCCATTTTTCAGGAGGGTCCTGAACATAAAGTAAAATCCCATTCTTCAGGAGGGTCCTGAACATAAAGTAAAGTCCCATTTTTCAGGAGGGTCCTGAACATAAAGTAAACTCCCATTTTTCAGGAGGGTCCTGAACATAAAGTAAAATTCCATTCTTCAGGAGGGTCCTGGACTGAAAGTAAAATCCCATTTTTCAGGAGGGTCCTGAACAAAAAGTAAAATCCCATTTTTTCAGGAGGGTCCTGAACTGAAAGTAAAATCCCATTTTTCAGGAGGGTCCTGAATTGAAAGTAAATCCCATTTTTCAGGAGGGTCCTGAACATAAAGTAAAGTCCCATTTTTCGGGAGGGTCCTGAACATAAAGTAAACTCCCATTTTTTAGGAGGGTCCTGAACATAAAGTAAAATTCCATTCTTCAGGAGGGTCCTGGACTGAAAGTAAAATCCCATTTTTCAGGTGGGTCCTGAACAGAAAGTAAAATCCCATTTTTCAGGAGGGTCCTGAACAGAAAGTAAAATCCCATTCTTCAGAAGGGTCCTGGACTGAAAGTAAAATCCCATTTTTCAAGTGGGTCCTGAACAGAAAGTAAAATCCCATTTTCAGGAGGGTCCTGAACATAAAGTAAAATCCCATTTTTCCAGGAGGGTCCTGAACATAAAGTAAAATCCCATTTTTCAGGAGGGTCCTGAACAGAAAGTAAAATCCCATTTTTCAGGAGGGTCCTGAACAGAAAGTAAAATCCCATTTTTCAGGAGGGTCCTGAACATAAAGTAAAATCCCATGGATGTGCATTTCCAATGGTAGTTGAATTAAGTGAAGCGAATTTGCCCCTATTTCAACAAAGAAAATTTGTCAGTTAAAACTTAGTGGTGGCTTGCAGCTCTTGGCTTCTCAGGTATCTGCCCCAGCACTCGTTCCTTTCATCTTTGTTCCAAATCGCTGACACTTGCCCTGTCTTGCCGAATCATTGCCCCGGATCCAGATATAGGGAAATGAGTTCTGACTCGAACAATGGGTTTCTATTTTACCATGTCTCTGAGGTGCACCCTTTTCCCGAATCTGAATGCTTCCACGAATCCAATAGCCTGTCGGTTGATAGACTTCCTTTGTTTCGTGTTGAATTACGATCATATTTCTTTCATGTGCCGGTCCTTGGCTTTTCCTCATATAATTGGAAAGACTGGTAGTAAATTTTGAAATCCGTTCTCGCTTGTTTTAACACAGACTTGACTTAAAAATGTAAAGAAACGATGGTGACTTTTATTTTGATAAATGACATAAAAAGACAAAAAGCTTGAATATGTAAATGAAAGAAAAGGGAAATGTCCCATATTCCAAAAGAAAACTTATCTGAATACGACAACCAACTCCAATGAGTATGACATGCATTTTGGATTAAGCTGCCTGATCTTCCTATCCAAACTCCCCATTTGTCGTTGAGTTCGTGCCTTTGCCGCTGAGCCGCTTCTTCAAATCCATTGGACTCATTCATCCCATTCGATTGACGACATCTTAAAAGAATTTCGCCAACAAATCTCTTTCTTTTCACTTTTCACTTTTCTCTTGAACTCTCCATCGCCTTACGGTGCCCGTGAGGGTTTTCACCAATAAGACTCTCTCATTTTTATTTCTCTCCACTCACCATCGCCTTATGGTGCCTGCAAGGGTTTTCACCAATAAGACTCTCTCATTTTTGTATTTCTTTCCTGATTTCTTATGCTGAGGGAGACAAGTGCTACCTCACAATGTATCATCATATCCATTGCATGCTTAGCCTTAACATTATCAAAAATTGATCTGAAGGACTTTCTTTGGTTGTAACTTGGCTTTTGGTTAAGGTTAGAAAAGATGGTAAGGGGCTCAAACGATACTTGAAGTGGGGGGTGGGACTTACAACTTTTGGAATCGACTCAAACAACACATTAACTCATGCCCCAGTTTTGTTGACTGGGTGAATCTTAAATCTTTATTTGATTGGACCGAGCCTGAAATAGGGCAGCCTACGTATCTCACTCCCGAGAGAGGAGAATCAGGTCGCACGTAGTTCCATTAGCTTGTTCTTTGTTTTGATTTGATTTTTTTCTTTTATTTCCGAACTCTTTCTTTTATTCTTATTTTCTTGACATTTATCTTTGACTCTATTTTGATTCCAAAAAAGGGATATGAAAGAAAAATAAAACGAAGCTCAAACGGGTAAACAAAGGATGACACAATGTTTGGATAGAAGAATAAAATGCCTTCATCATATCAATCTTCAAAAAATGCAAGTACTAAACATGCAATAAAATTAACAAAGGATCAAATATCATACATAATATCTTTTGACCGCATTAGCATTGATAGCCATTTCTGCCATTTTGCCTTCAATATCTGTCAAATATAAGGCTCCATTAGGCAACATTTTCTTCACAACGAAGGGACCTTGCCAGTTAGGGGAGAACTTGCCTTTCGCTTCAACCTGGTAAGGAAGGATACGTCTCAATACCAACTGACCAACTTTAAAATTCCTGGGACAGACCTTTTTGTTATACGCTCGAGTCATCCTCCTCTGATACAACTGGCCATGACACATGGAGTTAGCCTTTTTTCCTTGATCAAACTCAAATGTTCCAGTCGGGTTTTTACCCATTCATCATCATCAATCTCTGCTTCTATAATGACTCAAAGAGAGGGAATTTCAACTTCCGCAGGGATGACTGCTTCTGTCCCATACACCAATAAATATGGAGTTACCCCTGTTGAAGTGCGAACAGTGGTACGATACCCTAGCAATGCAAACGACAACTTTTCATGCCACTGTCTAGACCCTTGTACCATTTTTCACAGTATCTTTTTTATATTCTTATTGGCGGCTTCTACAGCACCATTGGACTTTGGGCGATATGGAGTAGAATTTCGATGTGCAATCGTAAACTGTTGACATAATTCTTGCATCAAATGACTATTGAGATTGGCAGCATTGTCTGTAATGATCATCTTTGGAATTCCAAATCTACAAATAATATTGGCATGAACAAAGTCTACCACAGCCTTCTTTGTCACCGACTTGAAAGTTACTGCTTCTACCCACTTTGTAAAGTAGTCAATGGCTACCAAAATGAATCTATGTCCATTTGATGCCTTCGGCTCAATCGGTCCAATCACATCCATTCCCCAAGCCACGAACGGCCATGGAGCGGCCATTGCATGCAACTCAACAGGAGGAGAACATATCAGATCACCGCGTACCTGACATTGATGACACTTTCGAACAAATTGAATAGAATCCCTTTCCATAGTAAGCCAGTAATAACCTACTCGAAGAATCTTCTTTGACAAGACATGACCATTCATATGCGACCCGCATACTCCAGAGTGTATTTCAACCATGATTGCCGAGGCTTCTCTTGCATCTACACACCTCAAAAGTCCCAGATCTGGGGTTCTCTTATATAAGATTCCCCCACTCAAGAAAAATCCACTAGCTAAATGCCTAATAGTCCTCTTTTGATCGTTGGTGGCATATGCTGGGTATTCTCCTGACTGAATGTACCGCTTGATATCCAAGAACCAGGGTTCTCCATCGAGCTCTTCTTCAACCGCATTACAGTAAGCATGCTGATCACGACTCTGTATATGCACTAGATCGATGTAGGCTTTATCAGGATGTTGGAGCATTGAAGACAGAGTGGCTAAAGCATCAGCAATTTCATTATGAATCCTTGGAATATGCCTAAATTTTACTAACACAAATCATCGACATAGCTCCTGCAAGCATTGTCGATACGGGATGAGCTTCAAATCTCGCGTCTCCCAATCGCCTTGAATTTGATGGACGAGTAAATCCGAATCTCTCAACACCAATAATTCTTGGACTTCCATATCAACAGCTAACCTCAAACCAAGAATGCAGGCTTCATACTCTGCCATATTGTTAGTACAGTAGAATCGAAGTTGTTCTGTTACCGGGAAATGTTATCCCGATTCAGAGATAAGAACCGCATCTATTCCGACTCCTTTCATATTGACAGCTCTATCGAAGAATAACCTCCAACCTGGATCAGTATCTATAACGACTTCATCGACACACGACACTTCTTCGTCAGGAAAATATGTCTTTAATGGCTCATACTCTTCATCGATGGGATTCTCAGCTAGATGATCTACCCAGGCTTGGGATTTCATAGTGGTTCGAGTCATATATACGATGTCGAACTCGGTAAGCAATATTTGCCACTTTGCCAATCGACCTGTCGGCATAGGCTTCTGAAAAATATACTTCAAAGGATTTATGCGGGAGATGAGATAAGTAGTATAGGATGAGAGATAATGCTTCAACTTCTGTGCTACCCAAGTTAGGGCACAACAAGTCCTTTCTAGAAGAGTATACCTGGCCTCATAAGTGGTGAACTTCTTGCTAAGATAATAAATAACCTGCTCCTTTTTGCCTGTGACATCATGTTGACCCAGGACACAACAGAAAGAATTGTCCATGACTGATAAATATAAGATCAAAGGCCTACCAGGCTCCGGGGGTACCAACACTGACGGATTTGACAAATATCTTTTGATTCGATCGAACGTTTCCTGACATTCTTCAGTCCATATTACCGCAACACTCTTTTTTAGCAACTTGAATATGGGCTCACAAGTGGTTGTGAGTTGAGCAATAAACCTGCTAATGTATTTCAGTCTACCAAGAAAACTCATCACCTCCATTCTATTCTTGGGCGGGGCAAATCCTGAATGGCTTTGATTTTTTAGGGATCCAATTCAATTCCCCGACGGCTGACTACAAACCCCAATAGCTTTCCAGATGGAACTCCAAATACACATTTTGCTGGGTTGAGTTTGAGATTATACCTGCGAAGCCTTTCAAAGAACTTTCTTAGATCTTTAACATGGTCGGCCAGACTTTTTGACTTAATAATCACATCATCCACGTATACCTCAATCTCCTTATGCATCATATCATGAAACATAGTGGTCATGGCTCTCATGTATGTTGCTCCAGCATTCTTCAAACCGAACGGCATCACTCGATAATAATAAGTCCCCCACGGTGTGATAAAAGACGTCTTCTCCGCGTCTTCCTCATCCATAATGATCTGGTGATATCCGGCATAACAATTCGCAAAAGTGGTAACCTCGTGTTTAGCACAGTTGTCTAACAAAATATGGATGTTGGGCAGTGGAAAATCAACTTTCGGACTTGCTCTGTTCAAATCACGGTAATCAACACACACTCGAATTTTGCCATCTTTCTTTGGTACGAGAACAACATTGGATAACCACATGGGATAACGAGCCACTCGAATTACTTTGGCTTCAAGTTGTTTCATGATTTCCTCTTCGATTTTAATACTTACATCAGTTTTGAACTTCCTCAACTTCTGTTTGACAGGAGGGAATGCAGGATTAGTTGGCAATTTGTGAGCCACTAATTTAGTACTTAAACCAGGAATATCATCATAAGACCATGCAAAAACATCCTTATAATCAATTAATGCTTGAATCATTCTATCTTTTAGCTGTGGCAAAACATGTACACTGATTTTAGTTTCCCTAACATCTTCTTGATCCCCTAGATTTATTGGCTCAGTCTCATTCAAATTAGGATTCGGTTTGTCTTCAAACTGTTCCAACTCTTTGCTTATTTCTTCTAGTGCTTCTTCTTCATCATTTCCCCATCCTGCTTCATTACATCTTGATTAGTTTGGATTTTAAGGTCAGGCTGAAAATTCCGCATGCATGTCATGTCATTAGAATCAGCATAAAGAGAACTGTGTAAGAAAAGAAAAACAAAATAAATTAGACACGAAACAAAAGAGACATTGCATTTCATTAAATAAAAAGATAGGGGGGTTTAAACATAGATGCCAACATAACATAGACAAACTAAAATCCGAATTACAACCCTGAAATAGCTCGGATAAACAGAAAGAAAAACAAAATAAACTACCAAAACTCCTTCCTGACGGGGAGAGGAGTGACTTCCCAATTATTGAGCCGGACAGCTGGACCTATGAGTTGCACGTCTGCCATATTGGTACCTTCTCCTGCTTTGACCATATTAACATCAATAAAAAGGTTCTGGCAGTCATCAACCAATTCAACTTCAAATTCCACATGCTTCGTGACACCGCTCTTAATAAATGATTCACTGAGTAGTGGCATTGGGCGAGGGAGTGACCATGTTTCCTTTTTCCTTCCCTTGGTTTTCTTCAGATCTTCAGCCGTAGGCTCAAATCTCAGACCAAACGTGCCCACGTTCTCACTCAAACATATGGGACGAACTATACCGTGCAGAGACACTCCCTAACCCTTTCCTGGCTCATATCCATATTTCCAAAGTTCACTCACTATCATGATAGAAGCGGAAGACAATTGTGGTCCCGGTATAACCTTCTATTCAAGAATATGATTCACTGGCACTGTATCAAAAATTTGATAGACGAATGTCTCCTCTACGTTATTTGCTTCAATAAGAGACAAGGGAGAATCTTCGTAGGCGGACAAATCTCCTTCACCATGAATAACCACTTCTTGCCTGTCATGCTCAAACTTAATCATTTGGTGCAGTGTAGATGCAACCGCCTTGGCCTTGTGGATCCACGGCCTTCCCAACAACAGATTGTAAGAGGAGTCTATATTCAATACTTGAAACTCTATGGAAAACTCAACAGGCCCTATGATCAACATTAGTTCTATTTCGCCAATGGAGTTTGATTTTGCACCATCGAAAGCCCTAACACATACATTGTTGGGCCTAATCCTTTCAGCACCGATATTCAACTTTTGCAAAGTAGAAATAGGGCAGATATTTGCACTTGAACCTCCGTCAATCATAACATGAGTGACGTAGTACTCTTCGCATTTCACTGTAATGTAAAGGCCCCGGTTATTCCCTATACCTTCAACGGGCAATTCATCATCAAAAAAGCTGATCTGATTCACCTCAAAGATTTTTCCAACTATTTTCTCAAGCTAATTTACTGTAATCTCCCTAGGAACATATACTTCATTTAATACCTTCAGTAAAATATCACGATGCTCCTTGGAGTGCAAAAACAAAGATAAGAGGGAAATTTGAGCAGGGGTTTTCTTCAACTGGTCTATTATTGAATACTCTGGCAATTTCATCTTTTTCAAAAATTCTTTAGCTTCTTCTTCGGTGATAGGTGATAACGCTCAATCTAAAGCTCTCGTAGGAGTGTAAAGCGGTCATTTGTCAAATATAGAACCCAACTGGGTTGGGTATCGATCCCACAGGGAATAGCTTGGTCAACAAGTAAGAAAAGATTACTAGACTTTTAGTGCAAGTCTCGTAAAAAGGGGGGAGTTATATTGTGATAGTAATGCAACCAAAATAAGAGAGTAAAGCAGAAAATAGCAAAGTAAAAGAACGAATGTTTTGTAATATGTAAACAATGAGAATTGAGGAGTTGGGGTTATGTCCACCTTCTGAGTTATACGTCTCTATTGGCTATGAGTGTGCGGAATTCAGACATGCATGTGCTTAGAAAGAATTGTATTCGATGGTAAATCCAGGCGTCTTTCGACCTATTCGAGGATTATTTCACTTTAACTCTTTCGAGCTTAAAGCGTGTCTAACGGTACGAATTCTCCAAGAGGTTAATCCAGTTACGGCACTAACTTTTTAATAGGGGATGGGACCCTACTACCTTGACATTATCTCTTTTCCAGACAGATAACCTTTCTTTCGAACAAGTTAAATGTTATACTGGCATATTCTTGCGTTTGCAACCACAAAGAATTTAGATTAAGATGAAGAGAATAATGATATAAGCAACATACGTGTCACGAACTCACAAACTCACAGCAATAGATAGTATCTCATACGGCTTCTATAACCCCAACAGAGAAGTTTAGTTACCCATGAATGCGAAGGAAATTACAATTGACATTGTTGTTATACCACAATTAAGATTTCACGTTTATAATGGTGTGGTAGGCGTTTAGGCGTGAATTCCTTAGCAAGGTAACGTTTCTCTTGTTGCGGAATTTAAGAATTGAATAGATGAGTAGAAGAAGAAAAATAGAATTAATGGAAGAATTAGAAGAAGAGTTGTAGAGTAATAGAATTAATTCGGAATTGATTAAAATCTCTAGCAAGATAGGGTATTAAAAATACCCATATCCTATTCCTACTAAGCTAATGAAATACTTAACCAAATTCTACTAAGCTAATGAAATACTTAACCCAATTGTACTAGGTTAATGTATCATTATCCTAATCCTAATAAGCTAATGAAATACTTAACCCAATTGTACTAGGTTAATGTATCATTATCCTAATCCTAATAAATTATTGCTAGTCCCCAAAGTCTTCAGAAATGCTGTTTTAGCCCGGGACAGATTTTCCATGCGCCATCTTTAGTCCTTGGCGTCCAAGATTGGCTTTTCTCCTTTCGTGAAGCTTTCTTTGGCGTCAAGTTATCCATAAAATGCTGAATTCTGCATCATTTATACCTGAAACTTTGCTAATCATGTTCGTTAGCTCACTTTACAGGAAAAATGACTAAAAGTGCATGAAATATATAATTTGTTCTCAAAACTAGGCTAAAATATGGGCAAAATATAGTGCTATAGGCGTGTAAATTCGCCTATCATCAACACCCCACACTTGAAGCTTTGTTCGTCCTCAAACAAAATATCATGTCCCTCTAAACATCAACTTAGGGTTTCACAGCAACAACACAAAATATTCGTCAAGACAAGCACAACAATTATCAACAAAGAGTAGTTTTTCGATCATTAGTAGAAACAGTTTAACCTCTAGCATAGACTCGTGATGGTGGTCAACTCGTATTCAAAAGTTAAGGCACAAAGAATCATACACTACTACCCAAAACTCATCAACCATGTGTGTCTCACAATATATTACCCATAATCACTCCCAAGTATAGCATATTTTTCAAACATGGGTATCAAAATATTCTTGCTCTCACTCTCACAAAGAATTCATATGTAGCAACTGATGACCATAGGCTTGCCCTTAGTGTAATGCTCCACTAAATGTCATAATGCTAAGCTTAGGATCAAATAGGTCTTTTGCTGGTTGTAATGTAGGCTAAGGGACGGGTAGGACTATTTTGTCCAGAAATAGTGACTATGTTCCTAAGCGCTTTAATACATTACATTGCATCATTAACACTTTTCTTTCAAACAACCTTTCTACTTTCTTTTATTCTACCACTCTTTTTCTCCTCTTTTATTTTTCAATTTTAAACATAACTAACTTTTCAGTTTTCATTTCCTTTTTCTTTTGATAACATACCTCTTATGATAGCACTTTTTTTTTCATAACTCATTTAAGCACCAATGCATTCTAAAGCATCATACTCACCCAATTTCCTCTTATTTTGTCACATGACTTTTTCACTTTAAAGCACTTAGGAATTTGGATCAAATTATGGTCTTGAAAAAAAAATAGATTAGGCTTACATACGAGGTTTGTCAAAGAAAATAGGCTAAAGGCTCAAAAGGGTTTAACTAGGATGATGTCCATGGGTAGGTAAAAAGAAGGTAAATAATCATAGGTTGCCAAAGAAATGCCTAAATCATCTCCTAGACTTGCACTCTTTATTTTCGCTTTACATACATACCAGGCAAGTTCTAGCATCAGCCACAAGCACAGAATATACTATTATCTCACACACACAAGGCACATGGTCAACTTTATTGGGAGTAGTATAGACTCTTGACCCAACAGATGAAGGAATTAAACCAAACAATATCACATAGTGAGTCACAATTAGAGCCTAAATGTCTCAATAGTCATGATTTTAGCACAAACTCTTGTCATAATCTCATGCTGCCTATTAGAATAATTTCATGCGAAGCTAAGATAAAAAAAAATAATTAACTACTAACAAAACAAACAAACATAAATGTAAATGTGGATAGAGAAGTATAGCATGCAAATACCAGCACCCCACACTTAGATGGGACACACTGTCCTCAGTGGAAAATAAATAAGAAGAACCTGGTTAGTCGGACTCATCCTCTATGTCTGGGGTCATACCCCTTACATCGGAATCATCAGCAGAGTCGTCATCCTCAGAAGTTCCTCATAAGTATCCCACTTAATTCCAAGAGTGAGTCGAGGTATTTGCAGCGAGGAGGGTTCTCCTTGCTCTTTTCGGCCTCTTTTCTTGCCTTTTTGTGAAGTGGTAGCCTTATCTTTGCCTTGTCTTGTTTTGGGTGCCATTGTACTTGATTGATGCCTTTGGATGATGTTCTTGTGAAGAAAAAGAGCAAAAGGAAATTTTTTGATGGGGTTTGGAGACAAGAAGTGACCATAGGCGGTGCCTAATGCTTTGCCTAGTTGAGCAGAATGCCATCGCATAGGCCATGCCTTTTGCAAAGCATTTGGTGAGCATAGGCGGCGCCTTTTACAAAGCATTTGGTGAGCATAGGCGGTGCCTTTTGCAAAGCATTTGGTGAGCATAGGCGGTGCCTTTAGCATGACATATGAGATTCAGAGACAAAAGGCATTAGCATAAGCGGCGCCTATGCTATGGCATACTTGGGCATAGGCGGCGCCTATGCTATGGCACACTAGATTCCGAGACCTTAGGCCATAGTATAGGCCTTGCCTTGTTCGTGGCCTAGTTTTACCTAGGCCTAGCCTTGTTTGTTGCCTATATTTTCATAAGCAATGCCCAATCCATAGCATTTTTCTTCTTCATTCCTCACTTACCACCTTGAACATGCAATACGTCCAAATCGAAATTTGAAACCAATCTCTTCGTTTTACACCTCTTGCACCTACATTTGCTCAAAAATAATAAAAACGATTAGAACGATGGTTTGCCTCCCATCAAGCGCCTTAGTTTTGGTCGTGGCACGACTCTTATTTTTGGATTTTTATTTATCAAAAGCAAACACGTAATAGCACGAAAGAAAAATATAAAACGATAAACGATGGGTTGCCTCCCATCTGGCGCTTGATTTATTGTTGCGGCACGACATAGCTATCTCAATTACTTAGACTTCATCGAGATAGATGGTTTATCGTTTTTTGAATGGATTCAGACGATAATGAGGCTTACTTGTAGGCATGCAATCTTCTTCGAGATGACCCTTGTGCATGCCTATCCCAGGAGGGATACAAATTATATCATCAATAGTCCAACCCATAGCTCTCATGTATCTCTTCAGAGCAGAGATGAGAGTCTCTACGTGCTATTTACTTAAATCATCCGCACTCACCGGAAGTATATTTATACTTTCCAAGAACACATACCTTAGATAATCGGGGAGCTCTTTCGATTCTAGCATTGGTGGCTCTTCAAGGGAAGTCTTCGCTGTTGGTGACGGTTGATTATTAAGATCACGGTCCGGTTGCTTAGGAGTATGGGAATAGGACTCTATTTCTGTTAGAGCACCCATAAGTTCTTCATAATCTTCATCGTCCTCATGCTCAACATTCAGTGGTGCAGCAGACAATGGCTCAACAGTAAGCTGTTTCTCTACAGATAATGCTTTCTTATCCTCATGATGAACATCAGCTACAGAGAACACATTCATATCGCTGGGCTGCTTTATTGCTTTGCATATATCAAAGCGGACCACTTCGTCATTCAACCGAAATAAAAGCTCATTAGCTCTCACGTCAATACGAACACTTCCCGTGTCCTGCATACTTCTCGAACTTAGGCATTTTAAAACCGAGGGGAAGGTTGATGTCTGGGAACATGCACAGATCTTTATAAGAAACACTCTTATAACCTCCGATTCCCTGCAAATTCCTCATGGCCTGTTCTAAACTTTTCAACTTCCGCGCTATGACTTCCTGTTCCTCTGTTGCGACAGGTTTCTCTGAATCAAATGGAAATGCAGGTGGCTGAGTGTACCCATACGGTTCATTCATTCTCAAAGTCGGCTCCGGGGCATAATACTGACTATCTGGAACCTTCAATACTGGCTCACTGGCCGACCGAGGAAGCCCCATTGTCGGACGTACAACATATACGGGAGCTTCAGGTGGTAGCGGAGCCACGAATACCGGTGTGATCGGTGGCGCTGGCTGAGCAGCGGATCTTGATTGGGGAGCTGCCAAAGGCATACTAGAACTGCCAGGATAATAATGTCGTGGAGTGAATCCTGGCGCGTGCTCAGGTGACTCAGTAGGAGCAGAGAATTGCGCCTGAGAGAGCGGTGGGCAATTAGAGATATTCCCAAGACCTTCAGGGAGTGGAGGAGGAGGCATTCCGCTGGCCCATGCCCGGTGCAAATCTATCAATTGTTGTCTGAGCCTTACTACCTCATCATTGTGTTCTGAACTTTCTTCCCTGTGATCCAGATCCGGGTCAATGAGAGAATTTTCAATCTCCCTGCTAGCCATGACGAGCTTTGCTTTGGATCTAGTGAAGTATGGGTGACTAGCCAAAGTGCTGCAAACCTACCACTGTTATCTGACAGAACATGCTCATCAAAGACGACACCCGTTAGGATTAGGGTACACAACAAGCATGGGAATCACTTTGGTAAAATTGTCCTAAATTCATGTTCATTTCTACCAGCTTTTGAGGGTAGCGAGGTCATTTCAACATCATCCCAATTTTTATCTACACTCTCTCTTTTTTTTATATATTTTTTTCGTATCCATCTCTATTCTTTCCACTTCTCTCGTTATCTACCTTTATTTTATTATTCTTTATAGATTTTGTTTTTTTCCTTTAAAAGAGGAAAAATAATGAAAAACAATGAAACAAAATGATTAGATCGAACCCAAAAGTAGGTTGCCTACGTATCGTGTTGTACATGAATCAGATCTTGCGTAGTTCGGGCCGCTTATGCATAAACATCACACAATTGAAGGTTTTTTTTTTCACGAGAAACGAAAACAAGTAAACAAAAGAAAGACGTAACATCCTAACATTTCGATGAAAGACAGCAAAACATACAACGAATCTGGGACCACTTTAAAACTAAACAACAAATACAAAACAACATTCTAAACCCCAAACGACATCCGTGCAATAAAGACCCGAATATAAAAAACAACTTGACTCCGACTTAACACAGACACCAATCTACAATGACAGAAACATAAAAGACTCAAAACTACATAAATATAAGACATGCTCTTTCAAACTGGTGCTCTGCGTGACGTCCCCGGCTGAGATGAACCCATCTGTGAAGTCCCCACTTTTCCCCTCAGACTTTGCAACATATCCTGCAACGACGTTTTGATACCCGGGAACAAATTTCTCGCCCGTATCCCCGCCTCTTGGAGAGTACACCCGCAAAGGTTTCTCTGACACCCATCCACAGTTGTGATCAAACGTGACAACTGAACTCTCAAAAACTCCACTTTGGCACCCGAATCTTCCTGCTCATCATCCTCTACCATGATTGTTTCCTGTATTCGCCCTCTAAGTTGGGCTGGTAAGGGTCTACTAATGCCACGGGGCAGAGATTGTAGCCAAATTTCATAGTTTTGAGTGCATCCTGGATTTTCCTCGAGAGTATCGACACCTAGCTTTATCGCGTTATTCCAGAATTACTCATATTTGCTTTCCCCCACGACTTGGTCTTTAAAGTACTCTACATCCTTTAGAAGGTCCATTATTGGGGGGACGTCTTGCATCCTACCCAACTGACGCATCACCCTTCTTGGACTGTAAGGCCTAGTGCAGTTAAGTCCTATCAAAATTAGAAAGAGTTGCATTTGAGATCCAATTAAGATTTTCTTAGGACGAAACCACATATAGCACCAAAGAATGTTGTTCGGAGTTCTTGATTCGAGAAATTCGATCCAAGAATTGACTCCAATAGGAAAAGAAAATTTGTCAAAACGCATTCTTTCTTGCATGGCTTGCACTCGATCATTCAGACAATGGTCGATCACATCTGCTCTAATCAAAGAAGGCGTATGCAAGTGCTCCATCATCCACAACTGCAATATCAGATTACTCCCCTCAAAAAATCGTACCCCTCCTTTTACTTCAGTTAAAGCCTTATATATTTCTGTTAAGATCATTGGTACAATGGTGACCTCATCTTTTTTCTTGAATAAAGCTATCACCACTGATTGTAGACGAGTATTGATACACCTCTCATCTAACGGGAACACTAAGATACCCAACAAAGCCAGACCGAAAACCTCAAGACGACGTTGTTCCCAGATTTTTTTGGTAGTACAGAATTCATCCCAAAAGTAGTCGAAACCCTCTAAGGACCCAAATCTAGCAAACAAATAGTTCAAGGAAATCCAAGATTGTTTGATACATCCCAGATGCTTGTTATTTTTTAATCCACAGAGTCGAAGGAATTTCTTACGAGTATGATTGCGGGCTAAAATCATGACTCCCAATCGCCGAACAGTAACGCTGAATAAAATCAGCCTACTTGGCTAACAACTTTAGGTTATGGGGTAAAAGACCTTTCCTAATACTAAGACGAAGGCCAAAATAAAGGTTACCGGACCCACCGAGGGTTGCCTACGTATCCCACCCCGAAGGACGGAAATCAGGTATGCGTAGTTCGTCCAGATTGGACACTTAACGATTAACTAATAAATTGACCCTAACTTAAGAGACAACCAAAAACAAACGAGTGAAAACTTTTTGGATTTTCAATTAGACATTTCAACTAAGACTGACACCACCAATTATAAAAAAATCATTTTGGTATTTTGTTTTTGACAAATAAGTAGAAAAGGCAAACAAAACCCTCTTTTTTTTCATTTTTTTTTTGTTGAACTTACGGTACTTTGAGAAGATAAATGCAAAACGTAAAAAAAAAAATCTTTTTGAGTTTTGGATCGTGAAGAACAAAAGCCATAAAGAACTCTAAAATAAACTACGACACTCCTTTTGATTCATTCTTTTGGACTCACTTTTTTCCTCTCTTTTTTTCACACTTTACTTCTAACACATGTTTTCTCCAAATCGGTCCGTCAAATGACCACGCTACTCTCAAAGATACAACATTTAGCACGTAGGGATGCTTTAAAGGTGAGTCTCCTACAAAGGACCATGTGGGCCCCTCTAGGTCTCAATATGATGCACATAAGAATGACCTAAAGGCTGACCTACGTTGTGGTTTACTAACAAGGCCGTTCGGGGGAGCATATGGTCGATAGTGGCTGCTTTGTTTTCCACCTAATCCATACATCCAACGGCTCCCCCCCTAAAATAAAGGTGACTCAACTATAGTTCGTGGGCACGACGTGCGCTCCGAGACTTGTTGCGGAAATAATTGACTCGGATTACGCAAATGATGTCAGATATAAAATGGTAACACATAGGATAAATACTGTAAATAAAGAGCACGAAAACGCACAAAAGTGAAAACACAAACCAAAATCACAAACAATGCTTATACACTCATAATGTCAAACAAAGCCGATACGACTCCAAAAAAGCTCGGATTCTGAAATAGTCCCCAGCAGAGTCGCCAGAGCTGTCACACCCCTTTTTACGTAGATTTATATTTTTAAGTTCGAAAGGGTTTTATTATTTAAGTGACAAAAAATGAAAAATTTGTTTCGAAAAGGATTATTTATATTTTTACTCAGAGTCGCCACTTGGCATAATCCGGTGTGCCAAGTCACCATTAGAAAATCCTTTTCAAAACCATTTGACTCTTTAAACTGGTTTGCGAACAGAGATTCTGGCTAAGGAATTCTGTTGACCGAGGGTAAGGTGTTAGGCACCCCTCGATCCCGTGGTTCAACCACGGTCGCTTGGTAGAGTGTATCAACTATTTGGCACTAAGAAATGTATGAAACACACAATAAGCATGCAAAGTAATCAACAAAACAAAACACCCCGAAATGTAAAGTCCAGTCCAATTATTACAACCCGAAATAAAAAGGGACTGAAAGTAAACCTACGCTAATCCTGAACTAAGGCTCTACCCGACGCCTCGGGTTTTCATCACGAACGTCCTCCGGGTACATGATACCTCGGGGCATTCTTCAGTGAATAAATATAGACAGATACTTCGGGGCATTCCCCGGCCAAATTATACAATTGATTCAAAAGTGCTAAAATCAAACCATTCACCCCAAATTTCAAATATTCAACAAAATTTCAAACATCCAACAAAACCCCAAATTCTAAATTTTGCCTACCCAGACTACGTTTGCCTATCCAATTCGATGGCATTTACATTCAAACACAATAAATCAAAATTTGTCTGAATCTAACGTTTTCATCAATTTTTCATTTCATCCCCCAACTTATTTTATCGATCCATTAAAACATGGTCAAGTTCTTTCCTCAAACCTTCGAAAATGAATCACCAAATGTCATAATCATAACATTAACATCAACAAAAATCCAACAAAAGCATAATCCCATCACACATAATCACAACCAGTTCAAAAATAATCAAGATAAAAAAATGAGCTAGAGAAATGGACCTTCACAGAATTCATTATTGTCGGTAATAATAAAGAAATCCGGAGTTGAAAACTCGTGTAGGATACCTCAACAGCGACAAATCACCAACGACAAGCCAACTCGATGCAAATTTCGAACTCGTAGTCCGATTGAAAACCCAATTTCTGATGGCACACAAAACCCAACTCCGACAACCCCTTTAACACCTCTGAATCAGTTTCGGTGAGTTCAAGGAAAAATCCGATGGTCTTAGGCCGAGCAACGATGAACCCGAGCCGCTTGCAGTGAGAATTCGCCAGAAAAACCTCAAGAAAACTGACCAAAACCTTGCTTCAAACTCTCTTCATCCTCTCAATTTACCCTCACTGTTCTATACTCTCTCTTAATCTACTCTATTCTCGCCATCTCACTGTGTGTGTGAGTATGAGAGCAGGTTGTGCGACTTCTGTGTGTATATTATTTTCTATCAAAGTGATAGTGAGTTGGACGTCAATGGCAGTGTGGCTCTGAGAAGGTATTTTTTTTTTGGTGTAGCTGTGTAGAAGAATTTTGTTTTTTGTTTTTTTGAGAAGAAAGGAAATCCCCCCCTTGAGATGTGCTGTATCTGTATATATATATGAAGTGAGGGTGGGGTATTGGTGAGGTAGGTGGGGTCACGTAGGGTAGGGGGTAGTGGTGGGGTGGGGTAGAGTTTGTTAAGATAGGGTAGGTAGGTGTTGTTTTTTAATTGAGTGGGTTGTTAGAATATTAGGATAAAACAAAATTAGTTAGGGGGTTGTTATTTTTGTCATTTTGTGGAGGGATTATCACACGGGTAAGGGTACACGGTAGGATAGGGTAAACAATAGGTAAAAACAATATCGGGGAGGGACGAAATTAGGTGTCTACACTAGTTGCATTTTTTCCTTTGTTTTTTTGAACTGTTCAAATAAATTTTGTTCAATAAGATAGATCTCATCGATCGATTATTTTCCAAATCCGAAGTTGAAGCCGAGCGAGCGACGACGACGATGGTGCGAGGCATCTCTTGGTCCTTGCCTCACTTACCTTGTGGAGTAAGTGTTCCTTAATATAAACACTTGAAATTTTCCTTCTCCCACCAATGTGGGAGAATTAGTAGACTTTCCTATTTTTTAGTACACTTTTCATTTTGAGTGTAATCTCAATTTTATCCCTCCACTTGGTTCCTTCCATTTTTCATTCACACTTTAATCTTGAACCCAAAAATATCCCACATGAATGGGGAATGGCTACTTTTTCATAAATCTTTACGGATAAGTATGTGATCATCAAGTAAAGACTGATTACATCTGGATTAGTGGGTTTCCCTTTGAACTTTTCATAGTGAACATGCATCAGATGCACTAGGTCTATTGGTAGATTTGATATCTTTGAACTGTTGAGCTTTAATGTAAACCTAGACATCACATGTCATACAACCTACCTGTTACCATTTATGGTTCTCATGATGTTTTTCGTTTCAACCATGAACACGTCCCGGTCTCGTGAGAACTTAGAGAATAGGCCTTTACTAACTTTCTCTTTGAAGTGACTTCCACTTCGCCCTCACATAGGTGATTTTTAAATGTTTAATCTTATAGATTAAACTATTTGATCAAATCTGCCAAACTTAGATAATCATTAAAAAACTTCACTCCATTAGTCTTATCCTTGTTTACTAAACATTGTCTATATCATGAGAATGGGTTGGGTATATTGACAATGTTGAACCTGTCAGACACAACTTTGTTTGATCTCCTTGAACCTAGCTCTTAGGATCTCCAGTCTGCTAGGTAGAGTTATCGTCATACTAACTTGTCCTAGGCCGTAAACCCATTCCTTTGGATGTCTTCTCAACTCCTTCACTAGATAGATCTTTTGTAAGTGTATCCGACACATTATTCTTTGACTTCACATAGTCAACAGTGATAATTCCACTAGAGAGAAGTTCTCTAATGGTATTATGTCTCTATCTTATGTGACGAGATTTACTGTTGTACGTCATGCTCCCTGCCCTACCTATTGCAGCTTGACTATCACAGTGTATACATATTGGTGCAAATGGTTTGGGCCAATAAGAAATATCTTCCAAGAAATTTCGGAGCCATTCTGCTTCTTCACCGACTTTATCTAATATGATAAATTCTGATTCCATATTATCTAATAGAAATGTTACAAAATTTGATCCAAACGAAGTTGACGTTCTTTGATGTGTACGACGTCTTGGATTCTCATCATTATGTACATCCTCACTTGGTTCATCTCGAGGTCATTTAGATCTCCCACTAGACTGTTTATGTCTAGTTTTATACGGATAAATATGTTCAAAGAATTCAGCATTATCTGATTTAATTACCGTATTTTCATTGATATCCGAATGTTTGGGTTTATGAACCAATAATCGACATGCCTTACTACTTTTAGCATATCTGTAACGACCTAAAAATTTGATGAAATATGTGAAATTTATGATTTTGTGTGATTTGACTGTTTTACCCCTCCCCGTAGTTGAATTATGATATTTCTGGAGTGTGGGAGTGGTTGACATGATTTTTGATGCATTTTAGTATCATTTATGCAATATTGTGATTTTTGATGTCTTCGAGAGCCTTATTTTGGACTTATGTGGTTATATTTTGATCCGTGCGATGAATGACCGAACGGACTGCGCCAGCAGCTCTAAAATATCGATTTTAGGCTAGGTAGACCTTTGGTTCGGGTCCTAGTTCACCCGAGCTCATTTCGACCTATTGATCGGAAAGTTGGAAAATTGGAAATATGGGTGTGGGACCCACATTTGATCGAAATGAACTCGGATGGAAAATACAACTCTCCAACAGATCCAGAATATCGATTTTAGTGTGTTAGAATGTTTGTTATGATTTTACAACTTTTAAATCTCATTTCGACCCTCGATTTGAAAAATTGTGATTTCGGGTTTCGTGGGTCAATTTTGTGAAAATGACTTTTTATGGAAAATCTGGTATTTCCATCCCATCCAGAACATCGAATTTAGTATGGTTGCATAGTTCGTTTGCATAAATCGGACTCCGAATGAATCCCGAACACCCCGTCAAAGTCCGGGGTGAACTTGAAGGAAAAATCTGGTGCCAAAACCAGAAAAATCTGCAATATAAATACCCTTTTTTTTTTACCCATTTTGCTCATTTTTTTCATCTTTCCTCTTGAGAATTAAACCCTAAATTTTAGGAGCTTAAAAGTGAAGTTTATGGGAGCTTAGGAAGCTAAATTAACACCGATTTCTTGATTATATTACGGATTTAAGGTAAGACCCTTTTCTTAGTAATTTCTTCCTTAATTTCTCAAAACTCCAAAAATCTTAGGACATGATTTCAAACCCAAATTTTACCCTTTTCACTTGAATAATATTTTTATCTTATAATTACTAGTTTTTCCTCAATTTAACCTTCAAAACAACTCTGATTCTTGATTTCAACCCGGATTTCAAATATTTTACCCGATAAAGCTAAAAAATGTTTTTTCTTAGATTTGAACCTCGTTTTTGACTCGATTTAACTTGAGTTTTCATATGTAGGTTCCTAAAAATATGGGAAACATGTTTTTGAAGTAAAGTTCCGATTTTGCCCTTCTTTTTCGGAAACTCATTTTGGGAGTCCGTTTTGACCCCAAACCAAAAGTAGTCAATATGGGTGTCATTGGTTTTGTTTTGACGCATAGATTTCATATTTGATATTTCTAGTGAAGTTTGGGATTGTTCGTGAAAAGTAAGGTCGTGGGTTCAAGTGTAGCGGACCGGTTTCAGCTTTTGAGGTAGGTTATGGCTTAACTCTTCAGACTGAGCTGGGTAGTAAATGATGGTACAAAATGCATGTTAAGGGTGGGAACTAATCATGAAAAATGGATATCTACGTGTTGTGCCCGTGTGGGGGCCTATATGTGATGTAATTGTCGAAATTGAAATATTATGTGATATGTTTGACCGTGTGGGGTCCTATGTGACATTGATAGCCTTGAATACATGTGAGTAATTGTATTGTATTGTTTAATGTGGTACCATGGGTGTATTGTGATTATATTCATACTTTACTGGCATATGAGACATGTGGAAATTCATGGATGAAATGAAAATAATGAGTGAATATTGGCTTATGTGGTTGTGGAAATATATCATTGTGATTGGTTGTGAAAATATATCATGTGGTTGGTTGTGAAAATACTTATTGTGATTGGTTGTGAGCATTACATCTTCATATCATACTCATTCATGAAACATTGGTACCACCGTGACAACATTTGAGAAACACTGGCAACACCTTTTTAAAAATATTGTAACACCTTATAAAACCCTTTCCGAGGGATATGCCATAAACAAGATATGAGATATGTGGATTGTTTATGGGTTGACGAACCCCCCATGGGTCCTACGTCGGGAAGCTTTGGCTCCGTAGGTGTATATGGGGATTGTGCGATGATCCCGGAGGTTGTGCGACAACCTCGTGCATCATCATCATCATCATCATCATCATTATCATATACATTGCACTTACTTTATTGTGTTTATGTTGTATTGTATTGCCTTATTGACTTGTCATCTATGTATTTGTCTTACCTTTCTTTACTTCTATTTGATGATCTTGTATCTACATGTTCTCTCTTGCTCTATTTTATATGTGACATAATCTATACTTGTGTTCTATATCTTGATGTGCTTTTGCAATATATGTGAGATATATTAGAACTATTAGTTCAAGCGGTGTGGGCTACCGTTGTGGGATATTTTCTGATTGCAGGTGACGTGCCCTTAGTTTATAATTTGTATGCCTTATTTACTAATTTGCTTAGTCGTCCTATGATACCTACTTAGTACAAGTGGACCGTACTCATGCCTACTGTGCCCTTTCGGTGCAGGTCCTAGCTCGAGTGCGCCTCAGCTTACTTGATTCGGGCGGTTGTTGGAGCTTCCAATGTAGCGGTTGGACATTCATGCGTCTGAAGTTCACCTCTATCTTTCTATACTAGTTATGTCTTTATTAGTGTTCGGAGACAATTATTATTCCTTTGTGGTTATTTTTCTGATGTATTTGACTCTTGGATTGTATTAGTAGTTCTTACACTATTGACACCTGGTTTTGGACATGATTGGTGTTTTGGATAAGTTCTTTCCACATTGTTATGATTATTTATATGGTTCGGCTTCATTCTAGAATCCTTACCTTGGGTATTTCTGTCTTTTTCTCTATTCGTATCAGTTTAGGTGATAGGCTTACTTGTCAAGGTACGCCGCGACAAGTGCCATCATGACCCTCATTTTTGGGTTGTGACAATATCATATGAACACGCAACCACCATCTTAGTCATTATCTTTATCCTTTTAGGCATAGGAATTTGGACCTTCGTTAGACACCCCCACACTTTGAAATATTTCAAGTTGGGTTTTCTTTCTTTCCATTTTTCATATGGAATTGATTGTGTCTTACATTATTCACAGTCAACACTTTTCCTGATGTCCTTTTCAGGCAGACTTCTCCTGTTTCTTCAACTTTTGCAGTTACGGAGTTGGCCATATATATCTTCTCTTCGCCTTGAGCCAGAGAAAAATTAGCAAACAACTCTTTATTTGCACAAATGTGGTGGGTGGCACCGGAATCCATCCACCATTCTCGAGGATTTCCCACCAAGTTGCATTTAGACAACATGGCATACAGATTGTCATTTCTTTCTTGGATTCAGCCATATTTGTTTGGTCCTTCTTTTTTTCTTTCTTTGGGGCACGATAATTCATTGACTTGTGGCCAATCTTGCCATAATTAAAGCATTTTCCCTTGAATTTCTTCTTAGGTTGATTGCTTTCATGTCCATCTTTCTTTTACTTTTTTGAGTTATTTTGGTCATCTTCTACAATGTTTGCTCCATTCATTGTAGAATTTCCTCTCAACCTTCTTTTCGCAGCTTTGTTGTCTTCTTCAATGCATAGTCTCACTATAAGATCTTCGACTGTCATCTCTTTTCACTTATGTTTCAAGTAGTTCTTGAAGTCCTCCCACATAGGTGGTAACTTCTCTATTATTGTCGCGAGTTGAAACGCCTCATTCATGACCAAACCTACAATAAAGTTTATGTGAACATCAAGAATATTTTTAATATGTTCAACTAAGGTATTCATCAAACTCATACCTTCCGTGAGGAGATCGTGGATGATAACTTGCAATTCCTGGACTTGAGATACAACAGACTTGCTGTCAATCATTTTAAACTCAAGGAATCTTGCAATGAAGAACTTCTTGGTTCCAGCATCCTCAGTCTTGTATTTTCTTTCTAGCTAACCCCGCAACTCTTTCTCCATCTTCATTCCACTATACACGTTGCAGTTCATCTTGGAGGCCATTTAGAATTTAATTCCTGCATAGGAAATCGAAGTGTTTCCACGCCTCCATAACGACAAATTTCTCCTGTCCAAAGTTTCCTCGGATACCTCTAGAGCTTCTTCAGATGTGAATCTTTGAAGATATAAAGTTGTAAGGTAGAAGAACATCTTCTGTTGCCACCTTTTGAAATCAACACCCGTGAATTTTCCAGGTTTCTCCGCTGGTGCCATTGTCTGCGGAGCACTCGTACGACTCGTTGTGGCAACATTAGTTGCTACCACAGTCATTGTAGTATCATGCACAAGAATGTCCGTAGTCATTTTTCTATCACAAAAAGATAGTGAATTTTAGTACATGAAAATACTACTTAGTTGTAGAAACTCTAAACACCCCTTGTTTCTAGAGTAGCGATGAAGTTTTTATGACTTTCAATCGTCAACTGAGTAATCGTTAACTTGTCATGAAGATTTTATTTCTTCAAACCACTAGTTAAGTTCAAACGGAGTAGAAAGTTTAAAGCTTTAATCTCCAGAAACCAAGCAACACAGATTCTGAAAATTAATTATTTCCTTAAGATTATAGTTGTTCGGGTACATAGAATCTGTATTTTGGCACAACTTCAACACAAGTTCAAGTATAAAATAAGAACACCTATAAAGTTATGCAACACCTTCAACACAAGATCAAAATGACCTTTCAAAGAAGTGTGTTTTTTAGAAAATTAGATGAAACAGAAAAAAGCCAAG
Organism: Capsicum pubescens; assembly: GCA_030864215.1. NCBI lineage: Eukaryota > Viridiplantae > Streptophyta > Magnoliopsida > Solanales > Solanaceae > Capsicum > Capsicum pubescens. Next base: position 80,519,679 of record CM061544.1, on the reverse strand, counting down.
TCCTCCTATTTCACAGAGTGTCCTTAAGGAAATAATTTTCCTCAAGTAACCGAAGTTGCAAAATTTTCCTCCCAAAATAAAATGGCCTAATAATCCGATTGTAGTGGTACCTCAAACGATCGAATTCTCTTCGAACTCACTCAATGATTAGATGATCACACATAGTATTTCAGAAAACAAGAAATATTTTAATGTAGGAAATTTTTTGTATTCAAACCTGTAGAAAAATGCAGGTTTATATAGCCATTAGGTGCCCCTTCCTAAAGGTGGCAATGGTTCACCAGAAAGGTGTATCCTTTTTGAACATTCATGTCTGTTTATCAAATAGTGTGTGTCTTTTTCGAACATCCACAACCATCCAAGCAGTCATACCTTTTCTCGAAATAGTGTCCTTTACTCTAAGAGTTGTGTCTCTTTGAGCAGCCACAATCATCGTTTCTACATGAAGAAGCATGCACGTTAATGGAGGTTTAAAAACTACAAATAAAAACTGGTTGCATTTTTTCCTTTAGTTTTTTGGACTGTTCAAATAAATTTTATCCAAAAAGATAGATCTCATCGATCGATCATTTTCCAAATCCAAATCCAAACCTGAATTCGAAGCCGAGCGAGCGATGACGACAACGGTGCGAGGCACCTCTTGGTTCTTGCCTCACTTACCATGTGGAGTAAGTGTTACTTAATGTAAACACTTGAAAGTTTCCTTCTCCCACCAATGTGGGGGAATTAGTAGACTTTCCCATTTTTTAGTACACTTTCCATTTTGAGTGTTATCTCAATTTTTTCCCTCCACTTGCTTCCCTCCATTTTCCATTCACACTTTAATCTTGACCCTAACACATTTTTGGAATAAGAAGTTATTTAAGGTGAATGTCAACAAGTAATAAAGAGAAAAAAATAAAAAGAGAAAAAGAGAAAAAGAAACTAAAAACCAAAAAAATGTCTTTTTTCATAGAATTAACACGTGTCAAATAATGATTAATGCATGATTAACTTCTACTATTTAAAACTTGGGTTAGCCTAAAAGTATGTAATAATATCAATTCAAACTTATTCAGCGAATAATAAGACCTTCAAAAAGAGTGATGGGTCTAAAGAATAATTCCATGCACAAATAGATGTCAATGGTTGACATTAACGAAATATGTTATTCGCCCAATATCTGGTGAAGAGCCCCCTTTAACAGGTGTTCTTAAGAGGCAACATGTTTTGGTGTATTGAGTTTAAAATGATGATCTTTTGGTGTTGGGCTCCTATCACCAGTGATGTAAATTGAAGTACGAAAATAGAAACAAAGTGCGGAAATTAAGAAAGAAATAAGAACGATAAAGATTGACATAAATGGGGAATTGAAAAGCAACCAAACGGTGTATCAAACCCAATTACCTCTATTAATATTATAAACATCAAATCTCTTACGTTGACCTCGAGGGAATCGAACTACCAAACGACCAATTTTTTCTAAAGAAAAGTTCAACACAAGTTCCCCAAGGTCAACTCTCAATAGGAGTATTTTCATCAATTCAACATAAACTAGTAAATGAAAAGGAAGACTAGCTATTTATAGACATGGACCCAAAAGTGGCCCTAGATAAAAACTTGGGCCCAAAAGTGATCCTTAAATCAGTTGCCCAGTTAGACAATAATCATGCCCTTTAACCAAACACTTTAGTGATGCACCAAAGTGTGCCACCATCGCCAAAGTGGACAAAAAGTGTTCCTACTTTGGTGAACCATCCCTTCACTTGTGCGATCCCTCATGTGCTTCCGAAAGCATCTCTAGACACTTTGTTGATCCTTGATCATCTCTCATAGCAACCATCAATACTTGGAACCCTCATTTTGGCATCAAGACATGGCCAAGGATCTCTATTTTTACAAATAACCCTTGTGTTGCTTGAAGATCTCTTGATTGACTATGAGTGAAAGGTCTTGAGGAAACCCAGATTACATCAACGACGAACCTCTAATGGTACAATTGGGTTTTAATCTCTTATTTTTTCTACCCTTAGGTTTTTTTATCATTCTCATTCTTTTATAACTTGCAGCATACCCATCAAACAAGTGAAAATATGTAAAATATCAAACTAGACTTGTGTAACTCTCAAATGATATTGATTACACTATGGGTGCTTATTGATCTATTTGGTCTAGTATTATATATTTTTTATTTGATTTATTGATTATCGATTGTAAATATTGTCGCACCCCTTTTTCATCCGAGAATCGAGTCAAAGAATTTTTTCAATTAAAGCGACAATTTTGAATAGGGATTAATTTATTTAGAGAGTCGCCACTTGGAATTTAGTTATGGTGTTCCAAGTCACCTTATTGATTATCAAAAGAAAATGACTCTTTGTTGGTCTGCGAAAATAGAAGACCAGGTAAGAAATTCTATTGACCGAGGGGAAGGTGTGAGGCACCCCTCAAGTCCCGTGGCTCAAGAATAGTCACTTTTATCAACTTATACTTTGCTCTAACTATTTTAGATAAATTATGTTTGCAGGCCTTAAATCACTTATTTTTATTCTACCGAGAATATTTAAAACTCTTGATTAAATCAATGAAAAACTAATTTTGGAAAATATTTGTCAATGTGCATTATTGTATCCTTGAATTATTTTTAAATATCTCAGAAATATATGTACGCCGCATTCTTAATTGAGACAAAAATTCTATCGCGTCTAAAATTTGCCTAGCGTTTAAAGGCGTTGGTTTGTCTATTTGAAGTGCTATTCAACCTTAATAATATCCTTAAATAATATTTAATTAAGGTGGTTAATTAATTTAACAACTAATTATTAAACCTTATTAAGAAGGATGAATAATATAATACAAATATACAAAACTAATCATATTATATTAATTTTTAATATAATTCTCCAAATTAATTTTTTTTAAAAATAATATAAACTAAAATCACAATTAGTTGTGAGACAACTCAAACATACCTAAATCTGATTTAAACCAAAATTATGAAATCGAAGAGCCAATCGAAATAACACATACAAATATATGCGAACTCGTACACAAACACAATCCCAACTCAATTTTGGGATGGGCAGATCTGGTTGGATCAATTTTCGAGATGGGTTGGGGATTTTGGTTGGTTTTCACAATTTTTGTTGAATTTTCGATGGGTTCGGGTGACGGTTTCGTCGTTGGTGTTGTCACCGGTGGTGAGGAATGGGTTTTGGGTTTGTGGAGGTAGAAACCGGCGAGATGGTTGCGCCGGCAATACGGGGAAAGAAGGGGAAGAAAAAGGTTGGTTTCGGTGTTGCCATTGAGGGACCCGCCGGCAGATCTGGTATAGAGGGAGAGGTTTTTCGACGGTGGTGGAGGGAATTTCCGGCGAGGGGTTGGCCGGAGAGGGCCAATGTTGACTGTTTTCCGGTGGGTTCATGGAAAAACTGAACTGGGGTCTGTGTATATGTTGTGTGAGTAGATGTGTGTGAATTATTTTATATGATAAAAAATGAAGTGTGTGTTAGTCACCGATTTCTTTGGAATTTAGGAACAGATGATGGTCTATGGTGTTTTTCAGCGAAAACTTCGCCAGAAAAATAAACAACTCCGAATTTTCTGTCTTTCTTGTCACTAATTTTACACTAATTTTTATACTTTTAGTGTGTGCAATATTAGAGAATGCATGTAAAAGAATGTCTACATTTTTTCATCTATTGCTCTGTTGTTTCTAGGTTTAAAATTGTTATTCATACATATTTTTCTAGCAGAAGTCATGCATTATATCATCACGTATATTTCATACACAGAGAACATCTTGAATATTTCATTCATATTTTCCCATAATAAAATTGATAACATAAATAATACATGATTGAATATGAACCTGTAATGAATCAAGTCGAGTGATGAAACAAAAAGACTGTCAACGGAACTTCAACCTCCACTCTTTCTCCTCTTTATCTTCTTCATATCTTTTTTTTAAAAACTTTTCTTTCTCTTTTTGGTTTCTGATGTTTTTGTCTGATAGTGTGTTTGAATAGAACGTACGTCCTTTTTTGTCTGGGGTGGGAAGTCCTTAAATAAGGGGATTTGGGGGGAGTAGTTTGGGTAGTTTAAGGATTCAAATTTTGATTTTTTTTAATTACTATTAATTGTAATAATAATATTTAATAAATTATAATATAAAATATATAAAAGAAATAATATTAATAATAATAATAAAAAAATTAATTAATTAATTTTTATATTTAAGAAAATATAATAAAAGTTTATAAATAAATATATATTTTGAATTTTCATATTATTTTTAAAATAAAAAAATAAAATAAAAATATATCAAAAATATAATTTTATTTATTATTATTTTTTTCAACCAAAACTTATCAACAATAAAATAAAAGCTAAGATAAATATTGGACAAAAATAAAAATATTTAATGCCGAAAAATATATTAAACTCGGGGAGTGTCAAAAATCACGTGTCTACATTTTGCCCCTCTTTGTGTGAAATCTCGAAGAGTTATCATACAAAGAAGTAGACAAAATTGATGATTTTTTATCCTCCGAATATTCGAAAAATGAGGATAAAGCTAAAATAAAATAAAAGATGTGACCGAGTCCTGGTTTTGGACCACCTACATATCCTGGGTTATAAGAAAATCAGGTCACGTGTAGTTAAAAAAAATGGTAAGAGAACGAATTAGAGGTCGAGTGAGGTTCCGTTGAGTTTCTGGTTCACAACTTTTGCTTTTACATTCACATGAATAACAAAATAAAATTGAAGATACAAGTGAAAGAATCCTATCTATTCAGCTTTTCTGGAATCTTGACTTGAATCTTTATGACTTCTCAAGTGGTGAGATAGTCGTTATTTTGAGTTGAGTCTTGAAAGATGAAATATTCCTCCACGTTGGCTCTTGGCATTGGAGAGGAACTTGACAGTCTTCATTCTTCAGACTTTCCTCTGACTTGAACTTGAAAATCTTCACCCTATTCTTCAGGCGGGCTCCTGAACTTGCAACTGGTAATGTTCACCCTATTCTTCAGGCGAGTTCTTGATATGCTATTTCTTCACTCTGTTCTTCAGGCGGGCTCCTGACTTGCTATTTTTCACCCTGTTCTTCAGGCGGGTTCCTGACTTGTTGTTTTTTCACCCTGTTCTTCAGGCTGACTCCTAAACTCAAAATAAAAGATGAACTAGAAAAGAAAAGTCCCATTATTTAGGAGGGTCCTAAGCATAAATAAATTTCCATTCTTCAGGAGGGTCCTGAGCATAAAATAAATTCCCATTCTTCAGGAGGGTCCTGAGCTTAAATAAATTCCCATTCTTCAGGAGTGTCCCGAGCTAAAATAAATTCCCATTCTTCAAGAGGAGCCTGAGCATAAATATAAATTCCTATTCTTCAGGAGGGTCCTGAGCATAAAAATAAATTCCCATTCTTCAGGAGGGTCATAGCATAAATAAATTCCTATTCTTCAGGAGGGTCCTGAGTATAAAATAAATTTCAATAAACACAAACAAAATTTTGCCCCAGTGTGCATTAGAAAATTTTGTGAATGTCATCAGATCATAATTTTTGAAAAGTACAATAAAGAGTGTGAATCAAAGCCCTGCTAAAGGAATGCGTCTTTTCAGAGTAAAACTTATGACCAAAATTAGGAAGTTCGTCTTCTAACACATGAAACTTAAATCACCTAGAAAAAAAAGTACATCTCCTACGGGTTAAATAAAATGACTCAACTAGAAAATGCGTCTTTTAGGAGTGAATGGTTCAAGTTAAGAAGTGTGTCACCTAACATATGAAACTTAAATTACTTAGACAAGAAAGTGTGTCTCCTAGGGGTTAAATGAAATGACTCGACTAGAAAGTGCGTCTTCTAGGAGTAATGATTCAAGTTAGGAAGTGCGTCACCTAACGAATAAAACTTGAAATATCCAGACTAAGAAGTGCGTCTCCTAGGGGTTGAATGAAATGACTCAGTTAGAAAGTGCGTTTTCTAGGAGTGATGGTTCAAGTTAGGAAGTGCATCACCTAACAAATGAAACTTAAACTATATATACTAGGAAGTGCGTCTTCTAGAAATGATTGTTCAAGCTAGGAAATACATCATCTAACAGAATTATCCAGATTAGGAAGTGCGTCTCTTAGGGGTTAAATGAAATGACTCAACTAGAAAGTGCGTCTTCTAGAAATGATGGTTCAAGTTAGAAAGTACGTTACTAACACATGAAACCTGAAATACCCAGACAAGAAAGTGCGTCTCCTAAGGGTTAAATGAAATGACTCGACTATAAAGTGTGTCTTCTAGGAATAATGATTCAAGTTAGGAAGTACGTTACCTAACACATGAAACCTCAAATACCCAGACAAGGAAGTGCGTCTCCTAGGGGTTTAATGCAATGACTAGACTAGAAAGTGCGTCTTCTAGGAGTAATGGTTCAAGTTAGGAAGTGCATTACCTAACAAATAAAAACTGACATACCCTGACTAGGAAGTGCGTCTCCTAGGAGTAAATTAAAATGACTCAACCAGAAAGTGTGTCTTCTAGAAGTTAAAGCTCAAGTTAGGAAGTGCATCACATAACACATAAAAAATAACATACCTAAACAAGGAAGTGCGTCTCCTAAGGGTATAGGATGATAAGTTTTCACTATGATTATGATAACTAAATATATGTATCAATATTAACTCTTGCATTTGCAAAAGTGAGAAATTTCGTCTTGTTGATATCTAAACTTTAAAGCATTTGAATTAAGGGCAACATTCCTCTCTATTTCAAACAAAGACAAATTATGGTTTAAAAATATGGTGGTTGATTTGTGGCATCTGGCTATTGAGGTGACCACTCTTTCATTTGTCATACTTAGCTCCATTTCAATCATTGATAAGTATTGTTGACTTGAACTTTTGACCCCCAAAATCTTTCTAATGGAACTTTTTGACTCAAATCATATTTATCTTGCATGATTCTTCTGAGTATAACTTCAAACACATCTTTCATACTTCTATGAGTCAAAAAACTGTCGAACAACAGGCATTCTTTAGTACTTTGATTTATTTTTGAAACATGTTATCTTCGTGCGAAGCCCTTTATCTTGCTTTGTACCATTGAAGGAGTTGGTAGCAAGTTTTGAAGTCCTTACTCTCTTGTCTTAACATGAATTTGACTCAAAAAATATGCGAAAGATGACAATGATTTTTCATTTAACGTTAAAAATTCAAAAAAAAAAAGACAATAGGCATCTCTTTTTTAAATCAACATAAAGAAAAACTTATTTGGGTGTGATAGTCGGTTCAGTGATTATGACATGCATTTTTTAATTAAACAACCGAATCTTTCCACACTAATCATTTGTCAACTTTTGCCCACTTATTGAGTTTGAAGCTGAGTCATTGTTGAATTTGTGCACTCTAAATTACAATTCTCCTTCGGCTTGTGGCACCTCAATGGGTTTTTGCCAATGAGCCTATCTCATTTTCATTTCTTTCTCAGCTCACCGTCGCCTAATGGTTCCCAAAAGGATTTTCACCAATAAAACTCTCTCATTTTTATTTTTATTTTTTTTTATTTTTTATTTTTTATTTTTTATTTATTCTTTTTTTAAAGAAAAATAATGCCCAAAATATGAAACATCATGCACCCATAACATGTTTAGCCTTGACATTCTCAAAGATTGATCTGAAAGTCTTTCTTTGGTTGTAACTTGGCTTTTGGAAAGGGTTAGAAAGAAAGGGTGGCATGAGGCTCAAAAATTTACATGAGATTGAGTGAAGCATACAACTTTTGGAATCGACTCTTAAGGAAATAAATATTTGCCTCAGTTTTATTTCATACTGGATAAATTAAATTTTTTACTTTGTTGGACTGAACCACAGATTAGGGTTGCCTACGTATCTTGTCATAGTAAGAATCAGGTCAAACGTAGTTCAGGCATCTTATTCTTTTGCTTGATTCTTTTTGGACTCTTTTCTTTTCTTTTTCTTGACTTTTTTTTTTAGATTTTTGTTGATTCTATTTTTTTTTCTTGACATTTTTCTGACTATATTTCTCTTTTTTGACACTTTTTTTACTCTATTTTGATTTCAAAAGAGGTGTATGAAAGAAAATAAAATTAAGGCTCAAACGGGGTAGCAAATGATGACATAACATTTGGATAGCAAAATGAAATGTCTTCGGCATATCAATCCTTAAAAATGCAAGTACATAAACATGCGATCTGGGAGTGGAACATGAAGTTCATACACATCTTTTCAACATTGACCGTGATTAAGAACTTGTGTCATTACTTCTTATGCACTTGTCAAACATAAAGGTCAAATTGTCTTCTACATTTCTCCCATTAGAGGACTCATGTGTTTTTTAAGCTAACTTTATTTTGCTTCTCCTGACAGTGAGGACTATATATCCTCTGATCGCTCCCATTTAAAGTGCTTGAGATGGACTTTCTCACTGATGACTAGGTCACTTTTGATTCACGAAGAGATTGCTTAAATCCATTCAAGTGAGGCGTTAACTCGGTCAACAAACATCTCAACACTGTACATATTTTCCTACATGTTTTTTCCTTTCAACTCTATTTTTTTGGTCAAGTGTTTCAGGATTAGATTAGATTTTAAGATCCGATAAAAATTTAGCATGCATATCATATCACTATAATCCACATAAAAAAACTATGTAAAGAAAAGAAAGACGAACAAATAATATATATATATTAAAATAAAGTAAAATAAAATAGGTTAAAAATAAACTAAAAATAAATAAATAAATAAAAGGGACACTACATTTTGTTAAAATAAAAGATGACCGAGTTTCAACATAAATGGAAAATAAACAAGACAAGATAGAATCCGGACTACAATCCTAAAATAATTCGGATAACAAAAATAAAAATAAAAATAAAATAAACTTCCATAAATCCTTTCTAGTAAGGGGAGGAGTGACTTCTCAATTATTGAGCTTGGCATCTTAGTCAGTTCACACATCAACATGAGTAGAGCCTTCACCACTGTCAACGTCCTGAACCATAATCAATTTATCCTGAATCATTCTTTCTATTTCTCTTTTCAAAGCACGACAATCTTTAGTAATATGACCCTGAACATCAGAATGATATGCACATCGTACATTAGGATCAAAGTTTCTTGAATATGGGTCATGGTTTTACCCAAGAAAAGGAGTGATCATATCCTTTTGTCTCAGTTTCTGGAATAAACTAGTATATGATTCTCCAATTGGTGTGAAACTATCCCTTAACTTCTTCCTCTTTTCATTGTTTGGCTTAGAGCAAAAATTGAGTCTGGAAGGGCTCGGGTATGTTTGTGGAATTGGAGGATGATTTTGAGGGATTGGTGCACGCCATTGCGGGTAAAAAGGAGCCCAAGCATATGGTTGTGCATTATAGATAGAATATTGAGGAGATAGAATGGAATATAATGGATTTTTTGGAGGAACGTAGTATCGTGCATGGTTCTATGGATCTTGGACATAAATTTAGGATTGATATTGTACATAAGGGTGACGCGCACCTCTCCACTTTTGTCGTGGACCTGGCACAATAGTAGTTGCATCTTCTTTTATTTTCTTTCCACCAAAACTTCCTGAACTACTTTGAATTGCTTGTGTTGTTGCTTTTAAAGCGGCCTAGCTGATAATCTTTTCGGACTTAATTCCATTCTCTACCATCTCTCCAACTTTAATAACCTCAGCAAATATGTATCCAATAGTAGAAAGCAAATGATGGAAATAATCAGGTTCTTGTGCCTGTAAAAATCTATCAATCATTTCAAACTCCTTTATCGATGGTCTGACTCTTGCAGCCTGCTCTCTCTATCTGACGACATATTCTCGGAACTTTCAGTTATCTTTTTTCTCATGTTGGCAAACGTAATGCGATCTGGCACTACCTCAATGTCATATTAAAATTGTTAAATGAAATCCGAGCCATGTGATCCCATATGTGCCAACGGGAAATGTCTTGGTCAATGAACCATTCAAAAGCTATCCCTGCCAGGCTTTCTCCTAAGTAAGCCATCAATATTTCTTCTTTTCCTCCTGCTCCCCTTAATTGATTGCAAAACTTTTTCAAATGAGCCGCAGGATCGCCATGACCTTCGTACTTGTCAAACTTTGACATTTTAAACCCTAGCGGCAAATAGACGTCAGGAAACATACACAAATCTTTGTATGAAACACTTTTTAGTCCTTCTAATCCTTGCATATTTCTTATACTCTGCTCTAAGCTTCTCACTTTCCTGTCCATCTCTTCCTGTTTTTTACTTTTAACAATCTTCTCAATCACGATTAGAAAATCGTGTTGATGAGCATGATAATGTGGATTTGGGGGTTTGAAAGTTATTTCAGAAGGATACAATTGATCATGACTTGGTTCACCCATATTCTTCTGTATTTTCAATTGAGGACCCGCAGTAGCTGGTGCTACATGAGTGAAAAGCGAGTTGTTGTGACAGATAGATTTGGTGGGCGCATGGTAGAAGTACCAGTAAAGCCAAACACATTAGCATATGGGCCGAATCCAGGTGGGTAAAATGGATTGCCAGTTTAAGCTTGAGCGGAATTTGCATCATTCGTATTCGAAAGTCCAAGGATTGAGGAAGGCGGGGCTTATCCACTCGACCAAGCTTGGTACATCTCCACTAGTTGTTGTTTCAATAACTTATTTTCTTCTATTGAATTCTTGCGAAATCAACTGATTTTGCTCTTTCTCACTGTCAGACCCCACACCCTCTTTGCTGGTCATCTTTCTCTTTTCTTTGAACCTCTGTTGCATGGATTGAGAAGCCAACTTAGCCACAAACCAACCACATTAATACTATTTTGATTTTGGAGAAAACTAATGTGTCAGAGTTCAATTTTTTTTAAGACCACTGAATCCATGAAGGGCTACCTACGTATCTCATTAAGATGAGAATCAGGTGTGCGTAGTTCGTGAAATATATGTCGTACAAAACTCAACCTCAAGATCCCTAAAGGTTCAGAGCTGTTAAGATTTATATATGTTTTATTTTGTAAAAACTTAGCCTCACGATCCCTAAAGATTCAGGGCTATTGATATATATATGTATGTATATATATATATATATATATATATATATATATATATATATATGTATGTATAAAAATTGAATTTGAGTATAAGAAAAATAATTATGAAAGTAATTATATTTTCAAAATATTCCCCAATAGATCTATGAATAATTTTTTAAAAGAAAGGGTCACACCACGAAAAGGTTTTCCTATGTATCCCGCTAAATAGTGAGAATCAAAGCCTCGTAGTTCATGAAGACTAAAACAAAACTAAATTTTTATTTTCAAAAATTTCATTATTATTATTATCAGAAAAAGATAATTAAATGTGAAGGACAAGATACTCTCTTATATTTCACCAAGTTGCCTAAAGTCGGTCAATCAATCAAATAGGCCTTCCAAATAAATGTCAAAGAGCATGTAGGATGCATATGTTGGTCATTATAAAAAGAGACACATGTCCTAGATAGATCCGACCTCTGTGCCGAGTCCCGCTAAGTCAAATTCACATGATGCAAACAAAGAGTAACCTAATGGGATAACCAGATTCTGAGTTTCAGTTCTACTAAGTTTAGCCTGACAGGGATAGGTGTCTAGACTGGCTTACCCGAGCGGACACTCGAGTCGAGGAGGGACTCCTTGTTCGGTAGCAATGCAACTTTGACTTTATTTTTTATCCAAACCCCGCATAACATGTGTGACTATAATCCTTCACAAGGTGCCTTGACACTCCGACTATCTCAAAAAGAAGGTAGGATGCATGCGCTGCATTCCTTCTATCCTATTTTCAGAGACTCAAAAGTGTGTACGAGAGAAGACAGTTTATAAATATAGTTCAACAATATCAAAGTAATAAATGAGCGACAAGTAGCATATTAGGCCAACAAACACAATATCAAAATAATTAAAGCAAGTAAAAGTAAATATCAAAAGCTCAAATTCTAGTTAATCCCCAGCAGAGTCGCCAAAGATGTCACACCCCTTTTTCTCTCAAAGTTATCGAAGTCAAAGGATTTTTCCAATTAAAGTGATAGTTTGGAATAGAGATTAATTTATTTACAGAGTCTCCTCTGAGAATTGAGTTATGGAGTTCCAAGTCACCTTGTTAAATCTCTAATCAAAAGAAATGACTCTTTGTTGATATGTGAAAACAGAAGACTGGGTAAAGAATTCTGTTGATCGAGGGAAAGGTGTGAAACACCCCTCTAGTCCCGTGGTTCAAGCATGGTCGCTTGTATCAACTTATACTTAGCTTTAACTATTTTGGATAAATTATGTTTCCAGGCCTTAATTCACTTATTTTTATTCTACCAAGAATATTTAAAACTCTTGTATTAAATTGATAAAAAACTATTTTTTAGAAAATATTTGTCAAGGTGCATTATTGTATCCTTGAATTGTTATTAAATATCTCAGAAAGATGCGTACGCCGCATTTTTAGTTGAGACAAAAATTCTAAACGCGTCTAAAATTTGTCTAGCGTTTAAAGGCGTTGGTTTGTCTATTCGAATTGCTATTCAACCTTAATAATATCCTTGAATAATATTTAATTAAGGCGGTTAATTAATTTAACAACTAATTGTTAAACCTTTTTAATTAGGATGAATAATATAATACAAATATACAAAACTAATCATATTATATTAATTTTTAAAATGATTCTCCAAATTAAATTTCTTTAAAAATAATATAAACTCAAATCACAATTAATTATGAGACAACTCAAACATCTCTAAATCTGATTTAAACCAAAATTATGAAATCGAAGAGCCAATCGAAATAATACGTACAAATACATGCGAACTCGTACACTAACACAATCCCAAGTCAATTTTAGGATGACAGATCTGGTTGGATCAATTTTCGAGATGGGTTGGGGATTTTGGTTGGTTTTCATGGTTTTCGTCGAATTTCTAGTAGGTTCGGGTGACGATTTCCCCGTTGGTGTTGTCACCGGTGGTGGGGAGTGGGTTTCGGGTTTGTGGGGGTGGAAACTGGCGAGATGGTTGCACCGGTGATGCAGGGAAAGAGGGGGAAGGGAGCAGCTAGTTGCGGTGGTGCCACTGAGGGACCCGCCGACGGATCTGGTATAGAGGGAGAGGTTTCCTGATGGTAGTGGAGGGAATTTTCGGCGAGAGGTTTGCCGGAGATGGCCGATGTTGACTATTTTCCAACAGGTTCATGGAAAAATTGAACTGGGGTCTGTGTATATGTTGTGTGAGTAGAGGTGTGTACATTATTTTATGAGATAAAAAATGGAGTGTGTGTTAGTCACCGGTTTCTTTGAAATTTAGGAACGGATGATGGTCTATGGTGTTTTTCGACAAAAAAATTGCAGGAAAAATAAACAACTCCGGATTTTTTGTCTTTTTTGTCTCTGATTTTACACCAATTTTAATACTTCTAGTGTGTACAGTATGAGAGAATGCGTGTAAAAGAATATCTACATTTTTTCATCTACTGCTTTGTTGTTTCTGGGCTTAAAATTGTTATTCATATATATTTTTCTAGCAAAAGCCATGCATTATATCATCACATATATTTCATACACAGAGAACATCTTGAATATTTCATTCATATTTTTTCATGATAAAATTGATAACATAAATAATACATGATTGAATATGAACCTATAATGAATCAAGTCGAGTGATGAAACAAAAAGACTGTCACCGAAAACTTCAATGAAACTTCAACCTCCACTCTTTCTCCTCTTTATCTTCTTCTTCTCTTTTTCTTTTTTAACTTTTCTTTCACTTTTTGGTTTCTGATGTTTTTGTTTGATAGTGTGTCTGAATAGAATGTACGTCCTTTTTTGTCTGGGGTGGGAAGTCCTTAAATAAGGGGATTTGGGGGGAGTAGTTTGGGTAGTTTTAGGATTCAAATTTTGATTTTTTTTAATTACTATTAATTATAATAATAATATTTAATAAATTAAAATATAAAATATATAAAATAAATAATAATAATAATAATATAAATAAAAGAATATTAATTAATTAATTTTTATATTTAAGAAAATATAATAAAGTTTATAAATAGTCTAAAATTAATATAATTAAAAGAATAATAAAAACTACTAGCTTATTTATTAAATTTAAAAGAAATATAAATATTTTTTGAATTTTCGTATTATTTTAAAAATAAAAAAATAAAAATAAAAATATATCAAAAATGTAATTTTATTTATTATCAGTTTTTATTATTTATTTTCAACTAAAACTTGTCAATAATAAAATAAAAGCTAAGATAAATATTGAACAAAAATAAAAATATTTAATGCCGGAACATATATTAAACTTGGGGAGGATAAAAAATCATGTGTCTACAAATATTATGATCGTAACCAAGTTAATAAGTGTTGACTTGTATGTATCCATCACGATACTAGGGACCAGGTCCCTTAATAGATTTGCACAACAGATTAACAAAAGATGAAGTTAGGTACAAAAATATAAACAACACCAAGGGTCAAGAAATTAGGTCCTTGATAGACAGTTGCAACACTTTAAAGAATAGTGAAGTTAATGCAAGAATAGTAAATGGAACACAATATTTTATGTGGAAACCTCCTTACTCAAGGGAGTAAAATTACAACCGCTTCACTACAACAAGAGCAATGGTTTGATTATAGGCTCATTCTCGTAATCCTATGGTTAACCTCGTAACCCCATTCCCTTGTGATAGCTTTAACACGAGCAACACTACAATAACCCTATTGTAGTCTAATGTCAACTAGCTCTAGTTGACCACAACTTCACTAACTCTAGCCTCTTTATCAACTATCTCTAGTTGACACTCCTAGGTAACTCTACCCAAGAAAACACCAAACAAATGATGTAGACCAAACTTGACTAAACTTAGTTGGTGCGACTAACTAACTCTAGTTAATGCGACACAACCTAAGAACATAGACAAGTTCAATATCTACTATCCTTTATAGCATAAGAGTAGATTTACAATTTATCCCAAAGTATAAAGACTCAAAAAACAATAAACTAAGAGCAATTGTCGTAGGTTAAGAACGGGTCCCTTGTTGTAAAAGCTTTGGACTGAAGAGAAATGGAGACTTTTGCTAAGAGGATGTGAATTTTTGGATGTGCAAAAGCTAGATTTTCCTCCCACATAATGATTTATATATATGGAGCAAATGGGAGAGAAAATCCTAGAAAGTTTCTCATTGGCCGAGATAAAATCTGTTGCTTATGTGCACCAACTTTTCTGCAAAAAGTACAGCTGCCAGCTGTATTGTTGACTAGCAGAAATTTCAACGACTGAGGGACCTGGTCCCTACGAATTAAGACTCATATGAGGAATAGTTACAATTTGTTCCCCCTAAGAATGCAATTCCCTTTTTTCTTTTAAGATCGGCCTGATATGGGTGTCGGGTGTCTGGTTCTTCATCTGGTCCCTCAGCATGTTTGTTAAATCATCAAAACAAAGCATAGTACCATAGTAACTATGCTTCATCAATTTTCCTCTTTTTGATGTTGAAAACACACATGAAAACATTTCTTTTTTAGGACCATATTTACCTAAAAATATTTGCACATACTCGACTTCATGAAGCATTTCCATGTCTGTGCTGCA
The DNA here is from genome assembly GCA_030864215.1 of Capsicum pubescens. NCBI lineage: Eukaryota > Viridiplantae > Streptophyta > Magnoliopsida > Solanales > Solanaceae > Capsicum > Capsicum pubescens. The sequence goes on along the minus strand of CM061544.1, from coordinate 80,504,077 downwards.
ATGCTTCCAAACACTAGTTGACCATGTAATCTCAGGTACAGGTCCTCCTTGAGATTTGTCATTCATCAAAACAACATGTACATTAATAAGATAATTATTATCAATTTTTGACTAATCAGTTAGCGGTCCTTTTTATTTAACTTATAAGAAAATAATATTTTAATTTATTTTTCCTTTCTATTATTTTTGTTTGTTTATATATACAAAGTTTATCGTGTATTTATTGCTAAAACAAATGATATCAACTAGTAAAACGAGACCACGAATAAAAAATTATTTAACTAAACAAAACTACGAAACATAAGTATTGTGAATGACTTGTGAAGAATTGTACTTCAAAGACACAATCCCTTTGCTTTCAACTATTTTATAAGTATTGATAGTGGTTATTCATTTCAAATTGAAATAAAGATATTAAAGACCCTTAGATATCAAAAATTTATATGACTCTACAAAAAAAAGCCCAATTTTTGTTAGGGTTTTGGGGTCTAATACATCCTAAACCCTAACTTTTCCCCACAAGTAACATATTCTCTTGAAGAAGCATCTCAAAATTTCAAAAAATTTGAAATATTAATAAAGAAGTCAATGTATTAAATAATGCCTTTGTCAAAGCAGTTGATATATTACTTTACCAATCAAGTACATAACAAGGAAGTTCAAATCATTCTATATTTAAGAAATACGCTACTAACAATCATCGACTCACAAAAAAACATTAGAGAGAAGTATCATGGGAGGAGCAGAATTATACTCACGATATTTACTAATAAAAATCCATTTCATCATATGTTATTTTGTGATTGCAATTATCTTTCATCACTTTAAAATTTGTTGCAAAGAAATTGAGCCCAAAAATATTTATCCGTCTTTTAAGTCTAAGAGATTGCGGGGCATATCAACTTCAAACTAGGGGTGTGCAAAAATCGAACCGACCAATAAACCGAACCGATAAAAATATTATTGGTTTATTGTTATTAGGTTATTGGGCTAACGATTTTTTAATGGTTTTATAAAAAATTTTATTAGGTTATTGGCTCGGTTTCGGTATTTTTTATTGGGTTATTGGGTAAATTGATAACCCAATAAGAACATTCCAAATTACACTCTACCCCTACTTATATATATATACATATACATATATATACACACATATATATATAAAAAAATACCGAAACCGAGCCAATAACCCAATAATTTTTTTTATAAAACCATTAAAAAATCGTTAACCCATATGTATATATATATATATGTATATATATATATGTATATATGTATATATGTATATGTATATATGTATATATGTATATATGTATATATGTATATATGTATATATGTATATATGTATATATATATATATAAAACCTACTCTATATTTCTCTTTCATTTCTACAAAACTCTATATTTCTCTTTCATTTCTACAAACCTATTCAATCTCCCGAAAACGTATTCAAGTTTGAAGATTCTTATAAAATAAAACACATCATGTCGGCTTTCTTGTTGCAACTATGATTTCGTTTCTTTTCTTGTTAGTTGCTACTATTTCTATTTTATTCATATTTTCTTATCAGTTAAACTAAAAATCGAACCGTTAAGGACTAAAAACCGATAAATCGATAAAAAATATCTTATTGGTTTAGCATATTTAAAAATTGATAACCGATAATACATAATACCGAACCGAACGGACCGATACACACCCCCACTTCAAACAGACAAATTCATATGAACTTGAATGCAATAACATTCTTTCAAATATCTTAACTAACAAACTATAACTTAAAATTATAAAACAAAGTTGTTACTCTAGAAATTGACGCCTCGGTCAGAGAAAAAAAGGAATTTTAAAAATAAAAATAAGGTTTGTATTTGAACTCATAAAATCACTTTAAATAATTAAGGATAAAAATGTAATTTAAATATGATTTTATTGGATTATCGATTTAATAATTAGCTAAAATCTAAATCAACAATCCAATAAAAGAATTTATATAATCTTAACTCAATAACCCCATATTGATAAACCAATATTTTTTCCTGAATCGATTTATCGAGTAAATCGATTTTTGAACACCCCAAAAGCCACGTTAGTTAATTGATTACCCATGGTCTCTAAAATGCAAAATGCATTTAATCCGTATACCCAAAATTAGAAATACCCAAAATTAGAAAAAGAATTCAAATAGTACTCCCAAAAATTGAGACCTCTCTTTGTTATTTGTAACGGCATGTTGCATCACAAAACAAAGAGAAAAACATTACTAGTATTAATCTATGAGACCAAAGTGGATAGAAATAACGCTATTTTTTTATAATCAAAGAATGCGGTGAAACGGATGAGATTGTCTTTAATCAAATATTTTGATTTCAAATTCTACATATGATACAATCCAAATAGCCTCCGGAGCTTTGGATAGGATGCTTATGGATCTCGAAGTGCATGACAGCTCCTTGATGCCATCAAAAGGTGCCAATGGGATGAAAATTACCTACAAGAAAGGTCAAGGGACGTTTAAGAGGCCAAAAGAGTGCAAGACGGGGCTAGAAAGCCCTCGGTAGAGGACATGCGCGCTATCCGCTTTGGAGATGGGCCCAACCTGCTCTAGATCTGCTAGAGTAGGTCAAAATAGCCCCACATGCTTTTGAGATGTTCCCCATATGCGCCCAACATGCTTGAGCGGATGCCTAACGGGCTACCATGCTTTGTTCTTTCCAAGTGGGTCACTTTTGGGCCCATAAGATGTAATGATTTAACCAAGACTATAAATAGGACTTCTCTTTCATTTCCGTAGTTTTGATGAATTATGAAATGATAATAGAACAAACCATAGAATTAAAAACTAAACTAGGATGCGAAGAAGATAAAGATAAGATAGATAGATAATCATAGATAGACACAATGAATGAATGAATGAATGAATGAATGAATGAATGAATGAATGAATGAATGAATGAATGAATGAATGAATGAATGAATGAATGAATGAATGAATGAATGAATGAATGAATGAATGAATGAATGAATGAATGAATGAATGAATGAATGAATGAATGAATGAATGAATGAATGAATGAATGAATGAATGAATGAATGAATGAATGAATGAATGAATGAATGAATGAATGAATGAATGAATGAATGAATGAATGAATGAATGAATGAATGAATGAATGAATGAATGAATGAATGAATGAATGAATGAATGAATGAATGAATGAATGAATGAATGAATGAATGAATGAATGAATGAATGAATGAATGAATGAATGAATGAATGAATAGCAAACTAAGGGTATATTAAACCCCTAACCCTCTATTCAATATTACACAAGGCACCTAACTCTTACGTAGACCTCAAGGGAATTAGATTCCCAAGCAACTCACATTTCTAAACAAGGTATCAACACAAGTTAATTCAAGCTTGCCTCATACTCCCAAAAGAGTATACATTCACAATTCATAAAAAACTACCTACTAAATGAAACAGTGGTCCTACTTATAGTCTTGGTTAAATTATTACATATTATGGGCCCCAAAAGTGACCCAGTTGGAAGGAACAAAGCATTGTATCCCATTAAGCATCTACTCAAGCATGTTGGGCGCACATATGGCACATCTCAAGAGCATTGTCACATCCCGAACCAGGGCCTAGACATAATGGGTATCCCAAGTCCAACCGGGATCGGGGACCACCCCCTATCACCCAACCCAACCACCATTAGCATATCTTAAGTCGGTTGAATTTTGAACATATAACAAGATAGTGTATCCAACCATGTGGTGACTTTGGGATAAGTTTATAATCGAGACCAACCCAATCAAGTCTAACCACCCAATAACCAGTCGAACCAACGTGGAAACCATAAACCAAAACCAATTATAATAACCCAACGTATGTATATAAATAGGATATAAACAATCCATACCATACCCAGTCCAAAGTTGTCCATAAAAAGCCGCTAGACCAACCAAAGAGTACCTAGTTAGGACATGCCCCCGACCATAGCCGAAAACCAAAGTCTATGAAAGACATGAAATATGAAAAGTAAACCATGACATGAAATTGATACCTTTCGAACTATGAAAGCTCACCACTTCACTCCAACATCGACTGTACCCATATTCGATCACTAAGCAAGAGGAGTAGAATCGTCAGTTTTTGTATAGAGTGGGTATACAACCGCCAGTAGATGGATTAGCGAGTGAACACTAGCATGTACTCAGGATAAGGATAAAATAATGTCAGTTATAAAACCAAGTAAAACCATCCAGTGCACAAAATCATACATATATATATAATCATGTTGGGAAAAAGGACTGGGCTTAGCATGCATTTAAACCATTAACTGGGTTGTGTATCTTTAACGTCCTAAAGCACCCATGGGTTATGTAGATTCAGCTCCTCCTGCTAAAAGGGCCCAGTGGGTGTAGTCGCACGACCACGAAAATATCCCATGGGATGACTAGTACATCCCCCAATAGTATGACATCATGCACATGGTCCACTAAGACCAATCCTCATATCAAAAAATACAAGTTTCCAGTTTTGCCCCCCTCCCCCCGGGACCACTACCTTTTATGGCTTTGCTACACACCCCGCCATTAATGCTCATTTAAAACCGTTTCCAAATAACCAACCAATTCATTTACCATTTTATTAACCAAGGTCAATATTAGTGGTATCATCATTCTGCTCCTTATTTGCTAGTAATATCCATAGCCAAACCATTTAGGTTAAGGGAACTTTCAAGTACCCTTCCATATACCATATTAAACCACTTAGGAGACTTTCATGTTCCCCACAAGCATAAACATTTAGATTTTAGCCTTTACAAACCATTTAAACCAATTCTGTTAATGCATTCACTTGGGGGATTTCTATGTATCCTGCAAGGTTTTCAAAATAGACCAACCATGACCATCAAACCTTACCATTTAAACCATTCCAAACCATTTTAGACAATGCCAAACATTTAAATCATTTATATTATTAAAATCTTGAAAACCATCCAAAACCATTTAGAGTTCCATTACCAAACCAAACCATGCAAGAGTTCCAATGCAAGTTAAACAATAGAGTAAAAATGTTCTTTGAGGCATTTTATCGAACATGTTGAGGGAATACCTTTATCAAGACCAAAACCAACGTGTCAATCACCATAATTAGGGTTAATCAAGACCCATTAGTTAAACCATAACCAACAACCAACCACATATGCAAACCATAACCAAAAACATATAAAAACATAGTTTAAACCAATACCAAACCATATGCATAAAGACCCTCAACAATATTTCAAAATCCACCATTTATGATTCATAAACCAACGTTTAAAACCCAATACACATGCCTTTAATTTTAAATAACAATGAGGGAAGGAGTACATGCCTTATACAAGAAGATTCCAAAGAGAAATATGACTCTTGAACCCCTTAGAAAAACACATGAGAAACCCTAGCCTCCAATCTTCCAAGATTGAGTTTGAACGAGTATTTGATGTGTTATGATCCTTTAAGAAGTGTTATGGAAGGCTATATAGGGTTATATAACGTGATAATACAAAGGTTTAGGAGGAGGAAATGTTCAAACTACCCTTGACTTAATAATTAAAATAAGCCACGCCCAAGGGTACGACTCTCCCTTACCATCCATATCCTAGGGTACGAGTGGTACCCCAACTCGTACCCAAAACCTTTCTAAGACCTTACCTACTGGTTTTTATATGACTCACACCTACCCACTCGTACCTAATGGGTACGAGATTAGGTACGAGTGATACCCCCAGTCATACCCACCATCCCTATCGTGGGAAGATTCTATAAGACAACACAAACATGCACCAAACGACTTGCCTTGCACCACTCGTATGTTCCTATATGATTCTTACCCTTCTGAGTCGTATCTTGGGCAGTAGCCAAGCCTCCCATACTGCCTATGGTACGATTGAACCCTCAATATATCGCCCAACTCGTATCCAATGGGTACAAGTGGTACCCATGAGTCGTAACAAGCCTAGTGAGTCCAAAACATAGGAAATTTTGCAAGGGTCCAAGACTTGAGATATTTCAGTCTCCCCCACTAGGATCATTCGTCCTCGAATGATGGGTAAGGGTAAGAATAAGCATGAGGTAACACATTAACACACATCAAACATTCCCCCAACCAAAGTAGAGAACAAGAACACAAATCAAGATGAGAAGATCATCACGTATCCCAAGCATGATTTACACCCCAACACCTTCATTTCGACCTCTAACTAAGTTAGAAAACAAAGATGCAAGAGAAACCATTCCTCACCTTTAACCAAGTTATAAAACCAAAGACATGTTGAGGAACATATGCCCTATGCACGAATTTCTGAAACAAAGAACCAATACGGGTCCTTGGAGGCTTGGACTACTTGTCCTCTTTCGCATCCCAAATGGCCTTCTAGGACTTTTTGGTTTTACCATGGAACCTTTTCCGAAGCCACACCCTTTTTTCGCAACCGGTGAACTTACTAATCCAAGATTCCAATTTAGGAACAAGGAATTTGAGATATACCACCCAACGGAACCAACCATCCAAGGAACATATACACCTTACCTCCCCATAATACATAGATTACCCGGTGAATGGACTCATGCTAGAGAGCAAGTCTAATCCAACTTAGAATTTACCGAGACACATCACTATGAGAGTTTGAGTCTAACCCTACACCACCACTTCAATGTTCAAGCCTATCTAAAGCCAAAATGAGTTAACTTTAGCCACCGAACTCTACTCCTTACATCTATCCCGAAACACAACTCCGCCTTCATTACCTTTATAATATGGAACCCATGAGTAAAGTACATAGACCAACCATATCCAACTATTATCATTGAAAACCAAATCAATACAACTACTAAGCCATGAAAACAATTCATAAAACCATGCCTTACCAAACCTTTTAGGTACCCAACACAACTATTGGTATACCTCCAAATCACAACGTTCAAGCCTACCACTTAAATACCCCGCAGTATGACCTATCTATTAAAATATGTAACACCCTCTATCATTTTCACAAGATTTTTCACCACCTATTCCTTTCCTAACTATTTTACATGACAACAACCTTACCTTACCTTCTAAAACCGAAACTCTTGGAGTCACCGAGATTCTCCCCTACTTAGGGACTTCTACATCCCCCATTTCACAACATCACCATGCTTCCCAAGGCATTACCATCCAAAGTACAAGAATTATCCATACCACCCAAGGCAAGACAAAGAATCTACAAACAACACACGACACCATAGGCATGAAGTACTTCATAACAACCACCTAGACCATAATGGAGAATTATCCTAACCAAACTATACCACAAAAGGAGTTATTTGAAATAGAAAGTGAAAGAAACACAACCCCCTATACCATGAGTAATGTAATGTAAAGAGAAAACTCATATTTAGGGAACAAGGCGATTGCAAAATGTGAACCTTAGGCATAAGCGCAATAAGAATGCATGTAACACTAGTAGAACACTCTCTTAATCGAGATAGAAGAGTATCACTAGAATATGCAACCCGACCTTCCCTTGGAGTCCACTACTAAATGAAAATTTAAGATTAACCATCAACCTTTACCCTATTACAACTACAAGCACAACACTCCACCCTAATGGGTATCACCAAGGGTGTACATTAGTAAAACTGGGTTTTTTCATACCAAAATTTCATCCACTCAAAGGATACCTAGAGCCTAGCAAAGACATGCAAAAACTATTTAGACCAAATTGACTCCAAGGTTTCCAATTAAAATAAAACCATTTAAAATCAAACTATGGCCACCAAGGCCTTTCCAAAATCATTTGAATCCAATTAAAACAATTTCATGATCCCCTAACCATTCATGCAATACAAAGATTTAAGAATAGTCAAACCATACAAAAAAATTATACTCATTGGAAATTTCACAAATAATTTGAGGATATATAATTTTCCAAAACCAAAACCAAGTAATTGGGGAATCCATAGTTCCCTGAAATTCATTTACCATTCCTATGCATACCACAATGTTCATAAATATTAGTAAAATATGAACAATTCACCATAGTCCATGGAAAATCAATTAAATGAGTAATCATGTCAAAATCCTTAGTTATGCCAAAATCCTATTCAAAACCATGAATTTAGAAATCAATTTCATGCCCACAATAAAGTACAAATATAGGGACAAAGACACGTGCAAGCTCCATGATCTAACCTGTCGAATGACTAGATCCCCAGTCCCTCCGTTCAACCTGAACTTTTTGGCCCAAGTCACAACCTTTCCACTATTGTAATCCCCAAGTCTTCAACCTCATCTAACCTACCTATTTACCTCCATATTTCTCGTATTGCTATCTCCAAGCTAATATACTCTTATTTTTTTATCAAAATCAGCATCTAAGATCCACACTTAGTGTCTATAAACCACCATACACTACTAGTAAAGTACACCATATAAAATGGAATACACCTATAAGGTCCTCCCCCACTAGAAGGACACACTAAATCCCTTATTCACCTACCAACAACTTATTCATCCCCAGGGAAACCATTCCCCTAAAGCATACAAGAAATGAAAACACTCCACAGAGAAACACTAAGACTGATGAAATAAATATCCCTTTAACTTCACCAGAAACCATTCGATAAAGAAGGAATAGAAACTTGGAAAAGTATTTGAAACAAGACCAATCCCAAACCAACCTCCCTATTAAAAGACACTATAAGGTTCATCAAGAAGACCTCAGAAAATCCATTCACCACCATAACCGGATGCAAATAAAAACCTTCCGAGTTAGAATCTTTAACCCAGACCAAGTAATAAAGACAACCCTTTGGAGATCAACCTCTAAGTTCTAAACATGATATAACCTTTCCCTTAATACTTAGGGAACGATACCATCGTCCCTTCCCATAACCGACTCACCATGGGGCCTAAAGATAACTTTTACGGATCCAACAACCTATTGATGAATAGCACGAGTGCAACCAATCCATCCCCCCCGAATGACATCAAATCCTATCATATCTGAGTCAAGCAAATCCACCTAGACCCCATTACATTACCAACAGATACCACACACACATACAGAGACTTTTTTGGCAATCGTAGAGTCACCTACCTGGGTAGAAATAGAAAAATAAGAGAGTTTTTAAACAACCTTTGGGACCAAAGCTAAAATACACAACCACACATAGGGTTACACAAGAGAGAGGACCCCAAACCAAATAAACCACACACACCACAAAGAAAAGAGTTTTCACGATACTAGAATCAAAGACAAAAGTAGCACCCAATATCCAATTTGCCCAAGCAGCAACCCTTATAGAACACTCACATTTATCTAGGAAATCGTGACTCCTTACCTTGCCTATTTCCAACCTTACCTCATTCCTCCCGTACCATAGGACAAGACTGGAGTGACGGAGTTATTAGTATTTGGGTTAATGGATTAGTAGAGTGACCAAACTCGGTATTAGTAACCCCTCATTGAGGTACCCGAGAATAATTTCCACCTTCCAAGACAAGGTCAGTGGAGACCGATGAGATTCTAAAGAAAAATAAGAAGCTGCGACCCTTGACCAGGTCTATGCCCCATGAGTTGAACTAGATCCATCCATGTAGTCCTCGAGTAGGACATGTGAGTTTCTAAGAACCTTTAGATCACCGATGAGGCATGATCCAAAGAGTGAACCAAAGAATATTCAGAGAAAAGTTCAAGACCTTAGACTCTATAGCCTGAAAGTAGAATAACAAAGAAAGTGGAACATTCCTAGGTGTCTCGTAGCCTTTTGATTATAAGTATGGTAGATGACACACCCATGGCAAGACTCTACTCAACACGACTTTGTGGACACCCCAAGACACCAAAACCTAAAGCTCTGATACCAACTTGTCACATCTCGAACCAGGGCCTAGACGTCATGGGCATCTTAAGTCCAACCGAGACCGAGGACCACCCCCTATCACCCAACCTAACCACCATTAGCATATCTTGAGTAGGTTGAATTCTGAATATATAATAAGATAGTGTATTCAATAATGTAGTGACTTTGGGATAAGTCTATAACCGAGACCAACCCAATCAAGTTTAACCACCCAATAACCAATCGAACTAATGCGGAAACCATAAACCAAAACCAATTATAATAACCCAACGTATGTATATAAATATGACATAAACAATCCATCCATACCCAGTCCATAGTTGTCCATACAAGGCCTATAGATCAATCAAAGAATACCTAGTCCGGACATGCCCCCAACCATAGCCAAAAACCAAATTCTATAAAAGACAAAAAATTCAAAAACTAAACCATGACATGAAATAGATGCCTTCCAAACTATGGAAGCTCACTACTTCACTCTAACATCAACTGTACCTGAATCCGATCACTAAGTAAGAGGAATAGAATGGTCATTTCTTGCATAGCGTGGGTATACAGCCTCTAGTAGATAGGTTAGCGGGTGAACGCAAGCATGTACTCAGAATAAGGATAAAATAATGTCATTTATAAAACCAAGTAAAACCATCCAATGCACAAAACCATACATATATATATATATATAATCATGCCGGGAAGGGGACCGGGTTTAGCATGCATTTAAACCATTACCTGGGTAGTGTAGCTTTGTCGTGCTAAAGCATCCACGAGCTAAAGGGTTCAACTCCCTCTACTGAAAGGGCCCCAGTGGATGTAGCCGCATGACTAGGGAAGTATCCCATGGGATGACTAGTACATCTTCCAATAGTGTGATATTATGCACACATTCCACTAAGACCAATCCTCATATCGGCAAATACGAGTTTCCAATTTTTGTCCCCCCGAGAACACCACCTTCCACAACTTTGTTACACACCCCACCATTAATGCCTAATTCAAACCATTTCCAAATGACCAACTAATCTATTTACCATTTTATTAACCAAGGCCAATATTAGTGGTATCATCATACCATTCCTTACTTGTAAGTAATATCCATAGCCAAACCATTTAGGTTAAGGGGACTTTTAAGTGCCCTTCCATGTACCATATTAAATCACTTGGAAGACTTTCATGTTTCCCACAAGCAAACCCATTTAGCATTTAGCCTTTCCAAATAATTTAAACCAATTCTGTTAATGTATTTACTTGGGGGATTTTTATGTATCCCTTAAGGTTTTCAAAATAGACCAACCATGACCACCAAACCTTACCATTTAAACCATTTTAAACAATGCCAAATATTTAAATCATTTATATCATTTAAATAATTTAAATCATGTAAAACCATCCAAAACCATTTAGAGTTCCATTACCAAATCAAACCATGCAAGAGTTCCAATGCAAGTTCAACAATAGAGTAAAAACATTCAACAATAGAGTAAAAACATTCTTTGAGGCATTTTATCGAACATGTTGAGGGCATACCTTTACCAAGGCCAAAACCAACGTGTAAATCACCATAATTAGGGTTAATCGAGACCCATTAGTTAAACAATAACCAACAACCAACCATATATGCAAACCATTACCAAAACATGTAAAAACATAGTTTAAACCAATATCAAACCATATGCATAAAGACCCTCAACAATATTTTGAAATCCACCACTCATGATTCATAAACCAATATTTAAAATTTAATACACATGAATTTAATTTTTAATAACAATGAGTAAAGGAGTACATGCATTATACAAGAAGATTCTGAAGAGAAATATGCCTCTTGAGCCCCGTTGAAGAACACATGAGAAACTCTAGCCTCCAATCTTTCAAGAGTGAGTTTGGGAGAGTATTTGATGTGTTATGATCCTTTAATAAGTTTTATGAAAGTCCATATAGGGTTATATAACGTGATAACACAAGGGTTTAGGAGGAGGAAATGTCTAAACTACCCTTGACTTAATAACTAAAACAAGCCACGCCCAAGGGTACGACTCTCCCTTACCATTTGTATCCTAGGGTATGAGTGGTACCCCAACTCATACCTAAAACCTTCCAAAACCTTACCTACTAGTTTTGATATGACTCACACCTCCCCACTCGTACCTAATGGGTACGATTGACACCCCCAATCGTACCCACATCCGTATAGTGGACAGATTTCATAAGATAACTCAAACATGCACCATACGACTTGCCTTGTTCCACTCGTATGTTCCTATACGACTCTTACCCTTATGAATTGTGTCTTGGGAAGTAGTTAAGCCTCCTATACTACCTAGGGTATAATTGATCCCTCAAGACAACCCCTTACTCATATCCAATGGGTACGAGTGGTACACTTGAGTTGTACCAAGCCTAGTGAGTCCAAAACTTAGAAAATTTTGTAAGGGTCCAAGACTTGGGATGTTTCAAGCATGTGGTTTTTTTTTACCTTTCTAGAAGATTTAAAGAAGGTTGGGCCCATCTCCAAAGTGGATGGGGCACTTGTCCTCTTCCGAGGTCTTTCTAGACCCGTCTTGCACTCCCTTGGCCTCTTAAACGTCCCTTGACCCCTCTTATAGGTGATATTCATCCCATTGGCATATCTTAATAGCACCAAGGAGTCGTCAAGTACCTCGAGATCCATAAGCATCCTATCCAAAGCTTCGGAGGCTATTTGGATTGTATTATTCTCTCCTTCTTGAAGAAGATTCGTCCTTGAATCTACAACCTTAAAACATAAGAGAAGAACACATAACCAAAACATCCTCAAAGCATGAAGTTAGCATAAGGGTTTACATAAACATATCCATGCCTAAGAGATACCCATTTGACATATAACCAATGATCCTTTGTTATCAATAAACTGAATTCATCATACACTATACACTACACAAAATTGTTAGCTATAAGAAGCATCATGAAATAATGAAACTACCAAGATCAAAAGAAATAAATGTTTCATTATTTCTCTATAATTCCACACCCAAGATATCCTACCTCTATCCAAAACAAATCCAACATCAACATGGACGTCATCAAATGCAAAGAGATAGCAAAGAAAGGTATGAAAAAAATGAGTCTCCTCCATGGTGTTTCGATACTTAAGAGTAGCAAGGTTCTCAAGAAAGATAGTAATCAAGTCACTAGAAGTTGGAATAACCAAGAATGGAGTCAAGTCATTAGGATGCACTTTACCCTTCATTTCAAAACAACCCATGTTCTCACCAAATGCATTTTCAACACAAACATGGCCATCATCACAAGCAAAAAGATAGAAAAGAAAAGAGTTAAGGACAATATTTTCATCTAAATTATCCTCGATCATAAGTATACAAGTAGATGAGATAAGACAATGTAAGAATAATACATATTTTATTTTCAAACAACTTCCCACAAGAAGTGTATTTACCAATAAAATCATGCTATTAAAGAATTAGGGAATCTATGAGAAACCAATTCACTCCAAATAAAAGGGTATACCCAAGAAGTTGGGTGACTTATTTTCATGTCACTTAGCATGTTCCCATGAGTCCTTCCTGTTACTTCAACTTGTCCAACCACACAAGTGTGACAAGGAGTAGGAAACCAAAGTTGTATATCAAGTTCAAACCAAGGACTCTTCCCTAAGTAACAAATAGATTAGGCAATAAGATTGTAATACCCACATAAGTCAAGCACCAACGACAAATCCCCTAAAGGAACATTGAAGACAGTAATATTCTCATGATATGACATGATATTCAAAAGCAAAGGAATGATCAATTTTTTAGTTAACTGATCTAATGGGTCCAACAAACAATTAAGTATAACAAATATCTAAATTCTAAATAAAGGATAATAAATAAATGGGGTATTCTTTTATTCGAAATATCTCGTGATCTTCAACCAATTATGTGTTTCTATATAATTACCAGGATCGAACCAAGCATCTACAATTTCAGAATCTTCCTGTTGAATGGCCTGTCCTCCCTGGCTGGAATAGGTAGTTCAAATCCTTCCCTTAGAACCGTACTTGAGAATTTCTTATTTCATATGGCTCAGTAGTCAATTCTTTTGGTGTCCCATTTGATCGATACCATATCTATCTAATTAGATTTCTCATGGATCTATCCCAGTTTTAGGGTTAATCAAAAGAAAAATAGATTAATTACATGAGTTTCAAAACTGAAATATGGTTAAATAATCCATTTATTCAGTTTTATCTTTTTTCCCACCTTCAGAAGAATAAATCATAAGCATTTCTACTACTATTAGAATTTTCTAAAAGGTAACTATCTCAGTTTCATAGATAAATTTATACAGAATCTTTGAAAAAGACTTTCTTTCATAAGAAAGAAAATACTTACTATCTTTGGGGTCTGATCCTACACCGCTGCTTAAGACTGTAGTGGACCGACTCTATTATATAAGTTAATTCCTAATTCTTATCTCACATTATGAGATAAGTACACAATTATTATTGTATCGGTCCAAAACCTCGCTAAATGATCTTTACGGTGCTTCCTCTGTCTATATCAATTAAAGTCTTATATCCATAGAAAAAATTGCTAGGCATTTTTAATTTTTTTTCTATTTTGACTTCTAACAAGTTTCTTTCTTTGCTACAACTTATAAAAATCGTTGTTTTAGACGATGCATATGTAGAAAGCCTATTTGGTTCTAGTAGTTACTTTGATAGATTTTTTTTTTCTTTCTATAGTGAAAATACTCGCACGTAATGACAGATCATGACCATCATATTAAAAGCTTGTGGTAAGAATGGGTTTCGTTCTAGTGCTCGAAAATAATATTTCAAAGATTTTGTATGTTCTCCATTACTTGTGTGGATAAGCCCTATATTATAGAGTATATAACTTCGATCATAGGGATAATTTCTAGTCGTGTAGCTTCAGAATAATTCTGCAAAGCTTCCGGATAATTTCCTTTGGATTGAGCCGACATCTATTACGGTCGTCATTAAATTGAAAGAATCTCCATTCCAGAACCGTACGTGAGAATTTCACCTCATACGGCTCCTCCCTTAAGTGCATAATGAGAATAATACATAGAATAAAAAATGATTTAATGATGAAAATATTTTGATTATAAACTCAGTAATGCTAGTGTTTTTATAATAAATCTCTAGCCAACCTTACTGCAAGAGATTCTTTCTTAACATCAAGCCTATTGAGACTAGATAGAAATGATAAGATAACTCCAATAATTTCTTTGTTTTTAATGCCTCCTAATTTACAGGAATTAGTCATTTCAATAGCCTTCAATGATTATACGGGTATCCAAAGGAGGTAGGAGATGGATTTTTGTTGTCCCAACCATTCTTTTAGCCCCAAGCCCGCTAAGGGAAGGCTGACTTAAAACAAAGTTTTCGTGTTATTGATTCCTAGGTGTAGCGATTCGTCCTCTATGATGTCTATTAGCGCTGGTAGAGTAGGATTGACCCATAATACAAAACCTCTAGGCGTAACCTTTCACTTAATACTAGAATCAAGAATTGAAACATAGCATCTGAGGTTTCATTAATCGAGGATACACGATAGAAGGAATTGTTTGATTTCCAAACTTCACCTTCAAAAAGCATAGATTTTTTTAAAAAAATATTCTCGAATCACGTGTTTTTCTCCTCGTAAGACTGAGAGAAATGAATATATATAAAATAAAAAAAATCAAATCGCACCATCTCTATAATAGGTAAATGCCTTTTTTTCTCCTGAAGTTGTCGAAATTACTCTTAATAAGATACTGACTACAACTGAAAAGGTCTTATCAATAAAATTTTCATTTATACGTGATCTAGGCTTAGGTAGCAATCCATTCTTGAATTCTTATCATTACCTCTCGTGGGAAAAAGATCCCACAAAGAACAGAATTGTATAGTATGAAATAACATAAAACCTTATTTATTTATTTTAAGAAAAAAAAATATGAATCCTCTATTCCACTTGTTCCTTTTTGACAAGAATCACTAAGAAATAAAAAATATTTCAACGTGATTCGATATCATACTAATGTAGTAGTATATGAACTATTTCGATTTTGGTGAAGTTACAAATTAGAAGAACTCGAGAAATTTTGATTGAATCATGATACAAATTACAAAGAAGAAAAAAGATCGAATAATCATTCTATGATGAAAATAGAATAACTGATAGTTTTGTGTACATAATGGGTATACACTATACAATCAAATCTCAATTTGTTTATGAATTTCTATTCTAAAAGAGGGGTAGGTATTTGTTGTTGAGAACTCCAAAACCGAAAAGGAATTTGAAAAATTTTCTGGTATGGAATCATAGTCTATATAATTAGAATTATGATTTAAGAGTAGCCATTAACTATAGTCTAAAAGATATAGACCATCAATCAGTTGATTCATTCTAATACATTGAATTAATCTGTTATAAGAATATAAAAAAAAAGAAACATTGTTTTTACAAACATGAATTGATTTTTTTTAACAATTTTTATGAAAATTTGTATCTTCATCCTGGAACCTCGAAGGAAAGAAAAATCATTCTTTGCTTTGAATTTGATGAAAATTTTCCAGTTAAAGTTAAAATGGATTGGTCGTACCTAGTCCAATAATGGAATATCAACCAACTTCAAAGATCTAGTCAAGATAAGAAAAATATCATCATGACTCCAAGGATCACTAGGAATAGGAAGGGGTGGGTACATACATTGAAAGAAATGTCATGAACATGTTCGCTTGTCCTCCATAGGTATCTTACAAGGACCTTCCCTTTAATGAATCAACTTGGACCAATAGGTTTGATCCATTATCTTGGAAGGTAACTCCGTCTCTTGATCCATGAGGTTAGATGCTTCACTCCTTGTCATAATGTGCCCATGACCCATAAGAGTTTGATTAGGTTCCTTCTTTGAGTCAAGTCTTCATCAGCCTTGGAGTCCTTGAATAAGAAATCATCTAGGCCTTCAAACATATGCCTTTGAGAGGCTTTCCTTGAATCCTTCTTTGGAGGCATTGGCTTAGGAACCTCATTCAACTCGATCCTTGGATCAACATCATCACACAACTCTCCTTCTTGAGCTAAGTTATTATCCTTTTCCTTAGGTTCTTTTTCACCTTCATCCTCGACTTGATTGGGTGGACTTTGTTTTAGTGAAGCTTGGGGTAGTTTAGAGAAGGCATTTTAAGCATGTCCACTCAAGCGAGCTTAAAAGTTTAGTGGATTGGAATGAGTGGAGTTAGGGAAGTTTAGATGATCTATCATGTTATCCATACTCCTTGTAAAAGAGCCTTCCATTCTTTAAGTCATAGAGCCCACCTTAAGGTCAAGTGAATTTATCTTAGCGTCCATGGAATCAATTTTACGGTTGAGAATTTCAATGGCCTCTAAAATAATACTTGTTGAGTGGTTATCCATGGTTTGTGAAGTTTCCCCTTCGGTAGCCATTGTACCTTTAAAGAAAAACACTCATAAAGACAACAAACACTTTAGCATTAGAGAAATTAACCTCACAAACTCTCGAAGTTCACATATTTGGTTTGTTTCTCAATTGGCGTCGTAAATATTGGTAGATTATTTATACTCCAGTGAGAGTGCTTGGTACCAATTGTGGCTTGAGATTGGAATGGATTCTTGTTTGAAATTCAAAAGAGAAACTCAAAAATAACTAATGTACTTGAATCAAGAAGGTTCAATGAAAATAAAAGAGAAAAGCACACAAAAACCGACAAGAAAGAATCAAACTCTAGAACCAATTAATCAACTAATAAATCAATCATTGGTTGTTAGTTAGTGTTTAAGAATCAAAATATGAAATTAAGAATCATGAAATGAAGTTAGATTGATGGAACATTGCAAAAAGTTTGTTGAAATGGATGATTTGAGCTTGGAACAAGATGAAGTGGATCGGGAGCAGACTTAGCACATATGGGGGGGGGGCATCTCCAATGCATAAACTACTGTTTTGGGCTGCCCTTAAACTGCTTTAGCAGGTTGGGCGCACTTCCAAGGCACCTACAAGGCAGATCAGATAAACAACTTACACAAGGGGTTGTGGTTCCCTTTTGTCCTTTTTTCTTGAAATATTCTTTGGATCTTCAAAGGTGCTCTTATATTAACACTTTTGTATACTTTTTCTTTATACTTTTTCGATCAAACAATAAATTTTTGATGAAGATTCAACTGGAAGATATGAATCTTCTCAAGAACACCAAGACTAATTTTGAAAATTCAAAATGCACAACTTCTTCGTTTTGACTCAAAATTCCACGAAATTTTAATTGTAGGATCCCGTCAACATAAGAAACACATTACAATCATCATTAGTGATACAGATTTAATAATAATTGATCTCATTAATATTGAAGGGGTTACAGCTGTATATATAGAGAACTGAAGAATAACTAATTACAGAATAACCCAGATGTATTTAATAATTATATATGTAGTCTATTATCCCCCCGCAAGCTGATCAGCGGTAACGAGGGGAAGCTTGGAGCAGAGAGACTGAAAAGGTTGTAACGGAAGAGGCTTGGTGAGAATATCAGCAAGCTGGTCAGTAGATGGGACATAGTGCGTGGCCATCGCTCCTGCAAGTACCTCATCGCGAACAAAGTGACAGTCAGACCCAACATGCTTCATACGATCATGAAGGACTGGATTTTTGGTAACACAAATAGTGGACTGATTGTCACAATAAATCTGTGGTTTCGTGGGGGGAATGCCAAGTGCATCCGTAAGGTATCGTAACCACATGGCTTCAGCAACACCCGCAGCCATGGCACGATATTCTGCTTCTGTGGAGGAACGGGACACTCGCGTTTGCTTCTTGGTGCACCAGGAAATCAGATTCGGTCCCATCATAACAATATATCCAGTAGTGGACTTTCGATCATCTTTGTCGTTAGCCCAATCCGAATCAGAAAAAACAGATATATCAAACGAGCCCTTTTGAAATAAAATTCCACAGTGAAGAGTACCTTGAAGATAGCGCAGAATGCGTTTCAAGGCCTGAAAGTGTTGTTCTGTGGGAGCATGCATTGATTGGGAGACTCGATTGACTGCATATTGGATGTCCGGACGAGTAACAGCAAGATAATGAAGTCCACCGACGAGGCTCCGATATAGTGTAGGATCGGCAAAGGGAGTATTCGGCCCTGGGGATTGGCGGACTGCCATGGGAGTGACCGCGGGTTTGCAGTCTGTCATTCCAGCCCGATTTAGAAGTTCAAGGGTATATTTTGTCTGATGCATCAATATGGTTCCCGATTTGCGGATGAGTTCGAGGCCAAGAAAGAACTCCAGAGGACCGAGGTCCTTAAGTTTGAAGTCACGATGCATAGCTTCAGTAATTTCAGTGATGAGTGACGACGAGCTGCCTGTAATAACAATATCATCCACATAGATAAGAATGATGACTGTCCCTCGAGAACAGTGAAGGGTGAAGAGGCTGTTGTCATGATGGTAGGTGCGAAAACCAAGACCCTGCAGAAAAGTAGAGAGACGTGTGTACCAGGCACGAGGGGCCTGTTTCAGGCCATACAGTGATTTGCGAAGCTTGCAAACATAGTGAGGACGGTTGGGATTAACATATCCCGGTGGCTGAACCATATAGATTTCTTCCTCAAGATGACCATGAAGAAAGGCATTGCTGACGTCTAGCTGATGAAGCGGCCAATCATAGTGAAGAGCAAGAGACAAGACCAGACGAATAGTCTGTTGCTTAACAACAGGGCTGAAGGTCTCCTTATAATCCACACCATACTCCTGATGATACCCTTTTGCAACCAGACGTGCTTTATAGCGAGAAAGAGATCCATCTGAATTTCGTTTGATGCGAAACACCCATTTGCACCCAATAGACTTTCGGTTACTAGGCAGAGGTACCAAATCCCATGTACGTTGTTCATTCAGAGCCTGAAATTCCTCATCCATAGCTTGGCACCAGAAACTATTTTTGGAGGCTTGGTTGTAGGTAGTAGGCTCAGTTGTGGGATGTGCATCAAAGGGTATTTGAGTGTGGTAGGCTTTGGGTTTGAAGGTACCGGCCTTGGCTCGGGTTGTCATAGGATGAGTGTTGAGTGGAGGGTGATTAGGAAGGGGTGGTGGAGTTGTATGATGTGTGGGCGGGGGTTGGGTGGGGCTGCCGTGGGAGCTGGGATGTGCAGCGGTGGATGGGGTGGCTGTATGTGTGTTAGGAGTATGATGTAGGGAAGTGGTGGGTTGTGTGGCAGTCGGCTGGGTGTTCGGGTGGGAGGTTTGGGGTTTCGGGTGGGTAGTGGTGTAGTGGGGTACCGGGTTAGGTACCGAGTGAGCCGGAGCATGAGCGTGAGAAAAGGACGGAAATAATGGCACAACGCCAAGTGGATTGGGGGAGTATGGAGTAGAGGAAAGACTTGTGTAAGGAAATTGTTCCTCCACAAAACGAACATGACGGGAAACATATGTTTTCTGAGATACAGGATCGAAACATTTGTAACCTTTGATAGTGGGATGATAGCCTAGAAAGACACAAGGGGTGGACCGAGGTTGAAGTTTATGTTGAGTGTGCGGACGCAACCAGGGATAAACTAGACACCCAAACGGGCGGAGATGAATATAGTCGGGTGGATGATTGTAGAGACGGGCATATGGAGTGGAGTTGGAGAGAGTGTGAGTGGGCATGCGATTTATGAGGTAGTTGGCAGTAGCAAGGGCATCAACCCAAAAGGAAACAGGTAAGGTGGAATCATGGAGGAGCGCAACAACTGTTTCTATTAGGTGACGGTGTTTGCGCTCAGCAACGCCATTTTGTTCAGGGGTATATGGACATGAAGTGTGATGAAGAGCCCCTAGATTTTGAAGAAAAACACCAAATGCATTGTTGACAAATTCTTTGCCATTGTCACTTCGAAAAATTTTAATTTTGGCATTAAATTGATTTTGAACCATTCAGTCAAAGTTTACAAAAATAGTATAAGCTTCGGATTTAAATTTCAGAGGATAAAGCCAAGTGAATTTACTGTAATCATCAACAAAACAGATATAATAACGAAAACCTTGAACAGAAGGAACTGAGGTTGGACCCCAAACATCAGAATGAATTAATTGAAATGGCGCAGTGGCCTTGTGTTCAGACAGTGAAAAAGGTAAACGACAAGATTTAGACACTGAACAGGACTCGCAATGTAATTTTTCTGAAAAATTAAAACCTAAGGAAGATAAAATGGATTTGGTGATGGCGGATGATGGGTGCCCAAGCCGGCGATGCCAGGTTGACGAGAGAATGGCTTGACTCACAACAGACGGAGACCTGGATGGAAGAGTGTATAGCCCATGCTCACAGCGGCCCGTGTACCGCACCCGGTTCGTGGTATTGTCCACTATCTGGAAATTGGTGTCATTAAAAATGAGGGTGCAGTTATTTTCTTTAGTAAAGCGATAAACAGATAAAAGATTGGATGTGAGGGAAGGGACGTGGTGAAGGGTTGAGAGATGAAATTTACCATTTGGGGTATAGACATACCCAGAGCCGGTGTTTGTGATGGGAAGGGATTGACCATTGCCTACTGTAATAGTTTCTGATCCATAATACGGATGAGGAGCTTGAAGTTGTGAATAATCCGACGTCACATGGGTGTTAGCACCTGTGTCTAGATACCAATCGCCAGATTGAGCGTTTGTGGACGCATGCATCGCCCTTGATCCTCCGGACTGGCTATTTACATTCTGCGAGTCATCATAACGATACCAGCAATTAGCCGCAGAATGGCCCCGTTTAGCACAAATTTGGCACGTCGGAAGATCTCGTGTGGGCATCCGCTGGTTTCCTCGTCCCTGTCCGCGGCCTGACTGGAAGCCGTCCCTCGGTGGAGGCCCGCCTCTGCCTTGCTGCCCGGTGTTTCGACGGTCACCGCCGCCGCTGCCTCGCCCTTGGTTACGGCGATTGTCACCGCGACCCCTGGCCGAGCCTCCGCTGCCAGCCGAGTAAAGAGCCGTGACGCCAGGGGTGGAACTGGCTTCTCCGAGCAGTAATTTGTGTTCCATGTCTAGATTCAATTCTTCTGCATTAAGCCATCCAGACAGTTGATTCAGAGTGATTTCGACAGGCGAGAGGCGAATATGCTGTTTGAGAGAGGAATAGCCAGCCGGAAGACCACGTATCACGGCATTCACCACGTCTCGTTCAGGAATAATCTCGTTCACAGCATCTAGGTCAGACAGAATAGAGGCCACATCATCAAGGTATTGAGTCATCGTCTTCGTTCCTTTCCGAAGAGTATGCAATTTGTCACGCAACTGAAAAATATGAGCCGTGGACACAGAGTTGTACCTTGTGGCTAGTGCGTCCCAAAGTGAAGCCGATGTGAGAAAACCCCGAGCGTGTTTGTGCACAGAGGGGCTAATAACTGCGAGAAGACAGGCTCGGATCTGAGTGTCTACGATCATCCACGGAAGGTAGTCGGGATTTGGGAGCTTGACGCCGTCCTTCTCGGCTGTCTCGGGCTGCGGCTTCTCCGCACCGTCAATCCATCCGAGCAGCAAGTTGGCTGCGAGGGCGGTGCGGACGTTAAGTGCCCAGGCCGGGTAGTTGTTGTCAGATAATTTTTCGGGGATGAGATTGTGGAGATTCCTGAGCAGTAATTTTACTCCAGACGGTAATTTTGACAGAGGATCAATAACCTTATCCATGGCGCCGACCTACGGCGGAGGAGGGAGGCCGTGCGGCGTGGTGTAGACGGTGGCGGCGGCGCACACACGTCGGAAAAGAGGAGAGATTAGGGTTTGGGCGGAAGAAGAAACCCTAGCTTTGATACCATGATACAGATTTAATAATAATTGATCTCATTAATATTGAAGGGGTTACAGCTGTATATATAGAGAACTGAAGAATAACTAATTACAGAATAACCCAGATGTATTTAATAATTATATATGTAGTCTATTAATTAGCCTTCAAAACATCACCAAAAATTCTAGATTTTCAAACCCACTAGTATGTTCTTTAATCTTCAAAATCGTAAAAATAGTGAATTTTTCAAACTTCTCCAAATGACACCATCTTTTAACCCTAAGCTTCGTTCAATGTTGGAAACACTTTTTCAACTTCTTCAACCTCAAATTCAAACCAAATATTTGTATATAAGAACCCATTTCTTCAAATTTCAAGACAGCGTGGTGGGTTCTTCCCAAATGCACTTCCAAACACACTAAGTGACCAAGTTTCAACCTAAATATCACTAGATGGACTAAATCTAGTGTAGAAATAATAAGGGCTCAAAAATATATTTTTTTTGGGGGGGAGGTGTTCCTTAAAATGTATTTGACACACCTTTTTTAGTTTTCGAGATAACAAACTCAAGATTGACTTCATAGGAATAAAATCAAGCTCGACTCTAATACCAAATGATAATAAAACAAGAAACGAAATCGAAAACTAAACTAGGATATGAAGAAAACAAAGATAAAGATAGATAGACACAATGAATTAATGAATTAATGAATGAATAGCAAACTAAGAGTCTATTAAATCCCTAACCCTCTATTTAATATCACACAAAACACCTAACTCTTACGTAGACCTCAAGGGAATTGGATTCCCAATCAACCCACGTTTCTAAACAAGGTATCAACACAAGATAATCCAAGCTTGCCTCTCACTCTTTTTAAGTATACATTCATAATTCATCAAAAACTATCTACTAAATGAAATAGGGGTCCTATTTATAGTCTTGGTTAAATTACTACATCTTATGGGCCCAAAAGTGATCCAGTTGGAAAAAACAAAGCATGGTAGTCATTAAGCATTCACTCAAGCATGTTAGGAACACATCTCAAGAGAGCGTGGGGCTATTTTGAGCTACTCTAGCAGATCTAGAGCATGTTGGGCCCATCTCCAAAGCGGATGGGGCGTGTGTCCTCTTTCGGGGGCTTTCTAGCCCCGTCTTGCTCTCCCTTGGCCTCTTAAACGTCTCTTGACCCTTCTTGTAGGTAATCTTCATCCCATTGGCACTTATTGATAACACCAGGGAGTCGTCAAGCACCTCGAGATCCATAAGCATCCTATCCAAAACTCCAGAGGCCATTTGGATTGTATCAACATAAGAAAAAATTCTCAGTAGGGACCGTCTTTCCCAAATGGTTTCTATGTCGTGCGAATTCAACTTAGTTAGAACTTGATACATATACTGCAACTTTGATGAAAAAATAAATAATATTTTAAGTAAGGTGGCTTTTATCGAATGGGTATGAGTCTATATTAGTAAAGATCCAATATATATATATATATATTCGATTGGAAATAAGAATATGAAAAAGGTTTAGTAGGGAATGTCTTTTCTGAATGGACCCTATGCGGTTCAAATTCAAATTAGTCAAAAATCAATACGTGTACAACACACTGAACGAGAAATAAAAAATAAAAATGTGATGATCCTCTTCGTAGTTATGAATGACTCCTATGTTTAAAATCTCATATCCAAATTCTTCTCGTTTGGAAGTTACAAATTTCAGGCTAGGCTAGATTCGATCGATTTCACAATGAGATATGGCCCAGAAAAACCTGAAAATGATTTGGAATGGGGGTATTATTATTTATCTTTATTTATAGTTAGATAAGATGATAAGGAACCCCTAGAAATTTACGGAATCAAATTTGGGTAAGTAGAACTCCCAAAATTGATCTTAGCGTAGGACATTGTTTGAAATGTCTCAGGTTTAAGGTGTATTGCACAATGTGGGATTTTTGGGCGAAGACGAACATTTTTTCCCGTTGTCGCCGCTATAGTGTAGGAATTTTCACTACAACGGTGAAATTCACAAATTTATGAAAATATTTTTTCAAAACAGTTTATTATTCTAAAACTCATTTGGGGGAAAAGGAAGGGCAATTTAGGGCGAAATACACCAAATTTTTTCGCTTGGTTTCGTTAAGATAAGAAATTCATCCCCCGTTAACTTGTATTAGATTGTTAGGTCTTAGAATTATTAATTTGCGAAGTTCAAAAAGAATTTTAGGGTGGATTTTGATTAATTACTAGTGCAGGGGAAAAATTAAGGAATAAGTTAATGAATTTTGATTATTAACATTTACTTTATCCTTGCATTTCGTTAGTTCACTAATTTATTCATGAAATTGATAGTTTTAGGTGAATTATGATGGAAAAGACCTAGAACGGGAAGTGAATGATAATGAATTTGATCAAGGTGATGGCATTGTAGTTTAATCCAGTGTGTGCTATATGTGCGTGTTAACTACTTTGTAGTATGACTTGTTAGTGCATGTTGTGTGGTATGATCATGGTAAATGATTTTTACGGTAATTATATGATTTTGGTCTCTTTGCTAAATGTGGAATATTAAGCATTTTAGAACGTTCTCACGAGCTGTTGGTGGAAACAGGTTGGTAGACACTTGTGTCTGAAATTTTAGTACATGAACGGTAATTATTCCCTGCATGTCATGGCTAGAGGGTGGTTGTATACCCCTTAGCATGTATGTACGAGGGTCAGGTGAGTTTGACGGTTCCATGAGTGAACCGGAGAAATATATTATTATACATAATAAATTATTATGACTTATTTTTGGCTTGGCTTGACTAAATTTGATTTGGTTATAATATGTTGACTTGCTGGTTTGATTCGTAATTGTTTGTTGTTACTTGTTATGTAAGTGTATGTTAAGCATTGATTAACTTATTGTAGTATAACTTAGTTATATGTTCATATTCTCATCTTGAGTTGGCCAAATGACCTTACCAGTACACTGTTGTTTTTGTGTGTTAATACTAGACCTGCATTTACTTTTGTGGGTGTAGCGCATATTTCAACGACCCCTGTGAGGCCTCACAAGTGATTCCAACAATTGACTCCAAATTTTAGGGTGAACAGCATATCCGGCCTACCATGGATTCTTTCCTTATTGACATAGTTTTCTAGTTCTAAACTTATGTTTCATTTCAGTTTTGGAGTTGCATCTCCTTCTAGACATTCTATTTGTTTTGGTACAGATGACTTTCGGGTCATAGGAATAGTTTTTGCATAAGTATTTTTTCGCCTTCAGTTGTACTTATGATTTGGTTTTAGATTGGATGACATATTGATAGATTAGTTCTGCTTATTTCTTCTAAGTATGGATTATGGAATTATTATTCGGGATAATTAGTTCTCCCACTGGATGAGTAAAGTGGGTGCTACTCATGGCGGATTTAGATTGTGACAAAAACATTCTTAATAAGGAGCTTTTTTTGTTTCAAATAGGTCCTATAGGTGCAAATTTAAATTAGTTAGAATTCAATACACGTATCGCAGATTGGATGAGAAATAAAAATAAAAAAAATTCTTAGTAGAAAGTGAATTTTCCAGATAGACCCTACACAGTGCGAATCTAAACTAATTAAAATCCATTATATATACCACAAATTAGACGGGAAATAAAAACCCTATGTGGTGTGAATCGAAATTAAATTAAATTGCATCTCGACATCACCACTATTTCATAGAGGTATGTAGACACATAAAATTTATTGGATCGAATTCATATAAAATTTGAATTTGATCCACATGTTATTGGGTTTAAACTTATTTTGGGCTAAAAAAAAAATAAGCCTATTTTATTCTTCATCAAGGTCCATCTCACCTTGAAGCCCAAACTCATCAAGTGACGTGACATCCCAGTCAAATTCAAGACCAATGAGACGCCGCCACATGTACAAATGATGTGGAAATCTCATTCAAATTCAACAACTAGTCAAAAGTCACCAAGTGGCAAAGTGACATGTTTCGTCCAATCACAAACAACTAGGCCTACCCCCTACAACTATAAATAGGGGGAGTAACATAACATTCTACGGGAAAAAAGGAAAAAAGAGGACATTCTGCAAGCATTGAAGGAAGCCTCTGCATTGACTACAGAACTCTTCAACGAATTGACTAACAGAGTTCTGCCCGGAGATCAACTCGACAAGACGAAGTGCTGCCAGACAATTCCTAGAGATCCAAACACATTTCTAGGAGGCTCAAATCATCCTACATTCGAGAATCATACTGCAAAGGCCCTCGAATCACAGAAAAACTTAGGAGAGAAGAATCGAGAGAACAACGGAACTGTACCTGCAAAATTCATTTATATAAAATTATTCTTTTTGTTTATTTTATTTTTGCTTGCAGTTAATTTTTAGTGTTAACAAAAATTTGTTGCGAACAAATTAGCACGCCCAGTGGGACTAGTTCTGTTCTTCATCTCTTCCTCCTACAAGTCAAAGGAAATCAAATATTCAACTACTACAATGGACTTCAGAAAAATCAATGAAGTTTCATGTAAGAAGTCTACTACTGCCACGTCTAGTAAGATCAAACTTATTGGCCCCATCAATCGACGCAATCTCAATGCTTGTGCTTTGGATGGATCCCAATACTTCACCATTTTGGAGATGACAAAAAGGAGAAAATCTCAAATTTCGGCAGTAACTACAACTCCTGGGGGCAACTTTGCATCAATTTTATCAGATGAACCGTCTGAAACTGGATGCAACTTTGGAGAATCTGAAAACTTAATGAATTCTCCAACTTCAATGAAAGTCAACACCTTCATGGTTGATGCAATTGACTTGGACGAGAAGTTTGCAATGATGGAGCAAACCATTGAAGCCTTGAAGAAGTCCGTTGATGAGAAAGATCATCAAATCGCCCGACTTATGAGCAAGTTAGATCTCTACAATCCTAGAGACTCAAATTATAATCTAACACCGTAAGAAAAAGTTGATGGTGAATCTCTCATCAAGACATGTGACAATTACTGCGATGATCGATCCGCTTCAGTGGCTACTTTAGCAGTTCAACAACTGCAAGATATGATTGCAAACACCATTAAGGCACAATATGGCGGTACGTCACAAAGTTTCATAGGATACTCAAAGTTGTATTCTAAGCGAATCGAGGGCTTACCGATGCCAATTGGATATCAATCGCCAAAGTTTCAATAATTTAATGGAAAGGGAAATCCAAGGCAACACATCGCTCATTTCGTTGAGACTTGTAGCAGTGCTGGTACACATGGCGATCTTCTTGTCAAGAAATTTGTTCGCTCCTTAAAAGGCAACACTTTTGATTGGTACACAGACTTGGAGTCTGGATCAATTGATTGTTGGGAGCAACTAGAAAGTCAGTTCCTAAATCGCTTCTACAGTACCCGTCATATGGTCAGCATGATGGAGTTGACAAACACAAGACAAAGTAAAGATGAGCCTGTACTGGATTACATAAATCGCTGGAGAACTTTGAGCTTTGATTGCAAGGATCAACTTTCTGAAACTTCTGCGGTTGAAGTTTACATTCAAGGGATACGTTGGGGCCTTGTGTATATCCTTCCAGGAATTAAGTCTCAAACTTTTGAAGAATTAGCTACACGCGCTCATGACATGAAGCTAAGTATTGCAAGTCATAGAATGGCGTCACCTATTTTTTATCCTAGGAAAAAAGTTACAAAATTTGAAGACTCATCTGAAAACCAAATTGGGGAATCTATGATAACAACTGTGAGTTTTACGAAGTCCCCTACAAGAAAAAAGTTAAAAGAGGAAGCTCCAAATCAACAAATGCGAGAGGTGAAAAATCAACCAACCTTGAAAGAGTTACAAACAAGGGTATATCCTTTTCCCGACTCTGATGTTCTTGAAATTCTTGATGAGTTGTTAGCCAAAGAAGTCGTTGAACTTCCTAAGTCAAAGCGACTGGAAGAATCAAACAAAGTCGATGATCCTAAATACTGCAAATTTCACCGCATTATTGGTCATCACACCACAAAATGCTTTATCCTGAAGGAAAAAATCATGACATTAAAGGAAGAGGAAAAATCATCATTGATGATGGCGATATAGTTGACGCAAATCATGTTAGCGCAAACTGCACCATATGAAAGGTTCAATTTCAAATGATCTTTAAGCCATGCGCTCTGTGGAATCACCAAAAGTTGAAAAAATCATCATGCTACAATTTGGGAGCTTTGACCCAATTAGGGTTCCAGCCTTGAAGAAAACAATGAGCAAATCCATGGAAAATAACTTCTCCTATAACAAGAAGGGTGATACTTAGACATTGATCGCTCGCAAAAGAAAAAAATGTCAAAAGGATTCTAAACTCCAACTTTCAAAAGTCAACACAAAATCAAGTGCAAATTTATTTCAACCAATGGGGGCAATAAATACCAAACTGAAGTGCAACCATACTCCATTACAAAGGGTTGGAAGGAAAGTTACATTATAAGAATTCTTCCCCAAAATGCTCCTTGCTGCACGAGCTTAAACTGCAAGTAAAAAATGCTCCTTATTGTACGAGCTTAAACTGTAAGTCAAAAATGCTCTTTGCCGCGTGAGCTTAAACTGCAAGTCAAAAATGCTCCTCGATGCACGAGACTAAACTGCAATCCAAAATGCTCCTCGATGCATGAGCCTAAACTGCAAGTCAAGACGCTCCTCGACGTACGAGCCTAAACTGCAAGTCAAAACGCTCCTTAAGGCACGAGCTTAAACTGCATGTCACTCCTGGCCCGCATGAGTCTAAACTGTGAATGACTCTAAAAAAGAAGAAGGAAAAGTATGAAGCTTGAATGCATATTTGGAGTCCTTTGAAGATGTCGTCTTGAAGCAAAAGGATTTTTTATTATCTCTCTAGCAATAAAGTCTTCTCAACAAGAAAAAGACTTGTGGTACTTTGAATATTGCTCTAGTCTGGCCTTCGACATATTGCCGAAGTGATGCGGCCCAAAACTTGAAGTAGATGATAGAATTCATAAAGTATCTAAAATCTGAGGAGAAATAGAATATCACAAGATTTAAGCTGCAACTTTGGAAAAGTACTTGAGAAAATATAGAGGTTATATGCTGATGGATTTCACGCTTAATGTATTTCTGTGAGTCTACTTTCAAATACGAAAAATGGAACCTGATTCCGATACTTTCATGTCAAGATATGGAATTTATCGTGATGCTGCGCAAAGCTGAAATAACCAACGAACCAAGATTAGAAGGCTATTTTTGAAGCATATCTGGGATGATTCGGATGCAACCTAATTGTGGTTCCTGCGTGAGATGTAGCTCTACGAGCCTACTTTCCAATGCAAAAAATGGAACCTGATTTCGATACTTCCATGGCAAGATATGGAATTTATCGTGACGCTGCGCAAAGCTGAAATAACCAGCGAACCAAGATTAGAAGGCTGTTTTTGGAGAAATATCAGGGACAATTCGGATGCAATCTAATTGTGGTTTTCATTTGAGACGTAGCTCTGTGAATCTGATTTCCAGTGCAAAAAATAGAACTTGATTCCGATACTTCCACGTCAAGATATAGAATTTATCGTGACTATGCGCAAAGCTGATGAAACTAGCGAACCGAGATTAGAAGATCGATTTTAGGGCAATATCTGAGACGATTAGGATGCAATCTGATTGCGATTCCCGCGTAAGACGTAGCTTTACGAGTCTAGTTTCTAAAAAAAAGGCTCCTGATTTCGATACTCCTACATCAAAATACGGAATTTATCGTGACGCTGCGCAAAACTGATAAGATAGGACATTGAATTCCATTTTTATGAATCAAACAACTCATATTTTTGTTCTCCCATCGGAGAATAAATATTTTTGTGGACGTGTGCCTAGTACTTGCTCACTAAAGTCAGAAAAGGCTACTCCCTGTGTCAATATTATCAAGCTGGATGGCACCATGTACGTGCTCCTTGAAAAGAATGGGATGCTCTCACTCGAAGCCTCTTTATCGTCGAGCCCCACGGATGAGATGCACCACATGCTTGCTTTGCAACGATGGACTGCAGACACTCAGAACTTTATCATCACAAGGTCGCAAGAATGACACCAAGTACATGCTCACTAAAGCTAAAATGGAAAACTTTCAGTGTCGTCAAGGATAAATTCAGATCATTCCAAGTCACTTTCTTATCAAGCAGTAAGGAAGTAGTGCACTAAATGGTTCAACATCAATCATGTCGCCCTTTTTTGTCTGACATCAAGACCATTTGCATAAACCTGCATAAAAAAAATGAAGATGTAACACATCTACAGTGTTGACCGGATGAATCTTCTCGGTTCTATGCGGATTGATGCCAACTACGTGAAACTTCAATCTGGCGATAAGTGTCGGTACCAAACGTACGATGCTTCAATTTGGCATGATCAACATTGGGAGAAACAAATACCTTTGACATCATGAGAATGGAAACACATTCATGAGTACTTCAAGTCTCGCCGCCATGTTTCGGCAAGCCTACATGTCGACCAACCTTAAAGTAGGGGCATCTGTAGACACATAAAATTTATTGGATCAAATTCATATAAAATTTGAATTTGATCCATATGTTATTGGGTTTAAACTTATTTTGGGCTAAAAAAAAATAATAAGCCTATTTTATTCTTCATCAAGGTCCATCTCACCTTGAAGCCCAAACTCATCAAGTGACGTGGCATCCCAGTCAAATCCAAAACCAATGAGACGCCGCCACATGTACAAATGATGTGGAAATCTCATTCAAATTCAACAACCAGTCAAAAGACACCAAGTGACAAAGTGACATATTTCGGCCAATCACAAGCAACTAGGCCTACCCCTACAACTATAAATAGGGGAGCAACATAACATTCTAGGGGAAAAAAAAGAAAAAGAAGGACATTCTGCAAGCATTGGAGGAAGCCTCTGTATTGACTACACAACTCTTCAACGAATTGACTAACGGAGTTCTGCCCGGAGATCAACTCGACAAGACGAAGTGCTGTCAGACAATTCCTGGAGATCCAAACACATTTCTAGGAGGCTCAAATCATCCTACATTTGAGAATCACGCTGCAAAGACCCTCGAATCACAGAAAAACTTAGGAGAGAAGAATCGAGAGAACAACGGAATTATACCCGCAAAATTTATTTATATAAAATTATTTTTTTTGTTTATTCTATTTTTGCTTGCAGTTAGTTAACGAAAATTTGTTGCGAACAAGGTAGATAGACCATCTCGGAAAGACCGTCAGTTGGATTTAAAATTTTTAGTAGGAACATGTTTTTCAAATGGAAACTATGGTGCGAGTTCAAATTAGTCAGAATCTTATAAGCACACCACATAGGATAGGAAACAAAAAATAAAATAAAAACTCTAATTTCCAAGTTTCCATGAGATTTCTCAAAATCTAAAACCTTCTTCTATTCTCCATTATTATAGCAAAAAATAGTCTGTAGCCCAAGAAAAAGACACTCACTCAAATTCACCAAAAGAAGAAAAATCATCAGTTTAAGAATAATGGGTCTCTAACCCTAGAATCCCCTCTCATCGAATAAGGTATATACTAATTTGATTAATTCTCTGTTTTTACTGCATTTTCTTCTTGCTATTCTTCGTTTTTTCTCATTTAATTTGATGTTTATTACTCTAATTTCATCTAGTTGTTCGTTCTTTTAACCTCATGGGTTCTTTTTTTGCAATTGATTACTTGCTGTTTCAGTTATTTTTCTGCTTTGGTTGTTTGTTGTCAATTATTTGTTTTTTTTCCCTTTAACTAGAGGTATTGGGTTCTTGTCCCGGGTTATAGAGTCGGTTTTGTCAGGGAGTGCTTTATCCCGGGCTTCAATGCGGGTACGGGATACTGAACACATGTGGGGAAACCAAAAAAAGAAAAATTAGCTGACTTTTTTCTCTCTTTTAACTAGAGGTCTCGGGTTTGAGTCCCCTATAGAGTTGTTTTTTGTCAGGGAGTGCTTTATCCTCTAATGTGGGAATTCCCGGTGCGAGTATTGAATTTGGTCGGACACTCGGACTTCAATATGGGTACTGGATACTGGACACATGGTGGGAAACAAAAAAAAGAAAAGAAAAACTATTTGACTTTTTTTCTTAACTAGAGGTTTCGGGTTATAGAGTCATTTTTTGTTAGGGAGTGCTTTATCCTCTAACGTGGGAATTTTCGGTGTGAATCTTGAATTTAGTCGGACTTCAATACAGGTACTGGATATTGGACACATGATGGGAAACCAAAAAAAGAAAAACTATTTGACTTTTTTTCCTTAACTAGAGGCCTCGAGTTTGAGTCTCGGGTTCTAAAGTCGTTTTTTGTTAGGGAGTGCTTTATTCTCTAATGTGGGAATTCCCGGTGCGAATATTGAATTTAGTCGGACTTCAATGCGGGTACTGGATACTGGCCACATGGTAGGAAATCAAAAAAAGAAAAAGAATTTAACTTTTTTTTCCCTTTAACTAGAGGTCTCGGGTTCGAGGTCTCATGAGTATGGAGTCATCTTTGTTATACTAATTTGATTAATTCTCTGTTTTACTGCATTTCTTTAATTTGATGTTTATTAGTCTTTTTTTATTTTATTATTGTGGTGTCTGGCCAGTTTTTGTGCACCTTGACTAAATATTAGTGTAATTTTTATCTGTTCATTCTTTTAGACCCATATGGGGTTCTTTTTTTTGGCAAATTGAATAGTTGCTGTTTCAATTCTTTGGTTGTTTGTTGTCAGCAATTTGACTTTTTTTTTCCTTAACTAGAGATCTCGGATTTGGATCCCCTATAGAGTCTCTTTGTTAGGGAGTGCTTTACCCTCTAATGTGGGAATTCTTGGTGCGAATCTTGAATTTAGTCGGGCTTCAATGTGGGTACGGGATACATGGTGGGAAACCAAATAAAAAGAAAAACAGTTTGACTCTTTCCCGCTCTAACTAGAGGTCTTCGAGTCCCCATGACCATGAGTAGGGAGTCGTCTTTGTTAGGAATACTTTACTCATCAGAATAATGGGTGTCCAACCCTAGAAACCCCTCTTCATCAAATAAGGTAATACTAATTTGAGTAATTCTCTGTTTTTACTGCATTCTCTTCTTGCTATTCTTTGTTATTTCTCATTTAATTTGATGTTTCTTAGTTTTTTTTTTTGATAATCGTTTTGTCCGGGACAACTTTTGCGCACCTTGGCTAAATATTAATTTGCGCACCTTGACTAAATATTAATGTAACTTCTATGTATTTGTTCATTCTTTTAGTCCCAGATTGGTTCTTTTTTTGCAATTGACTGGTTGCTGTTTCAGTTTTTTTTTCTGCTTTTGTTGTTTGTTGTCATCAATTTAACTTTTTTTTTTCCTTAAAGGTCTCGGGTTCGAGTACTCCTGGGTATAGAGTTGCTTTTTTATTAGGGAATCTTGAATTTAGTTAGACTCCAATGCGGATGTAGGATACCAAACTTATGGTGGGAAACCAAAGAAAAAGAAAAACAATTTGACTTTTTTTTTTCCTTTTTAACTATAGGTATTGAGTTTGAGTCACCATGGGTACAGAGTCACCTTTATTAGAGAACGCTTTATCTTAATGTAGGACGTCACAACATGAATTCGAATTCAGTCGGGCTCTAATAAGGATACTGCACACCGGGTGGGAACCCCCCACTCCCCAAAGGAAAAAAAACAATTTAGCTTTCTTTTGTCGTTTGTGCCTAAAATTCACAGTGGTGTTTTCGGATTTCTTTGTAAGGAGAAGGTTATGTAGCAAGATTAAATTGGAATTCATGATTCAGGGTTGTGTTTGGTTTCTATATGGCATTGTTTGTTCCTTGTGGTTCAATGTTATCAAAAGCGAAATACGCAAAAAACTCTAAAAGCATTAAGCACAAATAAAGCGTGTATATTAATGAAAAAGGTGCTAATAGCGAAAAAATTATAAATGTGTATGCATGGTCCAAGATTATAAGCATGAATAATGTATATATATATATACAAAGAATCTGAAAAAAATTATGATAAAGTGAAATATCAATGTGTAGTGTCGCATCTTCAGGTCAGAATAACA
The DNA here is from genome assembly GCA_030864215.1 of Capsicum pubescens. NCBI lineage: Eukaryota > Viridiplantae > Streptophyta > Magnoliopsida > Solanales > Solanaceae > Capsicum > Capsicum pubescens. Next base: position 80,469,371 of record CM061544.1, on the reverse strand, counting down.
CTCATTAGTAAGGAAAAGAAGAAGGTTAGCTGCTGAATAAGAAGAAAGAAAGAATAGGGGGCAAGGGGTTAGCTGAAGAAGAAGTCCTTGGGGGTGGAGGTGGGTTGTGGAATAGAGAAGTTTAAGGTGAAGGCCAAAAAGTAAGAAAGAGAACTTCTGAGTAGGGAGAATCTTTTCTGAATAGGTCCTATACGGTGCAAATCTACGTTAGTCAGAATCTAATATGTATACGGCAAATTGGATGGAAAATAAGAAATGCAAAAAGTTATTAGTAAGGAGCGTCTTTTCTGTATGAGCCCTTGCGGTACGAATAGTCAGAATCTAATCTGAACCACAAATTGGATGAGACAAAAAAAATGAAATAATTCTTAATAGGGGGGAGGTCTTTTCCAAATGGGCTTTATGCAATGCGAATTCAAATTAGTCAAAAATCCAATATGCAAATTGTAAATTGGATGAGAAATTTTTAAAAAATGAAAATATTCTTAGTAGGGAGTTCTTTTTTTCTTTGAATGGTCCCTACACAGTGCGGATCCAAATTAGTCAGAATCCAATATATGTACCGCAAATTGAATGGGAATAAAAAATGAATTTTTTATTTGATAGGGAGTGCCTTTTTCAGATAGACCCTATTCAATGTGAATCTTAATTAGTCATAATCCAATATACACAAATTGGATGGTAAATAAAGAAAAACTATAATTTCTATGAGATTCTCAAAATATAAAACCTTCTTGTCTTCTATATTATTATTATTTATAGCAAAATACTCTATAACCCAAGAAAAACATACTCACTCAAATTCACCCAAAAAAGGAAAAATCATCAGTTTCAAAATAATGGGTCTCAAACCCTAGATTGCCTCGTCATCGAATAAGGTTTGCTAATTGATTCCACTTAAAGTTCTGTGTTTTTACAACATTCTGTTCATGTTATTATTTGTTTTTCCTCATTTAATTTGATGTTTTCTAGTCTAATTTTTATCTATTTGTTCATACTTTTAGATCCAAATGGGTTCTTTTTCTAGCATTAATTAGTTGCGGGTTTTAGTTTTTTTTTTTCTGCTGTAATGTTTGTTGTCGGCCATTTGACTTTTTTTCCTTAACTAGAGGTCTCGAGTTTGAGTCTCTAAAGTATACAACCACCTTTGTTAGGAAATGCTTTACCTTAATGTGGGACTTCCTAGTTCGAGTTAAGATTTGTTCATGCTCCAATGCGGGTATCGGATACTGAACCCCTGGTGGAAAACCAAAAAAAACAAACATTTTTTTGGGCTAAAATTCACCTTTGTGTTTTTGGATTTTTTTTTGAGAAGGTTATGTAGAAAGATTAAATCGATGTTCATGATTCATGGTTCTGTTTGGTTTGTATCAGCCGTTGTTTGTCTCATTGCAATCCTAGTGTTATAAAGAATGAATAGTGCAACAAATCTCTTAATGCTTTAGTCACAAATAAATAAAAGCGCAAATGGAGAACAAAATGCAACTTTGTATGCGTAGTCCAAGATTAATAATTGTAGGCACGAATAACAAATATACAGACAAAAGAAATTGAAGAAAGTTATGATAACATGAATATCAATTGTTTAGATTGCACTCATTAGGAAGGAAAAAGTGTACCGTAGAGCCATGATGATGACTCTTGTAGTTTTTTGTTCTATCACTATATTTGTAGAATGAGCCTTGCACTTCCCACAGGAGTCTGACGTTAAGGGCAAGCCACGAATTGGTGGAAGTAGCAATAGAAAGTGAAGTCAGCAGTAAAGCTTCTTCTCACCATTTTGGAGAAAGTTCGTCTTGTGCTTCATATTTAGGGTTTTTTCCATTTGCAGTCTTGCAATTATAATATGTTTGGAGTAGGAGGAAAGGAAGGTTCATATATTCTAGTTAGTATGTGGTGCTTGCTTGTGACAATACTGGTATATATTTAGATATAATTTCTTAGTCTCCATCTCTGTCTTGAGCCGGGGGTCTACCGGAAACAACCTCTCTACTTCTTCGGATGTAGTGGTATGGACTGCATACATTTTACCCTCCCCAGACCCCACTATGTGGGAATATACACCACTATGTGGGAATATACTGGGTTTTTTGTTGTTGTTGTTGTTGTTGTTGATTCTTGTTGATATATGTTGTTTCGGGTAGATTCTTGTAGTATTATATTGTGGTAGTATTGTCCTATCACTGTATGTTGGTGTGTTACTCCTTATTGCCTTTTGTATTCTTTTTTACATTTTTTTTTTGGATTGTATTTGTCTTGAGCCGAGGGTTTACCAAAAACAACCTCTCTAACCTCACCTTTGAGGTAGTGGTACAAACTGTGTACACTCTATCCTCTTCAGATCTCACTGTGTGGAAATACACGGGATATATTGTTGTTGTTGTACTTGAGCCGGGGGTCTATCGGAAACAGCCTCTCTACTTCTTTGGAGGTAGCGGTATGGACTGCGTACACTTTACCCTCCCCAGACTCCACTTTGTGGGAATACACTGGGTTTGTTGTTGTTGTTGTATATTGTTGTTGTTGTAGAGCCATGATGAAAAAAGGCAGCCCAATGCCTTAAATTCCTGCTATCCGCAGGGTCTTACCACAAGGGTCTATTGTACACAACCTTACCTTGCATTTCCGTACGAGACTGTTTTTATGACGACATTGAAATGCCCATAAAATGACGGGAAGTTCTCAAACATGTTGCGCCTCGCTTTAGCCTTCAGGGCTTAAGCGCACCTTTGACAACAATTTTTTTTTTCTTTTGTGGCTAAAATTCACCATTGTTTTTTTTTTTTTCTTCAGAAGGGTATGTAAAAAGCGCAAAACAAAACAAAACTCTAAAACTCTTTTAGCAACAATAAAGGGTGTGCATTAATGAAAAAAGGCGCAAATGGAGAAAAATATACAAATTTGTATGTGTAGTCCAAGAAGATTAATAATCATAAGAACGAGTAACAAATATACGGACAAAGAAATTGAAAAAAAAATTATGACAGTGAAATTCAATTGTTTAGATTGCATTCATTAGCAAGGAAAAGAATGCCTTAAAGCCTTGATGACTGTTAAAGAAGAGAAAAAGTCCGACATTGGTGGTTAATAAGATGGGTGGTCTCTCTATAAGGCTTGGACAATCCTCCTCTCTCAGAGCTAGCTTTTGGGGTGTGAGTTAGACCCAAGACATAATTTTACATGGTAACAGAGTAGGACCCATGTCATCCAATGTTTCCCACTTTGATGGTTAATGAGATGTGTGGTCTCTTTATAAGGTTTAGGCAATTCTCCTCCCTTTGAGCTTGCTTTTGGGGTGTGAGTTAGGCCCAAGACCTAATTTTACAATGACAACACTGAAATGCGCATAAAGCAAGGCGAAACGCTCAACACGTTTTGCGTTTTGCTTCAGGGCTTAAGTGCGCCTTTGCCAACACTGTTGCAGTCTAGCTGTGGATGTAAAAGTTTTATCTTGAAGCAGAACAAGAACTCTTAGAACCCAACAAAGGCTAGAAGCTTGTTATTGTCGTTGTTGTCCTTCTTTGTAGTTGCAAAAAAATAGCATTTAGTTGTCGTTTGGTTACATGTATTAAATGAAGCACTTTTTGGAAATTAAAGAAATTTTATTAATTACCAAGTGAAGCTATACAAAACTAGGTTAGACTAACCAGCTGGCTTTCTCCAGGAAAACATCCTATACCAATATGTGGCAAAAAAAGTGGACCCTTTAGAGGGTCCAAGTGGATAGAAATAACTCTAATTTCCATGCGATTCTCAAAATCTAAAACCGTCTTCTGTTGTTTACTATATATTGCAAAATAACAGACACACTATCAGTCAAATTCACCCAAAAATTTCACTTTTAGAATGGTCTGAATACCTAGAAACCCTCTTCATCGAATGAGGTATACAGATTGGTTCCCCTTTAAATTCTGTGTTCTGTGTTTTTTCTACTTTCTCTTCATGCTATTCGTTGTTGTTCCTCATTTAATTTGATGTTTACTAGTCTGATTTATCTTTTAGCTCATTCTTTTTGCCCCAAAAAGGTTCTCTTTTGGCATTTTAGTTGTGGTTTGAGTTTTCTGCTTTGGTTGTTTGTTGTTAACTATTTGGCTTTTTTTTTTTCCAGTTTTTTTGGCTAAAATTCACCTTCATGTTTTTGGAATTTTTTTGGGTTAAATAACAAGATTAAAATGGAATTATTGCTTCAGGGTTGTGTTTGGTTTCTATCCGCTGTTGTTTGTTTCCTCGAGTCAAAGGCGCAAAAAAACTCTTAAGGCTTTAAGCACAAATAAAAAATGTGAGCCTTAATGAAAAAAGGTGTAAATGGAGAAATATGTTTCCGTAGTACAAGATTAATACTCATGAGCACAAATAACAAAAATATGGACAAAGAAATAGAAAATAATTATGATAGGATTGACTCATTATAAAGGAAAAGTATGCCTTAAAGCCTTAATGACGACACCGAAATGCCTGTAAAGTGAGTCGAAGTGCTCAACATGTTTTGCATCTCGCTTCAGGGCTTAAGTGCATCTTTGACAACACTATTGCAGTCTAGATGTGGATGTAAAGGTTTTATTTGAAGCAAAACAAAGACTCTTAGAACCCAGCAAAGTCTAGAAGCTTGTTCTTGTACTTACTTTTTTTTTTTAAATAACATTTAGGCGTCGTTTGGTTACATGTATTAATTGAAATATTATTGATACTAAATTCGACTTTAACAATTTTTGTAAACAACAACATACATAGTGTATCTTCACACAATGAGGTCTGAGGAGGGTAAAGTGTACTCGGTCCGTACCCAGTACCACTACCTTAGAGGTGAGATAGAGAGACTGTTTTTGTAGACCCTCGACTCAGAAAATACAGTCCGAAAAAGATGTAATAAAGGTACAAGAGACAATAAGGAGTAATACAACAACAAATAGTAACAAAGCAATACTACCGCAAAATAATACTACATCCACCCAAAACAACATATATCAACAAGTATTCAAAGAACAAGAAACTACTAGCGTAACCCTACCACTTTAACAATTTTTGTCCTTATACTAAATTCCACTTTTAACAATCAGTGGTTGCTTTTCTAATCATTGTATTGATAATACATGTATCAGTTATGTAGTACTTGGCGTATTATTTTATGCCAAAATTGATGTTGAATAACAATGCACATAGCAAGAATACATCTACTAGAAGTAGAGCAAGTAACCGATAAGCATCCTTTGTATTATTACTCAGTTACTTGTTATAATACTTATGAACTACTTATAAGAAGATACCATATTTATTTACTCATTTTTATCACTTTCATACAATAGTTTGAATTCCCTTCTAAAAGTATTTTTTTGAGGTAAAAAAACTGGTTTATCATGCGCTAAACATTTTTAACTACATGTGTTAATAAACCTTTGTTTTTTTGATAAAGTAGCTGGTATTATTAGAAAATACAAACGCTTATCCAATGAAAAGAAGAACGAATTGTCTCGAAAGGATGGTGTATTGGTTGAGAAATAGGAATAACAACTTGGAGCCCCTGGTTTTGGTCTAGTGGTATGAGCGACACATGTGATGTGTGGGTTATGCACATGGTATAATTTAGAATCGTGCTGCAGACACAAGCTCATGAGTAGAGAAGGGTAGAGTGGCAGACCCATTATCCACTTAGTTTCGACCGTGTTCTATTAGTCTTCGGGAATTTCTCCCTTATTAAAAAAAGATAACATGGAAATCTCAAAGTCTAAATCCTGACTACAACACATGGTCAGACCCTCTCTATTTCAATTTTGGTGCGTTGGATTTCCTTGAGACTTGTGCTTGTGGGCCGAACGAATTGCCCAACGAATTAGTCAAAGTGCATTTTAGTTGGCTTGGATGCCATTGATATAAAAAAGATTCAGATTTTAGTACGATTAACCAAGCATCCATGAAAAATTCAATCGTTAGTGTTTATTATTTTTCAAATAATAATTATTGTATTCTAATCCTACTTAATTTATATGTGAACCAGCCAACCTGTTTCATTTTAATCAAGTATAAAATTACATTAAAAGGGCAAGAAACAAGCCCGTACACGAAAAAGTAGAAAGCCTCATAAAAAGAAATGATATTCTAAGAAAGACACCCAATCTTCCATACATATAGTAACCTCGAGGATGCTTTCAAAGAAATAAGGGATAAAATAATATTCTAGGGTTGTGCGAATTAATGGATTAATCAATATCCTGAATCGATAATTAGATTATTGGATTAGTAGTTTGGGCTATTGGTTTAACATTTTGGCTATCAGTTTGCTGTTTTATGTTATTGGGTTAGGGATTTGGTTCTAGGTTTAACACCCAGGGTGAACCGATTATTCGATAGTATTTATTAAATTATAATAATTTTACCTTTCATTATATAAAGTATCTTAGCAAGAAGATGAATCGGTGTTGATGAAAAGTGATGGTAATGTTATTTTCAAATCTAAATTAAAGTGGGTTGCTGTAGTTGGCTAGTTCTATCGGCTCTTTGTCTTATCACCTATTTTTTCTAGCTAAACAGTTTTATGACGTGAAATTTTTCGTGACGATTAACCCAATAATCAAACCGATAACGATCGATAATCGATTAACTGGTGACCAATTAATGATATCTTAACGGTTCTTTAACAGTTTTATCATGTCTACAAACCGACAAACCAATAAGTTGAACCAATAACTTTCAAAATCGAACCGTACCGATCGATATGTAGCCCTAAACTATTCCTTAAATATACTAAATCCTTCTCTGATCCATCAAAAAAATTCTTAGTCTCTCTCTCCATATGGTCCATATTAGTGCTATAGCACCAACATCCATGCCCTTGCTTCTTTTTTTCCGTCTACTAAAGGTCCAACTAAACATTGTTTTCTTGTATTGTGCCTGCCCACCTAACATCTACTCAAAGTCCAAATCATTTCAAAATTTTCCTCCACGAGCAAGGTGTTGTTCGACGATGTAAGAGGAGGTGATTCATATCTTCTCCTTGAGTTTTTACTCATGAAACATAAAATACCAATTGACACAAGTAATCTTCCTTTTCTTCCAAATCTTTATCGTCAAGTTTCACCCCTTCCTCAACAAACCATGTAAAAAAGCACCAACTGACCAGCTGAGCAAAAACACCAACTGACACAACTAATCTTCCTTTTCCTCCAAATCTCTACCGTTAAGTTTCACCCCTTCCACAACAAACCGAGCAAAAAAACACTCCTTCCACGGTGTCGTAAGGATCCATATCGAGATATATGGAAAGGTCAACTCTAACCTATTTGGGAGCTTCTCATAATATGATTAATAAAAAAATGCCATTATTTCCTTTCCTCTAGCTCCATACATCATGGCTATTCGGTGGTGTTTGGTAGTTAGGGGCGGCTCAACATAATTGGAGGCCTAAAGTGAATTTTAAATAGAGGCCTAAAATTTTAACAAATTTCATATTTATTTTCATTTGAAGTCTATTTTTCAACATTTTTAGATGCAAAATAATTGCTTAACTTTTTTTTTTTATAATTGATTGATTTTTTTTTTCCAAATAATTTCTTTTAATTGCTAATTTTAGGTAAACTTTATCAATGTTAATATTGAAAAACATCCTTCCACTAAGGCAATCATTACATGAACTTTTAACATAATTCTATAAGCAATAAATTGACAAATATTAGATAAAAATAATAGAGTTACAACGATAAAAATTGATTCAAGAAGTTGATAATTTGATATACCCCCTCTTTAATATGCTTGTGGCGTTGCTTCAAAACTTGAGAAGAAACCTAAAAATAATTTGCAATTCACTTTGTTCTACAGTTTTTGACTATTGACCATTCTCTTAACAAAGTATACTCTAACTTATCTTAGATTTGAAGAAACAAAATACAAAAGGAGTTAAAGAGAATAAAATAATGCGAGTGTAGGTGGACAAAATGTAAGAGGGCAAAATAACATTTTCTTGATTTCTTCTATTTGAAAAAGGTTAAAGAGAATAAAAATAATAATAATTTTTTTAAGGAAATATTGTACTCCCTACGTCCCAATTTATGTGAGTGAGTTTGACTTGGCACGAAGAATTTGTGTTGGCTATAAATAGGGCTGCAATTGGGTAGGTTGGGTCAAATTTGGGCGGGTCAAGATAACAGGGTCAAGACCCAACCTGACCCAAATTTGTTTGGGTCAAACTATATTGGGTCAAAACGAGTTAGATAGCGGGTTATAACCTAACCCACCCAATTTTTACTAAGATTTAAATGCTTTATTTGATCTTTTATTTTTCTTAGTACCGAATAAAACTATTTTTTCTTTATTATGGCTATATATTACATTTAATAAAAAAAATCTTTGTAAAACATTTTAACAAGAAGCCTTAAAAATCAGTTTGAGTTACATATCAACTCAATTTTTAATGGGTTGTAACGGGTTGGGTTGAAATGGATTGAGCTAATAAATGGGCGGGTCAATAACCAATCCAAACTTGAACGGGCTGGGCGGGTTGAATTTGATTTTGCCACTCCTAGCTATAAATCATTTCATAAAGGATAAAATTGGTGTTTAAAGGTCAAATTGTTACTAAATATAGAAACGTGTCATTCTTTTTGGGATTGGCTATAAAGGAAAGTGAGTCATATAAATAGGGACAGAGGGAGTACTTTTTATCATAAATAATAAATTTTCTATTAGAAAAATTGACACATATTTTACTCTTTGGTAAAAATCCCCCCCCCAAATCTTGCAGATTCCTCCTAAACCTCTTAGAGGAGCTAAGTGTCTCAGACTCTCCAAAAATATTGCCGCACCCATGTCGGATCCTTCAAAAATACACTTTTTTTAGAGGATTCGACACGCACCTAAAGACATTTTTGAAGAGACTCCATAATTTTTTCTTTATTGGTAATGGTGGTGCCTGGGCTAGCCTGTGTGCATCTCAATTATGTCGTGGGGTATCTACGACCTCCCAATAGAACATGTACTGGGTAACTTTGTCCATCAAAGTGTAGACGTATGGGAAGAAATCAACTAGTGTTTTTTGCCTTGGCCGGGACTTAAATCCTCATGGTTCTTCTCGGACTTTATTGACTACTAGTCCACACCATTGGTTGCCAAAGTATTAATTAATGTCAGAATGAAATAGAAGCAAAATAGATATAGAAAACTCTTATAGTTGACTGCAACTAGTTTGGAATTGAGGCATTTTAACTGTTGTATTTCCTTTCAATTTTGGAGTTCATAGGTTCTTTCAACTATACTGAGGTCCAAAGATTGACAAGTTTTACGTAGGAATTCCTCATAGGTAGAGACTACGCTTTATTAGACCTCCTTGTGATATGGCTCTTACTTTCTGTGGCTCAATTCCCTATGAATGTTATGATCAAAAGGAAGTGTAAAAGCTAAAAAGGTTCCTGAAAATGCTGTACTTTGAGTTGAGGTATACCGTAAGACAACTTCGGGAATTATGCTACATCTTATTTGTTTCTCTTGGTAGAAATTGGCTCCCTTGGAGTATCTAAGGGGAATGTATTGTTTTTTTTTTTTTTGGGAGGGGGGGAGGGGGGGGGAGGGGGGGGGAGGGGGGAAGGAAGATAATTACTCAGATAAAGCTTCAAACATGGTATCCTTAATTTCTATTGTCATTCATAGTTTAAGTTCTCTCATTAGTTCTTTTGTACTATTTCTAGCTTTTTGAAGTGCTTGGTGGATGACTTTTGTTTGTTTTCTTTTGATCGTTCTCTTATGTTATTGATTTATTTTGCTAGTGACTAGGATTGAGCTATAACTGTTGCGAGAGCGGATACTGTTGGGAGTGGTTTGATCTACAAGGCATAACAATAAGAAGTACAAATTTCATCAAGTCAGAAAACTTTCGCTTTATTACTACTCAAGGACAGCTTGGATGGAAAACAAAATACTCCCATCTTCATCTGGAGGCTACGGCATTGATTCCTGTGGGACGAGTTTGAGTAAAAGGATATCTAGGCCAGTTGATTTGCCTGAATTTTTATGGCCTCCAGAACCTAGATTAGAAGAGAATGGTCCACTCTTATCCACGACAGAAGAAAATACTCGGGATTCAACTGTAAACCAATCAAATTCTGCCAAAATGGTTGCTCTTGGAGATTGTTTCCAGCACGATCAATTTAATTATCAGAACAGTACTGAAGGATATAAATTCCCTATTAATAGGAACCCCCAAGAAAATGGAGTTGATGGTATAAACCATAACCCTTTATGCATGCAGTTGCAATCTACACAGCACCAGCATCCACATTGGAAATCTGATGTTCCAACTGGGGAGATGCCCGAGTCACTAAATTGGGTATCAAAGACAAGTAACATGCTTGCACAAGCTGACACTGGGAGATCCTCTTCAAAATCCGATAATTCGTATACTGAAAAATCACAGCTTCATTCTTATCAGGGAGATTTGGTTTCTGGAAACCTTGCTGTCAAATCTTGGATGCCAATGGAAATGCATAATGTTTCTACTGGAGTTGTGAGAGAGGTTGGAACAGTTGAGCAGATTTTTTCTCAGCACCATGCATCATATGCCTCTTCTCATGGAAGAAGTTTTCCTGAAGAAGCCAATAGATTTGGGAATCCTTGTGTTTTGGAACAAAGTCTTCAGTGTTCAAACAGGACTGGAAGTAATAACCCCTCATATGGAGACATTCTCTCAGGGGTCTTGGCTTTGACTAACCAAAAGGTTGGTGGAAAGTCATTGCATAATGAGGCTCAGAGTTCCATTGGATCTTTTGATATTCGTGTAGACAATTTACTTGAAAGTAGAGGAAGAAGTGACGTGGAAGGTGATAAGAAAAAGGACCTGGAAGCAATAGATAAGCAGAACATCAAAAGTTCTTTGACAGATGACCTTTCCTCTAAACATGGCCACTCTCCATCAAATTGTGTTCAACATGTTGAGTCATATAAGTCAAACCGTAGTTCGCACAGATTAGATGAGAAGAGTAGGTCACGGTCTAGTAAAATGTCTCCTGCGGCTGAAAAGCTATGGGATGGATCTCTTCAGCTAAATGCATCTGTTACCGTGTCTGTGGTGGCTTTCTTCAAAAGGTCTTTCCATTTACTCTTTTGTTTTGGTTATCAACATTTGCTTACAACTTTTAAAAAACTGCAAGCTACCTTAGAAGTAACACTGTTTCTCCTTTATAGTATTGAGGGGTTGTCTTTTTAGATTAATCTTGGCAAATTAAATATTAAAGATTTTCCACTTTCTTGGTTAAATAATGTCTGAAATGCTTCTCTTTTGCATGTTGATCTAGAGTAAAATTCCTGATGGAACTTATTGTTTTCAATGTTCTGCAGTTGCATTTCTACATTGCTTCCTGACTGCATTTCGTTTTGATGAACTTTCCAACCCAAAAGTCAGACTTTAACGTATAACACAATTTTCAATAGTTCACCCCTCTTAGAATTTGATTTATATTAGAATCATGGCACGGTTGATACATGTTAGATATGTATAAAATAATATTCTGCTGTTGTTCACTTCAGGCATAGATAACTAAATTCAAAGTGGAATGACATCTTAGAAAAAAATTAAGAAAAATAAGCAATAAAAGAAAAGAAAGAAATAATGGGTTAAAAAGCAGAGTGGGAAAGTGAACTCTCCAAAAAAGATATGCTAGGAGATTGGGACTAATTTATTGTTTAGAGTTTTAGGAGAGACAAAAGCTAGGGTGTTGGCGTTTAACAAGCTCTTCCTAAGCTCATGTGGATTCTGACCAACTAAACTTTTGCTGATATATACTGTGGACCTACCCAAGCATAATTTAGCTAGCTGATTCCAAAATGATTTTGCATGAAGCGGAAGCTTCTGGAATGTTGAGATAGAAGCTGGAGTTGAGAACTTGCTTCTGTTAATCAGTGATGCATAAGCAAAAAGGAAGCTTGAGATCTGGACATATTTTGGAAGGTAAAAAAGAACTAATAGAGAAGTGCCAGGCAAGTGGATTTTCGAGGACGCTGAATACATGCTGAGATGAGGAAGGGATTTTTAACTTAGAGGGTAAGATTGAAGAGAGAGATTTTGAATCGGGGAGAACAAATAAAGAAGAGAGCATGAATAGAAAAAGAGAACGATTAAGTCGAAGAAATGCTATCATTCATAATAGCAGCAGAAGAATTACTGGAGTAGAAGAAAAATCAGATTTGGATAAGAATTAATAAGGGCTGGTAAAAAGAAAATAAAGGAGAGGGGGAGTAAGGAAGAGAGTTGGACAATTTCTCTACTCTATTAATGATCTATAGCATCCTGTGTTTCGCAAAACAATAGTTAATCTAGGTAATAAATACTAAAATCTGAGGATCACCGATCACCTTTGCTTCAACCCCTCTATGACTTTCTCAGGGTTGATGTTGTCTATAGTATGTCAATTAATTTGGGCCTGGTAGACACCACGAAAAGTTTATGTAGGTGATAAGACTACTTAATAATGAAGAAAGTTTATACCTCAAAAAGAAAAAAAAAAATGAAAATAGAACCTAGTCAATTGCAGGTGACAACTAAGCTATTTGTATCCAATTCTTTGAAACACAGAGACCTCTTTGGTCTTGGTAATTGAAAAGCTAAGAAAAAACTTGTAATTAATTATTTCAGGCCTCACTGTTTTAACTATAGCTGATTTGCTTGAGATCAGTCCTCAAAACTCTGACTGTAAAAGTTGATTGAACCGAATGAAATCAGCTGCTTTTCCCAACTTTCTGAAAGTGTCCCTGCATGATCCGGTTTGATTGAACCAAAAATAATCAGCCGCTTCTTTTGCAATTTTCTTTGAAGTCTTCCTTCAAGATTCAGTTTTTTCGTCAACAAAGAGAATTGTCTCATTCAGAAGGAACAACTTTGGGTTGGGACCTAATCTCATAAAGTTTTTATCTTACCTAATCTTTCCTTGTTATATATCTTAATAATTGTAATGAAATACTAGTAGATAGAGAGATAATAAGAAAGGAGCATGACACCCTCTTAGTAGGACAATAAAGTCTTTATGTGGTCTTATCGGTGAGTTGATGAGCTTCGTAATATTTGAAGGTCAGAAAATGTTTTGCTGCCTAACATTTCTTCACACAAGGTGACGCAGACCAATATACTTATTATTTTGTGGGGACTCGTTCCCTGCAAGAATCTTGTATCAACTGAAAATGTTTTTCGTGCCTCAAGTCAGATACACAATATCTTTCATCCCAATCCGCTATAATGCACACTTTTCAAAAACAATGTAGTCCTGCTTCCTCAGTTTCAATTTATGTGCTTATTTTCTTTTTAGTCTGTTTAAAAATGTATGACATTTTTACGGATATTTTGGTATATTATACACATCTTTAGTTTAAGACCACATGATTCGAGAACCTTCCTCATACTCCATGCATAATCAAACTAAGACACATAAAATGAAAGGGAGGAAGGATAATATATGAACTACATGTTGAACACTAACCATCTGAGGTTGACTCAAGCTTATATGTATATGGTGCTAATTTTGGATAATTTATGTATACTTTTTTTGACAAGGTAATAATTTTATTCTTGAATTAAAAAACCCCATATACAAGTCGTACAAAAGAAATCATCCATACACAAAGGCACCTCATGGGTAATACTGAAAGTACACTAGAAACAAAAGACATTTTGCGATTTACAAAATCATTCTCAACACCCTCAAAAGCTATCATGTTCCTCTATTTCTACAGAACCCACATAGTGGGTAATGGAGCAACATCCTGTGCTCTCGATCTTCTCTCTTTGAAGGCCCAGATATGCAATACCTCTTTCATTGTTCACAACATCACCCATTGTATTATGAACCAATTTAGGACCATTGACCATAAATGCGTAGCAACCTGATAATGCACCAAGAGATGATCTGCATCTTCACTTGTACATTTGCACGTGAAGCATCAACTGACGTATGTGATTGTCCTCTTTATATTTTCTACTGTCAGCATCACTCTCCTTCCTACCAGCCACACAAAGAAATACACCTTGGCACCCTGGGAATCCAAATAGAAAGATGTGGGAAATCCAATTCCCCTCTCCAACACACACTGGTAATGTAATAATATGATTTAACAGTGAACATACCATTCCTACCCTCTCGCTTTCTCCAAACATCAGAAGTATCATACTATGCTCTCTGCCTCTATGGTAGATCAACCAGGTTTTGAAATTCACCATTCTCCCAATCCTGAGGATTCTTTCTTGATCTCAAATGACAATGCACTCTGTATATACAATAGATCAACCAGGATGACTTATGATTACTTACTGCAATTTAAATATTCCAACTGAAAAAAAATATTGTTGACTGTGCGATAGTCTCATCTAAAACACGTGAAATTTCTGTTTGATAATTGGTGGGGTGAGATTCGAATGAAGTACCTTTGCCTTCTTTGATACCAAGTGAAACAATGTGACCATCTAACTTGAATCTTAAGCTGTTATTCAGCAAATATGTTTTCTTTAATGAGTCATTTTTTTTTTGAAACCGGAAACTTTGTATATTTCTCCAAAAGCTGTACATAGGATGTACTAAAACCATATTTTCATCATCTATAACACTATTCTTCTATCTCTTTCTAAATAGAATCTAGAACATCTATTATAGAGATAGTATCATTTGAGTATACTTGATTACACCAAAAACATATAACAGAAGACAATTAATCTTGTGCATAGTACTCTCTAAGCTCTCAAAACATCTAGCATTCCTCTCTTTCCATATTGCCCACCAGATAAATGTTGGGACAATCCTCCATCTTGTCTCTGTTCTTTGCTAATACACCTGCTTCCTCTATCTGTCTCAGTTCTCCCAGCTCTAAATTGTTTGTAATCTTCCCAGGCATTGTCCAGTAAATCCCATTTAGATTTAAGAACATCCTCCAAAGCTGTCCAGTGACTTTGCATTGTAGAAAAAGATGGTTGACTGTCTCTGCATTTTCCCGCAGAAGAAACATCTGGGGCACAATAATATCCCCCTTTTCATCAAATTGTCTTGAGTGAGTCTGTTTCCTTGGCTAATAACCAGACAAAACATTCCACTCTGTGTGGTGCTTTGTTTGTCCATATGCCTTTCCTAGGCCAGTTCCTTATACACTGCGAAGTTTGGTTCATCGCGCTATAATCTTTGGTCACCTTAAACTAGCCCTTCTTGCTGCCTTTCCACCGTAATTCATCTAGACCTGTCTCTTAACCAGTTAACTGATCAATAATGCTAAAGAAGTCTTCTACTCTTTGGATCTCCCAATCGTTCATCTGTCTTCTGAAGTTAAATGACCATCATTATTGTGTCCAGAGGTTTGCTGTAGTCTTTTTGTTAATGAGAGACTAGTGCATAATATTTGGAATTTGATTTTCTAGTCTTCCTGTCTCATGCCACTGTTCTTTCCAGAAATCAATCCTGGCTCTATTTGCCACTTTTATGCTAGTATTTGATCTTGAATTCCCTCCATTTGCCACTTTTATCTTAGTATTGACCTTGAATTCCCTCCATTTGCCACGTTTATCTTTGCGTTGACCTTGTATTACCTCCATAGTGCTATGATGGATCTCCAAACACCAACTCCATTAGGTATAATTATCTCCTTTGTTATCTAGTGATCTTTCTCTTCATATCTAACTGTAGATATGCAGTACTTGATCCAATTTATCCATTTCTGACCAAATCCCATTCTCCTCATAGTATCTGGTAAGAACTCCCAGAAGACATGTTCATAAGCCTTTTCTTTGTCTAGCTTGCACAAAATTCCAGCCTTTTTTTTTTTTTCAACCTAGAGTCAACAACTTCATTAGCTATAAGCACTGCCCATTTGCTGTGAATCAACCAGCTTGGCCATGACACCTTATAATCTTTCTATCAAAACCTTGGCAAACAGTTTATAAATGCTGCCTATTAGACTAATTGGTCTAAAGTCCCTCAACTCTTTGGCTCCTTTCTTATTTGGGATGAGTGTGATTAAAGTGGCATTGAAACTTTTTTCAAACGCCTCTTGTTCATATAAATTTTGAAAGGCCAGCATGGTGTCTTGCTTTAATACCTCCCATCACTTGATGAAAAGCCCATGGTGAAACTATCAGGCCAGGTGACTTGTTAGTTGCACCCAATTTCAGACATCTCAGAACTTGTTGTTCCTCAAATTTGCTTGTAACTCCTCTTTTTCTTCCTCTGTGATTCTAGTACAGTTTTGATGCGTAAAACCAGGTTTCCATCTTGCTGTTTCAGTGTACATTTTCCGGTAATAGTCTACAACTTCTCCTTCAATTCTCTCAGGATCTTGAGTCAACTCCCCTTGGATCATAAGTTGGTCAATATTGCCGTACCGCGATGAGCATTTGCCTTTTTGTGAAAAAACTTGGTGATTCTATCCCCTCTCCTTCAGCCACAGTGATCTTGACTTTTGCCTCCCTTCATCTTTGATCAGTTGCTCATAGTCTAACAGATTTGCTACCCTTCTTTCTATCTCATCATCAGTCAACCTTCAGTTCTCCATGATCCCACCAAACATTGCTTAGTGTTAGAATATGAGTAGGAATAGAAATAGCATACTTGGAAAAGGATTGTAATGTAATGTCCTATTAGGAAAAAGACTAAAATGTAGTATCTATAAATAGGGCCTGAATGTAATAATGTAGTTACAACAATTCAATCATATTTTTCTCCAATATTTCTCACATGGTATCAGAGCTTCTACGATCTTGGTAAAGAATCAAAGAGTTTCCGTTGCCGGCGTGCAGCTATAATCCATATATGCTACCCGTCTGGCCAATGATTATGTTAATAAAAGCTGGGTCACCGTGTATCTTTCTGCTGACTATTTTCTCATATCTGATTTGTGTAGCATCGTGCATCTATCTGGTGTTACTTTCTCATATCAGATTTGCGTAGCACCGTGCATTTCTGCGGACTACTTCTCATATTTAATTTGCGTAGTACTATGCATCTTTTCGAAGGACTTTCTAATATCTGAGTTGCATAGCACCGTGCGTTTTTTCGCTGACTCCTTAGATCTGATTTGTGTAGTTCCATGCACCTTTATGGTGACTCCTCAGATTTTCTTTGTGTAGGATCGTGCCATCATTCCGACCCTACTCATATAATTTCTCTTTTTCAGTAGGGTTATGCTGTCATTTTGACCCTGCCTATATAACCTCTCTTTTTCAGTAGGGACGTGCCGTCATTTTGACCCTACTCATATAATTTTTATTTTCCAGTAGGGTCGTGCCGTCATTCCGACCATACCCATATAATTTCTATTTCTCAGTAGGGTCGTGCCATCATTTCGATTCTACCCATATAATTCTCTTTCTCAGTAAGGTAGTGCCATCATTTCGACCTACCCATATAATTTTTTCTCAGATAGTGATCACTTTTCAGCCATCAATCTAATAATCCGGCGCGTTAGCATTGGCCATTTCTTCGTGACTTTCTTGTTCAAGATCTACTCATCTCTTGATTTCGAGATGAACCATGTATTTTATACCAGTTTTCGGCAATTTTCCAGCGATAGATCGACTTTCCGATGATGTTTACTACTTTTCGGATTACTTTTTCTGTTCCTTTTCAATTGAGGTCTCTCAGACGTTCAAAGTAGTCCTTTTCTGTTTTCTTGTAGATATCTTCACCAAATCCCTCATTGATCCTTGTATTGATTACATTAGATGCCTTCTATGCACCAGCTTGAGGGGGAGTGTTAGAATATGAGTAGGAATAGGAATAATATATAGAATCCTACCTGGAAAAAAGATTGTAATATAGTGTCCTATTAGGAAAAGGATTGAGATGTAGTATCCATAAAGAAGGCCTCAATGTAATAATGTAGTTACAACTATTCAATAATATTTTTCATTCTATCAGTAAGAGAGATAGTTTTAAGTATTTGGGGTCGATGATTCAGGATAATGGAGAGATTGACGAGGATGTCACTCATCGGATCCGGGTAGGGTGGATGAAATGGAGGCTTGCCTCCGGTATCTTGTGTGATAAAAAGGTACCTCCCAAACTTAAAGGCAAGTTCTACAGAGTGGTGGTTAGACCAGCTTTGTTGTATGGGGCAGAGTGTTGGCCTGTTAAGAAGCTCCACATCCAAATGATGAAGGTGGCGGAGATGAGAATGCTTCGGTGGATGTGTGGGTGTACTAGAAAAGATAGGATTAGAAATGAGGTTATTCGGGATACGGAGTGACTTCGGTAGAGAACAAGATGAGGGAAGCGAGGTTGAGATGGTTCAGTCATGTGATGCGAGGAGCACGGATGCCCCAGTGCGGAGTTGTGAGGTTGGCTAGGGATGGTTTCAAGCGAGGTAGAGGTAGATCGAAGAAATATTGGAAGGAGGTGATTAGACATGTTATGGAGCAGCTTCAGCTTACCGAGGATATGACCCTGGATAGGAAGTTGTGGAAGAGAGGTGAATTAGGGTAGAAGGCTAGTCTGAGTTGGGATGTTGTATGTTTTGGTGGTTACTTGAAGTATCTTGCTTTTGGTATTATTGAATATGTTAATTTCAGTGTTATCTTGTTCTATTACTATTCCTTATCTTATCTTAGATTGCTTTATTTTGAGCCGGGGGTCTTATCGGAAACAACCTCTCTATCTCACTTTGAGGTAGTGGTATGGACTGCGTACACTTACCCTCCCCAGACCCCACTTGGTGGGAATATACTGGGTATGTTGTTGTTGTTGTATATTTCTCACACTTAGCAAATTCCTTCTTTTTGTACCCAAGTTTTCTTGCTCGCTCTTGCTCCGTTCCTTAAGCTTATTTTTGAGAGCTTTAAGTTTAGAAGCAAGAATGTAATCAAGCCTTCCAGAGTAACTGAAGGAATTCCACCATTCTTTAACTCTGTCATTAAAGCCTGCTTAGCCACCAATTCTCAAATTTGAAATAGTTTTTATTCCTATTCCATCTTCCTCCTTGTAGGACAATAGGAGAGTGATCTGATCTTAATCTCACAGAAGCTGACTGTTTGAGATTGTTTGAGTAGTTTATATGTATGTGGTGTCAGTTTTGGATAATTTAGGAGTATTTACTGCGTTCTGAACATTACAAATTGAAAGAAGTTTGTGCTTTTCCTTTTCTAGTCTGCATTTAGTCATCTAAAATGTTCTAGTACATCTTGGATGTCAGGAGCTTAGTAAAAGTCAGCTTATCCTATTTATTTAATTAGATCAGGAATAGAATCCCTTTCCACACATCATGTCATGTTAATAGGGTTTGTGTATTATGTGATCATAATTCATACATACAACTTATAATATTTGGTTGAAAGCTCTAGAACCTTGGAGCTTGTTGCAATTTTTTTTTTTTAAAAGTTATATTTTGTAGAAACACCTATATTTTCTCAAAATGCTGGCTAATTTCCAGGCAATTTCCCTTTGATCATTTTTGTGATGTGTTTTAGCAGAAGAGTCCTCCTTTTGCTGTGATGTACATAGATTGAAGGTAACTAAGCTTTTGGTGACCTAGTTAAGAAATTAAGAACATGTATTGATGCTGCAACTAGTGGAGAGATTTAACTAGGTTTTGATTAATAGCCTGTTTGGCCAAGCTTCTAAAATCAGCTTATTTTGAAAAGTGCTTTTCAGAAAATCACTTTTCGTGAACAGTTTGTGTTTGACCAATAAATTTAAAAAGTACTTTTGAGCAGCAATCAGTGTTTGGCCAAGCTTTCTAAAAGTGCTTTAAAGTGCATCTTTTCCAAAAGTGCTTTTCAAATTAAGTGCTTTTAGGAAGAAACTACTTTTTTAGTTTTGAAAACAACTTCTGCTACTCCCTAGAAACACTTATTTCTCTTAGAAGCACTTATTTCTCTTTAAAGCTCGGCCAAACACCTCACTTTTTAAAAATAGGCACTTTTTTTTTTAGAAAAAGAGAAAATAATCAAGTTCCTCCCTAATCTATTACCGGATTCCCAACTACATACTTATACTTCATGGGAGTCCTATTACCCCCTTCAACTATTTTAAAGTGGAATTAATACACCCCTAGATGCTGACATGACATAGAGAGTGTGTTCACTCTCTTCAAGGCGTGTGAATATATATTTTTATAATTATTTTTATAATATTTTTGACTTTGTTAAATATATGTATTATTTTTAAGTTTTATTTTTATTTTCTTCTCCCTACTTTTTCTATTTCTTTTTCTTTTCCCCCCTTTTTTTCTCATAACTCAACAACCCATTCATTTGCACAACTCTATAATTATAACTGAACCACCACCACCATAGCAGCCTCATCTTTTTTTCCCACTTTAACATTTTCTTCAAGATTTGTGATGTAGCACAATGTTTAGAGGAGCTCTCTAATGTGCTAGATAAAGTAAACCACATAATTTGTTCAAGGAACAACTTCAACGTGTTGTAAGATAACGCTTTAAAGACAATCCGAATCCACGGATAACAAGAGCTTAATCCAAAGCCCTTAAAATACAAGATCTAATCCAAGATCTTAAAAGAAAACACAAAGTTTCATTAATAGAAGTGTTGAACTAAAACTACATAGCTAGAGGTCATTGTCTCTATTTATAGGCTTCAAAAGCCTTTGTACAACTCATTGACAACTCATACACAACTCATACACAACTCATAGTTGACAACTCATTTTCTTAATATCTAAGTATTCTAGAATTATGTAAAAGATAAACTTGACAACTAGTAGCAAAATTCAAATTTTCTCTTTCTATAAGTAGCAAAATTGATTTTTGATTCATGAAGGTTCTGGACTAGGTTTACTCATGCTTACTCATGAAATGGATATGGAGGTATACTCAGGTGGATCAAGCTCTATGGAAGGAAGTAATCAAGGCAAAACATGGAGTCGAAAATCATTGGTGCTCCAAGCTGTCCAACTCCCCTCATGGTGTAGGCCTATGGAAGAGTATATGCAAGCTTAAAGATGAGTTCTTTCAAAACACTCGGTTGGTAGCAGGTAATGGTATACATATCAGGTTTTGGAAGGATAGGTGGCTGGACAATATCATTCTGATGGTGGAATTCCCTAGGTTGTTTCAAATTGCCCGTGCACCAAATTCTTCTATCTCTCAGAATAGGGAAGACAACACCTGAATGTACTTTTCAGAAGGAACCTACAGGATTGGGAAATCGAAGAAGTGGTCAACTTGTTCTCTAGGCTAGAAGGCCAGGTGATAAATGTCCAGGAAGCAGACAAGTTAAGGTAGGATAGTGACAAGGATGGTAAATACTCGGTGAAAGCGAGCTATGTAATCTCATTTGCTCCGAATGGAGTGCTTGATAACTGGCCATGGAAGTTGATATGGAAGACAAAGCTCCCACCAAAGATCATATGCTTCAGCTGGACAGCTCTTCATGAAGCTTGCCTTACTCGAGATAATCTTAAGAAAAGGAAATTTCAGATTGCCAACAGATGTTACATGTGCCATCAGAACATTGAGTCCAACAATCATCTATTTTTACATTGTAAAGTTGCTGCTGGCTTATGGAGTATGTTTCTGTCTATATTTGATATTAAATGGGTAATGCCATATAGCACCAAAGAGGCCTTTGAGTGTTGGTGCAATTGGAGAGTTGGTAAGGCCATCAAGCCAATCTGGAAGATGATACCTTCTTGTATTTGTTGGTGCGTATGGTCTGTAAGGAACAACAGATGTTTTGAAGGTTTATCAACTCCAAATCACTCCCTTAAGGCTAGGTGTCTCTTGTATCTATATAGTTGGCATAACCTTTCACCCATAGATTCCCCTGAGAACTTTCTGAACTTTGTTAGCTCCCTGGTACTAGTGTAGCCTTTTGTTTTTGAGCTAATGTACTTCTGTCTTTCTCTAACTTTTGTACTATTCTGCATCTTCTTGATGCCAGTAATGCAATTTCTTATTACTTCATAAAAAAAAGGTTCTGGACTAGGTTTAGAATTTTAATGTTCCTTATCATTCTCCTCTACTTCTTTGAAACTCGACCTCGAGTTTTCTTCGTAAAGTGTTTGCTTTGGATGATAGAATGATAGGTCAGCCACATTAAAAGTATTTGAAATTTTCATCTCACTTGGCAAATCTACCACATAGGCATTTTCGTTGATCTTCTTTAGAATAGTGTATAGGCCATATTTCTTTTGCCTTAATTTTTCGTGACACCAGTAGGAAATCTCTCCTTTCTAAGGTATACCATTACTTGGTCACCTACTTGGAATGACATTAGCCTCCTATTCTTATCTGCCAACTGCTTGTATTTCTTGTTTGATGCTTCTAATACATCTTGAGCCTCTTTAAATAATTCCGAATAGTTCTCACCGAAGGTCATAACTGATCTTGAATTCTCCCTTGTTGGTAGTTTCACTAAATCAACCACATGTCTTGGAACTCTAGTGTACACAATGGAGAAAGGGCTACGACCCGTAGACCTATGCTTAGAATTATTGTAGGCAAACTTCGCAAGGGATAAAGCTAAATCCCATTGTCCTTTCTTATCTCCACAGATGCATCGAATTAAATTTCCTAAAAATTTATTCACCACTCCTGTTTGGCCATCTGTTTGTGGATGGGCAGTGCTTGAAAACTTCAATTCTGTGTTGAATTGTTTCCATAAAGTAAGCCAAAATGCAGCAAGAAATTTGCTATCTTGATCTGAAACAATTGATCTTGGAACACCATGTAGTCTGACTACTTCTCTGAAGAAAAGATTAGCTACATGATGGGCATCCGTTGTCTTACGACAAGGGATAAAATGAGTCATTTTAGAAAATCTGTCACGTAGGCAACATCATGTCCTCGCCTTGTCCTTGGTAAGCCAAGTACAAAATCCATTGATAGGTCTTCCCAAGGTGCACTTGGAACGGGTAATGGCATATAGAGTCCGGTGTTTTGAACCTGACCTTTGTATGTTTGGCAAACGGGACACCTTTGCACAAATTTGCCGGCATCTCTCTTAAGTTGTGGCCAATAGTAGCGTGCTTCCAAATTAGCAATAGTTTTACCACGCCCAACATGGCCGCTAAGATTACATAAATGCATTTCTTGAATCAATGTCTCGTAGAAAACCTTTGGGAATTCATAAGCGGTTTCCATTAAAGAGATATCCATCTTGTACCTCAAAATTCTCTTCTAATGATAAACCTTTCGTTTGTTTCACCCAGGTTCGCCCGAAGTCTTCGTCATTTTCATATAGTTCTTTTATTTGGTCTACTCCTGGTAACTCAGCTTCAAAAGAAACCATGAGACTTGCACGTTGGCTTAAAGCATTTGCGACTCGATTAGTTACTCCGGACTTGTAGACAATAAGATAATTGAATCTCTCCAGGTATGCTGCCCATCTTGCTAACAGGCGATCCACATGCTTTTGACTCCTAAAATGGTTCAAGGATTGATGATCAGTGTAGACAATGAATTCTTTAGGCATTAAATAGGCCTCCCATGTCTTCAATGCTCTATAAACAAAATACAGCTCTTGCTGGTAAGTACTCCACTTTTGTCTTGCTTTTAGCTTCTCGCTGAAGAAAGCAACCTTGTGATAAAACAGCCCCAATGCCTACTCCACTAGCATCACATTCCAACTCAAAGGTCTTGTTGAAATCTGGTAACACTAATACAGGAGCTTGTGACAGCTTTTCCTTAATCTCTATGAACAGTTTTTTCATCCCATTTGAACTTCCCTTTCTTTAAACATTCAGTGATTGGTGCCATGATAGTACTAAAGTTCTTCACAAATCTTCTATAGAAAGTGGCTAAACCATGGAAGCTCCTTACTTCAGAGATAGTTTTTGGAGTTGGCCATCCCTTTATTGCATCTATTTTAGACTCATCAACTTGAATCCCTTCACTTGAGATAATAAAGCCTAAGAAAACTAGTTTTGTTTCAAGGAATACACACTTCTTCAAGTTAACATAGAGCTCATTCTCCTTCAATACATCCATCAACTTTTTGACATGTTCAAAATGTTCCTCCATATTTTTGCTATAGATCAATATGTTGTCAAAATAGACAACTACAAACTGTGACAATAATGCACGAAGAACCTGATTCATTAGGCGCATGAAAGTACTAGGAGCATTAGAAAGTCCAAATGGCATAACTAGCCATTCATACAACCTCTGTTTTGTCTTGAATGCAGTCTTCCATTCATCATCGGGTCTAGTTCGTAGCTGGTGATATCTGCTTCTTAGATCAAACTTCGAAAACACCTTTGCTCCACTGAGTTGGTCAAGCATGTCATCCATTCGTGGGATAGGAAATTTGTACCTTATAGTGATTTTATTGATAGCCCTACTATTCACGCATGCCAAGATCCATCTTTCTTTGGCGTGAGTAGTGCTGGTACAGCGCATGGACTTATGCTTTCTCTAACATGTCTCTTACGCAATAACTCTTCTACTTTCTCCCTTAGAATTGCATACACTTTTGGGCTCATCCTATAGTGTGGTAGGTTGGGAAGACTAGCACCTGGAACAAAATCTATTTGATGTTGAATATTCCTCATAGAAGGTAGATGTTGAGGCTCTCCAAGTATGCTTTGGTATTCAGATAACAGACTTTGCATCTTCACTGGAATTTCTTTTGTTGGTTGCTCGTCTCCTTTGACAACTTATGCGGCACATAATTTTGATTTCTTCAATTCTTGAGCAAATTCTTTTGGATTTTGAGTGATGGTTAACATACTCTTCTTCTCTACTTCAGAGGCATTATTAGTAGTCTTGTTTGGAAGTATAATGATTTTTCGTTTGTTCCAAATGAAAGAATACCAATTGTCTCTTCCTTTATGTGTTATGTTCACATCACATTGCCAGGGTCTTCCAAGAAGAACATGACATGCATCTATATCAACCACATCACATAGAGCATATAATACTTACCCAAAGAAAGTGGTAACCAACATTGTTTGGTGATCCTGATCTTCACTCCTTTCTTGAGCCATCTGATAGTATATGGATTTGGGTAATCATGTGTCTCAAGATTTAAGTGTTTAACCATATTTTCAGAAACTAAATTCTCATAGCTACAACTATCAATTACCAACTTGCATACCTTTCCCTTCACAGTGCATTTGCTTTCGAATATCCTCTTTCGTTATGTCTCTTCAGGTTGCTTGGTTGAGCATAGAAGACGTTTGACCACACATACTATTTCTTCTCCATCTTCTTCACATAGTTCGGATTCACCTTCACTTTCATAGTTGTCCACCTCTTCATAACTTTCATTACGACGAGTGGTGTTGACAAACTTCCTTCTTGGACAGTTGCTTGATATGTGTCCTTCGCGGCACTTGTAACACTTGATCGTATTAGATGGTTGCTTATCATTATTTTTGCTAGAAGATGGTGCCTTTTCATCATTCTTTGCTTTAGATGGAATAAACTTTCCCTCCTCTTGGCGTGGAGAACTTTTTGATATACTTTCTGGGCGAGAATAAGACGCGGCTTTATAAGACTTCTTGGTCTTTATATATCTCTCAGCTTTCAAGGCAAGAGTTTGAGCTGGATCTATTGACCAAATTTGTTGTATGCTAAGACGTTCTTGGATAGAATCATTGAGACCATTGATATACCTTGCGACTTGTTGGTCTTCATTGTCAGAAGGATTGCACCTTACTTGCAATCTTAAGAATTCCTCTGTATAATCAGAAACAGATTTATTACCTTGAACACAGTTATGGAACTGTAGGTACAAGAGTTGTTCATAATCCCCAGGCAAAAACCTAGCCTTTAGAAGTGCTTTCATTTGTGGCCAATATCTTACACGATTTTCACCCCTCAAACGAAGCTCTTCTTGATGACGATTTCACCAAGCTCCAGCACCTCCTTTCAATTTATATGCCACCAATGGTACTCGACGTTCTGGAGGGATGTTCATAATCTCAAAGAATTTCTCCACCTCATAGATCCAATCAAGAAACCCTTCAATGTTTACATTACCATTGAAAGTTGGGATTTCAGCCTTAATCTTGTACATATCTCCACCATTTGCATGACCTCTTCTTGGTTGTGCATAAAGATCATGTTCCTCCACATCATCTTCCTCTTCCACATATGAGCTCGATGTTGTCTCCGATTTCTGGCAACACCTCCTTGATTGTTTCTCACTAATACAACAAGTTCTTCAAACCTCCTAGTGAGTTCTTCACGAAGAGTAGCGATTTGTTGATCCAATCTTTCTTCTAGGTTATTCACCCTCGTTGTAAGATCCTCCATTGCTCTGATACCAAACTGATGTAGCACAATGTTTAGAGGAACTCTCTAATGTGCTAGATAAAGTAAACCACACAATTTGCTGAAGGAACAACTTCAACGTGTTGTAAGATAACGCTTTAAAGACAATCCGAATCCACGGATAACAAGAGCTTAATCCAAAGCCCTTAAAATACAAGATCTAATCCAAGATCTTAAAAGAAAACACAAAGTTTCATTAATAGAAGAGTTGAACTAAAACTACATAGCTAGAGGTCATTGTCTCTATTTATAGGCTTCAAAAGCCTTTGTACAACTCATTGACAACTCATACACAACTCATTGACAACTCATAGTTGACAACTCATTTTCTTAATATCTAAGTATTCTAGAATTATGTAAAAGATAAACTTGACAACTAGTAGCAAAATTCAAATTGATTTTCTCTTTCTATAAGTAGCAAAATTGTTTTTTGATTCATGAAGGTTCTGGACTAGGTTTAGAATTTTAATGTTCCTTATCAATTTGCTTCCACAATTGTTAAAACTATATAAACCAACATCTAAATCACCAAATAATCATCAAATAAAACTATAATTTATGTGATCGGAAAAAAAACAAATTGTCATTAAATTCACGGATAAATCTGCACAACACACTATGATACGTCAACTCCATGGATATTTAAGTTTACAATTTGTGTGAATATAGATAGAAAGTGATTTATGCATCCACACTTATTATGATTACTATCTCTTTACTAGATCAAGAACCGTTCTTAATTTTTTGAAATTTTTCTCTCTTCTTCATCAATGTCCAATTTATAATTTTCAAGAACCCATCTTTGTATCTCTAATTTTCACGACTTTGAACCAAATGTTATATATACCCCTTGTAAAACCCAACTAAACCCTCGTAATTTCTTCTTATTCCTTCAATTTAATCATCCCCAATGTCAGTTTTTTCTTCAATCATTACTTTGGGATCGATGTTTTGCTTCATCCAAAGCGGAAAAGCACCACTCCCATTCATCCAACTCCGACGACGTCGTTGAGCTACCCCTTTTCCCTCTTTCTCCTGTTCTCTTCCCTAGTTCACCTAACTCCCGCTGCAAATCTTTGAGTTCTGTTACTGTCCTCTTCAGACCTTTGTTTCAACATTGTTTACTTCAAAAAGGAAAAGGAAAAAAAGGCTGGAAAGGGGAATAGAAAAGAGTATAATTAAATAAAGAAAAATAATTTTTTTATTAAAAAAAAGTACTATTACGTGGCGAAGCGCGTGCACTTCACCACCTCGTACAGATCTGGGTATGAGTTTTTGAGGAGGTATATATTTCACTTTTAAAACGTTTAGGGGGTAATAGGACCCTCGTGAAGTATAGGTGTGTAGTTGGGAATTCGGTAATAGGTTGGGGGGGCATTTGACTATTTTTTCTTTAGAAAAATAAGCACTTTTGGGAAAAAATAAGCTTGACCAAACGTGCTATAAGTTGTAAAAACACAGTCTGTAGTAAGGTTATCTCACCATTCAAGTGTGTAGCTTGAGCACTTGGTCCACAAGCATTCAATACGCATCCTTCAGTCAATATAACCACACAGTATTGGTTATCAAAACAAAATATAACCATACAGTATCTATCTAATGTCAATTTTTCGAGAATAGCATTGTCATATCCCTCTTTGCCGTTTATTTTGATCTGAAGTAATGTATTAAAAGAATCCCATATTTCATTTTACATTCAAAACACAGATCTAAAATTTTTGTTGGTTTTCCTGGGAAATTATTTTCCATGCCTCTTACAATTGAAAGATATCTGGCCCCTTTGAGTTTGATAGTTGGCCAGTCAGTCATAAAATCATACAAATCTCAATGTTTAAATATGGAACTATTTTAAGGAACATCACATATTCCAGTTCATCATGAGTGCAGTTAAGAGAAAAGGGAAAAAAAAAAATTGTGTCAGTGCCTCTGAGGGATGTGTATTAAGAGCTTGCGTATCTGGTCTTTTATATTGGAGAGATCCCTAGAATTCCTGTATGGTGCCTTTATTCATATGAAAAACACACTGAGCTTACTTCTAAATTGTCCACCTGAGTAGATTTGGGAATTATCACTCTTCTACTGTAGGTAGTGGCTCATGGTTATTTCATTCATCATGTGCGTTCAAATTAATTCAAAATGTTCTTGAATTGTGTCTATTTGACTCAATGTAGTTAACTTAATTCTAAATGCTGACAGATTTCCTTAGATATATTTACTCTTTAGTCTTTACGGACTGTTTATATGATGGCTCTTTCAGTATAAAGTATGGCAGGCATTTTCTCTGTATTCAGGAAAGATTCCCATCTTTCATGGTTACCTATTTAATAACGTTATTTAGCTGCCGCTACTATTGTGCATAATCTATCTGGCTTTTGACTTTCCATGCTTTTGTTCATTATTTGACTTGCTCTTGCACTGATCCTCTTCACATGTGATGCTGATAGATCTATTTCTGTTCACTTGATTTGTAGCATTTATACCTGCATGCATGACAAGCTGTTCTCTATCTCTTCTTTGATGATTTTTGGTGTCCACTGTAGTCATATTTTGTTGATCCGATGAATGATAAATTTTATGTAGTGGTGAGAAGTTGCTTGATCTCAAGTGGTCTGAATTTGTAGAAGTTAAAGGCAGAGTAAGATTAGATGCATTCGAAAAATTCATCCAAGATCTTCCTCGTTCACGCAATCGGGGACTAATGGTAAGACTTGTTATCTTTGTTCTGTTACTTAAACTGGGCACTTCAATGCTGAGAGTTAACATGATTCATTTGTGATAGATGCCTGTAAATTTTTCTAAAAAGAAAAAAAAGGAAGAAAATATGCACTTTCCTTTAAAATTTCAGCTGAAAAGGAGAAACATGAAATGGTTAATAGAAAATTAGAAGAAGACATGAAACATTACTTTTAATATGGGATGCCTTTCACTCGTCTCTGATTACTCACTTCCTCCCTTGTTATTGAAAAGAAAAAAGAGAAGAAGTCACCTTATTGGCTGACTGCCTAAGCTTGGTTTTCCAAAAATTGTAGCTCACTTGTTGCTGACACTTATCTCTGCAAATGTTTTTAAGTTCTTGAGACTGATGAAATACAATACTCAACCCTGCTTGGTACTGAGGTTTAGTTATTGTTGTAAAAGAGGACGATTATCTTCTGGAAAATATTTTTCTGTAAAGCTTTTACACTTATTTACACAACCAACATTAGGATATAACTTTTGTTGATGAATATTTCCCTAGAAACTTCTTATGGCATACCAGTTAGGGCATTGATCCAGTCCTATATATCCATGTGCTTTCTTAGCCAAATATTAAAGTATCTGCTATAGAATTAGGTGTATATTCTGGAATTGGAAAAGAGGGAAGAGAATGTTAATCATTCAGAGTTTTTTGACTTAATTAACCTGTCTTATATTTTAAATTTGAAAGCATGCTTATTGTTTTACTGGTGATTCTGCTGATTTAAGCAATCATGTTAGTTTGTCTCTCAATGGATTGAAAATGTCTTTCAGTATATTCTTTATGATTGGAGAATGTTTCTCAATATTTTTCTCCAGTATATGAGGATTTTAAATAGCCAACTTATAACAGAAAATCAACATTATTTAAAATTCAAACTACCAAGAATATCTCAATTACTAAACAAACTATAATAGTTTGAATTTTAAATTCATCCAAAAGCTAAACAATTTATTTTGCTAAAAATTACTGCATTAACTAAAAGCAAAATTCAACACTCCTCATTTGTTTTAGTTACTGCAATTTAAAAAGTGCTCCTCAATTTTTTTATTTTTTTTTGAGAATTAATACTGTTGTATTCCTCAACTTCAAGGAATGCTGGCCACCTCCAAAAAATGTTACAGGACAGAAAGATTAGACTCTTAACTTTACAGAGGTCCTAAAAAGTCTACCAACTCATCTACTTCCTCTATACAGTTTCCTTTACACCAAAAAAATAAAGACACTAAGCAGTTCGATTTCACATCATGAATACACTTAATCTTGTCTTCAAAGCATCTCCCATTTCTCTCCTGCCAGATTGTCCATCATATACATGAAGGTATTATCTTCCACCATTTTTTCTGGCTCTTACTCCCCCCTCTTCTAATCCAGCAACTCAGATCAATGGTATGCTCTGGCATTGTCCATTCAGTCTTTGTGAGATTAAAGAACAGATTCCAGAGTTGTGAAGTGAACTTGCAATTCAGAAAAAGATGGTCATTTGTCTCCCCAGTTTCATTGCACAAACAACATCTAGTCACCACTATTCTTCCCTCTTTTGTAGCAGTTCATGAGTAAGACATGCCTTCTTCACTACTAGCCAGGTGAAACACTTCACTTTAGTTGGTGCCATGTTTTTCCAGATATTCTTCCATATCCTTAGATCATCACCTTGCATCACTCTGTGCTCCTTATAGACTTTATTCACAGAGAATATGCCATCCACTGTGTGTCTCCATTGCAATGTATCAGGTTCTAGGACAGTGCCAGTGAAGGCCTCCACTTCATTTAATAATCTCGTGACTCTGTCCACTTCCTAGGCATTAAGATGTCTTCTAAAGTTGAAGTTCCACCCTTGAGTTGACCAACTCTCCTATATAGTTGCTTCAGGATTACTGCTTAGACCCCTAAGATAAGTTCCTTGCAATGGAGCTTGCCCTATCCAGTTATCTTTTCAGAACATGGTCTTGATGCCATCTCCTACCTTTATTTTGGATATACCCTTCAAACTTGGCCATAAGGATCTGATTGTCTCCCATACCATAAGTACAATTCACCTCATTGGAGCACCATGGGCTAATCTGACCAAATTGATGAGTGATGACCTCCTTTCACAAGGTTGATTCTTCGTCATTGAACCTCTATAACCTCTTTACTCAGCTGTGCCATTTCCCGTTTCACCAGATTGTAGCCTTCCCCTTCTTTGTTGCCTTTCCACAAAAATTCTCTTCTCAGCGTAGTCAACTTTTTAACCACACTTGCAGGAATAGGAAACAGAGACATCACATATGTAGGTTAGGAGTCCAACATTGAATTTCTTAGTGTGAGCCTTCCCCCTAATGATAGGTATTGAGCTTTCCATTGGGCCAATCTCTTTTCAACTTTCTCCACAATGTTGTCCCAAATTTCCACATCCTTGTGTCTTTTGCCTAGAGGCGTGCCTAGATACATAGTTGGCAGGTTATCCACTCCACACCCAAGTATACTAGCTAAAGCCTGGGTGTTGGCCACTTCTTTGATAGGGAAAATATTGCTTTTTCTCCGGTTCACCTTCAGTCCAGACACAGCTTCGAAGACCACTAGCATGACTCTGTTGTAACTAACTTGTTCCTCTTTAGCTTCACAAAAAATTTGTGTCATAGACATATAACAACAACAACAACATACCCAGTGTATTCCCACATAGTGGGGTCTGGGGAAGGTAGAATGTATGCAGACCAAACCACTACCTTAGGTGAAGTAGAGAGGTTGTTTCCGATAGACCCCGGCTTAGGACCGATAACAGTATACCAAACACAAAAGATAAGTGCATATAAACTAGTACAGTGCGCAAAATAAACTAACAGTATAACAAACATATACACCATAGATAAGTGCATATAAACTAGTACGGTATGCAAAATAGCCACACGATAATTCTACAGCCACAACACCACGAACAAGAAACTTCATACACAAAAGAACGCTCCTCTACTATTACCGACGCACTTCCACCCCCTAACCCTCTACCCTAATACGCGTTCTCCACACCTTCCTATCAAGATTCATGTCCTCTGTAAGCTGTAACAGCTCCATATCATGCCTAATCACCTCCCTCCAATATTTCTTCAGTCTATCTCTTCCCCGCCTAAAACCATCTATAGCAGTGTCTCATACCTTCGCACTAGAGCATCAGAGCCCCTCCTCATCATGTGCCCGAACCAACGTAACCTCATTTCTCGCATCTTGTCCTCCACCGAGGCAACTCTCACCTTCTCCCGAATGATCTCATTCCTCACCCTATCTTTCCTGGTATGCCCACACATCCATCGCAACATTCTCATTTTCGCCACCTTCAACTTTTGGATGTGGGAGTTCTTAACGGGCCAACACTCCGCTCCATACAACATGGCGGACCGGACTATCCTTTAAGCTTCGGGGACACCTTCTTATCACATAATACTCCCGAAGCGAGCCTCCATTTCAATCACCCTGCCTCAATATGATGCGTGATATCCTTGTCAATCTCACCATTGCCCAGAATCATAGACCCCAGATACTTGAAACTCTTCCTCTTTTGAATGGCCTGAGAGTCCAGCTTCGCAACTACTCCAGCCTCCTGCGACACATTACTAAACTTTCTTGGTTCTACTTAACCGAAATCCTTTAGACTCAAGCGTCTGTCTGTAAATCTCCAACTTATCATTAACTCCACCCCGAGTCTCGTCAATCAGTACCACATCATCTACAAATAACATACACCAAGGCACCTCTCCTCGAATATGTCGCGTCAAAACATCCATTACCAAGGCAAATAAAAATGGGCTAAGAGTCAATCCCTGATGCAACCCTATCAAAACTGGGAAGTGCTCCGAATCTCCACCTACCGCCCTCACACGAGTCTTCACACCATCATACACATCCTAAATTGACCTAGTGTACGCCACGAACACCCCTCTAGCCTCCAAGCACCTCCATAGAATCTCCTTGGGAACTCTATCATATGCCTTCTCAAGATCAATAAACACCATGTGCAAGTCCGTCCTCTCCCGAAACTGCTCCACTAATCTCCTCACAAGGTGAATGGCCTCAGTGGTCGAGCGACCTGGCATGAAACCGAACTGATTCTCAGAGATCATCACGATCCTTCTCATCCTCCACTCTGCCACCTTTTCCCAAACCTTCATAGTATGACTCAACAACTTAATACCTCTATAGTTGTTGCAACTCTGGATGTCTCCCTTGTTCTTATACACTGGAATCATGGTACTCCACCTCATATGACATATTCCCGTCATCTCCTATTTTGAAACCTCTCACCCAATTATTTTGAAGTGATGTTCTCACCATACTACTGAACCCCTCCATGGCTAAAATAAACAAAAAGGGAGATGAAGGATCCCCTTGCCTGAGTCCCCTCTCTGAAGGAAAAAAAACAAGTTCTCCACTTGCGTTGTATTCATAATCTGTCTTCCTTTTGCAAAAGCCATTTGATGCTTGTTGACCAAGCTGGCAATCACTCTCTTCAGTCTTTCTACTAATACTTTGGCAATTATCTTATACACTCCGGAGATCAGATTGATTGGTCTAAAATCTCTTAATTCCACTGCTCCTGTCTTTTTAGGGATAAGGGCTACATAAGCAACATTCAAGCACCTTTAAAACACCTGATGATCATGGAAATACTGCACTGTGCCCATGATGTTCTGGTTAACCAACTTCCAGAATATATGGAAAAAATTCATTGTGAAACCATCTGGTCCTGGTGCCTTATCAATGGCACATGTTTTGATGCTCTTCCATAGCTCTTCCTCCTCAAACCTTCTTTGTAACCACATTTGATCTTCTATGGAGATCACAGCTGCTCCTCGGAGATTAAAATCAGGTCTCCATTCTTCATTTTCCTTATATAGATCCTGATAGTAACTCTGAATTGCACTTTTAATTGTTGTTGTGTCTGTGATGACTTGTCCCTCCATTTCCGGTGAATTTATTGAGTTACCTCTTGTGTGCATTAACCATTCTGTGAAAGAACTTAGTGTTCTTATCCCCATTTCTCAGCCATTGTACGCTTGATCTCTGCCTCCAAGCTATTTCCTCCTTTTTTGCCACCTCTTCAAATTCCATAGCCAAATGATATTTTTGAACTAGCTCATCATCAGTGAGGTTTCTGTGTTCCTGTAGTGATTCCCATATCCTAACTGCTGCAATCTCTTCTTCTTTTCGCTTCCAGTTGCACCTGTTGCTTCTGCTCCACTGCATTAGCTCCTTTTTAAGGAGCTTTAGCTCTTTTGCTAGGATGAAAGCGGGTCTGCCCGGCTTGGGAAAGAAGTCCACCATGCTTTAACCTTGTCTTTAGAACCTTCCACTTCTTGCCACCAATTTTCGAATTTAAAATAGGACTTCTTGAAATCGCTATCCCAATATGTTAGAAGAGAAGGATTGTGGTCTGACCCTAATCTTGGTAACAAAGTCTGTTTAACCTGTAAGAAGGAATCCTCCCAATCAGCGAGTATGGGAACCTATCGATCCTCGAAGCACTACTGTGATTTTCCCACCTTCTCCAAGTGTATGATCCTCCAAATAAAGGAGGATCTACCAGTTCCAGATCATTAATGCTCTCAGAAAATTCTGTCATTGTTCCTGAAATTCTGTGACAATTTGCTCTCTCTGCCACAAACATAGTGACATTAAATTCACCATACACCACCCAAGGTCTCTCACAATTGCTTTTGCTAGTTGCCATTTCACTCCACGTATGTTGCTCGGACTCTTCAAAATGTCAACGGGTATGTGTCAGACTCTCCAAAAGTAATGTATTTTTGGAGAATCCGACACAGGTGTGGCATCGAAAGTGAAGAGTCCGCACAACTTAGCTCTCCACAGCTCTCTTCTAATCTCCCTATTACAATTTGCATAAACAGCACTAAGAAGCCATGTAAGATCCTGATTTGTGCTTGTGAATTTACAAGTGATCATTGTTCCAGCAACCTCCACTAGCTCTCCCATCCATTCCCTTTTATCCCACATTATTAAAATCCCTCCACTACTACCATAGCCTCTAGATGTTCTCCCCCCACCTATCTATTAGTCCACATTTCCATTAACAGATTCTTGACCTCCCCTTCTATTTTTGTTTGTAAAAGAACATAAATGTTCGCACCCAACTGATGAACTAACTGTTTTACCAATCTCCTTTTATCCACACCATTTAACCCCCTAATGTTTCAAGATACAATTTTGACTTTCATTGATCACCAATTGGTGGCCTTCTCCCCTTTCTCAATTCACTCCTTGGATCCCCATTCTTATACTAAACTTCAAAGATTAGGTTCCTAACCTCTTCTGGAACCAATTGATTATTATTGCTGCTTGTCTTTGGTACCCAATTTTAAAGTCATCACCTTGTTCCTTTATCAAATTCATATATGGCACATGATGGACCAGGTTCAATCTTCTCAGCATTTGCCTTCTTTGGTGTATGTTCTCCATAAATTGACAAAAGCACAAATTGTGATTCCTCTAGGTGCTGCTCTTGAAGTGCATTAACTTTTAATTGTTCCGACCTTGATATTTTTTATTTCAATTCTATTTCCCATGTACATCATCATCATCATCAGTGGCGTGCGATGGGAGCTCGCCTTCCCTTTACCCTGTTTTGTGTGAGGGCTGGAACTCCTGGTTCGTCTAAGCTCCTCCCAAGTCAAGGACGAGGGACGCGCTCGGCCATTTTCTGTTCTTTGTTCTCTTTTCCCTGAACTTGCACCAAATTATCTCATTCGGATTCGTTTTCATCCGACACATTTCCTGCACACATAAAACACGTAATAAGTTCAAAACATAGAAAATAACGATGTAACAACACAATTATGCATAAGACATGAGACGATAATGTGATAAAAATATATACTTTTAGCCGAATTTCAGGTACGGTTACAAGGTCTAAATTGGAAATCAAACACTCATAAGATGAAGGTGATGCACCGTTGGCTATTGACAATGTTATGAGAGAGAGCGTGATAGATACAAACATGGGACAGGTAAAAGATATCCGGTAAAAATTTTACCCAGGCCGGTATAATCTGTATAGATGTGTAGCCTATCCCATGTAATCCCCTATAATTAGGGATTTTAGATAACATTTTTGAAAATTAAGTATAACCACTTAATTGGTGTCAGTGGCTAAAAATTGTTAATGTGTTTTTAAATACGATTTTTTATTTTTTAAATAAAAAGGGCTACCCGGTACACTAAAGCTACCGCTATGCACGGGTCTGTGGAAAGGCCGGATCACGAGGGTCTATTGTACGTTTAAAACGATTTAAAGTAATTATAAAAATATCATATGTTTATTTTGTGTTTATATACTTAATATGAGCTGCTAATCCACTTATTATTCAAGAAAAAGAAGTTGAAATTTTCGCATAGAATCAGTTTTTAATGGACAAGTCTGCACGCTCAAAACCAAAGAGTTTCTGATGTTCATCATTAATAATTTATAATTTCCTCTTCCTAATCACAAATATATTGATCTAGAATATTCCCGTAACAAATTATTATATATTCTGTCAACTATATGAATTGGTTATCCCAGGTACCCACACTAAAGTGGCATCTAAATGAGACAAGCAACTCAACTTGCATTGCATAAAGCGTGCCACAAATAAGCCTTTAACAAATTGTTTTTCTCGTAGAATTAGTGTTGGTGCATAGTGACGGAAAGCACTTGCAACGAAGTGATTTTCTCACTTAAAAGGATATATTGACATAAATCTCCAGGAAATAAGCAGCATAGCCTGATTTTTGTTCAAGGAATACGACCAAAGAAGTTGCTGAAAAGGTCGCATGAAGAATGGCCGGAGTGGTAGCTGGAAGAGGTGGTGTTAGCAGGACCTAAGCAAAGTGGTGCGTTGTTGCTGTCATGGTAATCTAAGAAGCTTTTGTCGAAAGAGCTGTTGAAATAATTGTTCTAAATGTGGACAAAACGCTGAACGAATTGCTTCGGAATGGTTACCTGTAAGAAAAATGACCTGTCATAATGGCCATCATAATGAAGCATGGTGATTGGCGATCACTGGTGAAGATGTCAATTCGCTGGGACTGTCAGTGGAAGTAGAAATATGTTGCCTGGAATAGTCATGAAAATGAGCCAAGGAAAGAATTGTTAATGATGAACAGATAGAAAGATTTGATTGGGAAGATATTATAAGGTCACTCTAGTGGGCTCAAGCTACTTAAATTTCTGCCCAAATCATAGAGGTCTTGATATCTTGTGGATAGAAGAAATCTGATTGGTCCTTGCAAAAGAAGAAAATGAAGAAAATTGTTGATAAAAGGAGGAGGCTTAGAAAATCTGTGATAGAGAAGAAGAAATGAAGAAAAATGGTTGAGAAATGATGAAGAAGGGGAGAGCTTACGTTTTTAAAAGAATTGATTTAATTTTTTTTTTAAAAAAATAAAAACTTTGTTGATCAGCTCATATAGCCGTTACATATGCCATGTGGGCGAAATTTATGAGAAAATGAAGTTATGCGCCTAGAAGCGATTGTATGCAAACACTTGGTCTAGACAGCGTCGAGGTGTGTTTCGATAAAACATTTGGTAATAGTTTAGATCGGGAACTCGAAGAATCGGAATATTTTAGGTGTGGCTTTTGACCCTTCAGTCAATAAAATAGGTGTTTTGACTAAACTACCCTTAATTAGCTACTATCTAATTAATATGGTTTCTTGATTACATAAGACTCACTTATTCAAATAAGGGTGAACTTGGAAGAAAATAAATAATTCCCTCTTGATTATATAAGTGGATACTTACTTTGAACCACAATGAAAAGGCTAAATGGACAAATATTTTGGACCGGAGGGAGTATTAGGGAAGGAAGGTCAGTTCTATCATTCCTTTAAGAGAATAGATCCTCAATAGCTCACAGATTAGGAATTCTTCCCCTTATGGAGAAAGCTCGAAGAGCTTCCCATAAGAAAAGTCAGTTCTATCATTCCTTTCAGAGAATAGATCCTCAATAGCTCACAGATTAGGAATTCTTCCCCTTATGGAGAAAGTTCGAAGAGCTTCCCTTCATTCATTACTAAGCCAAGGTCCCAAGTTTCCGAGTCAGTTTGCACTTTTCCTACCCTAACTTTCTCGGAATTCAAAAGTAATTGCATATCAGGTCTGTAATGTCGAATCAACAGTTAGACTTAAATATTTTATATCGCATAATAGTTCATTTTTTTCTTTCTATCTCTTGAGGTAGGGGTAAGGTTTATGCACACTCTACCCTCTCCAAACTCCACTTTGCGGGACGACACTTTGTATGTTGTTGTTATTGTTGTAATAATTCTCCATGCTTTTGTAAAACCTTCCACAGATAAAAGCCAGATACTTAAGTGGAGAATGATTGAGAGGCAGGTCCATCATTTACCAAGTCGAACCATTCGCCTTTATGCTAGGGGATTTCTTGGTTACTAGAAAAAAATAAAAATAAAATTCTACATGCTTTTGGTGTCCAGTCTCTCTCCACCTTGTTGAAAGGCTTTTTTTGAGAAAGGTAACTTTGTATTCACACCAAAAAACTCATCAGGTAAGACTGATGAGGTGGGATTTACAACCCCCTGGGGGTATCATGCAGAATCAAAACCCAAAAAAAACTTTACAATCCACTAGACTTTCTACCTCCCCCACCATATCTTGTTTACCCCAAAAATACAGCAAACACAGACTTTTCATCTTGATCTTCTGAATGCTGCTAGCTTGTCCATCATGGTATCTTTCATTACTTCCCATCCAAAGTAACCGCCTTGTTGAAAGGCTTTACAAGTCCTTAAGTGAAAAAACCCTAATATTTGTTGTATCAAGGCACAATAAGGGTATTTCAGAATTATATGTTCTAGTGATCAGATGTTCAGATACATTGGCAGTATTGGTCTGATTTATATTGACAGGCGGTTGTAACTCTTATGGAATTATAATGTTCAGATTCTTAATATTTAAGCTATCTGAGTGAGTAAGTTTTAGGTTTTTCATTATTGAGGAAAAAGTTTTCTTCACCGATGTATTATTTTGGTTAGTATTAAGTAAATCGTCTTGTGTTCAGGTAATTTCTATTTGCTTAAAGGAGGGAGCTTCTGAAAAAGGACTCAAGGGCATGAAAGAGGTAAATGCTATCCCTACCACTAAATGAAGCATATTGATTTTGTAAATGTTCCCATGCTTAAGGTGGCGTTGTCTCCATTAGGTTGCAAATGGATATATAAAAAGTGAGAGAGTTGGGTTTGCACACCTCTCTCCAGGTGTTGATGTTTACCTTTGTCCTCGAAGCGATGCAATTATCACTATTCTTGCAAAATATGGTTTCTTCAAGGGAATGGCAGCTGTGGAAGGGAAATCTGAGTTGATGATTGGTTGTGTTGTATGGCGAAAGAATCGAACAGCTTTGACTTCTGTTGCTAAAAAGTCCGAGGACAAAGCTAATGTTTTGCAGGAGCAGCTTCAAAAGTCACCATCTGATTCTTCTACGTCGCAAGGTGGGGGACAAGGTTCTCTATCTGTGCCAGCAGTCAAGAACTCGAACCCACCTGCTCCATTCAGCTCTTTGTCAACTCTTGAACAAGCAAATGTCACTGATGACAAGAGTATTGATATTGATTCCGCAAGCAGGACAACCTTTACAGCTTCAGCTGTGAAGTCACCCGCTTTACAGCAAAAAGAATCTGAACTTTCCAGCTCACATCTTTGGGGATCTAAGGGACACTTGCCGGGCAGTGAAGCTTCTTGTGTCCATCAGTCAAATGCTGAACCACCCAAGGAAACCATGGACCACCTCCCAAAACCTGTAACATCATTGCTACCCAATGCATCAAAACGAAAAATGGCATTTTCAGATGATGATGATCTCCCTGAATTTGACTTTGGAACTGCTAGTGGAGTATCTTCAAGTTCCCATTGTTCCGATGGATCCATTCTTGGCAATTGGCTTCAACTTTCTGGAAGTAGGAATTTAGATATGTCTAAACAGCCAACCAGACCTGTGGCACCTTCAGTTTCCATGAGTGTTCCTAGGTCAGTAATATCGGTCAGTCAAGGTATGCCCCTTGCTAGAAATGTTAATGACCATGGTCAATTGGTCAGTGCGTCTGGGCAAATGGAAGAAAAGACCAGCAGCCAAAGTCATGCTATTCCAGTGGCAGTGACTGTTTGCACCTCTGGTTCACCTCTGGTTCCATTTGATAGCTCGGGTAAGAAGAACTTATTTTGTGATGATGATATGCCTGAATGGTTTCCGCCAGATGTCCAGAATAAAAGAACAAATGAACCACCAACAATATTACTCCGTGAATCTTCAGACCAAACCTCAAGAATGTTGCCGCCTCTTCCTACAGGACCAGTGTTTCCTTATCCATCCTCCGCCACAATCCATAACAGTTTTTCTGTACAACCATCCCCTCCACTCCATCATCTGCCTGCCAACTCCAAAGTGCCACCCCCCATACCCTCTCAAGATGGTCCTAGTTATTTGACAGGATTCACCTTTAATCCAGTGCCAACACCCCACTCTAGTTCCCTTGCTGCTTCAAGTGTATTGCATCCTGCTGATAAAAGAGTAAGGAGGTCTTGATCTTAGCTTGTAAACTCAATCAACAGTAAAATGCTTCTTCGATAACTATTCAGCGACATTCCAAAGCTGTACATACACATGGATAGCTGGTCAGGTTCGTGAATAGAGCAGTAAATTGAGAGTCTAAGTTGGTTTCTTTTTCCTTTTTCCTTCATGTGAAGTAGTGTTCCTACAGTAGTCAAACAGAAGATAGTTGTTGTGAACAGCCTTTTCTGCATCTTATACTTGGTTCGTCTGGTTGACTTAAATAGCGGTGTTATTGATTTTCTTAATTTCTTTCTCTGGTCCCAAGCCCCTGTATATCGTTTATGAAGAGTTCAAGCAACATAGTTTTCTTTTTTCGGGTCCCAAGCCCCTGTATATCATTCATATCTTATCTGTGTTGTAGAAGGCTAAGGTGCTTAATAGTGCTGGTCTGTAAGAAACTGGAAAAAGTAGTGTTTGTCTTGTTCACCCTGTAACTCTTATTGACTCGTTTTCCATGACTAGTGAGGGTTTTATTCATTTCACAAGATAATTGGACAAAGTCATGTTTCCTATTTCCAAAGCCAAGTGATCCTATGTGCATTTCCTGTGCATCTAGGTGTGTCTAGTACATTTTTGCTAAAGGCAGCATGAAAAGCACCTATATTGTAAATACATAAGAGGAAGGACAACTAAGCTACTATATTACTATTAACACCTCAAACTTAAAACTACAACTGTGTATTATCCTATGTTGCTCGGATTCTTCAAAAATGTCAAGGTGCCTGTAGGATTCTCCAAAAGTAGTGTATTTTTGAGGAATCCGACCCAGGTGCGGCATCAAAAGTGAAGAGTCTGCGCGACTTAGGTATTATGAGATGACGGCTATTCAATTAGATGTTGAAATCTGTGTGCCTCATTGATTATTGATGTGGGTTTAAAATGCCCACCTAATTGATCAAGGGCTGGCAAGTTGGCAACAAGCACTTCCTCCCCTCTTTGTGTGTAAAAGCTTGTTGGTGCCCGCGCCTGCAGCAACGCCTCTGGAGCCGCCTTTCTTTAGGTTAATTTGCTTTAGCTTGAGTGTTCCTTTGACTCTGATCTTTAATTGAAGTATAGCATCATGATAACTCTTTCAGAAATTCAGCTATTGATTCTGTGATATCTATAGGACGTGGCCAGAATTAATTGTTGGGGACAGACAGACTAGTAAAACACATAGAATTATCGATCAACAAGATTAAAATGGAATATGTGTTCATGTAGCTATTTGGCATATGGTTATTTGGACTTTGTTACTCACTAAGTTTCCATCCGTTAAGATTCATTTTGTTTACTTTATTGGAAAAAAAAAGCTAAAAAACTATGCAATATCAATACAATGTTTGGTTTTGGTAATGAAGTGTTACCTTACAAATAGAACGTTTGGTTTTCGAGATGACATAAAATGATGCATGCATAACTTATGCAAGAATTTATGTATTATCTTAATAAGAGTACATTGGGAAAAAAATTTAAGGATTTATGACTATATAGCTACACTCTTGCACGTGCTTAATAAGTTCAGCATCAAAGAAAGAGAAACCACTTAAGGAAAAAAAATCTTTGAACAAAAAACACCGACGACTCTTGCTTGCATTTTGATGGTCTAAAAACTTTCTTTCTTGTTGGCAAGAAGTCCTTCGAACTAATAGGCATTGATTAAATCCGTAGTTGCTCGTTTCTTTTTAAATTGAGTGTGGCCATCGATTCACAAGAAGGTTAAAAATAGATGGTTAGAATCTCCGATTGATAAGTGAACTACTCTCAAATCAGCTTCAAGTTGCAAGGGTGACATATTCTGCAGAAGATGGGGACAGATAATTCAGGGGTATGTCTACAAAGTATATCAAATCTTCAACACCTATGATTGCCTTGTAAGGAGAGAATCATGGTGAGAAGACGAGAATTGAGTTATGATTGATGAAAGTCTATTATGTATTAAGTAGTAAAAAGAGTCTTAATTGACTTTCATCGCCTTTCACTCAAAAATTCCTCAAAGAAAGCAAAGTAGTAAGTCTGTTTGCGCATAGCCTACTATCTCAGTTATTCTCCTTTCCTTGTCGAGGGGGATGAAAATCAAAACTTCAACACCTATCATCGCTTTGTGTTGAAGAACGAGAAAAGTCCCATATTAGTGGTTAATGAAATGGGTGATCTCTTTGTGAGAAGACGAGAATTGAGTTATGATTGATGAAAGTCTAGTATGTATTAAGTAGTAAAAAGAGTCTTAATTGACTTTCATCGCCTTTCACTCAAAAATTCCTCAAAGAAAGCAAAGTAGTAAGTCTGTTTGCGCATAGCTTACTATCTCAGTTATTCTTCTTTCCTTGTCGAGGGGGATGAAAATCAAAACTTCAACACCTATCATCGCTTTGTGTTGAAGAACGAAAAAAGTCCCATATCTAGGTTAATGAAATGGGTGATCTCTTTATAAGGCTTGGCCTATCCTCTTACTTTGAGCTTAACTTTTGCTGTGTGAGTTAGGTCCAAGACCTAATTTTACACTTTGTAATCATGGTGAGAAGACGGGAATTCGGTTATGATTGATGAAAGTCTAGTATGTATTAAGTTGTAAAAAAGTCTCAATCGAATTTCATCGCCCTTCACTCAAAAATTTCCTCAAAGAAAGCAAGTCAGTCTATGCATAGCATGTTATCTAAGTTTTTCGTCCTTTCCTAATATGATAAGTTGAAGGGGAATGGAAATCAAAACTTCAACACCTGTGGTCGCTTTGTAAGAATCGAATCATGATTGGGTGATAGGAAATCCTCTGTCATAAAAGCTCACTTCTGCTCAGGTACTATCTTTATGTTAAGAGTCTCACATCGGAAAAGAGATGGAAAATTGGTCTTCTTATATGGAAATCCTCCCCTTACGAGCTAGCTTTTGGGGTTGAGTTAGGCCCAAGATCCATTCTTTACATGGTATTAGAGATAAACTCATCCTAATTTTTTGTTTACTGATGTTGGACTCCCATATTATATTCTCCACACTCCAGTTAACGAGGTCTGGGTGTGTGGGAGAGTGTTAAAGAGTCTCACACCGGAAAGGGATGAGAAATTGGTCTCCTTATATGGACTTGAGAACTCCTCCCCTCACGAGCTAACTTTTGGGGTTGAGTTAGGCTCAAGATCCATTTTTAACTTTGGTATTTGAGACAGACTCATCCCAATTCTTTGTTTACTGATGTTGAGCCCCCATATTATATTGTCCACGCTCCAGTTAACGAGGCTTGGACATGCGGGGGAGTGTTAAGAGTCCCACATCGAAAAAGGAATTGGAAGTTGGTCTCCTTATATGGATTTGGGAAATCCTCCCATCATTAGCTAGCCTTTTGGAGTTGAGTTTGGCCCAAGATTCATTTTTTACACTATTATCTCCATAATGTTTGAAGGGGTGGATGTAGACCTCAAGTGGTGCTTCA
The DNA here is from genome assembly GCA_030864215.1 of Capsicum pubescens. Lineage (NCBI taxonomy): Eukaryota > Viridiplantae > Streptophyta > Magnoliopsida > Solanales > Solanaceae > Capsicum > Capsicum pubescens. The sequence goes on along the minus strand of CM061544.1, from coordinate 80,425,448 downwards.
CTGGAGTTTATGGGCCACACTCCACTTGGGCAAGATTAGAATTTTGGGCGGGAGTTATCTGCAGTCAAGGGTTTATGAAATGATCAATGGGTGGTATGGTATGGGCTATTTCAATATGTGCAGTTATGAACATGAAAGATTCAATTGCATAAGTAGGGTCAAGAGCATTGTACCTATTTCTCCGTTCGTACCAGTAGACAGTGGTAGTAGCAGCACCATTCCGTAGTTTCTTGTCCTACGATTTCTGTTGCTCCTCGTGGTTTCCTGAGCTTCGGTTGTCAAGAGCATTGTACCTATTTCTCCGTTCGTACCAGTAGACAGTGGTAGTAGCAGCACCATTCCGTAGTTTCTTGTCCTACGATTTCTGTTGCTCCTCGTGGTTTCCTGAGCTTCGGTTATCGCATTATTTGACTATTGTTACCGTTTCTTGTTTTTTAATGCTATGTCATGCTTTCCTTCTTGTTTGTTATATCTTCTTTATTTTTGTATTTGTCTTTTTCAAACTGCTTTGATGTGTGTTACTTGAGCCAAGAGTCTTTCAGAAACAACTTCTCTACCTCAACGAGGTACGAATAAGGTCTGCGTACGCTCTATCCTCCTCAGACCCCATGCTATGGATGCATGGAAGTAAAATGAATTAAGTTTTTAATTATATTTTAAGTAGGTTTCGTTATTATTCTAGAATAGGATTTATGTGTCCTAGTTTCATAAGGATTACAGTTGGGGTTTATGTTTCCTACTTTTATAAGCATTAGACTGTATAGAATAGGGTTTTATGTTTCCTACTTTCATAAGAATTAGATTATTGATGTAACATGACTCCTATTTAAAGGGGTTTTTGGAGAATAATCAATAAGTCGTATTTCAACAAAAAACAAGAGATTGGAGTTCTCTCTTCCATTGAACTCCAAGGTTTCAATCTCCCTTTAACGAGCGGAAGAGATTGGAGTTCTCTTTTCCATTGAACTCTAAGGTTTTAGCATCCCTTTAACGAGCTGAATTTATATATCACCCTGTGAATCAATCCTTCCCTAAAGATCCATAACATCCCACCTATGGAATTTAACTGTATATGTTGTCCTAACTTCATTTAGGACATGGAATTGAATGATTTTCCATTACAAGGAGCTCTACACCTGATTTAGGGGAGAAGAATCTGTTCAAGCTTCCAGAAATTCAGATTCCTAATCTCTAATGAATGGAATGACCCTTTTGGCTCAATAAATCAACTCTCTCCCAAAGGTTATCTTATATCATAGATCAATTGTGCTGGAAAGTAGTGACTGGTCTACAAATCTATTTTATTTTAAATCTGAAAACATGTGGCTACCACATGAAGGCGTCAGTGAGAAAATTACAGAATGGTGACCAAGTTATATGGTGAATGGTACCCCTGAATTTATCCTTTCTCAAATACTAAAACACCTAAAGAAAAACTGCCGTTTGGATTATGTAATGCTCCAGTTGCAGTTCAGAGGTGCATGATAGCGATATTTTTTGGCATGATAGAGGACTTTGAGTAGGTGTTCATGGATGATTTCTCTATATTTGGGAAGCCATTCGATGAACGCCTAGATCATCTGCATCAAGTGTTGGAGCGATGTGAAGAAATAAATTTGGTTCTTAATTCGGAAAAGTGCCTTTTGGAACAAAAAAGTCTTTAAGTTAGGAAAAGTAGGAACATGCAGTGGAATGTTCCCCTGCTTAAGGTAGTGTTGTCTCCATTAGGTTGCAAAAGGATATATAAAAGATGAGAGAGTTGGGTTTGCACACCTCTCTCCAGGTGTTGATGTCTACCTTTGTCCTCGAAGCGAGGCAATTACCACCATTCTTGCAAAATATGGTTTCTTCTAGGGAATGGCAGCTGTGGAAGGGAGCTCTCAGTTGATTATTGGTTGTGTTGTATGGCGGAAAAGTCGAACAGCATTGACTTCTGTTGCTAAAAAGTCTGAGGACAAAACTAATGTTTTGCAGGAGCAACTTCAAAAGTCATCGTCTGATTATTCTACGTTGCAAGGTGGGAGCCAAGTTTCTTCATCTGTGCCATTTGTCGAGAACTCAAACCCATCTGCCCCACTCAGCTCTTTGTCAACTCTTGAACAAGCAAATGTCACTGATGACAAGAGTTTTTTTTTCTTTTTTATAAACTGGTTACTGATGACAATTCCGCAAGGAGGACAACCTTAACAACGTTAGGCGTGAAGTCCCCCCCTTTTCAGCAAAAAGAATCCCAACTTTCCAGCTCGCACCTTTGGGGATCTAAGGGGCACTTGTTGAGCAGTGAAGCTTCTTGTGTCCATCAGTCTAATGCTGAACCATCCAAGGAAACCATGTACCTCCCAAAACAACAACAACAAACCCAGTATATTCCCACGTAGTGGGGTCTGGGGAGGGTAGAATGTACGCAGTCCATACCACTACCTGTGAAGAAGTAGAGAGGCTGTTTCCGAAAACGTGTAAAATAATTGCTGCCCAATGCATCAAAACGAAAAATGGTATTTTCGGATGATGGTAATCTCCCTGAATTTGACTTTGGAACTGCTAGTGGAATATCTTCAAGTTCCCATTGTTCTGATGGATCTATTCTTGGCAATAGGCTTCAACTTTCTGGAAGTAGAATTTTAGATATGTCTAAACAGCCAACCAGACCTGTGGCACCTTCAGTTTCCGTGAGTATTCCTAGGTCAGTAATATAGGTCGGTAAAGACATGCCCCTAGCTAGAAATGTTAATGACCATGGTCAACTCATCACTGCTTCTAGGCAAATGGAAGAAAGGCTTAAAAGCCAAAGTCACGCTATTCCAGTGGCAGGTACTGTTTGCGCCTCTGGTTCACCGATGGCTCAGTTTGATAGCTTGGGTAAGAAGAACTGATTTTGTGATGATGATATGCCTGAATGGTTGCCGCCAGATGTCCAGAATGAAAGAACAAATGAACCACCAAAAACCTTACCCCGTGAATCTTCAGACCTAACCTCAAGAATGTTGCCGCCTCTTCCTACAGGATCAGTGTTTCCTTATCCATCATCCGCCACAATCCATAACAGTTTTTCTTTACAACCATCTCCTCCACTCTATCATCTGCCTACCAATTCCAAAAGTGCCACCCCCTGTACCCTCTCAAGATGGTCCTAGTTATTTGACAGGATTCACCTTTAATCCAGCTCCAAGGCCACAGTCTAGTTCCCTTGCTGCTGCAAGTCCATTGCAGCCAGCCGATAAAAGAGTAAGGAGGGCTTGATACTAGCTTGTAAACTCAATCAACAGTAAAATGCTGCTTCAGAAATTAATCAGCAACATTCCAAAGCAGTACATATACATGGATAGCTGGTCAGGTGTTCATGGATAGAGGAATAAACTGAGAGTCTACAGTTGGTATTCTTTTTTTCTCTTTCCTTCATGTGGAGTAGTGTTCCTACAGTACAGTCAAACAGTGGATAATTGTTGCGAACAGGTTTTTCTGCATCTTAAACTTGGTTCATTTAGCAGACTTAAATAGCTGTGTTATTTTCTTAATTTCTTTTTCCGGTACCAAGCCCCTGTATCATTTATGAAGAGTCCAAGCAACATAGTTTCGGGTCCCCAATATCATCCATATCTTATCTGTGTTGTAGATGGCTAAGGTGCTTAGTAGTGTTGGTATGTACGAAACTGGAAACAAGTAGTGGTTGTCTTGTACTCTTGTTTACCCTGTAACTCCTATCGACTCGTTTTCCATGACTAGTGAGGATTGTATTCATTTCAGAAGATAATTGGACAAAATCATATTTCCTGTTTCCAAAGCCAGGGTGATTGTATGTGCATTTCCTTGTGGATCTAGGTGTATCTAGTACATTTTCTCTTAAGGCAGCATGAAAAGCACATATATCGTAATACATAAGAGGAAGGACGACTAAGCAACTATGCTGCTATTGGCACCCCAAACTAAAAAAATTACAACTATGTATTATGAGATAATGGCTATTCAAGTAGCTTTTGAAATCTGTGAGCCTCGTTGATTATTGATGTAGGTTTAGAATGCCCACCTAATTGATCAAGGGCTGGCAAGTTGGCAACACGCACTTCCTCCCCTCTTTGTGACTTGTGTAGAAAAGTTTGTCGGTGCTAGTGCCTGCAGCAGCGCCTCTGGAGCCGCCTTGCTTAAGGTGCATTTGCTTTAGCTTGAGCGCCCTTGACTCGATCTTTAATTGAAGTATAGCATTATTATAACTCTTTCAGAAATTCAGCTATAGATTCTATGATTTCTATTGGACGTGGTTAGAATTAATTATTGGAAACAGATCGGTAAAATACAGAGAATTCTCAATCAACAAGATCAAAATGTAATGTGTTTTATCTAGTTATTGGGCATATGGTTATATGGACTTGGTTACTGCACTAAGTTTCCATCCCTTAAGATTCATTTTGTTTCCTTTATTGAAAAAAAAAATCTAACATAAAACTATGCAATATCAATACAATGTTTTATTTTGGTAATGAAGCGTTAAATTACAAATATAACATTTGGTTTTCGGGATGACATAAAATGTTACATGCATAACGTATGCAAGAATTATGTATTATCTTGTACGTTACAGAATGTGTAATAAGAGTACATTGGTAAAAAAAATTAGGATTTATGACTATATAGATACATGCTTGGATGTACTTAATAAGTTCTGCATAAAAGAAAGAGAAACCACTAAGGAGAAAAAATCTTTGAACAAAAAACACAGATGCCTCTCTTGCCAGCATTTTGATGGGGCCAAAAAACTTTCTTTCTAGTTGGTGAGAAGTCCTATAAACTAATCGGGATTCGATGAAGGCCATAATTACTTGTTTTTTTGTTAATTGATTGTGGTCATCTATTCACAAGCAGGTTAAAAATCGATGATGAGAATCTCCAATGGATTGGTGAGCTCTCAAATCAGCTTCAAGTTGCAAGATTAACATATGCAGAAGATGGAGAATTCAGGAGTATTGTCTGCAAAGTATATCAAAATTTCAACAACTATGGTCGCCTGGTAAGGATCGAATCATGGTGAGAAAACGAGAATTGAGTTATGATTGATGAAAGTGTAGTATGTTTGATCCTAAGTTCACAAAGAAATGCCTTAGTTTCACGTGTGGAGTTCTCAAGGACAGAACCTGATGTTCAGGAGAGCCCTGAATGACTGGGAAGTGGCAGAGATTGTTAGTCTTCTTCAGATATATTAAACCAGCTCCCTGGGGTTACTAATGGAGCAGATAAGCCAGCCTGGTTGATACATAGTAGCGGGGCACTCACAGTAAAATCTTGCTATTGGGGAAGGAACAATAGTCATTCTCCTACAGTTAACTGGTCTTGAAAACAAATCTGGAGAGTCAGAAGCCCACTGAAAGCTTCTTGTTTTGTTTCTAACTCATGAAGTGCTACAGGAAAGAGGTACGCTGATTTGCTCAAGGTGTTTTCTTAATGTTCAAGATGCAGAGTTCAATAGCCACCTGTTCTTGCACTGTAAGGTCAGTTGCGTAATTTCAAGATCCACTTTGAAGCTTCTCACAAGTGAAGACTGGTGGATAAGCATTCCAGCCTGTGTATGGTGGACAATATGGAAGGAAAGGAATGCCAGATATTTTAAAGGCAAAAGCAGCAACATCCAGAAGATTCATTGCCTTAATTTACTTTCTTTTTTGGTGTAAACAAGATTTGTTTGGGGGTGGAGGGATACATTAGCACCAGTTAATTTCATAGTTAAGTTATAAAGCTTTCTCTGTTTCTGCACTCCTCTTTCAGGAAGTTCCACATAGTATGTTGGTTGTATCATGTATGATCCCCTCGCACATTTCTTGGACAATCAGATTTGTGAATACACAGTTACCCTTGATTCAAGAAAGTGTGGATGTATTAAGTAGTAAAAATAGCCTCAATTGGCTTTCATTGTCCTTCACGCAAAAATTCCTCAAAGAAAGCAAGTAGCAAGTCAGTCTGCACTTAGCATACTAGCTAAATTATTTGTCCTTTCCTTGTATGATCAGTCAGGAGGGGAATGAAATCAAATCGGCAACATCTATGATCGCTTCGTAAGGATCGAAGATCATAGTGGGGTGATGGGAAACCTCTGTGATAAAAGCTCACTTCTGCTCAGTAGGGTACTTACTCTTATCTCCCTAATGTTTGAAGAAGTGGACATAGACCTCAGGTGGTGCTTCACTGGAGTTTATAGGCCACTCCAATAGGGAGGAGTTACCTGCAGTCAGAGTTTATGGAATGATCAATGAGTGGTACAGGGTGATTTCACTGTGTGTAGTTACGAACATGATAGATTTAATTGCATAAGGTCAAGAGCACTGCACCTATTTCTCCTCTCATACCAGTAGTAGCAGCATTATTCTCGTAATTTATCGTCCTACGATTTATGTCACTCCCCGCTGTTTCCCGAACTTCGGAGGTTATCGTATTATTTAACTATTGTTACTGTTTCTTGTTTTCTGAATCGTATGTAATGCTTTCCCTATTATTTACTATGTCTTTTATTTTGTGTTCTTTTTCAAGTTGCTTTGATGTGCGACTGTGCGTTACTTGAGCGGAGGACTACGAAGTAGAAGGTCTACGTATACTCTACTCTCCCAGACTCCACTTGTGAGATTATACTGGTTCATTGCTGCTGCAAGGTCAAGAGCTATGAGGAGCTTCTCTAACTTCATTAGGACATGGAATTGATTAATCTCCCAACAAGGAGCTTACTACACCTGGTTTAGAGGAGAAGAATCTACTCAAGCTTCCAGAAGTTCAGATTCCTAATCTCTAATGGATGGAGTGACACTTTGGCTCTATATATCAACTTGCACTCCAAATAATAATCTTAGATCACAGATCAATTGTGCTGGAAAGTAGTGAGTATAAATCCATCTTGACATGGGGCTGCAACATGATGACTTCAGTGTGAAGACTACAGAACGGTGACTTGAGTTATATGGTGAATGGTACACCTGAATATTTTCTTTCTCAAAAACTAAAACACTAGAAGAAAGTAGAAGGAAAGCTAAAGCTTTGGAGGAGTTTCTGTTATTACAGAAAGCAGTAGGAGGTATGCGTCAGACTGAATGGAATTCACAATGGCCTTATACCAAAAGGCCGATGGGATACCATTAAGCAAGATAACTTATTGCAACATGATGGCTTCAATGAGTCCATCAACCACCTATCCCTTCTCACTGTCCAGTGACTATAAAATGAGTTGACAAACTCTTCATTTGTAATCTCTATTCATCTTCTTGATGCTTTTCTGATATCTTCGTTTTAAAAAGAAAAAGAAAAAAAAAAGTCATAATGCACCAAAAAAGTTTTTTTAACGCATTAACATTTATTTTTTTTTCTTAAACTCCACCACCATAACTAACTGGTGGATTTACAGATCTAAACAAATAAAAGCGAACAAAAAACAGTAGTGGTAAATCATGTACAATATCAATAAAGTGACAATCAAACCAACAAGAACAATTCCATTTTCTGCCAATTCTGGCACCAAGGAGATCAGTTATATGACATGTAAACTGATCCCTCAATTTCTTCTTTTCTTTTTTTTTTCTTTCTTCGTTTTTTGCTTTTGGGATAGGGGGTAGGGGGCTTGTTTTGACTTATTTCCCAAGACATCCACAAAATCTACAAGGTAATAAATATATAAGAGGGTGTACTAAAAGGAACATTTACGGATTTTAGAGGTATCAATTGGTGGCCAAACTGTCTGAATCAATGTCATCGACAGTGAGCCAGTCACTGGATTCATCGCCTTCAGAATCTTTATCCCGGTGAATCGATTGGCCAGCCTTCTGCTGACTACCTTGAGCTTTAGAGTTCTCATTTAGTTGAATCCATTCATGGGATTCACTAGATGAGGAAACTTTCTTTCTGTGTGGGGGCTTGCTTCCTTGCAGTCTATCTGATAGATCGGTATCATCGTCCTCAAGATCACTGAAAGAAACATCATCCTCGTTCTTGTCAGCATATGAGGTTGTATTCTTGGTCTTTTCTTCGTCTAATGGCTCTTGACGTTTCTCGCCATGCAAACTATCTTTATCTTGAGAGGCATTTGCAGTCTCTGAAATATTTTTCTCCTCCAATTTACTTTCGGACACTTGCTGTCCACTGATTTCAACATCCTTCTCAGACGCATCAACAGTCTCAGAATCCTTAGATGCTTCTGGCTGCGAGTCCTTCTTACTTTGCAACTGCTGCAGAAGTGTCTCCCTTACTTCAACAACCTACAGTCAAATTAAGTTGAAAGAGATGATCATGTCATCGTGAATTTTCATTCAGAAAAGGTCAACAAAAGAGAACCAAGTGCAAGTAAGAGAAACGGGAAAACAAATACGACCAAGAGAACTGACTGCATCTCCACCACTGAACAACACGATACCTCAACTGTACCCCCACCCCTGCCACAAATCAAGGCTAGGAAGATGAGAAGAAATCACCTAGCATATTATTCTCTCATGGGATTTGAACTTGAGACCTCATGGTTCTCAACCCACTTCATTGACCACTAGGCCACACCCTTGGGTGCTACTTTAGCCTTTTTGTCTTGTTTTAACATTCCTACTAATATTATTTATTTGGAGAGTCAACGAAGATTTAATTTTTTTCTCATTGAGTATTTGCTTTTATTTGTGATGGACCTCGTGGCAATTTTTGTATAGGAAACTTTATTCCCATTTTTCAATTTTTGCCAGGTCATAAAACTTAGTGTCAAAAGGATAAACTACAATGAACCAACTTAAAGTTTTAAGAGATAATTACTGCACTAAAGCTTTCGTAAGAAGGAAAATAAAGAAACAAAATCATCTCTTAAAGTGTAGAACAATAACATATTAGAGAACAAGGATAATAGAAAATATGACAACTAAAACAATAAAACATCAAATCACTAGTCTGCAGTAACATAATCAAGTACGGAGAAGACACCGTTTCTTATAAGTTCGATGCAAAAGAAACTAGGCATGGGTGAAGTAAGTTGTAGTGCTTTCACTTGGAGCTGGATTACTCATGAACTCCCCCATATTACCTCAGGTTCGGACTAGCTCGAGTTAGTCATCATCCTGCTGGTGCTTTTGGCTTCACGGATTGGGAATACGTAGGAGGATCTTGAATGAGTCTGGAAAGATTCAAACTAAATTTTCAGCAACCTATTCTATTGTGGTACTTAAGGTTTTTTCAGGAAACTAATGAAGCTAGTATGCAGATAAACCAAAAACAGTGGTCATGTTTTCACAATTCTAAATTTGCATCTGTATAGTGGCAGGCACCTCTTTGGTACCTTAAATAGTTTTCACTTAACTAGCTTAAATACAGATCCTAAGGGATCTGAGATACTCGGACTAAATTTGAGCCAGGGACTTTCTAAGTTGCACCCAGAAAAAATTCAGCTTCATTCAACTTGTAGCCATAGCCGCAATAAGACAAGTAATTCACTGGCTGACTGTGTAGGGAAATGAGAGAAATAAGACTCAGATTTCTCAGTGCAATCAATTCCAGGAAATTAGGTGATTCCTAAGGTTCTAGCAGAATGGTGTAACAAGGAAATGATCTGAAGTTCTCTCTCCCCAACTTCGACCACCACAAACACAGCCCCCCAACCCCAAAAAGAAATGCACACACGCAAAAAGGGGAACAATTAAGAGAAAAAACAAAACAGAAATGTTTTATAAATCTAATAGAACTCATCAAACTTATGCAATGGCAAGCTTCAACAGAAATCTAACCAACTTTAGGCCGATAGGAGGTGTTAAATATTCCCTAGTGGCCATGTAAACTTCCATTCTCTCATTATAGAAATTGCTGGATTCAGAGCATCACAGAGAAACTAAAGAGTACAATTAATTCAACTTGCATCAATGAACCTGTAGTTTGATTGTTCAGTAAATATATGTGATGCAGTAGCAATACTTTAGAGCTACAGCTGGAATGATGACCCAATCAAAATTGTAATCCTTAAAGCATGTAAATGGAACGATGACCTAATCAAAATTGTAATCCTTAAAGCACGTAAAATATGAGTCAAGAACATTCCACGGAGCATACAGTTTTTAATCTACAGGATTGAGATTTTTCCCAATTTAATAATATCCTGTCTGCTCACAAATTTATAAAAGAATTCAGGCCAAAACAATGTCATTCAATATATTAACTTATCAAAGAGAAACTTGCCTCGGGAGTTGACAACATCTCCCAGTCATTTCCATTCAACCTTGGAAGCAATAAAACAAAATAGATCATCCAAAATTGCCCATCAGATAATTCATGGCAAACCTTCTGCCTCAAGGACTCAAGTCCGGGCACAAACTGCACAATGGATGCCACATGTTCTTTCTGACTATCAGACATGGAAAAATCTGCAAGAAAATTAGATAACCATCAACCAGAGGCCACAAGAAACACGAAGAATAGTAGTTCAAACAAGGCCTAATCAAGGAACTACTTCTTTTGATTGACACATGAAGTATGTGAAAGCCTCCAGAAGTGGACAAAACTCGGAAAAACAAGAAAGCAAATTCACAGCTATTTATGCTACATACACTTTCTACATTTTTTTTTTTTGATAAAGTTCCTACACTAACAAAGTCTTTTTTAGGAAGCGCACAGAGCAACATAGAATTGTTCAACAAATTAATTCAAGATAAATACAAATAGGATCAAAAAAATTATTTCAAAATAGTGTATCATAATAAGTGAATTAAATAACTAGAAGTTGAAGATAAAATCCTTCAGGAAGAACTACTCCGAGGAAAACCAATGCTTGCAGTCCAAGCAGAGAAAAGAACTGCAAATGCACTTTTTAATCACCCACAGGATGCCAGTCATTATTAGATGAGCATGACTGCATGAAGCACCAATATAAACAATCATATTAAGAAACTTCATGTGGTCAATGAAGAGGGTTGCGAACCATGAGATCTCAGGTTCAAAATAGAAAGCCCCAAGGGGCGCTATATTACGCACTCTTTCAAGGGTGGCTGCTTCTAGGGCTTTGATTACCAAGGAATAGAGGCATTCAACAGAGACAAACTCTAGGTGATTTCTTTTCATTTGTCCTGGCCTTGGTCGGCAGAATTACTTGGTGCCTGTTGGTGAAAGGCGGCAGGTATCCCGTGGAATTAATCGAGGTGTGTGCAAGCTTGACCGAACACCACGGTTATAAAAAAAAAATATCAGCTCTTACAAATATCCCGTAACCATCAATTATTTGTAACTTTATTGCCCACTGGCAATCACAAATTCACTAATTACATTTTAATTTTTTTATCTTTTTTATTTCCGCTCTTCTACTCTGAAGGCATAAAGAACTAGCAAACACAGTCTAGGTTTTGTTTTCCCTTTAAGCCTGTCAAGTTGTAGTTTCACATTTAATTATCGTGTTATTGTGATCCTCACTAATGAAACCACTACCAAAACAGATAAAGAAAAGAATCTTAGAGAAAAGAGTAGAGTGTGCATGAAAAGACCACTTGGTTTGCTGATACACGTGAAAGGTTATTGATGAATAAACCATAAAGATTTTCAACTTACGAAGTTGTTGCATGCTACAATCTACCAATACATTCTGTCAGGTAGACATGCAAAGTCACTTAACTGACAAACTTCTTAGATCAAAACAAAATATCTTCAGCCCCAAAAATTAGTTAAAAGAAAAAATTGGACAGCGAAAAGGAAGCAAAGATACAGAATTCATATTCATGATTTGAAATCAATAGCACTGATGGGGTCTGGATGGGAGAGGGTTATTGTCAAAAATTCAGCAGCTAATAGTTTAGGTTTATTAATTGACCAAAAAATTTTCCTTTTCTTGTTTATCTAGGGGAGGGAGCTAGCAGGCGGCAGTCCCACTATGGGACTGGAATCCCATAGGTTTGCTTAATCATTTTTCTATGCCTCAATGTATAAATTCCCCTACTAACCATATGTGAGTATTGTATACGTTACGCCCAATTTCGTTGCTTGAATGTTATTTAAAGTATATATGCAAATCATCTATACGCCTATCTTGCTTGGGACTGAGACATAATAGTTGTTTCTGTACATAAAGCATTCTGTAAATAAGGTAACGGCGACATCTGAAAATGACTAAAAACCATACCACACTTTTCCTCTTAAATCATGAACAAAATCATAGGCTTGAAAAAAATGAATACCTTACTATAATCTTACATTCTGTGAAATACACACCCCCCAACCCCAAGAGTAAACGAACAACATAATATTGGAAGCCAACAACTAAAAGAAGTGTTCAACTACCAAGGATCAACCGCCATCATTATTAAATCATTATAAAGTATGTCACACCTATTGCAACTCTTGGTGACAATGAACCACTATAATATACCAAATACAGCACCCCAATGGTAAAATTGTAACCAACAGGAAACAGTTTGCGTCCTTTGCCTGCAAAGATTCTTCTCGTCCATATATACATCTCTGTGAGATTCATAGAACAATATTTAGCATTGGAATGAAATGGACCTGAATAGAACAGAACTAATGCAGAAGATCATGTAACCACCACCAAATGTTTTGGAATTGAGGCATATGTTAATTGATTTCACCAAACAATTTGGGATGAGAGTTGCGGAAATGAGACATTGAGGTCGATGTGTGGGCATAATAGGAGGGATAAGATTAGGAATGAAGATATTCGGGATAAGGTAGGAGTGGCCTTCGAGGTGAACAAGATGAGGGAAACAAGAAGGAGATGGTTCGGGCATATGAAGAGGAGATGCGCACAATGAGGTGTGAGAGATTGGCTATCGTGGGTTTAAGGAAAGGTAGAGGTAGGTCAAAGAAGTATTGAGAAGGGGTAATTAGACAGGATATGACATATCTTCAGATTACCAAGGACATGACCTTAGATAGGAGGATATGGAGGTCTCAAATTAGGGTAGAAGGTTAGTATGTCGTTGAATGTGCTTTCTTGCTGGATAGGCTTGGTGGTAGTTTGGTGCACCATACCTATTTCTCCTTTAACACCAATAGTAGTAGCATTATTCTCGTAGTTTCTTATACTATGATTACTGTTACTACCTACTGTTTCTTGTGCTTCGGTTATCGTATTATTTGGTTGTTGTTACTGTTCCTTGTTTTCTGAATGTTATGTAATGCTTTCCCTATTATTTGCAGTGTCCTCTTTACTTCTGCATGTTCTTTCTCAAACTGCTTTGATATGCATTACTTGAGCCAAGAGTATTTTGGAAACAGTCATTCTACCTCCACGAGGTAGGGGGTAAGGTCCGCATACACTCTGACCTCGCCAGATACCACCTTGGGACTACACCGGATATATTGTTGTTGTGTCTAGCAAAACAAACACAAAAGGTTGTCCCAAAGGCATGGATAAGCGACTGACACAGATGTTTACCCCATAGGCTGCTAGCTGGATTAATCGAGGTGCAAGCTGTCACCCAACCAATGTCATTAAAAAGCAGTCAAAAATTGCACCTTTAACAATCTATAGTGGACAAGTGGGTGCAAACCTTGAAAATTATGGTTCAAAGCGCAGCTTACAAAGAGTTTTTTCAATTTGCCTAAGCCTTGATGGCTAGATTTACCCGGTAGTTTTGTTGGTGGGAGATTGATACAAGATCGACAAGGAAGATACGAAAATATACACCAAAATAGTCAACGATTTGAAGAATCGAGGACCCCTTTGATGACCTCTCTCGGATTCACAAGAAGAACAAGAAAGGAAATGATATCAAGAGTAAAACACACTAAAAACAACAACACTTGATGAACAAGATGCAATAACAACAACACACAGTTACAAGACAAGAACACAAATGAATTACACTAGATATAGACAAACGATTACAAGAAAGTAAAGATAGATAGACAAATGAAGATGTAATATTAACAATTCAAAAGCTTATTCCACTTTTGGACCTTTAATATCACACACAACCTAAACCTATCTCTTACGTGACCTCAAGGGAACCGGAATACCCAAGCAATTTCCGTTTCTAAGCATATCATCAATACAAGGATTCCACCTTGCCCAAGGATTCCACCTTGAAAGAGGCTCTCAAAAGAGGCTACAAATGTGTCATCTAAAATCTCCCCTTAAAATGAAGGCAAACTAGCTATTTATAGGCCGTGGGTCTTTATTACACAATGCGCCCAAAAGTGACCCTAAAAGCTATTGGGCCCAAAAGTGACCCAAAGCCCAAAATAATGTCATGGGCGTCCATGCTCTCTCGAAGCCCACGCTATCTTCCAAACACGTCGTGGCTCAATGCTCCCGTGGATGACATCATCAAATGTAGCTTCTCCCGCCCTCCAAGCTATCATCCACACACGTATTTGTTCCCCTAAAACAACTAAATCTTGGATCCATAGATGTGATCCTTGAAGCATCGATCCCAAAGGAGTGGAGCCCATTGATCTTGTATCATCCTCCCTTTCTTGAAGAGGATTCATCCTCGAATCCAACTCCTTTATCAACTTGTCGTTGCACCTTTCAAGTTTGAAATTCTTTGGTAAGAACTCCGTTAGGATTTCAAGCTCATTTTCATATGGCATTCTCCTTGCATCCTCCTTTGATATTATTTGTTCATGAACCTGCACAAATGAAGGAGCGATGCTAGGTAAAATGCTAGCATCATGGTTAGCGAGTGACATAGGTTCCATGTTAGAATTGGTCTTCTCAATTTGGATTTGGGTTGGATGAACAATGTCGTCGGGAACTTTGTTTGTAGTGGGAACATGTTCTTGAAGTGGAATCGGATGTGGTCTTTGGTAATGAGGTGTTTGTTGGTGGAATTGTGGTGGTTGGGGTACATTTGGTGGGGTTTGGGTAGTAAGACATGTCACCTTTTTCATGTTTCCTTCCAAACATTTCCAAACGTGACCCATCCTTCTTCCAACTATTCAATTCTTGTAGCCAATCCATGAGAGCTTTCATTATCGTCTCTTTTGAGATAGGTTGGATCTCATCTCCCAAAGCCATGGTACCTATAAATTAGGCACTCAACACAACTTTTTCTTCAATTTTGAGGATCAAACACCACCTTTTGAAAAGAATTCAAGATGAAGATTTGAATCTTCTCAAGAACACTCAAGAACACCAAGAACTTCAAAAATCTCTAACTCTTGAACCGATGATCGGAATGCGATGAAATTTTGAACCAAGGCTATTTTCAACCTTCTAAACACATTCCAAACATCAATTTGTTCAATTTCTCAACCAAAAATTTCAGATCTTGAACCCACCTCTCTTTCTTCAAGTTTAAGCCCACATCAAGGGTAGAACACTCAAATCAACTCTGATTTGGCTCAAATTCGAACCCTAAAATCCTATAGTGTTAGAGAACAAGAATCTAACACTAAAAATACAAGAAAACAATAAAATCAAAGACTCAAATTTTGACCTAGGGTTAAAAACGGGAATAGTATTTTTTTTTGAAATTTTCGATTTTGACACTTTTTTTTCTTTTTTACAATTTTCAAGATAACAAACCCAAGATTGACTTCGTAGGAACAAAATCAAGCTCGGCTCTGATACCAAATGATACAAAATCGACAAGGAAGACACGAAAATATACACCAAAATAGTCAACGATTTGAAGAATCGAGGACCCCCTTTGATGACCTCTCTCGGATTCACAAGAAGAACAAGAAAGGAAATGATATCAAGAGTAAAACACACTAAAAACAACAACACTTGATGAACAAGATGCAATAACAACAACACACGATTACAAGACAAGAACACAAATGGATTACACTAGATATAGACAAACGATTACAAGAAAGTAAAGATAGATAGATAAACAAATGAAGTTGTAATATTAACAATCCAAAAGCTTATTCCACTTTTGGACCTTTAATATCACACACAACCTAAACCTATCTCTTACGTGACCTCAAGGGAACCGGAATACCCAAGCAATCTCCGTTTCTAAGCAAATCATCAACACAAGGATTCCACCTTGCCCAAGGATTCCACCTTGAAAGAGGCTCTCAAAAGAGGCTACAAATATGTCATCTAAAATCTCCCCTTAAAATGAAGGCAAACTAGCTATTTATAGGCCATGGGTCTTTATTACACAATGGGCCCAAAAGTGACCCTAAAAGCTATTGGGCCCAAAAGTGACCCAAAGCCCAAAATAATGTCATGAGCGTCCATGCTCTCTCGAAGCCCACGCTATCTTCCAAACACGTCGTGGCTCAATGCTCCCGTGGATGACATCATCAAATGTAGCTTCTCCCGCGCTCCAAGCTATCATCCACAAACGTATTTGTTCCCCTAAAACAACTAAATCTTGGATCCATAGATGTGATCCTTGAAGCATCGATCCCAAAGGAGTGGAGCCCATTCATCTTGTATCAGAGACCAAGGTGGATCAAGCTAACCCCACGATTATCAAAAAAAATATCTCGAAGAAACTACTCATCAAGTAATAGTACTCTTATAGCTCAGTTAGTGAAATAAACCAACACATTTAGTGAATGCACTTTTATCTACTTGTATGGAGCTAAGTTGCGCAGACTCTTCATTATTGATGCCGCACTCGAGTCGGATTCTTCAAAAATACATTAATTTTGGCAAATCCAACACGCACCCATTGACATTTTTGATGAGTCCGAGCAACATAGGTATGGAGTGCACTCCTACCTAATAATCTTCTAATCTAATTCGTGTCTTTCACACCTTTCTATCTAAGGTCATATCCTAGTTACACATTTGGCAACTATAAATCACTAACCCCACAATTATAAAAAAAAATATCTCGAAGAAACTACTCATCAAGTAATAGTACTCTTATAGCTCGGTTAGTGAAATAAACCAACATATTTAAAGAATGCATCATATCTACTAGTATGGAGTGCACTCCTACCTAATAAACTTCTACCCTAATTCGTGTACTCCACACCTCCTTATCTACTGGTATGGAGTGCACTCCTACCTACTAATCTTCACTCTAATTCGTGTCCTCCACACATTCCTATCTACTAGTATGGAGCGCACTCCTATCTACTAACCTTCTAACCTAATTCGTGTCCTCCACACCTTCCTATCTACTAGTATGGAGCGCACTCCTACCTACTAACCGTCTACCCTAATTCGTGTCCTCCACACCTTATTATCTAAGATCATGTCCTAGCTACATATTCAGCAAGTGATCACCACTCAAAGAAACTAATCGTCATCGAGTAATAATACTCCTATAACACATAGTCAAGTGAACTAAAACAACATATTTAGAATTTACCACTAGGTAAAGAGATCGGAAAATCAGTCCACAACTGATCCCGCTGAGAAATTGTACTAACAAAATCCACAACATCATCCGTCACACCAACAATCTCCTCCTCTTCCTCCTCCTCCTCCTCATCATCATCATATTCATCTTTTTCACGATCATTTACCTCATTATCACCGAAATGCAACAAATTCGAAGCCAATTTCGAAATCTCAGAAACACTCGATTTCAAGCTATCTCCGATTTCCACTAAATCGCTTTTGATTCCGCTCAATTTCTCCGATTGTTGCTCCGACTGAGTTGACGACGGCGGCGGCGACGGAGGAGTGAGAAAGGAGGCGACACCGCGGAGATGGTGGGTGAATGTTTGGGAAATGGCGGAGAAGTCTTCCTTTATGCTTGAAAAATTGGGATCGGAATCGGAGGGTTTTTCGCCGTCGTAGACGGCGGTGGCGGTGGCGGCAGCGCCGCCGCCGTCGTCGTTGGATTTGAAAGGATTTAGAAGGGGGAGAGAGAACCAAGATGACATTTTTTTTTTCTCTTTCTTCAATTTGGTATATTTCTCTCTCTTATTATTTTTAATTCCTTTTTCCTCCTTTTAAAAACGCCTTTTTTCCTATTTATATATTTTTCAGTTGAAAGATAAGATATTAGTATTTAATTGCACTTGAGTCGAACACTTCTCTCAATGAAACAGTATGATAAGATTTGCGTACATTGTGTCTCTCTGAACTTCACTTATGGAATTTTAGTTAATATGTTTTATTTGGAAGAAAAGATATTATAAGTGAATGTTTGATTATAAAAATTATGAAGTTTGAAAAAATAAATGATGAAATGATTTCTCGATGGAATTTTATTTGCACTTGAGCACTCGTAGCAACCTCTCTATTTTCATGAGATAGGGATAAAGTATATGTACACTCTATACTCCTCATATTCTATTTGTGGAATTTCAATGAGTGTGTTATTGTTGTTGTTTGAAAGAAAGATGTTATAAGTGGATGTTTGATCATAAAAATCGTGAAATTTGAAGAAGAAAAATGATGTAAATGGTATTTTGAAATTGGAGTTGTGATTGTATATAAATATTTATTTGAGTTACGCTTGAAATTTTAGGAGCGATTTGAAGCGAAAATAACATTCTGGATTCTTAATCTTGAAATTTAAAACAATTTTGCGATCAAACAAGCACAAAAATAATGAAAATGGTATTTGTAAATTATAGTTGTGTGTGTAAATGAATACATATTAGAGTTATATTTGAATCTTCGTGATTGATTTGAAGTGAAAATATCTTTTTAAAATTTTTGAAGTTTAAAAAATTGTAACATTTTTGTGGTCAAACAAGCACGTAAGTAAATTGTTTTACTGAAATTAATTATTTATAATTTTGATGAAGAAAAAAATTATATGATAATTTTTATATTACTTTGGATTAATCTTATGTAAAAAGGATTATACAATTTAACAAGAATATTTATAATTCATTTTGTTCATATGAGCGAGCTTAGCTTATTAGAGTTACAATATTAGAATATACATAATATGTCACGACACAAAAACGAGGGTCACGCTGACGCTTGTCGCGGCGTACCTTGACAAGTAAGTCTATCACTCAAACTTATACGAATAGAGAAAAAGATAGAAATACCCCAAGGTAAGGCTTCTAGAATGAAGCCGAACCATATAAATAATCATAACAATGCGAAAAGAACTTATCCAGAATACCAATCATGCCAAAAACTAGGTGTCAATAGTGTAAGACTACTAATACAATCCAAGAGTCAAATACATCAAAAAAATAACCACAAAGGAATAATAATTGTCTTCGAATACTAATAAAGACATAACTAGTATAGAAAGATAGAGGTGAACTTCGGACGCATGAATGTCCAACCGCTACCTTAGAAGCTCCAACAATCGCCTGAATCAAGTAAGCTAAGGCGCACTCGAGCTAGGACCTGCACCGAAAGAGCGCAGTAGGCATGAGTACGATCCACTTGTACTCAGTAGGTATCATAGGCCGACCAAGCAAAGTGGTAAATAAAGCATACAAAATTTACACTAAAGGCACGTCACCGACAATCAAAAAATGCCTCACAACGGTAGCCCACACCGCTTGCACTAATAGTTCTAGAATATCTCACATATATTACAAAAACACACCAAGATACGAAACACAAGTATACATTATGTCACATATAATAGAACAAGAGAGAACATGTATATACACGATCATCAAATACAAGTAAAGGAAAGTAAGACAAATGTATCACAAAAGCATCACAAAACACAATAAAACTAACGCTCTTCTTGGGAAAAGCCAATATAGGAGCTGAAGTCAACAAGTCCTTGAGCTTTTGAAAGCTCGCCTCACAAGCATCGGACCACTGAAAAGAAATTTTCTTCTGAGTACACTTGATCGATAGAGCTGCAATGGAAGAGAAACCCTCAACAAAACACTAATAACATCCGGCCAAGCCAATAAAACTTAGAATCTTGATGGGCGAAGTAGGTTGTGATGCCCCGAAAAAAAAAATCCGTTAAGATCTTGAACGAAAATGTGTTGAATTTTGTTCTTTATCGTGATTAATAATTTTTCTATGTGGAATTTATGGATATGCGACCCGTCATCGCGTAGAGCATCGAATAATCTTTCCAACGATATGTGGATCATCCAAAATGGACACTCGAGCGATGAGTTATGATCATTTCGATCTAACCATGAATAGTGGTGAACAGTAAATGTGCAGGAAAAAAATACTGAGGCCAGGCGAATTTTAGGGTCAACTTCAAACGATCATAACTCCTTGTACATAATGATCTGGGTGAGCTACTATATATCAACAGAAAGCTCTGAAAGTCCTCTTTCCAAAATAACGATTACTATGTATTTGATTTGATTTAATACTACTAATAATATAATACTAACAGACAGTGAAAAGAACAAGTGACAAGACTAGTGGTGAGGACAGAAAGTGAGCAAGTAGCCGCTACCAGTGCAAGTGTATATATTTTTGGCACTTAAAATACATGAAAAATGAATACAATCAGAATATATGCGTCACCATAAGTACAAAAATGGCAAAATGAAAAACTTCAAGATCAATTTTTTCCCTTTTAATTTGAAATGTATCTCTACGAATCAGGGGTAAGATTTGCGTAAAACTATATCCACCACCTTTGAGGTTAAACTAAATATGTTGTAATTTTGAAAAGTAGTTGTCGGTGGTTGACATTTTGATGTGTTGTATTAAATATGGAATTAGGAAAGTACAAAATTACAAAAAAATAGATCTTGTCCTTTCTTTACAAAAAAATAGATCTTGTCCTTTCTTACTACAACAAACAAATGTAAACTTATAGACAAAGCTACAAAATCAAAGTAGCAGATAATGCTATATTCCAAAGAAACATCATAATATAATTGAATAAATGCATTTACTTAGCAGATACATGAACTTTAATGCACCAGATCTGAGATTCCCTTTTTTTTAAAAAAAAAAAAGAATTCTAGTGCACTAAAAGCTTCCGCGATGCACAGAGTACGGGGTAAGGCGAGACCACATATATCTATTTAAGAAAATTGATCACCCTCAAGTCAGATCTAATAAAAACACAAAGACCTCAATACAGATCTGACACTCCTCACCTCTCACTATTTCAGATCTATTACTCAATTCTCTTGCATATCCATTCACACCTCACAAATCCAAAGAAAAAAAAATCATTCTAGTACAAATAAAAAACAGAAATAAAACCTAATATCAAGTCCTTAACCATATCTTTTTTTAAAAAAACTTAATTGTGGTGAAAGAATTAACAAAATAACATATCTGTTACTCAATTCACGTACATATCACACCCCATAATCATAAATAAACCACAACTAGGTGGAAGAATTAATACAGTAACAGATCCAAATTCAATTTGCAAACATCTTTTTCTTTAGCGTATATATTTTTGGCACTTAAAATATATGAAAAATGAATACAATCAGAATATATGTGTCACCATAAGTACAAAAATGGCAAAATGAAAAGCTTAAAGATAGTAAACCTACCATTTAGATATATTCAATCCACACTCAATGAACGCCCAAAAATTAGCGTTCAAGATCGACAGATTATCAAATGCTTCAATGTCATAGATGAAAGGATGCTTCTAATAAAAAATAAATTGGGAAGCACCCGAATCAAAATCTGCCACATATGGAGATTTGGCTAACTGTCCTAGAAATTTCTGTCTAACTAGTTCTTTAGGAGTGACATCTTTTGCTTCAGCTTCCATAGAATTCAACTCGCAAGCAACGTCACTAATGGCTGCTTTGCTGACTTTTTTCTTCCTAATGTATGTTACTTTTTCATTGGAGAGCCTTTAGGTTTAAATGGAGAGACTTTACTTTTCATTGGAGAAACATGAGTACTTTCTTGTTCATCATGCTAGAAAACAGAGAAAGAATTAAAATTTATAGAAAAAACAACCACAAGGTAATAAAGAAAACAAAAAGCTAGATCTTACAGATATCTCAACAACACAAGTTGTTGAATCAACATTCACAGACTTCGTAGTTGCATCAACATCAGAAATCACGTCTGTCGTATCATTATTAATACTACCAAGTTACTGTTGGAAATCACAAAAGCATTATAGAGAATTAGTTTAAGCAAACAATCATGTAAATTAAAATTTGAGACACTTACCGATCTCTCAGCTTGAGTATTTTTGACATCAAGAGATGTTGGCAAACTAGAAGAGGCTGCAAACACACTAGAAATAACATTGTTGATTATTGAATTAACATCGCCACAGTTCTTTGTTTCATCAATGTTGTCCTCATCAACTTCAGAACCACCAAAGTCCTATTGAACAACATAAACAAGTTACTCATCAGTTTTAAAAAATAGACTAGTGGAACAATTATCATTTTTTCTTGGTGATAAGAATTCGTCTATCGTTGGAGATATGTTGCTCTCCCAAATGACTTTGTTAGGAAGTCTTGCCTCATCTTCTGAAGGTTTATTAAAAAACAATTTGTTTTGCAGATATATTACAATGCATCAGTTGTTACCATTTTTTAAAAAAACTTATTATCTAGCTTCCTTGCTTAATATTTAATAATCTAAGTTTATAAATTTATCTCACCTTATTTGTAAGCTTATGATTTATATTGTTAGTGCATGACATTATTAAACAACAAGAAACAATACAATCCAGTGTTCAAACTTTATAGGAGTATTATTTATCAAAACAATACACAATACAATAAGACACATTCTGCAGGGCGTAATTACCTGCAACTCAAACTAGGGAGAAGATTTTGAGAACTCTTCTACCAAACGAAAAGGTAGAAGATCTTTAGCTCCCGAATTCTTTTCCTATGAGGAAGAAGAATTAATAAGAGAACAAAAAGCATGCGTAATAAAGCAGACAATCAAAATAAGGTAAAGTTGAAAAAGAACAATTAGGAGCTAGACGCATGTATTACCAAATCTTTCTTCCTAGAAATCTACGTCATTGATTTGCTCAAAAGTGCCATTGTAACATCTCAAAATTTTAAAACCAGACTTCCAAATAATTGAAAGGAATTCCTTTTGGGGTTTTATCTATTTTTCATCTACAACCAAGCTCTTTGAATATCTGTTGGAACCCAACTTTTCTTTCACTCATGTTTTTGGCCATCTCTTTTATCTGTGTATGGAGGTAAGAGGTTGCTCTTGTCGCTGCACAAGACTTTTCTCTGGAAACTTTAGGTTTTTTCCCATGAGATCAGGCCACAGAGTAGTCTGGACTAATACAGGAATTAGAACCTCACTTCTTTTCATAACTTTTATTTTTCTTTGAGATTCTATCATGATCCTACGATCAGCCAAATATTGTCAATAATAGTAAAGTAGAATAGCTGATTGCAACAAAGTAGAGTAGCTATGAGATCAGATGAGGACCAAAATAAAAATAAAGAAAAAACTAATTGCTTCGTATGATCCAATTAAATGAGAACAAGAATATCTTTGTGATGTGGTTCAACATCCTTATGTTTTACAAATACTCAATGGACTGACAATATAAGGGCTGGATTATATGATTCTTTGCCTGTCTCATTTCTTCCATATTTAGAGGCCCCAAACTAGTGACTCTTTCTTCTGCGACTTCTTCTTTCTCACCTGAATGACCTTCTGCATTCTTCCCTTCTTCAGCTCGCCGCTTCTTTTCCTATGAGAAGAATAATGATTAAGAGAACAAGAAAACATGCGTAATAAAGCAGATAACCAAAAAAGGTAAAGTTGAAGAAGAATAATTGGGAGCTAGATGCATGTATTACCAAATCTTTCTTCCTGGGAACCTAGGTCATTGATTATTCCAACCATGCATTTTCTGATGTTTCTCTCTCAGAACATTAGAAAGATGCGAATTCAAGCGGAGCGAGTACACCTAGGAGATATTTTAACCCGTCTCTATTTGGAGTATTCGCTAATCTTTTAAAAGTGGATCACTTCTCAGGGAAATCCTTAAGAGATTTCGAGGATAAGAGTGATGGAAAACAAGGGATTTCTAAGATTATCACCTCGAAGGCAGAGGCATGGATGTCGTAGAATAGCTTATCATGGCCGTGGAAAGGCAACGAGAGAGAAGCATCAGAGTCAAGAACTATACGATTTGTGTGGCCTTGGTTTATTACAAAACACGATTTATTACATCTAGTTGAAGTACAGGTAGATGCAGTATGACCCTCTTCACCACAATTACAGTTTGTTCCCCAACTCCTACAAGAACATAAAAACACAAGGCAAGGCAAAAAATTATTTACTTACAGACCTCTTTTTTGTAGGATCATCATATTGATCATCACCCATTGGATCACGACTTGGTTCACTTTGGAGATTATCCGATTGCTTATCGGATAGAATATCCCTATCCGCTTTAAGCTTTCCCAACAGTAATATTTTGATTTCTGATAACTTGGACTTTAAAGATTTGTTCTCGTCAAGAATCTTTTTAAACTTCTTTGAACACGTTCTTTGAAGTTTCTGCATACACAATACATGAAAAATTAAAAATAATCTATTTAACAGACAAGTTTATAATAGGGATTAGACGAAGAGAACCAATGCATACATCAAGTTTCTGATTTAGCAAACTAAATCGCTTGTCTTCACTGTCGTTATTACTTGGCAGCTCATGCTCTAATGAGAATGCCTCAACGGCACCTTTCTATTAACAAAAAAAAAAAAGAAATTACAACACACTCACTAATTATAAACAAATAAAAAATAAAAATAAAATAGACGTACATACTTACCGAAGATTTTAACTTCTTTGACTTAAAAAACTTGATTACTGTTGTGTACTGTGGAGTAGTACATGCCACATAACGCAACATCAGAAGATATTTTTCTTCCGAGACTATTTGCACATTTTTTTCTCTATATTTGAGAAAAATATCCCATGTCCATACCATAAATGCAAATGGAAAACCACAAGTTGGTACGATGATATGACAATCATTTTTGTTGGTTTCAGTGAGCTTTTCAATGAACTTATAGTTTCATCAAAAGACAATTCACCCCATCCATACTTCCTACACAAATCTGCATCCTCCAATATCATAATAATATTAGCATAGATGACCTTGGTGAGCCTCCCCCCAACAACACGCGTCCTAAAATATATATCTCAGCTAGCTTAACAACATCTAAATCGTTTTGGACTTCACCTTTTCTTGTTTCCATAAAATTTTTCAAGTCCCCCATTTTTAATTTATCAGCACCATCAAAGTAAGTGGTCAACAGACGACTACCACCTCCTTTTTTCCTAATTGATGATAATACACTACTTGAACTTTTAGTGGACAACCCAGTAACAAGACCAAATACTTCAAGTGTAAACTAAATGTAACATTCCTTGACATAAAAAGCCATCAAATTCTTCTTGTTACATTTTATTTCCGATAAAAGCATGCAATGTAAAAGATTACCCGATGGATTTAAATTACCTAATTTCATTAAATTTCCAAAAAACCCTTTCTCTAACAATGACAACTGTGTGTCATCCAAAAAGCTCGTTATCGTTGTATGATAATTTGAATCCCCTCTCCAATGGGGGTCTGACTTGAACCAATCATTAGAATCAATAAAGTACTCGGCATGATTTGTCTTACTAGACATGATTATCAAAATCTGCAGAGTTATAAAGATAAAAACAAGTATCAAATTAAAAATTAACAAAAAAATAAGAATCAAGCTGCAAAATAAAATTTATTGGACAAAAAAATTGACCCAATGGCTACACAAAACACCAAAAATCTAAATTTAAACGACTCACTGACTGGACAATAGTGAGATCAGTGAGTAGAGAAACCACCCAAAATGCATTTTCATCAAGGTGATATAGATAGAAAAAAATAGAGTTTATAAATTAATCTATGCATTATAGAATGTGATTCACGGAAGAGAAAAGTGATTTTCAGCTCAAAAAAATGCTAGGTAACAAATACTTCAAATGCATGCAATAAGATTATGATAAAATGAGATAAATTACCTAAATTGCAGAGAGATGAATGGCAAAATAAAAAATCCTAAGGTTCGAATGCAATTACACCAAAGGGAAGAGAGAAATCCGAAGCTCGAGCTTTGAGATGAACTTTTTTGTAGCTTTATGAAATTTCTCGTCACCTGAACTTATTGCAATGGGTAAATATCAAAAGGCCTAAAGTTAGAATGCAATTTCAGCAAAGAGGAGAGAAATCCGAAGCTCAAGCTTTGAGATGAACTTTTTTGTAGCTTTATGAAATGCAAATTTCTCTGTCACCTGAGCATATTGCAATGGGTAGATATATTTTTAACTTTATTTTTTTTGGTAATTATTGTACTATCTTAATCCGAGGCTTCCGAGATTTCAAATGAAATTTATTGTAGCCTTGAGATAAATTTATCCGTAAATGTATTTTTAACTTCTTTTTGGGTACAAAAATATATTTTTAACTTAACTTGGTGCAAAAAATTATGTTATATAAAAATAATTTATTATTAATAAAATAATATATTTTAAATTGTGCCTCATGGGTAAATGTTAATATTATTAATTTTTATTAAATTAGCTAATATTCTTCAAGAGGCAAACTTAGACCCAACAAAATAAGTTATGCCACGTGGGTAAAAGTAGACATTATTAGTTTGTATTGACATAATTTTACAATATCTAACTTACGATGTCTAGTTTTATAATGTCCTAACACAAAGTCCACCCAGATAAAAGTTGTGCCCCATGGGCAAGAGTTGACTATGCCTTAAGTCTGTAATGATTTGATGAATGATCTATAACTCTTGCCCTAGAGGCAAGACTTTTAAATCACAAAAGAACAAGTTGTGCCCCGTGGACAAGAGTTGACTTTGCCTTAAGTCTGTAATGATTTGACAAATGATCTATAACTCTTGCCCTAAAGGCAAGACTTTTAAATCACAAAAGAACAAGTTGTGCCCCATGGGCAAGAGTTGACTTTGCCTTAAGTCTGTAATGATTTGACAAATGATCTATAACTCTTGCCCTAGAGGCAAAACTTTTAAATCACAAAAGAACAAGTTGTTCCCCATGGACAAGGTTTGACTTTGCCTCAAGTTTGTAATAATTCGACAGATGATCTATAACTCTTGCCCTAGAGGCAAGATTTTTAAATCACAAAAGAACAAGTTGTGCCCCATGGGCAAGAGTTGACTTTGCCTTAAGTCTGTAATAATTTGGCAGATGATCTATAACTCTTTCCCTAGAGGCAAAACTTTTAAATCACAAAAGAATAAGTAGTGCCCATGGCAAGATTTGTCACTAGAATAGCTTGTTTTGATTTGGCAGATGATATATAATTCCTGCCCTAAAGGCAAGACATTAGCTCGAGGACTTCAAAAGGCACATTATACAATTCTCGACTTAGACGCATAACGTGCAGTAATTGTTGACTTAGATATAAAACATAACACAAGGCTTATAAAAACTAACAAATACTTAAATGAGCAATGATTTATTCTATTTAAGAAATTCTAACTTATTGAGTCTTATATAACTATTGCCTTTGGGGGGAAATGTAGTTCAAAAATTTTTAAAAAATTAATGTATGTGAGACAATTTACACCATTTCACTGTGTCTAACTAATGAGATACTCTAACGTAAGTTGATAACTCAAAAAAGAGAATATATCACGACCTTTATATAACTTGACAAAAATAAACTCACAAGAAAAAAAGACCAAGACCAAAAATTTGATATTAAAGTCGAAAGAGCAAGCAGTAAACTAATAAGAAAAAAAAAATAAAAAAAAATAATGCAACAATTTACAAAAGGATAAGCAGAAACCGTGGAAAATTAGTTGAAAGTAAACTCCGTCAATTACAACTTGAGTGACTATCTTTAAACGTCATAAAAAAAATAAAAGACAAACTTAAATTCTCTTAAGAATTTTTCAAGTCTTCAGTCGTACACAATTCTTCTTTTATAGAAATATGATCAGAAACATCGGGTGGCGTTGGACTTATTAGAGTAAAACTAGGACCATAAACTTCATCTGATACTTCGCACCGCTTTCTTTTCCTAGAAAGCAAGTCATCGGGAGGTGTTGAAAGATCAATTTCCCTACTTTGAAGCTTCACACAAATTTGGGAACAAATTTCAAACTTGACTTCATCTTCAAGAATAGACACATTTTATTCCTGAATTTCACTCACCCCCTTGAAATTTGCAATGCCGACTCCTCGTCCGTCACATGATTTATGTAATCCCTGAATATGCTCCACAATAGAAACACACTTGGATTGTAAAGACTATATAAATTTTTTTTAATAATGTCAACAACACAATCAATACAATTATTGATATAATGATGTTGTTTCTATTGAGTAATAAATCTAATGCAAAAATTACCGTAATACGACTCATAATCCCCTCTAAAAAAGTATCAAGATGAGTCTTAATAGAAGATGTCACTCTCTGCATGAAAATTACAAAAAAAAAAGATTACTAAAGTAAGTTAGAAACTCAACATTGAATTATGATTTAACAGTAAAATAATAAAGTCCACCCAGATAACATTTATGCCGAGATAACACGGAAAATTATTATAAAGAGTAATTCTCACCTGCTTGAGCTAAACTAGAGTTCGAAACTAAATTTTCTACTAAACCGTCAATGTACCAAGAAGCAGTAGGCTAAAACCTCCAGTTTCAATAACTAACTATGCTCTCTAGAAGAATGTGCGAATAAACATGTGCAGAACACGTACTGCTCAAAGAAACAATTTGTGCAGAACTTAGTGGTTACCAGTTACCACCAAACAAAAATTTGAAATAAGTGCAGATGGAGTAGACGATAAAGATTGGACCCAAGTTAAGAGTAGGAGAAGATGCAATTTTGTTGTACTGGGACAGCAGGACTTCATGTACATTGCATACACAATAACCCAACTCTTCATTCAATATTAAGCAGTCAACGAACTAAGGCAGTTTGAGAGAAGTATTACTTTTTTTTTTAAGTTTAAATTCATCACCAAAACCGTTCTAACATGTGGTGATGGAATGTTTGGCGAGACAAAATGAGTACTTACTACTTAATTCATACTTCATATAAATCAATTATACATCTGTTAAGGAAAAAACTTGGCTTGAGTTAATTGACTCATGATATGTAACTAGCTTGCATAAATGAAGATGATTGAAATTTAGATCAGACTATCGCACGAATTGATAACAAAACCAGCTTATGTACGCTTGAGCTCTACATCAAGAAAATGACGAGTAGAGAAAATAAAGTCAAAATCACAATAGATAATTTCACTTACAAGAATATACGAAGTTGACCATACATTACTTTACTATTTCAATATGGTGGTGCCTAATTCCCAGCTCCGCTATAACAAAATCCAACGATTGTTATGATGTACTAGGGTAAGATATCAAAAAGAACATGTATCACTTATTTAACTCACTAGAAGGACAAGGATTTGAGACCAACATTCAAAACTTCCCAATTCCACATTACAAAATAGTGTCTGGTCGAACTTCACAAAAAATTCATGACTTTATTCTTGAATCTTTTTTTAACTATATAGGATGCCGAAACCCCAATTCTCTTATTAGTACACAGATTGCAATCCTAAACTTAGCAAATTTGAACAGTGCCTAAGACAATACGAAACTGATGTACTTATACCAATCTCGACTCCAATGAACACAATGGAAAACATGCTAAAAACCTTTAGCATTCAAAAATCCTAAAGTTACAATCTTTGACAAAGAAATAGCAAACATTATCAATAAAAAGATGCTAAATCTCAGTTCTCTTATTAGTACAACAACAACATTCCCGGTGAAATCCCACAAGAGAGACTGTCAAGGGTAGAGTGTACGTAGATCTACTCCCTATTTAATAAAGATAGAGAGGTTGTTTCCAATCTTATTAGTACACAGATTACAATCCTAAACTCGGCAAATTCGAACAACACCAAAGACAATACAAAACGGTAGTACTTATACCAATCTCGGCTCCAATGCACACAATGGAAAACATGCTAAAAACCTTTAGCATTCAAAAATCCTAAAGTTACAATCTTTGACAAAACAAGAGCAAACATTATCAATAGAAAGATGCTAAACCCCAGTTCTCTTATTAGTACAATAACAACATTTCCGGAGAAATCCCACAAGTGGGACTGTCGAGGGTAGAGTGTAGGTAGATCTAATCTCTATTTAATAGAGATAGAGAGGTTGTTTCCGATCTTATTAGTACATAGATTGCAATCTTAAACTCAGCAAATTCGAACAGTGCCAAAGACAATACAAAACTGCAGTACTTATACCAATCTCGGCTTCAATGCACATAATAGAAAATATGTTAAAAACTTTTAGTATTTAAAAATCCTAAAGTTACAATCTATGACAAAGCAATAGAAAAAATTATCAATAAAACGCCGCTAAACCATAGTTCTCTTATTTGTACAACAACAACACTCCCAGTGAAGTCCCACAAGTAGGTCTGTCGAGGGTGGAGTGTACGTAGATCATATCCCTACCTCATCGAGATAGAGAGGTTGTTTCCAATGCACACAATTGAAAACATGCTCACTTCCTTTAGCATTCTAAAACCCTAAAGTTAAAATCTTAAAAAACACAAGACCAAAACTATGGCATTTTAAATAAAGTTACAATCTTTAACAAAATAATAGCAAAATAATCAACAAAAACAACTTTCCCACACAACTAAAAGCCAAAAAAAATTAAAAAATATGCACAAAAACTTACTATTCAGTAACATCTTCAAGAACCATGTTAACATAAACATCAAAGCCTCTAAGTATACCAACAAGCTCCTTATCACCTTTCATTATAACCCAAATCTTTGAACCAATACAACGATCAAAACAACAATAAAAAAATTCATTGTAATCCCACAAGTGCGGAAATCAAAACAAAAATGTGCATTTCATCAAAAGAAATCTAACCATCATCTAAGAGGCAAAATAAAGATATCAACATTGCAAAGGCCTATTACAAGACCTCCAACTTGACACAATAGAAATTATAAAGTACTAGCAGAAATTATCAAAGATCTCAAATCTAGTAGCACAAAACTATTTTGGTTCAATTGGCGATAACGTATTACAAGATGGGAAACCGAACCCTCACCAAGAAGGTGAAAGTTTCGCCAACAACCAACTGAGCTGCTAGGTTTCCTGCTAGCACAAAATTCAGGTAAATCAACTAAGCTACTGAGATTTCCCAATAGCACAAAGTTCAAATAGTCAATCAACCGAGCTACTAAGATTTCTAGAAGCATAAAACTTTTGATTTCAATCAAGATTTACTTTTTCCATGAAATCAAGAATGTAGGATTATTCAAAATTTACTTAGTAACACACAACTAACAGAATTAAAACTTCTTAACTGTACAACCACCAATCTGACAAATTTCTAAACATAACTCTCAAAAATACAACAAATTTGTATTATGAGTTAAAACCTTAAACGTAAACAACAAAAAGAGATTTAAATACCCAATTCAACAATAAAACACACAAAAAAGATTAAATCAATGTAAATGACAAACTGAATTTAGTAGCAACTTACATCAACAATGATGTCAATTAAATCTGAAGGCAAAAGTCCTGAAGATTTGCGCTCTATTTCTTCATCAGAAGCAGCATCCATTTTTTTTGTTAATCGAGTTTGAAATTTTGAGAGAAATCGGATGAAGGGGAAGAGGAGCAACAGAAAGGGTTTTGAAAATGAGGAAATAAAAAGATGAACGAGAAGTAATAATTGACGAAAATTCTGGGGAAAAAAAAGAGAAATTTAAAATTTTTAAAATAAAGATTAAAGATAAATAAATTTTAGAAAGGGGAAAAATGAAGAAATAGATAATGGTTGAAAAAAAGGAAAAGAGAAAATAAAATAAAGGTTGAGACAAATAAATTAAAATATGAAAATAAAGTTAAAGGAATTTTTTTTTGAAAATAATAAAAATCACAATAATAAATTTAAAGGAAAAAAAAAGAATGAAAAAAAGTAGAATAACAAAAATAAAGGAAAAAATAAAAAAAATAAAATTTGAGAAATAAAAGAGTATGGAAAGGTTAAAAATATATTTGAGATATGGAGGGGGAAAATGGTACTTTTTGTATATTAAAAAATAAGGAAGATTATTCTTCAAAAATATTTTTATTTGGGGTCAAATATCTAAAGTCATCCCATATTTGAATCTATGACATGCAATTTCTTGGTATACTACTCATAATTGATAAATTTTGATGAAATATTCAAATGAAGCATAACATTTAGTGAAAATTTGTATCCCCAATTTAACAAATTTGAGATAGTAAAATAAATATTCTTATTGTTCTTAACATCAGATGATTTTTAAAAAAATGAGTTGCATGACATGTACCAATCAAATTACCTCTTTTTTATTTTCACATTCTTTCTTTTTCCTCTTTTTATACACTATTTTGTATTTGTTAAATTTTACTTTTTATTCTTTTTAATTATTTTCTCTATTCTTTCTTCTCTAGCAAGGGAGCAACTTTGTTCTCTGACAACCTTCTTCATCGGCAACCTTATCGGCACTAACTTCACTGGTGATAGACACTAACTTCACCGGTGATAAAATCAAGCAACCACCAAATTAAAATCATTAGAAATAGTTTTGGAACCTATCATCAACCCCACAGAAATCAAATCGAATGATCTCATAATAAATTTTAAAATCTAACACACCACTCAATTAAAAATAAAAAATATATAAATTTCCATTAAATATGAATAGTGAAGAACACGAAAAGAACAAGAAATCAAAAAGCTCCACCAAATCAAGCTACCGATGTGATTACTGAAAATTTTAATTTTTTTAAAAGAAGAATTTATAATGAAAAGCCACAGATCTATTTCATATATTGAGTCTTAATTTGTTGCTCATATAAAATAAGAAAAGAAAGAAAAGATAGGATGAAGAAGAGGAGTTATGGTGAAGATTGCAGATACTGTTAAAAATGTGGAAGTGACGGATAGAAGAAAGAAAAAAATAAAATGATTTTAATAAAATAAACAGGTGTTTTTTTTTTAGATTAGTTTAGTCTACGTACGTTGCACGTGTATTTCAAGTCAATATACAAAGTTGCATATAAAAATAGTGAACTACATAATAATACAATTGAAGTTATAACATATGTAATATTATATATTGGTTTAAATACCGTTTATTCTTCTAATTTTAGTATATGCATGTCAATTAGTTAGCATGAAGTACATAAATGAAATAAATTATTGATAGCAATTAGTGCTTAAAATAAATGCAATAATTGTTTAAATGATAAAAATGAGAGGTACCAAATTGATACTATAGATAAATAAAATTTATGTACTTTTGGATAATCGTGATCTTTGAATTGACTTTTGTATATTTTAATAATTTCACGAGATGGTTGCTACCTCGCACTCACCCGTAATAAATAACAGGGAATTCAATCATCAAAACTTAAAAGAAATTATTTTTGTCTCAATTGAGATTTTAAGTTTTCCTACCTTATTCGTATGACCAAAATTTTAGAATAAGGACTATTTAAATTCAAAATTCACAACTTAAGAGACTATTTTTGTTATTTTCTCATCTTTTAAGTTACTATTAGCAATTGATAGTTTGTAAGAAAAATATGTACAAACATATATGACTTTATTGGGAAAAAATAAATGACTATACATTTCACTAAATTGAGTGAAAATATAAGGAATAGACTCTACATCTTTGCTTGTCAAACCAAGTACTACTAACATCTTATATATATTGATAAGTTTTAGGTGTTATCTACAAAATATTTCTTCACTGAATGTGGAATTAATAAATTTCAACACCATAACTCTACCAAACCCTTATTGATGACCGTATGATCTAATTTGAGTCTTGAATACAATCCAAATAAATTTCATAATACTGCACATTCCTAAATCACAATTCACTTCTTGCTTGTTTTACAAGGCCTCGAAGACATAATAAAAGTTTAACTTCATTACTTCTATGTTATAAAAATAGACTATTGCATGAAACCTATACTCCCTTCCTTTCTTTTTATTTGTTAAACTTTGTCCAACATTTTAAGATTTATTTTTTCATCATATTGATATGAGAAAAATTAATTTCTATGAACTAATTGAGGGGTGTAGATGAACATGCAACTTTCAAGTACAACAAGAAGTACCACAATGTGATGCAAGTGAGTAGGAACGAATATGATTCATGCACAATTACAGATCCAGTTGCTACATACAACATAGGCAACGACTCTGTTACCCTTGAATTAGAAGGAACCTGGTTGATTTCTCCATCACAATTTGTAAATGGCCAATATGCTTTCCTAGACATTAAATTATTTTCCTTGAACCTCTTGAGCTGCCTCCTCAAATTTCTCGATATTAAGGAGTCAGTTCCTCAACTTAGTAAAATATTCTTCACTCTTGCTAAAGAAACGGATACATCTGGCACGATGAAAACTTGTGGTGACGACACGATACTTGATTATCAAACCTTAATGTGTGATGACTATCTAAAGCAAGTAACAATCGGATCATGTTATAGAAGATATGTCACACTATCTGTTTGAAAAAATTTCAACTTGAAGAACTCTAAAAAAAGGGAATAAAAAGAAATATGAAATAAGTATATCATCTTTGAATAGATATTCAGAATTAAGGGTATATAAAATAACTAAATCATATTCGAACTTAACCAAATTTCGACAAAAATTTAGAATTTACATGCATAGCCCATCCAGGATTAATATGTACTTCTGTTTGATAAATCCAAATATATGCAACAATCTCTCTTAATGTCCCCTCTCCAAAATATGTGGAGGAATATAAGCAACCTCCGGATCTTATAGAATATCCATTTTAACGATGACTTTAACAATATCATTATATAATGATGAATTTAATGATATGATACAATAAAATTTAAGTAACAATCAAAGTAAATATTAAATTTAACCATGAACACAAATACACAACAAAGTATAAAACTCTACAATATATATGTAGCATACAAAAATAATATTAAGATTAAAAAAAAAGTAACATCAATCAACAATTTCGAATATAAAAAAGAAGCAGTTGGTCGAATTAATGCACCACAAACAAGAGTTAGCATTTACTTAGAACTCTCTTTGTAATCCTTCTCCAAAAAGAAATCATGTTAGGCAAAAAAAAAAAAAAGGAGTGCGACTGACTTTGCTTTTTTCTTTAAAAAAGTAGTAGGACTCTTTTTATACAAATAACTTTTTAAATTGTCCTTACTTAAATTTTTTATTTTTGAAATAAAAGAGTACAATTTCTGTTCAAACTTTACCTTGTATAAACAAACACTTAGAAGAAATCAGTACCCACTTATTTTAGGAGTTGTCAAAATATCATAAAAATAATTAAATAATTAGAAAAATAAGTGAAAAGACGATTTTGTCTATTACAGAGATTTTTAATGAAGGACAAAAAGTTTAAACAATATTGCTAAGGTCTTTCACACTTTTAATAAATTATAGATTATAAATTATAGATTATAGATTATAGATATAGATATAGATATAGATATAGATATAGATATAGATATAGATATAGATATAGATATAGATATAGATATAGATTCTTCACGCGTTTCAAGCAAGTGTAGAACACATTAGAATCACATAAGCTTAAAAGATAGTATTTATATCACTTTAAATGAATAAGAATTCTTCACGCGTTTCAAGCAAGTGTAGAACACATCAGAGTCACATAAGCTTAAAAGATAGTATTTATATCACTTTAAATAAATAAGAATGAGGAGGTAATAGGACTTTCGTAAATTTTATGTGTCTTTTTATAAATTTGAGACAATTTTAATGGTATATTTATGCATTATCTCATGAAAAAATCATTTTAAAAAATCAAAACATAAAATAAAAATTGAGTGAAATATTGCACTTTTTTTTCTCTTTTTTGGTGGATCCTTTTAAATATTGACATTATCAAAATTGACAAATGTAGATGATTTCTGTGGTTCGACAAATTTTTTATAAACAAATATCAATAAAGAAGATAAAAACATGCTTAAGCACAGTCCTTTGTGTATAAGGCAAGTTCATATTTGTGTTAAATGCATTTAAAATATTTATTTATTTATTTTGTTGGTATGTGTATAGTTATAAAGTATTAATTTCTGCACGTGTATCTCAAATTGTGTGTATATACATTTTTATAGTTTTACAAATAGATAAAGTTATAATTATTTTAATAGAGTGAAATATTACACTTTTTTCTCTTTTTGAGTGGATCCTTTTAAATATTGACATTATCAAAATTGATAAATGTAGATGATTTTTGTGGTTTGACAAACTATTTATAAACAAATACCAATAAAGAAGATAAAAATATGCTTAAGCCAAGTTCTTTGAGTATAAGGTAAGTTCATATTTGTGTTAAATGCATTTAAAATATTTATTTATTTATTTTGTCGGAATATGTGTAGTTATAAAGTACTAGTTTCTTGACACGTACTCTGCACGTGTATGTTAAATTGTGTTCTGTACATTTTTATAGTTTTACAAATAGATAAAGTTATAATTATTTTCATGAAATAAGAAAAGACTTTTTTAATATATTTCACCCACTTATATAAAGATTATATATGTTGTGATCACCACAAATTGTACTATTATTTATAATGTCAAATTTCTTTTTATTCACATAAAAATATTAAGAATTTGGTGAGAATGTTCGCAGATTGCATATATCCTACCTCAGTTTTTAATTGGGGGATTAGACTAAATTTGTTATGAGAATACTTATAGACAAACACCACATTTATCATTTCTCCATAATCATAAACGAGTGAATTAGAAAATAAGTACCCTTCTTATTTATGATTTCTTAAGAGACGTGTAAAAGGAAAAAAGTGGACAACAAATATGAGACGAAGAAAGTACTTTCTACTCCCACATTTATTATTTCTTCATAATCATCAATAATGATATTCCAAGAAATCATTTACATTACATACATGACTCAAATCTTTCCAACTACCTATTTCCATCCAAATTCATTTTTGGAAGTCAAATTTCATTGAAAAGAAATTGATAATATGTCATCCTTTAGCATAAAAGGGATGATGTATAATTCTGTTGTTACACATAAAAAGGGCAGCAACATACTGAATGGAAGCATTATCTTAGCCACTTGGGCTTTTGGGCTGTAGGTGAAAAAAGAGTTTTAAAATGAGGTGTAGGCGACACAAGTCTTAATTATTGAGTGAAGGTGACAATTACTTTATTATGGATTAAGAAAGTTGGAGAAATTTGAAAATAACTCACAAGTTTTTTAATTTACACTTTGATCCAAATGTTAGTTAATATAACAGGAAGGGGGAAAAGACACGTTTCTCTCTCTTCTCATCCGTTGTTGTTTTCTCTCTTTTCACGATTATTGTTGTTCATTGTTGCTGCTGCTTTATTCATCATCTTCTGCTTCATTATCATCATCTTCTACTTTATTATCATCTTCATCTTATTCTTGTTGAACATTGTTGTTGTTGTTGTTACCGCTACTGCTTCTATCTGACCAATTTCTTAGGTCAAATTTTATTTCCTACATCACTTTTCACTCTGGCATTACTTCATAGGTGACTTTGGTAAGTAAAATTATGATTTTTATTCAAATTTGTCATCTGGATACACAATTACTGCTGTTTTTCCAATAATGGATAGAACCCGATCATGAATCCAACATAAGTGCCCACAATTTAAACAGATCACTCATCTGATGCATCAGATGATTAATTTATTGTAACAAAAGATTTATCTGTTGCAATAGACTAGTTATCTATTGCATCAGACTGATTATCTGATGACTGATTATCTGTTGCATCAAATTGATTATCTGTTGCATCAGATTGATTATCTGTTGCAATAGATGATTAATCTATTTGGAATAACACAAATCACCCCTTCCACAAACCCAACAGATAACCAATGTGTTTCAACTCTTGTTATTGCTACTGGATTCAAAATTATTCCTTACGTCCAATCGTCGACATGTTTGTTGAGAAGATAATAGACAGAATGAAAATTAAATATTCCCTCCATCTCAAATTATCCGTCCCAAATTTCCTAATTTAATTTTTCATTTTACTTGTCTTTTTCATTAATTAAGAAGAGATAAAAAAATCCATGTTTTACCCTTTGCATTAATCATTTTTTCTTCAAATTAAAATGTAAACATCATTTAACAGGGGTATTATGGTAAACTAGGCATGTTATTTTATTTTTTTAATCAATGTGTCATCTCAATCTGGGACGGGTTAATTTGAGACGGAGGGAGTATGAATTGAAACGTCAAAGTCGTGCAACAGACTAGTTATCTGTTGAAACAAACTAGTTATCTGTTGAAATAGACTGTGTATCTATTGCAATATATGAGTAATCTATTTGGAACAACACAAATCAACCCCTATCACAAACCCAACAGATAAATCTTAAATCTTGCTATGGCTACTGGATTCAAAATTATTTCTTACTTCCAATCGTCGACATGTTTATTTAGAAGATAATAGACAAAATAAAAATTAAATATGAATTAAAACGTCAAAGTTGATCAAGCATAATTTTTTTATTAAACTAAAACAAATTAAAATACATATACATAGACTTAAAAATAAAGAAACAAAATAATCTAATTATTATTATTATCATCTTCGTCATTATTATTATTATC
Source organism: Capsicum pubescens (assembly GCA_030864215.1). NCBI lineage: Eukaryota > Viridiplantae > Streptophyta > Magnoliopsida > Solanales > Solanaceae > Capsicum > Capsicum pubescens. The sequence continues at coordinate 80,386,968 of CM061544.1, read as the reverse complement.
GCCAGCTGGCCAATCTTCGACCGGCAGAAGCAGCGCCCTCCTCATCGTGCGGATCTCCCCCAATATCCTTACTCTGACAGCGGTCAACTCCCACTGTATATCATGAACCTGCCTCTACAGTTCCCATATGGCGTCTCGTAAAATAGTGACATCCCATACTGGATCAACTATATCTAGAACACGCATAAATTAACAAAAAATGCAAAAACAAAAGTAAAGAAAAGAATTCGAAAGTAAAGTAATACAACGTATATTTACACAAAAAGCAAGAAAAAAAACTTACTAGAGACGTAAAAGCTATCAAGTCCTTGAAGAGAAAGTAGTTGAAGGTGTAATATGAAAACAAGAGCAAGAAATAAATAGATATGTGTAGTAGAATGAATGAGTAAGGAGGGACCTAACCTATTTATAGAGGATTGAATTTGAATGAGTTAGGCAAAAAGACGCCACTGTTCACCTCCATTTATTAATACTGGTGCCGTTTTTATTGAGTTGTGGCAACAGATTATATATCTATTGCATTAGATAACCCATCTGTGACAACAAATATACCATTTGTCGCAACAAATCCACAATCTATTGCATTAGATAATATATTTGTTACAACATATATCTTTTTAATAATCATCATATCGTTATCTTTAATCCAAATCTGGTGACTTTTTTATTATATAAATTAAAAAAACAGAGTCAAAAATAAAAAAAGCGCGACTGTTCACCTCTATTTATTAATACTGGTGACTTTTTGATTACTGTGGAAAGTTATGACTTAGTTAGTTCTTTTCAGTAACTGTTTTTATTAAGTTGTGGCAACAGATTATATATCTGTTGCTTCAGATAACACATCTGTGACAACAGATATACCATTTGTTGCAACAAATCTACAATCTGTTGCATCAGATAATACATTTGTTACAACATATATCTTTTTAATAATCATCATATCTTTTATCTTTAATCCAAATTCGATGATTTTTTTATTATATAAATTAAAAAAACAGATTCAAAAATAAAAAATGCAACTGTTCATCAATATTTATTAATTACATTTAAACTGGTGACTTTTTGATTACTGTGGAAAGTTATGACTTTGATAATTTCTTTTCAGTAATCATTTTTATTGAGTTGTGGCAACAGATTATATATCTGTTGTATCAGATAACCCATCTGTGATAATAGATTACCATTTGTTGCGATAAATCGATAATTGTTGCATCAGATAATATCTGATGCACATATAAGCTATCTTTTTAAATAATCAACATATCTTTTTAATCCAAATTTGGTGACTTTTTTATTATATAAATTAAAAAAATAGATTTAAAAATAAATATGTCGAAGAGTCACGATCAGTTATTAAAATTAAATCACCGTTCTGTTATGGTTATAAATTATTTTTATCATTAATGTCCTTATTATTTATTACGAACCATTTTTCATATTAAATAATAAAAAAGTCATGTCTTTTCACCCTCTCAATAACAATAACAATAACTCTTTTTTATCAATAACCGCCCGTTGCAACATATGATCGATCTATCACATCAGATTAACCTCCGTCGACATGTTGAGAATAAACAGAATGATAATTAAATACTAAATAAAAATTAAAAATTCAAAGTCGATCACCATATCCAAACATAGATTTTTGAATCCCTTTGGTAGATCCGCTATACAAAAGGATGAAAATACATACATACATTATATACATACGCTAAAAGAAAGAAAAAACATAACCTAATTATTACTACTACTATTATTATTATCATTACTATTATTATTATTATTACTATTATTATTGTCAACCGGACAATTTTCATCCTGCAGCAGCAGAGCCCTCCTCAGCCTTGCTCCGAAGTCGGCCAAATCCCTCTGGAGTTCATCAAACTACCTTTGAAGTTCCCACAAGGACTCAATATGAATCTTCTTGTACAAATCTGGATCAACCATATTTGTATTGTAAGTGTAGTAGAATGAACGAGTGAGAGGAATACGGAAGGGGCCAGAGGGACCTATTTATAAATGATTGAATTGGAAGGGTTAGTCAAACGAAAAGCCACGACTTTTCATATCCCTTAATTAAATAAAACTGTTGACTTTTCGAATATGTAAATTACAAAAAATGGATCTAAATACAACATTTTATCTTTTATTGTATTTCGGAAAGAAAAGAAAATTGCATTAAAATAAATCTAACAGATGGGTAATCTGTTGCAAAATATATTCCATCTGCCAGATAACTTACAACATATTGATAATCTGTTGCAACAGATGGATATATCTTTTTGTTTTTCCAATAGATATGTACTTTGTGGATACATCTGTCATAATAGATGTTTGCAATTATTTCATAATTTAAATAGATGTGGCATCTGTTGCAACTTGCTAGTAATCTGTTTATTCAATTTAAGACATAGATGGGCTAAAAAGAATAAGGTGCATCCAGATGTATCCACTATCATATGTGTGGGAGTTAAGTAAGTATTACTAATAAGGTCACTGGGACAACACACACAAAGTACCATATTTTTATGAATGCAGTTTTTAACCGATTAGGCACTAATCATTCAAATAATATCCTGCATTGTACAGTTAAGTTTGATGGGTTTGAATTGATAAGGCTAAGGGCCCCATGAAGATTGTGCAGATACCCCGTTATGAATTACTGATGGTTGTTGCTCGTGTTTATGCGTGTCAAGTTTTGAGAAGGGATCAATATTTAATGTCATTACAGAGAACCAATAACGATTAGAATTAACTTTAAGTGTGAATTGGACTCTGAGAACGCCTTCAAAGCCTCGCACTGCATCAAACAAGAACAAAAAACCAATAGAAATTCTCCTGACCCAAATTTATATGGAAGGGTTGATCTAGAAGATGATTATACACCAGAAGGAGCCGAAGAAGAATGCTTGCAAGGGAAAGGGGAGTTGATGAAAGACTATATCATCTGAGAGCTAATTGAAGAAGAGACATAGGGTAGAAAGTAGCTTCTAGCAAATCTGGCCGATGAAATTATCTTTAAACATGAGAAATCTGAATCAAGTGCAAATATGAAAGTGTATCCAGTAATGTAAATTCGTTTGTTGTCTCTCTGAAAGAAAAATAAAGCAGATGGACACTTCTATTTGGAGCTGCGACTAGGTAGCGTGGTCGGGATTATCACCTAGATAGAAAATAACAGAGGACCAAGAAATCAGCCTTACGAGCATTGAGGGCTGAAATGATATACAGTAAATCTAGAAAACTTCCACCAACAGAAATTGCAGTTAAAGTAAGGAATCTAAGCGAAGACGATAATTTTTGAATTTTAAATTGCATCTCATGCCTTCTTGTTTGTGGTTCCGATTAGGTCCACTGATGTTGACCTGATTGGAACCACAAACGAGATTGAAAGGCAAATTGAGCATCATTACTTCCTTAGCAATATAGATTAATTGATTGTGTTTTTTTGCCTTAGCATGCTTTCAACATTCCTTGGAGAAGATCAGAGGTTTGCTTTAGTATGTGAATCTCGATAATTTTCAAGCTTGTCTCCAGCTTACCGATTTGGTATCTAAGCTTGTAGTTGTCGTCTTTAAAGTTGGTATAGAGTTCCTGGTCTCTTGTGAGCTCGATCAGGAACACTACCTTCAAAGTTGTGGCATTGAATAAGGCCTTCAAAACTTTTTTTTTCAGAAGCCTTAAAGGATACATGGAGGGTCTCTATGTTTGTTTTAGGTCAAAATATGTTGATGCACACTGAAGATGTAGTCCCAACCATTGACCAACTCACTTTTATCGAGCATTGCTCAATGCAGCTTGCTCAACCATTCTTCAATGTATTTGATAAGTTAATAAGAAAGAAGTTGCGTAACGTTTGATCTAAACCGACTCTAGCAAGCCTATCAAACATTACGTAACTCCAGTCTCATTACCTATCAAAAAACTTTGCCTGAGTTAGTGCACAAATCAAACGAGCTCAATCTCTCAGCGTTTTTGCTGATCGCTCTTCTCTAATATAGATGACAAGATATCCGTCATGCAGAAGTTCACACCATCGCCAGAAATGCTTGCCAGGGCGCAAGTCTTCAAAAGGCATCAACAGTAATCTCTCAATATCAAGTGATATTCAGAGATTACTAGTCATGCCTTCTCAAGGATTTTGCTACGCCAAGAATTTCTGCTGATGAAAAGATATCTGCCATGCAAAAGTCTACATCGTCGGCAGAAATTTTACCAGAGCGAAAGTCTTCAGAAGGCATTATTAGAAATCTCTCAACATCAAGGAAGTCTTGTACGAAAGTCTTCATAAGACATCCAAAAATAAGGAAGTTTTCAGCAATGACTACACATAATTATAGCATCAACAACCTCACCAGATTCACTCATAGTTCAAAAGAAAAGGCGGAAATATTTTTATTTACATTCCTAGTTTGAATGCAAATGAAAATATTTCTTCCTTTTTTTTTTGAACTAGGAGTGAATCTGGTGAGGTTGTTGATTGTAATTATGTGTAGTCATTGCTGAAAACTTCCTTATTTTTGGATGTCTTCTGAAGACTTTCATACAAAACTTTCTTGATGTTGAGAGATTACTAATAATGTCTTCTAAAGACTTTCGCTCTGGCAAGAATTTCTGCTGATGGTGTAGACTTTTGCATGGCGGATATCTTGTCATCAACAAAAATTCTTGCCGTAGCGAAAGTCTTGGGAAGGCATGACTAGGAATCTCTCAATATCACTTGATATTGAGAGATAAATGTTGATTCCTTCTGAAAACTTGCGCCCTGGCAAGCATTTCTGGCAACGGTGTAGACTTTTGCATGGTGGATATCTTGTCATCTATATTGGAGAAGAACGATCAGCAGAAAGGCTGAGAGATTGAGTTTGTTTGATTTGTGCACTAACTCGGGTAAAGTTTTTTGATAGGGTAATGAGCCTGGAGTTACGTAACATTTGATAGACTTGGTAGAGTCGGTTTAGATCAAACATTACGTAACTCCTTGCTTATTAATTTATCAAATTCCTTGAAGGTTGGTTGAGCAAGATGCATTGAACAACGCTCGATAAAAGTGACCCGTTCAACGGTTGGGACCATATCTTCAGTGTGCATCAACACATTATGACCTAAAAACATACACAATGACCCTACATGTATCCTTTAAGGCTTCTAAAGAAAGTGTTCTGAAGGGCTTTTAGAATGCCAAAACTTCGAAGATGGTGTTCCTGATCGAGCTCACAAAAAATCAGGAACTCTATACCAAATTCAAAGATGGCAATGACCAGCTTGAATACAGAATCAACAAGCTGGAGGCAAACTTGAAAATTATCAAAATTCACATACTAGAGCAAGCCTCTGATCTTCTCCAAGATATGTTGAAAGCATGCTAAGGCTATAAAACACAATCAATTATAACCATATTGCTAAGAAAGTAATGATACTCAATTTTCCTTTCAATCTCGTTTGTGGTTCCAATCAGGTCAACAACAGTGGACCTAATTAAAACCACAAACAAGAAGGAATGGGATGCAATTTAAAATTCAGAAATTGCTGCCTTCACTTAGATTCCTTACTTTAACTGTAGTTGCTGCTAGCGGAAGTTTTCTAGACTTACTGTATAAAATGTTAACCCTCGATTCCCTTAAGGCGGCTTTCTTGGTCTTATGCTATTTTCTATCTAGGTGATAATCCCTACCACGCTACCTAGTCGCAGCTCCCTAACAAAGTGACCATTTGCACTATTTTTCTCTTAAAGAAACAACTGACGGATTTTTCATTACTGGATACACTTTCATATTTGCACTTGATACATATTTCTCATGTTTTAAGATAATTTCATCGGCCAGATTCGCTAGAAGTTACTTTCTATCCTATGTATCCTCTTCAATTAGCTCTCAGATGATCTAGTCTTTCATCAACCACTCATTTTCCCTCAAAGGCATTCTCCTACCGCACCTTCTGGTATATTGGTTTTCCGTTCTTATTAGATGCAGTGCTAGGCTTCGAAGGCCTTCTCAGAGTCCAATGCACCCTAAAAGTTAGTTCAATCATTATTGAATCTCTTTACAATGACACCAAAACTAGATAGCTTCATAATGCTTGACAAATAAACATGAGCAACAACCGACATTAAATCTTAACAAAGTATCCGAACCATATTCATGGACCCTCAGCCTTATCAGTTCGGACCTACCAAACTTAATTGTAAAATTACAGATATCTTGTTTGAATGATCTATGACTAATCGGTAAAAACAATATTCACAAAATCAGTGTACTCTATGTGTGTTTCTACAATAATATTATTAGTAATACATACCTCCTATATATGAAGTGGTTCCATCTGCATGCAGCTCATTCCTCCGAATCCATCTTTACTGCAGCCTCTTGTGATGGTCGGGCAAAATTTGATCAACTTTCAGTACCTTATATCTACAAAGAGGAGAAAAAAATTAATGTCACAGAAAGAATATTATCTATCTGTTGCAACAGATGTAGATTCTGTTGCATCAGATGTGGAGTCTGTTGCATCAGATATGGAGTCTGCTGCATTAGATGTGGATTTTGTTGCAACAGATATGGAGTCTGATGCAATAAATGTGGAGTCTGTTGCAACAGATGTGGAGTCTGTTGGAACACATCAAACCAGCCTTGCTGGTGGTTTGATTTATTCCAACAGTTGCCCCGTCTATTGCAACATCAACAACAACATAAACTACAAAGAAACAACAAATAAAAAATATCAACAACAAAGAAACAACAACATTTGTTCCAACACCATCAACAATATCATCAACAACAAAGAAATAATATCATTTATTCCAACACCATCAACAACACCACACCACAAGTTCCAACAATGCCAACCCCACCAACAACATCAATAACAATATAAACAACAAAGAAACAAATAAAATACATACAAAAAATGATACTACCAACAAGGCTTTTAAACTTCTCCCAACAGAATACTTTTTTTGCATAATGTAATAAAAATTCTCGGTTTGTTTATTCAACACTTAAAAGTTCCTTCAAATTTTTCTAAATAAATATGATATGGGTAAATGGTAATTAAATAAAAAAAATAGATGTAAATAACTTGTAAAGAAGAAGACGAGAATGAAAGAGCAATAGTGAACCATATCTTAATGTCAAAAAGGGATCAAAACAATAATTTCAGTCGAGGAAAGATATGGATCAGTTTAGATATGAAAGGATCTTTATGAGAAAGAGAAAAGAAAAGAGATAAAAAGGTTGTGATAACCCTAACCTAAAGAGGAGAGAAAGAAAAAGATGAGAGATGAATAAAATAAATTTAGGACTGAAGCTGAGGAGAGATAAGATAATTCTAGATGTATTATGTACGTAGACATGGGTTTTTTAGTATTCATTAATTAATATAATTAATATTCATTAATAATTTGAGGGGAACGAGGAAGACTAGTGACATTGAAAAGACAAGATAAGACTACTCAATGAACTTATTTTAGAATTATTCAAGAAAAAGAAGAAAAACTCTTCATTTTTTACCGCATTTTGTAGTACTTACTACTTTATCTACTCGGACAAAAAGCTTTAAAATTAAAAGAATTTTTTTTTTAAATAGATATGTCATCTGTTGCAACAGATAACAATATCTGTTTAAAAATCCCAACAACAGAGTCATCTGTTACAACAGATACAAATATCTGTATAAAAATCCCAACAACTCATAGATGAAAATTTTCATTTGATAATTAAATCAAATATGTTATTTGTTACAACAAATATCAATATCTATTTAAATATCCCAATAGCTCAGTCATCTGTGACGACAGATGCTAATGTCCATTTAATAATTAAATCAAATATATCATCTGTTACCACAAATATCAATATCTGTTTGAAAATTTTCAACAACTCAGTAATCTTTCACAAAAGATGCAAATGACTATTTGATAATTAAATCAGATATGTCATCTGTTGCAATAGATATGAATATCTGTTATAAATTTCCAATAGCTCAGCCGTTTGTTCCAACAGATTTTATAGCAATTGATTTAGGTGGAACTAGGGATGAATAAATGAGGTCATAGGGTCAACAACAACTTCAATTGAGTCTTTGCAATTGCATGGTGTTGGTATTGCGTTCATTTTGACCCGAGTCATCGATCGACCACTCTGAGTTAAAATGAGCTCTCATTAACTTAATGTTAAAATTAATAGCACCTAAATTGATTTAGGTGGAACTAGGGATGAATGAATGAGGTCATAGGGTCAACAACAAATTTAATTGAGTCATTGTAATTGCATGGTGTTCGTATTGCGTTCATCCCGACCCGAGTCATCGATCGATCACTCTGAGTTAAAATGAGCTCTCATTAACTTAATGTTAAAATTAATATCACCTAAATTGATTTAGGTGGAACTAGGGATGAATGAATGAGGTCATAGGGTCAACAACAAATTTAATTGAGTCATTGTAATTGCATGGTGTTCGTATTGCGTTCATCCCGACCCGAGTCATCGATCGATCACTCTGAGTTGAAATGAGCTCTCATTAACTTAATGTTAAGATTAATAGTACCTAAATTAATTTAGGTGGAACTAGGGATGAATGAATGAGATCATAGGGTCAACAACAACTTTAATTGAGTCATTACAATTGCATGGTATTGGTATTACGTTCATCCCGACCTGAGTCATCGATCGATCACTCTGAGTTGAAATGAGCTCTCATTAACTTAATGTTAAGATTAATAGTACCTAAATTGATTTAGGTGGAACTAGGGATGAATGAATGAGGTCATAGGGTCAACAACAACTTTAATTGAGTCGTTGCAATTGCATGGTATTGGTATTGAGTTCATCTTGACTCGAGTCGTCGATCGATCACTCTGAGTTGAAATGATCTCTCATTAATTTAATGTTAAGATTAATAGTACCTAAATTAATTTAGGTGGAACTAGGGATGAATGAGCTCATAGGGTCAATAACAACTTCAATTGAGTTGTTGTAATTGAATGGTGTTGGTATTGCATTCATCCCAACCCGAGTCGTTGATCGATCACTTTGAGTTAAAATAAATTCTCATTAACTTAATATTTTAAAAACTATATCTTTTGAAATTTTAAAAATTAATTAAGATCAATTCAGACCAAATTAATAATTTCAAAACTTGTCATTCTTTTCCAAAATTACAAATCAACCCATACAAATCATTCATTTGCGGGAAAAACTTTTTCTTATTTCAAATCTCAAGTTCTCTCTCCTCTCTCTCTCTCTCTCAATAATACAGACAATAACTACTCAACATATTGCTCAACCCTTCGAAACAGATCGATTTTCTTCTTATTTTCGACCACATAGTTGCTATTTTTGACTTCATTCTCACTTGTATCCATCGTTATCTCTTTCTTCGCAGGTAACAGAGTTCAAGAAGAGTTCTACATTTATTCTTTATTCTAAAAATTAGGGCTTTTTAGTTAATGATGAAAAAGAAGACTTTTAGTTGTATTATCTTGGAGAATGGGTTAACAATTTTGTGTTTTGATGCTAAAAAAGTAGAAAGCACCCGAGAAAACCCTAGTTTTTGTCTAAGTGTTTTATTGACTATCGTGGTATTGTTGGATGGTGTTTGTAGTATTTTTGGTGGATGTTGTTGTTGGTGTCGGTATTTGTATTTTTGGTGGTGGTGTTGGTGATCTTAGAGTTGGTATTGGTGGCATTGGTGGTGGTCTTGGTGGCATTGATGGTGGCATTGGTTGTGGTGTTGGTGGTCCATTTGTTGCAACAGATGGAAGATTTATTGGGAGATATTAAATAGGTCTTCAAACAGATTCCCTATCTGTTCCAACTGATGGTTATCCGTTGGAGAATTTTTTTGTAATGTGGCGTAGAATAATTTATTGAAATTTGTCTTACCTTTTTTTAAAAAATTATGCAGACATCAAGTGCAATGTATTTTTTGTTTTTCTATTATTTGAAGTTAAAAGATGTCTCCCAAAAAAAGAAACTGAAAGTAGATCAACTTCTGACCACCCAACAAAAATGGCTAGAGTACAGATAGATTCGGAGAAACTTCTTGAACAATCTCAGTCGGGGAAAAATGAAGTTGAGGAAAGTGATAACTCTTTCTCACAAATGAGGCATGAATTTATATCAAAATCCCAGTAATATCCTATCAAAACTATTAGTATCGACAGGTTTCGAGTTGCGATGTCGATGGATAACCCTGACAAAGTAACTGGTGGTCTTGTACTTAAATGTCAGTTGGGGAAACATTTTGATGAATTAATGAGAATTATGAAGAATGAAAACATAGACGGACTTTTTAACAAGAGCTGCTTTGCATACTTTCTTGAGCTGCCTGAGGACTGCACTCTCCGTTTCCCAATGAGCATGGTATATGGTCTTCTCAAGCGCAGGATCAAGTACGCGGGGGATGATAAAGATCCGAAGAAAGAAAAAAAAAGATGAATGAAATCTGGATCAACTACTGTGGCATGCCAGTTTGTTTTGGGTTGAAAGAGTTTCCATAGTGACGGGCTTGAGACACGATCGTCCAGAAGAACCTCTCATCAAGGAAACACCCCACAAAGGTTCCAACAAATACAAGGGAAAAAATACGGGTTATTGGGTATTATTGGATGTTGTAGCTACAAAGCGGAGGATTTGATGGCAGATCTCGAGGGTAAAGACATACCAAATCACTACAGACAGAAATTGTGCTTAGTTTGGTCTGTCCATTTCGTTCTATTGGCAAGAGACGTTAGGAAAGTCATAGAAGATGATTTATTGGCACCTACTGATGATTTTGACAAATTTAATGATTATTCCTGGGGATATGACAACAACTACTTGACTGTCGAATATTTACTGACAAAGCTATCCACAAGAATGATCACATTATACGACTTTCCTTGGGCTTTCATGGTAAAATTGATCACTATTTTTACTCATTCATTAATTTATATTGAATATAGTTATAGTTATTATGAATTCTTTTGCTTGTTTCCTGTTTACATTTTTAGGCTTGGGCATGTGAAGCCATTCCTCCTCTCCAAAAGTAGTTTAAGGATTACACAGATAAGGTTTCTCATCCAAGGATCCTTAGGTGGTTGGCGGCTGCAAAAGACAGCGAAAAAATATTAAAGAGCAAGAGGCTGATCTATTTAACCCTCCGGATGATGCAATATGTCTTCTTTCAACTAAAATAATTTACCACAAAGAGAGATATTAAAACAGATGTTCCATCTATTGTGACAGATGGGTCGTCTATTATAACAAATTACCCGTCAATAGTCAACTACAACTGGTGCAACAGATGGGTAATTTGTTGTGACAGACGATCCATATTTCTCAATAGATTAACCATTTGTTGCTCTGGTTCTCTAAACCCGACTCAATAGATTACCTATCTACTGCAGATTATGCAACAGATGGGTAATCTGATACAACATATTGTCAATCTATTGTGACATACAGATCAACTGTTGCGGCAGCTAGATCCATCTGTTGCATAAGTTGGTTGTGTTAACATGTAACCCAACTGACTGCAAATTATTATTATATGATTTAAATTCCTCCTATATTTTTTTATATGTTGTGCATTCTTGGATCGTGCCTACCGTTGATGAGTTGGGGATGACTCTTTTCTTACTCTAGGTCTTGTTGATACAAAAAAAACCCAATGGTGGAGTTAATAAAGAAGAAATTAGCTGGAGCAACATCCATAAGAAGAGCAGTTAGGCAAGGTCAACCTAATGTTGAAGCTCTTCACGACCAACCTCAAACTGCAACAGATTCGACTGCTTCTTCTGGGGGTGTTGCTGGTGGAGTTATTGATGATGGTAGCAACCATCCTGATGCTGGTTCTGCTGCCAGTCATGATTATGAGCATGTTGGTGCTTAGCAAAAAATAAATACGTTTGAAAACACCCCTTGCACAGGTCCCTCTCACCCCTACACCGATCCCTTCTACCCTTACAGTGGTCCCTCTCACCCCTCTTCACCCTCATGTTCTCATTGCAAATTCAAAGTATGCAAGGACAGAGAGGATAAAGTCCTTGAAAAGCTAGAGGATATTGCTGAAGTTACCGAGGAGTTGAAATCCAGGAGGGGTGTCATACCATCCAACAAGGTGAGGGAGCCATTCACTCCTAAATTCTCTCCGTTTTCAAAACAACAAAAATTGCAACTCTTCCCGCTCCAAGAGTTGTTGAAGTTCAGGGGCCACTGAAGAGGGTGGACATATTCCCGACACTTGGCAAGGAGAAGAAGAAGGAGCTGGAAGAAATTATGAATGACAAGACGAAGGTTCAAAAAGAATACACCATGCATTTATTTGCCGCCAAAGACTTCACGAATATGACAAATATACATGAGTGGTACGAGGACAATGTAAGTTTACTTTTCCTAACCTATCCTTTCAATCTACTCTATGAAGAAGAATCTACGCAGTAGATGTGTAATCTAGTGCAACAACTTGGTATTCTATTGCAACATAATACACCTCTGTTGCATAAGTTTCGTTAGCTAGATAATCTGTGAACTGATTTAGAGAACCCTCTGCAACAGGTTCTTTCCACTGTTTTCTATTTTACAATTACTAACCTATTTTAAAATTATCTTATTTTACCATAGTATGTTGATGAAATTCTCTTCCTCATGAGGGGCGGGAAATTAGCATACCCGAATGCTTATAATGTTGCCGATAGGATAATGGACCTCAACTTCTACAACAATTTCAAGGGTAGGTATAATGATCTCCGTAAGCTAGCTGATCACGGTGGTCGGGGATTTGATAAGTTAGTTTCTACGTTTTAATGGGATGAAGACGTGATTAAATATTTTAGAGGGAAGAGTTCATATTCACACGACAAGAGTTGAACCAAGGCAAAGAGAATCCTTGCAGTCATGAATGTGGAAGTCAAATATTTTCTCGCTGTTGAGATACTACTCTACGAGGGAAAGATTAAGGTTTATGAATGCAACTTACCTGTCTTCAACAACTTCAAGAGTGGCTGTCTGCAACCACTCTTGAAGTTGTAGCCCAAGTTGTTGACGCAGAGTAAGCTGATGGATCATTTGCCGACAGAAGTCTTAAGAAAGGAATCATGGGTTTTTGAAGGTCAAAATAAGAACATCTAGCTTAAAAAAATAGAATCGGTGCAGCATGCGGGCTGTACTTTCTTGCATACATTGAGTGTTTGCTACCGACACAGAAATGACCGGTATGTGCGATGTCGTTGTGGGAAAGATACAATGGATCTGGGCTTATGAGGTACTAACTAAATGGTTGGAGCCCGTGTATAAAGAAGCATATGTACAAAGACGGAGACGAACACGATAATAATTTTTTATTTCAAGCCACCTCACTTTACATGTAGTGGCAATAATTTTTATGTCTGGTCACGTTGAATTTTTATAATGCAAAAGATAGTATATCTGTTGTAACAGATATAGTACATATCGTGACAGATTAATTATCTGTTGCATTATGCAGATATTTCCCAGTCTGTCTGTCGCAATAGATATCCAATCTGTTGCAACATATAATCTATCAGTTGCTACTGATAGGTAATCTGTTAGAACAAATCAAGAAAGTAGGAAGACCTATTATATAATTTCTAGCAGATGACCTACGTGTTGCATCTCATGTTGCAACATATATATAAATCTATTTGATAAGATATGTCGTCTGTTGCAGCAGATGTATTATCTGTTGTGATATTTGAATCTAGTATTCCATTTCAATTAACATATTCAAAACTAAGAGTTAAATTTATTCATAGACAACATAAAATAAATTGAAGCCATTGAAAATTCAATGAAATAACTCAACAAATAAATGAAATGTAAAAAAATCATTATGGGTACAAATGATCTACTCTACAAATAAATCAACAAGTTAAACCAAGGAGGATAGGTTATTATATTGACGAACTCAAGCTATAAAGATCTGCTCAATGTGGACAAGTTGTTCTTCATTCGGTGCTACGGAATTCGTCTTTGGTCGTCGTGGATCTTTAATGTCACTTGTGTATGGCTTCTGAGCTTTCACTTCTCCGTATTTCCATAAAAGAGCAACATATATTTTGTGGAGTAATCCGGCATCAATTCCATCATTTGATACTTGTAATCCATCGCTCAAATACTCAGTGTACGCGAAAACAAAAATACCGTAATTCCTGCATTTTAAAAAAATAGATAATCTATATCTTGTAGTTCATGCAAGCGTTGTGAAATTTGTGTAACAAAACTAAATCATTACACTTAAACTTATAGGCTACCAATGATTTGTTGAGTAGTTCCTTCAACATATTATATATCAAATGGATTATCCATTTTATCCCGGTATGCTTCAATCGTCGACCAATCAGTACGAACCTTTTGGTACAAAAAGCCACTTATATCAAGGTAAGAAGGCAATATTTTAGCTAGCTTTTGTATCTTAGACGACGGCTCAAAACATCTCCTTCGCGACATCGAGTCATACATTTGGATGCGCTTCTCTTTTAAAACGACGATAGCTAACACCCAATGGAATTCATCACCACAATTGATTGGGATGTACACTTCATCGACCAAATGCTAAGGTAAGCCAGCTGGAATGCTAAAACCTTTGATGATTTTGATTAAGCATTCCTCATTTTGGAAAACTTTCGGTTGTTGTTGACAATACCTATCGTAGGCATTATTGATGTAAACTTTGTACAAATAATTGCCTGTGGTGTATCTGTATTGTTCTTATGTTTGCAACTTGGACTTCTTTCGGAGGTAGTAAAAATGACATCAATGTGCTGCACATATTATCAAATATTTCGGATTACATGACGAAAAAATTAATACGCAGATGCAATTAAATAAAGTATTAATTAATAGTAATATGTATGACATTTAAACCTCACCATTCTAGCAAGTTTGGGGCTGTGACATTAAATGGAACCAATTCTTCGTTTCGGGATATGCAACAACAAAGTCGAATATATCAAAACCAAGATTTGATTCATTCACTTTGTAGTATTCGTCATTTTATTTTCCATATGATGATTTATATGTGTTAATGTCATGTTCTTACAACAAGAATTGTATAAATCAATATCTTTAAAATTAATTTATGTACAGGCCGACATGATGCTTTAACAGCCCATCGACAATCCATTCTGAATAGTCGTTGATTAACTGTGCTAGTTTTTTTGGAGCCTCATTCGAGATGTTGAACCCTTCAAACGGGTAATTCTTTTGTTCTCCCGAACTGACAGGCTCCACTTTTTCTTCTTCTTTGGAAGCAGTTGATGGATTATCAACTGTAATATTATGCTCTTCAACAATAGCTTCTACTATGACATCCATCTGGGAAATCAGAATTGTCAATGCGAATTACAGATATACAACAGATTGTCCATTTGGTGCAACAGATGAGTCTTATGTTACAACAGATGGATCATCTGTTAGGACATATTCAAACAGGTAAATTAGAGTAGTATAATAATTTTGAACAGATGACCCATTTGTTGTAACATAAGACTCATCAGTTGCAATAGATAACTCATCGATACAACATGTTAGACAACAGTTGCACAGATAACGCATCGATACAACATGTTAGATAACAGTTGCAACAGATGTATATATCTGTTTGATAATTTTCAGTAGATGTATCATCTGTTGAAATAGATATGTGCCTATTTTGTTTGTTGGAATAAATGATGTACATTCACCTTCTTCAGCTCATTCTGTGGCCTTTGTACACTGAAAAACGGTGTAAGACAAAGATAGAGGCATTGCAATTTTGCTTTTTTTTTATGATTGATGATGCCTTGGAAATATCTTTCCTTCTCCTTTTAGCCACCTTGATCTCTAATGGAGTGTATGGATACGAAATCCTCT
Organism: Capsicum pubescens; assembly: GCA_030864215.1. Classification (NCBI taxonomy): domain Eukaryota; kingdom Viridiplantae; phylum Streptophyta; class Magnoliopsida; order Solanales; family Solanaceae; genus Capsicum; species Capsicum pubescens. The sequence continues at coordinate 80,371,114 of CM061544.1, read as the reverse complement.
TTGATGGAATGACACCCCTCTTAGATGTCATTTTCTTTACAGAAGCAGTTAGTGCATTAATAGCATTAAACACTCCATCGTGTTTCGCTTTGCTGTCTTGACATTTGCATGCAGAGCATTCGCTAGATGTGGCAAAATCTGGAGAAAAATCTGTACAACTAGTATGATCATAATCATAATGACTTGTTATTTCAAAAACTGTAAGAGGAGCATCATTATCCCCAATAGCAGCACCACTGCCACTACCACTACCACTACCATCATCAACAACAACAAGCCCACCCTCCAAAATTATTTTTCTTGTGATGGCAGTTGCTCCAAACAATTCCATTTTTATTCCATCAACGACCTTAGGGTCCGATAAAGTTTGTACAAACCATAAAGTAAGAAAAAATAACATCTTCCACTCTTGATTGGTCGAAACAAGCCACTGATGGACAATCTAAAATAAATCAGTATATATATTAGAATGATGATGAAATCATTTAAAATAATCATTAATTATAATAAAAACTTGATTAGAATTGGACTTACTGCTTCCTTTGAGGGATTGAAAAGATCAAGAAATTTTGTATTTTTATCAGTTTTGGCCGATAACCATCTCAGGATTCTTGAACAGGAAAATTCTTCCTGGTAGTTCACTTGTTGTCTCAAATAAGGAATGACTTCAAATGCCCAAGCCTATAACATAATGTCAATAAATCAAAAGCATTATTAAATAAAAAAATGAATCGTATCATGATAAAAGAAATATTTACCATGAAGGCCTATGGAAAGCCATATAAGTTGACTGTCTTTGGCGTTAACGGAGTCAACAAATATTTGACAGCCATTTTGAAGCTTTCATAACCCCAAGGATAGCTGTTAAACGCCTTAAGATCCTCAAAGAGATTTATTAAATCGAGGCTTATGTTGTTGTTAACGTCTCTCGCCCAAAGAATATTATGTACAAACCAAACCAAGAACAATTATTGCTTGTGCTTCTTTGAGAGTCCTTTACCTTTCAACACTTCTATCAAATTTTGTTTTTGAAGCTTGGACCATCAATGGACACCAGGTACTCACGATCACTCGACTTGCCTTTGCCTTTTTGGATGTGTGGGGTGCTTTTTTGGGTCGGAGTAGGTATAACTTGAGAAGAAGAAGGAGGATAATATTTTAGTCCGGTAACTATGGCAAACTCCTTTCAACCAAAACAAACAGGCATGCCACAGTAATTTATCGATACCTCGTCCATCTTATCTTTGTTTTCATACATAAAACTACACTTGAGAAGATCGTATACCATTTTCATCTGAAAACAAACATTGTTGTTCTCCGACAAATTAAGATATTACCCAAAACAACTTTCCCTGAAATATTTTTATTTTTGAAGTATTTTTTTGAAGGCGTCGAAAGATTTTTCCATGGCTGACTTAACCACGAAATCACCCGTTAAATCTGTGGCACCATCATACTGTATTCTCACAGGATTACGATCAATGCTGAAGGTTTTGACCAACTCTTCGGCGGAAGGGCTATTAGCATTTGGATCATCTCTTTTGAAACATTCCTTCTCCCCGTGTTCATTATCTTCTGCTCCTGATTGAAATAGCGCTTGTAAAACAAGCTCATAGAGTGGTCGATGTAGCCGAGCTGCTGCACTTGTTCCTTTACTTAAACTTGATTCGGTTTATTTTCTTTTGGGAGCCACATTATCTTAAATTAATAGAAACATAAAATAGATTATAATTGATTAATGCATCGTTAAAAAAAGATAACAGTAAATCTAACATGCACAATGGTAAAATAATAGTTCCAACAAACCACACATCTGTTGCATCAGGTATATTATCTGTTGCAACATATAACCGACCTATTGCAAAGGATGAGTAAACCGTTTGAAATAATAAAATAGATCGCTAATCTGTTGCACCAGGTATTTTATCTGATGCAACATATAACCAACCGTTGCAATGGATGAGTATCGTTGGAAACCATAAAAATAGATCACTAATCTGTTGCATCAGGTAGTTTATCTGTTGTAATATATAACCAACCTATTGCAATGGATGAGTAATCTATTGGAAACATTAAAAACAAATCACTCATCTGTTGCACCAGGAAGGTTATCTGTTGTAACATATAACCAACCTGTTACAAGAATGAGTAATTCGTTGGAAATAGTAAAAATAGATTACTAATCTGTTGCACCAGACAGTTTATCTGATGCAACATATAACCAACCGTTGCAACGGATAAGTAAACCGTTGAAAATCATAAAAACAAATCACTAATTATTGCACCAGGTAGTTTATCTGTTGCAACATATAACCAACCTGTTGCAACAGATGGGTAATCCATTGGATACAGTAAAAATAGATCACTCATCTGTTGCAACGTATAATCAAGTAAAAATAGACCACTAATCTGTTGCACCAGGTAGTTTATCTGTTGCAACATATAACTAACCTATTGCAACGGATGAGTAATCCATTGGGAACCATAAAATAGATCACTAATTTGTTGAAACATATCACACATCTTTTACAAAATGAGTTATCTGTTGGATCAATATTATTTAGATTTTTTCCAAATAGAAGAGTCGTCTGTCGCAACAGATGAATGTTCTACTAGATTGTTCATCTGTTGCATCAAATTTTCATAGTTGCATCAGATTTTCATCTTTTACATCAGATGTTTTCATCTGTTGCATCAGATATTTTCATCTGTTGTATCCGATGTCTCATCTATTGCATCAGGTGTTTCATCTGTTGCAACACCATTTTTACCAAGACAAACAACAAATCAACCCAACAATACTAACACATCACACACATACACTAAGAACATCAACTGTGACAAAAAATCACCAACAAATTCGAATGAACAGTTCGACAACAAGAAGAAGAAATGCCAGAAACTAGAATTTTATTTAGTCCACATTTTAAATTTAAGCTAAAAATATTAAAATTGTTAACCAATACTAGAAGAATAGTTGGCTCAAGTTCCTCTGTTTCTTCATAGTTTTTTACCTGTGAAAAAGAAAATGGGACAACGAAGAACTCAAAGTTGTTGTCGCTGGAGAAGTCTTCATGTCGATTGACGGGGATTGAAGGAGGAATTTTGTAGAACTGTTGGTTGAGAGAGAGTTGAGAGAAGCTGTCGAGAGAGGAAAAAGACATTTGATTTGGATTGAAGGGGTGTGTGGGTTGGGTTGATTTGTATTTTTGAAAAGATTATAAAGTTTTAAAAATATTAATCAAGTCCATAATTAACTTAGTCAAATTTGCTAATGATGGTTGACCCTTTAAGTTGGTCAATGTCACCAATCCTTCATTCAAGACTTAAAAGACACCTTTCCTTCAATTTTCTCTAGCCACTTAGGGCTTATTTGTTTGCACTTAATGGAGGTATGAATCTGAATGGTTTAGACTTCAGTCCATGAAGTGCATTTTTTTTAAAAAAGCCTCTTAATGTATCTGAAAACCTCTGAATCAATTAAATATGAAAAAGAGTCTGAATACTATTCAAACTCTTTTTAAAACATAATTTATTCCCTCATAACTCTCTCACTTCGTTATTTTCCTCTCTCTATACGCTGTTTTTCATCCTCCCTCTTTACGTTACTCTCTCCCTCTCTTCACGTTTGTCTCTTTATCTCTTCCTCTTCACGTTGCTTTCCTTCTCTTTCAGGTATGATTCACTAAATTTTTTTATAAATACTTTAGTTATCAATTTGTGTAATTACTATTTGCTACTCAAGAACTCTAAATTTCTTCTTGTAATTTTTTGTTTTGATTACAAAATTTGTCTATGGACAGTAGTGGATTCTTTGTTTTAATTAATTGTATTTTATCTTTGGGTTAATTATTATATACTCTGTAATGCACATGTATATATAGCTTAGTAGCATGTTTTGTACTATTCTTTTGATGATTATTAAAAACTTGATAGAATGAGAATTTTGAATTATGTGTAGTATAATTTTTTCATATAATCACGCTAAGTTGGTTTAATTAGTTCCTTTTTATTCCTTTTTTTTAATAGAGTAAGTATTTATATGCACCGTTCGTATTGTATAAGGTAGAATCTTTGACAATAAATAAACTTCAATAAGAACAAACCCTTAGATTTTTTTCGTCTAATATTATAAATCAAACTTATCAGTAATAACATGCTGAGTATTTTAAATTTTTTGTCCCCATTTATCTATGGGCGAAACTTTTATGTTTAACTAGTTTTATCTCATGATTAATACCACTTATTATTTTTGACCTTTAAAAGCTTCTCATGGAGCAAGTAGGGCTTCATAATTCTAAAACACCCATTTTGAAGGCAATTGGGTGTAATTCCTGCATTTTGAAACTCTCCCACTAACAACAAAATTCTCCTTTTCTAGTGTAGGCACAAATAAAATTTTCTATACAAACTTTTGATGCAGTATTCATTAAAAATTAGCTCGTTGATCACTAAGAAAATTAGAATTTTATATTTCAGTTATGGAACAAATTTTTCATTTTATTAAGTTTATATTTGATAATGAAATTAGAATTTTATATTTCAGTTATGGAATAAATTAGTGATAGATTGATTTGGAGAATGGATGTTCTAAAAACTTTTTTAGAATCTTGTTTTCAAGAAGTATCATTGAATGGGAAATGTGAAAGTAATTTAAAAGCTGAATCATAGGATAGAATTAAAGATATCTTGGTGACTACGCATAACTTTGTAGCTACACAAAAGAAGATGAAGAACCAATACGATTATATAAAAGAAAAATATCAAGCTTGGTTGCCACTAACTAAAAAGACAGGTAATATTTATGACCCAACAATCAATACCATTCAAATGTCTAATAGTGAGTGAGAAGAATATATAAAGGTTAGTTCATTATATAGTATTTTTTTTTCTTTTATTTTACTATAAAGAGAATAGTTTAAGGTGTATATAAAAAGTATGACTTCTTATATTTGAATATAGGCTCATCCAAAAGCAAAGGTATTGAAGAGATTATCACTACCCTTTCCAAAACTTTGTACAACACTCTTTAAGGGTTCTACTGCAACAAACGTTCATGGTTGGAGTTCAAGTTGTACAACTCTGTGGCCAGGTGCCCCTTCTGTATCTACTAATATAGATCTTGATGATTTACAAGATCTAGTTGATGAAAAAAATAATGAAGCTTTTAAAGATTTTTCATCTCAATCTTCAATTTCAATTGAAAAAAGAATTTGGAAAAGAAAAGAAAAAAAGCATCAACCCGATTGAAAATTGATGAGAAAATAAGTACCGCATTGAAATATTAATTAACAAAAACAGTGCACCTAAAATTGAGGAATATATGGAAAAGTTAGATAGATTTGGATGGGGAGATCTGTTGTTCTCTGCAACTGTTAGTATACTTTGTGAAGGTGATAGATATCAAAAGCAAGAATGAAACTAATAGAGACTAATAATATAGAGAATTGGGTTAAAGTCATGAAAAAAATAGGTATTCTTTAATTTTGTGAATTACTAGCATATTTATTAGCTGCAGATTTCAAGAAATCTAGTTTTTATTTTTTTTTATTTAATTTTTATAATAATTTTTGAAACTTTGTAATGCTATATGTGATGCTTATGAAACATGTTTGCTGGTCAACTACATTATTTTTATGTTTTGCTATGTTTGAGGAGTATAAAACTTTTATAATCACTTTGTTATTGTTATATGTAATTTTTGATCTTGCAAAATATATAACTAGTTGTACTTATTATTGTGCATTATTTTTTTTATTCGTAGAAAAATTCGATATGAATATTGATGATCAAACATTATGGTTGATGAGCTTATATTGGCAAAGAAAATATTATAGACTCACAAATAATCGAAGAAATAAAGATTTAACATCATCTTTATCTGGTGAAAAATACACATTAGAATTATTGTCTGGTTCTAATTGACGATGTATAGAATTAATGCGCATGTTACGTGATGCATATGTTCGACTATATCAATATTTTAAACAAAATGGATGGCTCACTAATAAACAAACATATATCTATTGAAGAAAAGATAGCAATGTTTTCAACTATTATAAGACATAATGAGTTTTAAGTCGTTATTAAGAGAAGATTTCAGCATTCTTCCGCAAATGGTGCACAGGTATTTTCATGAGATTCTTGAGGTAATGATGAAATTTGCAAAAGAAATGATTGCACCTACAACATTTGATTCGAATATGAATATTCCTGGTGCTCATAATAAGAGGCTGCGAAGAATTTTTAAGGTACTATTTTTAAATTCTTATTATAGAATTTTAGAAGAATTTTTTTTTCATTATGTTGACATAAATGTATAAATTAATAGGGAGCAATAGATGCACTAGATGGGACATTAGTACACGCTGTTGTCCCTGCTAATCAACAAATTATTTACAGAGGAAGAGAAAAAGACAAATACTACCAGAATATTCTAGCAATATGTGACTTTAATATGATCTTCACTTATGTTTATTCTGGCTGGAAAGGGGTAGCACATGAAGCACGAGTTCTAGCAGAAGTTGTATCTAATCCAGATAATGGCTTTACATTTCCTCCATCTAGTAGTAATAAACTTTAAATGATTAAAATAATTATTTAGCCTTTTAATATGATAAACTAACTTTTTTATTTTAACGTCGGATAAATATTATCTATGTGATGCGGCATATTCTAATGCTCGAGGATTTCTAGCACCGTATCGTAATGTTAGATATTGGCTAGGAAATTATTGTTGTAGGCGTGCCATAACTAAGGAGGAAAAGTTTAATCATGCTCATGTACAACTTAGAAATGTAATCGAACGTTCGTATGGAGTACTGAAAGCAAAATTTTCTATATTGGACAAGATGACTTCATATCCTATCAATATCCAAAGAGATGTTGTTATTGCATGCTTTACAGTTAATAATTTTATTAGGAAGGAACGCATCAATGATGAATTGTTTAATCAATTTGATACACCTCAAGTAATATTTGATGAAGAACAACAACAATAAGAAACATTTGAGGAAACAAACGGACCTAGCTGGACAGTTGAAGAGTCTCAGATAATGCACAATATGCGCGAGGAACTTGCACTCAAGCTAATGCATTGAAGTTGAAGCATTTGAGAGTTCAGTAATTTAGTTATTTGATTTTTTTTATTATTGGAATGTTAAAATTAGATAATTATTAATTAGTTATTCAAATACGTTAATATTTATGCATCTAAGTCAAAATTATATCTGACTAATTATTTTAATTTGTTGGGTTAGTTTAATTGATAGAGTACTTTATGTTAAATTTATTTTTTTATAATTACATCTTATTACAATAATTTTTAATCGGTATCTTTTTTAATAATTTAAATAGTTTAATAATTATATTTAACATAATGTCTTTATCTTTAAATATTTTAGTTGTCACTCAAATAATAATTTTAATGTTTAAGTTAATACTTTATCTACTATTTATTTTTTTCCATATAATACAATATTTTATTACTTTTTAAATTTGAATTGCATATTTATCACGAATAAATATATTACGTACATTCAGATGTTAAAAAACAAACAGTCTTAATCATTCACCATTCAGATCTAGAAACATCTTAAACGTCTTAATCTTAAAAAAATAAATGCACCCTTAGACAAATATCCTATCTAAAAATGTATAGTTCTTAGACTTAGTAGTTTGTGGTGTTGAGATTTCAGCTTGAGAGTTCAAATGGGTTGATTGGTGTATATAATTTTACACTTGGTTGAATACAAATTTCTTTTTTCTATTAAAAAAAAAACACATCATACCTTAACATTGAAGAGAGTCCTGAAATAGTTGAAAAGTTTAAGAGAATTGATCCATTAATGAAAAATTATCACAAAACAAAAATCTATACAGAGGTAAGAGAATACCATTTATTTTTGGTGGTTTAATAAAAATTTAGCAAAGCATCAGGATCACGTATTTATACATAGTTTTCTCAACATTCTCCTTTTTCTTCAAATCCATTTTTCTTTGTTCTTTATCGTCGCGTCGGTATTAAATTTGATATTTTTGTCACATTTACACAAACTGTTTTTTTTTCAGACCTAATGACTGTAACATATTTTTGCTTCTTTTTTTCATCATCATCATCATTATACTTGAAAGAGCATCACAATTAGTATGAGAAATTCGAACAACTTTCGACATGTTGGAATTAAACTTATTCTCATTTCGTGAAGTATACATTCCATGATAGTTTGTTAAATTTTTTCTTGGGCCAACTCCTCGCCCCCCCCCCCCCTCCCCCCCAAAAAAAATAAAAATAAAAATACAAGGGCCAACTTTCTAAGCTTTTTCAGTTGATGGGCAGAGTACTGCGTAATCTATAATTTATATTTATAATATATTAAAAGTATGAAGAAGTGATTTGAACTTTTATCCTTCATTAAAAGACTCCTCTTTAGATAAAATCATTTTTTTTCTCCTATTAAATTTCTAAAAAAGTTAATTATTCAAACTGAAAAAAAAATTCGATCGATACTTTTTTGGGGATTTCCAAAATTTGTGTCCTATTTAGTTTATAACTCCTAAAATATAAAATACTTAACACTTCTAAATCAATTATAATTTTACCTTAAATAAAAGAAAAATTCTACAATCAATTCTATTTAAGTAATATTTTCTGGGTTTCATTAGTGTCCACCAAAAGTTTGATTTTTTTTTGTGCAGGTACAAACGTTTTCCTTATGCAAGCAAATACAGAAAATTGAAAGAAAAGAAGCACCCCTAGGAAGCAACGATTTCATCAACAATTACTCTTTATCAAGTAAGTCCTGATTCTCTTCCTCTTTTGTAGTTGTATTACTTGTTAATGTTTTTATTTTTTTCGTTCTTGAAATTTTGGTTTTGAATTTTTTTTTGTACTTATTTTTCAGGTTGACTATTAACCGTCTTCTCCGTCATATTATATTGGTGTTAGTTTGTATCATAAACAAATTTCTAGCTACGCTTGTGGTATCAACGATTTTAAGTTATAAAGAGATAGTTAATTGTTATTTACGAAAAAATAACGAATTTATACTATTTTCTTATTTTTATTTTGATTAAAGCCGTCTTCTTGCAATATTTGTTATCGTTGTTCTTTCTACTTTTCTTTATTTCTTTTAGTCAATAGTTTAAAGCTTATACGTGAATTATACATAATCAGCATGTGTGTCATTCAGTTGGAAATTCTAATCGAAAATTGGACAAAATAAGTATGTTGGTGCCAACTGAAGTAGCTGACAAAATCAATGGTCTATCTCTTTTCTTTTCTACTCTTAGATTAAATAATTTTTTTTAATTTTTTGAAGTTAGTTATTGTAGCATGAAGTTAGTCCATATAGGTTATATAATAAATTAGTTCTGGGTGAGAATGGAGGTGAAGTTGAAAAAGAAACCTTAAAAAATCAATAAATATTTACTTTGGTTTATAGTTTTGTTACTATATATATATATATATATATATATATATATATATATTATTTCTTATACATCCGTTTGTTAGGGTTTTTGCCCTGATTTTCTTACGAAAATTAAGTTTTATTTTCTCTTGGAAGGAAAATAAAAGTTACCATGATTACTTTTATTTTTTCTAAAAGGAAAATATAGAACTTTTTCATATTTGGCAAACCTCTTTCTTGGAGGAAAGGTGTTGGGATTTTATAAATAGAAGACCCCCTTCTCATATCATAACACAATAACATCCACATTGTAGTCTTTAAAGAGTCTTTTGTTTAGGGAGAGATTTCTCCCAATAGGTTTTAGTTTTTTCAATTTTATTTTTAATATGTAGGTCATTTGACCAAACAATATTCAATAATATGTTTTTAGTATATTTTTGTGTCATCTGATTTATTATCTCTATGGTTTGCAAACTTTATGCTTCCGCATGACGCTCTCTCGATTTCAAACCCAACAAGTGGTATCAGAGCCCACGGTTCAATGATTCGATGGTCCAATTGTTGAACAAAGTTGCAACCAATTTGATGATGATGAAGATATACGTCCAAAAGATACATGTGGAGACGATTGTCTATCATATTTTCAACAATCCTGCTGTCACATATTTGAAAATAAAGCTCACTTTAACCGTGTAAAAGGGCTTCAATATTTTTAACCCGAAAAGGATTGATATATTTTAACCCTAAAAGGCTCAATTTTTAAAGCATGTCAAACAGTAGTGATATATGAAGACTATGTGAAGAACGAAGATCATGCACAAGAAGAAGGAGGATCATGAATATTTTACAGAAAATCAAGTCAAAAAGAGGAGATTTGTTAGAGTTTTTGCCCTGATTTTCTTACCAAAATTAAGTTTTACTTTTTCTTGGAAGGAAAATAAAAGTTATCATAATTACTTTTATTTTTCCTAAAAGGAAAATATAAAACTTTTCCATATTTGGCAAACCTCTTTCTTGGAGGAAAGGTTTTGGGACTTTATAAATAGAAGACCCCCTTCTCATACCATAACCCAATAACATCCACAATGTAGTCTTTAAAGGGTCTTTGTTTAGAGAGAGATTTCTCCCAATAGGTTTTAGGTTTTTCAATTTTATTTTTAATATGTAGGTCGTTTGACCAAACCATATTCAATAATATGTTTTTAGTATATTTTTGTGTCATCTGATTTATTATCTCTATGATTTGCAAACTTTATGCTTTCTCATGACGCCCTCTCGATTTTGAACCCAACACCGTTTGCCTCTTAAAGATGAAAAGAGGAAAAAAAAGATGAGTAGAACGAGTTAGTCTTCAGATCTCAAAAAGTGTATGGACACAAAACTCCAAATCAAGTTGAATGTCAATCGCTAAGTTGTGGGAACTCTTCCTAGATTTGATCAGTTCATGAATTTGGCTATTGACAACACTGAGGCCAATGCATTCATAATAATGTGATCAATATGTGGTGATTTGGGGTAATAGCATGGTGACGATTGAAGAACTTGAGTCGGATATAGTCATACGGAATGAACCGATTATTAGAGTAAACAATAACTTATTATAATTTATCTAACTGTATTGATAATGTTATAAGAATTATTTGCATTATTAATGGAATAAGATTTAAACTTTTTTTTAGAATATTTCTTTGTGTGGATGAGATGAGAAAGAAAATGGCCATTGGTGAAAACGTCTGCAAATTTTGGATGACAAGGAAACACCTTTTACAATATCATCTCTTAGTGAATGGTTAGCCAATATCTGACTTCTAACTACTCCCATTAAGATTTTTCCTTTTAATAATTCGATAAATAAACAAAATAATAGAAAAAGAATCTTGTGGCGAGTAGTCTTGTGGAGCAATGATAAAGTTATTTTTGTGTGACCTATATATATAGTCACAAGTTTGAGCCATAAAATCAGCTACTAATATTTGTGTCGGGTTATGCTATCTATATTAACTTTCTTGGGGTGCGATCCTTTTCGGGACCATCAACACGGTTGAGTTGTGGAATCTACTATTGACGCTTACATCAATATAAATTCTATACAAGTTCATTGATTTATGAACATGTATTGTCTCCTTTCTTTGTCTTATGAATATGTGATATTTGATAGAATGTTTTTGGTTTTTTTTTTTTAGGACCTGAATAATTTATGTGAGTGGGTTCAATAGTTGAAAAGTAAACGTTTGCAGTATTCACGTTCATAGCGGCAGAAAATTTGACTTTATATGCTGTAAAAGAGAGGAGAATTTGAAATTTAAAGAGTGATCTAATCAATTTGGGAGCAATAAAGAACCTACTGTATATAATGGATATGTAAACTTATAATGTAGTACAAAAAATGCTAGGTTGACATCAACACTGGCCTCGATTTTCTTTGTTTTGTTGCTTGTAATTAATGATAACTTTTCTTTAAATTTATATTTTTTGAATATGATTAGCTGACTACCGTTGATATTCTCTGATTCTTGCATAGATTTGGATATTTCCAACAGAATGGAGGAACTGAAGAATTTATTTTAATGTTAGTTGCTATTATTTTTAAATAATTTTATTTTTTTATATACAATTTTATAAGTTGACGTGAGATACACGTGCAACACACGTATCCTAAACTAGTAAACTACGATACATCCCAACTTTAATTAGGATTTATTTTACTAAATTAACCTTATTAATGATGCTTTAAATTTTTGAGCTTGACTATAATTACTTTATACAGTTATTTAATACTAGTGGTAAAAAGAAAAAAATATAAAGAAATTCACTTGATTTCATAAATTGAACAAATAAATTTAAATAAGTATTTTTATCATATGAGCCAAGTAAAATGAAATGGAGGGAGTAAAAGAAATAACTGAAACCTTCCATGAATAAGCCATAACCTTGTCATTTGTTCTTGCTTAGCCAACAAAGGGTGAAGTGTCCAAGCTAGCGTCCCCTGCTATTGCAAAGCCAAGTTTGCAACGTTTCTAAGCCAATGTTTATGATCTATACACAAATTTTTTAACCTTCAATCATTCTATTAAATCATATGCAGAGACCTCTCACGAAGAAAAGCAATTAGTAATCATATACGTAAAGCAAGACCTTTAAGTTACGTAAAAAATAAAGACCTTCATAAAAGTATGATATCTTGTTCAAAGCAAGTAGACGAGTTTGCAGTCCTTGATATGGAGAGTTCATTAAACTTATCCTTAATTTCTTGTTGTTAATATGGTCTCACCAGAAGTTCAAGACATGAAATAGAAAGCCTAAAAGATTTAGTTCAAACAATTCTTCATTCTCTATTCCATTGTCGATTGATCGAGAATATGTGTATTAACCAAAATCTTAGTGTTAGATATTTAGTCTATAGCAATATAAAAATCAATATGAAGTCCAAACTGTATAGAAATCCTGGAGTAGCATTTAGATAAACGTTAAGTTGGCTTTGAAAAAACTTACACGATTAGCGTACTAATAAAAAATGCCCGTCAAAAAAAAAATAATAGTAGCAAAATGTAGAAATGCACCAACATAAAGAGAATATTAGTACAACCTGTTAGCAGATCAAGTCATATGCAAGATCAAAAGTAACACGTAGATCAAAAGATTGATTTCAACTGAAATAGAACTTTGAAAAATCAATTTGGCATTTGTCTTATTGATGAAAAAATAGTAGAATGTCTGAAAACAGCAACAAAGAAAAACTAACAAACAAAAAATGGAATGAAAGAGTACATATACCTTTTGAAGAAACTGGTAAAACATCAATTTGTAAATTATTTGATGGATGGCTTGCCAACAATGTCAACCTGCATTAGATTTGTCAATCAATGTGATCGTCATTTTTTTAGTCTGTATGCTCTATGTTTCCTGAGACTCGACGTAGAGTTTCTAAAGGTCGCAACGTTTCCCCAGGAGGCATATTACTGTTTTTTTTTTTTTTTTTTTCCGGTTTCCCATCCGGTGTTCGGTACCCGCATTGGAGCCCGACTAATCCGGATTCGCGCCACGTAGGACCCCATACGGGGGGAAGCGCTCCCTAATAGAGTTTTCTCCGTACCCAGGATCGAACCCTCGACCTCTGGTTAAGGGTGTAGTAGCCCCATCCACTGCACCACAACCCATGTTGGTGACATATTACTGTTGATTACTCATTTGGTGTTGTTTTCTACGTATTTATTATTTAGTGAAGTTATCGCACCTTGTCCGCACCCCCTACAAATGGTATCAAAACCCAGTTATTTAAAAAATACAGAAGTAGCATACATGTTTATAGAAATGACGAAACCAAAATAATCCGCCCCCCTACAAATGTCGAAAATAAATACATGTAGAAATACATGTTTATAAATACTTACGTATTTATTATCCAGTAATGATATCGCGCCTAATCCGCCCCCTCTACAAATGGTATCAGAGCCCAGTTATTTAAAAAATACAGAAGTAGCATACATGTTTAAATTTAGATTGGATTTACTTGAGATTAATTTATATTGATTAATTATGAGAAAACCATTTAAAAACAGAGAAACTTTTAGAAAAATTAAAGAATCTTTAATTAGTAATTATTCAGAATATATTAGTCTAAATAAAACAAAAGCAAACCCACAAAGACTAGCCTACCTAATTACCTTAATATCTAGTATTGAAGCAAAATTAATAATCCATTTAAAATCTAGAAGAATGAAACATATACCACCTAATTATGATAAAATCAGATTTAGATATCCACCAAAATACTATAAATATGGTTTAAATGAATAAAATACAAAAATACAAAGAACTAAAATAAATTATTTCTGAAAAACGTAAAGAATTAAAAATAAGAATAGAAAGATTAAGTTATAATATATTTGCCGGAGTTAGTAAAAACTCAAAAAATGCACAAAAATATGAAATATCAAATTTAAAATCACAAATAGATAGTTTAGAATATATATATCAACATGAACTATTTACAATAAAATGAACAAAGAAGAATTTATAATAGATGAAAAAATATATGAAAATCACGAAGGATTAAAAATAAAAATAGTATTTTCTAATCTAGGAAGAAGATATAATAAAATAGGTGAACATTTATATTTAATGTTAGAAAAAGAAGAATTAAAATTAGAAGATAAATTGACAGCTATGGTAAGAATAGAAAGGAAAAACGAAGAAATAGATAGAAAAAAGGAAATAGAAAAAATAAAACAACAAACTACAGAAGAAATACGAAAAATAGAAGAATCTAAAAATAGTAGGATTGCTGAATTAGAAAAAGAACTACAAATGTTAAAAGATCTGTATGAAAAAAGACAGAAAGAAAAAGAAGAAAAAGATAAAGAACAAAAATTACTAAACGAAATAAATCAATTTAAGAAAAAATTAGAAATAAATAATATAGATGTTGAAGAAACAGATAATTATGATTCGAAAGATAGTGAAACATATACAGAAATATTAACAAATACAAAAAATTTAGAAATCAATGAAAAACAAGAAGGTATTAATGAAGAAAACTTAGAAAATATCAACACAGAAATAAATACTCTTGATAAAAAAGAAGACCAAAATATAATACCTAGTACATCAGAAATAAGGAAACCTACATATTATAAGAATAAGTTTAAAAGATATAATCTAAAGAATGAATATGACAAATGGACACCAAAACAAATAGTTAATAAAAATTATAACTTTTTAGACTTAGATTGTGTAATAGATACAGAAAAAACAATACAATTATGGATAGGATATATGACAAAAAAATTATTAGATAATAATATAAATGTAATAGATGCACCAGAATATATAGAAAGAACACTAATAGGAACAGTGAAATTATGGTTTTTAAATCTAACTGAAAATAGTAAAAGAATATTAAGAACTGACAAACCCACAGAAGGATCATCATCAACAACCACAACTAAACTAACACCTATAGAATTATTAAAAAATATGAAACAACTATAAAAGACGAATTTAGTAGCATGACAACAACAGAAGAAGAACAAAATGAAGAGAAAGATACAAATAGGAATTTAATGTTAAAATTAGCAATATGTAATATGTGCTACATAGATTAATATACTTGTGCATTTAAAGAATATTATTATAAAGGAGCATATAATACAGAAGAAAGTAAAGAAATAAGAAAATTATATTTTAGTAAACTACCTGAACCATTTAGTTCAAAAATAATAAAAAGTTGGGATGAAACAAAAATAGTAGATACTCTAGGAGCAAGAATAAAATTTTTACAACAATGGTATAGAAACCTATGTGAAAAATACAGAGAAGAAATAAAAATGGAAAAAACATTAATAAGAAATTTAGCATGTTTCAAAGATAAAATAGCACCTCAATTTGGATGCGAAGAAAGATATTATAAGAAAAGAAAAAGACATAAGAAATATAAGAAATACAAAAAATCAAAATATAAGTATAAGAAACCAAGAAAAAGATATTATGTAAAAAATTATAAACATAAAAAACCATATAGGAAAAAGAAATCTATAAAGGAATGTACTTGTTATAATTGCGGAAAAATAAGACATTTAGCTAGAGATTGTAAATTACCTAAAACCCCAAAAAATAAACAAATATCAAAAATAAAAATAGAAAATACAGAATATATGCAGATAGATTAGATAGATTACGAATTAGAAAGCAACGACAGTATATATGAAATTTCAGAGAATGACACAGATAATGAAATAGATAGTACTTCCGAACCCATCCACAAATAGCTAGAAAAATTAGATGGATTAAATGACTGAAGAAGATATAAAAATAATAACAAAAGAAGAATATTTAAATGACGAAGGAACAGATCAAAAAATAATATTTGATAACAATGTATTTGATGAAATAAAAGGAAAAGAGTTAGACTTAAGTGTGGAAAAAATATTTAAAATACCAACAATAAAAAATATATTTACTAGAAAAAAGGAAGAATATTATGTAGTAAGCCAAAAGGAACATGTAATAGACTGTAGATATGCAAAAGGTAAAACTAGTATACCACTAGTAACAAAAAGAATAATTAATAAAGAGATAAACGATATAAAAAGTAGAGACCCAATAAAATATGTACACCTTGGAGGTACAGAAATATTAATAAAAACATGTTTTAGAGAAGGAATAGATACACCAATAGAATTATATTTAGCAGATGATAGAATTATAAAACCATATAATATTGAACATACACAATTAACCATAACATATAACAGAGAGAAATTATTCTTAAGAAGAGCTCTAACATAAAATGAAAATATATGTATTAATGAAGATAGTAGTAGAAGGATATTACAGTAGATATTATACGCCTATGATAGATACAAGAGCAGAAGCTAATTTATGTAGATATAATTGTTTATCAGAAGGTAAATGAGATAAATTAAAAACACCAATAATAGTTAAAGGATTTAATAATGAAGGAAGCTTAATTACTTATAAAGCTAAGAATGTAAAAACACAAGTATGGAATAAAATATTAACAATAGAAGAAATCTATAATTATGAGCTAATATCAAAAGATATACTTTTAGGAATGCTGTTTTTAGATAAATTATACCCACATATAATAACTAGAACAGATTGGTGGTTTACAACACCATGTAAACAGAAAGTAAGAGCAAAAAGAGTTATTCATAAAATAAGAAAGAAAATTGATTGGATAAAAGGAAGTGAAAAAATCACACAAAAATTAGAAAATATAAAAAATACTGAAGATACAATAGAACTGGTCGTATTTTCAATAAATAAAAAGGAGATAACTATATTTCCAATAAATAAGATAGAAATAATTAAGAAAAAATTAGAACAATTATATAGTGAAGATCTATTAAAAGGATGGGAAAAACATAAAACCACTATAAAAATTGAATTAAAAATAGCATAATAACCCAAAAACCATTAACATATAATTTTGATGATTTAAAAGAATTTAAAATGCATATAGAAGAATTATTAGAAAAACAATATATACAAAAAAGTAATAGTAAACATAATAGCCCAACATTTATAGTAAATAAGCATAGTGAACAAAAAAGAGGAAAACGTAGGATGGTTATTGATTATAGAAATTTAAATGCAAAAATAATGACTTATAATTACCCAATACCAAATAAGATATTAAAAATAAGACAAATACAAGGATATAATTATTTTAGTAAATTTGATTGTAAATCAGGATTTTACCATCTAAAGTTAGAAGAAGAATCTAAGGAATTAACCGCATTTACGGTACCACAAGGATTTTATGAATGGAATGTACTACCATTTGGATATAAAAATGCACCAGGTAGATATCAACATTTTATGGATAGTTATTTTAAACAACTACCTAATTGTATAATATACATAGACGATATACTATTATATACAAAGACCAAAGAAGAACATTTAAAATTATTGGAACAATTTACGGATATAATAGAAAAATCGGGAATAAGTTTAAGTGAAAAGAAAGCTGAAATTATGAAAAATCAGATAGAATTTTTAGGAATACAAATAGATAAAAGTGGAGTAAAAATGCAACAACATATAGTACAAAAAATAATAAATTCAAAAGAAGAATTAGATACAAAAAAGAAATTACAATCATTCTTAGGATTAGTGAACCAAGTAAGAGAATATATACCAAAATTAGCAGAAAATCTAAAGCCCCTACAGAAAAAATTAAAAAAGGATGTAGAATATAATTATAACGAAGAAGATAAAAAATAAGTTCAGAAAATAAAAATACTTTGTAAAGAATTACCAAAATTACAATTTCCAGATGAAAATAGAAAATTTATGTATATAGTAAAAGCAGATGCTAGTGAATGTAGTTATGGAGCAGTACTTAAATACAGATATGAAGCAGAAAAATTAGAACACCATTGTAGATACTACTCAGGTACGTTTAATGAAACAGAAATCAAATGGGAAATAAATAGAAAAGAATTATGCTCATTATACAAATGTTTATTAGCATTTGAGCCATATATTGTATATAACAAGTTTATTGTACGAACAGATAATACACAGGTACGTTGGTGACTAACAAAGAAAATACAAAATTCAGTTACAACAAAAGAAATTCGGAGATTAGTCTTGAATATATTAAATTTTACATTTACAATTGAAGTAATTAATACTAACAAAAACGTTATTGCAGATTACATATCAAGACAAAGCTACACAAACTGATATAATAGAAGACAATGCTTTAGAAAAGATACTCAAAACCCTAACTACGCTTTCAATGAAAGTGGACAGTATGGGTAATGAAATAGAAAAGCTAAAGACTAATGAAGATAACCTGAAGTCTAAAGCAACAAATCAGCTAACTCAGTAGTGTGCAGAGCTATGTCGATCGGAAGACATTACAATTCCAGATCTAGAAGGAGACGTTGGGATACTCCATAAAACCCATAATGTTTATCAATCTATAATTGCAGGTACAAGCAGAGGAGTTAGTAGACAAAGATATCAAAATATGAATAAGATATTTGAGAAACCATTCATACCAAAAACACAAAAAGACCCCTTGTTCATACCCCCACAAATTACCACATACCGAGATAGTCTGAACCAAGATAAAAAAGTTTATAACTATACAACCCAAAAATACATAGAAAATATTTATAGAGTACAAGCTTTCCTAAACCTTAACCCCAGAGCCACAGATATCAAAGAGCCAAACACAAACTGTATAACCCAAAAATTACAAGGTTACAACAAGCTAATTGCACTACCCAAAACTAACCCAAGCTTAATAAAAACTTGTTTTGGCTATGGATTATTAAATACCATATATACCCAAGACGGAGAAGAACTAGCAGCTACGGAAGAATTACATAAAATATTCAACACCTATAAAAGAATAAGCAAAGGAAATCTATTTTATATAAAATGTTATACTGCACCAGCAGAGATATTATACGACGAAATAAAACCAGTTATACAAGTTGTAAAAATAGGATTAACCAGAGATATGATTATACCAGAAGATATTGTGCAGCAACCAGAGATATCCAAAAATGAAATACCTGATTTCTACGCAAATAAACGACTTATTGGACTAGCTACAATTATTCAAGAATTAGCAAATAATTATACCAATGGAAACCCAATATGGAACTATTATTCAAGAGATCATCAGATGATTTATTCAAATTCAAAAGAACTACGACAAACAGATATGGAAGATGTTAGACAATGGATAATGACATTACTTAACCCAGAAAAACAATCTACTGCAAGAGAAATTAACAGAGGATTTATTTCAGATGGATTATTGACAAGATATTGCAAGCTAATTGGACACAAATATCCAGACCATCAATGTTCGAGATGTAATGGAGAAGATAATATTATCCCAGAAGTCCACCTAGAATAAAAGAACCAAATAGATAAGAATGTCAGCTGGAAGATACAAGATAAGAAGCAATAATGGAGATATGAAAAAGCAGCAGATACGACAACAAGAAGATATCAGCAGAGTAATAATAGAAGACAAGCTATTAAATTGTGAAAGCAACATGTAAACTTTCACAATTTATTTTACGTAAAGTATTAAAAACTTTTGTATAGGCTTTTAGGTTTTAGACTTTTTAGACTTTTTGACTATTAGTCTAGGCATTAATAATTTTTGTCTTATTAGAAGACTTTTTGTAATGTAGACTAATTTTAAAAAACGTGAATACTCTTGTAAAGATTCATTCAGTCTATAAATAAGATGAACCGAAGGCATTGCAAGGTAAGCCTTCATGCGTTGAAGCACAAAAAATCTCTCCTGCCCACAACAAATATTGTGCTTAGTTATTTAAAACAAGTATATTTCAATGGAAAAATCTATGGAGGAACAAAGTTTAGAAATATCAAACCTACCCGAACAGGTATATCTATTTATGATTATGAATAGCTAAACTCATAATTCCCAACAATCATGGTATAATAAAATAAATTCATGTTAGTTACTTTATAGTAGAATTATTCGAAGAATAATATGTTTAGAAGTTTATTAGCAAAGTGGAAAAGGAGAAAAATCCCTATGAACTATGCCATCCTAAAGGTGAAACCAATGAGGCAAGAAGCCGTGGTGGGGAGTAACCAGAGTAGAGACGCTGTTTAAGGGAAAAAGTATCCAGATTACGATGCTAATAGTGACCGAAGAACATGTTATTTAAGAATAATCTAGTATATAGTAATCTAAGATGACCATATTTTGTTATGTATATGATTGAAGGGAATATTTTGAAAATAACAATTTTATGAAAATGAATAATTATTTATCTGATATAATGGTAGATAAATTTAAAATACTTATTTTGTATGCACTTAAGGATATAAAAGTAGTAGATATAAGAAAAATCATACTAGAAAAAGCATTTGGTAAATATTATATGACTAGAATAAATTACATACCATACCTACCTAACTACTCTTACAAATACTTACCATGATAAATTACATATATCTAGAATTTTTAGAAAAAGATATGAGAAACATACAGTTAATAGAAAAACAGATGAAAGTAAATTTAGACAAATACATGGAAACTAAAGATATAAAATATATAAAATTTCTTAGTAAAAATATAAAAGAGTTAATAAGATTAAAACAAACAACTAGAAAATATTATGAAAAAGCATGACAGATGATATTAAAATACTTGTTTTATATATACTTAGAGATATAGAAATTATAGATATAAAGAAAATGATATGGGAAAAATTACAAGATTATGAAGAGGAAGAATTATTAAACAGTATAGAAAACTTATGCATATATTATGAACATCAATATTACTTAGATTCAGATGGATATTATTCAGAATAAATAAATGTTAGAATATATAAAAAAATTTAGAGAAAGGCAAAATTGGATATATGAAGAAGTTAATTACAGAAATCAACTTGAAATAGAAAAAAGACAACTAGAAGAAAAATTACTTAAAATAAAATTAACCTTAGAAAAAGAAGATACAGGTAATAATTTATTTAATACATACGAAAAATTATTTAATACAGATGGAAAATTAACTATACATGAACAACAAATAATAGTTAGTCAGATAAAGAACATAAACCTACGCATTGAATATAGCAAAGTTAGAATAAAATACTACACAGAAATTGCTAAAATTTCAATAGGATAAAATAATAAACTACACGAATTAATGAATACATCTTACGAAAAGAATAAATCATTAAAAGAAACAGAAACTCAACTATATAGTTTATACCTAGAATACAAAAGGTTACATGATACTAATGAGGATCCTAAAACACTAGATAATTTAATTACAATAATATCTAATCTAGAATATGAATTAATAAAACATCTAAGAAAGATATTATAAGAAAACAAAAAGACATAAGAAATATAAGAAATACAAAAAATCAAAATATAAGTATAAGAAACCAAGAAAAAGATATTATGTAAAAAATTATAGACATAAAAGACCATATAGGAAAAAGAAATCTATAGAGGAATGTACTTGTTATAATTGCGGAAAAATAGGACATTTAGCTAGAGATTGTAAATTACCTAAAAACCCAAAAAATAAACATATATCAGAAATAAAAATAGAAAATACAGAATATATGCAGATAGATTATATAGATTACGAATTAGAAAGCGACGACAGTATATATGAAATTTCAGAGAATGAAACAGATAATGAAATAGATAGTGAATTAGATGAATTAAATGACTGAAGAAGATATAAAAATAATAACAAAAGAAGAATGTTTAAATGACGAAAGAACAGATCAAAAAATAATATCTGATACCAACAATGTATTTGATGAAATAAAAGGAAAAGAGTTAGACTTAAGTGAAGAAAAAATATTTAAAATACCAACAATAAAAACATGTATGCTACTTCTGTATTTTTTAAATAACTGGGCTCTGATACCATTTGTAGGGGGTGCAGACTAGGTGCGATAACTTCACTAAATAATAGGTACAAGCAGAGGAGTTAGTAGACAAAGATATCAAAATATGAATATGAATAAGATATTTGAGAAACCATTCATACCGGGCGGATTAGGCGCGATATAATTACTAGATAATAAATACGTAGGTATTTATTTTTATATAATATATTTTGTGAATATTATTGGTTGGAATAATTTTTATTTTTATCTTCTTGACTTAAAATGTTTTATTAATTCATATTCTAGATTAGATATTGTCGTAATTAAATTATCTAGTATTTTAGGATCCTCGTTAGTATCATGTAACCTTTTATATTCTAGGTATAAACTATATAGTTGAGTTTCTATTTCTTTTAATGATTTATTCTTTTCGTAAGATGTATTCATTAATTTGTGTAGTTTATTATTTTATCCTGTAGTAATTGTAGAGTTACAGATTTCTGTATAATAATTTATCCTAATTGTACTGTAATGTATATCTAATTCGAGATTTTCAATGTTATTTATTATCTTGTGTTGTTCTTCTCGTAGTGAGTTTTTTAAATTATATAAACTATCACATGTACTTTTTCCTAAATTTTCTAAGGTTTCTTCTATCCATATTAATTTTTCTTTTAGATTCTCCATTATTTTTCTAATTCGATTTCTATAATTAATTTTGTCATTTAGATTATTTTGGTTTTCTCTAGTTTTTCTTATATATTCTAACATCTTTTAATCTGAATAATATCCATCTGGGTAATTATCCAGGTATAACTGTGCTATCCAATTTATAGTTTCAATTTCATAGTCTAATACTTTTTCTAATATTATTCTCTTAATATCTATAATCTGTATATCTCTAAGTATATATAAGATTAAGACTTTAAGATTATCTATCATTTAAAATTGACTAAATATTTTATTGTAATATTTTGTAGTTGTTTGTTTTAATCTTATTAACTCTTTTATATTTTTACAAAGAAATTTTATATATTTTATATCTTTAGTTTCCATGTATTTGTCTAAATTTACTTTCATTTATTTTTCTATTAACTGTATGTTTCTCATATCTTTTTCCAAAAATTCTAGATATATGTAATTTATCATGGTAAGTATTTGTAAGAGTAGTTAGGTAGGTATGGTATGTAATTTATTCTAGTCATATAATATTTACCAAATGCTTTTTCTAGTATGATTT
Source organism: Capsicum pubescens (assembly GCA_030864215.1). NCBI lineage: Eukaryota > Viridiplantae > Streptophyta > Magnoliopsida > Solanales > Solanaceae > Capsicum > Capsicum pubescens. The sequence goes on along the minus strand of CM061544.1, from coordinate 80,347,571 downwards.
TTCTTATATCTACTACTTTTATATCCTTAAGTGCATACAAAATAAGTATTTTAAATTTATCTACCATTATATCAGATAAATAATTATTCATTTTCATAAAATTGTTATTTTCAAAATATTCCCTTCAATCATATACATAACAAAATATGGTCATCTTAGATTACTATATACTAGATTATTCTTAAATAACATGTTCTTCGGTCACTATTAGCATCGTAATCTGGATACTTTTTCCCTTAAACAACGCCTCTACTCTGGTTACTCCCCACCACGGCTTCTTGCCTCATTGGTTTCATCTTTAGGATGACATAGTTCTTAGGGATTTTTCTCCTTTTCCACTTTGCTAATAAATTTCTTAACATATTATTCTTCGAATAATTCTACTATAAAGTAACTAACATGAATTTATTTTATTATACCATGATTGTTGGGAATTATGAGTTTAGCTATTCATAATCATAAATAGATATACCTGTTCGGGTAGGTTTGATATTTCTAAACTTTGTTCCTCCATAGATTTTTCCATTGAAATATACTTGTTTTTAATAACTAAGCAAAATATTTGTTGTGGGCAGGAGAGAGTTTTTGTGCTTCAACGCATGAAGGCTTGCCTTGCAATGCCTTCGGTTCATCTTATTTATAGACTGAATGAATTTTTACAAGAGTATTCACGTTTTTTAAAATTAGTCTACTTTACAAAAAGTCTTCTAATAAGACAAAAATTATTAATGCCTAGACTAATAGTCAAAAAGTCTAAAACCTAAAAGCCTATACAAAAGTTTTTAATACTTTACGTAAAATAAATTGTGAAAGTTTACATGTTGCTTTCACAATTTAATAGCTTGTCTTCTATTATTACTCCATTGATATCTTCTTGTTGTCGTATCTGCTACTTTTTCATATCTCCATTATTGCTTCTTATCTTGTATCTTCCAGCTGGCGTTCTTATCTATTTGATTCTTTTATTCTAGGTGGACTTCTGGGATAATATTATCTTCTCCATTACATCTCGAACATTGATGGTCTGGATATTTGTGTCCAATTAGCTTGCAATATCTTGTCAATAATCCGTCTGAAATAAATCCTCTCTTAATTGCTCTTGCAGTAGATTGTTTTTCTGGGTTAAGTAATGTCATTATCCATTGTCTAACATCTTCCATATCTGTTTGTCGTAGTTCTTTTGAATTTGAATAAATCATCTGATGATCTCTTGAATAATATCTCCATATTGGGTTTCCATCGATATAATTATTTGCTAATTCTTGAATAATTGTAGCTAGTCCAATAAGTCGTTTATTTGCGTAGAAATTAGGTATTTCATTTCTGGATATCTCTAGTTGCTGCACAATATTTTCTAGTATAATCATATCTCTGGTTAATCCTATTTTTACAACTTGTATAACTGGTTTTATTTCGTCGTATAATATCTCTGCTGGTGCAGTATAACATTTTATATAAAATAGATTTCCTTTGCTTATTCTTTTATAGGTGGTGAGTATTTTATGTAATTCTTCCATAGCTGCTAGTTCTTCTCCGTCTTGGGTATATATGGTATTTAATAATCCATAGCCAAAACAAGTTTTTATTAAGCTTGGGTTGGTTTTGGGTAGTGCAATTAGCTTGTTGTAACCTTGTAATTTTTGGGTTATACAGTTTGTGTTTGGCTCTTTGATATCTGTGGCTCTGGGGTTAAGGTTTAGGAAAGCTTGTACTCTATAAATATTTTCTATGTATTTTTGGGCTGTATAGTTATAAACTTTTTTATCTTGGTTCAGACTATCTCGGTATGTGGTAATTTGTGGGGGTATGAACAAGGGGTCTTTTTGTGTTTTTGGTATGAATGGTTTCTCAAATATCTTATTCATATTCATATTTTGATATCTTTGTCTACTAACTCCTCTGCTTGTACCTGCAATTATAGATTGATAAACATTATGGGTTTTATGGAGTGTCCTAACGTCTCCTTCTAGATCTGGAATTGTAATGTCTTCCGATCGACATAGCTCTGCACACTGCTGAGTTAGCTGATTTGTAGCTTTAGACTTCAGTTTATCTTCATTAGTCTTTAGCTTTTCTATTTCATTACCCATACTGTCCACTTTCATTGAAAACGTAGTTAGGGTTTTGAGTATCTTTTCTAAAGCATTGTCTTCTATTATATCAGTCTGTGTAGCTTTGTCTTGATATGTAATCTGCAATAACGTTTTTGTTAGTACTAATTACTTCAATTGTAAATGTAAAATTTAATATATTCAAGACTAATCTCCGAATTTCTTTTGTTGTAACTGAATTTTGTATTTTCTTTGTTAGCCACCAATGTACCTGTGTATTATCTGTTCATACAATAAACTTGTTATATACAATATATGGCTCAAATGCTAATAAACATTTGTATAATGAGCATAATTCTTTTCTATTTATTTCCCATTTGATTTCTGTTTCATTAAACGTACCTGAGTAGTATCTACAATGGTGTTCTAATTTTTCTGCTTCATATCTGTATTTAAGTACTGCTCCATAACTACATTCACTAGCATCTGCTTCTACTATATACATAAATTTTCTATTTTCATCTGGAAATTGTAATTTTGGTAATTCTTTACAAAGTATTTTTATTTTCTGAACTTGTATTTTATCTTCTTCGTTATAATTATATTCTACATCCTTTTTTAATTTTTTCTGTAAGGGCTTTAGATTTTCTGCTAATTTTGGTATATATTTTCTTACTTGGTTCACTAATCCTAAGAATGATTGTAATTTCTTTTTTGTATCTAATTCTTCTTTTGAATTTATTATTTTTTGTACTATATGTTGTTGCATTTTTACTCCACTTTTATGTATTTGTATTCCTAAAAATTCTATCTGATTTTTCATAATTTCAGCTTTCTTTCACTTAAACTTATTCCCGATTTTTCTATTATATTCGTAAATTGTTCCAATAATTTTAAATGTTCTTCTTTGGTCTTTGTATATAATAGTATATCGTCTATGTATATTATACAATTAGGTAGTTGTTTAAAATAACTATCCATAAAATGTTGATATCTACCTGGTGCATTTTTATATCCAAATGATAGTACATTCCATTCATAAAATCCTTGTGGTACCGTAAATGCGGTTAATTCCTTAGATTCTTCTTCTAACTTTAGATGGTAAAATCCTGATTTACAATCAAATTTACTAAAATAATTATATCCTTGTATTTGTCTTATTTTTAATATCTTATTTGGTATTGGGTAATTATGTATGTTCTATATTATATGGTTTTACTTGTTCTAGCCATTTTATTCCTAATATTATGTCTGTTTTTTGCATTTCTTCTTTTACTTCAAATTCTATTTTTATTTTTCTTATTCCTATTATTATTTCCTTTTCTGCTATATTTTTAGTATTTATTAAACTTCTTGGTAGATCTGGGCATATATTATTGCCAGTTTTTATTTCCTCATTTTTTACTAGATATTTTGCTATATAATTTTCTTCTTGTCCCGTATTTAAGAGTATTAAATATTCTTTTTCATTACTTTCCTGTTATGTAATATTGATTTGAATTATCCATTGAACTTGTTTCATAACTTGTTCTTTTTGATGAGCTTGATGATTCCGGTTTATCATAAGCTGTTCTTTTTGTTGTACTTATTCTATCATTTATTATTTCTAGATCTTCTTCTATGTCTATATTTTTGTAACTATAATCATTATTATCAATTATTTTTACGAATTGTTCAAAAGGGCTTTCTATTTGTATTTTATTAATTTTATTTTTTCTAGTTATTTTATGTTTTGTTGTTAATACATATAGATTTTTACATCTTGCCGTAAATATTTTACCTCCTGGGGTTAATTCTATTCCTGATATTTTCCAATATAATACTAATGATTTGTCTATATTTTTATCTGTTACTTCTACTGAATAATTCGCACTTATTATAAATTTAAATTTTTGGTATATTAAATTTCCTTTTATGACAGTTATTATACTTTTTTCTATAGGTTCTATAATTCTATCATCTGCTAAATATAATTCTATTAGTGTATCTATTCCTTCTCTAAAACCTGCTTTTATTAATATTTCTGTACCTCCAAGGTGTACATATTTTATTGGGTCTCTACTTTTTATATCGTTTATCTCTTTATTAATTATTCTTTTTGTTACTAGTGGTATACTAGTTTTACCTTTTGCATATCTACAGTCTATTACATGTTCCTTTTGGCTTACTACATAATATTCTTCCTTTTTTTCTAGTAAATATATTTTTTATTGTTGATATTTTAAATATTTTTTCTACACTTAAGTCTAACTCTTTTCCTTTTATTTCATCAAATACATTGTTATCAAATATTATTTTTTGATCTGTTCTTTCGTCATTTAAATATTCTTCTTTTGTTATTATTTTTATATCTTCTTCAGTCATTTAATCCATCTAATTCACTATCTATTTCATTAGCTGTTTCATTCTCTAAAATTTCATATATACTGTCGTCGCTTTCTAATTCGTAATCTATATAATCTATCTGCATATATTCTGTATTTTCTATTTTTATTTCTGATATTTATTTATTTTTTGGGTTTTTAGGTAATTTACAATCTCTAGCTAAATATCCTATTTTTCCGCAATTATAACAGGTACATTCCTTTATAGATTTCTTTTTCCTATATGGTCTTTTATGTTTATAATTTTTTACATAATATCTTTTTCTTGATTTCTTATACTTATATTTTGATTTTTTGTATTTCTTATATTTCATATGTCTTTTTCTTTTCTTATAATATCTTTCTTCGCATCCAAATTGAGGTGCTATTTTATCTTTGAAACATGCTAAATTTCTTATTAATGTTTTTCCCATTTTTATTTCTTCTTTGTATTTTTCACAGAGGTTTCTATACCATTGTTGTAAATTTTTTATTCTTGCTCCTAGAGTATCTACTATTTTTGTTTCATCCCAACTTTTTATTATTTTTGAACTAAATGGTTCAGGTAGTTTACTAAAATATAATTTTCTTATTTCTTTACTTTCTTCTGTATTATATGCTCCTTTATAATAATATTCTTTAAATGCACAAGTATATTAATCTATGTAGCACATATTACATATTGCTAATTTTAACATTAAATTCCTATTTGTATCTTTCTCTTCATTTTGTTCTTCTTCTGTTGTTGTCATGCTACTAAATTCGTCTTTTATAGCTGTTTCATATTTTTTTAATAATTCTATAGGTGTTAGTTTAGTTGTGGTTGTTGATGATGTTCCTTCTGTGGGTTTGTCAGTTCTTAATATTCTTTTACTATTTTCAGTTAGATTTAAAAACTATAATTTCACTGTTCCTATTAGTGTTCTTTCTATATATTCTGGTGCATCTATTACATTTATATTATTATCTAATAATTGTTTTGTCATATATCCTATCCATAATTGTATTGTTTTTTCTGTATCTATTACACAATCTAAGTCTAAAAAGTTATAATTTTTATTAACTATTTGTTTTGGTGTCCATTTGTCATATTCATTCTTTAGATTATATCTTTTAAACTTATTCTTATAATATGTAGGTTTCCTTATTTCTGATGTACTAGGTATTATATTTTGGTCTTCTTTTTTATCAAGAGTATTTATTTCTGTGTTGATATTTTCTAAGTTTTCTTCATTAATACCTTCTTTTTTTTCATTGATTTCTAAATTTTTTGTATTTGTTAATATTTCTGTATATGTTTCACTATCTTCCGAATCATAATTATCTGTTTCTTCAACATCTATGTTATTTATTTCTAATTTTTTCTTAAATTGATTTATTTCGTTTAGTAATTTTTGTTCTTTATCTTTTTCTTCTTTTTCTTTCTGTCTTTTTTCATACAGATCTTTTAACATTTGTAGTTCTTTTTCTAATTCAGCAATCCTACTATTTTTAGATTCTTCTATTTTTCGTATTTCTTCTGTAGTTTGTTGTTTTATTTTTTCTATTTCCTTTTTTCTATCTATTTCTTCGTTTTTCCTTTCTATTCTTACCATAGCTGTCAATTTATCTTCTAATTTTAATTTTTTTTTTCTAACATTAAATATAAATGTTCACCTATTTTATTATATCTTCTTCCTAGATTAGAAAATACTATTTTTATTTTTAATCCTTCGTGATTTTCATATATTTTTTCATCTATTATAAATTCTTCTTTGTTCATTTTATTGTAAATAGTTCATGTTGATATATATATTCTAAACTATCTATTTGTGATTCTAAATTTGATATTTCATATTTTTGTGCATTTTTTGAGTTTTTACTAACTCCGACAAATATATTATAACTTAATCTTTCTATTCTTATTTTTAATTCTTTACGTTTTTCAGAAATAATTTATTTTAGTTCTTTGTATTTTTGTATTTTATTCATTTAAACCATATTTATAGTATTTTGGTGGATATCTAAATCTGATTTTATCATAATTAGGTGGTATATGTTTCATTCTTCTAGATTTTAAATGGATTATTAATTTTGCTTCAATACTAGATATTAAGGTAATTAGGTAGGCTAGTCTTTGTGGGTTTGCTTTTGTTTTATTTAGACTTATATATTCTAAATAATTACTAATTAAAGATTCTTTAATTTTTCTAAAAGTTTCTCTGTTTTTAAATGGTCTTCTCATAATTAATCAATATAAATTAATCTCAAGTAAATCCAATCTAAATAAAATTAATAATAGGTTAATAAGTTTTAAAAAGAGTGTTTAGGTCATTTCACTTTAAACTTTTGAAGTTCATGTTATAAGGTAGTATAGATAGATTTATAATCAATTAAAGATCATCTACAAATATCGATTTTGCCTAATATTTAAATTTAGCTCTATCCAATAAATACTTGAACTTAATAAAATATATTATTTGGATATCTTTTTTTCTATCCATAAATTCAAATTGTTACATATTTTTTCAATCCCATCATGAGAAATTTTATTTTGAGTAATATATCTAATTTAAATGTCAAGTAACACTTGCGTGAGAGAAATATTTGATTGTCGATCTAATTGGTGGGCTATCGTATCATGCCCCAAAATGGGAGGGAACATGGTACGGTACTAATGTTTATCAACTTGCATCTAGCAAACTAATTTTGTCAGCTCCAACTAATTAATCGATGACAAAGCTATTGTTCTAGTGCCTGTATTATAGACTTAGGTCTGGGCATAAAATCCCAGAAATCGAATTACCAAATCGAATCACAGAATTTGGTATTCGGTATTTGGTATGGTAATTGAAAGTAAACTTTTAAAATTATGGTATTTGGGTTCGGGATTGATAAAAGATATTACTACCATTTGGTATTTGGTATTTACCGAATATCAAATTATTGTTAACTGACCATAGTCTATACTCCATAGGCCACGAGTCCAAACTAATATTCTACAAAAGGTTCAAAAAAGCCCATAACCTAAAAGTCTATAATACTATATTAATTTTAATTTTTTCAAAACCCTATACACTTTATGTATAATTTATTAATATTATAAGTCAAAATCCTCTGCTGAGTGTTGGCTGCTATTGCTCTATACGGCTATACGCTTATACTCTTTTTAGTCCGTATAAATTGCTCTTCTTCCATGAATTTTTCATCTTCTTCTACAGGAGTTGTTCTTGTTCCTCTTCTTTTGTAGGAGTTGTCTTTTAATGTACAGTTTCATCTTCTAATTACCGTTTAATTCAATTTTTTTGTTTGATTTTTGTTTTGATTTATTTGAATATTAATGTGATGTTATTTTCTGATTCTTCTATTAGGCAATTTTTTTTTTATTTCATTAACGAATTGTGTTTTAATCTGATTGTTTTTTGAGCTGATTTTTATGATTTCATATTTTCATATATATTGTTTTTTGAGCTGATTTTTATGATTTCATATTTTCATATATTTTCTCTTTGTTACGATTATTTGTCTGATTATTTCAACTCTTTAACTCAAATATTTTCAAGTTCACATATTGATTTTTTTTTTTTTAAATATTGAATAGATGGATGATGACTCAAGTCAAACAATCAATGTGGCTACGAATGAAAGCGCACCTATTATTGAGTCTCTCAATTTAACACCGAAAGATGATCAACTATCAATGAAGAGAAAATCCATGGAACCCAGGTATCTTTCTTGATCGCATTATGTGAAGTTCGTAGAAGATGGGGTTACCAGAGCAAAGTGTAAGTATTGTGGTAAAGTTCTTAAAGTTGCTTCTAGAAATAAAACAAGTGGGCTGAATAGTCATTTAAAAAATTGTCCTAAAAATCCAAATAAAGTGAACACTTTCAAGCAAAAATATTTAAACTTTCTAGAACAAGGTGAAAGAGGTGATGGGGTGTGTTGGAGTTTTGATCAAGAGGTATCTAGGAGGCGTTTAGCTGAGATGTTAATTCTTGACGAGCTTTCTTTTTGTTTTGTAAAGAAGGATGGTTTTAAGAAGTTTATGAGAAAACTCAACCTTTATTTCGAATTCCCTCTCGAAGGACATTGACTAGGAATTGTTATACAATGTTTGGTGAAGAGAAGCAAAATTTGATAAAGTATTTTAAAGAAACATCACCCAGAGTTTGTCTAACCACAGACACATGAACTTCTTTACAAAGAATCAATTATATGTGTTTGATAGTGCATTTTATTGATAGTGATTGGGTCTTGCGTAAACGGATTTTAAACTTTCAAGTTGTCTCTAGTCATAAGGGGAACTAAATGGCCCGTTGTGTTAGTAAGTGTTTGCTTGATAGAAAATTGGACAAAATCTTCACTATAATAGTAGATAATGCTTCTTCAAATGATGTCATGGTAAAAAAATTACATAAACAATTGGTGAGTTGGGGATCTAACATGAAATTTGATGAACATCTTCATGTTAGATATATGGCTCACATTCTCAATCTAATAGCACAAGATGGCTTGAAAGAAATTGATGCATCTGTCAAACGTGTTAGACAAATAGTGAAGTATATTAAAGTAGCTCCTGCAAGGATTAGAAAATTTAACCAATGTTGTAAATTTGAAAATATAGAATGTAAGAAGTCATTGTGTTTGGATGTTCCTACTAGGTGGAATTCTACCTATTTGATGTTGGATACTACACAACATTTTGAAACTGCATTTAAAAGGTATGATCTTGAAGATAGTGGATTGTCAACTTATCTTGCTACTAATGTTTGTGAAGATGGAAGTGTTGCAGTTGCTTAAAAATGATGATTGGCAAAATGTGAGAAATGTGGTATTATTTCTTAAAAGGTTTTATGATCTAATTGTGAAGGTTTCAGGTGCACTCTATGTTACTTCTAATGTTCACTTTGAAGACATAGTTGAGCTTTACAATTATTTAAAAGAATGTATGGAAGATGATGATCTTTCTTTGAGCAAAATTGTATAAAAGCTGAAAGAAAAATTTGTTAAGTATTGGGGTGCTCCTGAAAAAATAAATAAACTATTCTTTATTGCCTCTATATTAAACCCTCGTAACAATCGTGTGTATGTGGGAGACACACTTGTGAATATGTATGGAGAGGAAAAGAGGAGTAAAATAAGAGATGAAGTGGAGACTTATATGAAATCTCTGTTTCAAGAGTATGCGGCAAAAATTTCTAATGCATTTTGACGTACATCTTTTCTCTCTAATTCATCAGGTGAGACATCAAATATATCAAGCTCTAATATTAGCACAAAATTAAAAAAAGTGAGAAATAGAATTGAGATAAAAAAGAAAAAATAAGATACTACAAGTTCGGGTGGTAATTCAGAGTTGGAAAAATATTTCAGTGAAGAACAAGAGCCTGCTGATGAAAATTTTGATATCTTATCATGGTGGAAAGTTACTGCTCCTAGATATAAAGTTCTTGCCGAGATGACCCATGATGTGTTGGCAATACCGATTTCTAGTGTAGCATCGGAATGTGCATTTAGCACTGGCGGTCGTATTATTGATTCATTTAGGGGTTCATTAACTCTGGAATTAGTGCAAGCTATTATCTGCCTTCAAGATTGGTATCGAAGTGAGCTTCTTCCTATAGACGTTGAAGAAAATTTTGATGATCTTATACAACCTGAACATGGTATATTTTTGTGTTTTTTCTCTTTAAAATATTTTTTTATTTAGTCTAATTATATGACACCTTAAAGCTCTTCAGATATGATAGATAGCTTGAAGATCCCCTCCTTACTTGATTTCTAGTCTCAAGTTGCCTCAATCCTCAAGTAATTTTTGGGTTTTTGATCAATTTAGTTTATTATTTATTAATGATTAGGCTTGATGTCAAGATGGTTTAGGATTTTTTCTGCTATTTGGTGATATATATAACTTTAATGTTTAATGATTTGTTAAGATATGAGATGGAGTATTAACGTGAGACAATTACGCATGCCTTGAAAGATATATACTATCTTTTTTTATATATTAGAACATAGTTTGAAGCTTGCTGATGAGATTCTTATTTTCAGGTTCTCTTCAATGTGGTGACTATGACTAAATCTTGATGGATTTTGGTGTGCAATAAGCCTTTATTTATGGAGGAATAGAGAACTCACTCAAGAACGAGAGTGAAGTGACTGGACTGTTTTAAACTGTTAGCATTAGCATGATTGTAAACATTAACTTAATTTTCTATTAAAGAGTGAATGATGATGAATAAGACCATAACATTTGGTGTGTTTTGAAATTGAATTAACTGATCCATTTGATAGCAATATGGCAAAAATAGATGATTAATTGCTAACAACTTATACAAGCATGGGGCTGATTCTGTGTGTTAGGTAATTTGTCATCATGCAAGTTTTATGTTCGTATACTGTTTGTAAACTGCTAACTTTTGAATTTTTTTGGTTACTCGCAAAATTTAGATCATAGAAGAGCATGGTTCCTTTCTCTATGAAGGGACACAGAGTACATGTATTAATAGTAAGATTTGGTGTATCAAAGTTAATGAAGCCATTGTGTCTGTAGCCTTTCCTACAGAACCTACAGATTAGGTTCATGTTCTTAATGTAAAAAGTGGGTATAAGCAGGAGGCCATGAGCAATAAATTGATTTCTTTAGTGAGATATCAGGTGTGTCTGTTAGTATCATTACAGAGTCCTTTTCATTGGAGTCTGGGATCACACATATGCTAGCTTTCTTGAATTCGAACAGTGGCACAATTACTCCTACTTGATTCAATAATCTGAACATTCTTGTGTGTTGCTTTTGGTACTTTTACTTGGCTTGAAGTGGCACTAACTTAACTTTGTAAATTTTTTTATGGATTTCACTGTAAATTTGTTATGTTCTGCAATTTAAGTTTGTCCCATAAGTTGTTGTGTACCATTTCTAAGTATTAGAATTTAGAAGATGCAGAATAGAGGGATGTATGGAAAGGGTTAGACTCCAGTGATGTGAAAAAAAAAACTTAAGAAGTGTTGTTTCTATAAGACATAGGACAAAAACTTTATCTTGTGTTTTAATTCAGTTTTAAACTTATATTTGACCCATCGAGTTGGTTTACCTCAAATCTTATTTTTACATTATGATAACTCTCCCTTGGACATGCGATTTGTGGAGATGTTTTTCATGACCAATCAAAACCTGAAATTTTTTTGAACGCAGGGCAATTAAGGATTGATTGGTGGATCTAGTGGATTTCCTTCAATCTCTAATTACGATAGAAACAGTGGAGTGAAGGTGATAATGATTGGACAAACTTTGTCTAATATGGAGTTGGGACTTATTTTCTGCCATATAGTCGACCTAAATAGATTATTTGGGACTAAGACATAGTCGTTGTTGCTTGCGTGTCATGGGGATTCATATTACCGATCTCAAATTATTTGGAATTGAGGCCTGAGGATTCATATAGGCTATAGACGATCCCTACTTCTTTGGGACTGAGAAGTAGTTGTTGTTTGGGTATAGTGTAGAATTTGGTTTATGTTGGAATGAGAAGAGAAAAATTTGAACTTTACTGAGAAAGTTCAAATCTTGTGCTGTGGGAGTGAATAATAAACTTGCTATTTTGGGACTTTCTGAGTGGTCTATTTGCCGAACTGGTAGCTGCTCTAAAGTATGGACCTTTCTACTAAAATCTTCTCGGAGATTTATAGCAACTTATTATTTTCCTTGATCTCATCACTCTTTCCAGATAACTGTGGTATCTGCAGTTGCATCTACTTCAAATAAAAATCACTTTTAAAATTTTTATTGTTACCAGCAGTGGACAACATATTCAAATATGAAGTTATTGTTTCATATTACTCTGTTTTCTTCATTCTAGTTTTATGTATCAAGACAACTTGAACTTATCTAGTCTTGATGCAACTTTTAGGTATATCTAAGTTATGTCCAGTAAGAGAGTTGATGCAGAGTTACTCATTTCCTTCCATATCTAAGCTATCAAAAAAGTTTGACACTATATTGTATGATTTTAAATATCTCATAAGTTATTCTTGATGAAAGGGTTAGTGAATTATTTTATTTAAACTTACTTCTAGTCACTACGAGGTAAATATTTGAGGAACAGATGTGGCTATTATCTTTCGGAGTCATTTCTACATTAAACAATTATTATATTAAATCAACAGATGATGAATGAGCTATAAAACATCACTGATGAAGTGTTAAAAAGTGTTGTTTCCATAAGGCATAGGGCAGAAGCTTTATCTTGTGTTTTGATTCAGTTCTAAAGTAAACTGTTATCGTTGGCCTAGAGTAGAGTCTACCAAATTTAACTTTAATATGGTATTACCAAATATCGTACCAAACCGAAGTTTAATTTACCGATTACCGAATTACCAAACCAAAGTTTAATGATATGGTATTTGGTATGTACTTTCATTTACGGATTATCGAATTATCGAACCCGAATTATGATAATACCGAACCGAATACCGAACGCCTACCCCTAATTATAGTACACAATAAACTCGAAATAATTCTAGTTGATCATATTTTGAACTTTAATTTCGTAAAAGATATGATATTGCTCATAAGCACAACTATTATGTCATTTGACTCGAACGACTCCTCCTCCAAAATATTAAAAATCGTTGTATGGCATGATTTAAGTGTAGCATGATGGGTTTGCCTTTTAAATTCATTAGCATTGAACTCATTGTATTTTTAAAGTTATGGATTCATAGCTACTATTAATTGTAATTTTAGTTGTATTTTTACACCTAAAATCATACTCCACATTAAATATATTGTGTTCATGTTATGATACCAAGGCCACACAAGTGGTTATTGGGTTGACAAGAATTGTTGGGTCAAGAACAAGCAATTGGACCAGGTTAATTTGAAATTCATGTTGAGTAGCTGGTGTGAGGACAATTCCATAAAAAAAGATAGTAGTATGTGATTCAGGCTTTATGTATTTATCTAGAAAAGAGATGAGAAATCTTCCTTTATGCTTGAGGAATTTGGATCGAACCTGAGGGTTTTCACCACCGACAGTGGCGGCACCGTCGTTGTTGTTGAATTTAAAAGGATTTAGAAGGGGAAGAGCGAATCGAGACATTTTTTTATCTTTCTTCAATTTGGTAATTTCTCTCTTATTATTATTTTCTTTTTCCTTCTTTAAAAAAGTTCTTTTTTCTATTTAATTTTTTTGTTTGAAAGAAAATATATTATTTGCACTTGTGTCAAAGGTCTTTCAAAAATAAACTTTTTATCTTTATGAGGTAGTGGTAAGGTTGTGTACGATCTACCTTTTCCAGGTTTCCTTTGTGGAACTTCACTGAGTATGTTGTTGTTGTTGTTGTTTGAAAGAAAGATATTATAAGTTGATGTTTGATCATAAAAATTATGAAATTTGAATAAAAAAATATTGTAAATGGTATTTTAAAACTGAAGTTTTGTTTGTATATAGATACTAATGTGAGTTATGTTTGAAATTTTAGGAGTGATTTGAAGCGAAAATAACATTTTGGAGATTTTTAAATTTAAAAAGCTGAAATATATTCTATGGTCAAACAAGCACAAAAATGATAAAAATGGTGTTTGAAAACAGTAGTAGTATGTGTAAATGAATACATATTAGAGTTATATTTAATTTTTATGACTGATTTGAAATGGAAAGATCTTTTTAGAATTTGTCACTATCTGAATCCATTTATGGCCATGACGGGTATCTCAAGCCCACCAAGGGTCGGAGACCACTCCCTTAGCCTTATCTCAAAAGAACAATAAAAGTAAATAGTGGAAGCCAATCAAATCAATGATAGATAAATAAAATCAAAAGAAAATCTAAAGAATCAAAGTAAGATAACAATGACATCCCAATCCTATCCACAAAGGCCTCCAAATCAAGAATATCAACTACGTCAAAACATGCCCCGACTATGACCAAAAAGAATTCAAAAGCACTAAGATAATTAGGAAACTAATGAAATAACTGGGCCTTCCGAAGGAATGGAGGATCACTACTTCACAACTGATCAACAGAAGTACCCAACCACCTAACACTACACAGGAGCAACAGAAAAGTCCTCCGAACGTACATCATGAAATGATGCAGCATCCAACGATGTTCAGTGAGGCGAGCAATGATATGTAACTCAGGAGATAGGGATAGAATAATGCATTACCAAAATCTAGTCATAAACCACATGCACCACATTCATATACATATATATATAGGATGCTGTTGTAACACCCTGCATTTTTGAGCTAGAAATCAAACCGTCGTTCCTATGTGTGTAAACTATAATCCATGATTTATATTTGAATATATATGCCATGATCTTTATCCTAGTGGGTAAAGTGCTTATGAGGTGAAAAATGTTCATAGAAATCACTTGGAGCAAAGTTGAGCTAAGAGCCTTTGATTCGACCAAATTTTGGTATTCTATTCAACAAGGGTCAGATTTGAATGTGTATAACTCTTTAAATATGTTTAATTTTGTATATCAATACCTATTAATATGTAGATAATTGAATTAGCTTTTCAACGATACCTATTTTGGCTTAATCCGATACTCGAGCGAAACGTTATGACCATGCTAAGGCCGTGCGTCGTATGGAAATCGCAAATAGCCATTGGATGAGGTGTGATATTGGTATACGACACACAACCTCAGGTGTGTGATTGGCGTGCGTCTCCCAGCAATAGCACAGTGCCAAAAATTGCTTGATTTTGACTTATTTAAAGGGTATTGAGGTCTTTTCACACCCCTAACTCATTTCTAATCATTCTTAAACAATTTAAGGGGCCTTCAATCATGATTTTTCTACTTACTTAACCCTAAACATTCAGTAAATAATTCAAAACCCTTCCCCTCTTTTCAAGAACAAAATCCAAGTTTCATCTCTCAAGAACTCAAGGATTCAAGTTCCAATCTCAAAGCTTTCTTCAAGAATTCATCTAATTAAGGTATGTGGGGTTTTGAACAAGGTTAATCTTTCATTCTTGTGCCCGAAAGTATAATTTTCAAGTTAAATTTACATATTTTAAGTTAGGTTTATTTCCGAATTCTCATGTGTTGAAAGCATAGCATTACCCAGTGATTTAAAGGACTAAAGAGCATAAGAGTTGTATTTATTCATGTTTTAAACTACAAGTTTGTTGTTTTATCTTGAATTTCATTATTTTGATGAGAAATTGCTATCTCCTAAGTTTAATATGTCCCCATGCTTAAATTTATGTATTGAACTGTCCAATGTTTTGGGTCTCTGAATTTTGACTCCATATTACTGTTTTAAGAGTTGTTATCATATTTTAGTAATCATTTAGTGCTGGTGGGTTATGAACACCCGATACCTATGTGTTATTATATATTTCATTTTCAAGTAACAAGTTGGTCTGAATCATTATTTTATCACCATGTTAATATCATCATTTTTATAATGAACTCACAGGTATTATTTTATGTTAAATATATCAGTTCACATGTTCATGATTTCTTCAAGGTTATGCATGTACTATTATTTTTAGAATACCATGACTTGAGCTTATCATTTATTAGTGTGTGCACCAGCTTGTATTTCAGTGTCTTTTAGTTGGGAGTAGGATTTAGCACCGAGCAAATCTAGGGATGAGGGTGCTCACCCGCAACTTAGGACTGGATCCTTAGTAACAGTCTTTAAGTTCCAAAATTACCTAGCCAGCTTAGGATTATGAGATGTCACCCACCAGTTTAGGACTGATACTTTCTTAGGGGTCACCCACCAATTTAGGACTAAATCCCTAGTCCTTCAGTACTCACGATTAGTGAATCCACACAGACATGTGTTAGTACCCATGTGTAACGCCCCAAAATTGGGTCCCGAGATGTCACACGGTGCTTAGAGGCATAAGTGACCCTAAGCTAACCCTTCTACTGACATAACTCATAAGCAACTGAATAAAATGCTTAAGTCTACATGAGATCAGCGAAAACATAGAACTTATCAATACAATTATGAACGTTACAAGGTTACAACTCTACTTTTACAAATAAAATTGATACTGAATACATCAACTTCTACTAACTGTCTATGAACCTCTACTGGTACTGACTTCAGATAGATGGGTCATGACTCCCAACTACCCAATCTCAATACGACTAAAGTAAGAAAATACGATACTTCTCGAACTGTATAACTGACTCAAGCCCTCGAATCAAAAGGACTCATCACCTGCTGACTGGAAGATGCAAACTGACTGAATGCGGTATCTGCGCTATCACTTGTACCTACATTATAAGGCACTGTAGCATATAAAAATATATGGGGGTCAGTTCTTTAAAGAATGTACTGAGTATGTGGGGGTGCAATGCAACATAATAAATAATATCATAAATGATTACGAAAATCATGCATGCTGACGATAACGACTTTCTTTTCTTAAATTAATTGAAATATATTACTTGAAACTCATCATTAGTAATGCAAGCATTATATATCTCATAAATCATTATACTCAACTCAAACTCTTTAAATCATGACTTAGAGTGACTCGGTAACTCATGAAACTTGAACTCTTATGGGCTTGGGAGTTTCTTATAATCGACATGACTACACCATGTGAGCCGCATGGAGTCCAACGTTTTGCCCTCCTAAGGAGAGAACCCCACATTGGCGGGGGTGTTGTACTTTTTACAGGGAGTACAACCTTAGTCTCATTATCACAATCCCATACTCGGCCTCTGGCCCACAATTATCAACATCAATCCTACGGTGGCACATAGTTTTGGAGAAATACCATATTTCCCCCTCGGTGTTAAATACTCCTCCCAGACTCAGCTCAGAACGCGTTAGAAAATCCACCTTAATCAATATAAACTAATGGGTCTATTATAAAGACCAAAACATAATTATATATCTCATCTGTAAATCATAAACATCTTGTGGATTCCTAACTCGACTCAACTCAACACAATCTTTCTCAACATCAAGTACATTTTCTTTTCAAATCATTTTTCAAATATCAAAAGCTTCAAGGAAACATCATAGGGCTCATTCTTGACTTTCAAGCTCGAATATCAATATATATATATATATATATATTCAATAATCAAACTTCTCGTAGAAAAGCTTAAATCATGACTCTTATCTCAAATCATTCGGAAATCATCAACTCATAATAACAATATTCAACTCATGGTATAAGTTCTCAATTCAAGGAATAAAATGATGAAATAGTCATGTGTATCAATCTTGATTTGCTCAAATATCATAAATAATTAATAAAGTAATTTGGGTGTAAACCCACTTTCCAAAATCATGGATTTCAATAGTAGAAATTAAATCTTTGGGCACAAGAACGAAAGAAGTTTTCTTGTTCAAAACCCACATACCTTGAATTATAAATTTGAGAATAAGAGACTTGATTGGAACTTTTTTCTCGCACTTTTAGGCTAAGATTCTTGATGCCTTTGACTAGGAAAGCTTGATTCTTAAACCACTTGGAGAAATCTAAGGGAGATTCTTGAATTTCTTGGAAGAAGATTGGATTTTTTTTTTGGGTCTTGGAAGAAAACCCTAGCTTCTAGAGAATTCTTGGAGAGATTGGAGAGAAATAAGAGAAAATGATCTTCCCTTTACTACTTGGATATATTTATAATACCAAAATGGGCGGAAAATACCAAAATGCCCTTTTAAAAAAAAGCTGAAATTCACTGATCGAGGCCTGTGATGGTCGACCTGACAGTCCGTCAGAGGGATTGGCGGTCCACCAAGTCTTCCGTCACTCGAGCACCAAAACTGGGACATTCTGCCTCGACTTGACGGACCCCTTGCCGGTCCGTCAACTTTTTGATAGTCCACCACTTTGGCCGTCAAACGATGACCAAAAATAGGGGTCACTGTCTTGGCTTGACGGGACACTTGACGGTCCACCAAGGACTTGGCGGTCCGTCAGGTCCACCGTCAGGCCTGGGCGATTCTGATGTTATTTAGTAAAACGGCCATAACTCCCCCGTCTGATGATGGATTTAGACTCAAGGAACAATCGGGGTATTACACCATGGCAAGGTACTGATACCCTTCCAACTGAGGTTATAGGTTGGACCCCGATTAGCTCAAATTGGGGCATGTTATTTACATGATACCTCTTACAGTTTCAACCAGTATTCAGTTTATCTCAGTTCAGGTTTGTATGACCAAGTATTCAAACATCAGTTATTCAGTTATTCAAATTATTTCAGTACATGCTTTACTTGTTCATGCATTCTTAGTTTTACATGTTCATTTTTTCATGCTTAGTATCCATATATGACCCTCAGTTCAATTTTACAATATGTTCAGCTTTGCATAAGATTTACATACAGTATTCATGTTTTACCGCTTCCCAGCTTCAGTTCTACTTATTCTACAAAAGTAAGGATTTAATAAACTAAGTGTAGTGATTCACCGGCTTATCAAATTATGTTTGTTACTCATGTTTTAAGATACTTCAGCTTCCAGCTGATTTTAGTCTCTTGGTGAGTCTACCTGCACTTAGTATGCATTTTTTAAGATTTTGTATCTAAGCAGTTTTACTTATTGCATTCACCCCCACTTACTCAGTACATTCCAAAGTACTGATCCACATATATGTCTATGTGCTATATTTTCTCATAATGTAGGTACCAGTTGTAGCTCATACATCATAATCAGACAGTTTGCAGCTTCCATCCAACATGTGATGAGCTCTCTAGTTTCGGGGACTCTATTCAGTTGTAGTTCATGTTCTATCTTGTTATTATTCATATGTATTGATTAGTGGTAGTTGGAGACATGTCCCAACTATCTTTAGTCAGTATAGTAAAGGCTTCATAGATAGTCAGTCAGAGTCATTACATGTAATTCAAGTTTCTTTCTTCAATTTTATCCTGATGTAAACTGTGTCAGTATTATACTTATTCAGATTTCCTTATGATCATGTTTTCGCTCAACAAATTTAGTTTTTATACAATTTAAATCAGTTGCTCATGCAGTATGCCAATTCATAGGTTAGCTTGGAATCACTTATGGTTCCAAGCACCGTGTTTCGACTAGGGGTAGTCTCGGGTTGTGATAAACTTGGTATCAAAGCCCAGAGTTCAAGTGTCCTTGGGTGTTTATAAAGCCGTGTCTAGTAGAGTCTTACGGAATGGTACAGAGATGTTTGTACTTTTCTTCGAGAGGCTACAGGACATTTAGGAAATATTTTCCTTCTTTCATATCTCAGATCATTCTGTAGAGATATTCTCTAAGAAACTTATATAGATTCTCGTCTTGCTCTATTCATGCTAACTCTGCCTTATTTTCAAGGTAACAAAAATAGTGAAGCTTAAATTCCTATCAATAGAGTTTTCTCAAACAGTCCCCACAGATAGCTATGGGATTACATGTTGGCTCAAAAAGTATCCCATCAATTCCTTTATGTTCCAAAGTATGAAGGATTTCATTCATGCTCATGAAAATCGTGCACTAAGCCAAAGTCAAATGTGCTCCCAGACCCCTTCTCAGAATCCTATGACAACAGATGACCTAGAGTTAGAATCATGAACCTAGAAGTTTAATAGCCTTAAAGTGGAGATAGTGCTCTCTGAATTTAGTAGATTTGTATTCATATGGCTAGTTGTATGAAGGTAAATTAGTAGGCTTGAAATAGTGCATACAAGAATTTAAGTTGGTTGATTTAAAATTATATGTTGTTGATGTTGCATATGTTGGTGTAATGGTAATTCTCATGGTTTAGGAAAAATATAAGTTTATAGATGGGATATTAGTAAGCTATGAAGAAAAAAGGCAAATTATGTGTTTAGTGAGGCAAGTATGTTGTCAAGAAGGGTGTAAGTATGTGATGATTGTTGAAGCTAAGAAAGTTAAGGATAGTATAAATTAAGGGAGTTTTCATGAATGAAGTTAGAATGGTTCATTAAAAGTTTGGGAGTACCCATGTTAAGTGTTACAATCTAAGTTTGAATATTGGAAGATTTAGCTAGTACAAATAAGAGTGGAAATTCTAGATGGTGTGAACTTAGGGTATGGTGATACTCCTGAAAATTCTAAGTTAGTCAATTCTAAAGTTAATATATGATGACTATTGGGGCTATAGAAAGTTTAGAGTTGAATCTCAGGAGGAAGTATTAGCAGTAGGTTTTACACTTTTAGGTGTAGTCTTTTAGGGTGAGTTTATTATTGATATGTATTTCTATATCTTAGACTCTAAAGTAAAGTGGTTGAAGTTCAGTTAGATTTTATTAAGTGGTTCACAGACTTAGAATGATGGCTTAAAGCTAAGAGGGAGATGATAGAACAAGTAACCAAGTCAGGCTCTCAGATTCTAGTAGTAATGCCAGTGTATTGTAGAACATCAGTAGGGGAGGAAGATACCTGACCCATTCTTATCTCAGTGAAATTTTTTGTACTTTAGTCATCATGACATCTACTCATGCCTTACATGTCAGCTCCATGATCATAGCTCATATTCATGCACTTTCCATAGAATCGTGTACGCTTCCAGTTCCTAGTATAAGGAGTTCCAGTTCACTCAGTAGTATGAATCATATTCCAAGAATTTATAAACTCCAAACTCAGTTCATGAAGCTCATGACTCATGTACCCATGCTTTACAGTATGTTCAGTTCTAGGTACTCATGCTACACTCTTAATGATCAGCGAAGTTCAGGTTATGTCATGTATGTCCTCAGTTTAGATCTCTTTAATGAATCTATGTCATGGATACTCTATTCCTCGAGCCTCAATTAAGTTTACAAGTTATGCATAGCATTTTTCCATGCTTCAGGGCCTCATGTTCTAACCTTTCATTGACCTCCCTTATGTTAAGGTAGTGGCGATAAAAAATGGATGATCAACAGTTTAAATGGGAGAGAGTAAATGATTCTTGTTGAGGAAAAATTATGGTACGCTTGTTTAGTCCAAGGATATAAATGTGAAGGAAGATTGAGGGAAAGCTTTTGGTATATGTCATGGTTTGTTGAGTATTTCATGCGAGTCTTCTTAGGGATAGTGTATGGAAGTTTTTATTGTTAGAGGTTTAGAGAATATATGAAATATGCTTTGGTGGGTTGTATACATAGAAGTTCATATGTGGTTATAATTATAGGCTTGAATTTTATGGTGGTGTATAAGTGGATGAATGCATTGTACGCTAGTGAATTCCTAGTAAGAAGTTGAATTTAGTTGTTGAAGTTGTAAGAAGAATTTATGCTTGATATGAGAGTTGTGAAACACGTATGTGGTATCAAATTCATGGCTTAGACTAGTATTATGATGTTGTGTGTCGCACTTTGTAATTTCGAGTTAGGCTTGAACATGGTGAGGGTATGCAGATTAACTCAAACTTTGACGAGAATAGTTATATGTATCCATGTGAAAATTATACGTTGAACCAAGTGAACGTGGTATTTAAGGGGAAAAGTATAGTTGAGGAAGTATTTGATAAGTGTGGCTAAGCTTGAAAGTTAGCAGTTGCATTGTCTAAGGCCTAGTAATTCTATCCTAGCTTATGTTTTATAGGCCTATATTCCATGTTATAGAGTTCTAGCCATATTGCGATTTCCTATTCAAATATCTCACTCAGATCATGCCCAGGATTCTTTGCTCCCTAATGATACTAGAACTTCTTAGAAAGAGTGTTGAAAAAACACTCTAGTTGAGTATAAACTTTCAGTATGATTCAGTCTCTATAGCCAACAACTCAATTTAGCAGTCAGACAAACCAGTTCCTATGGTTTTCCTTCTTTTCATCTAGTCCTACTATTCGAAGTTTCATAAATATGGATATTCTATGAGGTAATTTCTTTGCATACATGTGAGTTGAGAATTCAGTTCAGTCCATGCATTCTATTTCAGATTCAGCTATTTAGTCATGACTTAATTCATAAGTGTTCAGTGCATAATCTCAGTTTTCCAAGTATTCCATCTGAAACATTGTGACACCCATTGTACGACCTTAGTCATGTTATCTCATGATTCATGCTTCCATAATGTACTTGGCGATACCATGAAGTCCTTTTCTTTGATTCCTATATGTGTTTTGTTAGGGGATAATTCCTAATGAGAAGTTATGTACTTTATTCCCTCCTTAGTAACTTTTGGAATTTTATTACATCATTTATCACCTCACAGTTCTATATATATAATCGTATCATGAACATTTCAAAAGAGTTCTAAACTCTCAGCATGAATCAACTCCTTACAGTCAATAGAGTCAAGTCAGCATAGAAATCAGTTTCATGATGGATATTTTAATGTTTCAGCTCAGCTATATTCTTCTTAGCAGACATGTCACGTGTACCTTATTCTATACTTCTAAAGTTTCAATAAGTTCCCACCCATCATTTGAGGATGAATGATTACAAGGGGGAGATAATGTAACACCTCACATTTTTGAGCTAGAAATCAAACTGCCATTCCTACATGTGTAAACTCTGTTCCCATGATTTATATTTGAATATATATGTCATGATATTTATCCTAGTGTGTGAAGTGCTTATGAGTTGAAAAATGTTCATAGAAATCACTTGGAGCAAAGTTGTGCTAAAAGCCTTTGATTCGACCAAATTTTGGTATTCGATTCTACAAGGGTCAGCTTTGAATATGTTTAAATCTTTACATATGTGGAATTTTTCATCTCAAGACCCACCAAGTTGTAGATAATTGAATTAGATTTCCAACAATACCAATTCTACCTTATACCCGAGCGAAAAGTTATGACCATGATAAGGCCATGCATCGTACGGAAATCATAAATAGCTATTGGATGAGGTGTGCTATTGGCATGCGATGCACAACCTTAGGTGTACAATTGGCGTGCGCCGCCCAAAAATAGTACAGTGCCAATAATTGCTTCATTTTGACTTAATTGAAGGACATTAAGGTCTTTTCTCACTCCTAACTCGTTTCTAATCATTCTTAAATGATTTAAGGGGTCTTAAATCACGATTTTTCCACTTACTTAACCCTAAACATTCAGTACCCGATTCAAAAACCTTCCCCTCTTCCCAAGAACAAAATCCAAGTTTCATCTCTCAAGAACTCAAGAACTCAAGGATTCAAGTTCCAATCTCAAAGCTTCTTTCAAGAATTCATCTAATTATGGTATGTGGGATTTTGAACAAGG
This sequence comes from Capsicum pubescens, assembly GCA_030864215.1. Lineage (NCBI taxonomy): Eukaryota > Viridiplantae > Streptophyta > Magnoliopsida > Solanales > Solanaceae > Capsicum > Capsicum pubescens. The sequence continues at coordinate 80,324,063 of CM061544.1, read as the reverse complement.
TTAGTCTTTCATCCTTGTGCCCGAAAGTATGATTTTCAAGTTTAATTTACATATTTTAAGTTAGGGTTTATTACCAAATCCTCATGTGTTGAAATCATAGCATTACCCAATGATTTAAAGGACTAAAGAGCATAAGAATTGTACTTATTCATGTTTTAAACTACAAGTTTGATGTTTTGTCTTGAATTTCATTATTTTGATGAGAAATTGCAATTCTCCTAAGTTTAATATGTCCCTATGCTTAAATTCATGTATTATACTCATGTATTGAACTGTCCAATATTTTGGGTCTCTGAATTTTGACTCCATATTACTGTTTTAAGAGTTGTTATCATATTTTAGTAATCATTCAATGCTGGTGGGTTATGAACACCTGATACCTATGTGTTTTTATATGTTTTCATTTTCAAGTAGCAAGTTGGTCCGAATCATGATTTTATCACCATGTTAATATCATCATTTTTATAATAAACTCACCAGTATTATTTCATGTTAAACATATTAGTTCACATGTCCATGATTTCTTCAAGGTTATGCATGCACTATTATTTTAAGAATACCATGACCTGAGCTGTGCTTCAGTTTGTGTCTCAGTGTCTTTCAGTTGGGAGTAGGATTTAGCACCGAGCAAACCTAGGGATGGGTGCTCACCCGCTAGTTAGGACTGGGTCCTTAGTAGTATTCCCTAAGTTCCAGAACTACGGAGCCAGCATAGGATTATGATATATCACCCGCCAGTTTAGGACTGATACTCTCTTAGGGGTCACCCGCCAGTTTAGGACTGACTCCCTAGTCCTTCGGGACTCACGATTAGTGGATCCACACAGCCATATGTTAGTAGTACCCGTGGCAATGTACTGACACCCTTCTAAATGCGGTTACAGGTTAGACCCCGATTAGCTCAAATTGGAGCTTGTCGGTTACATGATACCTCCCACAGTTTAGTCCATATTTAATTTATCTCAGTTCAGGTTTGCATGACTAAGTATTCAGACATCAGTTATTCAGTTATTCAGATTATTTTTGTACATGCTTTACTTGGTCATGCATTCTTAGTTTTACATGTTCATGTTTTTATGCTTAGTATCCATATATGACCCTCAGTTCAGTTTTATAGCATGTTCAACTTTGCACGAGTTTACATATAATATTCATGTTTTACCGCTCCCTAGCTTCAGTTCTACTTATTGTACAAAAGTAAGGATTTAAGAAACTAAGTGTAGTGATTCACCAACTTATCAAATTATGTTTGTTACTCATGTTTTAAGATACTTCAGCTTCCAGTTGATTTTAGTCTCTTGGTGAGTCTACCTGCACTTAGCATGCATGTTTTAAGATTTTGTATCTATGCAGTTTTACTTATTGCATTCACCCCCACTTACTCAGTACATTCCAAAGTACTAATCCACTTATATGTCTATGTGCTACATTGTCTCATAATGTAGGTTCCAGTTGTAGCCCATACGTCATAATCAGACAGTTTGCAGCTTTCAACCAACAGATGATAAGTTCTCTTATTTTGGGGACTCCATTCAGTTCTAGTTTATGTTCTAATTTGTTATTATTCATATGTATTGGCTAGTGGTAGTTGGAGGCATTTCCCAGCTATCTATATTCAGTATAGTAGAGGCTTCATAGATAGTAAGTTAGAGTCATTACATGTAATTCAAGTTTCTATCTTCAGTTTTATCATGATGCAAGTTGTATCAGTATTATACTTATTCAGATTTCCTTATAATCATGTTTTCGCTTAATAAATTTAGTTTTTATACAATTTAAATCAGTTACTCAAGCAGTATTCCAGTGCAGGATCACTTATGGTTCCAAGCACCGTGTTATGACTAAGGGGTAGTCTCGGGTCATGACAGTTGTGATAGGGACAAGGGTTACTTAACATGAAAGATTAAAACATTAGCCTTAACTATGTAGCTCGCTCTATCCTAAAGATACCCACGTGCTATATGGGTCCAGCTCCCCCGGTCGAAGGCCCCCAATGCATGTTAGTCACACATACTAAGAAAAGGCTAAATACACCAAGATGATAGCCATCCAAAATATAATATGTATCTAGAAACATGGTTATATAAACCCCTAAATGCCGGCAAATATAGTTTTCAGTGTTAGTCTTACGGTGAGCTACACAATTCCCTCTTAAGACTAAGTTAAAATAATTTGCACATAACTAGTAATCCAGGAGTCATTTATTAAGGCATTTACCAACTTGATATCGTCATACCAATATGCTTGCAAGTAATTCGATTATGCCAAACCAGTCCATCTAACTTATAGACTCCCAAGTTCTATTTAAAATCCAAAACCATGGCCACCAAGGATATTCCAAAACCATAGGCACCAAAGGCATTCCAAAATCATATTTACCCATTTAACCTTTTATGCAATGCAATGTTATCAAAGGAAAGTTAAATTGTGTATAATTCCATATTCAAAATTAAGTTTTCAATGTGGGTTGAGGTTAGTGTCATTAGTAAGTCAAAATTCATCAATTTTGATGAAACTCATGTTACCCATTTCATCCGTAATCATGATGCACTAATTCAGTTTCAAATCCTTCAATTAAAGCATGAATAATCCATTTAAAATATGGAAAAAGTAATTTAAGCAACAACAACCAAAAACCCTCAACCCAATTTCAAACTCATCAATTCAAATCATATAAATATTCAATAAATTGATGCCACAATGTAAAATTCAGGTCAGAGAAAGAGAAACATGCCTGAATTTAAAGAAAATCAAAGAGGAATCGAAGTTTGAAGCCCGGAGTAGTGATTTCTTTTACAACCCTTGAACTTTCTTGGTTTGAGAGTTAAAGAGGAAAAGTGTAGTGTTTGATCTTTGACAACTAAAGAAAAAGGGTTAATTTGGTATTTAAAAGTTGTGTAAGAGGTAAAAGACGAAAGAGCTCCTTACCCCATGAGATTAAAACAAAACTGCATGAAGTTAACATAGTAGCGTGGCCCGCCGTTATTATGGAGGTTACCCTCCCTGCCATGTTCTTATCGCAGAGGCTATGTGGTGTGCCACACCACTATCGCGGAGGCTTACTGTCCCGGTATCTCAAAATAGCCCTGAACTCCTTTCAAAAATTCCAAAACTTTCTCAAAACACCCTTTTAACATCCCCTAACACAATTCAAGTTAAAAATTCACATTACACATACAAAAGGGATAAAAATAAATTCGTTAAAATTTTATGGGGTCTTACATTATCCCCTCTTGGAATCATTCATCCCCGAATGAGGAGTTAGGATATTTTTAGCAAGATAATAGAAGGAGTACAGTAGAATCCAAGGACAAACGCAAAATGCGATAAGAGGGAAACAAAACTCATACCATAAGAAATTTTATCCAACACGGGGTACAAGAATCGGTACTTGGCTCTCATATCTTCATTAGCTTCCCATGTAGCTTCTTCCACCTTTTGACTTTTCCAAAGAACCTTCACCGAAGCTACATCCTTGGTCCTCAATCTACGAACTTGCCTATCCAATATTTTAATCGGGACCTTTTCATAAGACAATGAATCCGTAACACCAACATCCTCGACCAACACTATCAAATAAGGGTCACCCACACACTTTTTACCATGGACACATAGAAGGTGGGATGAATCAAAGCCAAACTCCCTGGTAAATCTAACTCATAAGTGACATTCTTAATTCTTCTCACAATCTAATACAAACCAATGTAACGGGAACTGAGCTTCCCTTTCTTCCCAAATCTCATGACTTATTTCATAGGAGACACCTTCAAGAATACTCAATCTTTGACTTCAAACTCTAACTCCCATCATCTCACATCCACATAAGACTTTTAGTGACTTTGAGCAGTCTTAAGTTATTCCCGATTCACTTTCACCTTGTCTATGGCTTAGTAAATCAAGTTAGGGTCTAACAACCTATTCTCACCTACCTCAAATAGGAGACCTACACCTTCTACCATAAAGAGCCTCAAAAGGATCCATTTGGATGCTAAAATGATAACTGTTGTTATAAGCAAACTCAAAAAAAGGCAAATAATCAACCCAACTACCTTTAAAATGAATCACACAGGACCTTAGCATATCCTCCTAAGTTTGAATAACACATTTCACTTTTCTATCTGTTTGAGGGTGGAAAGCAGTGTTAAGTTCACTTGAGTACCTGATCCCTTCTGAAAAGAACGCCAAAAAAATGAGAAGAGAACTGCGTACCTCGGTATGAAATGATGGACACCGGTGCCCCATACAACTTTATTATCTCCTGAATGATCAACTTAGCATAATCCTCTCTCAAGTAGTTAGGCCTCACAAGCAAAAAGTGAGCAGATTTAGTCATCCTATCCACAATGACCCAAGTAGAATCATAGTAATTTTGAGACCACAGAAGACCCATAATGAAGTAAGTCCATATTAATCATATCCCACTTCCATATGGGCAATTTTATCTCTTGGGACATGCCACCAGGCCTCAGGTGTTCTACCTTGACTTACCGACAAACCATATACTTAGCAACAAAATTTGCGACATACATTCTCATATTATTCCACCAATAGATTTTCTTCAAGTTATGGTACATTTTGGTCGAATATGGATGAACTGTATATCTAGACTTATGAGCTTCAGCCAAAATTCTTTCCCGTTGTCCATCTACATCAGGAACACCCAATCTTTCTTGGTCTCAAGATTCCATCTCCCCCAATCTCAAAATCTATAAACTTTTACTGCCCCATATCATCCTTTTTTGATTTGCATTAGTATAGGATCCATAACCTATTTCTCCTTGACCTCAGCACCAAGAGACGACTTAACCACTTCCAGAACAATCACTTCTCTATCCTCAGAGTCTAAAAAAGAAACTCTCAAGTTAGTAGGCCTATGAATATCCTTCACCAACCCTCTTTTATCCTCCCCAACATGAGATAAGCTCCCCATAGATAAACTACTAAGAGCATAAAAAACAACATAAGCTTTAATTTGATAGTAGTGCAGGCTTATGTTGTAACCCTTAAGCAATTCGAGCCACTACTTCTTCCTGAGAATTAATTGCTTCTACGTAAACATATACTTCAAGCTCTTATGGTCTGAATAAATATCCAAATACACCCCATACAAATAATGGCGCCAAATCTTCAGGGCAAAAACCACTTCCACCAACTCTAAATTGTGAGTCGGGTAATTCTTCTCATGAAACTTAAGCTATCTGGAAGCATAGGCTACAACCTTACCATGCTGTATCAAAACACAACCCTGTCCCATATAGGACACATCATAATATACAACAAACCTATCAATGCCCATTAGTAGGGTCAAAACAGACACAAGTTAATTTATCCTTCAACTTCTCAAAACTACCCTCACAAACATCAGACTACAAAAACTTAACCTTTTTCTGAGTTAGCTTCATCAGCAAAGCAACAATAGATGAGAAACTCTCCACAAACCTTCTATAGTACCCAACTAAGCTTAAGAAGTTTCTAATGTCGATTGGAGTCATGGGTATAGGCCATTTCTTAACTGCCTCAACTTTCTATGGATCCACCTTGATCCCTTCGCTAGAAACAACATGCCCAAGAAAAGACACAATATTTATCCAAAACTTACACTTAGAAAATTTTGCGTACAACTTCTGGCCCTTAAGAGTCTATACTACAATTCAGAGGTAATTTACATGATCCTCCTTACGTTTAGAGTACACCAAGATGTAATTAATGAAGACTATAACAAAAAAAATCTAGAAACTACTTGAACAACCAATTCATAAGATCCATGTAAACAACTGGAGCAGTAGTCAGCCCGAATGACATAACTAAGAACTCATAATGGCCATAACAAGTCTGGAAAGTAGTCTTGGGAATATCAACCTCCCTAATTTTCAACTGATGATGACCCAAACATAGATCAATCTTAGATAAACACGTAGCACCCTAAAGCTGATAAAAAAGTTCATCAATCCTAAGAAACGGATACCTATTTTTTGCTGTAACCTAATTTAACTGATGATAGTCTATACACATCTGAAGAGACCCATATTTATTTTGCAAAAAAAGTATAGAAGTACCCCACAAAGAAATATTAGGTCAGATGAAACCCTTATCAAGAAAATCCTTTATTTTCTCCTTAAGTTCCTTTAGTTCAGTTGGGGCCATCCTATAAGGAGGAATAAAAATGAGACAGGTATTCGGTAGAAGATCAATCCAAAAATCTATTTTCTTATCGGGAGGAATTCTAGGAATATCAGTGAGAAAGACATCAGGAAATTCATTAACCAGAGGGACAAATTGCAAAGATAGAATCTCACAGTTAGAATTCTTGACCCGAACTAGATGATACAAACACCATTTAGAGATTATTTTCTAAGCCCTAAGATAATAAATAAACTTTTATTTGGGTACCAAGGAACTCCCTTCCAATTCAATCACTGGTTCAATAGGAAAGTGAAAACTAACCTTTTAGGTCCTACAATCCAAAGAATCATAGCACGAATGAGGCCAATCCATCCCCAAGATTACATCAAAGTTTGATATCGCCAAAAACTAACCTCCAAAAAAGTATGTTGTGGTTGATGTCAAATATAGTAACCCAAACCAGGTTGGGGTCGAAACCACAGGTAATGCGATTGAATAGTCTCTCAAGTAAAGAAAAATCCATGAGTAGTGCAGAAAAGTAAATGGGGGGAATAAAAAATAAATAGTAACAAGTAACTGGACTTGGATGCTTGAGTAAGTAACCAAGAGAAGATGAACACTAGGACTGTGTTCCCTCTGGCTACTCAACTCCGTAAACTTCTCTTGTTCAACCTACCTATCCTCTTGTACTGCATATAAAGTTGACAAGCTATGTATTATCAACCGTCTTATTAATGTATTGATAAATCTTACCCTTTATCTTGTGAGTCTCAGCGTGTGGCTTTGTTGCCCCTTCCCTATAACCTCAGTACAATTTTTACCTTTTGAGTCTCAAGTTGATTAGACGAGGGTTGATAGCCTTAAATCACTTTCTTAATCCCCTATTCCTAATCTCAAACTCCCTTGTGAGGATGTTCTTGAATACAGGAAATCCTCAAAATTTTGTAGTAGCTCTAAGGTCAATTAATATAAAGAAGGATTAGGATACAGACAATGACAATAGAATAGAAGAATTTCTCACTTCCTCTACGTAGATAATCTTCTAGGGTTCCCACAACCTTAGATAAGGAATTTAGCTGCTCATGTTCATGAAACAATCTATAATAATCAATGAATAATACATTTAATAAATTACACAATGATGAAAGGGTAAAATCCAAAATCTCTAATTGAATACAAAAACAAAAATCCAAGACAATAGTATTGTAACACCCCGAGTCTGTACCCTGGACACTATACGGTGCTTACGACCTCGAAGGACCACAAGCTAACCCATGACTGATATCTTCTATTAGCTCTGAATAAACATACTATAATAAATACGAAAATAGGCTGAAATGCCATAAGGTTCAATTATCTGAAATACTAATAAAGAATAATACTATCTAATAACAATATCTAAATCTAAAATACTGTTTGAAAATCTAGTTTAAAAAGCCTCTAACTAAAACTGTCTGAAAATAGAGTTGATAGGATAATACCCCAACTAACTCCATCAACTGAAATACTGTATCTACTGAAAATACTAAAATAAGGTATATCCTCGATAGATGAGGACTCACTACTAAGTCTGATACTGCTGGCTGAATCAAAATCTGGCTATGCACGGTTGGGAACCTGAGCATCCAAACCTATGATATAAGATATCATAGTGCAAAGAAAGATTATGCGTCAGTACGTGGAATCTACTGGTAAGCTAGATGAGGTAAGGCTGAATTCAGGGGTTTATATGTATGAACAATAACTATCTGAATAATATAGAGTAACTGAACATAAGAGTACATGGATAACTGAAACTATTGTAAGTACTGAGTATGCAATCCATGCATATACATATATATATATATATATATATACTGTAACTGAGCTTTTCTGAAGCTAAGTATTGAACTCTAATAACTAAGTAACTGATAATTTGAGTTACTGATACTAATTGACTATAAGTGATAGTCCTGATTCTGTAGAACTAAACTGAGTTCTATTCTGAAGGCTGAGACTGAAACTGTGGGAGGTAATCATCTAACCAACATGCCCCAAATAAGATAAGATAACTGATTTGGGGTCCAATCTGTAAACTCAATTGGAAGGGTGTTAGCACTGTGCGACAGGTACTAACAACTGTCGAGGAGTCAGTCCTAACTAATGGGTGGCCCCTGAGATTAGTCCTAAGCTAGTGGGTGACCCCTGAGTATGTCAGTCCTATCTAATAGGTGACATCTCATAACCTATGCTAGATACGTAGTTCTGGAACTTAGGGACTGCTTCTAGGGACCCAGTCCTAGCTAACGGGTGAGCCCCCATCCCTAGGCTCGCTCGGTGATGAATCCTACTTCTAACTGAAATACACTAAACTGAGTATACTAAACTGGACTGGACTGATACGGAGTTTTCCTAAATTCTATAACTGAATGAGTTCTACTGATCATGACATGACTGATACGATTCTGTAACTGACACTGGCTCTAGGTAAACAACTAAATTGTGGGGTATTAAATACCTCCAGGACTCGATGGCATGAAAAGTAAAGAAAAGTATAATCTTGAATAACATAACAATGTTCACTTGGTCATAATTAATTCATAAAGACATTTCATCAAACACTTGTAATGTATTAACTTGTACATGAATGGGGACTACATGTTAGCATGATATAATGGCATTATTTTTTTCTCATAGATAATTTATCAAACACATGGGAAGCATACTTGGTCCATTAGATCATAAACACTTAGGGTTAACATGGTTACAACAACCAGCTTGCAAATTGAAGGGTTTATCATGAATATCATGTAAATAAGCACTTACTAGGAATTATTCTTGGAACTTGGAATTTAAATCATGGATAATCATATAAACATGGAAATTACAATGCCCAAACTTGAAAATTCATGGATAATAACATAGGGATTACTTAATTCAATATACATGCTATTTAATTTCTCGAAATCTACCATTAATCTTGGATTGAAATTCAATTAATGTCAAGAACATGGATGCAATCCAATTTCATACATATAAATCATGAATCTTAAATCTTGAAGTTTTAAAAATAGATTCTTGGGCTCTATGGGTGAAAGGGACCCATAGATGAACACCTAACATACCTTAATTTGATGAGTTCTTAAAGTCATTGGTGAATCCTTGAGCTTTGTTCTTGATTTCTTGAGAGATAGGGTTTTGCTAGTTTGAAAGAAAATGATTTTAATTTGGGGATAAATTGAATTATGAGTAGCTAAGGATGTTTTTAGGGGTTAAATCCCAAATCTGGGCATAATAAAATTGTGGGAAACAACTGTTTTAACTCTGAGCATCTTTTTTATTTTTCATAAATTTTTCCTAACTGGGCACCTGGCACGATGTGCCACTATCATATTGTGCCACTGAAAAGTGGACAACTAGGAACTGGGCTGATGGCGCATGTTACACCCTGAGTCTGGTACCCCAAATGCTACACGATGCTTATAATCTCGAAGGACCACAAGTTAACCCTTATTTGGTACCTGCTGCAATAACTGAATAATATACTGTAAAATTATGAAAAACTGGCGAAAAACTTGCCATAAGGTTCAAAAACTAAAATACAACTGGAAACTGAATACTAATACAACTGTCTGAACATCTAGTTTAAAAGCCTCTAAACTGTCTGAACTGTGGAGTTGATGGGAAAATTCACCCAACTAACTCCGTCTACTAAAATACTGAATCTAGTAATATAATGAAATAATAGAAAATTCTCAAATGATGAGGACTCACTACTAAGTCTACTGCTGCTGGCGGAAACTGAACTGCTAAGGGTGCTCTGAATCTCGTGTTTTTGAACCTATGGTATAAAACACCATAGCGTAAGAGAAAATTATTCTTCAGTATGTGAGAATGTACTGGTATGCTAGATGAGGTAAGGCTAAATGCAAAGGCTCATATGCATGAACAATATTGACTGAATAACGTGAGTATACTAAATGAGGATACATGCATGAATGCATAAACTATAACTGAAATTGTAGTAACACTGAATACAGATTTATAATAACTGGATTTCTGATAACTGGGTTTACTGATAACTGCTATCTGATTTTACTAATACTGAATTTATGATTACCGAGTCTACTAATACTGAAATCTGAGATCAAGCCTATCTAGCAGGTGATCCTTAAATCTGCTGATACTGATACTTATTGACTGAATCTGAGATCAAGCCTATCTAGTGGGTGACCTTTGTATCTATTGATAATGAAAAAGATTGATTGAATCTGATACCAAGCCTATCTAACGAGTGATCTCTGAATCTACTGATAATGAATATGATTTACTGAAAATGAGATCAAGCCTACCGAATAGGTGATCTCTAAATCTCTAGAATTATCAAGGTTCTTTACTAAGCTGAGTGACTGTATATAAAAGTCCTGATTTCTATAATACTAAACTGAGTTATGTTCTGAAGGCTGAATTTGAAACTGAGACTGTGGGAAGTAGCCATCAAACCGATATGCCTCGAATCTAAACTATTGGGGTACAAACTGTAACCCCAGCTGAAATAGTGTCAGTACTGTGCCACGGGTAAAGACATCTACTATGGTCAAGCCTGTCTAACGGGTGACCCTAAACAGGAAGTCAAGCCTAATTTAATAGGCGACTCTTGGGAGTAGCCAAGCCTTAGTCTAACGGATGACTCCTTATCCTGTGCTGGATATGTAGTTCTAGAGTACAGGGAATGCTACTAATGACTCTGCCTAACTAACGGGGAAGTCGTCATCCCTGCCCTCGCTTGGTGCTGAATCCTACTCCCAACTGAATAGACTCTGAACTGATTCTTAAACTGTACTGTACTGAACTGAATTTGTTACTGATCATACTATTTAGCTGAGCTGAACTGAGATTAGTGAGTTCCATTGACTGACGGAATACTACTGAATTCTATTAACTGGATGAATACTATTGTGTTCTGAACTAAATACTTGAATATTACTGAGGTCTGAACTGGACTTGGAATGATACTGAGCTTACTGAATTTTCCTAAGTCATGTAACTGACTGAGTTCTACTGAATTCTGTAACTGGTTGAGAATACTACTGATCGTAACATGACTAAGAGTACTATAAATGACACTGGCTCTAGGCATACAACTAAATTATCGGGTATTAAATACCCTCAGGACTCGATAGCATAAATAATACAAGACATGACAACTCTTGAGTAATAAGACAATGGACTATCATTCACAATACAATCAATAAGACATCTCTTCAAGCACTTGGAAGTCCTAAACATGTGAATGTATAGGGATGCATACTAATGTCTCGTAATTCATTCAATAAGGATGACATATGAATAGGAATGCATGCAACATATCATAATTCATTCACTAAGGCCTTTCAACAAACACTTGGCATGCATTAACTTATATATGATTGGGGATTTCATGCTAACATGCTTAAATGGCACTATCTCATTCAAATGAATATTTTATCAAACATATGGGGATCATGCTTTGGTTATACAACAATTACAACATCTCCATTATCATGGCTATATCAATAAACTTTCAACTTCAAGGGGTTTATCATGAATATCATAAAAATAATCTCATACTAGAATCAAAGCTTGGAACTTGTAATCTAGAACATGAATCACAACTCATCAATCACATAAACATGAACTTCAACTCTCGAAAATCATGAAAATTAAGGGTTCTTGAACTTCTTCGGTGGAAAGAACCCAAGAATAAACATCTAACATACCTTAGTTCTTGATTTTATGAAGATTGATGGTGGAATTTCTTGAATTTAGATCTTCAATTGGAAACCCTAAACTTGTTCTTAAGGAAAATTAAGAGAAAACTAGTATATGTGGGTAAACAATGGTTGAATCTCGTGTTTATGAGGTTATATAAGGGTGGGAAAAATACTGAAATAACCCTAGGGTCGTGACTATTTTAATGACTAAAACTGGGTGCCGACGCACTGGTCGACGGGACGCGTTGATGGCATCGATGCGATACCCGATGCATCACACCAAGCCTCAGTACTTTTGACTGGCGGTCCTGGAACAATATTGACCAATGCGATAGGCGACGCAGTGCGCCAAGATCGCATTGGTCCACTGTTTTAGGATTCCAAACGCGGTTTAAATGAGGTTTGAAAAATCTAAAACTCATTTGGGAACCCCTATTGACCTTTCTGATCATGGATTAACTTAAATATCAAAAGTCTATGGATGTAAAGGTCATGAAATAAGAACACGAACTTTTGAAGGCTAAAATATCACTAAGTTTTAATACTTAGCTAGGAGATTTTAAGTTTGGGACCTCTTTTTTAAGCTTTAACGACTAGGAAAATTTGCGGGGTTTATAATATCTCCCCCTTAGGAACATTCATCCTCGAATGGGTCTGACTAAGCTTGGAACACGGATAGAATGAACTCACTTACTGGACATGAACATCTAAAATGTGTCTATATGACTGAGACTTCTGATATGCTGCAATTTTCTACTGAACATGCATATCTGATGCATGGATATCTGACTGAGTAGTCTTCATGAATGCATGACTAAATATGCAATGATAACTGATACTAACTTTGTAAGAAAAATTTTAACATGCAACTGAATGGGTTTAAGGACATGAAAATATCAGGGATCCATATAGGGTATCTCCCCCTTAGGACACTATGTACCTCTAAGAAGCTTACTTTACTGAGATATTGGGGTGATGCACAGAGAACCTACGAAATGAATCATAACTAAATATCTGGGATCAGAAACTAATGTATGACTCATGAACTGAGCTGATCTTACAACTACTGGGTCTTTCTATCTTGAAATAGTTATATTTTTTATATTCCTGATAGTATGACTAGATGGAAAGATCTGAAAACAAACCATACGAATTTGTCTGCCTGACTGCTAAACAGAATCACTGGCTTTACTGACTGACTCATACTGAAAACTTAAGCTCAAATAGGAGCAAAGGATCTAACAATGCATATCATAAATATGAAGCACTTATAACGTACCCGAATTTATGTTAGGGAAACTTCCCTGATCATAGTGAGTCTGGAGTGTATAAAATCTGTTCTGACGCTGACCACTAGTGGTACTGAAAGTAGCGCCCTGCTGATGCAAATATCTACACCTCTGACCCATAATTCTACACTCCCGCAACCTGTGGCCTAGCTTACCATATCCAAAACACACCTCGCTGCCTGCTCTACATGTAACTAGGTGATTCTTACCACACTCTTCACAAAGCAAATAGGTATGATCATTTCTGACACTACCCTGGGTTTTGGAACTATGAGCTAAGGTGGCTGGTTATCACTTCTACTGGCATTAGCTCTACGATGAGGCATATTCTATAAACAAAAAAAAGAATGCATTAGACTGAGATTTTAACAGGAGCTTATGCTCACTCGCACGACATGAGTACTGAAAGAAGGGAGACTGTTCCTAAAACATCTTATAGCCTCCTGTACATAAAGGTGGCGTGCAACACACCCATGCATACGACTCTACTTAGATGCGGCTTTCAGACTTCCAAGGAAACTATTGAACTTTAGGCTCTGATACCAACTTTGTAACGCTCCGAGTTTGGTACCCTGAATGCTACACAGTTCTCATAATTCTGAAGGACCACAAGCTAACCCTTATCTAATACCTACTGCAAAAACTGAATAATATACTATAAAATTACAGAAAAATAGTGGAAAACTTTCCATAAGGTTTAAAAACTAAAATACAACTGAAAACTGAATACTAATACAACTATCTAAATATTTATTCTAAAAGCCTCTAAACTGTCTGAACAGTGGAGTTGATGGGAAAATTCCCTCAACCAACTCCGTCTACTAAAATACTGAATCTAGTAATATAATGAAATAATAGAACAACCTTGAATGATGAGGACTCACTACTAAGCCTACTACTACTGGCGGAAGCTGAACTGTAAGGGTGCTCTGGATCTCGTGCTTCTGAACCTATGGTATAAAATACCATAGCGTAAGAGAAAATTATATGTCAGTACGTGAGAATGTACTGGTATGCTAGAAGAGGTAAGGCTAATTGCAAAGGCTCATATGCATGAACAATACTGACTGAATAATATGAGTATACTGAATGAGGATACATGCATGAATGCATAAACTATAACTGAAATTGTAGTAACACTGAATACTGAGTTCTAATAATTGGGTTTACTGATAACTGCTATCTAAGTTTACTGATACTGAATTTCAGATAACTAGGTCTATTAATACTGAAATCAGAGATCAAGCCTATCTAGCGGGTTATCCTTGAATCTGCTGATATTGATACTTATTGACTAAATCTGAGATCAATCCTATCTACTAGGTGACCTCTGTATCAATTGATAATGAAAAAAATTGATTGAATCTGAGACCAAGCCTATTTAACGGGTGATCTATGAATCTACTGATAATGAATATGATTAACTAAAAATGAGATCAAGCCTACCTAGCGGGTGATCCCTAAATCTCTTAAACTATCTAAGTTCTTTACTAAGCTGAGTGACTGTATCTAACAGTTTGGATTTCTGTAATACCGAACTGAGTTATGTTCTGAAGACTGAATCTGAAACTGAGACTGTGAGAAGTATTCATCTAATCGATATGCCCCAAATCTGAACTAGTGGGGTCCAACCTGTAACCCCAGCTGGAAAGGCGTCAATACTTTGCCACGGGTAAAGACATCTACTATGGTCAAGCCTGTCTAACGGGTGTTTGCCCTAAACAGGAAGTCAAGCCTAATCTAACGGGTGACTCCTGGGAGGTAGCGAAGCCTTAGTCTAATGGGTGAATCCTTATCCTATGCTGGCTACATAGTTTTGGAGTACAGGGACTGCTACTAATGACTCTACCTAACTAACGGGTAAGCCATCATCCCTTCCCTCGCTCAGTACTGAATCCTACTCCCAACTGAATAGATTCTGAACTGATTCTTAGACTGTACTGGACTGAATTAATTTTGTTACTGATCATACTATTTAACTGAGCTGAACTGAGATTACAGAGTTCCATTGACTGATGGAATATTGCTGAATTCTATTAACTGACTAAATGCTATTGCGTTCTGAACTGAATACTTGAATATTACTGAGGTCTGAACTGGACTTGGAATGATACTGAGCTTACTAAATTTTCCCAAGTCATGTAACTAACTGAGTTCTACTGAATTTTGTAACTGGCTGAGAATACTACTGATCGTGACATGACTGAGAGTACTATAAATGACACTGGCTCTAGGCACATCGCTAAATTATTGGGTATTAAATACCCCCAGGACTCGATAGTATAAATGATACAAGACATGACAACTCTTGAATAATAAGACAATGGACTATCATTCACAATACAATCAATGAGACATCTCTTCAATCACTTGGAAGTCTTAAACATATGAATGTATAGGGATGCATACTAATGTCTCGTAACTCACTCAATAAGGACGACACATGAATAGGAATGCATGCAACATATCATAATTCATTCACAAAGGCCTTTCAACAAACACTTGGCATTCATTAACTTATACACGATTGGGGATTTCATGCTAACATACTAAAATGGCACTATCTCATTCAAATGAACATTTTATCAAACATATGGGGATCATGCTTTGGTTATACAACAATTACAACATCTACATTATCATGGCTATATCAATAAACTTGCAACTTGAAGGGGTTTATCATGAATATCATAAAATTCATCTCATACTAGAATCAAATCTTGGAACTTGTAATCTAGAACATGAATCACAACTCATCAATCACATCAACATGAACTTCAACTCTCACAAATCATGAAAATCATAAATATTCAATCTTTATAATTTAAAGGGTTATTGAACTTCTTGGGTGGAAGGAATCCAAGAATCAACATCCAACATACCTTAGTTCTTGATTTTACGAAGATTGATGGTGGAATTTCTTGAATTTGGATCTTCAATTGGAAATCCTAAACTTGTTCTTGAGGAAAATTGAGAGAAAACTAGTATATATAGGAAAACAATGGTTGAATATCGTGTTTATAGGGTTATATAAGGGTGGGAAAAAGACTGAAATAACCCTAGGGTCACGACTATTTTAATGACTGAAACTGGGTGCCGATGCGCTATTCGACGCGATGCGTTGATGGCATCAACGCGATACCCAATGTGTCGCGCTATTATCGCGCCAAACCTTAGTACTTTTGACTGGAAGTCCTGGAATAATATTTACCAACGCGATGGGCGACGCGGCACGCTAAGATCGCATTGGTCCACTATTTTGGGATTCCAAATGCGGTCTAAACGAGGTCCGAAAAACCCAAAACTCATCCGGGAACCCCTATTGACATTTTGATCATGGATTATCTTAAATATCAAAAGTCTATGGATGTTAAGGTCATGAAATAAGAACACGAACTTTCTAAGGCTAAAATAGCACTAAGTTTGAATACTTAGCTAGGAGATTTTAAGTCTGGGACCTCTTTTTTAAGCTTTAACGATTAGGAAAATTTGCGTTGTCTTACATTGCAATGTGGCACCATCGCGGTGCCTTACTAGATGGGAAATTAGGCCTTGGCACGATACGCCATTATCACACAGTAATACTGGAAAATTCACAATTGGGAAATAGAAGACCTCCGCGACACGGTACTGGCCTGAATGACGGTGTTTAATGACTGAAACTTAAAATAGCCATTACTTCTTACCCGATTTTTGAATTTAGGCAAATTTTATATCGTTGGAAAGCTAATTCAATTTCCTACGCAATGGAAGACTCTAAACTAAAAAATACAGAGTGTTTCAAAATTTTTATATTAGGTAACTCATATACTGAGGGTTAGATTAAGCTAGGGAAATACATGGTATTACAAGTATCAAATCTCTAAGTACATAAAAATCTCTCAAAATAAAGTAAAAGTGCATCCTAATAAAAGGATAACACTAGGGTATTTATAGTATCTCAAAACAATAAAGAAATCCTAATAAAAACTAAATAGAAAAAATAGGTCGGCAATTATTACGACTCGTGAGGTCTCCTTATGAGTTATATGTTGCTTAGTCGTAGCCATTCCAGTGAAATTTCATCTTCAAGGCTTCAGGATTCTGGTGTTAGTACGATTCCTCACCACAAGTTATAGTTAATCCTTACGACTCGTTGTCTTCGCTCGTTATCACTTGAACCTTGTACCTCAGGGTCTTACACATCGGTCATCTTCTATCTAATCAATACGAGTCATAGTATGATCTTAAAACTCGTAGCCTTCTCTCTCTTCAATATTGGATCTTGATATAACTCACTGGTCTCTTTATGAGTACTCCTAATGACTAGTATCCACTTTTTATGAGTCATAACCAATCTTTCCTTAGTGGCTCAGATTCATTTTTTCTTTTAATATCCTGATGAGTCAGGCTACGAGTCATAAGGTGACTTTATGACTCATAGATTGACCATTACTTTGCCCTTTTAGAACTTTTCCTTCCTTCTTTTTAATCCAACACCACGGTCGACCTATTTACCTATAACACACATACAAAATCCAAGTCATATTTACAAAAATGGCCTAAGACCAAACATAAATTCGTTGTTTTGGGCATCGAATGTACCATGTTTCCATGACAAATCAACACCCTCAACTTAGAATGTTTGCGTGTCCTCAGGAAAAACAAAAATCAGAGTTAAAAGAAAGCTGATACTTAAACAAGAAGAACCTAAGATACCTTTGGTAGTAAATTTTTATTTCAGTTCACAACACTTTACTCACCCTCCTATTTTTAACTTTTCAAGAACCAACTGTGTATTCTGATTTGGTGCACCAAAGTAACAAAAAAGAATCCAATGATGGCATTAGATTAGCAACGGACAACCAAACATATATTCAAATTACATTAACCAAACAGTCTAGTATTCTAACAACATAACCCCTATACCCTCATAATCAAAAGAGGTCCTCTTCACTCAGATCGATCAACATATTTTTCTTGGGGACAGTTAAGAGACGCTCTCACTCACAACTAATTTCCAACTAGTGTACATAGAATGCCGTAGGCTTGCCCATATGTTCTTTACCTGAGTTTTCAGACAATCAGGTTAGGATCATGTCATGACCCAAGAGTACCCCCTGGACGTCACACAATGCTTAAGACTATGAATAATACCAAGCTAACCCATGATATCTAATTGAAACTGAACTCATAGAAAGATGGACTGAGATATACATAATTGTCGAAAGAAACCAACTTTTAAATCTCCCTTTTGAAATCTTAAAACTTAGAATTCTCAATAAAATCTCTTTAACTAAAATAAACATTGTACAACAAGCCTCTAATCTTATAGCTGAAGAAGTCACTGGGACAGACCCTAGCTAACCTATAAAATAAATAAACTAGTTAAGGAACATCCATAAATTCTAAAACTCTAATAGACTTGGTCCTCAAATTATGAAGACTCACCAATTGTCGGATGCAAAAGGTGATGCTCGTGATCAATCATGCTGCTGGATATTATAAGACAATGTCTCACATAAACATATATGTGGGGCAGTACTTTTGGAATGTACTGAGTATATGGGGGTGAATCTACAAGTAAAACCAAAGCTGAATAAACTTTCATATCATGCATGCTAAGTGTAAAAGGACTCACCTTGGACATGAGCAAAGATGGAAACTAAAGGATTGTAAAACATAAATGATAAATCATAATATAAATCTTAGTGAGTCATCACACTTAGTTTCTAAAATCTTTGCTTTTATTCTTTCTTGTGGGAGTTTCTTATAACCGACATAAATCATGTGAGCTTTCATGGAGTTCAATATCTTACCCACGTTAGAGAGATTTATCCTACCCTTGCCATCAGAATAAACCCTTAACTTAAGTGATGACTAAACTTCATCCATATTGGGAAAAGAGGGCACTCTGTGGTAAGGTTTATTAAATCTACTGTGGCTCATAGTTTTCAGAAATTTAGATACGCTCATCCACATTTCCTTCTCAGTGCTAAATACTACTCCCAATATATATATATATATATATATATATATATATATATATATGCTCATACTTAGGAAATCCACCTTAAAATAGCATGTGGGTTTGTAAATTAAAAACCGACTATACTTCTTTTACTTAAATCATACTCATAGGGTGAAGTTGTGGATTTCAAATCTTAAATGTGATCATAAGATCAAAACTAGACTTAAATAAAGTTACTATGTTTGCAAATTGAACTTATAAATTGAAACTTCTTATACTCTATAACTTATGCTTAAATCTTTAAATTCATGTATCATGTCTTAGAAATTTCATATCAAAATACCATGCCTAAAAATTAAGTTAGAATCATTCGTCAATTCATCAAACTTTAAGTCAAGATAATAAAATCATGTCATAATAATAATAATGTAAGTCCAAACATGATAAAGGGTATTTCTTGTGCAAATCAATCTTTAAATCTCATGATGATATCATAAATTCAAGAATATGGGAATATTGGTATGAACCCTAATTGCAATCATATGAATTCAACTATAAAATCAAGTTTCCGGGAACAAGGATGAAAAATTATCCTTGCTCAAACCCCACATACCTGGACTTGCTTAACTTCTTTGAAGTAACTTAGACTTGGGAACTTGAGAAATGATCTTGAAAAAGAAACCCTAATCTTGATGTTCTTGAGGGATAGAGAAGAAAGAACGTTGTTAAGTATAAGACCATGCAAAATTCTATGCTTAACTTAGTCTGTTAATGCTTGAAAAGAGGTCCCAGACTTAGAATTTTTAGCTATGTATTCATACTTAGAAGTACTTTAGCCTTCGTAAGTTGGCGATCCTATTTCACGACCCATAGACCTTAAAATATTATTTTTTAGGTTGATTCATGATTAGGAATGTCAGTAGGTCACTTCGGGTGAGTTTTGAATTTTTTGAACCTCATTTGAACCATGTTCATGTGACCAAAACAGTGGGTTGATGCGATCTCAACGCGTTGCATCGCCCATCGTGTCAACAAATAATTTCCCCCAGCTTTTAGTATAATTCCAGTGAATCAACGTGAACTCGACATGGCACGTTGGTTATTGTGTTGATGCCATCGACACGACGCGTCGATCTGCGCGTCATTGGGCACGCTTTCAGTCATTAAAAGCCCACGTCTAGAGGGGTATTTGGGTCATTTTCTCAACCTTAATCAGCCCCCAAAATATGAAATTCAGCCCTCAATAAGCAAAATACACTCACTTTCTCTCAAATTCTCTCAAGATCCAAACCCTAACCCGTCAAAGTCAAGATCAAGATCCAAGAAATTCACCATCAATCTTTATGAATTCAAGCATCAAGGTATGTTAGGTGTTCATTCAAAGGTTTTCTTCCACCCTTGGAGTTCAAGAACCTCTTTTAAAACTTTAAGTTTATTGATTTCATGAGTTCCATGTTAGATTTTGAATGTATTCATGATTATGATGTTAATTGGGTTTTTAATTCATGATTTATTACAAGATTCATGTAAGTTTATTTGACATGTGTGTAGTATTATGTGAATTTATGTTAAAGCCCATGAATTTGTAAGGTGGGATTAGAAATCATGATGCCTACAAATTGAATAGTATTATGTGCATAGATTATGTTCCCCAAGTTTTTGATAAATTTCTCATGTGGATTAAATGGGGAAATCATGACATGCTAGCATATGTACAAGCTTATGTCTTACAAGTGTTTGATAAAATGTCTCTATGAATGAGTTAGGAACATTGTAATGCTTTTTAAGATCATGCTATGCTTTACTCTTCATGTTATCGAGTCCCTTGGGGTATCTAATACCCGACAATCTAGTTGTTTACCTAGAATTACAGTAACTTCAGTAATGTCATATACAGTAGCATTCAGTCAGTTAACGGAGCTCAGTATGTTCAGTCAGCAAATAGAACTCAGAACACTCAATCAGTTATAGTACTTAGTGGACTCAGTTCAGTTCTGTCAGTTATCATGATCAGTAACAGTTCAGTCTATCCTAGAACAGTTTAGAAATTGGTTCAGTGTTTATTCGGTTGGGAGTAGGATTCAATACCGAGTGAACCCAAGGATGGGGACTCACCTTCCAGTAGAGGGTGTGATTTTTAGAAGCAATCCTTATATTCCAGGACTACGTAGCTAGCGTAGGTTGAGACATCAACCTGCTAGTTAAAGGTTGATGAGGTGTTCTACCTACTAGTTGAGGGTAACACCATTCTCGTTTAGAGAACTTTTCATACGAGGGTGACTCAACACTTGTCGTTACCCATGGCATGGTATTGACACCCTTCCAACTGAGGTTTCAGGTTGGACCCCAATCAGTTCAGAGAGGGGCAGGTCGGTTAGATGATTACCTCTCACAATTTTAGTTTTAGTCTCAGTATAGAACTCAGTTCAGTTCTATAGAATCAGGACTGTCAAACACAGTCACTCAACTTAGTATAGAACTCATCACAGTTCCACAAAATCAGGACTATTAGAAATAATCACTCAGTTAGTAGTATTGTTGTAATAGTAAACTCAGTTATCAGTATTTCAGTTATCAGAACTCAGTATCCAGTGTTACTATGATCTCAAACACAGTATATGTAGATATGTGTATAGTATTTCATAATCAGTATTTCATCAGTTTCAGTTATACATGTACTCTCATTCAGTTATAGTCATGTTACCCATTCAGTTATTTGTTCATGCATATAAACCCATACATATCAGCCTACCTCATCTAGCATACCAGTATATTTCACGTACTGACACATACTCTTTCTTTGTGCTGTGATGTCTCATATCATAAGTTTGGATGCTCAGGTTCCTGACCGTGCATAGACAAATTTAGCTATCAGCAACAGTTTCAGTAGTGAGTCCTCATCTATTGAGCGAATGCTTTTATTTTAGTTATCAGTTTATAAGTAGTTCAGTAGTCGGAGTTAGCTGGGGGCTTGTCCCTTCAACTCCACATTCAGACAGTTCATTTAGAGAGTTTTCAAACTAGACTAGTTCAGGCAGTATTCACATTTCAGATGTTTATCAAATGTTATTATTTACTAGTATTTCATATTTTGAACCTTATGGCATTTCAGCCTATTTTTTGCATTTATTACAGTATTATTATTCAGTGTTCACTGCAGATATCAGTCATGGGTTAGCTTGTGGTTCTTTAGGGTTGTAAGTACCATGTAGCGTCTGGGGTACAGACTCAGGGCGTTACATTAAGTTATTGAGAATGGGGTAAAATAACACCTCTTGTATGTTTTAAGCCGTGAGTTGGGAGTTTTAAAAGGAGAAAAGACCAAAAGGCTCCTTAACTAAACAAATAGAAACTTGACCGTCAGTCGTCACAAGTCACCTTACGACTCGTGACATATGTCTACGAGTCTTTCCATTGACTTATAACCTTGGAAGTAATAGGAAGGGTGCTTATTGGTCTGGCTATGAGTCACACCCCATGACTCGTAGTTAGTCAATACGACTTGTAATCTCCAACCGTAACCTGAACAAAAATTTAGAGGGTTCTACACTATTATCTATACGACTCCCACTATAAGACTCGTATAGATTGGTAATGACTCATAGGGTTAACTCGTCATGTGACCAGAACCATTTGGCTTTCCTACTGAGCTGATTATGACTGGACTATATGACTCGTATAGTCTCACTATGACTTGCTTAACATGAGTCGCAACCAAAGTAGAACCTCAATCACCCCACACTGTCTTGACTACGATTACATATCATGACTCGTAAGGAGTCTTCACGACTTGATGAGTGAGTCGTAAGTTCCACAGTGAACTTTAAAGACACAGGGTATTACAAATCACTATAGGACATTGTTAAGCATGTAATGTAGTCTTGGGGCTTCTATGATATCTTTGGGAGTTTTTCAGTGACTAATCCTCCTTGGCACTACAATCACTTTGGGGTCCACTTATTTTACAACTTTTATTTTTTCCTCCCTTATTTCTCCCTTTTTGTCTATTCAGTCTGGGTGTGATTCCTTATTCTTTTTTTTTACTCATTTATGTCGTTTTTTTAGATCATTTTATATTTTTCACAGTTTTTCTATTTTTCTACCACACCTAGTCTTCTTTTCTATTCACACCCTTTTTTTCATACCTGCTCTTATATTACGCACCTCTATGATAGCCACCCTCAAAGTAGGCCATTTTCTTGAGTTGAGGTACACAATGTCCAAGGAGGACTGGGGAAAAATAAGTTCATTGTAGTTTAAATAGGAAGGTGAAATGGTGTAAACAAAAAATAGGTCTATTAAGCTTCAAACATTGGGATCAAGGGGCATATATATCATTTGGTTTGGAAATTTAGGCTAAAGGTGAATAATAAAAAAATGGTCTATGATCACTCCTAACCGACCATCCTAGAACCTAGGAAAGAACAATCGGGCATATTCTAGATTCCATACACATAAAAAACTAGGTAACACCTCATACACACATTGTACTGAGTCACATTGCTAGTTGCTAGTTATCCAATTATGAAATTGTTTGACACAGTTGTTCTGTCCCTAATTCTAATGCCAATTTTAGATTCACAGTCATCCCTCACATATACACCTATCACACAATCAACAAAATTTTGGAGGGGTACCAATTTTTCAACACAACTTCCACAATTCAGCATAACCATTCAAAAAATATATCTAATACCGTAAGTACAATTTTTCTTCCTATTTTAAGCATCACACAACACAAAGACACAAAAACAACACAAACATGCAAAACATGTTGGTTTACAAACTTTTCCAGATTGTGGCCTATGGGTTTTGAAAGACGACAAACATAATCCATGGAGATTGTGGTACACCCCCACCACCAACAAAAACTTATGCACTATCCATAGTACATCTAGAAATGTAATACAGGGAGCGAGGACATACCTAGGTGCCCTAGGCTCCAGCCCAAATTGGGTCATCACGGGTACCCTCAGCATGGGCCCAACTCTCCTCAACATTAATCCCATCAGTCATCGGGACTGTTTCCGCAGTAGCAGCACCAGTTGTGGCTGTTGTGCTCAATTGTATATCAGGTATTGGGGCTGTGTCACTGCCCGTCTCAACATCCATGGCCAATCTCAAACTACCAGCGCCAACACCCATATCCTAGAATCTCATTTGCCAGACTTTTTCACCCACAATGTTGTCTTGTACCGCTGTCACAATATTTTCATCTTCGGTGCTCTTTTTTGTTTTCTTATTTTTTTTTTCTTTTCTCTTTCTCCGACTGAAACACTCCAAATATTTTCAATTTCTTCCTTTGGTAAGACTTTCGTGATTATAGGAATTGGGAAGGCCGATTTTTATGCAATTCATTAACCAGCTTTCACAGCTCAGCTACCTTAGCTTTCACCTCCAAAATATCAGGGGTTTGACCACTTCCCAGCTGAAGTGTGACTTTCTGCTAAAAACCATCTAATCTTCTCCTGATTTCCCTGCTTTGTTCTTCCAGTTTGTTTTACCCAGGGCTGTACACCTTCCTTCACTAACCAGACCTTTTTCTCTATAGTAGTCAACCTTGTTATAACCTCATTCCATATAGTCTATGAGATGACCACAAAATCTGCCAAAGTTGATCTGAATGAGGATGAGCATGGTGGTGCGGACTGTGGGGGAGTAGGGGCACTAGATGTACTTGCTGTATCAAATGGATGGGGATCCGTGCACCTTCAATTGGAATGTCATCTGTCTCATTAACACTGACAACCTCATAATTCACATCCATGTTCCTGAGTATCTCAGCTAATATCACTACTCCTTGTTTTGCTTGCCTGGTCATAAGGTTTGTTGCATCTCTATTCAACCCTAAATTAGTGGCAGTCTTAGGTTCAATGTATTGATCAACATCTGGGAGTTCTAGCACCTTCATCTCCAAAAAAATCTATGTCAACAAATATGGAAATGCCAGATTACCTTATCAGTTCCCACTGCTCGATCATGTATTTCCCGAGATATGAACTATGTGACATCGAACTCATATCCAGCCATGATTCCTGCTATTAATGCTGCGCAGACTGGACTAAGAACATTGTCCCCAGTAGTGGGACACAATCTATGTCGGGCCAAAGTCCACTACGCCTTTACCTCACAGTTTAGATTCTGCTTTACAATCTGATGCAAGTTCACTTCTTGGACACCAACTACCCAACTCTCTTATTCTCCAATTGTATCAATGATATTCGTTATCCGCCTAAAATGCATTATCTTATCTGCCGACCCTATTTGCTTCTTTGTAATTTTATGCATTTCATCCATGCTATACTCGATTTCAACTGTGTTCACTGGTGGTTAAAAGTTAGGTCCATGCAAGAATCTAGAAATAGTTCTCAAGGAAATGTTCACCTGAACTCCATGAATGGTCAATAATGTAATTGGATCACCACCCTTCCATAAGTTTTCCTGTGGGTATTGCCTATATAATACCAATCTTCCATAAGTTTTCCTGTGGGTATTGATTTTATAACTCACCTTTGTATGCAGCATAGAACTCCCGCACTAATGCAGGACTAAATTTTCCAGGTGTTATGGTCATCCGCTGAAATTTGATTGTTAAAACCTAGTCGCGAACCAAGGCCTCTCAGACATGCCTACTGTAGTCAATCTTCTTTTTAGTTATATCCCCCTCCTAGGATTACCCGTGGTTGGGTTTACCTCCAATCCTGTATTATATGTTTCTAGCATTTTGAGGTACCCCCATCATTCAACGATGGGCACCAAAGCAAGTTCAATAGATAATTGCACTTGGGGTAGTGGTAGTGGTGGTTTGACATCAATAGAAGTAACATTCTACTCCTCATCACTTTCAATCTTTGATTCTACCTCATAGGAGTTTGATTATTCCGCACTCGCATCATTATGATATGCTTCTTCTTCATCATCATCGTCATCCTCAGAAAATGATGGTGAGTGTGATAGCGATGTACTTAGATGTTTCATTCTAGGACCCTTTGGTGGTGTTTCCTTTTTATGACTATTTTCTTTCCCCATGGTCATTTCTTCCTTGGGTCTGCCTTCCTCTTCAGTGGGTATTCTATGAGGTCACTGCTTGACTCATCGATTTCCTCGTTTATCAGTTGTAATCAGACTTAGGGCCAGGTTTCTTCTTGGTGTTCTTCTTTGGGTTTGCTTGGATGATGAGTCACCTTTTGGATCCATTTGAACCTATTTTCATAAGACTAATTAGTGAATTTTATAAAAAAGAACAAAAACAAGAAACTTTGGTGTCAGTGTACATGTACTGGACTCTTTACGACTAAGGGGTGTGAGCCATAACCACTGAGTACGACTCATATGAATGAGTCGTAAGGTAAACCATATATAGGTTAGTGTTTACTGGTTAGCTTATGAGTCATCATAGTGAGTCGTAAGTTCAGTTTACGACTCGTTACCAACACTCGTAAGCTAACCAAAAAATATGTTGTACTATGCAATAGTACCCCCAATAATTATGACTTTCGTATACGAGTTGTAGGGATTGTTTACGACTCATATGGTTGAGTCATAACAATACTATAACCCACACTCTTCTAATTATCCATGTTATCAGTGGCTACGAGTCTCATAACGACTCGTTACTTGTCGTTATGAGTCGTTAGGAGCCACGTATCCACTGTAACATGGGGGTTTAACTCGAGTTAGTTCCAATTTTCAATCCCAACATTATGTATCAATAACCCACTTTGATACCTCTCTTCATTCATCCCAAAACAATATTATAAAGCACCACGTCTATTTTCACTCCCTATTACCATATTACATAGCACAATTTTCAAGAAATAGGGTTTTATTACACATATATATATACATATTCGAAGCAAGAAATCCTAAAACCTTGTGCCATAATTTGGAGTGAATGTGGAGTTCTTTAGAGCTTTGTAAGCTAACAATAATGGGTGGAGTCTATGATTTGAAAGGTCGGGTGCCCATTTTAGGTACCCCATTTTATTTAAAAGCTATTTTGGACCGGGTTAACCCGCAACCTCTAAACTGTCAGGCTTGGTTATGAATCATGCTTACGACTCATAGCCACTAAATATGGTTTACCTACTCCCTCCATAAGAACTTGGAACCTTACCTGGGTCTGGAGTCGTTATGATTTAAGGTGACGAGTCATAACCAGAGGTTACGACTTATTCTGAGAGTCGTAATGACTCAAAAAACCTATTATCCAGAAGTGATCTGAGTTCTAGGTCCTTACGACTCCTGATCATGAGTCATAATGTTTGGTTACAACTCGTAAAGAGTTCATATGACCTGATTTTTGCAACTATTTAGCTAACTCCTACAATTTTCAGTCTTGCACATTGAACACACATATTACCCTATAATTTATTAAGTACAAAACATAGGTTGCCTCTCACGCAACACTTGATTTAACATCGTGGAACTATGTGGCTATGTTGGATACCCATACTTTACCAACTAGCCTCATGGGTTGCCTCCCATGTAGGGCTTTATTTAATGCCGCGACACGACGTAATGCCCTTGGTTACTCAGACTTCGCCAAGGTCTATTTCAAGAACCACTTTAACTTCTTAAGTGTTACCCATGTAGTACTTTACCCTTTGCCTATTTACTTTGAATGGGTATTCACTATCACGCTTTAATTATAAAGCACCATACGGAAATACTCTCACCACAGTAAATCGCCCATACCACCCAGACTTCAATTTGCCTAGAAACAAGTGAAGTCTTAAGTTATATAGCAATACCTAGTCACCTTACTCAAATATTATTTTCTCAATTTTACGATCATGATGCAACTTTTTCTTCTCTTTGTAAAGTACTTAACTCTCATAATCCTAGAGTCAAAATTCATCCAACTCATTCATCTTACCCATTCTTGCTTTTCCTGCATCATGCCACTCGAAGTTTAACCTCTTCAACGCCCACAATGCTTTGTTCTCAAGTTCAATAGGCAAGAGATGTAACTTGACCTCTATCAAATGATATGGCGAAGCACCCATGGGAGTCTTAAAAGCTGTTCTGTAAGCCTATAATGCATCATCTAACTTTCTAGACCAATCAATCCTATTGGCATTGAAAATCTTCACCAAAATAGACTTTATTTCTCTGTTGGACACCTCAACCTATCCACTAGTCTGCAGATGGTAAGGCGTTTCCACCTTATTCTTCATTCCACACTTCTCAAGCAGACTCTTAAACATGCGATTATAGAAATACAACTCATCATCACTAATGATAGCACGTGGTGTGTAAAATCAAGAAAAGATATACTTCTTCATTAAGGTGGTGACATTTTTTCCTTCATTATTGGGGAGCGCAATTTCTTCCACCCATTTTGATACATAATCCATCACAACAAAAATATACTTCATACCAAAGGAGCTTACAAAGGTTCCCATGAAGTCCACAACCCATACATCAAACAATTCTAATTCTAAAATAAGGGTCATAGGAAGTTCATGACTTCTAGAGGGATTGCCTTGACGCTGGCATTGGTCACAGGCTCAAGAAAAGTCATGAGTGTCCTTGTATATTGTAGGCCAGTAGTACCCACATTGTAAGATCTTGTGGGATGTCCGGGTTCCTCCATGGTGACCCTCAATTGGTAAAAATGACAAGCCTCAAGAATTAAGGATGCATCAATGAATAACCTCATCCGTATAGATTCGGAATAAGTAAAGTTCATCCCAAAAATTCATCCTTACCTCATTCATAAATCTCTTTCTTTGTTGGAAGGATTGATCTTCTGGGACTAGATCACTTGCTAGATAATTTGCATAGTCAGCAAACCATGGAATTAGATCTTGAGAAGCATCCAACACTTGCTCATCTGAAAGACTTTTATCAATTTCGAGCCCATTTAAAAATTTTGGGATTATTTACTCCTCAAGTCTAGACAAGTGATCTGCAACTTGATTCTCAGTACCTTTTTTGTCCTTGACATCAAAATCAAACTCTTGCAGCAAAAAAACCTACCTAATCAATCTAGGCTTTGCATCCCTTTTTAACATTAAGTACCTCAATACTACATGATCGATGTGCACTATCATCTTTGTCCTAATAAGATAAGACCTAAATTTCTTAAAGGCAAAAACCACTCCTAACAGTTCATGTTCAATGACTATGTAGTTCTTTTGAGCAGGGTTTAATACCTTGTTGGCATAGTATATAAGATGAATGATCCTTTATCTTTTTGGGCCTAGGACAACACCTAAGCCCACTCTTCTTGCATTACACATGATCTCAAATATCAAGAACTAATCAGGGTACACAGTGATAAGAGCCTTCATCAACTTCTCTTTAGGCATTTAAAAGCCTTCAAGAACGCTTCATCAAACTCAAACTTCACCTCTTTCTCAAGAAGAATGGAAAAAGGATTGGTAATCTTTGAGAAATCCTTGATAAATTGCCGGTAAAAACCCGCATGTCCTAAAAAATTCCGAATACCCTTCACCGAAATTAGTGGAGGTAATTTTTCAATCACTTTTAGTTTTAGCTCTGACTACCTCTATACCCCTTTTTGAAACCTTGATCCTAAGAACAATGCCTTTTTTAACCATGAAATGACACTTTTACCAATTAAGTACCAAGTTGGATTCCTCACATTCCAAAGGAACCAAGCAGTTATCAAAAGAATCACCAACTACCAAAAAATCAACCATGAATACTTTGATGGTGTCTTTTACCATGTCTGAGAAGATCGATATCCCACATCTATGAAATGTGGCTAGAGCATTACATAATACAAATGGCATACGTCTGAATGCAAAGGTCCCATAAGGACAGGTGAAGTTTTTCTTCTCTTGGTCTTCGGATGCAATAGTGATTTGTTTGTAACCCGAATAACCATCTAGAAAATAGTACCACCCTCTGCCTGCAAGCCTATAAAGTATCTAGTCCATAAAAGGCATTGGGAAGTGGTCCTTTTAGGTCCATGTATTTAGTTTTCTGTAATCCATACACACTCTTCATCCTGTGACTGGCCTCATTGGCACTAGATTTTTCTCATTAGGCATAACAATAATACGACCCTTCTTAGGAACATATTAAATCTGGTTGACCCACTTGTTGTTAGCAATGGGATATATTACAACAACATCTAACCACTTGATTATCTCTTTTTTCACCATCTCCTACAAAGGTAGATTTGGTCAACGCTGATGTTCTATACTTAGAACATAATTCGGTTCAAGTTGGATCTTGTGAGTACAAAGACCTGACAGAATTCCCAAAATACCTATAATGGACCATATAGTGGCCCTCTTGAATCTCTGTAGCATGGATAATAAAGCTTATACTTCTGTTTGTATCAGTCAGCTGCAATGATTACCAGCAAAGTGTTGTCAGCCGCCAGAAATACATATTGAAAATGATAAGGGAGGGCCTTCAACTTTAAGACTGGTGGCTCCTCAATAGACGGGCAAACAGGTGGAGTGCTTCTATTTTTTAGGTCTAAGTCAAGCTTCTTTGCTGCAAAGCTATAATAACCACTTTCATAAAGTGCGCATACCATCTCATCATAGTCATCAATACCATCGCTGTCGAAGTTCATGATCACTGCTACTAAGGTTTCAACACCCAACCTTTCTTCAATAGGAACAATCATTGTACCTATATCTGCATCATTAATGGTGTTTATCACCAACACAACTCTCATATTATCTGGTTGTCACATTGTCTGGCATACATTGAAGATTACCTGTTTATCATTGAGTCTAAACCTTATCTGTCCTAATTCCATATCAACCAACGCCCAACCCGTAGCTAGGAAGGGTCTACCCAATATGATAGGGACTTGGAAGTCACCTCACAATCAAGTATCACAAAATTAGCTGGAAGATGAAAAATGTAACCTTTACCAACACATCACATAGAATATAAATCAGCCTTTTCATCAGTGGATTAGCCATCAATAAGCCTATCTATGTTGGTTTTGGGCTCTCCTAACCCCAACTGCTTAAACACAACCAGTGGCATGAGATTAATGCTCGTCCCCAAATCACATAAAGCCCGAGCTAAGTTGAAAGACCCAATAGCGCATGGAACGGTGAAGTCTCCAGGGTCTTTCTTCTACTCTACTAACGATCTACAGGCCACAACACTATAATGATTAACATTATCCAAAGGTCATATCTCATAGTCCATTTTCTAGTGACTAGATCTTTCATGAATTTTGCATAGCCTGGAATTTGATCCAGGCATCCAGCGCCTCAACTAATGGAATGTTTATAGGCAACTCCTTTAACATATATAGAAACTTCTAATATTTTCTCTCTTCCTATTTTTTTAATCTATGAGGATAAGATGGTCGAGGTCTTGGAATGGTTTTAAGAACAGGCTCCTCAACTGAAACACCTTGGTTTCTGGACCTTAGAAAATTTCCTGAAATTTTGATCTCTGGACCCAATATGAATCATGGGTATGAGTCGTATGTTGGGTTACGGATGGTAAGGTCCAGTTGTATACTGACCAGTGTTGGTTGGTGGGATGAAATTTAGTTACTGGAATGGGTATGACTTAGGGGTACGAGTTGTATTGGTGGTTACGAATTATTTAGTTCCTTGACTTAATCTTAGACTTAGTTTCTTAGGTTGGATCTGAGTATGAGTGGATCACCATGAGCCATAATCCAGGGTACGAGTCATACCCAGGACTCGTATGGTAGACAGTGTCTAAATTTTCTTGGGTTTAAATCTACCAAGGGGTACAGATCGTATGCTGTCAATACGACTTGGTTGGATGAGTCATATTTTGGACAGTGTTAGATCCAAAGATTGAGGCTAGGATACGATTGAAGGATACCAATCGTATTAGAGGGTACGACTCGTGTGGGTTAGTCGTATCCCTGTGACGGGATTTTGGTGCAACTTAAGTGGGGGTATTTTGGAAATTTTTCCACTTATCCTAATAAGTCCCCATGACTTCTAACTTACTTGGAAGGTTATTTACCCTATTATTCCATTTATTAAAACTTAAAAACTATTCTAAACGCTCTAAAATTCTCTCAAAATCTTTTAGGCAAGTGAAGCTAGGGTTTCAACTAGAGGATTGATTTGGGGATGGTCTTGGTGATTTCTTTCCATCATCATCTTGATTTAAGGCATGTTATATTCCCTCATTGTTAATTTTATCTAAAGGCATGGTTTTATGAATGTTTTCATGATTTCATTGATTGTATGATTTTGGTTTTCAAATATAAATTGGGGGTTATGATGTTAAATAGTTGGTTATGATTTTCCATGGTTTTAATTATGCTTTTATATGTATTAATGGTGATTTAGCTAATTGGATAGCATGAAAATGGTTTAATGACAATTGAAATTGGTTTTGATCATATTATGCCCCCAATGTGTTTGACAAAATGCTTATAAGTAGGGCTGAACATAAAATCCCAGAAATCGAATTACCAAACCGAAATAAAGAATTTGGTATTCAGTATTTGGTATGGTAATTGGGAGTAAAATTTTAAAATTATAGTATTTGGGTTCGGGATTGGTAAAAGATATTACTACCATTTGGTATTTGATATTTACCGAATATCAACTTATTGTTAACTGACCATAGTCTATACTCCATAGGCCATGAGTCCAAATTAATATTCTACAAAAGGTCCAAAAAAGCCCATAACCTAAAAGTCTATAATACTATATTAATTTTAAATGTTTCAAAACCCTATACACTTTATGTATAACTTATTAATATTATAAGTCAAAACCCTCAACTGAGTGTTGACTTCTATTGCTCTATACGTCTATACTTTTTTAGTCCGTATAAATTTCCCTTCTTCCGTGAATTTTTCATCTTCTTCTATAGGAGTTGTTCTTGGTCCTCTTCTTTTGTAGGAGTTGTCTTTTAATGTACAATTTCATCTTCTAATTACCGTTCAATTTAAATTTTTTGTTTGATTTTTGTTTTGATTTATTAGACTATTAATGTGATGTTATATTCTGATTCTTCTATTAGGCGATTTTTGTTTTTTTATATTATTTTATTAACGAATTGTGTTTTAATCTGATTGTTTTTTTAGCTAATTTTTATGATTTCATATTTTCATATATATTGTTTTTTGAGCTGATTTTTATGATTTCATATTTTCATATATTTTCTCTTTGTTACGACTATTTGTCTGATTATTTCAAGTCTTTAACTCAAATATTTTCAAGTTCACATATTGATTTTTGTTTTAAAATACTGAATAGATGGACAAGTCAAGCAATCAATGTGGCTACGAATGAAAGTGCACCTATTATTGAGTCTCTCAATTTAACACCGAAAGATGATCAACTATCAACGAAAATAAAATTCATGGAACTCAGGTCTCTTGCTTGATTGCATTATGTGAAGTTCGTAGAAGATGGGGTTACCAAAGCAAAGTGTAAGTATTATGGTAAAGTTCATAGAGCTGCTTCTAGAAATAGAATAAGTGGGCTGAATAGTCATTTGAAAATTTATCCTAAAAACCCAAATAAAGTGCACACTTTCAAGCAAAAATATTTAATCTTTCTAGCACAAGGTGAAAAAGGTGATGGGGCATGTTGGAGTTTTGATCAAGAGGTATCTAGGAGGAGTTTAGTTGAGATGTTAATTCTTGACGGGCTTCCGTTTTGTTTTGAAGAGAAGGATGGTTTTAAGAAGTTTGTGACAAAAAGTCAACCTTTGTTTCGAATTCCCTCCTAAAGAACATTGACTAGGGATTGTTATACAATTTTTTGTGAAGAGAAGAAAAATTTGATAAAGTATTTTAAAGAAACGTCACCTAGAGTTTGTCTAACCACAGACACATGAACTTCTTTACAAAGAATAAATTATATGTGTTTGATAGTGCATTTTATTAATAGTGATTGGGTCTTGCGTAAACGGATTTTAAACTTGAAAGTTATCTCTAGTCATAAGGGTAACTAAATGGCCCGTTGTGTTAGTAAGTATTTGATTGATAGGAAATTGGACAAAATCTTCACTATAACAGTATATAATGCTTCTTTAAATGATGTCATGGTAAAAGAATTATATAAACAATTGGTGAGTTGGGTATCTAACATGAAATTTGGTGAGCATCTTCATGTCAGATATATGGCTCACATTCTCAATCTAATAGCACAAGATAGCTTGAAATAAATTGATGCATCTGTTTAACGTGTTAGACAAATGGTGAAGTATATTAAAGTATCTCCTGCAAGAATTAGAAAATTTAACGAATGTTGTAAATTTAAAAATATAGAATGTAAGATGTCATTGTGTTTGGAGATTCCTACTAGGTGGAATTCTACCTATTTGATGTTGGATACTGCACAATATTTTAAGACTACATTTAATAGGTATGATCTTAAAGATAATGGATTGTCAACTTATCTTGCTACTAATGCTTGTGAAGATGGAAGTGTTGCAGGTGCTTAAAAATGATGACTGGAAAAATGTGAGAAATGTGGTATTATTTCTTAAAAGGTTTTATGATCTAACTGTGAAGGTTTTAGGTGCACTCTATGTTACTTCTAATGTTCACTTTGAAGACATAGTTGAGCTTTACAATTATTTAAAAGAATGTATGGAAGATGATGATCTTGCTTTGAGCAAAATGGTAGAAAAGATGAAAGAAAAAATTGTTAAGTGTTAGGGTGATCCTGAAAAAATGAATAAGCTATTCTCTATTGCCTCTATATTAGATCCTCGTAACAATCGTGCGTATGTGGGAGACATACTTGTGAATATGTATAGAGAGGAAAATGGGAGTAAAATAAGAGATGAAGTGGAGACTTATACAAAATCTCTGTTTCAAGAGTATGCAAAAAAAATTTCTAATGCATCTTGACATACATCTTTTCTCTGTAATTCATCAGGTGAGAAATCAAATATGTCAATCTCTAAGATTAGCACAAAATCAGAAAAAGTGAGAAATAAAATTGAGATGAAAAAGAAAAAAATAAGATACTACAAGTTCGGGTGGTAAGTTAGAGTTGGAAAAATATTTCAGTGAAGAACAAGAGCCTGATGATGAAAAATTTGATATCTTATCATGGTAGAAAGTTACTGCTCCTAGATATAAAGTTCTTGCCGAGATGGCCCGTGATGTGTTGGCAATACTGATTTCTAGTGTAGCATCGGAATGTGCATTTAGCACCGGCGGTCGTATTATTGATTCATTTGGGACACCCATACGACAAGGCCCCAGGGCGGGTCGTGTCATCAACCTTACCCTTACCTTTGTCATCCATACTATTATCCTCAACATCAAACATTTTCTCTACTTCTACATTAGATTCTTCCTCAACATCAACAGGATCAACATCAGTCTTTGGCTCCTTCACAGTGGGCATGGGCGAATCCATGGCGGTTTTGCCACTTCGAGTAGTAATTGTGTGGCAATGACTATCATTCTTTGAGTTCTGGAATGTATTACTAGGAAGAGTGCCAGGCTATCTTTGATTCAACCAGGCCTACATCTAGCCGAATTGCTACTCCAGTTATTTTATCGCAGTAGCATGCGGTTCAACCTTCTGATTTAGCCCTCATAGATCTAACTTAATATCCTTAAGACAACTCTCTTGACTTTCTAGGACTTTTACTAATTTTGAAAACATTGCCTCTATTCTAGACTCGGTATCTCTGCTACCTAGTGGGACATATCTGTCACTCTTCTTTTTGTAGTCATGTTTGCTCCTCCAATCACCATCTCGTTCTCTGCTCCTATCTCAGTTCCTATCACCATAATAGTCCGAACCTTTATTTCCTTGCCCTTTGGCTTGGAAACCCACCACTTTGCGGTCCAAATACTTTGCTTCCTCATCTGCATCAGACTCGTACGTTCTAGAAGTAGATCTCTACACCCTCACTGTGTTCACCTTTTTAGCCGTCATTACTACAAATTATTTTGAATGTAGCTCAATATCAGTTATGATATATACAACTTATTATGTCACCGTATCATCATTACATTTGTAGTCAATTGTAGCCCCAATAACATATGTAACAGCTCCTCTATTAGCCTCCCGAAAATGCCATCCTCGGTTAGTGACACAAATCTCATCAAACATCTCTTGGGCTATCTCCCCACATAGATGCATAAGTGCACCTCCAGATATTATGTCTGCCATTGCCCTAGAGCTAACATTCAAGAATCTATAGAATATCTCCATCAAATTTGATCCTAGAATTCTGTGATGAGGTACTATGCTCAACTTCTTTTTGAATCAAAACCATGCTTCATACATAGACTCTACAGGTAACTGCCTGAAATTATAGATCTCATCTTTCAATTGCAGCAGAGGTAGGAGGGAAAAATTAATTTAAAAACTATCTTCATAGCTCATGCTAAGTCGTGATTAAGCCTCTAAGAAGTTCTCCCCATCCACAATAATGCTTTACCTGTCAGTGAAAAAGGGAACAATTGTAATATCAACGCTTTCTGATCCACCCCAGGAATGGTATATGATGTGCATATCTCCGTAAAATTGGCTAGGTGTATGTTCGTATCATTTGTTGCTTCCCCTGAGAATACACTCTTCAAATTCAATAGTTGAATCATTGCGCTGGTAATATTGAACTTTTTATTCGGGGGTAAGGCAGGTGGAACAATGGCTCCAGTATCAGCAGGCTCTACATAACTCATGTCTTCATCTTCATCATATGGTGGTAGATACTTATATGCTAGGACTACTCTAGGTCTTCCACCTCACCCTATATCATGATTTGCATCTAGTGGTTCTCCATGATCTCTTACCGATCTTGGAAGGGCTAGATGTGCTTGTTGATCTAAACGGGCCTTCTCAGCTGCTCTTCTCTCTTTAGGTGGAACATCTCGTACCCTTTCTGCCATTCTTCTTGGTGTTTATAGAATTCTTTCAGGCTCTAGATCCAGTGGGATTAAAAGATTTCCTCTACTCCTAGTGCTTGGCATACACCGGCGTATACCAAATTAAGAACAGAAAAAAACCCGCAAACTTTATCGCTTCAATTAATAATTCACACTGTCATCCCTGGAAATGATGCCAAAATTTGATATCGCCCAAAACTAGCATCCAAAGAAGTATGTTGTGATCGATATCAACAATAGTAACCCAAAATAGGTTGGGGTCAAACCCACCGGGAATATGATTGAACAGTCTCTCAAATGTAGCAAAATCCACGAGCAATACAGAAAAGTAAATGGGGGAATCGAAATTCAATAGTAACAAGTAACTGGACTTGGATTCTTGAGTATGTAACCAATAGAATACAAATACTAGGACTATGTTCCCCCTGACTTCTCAACTCCGTAATCTTCTCGTATTCAACTCACTTATCCTCTTCCACTATATGTAAAGTTGACAAGATATGTATTATCAACCGTCTTGTGAACATATTGATAAATCTCACCTTTTACCTTGTGAGTCTCAGGGTGTTTCCTTGTTTCCCCTTGCCTATAACCTCAGTATAACTTTCACCTTTTGAGTCTTAAATTGATTAGACGAGGGTTAGTTGCCTCGAATTACTATCTTAGTCCTCTATTCCTAATCTCAAACTCCCTTGTGAGGACGTTCTTGAATATGGGCAATCCTCAAGCTTTTCAAGTAGCTCTGAGGTCAATTAATATGAAAAATATTAAGAAACACGCAACAATAATAGAATAGATGAATCTCCCACTTTCTCTATGTAGCTAATCTGTCAGGGTTCCCACAACCCTAGTTAAAGAATTTAGCTACTAATGTTCATGCAACAATCCATAATAATCAATGAAGAATACATGTAATTAATAGCACAGTGATGAAAGGGTAAAATCCAAAATCTCTAATTGAATATGAAAACAAAAATACAATACAATAATATCAAATCTCTAAGTATGTAAAAAACTTTTAAAATAAAGTAAAAGTGTGTCCTAATAAAAGGATAGCACTAGGGTATTTATAGTATCTCGAAACAATAAAGAAATCCTAATAAAAACTAAATAGGAAAAATAGGTCAACAATCATTACGACTTGTGAGGTCTCCTTATGAGTCATATGTTGCTTAGTCATAGCCATTCTAGTGAAATTTCATTTTCAAGGCTTCAGGTTTTTGGTGCATTACGACTCCTCACCATGAGTCCTAGTAGGTCCTTACGTCTCATGGTCTTCACTCATTATCACTTGAACCCTGCACCTCAGGGCTTTACACACTAGTCATCTTACGATTGATCAATGCAAGTTGCAATATGATCTTATGACTCGTAGCCTTCCCTCTCCTCAATGTTGGATCTTGACATAGCTCACTGGTCTTCTTACAAGTACTCCTAACGACTCGTATCCACTTCTTATGAGTCGTAGCGAATCTTTTCTTAGTGGCTCAGATTTACTTTTTCTTTTGATATCCTGACGAGTTAGGCTGTGATTCGTAAGGTGACTTGATGACTTGTAGCTTGACCAGTACTTTGCCTTTTTAGAACTCTTTCTTGCTTCTTTTTAATAAAACACCACGGTCGACCTATTTACCTGAAATACACACAAAAACCACATCATATCTACCAAAATGGCCTAAGTCCAAACATAAATTCCTTATTTTAGTCATCGAATGTGCCATGTTTCCACGACACATCAAAGTTCACCATATCAAGTTCTATCAAATCCACCAATGTATCCCTATGAAAGATGGACATCACACAACCCCTATAGATTCTTCTAGTAACAATAGAATCACCCACCGAAGTAGGGTTAAAAATACTTTCAGGACAAAAACCAGAGTGCACAGACATATAAGAGGTCATATAAGATAGGGTAGAACCCGGATCAAACAAATAATAAATATCATGGGATAAGAGCTGTAACATATCAATGACAACATATGGGGATGCCTCAGATTCCTGACGAGTAACAAGTGCATAAAGTCGATTTCGTCCATTGTCGGCACCTGATATGGTGCCCCTAGGTGTAGCAGCCAAAGAAGTGGCGACTAAAACTTTCTTAGATCTAGTGGCAACTTTAGCTATAGGACAATTCCACTGCAGATGGCCAGGCTAACCATAATTAAAAATACAAGTTTATCTCTTCCTCATAATATCTACGATGAAGTTGTCTGCAAAAATAGAAAAGGGGATAAGGTGGGGATGACTGTGCTCCACTGACTTGAGACTGGGAACCCTGTTCCCTAGGACCAATGCTAGCATAAAAATGACAATCACCTGAAGTGTAATGACTTGAAAATTTTGATGAAATATGTGAAATTTGTGATTTTTTATAATTTGACTATTTTACCCCTCCCCATACTTGAATTATGGTTTTTCTAGGGTGTGGGTGTGATTGGCATGATTTTTGATGAATTTTGGTACCATTTATCTGATATTGTGATTTTTGATGGCTTCGAGAGCCTTATTTTGGACTTATATGGTTATTTTTTTATCCTGGCGATGGATGGTTGAACAGACTACATCAGCATCTTCAGAATATCAATTTTATGCTGGGTAGACCTTTGGTTTGGGTCCCCGTGCACCCAAGATTATTTCGACCTATTGGTGAAAAGTTGGAAAATTGGAAATATAGGTGTGGGGCCCATATTTTATCGAAACGACCTCAGATGGAAAATTTGACTTCACTAGTAGATCCGAAATATCAATTTTAAGGTGATAACATATTTGGTATAATTTTATGGCTTTTAAATATCATTTCGATCCTCGGTTTAAAAAATTGTGATTTCAGGTTTCGGAGGTCAACTTTGTGAAAACGACCTTTTTTCAAAATCGAACTTCGCCAATTCATTTGGAACATTGAATTTTGTGTAGTTGCATAGTTTGTTTGCATATATCAGACTTTGAATAAATCTCGGGTACCCCGTCGAAGTCTGGATTGACTTAAAAAACCTAGCTTTTTAACAATAGCTGTGCAGAAAAACTTGTATTAATAAATAGCAGTTTTTGCCCTATTTTGCTCATTTTTCATCTTGTCTCTTAAGATTTAGACCCTAAAATAGTGTGAGATCTTAAAAGTGAACTTGTGGGAGCCTGGGAAGCTAGATTAACGCCAATTTCTTGATTCTATTATGGATTTAAGGTAAGATTCTATCCTTTTCTACTCTAATTCCTTGATTAATTTCTCAAAACTCCAAAAATCTTAGGGCTTGATTTTAAACCTCAATTTCACCCCTTTTTACTTGAATAATATTTTTATATTATAATTACTAGTTTTCATTAATTTAACCTTCAAAACAACTCGGATTCTTGATTCTAACCCGAATTTCTAAGATTTTATCTGATAAAGCTTAAAAATAATTTTTCTTCGATTTGAACCTTGTTTTTAACTTGATTTGACTTGAATTTTTAGTTGTAGGTTCCTAAAGATATGAGGAACATATTCCCTTCTTTTTTGAAAACCTGTTCGGGGATTTGCTTTGACCCAAAACCAAAAATAGTCAATATGGGCATCGTTGATTTTGTTTTGATGCGTAGATTTCATATTTGATATTTTTATAGGCGTTTGAGGTCTTTTATGGGAAGTAAGGTCATGGGTTTGAAGTGTGGCGGACCGGTTTCAGCTTTTAAGGTAGTTTATGGCTTAACTATTTCAGACTGGGCTGGGTAGTAAATGATGGTACAAAATGCATATTAAGGGTGGGAAATAATCTTGAAAAATATCTATCTATATGTTATGCCAGTGTGGGGGCTTATATGTGATGTAATTGTCGAAATTGAGATATTGTGTGATATGTGTGACCATGTAGGGTCCTATGTGATATTGATAGCCTTGGATACATGTTAATAATTATATTGTGTTGTTAAAATGCTTAATGTGGTACCATTGGTGTATTGTGATTATATTCATACTTTATTGGCATCTGAGACGTGGAAATTCATGGATGAAATGAAAATAATAAGTGGATATTGGCTCACGTGGTTGTGGAAATGTATCATTGTGGTTGGTTATGGAAATGATATCATGTGGTTGGTTATAGAAATACTCATTGTGATTGGTTGTGATCATTATATATTCATATCATACTCATTCATGAAATATTGGTACTACCGTGGAAACATCTGAGAAACACTGGCAACATAACACCTTTTCGAGGCATTATCGGAAAGAAAATATGATTTATGTGGATTGTATACGGGTTGACGAACCCCCCATGAGTCCTGAGTTTGGAGGATTGCCTCCGTAGGTGTATACATGGATTGTGCAACGATTTCGAAGGTTATGCAACGACCTCGTGCATCATCATCATCATCATATACATTGAACTTACTTTATTGTGTTTATATTGTGTTGTATTGACATATTGACTTTCCATTTATGTAATTATCTTATCTTTTTTTACTTGTATTTGATGATCTTGTATATGTATGTTCCCTATCGTACTACTTATATGTGATATAATACATACTTATGTTCTATCTTGTTGTGATATTGCAATATATGTGATATATTAGAACTGTTAGTGCAAGCGATGAGGGCTATCCTTGTGGGAATTTTTTTTATTGCAGGTGACGTGCCCTTAGTATATATTTTGTATGGTTTATTTACTACTTTTCTTGATCATCCTATGATACCTACTGAGTACAAGTGGACCGTACTCATGCCTACTGTGACCTTTCGGTGCAGGCCCTAAATCGAGTGCGCCTCCGCTTGCTTTACTCGGACAATTGTTGGAGCTTTCAAGATAACGGTTGGACATTCATGCGTTCGAAGTTCACCTCTATTTTTATGTAGTAGTTATGTCTTTATCAGTATTCGGAGATAGATATTACTCCTTTGTGGTTATTGTTTTGATGTATTTGACTCTTGGATTGTATTGGTAGTTCTTACACTATTTGACACCTGGTTTTGGGCATGGGCATGATTGGTATTTTGGATAAGTTCTTTCCGCAGTAATATGATTACTTGTATGGTTTGGCCTCGTTCTAGAAGTCTTACCTTGAGTATTTCTGTCTTTTTTTACTTTTTGTATCAATTTGGGTGATAGGCTTACTTGTTAAGGTACGCCGCGACAAGTGCCAACATGACCCTTGTTTTGGGGTCGTGACAATCTACGTGGTTCGGCTTCATTTTAGAAGCCTTACCTTGGGGCCTTTATGTCTTTTTCCTCTGTGTATCAGTTTAAGCGAGAGGCTTACTTGTTAAGGTTTGTCGCAACAAATTCCATCATGACCCTTGTTTTTAGGTCGTGACATGAAGGCTTAGGATAATGAGCACTAGCGGTCGAATAAGAATTTCTCTAATTCTTCTTCTCAATCCACTGCTACCATCTTTCCCATTGTTCTACTGACTTGCATTCTGCTCTGCATACCTAAACTTCTTGTTCTGCCTT
This sequence comes from Capsicum pubescens, assembly GCA_030864215.1. Lineage (NCBI taxonomy): Eukaryota > Viridiplantae > Streptophyta > Magnoliopsida > Solanales > Solanaceae > Capsicum > Capsicum pubescens. The sequence goes on along the minus strand of CM061544.1, from coordinate 80,281,719 downwards.
TCTCCCATCTCTACCTACTTTCTTTTCTCATCCTCCACCTATTGCATATAAACCACCATCCTGGATATATCCATATCATTATTCAACATAATTGTATTACATTCTAACACCAATTCACGGGACAACCTAGAAGAAAACATCCTCATTTGGGACATCATATTAGACACCAAATCTCGAGCATAACGGAATAATTGATGGAACTTAAGGGTGTACTTCTTAACACTCCTCTTACCTACTTTAGATTAACAAATTCTTTAGCCTTAGCTTCCCTCAACTCTTTAGGAAAGAAGTGATCAAGAAAATCCCCTGAAAACTTATCCCACATCGCCAACTCGACACCATCACCCTTTATCTCTTTCCTCTCCTTATACCATTAGTAAGCCACATCCTTCAACTGATAAGAAAAAAGCTCCACATCTTTTGAATTAGTGGCGTGCATTACCCTAAAAATATTCTCAATCTCATCAATAAACCCCTGAGGATCATCCTCGACCTTAGATCCCATAAAGATTGAGGGATTCAACCACATAAACTAGACAACCCGGGTGACCTCAGATGAACTAGCAAATGGACCCACATGATCAGTCCAACGAGACTGTGATGCCACCAGCTGAGCAAGCATATAAATAAAAAAATGAAACTACACATTAGAGATATCTCTCTATGGCGACTGAGCATAAGTATTATCAGCCCGAAAGTTCGAGGAGGACTAGTAGGGACTCGTGGAACCACAGGTAGAGTGGTACTGTCAGGAGAAGGGACCCTAGACAAGGCTTGCACTCTATAAACAAGTTGAATTCCCTCTATATTTTCCTCAGGTAGGATAGAGGTTCCAACAGAGTTTCTACGACTGTCAAATCTTCGAGGAGGCATGATCTGAAATACGAGTAAGCCAGGAGTTAGAGAAGTTCCATTATAACTAGACTCTATAGTGCAGAATAGAACACAAGAAAGGAAAATATTCCTAAATGCCTCGTAGCCTCCCACTTATAAGTGTGGTGCGCTACACACCCATAAACGGGACTCTACTTAACATAGCTTAATGGACACCCAGCGACCCTGAACCGTGCTCTAAAGCCAAGCTTGTCATGACCCAAACCCGGGCCTAGCTGTGATGGGTATCTCAAGTCTACCAAGGGCCGGTGTAACGACCCGAATCTGGTACTCAGAAGCTACACGGTGCTCATGACCCCAAAGGACCACAAGCTAACCTATGACTGATATTTGTACTTGCAAACTGTATAACAACATATAAAATGCGGAAATAATAGACTGAAATATGCCATAAGATTCAAACTGGATAAAACATAATATCTGAGAGTACGGTATATCAATACCAAAATATGAACTGAAATAAATTGTCTGAACATACTGTAGTCTGAAAAGCCTCTAACTGACTGAACTGTCTGAATAAGGAGTTGATGGAACATGTCCCCAACTAACTCTATCTACTGAAATCTAAACTGAAATAATGAAATAAATAATAATATCATCCTCGAATGATGTGAGCTCATTGTTAAATCTGGCTGCTGAAATTTGGAGTGCTACTGATGCTCTGGAACTCGTGCTTCTGGACCTATGGTATAAAACACTATAGTGCAAATACGTTAGTATGATTGAATGTACTGGTATGCATGTGAGGTAGGATAAATGCAGAGGGTTCAAATGCATGAACAATGATAACTGACTATATAACATGAACGTGAGAATACATGCATGAATAAATGAATGTAACTAAATTTGTGATGATATTGACTACTGAGTCTGAATACTGATAACATGAGTTACTAATAACTGATATTGAGCGACTGTATTTGACAGTCTAGGTTCTGATGGAACTAGCTGAGTTCCGTACTGTTCTAAGTTGACTATATCTGACAATCCTGAATTATGTAGAACTATCTGAGTTCTATTACTGAGACTGAGACTGAAACTGTAACTGTAGGAAGTAGTCATCTAACCGACATACCCCAAATAAAGTAATATAGCTGAGTTGGAGTCCAATCTGTAACCCCAATTGGAAGGGTGTCAATAGCGCGTCACCGGTAAGGACAAGCTGTGAGTGACCCTGAACTAGCAGGTACTCAAATGAGAATGGTGGGAACCCTCAACTGGCACGTAAGCAACCTTATAAACCCTCAACTGGCAAGTTAGACGTCTCAACCTACGCTGGTTACGTAGTTCTGGAACGCAAGGATTGCTTCTAAGAATCACACCCTCTACTGGCAGGTGAGTTCCCATCCTTGGGTTCACTCGGTGCTAAATCCTAATCCCATCTGAATAGACACTAAATATGATTAACTGAGATGAACTGGACTAAGGTAACTGAGTTCCGTTGACTGACGGAATACTACTGAGATTACTGAATTACTGAGCTTTCCTGAGTCATATGACTGACTGAGTTCTATTGACCATGGTTTGACTGAGAGTATCGTGAAAACATGACACTGGCTCTAGGCACACAACTAAGTTATCGGGTACAAGTACCCCTAGGACTCGATAGAAGAAAACTTGACAAGGCATGACGCTCTTGAATACATGGCCAATATCAACAATCCACAATATAATAAGTTGGGGATTTCATGAAGCACATGGTTATCATAAACTTGTACATGGTAGGAATGCATATAATAAGTATCATAATTTCATACTCTAACATTATGAGCATTCCAACAAACATCTACAGTGCACATCAATAGTATGGGAGTCATTTGAACATAAGGGTAAGACATGCATTTATCATATAGGTTACAATTGAGCTATAATACACAATTTCTATCCTCTTAGGCATTTTATCAAACACCTTACATGCACAACTTAGGGCATAGGTAAAATCATCAAATTACACATTATGAACAACTCCATTCATGGATTTCAACTTCCATGCTAATGTAGTTTCATGAAAAACACGTAAAGATTCCAACTTGGGAATCATACAACAAGATAAACATGGTTACAAAACAACCCACAACATAAACATCATGATTTATAATTTGAAATAGGGTTCTTGAGCTTTATGGCTGAAAGGAATCCATAAATCAACACTATGCATACCTTGGATGGAAGATTCTTGAAAACAAATGGTGAAATTCTTGAAATTAGATCCTCAATTGGAAACCCTAAGCTTATTTTTGATGGATTTGAGAGTAGTAACCAGTATAATTTGGGTGAAATAGGGCTGAATTACGTGTTTGTGACTTATATAGGGGTGGAAAATTGACCCTTTTTCCCTTGAGAACGCGGACATTTAATGACTAAAAACTGGGTGCCAACGCTACAAGTGATGCGGCGCGTTGATGGCTGCGACGCGATACTCGACGCATCGCGCCATGATCGCATCGAGCCTCAGAAGTTTTGGCTCTGGCAGCCTGCACAAATATTGACCAACACGATTGGCGACGCGACGCTCCAAGATCGCGTTGGTCCACTATTTTAGGACTCCGAACATGATCTAAATGTGTTCCAAAAATCCAAAACTTGTCCGAAACACCTATTGACCTTCCTGATCATGAATTAATGAAAATACGGTCCATTAAAGGACATTAAGATGGAGAGATGAGAATGTCAACTGTCGAAGGCCAAAATAGGCTAAGTCTGGGAACTTGGTTAGAATTTTCTAAGTCTGGGACCCCTTAACAAACTTAAAGGACTGAATTAAGCTCAGAAGTTTCGCGAGGTCTTACAGCCGGAGACCACCCCCTTATCCTTAACTCAAGAGCATAATAATAGTAAACATCGAAAGCCAATCAAATCAATGATAGATAAATAAAATCAAAAGAAAATCTAAATAATCAAAGTAAGATAACAATAACATCCTAATCCTGTCCACAAAAGCTTTTATACCAAAAATACGAACTAAGTTGCCCCTCGAATATGACCAAAAAGAATCAAAAATCACTAAGATAATAAGGAAACGAATGAAATGATCGGGCCTTCCAAAAGAATGGAGGCTCACCATTTCACAACTAATCAACAAAAGTACTCAACCACCTAACGCTGCACATGAGCAATAGAAATTTTCTTTGGACCTACATCATGAAATGATGCATCTTCTGGGGACGATCAGTGGGGCAAACACTGGCATACAATTTAGGAGATAGGGATAAAATAATGCATTTACCAAAATCCAATCATAAACCACATGCACCACGTTCATATACATATATATAGGATGTCGGGATAGGGACAAGGGTCAATTAACATGATAGATTAAATCATTAGCCTGAACTATGTAGCTCGCTCTGTCCTAAAGGTACCCACGGGCTAATGGATCCAGTTCCTCCTGCCAAAAGGGTCCCAATGCGTGTTAGTCGCACGTACCGATGAAAGACTAAAGACACGGTGATAGCCATTCAAAATATAATGTGTATCCAGACACATGGTCATATAGACTCCCTAACGTCGGCAAATGTGGTTTCAAGTGTTGGTCCCCCCGGAACTACACCTTCACGGTGAGCAACACAACTCCCTTTTAAACTCAAATTAAAACAATTTATACATAAACCAACCATTAACACAGGAGTTATTTATTAAGGCATTTGCCAACTTGGTATCGCCATACCAATAGAGTTGTAAGATAATTCAATTTTGTCAAACCAGTCCATTTAACCATTAGACTCCCAAGTTTCATTTAAAATCTAAATATATGGCCACCAAGGGCATTCCAAAATCATATTTATCCATTTAACCTTTTATGCAATATTCTCAAAGGAAAGTTAAAATGTGTAAAATTCCATATTCAAAATCACGTTTACAATGTAGGTTGAGGTTAGTGCCATTACCAAATAAAAAATTCATCAATTTTGGTGAAACTCATGTCATCCGTTTCAACCATAATCACGATGCGCTAATTCAATCCTAAAACCATCAATTAAAGCATGAATAATTCATTTAAAATGTGGAAAAAGTAATTCAAGCATTAACAACCAAAAATTCTCAACCCAATTTTAAACTCATCAATTCATATCACATGAATATTCAATAAATTGGTGCCACAATGTAAAATTCACATTATAGAAAGAGAAACATGCCTGAATATAAAGAAAGTCGAAGAGAAATCGAAGTTTAAAACCCGAAGTAGTGATTCTTGTAAAACCCTTGAACTTTCTTGACTTGAGAGTCAAAGAGAAAAAGTGTAGTGTTCAATCTTTGACAACTGAAGGAAAAGGGTTAATTTGGTCTTTAAAAGTCGTGTAAGGGGTAAAGGACCAAAGAGCCCCTCACCCCAAGTGAAAAAAAAAAATTGCACGAAATTAACATAGCAGCGTGATGCGCTGCTGTCTCGGAGGTTAGACTCTGTGTCATGCCCTTATCGTGGAGGTTAAGTGGTGTGGCACGCCACTATTGCAAAGGCTTACTGCTTCGGGGTCCCAAAATGGCCTCGAACCTCTTCCAAAAATTCTGAAACTTTTTCAAAATACTCTTTTAACAACCCGTAACACAATTCAAGTCAAAAACCAACATTACGCACGCGGGAGGATCAAAAATAAATCCGTTGAAATTTTACGGGGTCTTACATAATTTTTGGAGTTTGAAAAATTGTAACAATTTTGTGGTCAAACAAGCACTTAAGTATTTACTGAAAATAATTATTTATAATTTTGATCAAGAGAAAAATCATACGATAATTTTTATATTACTTTGGATTAATCTTATGTAAAAAAGATTATACAATTTAGCAAGAACATTTATAATCCATTTTGTTCATACGAGCAAGATTAACTTATTAGAATTTACTCATAATTGATAAACTTTTATGAAATATTCAAATGAAGCATAACATTTGGTAAAAATTTGTGTCCTCAATTTAACAAATTTGAGATAGTAAAATAGATAGTCTTATAGTTGTTAACGTGGAACTTTTTCACTATGATTATCTTGTATAGTATAACTTTTGTTTCAAAGATCAGCACATGACACACACCAATCAAAATTACTGCATTTTATATCTTTTTATATTTTTATTCACTTATTTCATTTATATCTCTTTTTTTTTATTTTCATTTTCTTTCTTTTTCCTTATACGCTATTTTATATTTTTTCTATTTCACCTTTTACCTTTTTAAAATTATTTTCCCCTTTCTTTCTTCTCCAGCAAGGCAGTAACTTTGTTCTGTGATTATTTTTTTTCACCGACAAGCTATTCGAAACCAACTTCACTGGAGATAAAATCAAACACACACTAAATTAAAATCATTAGAAATAATTTTCAAATCCATTATCAAACCCACAAAAATCAAATTTGAAAATCAAACCCACCCCTCAAACAAAAAATCAAAAATGTATAAATCACAATTAAATCCACTAAATACGAATAGTGAAAAACAGAAAAGGAACAAGAAATAGCGTCACCAAATCAAGTTATCGATGTGAATACTGAAATTTTTTAAAAAGAAGAATTTATAATGAAAAGCTACAAACGCATTTCATATATTGAGTCTTAATTTGTTACGGTGAAAGTTAGAGAAAGAGAATAAAAAAACGAAAAATTTTAATAAAACAAACAGGTGTCTTTTGGGATTTTCACGCATTCCAAGCAGGTGCATAACACATCAGGGCCGCTAAACTTAAAAAGTGGTATTTATATCAATAGAGTAAGGGAGTAATAGTAGCTTCGCAAATTTAAAGTATCTTTTTATAAATAGAGTAAGAGAGTAATAGTAGCTTCGCAAATTTAAAGTATCTTTTTACAAATTCAGGATAACTTCAATTGTGTTGCATTTTCTCTTGAAAAAATTCATATAAAAGAATCAAAATCTTTATCTCTAATCTCTAATATCTATCTTTGTTCTCTAATATATTAAACGTGTGAAGATCCTTATAAATATTGTTTGAACTCTTTCCCTTCACTAAAAATCTCCGTAATAGGTAAAATCGTTTTTTCTTTTTACCTTTTTTAAGTTTTCTTTTTGAACCAACTCCTAAAATATAGTATGAGAAGACTCATAAACATGAATTAAGGGAGTCAATAAATGAAAATTTTTGATTGTGTGAATAAACGAAAAAAATTATTTTTATACAAAATACTAAAATTTTATTTGAAATAAAAAATGAAATAGAATTTTATTCTGATAAGAAAATTATATTATAAAAGAATTCTCACCCCGCCTCAAAAAATGAATTTGGCGAGTTTTCGTTTTTTCCTAACTCCTTTGCTTGTACCTGCAAAAGTAGATTGATAAACGTTATGGGTTTTGAGGAGTGTCCCAACGTCTCCTTCTAGCTCTGGAATTTTAATGTCTTCCGATCGACATAGCTCTACACACTGCTGAGTTATCTGATTTGTAGCTATAGACTTCAGTTTATCTTCATTAGTCTTTATCTTTTCTATTTCATTACCCATACTGTCGACTTTCATTGAAAGCGTAGTTAGAGTTTTGAATATCTTTTCTAAAGCATCATCTTCTATTATATCAATCTGTGTAGCTTTGTCTTGATATGTAGTCTGCAATAACATTTTTGTTAGTACTAATTACTTCAACTGTAAATATAAAATTTAATATATTCAAGACTAGTCTCCGAATCTCTTTTGTTGTAACTGAATTTTGTATTTTCTTTGTTAACCACCAACGTACCTGTGTATTATCCGTTCGTACAATAAATTTGTTATATACAATATATGGCTCAAATGCTAATAAACATTTATATTTTCCGCCAGAAGTTCAACAATTTTTTGTGTTTTTCTTTTTGCTGTTTGTTATAATGGGTTTTCTTCATTGTTTGTCATTAGGAATTTTCAATTTTTTTTTTTTTTAAATCATTGGAAGCCAAAGTCACAACTCAAAAGTACAAGAGCAAACAATTAATCCTACGACAATCAGAAAGGGGGCATCACATTTTTTATTTTACTCAGAATCAGACAGTCAGTATTCCGACAACTATGCATATGTATAGAAGGGATTATCAATCTTGACAGGCATCACATAGGTATATCATACATATTACAGCTAGTTCATGAAGAACAACAAATGTGGTTATTTTGTAATGTTAATTGTTACGTTTAGTTAAGGGGGAAGAACAAAAATAACACCTAAAATTAAAATAATACCATAAAAATAGCACTCACAATTAAATAGCCACTATCAGTATAAGTCGATACCATTTTCACAATTACGACTTTATAAAATCTCCCTTCTTCTTCAACCCACTTCATTTTCTTCACTCTCTCAAATGGTATAACCTACAAAATACATTCTCAAACTACTAAAACCAAAACATGGAGAACTCGACTCCTACACTTCTTACCTTGAATCCAGTGACTTTTCTCCATTTGGGGTGACAAGTCTGAAACTGCGTTACAGCGAAAGGTGTTTCTACTCATTTTTTTAATTAGACAAACTTTACGAGGAAAGGCTTATTGGGATTAAAATATTTGAAGAAATTTTGTGATCTTTTGTTCCTTGGACAACAGTTTCGGCAATTGAAAGTAGAGTGGACCAAATTGTAGTCTGTCTATCCACTTCACTGTCAATTGCAGCTAGGCTTACTTTTGGTTGGAATTGGGTATGCTTGCAAAGACTGTATGAATATATTGACACTGCATATACATATGCATAGATTCTCCTTCTATTTTGTTATAGAAGTGTATTAATATGGTATAAAAGAGTATCTATCGGGTATATGATCTCCCTTTTCTTTTTTAAAAAGTGTATCAATGTTATATAAAAGTGTATCAACGTGGTAAAAATCTAGTATAAAAGAGTATCAATTAGATATATGGACACTGCATATGCATAGATTCCCTTTCTATCTTGTTATAAAAGTATATTAATATGGTATAAAAGAGTATCAATTGGGTATAAGATCTCCTCTTTCTTTTTTAAAAAGTGTATCAATATAGTATAAAAGTGTATCAATATGGTATAAAAGTGTATCAACTGGGAATAGAAACTGTATGTGGCCGACTGGGCAAATGTCTAAAAGAGGGAAATAAGTTTAGACGACTGGTTAAAGTTGTCCACCTTTAAAAATTGTGGCAATTTTTTTTTAAAAAAGGTCAACCCATGTCCTTTCCCCTTCAGTTAATGTGGTGTTCTCTACACTTATTGTGTTATTATAATTATTATTGTACCGTAAAGTAGATAGTGCCATGATATTCGTGCATGCTACAGCCTTCAGATACATGTATATAGTTTGTTGGTGTAATACACCACAAATTACAATAATTACAATTGAAATAATAAAACGAACAAAAAATGAAGAAAATAAGATAATCTTCTTCTTGGCTGAGGCGCAGATATCTCGCTCTCTTTAAGGAGATTCAATCCCACAACAACAAAATATTTCACCAATCCAGCAGTATATCTGTTGACTTGTCCCCTCCAGGATACAACAACCCATCAACGATGTACAACTCAAGCAACTCCGGATTAGTTGAAGAGTCCAAAGCTCCACCACAAGAACCCCTTGCTTCAACATATTAAAACTCTCCTTTGTATAGTGAATATAGTTAAATATTTTGAATATTTTTTTTGTCTCAGCTTTCTCCTTCACTAATATAATTACTCTCTTTTGTATGATAAATATAGTTGAAGACTTAGAGTATTTACTATGTCTCAATTCTCTATTTCACTACCACACATAATAATATTTTTCCATCTTTATCATTTTTTTCTTATCTCTCACAATATACTACAACTCATCTCTCCATCACAAGGAAGAAAAAACCCTTTATATAGGTGTAGAATTTCTTCCATCTAATCAATGAGGGGGTAATGGATATTAAGTAAGGAAGATGAATGCTTTACAGGTTACATATGTTATATGAGTTATAATAGATAAAGAGGTAGAATAATGGTAGAAGTTACAAGAAATTTATGACTACATTCTTACCATTAACTCATAAGATTAAAGACACAAAAATAATGAGAGTAAGGAAATATTAAGTGGTAGCTTATGGATGAATAAAGTAAGATGTTACAAGTGTTATTACAAACTAATGATCACCATTTTCTCCACTTTATAATGTCCATAAATTATCATGCAATTTACTTTTAATATTAAAATGCACCAACATTTTCCCACTCATTTGAAAACCCAAATAAGAGAATTTACCAATTTAGTTGAAGAGAAACTATTGTGCATAATGAAAGTGTGCTCCACATTGAACCTTCACTTAGTGAAACAATAACCTTTACTCCAGAGTCAGTAGTGGTCTCAGACTTGAACTATAATTACTTAAGAAAAATAAAGTATCACTGCCTACACAAAATAATCAATGTATTGACATAATCCTTAATAGACAAGACATTACGGTCTTGTGCTATCCCGATTTTCATGAGTGCCTTTGAGAATAAATTCAATTCTCATAGAAAGCGGCCTACTTCCACATTTATAGAGGTGAAATCTATCAAGGGTGGTCCTGTAATTTTGACACCCCACTCATATGAGATGCAAAATTTTATTAAAAGTTCTTAGACTTAACCTCCACAAATTATTACAGAAAAATGCACTCACACCATAGGGAGAGATAAAATGATAGTGCATTACACAACAAGTTATCATATGATTCGTTTTCTCATTGAACCTGGTTATATAATCTCTAGCCTAAGGTTGGGTTTCATCATATATGACTCACATTTTTTAGCTTCAATTCCTTCCCCCTTGATGTGTTTCAGGCCCTTTATCTTGTCAAGGTCTTGTTTAGTTCATCTACAAGATAATCACACAATTTGACATAATCAATATTTGTGGTACCACTTGTCAAATATAATATCACAATATTATTTTCTTTTCAAGGGTCTAAATTTACTGTTATAGTAACAATTTCAAACTCTACAAATAATATTGGTGCTATCAAAATAACCCGAAACCAGAGAAATTGATATTTTAAAATAAAGTGATTGATTAATTCACTTTTTCACTAGATGAATCTAAAATAATTAGTTCAACCTCCATGATAGAGTTAAAAAACAATAATTTGCTTTTTTATTTCAACAAATAGCACCATATTTTTTTCTCATTTGTAGCGAAAACACTTTTAAGTTCAATAGGATTTATTTTAATAAAACAAGTCAACATTTTTTTTCTAGTAAATATACTTGATTTGCTTGTATAACATGCTTAAGTACTTTTACATAATTTCAGACCAAGTGCAATTAACCACATATCTCATATTTTCATAAATTTGAATTAAAATGAGTTTCATTGCTCATACAATCAACAAAATGTACTTCACAATTTTATTTTTCACCATAATACAACATGTCAAGGAAAAGTTCAATCACATGATTTAGGTATGTTTTTCATTTCAAAAATGAATTTATCTTACTCAAATATTTTATGTCAAATGGCTACTCAATATTTTTTATTCTTTCTTTGATGACATGTTAGAGTCAAATTTAATGACATCAAGTCATATGCAAACAGTGACATGTGATTTATTTCAAGACTAATTTTGCACTTGTACTACTTTCTTTTTAACACATTCTCAAAAGTGTAAACATCACATTTTTCATGATGATATTTTTTCTCATTTCATTAGGCCCCACTGTTTCAAGAATTTGAATACCACTTTACGTTCATGAAAAGTAGTATCACTTTATTCATTAAAAATATTAGGTAGAAAGTTTTTTTATCTTTCTTCCGCGAGAAGTAGAAAAGTTCTTTTATCTTCCTTCACTTGAGTTGAGAAAGTAGAAAAATGCTTTACTCTTCATCTCTTTTCTTTCATTTCTTGAAGAGACTAGCGACATTGAGATGTTGAAATATCTCAGCTTGATATCCATAATTTTTCAACTATAAAAAATATGAATCTCCTTAAATTATTGGTGTAATAATATACCACAAATTACAATAATTATAGTTGAAATGATAAAATGAACAAAATATAAAGAAAATAAGATAATCTTCTTCTTGGCAGAGGCACGGATATCTTGCTCTCTTTAAGGATATTCAAGCCCACAACAATAAAATATTTCACCGATCCAGCAGTATATCTCTTGACTTGTCCACTCTAGGATACAATAACCCATCAATGATGTACAACTCAAGCAACTCCGGATTAGTTGAAGAGTACAAAGCTCCACCACAAGAACACTTTCCTTCAACATATTAAAGCTCTCTTTTGTACAATGAATATAGTTAAAGACTTGAAATATTTTTCTTTGTTTCAACTCTCTCTTTCACTAATATAATTACTCTCTTTTGTATAGTAAAAATAGTTGAAAACTTAGAATATTTTCTATGTCTCAACTCTCTCTTACATTTTGGTGAATGTTGGTGACTTCTTCATCTGGAAGCTAAAAGAATTTAAGGTACATGATGGTCCATTTCTTATGTTTTCTTCATTGATCACTAAATTGTGTAGATGAGCTGGAATAAGAGAGTTCGAGGGAGACAATTGGCTTGAGCCATCAGCACCAATCTTTCCACTGAAGAAGCTGGGTGAAGGGACTGTCACCGAAAGTAAGAAAATTTTTTGAAAGTCATCTTAGGTGGAGACTAATTCATATAGGCCGTCGTCTGCGATGGTTCAAGAGTTGGTGTCTAGAATGCCCACAGGTCCTGGTGAGACTTCTGAAGGGCCCACCTCTTATGTCCCACAGAGAAATTATGATAGGTTCTTAGATGACCAAAGGAGGCAGGAGGCTCAAGGTTAAATAAGGCGTACACTAACTTGACCAGGTCGCACCAAGAGTTGAGTGAGTCTCATGAGAAGATGTAGAGGAGAGAAAAAAAGAGGGATAAATTCTTTACCCAAATGTGGAATGTGCTAAAACCTAGAATCTTCTCCCTTTTCTGAGGCAGGTGAAAAATGATGATGTTCCCTCACATTGGTCTAAGGATGCTGAAGGTGAGGATGATAAGAGGAAAAACAACGATGAGAGCCAGTGAGCAGATTCAGGGAGCCTATTTACTTTCTTATGCTTTAAGGTTATACAATGAGGACATTGCAATTTATTAGGTAGGGGTGCCTTGTGTTTGTATTTTTCTTATATTTTTATTTGGATATTTATGATGTATTTTTATGGATATTGTGTGCCCATGTCGGGCTTGCACTTTATTTGAATTTCGTTGGATTAGTTATTTTTTCTTTTATTTTCATTCTAGATTAGTTTTTTTAGTGGTTATTTTCGATGATCCTCTCTCTATGATAGATTGGGTGACGACATTTGTAAGGAAAAATAATTTTTTTTGGGTGTTGGAGTCATTTATATAGGGAAAGTCTGAGTACCCATAGCATTGTAAATTCGGGGTTGAAATTATGGTTATGGTAAAGTCTGAGTAGCCAATCGGTGTGGTGAAATCTAAGTAGCCATTACATTATTGCCCTTTATGGAGCCAAAATAAGAGGTTGTGACTTGTTTGGTACTAACAATAGTTAGTCTTGCATTGTGAAATGTGAAATGAGCATACCCCTCCGTCTAAAAAATATTTTTTTATGGAAAACAAGAGCACGAAAGTGAATGATGTTGTGACAATGCTTTGACTTTTTCGTGACTCCTAATTCTTTAGTTGGTAGATAATGTGGATAATAACTCCTTTTGTTCTTAAGAAGGAAGTAAATTCAATCCTATAGAATAGTTGGCATGCCACGTGTGGTGAGTGTTTGTTGAATAATTCTTGTGCTTGCTTGTGTCATCTAGAACTTTTTCCATTGGAATTTTAATGCTAGTCTTGATTATACGTTGTTAGTGAAATGATCTTAGGTATTCTTTGTGATTTTTGAAAATCACTTTAGCATGGTATCACTAGTTACCTTAAGCCTATTAACCTTTCTTTGGAACCTAAATTACAAGCCTAAAACCTTTTGAAAAAATTTCCTCTCTTGAACCCTACCCTCCTTAAACTTGAAATTGCCAACTTGAGGCTAAAATCCTAAGTTGGGGGATGGTGGAACTTGAAAGAGGTGATCATGTATCACGATTTTGTAAATGAATGCCTTAAAGAAAATCAATGATTGAAAATCAAGGACAAAAAGAAAGGAAAGAAAAAGATAAAAAGAGATAAAATGCAAAAAGAGAATAAAAAGAGAATGTTTTCAATAAATGGGTGAGCTAAAATGAAAAATATAGGCACTTGTGTTGTATAAAAATGAAGTGGACAATGATCCATGTTTGATTTATATTGTGTTTTCTAGAGTTCAAGGAGGGTGTAGTCACTTTTATCCTAAATGCTTATCCTACCTTTCCCCGAGCCCACATTACACGCTAGAAAAAGTCCTTTGAGATCTCCAACCAAGTGTTCTTGAGTAAGTAGCAATCACAAATAAGGAAAAACATATGGTATGATACTTGTTTGCATTAGAAATTCTTTGTGGGTGTGAGTGTTTGAACATTTGACCGTTGTTGAGTGGTGTAGATATTGTGTGTTTTTGGAACTTTCTTTAGTGAGAAGGCATGTAAACTAGGATAGATTGGGGAAGTAGATATATTTTGAAAATAGGGCAAATGAGGACACTTGATTGGCTATTGATTGTGAGTCACTTCTTATGAATTGGTTATTGTTACCTGATTATTCTTGAAATTTCATTGTGGTCTTGAAAATGTGCTTGAATTTGAGGGACTTTTTTGGTTAGCAACTTACATTCTTGTTAACAAATTGTTAGTACAAACCAAAGTCATAATCATAGTGCCCGTGTGAAGTGAAAGGTGTTGATTTTGGTGTTGAGCTTAATTTGATAGCCTCATTGAGTTTTAATGTTGTTTAGCTTGAGGACAAGCAAAGTCTTTAAGTTAGGGTTGTTGATGAGTAGTGATTTTTCCACTCATTTATATGTCATTTTATATGCTTTATTAATTTTAAGTAATAATGTGAGGCTAATTACCATTTGAATGGTCTTAGTTTCAGGTATTTTTGGTGTTACAAAAAGTTCTGACTAAAGGGAATAAGATCGAGCTATAATGGAAAAGTGGGAAAAATGTGCAGAAAAGAACCCTCAAGTACTACTAAAGCAGCCTGAGGGTTGCTTTAGAGGAAGGTAAAACTCTAAGTTAATGATGTTTTAGCACCCATCCGTTTGCTTTAGTGGTCAGTTAAGGCAGGTCAATGGGAAATTTAGTGCCTAAACAACCTCTTTAGCGGTTAGGCAGTCAAAGTCAAAAGACCACGTTAGCGGTCAGTCAAAGTCAACATGACTGCTTTAGCAGCCTATTGGTCCGCTTTAGCAGTTATCAGGCAGATTTTCAAGGGCAATTATGGAATTTCATATTTTTAATCCCAATTCATCAAATACTCGATCCCAAACTATTCCAAGACATCTTTGGCATAATCTAAAGCAATGGAGGCTAGGATTCTTAACCCAACACCATTCGAATTGAAGATTGGAGTTTTGTATTGTCAACTTCTAAAACCTTTCTTCTTTCCTTGTTTTGTTTAGACTGTTTGGGCGTAATTTAACTTTGGTATCTGAGTGTTAGTGTTAGATATAATGCAGTACTTGGATATTGAGTTTGGATTTTAATTTTATCTTATGCTTTTGTATTGTAATTACTCTTGATTTGAGAATAAATTTTGTTTATCTAAATCAATATTGTGTTCTATCATCCCTACTCCATTTGTGCTCAAAATAGGAGATTGAAGTGGGTGTTTCCCATGTACCTCAATTAATGCTTGATAGAGCTAATTGAGGTTGGGAAAGATTAATTTAGCTCGATTTAGGTCATATGACCTATCTTAGGGATTTTGATGCTAGACATAGCCAAATCCTAGTGTAGCCCAAAATTGGTTTTGTAGTTCATGCTTCTAAGTTTTGTTTGACAGAAAAGGTGGGGACTAAGCCCCTAATGGTCGACAGATACTAGTGGGTGACATTGAATTCTTGGATAATTTACTAGATTCGTGATTCTGTTGGGAGTAGTTAGTTGAATATGTGATCTCACTGGTAGATTTGATTCTCGTGTCTTATACCTCGTTTTCCATCATTGTGATAGCCATTAATCACTTGTTCATATATTATATTTATTTTATCCGCATTTCACTTTTATTATCAAAACCCCTAAAATACTTGTATCTTAGGTTTGAATTTAGCAAGTTACTTTTATTTTGAGCTTACTCGATCACCATTCACATTGTTCCTTGTGGATTCGACCTTGACTCGTTGTTGGATAAATATATTGACATTGTCCGCCACACCTATTCAAGAATGTAATATGAGTGTTAATACCAATATAGATAAATGATCTCTCAGACGCCAAAGTTACAACTCAAAAGTACAAGAGCAAAGAATTTATCCTACGACAATCAGAGAGGGGGCATCATATTTTTTATTTTACTCAGAATCAAATAGTCAATATTCCGACAACTATGCATATGTATAGAAGGGATTATCAATCTTGACAGGCATCACATAGATATATCATACATATTACAGCTAGTTCAAGAAGAACAACAAATGTGGTTATTTTGTAATGTTAATTGTTACGATTAGTTAATGTGGTGTTCTCTACACTTATTGTATTAATATAATTATTATTGTACCATCAAGTAGATAGTTCCATGATATTCGTGCATGCTCCAGCCTTCAAATACATGCATATAGTTTGTTGGTGTAATATACCACAAATTACATTAATTACAATTGAAACAATAAAATGAACAAAAAATGAAAAAAATAAGATAATCTTTTTCTTGGCTGAGACGCGGATAACTCACTCTTTTTAAGGTGATTCAAGCCTACAACAACAAAATATTTTACCGATCCAGCAGTATATTTCTTGACTTGTCCCCTCCAGGATACAACAATCAATCAATGATGTACAACTCAAGCAACTCCAAATTAATTGAAGAGTCCAAAGATCCACCATAATAACACCTTCCTTCAACATATTAAAACTCTCTTTTGAATAGTGAATATAGTTAAAGAGTTAAAATATTTTTCTTTGTCCCAACTCTCTCTTTTAGTAATATAGTTACTTTCTTTTGTATAGTGAATGTAGCTGAAGATTTAGAATATTTTCTATGTCTCAACTCTCTCTTTCACTACTACACATAATAATATTTTTCCACCTTTATCATTTTTTTCTTATCTCTCACAATATACTACAACTCATCTCTCCATAACAAGCAAGAATACACCCTTTATATAGATATATCATTTCTTCCATCTAGTAAATGAGAGAGTGGTGGATATTAAGTGAGGAAAATGAATGCTTTGGAGGTTACATATGTTATATGAGTTACAATACATAAAGAGATAGAATAATGGTAGAAGTTACAAGAAACTTATGACCACATTATTACCATTAACTCATAAGATAAAAAGACACAAAAATAATGAGAGTACAGGAATATTAGTGGTAGATTATGGAGGAATAAAGTGAGATGTTACAAGAGTTATCACAAACTAATAATCACTATTTTCTCCACTTTATAATGTCCATAAATTATTATGCAATTTACTTTTAATATTAAAATGCACCAATATTTCTCCGCTCATTTTAAAATTCAAATAAAAGAGTTCACCAATTTAGTTGAAGGGAGACTATTGTACATGATGAAAGTGTGATCTACATTGAACTTTCACTTAGTGAAACAATAACCCTTACACCAGAGTCAGTAGTGGTCTCAGACTTGAAGTATGACTGCTTAAGGGAAATAAAATATCACTGCCTACACACAATAATTAAGGTGTTGACATAAGCTTTAATAGCCAGCACATTACAATCTTGTGCTATTTTAAATTTCATGAGTAATTTTGAGAATAAGCTCAATTCTCATAAGAAGCGTCCTACTTTCACACTCACATAGGTGAAATCTGTCAAATGTGGTCTTGTAATTTCGACACCTCACTCATACGAGATACAAAATTTTATTTAGAGTTCTAAGACTCAACCACTACAAATCATTATAGAAAAATGCACTTACACCACAGGAAGGGATACAATGATAGTGCATTACACAACAAGTTATCATATGATTCGTTTTTTCCATTGAACTTGGTTATAGGATCTCTAGTCCCCAGGTTGGGTTTCCTCATATTTGACTCAGATTTTTGAGCTTCAATTTCTTCCCCCTCAACGTGTTTCAGACCCTTTATCTTTTTAAGGTCTTGTTTAGTTCATCTGCATGATAATCACACAGTTTGACATAATCAATGTTAGTGGTACCACTTGTCAAATATAATATCACAATATTATTTTTTTCTCACATGTCTTAATTTACTATTATAATAACAGTTTCAAACTCTATCAATAATATTGGTGCTATCAAAACAACTCAAAACTAGAGAAATTAATTTCTCAAAATAAAGTGATTGATTAATTCACCTTTTTACTAGTTAAACCTAAAATAATTAGTTCAACCTCCATAATAAAGTTAGCAATTAATAATTTGTTTTTTCATATCAACAAATAACACCAAGTTTTTTTATCATTTGCTTCAAAAACACTTTTAAGTTCAACAGGATTTATTTTAATAAAACAAGCCACAATTTTTTTTCCAAGTAAATATACTTTATTTGCTTGTATTACCTGCTTAAGTACTTTGACATAATTTCAGGACAAGTGCAATTAGCCACATATCTCATATTTTATTAGCCTAGCAACATTTTTTTTTTACACAATATTTTTATAAATTTGAATTAAAAGGAGTTTCATTTCTCATGAAATCAACAAAATGTGCTTAACAATTTCATTTTTCACCATAATGCGACATGTCAAGGAAAAGTTCAATCACATGATTTATGTATTTTTCCATTAAGAAAGAAATTTATCTCACCCAAATATTTTATGTTAGATGGCTACTCCATATTTTTTATCCTTTCTTTGATAACATGTTAGAGCCAAATTTAAAGACATTAAGTCATATACAAATAGTGACGTAATTTATTCCAAGACTAATTATGAACTTGTACCACTTTTTTTTAACACATTCTTAAAAGTGCAAACATCACATTTTTCATGATGACATTTTTTCTCATTTCATCAGCCCCCACTATTTCAAGAATTTGAATACCACTTTATGTTCATGAAAAGTAGTATCACTTTATTCATTAAAAATATTAGTTAGAAGTTTTTTTTTCTTTCTTCCGCAAGAAGTAGAATTTTTTTTTACATTTCCTTCACTTGAGTTGAGCAAGTAGAAAAATACTTTACTTTTCATCTCCTTCCTTCTATTTCTTGAAGAGTATAGTGACATTGAGATGTTGAAATCTCTCATCTTGATATCCACAATTATTCAAACTGTAAAAAAGATATGAATCTCCTAAAAATTGTTAGTGTGATGTACCACAAATTACAATAATTACAGTTTAAATAATAAAATGAACAAAAAATGAAGAAAATAAGATAATCTTCTTCTTGGCTGAGGCGCATATATCTCGCTCTCTTTAAGGAGATTCAAGCCCACAATAATAAAATATTTCACCAATCCAGTAGTATATCTTTTAACTTGTCCACTCCAGGATACAACAACCCATCAATGATGTACAACTCAAGCAACTCCGAAGTAGTTGAAGAGTCCAAAGCTCCACTACAAGAACGCCTTACTTCAACATATTAAAACTCTTTTTTGTACAGTAAATATAGTTAAAGACTTAAAATATTTCTCTTTGTTACAACTCTCTCTTTGTGTTAAGGAGGATTGAATATTAGGAGCTACAAATTATGGAATACCGCACTTTTAGAAAAACTTATCTGGTTGATCATGGAAAAAAAGGAAATTTTGTGGGTGAAAATATGAAGATCGGAGAAAATTTTTGTACATGTCAACCACCAGCTAATAGCAGCTATTATTGGAGGAACCTTCATAAGTTCAAATTGAAAATGATGGAATGGTACAAAAGAGAAAAATATTTTCTAATAACAAATGCTAAATACTCAGCCACACAAAGCTATTTAGATTTGGTAAGACCAACTCCTCATGATCCTACTGTAATGTTGGAGTAGACTAGTATCAACCTACCCAAGTATAGATTTATAATATGGTTAGCAACATAGAAAAAACTACTCACAAAGGGCAGACTATGTGGTATAGGAATTCATTGTGACATTCTCGATTGTTGCTTATGTGATACGACTGTATTGGAAGATTCAAAACACTTGTTTGTTGTATGCTCATCTACAATAGATCTATGGAACCAGGTGAAGCAATGGAAGGTATTAAGGATATATCAAGGATGGATAAATGATACGCTATTGCTTATCAATCGCACACTGGTGCAAAGCAAAGAAAGAGATGATAGTTGAAGCTTATAGGGCCTTCATATATCACATTTGGAGAGCTAGGAATCAGAAACTCTTTACACAGTAGGCTATACCTCACAACATGATTATACAACAGGTCAAATTTGTTCTTACAAAGAGGTTGGATATGTATAGAGATGCAAAAAGAGCTAAATATGAAAAATACTTTGGTAAAAGTACTTGTACATAGAATTCTGAGGCTCATCCAACTGTAACCTCCTTACTAGAAGGGGTGGGGTTATGAGTGCTCCCTAGGTGTATTTGTGATTTTGTTTAGTTGGTATGGTAATACTTTACTATTCATTTCCATAAAAAACTCTCTCTTACATTTGGTGAATGTTGGTCACTTTTTCATGTGGGATCTAAAGGAATTTAAGGTACATGATGGTCTATTTCTTATGTTTTCTTCATTGATTACTAAATTGTGTAGATGGGCTGAAGTAAAAGAGTTTGAGGGAGACAATTGGGTTGAACCATCAGCACCAATCTTTCCACTGAAAAGATTAGGTGAAGGAATTGTCACTAAAAGTAAGAAAATAAAGATAGATTTTGGGAAATCATTTCACGTGGAGACTAATTCAAGTAGGTCATTGTCCGTAGAACCGCTTGAGGTGTTGACTTATGATTTGTGGATGGTTCTAGAGTTGGTGTCTAGACTGCCCATAGGGCTTGGTGAGACTTCTGAGGGGCCATCTCTTATGTCTCACAGAGAGATTATGATTAGTCTTTAGATGACTAGAGGAGGAAGAAGACTCATATTTTGAGGTTAGAAAAGGTGTACACTAACTTGAATAGGTCACACCAAGAGTTGAGTAAGTCTTACAAGAAGTTTAGAAGGAGAGAAAAGAAGATGGACAAATTCTTCACCGAATGTGGAAGGGTGTGAAGGGATTGTACAAGGTGCTAAAACCTAGAGATATTCTCCCCTCTTTGAGGCAAGTGGAAAATGATGACGTTCATGCACATTAGTCTAAGGATGTTGATGTTGATGTTGAAGGTGCGAATGACGAGAAGACTGGCAATGATGAGATTCAATGAGCAGATTCAGTGAAGCCCCTTTACTTTCTTATGATTTCATGTTATGCAGTGAGGACACTGCAATTTTTAAAGTGGGGTGCCTTGTGTTTGTATTTTTATTTTTTTTATTTAGATATTTATGATGTATTGTTAAGGATATTGTATGCCCTTGTCAGGCTTGGCGCTTTATTTGAATTTGTTGGATTAGTTATTTTTCTTTTAATTTTATTTCTAGATTAGCTTATTCTTTTGCTGGTTATTTTCGATGATACTCTCTCTATGATAGATTGAGTGACGAAATCATAAGATAAAATCATCATTTTTGGACATTGTAGTCGTTTATGCAGGGGAAGTCTGAGTACCTCTAGCAGTGTGAATTGGGGTTGAAATAATGGTTATGGTGAAGTTTGAGTAGCCAATTGGTGTGGTGAAATATGAGTAGCCATTGTATTATTGCCCTTGTTGGAGCCGAAATGAGAAATTGTGACTTATTTTGTATTAACAGTAGTTAGTCTTGTATTGTGAAATGTGAAATGAGCATACCCCTCCGTGTAAAATAATTTTTTTGGTAAAAAACAAGCGCACAAATATAGTGATGTTGTGACAATGCTTTGACTCTTGTCGTGACTCCTAATTCTTTAGTTGGTGGAAATATGGAAATGAATCATTTTGTTCTTAAGTAGGAAGTGAAATCAATCCTCTATAATAGTTTGAATGCCATGTGTGGTGAGTGTTTGTTAAATAATACTTGTGCTTGATTGTGTCATCTAGAACTTGCCCTATTGGACTTTCAATGCTAGTCTTGACTATACGCTGTTAATGAAATGATCTTAGGTTTTCTTTGTGATTGTTGGAAACCACTTTAGCCTTATAAGCCCACAGTGCATGAATAGTACCACCAATTACCCTAAGCCTCTTAACCTTTCTTTGGAAACTACATTACAAGGCTTGAACCTTTTGAATTTTTTTCCTCTTTTGAACCCTACCCTCCTTGAACTTGAAATTTCTAACTTGAGGCTAAAATCCTAAGTTAGGGGTGTGGTGGAACTTGGAAGATGTGATCATGTACTGTATTTTTGTAAATGAGTGGCTTAACGCAAATAAATTATTGATAATCAAGGAGAAAAAGAAAGGAAAGAAAAATATAAAAAAAGAGAAAATGCAAGAAAGAAGAAAAAGAGAATGTTTTCAATAAATGGATGAGCTAAAATGAAAAATATAGACACTTGTGTTGTACAAAAATAAAGTGGACAATGGTCCATGTTTGATTTATATTATGTATTGTGGAGTTCAAGGAGGGTGTACTCACTTTATCCTAAATGCTTATCCTACCTTTCCATGAGCACACATCACAAGCTAGAAAAAGTCATTCGAGATATCCAACCGAGTGTTTTTAAGTTAGTAGTGATTAATAATAAGGAAAGCATATGGTTTGTTAATTGTTTCATTAGGAATTATTTGTGAGTGTTTTAACATTTGACCCTTGTTGAATGTTGTAAATATTAATCCCTCCATTTCAAAAAGAATGACCTACTTTTCTTTTTAGTCCATTTTAAAAAGAATGACCCCTTTCCCTTTTTGATAATTCTTTAATTTCAACTTTCCACATGGCATGTTTAGGACCACAAGATTAAAGGACATTTTGGTACATTTGACACAACTTTAAATTAAGGCCACAAGATTCAAAAGTCTTCTTTATATTCTTAAACTTTGTGCCAAGTCAAAGTAGGTCATTCTTTTTTAAATGGAGGGAGTATGTATTTTTGGAACATTCTTTAGTGACAACGCATGTACACCAGGATAGATTAGGGAAGTTGATATATTCCAAAAATAGGGAAAAGGAGCACACTTGGTTGACTATTGATTGTGAGTCACTTCTTGAGAATTGGTTATTGTTACTTGATTATTCTTGAAATTCCATTGTGTTCTTGAAATATGCTTGAATTTGAGGGAGATTTTTGGTTGGCAACTTACATGATTGTTAACTAATTGTTAGTACCAACCAAATTTATAATCATAGTGCCCGTGTGAAGTGAAAGTGTTGATTTTGGTGTTGATCTTAATTTGATAGCCTCATTGAATTTTAATGTTGTTTTGCTTGAGGACAAGCAAAATATTTAAGTTGGGGTTGTTGATGATACGCGATTTTTCCATTCATTTATATCTTATTTCATATGCTTTATTAATGTTAATTAATAATGTGAGGTTAATTACCCTTTGAATGGTCTTAATTTTAGGTAATTTTGGTGTTACAAGCAGTTCTGATGAAAGGGATTGAGATCAAGCTAAAATGAAAAAGCAAGGAAAAATGTGCAGAAAATGACCCGCAGGTGCCGCTAGAGTAACCTGAGGGGCGCTTTAGCGGAAGGTAAAATCTAAGTTAATTATGCTTTCGCACCCATCTGACTTCTTTAGCAGTCACCCAAGGCGGGTCATTGGGACCGCCAAAATGGTAAGATGGGCGCTTTAGCGCCTAAACGATCTCTTTAGCGGTTAGGCAGTCAAAGTTAAAAAACATCTTTAGAGGCCAACTTGACCTCTTTAGCGGTCATTTAAAGTCAACACGACTGCTTTAGCAGCTTATTGGTCCGCTTTAGCAGTCATCATGCAAATTTTTAGGGAAAATTATAGAATTTCAAATATTTGAATCCCAATTCATCAAATACTCGATCCCAAGCCTTTCCAAGACATCTTTGGCATAATCTACAGTGTTGGAGGATAGGTTTCTTAACCCAACACTCTTAGAATTGAAGATTGGAGTTTTGTATTGTCAATTTCTTAAACCTTTCTTCTTTCCTTATTTTGTTTAGACTATTTAGCCGTGATTTAACTTTGGTATCTGAGTGTTGGTGTTAGATATAATGCAGTACTTGGATATTGAGTTTAGATTTTAATTTTATCTTATGCGTTTGTATTTTGATTACTCTTGATTTGAGAATGAGTTTTGTTTATCTAAATCAATATTGTGTTCTATCATCCCTACTCCAATTGTGCTCAAAAGAGGAGATTGAAGTGGGTGTTTCCCATGTACCTCAATTAATGCTTGATAGAGATAATTGAGGTTGAGAAAGATTAATTTAGCTCGATTTAAGTCATATGACCTATCTTAAGGAATTTGCTGTTAGACATAGCCAAATCCTAGTGTAGCCCAAAATTGGATTTGTATTTTATGCTTCTAAGTTTTGTTTGACAAAAAAAGTGGGGACTAAGCCCTCAATGGTCTACAGATGTTAGTGGGTGACATTGAATCCTTCGTTAATTTACTAGATTCGTGATTCAGTTGAGAGTAGTTAGTTGTATATGATGATCTCACTGGTAGATTTGATTCTCGTGTCATATACCTAGTTTTCCATCGTTGTGATATCCATTAATCATTTTTTCATATCTTATATTGATTTTATCTGCGTTTTACTTTTATTATCAAAACCCCTAAAATACTTGTATCTTAGGTTTGAATTTAACAAGTTACTTTTATTTTGAGCTTACTTGATCACCATTCACATTGTTCCTTGTGGATTCTACCTTGACTCTTTGTTGGGTAAATATATTGACATTGTCCGCTACACCTATTCAAGAGTGTAATATGAGTGTTAATACCAATATAGAGAAATGATCTCTCAGACGCCAAAGTCACAACTAAAAAGTACAAGAGCAAACAATTTATCCTACGACAATCACAGAGGGGACATCATATTTTTTATTTTACTCAGAATCAGACAGTCAATATTCCGACAACTATGCATATGTGTAGAAGGGATTATCAATCTTGACAGGCATCACATAGGTATATCATACATATTACAGCTATTTCATAAAGAACAACAAATGTGGTTATTTTGTAATGTTAATTGTTACGTTTAGTTAATGTGGTGTTCTCTACACTTATTGTATTAATACAATTATTATTGTTCCATAAAGTAGATAGTGCCATGATATTCATGCATCCTCCAGCCTTCAAATACATGTATATAGTTTGTTGGTGTAATATACCACAAATTACATTAATTACAATTGAAATAATAAAATGAACAAAAAATGAAGAAAATAAAATAATCTTGTTCTTGGCTGAGGCGTGGATAACTCACTCTTTTTAAGGTGATTCAAGCCCACAACAACAAAATATTTTACCGATCCAGTAGTATAGTTCTTGACTTTTCCCCTCCAGGATACAACAACCAATCAATGATGTACAACTCAAGCAAATCCAAATTAGTTGAAGAGTCCAAAGCTCCACCACAATAACACCTTCCTTTAACATATTAAAACTCTCTTTTGAATAGTGAATATAGTTAAGGACTTAGAATATGTGTCTTTGTCCCAACTATCTCTTTTAGTAATATAATTACTTTCTCTTATATTGTGAATATAGCTGAAGACTTAGAATATTTTTTATGTCTCAACTCTCTCTTTCACTACTACACATACTAATATTTTTCCACCTTTATCATTTTTTTCTTATCTCTCACAATATACTACAACTCTTTACTCCATAACAAGCAAGAATACACCCTTTATATAGGTATAGCATTTCTTCTATCTTGTAAATGAGAGAGTGGTGGATATTAAGTGATGAAGATGAATGCTTTGGCAGTTACATATGTTATATGAGTTACAATACATAAAGGGGTAGAATAATGGTAGAAGTTACAAGAAACTTATGACCACATTCTTACCATTAACTCATTAGATAAAAAAACACAAAAATAATGAGAGTAAAGGAATATTAGTGGTAGATTATGGAGAAATAAAGTGAGATGTTACAAGAGTTATCACAAACTAATAATCACTATTTTCTCCACCTTATAATGTCCATAAATTATTATGCAATTTACTTTCATTATTAAAATGCACCAATATTTATCCACTCATTTTAAAATTCAAATAAAAGGGTTCACCAATTTAGTTGAACTGAGACTATTGTACATGATGAAAGTGTGCTCTGCATTGAACCTTCACTTAGTGAAACAATAACCTTTACTCTAGAGTTAGTAGTGGTCTCAGACTTGAACTATGACTGCTTAAGGGAAATAAAATATCACTGTCTACACACAATAATTAAGGTGCTGACATAAGCTTTAATAGCCAACACATTACGATCTTGTGCTATTTTAAATTTTATGAGTAATTTTGAGAATAAGCTCAATTCTTATAGGAAGTTCCACACTCACATAGGTGAAATCTGTCAAGGGTGATTTTATAATTTCGACACCTCGCTCATACGAGAT
This sequence comes from Capsicum pubescens, assembly GCA_030864215.1. Taxonomy (NCBI): domain Eukaryota; kingdom Viridiplantae; phylum Streptophyta; class Magnoliopsida; order Solanales; family Solanaceae; genus Capsicum; species Capsicum pubescens. The sequence continues at coordinate 80,255,354 of CM061544.1, read as the reverse complement.
ACAAAATTATATTTAGAGTTCTTAGACTTAACCTCCACAAATCATTATAGAAAAATACACTCACACCACAGGAAGGGATAAAATGATAGTGCATTACACAACAAGTTATCATATAATTCGTTTTTTCCATTGACCATGGTTATAGGATCTCTAGTCCCCAGGTTGGGTTTCCTCATATTTGACTCAGATTTTTGAGCTTCAATTTCTTCCCCCTCAACGTGTTTTAGACCCTTTGTCTTTTCAAGGTCTTGTTTAGTTCATCTGCAAGATAAACACAGTTTGACATAATCAATGTTAGTGGTAACACTTGTCAAATATAATATCACAATATTATTTTCTTCTCACATGTCTTAATTTACTATTATAATAACAGTTTCAAACTCTATCAATAATATTAGTGCTATCAAAACAACTCAAAACTAGAGAAATTAATTTCTCAAAATAAAGTGATTAATTAATTCACCTTTTTACTAGTTAAACCTACAATAATTAGTTCAACCTCCATGATAGAGTTAGCAAATAATAATTTATTTTTTCATATCAACAAATAACACCAAGTTTTTTTTTCATTAGCATCAAAAACACTTTTAAGTTCAACAGGATTTATTTTAGTAAAATAATCCACAAATTTTTTTTCAAGTAAATATACTTGATTTGCTTTTATAACCTTCTTAAGTACTTTGACATAATTTTAGGACAAGTGCAATTATCCACATATCTCATATTTTATTAGGCTAGCAACTTTTTTTTTTGCACAATATTTTTATAAATTTGAATTAAAAGGAGTTCCATTGCTCATGCAATCAACAAAATGTACTTTACAATTTCATTTTTCCCCATAATGCAACAACTAGTCTTTACTATACACTGTTGATGGAATGATCTTAGCTTTTCTTTGTGATTATTGGAAACCACTTTAGCCTTAAAAGCCCACCGTGCATGAATGGTATCACCAATTACCCTAAGCCTCTTAACCTTTCTTTGGCAACTACATTCCAAACCTTGAACCTTTTGAATTTTTTTTCTCTTTTTAACCCTACCCTCCTTGAACTTGAAATTTCCAACTTGCAGCTAAATGCCTAAGTTAGGGGTGTGGAGGAACTTGGAAGATGTGATCATGTACTGTGTTTTTGTAAATGAGTGGCTTAAAGAAAATGAATGATTGAAAATCAAGGAGAAAAAGAAAGGAAAGAAAAAGATAAAAAGAGAGAAAATGCAAGAAGAGAAGAAAAAGAGAATGCTTTCAATAAATGGATGAGCTAAAATGAAAAATGTAGACACTTGTGTTGTATAGAAATAAAGTGGACAATGGTCCGTGTTTGATTTATATTATGTATTGTAGAGTTCAAGGAGGGTGTACTCGCTTTTATCCTAAATGCTTATCTTACCTTTCCATAAGCACATATCACAAGCTAGAAAAAGTCCTTCGAGATCTCCAACCGAGTGTTTTTAAGTTAGTAGTGATTAATATTAAGGAAAGCACATGGTTTGATAATTGTTTTCATTAGAAATTATTTGTGAGTATTTGAACATTTGACCCTTGTTGAATGTTGTAAATATTATGTGTTTATGGGACATTCTTTAGTGACAACGCATGTAAACCAGGATTGATTGGAGAAGTTGATATATTCCAAAAATAGGGCACAGAATCACACTTGGTAGACTATTGATTTTGAGTCACTTCTTGAGAATTGGATATTGTTACTTGATTATTCTTGAAATTCCATTGTTTTCTTGAAATATGCTTGAATTTGAGGGAGATTTTTGGTTGGCAACTTACATGATTGTTAACTAATTGTTAGTACCAACCTAAGTTATAATCATAGTGCCCGTGTGAAGTGAAAGTGTTGATTTTGGTGTTGATGTTAATTTGATAGCCTCATTGAATTTTAATGTTGTTTTGCTTGAGGACAAGCAAAGTCTTTAAGTTGGGGTTGTTGATGATAGGCAATTTTTCCACTCATTTATGTCTCATTTCATATGCTTTATTAATATTAATTAATAATGTGAGGTTAATTACCCTTTGAATAGTCTTAATTTCAGGTAATTTTGGTGTTACAAGCAGTTCTGATGAAAGAGAATGAGATCGAGCTAAAATGAAAAAGCAAGGAAAATGTGCAGGAAAGAACCTGCAGGTGCCGCTAAAGTAGCCTGAGGGGCGCTTTAGCGGAAGGTAAACTCTAAGTTAATGATGCTTTTGCACCCATCTGACTTCTTTAGCAGTCACCCAAGGCGGGTCATTGGGACCGCCAAAATGGTAAGATGGGCGCTTTAGCACCTAAATGATCTCTTTAGCGGTCAGGCAGTCAAAGTCAAAACACTGGTTTAGCGACCAACTTGACCGCTTTAGCGGTTAGTTAAAGTCAACATGACTGCTTTAGCAGCTTATTGGTCCACTTTAGCAGTCATCATACAAATTTTCAAGGGAAATTATAGAATTTCATATTTTTGAATCCCAATTCATCAAATACTCAATCCCAAGCCTTTCCAAGACATCCTTGGCATAGTCTACAGTGTTGGAGGATAGGTTTCTTAACCCAACACCCTTATAATTGAAGATTGGAGTTTTGTATTGTCAACTTCTTAAACCTTTCTTCCTTTTTTGTTTTGTTTAGACTATTTGGGCGTAATTTAACTTTGTTTCCTGAGTGTTGGTGTTAGATATAATCCAGTACTTGGATATTGAGTTTGGATTTTAATTTTATCTTATGCTTTTGTATTTTGATTACTCTTGATTTGAGAATAAGTTTTGTTTATCTAAATCAATATTGTGTTCTATCACCCCTACTCCATTTGTGCTTAAAAGAGGAGATTGAAGTGGGTGTTTCCCATGTCCCTCAATTAATGCTTGATAGAGCTAATTGAGGTTGGGACAGATTAATTTAACTCGATTTAGGTCATATAACCTATCTTATAGAATTTGATGCTAGACATAGCCAAATCCTAGTGTAGCCCAAATTCGGTTTTATACTTCATGATTCTAGGCTTTGTTTGATAGAACAAGTAAGGACTAATCCCTCAATGGTCGACAAACATTAGTGGGTTAGACTGAATCCTTGGATAATTTACTAGATCCGTGATTAAGTTGAGAGTAGTCAGTTGAATATGATGACTCATTGATAGATTTGATTCTCGTGTCATATACCTCATTTTCCATTGTTGTGATAGCCATTGATCACTTCTTTATGTTTGATATTAATTTTATACATGTGTAACGACCCGAGACTACCCCCTAGTTGTCACACAGTGCTTAAGACCACAAATGATCCCAAGCTAACCCTTTCTACTGGCATAACTCATGAGCAACTGAAATAAATAGAAGTCTGAAAAAATAATGCAGAAGATAAATCTTTTCTGAATATGATCAATACAAATCTATAGTAAAATGAAACATCTCTGATTATCCAAAGAAAAACTTGAATCAACTACACTAACTCTACTTACTGTCTATGAAGCCTCTACTAGTATTGACTATAGGTAGTCGGGACATGACCCGTACCTATATGAATCAATACAACTGAATGAATAAAAAAATAATACACAAATTCTGACTGACTCAAGCCCTTGAATCAAAAGGACTCATTACCTGCTGACTGGAAGCTGCAACTGTCTGATTCTGATATGCACCCTACAACTTGTACCTACATTATTAAACAATGTAGCACATATACGTATATGTGGATCAGTACTTTTGGAATATACTGATCATATGGGGGTGAATGCGTAAGTAAGACAATAATGCAATAATTCAAATAAACTTTCAAAACTGCATGCTAAATGTGAGTGACTCACCTTGGCTTGAATAATAAAAACTAACAAACCATATGACATGAGTAATAAGGCGTAAAGAAATTCTTGTGAGCCACCATATTTAGTTCTTATAAACTGTACTCTTGTTCTGTCCTTCAAATCTTGCAGGCTAAGTGAAAAGGGCTCACTTTTTCTCAATCTTAAAACTTTAAAGTTGAAATCTGATAACTGTTGTCTTAAGTAAAACAATGTCCGAGTAAATTTGTGAGCCTTTACACTTAGTTTTCTCAAAACTATTCTGAAATTTTGATTTAAGAGTTAGGGACTTTGGGAGGTTCTTCTAACCGGCATAAACCATGTGGGATATCATGGAGTCCAACGTCTTACCCACGTTGGAGAGAGTTGTTCTACCCTTGCCATCGGAATAGAACTTATCTTAAGTGATCACTATCCTAGCCCACTATGGACAAATCATATACCTACGGTGACACGTAGTTTTGGGGCATGTGACCTTGGAATCATACCCAACTCGGTGCTAAATACTACTCCCAATCTGTTGCTCAGAACATTTAGGAAATCCACCTTAAAACAGCACAAAGGTTTGTAATTAAAACTAATTATGCTTCTCTTCTTTAAATATCAAACTATATAAACAATGTGGATTCCTCATCTTAGATTAGGATCAAAAGATCAATCTATGCTTTTTAAAGCACTTATCAAAACTTTTCAATTAAACTTGAGATCATAATATCCTTATAAACTCATCATTTGTACTTAGGACTCAAAATATAAAGCTTTAATGCACCAAAGATCATATTTAAACTTCATGCACAACAATCATTTTAAAATCCTTCAATAATCTCAATCAAGATAGTGGAATATAACTCATAATATGAATCTCATGATTTCAAACACGGATATTTGTAAATCTCTTGCAATTGAAGCCTTAAATAACATGATAATTTCATAAACGAAAAATATTAAGATTTAGGTATCAACCCTAAATTCAATTTATGCAAAATTCAACTTAAAATCAAGCTTTGGGAACAAGGGTAGAAGAAAACCCTCGTTTATAACCCTACATACCTTAATGACAATGAAATTGTGAAAAGATTGGACCTTTAAGCTTGAATTCCTTGATTTCTTGTGAAACGAACTTGAATCTTGTTCTTGGGAATGGAAGTGGGATTTGGATCATAACTTGACAAACTTGGGGCTTAGGTATTGTAAATAATGCGTTTAAAAATCCCTTATAACGATTTGGAGTGATTAGAGATGGTTTAGGAGTGTGAAATGACTTCAACACCCTTGATATAAGTAAAAACGGAATATTTTTGGCACTTGGAAATGACTTAGGCATCGCCTAGTCAATCGCCCAAGCTAGGCTTTGCGTCGCATTGCCCATTGCCCAAGTTTGGTTGGGCGGCGCATTGCCCATCGCACACCCTTACTGCCTCTCATGAAAATGGGCATAAATTTTTGCTTGGGTATCGGATTATGGAAAAATTAGTATCGTTGGAAAGATAATTCAATTATATACAATTTGATGGCTCTTAAGATGAAAAATTCTACATACATCAAAAGTTATACACTTTGAAAGTTGACCCTTGTAGAATCAAACACCAAATTTTGAACAAAATTTAAGGTTCTTAGCTAAACTTGGCTCTAAGTGATTTCTATGAATGTTCTTCACCTACTAGACACTTCACAAACTAGGATAATTATCATGAAACTTATTTTTACATGGGAAGCATCTGTATTAGGGCTTATACTCGTAAGAACAACAGTTAGAATTCTAGCGCTAAAATACGGGGTGTTACATTATCTCCCCCTTGGAATCATTCATCCTTGAATTATGGGTAGAAACTTATTAAAACATTAACAGTATGGAATAATGTGTCTGCTAATGAAGGATATAGTTGAGCTGAAACTTTAAAAATTTCTATGTTGAAGCTGAATTCTGAGCTGACTTGACTTTATTGACCATCAGGAACTGACTCATGCTTGGAGTTTAGAACTCACTTGAGGTGTTCATGATACAACTATACGTATAGATCTTCAAAGTGATGACTCATGCAAGTACGAACCGTGAGACAATGAGAATAAAATTGTATAAGGGGTATTACACTATCTGGGCTGGAATACTTGGAAAGCTGTGGTTATGCTTTGAACACTTATGAACTGAGTCATGACTAAATATATAAATCTGAAACATTATTCTTAGACTAAATGGAATTTGCAACTTGCATGGACGTGAATGAAGTACCTCAAGAATAGGAAAGATGGAAAGCCATGGGAACTTATTTTTCTGATTACTAACTAAATTGCTAGCTATATAGACTATATTATACTGAAAACTTATACTCAACTGGAACATTTATTCAGCACTCTTTGCAAAAAGTTATAATAGCATTAGGGAAAAAGAATCTTGGGTAAAATCTGAGTGAGATATCTGAAGAAGGAATTTTCAGTAGAGCTATAACTTTGTAACATGGAACATAGGCTTATTAAACATAAACTATTTTAGAATTACCAGGCCTTAGACAATGCAACTGCTAATTTTTTTCAAGATTAGAAACACTCTTCAAATACTTTCTTCAACTATACTTTCTCCCCTTGAATACCATGCCCACACGGGTTCATATAACTTCATTTACTAATGTATGATATGAACTGAATTCTCTCACCATGTTCAAGCCTAACTTGAATCACAACATACTACACATAACGTTATAACACTAGTTTGAACTATGAATTCAATACCCCAAGCATTTTCACAACTTCTCTTCTCTAAGATAATTCTTCTTGTTACGTTGATAACAAAATTCAACCACTTACTAGGAAATCATTAGCGCACAACGCGTCCATCCACTTATATACCAAGATAACATTCAACCCTATCATTTTAACCACATAATAAATTCTAGGAAAATACCCATCAAACCTCTTCCTCATAATCTCTAAACTTATATCATTAACAACTTTCTTGCATTATACTTAAGAAGACACATACAAAATCTCAACTAACCATGACGTATACCAAAAGCTTAGTTTCGATCTTACTTTACACTTATAGCCTCATATAAAACAAACATTCAGCAAGCAGACAACAATCTTTCCTCAATAAGAAAAAAACCATCTCATCAATTGCTTATCACTACTATCATCTCCTCCTCAGATTAAAGCCATCATTCTAAGTCTGTGGAACCCTTTTCAAAACTCTAATCTAAACTATAATCACTTTACTCTAGAGTCTGGGGTATAACAATACACATAAATAACAAACTTACCCTGAAAGACTACACCCAAAAGCGTAAAACCCACTGCTAATACTTTATTCTAAGATACAACTCTATCTTACTATGGCCCCAATAGTCATCATCTAATAACTTGAACACTTACTAACTTAGAATCTTTGGGAGTATCACCATACCAAGAGTTCACACCATCTAGTTCTTCAACTCTACTTTCTATTAGCTCAATCTTCAAAGATTCAAACATAAATTCTAACACTTAACATGGATATTCCCAACCTTTTAACAAACTATACTAACTTCATTCCTGAACACCCCCTTGATAGATATTATTCTTAACTTTCTAGCTTCAATGTTCATCATCAAAGACTTACACTCTCGTTAGAAAACATATCTACCTCACTAAGCACAAAATCATAGCCTATCAAGATCACACTTCTATACTTATATTTTTCTCCAAATAGTAAGAATCAAAATCATACTTAAAAGACTCAACACTATCTATCCAAAACTCCTCAACTTAGCTATTAAGAACACCATGTACTATATACTAACCTTCTTCCACTTAACAAACTCAAGGGTACTATTAACCACACATAACACTTAATAAACTTCAAAAATAAAGCAGCCCCATAACGCCTTGGGCACACCTCTACATCATACCTACAACATCATGCTAAATTTCAAATCAACAAACTTAAATTCTTACATGTACTATTCAAGCCTACTAGATCACCTCCATATGACTAGCATCACTAACCAAGCAATTATTATTTCCACCATAATAGTCATTCACTATTCCAATTTAGTGTCTAGTGTTACGCATGATTAACAACCCAACCTCACATACTATTCTCACCTGGAAATTATAAAATAAAATATCAAGAAACACTAGTCCACTAGAACTTCATGACAACAATAATCGGTCATAATTATATGGTGTAACTTATTAAAATCTGCTAGTACATCCTCCTTCTATACATTACAACTATTTACTCATCTATACACCTAAATTACATCCACATCTCTTAAAGTATCAATAATTTTTTTATAGCCACTTGGGGAAGCCTATATTAACAATACTCAACCACAAAATACTTCATGAATATCCTATACTTTTCCAACACAATAAATTCCATCAATAACTCCTTGTCTGCCTTCTACTAAACTGACACACAAGGACATATCACTTCACTACTAACTCAATCGCATGCAAAAGTTCAACTATATACATTCAATCAATCGCCCTTACCACCTTTCTTGTCTCTACACTTCTAAACCTATACTTCCAACAATAAGAAGGTTCTACTACTTGTAAATCATAACACTCTAGGTTTTCAAAATCTCTTGAACGCAAACTCTATTTAACAATCTAAGTTCGTACTGTCTCCTCTTATGAGCACTATCTGTATTAAAGGGTTAATGAGGAATCTGAATACATATCTTACTCTGTCTTAACTGAAGGAGGAATTAAAACTTGCTAATCATGTAATCTCAATAATATAACATAGATGGAGACGTATGGATTAACACGCAAAATGATAAAAGTTTCAAAAGGAACAACTTTAAAGCACGATTTAGAGTATGAAAGAAAGGAAACTTTTCTTAAATGCCTTGTAGCCTCTCAAAGAAAAGTACAGACATCTTTGTATCATTCCGCAAGACTCTACTAGACACATATTCACAGACACCCTGGGACACTTGAACTCTGTGCTCTTATACCAAGTTAGTAACGACCCGAGACTACCCCCTAGTCTTCACATGGTGATTAGGACCACAAGTGATCCCAATCTAATCCTTTATACTGGCATAACTCATGAGCAACTGAAATAAATACATAATTTTGAAAGAATAATGCGGAAGATAAATCTTTTATGAATATGATCAATACAAAGCTATATTAAAATGATACATCTCTGATTATAGAAAGCAAAACTTGAATCAACTATATTAACTCTACTGACTGTCTACGAAGCCTCTACTAATATTTACTATAGGTAGTTAGGACATGATCCACAACTATCTGAATAAATACAACTGAATGAATAAACAAATAAAATACTACACAAATTCTGACTGACTCGAGCCCTTAAATTAAAAGAACTCATCACCTACTGACTGGAAGCTGCAACTGTCTGATTCTGATATCCACCCTACAAATTGTACCTATATTATTATACAATGTATCACATAGACATATATATGGATCAATACTTTTGGAATGTACTGAGCATATGGGGGTGAATGCATAAGTAAAACAGTAATGCAATAATTCAAATAAACTTTCAAAACTGCATGCTAAATATGAGTGACTCACCTTGGCTTGAATAATAAAAATTGACAAATCATATGACATTAGTAATAAGGCGTATAGAAATTTTTGTGAGCCAACATATTTAGTTCTAATAAACTGTACTCTTGTTCTGTCCTTTAAATCATGCAGGCTAAGTGAAAAGGGCTCACTTTTTCTCAATCTTAAAACTTAGAGATGAAATTTGATAACTGTAGTCTTAAGTAAAACAATGTCCGAGTAAATTTGTGAGCCTTTACACTTAGTTTTCTCAAAACTATTCTTACATTTTCATTTAAGAGTTAGGGACTTTGGGAGGTTCTTCTAACCGACATAAACCATGTGGTCTATCATGGAGCCTAACGCTTTACCCTCGTTGGGTAGAGTTGTTCTACCCTTGCCATCAGAATAGAACCTTATCTTAAGTGATCACTATCTTAGCCCACTATGGGAAAATCATATACCTACGGTGGCGCGTAGTTTTAGGGTATGAGACCTTGGAATCATACCCAACTCGATGCTAAAGACGACTCTCAATTTGTTGCTCAGAACTTTAGGAAATCCACCTTAAAACAACACAAGGTTTTGTAATTAAAACTAATTATGCTTCTCTTCTTTAAATCTCAAACTATATAGACATTGTGGATTCCTTGTCTTAGCTTAGGATCAAAAGATCAATCTTTTGTTTTGAAAGAACTTATCAAAACTTGTCAATAAAACTTGAGATCATAATCTCCTTATAAACTCATCATTTGTACTTAGGACTCAAAATATAAAGCTTTAATACATCAAAGATCATATTTAAACTTCATGCTCAACAATTATCTTAAAAGCTTTCAACAATCTCAATCAAGATAGTGGAATATAACTCATAATATGAATCTCATGATTTCAAACATGGATATATGTAAATCTCTTGCAATTGAAGCCTTAAATAATATAATAATTTCATAAAAAATATGTATTAAGAATTAAGTATCAACCCTAACTTCAATTTATGCAAAATTCAACTTAAAATCAGGCTTTCGGCACAAGGTGGAAGAAAACCCTCGTTCATAACCCCACATACCTTAATAACTTTAAGCTTGATTTCTTGTGAAAAGCACTTGAATCTTATTCTTTGGAATAGAAGAGGGATTTGGATCATAACATGACTTATTTGGGGCTTTGAGATTTTAAATAATGCATTTAAAAACCCCTTATAACAATTTAGTCATTAGGGACAGTTTAGGGGTATGAAATGACTTCAACACCCTTGATATAAGTCAAAATAGAGTGTTTTTGGCACTTGAAAATGACTTAGGTGTCGCCCAGTCAATCTCCCAAGCTAGGATTTGTGTCGCATTGCCCATCGCCCAAGTTTAGTTGGGCGGCGTATTGCCCATCGCACACCCTTACCGCCTCTCACGAAAATGGGCATAACTTTTAGCTCGGGTATCGGATTAAGGCAAAATTGGTATCGTTGGAAAGATAATTCAATTATCTACAATTTGGTGGCTCTTAAGATGAAAATTCTATATACATAAAAATTTATACACTTTGAAAGTTGACCCTTGTAGAATCAAACACCAAACTTTTGACAAATTTAAGGTTCTTAGCTCAACTTGGCTCTAAGTGATTTCCATGAATGTTCTTCACCTTGTAGACACTTCACACACTAGCATAATTATCATGAAACTTATTTTAACATGGGAATCATTTGTATTAGGGATTATACACGTAAGAACAACGGTTAGAATTCTAGCGCAAAAATACGGGGTGTTACACCATATTTCACTTTTATTATAAGAAACCCCAAAATACTTGTATATTAGGTTTTATTTTAGAAAGTTACTTTTATGTAGATCTTACTCGATCACCATTCACATTGTTCCTTTTGGATTTGACCCCGATTCCTTGTTGGTAATTATATTGACAATATCCGCTACACCTATTCAAGAGTATTTTTGAGCCACTAATCTAGAGAACTGATCTCTTAAACGCTGTCAAAGGATGTGAGGCATAGACTTCTCCAAGAAAACATCAGAGAATTATGTCTGTGTCAAAGAAGGAGATCCAGCTATACTAGAATAAATATAAACTCTCCACCAATGTCTAGCTGCCTAATTTTACTGAAAAGTAGTGTAGCCAACCCCACGAGCCTCAAATATGCCCAAATTATGGAGTCTATCCTCTTAGGCAATCAAGAACTCAAATGCAAGCTCACCCAGAGCCCCTGCAAATCTGGGTAGAGTCAATCTGGGAAATCTACCCAACATCTTCTGCTCCTCAATAAACATAGTTGGCTGCTCGGCTACCAGCTAAGCGACAATTGTCACTACATGGACCTCAACTTTGGGAGTCGTAGCTACAAGTTATGACCCTACATCTATACCACTCTGATCTATAAACTGAGCATCAAAAGATGGTGCACTATAAACCAAACCCAATAGTTGAACTAAGATATCTCTAAGAAATGAAGAAAAAATAAATAGCGATGGAGCCTGGGTTTCCCCTGGGCCACCAATGGCTTAGGTGACAGAATCCATGACCCAAGATCCATAGCAGGATCTTGTGAAGACTCCCTATCCTGACCCCTAGTGGAGCTGCAACTTTTTCCTGACCTTGGTGCCTAGGTCGGACACAACTTCTAATAGGAACCCTAGACGTAGACTCGGGGTACTCGTATCAAATCATCATAACTCACATCCTGACCATCCCTGAAAGAGTGAAACAATGTGTTTTAGGAACCAACATGGACTCGATGTACGAAATGAGTGAAGTTCTACTAAAAATGTCCTATTGCCTTTCGAAGATAAGAAATAGACGTCATTGTTTCCATCTGCAGGAGTCTACTAGATACTTACTCTTGTAACAATAATACTAGTGAACCTAGGCCCTGATACCAATTTGTCACGACCTAATTTTGTGAGTCATGATGGAACATACTTTAAACTACCAATAGGTAAACCAAACCATAGCCTGGAACGACAAGTAATAGGCTAATGAGTGGAAGGTATAATAAATACAAAAATAAAGAATACAATAGGATTGTAAGTGATAAAATATAAGAACAATAGTATATACAAATATAAAGAAGGGAGGGAAAAAAGCAAAAGAATATCCCATGACCTAGTAAGTTTGGTAGAAGAGCCACTAAACCTAAAAGAATAAGAGTACTAATAGTATCTAATATATAGGTAGTCTCGATAACTACATACTATCCAAAAGTAATTGAAGAAGAGAAAACCAACTTTGGCTCTAAAAGCTCACCCAATTTCCAAAACCTGAGAATAAACTGGATAAAATGTTAGCAGTGCCAGCCAGTACTCAAATCTACATCAAAAAATGATGTAGAAGTGTAGTTTGAATACCAAAACAAAGGGTAGTCAGTAAAAATCATCAGCCTATTGAGCTAAATCATAATAAAAGCATAATATGATGCAAGAATATAAAGTAAAGTCAGGGATAAAGGGGAAAACAAAAATGATGCCTCGACTGACAGATAATAAATATCAAAGTAAATAAGATTAAACGAATGCAAACTAAATAAGGACTAACTAGGCCCCCATAAGACCAAAAGGCTCAAACTATATAAAAATAACCCAATCGATCCTCCATAGTCCCGATGGAAACAATCTATAGAGAACCATAGGCAACAATAATAATTTATAACGTAACTGACAATCTAAACCATATCTATGAATCCTTTTCATACAAAACCACTAGACTCAAACCAGATCCATAACATTATAAGTAAATGATAAATTCCAGACTTGAATAAGACTCTACAATCATGTATACCGTACTCGAGCTAAGATTTTAGTACCACAAGTAAAAAGTAAATGTCAGACTCGAACCGAACTTTAAGGTAAATGCAAGGTAACAAGTCTAGTCAAAGTCGAAAAGATGTCTAAATCATCTTAAGGCTCAAAAACATATGAAAATCAGAAAAAAGAAAGACTCCTAGGTCTACAATGAGCTATTTAGGATGTCTGACCTAAAATAGGATCGATAGGGCCCACTCTAACCTTGAAAGTCCATACTAAGGAAATATCTACCCAAAACTAGACTAAGGCTTCCAAGTTTACAAAAAGGTATTAAATAAGTCTAATTAAATCCTAAGGCAACAATTTAACTCAAGAAAAAGGGAAAGGGACAATTCTACCTAAAAACAACTCTTTAACTGACTAAATATTCCAAGTTTTACTAAACATGCAACCAATCCATAAATTCCGACTCAAATCTAGCATAATACTTTACTAATACCATAATAAGATCAATCTATGAGGAAATTACGCCTACCCTACCTGGACACTGTGAAGCTCAAGAAAGTCCACTAATCACAATTTTGAAATCGACTAAACCTCCCTATAATCGCAAGGATCATTTATCCTTAAAAATAGATGAAATCATAGCACATATACTACCTCAAATTAGTCTGCAAATAATTAGGGCTTAGGGTTTTAATTTAGAGAAATATTTAATAAATTAAGAGAAACACAGAAATTTTAATAAGAAAATGATATCAACGAACTCTTCAGCTAACCCCAAACACCCACTAATCAAGCTCCACAATTCTCCATATTTTCTAGAGGTTTGTGGACTTGGAATTGAAATAAATGAAAAGGTAATTGGGTTCCATAGCAACTAATTCTAGCAAGGGTACCTTCTTCGTGATTGCGGGGACCTCATCACGATTGCAGACCACGACCCAACTTACCTATCGCGAATGCACAGACCAACTTGCAATTGTGATAGCCAATAAACACGACTTTCATAAATGTGACCAAGATCATCTCAATCATGGTAGGATTTATACTTGGACTTTGCAAATGCAACAATGCCTCGAGAATGCAAAGGCCCTTTTGTCCTGTATTAGCCATTTTAGCCAAGTGCCAAACCTCTGATCGGACCCTCGAGATTTGTTCAAAGTCTTGTGAACACAAACAAGCTATGTTACCCTACCAAAATTGGTATTCTAGAGTAAACTGTACCATACAAATTTCTATTTGGAGTCAGTTTGACAAAATATATGTCCCACACTCAATGGCCATTTTATCCAAAATCCATCTAATATCCCAAAATGAGATTGAAAACCTCAAAATCCGAATTAAAGGCCCCCAATCCTAAAATTATGTTTTGGAGCTAATGGAGTTGTTAGAATTGGCATATGAGATCGTCAACCTGAAGTTCAAGCTAGATAACCAACTCTCAATAATGAAAAATTCAAAATAAGGAATTGGCTCTAAAAACCAAATAAACTGCTCGATAACTGAACTGTCAACTCTATCAAGCCATAAATGACTTGAGGAAGCTATGAGAAATCTCTACATGGAGAAATAGTGTGGAAATATAATAAATAACCTAGAGGTTAATTACATTATATCATAAGATGATAGAGCAAAAAATAATATACGATCAGTACTATGAATGTATTGAGCATGTAAGATATACAAATATAAAATATGCTTAATATACTGATAAATACATAAAATATTATACTGAGATATAAACTGAACTGAAGTATAATGACCTTATCTGAGATGCATAAACATACATATAAACACTGATATGGAATGAAAATCTAAAAAATAATCTATTTAAGAAAATGCAAAGTGAACTAAGAGTTATGTACAATACTAAGTCTAAAACTATGGGAGGTTCTCATAACCGACATAGACCATGTGAGTAACATGGAATCCAACCTATAACCCAAGTTGAGAGGGTATTCTATACCTTATCAAGGGTAAGAAACATGACTGGCATGAATTCACACATGATCCTATTTGGGCTAAGGTAGAAACTATCAAATGGCACAAACCCCTTTAACCTACAACAACACGTAGTCTGGGACTTGAGTTATTTGAACTCATATTTTCTCGGTGCTAAGTTCCTACTCCCATAATCACACACATATAGATTTTAATATAATATAAGCATATATATAAATACATATATATATATATATATGCTTATATTATATTAAAATCTGAGTAAATTACATAAGCTAATTCAATTTACTAATACAGAATATTTGTGAAATCATGGAACACATTATATGCATCTTACAATCTAATGAGAGTCATACGAAAAATGATATACTGAATAATCATCTAAAAATATGTTTTAATTGGATGTTCTATGCAAATTTTACAAAAATCTAGTTTCGTGTGGTAATACTCCACCAACATATATGAAACCCATAGTTAAATTCATGCATAAAAGTACTATTTTCAATCATAAGATATTCTAAGACATGGGTATTAAAGGAATCATAAATTTTGATATTTGGGAACATGACCTAGTTCATGTATTTCATAGGAACTAAAATTTTAACACAATTTGGGGAATGAGAGGGAAGGAGACCTTCATAAAATACTTACATACATTGAATTTAGAAGATTCTTGCTAATGCTTGTACCTTGAAGCCTTTGGAGAAGAACCATAACTTTCTTCTTATTGAGAGAAAAAAATTACCTTTCTTATAGTTTTCTTAGTGATTTAAGTAGGAGGGTAAGAAAATGTTTAAGTCCCTTTTAACCCTTTATAAATAGACCTTAATGATATAGTATGGGTCTTAGAAAATAAGGAAAGTACAAAAATACCCTTAGTACAAAATTTTAAAAAATAGCTAAATGCGATAAATGAGTCTCAAGATGAATCATCTTGACCCATAATAACTCGTCATTGGATTCATTATGTAGGGCCGGGCTTTGGGCAACTTGACAATAGGTGTACATTACTGCTCGTGGTGACATATAATGACTCATCATGAGGAGTCATTGTCACTTTGCAAGATTTTTAACTTTTAAAACTTGAAGGCTTGAATATCAGGATGAATAACATGATCAGTCATCCTAGGTGACAATGACTCATCATCAATAGTTGTCACCACAGAGATATATTTTTCTTTATTAGGACTTTGGTCTGGGGCTGCTCATAATGAGTCATAGTGTAATGATCCACCCTATCATATTCTATATTTCCACTTATTTTTTACATTTAGAGTTGTCCTATAGATGCCCCAAGTCATTTATGACTTGCTGGAACTGACAGTTTGGTTATCGGATAGTTCGTTTGTTTTTTAAAGCCAATTTCTTATTTTAAAATCTTTGCTGGCCCAAATTGGCTACCGGGATTAAAAGTTCATTTAAAAACCTTGTAAGCCAATTATGACTATTATAATAGCTCCGAAGACTTGTTTTATGTTAGGTGGACTCTTGGTTTGGGTCCTGAGGCTCCCGAACTCATTTTGAGCTATTGGTAGGAAGTTAAGAAAATGGCAAGTGGGTATGTGACCCTCTTTTAATCAAAACTACCTCGGATGAAAATTTAAACCATGCCATTGATTATGAAACATCGAATTTTATATGGTAAAACAATTTATTTACTTATAGGGATTTTGGATGAATCTCGAGGGGTTGGTAGAGACTTGAAATTTCTCCAAGTTCCAACTGATGCCTGATATCTGGTGCGACTGCTAAAGTGGTCCTTTAGGCGCTTTAGCGGAGGACGCTTTATTGGCATGACTTTCGGATATGATAAATAATAGGGCCTATCAGTGTGCTTAAGTTATAAATACCAACATAATTAAATGATATAGCTTGTAGATTTAATATGGCTTATATACATGATATAGCTTAGAAGTATTGTATGGCTTATAAATATGATATAGCTTATGAATATAATACAGCTTATAGAAATGTCATGACTTAATACATATATATATATATATATATGATATGGCTTATAAATACGATTATTAAAGTAACTTACGACCTTAACTATTGAGATAACCTATGGGTATGGTTATTGGCATGACTTATTAGACACGATATTTGCATAGTGTATTGGGTTAGCTTATTCATTGATACTAGTTATAAATATGAGTTTTAGTTTGAGTTTGATAATTGATAATGATCTTAATAATATGGGTTCTTGTTCGAGTTTAGCAAATAATGATAATGATACTAATGAGTTTTGATTCAAGTCTGACATCGGGAGATGTCAATTATATATAAGATGATACAATCGGATGGATTCTTGGTTATAGCATGATGCTTGGGTATTTACGGCTATTCGATTATTAGCTTCCTTATTTGTACCCTCTAGGATTATGGGGGCATGTGTTGGGTTGTTTACTTTTCTGCACTTATTGGCTTATAGAGGACAAACTTGTAGTTATAATGGTATGATCTTTATATTATTATCTCGTATGTGTTAATTTATCTATGTACAACGATGTTAGAGCTTATTTTAGGTTTGCCTCTTTTATTTGACTTAGCTTAATTTATCTTGCATCCTATCGTATTCACATCATAATTTAGATCACTCGGCCGATGATGCCTACTGAGTACCCATAGTTTTGGTACTCATACTATACTTCTATACCTTTTTGGTGTAGATCCGTGTACTAGTTACTACCGCCGCTGATTTGATATTCATGTAGGGTTGATTCTACAGATTGGATGGGCTCTTGGAGTTGAAGTTACCCCATTTTCCTTCTATTTATTTATGTATAGGCTTTCATCTTCAAGATAGGTTATATTTGACTATTTAGTACTTATAGTTATTTTGTAGTAGCTCTTGTACCAGTAATACCGAGTCTTGGGATACTTGTTGGTTTTTTATCTATCTATTAGACCTTTATGATTATATTATTATTGTTTAAGCCTTTAATTGTTAAGTTTTGTTTTTTAGGCTATTTTCCGCCATGTTAGCCATTGCATCTAGCTTAGGAATATGGTTCAACTTACCTACTAGCGAGATACAGTAGGTGCCATCATAACTCATAAATTGAGTCGTGAAAAATTGGTATCAGAGCCTAGGTTTCACCGGAATTATTGGTACAAGAGCAAGTGTCTATTAGAGTCCTACAGATTGGAATAATGACGTTTGTTTCTTATCTTTGAGAGGCTATAGGATATTCTTAGGAGCTTTCCACTTCTTTATATCATGCTAATAGTCTGAGTTGGTTTCTAAAGCATTTCTTTGGTTTCACTCTTTTGCAGATGGCTAGGACATGTGCCACCACGAGACAAACATTTTGAGACCAAGTCTAGGTATTGTTGTTCATGGATGACCTAGAGGTTGAGCATAACTTTGAGATGTTTCCCCAGCTAAGGTCCAGGACAGGGGGCCTTCCACAGATCTTATTCCTACTCCTGAGCTAGAGATTTTCTACCACAACCAGCGGTAGGCCAGGACCAGCCTAGGCTTCACCGAGATTTTTTTCTTATTTAGTGCTCAGGGATGGTTTGGTTAAAATTTGGGAATGGTTAGAGGTCCACCGTCTGATGGTGCACAGTCTACAGATAAGAGTGATATTGAGGCAGAGGTGAAGCCTATAGATGTGCCTCCCAGATTAAGGTCCCTTCTACTTAGGTGGTTGCTCAGCCGATAATTTCCCAACTTACTATGTCTGCTAAGGAGCAAAAGATGTTGAATGGATTATTGAAATTGGCCCCCACATAGGTTTTCTAGTGCACCGATCAAGGATATTTACTAGTTTTTGATTGCTTGCGAGGATAGGCTCTATAATTTGGGCCTAGTTGTGACTTGTGGTGTAGTTTACACTACTTTTTAGTTGAAATTAGAAGCTAGACATTGGTGGAGAGGTCATCTAGATTCCAGGACAGCTAGATCTTCTCTTTTGACATGGATACAGTTCTTCAAGATCCTTAGAGAAGTAAATAGCTTGCAGTCTTAGGGATTATTTGAGAGATTAGTTATCATGGTTAAAGTAGGGATCCATGACTATTGTGGAGTATGAGGCTCAATTTTATGAGTTGGCTAGGCATGCAACTTTTATTTTGACTACTGAGTATAAGAGGGGTCATTACTTTGTTCGAGGATTGAAACTTCTTCTTTGCATGTCTACATAGAGTTTGGATGCTATGGGTAGGTCTTTTGCTTAGGTTTTAGATCATTCTTAACTTATGAAGGAGATGCATAGCGAGGCCAAATAGGACAGCGATAAGAGGTCATGATATTAGGGTAGGTTCAGTGGAAGTCGTAATAGCTCTCAATTTTGAGGCAGTGGTTCTCAAGGTAGGTACCCTTCGTGCCAGCCATTTCAGCATCAGGGTCATTCTAGTAGACCCATTCAGGCTATATTTTAGATTATCGATAGAGGCCAATCTAGCTCCAATGATCGTATTATCCATGGTCATAGTCAGTCTTTGAGGGGTTTATCTTCTAGTTATTTTAGTCGTAATTGTAATTTTGGGTCAGCAAAATCTTATGGTTTTATTCTAGTGCTTGGGACATGTTATGGTTATGGAGTTTTTGGTCATTTTTTATGGAGTGCCTCAGTCATAGAGCGATTGTTTTGTCAGCTCAGAGTATTCCACCTATAAAGGCAGTTTATCCCTTAGTTAGAGATAATATGCATAGTCATAAGGGTGGTCCCAGGGTGCTCGTAGAGGTTCTCAGGCATATAGGATAGAAGGTCGATCAAGAGCCCAACTAAGTGGCAGGTGTGGTCAACTGTATGCAGTACCTACTAGAATCAAGGTTGAGTCTTCAGATATTGTTAGTACAGGTATGATTTTGGTATGCATTCAGTTGGCTTTTGCTTTATTTGTTCCGAGATCCACTTACTCTTATTTGTCTTCTTATTATGTGTCATAGTTAGTGTTATCTTGGGATTTATTATTTGTGTGATTATGAATATCTACTCCCATGGGTGATTCTTTAGTAGTGGATCAGGTTTTTAGATTATGTGATATGACTGTTAGAGATGTTGTGCACATGTTGATCTTTGTATATTAGACATGATGGATTTTGATATGATTATGAGAATGGACTGGTTATCTCACTATCATACGGTCCAGGATTATTTTGCCAAGACCATTACCTTATCCACGCTTGGCAGAAAAGAGATGTTAGCCGTGAACCGACAAGGATTATTTCTTATATGTGTGCTAAGAGGCTTATTTTGAGGGGTTGCGAGTCTTATCTTACTTATATTCATGATGTTAGTGTGGAGAGTCCATCGCTTGACACTATTTCTATAGTTCATAAGTTTCCTAATGTTTTCCCTATCGATGTACCTGGCCATTCCTGAGCATAGTATTGAGTTTTTTATTAATCTTGAGTTGGTCACCCGACTTACTTCTATGGAACCTCACCGTATGGATCTTTTTTATCTTAAAGAGATGAATTCTCAGATCCAGGACCTTCTTGGTAAGGCTTTTATTAGACCGAGTATATCTCCTTAGGGATCTCCAATGTTATTTGTGAAGAAGAAAGATGACTCGATACGTATGTGTATTGATTATAGACAACTTAGTAAGGTAATGACAAAGAACCCTTATCCTATGTCTCGTATTGATGACTTATTTGACCATCTTCAGGGAGCAGCAATGTTCTCTAAGATTGATTTGAGGTCCGATTACCATCAATTGAGGATTCGGGCTAAGGATATTCCAAAGACAGACTTTAGAATCCTTTATGGTCATTATGATTTCCTAGTAATTTCTTTTGGGTTGAATAATGCCCTAACTAAATTCATGGATTTAATGAACCACAGGTTCATGTCTTATTTGGATTCCTTCGTGATTGTGTTCATCGACGACATCCTTGTGTATTCGAGAAGTAGAGAGAAGCATGTGCAACATTTGAGGATTATGCTCCAGACCTTGAGAGATCATATGCGTTTTGCCAAATTCTCTAAGAGTAAGTTTTGTCTTTATTCGGTGACATTCCTTTGGCACATGGTGTCTAAGGATGGATTATGGAAGACCCGACGAATATTGAAGTTATTCATGATTGGGACAGGATTATATCTCCAACTGAGGTTCGTACTTCATTGGCTTTACCAATTATTATAGAAAATTCATTGAGGGTCTTACTACTATTGCAGCGCTAATGACTTTATTAACTCGAAAGGAGGTTCTTTTTTGATAGTCCAAGAAATATGAGTCGAGCTTCAAAAAGCTCAAGGGATTTCTCACTTCAACTCTTATTTTAGCTCTTTCTATTAAGGGTAAGGGATTCACCATATATTGTGATTCTTTGGGTGTTGGTTTAGGTTATGTGTTAATGCAACAGAGTCGTGTTATTGCTTATGCTTTGAGGCGACTGAAGGTTCATCAATTCAACTACCCCATTCATGATTTGGAGTTGCCAGTAGCAGTTTTTGCGCTTAAAATTTATAGGCATTATTTAGATGGTGTGCATTATGACATCTTTGCGGATCATCATAGTCTTCAATATCTTATGACCCACAGAGAGCTTAATGATAGGCAGCACAGATAAATGGAGTTGCATAAGGATTATGACATCTCTATTTTGTATCATTCGAGCAAGGCGAATGTGATAGCAGATGGCTTGAGATGAAAGGTAGTAAGTATGGATATCTTATCTTGAATTTTAATTTCTCAGAGGCCGTTGGCACGGGACCTTCAGTCCTTAGCTAACTTGATGGTACGACTTGATATTTTAGACCCTAGGAGGATCCTTGATAGTGTTGAGTCAAGATCCTTATTATTTGAGCAGATTCGGGACTGCCAATTTAAGGATAAAAGACTTTGCATCATTTGTGATCAGCTGTTGAATGGTAATTCTAAAAAGTCTACCATAGATTATAAGGGAGTCTTGAGGTTTGACAGTCACATCTGTGTTTTGAGAGTTGATGACTTGATTCAGTCGATTTTGCATGAGGCTTGGAGCTCTAGATACTCCATTCATTTAGGTACAACTAAGATGTATAGAGATTTGAGATGGCATTATGATGGAGTGGTATGAAAAGAGATATAGCAAACTTTGGAGCTCATTGTCTATGTTGTCAGTAGGTGAAGGTTGAGCATCATTTACCTAGTGATTTGATTGAGAGATTGCCCATTCCTTTGTGGAAATGAGAGAAAATCACCATGAACTTTGTTAGTGGGTTACCTAATACTTCCCATGGTCTGATGGTATTTTGGTCATTGTGGATCGATTGACCAAGTCTTCATATTTCATCCTTATTCAGATGTCCTTTAGTGCCGAGAGTTTGTCTCATACCTATGTTAGTGAGATAGTCCGTTTACATGGTAGGACTATATCTATCATTTCAGACTAGTGTTCAGTGTTTACTTTAGATTTTAGAGAGCTTTACAGGGGGAGTTGGGTACTCAGGTGGATCGTAGTACAATATTCCATCTGTAGACCGATGGACAGTCGAAGCGGACCTGTGTTATGGATTTTGGAGGTTAGTGGGAGCACAACTTAGCCTTGGCAGAGTTCACATATAATAGTAGTTACCATTTGAATATTCATATTGACGCCTTTTGAGGCTTTATATGATAGGTAATGTTGTTTCCTGATTGGATGGTTTGAGACTTTTGAGATTATCCCTTGTGGTGTTAACTTGCTTTAGGATTCGTTGGATAAAGTTAGGGTGATTCAGGATAGGTTTAGGGCATCTTAGAGTAGGAAGAAGGCTTATGCGGATTGCAGACTTTGTGCCTTGAGATTTGGAGTTGGTGAATGGGTATTCCTTCGTGTATCACTCATAAAGGGTGTGAAAAGTTTTAGGAGGAAAGGTAAGCTCATCCCTAGATATATTAGACCATTTGAGATTCTCCGCACAGTTGGTAAGGTGGATTATGATTTAGCCCCAGATTTTGCTCTTGTCCATCCGGTTTTCCATGTTTTTATGTTGCGGCGATACATACCTGACCTGTCTCACATGCTTAGGTGGAACTCAGTTTAGTTGGATGAATTTGACCTTCGTGGAGGAGCCTATGCTAGTGAAGTCAGACGGTTGTACAGTAGGGAGATTCCAGTAGTTAGGGTTTAATAGAGGCACCACCCAGTAGATGAGGCTACTTAGGAGATCGAGAGCGATATGCAGTCATATTATCCTCACCTGTTTGAGGATTTAGGTACATCCTAATCTTTTTATTTTGCAGACGAAAGTTCTTTTAGTAGTGGATATTGTAATGACCCTCTAGGTCATTTTCTATATCTCAACTTATTTTTGCTATTTAGAGATTTCCTATACCCTCCCCAAGTCATTTATGACATACTGGAACAAACAGTTCAATTACAGGGTAGTTCATTTGGTTTTTAGAGCTAATTCCCAATTTTGAAATCTTCGTTGGTTCAAATTGGCTATTAGGTGAAAAATCCAATTAAACGACCTTGTATGCCAATTCTGACTATTCCAATAGCTCTAAAGCTTTAATTTTAGATTGGGTGGACCCTTTATTCGAGTCTTGAGGATTTTGGACTTATTGCAGGCTATTAAACAAAAGTTAAGAAAATGGCAAGTTGGTATGGGACCTACTTTTCGTTGAAACATCCTCGAATGGAAATTTTAACTATGCCATTGAGTTTTAAATGTCAAATTTGATAGGGTAGCATAATTCGTTCATGCATACGAGATTTCGGATGAATCTTGAGGGGTTGGCGAAAACTTAGAATTTCTCTAAGTTCCAATTGGTACTTAATATCTGGTGCGACCGGTAAAGTGGCCTTTTAGGAACTTTAGCGACCCTAACTCAACCAACAGGTATCGCTTTAGCGGCACCTAGGCCCTTTAATGGTTAGCGCTAAAGCGACCCATGGTCTGATTTAGAAGCCTTGTTGTAGGGTCAGAAACCACTTTAGTAGTACAAGGCGCTTTAGCATGATTTCTAAAGCGGCCAAGTGTCCGCTTTAGCAAAACCTGCGTGCCTGGGAAGGGTATAAATACCTATTAAGCCCATTTTTCACGATTTCTCATCCATTTTCTAAAATCTTAAACCCTAAAATGTGAGAGTTCTTAGGAGAATCGATTATGGTGATTGTGGAGCTTTAGCATCATTAACTTACACGATTTCCCATCAAATTTGAAGTAAGATTCCATTATTTTAATGGTTGGTTTCCTATTTCTATTTAAAATCCCTAAAAGCTTGGTGACTCAATTTTAGCACCAATATAGCTCGGAATCCATCCATTTTTAAGGGTAAAGCTTCCTTGAGCATAGAGGGACGTTGTGTTCATTTTGAATATGCAATTTTCATAAATGGGCCCCGCTTGAGATTTTTATGTAATTTTGAACCCAAATCACAATAGTGCAATATAGGTATCACTATTCTTGTTTTGATGAGTATATTGTGATTTTGATAGCATGGCACCTTGCAGAAGCTTCTCGAAAGGGGAAATCAGTGATTTAGCGAATTCTTCGAGTTATTCTTCGATCCCAAGGTACGCTAGGTTTACCTTCTTCATAGATTGAGATATATCATAGTATGATTATGATATTATTCTAGATATAGGGTGGGATTTAGGTGTTGGAAGTTTGATTGTGAGTATTTAGCTTAATTGGACCTTTAGGCTATCTTGAAATTGTAGACTTGGAGTAGTTTACGTAGTTATTCATGACTTAGGTGATTTGAGCATCACGGTATATATTTAGAATGGAAATACCTTAAATTACTCAATGTAGAGGACATTGTCATAGTCATCTATGTTAGGGTGGAATTGTGCTTAGTCGCTTAAGTTAAGGGAATTGCCTTGGTTGATATTGTTTTAGGTAGAATTTCTTTTTTTTATCATGTTTGGGAAGGATTACTATCTTAAGACTAATTATGGCTTGTTTGACATCTAGGAATGAACTTAGATACCTTAACCTAGTCCAGGGTAGAAGTTTTCTAAGTGGATATTTTTTGGGGATTAGAAGTAGGCCCCTCCAACCCACCTTAGGCTAAAACTTGTGATAGCCTCGTAGGCTCATTTACGTAGGATACACTCTTGATGGTTGGTTTGTCACTTGAAGACGTTGAATATATTTATTGAGTATGTTACTTGGATATTGAAGGATTGATGCTAATTTCGAGTATCGCTAATGATATTGCCCATAAACATGATTAAGGATATAACTTATAAGTGTGATTATTGATATGACTTCCAGATATGATTAATGACTTATAAAGGTGATTATTGGCATGAATTCTGGATATAATTAATAATATGGCCTATCGACATGCTTAATGATATAGATACCAACGTGATTAAATGATATAGCTTGTAGATATGATATGGCTTATATACATGATATAGCTTATAGATATGATATAGCTTATATCTATGATATAGCTTATGGATATGATATATCTTATGGATGTAATATGGTGTATATACATGATACGACTTATAGATAAGCCATGATATATATATATATATATATAGAGAGAGAGAGAGATAAATAGATAGATAGATAGATAGATATAGATAAATAGATATATATAATTGGTAGCTTGTAGATACAATTATTGAATTAACTTATGACCTTGACTATTGACATAGCTTATGGGCATGGTTATTGCCATGATTTATTAGATACGATATTTGCATAGTCTATTGGGTTAGATTATCGGTATGGATTGGTGATATGGTTCGTTGATACGGATTATAAATATGAGTTTCGATTTAACTCAGACAATTGATAATAATCTTAATAATATGGGTTTCGATTAGAGTCCGACAAATGATGATAGTGATGATGATACTAATGAGCTTCGATTCAAGTATAGCATTGTCAATTATGCATGAGATGATACCGTCTGGATGGATTCTTAGTTCTGGCATGATGCTTGGGTATTTACGGTAATTCGGCTGTTATCTTTCTTGATTTTACCCTCCAGGCTTATAGGGGCCTACTTTGGATTTTCTACTTTTCTGCACTCATTGGCTTATGGGGGCCAATCTTGTGGTTATAATGGTATGATATTTATATTATTATCTCGTATGCGATTATTTATGTATGTACAATGGTGTCGAAGCTTATTCTAGGTTTGCCCTTTTATCTATCTTAGCTTAATTTTTCTTGTATCTTATCATATTTATATTATGATTTAGCTCAGTCGACCGATGATGCCTAATAAGTACCCATGGTTTTGGGACTCATACTATATTTTTGTACCTTTTTGGTGTATATCTGAGTACTATTTGTCGTTGTTGATTCGAAGTTCGTGCAGGGTTGATATCGGAGATTAGGTGAGCTCTTGGAGTCAATTACCCTTTTTTCGTTTATTTATCTATGGCTAGTCTTTCATCTTCGAGAAAGATTATATTTGACTATTCAGTACTCATAGTTCTTTAGTGGTAGCTCTTATATCGTCATTACTGAGTCTTGGGATGCTTGGTGATTTTCTATCTTTCTATCTATTAGACCTTTATGATTATATTATTACTATTTAAGTCTTTAATTGTTAAATTCCAACTTTTAGGCCATTTTTCACCAAGTTAGCCAATTGCATCTAGCTCTGGGCTACGGTTCAGATTACCTCCTGGGGGATAGATTAGGTGTCATCATGACACGTAAATTGGGTCATAACACACAGCAAGGATTTTCATGACTATCAATGACATATCATCTGTAACCTTTATTACTGGGATGAAAAACTGTCCTTCAAAACTTTTAGGTAAAGACTCAGGATGGTTCACTGAATGAGTCATTGGTATTAACTATGAATCATTATGTTAGTCATTCTGTGATGTTTCTACTATTTTCTGCTCTAAGTCTGCGATATGATATTAGGGACTTTTTGGTGTTACAATATCTTCCTCTTGGTAGAATTTTCCCTCAAATAAAAACTAACTAAGCTGAAAAGATATGAAAAAATCTGCAATCCCAACACTTGTTACTGATATGATAACCAAATTCGAATATAAGTTAAACAAATTTCATGAAACATGCATGCATACTATGACAAGAAGGCAACTGAAGGGCATGAAACTGAATGGGATACTAAGGAGGAAATTGTTACCTCAAGTTGGAACTGAATTAGAAGGGAATAAGTGAGAGTACTTAGTCATTCTGTTTGTTTCTACTTCCTAAGATTTGAGATATCTAGAGGCATAAGCTACTATCTTACCATGCTGTGTTAACACATAATGGAGGCCAACTTCTGAAGAATCAGAGTAATCAGAAAACCTATCTAAACTCTCTGGTAGAGTTAAAACTGGAGCAAAACTGAGTCAATTATTTATCTCTTGAAAACTTTTCTCACAAATATTGGACCACTAAAATTTGACTTTATTCTAAGTCACTCATTGGAGAAGCAACAGATAAAAATACTTCAAAAAACCATCTATAGTAACTGCCTAAATCCAAGAAACTCTTCATGTTTAATGGAGAGAGATAGGTCTTGTCCAATTCTTAACTTCTTCAATCTTTTGTGGATCAACATGAATGTGCTCAGATATGACCAAGAAATGCTTCTAATTTCAACTAGAATTCACATTTTATAAGCTTAGAAATAACAATAATTGATGATCTATGAGATTCTATGAGATGATCTTCAAATGGTTTGCATTTCCATCCTTACTCTAAGAATAAACAAAGATGTTATCAATTAAGACAATGAATAACATGTCCAAGTACTGTTTGTAAACTCTATTCATCATGTCCATAAAATGTGCAAGAATATTGGTTAGTCCAAAATTCATAACAAATTCAAAGTGACTATACCAAGTTTTGAATTCTATCTTCAAAATAACATACTCTTTTACTCTAAGTTGATGATAGCCGAAACTGAGGTCTATCTTTGAAAAACAAGTGGCACCCTGAGACTGGTCAAATAAGTTATCAATCCTAGGAATGGGATACTTTTTTTGACTGTACCTTTGCTCAACCGACTGTTATCAATGCATATTTTGAGGGAATCATATTTTTATACACAAAAAGAATTAAAACACCCTATAGATAAATACTAGATATGATGAAACCCTTTTCAATGAGGTCCTTCAACTATTCTATCAAATCCTTAAGCTCTATTGGATCTATCCTATAATGAGAAATTGAGATAGGAAAGATATCTAGAAGAAGATTTATTCCAAAATCTATCTCCTACTCGGGAGGAACTCCTAGTAGATCTTCAGAAAAATACTTCCAGAAATTCATTTACTGTGGGAACTAACTAAAAAGTAAGGGTTTCAGACTTTAAATCCTTGACTCAAACTAGATGGTAGATTCAACCCTTAGAGACTATTTTTCTGGCCTTAAGGTTAAAGATAAATAGACCTATAGGCACTGAAGATCTACCATTCTATTCTAAGGTTGGTTTATTTGGAAACTAAAACTTAATGACTCTGTTTCTGTATTTGACTAGAGCATAACAGAAATATAACTAATCCATGCCAAGAATGATATCATAATTAATCATTTCTAACTCCACGAGGCCAATTGTGGCAATTACTGGGAAACTTTGATTGGACAATTTCTATTTAGTTGT
The DNA here is from genome assembly GCA_030864215.1 of Capsicum pubescens. NCBI lineage: Eukaryota > Viridiplantae > Streptophyta > Magnoliopsida > Solanales > Solanaceae > Capsicum > Capsicum pubescens. The sequence continues at coordinate 80,226,870 of CM061544.1, read as the reverse complement.
TTATCTATAATTGAGTCACTAATAGTAGTTCAAATTGCAAGAGGTTCTAAAAGGGTTTTGAGACTATCACCAAAATATACTGAAATATAAGTAGTTATGAAGGAAAGAGTAGCTTCAAGATCTAATAATGTATATACATCAGTATAGAAGATGTGCAACATACCAGTGACTATATCAAGGGAACCTTTCTGATCATGCCAAGACTACAAAAGATAGAACTTGTCTTAGAACTACCCGCCACCTATACTAGATGAGGCACCTTGCTTAGTTAGTCGACCTACTGGATCTGTTGCGGAGGTAGTCTGAGTACGATTACTAATTTCACACTTATTGGCTGATAGAATTTCTTAGAGTTTGTGATCAGGCCTTCTACCACCAAAATATTAATCCTTACCCACCAAACGTCCCTCCTTCATGTGGTTTATCTTTTACTTCTTACAAGTTATGAAAGTACAATCACTGAAAGAGTTATTCTGAGACTTAGAGCCTAGTACTCTACCTTTCTAATCCTTTCTGGGCCTAGGAGATGGAATACTAGCAAAGGTGGTGGTGGGGCTCAAGATCTTTGCTAAAATTGGGATAGATTTCTATGCCTGAATTTTGCTGAGAATAGTCAAATTTACCTATTCTATCCCTCTTAGTCTCTATCTCTTTCTTTTTTATCTTCTCTTCGTCAATCTGTTTAGTATGTGTCATAATCCTGGATATGTCCATATCCTTAATAAGCATAGTGGTCTTACACTCCTTGACCACCAACTTAGAAACATCTGAAACAAACTTACTTATCCGGGCCCTTGGATCGGCCACTATCCCTAGAGCCTAACTAGAAAGTTGAGTAAACTTCAGAGAATACTCTTTCACCATTATATTACCGTACTTCAAGTTTATAAACACTTCAACCTAAGCTTTTCTCAGCTAACAGGGATAGAATCTATCTGGGAAAGCAGTCATAAAGTCATTCCAATCAACTGGGCCTGCATCCATATATCTACCCTCCTTCCACTACTTGCACCAAGTCTGAGGCACTCCTTTTAACTAAGAGCGACTAAATTAAAACTTTCAATAGAAGAAATACCCATAACCTGAGAAAAATTTTAAACCTCATCGTTGAAAATGTTTGGTCTTTCATCCACCTTCAAACTATAAAACTCTAGAGGATTCATCCGAGTGAAGTCCCAAACTCTCATTGCAGTTGCATTTCCTTTTGAATTAGCTGATACAACAACCTACTAATTGACATGAGTGGTCATAGCCTGAGCAAGCACTTGGAAAGAATCCTTAAATTTGGTATGGTAACTTGCCTATTCAGGGGGTCCGCTAGAGTTGGTGGGGCTTGTTGGTTATCGTTTATGTTCCTTCATTCATTTGCTCTTCGGGGAGGTACTTTCTATAAATGCATAGTGCACGAATAAGAAGGATATTAAATAGAGTTATACTCTATCACATGATATAAACATAAAAAAGTGAGACTTTCCTAAAATATTTAGTAGCCTCTCCTTTATAAGTGTAGCGTGTTTTACACCCATGAACAAGACATTACTTAATGCGTCTTTTAGATATCCTAGGACACTTTAAGTCTGATGCTCTAATACCAAATTTATTATGATCTGAGACTACACTCTGGATGTAATATAGTATTTAGAGGCACAAGTGACCCCATGTTAACCCATGGACTGGGATAGCACTAATTGTACGAAAGTTAAACTGGCATAACAAGCATAAATTTGAAATATGATAATAAAATAATACTAATCATAATCTTGGTCAACAAGCAATTAGTAAAGCTTAATAAACTGAATATCTAACTTTGTGTCTAAAAGCCTCTAATAACTGATGAGTGCTGGGACAAGGCCCCAACTAACTCAAAATGTCTGACTTGATAGTCAGTTGTCTAAGGCGGGTGACAGAAGTACCCCCCATATGTTCCTCACAAATCTGCCCAGATGGCATTGGCAGTAGGAAATTCCTCACACTCATGTATGAGGTCATCAACCATAGAACTTACAACGATGCCACGTGCAATGGAATCAACCTTTTTCCAAGCCTTATAAGCTTCAAGGTCTCTTCTGTGTTGTGCAGTATTTCCCTCTTCTGGAAGACATAAGACATGTTTAATACCTTCAAGAGCATTTTTCTCTTCCAGTACATACCACATTTTACGACTCCAAATATCGTAGTTGTCTCCATTTAGTTTTTCTCCTTACTCAAGTCAGCAATTATGCTTTTTAATGTCATGTCTGTAATTAAGAGACAATCACGCAAGTATTTTATTAATCATGCATGCAAATTACATATTTAAGCAAATCATTTCACATACAGATTTCATGTTTAGTGTAAAATCGAAAGGACACTTAAGAATTCAATCATCATATACGAACTAAACACTTGACCAAAATTAGAAATTAATTTCTTAATGTGTATTACGATGATAGCTTTCAATTAAGTCATTTTAAACACAAATAAATGAATGAAATTCATAAAAAAAAAAAAGATAAATAACTTAATTTATGTATAATATAGAGTTAAGAAATAACTACATGTTACAAGTCCATCTAAAGATAAAAGCCATCCCACAAATATTCGAGACGACTTATATACACCCCAAAAGGCTCGCTAGGCCAAATCTAGTGGTAACATCAATAAATCTCTCACCCCATGGTTCACGGAGAGAATTTGCTAAAATTGCTAATGCTTCCCAATTCGAGATTTTTACATAGTTTTTCAGTTCTACACGTTTTATTTCAAACGGATGTATAAAACTAGCAATGGTAATATTAGGGGTCATCTTAAAAGACTTGAATTCTTTCATTTTCTTCTCTCTTTCCCTTCGCATAGCCCTTTTATTCCGTAACAGATTTTGTGTCGCTCTAGGGACACAATTTCGTATGATCCCACGACCTCAAAAACATGTCCTTCGATGACGTGTTCTTCCACTTTGTTTCTTTCCTCAACATCCTGAACTCCTACTTGGAGTGATTCAAGTTTGTCCCCGTTAAGCTATTTCTGAAATAGGAACCAAGAAACAACAAGAATGATTATTTCATTCAATGTGACAACTTATGTCGCAATTTATTGTAGAAGTCAAAATCTGCTTATGAAAAATTAGGAACTATTTTAGACAAGAATTATAATAAGCCTAAAAAAATTAAAGGCATAATATTTTACACTACATGATTCACCATATTTCTTTTATTAAATCAATTATAGTGCAACAGTATACACCCTTTTTATATATATGTACTACAATTTGTACTTGTACTTCATATCAGTACCATACAACAATCAAAAGACAATTTAAACAAAATGTACACGTATAGTGCTCTGCACAATGCATATAATTATTTTCTTTTCCCAAAAATAAGGCTAAAGGGTACTTTTCCCTTTCTTTCCTTTTTTTAATATAAACTCTTTCCTTAAAATCAACAAAAAAACTTTTTACTATGCTTATTAAAAGAAAAGAAAAAATCATTGTTCTTCTTTTTCTTTTTCTTCTTCTTCTGAAGAACGCCGCATATATCATCCTCTCTTTTTTATTTCTTAAATATTATAAGGTGCTTAACAGCATTTGAAACCACAACAACAAATAAAGTGAAAGGTCGGATTTAAAAAAAAAATGACGCGTCTGACTGAATCAGCGGTGCGTCCAACCATATTTTAGCGACGCATCTGACCGAATTTTACGATGTATATCCGGTTAATAATTTTCTTACAGGTGTGTACAAATTCGATTTTCTATTTCTACACTTAAAATTGAGATATTATGTGCAAAAATAGAGCAATAATTCTGACTCTGATGCCATTGAAAGAAAAATACGGAGCAAAATCAGTTTTTACCTTGATATTTTGCAGCGGAAGAAGATAATTTTGCCACCAAAATAATCGCTGCAAGTCAATTTCATTTCTCTTGGAAATGGAATATAAATTCACAAACTAAATACTTACAATTTAGTGTTTTGTTAATGTAGTCTTTTTCTTTGTGTTAATGTTTTTGTCACACCCATTGCTGAAGAAGAAAATTCAATGAATATAAGGGGTGTGGAATAATTTTTCTTTTGTAACTATTCCCCCCAAAATTTAAAATTTAGTCTTTAATTTCTTTTTCAGATAAATGGGAAAATAGGTTGGGTCGGGTCGGTTCACATGGGCCACCCATGACCCAAAATATTCAACAGAGTCATTGCAAGGGCGGCTCAAGTAAATTTTTGGACTAAGGCAAAAATCAAACGGAGGTCTTACGTTTTTAAGAAAAAAAAAATTATATTTACAAGGTCTATTTTTAAAATTATATAATCGTATTTAATAATTCTTTTTTAATTAATAATATAGTCAATGCATTAAAAAGCTTTTACTATATCAATCTCCTAAATTTTTTTATATAAAAACTTTTTTTATAAATAGTATTTAATATATTTCTTAAAATTTGTAATTTATTATTACTAAAAAAAATATGAGGCCCCTCAAATTTTGAGTTAGGCGGCCACCTTTTCTCCGAAAGGATTGAGCCATCCCTGAGTCATTGGTACTAACCACGACACATTGTATGAGTCGTTCTGTGAAGCTTTCTACTGTTTTCTACTCTAAGTTTGAGTTATATATGATCTTAGGGACTTTTGGGATGCTACATGCTGCTACTGGAATCTTATTTTTTGGACATGATTTTTCGGTGATGCTAATGCAGAAGCTCCCTTCAACGACGTTTAACTTGACGGACTTTGGCTGGGTTGGTGATGATGTTACATTGAATACAGTGACATTTGAGAGGGCAATATTAACCATTTCTAAGCTTGTTAAGAGAGGTGGTGGACAACTTCACAGTCATTAGAAGTGAAGTGAAGCATAAGAGGATAGGACAAGTGGCGGAAGGGACGATACGGTGCTGCACTTATTCCGATGACTGTTAAGGAAAAGGGAGAAAATCGGATAGACTTTAGCGTATGATTTGTTAAAATGGATGTTATGTTAAGACGGGTCAGGTCGGACAGGTTTAGGTTACTTAGGATTTGGGCTTTATTTTTATAAATAAATAAATGGGGCATATTTCTTGATTTGGATTTTTCTATTAAATGGAGGATTAGATGAAAATTTTGTTAACAACGAGAGTAAATATGATATGATAGTATAACGAAGGGTAAATTTAACTAATTTTCAAAAGTAGAGGGATAATGTAAAATGGAAAAAAAATATATTCAATTATGTATTGATTTTCTAATATGACAAGTATTATGGAATATTTATTTTTTACAAAAATGACAAGTATTTAGAAACGTAGTAGAGCTTTTTTCGTTGTGAAGACTTCTTCAACATTTTCATCGGCTACTTGGGGGAGTTGGCTAAAAGGCCACTTCCCAAACCTTTTTTGACATTTATACACTAAGTTTTTTTAATTAAAAAAATAGACACTTTAATGGGACCACAAAAAATAAATGCAATCCTAGAACACAACTTGTAAAATATACACTTTAGCTCCTTTTCCATTTCAGCCCCAATTTTTTTAAAACTACACTTTAGTCTATGTCCAAAGTATAAATATTGGATAATTAATTTTTTAAAAAAAATATCCCAAAGCTTCTCAATCAATCCACTACCAACCACCCAATTTTGGCACCATTTTCTGGATTTTTCGACCATTTTTTGATTATTTTTCGTTGAATTTTTTGGCATTCATCGGAGAGTGACATTATCTCTATTGTTTTAAGCCATTTTCGCTTATTTTTAACTCCAATGTTTCTTCCATTTTTATACAAAAAGCTTGAAAATCAGTCCCACATTTCGAAATCGATTCTTGGCTCAATAGCAACATTTCAACACTTCTTAGGTTGTTTGTAAGCTGAAATTCGTTGGATTATTCCGGTGGTCATCGAAAAAGGGTCGATCGTGCACTGTAAGGCCAGCATCTAAGAAAAAGACGACTTCAGTCTATTAAGTCTAGGCGCATAAACCACTATTCAAGTCTATTAAATACTATTATCAAGGTATATCATGTTTATTATAGATTACGTGGTTGTTGGTGGTATATTTTATGGTGAATGGGAGGAGACTCCTAAATGTTAGGTTTGGAAAACTGTGTCTAAGGAGACAGTGTCCATTGCCCTTCATCGCAATGGTTCATACGCCGATATGGTTAAAAGCGTAATGGAGAGCGGTGAATTAAGTTGTGATCAAAGCGAGGTGGTAATTAGTTACTTGATGAACGGGAGGGAAAAAATCCATCCAACATTCATAAGGAATGATAGACACGTAGAATTATACATGCTTTGTGTTGATTCTGATAATTCCATACCTATATTGCGGGTTAAAGTTGTTGGAAAGTCCCGGGAAGAAGTTTCTACATCAGCCCCACCCCCACCCCCACCCCTGACAGTGGATGATACGTCAACGAAATACGATTGTATGGGTGGTGATGAATGGGATAATAGTGAAGATTATGAATAAGAAGAGTGTGGAGGAGGTAAGGACGGGCAGCTCAAACCACAACAAAGCCACTCTTTCTCGGATGACATTAATCATTGTGTAGGACAAACATTCAAAGATAAGAATGTTTTATGTAATTTTAAGTATGAAAAGATTGAGATTGAAGAAATACTAGACTGTTCGAATTATTTATTATATACTAACGCTATTGTTGATTTCTACACATGATAGATAGATTATCAATTTTTTGAGAAGTCAATTATTCACCAATTCGTGGATTTATGATCAAATATTTGAATATATGGACAAGTTAGAATAATGACCAAAAAGTAGAAATTAAATAAAATAAAATTAAAGTATAAAAATTAACACCTTTCAAACATTGTAAAACAATTTAGACACATTAATTGTGATATCAAATCACTTTTGAACATAATCAAGTGATATTTAAGGCATGCTGTAGTCGTAAATTAGTGAGATGAAACTAAAAAGGAAAGAAATAAAATAAAATATATAAGCATCATCCAAACAATGCAAAATAACTAGATATCATCAAATGAGTTTAGACGCATCTAATGAGCATAAGGAAGAGTGATGGTTGTGACTTGTGGGTGCATGGGACAAGTAGTGTTTGAGAACAAGTAATCCTTTTCAATGCAGACGTTTGTTCTGAGCAATGGGTTGTTAATTACTACCATCACTCTTCCTTATACTCATTTGATCGAGTGTTCAATTATTTTGTACTCTCATATGATGATATTTAGTCATTTTTCATTGCTTGAATGATGTTTATTTATTTTAATTTATTTTATTTCTTTCTTTTTATCTCATCTTACTTGTCAATATAATTAGATGATTGATGCTAGACCTATAAAGATATCGTGCATATATTATATATAAATGTATGCATCTGTACTAGACTAAATTAACAGTCATGTATCGACCAATTGAGTCTAGTGGAAAGTAAGACGAGACTAAAAAGGGGAGAAATAAAATAAAATAAATTAACATCATTCAAGCAATGAAAAGTGACTAAATATCATCATATGAGACTAAAAAATAATTGAACACTAGATCAAATAAGTATAAGAAAGAAAAATGATAGTAACAATCAATTACTCATTACAAACGTCTGCATTGAGAAGGACTACTTATTCTCAAACACTATTTGTCTCATGAACACCCACAAGTCACAACCATCACTCTTCTTAGTACTCATTAGACACGTCTAATCTCATTTGATGATATCTAGTTGTTTTGCATTGCTTGAATGGTGCTTATTTATTTTATTTTATTTTATTTCTTCCCTTTTTAGTCTCATCTCACCGATTTACGACTATAGCATGCCTTAAATATCACTTGATCGTGTTCAAAAGTGATTTGGTGTCACAATTGATATATCTAAGTTGTTTTACAATGTTTGAAAAGTGTTAATTATCATATTTTAATTTAATTTAATCTAATTTCTCTTTTTTTGTCATTATTTTAATTTGTCCATATATTTAGATATTTGATCCTGGACCTATGAGTAAGTGAATAATCGACTTCTCAAAAAATTGATAATCTATCTATCATGTGTAGAAATCAATATCGGTGTCAGTATATAATAAATAAGTTGCATAATCTAGCATTTCTTTAATTTTTTTTTACTTCGTCAACTTTGAGAAGCTTCAATTATGTCTTGTTTAAAATTACAACTCCTTTAGGCATCCAATGATAGAGTCTATAGTAAACCTTGATAATCGATTATAGAAGACGTAAATATTCTTTAGACCTTTTTCAACGGTCATTTTTTTGGTAACCCTACTATATAAATGACATGACTTTTTGAGCTCCTTCATGTTCATTTATTCATCCTTTTCTCATTTTGATTCAACAATATCAATGTCTCTCTTTTTCATTTGAAACACTCCTTAGCTTGTTCCAAAGCTTTAATCCGTTGCATAATTTCGGTGGTCGTCGAAAAAGCGATATCAAGTACTGTATGAAAATCAGGTAAGAAGAAGACGACTACAGTCTATTAAGTCTAGGATCATAAATGAACTTGTTCTCATTGTCTAGATTTCTGGCACACTACCCGATGAAATTCGAAAAAAAATTGACCATACAATCGGCAAGGACAATCATAATCCATCAACAATCAAACAAATATCAACTTAAAAGCATAGATTTTCAGTAAAATTAAGTTCCATTTTTTAAAAAGATTTTAGTTTTTTCCATCCAAACCAAACAAATACCTAATCAACCGAACGGTCTATTAACAGAACAACATTCAAATTTCTTGACACATTAATCGATTAAATTCGCAAAAAAAAATCACCATGTAATCGACAAGGACAATCATAATTCATCAACAATCAAACAACTATCAACTTAAAAGCACATATTTTCAATAAAATCAAGTTTCATTATTTAAAAAGATTTCAGTTTTTTTCATCCAAACCAAACAAATACCTAATCAACCGAACGGTCTATTAACAGAACAACATCCAAATTTCTTGACACATTAGCTAATTAAATTCGCAAAAAAAATTTACCATGCAATCGATAAGGACAACCATAATCCATCAACAATCAAACAAATATCAACTTAAAACCACAGATTTTCGGTAAATTCAAGTTTCATTTTTTAAAAAGTTTTTAGTTTTTTTCATCCAAACCAAACAAATACCTAATCAATCGAACGGTTTAATAACAGAATAATATCCAAATTTCTTGGCACATTAACCGACTAAATTCGCGAAAAAATTTCACCATGCAATCGTCAAGAACAATCATAATTCATCAACAATCAAACAATTACCAACTTAAAAAAGAAAAAAAAAATCAGTAAAATCAATCCCTTTTTTTCAAAAAAAATTCTCCCAAATCAATTCAATTACCACAAACTAAAATCGGAAAAAAAGCAAAAAAGAATAAACCATCAATATGAAGCACAAATTACTCGGGAGATGAAGAAAAATTATTTAAAGTGAAAGATGAAAGATCTTATAGTTTTAGAAAAGATAAAAATGAAAAATGAAAATTAGGGAAGAGGAAAGAGAAATGGCCATTATTTTGTAAGTGGGAGTTTGATATTTAATAGAAAAGTGGAGTTAAAAAAAATATTTAATAAATACATAAAGGATGGCAAAATCCTTTAACCCATACCCCACAAAACTCTAAAAAAAATTAGGTCAAACAAAAAAGGTATTTATTTCTCAAAATAAGTTTTCAATGTGGTCTTTTACCTAAGTCTTCTCCGGCTACTTGCGAGTTCTTTAACAACCAAAATGACATATTTCCCTCATTTGAGAAGAGTTGTTCATTATATTTGACTTTTGAGTAAATCGATGGAAAAGCTGAATAATTCGTACTACTTAGGTAGAACCCAAGAAATTTTCGTCTATGTAATCTTTGTTGATGATACAGTAGGCTTCACAGTGAGTTTGCGTGTGGATGCATAGAACTAAAAACCAAAAGGAAAGAACATCATCATAATCCCTAGTTCTCTAACTGTTCAAATGCAACGACAACAAGGAAGCCAAGCTGAGAAGAGGATGAGAAGGGAAAGAAAATGACAATGCCTCGGTAAAGAGCAAGAAAACATCAGTATAATATCAACAACAACAACATACCCAGTATATTTTTATAAAATGGGGTCTGAGAAGAATAAAGTGTACAAGCAGTTCATACCAATCAAGTAGAGAGGTTGTTTCCGATAGACCTTCGACTCGGGACAGATAAAAAATATAACAAACAAAATACATAAAAGCAAACAAAAACAAGGGATGACACATCGCTAGATAATAAAAAAAACAAGACGCCCACAAAGTAATATTATAAAGTTGTTATACGAAATCATAATAAACATCACCAAAACATCATACACAAGAGGCTTCAAGACACTACAGGCACAGATACAAACAGAACATTCCTCCCTTCGATATGAGATATCCCTTTCCAACGCCCTTTGCATTAATCTCAAGAGAGAACCCAAAGGTAGAAAAAAGGAAAAGAAAAAAAGGGGTACTCCCCCGTTCATTTTAGTTGTCCAATATATTTAAATTAGTTGTTTAATGTTACTCATCCAGTTTTAAGAAACTAGATGCAATTTACTATTTATTTCCTCTCTAATCTAACCTTATCATAAAATACTATCCATTTTATCACATTTATAAGATGACTTATAATTAATAAGAATGTTAAAGTATAATCGTCATTTTATTTATTGCTTCTTATGAAATATGTTAAGTCAAATATAAATAAATAAAGATAGATGAAGGAAATACTTTTTTTTTCTCCATTTTAATTTGCTTGTATTATTTGACCAGGTATCAATTTTAACCCAAAAAAAAAAGAGTTAAAATTCTATGGTTGTTAACTAAAAATAAACATATCAAATTTTGAAATTAAAGAATTATAAAATTAGATTAGAGACAATTTTTTTTTGAAAGGATACACTGCCTCCAACATAGTTAATTGTTTTAAAAATACTACACTAACGTTGATCATTATTTCCAATCAGGTTTAAAAAAAAATATAAAATATCTGAGAGGGAAAATTAGTCTATCGCTATTAAATAGAGGTAACTTACTAAACTATACATAATATTTATTCCTATTCTTTAATGGGCGTGAAAAGAGTTTAACAACATTTAAAATGGGACGGGGCGGAGTATCAAATTATTTCTCGATTTGTCCCAATTTATGTGATGGTATTTGATTGAGTTCGGAGTTTAAAAGAAAGACTTTTGAAATTTATGGTTTAAATTGAGGGCTAAAATTATTTTGTTACAATAAACTATTTTGTTAAGGATAAAAAAAAAGGTTTGAAATTAAATTATACGAAATATTGAAAGATGTTTTTTAGCAATGGGTGAAAATCGTCTACTATCTCTAACTTTGTTTTAAAAATCAAACACCCCCTCAAGTGTGAACAATAATCACTCTCCATCTTTATCCTATGTAATGCCTACTTTATCTATAATATTTTCAGTCGTTCATTTATGTAATATCTTTTTATATTATTTATATTTACTTTTCTTAGCATGTGTATTTTCCATTTTTATTTAATTTTATTAATATTATTAGTAAAATAATTTATTTATAAATTAATCACAAAATGTAATGTTATTTTTTATGATTGGTATTTTGATGTTATACGTATTAAGTATGTATGTAATTATGTATATAGATGTGCATGCATGTTTATCTCTTATTCTCTAATATCAATAAAGATAAATGAGTTTTGGTTGCCAATAATGAAATATTTTCTAAATTATACTTTAAAATTTATTAATAATAATCATTTAATTTGTTATAAATATCCTCTATTTTTATTAATTAATTTTATATTACCACCATTGAAATATGCTTATGATTATGTATCGTTATTACATGTATAAATAGATATTTGAGTTTTTTAATTATAAATAAAATTAATTTTCTTATTTTGCTCATTTATTTCATTATAGAACTTCCTTAACTTATATACTCTATTAGTACCTCTTTTTTCATCTAAAAAATGATATTTATTTTTCCATAAAAAATACATTATATATATTCATAAAAAGAAAAATTGTGATTATAAAAAAGTTTTTCCTTTTTCTATTTTTTTTTTAAGAAAAAAATATAAAGACTGATGAAACAAGGATAAAGTAGATATTTTGAAGGAGTCAATCAGGATAAGGGGCAGGGAAAATGATTATTGTTTAAAATTAAAAAAAATAATTAAATTTTTAAAGTGAAATTAAAGGTAACAAACGATTTTCACATTTTAAGTATTTAACAAAAAAAAGAAAAGTATGCTCAGAGTAACCAAGGAGTAGTACTTATTGTTATGGGTTCTTTAAGGAAATGATAGTGAAGAGATAGAGGAGAGCAGCTTTCCTTTTTTATTTTACATAGAATTGTGCGGGTGATAACGAATGAACTGCGGGAGATAATTGTTTTTTTTTTTTTTCGGGTTTAGTATAATCTGTATTTTTTTAAGAATAAATTTAAATACATGTTTAAATTAATATATTAACAATCAAATAAAATTTAAACTCTATATTTATAACTTTAAATTTTTAATAATAAGTTCAACTCAACTTCTGAATATCCAAAAATGAAGTTCAAACTATTTTTTCTTTAAAATAGGAAAAAAAAATCAAATGTTTAGAACTTCAACACAAGTTCAACCAACTTTTGAACTATCAAAATGAAGTTTCAAGATCTTCAAACACAAGTTCAAACAGTTGAAGAACTATCAATATGAAGGTCAAATTGTTTTGTAGAAAAACAGTAAAACCAATTTTAAGAAAAAAATAGATGAAACAGAAAAATTTAAGTCCGCCAAATTCACGGTGTGTCCTTAAGGATTTTTCCCTCAAGTATCCGAAGTTATGGAATATATATCCTCCCAGGATAAAATGATTCACTTCGACAGAATAGCGGTACCACAAATTCTGTCGAACTACGAATGCACTCAACGGGAGCAAATCACATTACAATTTTTTCAAGAAAAAAAAGTATTTTTTTCTTCAAAATTTTCATGTCTATACCTAAAAAAAAATTCAGGTATTTATAGCCATCAAGGTATTGGTTCATGAACAGAAGCAATGGTTCAGAAAGTTGCACCACTTCGTGAAGATGCAGCTCTTCAAAAAAGACACAACTCTTCGAAAAGATCACAACTCATTGAAAAGGTCATAACTATTCAAACTAAAAAAAATATTTATTCAAATTATATCCTTTCTCTCGATGTTTTTTCGAAAACAAGCAAACAAAATCTCATACTTTCCACTGAAGCATAGGCAGAATATAAAGAAAGAAAACATAGAAAAGTCAATGCAATTGGCTTATTATTCCTCTGCTAGCTTCTTCCTCTTCCGATCCTTATCATAAATTATTATGTTGTAACACTTCCAAGAAAGGGATTGCGCTAGGTTAAGGTATGGAGTGTGGTTCAGGTATTGAAACAAGAGCTCTTTTTGATCTATTAAAAGAGCAACAAGGAGGCCATTGTCAGGAGACACTAGAGCTTGGGTTAGGGTTAGGGTTAGGGTTTGGCTTAGGGTTGAAGTTGAGCCAGGGTGTTGATGATATGCAAATGGAGGAAACAACATCCAGAAATTACCAACTGGGGTCTTCATCTACAGTTCTTTTATGCCCTAATACCTCTAAGCCCTCAATTATACATCATTCCCCACCAGCAGGACTATGGTTCTTTTTACGACCTTCTATTAACCGGTAACAAATTAAATATCTTGCATTTGTCACAATTAATTAATTACAAATTTATTTTCAAAAGATAGTTTCTATTCTATATAAACATTAACTTCATCACATCTTACTGTGTTTCTTTACTTTATTTTCTATGATGACATTTTCAAATTATTGTTTGTTAATGGCAGGAAAGGGGAAGTACTACCTCAGATTCCAAAAGCGTTTATAAGAGTGAAGTAAGTTCTCCAACGACCAGGTTCTTGATATAGGCATTACACAAATATACTCATTCTTGTGCCATAGATTTTATAATATTAAGAGTAAAGCATTCAGTTATTCCTCAGTTATGATAAAATTTCCTACTAGCCACTCTAATTTTACAGCATCGTATTACCTTTCTAACTTTATTTTAATATATTTTCGTCACTCTTTTTAGCTGACGTGACATTTTTTTTTAGCTATGTGTCACCTATGATGTGAGCCTCATTTATGTAATAAAGGTGTCATGTCAACACAAAAGAGTGATTAAAATATGCTGAAATTGAGTTCAGGATAATAATGTGAATTTGAAGTGTGTCGTAGCAACTTTGATCATAGTTCGAGGAATCCTGAATGCTTATCTCTAATATTAATATTATAAAAATAATTTCTTTAAGTAAACAATTATCCATAAGTGGGTTTATACTTTCACAAACTTAGGGAACCGTTTGGTTGGGAATCTAGTTACCTAGGATTAACTATTCCGTGATTAGCTATCTCAAAATTAGTTGTCCCATCCTCAAAAAAATTAAAATAACACTAAAATTTTTGAATGAGTTATCCCATATATTTTATTCCAACTGAACATGGGATAAGCCCATCCTAAAATTAATCCAAAAATTAGTTATTTCTTATTCTTCTGCCAAACTACACTAATTTAATGTCACAAATGTGTTGTGTCTGCCACTTTCAATTTTAAGGGTCACTTCCATTGAAATAAGTTCTTCTATTTTTTTTAATTTCTTTTTCTTGCTTAAGTAGGGTTTGTAGATATTTTGGAAGAATATATCAATCTTTTAAAGTCACATAAATGATGAAGGCTTTTAACAAGGAGCTTATAAGTCAAAAGTCATAAGTTGGTACTATTCTACTTTTGGCTTTTGGCTTATAAGCACTTATTATGACTTAAAAATAAGTGCTTAAAAACATTTTTTTACTTTGCCAAACACCATAAAACTGAAAAAGTGTCAAAAAGCTAAAAGCACCTAAAAATAAGTCAATCCAAACATCCACTATCAACGTCACAAGTTTCAAAGTTCTCATTTCATTTTTATATTTCATTTCGTGCCAAAAGATGCAAAATAAATTTGATAGAAAAGAATATGGGTGGGCATGGTATGGTATATACCGAATTACCCTACTGAACCAAAATTTTTGATACCGTGGTTTTGGTATTATGGTATTTGGTATGGTATATGATATACATTTTAAATTTTTTTGGTATATGGTATGGTATTCGGTATTTACAACGGACATATCGAAATACCGAATACCATACCGAAGTATATATAGTTACATATATATATATATATATACACACACACATACATACATACACACACAAATATATACACACACATATAATACTTAGTATTAGTATAAAAATGTTTAGACATTGAAACTTTCGCTACACTATCTTAATTGAAATGACTTTTTTTGTAATTGACTAACAAAAAGAATTGTTTGTATTTTTTTTTTCAATATTTTTACACGTGTAATGTGTATTTATGATACAATTAAGATATGCTTTTGAAAAGTCAAAGTAATAATACTCTAGTATACGGGTATATATTGTCGAAGTTGTACAAACTATGGTTACCGATTATCATACCACAAAATACCGAACCATACCGAATTAATATGGTATGATAATGGTATAACTTTTTTAAAAATCGAATACCGAAATTACCATACCGAAGTTTCAAATACTGTATCATACCATGCCATGCCTGCCCCTAGAAAAGAATAGATTTTTTATATAGCTAATACAATTGGTTTTAGTATTAAACGACCCATGTAGAGATTGTTATTGATCATAACATTGTATTTCTCATTTTGTATAATTATATGAAAATTTACGTTCCGCTTAATTTATACGACATAATATGTGGGTCAAAGAATTTAACTAGTATTCACCGTTTATTTATACGAACGGATACTTTAAAGTCTATTATGGAAAAGTTTCAATTATTTTTATTTTTTAATATTCAAGTTATAAATTAAGAAATTAGTCATAATAGGCAATTTGGATTCTATATTTTGCACTACACATATTCTGTTATTATTATGATCGTGCTACCAAAAAGAAGTCAATTTTATGGTGTTCTTGTTTTCATTGATGTAAATTTTAACTTATGTGATATTTTTCTATTTTGTTTTCTATTTTTTAAAATTCATATAAATCAAAATAAACTATTCTTTTTTAAAAGGAGAGGACATGTAAAATTGGTTTGATTGAGAACTAATTTATCTCAAGAAAATCATGATACTGGTGATGGATCCATAACCATATCTATTATCCATATAGACAAGATGGTGTCAACTCACAGCCGTTTTTTTCACCGTATTAATGATGATGTTGTTGAAATTTAAGTGAAAACGTGTGAAAGAAAAGCTGACTCTTACTTTTATTTTTTCTCTTTGGTCTTTCTTTTTCATCTGATCAAAGAGACGAGAACGTGACAGTCTTCATGGTTAAAACCTACCTGGTTAGAAAGCTTGGCCTTTCCAACGAAGCTGAGGTCAGTATTGCTTGACTATAAAGGACAGAAATTTACTGTGGTTTTGTTCTGTTGATATTGTATTGGGAGTTGCATGGACAAACATGAAAAATGATTAGCATGCAGTAAAAAAGGCAAAGAGTAATAATCATTGTCTGTTGGGTCATCGTATTTTTGATTAGTGTTACTTCATTTCGGGTAAAAGATACGTACTAATAATCACAATGAACAGATTTCTTGGATGTTAACAGCTTTCAACAGTCAGTAAGTTTTGATTTCCAATATTCACTAGCATTAGAAGAAGCTCTTGGGTTCAAACTTCAAACAGTATGAGTACCAATTGATGTAGAAAGTTGAATATTAGAAATAGTATCCGTCTTTTCGTTACAATTTCTTCAGCAAACTCTGCCTTCTTTAAGCGGTAAGATCAAAAGTCAATAGAGATGGTTTGGTTATTTAGCAGACTTCTAACAAAGCCATGTACGAAAAAAAAATTATAAATTCGGGAGAAATTCATATAAAATATAAAATAAAGAGAAATCATGGAGGGAATATACCCAAAAAGGAAATAATGCAAAAGCCTGTCATTGTAACTTACATCTTATTCTTAATTCAAACTATACCATGACTACAATAAGCCAAGGAAACATAACAATTTAAAACTCTAACGTGACGATTTCTACCAAATTTTACAGTGTGTATTTATAGTTTTATACAACTACATCGAGGGATAATACCAAATAATGTCATGAAGGCTCCCCTTTTTAAAAAAATAAAAAATAAAAAGAAGAGTCACTCAAGACTTGTGAAATTTTAGTAGTTGAGTTGGTTGATTGCCTGAACTTTCACATTTTTTACGAAGGTTTAATTTGTTACGTTGTAATCCTATCGATCTCCCATTTCCTCTTCCGCTGAACCCTATTTTTTTTTTTTTTTTAGAAAAAATATGATAATGAGTCACTCATTCTTTTTCTTGCATTAATTCTTCTTGACTGAACTAACATTAGCTCTTATAAGAACACGGAACAGCAATGCCTATGTACTACATGAAATTTTCTAAGGAGCAAATTTCATAATGAGCAATAATCTTGTTATTTTTATCTTGTTATGAAGCAAGATTTTCTAAGGACCAAATTTGGTCCTACATGAAATGTCCAGATATCGTCGAGTGATGTTATCTTGTATGAAGCAATAATCTTGTTATTTTTATCAGGTTGAGATTTCGTGTATGGGGCAGAATTTGATGCATACTCTAACTCTGAAGCACGTACGTGATGCTATTTGGTTGCCAGGATTGTTAGAATTCTTCAAATCAAAGACAGACTTCATTAAAAGTTCACAGGGAGCTAGTGTGAACTATATCATGTCTTTAGACTATGGGCAGACGTGCCTACTCAACAATGACTTATAGCCCGTACAAGAGTAGCTTTGAATTTTAAAGTACTCCAGTTTGTACCAATATGTATCTTTGAAGCGTCTACTTTTCCATGAATGTACGGTTATTATTAACCAAAATTAATACTCAATGCATTTCAATGTAGTTTTCTTACTTTTTTTAAGTTTATTTAAAAAAAGAATGTCACTTCCTTGATTTCATTACTTTTTACCCTCAACATTTTATATGACAATTTCATGACCACAAGATTCAAATACATTTTGATACACTACAAACATTTTCAGTTTAAGGTTATAAGATTCAAAAGTTTTCTGTTTTTTTTTTTTTTCTTAAAACTCCATATTGTGCCAAACTAAAACAAACAAAATAAATAAGAGGAACATCAGGTTACACTGTCACATGAAATCATGAGAATTTATATGTTAGATTGCTAATAATGTTGCTGAATTTATAAGTTAGATTGCTAATGTTGCTTGGGTTACGTAAGGCCCGAGAATAGTTTTGATAATCCCTATCCTTCCATTTGATTAAACCCATCCGCGCCGAAGTAATTCAATTCACCCAAAAGGATAACAACGTGAAATAACCCCAACTTTAGATACAAAGGGCTTTGTAGAGTATGGTTGTGAGCCTTCACTGTGGGGGATTAAGCTCGACCCCTATCATATTTTTTCCAACAAAAGTTACATTTAGAGGGGGGCATGGATCAAACCCCCAATCTTAGTAAAGGGACCTGCGCATTACCTACACCAAAATATATAGGAAAGGATGAGCCTATATAAATCCTTTCTTCCTAAGAGAGATATTTCAACTTACAAAGAAATTACACTTATCCTCATAGAGGGAAATTGTCATTTGTCTAGTTGAATTAAACCTTTTCCAATAGATGAGGCCAATTTGGCAACTTAATTGGCCTCTCCAAGGCAATGGGTGAAGGTGGCTTTAGCATTTCCGCAAAAGTTGGTGTCTGCAGTAATCTTCTTCAACCTCAGATTCGTTTTACTTCTGTCGTTGACCATGTTGACTATGATTTGTTGTTTCGGGTACACAAAAATTTGTATGCTAGTTCACTAAACTTCAACACAAATTCAAGACTTTTCAAGAACACGTGTGAAGTTTTCCAACACTTTCAACACAAGTTCACTATGAACTATCAAAGAAGTGTGTTATATTATTAAGAAATAAGATGAAGCAGAATAAGTCAAGTCCTTCGAATTCACGGAGTGTCCTTAAGGAAATAATTCCCCTCAAGTACTCGAGGTTGCGAAATTTTTCTCCCAGGATAAAATGGCTTAACAACCCGACAGTAGCAGTACCTCAAACGATCGAATTCTCTTCGAACTCACTCAACTGGAGATGATCACACGGAGTATTTGCGTTTTTCCTTTGAATTTTCGGACTGAATTTCTTTCCAAGTTTCAAATAAATTTTGTCCGAATCTGAGCCGAGCGACGACGACGGCGCGAGGCACCTCTTCGTTCTTTCCTCACTTATCATGTGGAGTAAGTGTTTTTTAATATAAACACTTGAAAGTTTCATCTTATCATGTGGAGTAAGTGTTTTTTAATATAAACACTTGAAAGTTTCATCTCCCACATTGGTGGGAGAATGAAACTTTCAAGTGTTACGTGGGAGATGAAACTTTCAAGTGTTTATATTAAAAAATACTTACTCCACATGTTGCGTTTTTCCTTTGATTTCTTCCCAAGTTTCAAATAAATTTTGTCCAAAAAGATTAATCTCATCAATCGATCATTTGACAAATCCGAATTCGAGCCGAGCGCGCGACGACGACGGCGCGAGGCACCTCTTGGTTCTTGCCTGTGGAGTAAGTGTTTCTTAATATAAACACTTGAAAGTTTCATTCTCCCAGAATTAGCAGACTTTCCTTCTTTACGAGTACACTTTCCATTTTAAGTGTTAGCACAATTTCTCCCTCTATTTTCCGTTCACACTTTTAATCTTGAACCCAACATGATTTGTGTGTCCAATTCCATATTGTATGTATGAATACTGTGGTCTCTTCATAATTGTTCTCTGAACGTAGTTGTGATGGCTTCAGCCTGATTGATTGTTACTTGAGCAGTGTATTGATCAAGAAAATGTCATTATAAACTTTTCCCCTTTATCTGTCATGATAGCACCTATTCCTGCTTTTCCTTTTTGTTCTAGCTCCCATTAACATTTATTTTAGTGTCACCATCCTCAATTTTATTTGATCCATATGACTTGCTTGATAGAAATTTATGGTCTCAATTGTTTGATCTGATTACACATCTGTAGCCATGTTCCATTGAGGCTTAAGCTTGGATATATATATTTTGTTAAGTTGCTTGAATCTTCCAGATAGTATGATATTCCATTTCTCTTGGGTGCATCTTCTTCTAGTTTCCAAAATTGCATGCAGTCCATTCCCTCCATGATTTCAAAAGGACGATTACTGCTGAGATTTGTATGGTGAGTTTATTGACAAAGTTTTGGTGTTTGTGTCATACCAGTGTTGCAGGTTTGCTTTGGTTGATGTCTAATGCCCATACATGCTTCTATAAAGGTCTCTGTGTATGTATGTTTGTATGTGGCAAGCTAATACAATAGTTAAGAGTTATTGCAAGAGTAACCAAACAACTGTGAAATGCAGAGTGATAGACAATGCAGAACATATAGAGAATGAGAATGAGAATGAGAGGAAGAGAAAGAGAGAGATGGGAAGAATGTAGTAGCCAAGTTATTAGTATTATTCATTCATTGAATCAATGAGTATACACATGTATATATAGAGATTATAGGTTGTTTAGATACAGGATTAGAGGTAGGTTAGTTAGTTAACTACTGTAACTGTTTTAACTAATTTAGATTTTATTAACTAACTTTACGAAATGTGATCTCTTCTAACTGATTATTGTCACGACCCGAGACTACCCCTAGTCGTAACACGGTGCTTGTAACCACAAGTGATCCCAAGTTAACCCATGAACTGGCTTAACTGTTAAGCAACTGAATTATAATATATTAAATAGTTGTTCTGCTATGCGAAAATATAATCATGACAAAATTTGAGAGAAATTATATTACTGATACAATTTACAATCTAATAAAAATTGAGGAGAGAACTGAAATTACATGACCGACTCTGACTGACATCTATGAAGCCTCTACTATACTAACTATAGATAGCTAGGACATGACCCCAACTACCACTAATCAATACATATGAGTAATAAAGTAAAGTACATGAACAGGATCTGACTGAAGTCCCCGAAGTAGGAGAACTTATCACCTGCTGGCTAAAATCTGCAACTGTCTGATCATGATGTGTGGACTACAACTGGTACCTACATTATGAAACAATGTAGTCACACAGACGTATATGTGGATCAGTACTTCTGGAATGTACTAAGTAAGTGGGGGTGAATGCAATAAGTAAAACTGATTTCATACGTAATCTTAAAACATGAATGACTAGGTGTAAGTAGACTCACCGAGAGACTGAAATAAATTAAAATCTGAAGTAGCTTAAATCATGAGTAACAAACATAATCTAATAAGATGATAAATCACTACACTTAGTTTCTTAAGACTTTTCTTTTATAATATAAGTAGAACCGAAGCTGGGATACGATAAAACATGAATATGTAAACGTTTGAAAACAAACATATATGTACTAAACTAATTTGATTAACTGAATAACTAACGCCTGGGTGACAGAATGAGTGAAATCTAAGAAAAGGGGTAACTAGCGTATACATACTGAATAACTGATATATGAATACGGACAACTGAACAACACAGATAGCTGAGCACAGATGCATAAAAATTGTAAAATCTAAAAAGGCAAGACCAAGCATAAAACATGATTCTGATATAATCTGTAAACTGATATATTGAAATACTAATAACTGAATAACTGATAATTGTATGCTATGGTCAAGCAAACCTGAAACTGAATACTGAACTAATACTGTGGGAGCTATCATCTAACCGACATGCCCCAACATGAGCTAATTAGGGTCCAACGTATGACCCCAGTTGGAAGGGTGTTAGTACCGTGTTACGGATAATAACACATGACTGTGTGGATCCACTAAAGTGAAGTCCCGAAAGACTAAAGTTGCACCTTGAACCAAAGTTGCAATTTCTTTGTGAAGGTTGAAGGTTCTTGAACCATCAACCTTATCAAATCTTGACTTAAGATCTTCCCACACTTCTTGTGCAGTATCAACATTGATCATTCCACCAAGTAGACTACCAGACACTATTCATTAACCAAGACTGTACTACTTCATTACACTTTTCCTATTGTAGTGATACCACAATTCCTCTCAAATTGATTTTTTCTTCCAAGTTCCACCAACAAACCCCAGCTTGTTTCTTCCCAAAAGTGCAATTCTTATATACTTGCTCCACAAGGTATAGTTTCAACTCCAGTCAACTAAAGGGAGATAAGAGAGATACCATTTACATCAGTATTGTGCAGATAAAATGGATGATTATGATGAAGTGGTTGTGTGTTTTTTTGCAGAACTTAGATCAACATGAATTGTAGCATTCACAGACTTAGTATTTCCATCAGATGCCATTGTTTCAATGTAGGAACAACTAACAAATAGTTTCAGATCATAGAACTTTCAAGAGATGAACGAAATAGAGCAATTCTTGATTATTTATCTAATCAAGAATAAGAAATACGGAGTACAAAATTACTAAAGATGATTATTGAAGAATTTGGACTAGTAGATTACATTGCTCTGATACCATGTAGCAATCTAGTATCAAGCTAATACAGTAGCTAAGAGCTACTGCAAGAGTAACCAAACAACCCTGAAATGCAAAGTGATAGACAATGCAAAACTAATAAGGAATGAGAATGAGGGGAAGAAGAAGAGATATAAAAGAGAAGAATGTAGCAGTCAGGTGATTAGTATAATTCATTCATTGAATCAATGAGTATACACATGTATATAGAGAGAGATTATAGGTTGGTTAGCTGAAGGATTAGAGGTAGGTTAGTTAGCTACTGCATTTGTTTTAACTAACTTAGATTCTATTAACTAACTACTAACTAACTTTATAAAATGTGATCTCTACTAACTGATTGTGTAGTTCTTAATAACACACACACACACACACACATATATATGTATTGCTGCTTGTTCCTCCATGAAAGTGTGTTGCATTGAGTCTGTCACTGGGACTCGGCAGCAAAAATAATCAGTGTCATTTAGGTTAACAAATTTTGCAAATGCCTCTTTATAAGGTAGTTTCTCATGACAAAGTCTTCCTGTCAAAAGCGAGATTTTGAATGGCAAGTATTTATGTCAGACGTTTACTAAGAAAGTTCTTTGCTTACTACAACATTTTAACCTTTTAACCACCCCTAGAAAGTGTGGCTTAAGCTATCAAAAAGTGTTGTCTTTGACCAAAAACACTTTTCTACTTTAGAAGACACTTTTCTGAAGGTGGGCCCAACTAGCATAATTTTTGCCCTAAGGCCACACTTTTCAAGTGTTGCTTTAGTAGCCACGCATCAAACGTGTGGCCTATAATTTGTAAAAGTCATTCTTGTAGCAACACATATGGCGAAACTTATATTGACTTATACTGCATTTTTAAGTGTGGTCTTTGCTACCCTATTGGTTACACTTAAAAAGCATGACCATTTCTACCTCCTCTAAAGACACATTTAGAAGGGTAGCCTTTGAAAAGTTAAAAATCACATCTTACACGTAATATGCAGGCCACAAAATTTACGCCTCTATGGCCACACTTTAAAGTGTGGCAATATCGTGTGGGCTATAAATATTATTTTAAAATATTTATATGCCATAATTTTATTTCAGATATAGCAAGAATAACTCAAAAATAATAATCTAAATATAAACATGCAATAAACTTCAAAAAAGCAATATACTTTTTGCAGCATCTATATATATATAAAAGCAAAATGAAAAGCAAGACAAGGAGCCACATGGCAGCACAAGAATGAGTCTAAGTGATAATTTTAAGAAAAAGTTAAATAGTATATAATAAAAAAATTTAATTGAAAGATTAAGTATTTGAATTTGAAATACCTTATCTCTTTTTTTTAAAAAAAATTATTATCTTAGTAATAGAAATTCATAATTGAAGAGGCACTATAGGCTCTTACTATTTCAAAGCTATATCTTATAAAATTCAAATATTATATATATAGTGTATAATAATAATAATAATAATAATAATAATAATAATAACAATAATAATAATAATAATAATAATAACAACAACAACAACAATAATAATAATAATAATATTTTTTGAATGTGTCTTATACAAAAAGAGTAGTATGTTTCAATAGGAATAAAATACATCTATATTTTTTAAAATTTGAATTGATATGAATATCTCTCAACTATATCAATCTCATTTTAATTTAAGATAAAATAATTTCAAACTCAAAATGTAAGGTATAAGATAATTATGTTATTTTAAAATCCTATCATTTTTAACAAATTAATATCACAATAAGTAAAAAAAGAAAAATTTATGCCTTCAAAATTAGTAAAACAATAAGATAATTTTACAAGAAAAATCAAATTATAAAATAATTTATTTGAATCATTTTTTGTAAAATAAATTTATTTATCAATAATATGAAAAAAGTTTTTTAATCTTTTTTTTTAATTTATTTGTATCTTTATTAGAAAGGAAAAAGATAAGAAGACAAAAACATAAGAAAAGTAATCAAAAAGGAAAAAATAAAGACTCTTATTTGAAAAATAGTAAAATACACGTTTTTTTTTTTCAAGAAATAGTAAATACACATTTTTTGAAGAAAAAAAAAAGAAGATAAACTATCTTCCTGAATTTTAGCAATAAAATACACATTTTTTTTTTCTCTTTTTGACTTCATTTGAAAGTTAGTTGTTTGATTGTGAGTGCTCTTAAATAGGTGTTCCTTTTTTATCCATTATTTAGTTATCCAACTTTAAATAAACTTAAAATTTTCAAAATAAAATTATTAGATGTCTATTCTATTAATTTTCAGGATTTGTTATTGTCATAAAATGAAGATTGGTGAGTTTTCAAATTCAAAAATACATTTAGAAAGAGACTTAATATTTTGATCAAACATAAGAATAATAATAATATTTAAAAGATAAGGATTTAAAATATAAATTTAAAATAATAACTGTAAAAGCAATAATAATAATAATCTCTCTATATATAAAAGAAAAATGAAAAGCATGACAAGAAGCCACATGGCAGCACAAGAATAAGTCTAAGTGATAATTTTAAGACAAAGTTAAAAAGTATGTACTAAAAAATTTTAATTGAAAGATTAAGTATTTGAAATACATTATCTCTCTTTTTGAAAAAAAAATATTATCTTAATAATAGAAATTCATAATTAAAGAGTCCTTATAGGCTCTTGCTATTTCAAAGCTATATCTTATAAAATTTAAATATTATATATATAGTTTATTTACTTAATAATAATAATAATAATAATAATAATAATTATTATTATTATTATTATTATATTTTTGAATGTGTCTTATACAAAATGAGTAGTATGTTTCAATAGGAATAAAATACATCTGTATTTTTAAAAATTTGATTTGATATTGATATCTCTCAACTATGTCAATCTCATTTTAATTTAAGATAAAATAATTTCAAACTCAAAAGTGTAAGGTATAAGATAATTATGATATTTTAAAATTCCATCTTTTTTAACAAATTAATACCACAATAAGTAAAAAAAGAAAAATTTATGTCTTCAAAATTAGTAAAATAATAAGATAATTTTACAAAAAAAATCAAATTATAAAATAATTTATTTGAATTTTTTTTTGTAAAATAAATCTATTTATCAATAATAATAAAAAGTGTTTTTAATCTTTGTGTTTTTTTTTATTTGTATCTTTATCAGAAAGGAAAAAGAAAAGAAGACAAAAATATAAGAAGAGTAATCAAAAAGGAAAAAATAAAGACTCTTATTTGAAAAAATAGTAAAATACACGCTTTTTTAAAAAGAAATAGTAATTACACGTTTTTGAAGAAAAAAGAAAAGAAGATAAACTATCTTCTTGATTTTTAGCAATAAAATACACTTTTTTTTTTTTCTCTTTTTGACGTCATTTGAAAGTTAGTTGTTTGATTGTGAGTGCTCTTAAATAATTCTTCCTTTTTATCTACTATTTAGTTATCCAACTTTAAATAAACTTAAAATTTTCAAAACCAAATTATTAGATGTCTATTCTATTAATTTTCAGGATTTGTTATTGTCATAAAATGAAGATTGGTAGAGTTTTCAAATTCAAAAATACATTTAGAAAAAGACTTATTATTTTGATCAAACATAAAAATAAAAATAATAATTAAAATATAAGGATTTAAAATATTAACCATTAAAGCAATAATGATAATAATCTCTCTCTATATATAAAAGCAAAATGAAAAGCAAGACAAGAAGCCACGTGACAGCACAAGAATAAGTCTAAGTGATAATTTTAAGACAAAGTTAAAAAGTATGTAATAAAAAATTTTAATTGAAAGATTAAGTATTTGAATTTGAAATACATTATCTATTTTTTTAAAAAAAAAATTGTTATCTTAATAATAGAAATTCATAATTGAAGAGTCCTTATAAGGCTCTTACTATTTCAAAGCTATATCTTATAAAATTTAAATATTATATATATATATATATTATTCACATAATAATAATAATAATAATAATAATAATAATAATAATAATATTTTTTGAATGTGTCTTATACAAAATGAGGAGTATGTTTCAATAGGAATAAAATACATCTGTATTTTTTAAAATTTGAATTGATACGAATATCTCTCAACTATATCAATCTCATTTTAATTTAAGATAAAATAATTTCAAACTCAAAAGTCTAAGGTATAAGATAATTATGATATTTTAAAATTCTATCTTTTTTAACAAATTAATATCACAATAAGTTAAAAAAAAATAGAAAAATTTATGTCTTCAAAATTAGTAAAACAATAAGATGATTTTTTAAAAAAAACCAAATTATAAAATAATTTATTTGAATTATTTTTTTTTGTAAAATAAATTAATTTATCAATAATAAGAAAACAAAAATTTAATCTTTGTGTTTTTTTAATTTGTATCTTTATTAGAAAGGAAAAAGAAAAGAAGACAAAAACATAAGAAAAGTAATCAAAAAGGAAAAAATAAACTCTTATTTGAAAAAATAGTAAAATACACCTTATTTTTCAAAGAAATAGTAAATAAACGTTTTTTGAAGGAAAAAAAAAAGATAAACTTTTTCCTGTTTTTTAGCAATAAAATACACATTTTTTTCTCTTTTGACTTCATTTGAAAGTTAGTTAGAAAATTGAAGGAAAGGTGTCTTTTAAGTCTTGAATGAAGGATTGGTGACATTGACTAACTTAAAGAAAACTTATTAAGTTAATTATTGACTTGATTAATATTTTTGAAACTTTATAATCTTTTCAAAAAGACAAATCAACCCACACCCCTCTCCAATCCAAATCAACCAGTCTCTCTCCTCTCTCTCTCTTGACAGCTTCTCTCAACTCTCTCCCAACCAACAGTTTTGCAAAATTCTCCCTTCAATCCTCGGCGACTTCAACCTCCAGCAAAAAATAGTCGGGCGAGTTCCCTTTCAACTTTCAACCGTCAATCGATGTGAAGACTTCTCCGGCGACAACAACTTCGAGTTCTTCATCGTCCCATTTTCTTTTTCACAGGTAAAGAATTATGAAGAAACAGAGAAACATGAGCCAACTACTCTTCTAGTATTGAAATGTAGACTGAATAAAATTCTAATTTCTGGCATTTCTTCTTCTTGTTGTCGTATTATTGATTCGAATTTGTTGGTGATTTTTGTTCACAGTTGATGTTCTTAGTGGAGACCCCTTCTTAGTGTGTGTGTATGTGTGTGATGTGTTGGTGTTGCTGGGTTGATTTGTTGTTTGTCTTGGTAAAAATGGTGTTACAACAGATGAAACATCTGATGCAACATATGAAGACACTGATGCAGCAGATGAAAATATCTAATGCACCAGATTAAAATTTGATGCGACTATGAAAATCTGATGCAAAAGATGAACAATCTAACAGATCATTCATCTGTTGCGACAAACGAATCTTCTGTTTGAAAGAAATCTAAACAATATTGATCCAACAGATAACTCATTTTGCAACAGATGAGTGATATATTTGAACAGATCAGTGATCTGTTTTTATTGTTTCCAACGGTTTACTCATTCGTTGCAATAGGTCAGTTATATGTTGAAACAGATTACATACCTGGTGCAACAGATTAATGATCTGTTTTTATGGTTTCCAATAGATTACTCATCTGTTGCAATAGGTTGGTTATATATTACAATAGATAACTACCTGGTGCAACAAATGAGTGATCTATTTTTATTGTTTCCAACGATTTACTCATCCGTTGCAACAGGTCGATTATATGTTGCAACAGATAACATACTTGGTGCAACAGATGCGTGATTTTGTTTTACTATTTTCAGCGGATTACTCATCCATTGCAATAAGTTAGTTATACGTCGCAACAGATAAACTACTTGGTGCAATAGATTAGTGATCTGTTTTTACTGTTTCCAACAGATTACTCATCCTTGCAACAGGTTGGTTATGTGTTGCAACAGATAAACTACCTTGTGCAACAGATTAGAGATCTATTTTTATTGTTTCCAACGGTTTACTCATCCGTTGCAACAGATCGGTTATATATTGTAACAGATAACATACCTGGTGCAATAGATGTGTGGTCTGTTGGAACTGTTATTTTACCTTACTGTTGTGCATGTTAGATTTACTGTTATCCCTTTTTAACGATGCATTAATCAATTATAATCTATTTTATGTTCCTGTTAATTTAAGATAATATGGCTCCCAAAAGAAAAAAAACGAATCAAATCCAAGTAAAGGAACAAGTACAGCAGCTCGGCTACATCCACCACTCTATAAGCTTGCTTTACAAGTGTTATTTCAATCAGGAGCAGAAGATAATGAACACAGGGAGGAGGAATGTCTCAAAAGAGATGATCCAAATGCTAATAGCCCTTTCGCCGAAGAGTTAGTCCAAACCTTCAGCATTGATCGTTATCTTGTGAGAATGCAGTGCAATGGTGACACAGATTTAACAGGTGATTTCGTGGTTAAGTAAGCCATGGGAAAATCTTTCGACGCCTTCAAAAAAATACTTCGAGAACAAAAATTGGATGCTTATTTCAGGAAAAGCTGCTTTGGAAATATCTTGATTCGTCGGAGGACAACAATGCTCGTTTTCAGATGAAAATGGCATACGATCTTCTCAAGCGTAGGTTTATGTATGAAAACAAAGACAAAATGGATGAGGTGTGGATAAATTACTGTGGCATGCCTGTTTGTTTTGGTTGGAAGAAGTTTGCCATAGTTACCAGACTAAAATGTTATCCTCTTTCTCCTTCTCAAGTTATACCTACTCTGACCCAAAAAAAGTACCCCGCACACACAAAAAGGGAAAAAGAAAGTCGAGTGATCATGATGACCTGGTGTCGATTGTTGGTCCAAGCTTCAAAAACAAAAATTTGATAGAAGCGTCGAAAGGTAAAGGACTCTCATAGAAGCAAAAACAATCATTGTGCTTGGTTTGGTTTGTACATAATATTCTTTGGGCGAGAGACGTTAACAACAAAATAAGACTTGGTTTAATAAACTCTTTGAGTATCTTGAGGCATTTAACAGCTATCCTTAGGGTTATGAAAGCTTCAAAATGACTGTCCAATATTTGTTGACTCCGTTAACGCCAAAGACAGTCAACTTATATGGATTTTCATGGGCCTTCATGGTAAATATTTCTTTTATCATGATATGATTCGTCATTTTTTTATTCAATAATTCTTTTGATTTATTGGTGTTACGTTATAAGCTTGGTCATTTGAAGCCATTCCTTATTTGAGACAACAAGTGAACTATCAGGAAGAAGTTTTCTGTCCAAGAATCCTGAGATGGTTGTCGACCAAAACTGATAGAAATGTAAAATTTCTTGATCTTTTCAACCCCACCAAGGAAGCAGTAAGTTCAATTATAATCAAGTTTTTTTTTAATTAATGATTATTATAAATGATTTCATCATCATTCTAATATATGTACCGATTTATTTTAGATTGTCCATTTGTGGCTTGTTCCAACCAACCAAGAGTTGAAGATGCCATTTTTTCTTACTTTATGGTCTGTGCAAACTTTATTGGACCCTAAATTTGTTGATGGAATAAAAATGGAATTATTTGGAGCAACAACCATCACAAGAAAAATAATTTTGGAGTTTGGGCTTGTTGTTGTTGACTATGGTAGTCGTAGTCATAGTAGTAGTGGTGCTTCTGTTGGGGCTAATGATGCTCCTCTTACCATTTTTGAAACAACAATCCATCATGATTATGATCATATTGGTTGTACAAATTTTTCTTGTAACGCCTCAAAAATGGGTCCCGATACGTCACACGGTGCTTGAGGCTACAAGTAGCCCCAAGCTAACCCTTTGAGCATGTTACTTCATATAAAGCTTAATTAAAGAGGAATAAGACAAAGTACTAGTGCTTTCATATCATAACATAAGAAATACGAAGAAAATACTATGTCCGGACAATCACAATACTGGGAATCTCAACATACTAACAATCTGACAACTAGTCTGACAATCCTCTACTACTCAAGTAAACTAAAGAGCCATTGGGACAGACCCCCAACTGACTCATACTCAACTGAAAAGCCATAAACCATCAACTAAAAATACTGAAAGGTCTTAAAAGAGGTCCTCGAACCATAAGGACTCACCATTGTGAAGATGCAGATAAAGGTACTCGGGAATCACTGACGAGGTTGGGACTGAGCACCTGAATCTACATTATGAGGAAATGTAGCTCACAGACAAGTATGTGGATCAGTACTTTGGGAATGTACTGAGCATATGGGGGTGTATGAAATTAAATAATCAATATCACAAGTCTTTACAGAAAGCATGCATGCTATAATAGATGACTCACATACCTTGAATAAAATTCTCATAAATTAGGGATAGGAAACGGATAATAGAAATCACGTGAGTCATTTCACTTTATTCTAAATCTGTACTCTTTCTTCGTTCTCAAACTTGTAAACTAGATAAAATCTTAAAATATTAACTTTCAGGACATATGCTTTATTCTTGTGAGAAGAAGTAACTTCTTTAAGACTTAAACATTACGACACTTAAAAATCTTAGAAATCTTAGAATCATAGCTTTCGAAATACTTATATTTTCAAAACTCATGCTTTTAGCCTTAGGAGGGTAAAACTTCTTTAAAACACAAGAACTTTGTACTTTAGGAACTTTAGGAACTTTATGACTTGAGACTCTAGAAATCTTAAGAGACTTTGGGACACTTGGGAGTTTCTTCTAACCGACATAAACCATGTAAGCTACATGGAGTCCAACGTCTTGTCCACATTGGGGAGAGTTGTTCTATCCTTTCCATTGGAGTAGAACCTTAACTTCTTAGTGATCACTAGCTTAACCCACTTGGGGTAAATCAGAAACCTATGGGGGCACGTAGTCCTGGGGCATGTCGGAATCAAGCCCAACTCGTTACTAAATATTACTCCCTTACTTAGCTCAGAACTTTTAAGAAAATCCATCTTAAACGATTCAACAATATGCAATGGGAGCCAATATGCCTCCCCTTTATCTCAAATCAAAATGATGTGGATTTCTTTCTTAGCTTAGGATCAAAACTCAATTCTTTTCTTGAAATCTTAATAGCCTATTCATCAAAAGCTTTAAAATCTCGACAACATAGAAATATTAGTACACTTTAAGGAGTATCAATAATTAATTCTCAAAGACTCACAATTTCACAATAAGGCTCAATTCATGACAACAAATCTTGGAAATTCTTGAAAACATGATATCAATATAGGAGTATGCAAATTATAACATAAATTCTTAATTCAAATCACATTTAAACAAGGTAATCATGCAATTCAAGACTTGAATAATCCCATAACCTCATAAACTTAAAATATAGCAAATTGGATATGAATTCATCTTGGAAATACGAAATTCTTTAAGAAAACTAAAGCTTTTAGGCACAAGAACGAAAGAGTGTTCTTGTTCAAACCCTACATACCTTGAAATTAAAGACTTGGATGAACTCTTAACTTTGGATTGCTATTCTTGAACTTAATGGGTGCTTCTTGTAGCCTTCGGAATGGGGATTCTGAATCTTGAAGAATTTTTGAAAACTCACGGTTGAATCTTGAGATATTTGGATTTTTAGGTTGAAACCCAATGGAATGTTCTTGGTGAATTTTGATGAAAGTGATCCTATTTTGGTATTCTAGGAATTAAATCCCGTGTTAAAGAGGATAAGGGATTGGAAAATACCAATTTTACCCTTAATGAGATGGAATTGGGGGCTGAAAATTATACCAGGCAGAATGATACGGGTGTACCAAGCTGTCCAACAAGTTCACGACCATTCACATGTAGCCAAGCTTGGGAGTTACAAAACTCCAAGCTATGTTCATGCAAATGTCCGTGTGTGAGTTGGTACTTGAGCCTTCTAATGGATTAAATGTTTTTAAGTGTGAAGAGGAGCCTTAAAGTGTAATAAACTTACACTCCAAGGCCACCCCTCGGCAAGGATAGGATGGTCATTTGTTATCTCACTTTGTGGACTAATATAAATAGATAGTGTTAGGGTTATTTTTGAGTTATTTCATTTATATTTTAGAAAACAACAAACACTTTGTAATATTTTGGAACTTCTCTCTTCCATTGGAGAAGCCCCAATTTCGAAAACTCACTAGTAGAGTGATACTAGTGTTGTCTCTTGGATAGAAACTAGGGTCTTGGGGTTCTTTGAGTTCTTCTTGGTCCAAGTAAGATTTTGGTATTAATATTCATTAATCTTAGGGTTCTTTCTCTATTAAGGGTTCTTAGATCATTGAATATTGTGTGTCAAGTTACTATCCCTCTTGTAATCTTGTTAATCTTGTTAATCTTGTGTTGTTGGAATCTTGAAGTCTAGTGAAGCCGTGTGAGGCTCTTTCAATTCACTAGCATTATTATTGTCTTGCTTGTTCTTGTTGTTAATATCATCTTCTTATTCTAAAAATGTGACTCTTGAAGACTAGTGATGCCGTGTGTGGCCTATTTTGATTCACTAGCACTTGTTGTTCATCTTGTTGTTGTTTGTTTCTTGTGTTGTGAACTTGGGCTCGTATCAATTGGTATCAAACCTTGTGATTGATTTTGTTCCAACAAAATCAATCTTGGGTTTGGTAGTTGAAAAATACCAAAAAAAAAAAAAAGTTGCTGAAATCTGAAAATTCCAAAAAAAAAAAAAGA
The DNA here is from genome assembly GCA_030864215.1 of Capsicum pubescens. NCBI lineage: Eukaryota > Viridiplantae > Streptophyta > Magnoliopsida > Solanales > Solanaceae > Capsicum > Capsicum pubescens. The sequence continues at coordinate 80,193,727 of CM061544.1, read as the reverse complement.
GAAATCTCTCCATCTTGTTCTTGGCCAAAGAAATTGTGTTGTGTTTTTTTCTTGGCCGAGATTGGTGTTTGTGTGTTTAGATCTAGATGTTATTTTGTTTGTCTAGTTTGTTTCTTGTGTTGATTTCTTTCTCATCAACACAAAAGGTGTCTAAAGCTAAGTTGAGCTTAACATATTGACATTGCTATTGTGGACTTGAAGTGGTAGTATGATGAACTTGAAGTAGGTTGAGTTTGTGTGTTGTTGCTTGACTTTAAAGTGGGATATTGTTGGTGAATTGTGGTTGGGTTCTTGAAGTATTGTTGTGGTGATCATCTTGATCTTCTTATCATCTCATATCTTGACCACTATAAAGACTAAAATAGATCCAAAAGGGTTATAAGACAAGGTTGTAAAGTTGTTTGTGAAAAGACTTGTCAACATCACTTCCTTGACTTAACAACCAATTTCCCTTAAAACAAGGAGCCTTTTCTTGTGGAACAAGTAAAGTCAAGCCTCATCTTTTTGAGTTGGAAAAAGTTGAAAAGTTACAAGACTTTACTTTCCCTCCAAAAACAAAGTCATCCATTACAAAATTGTGAAGATTAAGGCTTCAAGTTGTTGAACAAAATATATGGACCCGATACTAATTCCATGCATCTACATCACTTTAATCACTGTTCACATCATTAATTAAGCTCAATTTGGATATTCTAGTTTCTAATTATTGATTCTTAGTTTCTTCTAATTGACTCAGGAACTAATTAGCAAGCTAGTACATTTCTACTAGGTTGTCATTAGTCCTTTGAAACCTTGTATTCGTTTCATCATTTGTTTGTGTGCTTTTGTTGTTTGAATACGTTGTAACTCCTTGACTCTAGTCCGACAAGAATTCTTTGAGTTTCAAACAAGAATCTACTCCGGACAATAGCATACTCAAACCTTAAGGATTCATGGGTTACTAGCCAATCTACAATACTTGTAAAGCTTGAGTGTGAGTGATCCGAGAGTGTCTGAGTGAGGAGAGGTTTTAAACTAACTTGTTTGTTGCTTGTGTAGGTGATACCTTGACAATGGATGGAACCACATCTCAAACCGTGGATTCTAATGAAATGGAGAATATGAGGGTCACTCTTGAGGCTATGACCCGATCTCTTAAAAGGTTGAGTACGAAAGTGGGAGCCATAAAGGGAGAAATGACGACTATTAGTGGGAGGTTAGAAAAAGTGAAGAGTCAAAGTAACTCTCGTTCTTCTACTCCTCGACATATTTCGTCAAGTGTACATGATAGAAATTTCTCCACCACCGTTTCTCCCAAAACATGGCCAAAATTGCCAAATCCTTCCCTAGCTCCACTAAATGCCACAAGCCAAACAACTCATAACCCCCTAAATTGAGACTCTAATAGACCAACCCATTCCCAAAATCTTTAAGTTCCGTAATAGGGACTCGGACGTCAAATAACTCTACAAAATCCAAACCCTCCCTACCAAGCTCCACTAAACCAAAGACCACCACCTCCAGAAAATCTAATCCCTCTAAATCAAGTTCCAAATGTCTAAAACCATCCCGTGCACTTTGAGGAATATGGTAGAGAGTATTATGAAGGGTATGGAGCCTTTGACGATGCTTACATGAGGTAATAAGAGATGATAGGGGGGCGTATGGATCCAAGAAGATACCGAGGGTATGGAGAAATGGGAAACCGACACCAAGAGAGAGACGTAGGCATCAATACCATCAAACTGAGCCTACCTATCTTTAAGGTTGAAAGTGACCCCGAGGTGTATCTTTCTTGGGAGTCGGCATGTGATAAAGTGTTTCAAGTGAATGATGTATCGGAGGAGAAGAAGAATTTTTATGCCATAGCTCACTTGTGAGGCTATGCTAACACATGGTGGGAATATGTCAAACGATTTGGTAATGAGTTGATTGATGGACAACTACCACCATGGTTTCGGTTGAGGTATCTAATGAGGCAACAATATCTTCCTGAAAGTTATCGTTATGAGTTACTTGCTAGGTTGTACAATTTGTGACAAGGGAATCGAAGTGTGATAGCATATTATGATGAGTTTCAACAACTCTTGTTGAATCATGATCATCATGGAGAACAAATTGTCCATGACATCATTCGGTTCAAGTGTGGGTTGAACAAAGAGATCTCCACTCATTTGACGCTTCACAAGTTTAATACCGTTGAAGGAATTTTCCAAGCGGCTCTTGAGATTGAAAGGGATCTTAAAAAGAGGTCGTCGTTTAAGGCAAAGGGAACATCAACCTTGGGTTGGCCGAGGAGCAAAGATACGGTTCAACCATCTTTGGGTTGGCCCAAAAACAAGGACCAACACACCACTATAAGGCTGCCCGATCCTAAAATAGTCCACAAATTTGCTCCCCGGCAAGAAGCTTTCAAGTATCCTAATCCTAAAGGGTTTCAACGTTTCAAGTGCCAAGGTTGGGGACATAAAGCCATTGAATGTCCAAGACGATGCAATGTGATCCTAAGGGAAGGGATATTGTATTACCTTGGTGAGGAAGTGGGTCTTGAAAAAAAAGAGAATGAGGCCGAGCCTTGAGATGGAGAGGAACCCAAAAACAAGCCACATAATGATGATGATGATGATTGTGAGGATGCTTATCCATAAGAAGGGGAGTGAGTGGTTCCAAACTTTGTAGTGAGGCATGTCATGATTAGTAAGGCGATAGATGATCCTAGCCAACGGGAGAATCTATTCCATACTAAATGTCTTGTGAAGGGAAGTGTGTGCACTTTGGTGATAGATAGTGGTAGTTGTGCAAATGTTGTTAGTGTTGCTATGGTGAAAATCTTAAAATTTCCAACTACATTTCATACTATCCCTTACAAGTTGCAATGGTTGAATAAATATGGTGAATTAAAAGTCACGAGGCAATGTGTGATATGGTTTAAGGTAGGAAACTACCACGATGAAGTGCTTTGTGACGTAATACCAATACAAGTGTATCACTTATTGTTAGGTATACCTTGACAATATGATAGGTATACCAAACATAATGGGAGGTCTAATCGATATAAACTTGAGAAGAATGGCTGAAAGGTCACACTTCATCCACTTTTGCCTTCACTAGTGAACGAGTTGCATCAAAGGATGAGAGAATTGAAAGAAAAATGGCAGAAATCCAAAAATGAAGAAAAAAAGGGGGAACCCGTAGGTGGGGTAGTGGGGATATTCGGGGATGCCTCAACATCAAAGGGAAAAGAAAACATGGTTATGTTGGTTAGAAAGAAGGAGCTCTTCGTGGATCATGATGAAGAGACACCCATGCTTTTTTTGGCACATTGTTTTAACACTAACCCCACTAATTTTTCTATTTCTCCTTTGATTTCTTATGTGTTGTCGGATTATGAAGATGTTTTTCCCAAAGAACTTCCACAAGGGATGATCCTAAATCGGGGAATTGAGCACCAAATAGATTTTGTGTCGGGATCACAATTGCCTAACAAACCGGCTTATAGGAGAAACCCGACGGATACCAAGGAATTGCAACACCAAGTTGAGGAACTCCTCAACAAAGGGTATATCAAGGTTAGTATGAGACCTTGTGCGGTTTCAGTGCTACTAGTTCCCCAAAAAGATGGGACTTGGTGTATGTGCATTGATTGCCGAGCCATCAACAAGATAACGGGAAAATATCATCACCTATTCCTAGGCTAGATGATATGCTTGATGAATTGAGTGGTTCATGTTTGTTTTCTAAAATTGATTTGAGGAGTATCTATCACCAAATACGTATGCAACCGAGCGATGAATGGAAAACCGCCTTCAATACCAAATTTGGTCTCTATGAATGGATGGTTATGCCATTCGGCCTAACAAACGCTCCAAGTACTTTCATGAGGCAAATGAATCATGTGATGAAGCCTTTTATCGGAAGTTTGTTGTTGTCTACTTTGATGATGTGTTGGTGTATAGTAGGTCCTTAGATGAGCATGTAAAATATTTACAATGTGTGTTTAATGTCCTCCGAAAGGAGAAGTTATATGCTAATTTAGAAAAGTGTTCTTTTGGTGTCCAAGAAATTGTATTTCTCAGTTTTGTGGTGAGTTCAAGAGGGGTTGAAGTGGATGAATCTAAGATTGACGCTATCAAAAATTGGCCAACTACCAAAACCATAGGTGAAGTGAGAAGCTTCCACGGTTTGGCTAGTTTTTATAGACGTTTTGTCAAAGGATTTAGAACCATTGTCTTCCCCTTGACCGAAGTGATTAAAAAGGATCGGCCTTTCAAGTGGGGAGATGAAAAAGCTAAGGCCTTCAAGGACTTGAAAGCTATGCTCATCTCGGCCCTTTTGTTACAATTGCCAAATTTTGACAAGACTTTTGAGGTTGAATGTGATTCTAGCAAAGTTGGTATAGGCGCGGTTTTAATACAAGAATTGAAGCCTATTGCCTACTTTAGCGAAAATCTCAAAGGAGCAACTCTAAACTACTCTACGTACGATTTAGAGTTATATACCTTGATTAGAGCCTTGGCCATTTGGCAACATTATTTATGGCCTAAAGAATTCGTGATCCAAATGGACCATGAGTCCTTGAAGCATCTTCGGGCACAAGATAAGCTTAACAAATGACATGCCAAGTGGATTGAGTTTTTTGAAACTTTCCCTTATGTTATTCATTACAAGAAAGGTAAGGACAATGTGGTTGCCGATGCTTTGTCTCAAAAACATGTTCTTGTGTCTACTTTATCTTCAAAATTGATGGGTTTTAAGATCTTAAAGGAATTGTATCCCAAGGACCCTCACTTTTCTCTTATCTATAGGGAATGCGAAGAATGGGGTAGGGACAAGTGGGATTCGGCTAGGGGTTCAAATCCCTATGCCAAGTTTGATGGTTAATTATTTATATGTAGGCGATTGTGTGTACCCTCTAGCTCTTGGAGAGATTTATTTGTGAGGTAAGCACACAATGGTGGTCTACTAGGTCACTTTGGGGTCGAAAAGACCCTCGAAATATTGGAGGAGCAATTTTATTGGCCAAAAATGCACAAGAATGTGTCTAGGATTTGCGGCCAATGTGTAGAGTGCAAAGGATCCAAATCTTGGCTCCAACCTTATGGGTTGTACACCCCACTACCCACCCCTTTACATCCTTGGCTTGATATATCTATGGATTTTGTGTTAGGGTTGCCAAGGACTAGAAGAGGTTGGGATAGTATCGTTGTTGTGGTTGATCGGTTTTCCAAGATGGCACACTTTATTCCATGCTCTAAATGTGATGATGCACCTAGTGTGGCCTCTTTGTTTGTTGATAATGTTGTCAATTTGTATGGTGTTCCAAGAACCATTGTGAGTGATTGGGACTCTAAGTTCCTAAGTCACTTTTGGAAGTCCATGTGGGGTAGGCTTGGTACCAAGTTGTTGTTCTCCACTTCTTTCCACCCACAAACCGATGGCCAAACGAAAGTAGTAAATAGGACTTTGGGTGCTATGCTACTTTCCATGATTAAGGTAAAATTAACTTCTTGGGAGGAACACCTACCATTGATTGAGTTTGCCTATAATCGTGTCATATACTCAAGTACGGGAATGACTCCTTTTGAGTGTGTATACGTCCCCCCTTACCCCTTTGGATTTAAATCCTTTGCCAAGTGTTCTTATAAATAACCTAGATGGAATAAAATGGGAAGATTTTTTGAAAAAGTTTCATGAGAAGGTGCGGCTTCGACTTGAGAAGAAAAATCAAGAGATTGCAAAGCGGGCAAACAAAGGAAAAAACAAACTCATTCTTGAACCAGGAGATTGGGTGTGGGTGCACCTTAGGAAGAATCGTTTTCCATCTTAAATGAAGACCAAATTGATGCCAAGGGATGATGGTTCATTCCAAGTACTTGAAAGAATCAATGATAATGCCTACAAGATTGACCTTCCCCCGGAATACCAAGTTCACAACACTTTCAACGTGTGTGATCTTTCTCTAGTGGATACGGTTGAGGATGACCAAATGTCAAATTTGAGGTCAAATTCCTCTCAAGATGGAGAGGATGATACGGGTGTACCAAGCTGTCCAACAAGTTCACGACCATTCACATGTAGCCTAGCTCAGGAGTTACAAAACTTCAAGCTATGTTCATGCAAATGGCCGTGTGTGAGTTGGTACTTGAGCCTTCTAATGGATTAAATGTTTTTAAGTGTGAAGAGGAGCCTTAAAGTGTAATAAACTTACACTCCAAGGCCACCCCTTGGCAAGGGTAGGATGGTCATTTGTTATCTCACTTTGTGGACTAATATAAATAGATAGTGTTAGGGTTATTTTTGAGTTAGTTCATTTATATTTTAGAAAACAACAAACACTTTGTAATATTTCGGAACTTCTCTCTTCCATTGGAGAAGCCCCAATTCCGAAAACTCACTAGTAGAGTGATACTAGTTTGTCTCTTGGATAGAAACTAGGGTCTTGGGGTTCTTTGAGTTCTTCTTGGTCCAAGTAAGATCTTGGTATTAATATTCATTAATCTTAGGGTTCTTTCTCTATTAAGGGTTCTTAGATCATTGAATATTGTGTGTCAAGTTACTATCCCTCTTGTAATCTTGTTAATCTTGTGTTGTTGGAATCTTGAAGTCTAGTGAAGCCGTGTGAGGCTCTTTTGATTCACTAGCATTATTATTGACTTGTTGGTTCTTGTTGTTAATATCATCTTCTTATTCTGAAAATGTGACTCTTGAAGACTAGTGAAACCGTGTGTGGCCTATTTTGATTCACTAGCACTTGTTGTTCATTTTGTTGTTCTTGTTATTGTTTGTTTCTTGTGTTGTGAACTTGGGCTCGTATCACGGAATAGCCAAGGCATCGCCCTGCCTAGTTCGACGGTCTAAGCAAAGTGTCGCCTTTCTTAGTCCGCCGGACTTGCAAGGCGTCGCCCCGCTTAGTGCAAGGAGATACCCAGGGCGATGCAGGCCTATCTCCCTGAGCTACTATTTCTACAACCCAAACACGCCCTTAAGCTCGTCTAAAAATTCTGAAACTCACCCGAGACATACTTTTAACTTTCCCCATCGTAGCATAATAAAAAAATCAAGAAACGGAGGTTGGGAAGGTCGCAAAATAATTCAACGAAGATTGAAGGTTCAAAAATCAACTAAGTATTGAATGCTTATCTAGAATTCTAAGTGTTAAGCTTCTTTTGACTTGCTTCGAAGGCTTTAGTGATGAGGAAACTTTACGGGATCTTACATTTCTCCAGATTTTGCTATATCTAGCGAATGTTCTACATGCAAATGTTAAGACTGCAAGTCAAAACACGATGGAGTGATTAATGCTATTAATGTACTAACTATTTCTGTAAAGGAAATGATATCTAAGAGGGGTGTCATTCCATCAAAGAGAATTTCATATCCATACACTCTACTAGAGATCAAGGCGGATAAGAGGAGAAGGAAAGATACATCCAAGGCATCATCAAGAATCGAAAAAAGCAAAATTATAATGCTTCTGTGTTTGTCTTGCACCGTTGTTCAGTGTACAAGGGCCACAAGAGAGAAGCATGAGCCGAAGAAGGTGAATGTACACCACCTGTTCCAACAAATAAACAGGCACATATCTATTTCAACAGATGATGCATCTGCTGAAAATTATCAAACAGATATATAAATCTGTTGCAACTGTTGTCTAACATATTACATCAGATGCATTATCTGTTGAAATAGATGAGTCTTATGTTGTAATAGATGGGTCATCTATTCAAAATTATCGCACTACTCTGATTTACCTGTTCAAATTCGTCCCAATAGATTATCCATCTGTTGTAACATAAGGGTCTTCTGTTGCAACAGATGGACAATCTGTTGTATATCTGTAATTAGCATTGACAATTCTGGATTTTCAGGTAGATGTCACAGTAGAATCCACTACTGAAGAGCATAATATCACAGTTGATAATCCATTAACTGCTTCCAAAGAAGAAGAAAAAGTGGAGCCTGTCAGTTCAGAAGAACGAAAAAATTACCCATTTGAAGGGTTCAACATCTTGGATGAGGCTCCAAAAAAACTAACACAGTTGATCAACGACTATTCAGAATGGATTATCGATGGGCTGTTAAAGCATTATGCCGGCAGGTACGTAAATCAATTTTTAAAGATATTGGTTTATACTATTCTTGTTGTAAGAATGTGACATTAACATATATAAATCATCATGTAGAAAACAAAATGACGAACGCTACAAAGTGAACGAATCGAGTCTTGGTTTTGATATGTTCGACTTTGTTGTTGCACATCTCGGAATAAAGAATTTATTCTATTTGATGTCACAGCCCCAAACTTCCTGGAATGATGAGGTTTAAATGCCATACATATTACTATTAATTAATACTTTATTTAATTCCATCTGCGTATTAACTTTTTTATCATGTAATCCAAAATATTTGATAATATGTGCAGCACATCGATGTCATTTTTACTACCTCCGAAAGAAGGCCAAGTTGCAAACACAAGAATAATACAGATACACGACAGACAATTATTTGTATAAAGTTTACATCAATAATGCCTACGATTGGTATTGTCAACAACAGCCAGAAGTTTCACGAAATGAGGAATGCTTAATCAACATTATCAAAGGTTTTAGCATTCTTGCTGGCTTACCTTGGCATTTGGTCGATGAAGTGTACATCCCAATTAATTTTGGTGCTGAATTCCATTGGGTATTGGTTGTTATCATTCTAAACGAGAGGCGCATCTGAGTTTATGAATCGATGTCGCGAAGGAGAGTTGTGGGCCTTCGTCTGAGATACAAAAGCTGGACAAAATATTACCTACTTACCTTGATATGAGTGGCTTTTTGGACCAAAAGGTTCGTACTGATTGGTCGACAATTGAAGCATACCGGGATAAAATGGGTAATCCATTTGATGTACAATATTTTGAAGGAATATCTCAATAAACCATTGGTATCCTGTAAGTATAAGTGTCATAATTAGTTTCATTGCATAAATTTCACAACGCTTGCATGAATTGCAAGATATGGATTATCTATTTTTTAAAACGCAGGAATTGCGGTCATTTTGTTGCCGCTTACGCCAAGTATTTGAACGATGTATTTCAAGTACCAAATGATGGACTTGATGTCGGATTACTCCGAAAAAGATATGCTGCTCTTTTATGGAAATACGAAGAAGCAAAATCTTAGAAGCCGTACGCAAGCGACATTAAAGATCCACGATGACCAAAGTCGAATTTCGTAACACCGGAGGAAGAACAACTTTTCCATATTAATTAGATCTTTATAGCTTGAGTCCATCAATGTAATAACCTATCCTCCTTGGTTTAACTTGTTGATTTATTTGTAGAGTAGATCATTTATACCCATAATGATTTATTTTACATTTCATTTATATGTTGAGTTATTTCATGTAATTTTCGATGGCTTCGACTTATTTTATGTTGTCTATGAATATAATTTAATCCTTAGTTTGGAACATGTTAATTGAAATGAAATACTAGATTCAAATATCGCAACAGATAATATATCTACTGCAACAGACGACATATCTCATCAAATAGATTTAGACATATGTTGCAACATGAGAAGCAACACGTAGATCATCAGCTGGAAATTATATAACAGGTCTTCCTACATTCTTGATTTTTTCCAACAAATTACCTATCAGTTGCAACAGATAGACTATATGTTGCAACAGATTGGATATCTATTACGACAGATAGACTGGAAAACATCTATTAATGCAACAGATGACCAACCTATTACAACAGATAATCAATCTATCACAACAGGTATTATATCTGTTACAATATATATAAAATTTGTTGCATCATAAAAAGTCAACTTGGCCAGACCTAAAAATTATTGCCACTACATCTAAAGTGAAGTGGCTTGAAATGAAAAATTGTTATCGTGTTCGTTTCTGTCTTTGTACATGTTCTTATTTATACACGGGATCCAACCATTTAGTTAGTACCCCATAAGCTCAGACCCATTGCATCTTTCCCAGAATGGTGTCGCACATACCGGTCATTTCTGTGTCGGTCAGCAAACACTCGATGTATGGAAACGAGTACGGCCCGCACGCTGCACCGGTTTTATTTTTTGGGAGATCGATGTTCTTATTTCTACCTTCAAAATTCCATGATTCCTTCATCAAGACTTTAGCCGACAAATGATCTATCAGCTTCCTCTGCGTCAACAACTTGGGCAGCAACTTCAAGAGTGGTTGTATGTGGTCTAAAAAGTGTCCTCGCTGAAGACAGGTAAGTTGTAGTCATAAACCTTAATCTTTCCCTCGTAGATTAGTATCTTAATATCGAGAAAATGTTTGACTTCCACGTTCATGACTACAAGGATTCTTTTTGCCTTGGTCCAGCTCTTGCCGTGTGAATATAGCCTCTTTCCTCTAACATATTTAATCGCTTCTTCATCCCATTGGAACGTAGAAATAAACTTATCAAATACCGAGCCACCAAAATCAGCTAGCTTATGGAGACCAGTGTACCTATTTTTGAAATTGTTGTAGATTTGAGGTCCATCATCCTATTGGTAGCATCATAAGCATTCGGATACGCTAATTACCTGTCCCTCATGAGGTAGAGAATTTTATCAACATACAGTGGTAAAATAAGATAATTTTTAAATAGGTTAGTAATTGTAAAGAATTAAAACACAGTGGAAAGAATCCGATGCAGAGGGTTCTCTAAATCAGTTCACAGATTACCCAGCCAACGCAACTTATGCAATAGATGTGTATTATGTTGCAACATAATATCAAGTTGTTGCAACAGATTACATATCTGTTGCATAGATTCTTCTTTATAGAGTAGATTTGAAGGCTAGGTTAGCAAAATTAAACTTACATTGTCCTCGTACCACACACGTATATTTGTCATATTCGTGAAGTCTTAGGAGGCAAATGAATGTATGGTGTATTCTTTTTCAACCTCCATCCTTCTATTCATGATTTCTTACAGTTCCTTCTTCTTCTCCTTGCCAAGTGTCGTGAATATATCCACCTTCTTCAGTGGCCCCTGAACTTCAAAACTCTTGGAGCGAGAAGAGTTGCAGTTTTTGCTATTTTCAGAACGAAGAGAATTTGTCTAATTTTTCTTTTCTTCCTCCTAACCGCCACTGTACGAGTGTATGGATCCTTCACCTCATTGGATGGTATGACACCCTTCCTGGATTTCAACTCCTTAATAGCTTTAGAAATAGCCTCTAGCTTTTTAAGAAGTTTATTTTCTCTGTCCTTGCATACTTTGCATTTGCAATGAGAACATGAAGGTGAGGAGGGGTGAGAGGGACCACTGTAAGGGTGGAAGGGACTGGTATAGGGGTGAAAGGGACCTGTGCAAGGGATGTTTTCAAAAGTATTCATTTTTTGCTGAGCACCAACATGCTCATAATTACGACTGCCAACAGTCGCAGCATCAGGATGGTTTCCACCATCACAAATCACTCCACCAGCAACACCCTCAGAAGAAGCATTTGGATCTGTTGCAGTTTGAGGTTGGTCGTGAAGATCTTCAACATTAGGTTGACCTTGCCTAACTGATCTTCTTATGGATGTTGCTCCAGCCAATTTCTTCTTTATTAAATCCACCGTTGGGTCTTCTTTTGTATCAACAAGACCTAGAGTAAGAAAAGAAGCCATCCCCAGCTCATCATCGGTAGGCACGATCCAAGGATGTACAACCTATAAAAATAGGACAGGAGGCATTTAAATCATATAACAATAATTTGCAGTCAGTTGGGTTACATGGATGTTAACACAACCAACTTATGCAACAGACAATCTAGCTGCCACAACAGCTGATCTATATGTCATAATAGATTGATAATATATTGCATCAGATTACACATCTATTACTTAATTTTCATCAGATGGGTAATCAGTTGAGTCAGGTTCAGAGAACCAGAGCAACAGATGGTTAATCTGTTGCAAAATATGGATCATCTATCACAACATATTACCAATCTGTTGCACTAGTTGCAGTTGATGGGTAATCTGTTGCAACAGATGACTCATCTATCACAACAGATGGAACATCTGTTTCAATTTCTTTCTTTGAGGCAAGTTATTTTAGTTGAAAGAAGATGTACTACATCATCCAGAAGGTTAAATAGATCAGCGTCCTACTCCTTAATATTTTTTTTGCCGCCTTTGTAGCCGCCAATCACCTAAGGATCCTTGGATGAGAAACCTCATCCGGGTAATCCTTGAACTTCTTTCGGAAGGGAGGAATGACTTCACATGCCCAAGCCTAAAAAAATGTAAACAGGAAGCAAGCAAAAAAGGTCATAATAAGTATATTCATTATAAATTAATGGATGAGTAAAAATAGTGATAAATTTTACCATGAAAGCTAAGGGAAAGCCGTATAATGTGATCGTCCTTGTGTATAGCTTTGTCAGTAAATATTGGACAGTCAAGTAGTAGTTGTTATATCCCCAGGGATAGTCGTTGAATTTGTCAAAATCATCAGCAAGCACCAACAAATCATCTTCTATGACTTTTCTGACATCTTTTGCCAATAAAACGGAACGGACAAACCAAACTAAGCACAATTTCTCCCTGCAGTGCTTTGGTATGTCTTTATCCTCGAGATCTGCCATCAACCCATTATTTTGTATCTACTACGTCCAACAATGCCCAACAACCTATCTTTTTTACCTTACATTTTTTTGACCCTTTGTGGGATGTTTTCTTGATGAGAGGTTCTTCTGGGCGATCGAATCTCAAGCCCGTCACTATGGCAAACTCTTTCAATCCAAAATAAAACGGCAAGCCACAGTAGTTGATCCAGACTTCATCCATCTTTTTCCGCACTCCTTCGCTGCATACTTGATCCTGCGCTTGAGAATGCCATATACTATGCTTATTGGGAAACGAAGAGTGCGGTCCTCCGACAGCTCGAGAAAGTATGCAAAGCAGCTCTTCTTAAAAAGTTCATCTATGTTTTCATTCTTCATAATACTCCTAAGTTCATCAAAAGGTTTCCCCAACTAACATTTAAGTACAAGATCACCAAATATTCCGTTAGGGCTATTCATCGGCATTGCAACTCAAAACTTATCAATACTAATGGTTTTGACAGAATCCTGCTGGGATTTTGATATTATTTCATGCCCTATTGGTGAGAAAGAGTTATCATTTTCCTTGGCTTCATTTTGCCCTGACTGAGATTGTTTTGGAAGTTTCTCTGAATCTATCTGTACTTTAACCTTTTTTGTTTGGTGATCAGAAGTTGATCCATTTTCTCCACTTTCAGTATCTTTTCTTTTGGGAGACATCTTTTAACTACAAACAATAGGAAAACAAAAAATACATTGCATTTGATGTCTGCATAATTTTTTTTTTAAAAGGTAAAACAAATTTCAATAAATTATTCTATGCCACATTACAAAAAAAAATACTCCAATGGATAAGCCATCAGTTGGAACAGATGGGGAATCTGTTTGAAGACCTATTTAATATCTCAAAATAGATATCCTACCTGTTGCAACAGATGGACCACCAACACCACAACCAATGCCACCACTAATGCCACCAAGACCACCACCAATGCCACCAATACCAACACCAAGAACACCGACACCACCACCAAAAATATAAATACCGACACCAACAAAATATCCAACAACAATACCACAAACACCATCACCTAATACCACGACAATCAACAAAATACTGAGATAAAAACTAGGTTTTTCTTGAGTGCATCATACTTTTTTAGCAACAAAACACAAAATTGTTGACCCATTATCGAAGATAATACATCTAAAAGTCTTCTTTTTCATCATTAAATAAAAAACCTTAATTTTTAGAATAAAGAACAAATGTAGAACTCTTCTTGAACTCTGTTACCTGTGAAGATAGAGAAAAAAATAGATACAAGCGAGAATGAAGTCGAAAATAACAACTATGTAGTCAGAAATGGGAAGAAAATTGATCTGTTTTGAAGGGTTGAGCAATATGTTGAGTAATTGTTGTCTGTATTGTTGAGAGAGAGAGAGAGGAGCAAGAACTTGAGATTTGAAATGAGGAAAAGTTTTTCCCGCAAATGGATGATTTATATCAGTTGATTTGTAATTTTGAAAAAGAATGACAAGTTTTATTAATCTTAATTAATTTTTAAAATTTCAAAAGATATAGTTTTTAAATTATTAAGTTAATGAGAAATCATTTCAACTCAGAGTGATCGATCGACGACTCGGGTCGGGATGAATGTAATACCAACACCGTGTAAATGCAACAACACAATTGAAGTTGTTGTTGACCTTGTGAGCTCATTCATTCATCCCTAGTTCCACCTAAATCAATATAGATACTATTAATCTTAACATTAAGTTAATGAGAACTCATTTCAACTCAGAGTTATCGATGTATGACTCGGTCGGGATGAATGCAAGACCAACACCATGCAAATGCAATGACTCAATTAAAGTTATTGTTGACCCTGTGAGCTCATTCATTCATCCTTAGTTCTACCTAAATCAATGTAGGTACTATTATTAATCTTAATATTGAGTTAATGAGAACTCATTTCAACTCAGAGTGATCGATCGATGACTCAGGTCGGGATGAATGTAATACCAACACTATGCAAATAGAACGACTCAATTAAAGTTATTATTGACCCTGTGAGCTCATTCATTCATCCCTAGTTCCACCTAAATCAATGTAGGTACTATTATTAATCTTAACATTAAGTTTATGAGAACTCATTTCAACTCAGAGTGATCGATCGGCGACTCGGGTCGGGATGAACATAATACCAACACCATGAAAATGCAATGACTCAATTGAAGTTATTATTGACCCTGTGAGCTCATTCATTCATCTCTAGTTCCACCTAAATAAATGTAGTTACTATTATTAATCTTAACATTAAGTTAATGAGAACTCATTTCAACTCAGAGTGATCGATCGACGACTCAAGTCGAGATGAACGCAATACCAATATCATGCAAATACAATGACTCAATTAAAGTTATTGTTGACCCTGTGAGCTCATTCATTCATCTCTAGTTCCACCTAAATCAATTGCAATGAAATATGTTGCAACAAATGACTGAGCTGTTGGATATTTTCAAACAGATAATCATATTTATTGCAACAGATGACATATCTGATTTAATTATCAAATAGACATTTGCATTTGTTGTGATAGATGACTGAGCTATTGGAAATTTTTAAACAGATATTGATATCTGTTGTAACAGGTGATATATCTGATTTAGTTATCAAATGGACATTTGCATCTGTTGTCACAGATGACTGAGCTGTTGGGATTTTTCAAACAGATATTTATATTTGTTGCAACAGATGACATATCTATTTGAAAATATTTTTTTTCTTTTAATTTAAAAGCAAGCTTCTATCCGAGTAGATAAAGTAGTAATACTAAAGGCGGTAAAAAATGTTTCTTGGATAACTCAAAAATCGCATTGAGTAGTCTTGTCTCGATTTTCAATGTCACCCATTTTCTTCCTCGTGCCCCTCAAATTATTAATGAATATTGAAACCCCTAATACTTCCTCCGTTTCATATTAGTTGGCCCCTATTGACTTGGCATACCCATTAAGAAAATACTATTAATTTGGGGCTTATTTTACCAAATTAGCCTTATTAATTATTCTTTAAAAATATAAATTTAAATAAATAACTTTTGTTTATTCATTTAATATTAAGGGTAGTACATCTAGAAATTGGAATTATCTCATCTCTCCTTCAGCCCTAAATTTATTTTATCCGTCTCTCATCTTTTTCTTTCTCTCCTGTTTAGGGTTATCACAACCTTTTTTTCTCTCCTCTTTCTCATAAAGATCCTTTTGGATCAAAACCGATCCATATCTTAGAGTCCTTGACTAAAATTGTTGTTTTGATCCCCTTTTGACATTAAGGTATGGTTCACTGTTGCTCTTTCATTCTCGTCTTCTTCTTTGCAAGTTATTTACAACTGTTTTTTCTATTTATTTACCATTTACCCATATCATATTTATTTAAAATATTTGAAAAAAATTTAATTGTTGAATAAATGAACAGAGAATTTTTATTACAATATGCAAAAAAATCATCTATTGGGAGAAGTTTAAAAGCCTTGTTGGCAGTATCTTTTTTTGTATGTATTTTGTTTATTTCTTTGTTATTGATGTTGTTGGTGGGGTTGGCGTTGTTGGAACTTGTGGTGTGGTGTTGTTGATGGTGTTGGAACATAGGATATTGCTTCGTTGTTGTTGATGATGTTGTTGGAACAAATATTGTTGTTTTCTATATTGTTGATGTTTTTTATTTGTTGTTTCTTTGTAGTTTATGGTATGTGATGTTGCAACAGACAGAGAAACTGTTGGAACAAATCAAACTGCCATCAAGGCTGGTTTGATGTATTCCAACAGACTCCACATTTGTTGCATTAGACTCCACATCTATTGTATCAAACTCCGTATTTGATACAACAGACTCCTTATCTGATGCAACAGACTCCTCATCTGATGCAACAGACTCTACATCTGTTGTAACAGATGGATAGTGTTCTTTTAGTGACATTAATTTTTTTCTTCTTCTTTGTAGATATAAGGAACTTATAGTTGATCAACTTTTGTCCAGCCATCACAAGAGGCTGCAGTAAATATGGGTTTGGAGGAATAAGCTGCATGAAGATGGAACCACTTCATATATGGGAGGTATGTATTACTGATAATGTTATCGTAGAAACACACAGAGAGTACACTGATTTTGTGAATGCTATTTTTATCGATTAGTCATAGATCATTCAAACAAAATATCTGCAATTTTACAGTTAAGTTTGGTAGGTCCGAACTGATAAGGCTGAGGGACCATGAATATGGTTCTGATACCCTGTTAAGATTTAATATCGGTTTTTGCTCATATTTATTTGTCAAGAATTATGAAGTGATATAGTTTTGGTGTCATTGTAAAGACATTCAATAATGATTGGACTAACTTTTAGGGTGCATTGGACTCTGATAAGGCCTTCGAAGCGTAGCACTGCATCTAACAAGAATGAAAAAATAATATTGTTGTTTCCCTAGCCCAAATTTATATAGTTGGGTTGCTCGTGGTGATGATTATATGCCAGAAGGTGTGGTAGAAGAATGCCTTCGAGGGAAAATAAGTGGTTGATGAAAGACTATATCATCTGAGAGCTAATTGAAGAGGATACATAGGGTAGAAAGTAACTTCTAGCGAATCTGGCCGATGAAATTATCTTAAAACATGAGAAATCTGTATCAAGTGCAAATAAGGAAGTGTATCTGGTAATGTAAATTTGTTTGTTTTCTCTCTAAGAGAAAAATAATGCAGATGGTCACTTCGCTAGAGAGTTGTGACTAGGTAGCGTGATCAGTATTATCACCTAGATAGAAAATAGCAGAAGAACAAGAAAGCCGCCTTAAGGGAATCGAGGGTTGAAATGTTGTACAGTAAGTCTTGAAAACTTCCGCCAATAGAAACTATAGTTAAAGTATGGAATCTAAGTAAAGGCGGCAATTTCTGAATTTTAAATTGTATCCAATGCCTTCTTGTTTGTTGTTCCGATCAGGTCCACTGCTGTTGACCTGATCGGAACCACAAACCTGATTGAAAGGCAGATTGAGTGTCACTACTTCCTTAGCAATATGGTTATAATTGATTGTATTTTCTAGCCTTAGCATGCTTTCAATATTTCTTGGAGAAGATCAGGGGCTTGTTGTGGGATACGAATCCCGATAATTTTCAAACTTACCTCCAACTTGCCAATTTAGTCTTCAAGTTTATTGTTTCCATCTTTGAATTTTGTATAGAGTTCCTGATCTCTTTTAAGATCGATCAGGAACACTACCTTCAAAGTTGTGGCATTGTAGAAGCCCTTCAAAACACCTTCTTCAGAAGCCTTAAAGGATACATAAATGGTCGTTGTGTAAGTTTTTAGGTCAAAATGTGTTGATGAACAGTGAAGATATGGTCCCAAGAGTTGAATAGCTCACTTTTATCGAGCGTTGCTCAACCAACCTTTAAGGGTTTTGATAAATTAATTAGCAAGGAGTTATGTAATGTTTGATCTAAACTGACTCTACCAAGCCTATCAAATGTTACGAAACTGCAGATTCATTACCCAATTAAAACCTTTGCCCGAGTTAGTGAACAGATTAAATGATCTCAATATCTCAGCCTTTTTGCTGATCTCTCTTCTCCCATATAGAGGACAACATATCCTCTATGCAAAAGTCTACATTATTGCCAAAAATGCTTGCCACAGTGAAAGTCTTTAGAAAGCTTGATTATTAGCCTCTCAATATCACTTTTATGACTTTCTTGACGTCTTTTACAATTATATTGGAACTGACAAACCAAACTAAGACCAATTGCTTGTTATGTCCATTCCAATATAATTGCAAGAGATGTCTAGAAAGTCATAAAAGTGATATTGAGAGATTACTAGTCATGCCTTCTACAGACTTTCGCTGTAGCAAGCATTTTTGGTGACGGTGTAGACTTTTGCATGGCGGATATGTCGTCCTCTATATGAGAGAAGAATGATCAGCAGAAAGGATGAGATATTAAGATCGTTTAATCTATTCACTAACTCGGGCAAAGGTTTGGAGATCTTGCCCCTTCTTGTTTATCTTGTGCATGCAAATGTGAAGAGTGCAAGGCAAAACATGATGGAGTGATTAATACCGTTAATGCATTAACTGCTGATGTAAAGAAATTGATATCTAACAGTACTGTCATTCGATTAAAAAATATTTCATTTCATTCACTCCATTAGAGATTAAGTCTAAGAGGTGAAAGAAAGCAATTTTCAAGTCATTAACAAGTATTCAAAAAAGAAAACTTTTGGATCTGAAAAAGGTGAGAAGATAAAAAGGGGAGGAATAGGAAGGAAAATTTGAATGCTAGATTTAGTTCATCTTGTGTCGTTGTGTCGAGTTACTGAGTTACTCCATCTAATTTTGAGAGCTTTTTCATTTCAGGATGGTGAGGAAGGTAGAATCTCCCCATCATTAGCTAATACCAGAAGCAAAACATCCGATGTTATTGAACCACCGGACTGCCCTGTGTAGTTTGATAATCCAGAAGATGTCTTTGCTCGAGTTAGTCAACAAATTAAACGATCTCAATCACTTGGTTTTTCTGTTGATCAATATTCTTTCGTAGAGGAAAATATATCAACAGAACTGCTTGACGGTAATACCTCGAAAATGGATCTCGAAGCATCACACAGTGCTTAAGGCTACAAGTAGCCCCAAGCTAACCCTTTGAGCCTGCTACTTCACATAATAAATTACTTAGAGACAAAATAAGTAAATCACGAGCACTGTTGTGTCAAATCATAAGAAATACGATGCAAATACCTTACTCGAGCAACCATAATACTGGAAATCTCAACTTATTAAGAATCTGACAACTACTCTGACAAATCCTCTACTACTCAAGAACTAGAGAGACGATAGGACAGGTCCCCAACTGACTCATACTCAACTGAAAGAAATAAGCAAATACTAGACAAACTGAATGTATGAAGATAACCGATCCTCGAACCATGAGGACTCACTACTGTGGAAATGTAGATGAAGGCACTCAAAGATCACTGATGAGGCTGGGACTGAGCACCTGAACTTACATTATGAGACAATGTAGCACACAGATATTTATGTGGATCAGTACTTTGGGAATGTACTGAGCATATGGGGATGTATGCAGTTAAATAAACAATATCACAAGTATTTATAGAAAAACATTCATGCTATAGTAGATGACGCACTTATCTTGAATAAAATTCTCATAAACTATGGATGGGAAACAGATAATAGAAATCACGTGAGTCATTTCACTTTACTCTGAATTTGTATTATTTCTTGGTCCTCAGCTTGTAAATTATATGAAATATTAAAATATCAACTTTCAAGACATAAGCTATAATCTCATGAAAGCAAGAAACTTTTTTGGAACTTAATAATCATATAACTTGAAACTTTAGAAATCATAGGGTCATAGCCTTCAAAATCACTATACCTTCAAACTTACACTTTTAGCTCAAGGATAGTAAATCTTCTTCAAAACTCAAGAACTTGACACTTTAGGAACTTTAAGACTTGATACTCTAGAAAACTTAAGAGACTTTGGAACACTTGAGACTCAGAGTTATATGACTTTGGGAGTTTCTTCTAACCGACATAAACCATGTGAGCTACATGGAGTCCAACGTATTGCCCACATTGGGGAGAGTTGTTCTATCCTTGCCATCGGAGTAGAACCTTTATCTTTTAGTGATCACTAGCTTAACCCACTTGGGGTACATCATAAATCTACGGAGGCACGTAGTTCTGGGGCATGAGACCTTGGAATCAAGCCTAACTCGGTGCTAAATACTACTCCCTTACTTAAGCTCAGAACTTTTAAGAAAATCCACCTTAAACAACTCAAAAGTATGGAATGGAAGCCAATTATGCATTCCTTTAACTTAAATCAAGTGATGTAGATTTCTTTCTTAACTTAGGATAAAAATCAACTCTTTTCTTAAAACTTTAGCAGACAGTAATCATCAAACTTTACAATCTTAATAACATGGAAATATATGTACTTTTCTTGAAAATACTTTAAAGAATATCAATAATTCATTCTCAAAGACTCACAATTTCACAATAAGGCTCAATTCACGACCCCAAATCTTGGAAATACTTGAAAATACGATATCAATATAGGAATGTGCAATTCATATCATGAACTCTCAATTTAGATCATAGTTAAATAAGATAATCATTCAATTCAAGACTTGAACAGTTTCATAATCTTATAAACTTGAAATATAGCAAAATAATATGAATTCATCTTGGAAATACGAAATTCTTTAAGGAAATCTAAAACTTTTGGGCAAAAGAACGAAAGAGTGTTCTTGTTCAAACCCCACATACCTTAAATTTGAAGCTTTGAATGAACTCTTAACTCTGAAACTCTATTCATGAAATTATTGGGTGCTTTTTGTAGCCCTCGGAATAGGGAATCTGATTATGTAAAAATTATGGAAAACTCACAATTGAATCTCGATATACTTTGATAATTTGGTTGAAACCCTAATAAGAGTTCTTGAGCAATTTTGATGAAATATGATGGATTTTGGTGTATTTGGGATTAAATCTCGTGTTAATAATGATAAAGGGGTGGAAAATACCCAAATTACCCTTAATGATACCGAGAAAGGAAGCTGAAAATTGGGCACAAAGGTTGTGCAGAAGGCGGCGCCCAGGCTAGAGCCTTGGGGAACCAAGGCAGCGCCTTGGTTAGCACCTTTTCCAAGCTGGGCGGCGCCTCACCAGCGCCTTTAGCTACTGGTTTGGCACCCCAAACGTGCCCTAAACGGATTCCAAAAATTCTAAAACTCACCCGAGATACACTACGACCTTGCCCCACGCAACGCAATAAAAAAATCAAGAAACGGAGGTCGGGAAGGTAGAAAAATAATTCATCGAAGTTCGAAGGCTCAAAATAAACTAAGTGTTGGAATAGTTAGCTAAAATTCTAAATGTTAAGCTTCTTGTGACTCGTTTCGGAGGCCTTAACGACTAGGAAACTTTACGGGGTCTTACATTGACACAGCGAAAGCTGATATCGAGAGATTACTGATTATGTCTTCTCAAGACTTGCTTTCACCAGAAAACGATTCTGCATTGAGTGTTGCACTATCCATATATGTTGCAGCACCGGATTTTTCAATAGATGTGGTGTTTGTTGCAACTTGATAGTCATCTATTTATTTAATTTCATCGAGAGCATTAGATTTTTCTAAACACTTCTTGGCCAAACTCAATTTTTTCTCTTGGATTACTTCTTTTTTTTTCTTTGCATCCTTCAAGCTAGCCTTCAAACTCAATTTTTGCTCTTGGATTGCTTCTCTTTTTTTCTTTGCTTCCAACAGATGTGGCGTCTGTTGCGACTGATGAATCAATTGTTAGAAGAAATTAAAAAAGCTCCTAAAATAGATGGTCGATTTGTTGCAACAGATGGGTTATCTGATGCAACAGATATACAATCTGTTGCCATAACTCAATAAAAAAATGGTTATTATTTTATTAAGGAAACGGTTATTGAAAACCAGGTGTCTTCGATTTTTAAATTGAGAAAAAGTTATTTAAATTTAAGAACTAACTAATAATAATAAGTTGAAAAGTCATGACTTGTCACAATAGTAAAAACTCCAGCTTGATTTAATTAAGTCATTTCTATTCACAAAAAATAAAAAAAAATGATAAACACAATTTAAATCGTAAAAAACTCACCAAAAATATTCTTGTTTTTAAATCTATTTTATTAATTTATATAATTAAAAAGTCAGCAAATTTGGATTAATGATATGATGATAAATTTTTTTTAAAAAAAAAAATATATAGATTATATGTTGCAACAGATAGATTATCTGATGCAACAAGCTATCTATTGTTCCAATGGATGATATATTTGTTGTCACAGATGAGTTATCTGATGCAACAGATATATAATTTTTGGTCACAGCTCAATATAAAAATGGTTTCTGGATGGAAAGAACTAATTATTAATAATAATAATAAGTTGAAAAGTCATGACTTATCACAATATTGCTTAGTTTAATTAAGTCATAACTTTTTACAGTAATCAAGAATGTCATTAATAAATGAAGATGAACAGTTGCACCTTTAAATCTGTTTTATTAATTTATACAATTAAAAAGTCAGAAAATTTGAATTAATGATATGATGATAATTTAAAAAAAAAGATATATAGATTATATGTTGCAACAGATAGATTATCTGATGCAACAGGTTATTATTATTCCAACGAATGATATATCTGTTGTCACAGATGAGTTATCTGATGCAACAGATATATGTGGTCACAACTCAATATAAAAACGGTTCCTGGATGGAAAGAACTAATTATTAATAATAATAAGTTGAAAAGTCATGAATTATCACAATATTGCTTAGTTTAATTAAGTCATAACTTTTTACAGTAATCAAGAAAGTCATTAATAAATGGAGGTAAACAGTTGCGCCTTTAAATCTGTTTTATTAATTTATATAATTAAAAAGTCAGAAAATTTGAATTAATGATATGATGATAATTTAAAAATATATATATATAGATTACATGTTGCAACAGATAGATTATCTGATGCAACAGGTTACCTATTGTTCCAACGGATGATATATTTGTTGTCACAGATGAGTTATCTGATGCAACAGATATATAATCTGTGGTCACAACTCAATATAAAAATGGTTCCTGGATGGAAAGAACTAATTATTAATAAAAATAAGTTGAATGATCATGACTTATCACAATATTGCTTAATTTAATTAAGTCATAACTTTTTACAGTAATCAAGAATGTCATTAATAAATGGAGGTGCACAGTTGCAATTTTTTGCCTAAAACAAGCAAGTTCAATCCTCTATAAATAGGTCTCTCCTTACTCAATCATTCATTCTACTACACTCTATTTATTACTTGCTCTTGTTACACCTTCAACTACTTTCTCTTCAAGGACTTGATAGTTTTTTTCTGTCTCTGGTAAGATTTTTTCTTGATTTTTATGTAAATTTACGTTGTATTACATTCGAATTCTTTACTTTTTTTACTTTTATTTTTGTTTTTACGTGTGTGTTTTGTCAACTTATGCGTTTTCTAGATATGACTGATCTAGTGTGGGATGTCGCTACTTTACGAGACGCCATGCGGGAACTGCAGAAAGAGGTCCATGACCTGCAGTGGGAGTTGGCCACCGTCAGAATAAGGATGATGCGGGAGATCCGCAGGCTGAGGAGGGTGTTGCTGCTGCCGGTTGAAGATTGGTCGGCTGGCCATACAAATAATAATGATGATAATAATAATTAAGCTTTTTTTTTCTTTTACCTATGTATTTTTATTTTTTTTGTTTAATAAAAAATTTATGTTTGATGCATTTGACGTTTTAATTCTTATTTAATTTTCACGCAGTCTATTTTTTCTCAACGAATGACATGTCTACAATTAAGGAATAATTTGAATCCAGTATCAATAGGAAGATATCAACATATGAGTTGAGTTATCTGTTGGGTTTGTGACAGGAGCTGAATTTTGTTGTTTGAAACACATTATTCATCTGTTGCAATAGAATAATTATCTGTTGCAACAGATAAATATTCTTTTGCAACAGATTATTTATCTGTTGAAACAGATTGGTAATCTGGTGCAACAGATTATTTATCTGTTGAAACAGATTACTAATCTGGTGCAACAAATTATTAATTTGTTGCAATAGAAACCCATCTATTCGATTTATATTACGGGCAACATGAGTCTACTGTTGCAACAGAATATTTATCTGGTGCCACAGATGATGGATCTGTTTAAACAGATTGCTCTTATGTTGCATTCATGTTCGTGTGCTAGCTATTGTTGAAAAAACAGCACGCTAGCAGTTACCCATATGACAAATTCAACTAAAAAGCATAGTTTGACTTACCAAAGTCTCCTCCCTAGTAAATGCCAAAGTTGAAAGTGATGTACGAAATAAAATTTGACATAAGAAATTGGTTAAAAAGCAGCAGTTGCGGTAACAACAACAACAATGGTCAACAAGAAGAATATAAAGATGATAATGAAGTATAATATGGTGATAATGAATGAGAAGATGATGAATAAAGCAACAGCAATAATGAATATCGCGAAGAGAGAGAAAATAACAACAGATGAGGAGAGAGAAAAATGTGTTTTTTTTCTTTTTTTTCCGTTATATTAACTAACATTTGGATCAAAGTGTAAATTTAAAAACTTGTAAGTTATTTTGAAATTTCTCAAACTTTCTTAATCCATAATTAAGTAATTGTCACCTCCACTCAATTATTAAAGCTTGTGTCACCTACACCTCATTTTAAAACTTTTTTGTCACCTGTAGCCCAAAGCCCCAAGTTAGTTGTTTGATTGTGAGTGCTCTTAAATAATTGTTCCTTTTTTATCTGCTATTTAGTTATCCAACTTTAAATAAACTTAAAATTTTTAAAACAAAATTATTAGATGTCTATTCTATTAATTTTCAGGATTTGTTATTGCCATAAAATGAAGATTGGTGGAATTTTCAAATTCAAAAATACATTTAGAAAAAGACTTATTATTTTGATCAAACATAAACATAAAAATAATAATTAAAAGATAAGGATTTAAAATAATAACCATAAAAGCAATAATAATAATAATAATAATAATAATAATAACAACAACAACAACAACAACAACAATTCTAATAATAATAGAGAATAATTATATCTATCTTTGTTACAGATATATCTACCATGAATAGAAAAATTATACGTAATTATCATCAGATTCTTTTATTTAACTATAAATATATATTGCTCATGGTCAATTTATTTTAAAATTATTTTATCGTTGACTTTATTATATTTATCTTTTGAAATAGATGTACCTACTATGAATGAAAAAATCATAGGTAATGCTCATCAGATTTCTCTGAATAATTACAAAGGTATATTCTCATACTTGATTTAATTTTATAGGTGATTTAATTTTATAGTTATTTTATTATTTTTTGTCATTAATATTATATTTATCTTTTGTCACAGATGTACCTAAGGAAACTAAGGTTTCCTCAAATGTTATGCAGATAAATTTCTCCAAAATGCGAAATGAATATTTAAGAAATTAACAAGTACTATCTAGAATAGAAAGATACAAAGGAGATTTATCAGATCATTTGTATAAAGAATGAATCGAAATATATTTGTATATGCACAAATATTATCATTTTTATTTGTCTTAATATATTTCTCTGTCACATTTACATATCTATTCTCTACTAAGAAAGTTATAAAATAGATTTATATGCATCTAATTATTACAATTGATTTATTCCTTTCATGATTTTACTTGTAAATATACATTTATATATAAAAAATATTTACTGATTCTATTTGTCATTTAAATTTTTTAAAATCATATAACTAAAATCCGATAAACAACAAGTCAAATGAATAATAAAAGTCAATATTAACAATCGAATGATTTTAGATAGTGAACAATGCAATAAAAAAATTATAGGTCAATATTTTGATAATTATATGATTTTTATCATATGATACGATTATGGGATTGTGTGGAAGAAGAAGTTGAGAGGATTGAAGAGGAGAAGGGGGGGGGGGGGGGATGGCGCACTAGCGACGAAGGGAGAGTACATTGTTCAACTAATTAATTGAACTATGTAATTTTTTAAATTATTTATTACAAATTATATTTATTAATTCTTAATTAATTTAAAATATATTTATGTGCTACAACAAAAATTAATTTATTTTTTAAAATTAATAAATAATATTTCTAATGATTTACTTTTTAAAATATCCCGCGCATCAGGCGGGTACTTATACTAATACACACTAATAATGCAATAATGGAAGATGCGAAATTAGCGAAATTCTACAAACATAAATTGGAATATCAAATTGCTCAAAACGTCTTCACCATTCACTTCAATAGGTAGAATTGACTTTTTGCCACCATTTTCAATTGAATCGCCCACACTTCATAAAATTAGAAATTAGAAATTAGAAAGAAATCAATATATAGTATGTTTTCACATACTCTTCTGTGTTTTTTTTTTGTTTTTTTTTTTTTAAACTATGATGAATATAAGAAAATAAGACAATCATGTTAGTGAAGAATACAACTACTAAAAGAAGGATGTTTTAAGTGAATTGAAATATTTCAAGGATGTAATGAAAGTTGAGGTAAAATAAGTGATTAATTTGTTCACAAGTCTACGATTCACCTTAGTTCAATTGTTCTCCCAATTTCAGTAAAACAAGGAAGACTATATGTGGAAAGCTTAGAAAATCAGCTTAAGAATCAAATAGAAGCAGTAAAATAAAAACCATAGCAAAATTTTGAACCATCAATTAAGTGGCTTTGAGTTTTATGATGAATTTACTAATTATGATTTATTTGATAAAACTAGATTTAGATATTCCCCAAAATATTATTTAGATGAATAACGTACAAAAATTACCAAAATATAAAGAATTAAAGCAAATAATATCTGAAAAACGTAAAGAATTAAAAATAAGAATAGAAAGACTACAATATAACATAATTGTCGGAGTTAGTAAAAACTCAATAAATGCACAAAAAGAAGAAATATCAAATTTAGAATCAACAATAGATAGTCTAGAATATACATACCAACATGATTTATTAACAATTAAATAAAAATGAACAAAGAAGAATTTATAAAAGATGAAAAAATATATGAAAACCATGAAGGATTAAAACTAAAAATAGTATTTTCTAATCTAGGAAGAAGGTATAAGAAAATAGGTGAACATTTATATTTAATGTTAGAAAAAGAAGAATTAAAATTAGAAGATAAATTGACAGCTATGGTGAGAATAGAAAAAGAAAATGAAGAAATAGATAGAAAAAAAAGAAATAGAAAAAATAAAACAACAAACTACAGAAGAAATACGAAAAATAGAAGAAACTAAGAATAGTAAGATTGCTGAATTAGAAAAAGAACTACAAATGCTAAAAGATTTGTATGAAAAAAGACAGAAAGAAAAAGATAAAGAACAAAAATTATTAAATGAGATAAATAAATTTTAAAAAAAATTAGAAATAAACAATAAAAAAATAGAAACCAAGGAATTAGAAATTAATACAATAGATGTTGAAGAAACAGATAATTATGATTCGGAAGATAGTGAAACATATACATAAATCTTAACAAACACAAAAAAATTAGAAATCAATGAAAAACAAGAAGTAATTAATGAAGAAAACTTAGAAAATATAAACACGGAAATAAACACTCTTGATAAAAAAGAAGATGAAAATATAATACCTAGAACATCAGAAATAAGAATACCTACATATTATAAGAATAAGTTTAAAAGATATAATCTAAAGAATGAATATGACAAATGGACACCAAAACAAATAGTTAATAAAAATTATAACTTTTTAGACTTAGATTGTTTAATAAATACAGAAAAAACAATACAATTATGGATAGGATATATGACAAAATAATTATTAGATAATAATATAAATATAACAGATGCACCAGAATATATAGAAAGAACACTAATAGGAACAGTGAAATTATAGTTTTTAAATCTAACTGGAAATAGTAAAAGAGTATTAAGAACTGATAAACCTACAGAAGGAACATCATCAACAACAACAACTAAATTAACACTTATAGAATTATTAAAAAAATATGAAACAACTATAAAAGACGAATTTAGTAGCATGACAACAACAGAAGAAGAACAAAATGAAGAGAAAAATACAAATAGGAATTTAATGTTAAAATTAACAATATGTAATATGTGCTATGTAGATGAATATACTTGCGCATTTAAAGAATATTATTATAAGGGAACATATAATACAGAAGAAAGTTAAGAAATAAGAAAATTATATTTTAATAAATTACCTGAACCATTTAATTTAAAAATAATAAAAAGTTGGGATGAAGCAAAAATAGTAGATACTCTAGGAGCAAGAATAATTTTTTTACGACAATGGTATAGAAACCTATGTGAAAAATGTAGAAAAGAAATAAAAATGGAAAAAACATTAATAAGAAATTTAGCATGTTGCAAAGATAAGATAGCACCTCAATTTGGATGCGAAGAAAGATATTATAAGAAAAGAAAAAGGCATAAGAAATATAAGAAATACAAAAAATTAAAATATAAATATAAGAAATCAAGAAAAAGATATTATGTAAAAAATTATAAACATAAAAGACCATATAGGAAAAAGAAATCTATAAAAGAATGTACTTATTATAATTGCGAAAAAATTAGGACATTTAGCTAGAAAATGTAAATTACCTAAAAACCCAAAAAATAAACAAATATCAGAAATAAAAATAGAAAATACAAAATATATGGAAATAGATTATATAGATTACGAATTAGAAAGTGAAGATAGTATATATGAAATTTCAGAGAATGAAACAAATAATGAAATAGATAGTGAATTAGATGAATTAAATGACTGAAGAGGATATAAGAATGAACCAAAAAATAATATTTGATAGTCATATATTTGATGAAATAAAAGAAAAAGAATTAGATTTAAGTGTAGAAAAAATATTTAAATGACCAACAATAAAAAACATATTTAGTAGAAGAAAAGAAGAATACTACGTAGTAAGCCAAAAAGAACATGTAATAGACTGTAGATATGCAAAAGGTAAAGTTAGTACACCACTAGTAACAAAGAGAATAATTAATAAAGAAATAAACGATATAAAAAGTAGAGACCCAATAAAATATGTATACCTTGGAGGTAAAGAGATATTGATAAAAGCATGTTTTAGAGAAGGAATAGATACACCAATAGAACTATATTTAGCAGATGATATGATTATAAGACCTATAGAAAAAAGTATAATAACTGCAATAAAAGGAAATTTAATATACCAAAAATTTAAATTTATAATAAGTGCAAATTATTCAGTAGCAATAACAGATAAAAATATAGATAAATCATTCGTATTATATTGGAAAATATCAGGAATAGAACTAACCCCAGGAAGTAAAATATTTACAGCAAGATATAAAAATCTATATGTACTAACTACAAAACACAAAATAACAGGAAAAAATAAAATTAATAAAATACAAATAGAAAGTCCTTTTGAACAATTCGTAAAAACAATTGATAATAATGATTATAGTTACAGAAATATAGACATAGAAGAAGATTTAGAAATAATAAATGATAGAATAAGTACAACAAAAAGAATATCTTATGAAAAAACAGAATCATCAGGTTCATCAAAAAGAACAAGTTATGAAACAAGTTCAACAGTTAATTTAAACCAATATTACATAACAGGAACAATAAATGAAAAAGAATATTTAATACTCTTAAATACGGGACAAGAAGAAAATTATATAGCAAAATATCTAGTAAAAAATGAGGAAATAAAATCTGATAATAATATATGTCCAGATCTACCAAGAAGCTTAATAAACGCTAAAAATATAGCAGAAAAAAAATAACAACAGGAGTTAGAAAAATGAAAATAGAATTTGAAATAAAGGAAGAAATGCAAAAGGCAGATATAATATTAGGAATAAAATGGTTAGAACAAGTAAAACCATATAATATAGAGCATACACAATTATCTGTAACATATAACAAAGAGAAATTATTCTTAAGAAGAGCTTTAACATGATATGAAAATATATGTATTAATGAAGATAGTAGTAGAAGGATATTACAGTAGATATTATACACCTATGATAGATACAGGAGCAGAAGCTAATTTATGTAGATATAATTGTTTACCAGAAAGTAAATGGGATAAATTAAAAACACCAATAATAGTTAAAGAATTTAATAACGAAGGAAGCTTAATTACTTACAAAGCTAGGAATGTAAAAATACAAGTATGAGATAAGATATTAACAATAGAAGAAATCTATAATTACGAACTAACATCAAAAGATATACTTTTAGGAATGTCGTTTTTAGACAAATTATACCCACATATAATAACTAGAACAGATTGGTGGTTTACAACACCATGTAAACAGAAAGTAAGAGCAAAAAGAGTTATTAATAAAATAAGAAAGAAAACTGATTGGATAAAAGGAAGTGAAAAAATTACACAAAAATTAGAAAATATAAAAAATACTGAAGATACAATAGAATTAGTCGTATTTTCGATAAATAAAAAAGAAATAACTATATTCTCAGTAAATAAGATAGAAATAATTAATAAAAAATTAGAACAATTATATAGTGAAGATCCATTAAAAGGATGGTAAAAACATAAAACTACTATCAAAATTGAACTAATAGATAAAAATAGTATAATAACCCAGAAACCATTAACATATAATTTTGATGATTTAAAAGAATTTAAAATGCAAATAGATGAATTATTATAAAAACAATATACACAAAAAAAAATAGTAAACATAATAGCCCAACATTTATAGTAAATAAACATAGTGAACAAAAAAGAGGAAAAAGTAGGATGGTTATTGATTATAGAAATTTAAATGCAAAAACTATGACTTATAATTACCCAATACCAAACAAGATACTAAAAATAAGACAAATACAAGGATATAATTATTTTAGTAAATTTTATTGTAAATCAGAATTTTACCATTTAAAGTTAGAAGAAGAATCTAAGGAATTAACCGCATCTACGGTACCACAAGGATTTTATAAATGGAATGTACTACCATTTGGCTATAAAAATGCACCAGGTAGATATCAACATTTTATGTATAGTATACATAGATGATATACTATTATATACAAAAACTAAAGAAGAACATTTAAAATTATTAGAACAATTTACAGATATAATAGAAAAATTGGGAATAAGTTTAAGTGAAAAGAGAGCTGAAATTATGAAAAAACAGATAAAGTTTTTAGGAATACAAATAGATAAAAGTGGAGTAAAAATGCAACAACATATAGTACAAAAAATAATAAATTCGAAAGAAGAATTAGATACAAAAAAGAAATTACAATCATTTTTAGGATTAGTAAACCAAGTAAAGGAATATATACCAAAATTAGCAGAAAATCTAAAGCCTTTACAGAAAAAATTAAAAAAGGATGTAGAATATAATTACAACGAAGAAGATAAAAAACAAGTTCAGAAAATAAAAATACTTTGTAAAGAATTACCAAAATTACAATTTCCAGACGAAAATAGAAAATTTATATATATAGTAGAAGTAGATGCTAGTGAATATAGTTATGGAGGAGTACTTAAATATAGATATGAAGTAGAAAAATTAGAACACCATTGTAGATATTATTCAGAACATTTAATGAAACAGAAAAAAATGGGAAATAAATAGAAAAAAATTATGTTCATTATATAAATGTTTATTAGCATTTGAACCGTACATTGTATGTAACAAATTTATTGTGAGAACAGATAATACCCAGGTTCGATGGTGGCTAACAAAGAAAATAAAAAATTCAGTTACAACGAAAGAGATTCGGAGACTTGTATTGAATATACTAAATTTTACATTTACAATTGAAGTAATTAGTACGAACAAAAATGTTATTGCAGATTACATATCAAGACAAAGCTACACAGACTGATATAATAAAAGATGATGCTTTAGAAAAAATATTCAAAACCCTAACTACGCTTTCAATAAAAGTGGACAGTATGGGAAATGAAATAGAAAAGCTAAAGACTAATGAAGTTAAACTGAAGTCTGAAGCTACAAATCAGCTAACTCAGCAGTGTGCAGAGCTATGTCGATCGGAAGACATTAAAATTCTAGAGCTAGAAGGAGACGTTGGGATACTCCGTAAAACCCATAACGTTTACCAATCTACCATTGCAGGTACAAGCAAAGGAGTTAGTGGACAAAGATACCAGAATATGAACCTAAATAAGATATTTGAAAAATCATTTGCACCAAAAATACAAAAAGACCTCTTGAACATACCCCCACAAATTACCATATATCGAGATAGTCTGAACCAAGATAAAACAGTTTATAACTATACAACCCAAAAATACATAGAAAATATCTACAGAGTACAAACTTTTCTAAACCTTAACCCCAGAGATACAGATATCAAAGAACCCAACACAAACTATATAACCTAAAGATTACAAGGTCACAACAAGCTAATTGCACTACCCAAAACCAACCCAAGCTTAATAAAAACTTGTTTTGATTATGGATTGTTAAATACCATATATACCCAAGATGGAGAGGAACTATCAGCTATGGAAGAATTACAAAAACTATTCAACACCTACAAAAGAATAACCAAAGGAAATCTATTTTATATAAAATGTTATAATGCACCAGCAGAGATATTATACGACGAGATAAAACCAGTTATACAAGTTGTAAAGATAGGATTAACCAGAGATATGATTATACCAGAAGATATTGTGCAGCAGCCAGAGATACCCAGAATTGAGATACCTGATTTTTATGCAAACAAACGACTTATTGGACTAGCTACAATTATTCAAGAACTAGCAAATAATTATATCAATGGAAACCAAATATGGAGCTATTATTCAAGAGACCATCAGATAATTTATTCAAATTCAAAAAAACTACGACCAGCAGATATGGAAGATGTTAGGCAATGGATAATAACTTTACTTAACCCAAAAAAATAATCTACTGCAAGAGCAATTAAGAAAGGATTTATTTCAGACGGATTACTGACAAGATATTGCAAGATAATTGGACACAAATATCCAGACCACCAATGTTCAAGATGTAATGGAGAAGATAATATTGTCCCAGACGTACAGCTAGAATAAAAGAAAAAATTCAACCAAGAAGATAAGCATGCCAGCTGGAAAGAAGATAAAAAAATAGTAGAAACGACAAAAAGAAGATAACAACGGAGCAATAATGGAACATAAACTATTAAATTGTGAAAGCGACATGTAACAAACTTTCACAATTTTCTTTACGTAAATTATTAGAAACTATTGTATAGTTTGACTATTATTAGTCTAAAGCATTAATAGTTTTTGTCTTTTTAGACTTTTTGTATAGTAAAGTAGGTTAGGACTTTTTGTAAAGTTTTAAGAAACGTGTAAAATTAGAGAAACTTTTGTAAAGTTTCAGATTATAAATAGATGGCATCGGAGGCAGAATGAAGGTAAGCATTCATGCGTTGAAGCAAAAAACTCTCTCTTATCTACAACAAATATTTTGCTTATTTATTAAAAACAGGTATATTTCAATGAAAAAATCTATGGAGGAACAAAACTTAGAATTATCAAACCTACCAGAACAGGTATATTCATTTACATTTATGAATAGCTAAATTCATAAATTTCTAACAATCATGATATGATAAAATAATTTCATGTTAGTTACTTTATAGTAGAATTATTCGAAGAATAACATGTTAAGAAGTTTATTAGCAAAGTGGAAACGGAGAAAAATCCCTAAGAACTATGTCATCCTAAAGGTGAAACCAATAAGGAAAGAAGCCGTGGTGGGGAGTAGCCAGAGTAGAGGCGTTGTTTAAGGAAAAAGTATCTGGATTACCATGCTAATAGTGACCGCCGAACATGTTATTTAAAAATAATCTAGTATATAGTAATCTAAAATGATCATATTTTGTTATGTATATGATTGGAAGAAATATTTTGAAAATAGCATTTTATGAAAAATGAATAATTATTTATCTGACGAAATGGTAGATAAATTTAAAATACTTATTTTGTATGTGCTTAAGGATATAGAAATAACAGATATAAGAAAAATCATATTAGAAAAAAATATTTGGTAAAGATTATATGACTAGAGTAAATTACATACCACACATACCTAACTACTCTTACAAATACTTACGTACACACCAACCATGATAAATTACGTATATCTAGAATTTTGGAAAAAAGATATGAGAAACATACAATTAGTAGAAAAACAAATGAAATTTTTTTTAGAAAAATATATGGAAACTAAAGATATAAAATATATAGAATATCTTAATGAAAATATGCAAGAATTATTTAGATTAAAACAAACAACTAATAAATATTATGAAAAAGCATTTAATCAAGCCTAAATGACAGATGATATTAAAATACTTGTTTTATATATACTTAGAGATATAGAAATTATAGACATAAAGAAAATAGTATGGGAAAAATTACAAGATTATGAAGAGGAAGAATTATTAAACAGTATAGAAAACTTACACATATATTATGAACATCAATATTATTTAGATTCAGATGGATATTATACAGACTAACAATGTCAGAATATATTAAGAAAATTAGAGCAAACCAAGAAGACCTACATAAAGAAATTAATTATAGAAAACAAATTAGAGAAATAATGGAAAATCTAATAGAAAAATTAAAATGGATACACGAAACCTTGAAAAATTTAGAAAAAAGCAAAGATAAAAGTTAGATAGTTTAAAAAAATCATTAAGAAGAGAAAAAGAAAAAATAGTTAGTAGTATTAATAACCTCAAACAAGATATTAAATATAGTACAAATAGAATAGATTATTATACATTTACTTTAGAAGAATAAAATGATAAACTACGAATATCTAAAATATTGGAGACAAGAAATGGAAGAAATAAGATTAACAGAAAACCTTATAAAAATAAATTTAATTGAATATTTTAAAACAAAAGATATAGAATATTTAGAATATCTTAAAAATAATATAGAAGACTTACAAAAACTAAGAGAAAAAGCTAAAGAATATTATAGCAAAGCATTTAATCAACTACCATTTAATCACCCCCAAAATATGAATATCAGTAAAATTGGATATGTTAACAAGATATATGAAAGTAAAAGATTCAAGAACGAAGAAAAACAGTTAATGAACATTACTATAAAACATTTAACAAATACATAAATTAATGGATACATCTTACGAAAAGAATAAATCATTAAAAGAAATCAAAAATAAACTATATAGTTTATACCTAGAATACAAAAGATTACATAATACTAACGAGGACCCTAGAACACTAGATAAATTAATTACGATAATATCTAATTTAGAATATGGATTAATAAAACATCTTAAGTCAAGAAGATAAAAATGAAAATTAATCCAATCAATAATATTCACAAAATACATTATATAATAATAAATACTTATTACCTAATAACAATTTATTATCTAGTAAAGTTACCGCGCCTAATCCGCACCCCCCTACAATTAAAAAATAATGCAGATATTTTAAAGAAATAATAGATAACATTGAAGCTTCCTAGGTGGAGACATAAGCCACATTATTACCCATAGAAACATGCATAATATAGCTCATATACTTAACAATTAACAAGTCCTTGGAGCTCGAAAAAAAGTGACTAAACATACCATACACCATTTCTGAAGAACTCTTCACATCATGCACCATTTCTGAAGATTTCTTGTGTTCTTTTTTCTTTCCATAGCGCATTGGTTTCGTTTTGCAACATCGTAATAAAAAGAAGCTACATCCTTACCTCTCTTAAGTCAGTGAAATGACTTATATCTAAATTGTATTCTTCACTTTCAGATTACTAACATAACATCAAGAACAAGCAAACTATATTTCATCACTAGGATAACATTATATGCAGCATTGTATATAACTTCTAATGACATATTAAGTAATTTTTTTCTCCTTTCAGAAGAAGAGAGGAAGTCTTCCCAGCCAGAAGAGTAACCAAATGACTGTTGGGTTCAAAGTATATGAGAAGTGTGAATGGAAAATAGAGGAAACCAGGTAAAAGAAAAAATAGAGAAGAAAACATTAAAATGAGAAGTCTACTATTTCTCCCACATTGGTGGGAGAAGGTGACTTTCAAGTATTTATATTAAGAAACACTTATTCCACTTGTTTAGTGAGGCAAGAAATAAGAGATGCTTCGCGTTGTTATCGTCGTCGCTTGCTCAGATTTGAATTTATCAAATGATTGATCGATGAGATTTATCTTTTTGGATAAAATTTAATTCGAAGGGAAAATATAAACGCAGTAAATTTTTTCTGTGTTTTGATCCCCCATTTATATGCATACATGCACTGTTTCGAATTGATGCTTCAGAAGGATGCATTGTTTCGAATTGATGCTTCAGAAGGATGCACTGTTTCGAATTGATGCTTTAGAAAGATGTAATCCTTCAATGAAATGACACACTGGTTCATGAAATGGCATGCCTGTTCGGAAAAGATGTATTCTTTGGACAAACGGACACGATTTTTCAGAAAAGGTCACACCTTTTAAGTGAACCATTGCCATTTTTCAGAAGAGGCATATGAAGGCTATATAAACTTGCTTTCATCCACAGGTTGATATACGAATTTTCTGAAATAAAAAAAAACTCTCTTCTTTCCTTCTAAAACCATTTTGTGTGATCAATCAAACTATTGAGTGAGTTCGTAGAATTCAACAATTTGAGGTACCGCTATTGTTTGGATTGAAGGCCATTTTATCCTGGGAGTAAGATTCCATAACCTCGGGTACAGTGAGGAGAATTATTCCTTAAGGACACTCCGTGAAGTCGGGGGACTTGGACTTAAAAGTCTATTTCATCTCTTTTCTGAATCTTAACACACTTCTTAGATAGATTATTCATAATCTAGTGTTGAAGGTGTTACAGAACTTCATAAGTGTTCTTGTCTTGGACTTGAACTAGTGTTGAAGTTTGTGTTTCTTATATACAGATTCTTGTACCCGAATACACTATTTCTAACAATCTTAAGGAATAATTTACAGAATCTGTATTGCTTGTTTTTTGGAGATTAAAGCTTTAACCTTTCTACTCCGTTAGAACTTAACTAGTGATTTGAAGACATAAAATCTTCATTACAAGTTAAAGATCACTAGATTGACGATTGGAAGTCATAAAAACTTCATCGTTAACTAGAAACAAGAAGAAGAGTTTAAAGTTTCTTAACTTTATAAGTAGTATTCTGAAAATACTAAATTTTATTGTCTTGTGGTGACAGAAAAAATGACTAACGAAAGTCAAATGCAAGATGTGGCTACGACTATGGGGGCAACTAGTATTGCCTCAACAAGTCAAGCAAATGCTCCGCAACCAATGGCACCTGCGGAGAAACCCGGGAAATTTGTGGGCATTAACTTTAAGCGATGGCAGCAAAAGATGTTCTTCTACCTCACAACACTCTATCTTCAAAGGTTCACTAGTGAGGATGCTCCTGAGGTGCCCGAGG
The DNA here is from genome assembly GCA_030864215.1 of Capsicum pubescens. Classification (NCBI taxonomy): domain Eukaryota; kingdom Viridiplantae; phylum Streptophyta; class Magnoliopsida; order Solanales; family Solanaceae; genus Capsicum; species Capsicum pubescens. The sequence goes on along the minus strand of CM061544.1, from coordinate 80,156,033 downwards.
GAACCTCAGACAAAGAGCGTTTCATAATTGTTGACGCTTGGAAACACTCGGACTTCCTTTGCAGGAATTATATATTGAGTGGTCTCCAAGACGACCTCTACAATGTTTATAGTGGAACTAAGACATCGAAGGAATTGTGGGGGTCACTAGAATGAAAATATAAGACAGAGGATGCGTGAATTAAGAAGTTCTTTGTTGCAAGGTTCCTCGACTTTAAGATGATAGATAGCAAATCGGTTGTCTCTCAAGTGCGGGAATTGCAATTAATCATCCACGTCTCCTAGCGGAAGGTATATCTTTGAAAAATACCTTAGTTGAACAAATTGAAAATGTTCTTAGTACTCACATAAACTGTTTTGAAGGTTTGATTGTGAATGATGCATTTCAAGTAGCAACGATCATTGAGAAGCTACCACCTATGTGGAAATACTTCAAAAACTACTTGAAGCACTAATGCAAGGAGATGACCGTCGAAGATCTTATTGTCCGACTGTGTATTGAAGAGAATAATAAGGTTGCTGGGAGAAGGTAAAAAGGGAATTCTACAATTAATGGAGCACAAATTGTAGAAGATGACCAAAAAAATTCTAAGAAAAGGAAGAAAGTTGAACAAGGAAGCAATCAACCCAAGAAGAAATTCAAGAGAAAGTGCTTCAACTGTGGAAAGATTGGTCACAAGTCCACGAATTGCCGTGCCCCTAAGAAAGGCAAGAAAAAGGACTAAGCAAATATGATTGAGTCCAACAAAGAATGTGATGATCTGTGTGCTATATTTTCAGAATGCAATTTGGTGGGGAATCCTTGCGAATGGTGGATGGATTCTGGTGCCACCCACCATGTTTGTGCCAACAAAGAGTTGTTTTCGTCATTCGCTCTGGATTAAGTAGAAGAAATGATCTACATAGCTAACTTCGCTACGGCTAAGGTAGAAGGAACAGGAAAAGTGGGCTTGAAAATGACTTCAGGAAAGGTATTGACACTTAACAATGTCTTGTACATTCCAGAATTACGTAGGAACTTGATTTCTGTTTCACTTCTAGACAAGAACTGATTCAAATATGTAACCGTTTCTGGAAAAATTATAATTAGCAAAGGAGAAGTGTATGTAGGAAAAGGCTATCTCACCGAGGGCCTTTATAAGATGAATGTAATGAATGTTTAAATCAATAAAAGTTCAAATTCTTCTTACTTTCTTGAGTCTTATAATTTGTGGCATAAATGTTTAGGCCATGTTAATTACAAAACATTATGAAAACTGATTAACTTAGAGGTTCTATCAAACTTTGAGTGCAATAAATCAAAGTGTCAATCGTGTGTGGAATCAAAGTATGCAAAGCTTATACGAGTACGATCGTGATTGTGGATCAATATGTAAAGTACTCGTGCTCAGGTGACTGGCCAACTAATGGAATAAGCTTTGGAGTGTTGGCTCATTAAGGGTATTTTATTCATTTTATAATAAGTTGTAACCTAGGCTATAAATAGAACATATTAGGTTATTTTCTCATAACTTAGATAATATTTTGAGAGATCTTTGAGAGTATTCATACAAGTGTGGATATCACTTGTGACAAGTGTGGAATCACTTGTGTTGGTTGCTTGCTTTGAAACGTTGGTTGCTTGGGGATTCCGTTCCCTTGAGGTCACTGTAAGAACTTGATGTTATTTGTATGAATTCTTGGATCTTAGTGTTTAATATACACTTTGGTTCATAGTGTTTGTGCATTGTGTGTCAAGTTATCTATCATTCTATCTTATTATTGTTGTTATGTTCATTCTCGGTTTTGGGTGTCTAAACCCGAGACCTTGTTGTGTCATTTTTGTTCTTGTTATTGTGTTGTAATCTTAGTTTGTGGCTCGCTAATTATAGGTGTTGAACACCTTAGAATCTTGTTGTTATCGTGCTTGTATTGTTATTGTGTAGTGAATCTGAGAGGGGTCACCAAAAGGGGTCCTCGATTCTTTAAATCATGGACTGTTTTGGTATGTATTAGTGTCTTCCTTGTCGATCTTGTATCAAAATTATCCTTATAAGTCCGTTGAAAGGAATTCCAATCCCTTAGACTTAATACACACTGACATTTGTGATATGAAGTCAACACTATCACGCGGTGGAAAAAAGTATTTCATAACTTTTATTGACAATTGCACTAGATAATGTTACATCTACTTGCTAAACAATAAGGATGAAGCAATAGATGCGTTTAGGTAATATAAAACTAAAGTTGAAAATCAGTTAGAGAAAAAGATAAAAATGATAAGAAGTGATAGGGGCGGAGAATATGCATCTTCCTTCGCCGAAATATGTGTAGAGAATGGAATCGTCCATCAAACTACAACCTCGTATTCACCTCAATCTAATGGAATTGCAGAAAGAAAAAATCGAACTTTGAAGGAAATGATGAATGTCTTACTTATAAGTTCTGGTTTACCGTAAAACTTGTGGGGGGAGGCTATCCTTACAGTCAACTGTATACTCAATAGAGTTCCCCATAGTAAGACACAATCAATTCCTTATGAAAAAATAGAAAGGAATGAAGCCCAACTTGAAATATTTCCAAGTGTGAGGGTGTCTAGCAAAGGTCCAAGTTCCTATGCCTAAAAGGGTTAAGATAGGACCTAAGACGGTGGCTCCGTGTTCATTGGATATGCTAAAAGTAGTAAATCATGTCAATTTTTGGTTCATAAATCCAAACATCCAGATATAAATGAAAATATGGTAATTAAATCAGATAATGCTGAATTCTTTGAGAATATTTACCCGTATAAAACTAGACATGAACAGTCTACTGGATAATCTAAATGACCTCGAGATGAGCCAAGTGAAAATGTACATAGTAAAGAGAATCCAAGATGTAGTACACGTCAAAGAACGTCCACTTCGTTTGGATCAAATTTTGTAACATTTCTCTTAGAAAATGAGCCTCAAACGTTTAAAGAAGTGATGTCATTTTCAGACTCATCCTTTTTGGAAAGAGGAAGTCAATAGTGAGATTGATTCAATATTAAGCAACCATACGTGGGAATTGGTTAATCTTCCTCCAGGAAATAAACCTTTAGGTTCTAAATGGATCTTCAAAAGAAAAATAAAGACGGATGGTACTATTGTCAAATACAAGGCAAGACTTGTAGTAAAAGGCTTCAAACAGAAAGAAGGCCTTGATTACTTTGATACATACTTGACAGTAATAAGGATAACATCGATTCGAATGTTAATTGACTTGGCGGCGATATAAGATCTTGAAATAAATCAAATGGATCTGAAAACCACATTTCTAAATGGAGAGTTGGAGGAAGAAATTTACATGGAACAGCCTGAGGGTTTTGTGGTTCCAGGAAAGAAGAATAAGGTGTGTAAATTTATTAAGTCGTTGTATGGACTAAAGAAAGCACCTAAACAATGGCATGCAAAGTTTGACCAAACCATGTTGGAAAACAGGTTCAAGATAAATGAATGTGATAAATGTGTTTATATTAAAGACACTCCGAATCACCAAGTCATTGTTTGTTTATATGTGGATGATATGTTGATCATCAGTAGAGACATTTCTGACATAAATGCAACGAAATGAATGCTCGAGAGCAAGTTTGATATAAAAGACCTTGGAGTTGTGGATGTGATATTAGGTATAAGAATCCATAGAACTCCACAAGGGTTGGCATTGTCATAGTCTCATTATATCAAAAATGTACTTGACAAATTCAAGTATATGGAATTCGGTATTGCCAAGACTCCTTTGGATGTGAGTTATGCACTTCGAAAGAATGAAGGTGAAAGTGACTCACAATTGGAGTACGTAAGAGTATTGGGATGTTTAATGTATATAATGAACTGTACACGACCAGACATAGCATGCGCTATCAGTAAGTTGAGTCGGTACACAAGTAATCCCAACAAAACTTATTGGATGGCAATGAAAAGAGTTTTGGTGTATCTTAAATACACTCAAGACTATGTTTTGCATTATAATAAATATCTCGTGGTACTTGAAGGATATAGTGATGCAAATTGGAACATCGGGTCGAACGAACTAAAATCCACAAGTGGATATGTATTTACTATCGGTGGAGGAGCAGTCTCTTGAAAATCATCCAAACAGACTTGTATTGCTCGCTCTACAATAGAATCTGAATTTATCGCATTGGATAAAGCCGGTAAAGAAGAAAAATGGCTCCGAAATTTCTTGAAAGATATTCCTTATTGGTCCAAACCAGTGGCACCAGGAAATGGGTTTAAGGCCTAGAACAAGTCAGCATGATGTACAACGGTAAATCTCGTCACATACGAAGAAGACATAATACCGTTAGGGAACTTCTCTCTAGTGGAATTATCATTGTTGACTATGTAAAGTCAAAGGATAATGTGTCGAATCCACTTACAAAAGGCCTATCTAGAGAAGGAGTGGAAAGGACATCCAAGGAAATGGGTTTAAGGCCTAGGACAAGTCAGCATGACGGTAACTCTATCTAGCAGACTGGAGATCCCAAGAGCTAGGTTCAAGGAGATCAAACAAAGTTGTGTCTGGCAGGTTCAACTTTGTCAATTACCCAACCCATTCTCATGATGTAGACAATGTTTAGTAAACAAGGATAAGACTTAAGGTGAAAAGTCTTTTAATGATTATCTAAATTTGGCAGATTTGACCAAATAGTTTAATCTATAGGATTGAATGTTTAGAAATCACCTATGTGAGGGCGAAGTGGAAGCCGCTTCAAGGAGAATGTTAGCAAAGGTCTATTCTTTAAGCTCTCATAAAACCGGGATGTGTTTATGGCTGAAAAGAATAAAATCGTGAGAACCATAAATGGTAAAAGGCTGGTTGTGTGACATGTGTTGACTAGGTGTACATTAAAGCTAGACGGTTCAAAGATATCAAATCTACCGATTGACCGAGTGCATCCGATGCATGTTCACTACGGAAAGTTCAAAGAGAAACCCACTTATCCAGATGCAATCAGTCTTTACTTGATGATCACATACTTGTCCAAAAAAAATTTACGAAAAATAGTCATTCCCCATTCATGTGGGGGATTGTTGGGTTCAAAGTATATGAGAAGTGTGAATGGAAAATGGAGGAAACCAAGTGGAAAGAAAACATAGAGAAGAAAACACTAAAATGGAAAGTGCACTCTAAAATGGAAAGTCTACTATTTCTCCCACATTGGTGGAAGAAGGTGACTTTCAAGTATTTATATTAAGAAACACTTATTCCACTTGGTAAGTGAGGCAAGAAATAAGAGATGTCTCGCGCCGTCGTTGTCGTCGCTTGCTCGGCTTTGGCTTTGGCTTCGGCTTAGAATTGACAGAAATTTAATCCGAAGGGAAAATAAAAATGCAGTAAATTTTTTCTGTATTTTGATCCCCCATTTATATGCATGCATGCACTGTTTCGAACTGATGCTTCAGAAGGATGTAATCCTTCAACGAAATGACACACTGGTTCATGAAATGGCATGCCTATTCGAATAAAATGCATTCTTTGGACGAACAGACATTATTTTTCAGAAAAGGTCACACTTTTAAGTGAACCATTGCCACTTTTCAGAAGAGGCATATGAAGGTTATATAAACCTGCTTTCATTCACAGGTTGATATACGAATTTTTTGAAATAAAAAAAACTCTCTTCTTGTCTTCAAAAACCATTCTGTGTGATCAATCAAACCGTTGAGTGAGTTCGTAGAATCCAATAATTTGAGGTACCGCTATTGTTCGGATTGAAGGCCATTTTATCCTGGGAGGAAGATTCCATAACCTCGGGTACAGTGAGAGGAATTATTCCTTAAGGACACTCCGTGAAGTCGGGGGACTTGGCCTTAAAAGTCTATTTCATCTCTTTTCTAAATCTTAACACACTTCTTAGATAGATTATTCATAATCTAGTGTTGAAGGTGTTACGAAACTTCATAAGTGTTCTTGTCTTGGACTTGAACTAGTGTTGAAGTTTGTGTTTCTTATAAGACTGTCTAACGGGCCGGGCCGGTTCAACCCAGAACCGGCCCTCTCATTCTTACCGGGTTCCGGGCCGGTTACGGGCCGGGTTTGGCCTTAACCGGTCCGGGCCGGGACGGGCTGCACAGTAAAAATATTAAAACCCACCCAGAACCGGCCCACTTAACCCAATCCGGTCAAACCCACTAAAACCCGGTCAAACCCGGTCAAACCCGGTTAAAAACCGATCAAATATACACTATATACGCTATATACATAATATATACATTAAATATACACTTTTATAGAAGATATATACACGTATATACATTAAATATACACTTGTATAGAAGATATTAAAATTATAAATCGTTAAATAAAAAAAAATAAAAAACAACGACTATACGTTAAATATACACGTCTATAGAAGATCTATTAACATTCATACACTCTATTCTATGTATATGTAATACTTTAAATGAGATATACTACAATATATATACATTACAATATATATTTGTATAGTTATATACTAATTTATAAAACATATACACATGTATACGTTAAATATACACGTCTATAGAAGATCTATTCACATATATACACTCTATTCTATGTATAGGTAATACTTTAAATGAGATATACTACAATATATATACATTACAATATATATTTGTATAGTTATATTCTAATTTATAAAATATATACACATATATACGTTAAATATACACGTCTATAGAAGATCTATTAACATTCATACACTCTATTCTATGTATATGTAATACTTTAAATGAGATATACTACAATATATATACATTACAATATATATTTATATAGTTATATACTAATTTATAAAACATATACACATGTATACGTTAAATATACACGTCTATAGAAGATCTATTCACATATATACACTCTATTCTATGTATAGGTAATACTTTAAATGAGATATACTACAATATATATACATTACAATATATATTTGTATAGTTATATTCTAATTTATAAAATATATACACATATATACGTTAAATATACACGTCTATAGAAGATCTATTAACATTCATACACTCTATTCTATGTATATGTAATACTTTAAATGAGATATACTACAATATATATACATTACAATATATATTTGTATAGTTATATACTAATTTATAAAACATATACACATGTATACGTTAAATATACATGTCTATAGAAGATCTATTCACATATATACACTCTATTCTATGTATAGGTAATACTTTAAATGAGATATACTACAATATATATACATTACAATATATATTTGTATAGTTATATTCTAATTTATAAAATATATACACATATATACGTTAAATATACACGTCTATAGAAGATCTATTAACATTCATACACTCTATTCTATGTATATGTAATACTTTAAATCCACTAAAACCCGGTCAAACCCGGTTAAAAACCGGTCAAATATACACTATATACGCTATATACACAATGTATACATTAAATATACACTTCTATAGAAGATATATACACCTGTATACATTAAATATACACTTCTATATAAGATATATAAACATATACACATGTATACATTAAATATACACTTGTATAGAAGATATTAAAATTATAAATCGTTAAATAAAAAAAAATAAAAAACAACGACTAAGGAGTGAATGAATTTGTGGAATTTTATTGATTGCAAAATGATCCAAAATTTATAATTTACATGAATGAAAAATCTATAAATTATGCATCATTTTTTCCAACTCATTCATGTTAATATTAATTGGAACTTGCATAGGGTAGTCGAAGTCAACGGGGGAAAAACCATGCATTGGACTTGATTCTGCTGAGTTCTCCAGTGAAGTCATAATTTCTTCAAGTTTGAGGTCGTCGTTGGGATCTGGTTCCATTCCTTGGTTTCTTCTTTCTGCTCTAATCCAATCTCTGAGGCAAACTAAAACATTCATTGCGTTGCTTCCCAATGAGTGTCGGTTGTCTCCAAGCTGCTGTCGTCCCTGACTGAAGGCGCTCTCTGATGCAACGGTTGACATAGGAACATTCAAGATATCTCTGGCTAATCTTGAAAGTACAGGATATTGTGATTCATTATTCCTCCACCAATCCAGCGTGTTGATCCGTCGTCTGCGATCCTCTGGTGGCGTCCGCAGATAATATTTCAGCTCTTCCCGATAAGTTGATGTGTAAGCTCTCTCATCCACACTGTTCCAACAAGTTAAATCATAAAACGAATCAGGAAAACCACTATGTGCCGGCCTTTTAGAAGCTGATGGCTCCTCGGGAGGATGAGGAGCGACAGTTGGAGTGATATTTGTAGGTACGGCTGAATCAAATAAATCAGCATAGTGATTATATAATTTTTCTATATAATCTTTTGCATCAGCCGTAGCCGTCCACAAATCAGGTTGTACTTGTTCAGAATCATGGTTAGTATTTATTTCTAAGTTAGTATAAATAAGAGTACTAAAGTGACACATATGATTATATTTCATGCACGGATTTAACATAGCAGCAACCAAGTAAATAGGGGGAATCGGGAAGAAATATTTTTTAAATTTCGTAAACATAGCGCCAACAACTTCTTTATAACCTTCTTTATCTTTATATTGTCGGAGCAAACCAGAAATATCGGCTATATATGCCAAAATATTACAAACAGTAGGATAGTATGCACCGGAAAATTCAACCGTAGCTACATAAAATTTTTCTAAGAACTTAACAAGATCATTAATTATAACCCAATCAGAATTATGTAGCATGCAATCAGCAGAATCAGCAAATGAACCACAATGTTGGTTAAAAGCTAGTGTAATAGGAATTCTATATTTATAACAAGTTTTTAAAAATTCATACGTAGAATTCCATCTAATATCAATTTCCTCAGGCATCAAAATCGGTGCAAGTCCATTTTCTTGACATTTAACTTTAAATTCTTTAATTCTAGATCTACGATTATTTCCTTGAATAAAACCAACAGCAAGACGAATTTTTTCAATATAAACCTCAAAAAAGTCAAGACCATCTTTTACAATTAAATTATATATATGACATGCACACTTAACATGAAAAATTTCAGGAAAGGGCGGAGATAGCGTAGATTTTATTTTTGTTATAGCAGTCTTGTTGTTAGAAGCATTATCAAAAGCAATACATAAAATTTTATTTTCTATACCATAATATCCGGCAATTTTAATAATAGAATCAGCAATAAATTGTCCAGTATGTTTCCGATTTTCATCATATAAAAAAGCAAGAATACGTTTTTGCATTATGAAATTACTATCCATCCAATGACAAGTAACGGTTAAATAATCATTTTTATTTACAGCACGACCAAGATCGGAAGTTAGGGACAATCTACATTGAATATTTTTTAAGAATGTTGATAAATAAAAACAATATTGTGAATGGAGTCTAAAAATATCAGACCAACAAGTAGTTCTAGGAATACCATTAAACATAGGATTATAAATTGCTTGTATATAACGAATAAAGGCATCAGAAGAAGGAAAACTAAAAGACAAACAACCCACAGCTACCATTTTAGCTATTTCTTCTCTGTCCCTCAATTTATTATACTTTTTCGCTACTTGACCGGTTGTTGGGTCCATTCTAGTTTGCGTTGACCCACCAACATCCCCACCACCTTTTGCAATATTCAACTCTCTAGTGTGATCTTCAGCTATATGTCTCATTAACGTACCCGTACCCCCTTGCTTACCGCCACTTCTATGCTTATATTTTTGTTGACAAATATTGCACTGCACCTCAATATCTGATATACGTTCAAAAAATTGCCATGCAATACTAGTTCTTTTACGGGGTTTTGGGGCACTGGGAGGACGGGAAGGGAGATTAACTGATTCAGATCTAACGTTAGCATGTCCTACTGCGGGTGTTTCAGCAATATTTTCATCATCTTCGTCTACATTAACTGCATCTACTTCATTTTCTTCTTCTATACCGTAATTTTCCTGAAATTCTACATAATCCATATCGTGAGCACCTACACCTATTTCTTCCTCAAAAGGTGTACCAAGCGGTACCGGAGGCGAAGTCACACGGGTATATCTATTACTTGAACTACCTCTACCGCTAGTAATTTGCTTTTTACTACCACTACCGCTTCCGGGACAAAAATTTCTAACACCTTTAGTAGCGAGGTTTTTTAATTTATCCATAATATAAATTAAATTAAACTAAAAATATTCAAAATACACAAATATAATAAAATTAAATATTAAACAATTAATACAATAAATAAAAATTAAACGTAAGAGATGGAACGACAATACCAAATTTTGGAAGTATTCGAAGATTGCGACTTTAGAAACTTCCGCTCGTACTTTGTAAACGAAAAATTAAAAATTTAAATTGAACACTTTAAGAAATTAAATATATTGAATATTTGAGAATTGAGAATTGAGATTTGAGAGAGAATGAGATTTGAGAGAGTGAAAAATTGTGTGAGAAATGATTTGAAGTTGTAGGGTATTTATAGATTTATTTTGGGGATTAAAAAATATTTTTTTTTTTTTAAGTTAATGGGCCCAAACTAGCCGTTTGGACCCAAAAACGGTAATATAGCCGTTGGGCCAACGGCTAGTTTGGCCCAATAATTTTTTTTTTTTTTAGTTCCGGGCCGGTTAACCGGCGGGCCTGGACCGGGTTGGTCCGGGCCGGGTTAATCGGGCCCAGTTTAAAAAAAAAACCGGGCCGGAACTCGGAACCCTAAAGCCCTAGGGCTTACCGGGCCGGGTCAAACCGGTCCGGTTTGATATGTAGGGCCGGTTCGGGCCGGTTCGGGCCGGGCCAGCCCGGCCCGTTTGACAGGTTTAGTTTCTTATATACAGATTCTTGTACCCGAATACACTATTTCTAACAATGACTACTTTATTCTAAAAATGTTAATTGCCACCACCTATGGCTATGACAAAAGACAATTACATAATACTTCTTGTCGTAACATGTTCGTAGTCTCATCTTTCGGCAAGAGCAAATTCGTAAAAGAGAAAGCAAAGCATAAAATGGTGTTATACCTTCCCACCATTTCGAAAAAGCTCAGGACTGCCCATGATACATATTACCACATATCATCACAGGGCTTTTCACAGACTGTAAAAGAAATGTGGAAAACAAATCAGTCCTCAAATTATCAATCTACCCACTAAGTTGGAATCATTCACATGTAACATGTTCAAAGTGAATAGTGATGCAAAAGCTCTGAAAGTCAAGTCAGTAACAATATTCTAGTTATTTAAAATATTATGTCTTAAAATAAAAAATTTTGCTCCACATGCTCTCTCTGTAAGTTGATAAAGTAAATGGTGATTCAATACACTAAATCAGTTTGTCTTGGATACCTTTCTCATAGTGTGGATGTTCTAAATTGAAACCTCATGGGGGATGGCCTAGTGGTTGTGGCAGGGAAGAACAACCTAAAATCCTAGGTTTGAATCTCGGCAATGACGATTGGTGTGAGCGTATCCATGGGCGGAGCTACCTTTGGCGAAGGGTGGTCAGATGCACACCCTTCGCTGGAAAATTCTATAGTGAATAGATGTTAAATGTTAATCATAATGAGTGTATATTCAATTTTGCACACTCTTAACTTAGTTGAAAATAAAATTTGCACACCCTTCACCATATTCCTAGCTCCGCCACTGAGCGTATCTGCTGGAGAGCAGGATTACCTTGGGAACTGTGCATGTAGGTTAGACAGGTTGCTCGCTAAATCCGTCTAGGTAAATGTTCACTGATTCAAATATTATTAATGTAAAATAAAAAATGTTCTAAATTTACTACTGAAAGATTAAAAGGGGCATCTGATATAATTGAAAGATTAATAGTAAGAAATCTAGTTCCATAAGCATCTTATATTCATAAATCTTTTGGGAAAAAAACAAGTTGTTAGATTGATATTGATCGAGAAGTGTCTATTATAAGAATTTGAATTGTAAAAGTAAAAAAAAATAGTGGGAAAGATGCCACATCAAATTGAAATAATATACTCCCTCCGTTTAAAAAAGAATTATCTACTTTCTTTTTTAGTCCGTTTAAAAAAGAATGATCGTTTTCATTTTTTGACAATACTTTAATTTCAACTTTACACATGACATATTTAGGATCACAAGATTAAAGGACATTTTGATGCATTTGACACAACTTTAATTTAAGGTCACAAGATTCAAAACTCTTCTTTATTTTCTTAAATTTTGTGCCGAGTCAAAGTAGATTTTTTTTTTTTTTAAACGGAGGGAGTAATATTGTTCTAGTTTTGAGAACAGAATTGCCACATAGGTCAACTTTTTTCACAATAGACCAGAGAGAAAGGACCTTTGTATTACAGTATGATTACTGTGGAAAGTACAAAATAAGCTGAAATCTAGATCACATACTTATTGGCAGCATAGTTTCAACAGCCTGCAAAGTATCGTTAAAGGGATAAATCATGGTAGCCAACCTAAATTTTATCAAAGAAACTATCTAGAATCAAACTAGTTAAACTGTACCTCTTTTTCAAACTACACCTCATAATAGTGAGATATAAAAGAGTACAGACAATAATATTTAAAAATGGTGAAACCCATCCCAAATCACTGGCATCCAAGAAGAAGAAAAGATCACCCCATAATTGTCACAATTCTAACTTAATTGAAAACTGATCAATAAACTTTTCACAGGAAAGAAGAAATAGCATTTCAACTTAAGCAAATAGTTAATATTCTGCTGTTATAACCGAATATACCCGAGGGCTAGTGTGCACGGTTCAAACTTGATGAACAATGAGTTTTTTCCTCTACTCTTCCCACTCAAGTACCTTGCTTTTGTATGGGACAAGATCAAACCCATGATGTAACTCCCTAAACCCACACATCACATGTTGTGCTCTTACCTCTGCGGCAACTGAAGCAAATAATTTATTTTCTTAAAATAGATCAAAATAAAGTATTTCCTACAACTGAAGTCCTGACCATGTAAACTTCTACGTACCCCTCCAAAAATGGAAAGATGTAAATAATATATTAAGCAGTGAAGCGGAGGAGAGACAACATAACCAACCATGATGGTATCTGTAATACCCTTTCCAACTATTCGTCTTATGTTTAAAAGACCCTAAGTGATTATTTTAAAACATAGATAAGTGTCATGATCATTCACCTTCTGTGTAAAGTGTTTTCAATACGAATCATGGTCATAGGAAGCTCTTAGAGCAAAGTTGAGTTGAGAACACTTATATCGATTGAGTTTTAGTATCCGATCCTATAAGGGTCAAATTTAAATGAGTGTAACTCCTAGAATATAACGGGTTAGGTTTCCTACTATAAATCAAATGAAAGATTTCTGAGTCTTCTTTCCAACCCATCTGATTTCACGTTAATCCGATATCGAAGTAGAAAGTTGTGCTCATTTTACTTGGGAGTGTTTGTCTGTCAACTAGGTGACGACTAAGTTGACGAGTCGTCAACTCAAGTCGTCAATCTTAACCAGTAAATGGCAAAATTCAGCTAGATATTGACGACTATGGCAATGAGTTGTCACCAAACTGATGAGCCGTCAACCCAAGTCGTCAACTGAAGAATTCTTGCGATTTTTTTTGTTTCCTTAGGGATATTTTGGTCTTTTCCTCACCTCAAATCCTACCCTCATGACTTAAATAACCCTATAAATTAAACGTTATATACTCATCAATTATTAATTTTTCAATGTTCATTCTCCTCTCCATTCTCAAAAGAAAGAAGTTCGGATTTTTTCCTAAAGTTCAACTTCCAAGGATCCAAATTCATGTTCTCCTTAAAGAAATTAGGAAATTAAGAAATTCAGGTATGTGGGGTTTGAGCAAGGATAACCTTCCATCCTTATGCCCAAAAGCTTTGATTTTATAATTGAATTCATGTGAGTTCAATCAGGGTTCATATTAGATTATTTTGAAATTATGACACTATCATGTGATTTAAAGTTCAATTTGAACAAGAATTTATCTTTACTCATGCTTTTACGTACCTGATTATTATTATGAGATGAATTTCATTATTTTGACATGAAGTTTGACAAGTTGATGAAAGATTTCAATCTACGCATTGAGTTAGATATTTTGATATGAAGTTTCTATGAGATAATGAATGATTTCAAGTTTAAGCATAATAAGTTACTGAGTTTACAAGTTCAAGTTTATAAGTTCGAATTACAAGGATTACATCATGATTAAATTTCAGTTTTGATCTTATGATCTAAGATAAGAGATGAAATCTGCATGTTTCCTCATGAATATGATTTAAGTAAGATGAGCATAGTTGGTTTTCAACTTATAAACCCATATGTTATTTCAAGGTGGATTTCATAAGTATGAGCATATAAGTATATATTTTGGGAATAGTATTTAGCACCAAGAAGGAAATGTGGATTTAGTGCATCCTATTCTCCAGAAACTACATGTCACCATAGGTTTAGAGGCCTCGCCAGAGAGTGTCCCCCTTTTCCCAATATGGGCTAAGTTTAGTGATCACTCTAAGTTAGAGTTCTAATCCGATGACAAGGGTAGAAAACTCTCCTCAATGTGGATAAGACGTTGGATTCAATGACATCTCACATGGTTTATGTCGGTTATAAGAATCTCCCATAAAAGTAAAGATTTTAGAAACTAAGTATAATGACTCACTAAGCTTATCAGATTATGCTTTATTATTCATGATTTATGATATTTGAACTTTCAATTTTATTCATGATCAAGGTCAGTCCTTTTACACTTAGCATGCATGATTTGAATGTATGTTCAACTTCAGTTTTACTTATTGCATTCACCCCACATACTCAATACATTCTAGAAGTACTGACCACATATACATCTGTGTAGCTACATTGTTTCATAATGTAGGTACCAGTTGTAGCCCCCACATCATAATCAGACAGTTCGCAGCCTCCAGCCAGCAAGTGATGAGCTCTTTTGATTCGAGAAATCGAGTCAGCTATAGTTCCAATATCATTTTTATTCAGTAGTATTGATTAGAGATAGTTGGGTTCATGTCGGCTACCTTCATTCAGTATTAGTAGAGGCTTTATAGATAGTCAGTTAGAGTTAATGCATTTAATTTCAGTTTTTTTATATAACCAGAGCGTGAATGTTTTAAATAGTTTTGTATTTAACATGATTAGCTAAAGACATCTCTTCTGCTTATTACTTTCTGTTTTATGTATTTTATTTAGTTTTTCACAAGTTATGCTAGTATCATGGGTTTGCTTAGGACCACTTGTAGTTCTAAGCACCGTGTAATGTTAGGGGGTAGTCTTGAGGCGTTACAGTATCGTACTTGCACATTGCTCACTTCCATTAAAATCACCTTCACTTTTTTTCAGTCCTCTTACCTTTACTACAAAAACTTTCCATACATTTTATTTATCACTAATACAAGAGAAGGGGGGATAAAACACGCGGACCATAATAGAAGAGCCACAGAAAGCAGGAAATAATTGGTAAAGAAGAACTTTTGCGAAACTATTTTGCCAAATACCCACTTAATTTCTTTTTGATTTATTTTTTATGTTTAGGGTGTAAAAAGTAGAAAAAGTGGGGCCCACACGTGGGCCAAGGGACCAATTCATCATTTATACAACTTTATAAATTTAATATAATACACCTAACCCCCTCCACTTATTCCAATATCTAAAAAAAAACCTCTCTCTCTCCTCTTCAATTTCCAACTCCCGCTTTCAAACAACTTTTCCCAAAAACGCCATTTTCGTATGTTCTTCGTCTGCATCTTCTAAGGGGGCGTTGTTGCTTCGCAAGGTTAGTTAAAATCAAGTTCGATCATTTCTAGATCCGTTTAAATGGTTTTTGTTTTTGCTAATCGATTGGTAGTGATGTAGGAAATTTTTTTTCGAATTTGGTGTTTTGATTTAATCGTGTTTTTTTTAGCAACGAAGTGTTGAATGGTGGTATAATTTTTGTTTGAAGAGTTATTTTGGCATTTTGATTTGAACAACGTCTTGTTTCTGTCCGTAGACCCGCGATCTATTCGTAGACCCGTGGTCTATGAAATGAGAATGCCATAGATATATTTCAATTTTCAGACGTATGAAATTCTTTTAAAACATGATTGCTGAAATAGTGAAAATTGAAATATTAATAGCTAATTAGTTTGATTAGGTGCACTAGTTTGATTTTTAGCAATTGTTGTGTTTTGATATTTTGCATGTTCGATTTTGGTTCAATTATTGTATGCTTGTGTAGTAAACTGTTTAATGGTGGGGTGTTTGTTAATTTTTTTTTTGGGGAGGGGCGGGTTTCATTTGATCATTAAGTTATTTCTATTGATAGACTTGTGGTCTATGAACTGAAAATGGGAGATTTGTTCTTTAGGTGTAGACTGTGTTGAAAATGGGTAGAAAAAATATTATTCCTAAACAGAAAGACGATACCGCTGGTAGTAGTAGAAAAAGAAGAGTTGCGGCAGTTGAAAAAGTGTTAAAAAGAAAGAAAATTAAAGAGTCGGTGTTCGAATCAGATTCGGAGTTAAAGGAGATAAGCGACTACGCCGATTCTAGTGAAGATGTTACCAAGCGGAGTGTCAGTGGTGACAGTGAAGAGTGCGAGGGAAGTGGGAGTAATAGTGATGATGGGTATAATGATTCGTTGTCCGTTCCATATCTTTCAAGGTGCATTTCTGTGGAGCGTTATGACATTCGAACGATAATTGATGAGGTCGGATCTTTTCCGGCAAAGATATCGGTCAAATAAAGAATGGCTGCTTATCGAGAATTTAAGCAAATTCTTGTCGACCAAGAATTGAAGAAAAGATTCAAGCGGTCCTATTTTGGACACCTGAGAAACCTTCCAGAACATCTCAAGTTCAATGGGCAGTTGGTCCATTATTTGTTGTTGCGACGCGTTAAGAACGATAAGATGCGTCATGAGATGTGGTTATGCGTTAACAACAAGCCTGCCTATTTTGTCTTGAAAGAGTTTTGTTTGATCACTGGGCTGAACTGCTCATCATACCCCCGTGAATAAAAAATGAAGAAGGTGTTAGCAAAGGGGGACAATTTTTGTTTTAAGGTGACAAAAAACAAAAACTTCACGGCAGCCAACTTGTTACACCTGATCAAAGGGAATAAGCTGAACGAGGACCAGAAGTTCAAGTGTTGTCTACTGTGGTTCTTGCACACCATGTTGCTTGCGAAAGATTCGACGAAGGTTGTCGACACAAAACTGAATCGAATGGTCGACTCTTTGAGTTTCTTCGAGAAGTATCCGTGGGAGAAAGAGACATTTCAACTGACCATGGACTATCTGAAGAAGAAAAGTGACCTGAAAAAGCAGAAGGAAGTATTTGATGAGAAGCAGAAGGAAGTATTTGATGAGAAGCAGAAGGCATCCTATGCTCTATTCGTATTTCCCTGGGCATTCATGGTATCTACCATAAACCCTTTAGTGAGTTTATCGTAGATTATCATTTTATTTATACTATGTCATAGACTCATAGTTATTTTTTTCACTGTTGTACTGCTTACAAATTTGGATCTATGAGTCTTTTCCTCATCTTGGAGAATTTGCTGGAAAATCAATGGATGAGCCTTTACCCATCCCCCGCATCCTCAGATGGAACACTTCAAAAAGCGACAAGATAATCGAAGGCAACCCATTCAAGTATAAAGGAAAAGTTACCGAGGTATGAACTTATTTTCTATAATGCAATAATAGTACCATTTTATCGAATGTTATGTAATTGTTAATTGATATTTGGTAGAACGTGCACCCGTACATCATCCCTATTATTCGTGAGATGAAGATGAATTACATGATTACGTTTGAGCCATATACGAACGAGGTGAAGAATAACGTTCTCGATGGCTTGAAGAAAGAGTTAGAAGGGGTGACTGTCCTCACTTCAAATGAGGACAGTGATGATGACGGGGATTTGGGTGGTAACCCCATTGGAGTACGCGTTGGTGATGATGATTCTCCGAGTACCTCCAAAGATGCAGCGGGAACCTCATCCCCTGGGGATCTTCATAAGCGTGTGGCTGCGCTCGAGGAAGCGGTGTTGGATATTGCTACATATATCAAAGAGAAAAGAATGAAGAAAAAGAAAAATAATGAGCGACAACATGAGCGAGGTAACTTCATTCATTAATTGATGTTGTTAATGAATATTCATCTTTAAATATCAGTAACACTTTGTAATATTATGAAATAGTGCATGAATCGAAGATGAATGAAGAAGGAGAAAAAAAAAGAAAAATGGATGAGTTGGCCGCTGTTGTGGCAGAAGAGGAAAAAGAAGAAGAAAAGAAGGACGGTGAAGAAGATAAGAGCCAAGAAGAAGGTGAAAAAGTAGCAGCAGTAGCAGAAGAAGAAGAAGAAGCGGCAGCAGATGAACAAGGAGGCGCAGAAAAAGAAAAAACTGTTGAAGAAGAAGCTGACAAAGCTGGCAAAGAAGAAGTTGAACAAGAAGCAGCAGGTGAACGAAAAGAAGAAGCTGAGGAAGAAACAGTTGTTGAAGCTGAGGAAGAAACAGTTGTTGCAGGTGAAGTAAGAAAATAAGGTGTGGAAGAAAAGGAAACTAAAGAAGCAGCAGCTGATGCACATGCTGAAAAAAAAAGGAGAAGAAGGTGAGAATGTAGAAGCAGCTGCAATTGTTGAGAAAAAAGAAGTTGAAGCTGTCTAAACAGATGTGGTCATGGACATTGTTGATGAAATCAACAGTAACACTTGTGTTGATGAGGAACTTAGGGAAAGAGACATTTAAATGCTAAGATGTTTAATTTGTTGTTAAATGATGAGTTGTTAGGATATGACAATTTTTTTTATTTCACAAATATGAAGTTTGAAGGATCTGGTGGTAGGATATGACAATTATTCTTTTATTTTATGAAACTTGTTATGATTCTGAGCTGAATCTGTTTCTATCAAATTGATTTGTGGCATGAAATTCGAATATACAGGGTGTGGTCATAGTTGGTACATTGTATGTTTGATATCATAGAATGCATACTTAATATTCCATATACCGTATGAATAGTCTATCATTACCCTGCTGATCGAATTTAAGTTGACGTGTTGTTTAATCGACTATGATTCTATAAAAAATAGTATTTAACATTATACAAAAGTAGAACTATTATTATTTATTCAATATCACTACATCCATGTTACACTTTTCCAAAGAAAGAATACTAGCATTATAGCACATAACATAATTTTTAGGACATTCTCTCTTTCTTCGGCCAAAATCAATTTTTGTTTTAGTTGATCCCTCTCTATTTGGGTGTCATGTAGCAATAGTTTAAAGTGATCCCTCTGTTCTTCGGCTTCTTTGAAAAAAGTCATGAGAAAATCTTTATTTTCTTCGCATTGTTGGAGCCTTTGTAGTAGATTAAATTTTGCCAAGCCTTGAAAATTTGATGTCTCGAGTCCCGGAATAAACGTTGATGGACTGGATGGAGGTGATAGCTCATCAAGCCATTTGAAAAACGAGCATGCGTCATTATCCTAGGAAAGAAAAATAATTACATAACCATTAACTTAACTTTTCAAAAAAAAACACGCACACCTCATCTTTGCAATTGCACAATTATAAAATTTGCGACCTGGATTTGAATTCGTGCGTGACGTCCTCAAGAAAGCCGCATTCCCACAATGACAAATTAGAATATTTTTAGAATTGGATGATTGAGATGCTTGCGACATTGTAGAATTTTTAAAAACAAAATAAAGTTGATGAAATAAAATAATGAGGGATGTACACTTTATATATGAAGTAAAAACAAAGTGTTCACACTGATGGCTTACAAAAGTAGTCGTTTTTTACCGTTGGAAAAGTAATTTTTCTCTTTTGAACTGGTGGTGACACTAAATAGACTGTCGTAGATCATGACCTATGTCAGCCATCGATTTGTATGGTTTACCATAGACTTACATCTTTATTAGTGCATCGACTGATATCCTGATTATGCGTAGACTACCGTGATCTATGTACACATCTATAGACCATCACGTGGAGGTAGTTAAAAAATGAATAATTAAACTAAAAATAAAATTAAATAGATAATAGTAACATATTTTGGGGCTAGTGGAAGAAAATAATTAAATATAATATGATTTAAATGGATAATCACATGTTTTGGGGCCGGTGGAAGAAAATAATTACATTAAAAATGATTTAAATAGATGATCTTGAACTGGTGATGACACTTAATAGACCGTCGTAGATCATGAACTATTTCATCCATCGATCAGTATAGTCTATCGTAGACTTACAGGTTTATTATCGCATCGACTGATATCATGATTAGGCGTAGACCACAATGATCTATGTACAAGGTTATAGACCATCACTTGGATGTAGTTAAAAAATGATTAAATAAATTATAAATAAATGTGGTGTGGATTTCTACACATGTGAAGGAGTGTAAATAAGTCACATAATCATATTAGAGCTTAGACAAATTAGGAAGGGTGAATTAAGAAGTGTGTGGATGGGTAGTGGTTGAATGCTCAATATCGTAAGAGTAATGTTTAAACAAAGCATAAGTATGTATGTAGGATATGTATTGTATTTGATGCCTACACATTCCACATATTTCTTTCATCACCACCCCTAAATCAAAAGAGTGTGTGCAATTGATAGTGGTAAAACATTTATCATCCTCAATACATACTTGTGCTTTGAGAAACATTACTCTTACGATATTGAGCATTCAACCACTACCCATCCACACACTTCTTAATTCACCCTTCCTAATTTATCTAAGCTCTAATATGATTATGTGACTTGTTTACACTCCTTAACATGTGTAGAAATCCACACCACATTTATTTATAATTTATTTAATTATTTTTTAACTACATCCAAGTAATGGTCTATAACTGTGTACATAGATCACCATGGTCTACGCATAATAATGATATCAGTCGATGCGATAATAAACGTGAAAGTCTACGATATACCAGACTGATCGATGGAGGACATAGTGCATGATATACGACGGTCTATTAAGTGTCACCACCAGTCCAACATCATCTATTTAAATCCTTTTTAATTAAATTATTTTCTTCCACCAGCCACAAAACATGTGATTATCCATTTAAATCATATTATATTTAATTATTTTCTTTCACCAGTCCAAAATACATGTTACTATTATTTATTTAAATTTTTTTTAATTTAATAATTGTCTTTCATAATTCTCAAAACGTGTGATTATCTATTTAAATCATTTTTAATTTAATTATTTTCTTCCACCAGCCACATAACATGTGATAATCTGTTTAAATCTTTTAAAATTAAATTATTTTTTGAAAATCTGTTATTATTTATTTTAATTTACCCGATGATCCATCGATTCATGTAGTCTACGATCGACTAATATGTACAGTCGACGAAATACTTTGTATAAAATCTAAAAATTAGATTTTACTCTTCAGGAAATTAGTCAAGCCACAATACTGTAACTTGAAAAGGCAGACATATTTGATTCGAGTTTTCAAACAAGGGATCAGAACAAAGATGGCAAACATACAATGTTAAAAGAAACTGAAACATAGTTGTATTAAAATTGTTCATTGCATTACATAATAAAATTTACATCAAAAGGGGGAAAATGGAAGAAGCTTTCTTCTAACAAGATCCTACAAAGAAAACTTTTTCAGCAATGAACAAATCAAAAAAACTTTAAAACATATACTAAAATAAAATATTTAAACTAAATTATGGGGATGGTGGGGGGTGATATAGTCAGGGCCTTCCATTCCGAGCCTTTCCAGAATTGCCCTCAAGAAACGAGCAATTTGACGGAGCTCCCGCTCCAGGTAGATGCGGTCTTGACCCATCCGGTAGAAAAGACGGTCCAAATCATTCCTTAGGAGGAGGAGGTCGTAGTGCCTCGGAGGAACACGTCTGATGGGGCGCAGGGGTATCCTTTTTGGAGGCATTTTTTTTATTTGGGTGAAGAAGAAGAAGAAGAAGAAGAGACGATTTCTGATATTTTTGGTTTAGGGAAAACTGAAGGATTGCGTAGAAAGAGGGCCTGTACTTATAGACCTGTAGATTACGTCCGTTCATATATCCACCCAATGGTAGGTCGAAGTGTCTGACAAGAAAAATTATTTCGTATGCGTATACCAGTTGTTTTTCCTCGTGAAGAGACATTTTGTGCAGCTTTTTAATAAATGGGAATGGGAAACAAGGGAAATAATGATTCATTACATCGATTGGAGAGATAAGCCGGGAAAATGACCAACATAACGTGTTAGATTAGTAATAATATAATCAATACATAATATTTTATAGACCATATATTATATATACCGTAGACTATAGATAGTCTATCGCAGACAAAGCTTTAGGTCGATAATAACTGAACGTTAAAATCTACAAAAATGTACATTTATCCCCCAAAACAGTAGCTCTGCAACTGAAGCTAAAAAAAAGCCTATTTATGATTTGATGCCCATTCTACACGTGGCTCTTTTGTGTTCGGATTTCTTACATATTGAACACCTATTCCTCCTTTTGAACTTGAATGTCTCACCGACGCCCTTAGTGCGTTTGACTTTCTTCCTTCCGAGTTTGGGATCGTACGGGGGTGGAGAAATTTTGGTGTCTACCAATTCCTGTGGCACAGTCCATTCAACCTCCGGAGGGACCACGTTAATTTCTTCCTAAACTTTTCACCAAATTTTTTAGCAATTGAATTCAATATGTACGACACGAGGTACTCCTGTTCATCCTTCAAAATTGATTTGAGCGACTCGGTGATGTTTGTGGTCATAACGTCGTACCTATTGCACGAAAAGTATGCTCTACTTCATTTTTTAAAACCAAGAACATTTTTAAGGACATGAGCTACCTCGGGTCATTTACTCTTCAATTCCATAAAATTATCGCTAAACTCATCAAAGGAACACGCCTTTGCCGCGGCGTAAAATAGATAAAGATGTTCTCCACAGTGTTGATTTACGCAAAGATTTTCAGTGAGGTGCCTCATGCAAAGTCCGTGATGTGCACGACTATATACATGGGAGAAGGCATTGGCGATGCTAATGTGCCTGTTGGAGATGACGCATAGATCTGGTTCATCTTCTATGATAGACTTCAGCTTCTGGAAGAAAAAGTTCCAAGAAGCATCGTTCTCTTTATCGACTACACAAAAGGCAATCGAAAATATATGATTTTCGGTGTCCTGTGCAACGGCGCTCAGCAGAACGCTCCCGTACTTGCCATAAAAATGTGTGCCATCGAGGATAATTACCTTTCTTATGTGGGCATATCCTCATATGCAAGCTCCGAATGCTAAGAAGTAGTAAACGAACGATCCATCCATCCGGTTTACCATGATAGAGTAAGAAGACTCGGGATTCAATAACTCCACCATGTGGGAAAAAGCCAACAAACAAGCATATCCGTGCTCCAGTGTCCCGCGAATAATGTTCTTCGCAATTACACTCCCTTTCCAACACATCCAATAGCTTGCGTTGCAACGCAACTCCTTAAATATAATTTTTTGAATTTCTTTTATGCTTGGACCCTTACCATCCCGAAAATGATTTACGCATACTGCAACAATCAATTCAGATGAGATTTTTTTGTGCCTGCGGGTGGCGTTTTCAACGCCGCACGTGTGCATCTCGACATACTTGTATATGCGAAATCTGTCCGAGGTATCGTACTTTTTTGCCCACAACAGCCAGCCACAACCACGAGATAAGTATTGTGCTTTCATCAATTTCGTGCAACTCTTCTCCATATAATAATCAAAAGACTTCCTCGCCACTGCTGCGTCTAGTTGTATTTTCAGCTATTTTTTATCGGCGAATGTTTGACCACAACTAAAATTGGTTCCGTCGGTGAAAGAGTGTCCTTCTTGTGATTCCGTTTCACGGTCTTCTTCATCATCTTGCGAGTCCGATAAAAAGTCTTCCATATGCATAAAATAATCTTTCATATTAATTGTATCATCGACATCGTTCTCGTAATCATTCAAATCATCGTCGATCAAATCATCGTCGACTGTCGGGCGCCGCGGTGGAGGTGCTGATGAATTCAGCGGTCCTTCAAAGGACCTCTCAACCACATTTATCCTTAAAATTAGCCTAAATCCATCTGCATCAGCATTCATTATGTATGTCAGCACACATACATCGCTATTTATGATCGTAGGATTCACCTTTTCCCTCGAATGCATTACATAACTAATCACCACGTCGCTCGGAGCGCAATCTAGATCCCCGCTCTGCATTACACTTGTAATAAATTTATCGTACAAACTGTTGCGGCGAACAGGAATGGGAATTGTCACCTTGGTAAATGATCTCCATTTCCAACAATTCGAAGTCTCCACCCATTCTCCCATGAAATCACCAGAAACCAGAAAAAATTCTGCAATAGACATCCTAGAATTAAGCTTCGGTCGATGGTAGATTATGCTTATGGTCTATGTCGTGTTGTATGCACAGTCGATGATTGGCGAGGACGGGTCGATGACTGCGCAGATTTCCGTACAAATATTTAAAATTGCAAATATTACTTGGAATCAATGATTGTTGGGTTTATGGAATAAAGAAATGAACTTGGAGTCGCCTGAGCTGCTGTAATGCACTTTCTAAAGTGGTTTTGAGTAATGTGAGTGATTTAAAGTTTTTTAACAATGGTGGAAAGTGTTTTGAGAAGATAGGAAACAAATGGGGTAACAATGGATGCAATGGACAAGCTTATGATATTTGTGGACTAATTTACAGCTGATCGCCGGAAAAGTGATCGGAATCGGAGTTTTTTGGTGGGAAAAATAACCACTTTCTATTTTTAGCTTTTGGAATTATTATTTTTAATATTTTTGGAAACCTAGATATTATTTTTATATATATAGTGGTGGATGATGGAGTGGGTTGAAGTGTATTATTAGAAACTTGTGGGTGAATTTATTAAGTTGGAAGTATTGGGTTAAAGTGAATTATTATAAAGGTTGGGGCTGAAATTGTTAAGTTGGAAAAGTTGGTGGTGAGGTGGAATTAAGTGGGTATTTGGCAAAGGATTTAAAACTTGTGGGTATTTGACAAAATAGTTTGGATAAAGAGTCTTTTTGGCATAAAGGCCCCAGAAAGCAAGCTAATTAAAAAAGCCTAACATACACTCAGATGGACAAGGTCAAAATAAAACAAATTCAGTAGAAGGCCCAACGCATTGATAAATATAGACATATACATTCTTTCTTATAAGCTTAATGGCCAGTTCTTTTCTTGTCCAAGCTTTTGTTATAATATATGCCACAATCTAACAATCTTAAAATAGTAGCTTCTACTAGTAATCTTCATGTCTACTGAAATTCATGTGAATGTATTATTTTCTGAACTTCGCTCTATGAACATAAACCATTTCTATACATTTTTGTACTTCTCAAACACTTCAAGGATACTTAGCTAACTGTAGTGTTTTCAGATGAAAAATCAGCATTATCTCATCAAAGAAAACAATCCAACATGACATACAAAAGGTATAACTTGCAAGATCTATTCTTAAATTTTAGGGAGATCAAATATCCTATGCATTACTATATGATGCACAATTAGATCTTTAATTGTAAAAAGTAGGAACATATTAGTCTATAAATCAAAGTACAAACATGATATATATAACTCACTAAAGCATGTTGGTGTCGCCCAAAGTTACACTTGCAAGAAAGTATAGTTCAGTCGTTGTCAAATAAAGAATCCAATAAAGGTTGGGATCGAACCCACAAGGAATAGGACGAATTTCTATCACAAATTTGCTGAAGTAGTCGAAAAGTGCAAAGAGTAAATGAGGATTTTGTAAGAACAGTAGTTGTAGTAACAAATCTTGAATACTTTAGGTTGGAATCAATATTAGATAAATACTAGGACCGTGTTCCCCCTGACTTCCTTACTCCACGGACTTATCGTGCTTATCGAACGATTGTTATGCCTTGCATGCAGAATCTAACAAGTTATGTATCACCAGGCGTCTTTGGAATACCTTTGATAAATTTCACCCATTTTCTTTTGAGTCTCAGAGTGTTGCATTACTAACTCTTATCCTGGATTCCAGATTAACCATCTCCTTTTGGTTCTTAAGTAAATTAGATGAAGGTTGATAGTTTCAAATTATTGTTGTGATCTTCTTTAGAAAATCACAATACATGCAAGAACATTAATCAAGAAAGACTTTGCACTTCCTCTACTTCGTTAATCTATCAGGGTTCCCACAACCCTATTTAGGAGGTTTAGCCGGCTCATGTTTGCAAGATAATCCATGGAATTCATAATAGAAAACATATGAACAATCTCACAATAGAATAAGAATAAAATCCAGAATCACAAATTAATATCCAACCGTAAAAATCAAAAACAAGGATTCCAAGATCAAAAGTGTATCTTAGAATCAATATAATGTTGTAAG
This sequence comes from Capsicum pubescens, assembly GCA_030864215.1. Taxonomy (NCBI): domain Eukaryota; kingdom Viridiplantae; phylum Streptophyta; class Magnoliopsida; order Solanales; family Solanaceae; genus Capsicum; species Capsicum pubescens. The sequence goes on along the minus strand of CM061544.1, from coordinate 80,129,677 downwards.
TATAAGGAGTGCATAAACTAATAACAATACATCAATAGAACATTTATAGAATACACCAGAACCCTAAAAATCCTAACTAAAATAAAATAGAAAAACTAAAGTGGCACCTACTTATGGACCCACTTACGGGTCGTAAGTACTACCTACGAACCCTAGGTGGGCTGTAGGTCTCAGGTGAAATCAACAGTTTTAGATCTTCTACTTGTGAGGGTACTTATGAGAGGCGTACATACCACTTAATTACGCCCCATAAATAACCTTCGTAACTCTCAGACACAATTCAAACTTTCAGAACTTGACTCTATCACCTATGATGCCACTTACGAGGGGTGTAAGTCCCATTTATGGCCCGTAAGTAGGTCCATAAGTGGGATCCTCGTGACACTTCAACTCTTTTTCTCCTCTTGTGCTCCAAGCCTTTTTTTTCATCAAAACAAACACAAAAACACGTCACACTTAAAAAAGAAGGACCTAAGTACTTGCACAATTTCTAGTTTTAAGCATCGAAAGAATCATGAAATCATGACACATCACATGTCAAATTGTGTGTCTTAAAGGTACATAGTAAATTTGAGATTAGATTTGTAGTTAAACTAAAGTTTACAAGTTACAGTACATCAATTTCAGAACATATAGAAGGAAAAAACAAATAAAAGCCCTACAAAACTTGACAATAAAGGAAATCAACTTCATATCAAGAGTCTCAAGATTTTTCTACTACTAGAATACCTCAACAGAAAAAAGAAGAGACTTGGCATCAATACCAACAAGGTAAGAGTGGTGCTACTTGTCGCTTCTTCAACACTTCTCCTCGTCATATTCATTATCAAAACTGTATCGTCGCTCATAGAAAACTATTGCCATTGAGTTTTTACCTTTAATATTACAACTCACTTGGTGAAATAACTTAAACCTAAAGAAAAACCACATGATTTATCGATCTAAAATTGGAAAAATGGATCGGCTGGAGAAGATGTGTACAACCTACCCGAGTGTAATGACCTTATAGGTTATTTTCTCAATTTACCTGAATTTCTGAAATTTTGAGCCTTTCCACCTACAGGTCATTTATGACTTGCCAGAATTTTCAATTTAGTTTTCGAACTGTCCGCCTAGATTTTAGGCTCATTTCCCTATTTTAAAGCTTTTGCTTATTAGGATTTGGTATCGGGCCAAGAATCCTAGTAGATGACCTCAGATGAAAATTTTGACATCACCATCAACTCTGACATGTTGATTTTAGGTTGGGGGACCCTTGGTTTAAGTTTCGAGGCTTTCAAACTCATTTTGGGCTATTGGATGGATTGTGTAAAAATGAAACTATAGGTATGGGCCCACACTTAGTTGAAACAATCTTGGATGAAAGTTTCAATGATTCCATTGAGTTTGGAATATCAAATTTGGTATGTTAGCATACTTCATTTGTCCACATGGAGTTCTGAATGAATCTCGAGCACTCAATTGAAGTTCATTTTAGACTTGGCAAAAATATGGTGAATGGCACCTGATAGGATTGCTTAAGAACTTATTGGGACACTTTAGCGCTATGCGCTTTAGCGCTATGCGCTTTAGCTTCCATAGGCCACTTTAACGACTCTGGCCCATTAGCAGTGGTGTGCATTAGCACCTAATGGCCGAAAAAATGGTGCCTGCGTTAGAGCCATGGAGCTGCTTTAGCGGCACCTCAGTATACTGTCAGGCCGCTAAAGCAGTTGAGATGTCGCTTTAGCGCTCAGGTGTCCGCTTTAGCAGCACCTGTAGCCTTTTTAATCCCATTTTCTCCACCCAATTTTTCACCATTTATTCCACCATTTTAAAACTAAATTGAGAGCTCAAAGAGAGGAAAGAAGTGGGAAATCATCCGTATAAGTTAAGGTAAGCTAAACTAATTCTCCTTGGTCATTTTCCATTAACTTTTCCTTCACTTTCCATCCTAATTCATGGTAAATTCTTAGAAATTAGATCATGAATTCCTAAACTTTAAGTGTTGATTTGAGACCCAATTAGTTCTCCATTTGTGCTCAACTTTCGAGCACATATTTCTTTTCTTTCGAGGGACCTCATGACAAATTCAGTTTTGGATTCTATTTACGGGTCCCGCGGGCCTCTCTTGACCCAAAATTTTACCTGATCCTTAATATAGAAATATGGATATCATTTTACTCCTAACAATGTGCAGATTACTGTGTTGATATCATGACGATATTTCGAGATTGTTGAGTGAAGATGGGTGATTTGTGGGCGATACAATCTCTCCATTACAAGGACGAAAACATCATTTATATAGTTGTAGTATTTCTTTCATCTAGTAAATGAGGGAGTTGTGGATATGAAGTGGGGAAGATGAATCCTTTAGAGGTTACATATATTATATGAATTACAATACATAAAGAGGTAGAATAATGGTAGAAGTTAAAAAAAAACTTATTCGGACATTCTTACCACTAACTCATAAATTAAAGACATAAAAATAATGAGAGTAAAGGAATATTAAGTGGTAGAATTATGGATTAATAAAGTGAGTTGTTACAACAGTTATCACAAACTAATGACCGACACTTTCTTCACTTTATAATATCCATAAATTATCACGCAATTTAATTTTAATATTAAAATGCACCAACATAGTTGTATATTGTATACAATTGTCCGCATCTTTCGCTCAATCAAGTTTTTGATCGAATTAGAGCCACCATACCAAACAAGCTTAAGTTAACCTAGGAGGTCTTGTTGAAGAATTCAATGAGGCATCTACCTGCTACACAGAGTTGGAGAAGAAGCTAGATGAAGCTCGTAAAGCAGAGATTTAGAGATTGTTAAAAGGCTCAGTGAGAATCTTGCTTCCGCAGATAAAAAAAAATAACAATTGCTCATCCTTCTCAGAGATGTCAAGGCATACTATAATGTCATTGACACTAAGATGCAGGTGGGTCTTGACGCCCTTATTCAAGCTGAGACGACTACTTGAATCACCGTTTTGAGCGTAAAGATTCCATTGACCTGTAAAAAGTGGGCCTAACCATTAGAGATTCGGCAATACATCTAAGAAATTATTACATAGAACGTACTCTCCTCTGGATGCAAGAATAGCAACATGGACTAAATTCCCTGTCCAAGCCAAGGAACGTATGCCAAAAAGTCCTGACAAATGATGATTCAGATGAGATTTGGCATTTTTGAATCAGGGAATGCTCGATTTCCATTTCGGTTGTAGATGTAACAAACCTGCTTAAGCATATGGCAGAAAAAGATAATAGAAAAAGAGTGCTCGTATAAAGATCTTGATTTGTGCGTAGGTCATACCTGTAAATGGTTCTGTTGACACGCAGAAATTTTTTGATCCCCTTATTCAAGCTGAGAAGGAATTTGTTTATCCAGAGGTGAGATGTTGAATTGGATGCACATTATAGATTGCTAAAAATATGATCTTTTCTTGTTTAAAAAAATGCCCGTGGAACTTTGTCTTAAGCAATATTTATGTGAGCATTATATAGTTTTGGCAATTAATCATTCAACTAATCTCTAATCTCAAGAGTGTTTATTTTTTAAGACAAACTAGGGGTTCTCTTAAAAGTTGATTTCTTAAACCTCACATTTTATTTCTACACAGCAGTGCACATATCTCTTGTCAAGAGAGGATCTTTGACAAACACAAGACCAAATGCAAGTCTAATAACGAGAAGTATTTTAAAAATATTAAGTTAATCTAATTCAATTTAGCTTTAAATTAGATTAGTTAATTTGAATCTTGAGAAGTGAAAAGTTTCACATAAATTGTTAATAAGAGGATAATATTATTTTAATATTAAAAAATTTTAGATCAACTAAATTTTGTGTATATAAGTTCATGAATCCTTCCTTAATTGAAAAACTATCTAATACCACGAAAAAGGTTGAAAATCATGTGCTATTCCTTTTAGGTGTAGAAATCTTTATAATTTATTTTAGAGTTGTATAATAGATAGAAAGTGACCACAAAATTGAAAAAAATCAAACTAGAAAACAGATACTTAGTGCAACTAAAATTCCATTAGATTTTTGGAGTTTCATTCTATGACTTTTTTTTTTTTTTTTGAAAATTCTATCGCTTTTAGGAAAGTAAAGCCAATTTAATTTGTTATAATTTGAATCATAGTAAAGAAAGAGAATTGAAGGAGAATATGTACAAAACTAGAAACAAAGTAGGCACTTTATCTCTCAACTTATATAATATTTGAGACTATACATAATTTTATCTTATTTAAATCCTTTTCTTTTTGAATTATGTATATGTCCACGTAGACGCGCACTTAAATAGGATCCCCTTTGCAAATACAGTTCTCATCCCTATTAATAAAAAGTCAAGATAAATTTCTTATTCTTAGAGATAATTCCTCGTTAGTCATTGAGATGTAATGATAGGCCACGTTGAATTTTCCCTCCATGTAGTGTTGATTGTTGTTTTACAATGACCCTATTATTTATAAGTATTTGTGTAATTGATTGACGCAATATACGCGTACACGCATATTTTGGCCATTCAAATTAATGTAATATTACAGATGTTGTAACGTCAATTGTGATGTTATATACTTCATTCATTTTGTATGTCATTGTATTGATGTAGCGCACACGTGCAACAAATATATTCTAAATTAGTATACAATAAAAATTGGGTGAAATGTTACACTTTTTTTCCCTTTTTAGGTGGATTCTTTTAAATATTGAGATTGCCAAAATTGATAAATGTAGAGGATCTCTGTGGTTCAACAAACTATTTATAAATAAATACGGACAAAAAAGATAAAAAAAAACATGCTTATGCAAGTTCTTTGTGCATAAGGTAAGTTCATATTTGTGTTAAAGGTATTCAAATAACATGATTAAGTTAAGTTATTTGTGTATAAGGTAAGTTTATAATTGTGTTAAATATATTCAAAATATTTATTTATTTATTTTATCGGTATAAGTGTATTTATAAAGTATTTATAATCAATTAAAGATTGTCAATATATATCAATTTTGATGGATATCGAAGTTTAGCTCTATCGAATAAAATACTTAAACTGAAAAAAAAATATATATCAATTGAATATCTTTTTCTCTTATCATTATAAATATTTTTTCAATCCCATCACGAGAAATTTTATTTTGAGTAATATATTACTAATATATAAGTGACAATGTAGCTGTTGAAGCAGGCAGCTTGGGACGACATGTCTGCTTCAACAGCTTCAACCGTGATTTTACTATATCATCCTTAATTAATTATTATAAGTCATTTATGTATTAGAAAATTATTAATAATTAATTAAAAAGGTAAAGTAGATACTTATGACATGTCTACTTCAGCTATTTCAATCGTGATTTTACGATATCATCCTTAATTAATTATTATAAGTCATTTACGTATTAAAAATTAATAATATTTAATTTTAAAAAGTAAATAGATATTTATGACATGTCTGCTTCAGCTGCTTCAACCGTGATTTTACACTATCATTCCTAATTAAATATTATAAGTCATTTATGTATTAGAAAATTAATAGTATCTAATTAAAAAGTATAATAAACATTCATAATATGTCTGGTTCAACTGCTTCAATCGTGATTTTATTGTATCATCCCTAATTAATTATTATAGATCATCTAAACATTAAAAGTTGATAATATTTCATAAAAAGGATAAAATAGAAACAAAATTATAAGTTAACTCTTGACGCTTTAAATTAACTTGACGACTTATATGTGATCCACTTAAAAAAAAATTCACAAGTACTTTTTATTGTAATTTTACTATATCGCTTCTGATTAGTTAACTATTGATGTTTTAAATTAACTTACTTGATGACTTATATGGGGTTCACTTAAATTTTTTCACAAGTATTTTTTATAGTAATTTTATTCTATCACTTGTAAATAGTTATTACAAGTCATTTAAGTATTAGATTATAAATAATATTCAATAACAAGGATAAAATAGATAAAAAAAATATATAAATTAAAAATGGTAGGATGAAGTGTTTTGCAATAGTAATATCTGCGTCAAAAAAAAATATGAAAGTAGTACATCTACTGAGATCTAAATGATTAGATTCAAATAAAAAATTAAATACATAGTTACAAGCTAAGATCTGAATGACCAAATATCAATTTTTATTAGGTACAACTAAATGAAGAATAAAATACGTAAACAAGGAAATTAAATTTTAATTTTTAAACTACTTTTTGTTTCGGTGGTCGACATGTTTGTCGACCATTGCTTGTTCCGTGATTTTACTATATCACCCCTAATTAATTATTATATGTCATTTACGTATTAGAAAATTAATAATATTTAATAAAAAAGTAAAATAGACATTTATGACATGTCTGCTGCAGCTGCTTCAACCGTAATTTTACTATATCACCTCTAATTAATTATTATAAGTCATCTAAGTATTAAAATATCAATAATATTTAATAAAAAAGATAAATAGACATAAAATGATAAATTAACGTTTGATGCTTTAAATTAACTTGACATCTTATATGAGGCCGCTTAAATTATTTTCACAAGTATTTTTATAGCAATTTTCTATATTACTTCTAGTTAGTTATTATGAGTCTTTTGAGACATGTCTGCTTCGTTATTTCAATCGTGATATTTACTTGACTTTCGAAATTATATTAGTGTTACTTAAATTGAAACAGAAGAAGAAGTACTGTAAATCAGAATAATTTAAAACTTACATTATTTAAAACTATTTAATTTTTTATGTCACTTCATGTATAAATTATAAATATATTTCCTTAACAATTAATGAAAGATCTAAATTTTAGGTAGTAAAATTACCGAAAGAATATAAACTGCGATTAAATTTCTAAATACAGTCATATTATATATAAATATATCAATACTTTCTTTGATGATTTATTGCAGTGTTTTCATAATAATTTAAAAAGTATAATCTTAACATGTTGGACCCGTGGTCAGCACGGACCTATCGCCACTAGTCTAATTATATATGGCAAGAACATTTGTGTGAGGGACATAGCTGATTGTCAGTATAACTGGTGGGCTCTCGTATCATGTCCCAATATGGGAGGGGACGTGGTACGGTATCAATGTCTATCAACTTGCATCGAGCAAATTAATTATGTCAGCACCAACTAAAACTATAACTAAGTTAAAGTGTCCTGGTGTGTGTATTGTAGTTAGGGGTGTCTAACGGGTCGGGCCGGGCCGGGCTAACTCGGAATCGGCCCTCTCATTTTACTCGGATTTCGGGTCGGTTCCGGATCGGGTTTGGCGTTAATCGGGCCGGGCCAAACAGTAAAAAAATTAAAATCCACCCGGACTCGGCCCACTAAACCCAATCCGGTCAAACCCATCAAGACCCGGTCAAATCCGGTCAAAACCGGTTAAAAATCAGTCAAACCCGTTTAAAAAATAAATAAAAAATCCAATATACACTATATACACTCCAATATACAATATATATTTTTAAAAAAATATATAAAGTATAAACAATTACACATATATACGTACCATTCAATATATAATTATATATGACTATACGTACTACTTTAAATAAAACATTTGCTATAATAGTATAATATATATATATATACACTACAATATATATATACTAATTTATAAAACATATACACATGTATACGTTAAATATATACTACTTTAGAAGATATATACACATATATATGCACCATTCAATATATATGTACTACTTTAAATAAAATATATACTACAATATAGTGATATACATATATATATATACAATAATATGTATATATATATAGTTACATACTAATTTATAAAACATATACACTTGTATACTTTAAAGATATACGTCTATAGAAGATATATACACATATATACGCACCATTCAATATATATGTACTACTTTAAAAAAAGTATATACTACAATATATATACTAATTTATAAAACACAAAGTAATGTATACGTTAAATATACACGTCTATAGAAGATCTATTCACATATATACACTCTATTCTATGTATATGTAATACTTTAAATGAGATATATGCAATATATATACATTACAATATATATTTGTATAGTTATATACTAATTTATAAAATATATACACATGTATACATTAAATATACACGTCTATAGAAGATCCATTCACATATATACACTCTATTCTATGTATATGTAATACTTTAAATGAAATATACTATAATGTATATACATTACAATATATATTTGTATAGTTATATACTAATTTATAAAACATATACACATGTATACATTAAATATACACTTCTATAGAAGATATATACACGTGTATACGCACCATTAAATGTATATATACTACTACTTATAAAATATACTACATTATATATACATTACAATATGTATAGATATACTTATATACTAATTTATAAAACATATACACATGTATACGTTAAATATACACTTCTATAGAAGATATATGCACAAATATTCAAAATTTATTCAAAAAAAAATAAAAAACAACGACTAAGGACTGAATGAATTTGGGGAATTTTATTGATTGCAAAATGATCCAAAATTTATAATTTACATGAATGAAAAATCTATATATTATGCATCATTTTTTCCAACTCATTCATGTTAATATTAATGGGAACTTGCATAGGATAATCAAAGTCAACGGGGGCAAAACCATGCATTGGACTTGATTCTGCTGAGTTCTCCCGTGAAGTCATAATTTCTTCTAGTTTCAGCTCGTCGCTCGGCTCCGGTTCCATTCCTTGGTTTCTTCTTTCCGCTCTAATCCAATCTCTGAGGCAAACTAGAACATTCATTGCATTGCTTCCCAATGAGTGTCGGTTGTCTCCAAGCTGTTGTCGTCCCTGACTGAAGGCGCTCTCTGATGCAACGGTTGACATTGGAACATTCAAGATATCTCTAGCTAATCTTGAAAGCACAGGATATTGTGATTCATTATTCCTCCACCAATCCAGCGTGTTGATCCGTCGTCTGCGATCCTCTGGTGCCGTCCGAAGATAATATTTCAGCTCTTCCCGATAAGTTGATGTGTAAGTTCTCTCATCAACACTATTTCAACAATTTAAATCATAAAACGAATCAGAAAAAATACTATGTGCCGGCCTTTTAGAAGATGATGGCTCCTCGGGAGGATGAGGAGCGACAGTTGGAGTGATATTTGTAGGTACGGCTGAATCAAATAAATCAGCATGGTGATTATATAATTTTTCTATATAATCTTTTGCATCAGCCGTAGCCGTCCACAAATCAGGCTGTACTTGTTCAGAATCATGGTTAGTATTTATTTCTAAGTTAGTATAAATAAGAGTACTAAAGTGACACATATTATTATATTTCATGCACGGATTTAGCATAGTACCAACCAAGTAAATAGGGGGAATCGGGAAAAAATATTTTTTAAATTTTGTAAACATGGCGCCAACAGCTTCTTTATAACCTTCTTTATTTTTATATTGTTGGAGCAAACCAGAAATATCGGCTATATATGCCAAAATATTACAAACAGTAGGATAGTAAGCACCGGAAAATTCAACCGTAGCTACATAAAATTTTCCTAAAAATATAACAAGATCATTAATTACAACCCAATCAGAATTATGTAGCATGCAATCAGCAGAATCAGCAAATGAACCGCAATGTTGGTTAAAAGCTAGTGTAATAGGAATTCTATATTTATAACAAGTTTTTAAAAATTCATACGTAGAATTCCATCTAGTATCAATTTCCTCAGGCATCAAAATCGATGTAAGTCCATTTTCTTGACATTTAACTTTAAATTCTCTAATTCTCGATCTACGATTATTTCCTTGAATAAAACCAACGGCAAGACGAATTTTTTCAATATAAAGCTCAAAAAACTCAAGACCATCTTTTACAATTAAATTATATATATGACATGCACACTTAATATGAAAAATTTCAGGCAAGGACGGAGATAGCGTAGATTTTATTTTTGTTATAGCAGTCTTGTTGTTAGAAGCATTATCAAAAGCAATACATAAAATTTTATTTTCTATACCATAGTATCCGGCAATTTTAACAATAGAATCAACAATAAATTGTTCAGTATGTTTACGATCTTCATCATATAAAAAAGCAAGAATACGTTTTTGCATCACGAAATTACTATCCATCCAATGACAAGTAACGGTTAAATAATCATTTTTATTTACAGCACGACCAAGATCAGAAGTTAGGGACAATCTACATTGAATATTTTTTAACAATGTTGATAAATAAAAATAATATTGTGAATGGAGTCTAAAAATATCAGACCGACAAGTAGTTCTAGGAATACCATTAAACATAGGATTATAAATTGCTTGTATATAACGAATAAAAGCATCAGAAGAAGGAAAACTAAAAGGCAAACAACCCACAGCTACCATTTTAGCTATTTCTTCCCTGTCCCTCAATTTATTATACTTTTTCGCTACTTGACCGGTTGTTGGGTCCATTCTAGTTTGCGTTGACCCACCAACATCCCCACCACCTTTTGCAATATTTAACTCTCTTTTGTGATCTTCATCTATATGTCTCATTAACGTACCCGTACCCCCTTGCTTGCCTCCACTTCTATGCTTATATATTTGTTGACAAATATTGCACTGCACCTCAATATCTGATATACGTTCAAAAAATTGCCATGCAATACTAGTTCTTTTACGAGGTTTTGGGGCACTGGGAGGACGGGAAGGGAAGGGAGATTAACTGATTCAGATCTAACGTTAGCATCTCCTACTGCGGGTGTTTCAGCAATATTTTCATTATCTTCGTCTAAATTAACTGCATCTACTTCATTTTCTTCTTCTATACCATAATTTTCCTGAGCTTCTACATAATCCATATCGTGAGCACCTACACCTATTTCTTCCTTAAAAGGTGTACCAAGCGGTACCGGAGGCGAAGGCACACGGGTATATCTATTACTTGAACTACCTCTACCGCTAGTAATTCGCTTTTTACTACCACTACCGCTTCCGGGACAAAAAATTTTAACACCTTTAGCAGCGAGGTTTTTTAATTTATCCATAATATAAATTAAATTAAACTAAAAATATTCAAAATACACAAATATAATAAAATTAAATATTAAACAATTAATACAATAAATAAAAATTAAACGTAAGAGATGGAACGACAATACCAAATTTTGGAAGTATCCGAAGATTGCGACTTTAGAAACTTCCGCTCGTACTTTGTAAACGAAAATTAAAAAATTAAAGTGAACACTTTAAGAAATTAAATATATTGAATATTAGAGAATTGAGATTTGAGAGAGAATGAGATTTGAGAGAGTGAAAAATTGTGTGAAAAATGATTTGAAGTTGTAGGGTATTTATAGATTTTTTTTGGGGATTAAAAAATATTTTTTAAAGTTTTTTTTTTTTTGTTTAATTAAATGGGCCCTAACTAGCCGTTTGGACCCAAAAACGGCTATATAGCCGTTGGGCCAACGGCTAGTTGGCCCAAAATCAATTTTTTTTTATATTTCGGGCCGGGCCGGTTAACCGGCGGGCCTGGACCGGGCTTGGTCCGGGCCGGGTTAACCGGGCCCATTTTAACAAAAAAACCGTCCCGGGACCCGGAACCCTTAAGCCCTAGGGCTTACCGGGCCGGGTCAAACCAGGTTGGGTTAGCTAATAGGGTCGGGCTGGGTCAGCCCGGCCCGTTTGACACCCTTAATTGTAGTACACAATGAACTCGAAATAATTCAAATTGATCATATTTTGAACTTAAATTTCGTGAAAGATATTATATTGCTCCTAAGCACAACTATCATGTCGTTTGATACCAAAGTTACACAAGTATCATACTTTGAACTTAATCATGTCGTTTGATACGAAAATTATACAAGTATCATACTTTGAACTTAATCATGTCGTTCGCTCGTAAGCACAGCTATCATACTCCATATTAAGCGTACTGAGTTCATGTTATGATACCAAGGTTACACAAGTAGTTACTGGGTTGACAATAACTATTGATATGAGAATAAGCAATAGAACCAAATCCAGGTTAGAGTAGTGGGCTTGAGGACGATTCCATCAAAAGGGATAGTGGTATGTGATTCAGACATTATGCATTTATCGAGAAAAGAGTTTGATTCTTGTCATTTCCATTGTCAAAGTATAAGTTTCTCATCCCCATTCTTATTTCTTTCATTGAGCAATTTTATATTTTTGATGTAGTTCAATTTTTTTGATTGTTGTATTTGCAATCCAGTTCTTATTAATAAAGTGAGAAATTCAAATTTGTTATTACCTCCGTTTAAAAAAGAATGATCTACTTTAACTTGACACAAAGTTTAAGAAAATAAAAAAGATTTTTAAATCTTGTGGTCTTAAATTAAAGTAGTGTCAAATGTACCAAAATGTCCTTTAATCTTATGGTAATAAACATGACATGTGGAAAGTTCAAATTAAAGTATTGCAAAAAAAAAAGAAATAATTTTTTTTTAAACGGACTAAAAAGAAAAGTAGTTCATTCTTTTTTTTTATTAGATGTACATGTACCACACTCTACATCCCTCTTTGAATATAATACTAGAAAATCCATACCCATAATCACAAAAAAAATAACTATTTATGATACAATCATATCAACTGATTTATTCTTACTTTGCACCGTGATGCCTTAATTGTGATAAAATAATTATTTATGACACAATTATTTCAACTGATCTATTCCTATTCTATGCCACCGTCTCACAGATTGATAAAATGAAAATAGAATACAATCATAATAGAAATCTCTTTTTTTTCCTTGGAACAAGTGTCTGAAGGATATAGTGTTCATAACATACAATGAAAGATGAAAAGCAATCTTGAACAAATTTACTTGTGTTTGAAATTTAGTCACATCTAAACGATGAATTTTAAGACAACCCTAATGATAAGAGTTGTATATCAAATTATTTTACTGTACAAAGATTCGATGTGTATCTACATAGAAGCCGATCTCTATAATATATATATATATATATATCAGTTTAGTTTACGTGCTTTGCACGTGTGTCTCACGCCAGTCAATAAAATTATATATATAAATTGTTAAAAAATGCAAATAGATGTTAACATGATTGTTATATCTATTTAAATGTTATGAGTAAATATTATATAAAAATAACAAATTATATGAACTTATATAGCAATTGACATTAAAACAAAAGCAAGATTCATTTAAATGATAAAAATAAACGTGATAAATGTTACAGCATATCTCTTCATAAATGAAATTATTGATGTATGCATACCTTATAAATATCTTTGTAGTATAGAGAGACTGTTTCTGATAAACCACCGGCTAACTTACAAAATTAGGATTCAAAAGTTATGCTTTCAGACTCAAGATAATTTTCAATATAATCTCATATGTGGAGTCTTTGAAGGATATAACACATGTTTTATCACTGCCTCAATAGGATAGAGAGACCATTCTCAATAGATATCCATAATCCGGACCAGGATAGCATTATTAGATATGGATTAGAAGTAAAAAGATACTTACATATCTTTTAAATTGTTGAATGAGACTGAAGAAACTACTGTGCTTGAAAAATCTAGGCAACAGTGTGGTGGAGGATTTATTAGAATTCCTAACAATAAAACAATTCTTTTCTCTTCTTCAAGAAATTACTGCAATAAAGATATCAACGTTCATACCCCGTATTAAGAAAATATTACGAAAAGAAAATACGACAATGAAGAAAACATGTCATTTAGTAAGAAAAACAATGGCTAGTGTTCAGAGAAATAATACATGAAATAATGTGGTGACTGAAACACAATATATAATAGAGGGTAATAGACATCAAAAGCAAGAAAATACATATATAAAGCTAAATTTACGACAAACACAATGCTCTCAAACTCTCGTCAGACTCCCACTAAATCTAAACCTACCAAAAAATAAGTCAAAATATAACTATTTACTAACCTTCTACCCTAATCTATGACCTTCACACCCTCCTATCTAATGCACTTGTATAAAAAATTAGAAATTTATGAAAACAAACATACTACGGGCGTGCAACAATATTAAAACTAAATTACACATAAAAACTTCAAATTACAAAGTCAAGATTCATAAATCAAAAAGAATTTAACCTTTCATAAATCAAACTCTTCTTAACGACTCAGTTATGATAGTTGGAGTTGGACAGTTAAATCGGCCAAGGATGTGGAAAAAAAAGTAAGATTTTGAATCTTAGCAGATAGTTTTGAGAAAAAGACAGAGCTTCAATATGGATACGGGAACAGAATAGTCATTAAAACAAAGCAAGGTGATTTATCGTAACAAACAAGACTACTAAGGAATTTCTAATTGAGATTTTAAATGAATTTAAGTCATAAAAATTAATAGAATAGAAAGAGAGTGAACAAACTGATCATGATAAAATCTAATCTTTTAAAATAAGCATAGACAAGACATAGACACCCATCAAATATGACATAGAGTTTCTGGTCAACTGTAATATGATAGCAACAACTATTTGTACCGTGAATTTAGCATTATCCAAAGCACATGTACGTAACACTCCATTGAATAAATTTGACCATTGCAGAGAAAATAAATTTAGTAAAAGAAATTAAATTACCGCTAAAAAGACTTATTGATCATATTTTGTGTGCACGATAACAATTAAAGCCTGTAGAAAAAAAGAAGGCAATCATTAGAGCTTATTATTATATGTTAAATCTTATAATTATTTACATGATTAAAAATAATGTAAGTAATTAAATTTTAAAACGGGTAAAGATCATATTTTTAATATTACTAATTCAACGGCACGTGCCTAGCACGTGTAGCCTTTGATTATTTAAAATTAGACGATTTTGTCTATTGCGAAGATTTTTAATGAAGTGTAAAAAGTTCAGATCACTTCTCAAAGATCCTTCACACTTTAATATAATAATGTAAACATAACATATATTTTATTGTAAGTACATATATATCTTACCACCAGAAGTTTCAAGTGGTTAATGGATCCTCACCTTTGCATTTGTCATGCAATACCTCTTTTTCTTGTTGTTAGAAGCTAAGAGAGATGCATCGATTTGAACCATATTTGTACTACAGCTATTTTTTTATATTTAAAATATTTTCTTATTTTTAAAGTTGAATCTTTAGAAAATCTTCGATTACTTACTCAAAACTTTTAAAATTTTGGTAATTTTTACATTGTTCTTATACTAATGCTTTTATGTTCATTTCTAGATTTTTCAAATCTTCTTAAAATCAACTTTACTTGATTTTGAATTCTTAAACTAATGAAAGAGGTATTAGTTGTCATAAATTTTGATGACTTCTAATAAGGAAAGGTTTTATTACAAATGTTTAATTAACTAGTATTAGTACCCGCGTGATGCGCGGTCGATATTAAATGAAATTAATTATAGAAATTATTATCTTATTGATTTTATATAATAAAAAGTTTATTCAAAATCATTCACATATTTGAAATTAATAAATTTATGCAATATGAAAAATAACTATTAAAATATTGAACTTAGTATCATTAGTTACATAAAACTTAAACATTTTTATCAAAAATTAATATCCGCATTCAAATAATATTATATTGTCATATAATTATTTGAGAATATTAGATAATATTGTGATCTATTTTGATTTATTTTGTAAAAAAATCATATAATTACAAAAGAAAATGCATATTTAACATAATTATTATTAGTTAAGTGACGTACTTCTTAATTTGGTTACAAAAATAAAGTAGATTTTGTATTTCTTTGCACGATCTTAGTCATAGTATATTTTTTATAAATTTAAAATATTTCTGCATCAAGGCAAATATTTTGAGCAAAGTCTCAATAAAAGTTAATTTTTTCTCTCTCATATTTTTTTATTACCATTTTTTTAACAAATAACTTATAACATTATCTAAGGTCCTAACATGTTTGCACGATTTCACAATGTTCACTTATTCTCTTATGATAAAATAAATACTTATTACCCAATAGCTATTTATTTCTTAGTAAAGTTACTGCGCCTAATCCACCCCCCCTACAATTGGTATCAAAGTGTCGTATATATATGGATTTACTTGATTAATTTATTAATTATGATTCATTTGATAAAACTAGATTTAGATATTCCTCAAAATATTATTTAAATGAATAACGTAAAAAAATATAAAGAATTAAAGCAAATAATATCTGAAAAGCGTAAAGAATTAAAAATAAGGATAGAAAGACTACAATATAACATAATTGTCGGAGTTAGTAAAAACTCAATAAATGCACAAAAAGAAGAAATATCAAATTTAGAATCAACAATAGATAGTCTAGAATATACATACCAACATGATCTATTAACAATTAAATAAAAAATGAACAAAGAAGAATTTATAATAGACGAAAAAACATATGAAAATCACGAAGGATTAAAAATAAAAATAGTATTTTCTAATTTAGGTAGAAGGTATAAGAAAATAGGTGAACATTTATATTTAATGTTAGAAAAAGAAGAATTAAAATTAGAAGATAAATTGACAGCTATGGTGAGAATAGAAAAAGAAAACAAAGAAATAGATAGAAAAAAGGAAATAGAAAAAATAAAATAACAAACTACAGAAGAAATACGAAAAATAGAAGAAACTAAAAATAGTAGGATTGTTGAATTAGAAAAAGAACCACAAATACTAAAAGATCTGTATGAAAAAAGACAGAAAGAAAAAAATAAAGAACAAAAATTATTAAATGAGATAAAACAATTTAAAGAAAAATTAGAAATAAACAATAAAGAAATAGAAACAAAGGAATTAGAAATTAATACAATAGATGTTGAAGAAACAGATAATTATGATTCGGAAGATAGTGAAACATATACAGAAATCTTAACAAATACAAAAAATTTAGGAATCAATGGAAAACAAGAGGTAATTAATGAAGAAAATTTAGAAAATATAAACACGGAAATAAACACTCTTGATAAAAAAGAAGATGAAAATATAATACCTAGAACATCAGAAATAAGAAAAACTACATATTATAAGAATAAGTTTAAAAGATATAATCTAAAGAATGAATATGACAAATGGACACCAAAACAAATAGTTAATAAAAATTATAACTTTTTAGACTTATATTGTGTAATAGATACAGAAAAAATAATAAAATTATGGATAGAATATAAGACAAAATAATTATTAGATAATAATATAAATGTAATAGATGCACCAGAATATATAGAAAGAACACTAATAGGAACAGTGAAATTATGGTTTTTAAATCTAACTGAAAATAGTAAAAGAGTATTAAGAACTGACAAACCCACAGAAGGAACATCATCAACAACTACAACTAAATTAACACCTATAGAATTATTAAAAAAATATGAAACAACTATAAAAGACGAATTTAGTAGCATGACAACAACAGAAGAAGAACAAAATGAAGAGAAAGATACAAATAGGAATTTAATGTTAAAATTAGCAATATGTAATATGTGCTACATAGATGAATATACTTACGCATTTAAAGAATATTATTATAAAGGAGCATATAATACAGAAGAAAGTAAAGAAATAAGAAAATTATATTTTAGTAAATTACCTGAACCATTTAGTTCAAAAATAATAAAGAGTTGGGATGAAGCAAAAATAGTAGATACTCTAGGAAGAAGAACAAAATTTTTACAACAATGGTATAGAAATCTATGTGAAAAATATAGAGAAGAAATAAAAATGGAAAAAATATTAATAAGAAATTTAGCATGTTGCAAAGATAAAATAACACCTCAATTTGGATGCGAAGAAAGATATTATAAGAAAAGAAAAAGACATAAGAAATATAAGAAATACAAAAAATCAAAATATAAGTATAAGAAACCAAGAAAAAGATATTATGTAAAAAATTATAAACATAAAAGACTATATAGGAAAAAAAAATCTATAAAGGAATGTACTTGTTATAATTGCGGAAAATTAGGACATTTAGCTAGAGATTGTAAATTACCTAAAAACCCAAAAAATAAACAAATATCAGAAATAAAAATAGAAAATACAGAATATATGCAGATAGATTATATAGATTACGAATTAGAAAGTGAAGACAGTATATATGAAATTTCAGAGAATGAAACAGATAATGAAATAGAAGATAATGAAATAGATAGTGAAGTAGACGAATTAAATGACTGAAGAAGATATACAAATAAACCAAATGACTGAAGAAGATATAAAAATAATAACAAAAGAAGAATATTTAAATGACGAAAGAACAGATCAAAAAATAATATTTGATAGCAATGTATTTGATGAAATAAAAGGAAAAGAGTTAGACTTAAGTGTAGAAAAAATATTTAAAATACCAATAATAAAAAATATATTTACTAGGAAAAAGGAAGAATATTATGTAGTAAGCCAAAAAGAACATGTAATAGACTGCAGATATGCAAAACGTAAAGCTAGTATACCACTAGTAACAAAAAGAATAATAAATAAAGAAATAAACGATATAAAAAGTAGAGACCCAATAAAATATGTACACCTTGGAGGTACAGAGATATTGATAAAAACATGTTTTAGAGAAGGAATAGATACACCAATAGAACTATATTTAGCAGATGATAGGATTATAAGACCTATAGAAAAAAGTATAATAATTACCATAAAAGGAAATTTAATAGACCAAAAATTTAAATTTATAATAAGTGCTAATTATTCAGTAGCAATAACAGATAAAAATACAGATAAATCATTGGTATTATATTGGAAAATATCAGGAATAGAACTAACCCCAGGAAGTAAAATATTTACAGCAAGATGTAAAAATCTATATGTATTAACTACAAAACACAAAATAACAGGAAAAAATAAAATTAATAAAATACAAATAGAAAGTCCTTTTGAACAATTCGTAAAAACAATTGATAATAATGATTATAGTTACAAAAATATAGACATAGAAGAAGATTTAGAAATAATAAATGATAGAATAAGTACAACAAAAAGAATAGTTTATGAAAAAACAGAATCATCAAGTTCATCAAAAAGAACAAGTTATGAAACAAGTTCAATAGTTAATTTAAATCAATATTACATAACAGGAACAATAAATGAAAAGGAATATTTAATACTCTTAAATACAGGACAAGAAGAAAATTATATAGCAAAATATCTAGTAAAAAATGAGGAAATAAAATTCGATAATAATATATGCCCAGATCTACCAAGAAGCTTAATAAACACTAAAAATATAGTAGAAAAAGAAATAATAATAAGAGTTAGAAAAAATGAAAATAGAATTTGAAATAAAGGAAGAAATGCAAAAAGCAGACATAATATTAGGAATTAAATGGCTAAAACAAGTAAAACCATACAATATAGAACATACACAATTATCTATAACATATAATAGAGAAAGATTATTCCTAAGAAGAGCTTTAACATGATATGAAAATATATGTATTAATGAAGATAGTAGTAGAAGGATATTACAGTAGATATTATACGCCTATGATAGATACAGTAGCAGAAGCTAATTTATGTAGATATAATTGTTTACCAGAAAGTAAATGGGATAAATTAAAAACACCAATAATAGTTAAAGGATTTAATAACGAAGGAAGCTTAATTACTTATAAAGCTAAGAATGTAAAAACACAAGTATGGGATAAAATATTAACAATAGAAGAAATCTATAATTATGAGCTAACATCAAAAGATATACTTTTAGGAATGCCGTTTTTAGACAAATTATACCCACATATAATAACTAGAACAGATTGGTGGTTTACAACACCATGTAAACAGAAAGTAAGAGCAAAAAGAGTTATTAATAAAATAAGAAAGAAAACTGATTGGATAAAAGGAAGTGAAAAAATTACACAAAAATTGAAAAATATATAAAATACTGAAGATACAATAGAACTGGTCGTATTTTCAATAAATAAAAAGGAGATAACTATATTTTCAATAAATAAGATAGAAATAATTAAGAAAAAATTAGAACAATTATATAGTGAAGATCCATTAAAAGGATGGGAAAAACATAAAACCACTATAAAAATTGAATTAATAGATAAAAATAACATAATAACCCAAAAACCATTAACATATAATTTTGATGATTTAAAAGAATTTAAAATGCATATAGAAGAATTATTAGAAAAACAATATATACAAAAAAGTAATAGTAAACATAATAGCCCAGCATTTATAGTAAATAAACATAGTGAACAAAAAAGAGGAAAAAGTAGGATGATTATTGATTACAGAAATTTAAATGCAAAAACAATGACTTATAATTACCCAATACCAAACAAGATATTAAAAATAAGGCAAATACAAGGATATAATTATTTTAGTAAATTTGATTGTAAATCAGGATTTTACCATTTAAAGTTAGAAGAAGAATCTAAGGAATTAACCGCATTTACGGTACCACAAGGATTTTATGAATGGAATGTACTACCATTTGGATATAAAAATGCACCAGGTAGATATCAATATTTTATGGATAGTTATTTTAAATAATTACCTAATTGTATAGTATACATAGATGATATACTATTATATACAAAAACTAAAGAAGAACATTTAAAATTATTAGAACAATTTAAAGATATAATAGAAAAATCAGGAATAAGTTTAAGTGAGAAGAAAGCAAAAATTATAAAAAATCAGATAGAATTTTTAGGAATACAAATAGATAAAAGTGGAGTCAAAATACAACTACACATAGTCCAAAAAATAATAAATTCAGAAGAAGAATTAGATACAAAAAAGAAATTACAATCATTTTTAGGATTAGTAAACCAGGTAAGAGAATATATTCCAAAATTAGTAGAAAACTTAAAACCATTAGAAAAAAAATTAAAAAAGGATGTAGAATATAGATATAATGAAGAAGATAAAAGACAGGTACAGAAAATAAAATTACTTTGTAAAGAGTTACCAAAATTACAATTTCCAGATGAAAATAAAAAATTTACATATAAAGTAGAAGTTGATGCAAGTGAATATAGTTATGGAGGAGTACTCAAATATAGGTATGAAGAAGAAAAATTAGAACATCATTGTAGATATTATTCAGGAACGTTTAACGAGACAGAACTAAAATGGGAAATAAATAGAAAAGAATTATGTTCTTTATATAAATGTCTAATAGCATTTGAACCATCTATCGTATATAACAAGTTTATTGTTAAAACAGATAATACACAGGTACGATGGTGGCTAACAAGAAAAATACAAAATTCAATTACGACAAAGGAAATTCGGAGACTAGTATTAAATATACTGAATTTTACATTTACAATTGAAGTAATCAATACTAACAAAAATATCATTGCAGATTACTTATCAAGACAAAGCTACTCAAACTGATTTACCAATGGAAGAGGCTGATGTCAAAGATACCCAGACTGATTTATTGCTCCAAATGTTTAAACAAATGGAGTTATTACAAGAACGAGTTATTACACTAACTACTGAAGTTACAAATGTAAAAGTGCAAGTCGAGCACTATAAAAAAACAAGATACTGTGCAGGAAGAGCACATTAAAAAACTAGACCTAGAAGGTGACGATGAGAAACACCTTAAAACTCAAATTACTGCCGAAACTTCAATTACAGCTGCAGGAACATCTAAAGGGAAAAATATAATCACTCAAAATAGACCTAAAATACCAAAGAAAAAGAATTATAACCTCTGCCAAATATTTTCAAAACCATATACACCAAATATACAAAATTTAGAAGCATTTGCACCTCCCCAGATACATACCTATTCTGAATCATTTAACCAAGAAAAACAGACATACAATTATTCTTCTCGTAAATACATTGACAACATACACACTTTACAAACCTTATTAAATACCAAACCTATTCAAAGTGAAGAGCTAGCCGCACAACAAAAAGGATATATTACCCAGAAATGTCAAAATTACAATAAACTTATTGCCTTACCAGGAACAAGCCCAAATTTTATTAAATCATGTTACTATTATGGATTATTATCTACGGTTTACACAACCAATGGAGAAGAGTTAGCAGGAATCCCAGAAATTCACAAAGAATTTATGACTTACAAGAGAATTACCAACGGATAATTATTCTATGTTCGATTTTATTCCGCACCAGCAGAAATATTATTTGACGAAATTAAACAGACTATTAATGTGGTCAAAATGGGTATGACCAGAGATTATATTATTCCGGAAGAAATATGTGAACAGTCCGAGATACCAAAAATGCAGATACCAGCATTTTACCGCAACAAAAGAGTTATTGGAATAAGCAATATATTATCAGAGTTACTTAATAATTATTCAAATAAAAAGCCTGTTTTGGATATATAATTCAAGGAATCAAGCATTGATTTATTCAACTTGCAAAGAAGTTAGAGACAATGACATGGAAGAACTTAGAAAATGGGGATTAACACTCCTCAGACCAGAAGAACAACCATTAATGAGATCTATCAGTAAGAGAATTATTTCAGAAGAAGCTATGGATCAATTTTGCGAAAAATTTGGCCAAAAATACAAAGACCACATATGCAGCAGATGTAGTGGCAAGCACAACTTTATTCCAGATGTGATGCTACATTGACAAAAAATA
Organism: Capsicum pubescens; assembly: GCA_030864215.1. Classification (NCBI taxonomy): domain Eukaryota; kingdom Viridiplantae; phylum Streptophyta; class Magnoliopsida; order Solanales; family Solanaceae; genus Capsicum; species Capsicum pubescens. The sequence continues at coordinate 80,107,087 of CM061544.1, read as the reverse complement.
AAGAAGATAACCAAAGCAGATACGGAAGAAAGAGATAAATACAAAAGACATGTGAATAAATTTACTTTACGTAAAAGATTTTGATGTAAAGTCTTAGGCATTTAAAGTTTTTTTTTGTTATTTAGTGCTTTATGTCAAAGTCTTCTTTTAAAAAGATGAAGATTTTTTTGTAAGCATTAATTAGTCTAGACTAGACTAGTATAGGGTTTGATTTTTCAAGTCATTTTTTAGGAAACATCATATGTAAATTTCAGTTATAAATAGAAGAACCGAAGGCAGTGCAAAGGCAAGCCTTCATGTGTTGAAGCAAAAACTCTCTCTCTTGTCCACAACAAATATTTTGCTTATTCATTTAAAAACAGGTATATTTCAATGGAAAAATCTATGGAGGAACAAAACTTAGGATTATCAAACTTACCAGAACAGGTATATTTATTCAGTATTATGAATAGCTAAATTCATAATTCCTAACAATCATGATATAATAAGATAAGTTCATGTTAGTTACTTTATAGTAGAATTATTCGAAGAATAGCATGTTAAGAAGTTTATTAGCAAAGTGGAAACGGAGAAAAATCCCTAAGAACTATGTCATCCTAAAGGTGAAACCAATAAGGCAACAAGTCGTGGTAGGGAGTAGCCAGAGTTGAGGCACTGTTTAAGGGAAAAGTATCTGGATTTCCATGCTAATAGTGACCGACGAACATGTTATTTAAGAATGATCTAGTATATAGTAATCTAATATGATCATATTTTGTTATGTGTATGATTGAAGGGAATATTTTGAAAATAGCAATTTTATGAAAAATGAATAATTATTTATCTGACGAAATGGTAGATAAATTTAAAATACTTATTTTGTATTCACTTAAGGATATAAAAGTAGTAGATATAAGAAAAATCATATTAGAAAAAGCATTTGGTAAATATTATATGACTAGAATAAATTACATAGCATGCCTACCTAACTACTCTTACAAATACTTACCATGATAAATTACATATATCTAGAATTTTGGGGAAAAAATATGAGAAACATACAGTTAGTAGAAAAACAGCTGAAAGTAAATTTAGACAAATACATGGAAACTAAAGATATAAAATATATAGAATTTCTTAATGAAAATATGCAAGAACTACTTAGACTAAAACAAACAACTGAAAAATATTATCAAAAAGCATTTAATCAAGCTTAAATGACAGATGATATTAAAATACTTGTTTTGTATATACTTAGAGATATAGAAATCATAGACATAAAGAAAATAATATGGGAAAAATTACAAGATTATGAAGAGGAAGAATTATTAAACAGTATAGAAAACTTACGCATATATTATGAACATCAATACTATTTAGATTCAAATGGATATTATACAGACTAAAAATGTCAGAATATATTAAGAAAATTAGAGAAAACCAAGAAGACCTACATAAAGAAATTGATTATGTAGAAAACAAATTAGAGAAATAATGGGAAATCTAATAGAAAAAATAAAATGGATAGACGAAACCTTGAAAAATTTAGAAAAAAAAAGAAGATAAAAGTTTAGATAGTTTAAAAAATTCATTAAGAAGAGAACAAGAAAAAATAGTTAGTAGTATTAATAACCTCAAACAAGATATTAAATATAGTACAAGTAGAATAGATTATTATACATTTACTTTAGAAGAATAAAATGATAAACTACGAATATCTAAAATACTGGGAACAAGAAATGGAAGAAATAAGATTAACAGAAAACCTTATAAAAACGAATTTAATTGAATATTTTAAAACAAAATATATAGAAAATTTAGAATATCTTAAAAATAATATAGAAGACTTACAAAAACTAAGAGAAAAAGCTAAAGAATATTATAGCAAAGCATTTAATCAACTACCATTTAATCACCCCCAAAATATGAATATCAGTAAAATTGAATATATTAATAAAATATATGAAAATAAAAAATACAAGAACGAAGAAAAACAGTTAATGAATATTACTACAAAGCATTTAACAATTACATAAATTAATGGATACATCGTACGAAAAGAATAAATCATTAAAAGAAATTGAAACTCAACTATATAATTTATACCAAGAATACAAAAGATTACATAGTACTAACGAGGATCCTAGAGCACTAGATAATTTAATTACGATAATATCTAATTTAGAATATGAATTAATAAAACATCTTAAGTCAAGAAGATAAAAATGAAAGATATTTCAATCGATAATATTCACAAAATACATTATATAAAAATAAATACTTATAACTCAATAACTATTTATTTCTTAGTAAAGTTACCGCGTCTAATCCGCACCCCCCTATCTTATGATAATGGACCAACAAATATTAATGAATCTTATTGTATATTATTGTTTTGAATAAATGGTTTAGTCCTTCATAGGTTTGAATATTCACTTTTCAACTCTATTTTCGACCAAACCTATCATAATTTCTCAATTTACTCAATTTGAATGAAATTATAAATATTAATCACTATCGAAATTGAATTCCCTCTCATCTTAGAACATTCAACAAATACTTATCCCCTCATGTTCATCAGTACAATAAGATATTAATCTTATTCATCTTTATCCGTTATATTGTACAAAGTAGATCAAAATAATTATTGCACCAAAAGATCTACAATATTCTAAATTGGAGTTACAAATATAAAGATAAACATGATTGAACTCATTGCCTGTTTATATCAACTAAAACAAAAAATAAGAAAGTTTGTAGCATAATGTTTATAAATAACAAATGATAAATGACCTTTACTTTCACATTAGTACAATATGCTACGTAAAAGTACAATAATATTTGCAGTAAAAATTTAAATATAATGACTTTGAAAAAATCAATATTCATAAGTATTTGATTTATTCAATTTGAGCATTGCCCATTGAGCATCAGCCATAAGATACTCACCCAAATCTTGATCTTCGAGATATAGCTTTTGAGATAGTAATTCTAGTGTTGGGTAAATTTCATAGATAGTTATAGAACTATCAGTTTTTTACTAAGGTCACTTAACTATCATTCTTAATTCAATATCAACAAAACTTTTATACACTATTAAAATCACATAATTTAATTTACAAATTAACTGTTAATCATAACATATAGAAATATAGTATAGACAAATCAAGTATTAATCTTAATATATAAAAATATAATGGATTAATAATTTAGTATCATAGTTTATTAATTTTTGAAATCATATTATTATCTCACTAAAATTTAAAGCAACAATATTTGCAATGCAAGAAAATCAACCATCTAATATCAATATTAGTTTCTTCATATTTAATGTATAACTTGTAAATTTTTGTGTTATTGCTAAAATTCTCATTTCACATTTTGACCAAGATAAATTTTTATAAGTCCTTAAAAATGCATGACATATTAAAAGATCACTAACTTAAATCTTCAAAGAGTACAAATTATATTTTTTTTATAAAATATAAAGTACATGAATACTGACTCATAAAATTTTCACCAAACATGTAGAAAATAAAATGAATATGCAACATAACCTGTATATTTAGTTGACTTGATAAATCAAGAAAAATCTATTTTAAAACAATACTCAAAGTAAATTGAGATTCTAGCGATTATCACGACAATATAAGTTGTGGCAGAAATCACTTGCACAATTCATCTTCTCTAGCATGTTATGACAAGAATTAATTATCTTTTATTGAGTATAGCCTTCTTATATAGTGGTAAATTGTTATTGCATTAGAACTTCTAGATTAATTGCAGTTGATACAATATTCTTTTCCATATATATGTGTGTGTGTGTATATATATATACATAATTGTTAATTGATTATTCATTTTCTATTTATATTTCTCAATCAATTTTTTCATGTTTCCTGAATTGACTTACATTGAATGAAATCATAAATACTTTTTGTCATATAAATATTCATTTTATGGTAATACTTTAATTGCATATATTCTAATTTATTAGTAAATCACACCTACATTTTATCATATAAAAATTATTATAAATTTTTATTGATATTTTAATTATTAAGAAATATTTATTCCTAATTCATTTTATTGATCTGCATTTTAATTTTTTATATAAGATAATTTAATTTTTTTAAATTAATTTTTTTTTTTCATCAAAACGAAGCATCTTTTTCAAATTTGATTATTTTAAAATCCAAAATTATTCGTACAGACATATATAAGGTTATATAATTGGTCAATTAAAGATTAACTTTGTAAGGCAAAATTTTATTTGACTTGGAATATTAATTAGGACTATGTAATTTTAATAGTTATTTTCGATAAACATTGTGCAATCTTTTCTGTGTAGTAATATTCATTTTAAAAAAATTTCAATATTTATTTATTTATTTTCAGTCTATCCTCCTTTTAAATCAAGACTATCATCCATTCATTCCCTAATATAGAATGATAGTGTAATTACTCATTGATAGTTATTCTTAGTTATGAAATTCCTTTTATTAAATATGAATGCATATTGTTTTAAGGGAAAATTAACTAAATAAATTTATTAGATTGTTTATTACAAGTTATAGCAAAACTTTTTAGTTTTCAAGTTATAGCAACTTTAATTTAAAAAAAGTAGTTAAAAATAATTTTTTTATTTTTAGAAAAATACAAAAAAGTAATTACTGAAAAGGAAAATAAAGATTTAATACAGCTATATACAATATTTCTTCCTTAAATGTAGTTAACCTTAGTTATTGATATCAATCCACCCCCCAAATCCCTCTAACCATTTTTCTTTTCTCCTATTTTAATGTCTCCATTAAGAGTTTCCATCTTCATACACTATGTTCTTTTCCTACACGATTTAGTTGTTCCAGTAAATCAAATAAGTAATTTTTCGTTTCTTTTCTCCTATTCTCCTCATTTGATGGTATTGATTTTGGCTGTCAGTTGATGACATGAGTGTTTAGTTTGAGAGTATTGTCTGTGTTCTGTAGCCAAATGATATTAATATTACCACACAATCTCATCATTCAACCCATTACATAATTCAAGTAGTGTTGAATCCCATACACAGCGAAGCTAATCATACTGGTGGCTCAGCCTTATTTTACTGTTTTGGGTTGAATCTTTATTGTCTTTAGATGAATTCGTCATTGTTGCTATCTTGCTAACTTCTTGTTATGGTGTTTATCAGAGGAATTGTAGGCCAACTCGAGGAACACTACCCGGATTGATGCAATAGATGGATGTGTAACTAGATATTTTTATCAATAAAAGATGGATGTCATTGTATATGGTTGTGTAGATGGATTTTTGTATCAGTAAATGATGGATAACGTTTAAAAACGTATATCTCCATTATTTATTATGCATTTGTATATAAGGTTTTGAGTGATGAGAAATATGATAATTACTGGAGCATCTTCTCTTTTGATGTTGATATCATCATACTATTCCACGGAATAACTGAAAATTGAAGGAAATCTATAGGCTCGAACACCTCTTGTTCTGAAAAGCACATGAATCCAATGCAATTTTTTGGTTCATTATTCTGGAGATCTCTTCTACTGTTTTTTTGAGGCAAAAAGTTTTCAATAGGGCCTTCTTGTTTGCAATAGCATATAAATTTTTAGATTGTGGCAAGGATCTTAAAACTATGGTGTCACAAAAAGGAATTATCTATGAAAAAATTAATTTGAGCTCCAATTTTTCCTATTAAAAGTCTAAGTGCGGAGGTCGTACTTTTATATTAAATTGATATTAAAATTGGTATCGATGAAATTTCACATATATCACATTTGTATTGAATAAGTTTTATTAATGTGACAATCGCTAAGAAAAATTATGTTTTATGTTACATAACTTTTTTAGTGTATGTAATGGATATTACATGAAAAACTATCACCGTAAATGTTGAAAATAAATTAATTGATAATTGTTTGATGTCAAATAATTTTTCGTTGCAATAAAAAAATAATCAGTATTACCCATGATTGATATTGGTGTTTGCGTTCTGGCAGAAGAAGATGAAGAACATTATATAAATACTATGTTAAATATCAAAACTAAACTTTGTTCATACCAACAATCTTATAAAAACAAAGAGTAATGAGCACCAATAAACATCAAAATACAATATTCATGTCAAATGTTACTAATTGCAGAATCGAAAAATGTATAATTTGATGTAGTCGATATCAAATTCAATACCATCTGATGCGACTTAGTTCATATCAATTTCATTCAACGATGTAAAATACGAAACAAGTGTTAAAGTAACACAACATTATATAAATACTACTTAATACGAAAAATAAACTTTGTTCAATATAGTTTTGAAGTTAGGCGCTTGAACTATTCATACTAAATAGTGTTAAGTTATATACATTGAAAGTATAAAAATATTCATTATAGTTTAGTTTGCAATTGTATATGAAAATGTAAAAGTGATGATCAATTTGATGGTTTCATTTTGCAGAATTTTCAGAATCCTTGATGAAAATATTTTTGACATACACAGAAATAGAAACATCATCAATACAAATTTCTAATGACATACACAGAAATAGAAACATCATCACTATAAATTTCTAATGACATACACTAGACAATGCATAACTTTTTGAGAAAACAATAATAGAAATCCTAGACTCTTCAACTGCTTTCTCAAGTTTGATTTAAATGACGTCGCCTTTCTCAGTTCCTCATCATCTAGGAAAGTATTAACTCCAACTTGGCACAAGCGGGTATAAAGATGACCAGTGAAGTTACTGCGCATATCTTCACCTCTAAAACTCAGAAAAATATCGTAGCTCCATAGAGTTTGAGAAGAAGTAGATGATTCTCCTTCACCCAATTGAATATTCATGGAAGAAGTAGGTAATTCTCCTCGAAGAAATGGAGTATTCATGGAAGAAGTAGATGATTCTCCTTCAACCAACTGAATATTCGTGGAAGAAGTAGGTGATTTTCCTCAAAGTAATGGAGAATTCATAGATAAATAATTTTGATGAATTAAATATATGAAAGAATTAAATGATTATTTTAGTGAATATATGGAGGTTAGTACTGAAGCAGGTAGATGTATAGCCACAAACTTCTATTGGTAATGAAAGACCGTAAAACGTGAAAAAGTATAGCAGTAAATTAATTATTAAAGTTAATAAAAAGTAAAAAATCAAGTCTTATCTTTAAAAAATATATTTACCATATATGACTCCTTAAATAGTGAACAAACTTTAATACTTAATTATTAAAATTTTAAAAAAATCATTGATACCAATAATATAACTTGTCATAATTATCCAAAGTTTTAATTAAGAGTGATAAATGTTAAATGCTAAAAATAAGGAAATAACATAAATAATAAATATTAAAAAAATAATTTTTGAATATTTATTTAAAACAGATTTTTCTAAAGAGTTGCTATAGCTTGTAATTATTTCTTTAGTCTAGTAATTATTTAAAAGTTTTGCTATAACTTGTAATAAACAATCTAATAAGTTTATTTAAGATGATTTTCACTTGTTTTAAATATAGATTACTTAAAATATATCGAATGAAAATCCTTCCAATAAATATGAATGCATTTTTTTAAATAAAATTACTTGAAATATATTGAAATAAATTTCTTCCATTTTGTAGTCCAAAGTTACCATTTGAGTGATCACATTTTTTTTATAATATTTTTAACTTTGGAATAACTCTTTAATTATTATTATTTTTTCAATATAAGTTGTTTGATTACTAATTTGTTATTCTCTTAATTGATATTTCTTGATACTTTCTTGATTTAGTCAATTGTAATCAAATCATAAATAATTTTTTTTCATAATATTGTTATTTAAATTAATTATGTACACATTTTGAGAGATGACATCTTTTTCATAATATTTTTAATTTTGGAAGGACTCATTTGTCATAATAATCTTTTTCATATAAGTTACCTGATTATTAATTAGTTATTCTCTAATTGATTTTTTTGTAATACTTTCTTGATTTACTAAATTGTAGTGAAATCATACATATTTTTAAATAATATTATTATTTAAATTAATTGTGTATATTTTTTAGGGATAACATCTTTTTCATAATATTTTTTTTATTTTGAAATGATTTTTTGATTATTATAATCTTATTCATATAAGTTTCATGATTAATATTTACTAATTAATTTTTTGTAATATTTTCTTGATTTACTCCATTGTAGTAAAATCATAAACATTTGCTTTTTATAATATTATTATTTCTATTGTTTAAATTGATTGTTCACATATTTTAAGGAATGACATCTCTATTGAAATATTTTTTATTTTGGAATGACTTTTTAGTCATAGTAATTTTTCCCATAAGTCTTGCTAATTGATTATTCACCAAAATAATCACCAAAATAAATTTTGTTGCCAACAAAATAAATTCTTGTTGTCAAAATACCAAGTGGCTAGTTCTCTATATGCCACTTGGCTTAATTTTAAGCTAATTTATTTTCTTTATTATATATAGAGATATTCAACTTTAAATATTAGGAAACTAGTGAATAGATGATTTCGTCTAAAGCAGAGAATTTTAATAAATGACAAAAAGTTCAAACAATATTTCTAAGATCCTTCACACTTTTAATATAGTATAGATAGATATAGATATAGTTATATAAACATAGATTAAAATGTCAAAACAAACTACTCCAATAAAGGAGACATAAAAAGGCATGAAAGACAATATTAGAAGCTTGAGGATATAGATATTATATATAATATTTGACATCACAAATATCGTGTAATGAGAATTTGATTTCTATTGAAAAAGAGAATTTGATTTGTAGCTAAAGAACGTAAAATTCTATATAAGGTAAAGAAATAAGTCAATATGATTTTAATAATTAAAAAGATAATGCACTTAAAAGGCAAATTAATTATTTTCCTTATATTAAAAATTGATATTTAATATTCTCCTAAAAACTAAACTTTTTTCCTTAAGCTTTTTTCATGCCTGTTTAGTGACTCCTTTTTTTTTGTGGGGTCCACTTTCAAGTTTTTCATTAGGATTTAGGGCTCTTTTTTCCTTTTCTAGCATTTTTGCATTTGCTTTGTCCCCGACGTTTTTATGCCTTTCTTTTTCTAATTATCCTTTGCTTCTCTTTATTTAATATAATATAAGAATAAAAAATATATTAGGATTTATGTAATACCCCGAGAATCTGAACCAATATTAGAACCATGCTTCAAGCTCATGAGAAATAAATTATAGTGCTTTGGTAGTTTTATGATCTAGTTTGATGAGTATTAAGGCCTCAAATACGTCCTAGCTATTAGGCGAATCAAAACATCCCTTACCGATTGAATTCTTGAGAAGGCTATTGTTATAGTCAACTTCAAACGAGTATATCTTTCTTTATACTATGAATATTTGAGGTCATGACTAACCAAAAGATATATAATTGAATTAGCTTTCCAACGATATCAATTTTGCCAAAATTCAATATCGGAGTAAAAAGTTATGATTGTTTTACAGTGAGCTGTCCGAACTGCCAAAGTGCGACGGAAAGGCCGACAGACCGTCGCGCCAGCGGCGAACCGTCGCCCAAACCGTCGCAACTGAGGCAGTAAGCTCATTTCTGGCCATAAAGAGACGGTTTGAGGGACGGTCAGTCCCCAGGGTGACGGTTCGTCGCCTAAACTGTCCCGCACCTCTGTTTAGTGATTTAAAGTCGTTTTTAAAGGAACTTTTGGGTCTTTTTCCACCCTTTTTAACACCTAATTACATCAAATCAAAGAACATAACTCCATATTCATCCATAGCATTAAAGTTAGGGTTCCTCTCAAGATCATCTCCCAAGAACAAGATTCAAGCTCTTCTTCAAGAAAACTCAAGAATCAAAGCGTCACCATTCAAGAACCTTCAAGAAAAGTTACCCTCTTTCAAGATTCAAGCTTTTGAGGTATGTTAGATGTTCATCCATGGGTCCTTTTCACCCATAGAGTCCAAGAACCCATTTTCAAGATCAAAGTTATGATTTTTACATGTTTTTACGAATTACATCCATATAACTTCATCAATTTCAATTTTTATACCATGTTTACACGTAGTTTTCTTTGTTATTAAACCCCACATGTTTGAATGGTGTTGTTCAGTGATTTTAGCCTTAAGTAGTGATTTTATTATTAAAATTATGCTATAACTACAAGTTTAAAAACTAATCCTATGCTTAGCATAAACCATGCATTGCAAGTGATCGATGAAATGCCTACAAGAATGAGTTTTGAATAAATGCTTCTATATCATGTCCTCAAAGTTTTAGTATGATATTGCTATTATTGATATCGAGTCTTAGGGGTTATGAATACCCAAAATTTAGTTGTTTACTTAGTTTTAGTATTTTAAGAATCTTTTCAGATAAACCATGAATCTTTTCATCCAATTAGTTATCATAATCTATTTAAGGTTAATAATTACCCCAGAATATGTATGCACTATAGTTTTTAACATATCATGACCTGAGCTTATCAATTGTCAGTGCATGCACCAGTTAGTAACTCAGTGTCTTTCAGTTAGGAGTAGGATTTAGCATCGAGTGGGAAGTGTGGGTTTAGCGCATGCTACTTTCTAGAAACTATGTACCACCGTAGGTCTAAGGGCCTCGCCAGAGAGTGTTTCCCTTTGCCCAATATGGACTCAGTTTAGTGATCACTACAGTTCAGGTTCTATTTCGATGGCAAGGATAGAACAACTCTCCTCAACGTGGGTCAGACGTTGGACTCCATGATAGCTCACATGGTTTATGTCAGTTACATGATAGCTCCCACAGTCTCAGTCCAGTATTGAGCTCAGTAATTTAGTTTCAGTTTTTCTTAACCATAGCATACAAATATCAGTTACTCATTTATCAGTACTCAGTATTTCAGTTTTCAAACTATATTTAGAACATGTTTTATGCTTGGTCATGCATCCATCAGTATCTACAGATTTCACGCATTCTCAGCATTTGCAGATTTCATGCATTCTATTTAGTACCTCTTCCTATTCATTCAGCCAATTATTACTTATGCACATGAAACCATGCATATTAGCCTAACCCCATTTAGTATACCAGTACATTCAAAGTACTGATTGCATACTCATTTCTTGCGCTATGATGTCTCATATCCTAGGTTCGAACGCTCGAATTCCTGATCGTACTTAGATAGATCAGTCTATCATCAGCAGTCAACAGTGGTGAGTCCTCATCCTTCGAGTACAAGTTATCCCACATTCAGTAAGTTAGTAGTTCAGTTATCCAGTCAGTCGGAGTTAGGTGGGGGCTTGTCCCATCAACTCCACAGTCAGTTAGTTTGGAGGCTTTCAGACTAGTACAGACAGTTGGTTAGTTTTTTTTAGTTGTTATTGTTAGTTGCTTATCAGTATTACCAGTTTTTTCTCAAACGTTTGAAACTATGATTCAGTATTAATTTTAGTTGCCAAAACCTTATGGTTTTTCATTTATTCTTCCACATATTTTGTTATTTTATTCAGTGCTCACAGTAGGTACCAGCTCATGGATTAGCTTGTGGTCACTTATGACCGCGAGCACCGTGTGGCACCTAGGGTGTACTCTCGGGGCATTACAAACTTGGTATTAGAGCCTAAGGTTTTAAGGTGTCCTAGGGAGTCTGAAAGCCGCGTTGAGTATAGTCTTTTGCATGGGTGTGAAGCGCGCCACACGTATGGACAGGAGGTTACGAGATATTTTAGGAAAAGTTTCCCTTATTTCATATCTTAGCTCGTGCTATAGAAATGTCTTCTAAGAAAGTTATACAGATTCTCATCTTGCTCTAATCATGCCAAATCTACCTTGTTTTTTAGGTAACAGAAATAGTCAAGCTCAAATCCCTACAGATAGAGCTTTCTCAGACAGTCCCCCTACACGGTTATGGGATTGCATGTGGGATTAACAGGATCCCATCAGTTCCCTTATGTTCTACACTTCAAAAGTTTTCATGTCATGTGAAATAGCATGAGCTCTATTTAAACTCTCTTCATAACTCATATTTCCTTCCGTGTACAGAAAATGCCTCCCAAAAAGAATAACGAAAGGAGGAATGGGAATCAGTACGCACCTTCGCCTGTTCAGGAAGATCCCCTAAACAAGCATGTCTCTCATGGCAAATTCAGAGTCGACTCCTCTACCTTATCTTACTCAATAAAAACTCAGAACGATCAACAACCTGTTTAACTATCTAGGCTTATATTCCATGCTCAACAGATTAAAGATGAGAATACTAAGGAGAGAAAGAGGGAGAACAAGAGGGCTAGAATAGGTAGCTTTAGTTTTGCTCAGCCAAGGTCAGAGGGTGGTGACCGTTCTCAGTCCAGTCAAAAGTTTTCAGCCCCAGCTCCATCTTCAGCTAGTGTACCAGTTTAAAAGTTCAGTAATGAAAGTTGGGATGGGGCGCCAGGCTCCAAAATCTAGGGTAGTGTGAGCAGTGGTCGTACCCATCCGCCTTGCGGAGAATATGGTAGAAATCACCTAGGTGTATGTAAAGGTGGCAGTGATGTATGTTTTGGATGTGGTAAGCCAGGCCACAGGATGTGGGAGTGTAGAGTAATGACTCATAGGGGAAGGGATTTGCACCAATAAGGTCAGTCCAACCGTCCTTCATTCCCATCCAATTACCCGACTCAGCAGGGTGCCACTTCCAGCGCAACTAGTGGTCAGCGTCAGAACAGGCTATATGCACTTCAATCCTAACAGAATCAATAAATCTCTTTTGTTGTGGCTACGGGTATGTTTCAAGTCCTTCATTTTCATGTTCATGCTTTGTTATACCCTGGAGCTTCACTTTATTTTGTAACCCCTATATAGCTGCTCATTTTGAAGTTAGTCCTGAAACTTTAGCAGAGACTTTATTAGTGTCTACCCCAGTAGGTAAACCTATTTTGGCCAGACGGGTATACGAAAATTGCCCAGTTACAGTGTTTCAGAAAATCACTTTCATTGATTTCAGAAATAGAGTCGTTCAATTTTAATTTCCCGATGAACCAGTCAATGAATGAAGGGGTAGTAGTACCTCAGTGCTTCGGAGTCAAACATGTTTTTAGATTCTTTCTCAAAACCCTATGATAGCATATGGTCTAGAATTAGTAGCATGAAACCAGGAGTTTAGCAACATTATGGAGTTAGGATAGTGTTATCTGAATTTGAGCAGAACATATTTCATGGGGCTAGTTGAATGAAAAGTGAATCGGTAGGCTTGAAGCAGTGTTATCAAGAATTTAAGTTTGTTGATTCGAAACATATGCTGTGGATGTGATATTTGTAGGCTATGATGAAAGTAGTATGGTTATTAAAGACTTGAGGATATCCATGTTATGTGCTAGAATCTAAGTTTGAATCTTTGAAGGTTGAGCTAATAGAAAGAAAAGCTGAAAATTATAAGTTAGTCAGTGTTTAAGATATTGCATGATGATTGTTGGGGTTATAGAGGACTAAGAGTTGTGTCTCAGAAGAAAGTACTACCAGCAAGTTTTACATTATTAGGCATAGTCATTCAGGGTGAGTTTACCAATTATGCGTATTATTATCCCCCAGATTCTAAAGTAAGGTGGTGGTTGTTTAGTTTAGGGTTGTTTATTAGTTAATTACAGACTTAGAATGATTTCTTTAAGCTAAAGGGGAGATGATAGAACAAGTAACCAAGCCAGCCTCTCAGTTTTTAATAGTGATACAGTGTATTGTTGAACATCAGTAGAGGGAGAGATGCCCAAAACATTCGTATCTTAGTATAAAGTTTTGTACTTTAGTTATCACGATATCTACTCATGCCTTACATGTAAGCTCTATGATCATGGCTCATATTCATGCACACTATTAAAAATCATATACGCTTACAGTTCCTAGTATAAGGAGTTCCAGTTCACCCAGTTGTACGAATCATGTTCCATGAATTTAGAAACTCAAAAACTCAGGCCATGCAACTCATGACTCATGTACTCATACTTTACGGTATGTGCAGTTCTAATACTCATGCTACACTCTTAACGATCATCAATATTCATATTTATGTCATAAATATCCTTAGTTTAGATCTCTTGATGAATCCATAATTTTGATACTATATTCCTCATGTCTCAGTTCTGTGTTAAGTTATGTATAGTGTTTATTCATGCTTCAGGTCTGCATGTTTAAACTTTCAGTGACCTCTCCTTATGAAATGATAGTAGTGATAAAAAATTACTTAGCTGGGAGAGATTAAACGTTTCTTGTTGACAAAAGATTGTGGCATGCCCATTTTAGCTAAGGCTGTAAGTGTGAAGTGAAAATGAGGCTAAGTTTTTTATATATGTCATGGTTGGTTGAAAACTTTGTGTCTATTTTCTTAGGGGTAGCACCTGAGAGTTTTATTGATAGAGGTGGTGGGTGGTTATTAGAAGTTCATATATAGTTATGCAAATAGGCTTTAATGTCATGTTGGTGTGTAACTGGATAAATGCATCACGCATAGTGGATGGCTAGTATGAAGTTAAATATAGTTGTTCAAGAGGTAATAAGAATTATTCATGAGATGAGGAGTTGTGAAAATGCAGGATGTGTTAAATTCAGGATTCAGACTAGATTTACAGTGTGATGTGTTCATATTGCAGATTTGAGTAGGCTTGAACATAGTGAGAAAATTCAGTCCAGCTCAGACCTCAGTAGGTAGAGTTATCAGTGCCCATGTGAATATTTTTAGTAGCCTCAAGTGAAGTGTAGTGTTGAAGTATAAAGAATAGTTGAGGGAGTATTTGAGAAGTGTGGCTAAGATCGAAAGTTAGTAGTTGCAAAGCATAAGGCTTGGTAACTCTATCCTAGCTGATGTTTCGTAGGCCTGCGTTTCATATTACTGAATTCTAGCCATGTTGTGATTTTTTATTCAGATGTCTTATTCAGACCATGCCCAAAATTCTTTGCTTCCTAAAGTCATTAGAAATTTATAAAGAGAGTGTCAAAGAAATACTCCAGTTAAGTATAAGCTTTCAGTATGAGTTAGTTTATATAACTAATAATTCGATTTAGCAGTCAGGAAGACAGGTTCCTATGGTTTTTATCTCTCCTATTTACGAGGAAATTCCTTCACAACCATATAAGTCATAAAATTCAGTTCAGTTCATGCATCAAGTACCAGTTTCAGATTCCAAATAATCAGTTATGATTCAGTTCGTAAGTATTTCGTGCATTATCACAGTCTTTTCTCAGTACTTCAGCCAAGTCAGTATCTTTCGGGGGACATAATGTCCCAAGGGGGAGATGTACTATAATTACCTCGAGATTTCATGTCCTAAACCTTCCATATTTCCTTCACGTAACAAGATCCAGCTTGAAATAATAGATACTCATAAGTTGACCCTTTCGTTCCAATCTAGGCCTTAAAACCATTCTCATGTCATTACATGTATTCAAGAAAATCAGTTTATTTCATGATATTCAATTCATGTATCATGTTACAAACTCAGTTATTTTCTCGTGGTCCCATTCATGCATGTTTAGTATTCAATCTCAGATTCTTCAGTACTATATGCCTAACCAGCCTCATTCGAGGACGAATGTTCCCAAGGGGGAGATATTGTAATACCCCGAGAATCTAGACCAATATTGGAACCATGCTTCAAGCTCATGAGAAATAAATTATAGTGATTTGGTAGTTTTATGATCTAGTTTGATGAGTATTAAGACCTCAAATACGTCCTAGCTATTAGGCGAATCAAAACATCTCTTACCGATTGAATTCTTGAGAAGGATATTGCTATAGTCAACTTCAAATGAGTATATATTTATTTATACTATGAATATTTGAGATCATGACCAACAAAAATATATATAGTTGAATTATCTTTCCAATGATACCAATTTCGCCAAAATCCAATATCGGAGTAAAAAGTTAGAGCAGTTTTACAGTGAGCTGTCCGAACTGCCAAAGTGCGATGGACCGTCGCGCCAGCGATGAACCATCGCCCAAACCATCATAACTGGGGAAGTATGCCCGTTTTATGGCCATAAAGCGATGGTTTGAGGGACGGTCAGTCCCCAGGGTGATGGTTCGTCGCCCAAACCGTCCCGCACCTCCATTTAGCGATCTAAAGCCATTTTTAAAAGGATTTTTGGGTCTTTTTAACACCTAATTACATCAAATCAAAGCACATAACACCATATTCATCCTAGCATCAAAATTAGGGTTCCTCTCAAGATTATCTCCCAAGATCAAAATTCAAGCTCTTCTTCAAGAAAACTCAAGAATCAAAGTGTCACCATTCAAGAACCTTCAAGAAAAGTTACCCTCTTTCAAGATTCAAGTTTTTAAGGTATGTTATATGTTCATCCATGAGTCCTTTTCACCCATGGAGTCCAAGAACCCATTTTCAAGATCAAAGTTGTGATTTTTACTTGTTTTTTATGAATTACATCTATGAAACTTCATCAATTTCAATTTTTATACCGTGTTTACACATAGTTTTCGTTGTTATTAAATGCCACATGCTTAAATGGTGTTGTTCAGTGATTTTAGACTTAAGTGGTGATTTTATTATTAAAATCATGCTACTATTACAAGTTTTAAAACTAATCTCGTGCTTAGCTTAAACCATGCATTGCAAGTGTTCGATGAAATGCCTACAAGAATGAGTTTTGAATAAATGCTTATATATCATATTCTCAAAGTTTTAGTATGATATTTCTATTATTGATATCGAGTCCTGGAGGTTATAAATACCCAAAATTTAGTTGTTTACTTAGTTTTAGTATTTTAAGAATCTTTTCAGATAAACCATGAATCTTTTCATTCAATTAGTCATCATAATCTATTTAAGGTTCATAATTACCCTAGAATATATATGCACTGTTGTTTTTAACATATCATGAACTGAGCTCATCAGTTTTCAGTGCTTGCAATAGTTAGTAATTCAGTGTCTTTCAGTTGGGAGTAGGATTTAGTACCGAGTGGGAAGTGTTGGTTCAGCGCATCCTACTTCTTCAAAAACTACGTGCCACTGTAGGTCTAAGGGCCTCGCCAGAGAGTATTTCCCTTTGCCCAATATGGGCTCAGTTTAGTGATCACTACAGTTCAGGTTCTATTTTGATAGCAAGGATAGAAAAACTCTCCTCAACGTGGGTCAGACGTTGGATTCCATAATAGCTCACATGGTTTATGTCGGTTACATGATAGCTCCCACAGTCTCAGTCCAGTATTGAGCTCAGTACTTCAGTTTTAGTTTTACTTGACCATAGCATACATATATTAGTTACTCATTTATCAATACTCAGTATTTCAGTTTTCAGACTATATTCAGAACATGTTTCATGCTTGGTCATGCATCCATCAGTATCTATAGATTTCACGTATTCTCAGCATTTACAGATTTCATGCATTCTATTCAGTACCTCTTGCTATTCATTTAACCAATTATTACTTATGCTCATTAAACCATGCATATTAGCCTAACCCCATTTAGCATACCAGTATATTCAAAGTACTGATTGCATACTCATTTCTTGTGCTATGATGTCTCATATCATAGGTTTGAACGCTTGAGTTCCTGACCGTACTTAGATAGATCATCCTATCGGCAACAGTCAACAGTGGTTAGCCCTCAGCCTTTGAGAATGAGTTATCCTACATTCTGTATGTTAGTAGTTCAGTTATCCAGTCAGTCAGAGTTTGTTGAGGGCTTGTCTCATCAACTCCACAGTCAGTCAGTTTAGAGGCTTTCAGACTAGTACAGACAGTTGGTTAGTTTTTTTAGTTGTTATTGTTAGTTGTTTATCAGTATTACTAGTTTGTTCTCAGACGTTTGAAACTATGATTCAGTATTAATTTTAGTTTCTAAAACCTTATGGCTTTTCAGTTATTCTTCCATATATTATATTATTTTAATCAGTGCTCACATCAGGTACCAGCTCATGGGTTAGCTTGTGGTCACTTATGACCGCGAGCACCGTGTGGCGCCCAGGGTGTACTCTCGGGGTATTACAATTTAGGACTCCTTTCCCTTTTCTATACTTTTTTTTACTATGCTTTTCTTTTTCTAATTGACCTATACTTCCCTTTATTTAATAAGAATAAGAAAATATCCTTCAATAAAATATAAGTGAAATGACGATTTTATCTATTGCAAGACCTTTAATGAAGGACAAAAAGTTCAAATCACTTTTCTAATGGGCTTTACATCTTTAATATTTTATAGATAGATATAGATTATAGAGTATTTATAAATTTTATATATATATATATATATATATATAATTATGTGTATGGGTTTTTATTTATTAACTTTCACAAAAGACGTTTAAATTTAGGATTTATCAAATGATCAAGCTCATACATTATATCTCGAAAACATACTAGAAAATCAAATCTCCCCAATCATCAAACCAGCAAAACCTATTATCCATTACTAGAATACAATTGTAATTTATTAGAAGCATGCTCTACTTCATCCAACAAAATTTCTTATAAGCATAATATTAATTAGACATAGAGGCTATTACCCCTAATTAAAGAGAAGTACATCGAAAGGAAAGGGAGAGGTGACACTGGCCTATTGAGATTGTGTTGTTATTGTTGGTTTGCTCCCATAACAAACGAGTTGCTGCCGGATAGATCTCTCAAAAATTTCATTGAATTTGTTGCGAAAAGTTAGACCACTAAAGATGTAATTGGGATATTTAAAATTTAATGATGAAGAGCCAACTAGATGATTGTTGTTATAAGAAAATTAGTCATTACAGATATGATGTGTCATTTGTAATACCCCTAGTTTCTGGACTCTAAAATTTTTGAAGTGTTGAGAACGCTTTCATGGCTACGACTTAGGTGACGAGTCGTTATTACTTGTCATGAGTCATTAGGTGAGACTCATTGTCTCACCAGTGAGTGGCTCGGTTTGAGGTCCCTTGATAATGAGTGCATGGTACGACCCATTATGTCACATAATGAGTCGTTGAGAGTGACTCATTATCTCAATAGTGAAGGGTCGGGATGTCACGACCCGAACCAGGGCCTGGCCGTGACGAGTATCTCAAGACCACCGTGGGACAGAGATCACCCCCTATCCTAACCACCTAACCACAATGAAATAATAGTGGAAGCAAAACCAAACAACAAGAATGATATTTAATGCAATAGGAAGGTTTTAAGAATTCAAAATAAATAACTAGCCCACACTTTTGTCCACAAAACCTCTAAAACCATAATACCAAATTAGATCAGGACATGCCCCCGACCTTGACAATGGAACTCTTTAATTCCCAAAATCTTAAAAGAAACCTAATGAAATAGTAAAGCTTTCCATATGATGGAGGCTCACCACTTCATAGCAACTCGCCGATATTCGCTCTACCTAAGACTGTACACGAGTAAACATTGAACCCTAGGACCCTACATTATGAAATGATGTAGCTTTTAGGGACGATCAGTAGGATAAGCACTGGAATGTAACTTAGGAAAGGGATAAAATAATTTCATGTCCAAAACTAATCAAAATTACATGCATATATATATGTGTGTGTGTGTGTGTGTAATGTTGAGGTAGGGTACAAGGTTATAAGCATGAGCATTTTAAAACCCATTAGCTGGATTGTGTAGCTCTATTCGTCCTAAAGGCACTCATGGGCTATATAGGTTCATCTCCCCCTGCTGAAAGGGTCCCAACGCATGTTAGCCGCACGAACCAGAAATATCTGAGGAAGGGAAAGAGATACCAAGGTTTTAGCCATTCCAATATATATATATATATATAATGTGTGTGTGTGATAACTATGCACACGGTCATAAAGACCCCCACGCCAGCAAATGTGGTTTCCAGTATTGGTCCCCTCGGGACCTCCACCTTCATGGCGAGCTACACAACCCCCTTTAAGCCCAAATTAAAATAATCTATCAAATAATCCCAACCATAAATAAAGGAGTCTTTTATTAAGGCATATATCATTGGTATCGTCATACTGATTATGCTTGCAAGCTAAGTCCAATTATGTCATTTCAATCCTATTAAACCAATTGACTCTCAAGTTTATTTTAAAAATCAAACCATGGATACCAAGGCCCCTCAAAACCATTTTTATGTTCCATTACCATTTTATGCAATGCAAGGTTCCAAGAGTGAGTTAAATTATACATATATTCATCTTTCAAAATTAATTTCAGAAAGTGGGTTGAGCTTCATGTAAATTCCATAGCCAAAATCCATAAATTTGGGGAAACCCATGTTCCCCGATCAAATTTCCATACCCATGCACTTATTTTGTTCAAAGACCATAAGATAAAGCATGAATAACAAGTTCAAAATCATGGGAAAATAATCCAAGTAATAACCATTCAAATCCTGAACTGAATTTCAAAACCCAACAATTAACTTCACATGGATGATAATTAAACACATGCTTTTATGTAAAATAAAGTTAGGAAAGAGTGGCATGCTTGAAACACTAAGAAATTTGAAGAGAAAACCACCAATTGAAGCCTAGATGATTAATCCTTTAAAAACCCTAACTTCTCTTTCTTTGGGAGTTTGAGAGGAGAGAATATGTGTTTTGATTTGTTAAATGATGAAAAAAGGACCCCTTAGGTGTTTTAAGGTTGTAGGGGTAAATAATTGTAAGGGAGAAAAAGACCAAAATAACCCTACGTAAAACATGTAGAAAATATCGCCAGTAGCTACAGGTTGGGTAACAACTCATGGTGGTTGCTCATGAGTCATCACCTTAACTCATAGCCTTGGAAGAAACTCCGGGCATGCACACTATTATGGTTATGTGTAACACCCCAAGAGTACACCCTGGATGCCACACGGTGCCTATAGCCCCGAAGGACCACAAGCTAACCCATGTTGGTACCTACTGTGAGCACTGAATGAAATGGAAGGAAACATGTGTGGAACTTGACTGAAAATGCCATAAGGTTTAAATACGAAAAATGATACTGAATCAAAATACTGAAAATATCTATCTAAAAACAGTTACTGTGAGACTGTCAATAACATCTAATAGCTGAATAATTGACTAACAGTGTCCAAAAGACTCTAACTAACTGACTGTGGAGTTGATGGGACAAACCCCCAACTAACTCCAATTAAATAGAAAAAAATACTGAACTGGTAAGGTAAACTGAGATAAATAAACCATGTCCTCGAAGTATGAAGACTCGCCACTGCTACAGCATATAATTTGGTGTGTCTATGCGTGATCAGGGAACTGAGCATCCGAACCGATGATATTAAACATCATAGCACAAGAAATGGGTATTTGATCAGTACTATGAATGTACCGGTATTCTAAATGAGGTTAGGCTAATATGTATGATTTTATGAGCGTGAGTAATAACTGACTGAGTGAATAGCGTGAAGTACAGAGTAAAATGCATGAAATTTGTAAAGACTGAGAATGCATGACCAAGCATAACACCTGTTCTGAATATAATCTATATGTTAGGTTTATCAAAACTGAAACTGATTACTGAGCTGAATATTGGACTGAGACTGTGTGAGCTATCATCTAACCGACATACCCTAATGATCAAATTTAGGGTCCGACCTGTGACCCTAGTTTGAAGGGTGTCAGTATCATGCCACGAGTAATAACACATGGTTGCGTGGATCCACTAAGCTATTGAACAGCTAGGATGTCAAGCCTAAACTGACGGGTGACACCTGGGAAGAGTTAAGCCTAAACCGATGAGTGACTCCTCATATCCTACACTGGCTACGTAGTTTTGGAATGCAAGGACTGCTACTAACGACTCTGCCTATCTAACGGGGAAGCCATCACCCCTACATTTGCTCGATGCTAAATCCTAGTCCCAACTGAAAGACCTAGAATATTGGACTGACCTTAACTATTTAAAATACTGACTGAAAAGATAGGGATCATAAATATTCGGTAACCATTCTATAAATACTGAAAAAACTAGGTAAGCAGCTAAATTTCGGGTATTCAAACCCCCAGGACTCGATAACAATAATAGCAAGATTGTACTAAAACTTTGAGGACATGATATGTAAGCATTTATTCAAAACTCATACTTGTAGGAATTTCATCAAACACTTGTAATTCATAGTTCAAGCTAAGCATGGAAATAGTTTTAAAACTTGTAGTAAAAGCATGATTTCACTACCAAAATCACCAATTAAGGTTTAATTCAACTAACAACACCTTTCAAATGTGTGGTGATTAATAACAACAACAATTACATGTAAACATGGTACAAAAATCAAAATTCATGGGGATTCATGGTTAAAATCGAGATAACTTGTAAAAATCACAACTTTGAATTTGAAATTAGGTTCTTGGACTCCATGGGTGGAAAGGACCCATGGATGAACATTTAACATACCTCAATTGAATAATCCTTGAAAGTCCTTGGTGGATTTTTGTGGGAATTGATCTTGAAAGGTGAAGCTTTAGAGTTTTCTTGCAGAGAAATTTTGGTTAATAATGAGCGTACTAGGCTTAGAATAGGTTTAATCTTTTATTTTTCACGACTTGGGGGATTGGGGAAAGACTAAACTACCCTTGGAAATTTAAAACTCGGAACTAAAATCCTTGCACTCCGGCAGGACACGGTGCTATCGCGTTGTGCCACTAAAAATAGATGATCCCGATTTTTCACTCCTCCGCGACGCGGCGCTATCACGTTACGTCACTAGAAACGGACGAGTGCAAATTTTCACTCCAATGCAATGCGGTACCTTTTCCACTATAATTTTTGGTGCGACTCTGGCCAATCGCGGTGAGCTACTGGAAAGGGACGAGAGTAATTTTGGGGATCCCCGCGACGCGGTATAATCGTGATGAGCTATTGCCTCTCACGAAAAGTGGCATAACTTCTCACCGGGGTATTGGATTTAGGAGAAGTTGGTATCGTTGGAAAGCTAATTCAATTATCTATTTGTTAGTGGGTCATGATCTAAAAAATTCTTAGTAAAACGAAAGATATACTCGTTTGAAGTTAACCATAGCAATATCTTTCTAAAGAACTCAATCGGTAAGGGATATTTTGATTAGTCCAATAGCTAGGAGTTATTTGAGGCCTTAATATATATCAAACTCTCTCATAAAACTACCAAAGTACTATAATTTATTTCTTACAATTTTGAATCATGATTCTAATATTGGTTTAGATTCTCGAGGTATTACATCATTTGTCCCTCACCATAAATCGTGAGCTCACCCTACCACTCGCTAGGACTAAGTCATGACCATGGCTTAAACATTGGGAAACCTTACTGGTTAGGCAACGAGTAGCGCAACATGACTCATGAGCACAGAGTACGACTCATCACCTAAGTCATTACCTAGGCAATGATAAGTTTTTCAATGAAATTCCAGATTTCCCTTGGAGTATTACATAGGATTTGGACTCTCACATGATGAGTATAGGTAATGACTCATGGTAAATCATCATGAGTCTTTACCTGAATCATGACGACTAAGCCCAAAATTTTTTGCACGTTTTAATTAAGGTTTTTTGGTATTTTCCTCCCTTCACACTTATTTCCTATGACCTAAAAACCCTAAGGTACCCTATTATACTCATTACTAAAATCTAAACCTAATCTCTTTATCTTTAACTCCCAAAGAAAGAACACTAGGATTTTATAAATGATTCAACACCTAGGCTCCAATCTTTGGATTTTCTTCAATTTCTTAGGTATTTCAGCCATGTCTCTCATCCCTAACTTGAATTTTATATTATGACATGTGTTTTAATCATTATTCATATGATTTAATTATTGGGTTTGAAATTGGATTGAGGATTTTTGTTAATTGTTATTGAATTATATTTCCCATGGTTTAACTGTCTTGTGTATACTTAAATTGATGATTTTTAGGAATGAGTGGGCGCATCATTGTGGAATTTGGAATGGGAAACATGGGTTTTCCCAAATTGATGGATTTTGGCTTGGTAATGGCATTAACCTCAACCCACCTACATGATTTTGATTTTAAATGTGGAATTTGCATAATTTAACTCATTTTTAAAACTATTGCATTACATTAATGGAAAATTTGATAAAAATAGATTTAAATGGCCTTGGTGGCCAAGGTTTTGAATTTTTAAAGGAACTTGAGAGTCAATTAGCTAATTTAAATGGATTGGAATGATTATATAAGCTTGCAAGCATAATTCATATGATGATACCAAGTGGTAAATGCCTTAATATAATACTCCTTAATTTATGATTGTGATTATGTGCAAAATGGTTTTAATTTGGGCTTAAAGAGAGTTGTGTAGCTCACCGTGAAGGTGAAGGTCCCAAGGGGACCAATATTGGAAATCACGTTTGCGGGCATGAAGGTCTATATGACCTTCTTGGTTCACACATTATAGTTTTAGGATGGTTTAAGACTTGGTGTCTCTGTCTTTCTTTTGAATTTCCCAATTCGAGTGGCTAACACGTGTTGAGGACCTTCCAGCAAGAAAATTTGAACCAATATAGCTTGTGGGTTCCCTTGGATGGATAAAGTTGCATAGTCCAGGTTAATGGTTTTAAAATATCAAGTTCATGGCCCTTTACCCTATCCCGATATCCCATATATATATATAAATATGTGTATCTGGTTTTAACTAATTTGGGACATGAAATTATTTTATCCCTTTCTCTGAGTTATATGCTAGTGTTTATCCCACTGATCATCCGTAGAAGCTGCATATTTTCTTGATGTAGGGTCCTAGGGTATTTTTATTACTCATGTACAGCGTTAGGTGATGTAGTGTGGTGGTCGAGTTATTGTGAAGTTGTGAGCCTCCTTTTTTTGGAAAGCCTTTCCATTTTATTAGATTTCTTTTTAGATTTTGGGAATTGTGAACTCTCTTTTGTCATGGTCGGGGGCATGTCCCAACCTTGTGTGGTATTCTAGTTTAGAAACTTTTGTGTACAAGTATGGGTTCGATGGTTATTTGATTCATAGAGTTTACATATGATTGTTTATCTTTCTTATTACTATTTTGGATTATCTTCTACTATTTATAATTATTATTCTCTGTAGGATAAGATAAGGTAGTGGTCTCCAGCCTACAGTAGGCTTGAGATACCCGTCATGATTAGGCCCTGGTTTGGGTCGTGACAAGTTTGGTATCAGAGCATGGTTCAGAGTCATTGGGTATCCATAAAGCCGTGGTAAGTAAAGTTTTTTTTATGGGTGTGTAGTGCTCCACACCTATAAGAAGGAGGCTACAAGGCATTTAGGAATATTTTCCTTTCTTGTGTTCTATTTTCGAGGTATAAAGTCTAGTGCTATAAAACTTCTCTAACTCCTAGCTTAACTGTATTTCAGATCATGTCTCTCTGAAGATCCGATGATCATAGAAACTCTGTTGGACCCTATATCTTATCTGAGTAAAATGTAGACCCGATCTGGGCTCCCTACTCCTGACTGTATCACCCCACATAGAGTCTCACCTGTCCCTATTAGTCTTTATCAGGATTTTAGGGTAGGTAACACTTATGATCAGCCACTTCAGGGAGACATCTCTAATGCAGAGTTTTGATAATCCATTCATATAATTGCTTAGCTAGTGGTCTATCAGTTTCACTAGTCTGATAGTGTTGGCTTTGTTGCTCCTCCATCTGAGGTCACCCAGGTTGGCCAGCTCATGAGGTTGAATCCCCCAACCTTTAAAGGCTTTAGGGTTGAGGAGGATCCTTACTGGTTTGTTAATGAGATGGATATGATTTTTGGGGTCATGAATGTTACTGATTCTGAAGGTGTAGAGTTTTTTGTGTATTAGTTGAAAGAAGTATCTTATTAGAGGTATGAGAAGTGAAAATAGCTGAGAGGTGATGACGCTGAACCAGAGATGTGGGATGAGTTTTCAAGGGCCTTTATTGATCACTTTTTTCCTCAGAAATTGAGGGAGGCTAAGGTCGAAGAGTTTGTGAATTTAAAGTAAAGAAAATGAGTGTGAAAGAGTATGCTCTGAAATTTCAGCAGTTGTCCCGTTATGCTCCGTAGCTTGTGTCTAACACGAGATCCAAAATGAGAAAGTTTGCCCATGGGTTATCCTGTAACTTGGTATTGGAGTGTAAGGCTGGAATATTAAACAATAATATGGACATCTCCAGGTTGGTGGTTTATATGCAGCAGGTAGAGGATAAGAAAAAAAAGCAAGCTGAGATGGGAAAGAGGCAAAATTAATAGTTAGATACTTAGAGCAGGGTCCAGGTCTGCAGAATAGTAGTAGAGATGGTAAGCAGTGGACCAAAAAAAATTAGGGAGGATCTAATTCATAATCGTTAGCTAGTGCCCCATAACCTAAGCCTTCAGATAATCGTTGCTTTTTGGCTAGCAGTGGCTCTCAGACATAGGGTACCCAATCCCAGGCTAGTGGATCTCAGTCAGCCCTAACTTATCCTCTTTGTCAATTTTGTGGACAACTTCATTGTAGTTATTGTGAGGAGGGGAGAAATTAGTGTTATAATTATTGTCATCTTGGTTATATGCAATGATATTGCCCTATGGATAAGGTGGCCACTGAGGCTAATAAGGTTTTGTTTGTTACTTCTTCGACTCTTATACCAAAGGGCACTACTTCTTATGCTGACACTGGTCGAAATCGTCTCTATGCACTTGCTACTCATCAAGAATCTGAGGCATCCCCAGATATTATTACAGGTATGTTACAGTTCTTCTCTCGTAATGTATATTATTTTCTTGATTTGGGCTCTACCCTATACTATGTGACTCCTTATATTGTTGTTGACTTTGGTTTTGGTCCTGAAAATATTTCCAACCACTTTTATATATCTACTCTGATGGTTGATTCTATTATTGCTAGAAAAATTTATAGGGGTTGTGTGGTGTTCATCTTTCATAGAAAGACATTGGTGGATTTAATAGAAATGGATATGGTGGATTTTGATGTTATCTTAGGGATGGATTGGCTTCACTCATGCTATGCTTCTCTGGATGGTAGGACCCAAAAATTCAGTTTCCATTTCCCTAATGAACCGGTGATTGAATAAGAGGGGAGTTCCTTAGTGCCCAAAGGGAGGTTTATTTCCTATCTAAGATCTCAAAATTTAATTTCCGAAGGGTGTCGATATCATCATGTTCGGGTTAAGAATTCTAATTTTAAGGGTCCCTATTTGCAATTTGTCCCTGTGGTTATTGAATTTCCTAAAGTCTTTCCTAATGATCTTCCTGGAATTTCTCCCAATAAGAAGATAGATTTTGGGATCGATATTCAACTGAATACCCATCCCATTTCTATTCCTCCTTATAGGATGGCTAGGATGAGCTAAAGGAGTAAAGGAGCAGTTAAAGAATCTTCTTAATAATGGCTTCATAAGTCCTAGTTATTCTCCATGGGGTACTCTTGTACTTTTGTGCAAAAGAAAGATAGGTCTCTTCGAATGTGTATAGGCTATCGGTAGTTGAATAAGACAATAGTGAAAAATAAGTATCCTCTTCCTAGGATTGATGATCTTTTCGACCTGCTTCAGGGTGCTAGGATTTTTTCTAAAATTAATCTTTATTCGAGTTATCATTAGTTGAAAATTTAGGAGGTTGACGTTCCCAAGATTGTTTTATGAACTCGGTATGGTCACTATAAATTCTTAGTTATGTCATTTGGGTTAACTAATGCTCCTACTGCCTTCATAGATCTTATGAATTAAGTTTTCAGGTAGTTTCTAGATTTGTTTGTTATAGTCTTCATTAATGACATCTTGGTGTACTCTAAGAGTGAAGAAGATCATGCCAATCACCTCTGAATTATGTTGCACGCTCTTAAGGACCAGAAGTTGTATGCGAAGTTTTCTAAGTGTGAGTTTTTGGCTGAATGTTGTGACTTTTCTTGGGCAAGTTATTTCTAGTTAGGGGATCAAGGTAGATCCACAGAAAGTTGAGGCAGTTACGAAGTGGCCTAGACCCACGACTCTAACTGATATTAGGAGTTTCTTAGGTTTTATTGGATATTATAGGAGGTTTGTGGAAGTTTATCCTCTATTTCTGCTCTGTTGACAAAGTTGACTTAGAAGAAGGTTAAGTTCTTGTGGTTCGATACTTGTAAGGGTAGCTTTTAGAAGTTGAAGGATAAGTTGACATCTGCTCTAGTTTTGACCCTACTCGAGGTACTGATGGGTTTGTGGTGTATTGTGATAAGTCCCATGTGGGACTGGGTTGTATTTTGATGCAGCATAGTAAGGTTGTGGCTTATGCTTCTAGGTAGCTTAAAGTTCATGAGATGAACTATCCAACTCATGATCTAGAGTTGGCAGTTGTGGTCTTTGCTTTGAAAATCTGGAGCCATTACCTGTATGGGATGTATGTGGATATTTATTCAGATCATAAGTGTAACGCCCCGAGTCTGTACCCCGAATGTTACACAGTGCTTACGACCCCGAAGGACCACAAGCTAACCCAAGATTGATATCTACTGTGAGCACTGAATAATATACTGAAATAAATGCAGAATAATAGGATGAAATGCCATAAGGTTCAAATATCTAAAATATTGTTGAAATATCAAACTGTAATAAAAATATGTAAAATTGAATATTGTCTAAAAACTAGTCTGAAAATCCTCTAAACTGAACTGTTTGAATGTGGAGTTGATGGGACAATCCCCCAACTAACTCCATCTACTGAAATACTGAGTCTACTAAAATAATGAAATAAAAGAATATCCTAGAATGATGAGGACTCACCGTTAATCTACTGCTACTGGCTGAATCTGAATCTATCAATGCACGGTCGGGGGCCTGAGCGTCCGAACCTATGACATAAAACACCATAGCGCAAAGAAAGAGTATGTGTCAGTACATGGAATATACTGGTATGATAGATAAGGAAAGGCTGAATGCAAGGGTTCATATGCATGAACAATAATTGACTGTATGATATAAAGCAACTAATCATGAAAGTACACGGATAACTGATACTACTGTAAATACTAAGTGTGCACTAATGTGCATATAAATAAATAATGTGACTAAGCTTGTCTAAAGCTAAGTCCTGAATTCTGATACTGAGTAACTAATATCTGAAGTTACTGATACTGGTTGACTATATCTAACAAGCTTAATTCTGTAGAACTGAACTGAGTTCTATTCTAAAGACTGAAACTGAGACTGTGGGAGGTAATCATCTAACCGACATGTCCCAAATAATATAATATAACTGAGTTGGGGTCCAACCTGTGACCCTAGTTGGAAGGGTGTCAGTACCATGCCACAGGTAAAGACAAGCTGAAGAGTTACCCTCATCTGGTAGGTACTCTAATGAGAACGGTGGAACCCTCATCTGTCGAGTTAAAACACATCATCTACCCTCAACTGTCAGGTTAGATGTCTCAACCTATGCTGGCAATGTAGTTTTGGAATGCAAGAATTGCTACTAAGGATCACACCCTCTAGTAGCAGGTGAGCCCTCATCCATGGGTTCACACGGTGCTAAATCCTACTCCTAATTGAAAGACACTAAACTGATTGTACTGAACTGATACTGAGTTTACTGAATTTTCCTGAGTTCTGTAACTGACTGAGTTCTACTGAGTTCTATAACTGATTGAGAGTACTACTAATCGGGACATGACTGAGGTTCTGTAACTGATATTGGCTCTAGGCACAGCTAAATTGTCGAGTATTAAATACCCCCACGACTCGATAGCATTAAAAATAAAGCAAATATACTCTTGAAAATCATAATCATTCATAGAGATATTTTATCAAACACTTGTAGGGCATAATCTTATACATATACTAACATGCCATGATTTCATTAATTCATTCACGTGGACATTTCATCAAACACCTAGAGAGCACAACTTAATGCACATAATCATGGTTAACACATAAGCATGGCAATTACAATACCCTAACTTGCTAATTCATGGATTATGACATGGGAATTTCACAATTCAATGTACATGCTATTCAAACTTCTTGGAATCTACAATTAATCATGAATTGGAACTCATTTAATATCAAGAATACTAATACAATCAAATTTCAAGCATGTAAATCATGAATCGTAGATCTTGAAGTTTTAAAAGTGAATTCGTGGACTCTATGGGTGAAAGGGACCCATAGATGAACACCTAACATACCTTGGAATATTTGTTCTTGAAGATTTTTGGAGAAATTCTTGAGATTGATCTTGATTTCTTGGACCTAGGGTTTATTTTTTTGAGAAAGAATGCTTTTAATTTGGGGGAAAATTGATTAAGAATGACCTTTAAAACGTTTTTAGGGATTAAATCTCGTATCTGGGCATGCAAAAATCATGAGAAAAGACCAAATTATCCCTGTACATCACTTTTAATTTTTGAGATATTTGCCCTACCTGGACCCCTGGCGCGATGCGGCCTATCACGCCATGTCTCTGGAAAATGACAACTGGGAACTGATGGCTTAGCGCGATACGGTGGGATCACGGTGCTCCTTTGGTTCTAAAATCTGGACTCATCGTGATATGGTGGGATCACGTTGATATACTGAAAAGTGACAAACATCAAAATGAGCCTTGGCGCGACGCGCCAATATCATGGATCAACACTGGAAACTGACAATTGTCATTTTAACATACTCCGCGATGCGCTACTGGCCTGAATGACGGTGCTTAATGACTGAAACTTAAAATAGCCATAACTTCTTACCCGGTTATCGGATTTAGGTGAATTTTATATCGTTGGAAAGCTAATTCAATTTCATATGCAATGGAAGGCTCTAAACTGAAAAATACTAAAAAATTTAAAAAATTTATATTATATAACTCATGAACTGAGGGTTAAGTTAAGCTTGAGAAATATGGGGTATTACAATATCTCTCCCTTGGGAATATTCGTCACCAAATGAAACTGATTAAGCTGAGACACGGATAGACCGAGTTTACACACTGAACATGCATATCTGATGTATGACTACATGACTGAACTACTGACAAACTAAGCTTTCACACTGAACATGCACATCTGATGCATGGAATACATGACTGAAGCTACTGATCAACTAGGTTTTTATACTGAATATGCATATCTGATGCATAAGTACATGACTGAACTAATTCATGAATGCATGACTGAATATGCGATGGTAATGAATACCAAGTTTATAATTATATATGAGCATGGAACTGAGTAAAGCTAAGGAAGACTGTTACCTTAAGCTAGATCTGAGTTTGCAGAGAAGAGGTGAGGATACTTGGTCTGCATGTCTTCTTCTGCTTCCCAAGTAGCTCCCTTAACAAACTGATTCCGACAAAGAAATTTAACTAAGGGAACTTCTTTATTCCTCAGCCTGCGAATCTGATGATCGAGGATCTAGATTAGAACCTCTATGAAAGAAAGATCATTCTTAATATTTACATCCTCTAAAGGAACTATGATTGTTGGGTCACCAATGCATTTCTTTAGCAAGGAGACGTGGAATACTGGATGCACTGAGGCTAGATCTGAAGGTAACTCAAGCTCATAAGATACCTTTCCAAAATGACTGAGAATTCTATAAGGACCAACATATCGGGGACTGAGTTTTCCCTTCTTGCCGAACCTCTTTACCTCCTTCATGGGAGAGATTTTCAAGAACACAAAATCACCGATCTCAAACTCGAGATACTTTCTCCTCACATCTGCATACGATTTTTATTGATTCTTGGCAGCCCTAAGTCTTTCTCTAATTAACTAAACCTTCTCTAAGGCATCGAACACTAGGTCGAGCCCTACTACTGTGGCCTCACCTACCTCGAACCAACCAATTGGAGACCTACATCTCCTACCATAGAGAACCTCAAATGGAGCCATTTGAATACTGGAATGATAATTGTTATTGTATACAAATTTGATCAAAGGCAAGTGGTCATCCCAACTACCCTTAAAATCAACAACTCAGGCTCTTAGCATATCTTCTAAAGTCTGAATGGTCCTTTCTTCTTGACCATCTGTCTGAGGGTGAAAGGTTGTACTAAGGTGAACTTGAGTACCAAGACCCTTTTGGAATGCTCTCCAGAAATGAGAGGTGAACTGGATACCTCTATCTGAGATAATGAATACTGGAACTCCGTATAACTTGACCAACTCTCTAGTTTGGCATAGTCCTCGGCTGAATAGGAAGTATGGACTGGCAAAAAATAAGTTGATTTGGTCATCCTGTCTACGATAACCCATATAGAATCATGTTGATGACGGGTACGAGACAAACCCGTCACAAAGTCCATGTTCACTTTTTCCCATTTCTACGTGGGAATACTGAACTCCTGCATGGACCCACTAGGTTTCTAGTGCTCAATCATAACTTGCTGACATATAGAACACTTAGCTACAAACTTTGTAATATCTCTCTTCATCCCACTCCATTAATAAATATCCCATAAATTGCAGTACATCTTAGTGGACGCTGGATGAATAGAGTAACGCGCACCATGCGCTTCTGCAAGAATTTGTTGCCTCAAGTCGTCTACACCCGGCACACATAGCTGACCCTAGCAACGCAATACACCTTCTCCTCCTTGGGAGAAAACCTCTATTTTTTGATCTCTGACTGACTCTTTCAACTTAACAAGACTGGGATCTATATCCTACTTTTCCTTTACCTCAAAAACTAGAGAGGATTCAGAACTATTTTGAACCCACATATTGCCTTCTGCTGAATCCACTAAGCAGATACATAGTCGGGCAAGCTGATGAACTTCCTGAGCTAACTTTTTCTTACTGTCCTCTACATGAGCAACACTACCCATAGACAGTCTACTGAGAGCATCAACCACTACATTGGCCTTGCCCGGGTGATACAGAATACTTATATCATAATGTTTCAATAACTCTAACCACCTTTTCTGATGCAAATTCAAATCTTTATGAGAAAATACATACTGAAGGATTTTGTGATCTGTGAACACATAAACATGCACCCCATACAAGTAATGCCTCCAAATCTATGCCTCCAAATCTTTAAGGCAAATATTACAATTGCTAACTCTAGATCATGGGTAGGGTAATTCTTCTCAAAGGGCTTAAGCTGTTTAGGGGCATAGGTTATGACCTTACCTCTCTGCATAAGGACACAACCCAAAACTACTCTGGATTCATCATAATACACAACAAACCCATTTGAACCATCCGATAGAGTTAAAACTGGAGATAAGGTGAGTCGAGTCTTCAACTCCTAAAAACTCTTCTCATAGGAATCTGACCACTGAAATTGGACTTTCTTCTGAGTCAATCTGGATATGGGGGATATAATAGACGAAAACCCTTCAACAAACTGACAGTAATATCCAGCTAAACCCAAGAAACTTCTGATATTTGATGGAGTGATGGGTCTAGGCCAGTTTCTCACCGTTTTATTCTTTTGAAGATCAACTCTAATGCCATCACCGAAAATAATATGACCAAGGAACGCTACTGACCATAGCTAAAATTTACACTTACTGAGTTTGGTGAATAGTTGATGAGTTCTGAGAGTCTGAAGTACTATTCTGAGGTGATATGCATGATCATTCTCGCTATGGGAATAGACAAGAATATTATTGATAAAGACTATAATGAACATGTCCAAGTACTTCTTGAGCACGCGATTCATTAAGTCCATAAAAGCTGCTGGGGCATTAGTAAGACCAAAAGACATAACTCGAAGTGACCATACCGAGTTCTGAAAGCTATTTTTAGAATGTCATATTCTCTGACCCTGAGTTGATGATAGCCTGATCTGAGGTCTATCTTAGAAAAGTAACTAGCACCCTAAAGTTGGCCGAATAATTCATCAATTCTGGGAAGTGGGTACTTATTTTTGACTGTGACTTTGTTCAACCAATGAAAGTTTATACATATTCTGAGAGAACCATCTTTCTTGCGTATGAATAAGTCTGGTACGCCCCACGGGGAAATTCTAGGTCTAATGAATCCCTTATCTAAGAGATTCTTTAACTGTTCTTTTAACTCTTTGAGTTTCGCTAGTGCCATTCTGTATAGTGGAATAGATATGGGCTGAGTATATGAGAGAAGGTCTATTCCAAAGTCTATTTTCCTAATGGGAGGAACTCTAGGAAGATCTTTGGGAAACACATCTGAGAATTCATTTACTACTAGAACTGACTCAAGAGTTGAAGTTTCTGAGTTAGAGTCTTTGACTCACACAAGATGATAGATACATCCCTTGGATATCATCTTTCTCGCTCTAAGGTATGAAATCAACTGATCCTGAAGCGTTGTGGTACTATCTATTCATTTAAGGACTAGTTTATTTGGGAACTGAAAATGAATATTTTGTTTCTACAATCAACTGAGGCATAACATGAGTGGAGCCAATCTATATCGAGAATGATATCAAAATCTGCCATCTCTAATTTTACAAGGTCTGCTAAAGTAACTTTTTAAGATATCATAACCGAATAGTTCCTATATACTCGTCGGGCTATGATAGATTTACCCACTGGGGTAGAAACTGAGAAAGTCCCTGCTAAGATTTCTGGACTGACTCCTAAGTTAACGGCTATATAGGGAGTTACGAAAGATAAAGAAGCTCCCAAATCTAGCAAGGCATAAATATGTAAATGGAAGATCTATAACGTAATAGTGACCATATCAGGAGAATTTTCCTAACCTTGTTTGGACTGAAGTGCATAAACCTATTTGGGTGTTGCCCACTGGTGGCACTGGAAGCAGCACCTTGCTGATTCGGGCGACCTGACTGAGCTAAAGGACGATTATGCTTACCCTGAGAACCTGACTGAGGATAATTTCTGTCTCTTTGGCCTGGGTTGCCACACCCAAAACAAACATCATTGCCAGCTCTGCAGACACCCTTGTGGTTCTTGCCACATTGCTGACATAGAGGATTTGTTCGAATACTGCTGATACTACCCTGAGACTTAGATCCTGGAACCCTATCTTTGTTACCATTTTTGAACTTAGGGACTGGAGCACTGGCTGAGGACGGAGCTAGAACTAAAGACTTCGGGTGAAACTGGGAACGGTTACCGCCCTCTGACTTAGGCTGATTAAAATTAAAGCTAACTGTTCTAGCTCTCTTATTTTGTCTCTCTCTCTCTCTGATCTTAGCCTTTTCTATCTACTGAGCATAGACCATGAGTATGTATATGTCCATCTCCTTAATCAACATTGTTGTTCTGCACTCCTTAACCACACTATCTGATACCCCAGATACGAACTTGCTTATTCTGGACCTATTGTCTGTTACTACATTAGGAGAATATCTAGCTAACTGAGTAAATTTGAGGAAATACTTTTTCACGCTCATACTACCTTGCCTGAGTTTGATGAACTCTAACACCTTGTCTTCTCTCAGCTCTAAGGGAAAGAATCTTTTTAAGAAAGTAGTAGCAAACTCTTCCCACTCTATAGGCTCTGCATTTGTGCCTCTGTCTATCTTCCACTACTTAAACAACATATGAGATACATATTGTATTTGATGGAAGCTAACTCAGCACTCTCACTGGAAATCACTCCCATAATGTCTGTGACTTTCTGAACCTGATCGAGGAACTCTTGTGGATTCTCTTCTGACTTAGATCCTGAGAATAGGGGAGGATTCATTCGGGTGAAGTCCTGAATCCTGACTGCAGCAGTATTAGCCACTGGGTTAGCCTGAACAGTAGTTAGCCATTCATTTTATGTTGTGATGAAATTAGCTAGAGTAGTGAATGCGACTCTAAATTTTGCATAGGAGACGTGCTCGTCCAGGGGATCTTCCTGAACGGGTTGTGGTGCTGACTAATATCCATTTCTTCTTTCATTAGTCTTTTTAGGAAGCATGTTCTGTAAACGAAAAGGAGGAAATGGATTAGACTGAGAGTTTAACTTAAGCTCATGCTCACTCGCACGAAATGAATACTGAAAGAAGGGAAACTATTTCCTAAAATATCTCATAGCCTCTTGTCCATAAGTGTGGTGCGCTACACACCCACGCACAAGACTCTACTAGATGCAGATTTCAGACTTCCTAGGATACTATTGAACCTTAGGCTCTGATACCAAGTTTGTAACACCCCGAGTTTGTACCCCGGACGCTCACAGTGCTTACAATATCGAAGGACCACAAGCTAACCCATGACTGATATCTGCTGTGAGCACTGAATAATATACTGAAATAAATATAGAATAATAGGCTGAAATACCATAAGGTTCAAATATCTAAAATACTATTGAAATATCAAACTATAATAAAAATCTGTAAAACTAAATACTGTCTAAAAACTAGTCTGAAAAGCTTCTAAACTGAATTGTCTGAATGTGGAGTTGATGAGACAATCCCCCAACTAACTCTATCTACTAAAATACTGAGTCTACTAAAATATGAAATAAAAGAATATCCTCAAATGATGATGACTCACTGTTAATCTACTGCTGCTGGCTGAATCTGAATCTATCTATGCGCAGTTGAGAGCCTAAACGTCCGAACCTATGATATAAGGCATCATAGCGCAAAGAAAGAGTATGCATCAGTACGTAGAATGTACTGGTATGCTAGATGGGGTAAGGCTGAATGCAAGGGTTCTTATGCATGAACAATAACTAACTATATGAGATAAAGTAATTGAACATGAGAGTACATGGATAACTGATACTACTGTAAATACTGAGTGTGCACTAATGTGCATATAAATAAATACTGTGACTAAGCTTGTCTGAATCTTAGTCCTGAAATATGATACTGAGTAACTAATATTTGAAGTTACTGATAACTGATTTACTGATACTGGTTGACTGTATCTGGCAGTCCTAATTCTGTAAAACTAAACTGAGTTCTATTCTGAAGACTTAAACTGAGACTGTGGGAGGTAATCATCTAATCGACATGCCCCAAATAAGATAAGATAACTGAGTTGGGATCCAACCTGTGACCCCAGTTGGAAGTGTGTCAGTACCGTGCCACGGGTAAAGACAAGCTGAAGAGTTACCCTCATCTGGTAGGTACTCTAATGAGAACGGTGGAAACCTCATCTGTCAGGTTAAAACACATCATCGGCCTCAACTATCAGGTCAGATGTCTCAACCTATATTGGCTACGTAGTTTTGGAATACAAGGATTGCTTCTAAGGATCACACCCTCTACTCACAGGTGAGCCCTCATCCTTGGGTTCACTCGGTGCTGAATCCTACTCCAAACTGAAAGACACTACACTGACTGTACTGAACTGATACTGAGTTTACTGAATTTTCTTGGGTTCTGTAACTGACTGAGTTCTATAACTGACTGAGGGTACTACTAATCATGACATGATTGAGGTTCTGTAACTGATACTTTCTCTAGGCACACAGCTAAATTATCGGGTATTAAATACCCCCAGGACTCGATAGTAAGAAAAATAAAGCATAATATACTCTTGAAAATCATAATCATTCATAGAGATATTTTCTCAAACACTTGTAGGGCATAAGCTTATACATATACTAATATGCAATGATTTCATTAATTCATTCACATGGATATTCCATCGAATACCTAGGGAGCACAACTTAATGCATATAATTATGGTTAACACATAAGCATGGCAATTACAATTCCCTAACTTGTAAATTCATGGATTATGATATGGGAATTTCACAATTCAATGTACATGCTATTCAAACTTCATGGAATCTACAATTAATCATGAATTGGAACTCATTTAATAGCAAGAACACTAATACAATCAAATTTCAAGCATGTAAATCATGAATCATAGATCTTGAAGTTTTAAAAGTGGATTCATGGACTCTATGGGTGAAAGGGACCCATAGATGAACACCTAACATACCTTGAAATATTTGTTCTTGAAGATTCTTGGAGAAATTCTTGAGATTGATCTTAATTTCTTGGAGCTAGGATTTGTTTTCTTGAGAGAGAATGCTTTTAATTTGGGGAAAATTGATTAAGAATGACCTCTAAAACATTTTTAGGGATTAAATCCCGTATCTGGGCATGTAAAAATTATGGGAAAATACCATTTATCCATGTACAACACTTTTAATTTTTGAGAAATTTTCCCAACTTGGACCCCTGGCGTGACACGACCTATCGCATTGTGTCTCTAGAAAATAAAAATTGGGAACTGAGGGCTTGGCGCGACGTAGTGGGATCACGACGCCCATTCGGTTCTGAAATCTAAACTTATCGCGATGCGGTGGGATCTCGTTGATACACTGAAAAGTGACAAACATGAAAATAAGTCTTGGCGCGATACGCCAATATCACGGAGCAACACTGGAAATTGACAGTAATCACTTTGATATACTCCGCGATGCGCTACTAGCCTGAATGACGGTGTTTAATGACTGAAACTTAAAATAGCCAAAACTTCTTATCCGATTATCGAATTTAGGAAAATTTTAAATCATTGGAAAGCTAATTCAATTTTCTACGCGATGGCATGCTCTAAACTGAAAAATACTAAGTATTTAAATTTTTTTATATTAGATAACTCATGAACTGAGGGTTAAGTTAATCTTGAGAAATATGGGATGTTACAATAAGAGCTTGTAGTATATATTTACTCAGACAGAGTTGAATCTCAGGTAGAGGAGGTGTCTTGGACTACTTAAGGATTATGACATGAGCCTTTACTACCATTCAGGTAAATTCAATATTGTTGCTAATGCTCTTTGCAGGTTGTCTATGAGAAGCTTATCTCATGTGGATAAAGAGATTATCTTATGTGGATAAGAAGAAAAGAGGACTGGTGAAGGACATTCATAGATTAGCTAACTTTAGAGTTCATCTCTTGGACTCTAGGGATGGGGGAGTTATTATTTAGGAAGTGGTAAAATTATCTCTTGGTGCAGAGAGGAAAGAGAAGTAGGTCTTAGATCTCATACTTATGCAGATTAAGGATGATGTGGGTCAGCAAAAGGGTATGGCATTTGAGATTAGGGGACGTGACATCTTGAGGTATCAAGGTAGGTTGTGTGTTCCTGATATTGATGGGCTACAAGAAAGGATTTTGACTAAGGCTCATGAGTCTAGATATACATATCATCTGGGTTTGACTAAGATATACCATGACTTGAAGAAAATCTATTGGTAGAATAATATGATGAGAGATATGATGAACTTTGTGGCTAAGTACATGATTTTTCAGCAGGTCAAGGCTGAACACTTGAGGCCTGGTGGCATATCTCAAGAGATAGAATTGCCCATGTGGAAGTAGAAGTTGATTGATATGGATTTTGTTATGGGTCTTCTGTGGTATCGCAATCAGTATAATTCAATTTGGGTTATTGTGGATAGAATGACTAAGTCTACTCACTTCTTGCCTGTTGGGACTAATTACTCAGGAGAGGATTATGCTATGGTGTTCATTTAATAGATTGTGAAGTTTCATGGCGCGCCGGTGTCCATTATTTCAGACCGAGGTATGCAGTTTTCTTTTCAGTTCTTGCATTCATTTTAGAAGGCTTGGGTACTCAGGTGAAGCTTAGCACCGATTTCCACCCTCAAACGGATGGACAAGAGGAACGGATCATTCAAACTTTGGACGATATTCTAAGGGCCTGTGTGATTGATTATAAAGGTAGTTGGGTAGATTATTTACCTCTTATAAAGTTTTCTTACAGCAACAGCTATCATTCTAGCATTAAGATGGCCCTTTTTTAGGCTCTCTATAGTAGGAGGTGTAGGCCTCCTATTGGATGGTTTGAGGATTATGAGACTAGGTTGTATCGTTCTGACTTGGTTCACCAAGCCATGGAGAAGGTAAAGGTGATTAGAGAAAGACTTAAGACTGCTCAGAGTCGCCAAAAGTCTTATACAGATATAAGGTGGAGGGAGCTGGAATTTAAGGTTAGTGATTGGGTGTTCTTAAAAGTTTCTCCTATGAAAGGAGTTATGAGATTTGAGAAGAAAGTGAAGTTTAGTCCCCACTATGTTGGTCCATACCAAGTTGTAAGGAGCGTTGGGAATGTCACTTATGAGTTAGATCTACCAGGTAGTTTGGTCTCTATTCATCATGTTTTTCATGTGACTGTGCCAAAAAAGTGTGTGGGTGATACTTCTTTGATAGTGTCTGTTAAGGATATTGGTGTGGAAAATTTCTTGTCTTATGAGGAAGTCCCAATTTAGATATTGGATAGGCAGGTTCTTAGATTAGTGACTAAGGATATAACTTCGGTAAAGGTACTTCGGAGGAATCAAAAGGTGAAAGAAGCTACATGGGAAGCTGAGGAAGATATGAAGGCCAAGTATCCTTTCTTGTTCCCAACCTTGGATGAAAATTCTTGAGGTATGAGTTTCGTCTTTATACTCATCACATTCTTAAATTTTTTCTGGAAATTTGGTTATGTTCTCATTGTTATCGTGCTAAGGATGCCCTAACTTCTTATTTGGGAATGAATAATCCTGGTGGGGGGGGGGGGTAATGTAATATCCCTAGTTTCTGGATTCTAAAATTTCTGGAGTTTTAGCAATACTACCATGGCTATGACTCAAGTGATGAGTCGTTATCACTCATCACGAGTCGTTGGGTGAGACTCGTTGTCTCACTAGTGAGTGGCTCAGGTTGAGGTCCTTTGATAATGAGTCTATGGTACGACTTGTTAAGTCATGTAATAAGTCGTTGGGAGTAACTCATTGTCTCAATGGTGAAGGGTCGGGATTTGGACCCTCAGGTAACGAGTCCAGGCAACGACTCATGGTCAGTTGTCATGAGTCATTACCTAAATCGTAATGACTGGGCACAGAATTTTCTTCACATTTTAATTAAGGTTATTTTGGTCTTTTCCTTCCTTCACACTTATTTCCCATGACCTAAAAACACTAAGCGGCCTATTATCCTCAATTACTCAAATCAAAACCTACTATCTTCATTTTTAACTCTCAAAGCAAAAACACTAGGGTTTTACGAAGGATTCAACACTTAGGCTCCAATCTTCGGATTTCCTTCAATTTCTTGGGTATTTTAAGCATGTCTCTCATTCCTAACTTGAATTTTATACTATGGCATATGTTTTAATCATTGTTCATGTGATTTAATTGTTGGATTTGAAATTAGGTTGAGGGCTTTTGATAATTATCTCTTGAATTAAATTTTCCATGGTTTAACAATCTTATGTATACTTAAATTGATGATTTTTAGGACTTAATGGGTGAATCATTGTGGAATTTGAAATGGGGAACATGGGTTTTCCCAAATTGATGGATTTTGACTTGGTAATGGCATTAACCTTAACCCACTTGCATGATTTTGGTTTTAAATGTAGAATTTGCATGATTTAACTCACTTTTGAAACTATTGCGTTACATTAATGGACAAATTGATAAAAACATATTTGAAAGGCCTTTGTGGCCATGGTTTTGGATTTTAAAGGAACTTGGGAGCCAATTGATTAATTAAAATGGATTGGCATGATTATATAAGCTTACAAGCATAATTGGTATGACGATGCCAAGTGGTAAATGCCTTAATATAAGACTCCTTGGTTTATGGTTGGGATTATGTGCAAAACAATTTTAATTTGGTCTTAAAGGAGGTTGTGTATCTCACCGTGAAGGTAAAAGTTCCGAGGGAACCAATACTGAAAACCACGTTTGCCGACATGGGGTCTATATGATTGTGTTCTTGGTTCACACACTATAGTTTTTGGGATGGCTGGAACCTTGGTGTCTCTAGCACTCCTTTGAATTTTCTCGATTCGTGTGGCTAACACGCTTTGGGGCCCTTTCAGCAGGGGGAGTTGAACCCATATATCCAGTAGGTGACCTTAGGATGGATAGAGCTACACAGTCCAGGTTAATAATCTTAAAATCTCATGTTCATGACCCTTTACCCTATCCCAGTATCCTATATATGTATAAATAAATGTGTGTATGTGTTTTTTAGTGATTTTGGACATGACCTTATTTTATCACTTTTCTTGAGTTACATGTTAGTGCTTATCTCGCTTATCATCCTTGAACGATTCATCGTTTCATGATGTAGGGTCCTAGGGTCTTTCTGTTACTCCTGTGCAGCGTTAGGTGGTGTGGTGTGTTGGTTGAGTTGTTGTGAAATGGTGAACCTCCATCTTTTCGAAAGACTTACCATTTCATTAGGTTTCTTTTAGATTTTGAGAATTGTGAAATCTCTTTTGTCATGGTCGGGGGCATGTCCCGGCTTAGTTTGTTATTTTAGTTTAGAGGCTTTTGTGGACAAGTTTGGATTGGATGATTGTTTGATTCATAGAGTTTACATATGATTGTCTATCTTTCTTATTACTATTTTGGGATATCTTCTGTTGTTTATAATTATTATGCTCTGTGGGATTGGTTAAGGGGATAGTCTCTAGCCCACGGTGGGATTGAGATACCCGTCACAACTAGGACATGGTTTGGGTTGTGACATCATCGTAGTTGTTAATGGTGTTTTCCTAAGATTAAGGGTTACAGTTTGAATGTCATTGATGCTAGGGCGACGACATTCCACCAGAGTCTTACTATACCGACAAGAGAAGTATTTTTAGCATGATTGACTACTTGCATAGGTGTCTTTAAAATAACATAGTAGCTTGAGATGCTCTTCCAATGTCCTCATCCAAATATCTTCAGTCCCATAAAAAACAACCTATAAATACCATGTCACATGATTAAAAAATTATACATATTTAAAATTTGAAATAAAATACTTGGAATAAAATTTGTAACAAATGATTAATTTAAAGAATTTAAGTTTATATACACCAATAATTCAGCTTTACTTATTTTAATGGATGACTTATTTTATTCAAGATTATATTGACATGAGGCTGAGATTTTTGTTATATCAAAATTGAGAGTAACTTATAAATTAAACCAAATGCCAAACTACAAATAAAATTATTGAAGAAATAATATTTTTCCTTATTGTAATATAATTCATATGCACGCGCGCACATACAAACACACACACACATATCAAAGATTTTTTCAATATTGAAGTAAAAGTTATTGAGAAGGTCTTTTTAAAATATATATATATATTTCAAGAACAAAAGGCCTTCATAGAAACAAGGTGTAAAAGAAATATTAAATCATAAAAAATAAAAAGGTGAATTCATGTATAAGGAGAAATTAGAAAAAAAATCAAGTAAATTAAAATTTTGCCATGTATGAAACAACAACGAACTGAAAATCATAAAATCAAATCTTACACGCATAAAATAATATACAAAATTTTATATAAAAAATAAAAATAAAGGTTATAAAATGGTCTATGTATAAATTAGTCATGACTTAAAAAAAGGAGCAAAATTTGACTATCGATGTTCAATTTCAGTCCATGAAGGTGCCCGATAGTAACGTGTATGACTGATTTCGACTAAAGGTGGCACAACATTGAGAGTGACCTCCTTATATGATTAGTTATCTTTCGGTGGTGCTTGGTGATGTTGTTGATCGTGACCATTATCAGCAACAACAACAATATCATTGTTTTGTTGAGGATTTCCCATTTCAACTTCTTTGAAAAAGGTTATGTAATAATTTTTTATTTCCTTCATGAACTTATGGGGGAGTTTTGAAGAAATAAATTCGAAAAAAAACTTGAGAACCTAGATTATCATAGCTAGAAAAAATATTTTCAAAAAAGCATTACTCTTCAAGAGTTCACTTATTTGTCTGTGCAATAATCTGAGAATTATCCTGAGCTGAATAGATTAAACGTAGGCTCTTGATAGATTGAATCTTCTAGGAATTCAGGTCACTCCATTAAGAAAAGAAGAAAGGGACTAACAATGTGGCATTCACGAGTGAGTACTTTGAATGATTTACAGCAGAGCAATGCATTTCTTTATTCACTCAATTGACGTGTCAGAATTAAGTTATTG
Source organism: Capsicum pubescens (assembly GCA_030864215.1). Lineage (NCBI taxonomy): Eukaryota > Viridiplantae > Streptophyta > Magnoliopsida > Solanales > Solanaceae > Capsicum > Capsicum pubescens. The sequence continues at coordinate 80,063,399 of CM061544.1, read as the reverse complement.
TATTATTTTATAATTGAAAATTTTTGATTCAAATGGCCACAATTAATGCCTGAGAATATTATATTCATTATCAATCTTCGAATTGATTCCTTTAGCCTTAATGGAAATAAATTTTATTTTAAAGCAGCATTTATAATATTGAGGGTCCACATTGTCAATATTCTACTTGAATCGTTCATAAACTAAAATTTATTTCAACTAATCACATTGATAATATTGAGGATTCATATTGAAGATCTTAATTTATTTGAAATTGAGTCATATACATATATATTAGTTAATGATGTTTGTTTAGAACCTTTGATTCATCTTTTGTAATTTAAATGGCCTAAGAATTTGTTTTCAACATAATTTAATTCATGAAAAATAAATTTCAATCACAAATAAAAATATGAAGAAACAATAATTTTATTGATAGGCGATATGGGTACAATTCTGTTTCTCCCTTGATTTTTCTCTCTTGATTTTCTCCATAACGCGAGGGCCGTTAGTAGTGTATTTCTCGAATGTAGAAAGATTTGAATTTGATATGAATTTTTTTTGTAATTCGAGGGTCGTTAGTGGCGTATTTCTCGAACATAGAGATATTTGAATTTGATCTCCATGAAAGGAGGGTTTGTGGATCTTCTTGATGTATTTTGATTAGCAAGGGTTTGCGGATGTTCTTGATGTATTTGATCATCAAGAAGAGAAGGTTTTGATCCCTTTATGAATATCCCGTGATATTGTGAGATATTGAAGATTGTTGATCTCTTTATGAATATCCCATGAAAATTATGGAATTTTGAAAATGTCTCTTTAAGAAAATATTTGTCCCTTTATATAGGCGTAATTTAAGGTTTTGTGTAGAGTATCCACCAAACTAAATTTAAGGTAAAATAGTCTACAAGAACTCTAACAGAGATTGAATTCTTCTTGTAAAATTTTGATGTCTACAGAATTGATTGGTTATGAATTAGAATAGAAACAAAGTGTAGAATACAGAATATATTAGTGAAAAAGAGAGAGTGTGTATGCATATATATTAATTTAGTAATTCCTTTTTCCCTCCTTTAATTATGTGTACTTACAACTATTATTTGAGTTTGTACCAACAAACTGAATTACAAGTTGCAACCAAAACAAGCTCACTGTAAAAATAAATAATAGATAAATAAAACTACCTCCTGAAAAATAATCTCTAAATATTTATTACTTGTTTTTTGGATGTCTTTTATTTTCTTCCAAATGAAGACAATTTGTAGGTTGGACTTTTTCACCGGCCTGCGACTTGCAGTATAATTTTAGTAGTACAACTTATAATCAAGTTTATTTTTAAAAAAATTAAGTGAATTTTTTGTGTGGAAGATCTGAGATCAAATTCAGCCTATGTTTGTCCCATGTGATTGCGATGAATAGGCTATCACAGAGTGCTCATCCAAAAAACAAAGATAATGAATTTTTCAAGAGGTTGCCAAAAAAAAAAAAATTTGTTATAAAGGTAAAATTATTTTACATAAATTTTTATACATATTATATTATATATGCTTTATAACAGTATTTTATAAGAACAGTTTATAAATATTCAGGCAAACAATATCATTATAGAAGAGTTTTGCACTGAATTTGGGAAGGTTTATTATCAAAAGGAAGGTAATAGTACCTATTTCAGTTTAGGTTCTTTGAATTGACCCTCTTTGTTGTCTTTCCTTTTTATTTTTTTCTAATGTCTTATTACTATTTTTGTGTGTGGGGGGGGGGGGTAGGAAGGGGGGAAGGGTGTAATAAAACTAATGAAAGAGTACATTTATTTAAGGCAAAATATATTGATAGGTTCTTGAACTTTTTGACTTTTTTCGTATTAGCACCTCAATTAGCCCATGTACCTATTGAACCCTTTATTCATTTACAAATGATTTCAATTAAGCATAAACGTCTGACGTGACACTTTTTAATGCTTGCATTTTTTAAGTGTTGGGCGCGTGAATTGCACCTGCCATGACGTGGAAACTATCACCAATCATAAAATTTCATGTCATTAAAGAAGAAAGGATTTAAAAAAAAAAAAAAAAAAAAAAAAAGTAAATTATTTTTTATGTCTTCTTCTTCCTCTAAACTTTATCTCTTTCCACCATTGAAGCACCACTAGCTAATAACACAATTTTTTCTTTCCGCCTCTTCTTTCATTATCATCCATCTTTTTTCTTACATTAATTCTATTTTCTTTTTGCTTGTTTTAATTTTTCTCACTTTTCAATACTATTTTTAGTGAGAAGAAAAAAAAGGACCTCATGTCCAACAACCATTAGAGGAAAACTAGAAAATAGAAAAAGGTGAATTGTTTTCATATTGTAGTGGATGGTGTTGGATGTTTTTTCAGTGGACTTCATTGTTATTTATGAAATTGGAATTAAAATTTATATTGAAGAAGCCATTGTTGAAAAACTTGAAGGGTCAACTTTGAGCTAATTTTGAATCTGAAATTTGATTGAATTTTATTGTAATACAAAAAAGACCATTGATTCCAGATGCAACTTGAAGGTATAACTATTATGTTTATGGAAGAGGAAGGCGGTGGAGGCCATGTCAGCTTCAATCTCATCTTTTTCTTTTAAAAAAAAAAAAAAACTGTGTCTTTTTTTCATTGGTTATCTTTTTTATTTTTATTTTTTTGGATTAATTATGATTTCTCACTCTCCAAGTAGAGTGTGCATTGCACATGTCATGTCATGTTAGTAATTGTGCTTAATTAAAATCATTTGTGAATGAATAAATGATTCAATAGGTACATGGGCTAATTGAAGTGCCAATACGAAAAAAGTTATAAAGTTCAGTGGTCTGCCTATGTATTTTGTCTTTATTTAAATGTGTCATTACATAAAATATCCCTAACTAATTATATAAAATGTCCCTTTCTTTGTAGTTTTAGTTATTTATCTCCTTATTAATTTTTTTTTATTCCTCTATTTTTTATTTTTGTGTGTGTGTTTTTATGCTTCTTTGTTCATTTATTTTTTTCATAAAATTATTTTCTTTTTATTTTCTTTATACATCATAATCTAATTTATACTTAATTTTTATTTTATGTACTTTTTTTCTTCTTTTTTTCTTTCTTTCCTTTTTTTCTTCCTTTTTCTCATTTATTTCTTTATTCATTACTTCTTTCTTTTCTGTTTTTATTTTTCTCTCTTTTTTTATTGATTTTATTTTTGCATTTTTTAAATTTTTAAATTTTTTGTTTTCTCTTTGTCTTTCAATTTCTTTATTTCTTTTTCCTTTTCTTTTTTTTTCTGCTTTTATTTGTTTCTTTTTTTTTTATTGTTTCCTTTTATTTTTTTATTTTCTCTTCATTTTTTAATTTCTTTTATTTCTTGTTCCTTTTCATTTCCTTTTTTCCTATTTATTTCTTTATTCTTTACTTTTTTCTCCTTTTTCATTCATTGTTTTCTCAAATCATAACGCTCTTTTATTTTTTCACCACAAGCTAATTCATATTTTTTATCTCTTTTTATTTTATTTATTTGTAATTTTATTTGATTTTTTTTTTTAATTTTCTTCAATCTATAATGATACCATCACAGTATATTTACATGTTGTTAAGATACATAGATGTCAGCTTCAATTCTTAGTGAGACCTCCATGATACCATCACAGTATATCTATTTATCATCATGGTATTATAATGTTAATTTCAAACCTTCAGTTAGACCTTCATGATACTATCATAGTATATATATATTGACATGGTATCATTAGGGTTTGCTTCAGTCTGTAATGATGTTGTAATAGTATATTTATATACAATTATGAAATCATTGATGTTTGCTTCAATCTTTCCTAAAGAACTCCATGACACCATCACAATATATTTATATACGGTCATGGTATCAGAGTTGCACCAACTATAGGGGTGTCAAGTTGTTGAGTCATACTATGAAAATTTAAGAGAGGGTGGTTGAGCAAAGATTAAAGAGGGTTGTGTCCATTTTGGAGAATCAGTTTGGTTTTATGTCTAGTCGCTTAACGACAGAAGCAATCTACCTGGTGAGGAGATTGGTGGAGCAGTATAGGGAAAGGAAGAGGGATTTGCATATGGTGTTCATCGACCTGAAGAAAGCGTATAACAAAGTCCTTAAAGAGGTTCTTTGGAGATGTTTAGAGGTGAGAGGGGCCTCGGAAGCATACATCATAGCTATTAAGGACATGTACAATAGAGGGAAAACCTGAGTGAGAACGACGGGAGGGGACTCAGAGTATTTTTTGATCGAGATGGGGTTGCATCAGGGTTCGACCCTTAGTCCATTTCTGTTTGCATTGGTGATGGACGTATTGATGCAGAGTATTCAAGGGGAGGTACCTTGGTGTATGTTATTTGCGGATGATGTAGTACTGATCGATGAGACGTGGGGTTGCGAATAAAAAATTAGAGGTTTAAAGGCAAACCCTTGAATCTAAGAGGTTCAAGTTGAGTAGGTCCAAGATGGAGTATATAGAATACAAGTTTAGTGACTTGAGGCAGGAGGACGATGTGGTGGTGAGGTTGGATTATCAGGATGTTTGTAAGAGGGATAATTTTAAGTATCTTAGGGCTATAATTTAGGGAAATGACAAGATTGATGAGGATATCTCTAACTATATTAGAGCAAGTTAGATGAAGTGGAGGCTCACCTCGAGAGTGTTGTGTGATAAGAAGGTGCTCCTTAAGCTTAAAGGAAAATTCTACAGAGTGGCAGACCGTCTAGCCATGTTGTATGGAGCAGAGTGTTGGCCAGTCAAAAACTCCCATATTCAAAAAGTGAAGGTGGAGGAAATAAGAATATTGCATTGGATGTGTGGGCTTACTAGAGGGGATAGAGTTAAGAATGAGATTATTCGAGAGAAGGTGGAAGTGTCTTCGGTGGAGGACAAGATGTAAGAGGGAAGGCTGAGATGGTTTGGGCATGTGATGAGGAGGGGTATGGATACCCCAGTTCGTAGGTGTAAGAGGCTAACGTTGGATGGCTTCAGGAGGAGAAGAAGTAGGCCAAAGAAATACTGAAGGGAAGTGATTAGACATGACATGGAGCAGCTTCAGCTTACTGAGGACATAGACCTAGATAGGAAGGTGTGGAGGTCGCGGATAAGGGTAGAAGGCTAGGATGAGTATGTGGGTTGTAGCAAGTATTTAAAAGATATCTTGTATAGCCGAGTTAGTAATCCTAGGACTGTGTCTATAGGTAGGAGCCCCTAGTCAAGAGAGTTTGGGTGTGATGGATGTCTTTTATCCGTGAGTGTATGTTGCTACTAAGGGGTGTACTATTTTAGATGTCTCATTTTTTATCTCTTATTTCATATTGCGCTTATTTATCTTATTTCGCATTGCTTTGATTTTTATTTTATTACATCTTAATCCTTATTTATGTTATGCCATCCATACTGCTTCATGTTTCATTACGCTCTTATTTACTATTTTTTATCTTTAGCTGGGGGTCTATCGAAAATAGCCTCTCTACTTCTTCGGTGGTAGCGATATGGACTGCGTATATTTTACCCTCCCCAAACCCCACTTTATGGGAATACACTGGATTTGTTGTTGTTATTGTTGTCATGGTATCATTAATGTTTTCTTCAATCCTTCAATCAAACCTATATATATATATAGTATCATTTGAAGTTTGCTTCAGGTTGTAACAATACCATAACAGTATATGTATATACTAGCGTGATATCATTGATGCTTGCTTCAACCATACAGTGAGACCTTCATGATACTATCACAGTATATCCATATGCTAACATGGTATTGATTTTACTTTTGCTTTTCTAGAATGCAATACTATATTTTTGCTTCTCTCTCAATCACTTTGTATAGTTGTATTGTGATATGTGGGTCCCACATTATTACAACTGCATAGCTTGATCGAGTATATCCTTGCTCCTCAACCATTTTATTAGTACTTTCTATTTATTTATTTTTGTTAAAAGGAGATAATTTCATTGATCATTAGTGGGGATGGGGGGTCAGTACTCCTATTAGATGTAGGAGGCAAAATAGGATAGTTCAAGGCCACATCCCAGCCTTGTAGGCTAATGTTTAAATGTTTAATAGTACGAATGAAAGTTTTGCAAATGTAATCATCTCTGACTAAGTTGGCAGCAAAAGGTGGTACATGAATGACAACAGCAGGCCTTGACAAATACTCTGTCTTAGACCCTATCTTTGCAAGGCAATCGTCTACTGCATTTTTCTCCCTGAGGATTTGCATTGGTTTGGTTTCTCCTAGCTCCCCTAGTAATATCCTGCACTCAGATACAATGTTAGAGTAAAGTGGATGATCGTGGGTCAAAATATTAATGGCTATTGCTAAATCTATCTCAATGTCAAGGGATGTGGTGTTATGTTCTTTTGCTACCATCAGTCCGCATCTAAAGACAAGAAGTTCGACTATTATTAGGGATGTATGAGGAATGTGATTGTAGTACAAAAGGATCCAATCACCATTGCTATTCCAGAATACCCCTCCCATTCCCCTAGGTCCAGGGTTCGCCTTTGCTAAGCCATCAGTATTGAGCTTAATCCCTCCTGTTACGAGGGGATTCCACTTGATGCTGACGGTTTTGATTATGCAATTAGAGTTAGTGTTTTGGTCCTTGCCAATTAAGATGAACTCTGTGGCAGAAGCAATTACTTTTTCCACCCTTGTAGCATTGTGCTTGTTATTGAAAAGGTTGTCATTTCTAGTTAGCCAAATAGCTCATAGGCAGTATGGGAGAATAGTGCCCCAGGTGATGCAGTTGTTAAAATCCTTTCCCCGCAGATTATCCCATATTGTATGCAAGTTTGAGGCATCTAAGGTGTGCCAGTTAAGAGGGGGCTTATACTTGCTTTTGGCATGTATTTTAGCCCAGAATTGGAGTGTGTTACTGCACTTGAAGAAGATGTGAGTGACATCCTTGACACTACTACTACAGAAGCGGCAGTGTGAGAGAATGTTTATGCCTATATGATTGAGATAGCTATTAGTAAGAAGCCTTCTGTGAGTGAGAAGCCAAAGAAAGGTCTTGATTTTATTGGGAGTATTTCTCTCCAAATTATTGGAAAATTAGTGTTGTGTGCCTCACTGTGGTTAGCCTTAGTGAGCTAAGAGTACATATTGTTGGTGGTAAATTTAGCATCATGAGTACAATTCCAGATAGCAGTATCAGTGTTATTATCAATGAGATTGATAGGCAAGCTAAGGATACTCTATTGAATGGTGTTGGGGATTTCAAAGGGAACGGTTGTGAAGTCCCAATTACCATTATTATAAGCATCCATGATAGTGAGATCTACAGTTTGGCTCTCTACAAGGACATAGATAGTGCTCCTAAGGCTACCTAAATGGGGGATCCAGGTGTCTCCCAAGAAGCTCACTTTGTCACCCTTTCACACCCTCTACTTTATACCTAAAGAACAGTCTTTCCATCATATCTTAATGTTTTGCCAGGTTTTAGAGGTGATTTTCTTAGTGGGTGAGGTTCCATGATTGGTGTCGTATTTCGCAAGCATGACTTGGCCCCACAGTGAAGTAGGATTTTGAAACAGTCTCCATGCAAGGCTAGCATGTAGTGCTCTATTCCTCAGTTCACTTTTGTGGAGGCCAATTTCACCATCCTTTTTTTGGGTGGTGATGACATCCCATCTCAATAAGTGTAGCTTTTTCTTCTCATTACAGCTACCTCAGACAGTCCCTTTGAATTTTGTTGAAGGACTGTGTGATTTTGTTGGGGATTTTTATGTACTGCATGACATAAGTGGGTATTGCACTTAGAGTGGATTTGGCAAGGACAGTTCTTCTAGTCATATTTAAGAACTTGGTCTTCCAACCTTCTAGCTTAGAATTCATGTTATCGATTATGAACTGACAGTCATTATTCTTGGGTTTCTTATTGAAGATGGGGAACCAAGGTACTTCCCAAAGTTGGTGTATGGATGGATGTTAAGGATCTGAGAGCATATGTTGGCATGGTAAAAAGTGTTATTTTTAGAGAAGATGGCCTTGGACTTGTTGTGATTTATGGTTTGCCCAGAAAGCTTGCTGAAAATTATGAGAATATTGACAATAGTTTGGCAATTTTGGACATTAGCTCTGGCAAGGAGGGTCAGATCATCAGCAAAGAAGAAATGAGACAGTTTAAGGACATAAGTAGATATACTAATGGGGTTCCAGTTTTCAGCCCTTACTTCTGCTTCAATGCCTCTAGACAATCTTTTCATGCACAAGATAAAGATGTGGGGGGTATGAGGTCCGCCTGTCTTATGCCTCTAGAGGGGTTAAAGAAGCTTGTTTACCTACTATTGACTAAGATAGCTATGGATGAGGAGCTGATGTAGAACATGATAAGCTTAGTCAAGTTGGTGGGAAAGCCAAAGAATTTAAGAGTATCCTTGATAAAAGACCATTCAAGTTTGTCAAATGTCTTTTCCAGGTTAATCTTGAGGATCATGTTAACCTGTTTTCCTTTCATTATTCCAAAATGAGTGATGTACTCTTGGATGATAATGGCTTGGTCAGAGGCCCTTCTATTGGCTAGGAAGCTGTCCTGAGTTGGACCAATAATAGCTTGAAAGAAGGGCTTGATTCTATTCACTATAATCTTAGTAATAATTTTATAGTTGGTGTTACCTAGCCCAATGGATCTATAATTATTTAGGCTAGAAGCATTCCTTTATTTAGGGATGAGACACAACAGGGTGTTGTTGTGCTCTGCAGGCATTTCAGAGGTGGAGAAGACTTCTTTACAGAAGGAGGTTACCTTAGCACCTACATTAGTCCAAAACTTCTGATAGAACAGTGGATGGAGGCCATCAAGTCCAAGGGTTTTCAGGGGTTTGAAGAACTTGGTGGAAATGAGGATTTCTGTGTCTCTTAAAGGTGTATCCAGGATCTCTTTCATTTCAGTACTTATAACATTACTAGCCAGGATAGGGATGAAATGATTATTGGTGCTCTGAGTGTGGCTAGTTGTATATAAGTTGGTGAAGTGATGGAGAATATGGTTTGTGATGGTGTTTTCTCCTCTAACCACATTCCCTACATCATCTAAGAGTTCAAAAATCCTATTTCCTCATCTTCTATTAATGGTGGGTGCATGGAAGAAAGCAATGTTGTCATCCCCTTCAGTAAGCTAATTGACCCTAGATTTAGCTTTCCAGAAGTCTTTCTCACACTTTAAAAGGACTTCATAGTCATAGAGAAGTTCATTCTCTAGATTGTACAGGTAAGTGCTGGTGTGGTAGTTTCTAGACTTCTAGATGTCATCCATCCTAGCATTAATATTTTGAGCCTTTTAAATAGATCACCAAACACCCTGTGATTCCAGAGTGTAGCTTTGGTCTGAAAGGTGTGAATTTCATGCTGAAGGGTAACAACATGGGAGAAATAATTGTGGACCAAGTCTTTGAAGGTGTGGTGATTGCACCACATGGGCTCAAATCTAAATGGTTTAGGATTGGTTCCATGGTTATTGTAAGTGAGAGTGACAAGTAGAGGACAATAGTCTGACTTGGTTCTGGGTAGATGGGTGACTGTTGTCTCTGGGAAGTGATTTATCCAAGAATCATTAGCCATGCATCTATCCAGTCTTTCTTGAATGAGACTAGTCCTATTATGATACCTCATATTGATCCAGGTGTATTTACAGCCTCTAAAGCCTAGGTCCACCATGTTGCATTGGTTCAGGCAGTCCCACAATTTGCTGACCCTAGAATTATTAATGAGAGCCCCTCCTAATTTTTTGTTTGCTCTCATGACTTCATTAAAGTCACCACCAATCAGCCACTTCCCTTTGAATGTCGTTGATATTTTACAAATCTTATCCCAAAGGATGGCACGTATGTAGAGGTATGGGCTAGCATAAATAGCAGAGAATAACCAAGATGTAGGGTTAGAATTTACCTTAACAATTGTGTGGATTTCTTGAGGGGAAATGGAGAAGTTCTGTAGCTTTACCATTTCCTCTTTACACATAATAACAATGCCTCATTTTCTACCAACAACACTTGATTCTAAGTGAAAGTCAAACCTGAAGGACTCAACCTGATGCTTATGATCAACCATCTTAGTCTCCAATAAAACTACCATATTAGGGTTGTGGGTTTTGATAAAAGCTTCACATTGACGCTTAAAGTTAGCACTATTTGCACCCCTGGTATTCCATATAATGAAGTTCATGTTATCAACAAGATTGGGTGGGTGGTTGAGGATTGGGATCTTGCCCTTGTCTTTTTGGGGAGCCTGGCCCTACTTTACATATGGGCTCAGGTAGACTGTCGCACTTACCTCTGCTGCTATTCTCCTCAGGGATAGCTTATATGTCTTTATCTCCTTCACATAGAGCACTATAGTAGCTGTGTTGAAAGGCTTTACATACTCTTTCTGAAGAGGGTTTTCCAGCATAAAGAAATCTATGTTGGCTTCTGTGAAGGTTGCCAAGAATTCTTCCATCTCAGTATTTGCTTGTTGGAGCTCCTCTAAGATAGTTGGTTTTGTTTTTATTTGGTCTTCTTCCTCTGTCGTCCCTTTGTGGATCATATTTGGGACCTGAGTGGTTGGGGAGCGTGCAGCTAGTGGATTCCAAGGCACAAAATTGAGTGTCTCCATCTCCGTGAGGTAGGGAGTATTGGGGTAGCATGGCAAGCTCTTGAACATGTGACTCGCGAGGGATTTGAACTCGTTGGAGTTCATTAGGTTCAGGGTTCCTATTATTTGTGCTTGCAGACATGTTTATCCCCACAGTTGTTATCCCAGCCCTTCATCTATCTTATCTATTCCCTCCTTGATGATTTGGGATATCCATGCCGAGTCCTGGATCACTAGTACTATTGGTTGGTCCCCCATTATGATGCAGTAGGATATGGACTTCCCCATGAGTACAAGTTCCGCCCAGGACATTGGGGCTCTATTGGGGGGGTGGGGAGCTGAGATGAAGATCAGTGGCTCTTTTAGATTTGTTGTGTTTGAAGGGGATAGATTCGTCATTGTTGTTTTGAGCTACCTTTGGCGTATCTGATGGACTGGATAAGGGGTTGTTGCCTTGGTTAAGGCTTAAAAGAGAAGAAGGGGGAGTTAATTGACATGACTACTTCGGTCATGTCAACCATTTCAGGGTGATCACTAGCCCTAGTACCGTCTTTGGTTAACTCCCCAGAAGATGCAGAGACGGAGGCCTCCATTGAAGCATTGTTTGTGGTAGTAGTCTATGGGGCTCGATTGGAGATGTATATATTAAATGGGAGAGGGTCAATGAATTTAATAAGGTGGTTGGAGTGGGTAGGTTCATTAATTCCACGTCCTAGGTAAAGGCTGCCAGTTGCAGTACTTTTGTTGCCACGCTGGCTTTTTGGGCCCGCCTTCATCTTTTTTTTTTTTTCTCTCCATTTCCATTATTCTTTAGTTTATTCTCCTGAGGGGTGTTACCACGGGTAGGTGAGTTTACAGTAGTGGAAATCTACATAGTAGTATGTTTGGTAGTAGAAGTCATACCTGCTTTGGTCGTGTCCGCTCTTAACTGGGATTGGTTTTCTTGTTGTGTGAATTTGTGTCCCTGACTTGGTGGTGTTTGTTTTGGAGTAGATCTTCTCCGTGGAAAGGAAACGACTTGCCACTCCTCCATATATGAAGAGCTTGGTTTCGAAGTTAGCGTCGATGGCCCAAGTTCTATGGAACTGGTGGAGCTACCATGATTGCAGTTCTTAATAACATGGTCAAGCCTTCCACAACCCATGCAGAGGAATCCCTCTCCTTCATACACTACGCGTTGTTAGTTGCTTCCGATAGTCACCTGGGTTTTTAGAGGGACCTCCAGTGGAACTTTGATGCATATCCTAGCGTACCTTCCTCGTAGGGTGGAAGAAGTGCATGTATCTATCTTTAGGAGGACCCCTAGTTTCGATCCTATTCGCTCCAGGATTGTTTGGTCGTACAATTCAGTTGGCAATTACGGCAGTCTGATCCAGACAGCTGTGTGGGTTTGTGTAGCTTCTTCTGGGACAAAATTTGGTTCTCATTGCCTAACAGAGAGGAAGTGACCAGTTACGAACCATGGACCACCATGCAGGGCCTTCGTCATGTTTTCTGTCTTATTAAATTTGGCAGTATAGAAGTCTCCCCTAAATCGATGAGAGTTAGGGACTCAGTTGGCTTCCATAGATCAGCTAATTTCGTCTTTAAGTAATTGTGTGCTAGTCGTTTGTTGAATAGTTTTACAATTACCGAATATCGCCATGGTTGATAGATTCGTATCTTGTCTTCATCTGATAGATTGACTGTGTCATCAATATCAGTTGAGTTAATTGGGCGCTTAACCAATGTGTAATTGTAATTCCTGTTAATAGAGCAACTTTTGTTCAGTAACTTGTCTTTGAAGCTGTTTGTTGGTACTTCACATGAAGTTGTAGTGATAGTGACGACTGACTATTCGATGGCCATCATGTCCGACAGCTCTGGTGGTTCTGGGATTTGAATCGGCGGTACCTCCATGGTTGGGATATTGAGAGCATATTGACTAAAAGAAGTTTCTTTCTTATTTTTTTTTGCTATTTTTCACTAATACACACACACACATATATAAGCGCAAAACTAAAACACGATAAAATGTCAAGTGGAAACATATTAAAATAGTCACGTGGCAGTTTTTAGGACAAAATTAAAAAATATTTTAAGACAAAGTGAAAAATATTGTAATAAAAAATTTGAATTGAAAGATTAAGTATTTGAATTTGAAATATATTATCTTAATAACTTGAAACTCATAATTGAAGGTTCTAATAGACTATTATTATTTCAAACGTATCTCTTTCATAATTTAAGTATTAAATATTTAAATTTAAAAATGTATTATCTTTCTAAAAAAAAAAAGTCATTACCTTAAAAAAGAAAAGTATTATTAAAGAGTCCTAAATAAACTCTTACTATTTCAAAAATTTATTCCTTTTATAAACTTTAAAATATATTTGAATGCATTTAATTTAATAATAATAATAATAATAATAATAATAAATAGTAATACGTAGTAAAATTGCTAACCAAAAAAAGTATGTAGTAATAGTATTAGTAGGGTGATAATAATAATAATAATAATAATTATTATTATTATTATTATTATTATTATTATTATTATTATTATATATATGTGTGTGTGTGTGTCTGTTTCATTTGATTTTAGAATAAAAATATAATGATGATAATAATAATAATAATAATAATAATAAATAATGAATAATAATAGTAGTAGAGGCACTACATAGTGCTATTAATAGTAGTAGGTGTAAGAAAAAAGGATAATAATAATAATAATAATAATAATAATAATAATAATAATAATAATAATAATAATATCATATTAAATTTATATATCTAATATTTTTTAAGGAGTTCTAATGTATATATCCTTATAAACATTATCAATATGCTTTAAATTTATCTTAAAAAATTATCAATTAGTTTAAATTAAATATTTAATTAACTTTCCTTACTGCTCCTTCTGTGTGGCAACAATAAATTGCATATGGTTTACATTAGATTTTCAAACTGGAGATTAAAATTAATAAGTATTTAGGATTCTCTTTTTTGCGGAAGATTTTCATAGCTTTTATATTAAATGTTTGCATTAATATAATAAAACTTACTTAAACTAATGTATGAGGAAAAAAAATAATTTATATTTTTTAACCAAAAGAAGAAGAAAAAAGAGAATAAAAAATATATGAAATAAATAAAGTATAATTAATAATAATATTAATAATAATAATATCTCGTTGATTTTAATATTTATCTCAACTCAAATATATAAATTATAACATAAATATTTATTATATTTGAAAAAATGAGAATAAGGAAGAATAGTAACAATCTTCTTTTAACAAATCTATAATATTTCAATTTGAATTTATATGAAATTTAAATTGATATAGAGTTCTATCACTTAGCTATTATTATATATACTCCTATATCATCCATTTTATTCATAAATTTATTTACTGCATTTTTGTTCTTCATTCTTCATTTTTAAAAATGTACTTTATTTAACACTTTACTTTTTGTACGCATGAATGGTATACGTTTTTATCTTCATCTTTCTTTGTTATTGTTCAAGATCTATCAATTAAAATTTATATTAATATCTCATTTTTTTTCATTGATTCGACTTACGATGTAATATTGTTGTCACTGTTCTTTTTTTTGTACCATAATCATGTATCTCTATCTTTATCTCTTTCTATTTCTTTCATGTTTATTAAAGTTTATGATAATTTCTTTATCTGAATTCATATATCAATTCTATATCAAAGGTTTTCTTGAAAATATATTGCTAAATGTTTACTCTTAATCTTTGTATATGAATTTATCATTATTTTTAACGGAGTACGCTTATATATTTAATCAAAAGAAAAAAATGCTTATATATTTTTTTCATTTCAACGATGAACTAATTCTTTGTATCTCAAAGTATTTTTGAATACACAAAAAGTATAATTTATTTGTAGAGATAACATGCTTGAACTTAAAAAAAATTCTTTAGGATAATGAAGATACTAATTAATAGCTATTAGCTGATTTTGAACTTAATAATTAAATTATTTGATGTGATTATTCGATAATAATAATAGTGTATATGTTAAAATAAATTGACACTTGATATTTTATGAATACAATAAAAGATATTTTATAAAAGTATTTATTTATATCCAATACAAAATAATATAAATGAATAAGATCGAGTATTGTGAAGGGGGTGGGGATAGGTAATTGTGATGGTTGAGGCGAGTAGTGGGTGGGGTGCGGAATGATGGATGTAGGCGAACAAGAATTAAGAGTAGAAATTATTTTAAAAAATTTAAAGTTAAAAAAAATCATGGATCAAGATAGGGGGATAGAGTAATATATATATATATATCATTATTCGGAGGTGAATCATAGAACATCAAAAGTTGTGGTATCTTATGAACCTAACATAGGTCACATACCTCACGACATAATATTGAAAGATCCAAACCTTCTTCTTCGGAGCGGAAAGGGACGTGGCCAAAACATATAAAGATCGGCGTAGTCGCTCATAGAGACATATCTATCCGGATAGAGGATAGTCTAGGACGATTCATAGATAGATCTCTCTCCATATAGATAGGTATCTTTGTGGATATATATATATATATATATATAGTTTCGAACAATCAAAAAAATAAATGTTTTTGGGTTGTGTAGAGGGTCAGGGTGGATGGTGGCATGAAACGAGGGTTGGGGTAAAGAAAAAGAATTTATTTAAAATAAAATAGTTTTTGTTTGTTTGGGAGGGCTGACTAAGGATAACAGTGAGGTGGGTAAGATTTTTTTTTAACAAAAAATATTAATAATTTAAATATAAAAATGTGTGGGGAGGGGGTTTTGGGGGTGGAGGTAGGTGGATGGTCATGGAATTTGGTGAGTAGGTCATTTTGAAAGTGATTTGAGAGAACTTAATAAATAAATATTTAAAGATATTAATAATAAAATCGAACACGAAAAAATTATAAAAAATAAAATAATTTGAAAATTTAAAATAAAATAATATAATTGTAGGTGCTTAGTTTGAATTGAGAATGCTGAAATTTAAATTTTTGAAGTTTTATAATTTGCATAATTAAATTCTTTTGGTGTTTAAAATAAAATGAAAGATAAAAAAAAAATTTAAATGAGCGAAAGTTTGTTGAAGTTAAATTGATCGACAAAAAAAATGAGATGTAAAATGAAAAGGAATGTAATTACATTCCTCAATTGATCAAAAATATAAAGGTAAAGTCCACAACAAAATTAACAAGTATTTAACATTTCATATTTTATTATTTTTAAAAATTAGTTAATGAAAATGATTAAATAAAACACTAATATTATTTCTTTTGCTATCAAAATATTTAAAATAATTACAAATATGATTAGTTATTAAGTATTAATTATAATTTCACTATTAGTAATTATTTTTAATTTTAATATTTCACAATTAATTTAAAGTAATATTCCACGAATCATGCCGGTACCTATACCAGTTATAAATAACTCAAAAAATATTCCCTACAAAAGAAGGACCATTTTGATTTTTAAAATTTCTTTCGGCAACAGTCACTCAAATCTTCTGAGTTAAAAGGGATTATCGTCGACACTAAAACCAATATAAGTAAGATGATCACCTATTAAAGTAAGGGAATCTTTCAAAAGAGTTAATACATAAAAATAACCCTAAACTTGACACTAAATTATAACTTTGACCTTAAACTTTGACAGTGCACAAATATGATCTTTAACTATTCAAAACTGCACAAATATGACCTCCAATCCTACGTGGCAAAACGCATGTTCAACACGCAAAACTGGACGTGTCCAGCTTAAAATCTAAGGGCATAATACATAAATATGACCTTAAACTTTGACAGTGCACAAATATGACCTTTTACTATTCAAAACTGCACAAATATGACCTTTAAATTACTCTTCACTATTATGTTTTCATTATTTTCAGCTCAAAGATGAAAATGACATCTAATTTCTTTTGTCATTGCAGAAAAAGAGCAATATTGAAGATTTATTAATTAGGCGGGTCAGCCTCATACGAAAAAATCGAGCGGGTATGTAATATATATTATAAAGCAAAGGACGAATTTAAGTTATATAATATATCTAAATATTATTTATTTAAATATTAAATTAAATATGAAACTATACTAATAATAAAAAAAATTATAGTTTTAATAAAACGCTATTAAATTAATGTTATTAAGGATAGTAGTAGTAGTATATTAAATTAACGTTATCAACTTAACGTAATTAAAAGATGCTATTAAATTAACGTTATAAAAACGTTATTAAATTAACGAGGGGCGGACCTACGTGGTTACCATGGGGTTCACCCGAACCGCCTCGGTAAAAAAATTACGTTGTATATATATAAGATAGAAAATGTATATTTATGTACGTATATTAATGTTGAACCATGTGAAACAATGCACTTAGATAGCCTAGTGGTGTTATTTGCTCTTCTTGGGCGCTTCCTTCAGCCTACTGTGCGGGTTCGATCCCTGCTAGTGGCTGTTTTTTTTAATTAAAAAAAAATAGGTGTTGCTGCTATAGAAATAAATAAAAAAATAATAATAATAATAATTTTTTTAGAATTTAAAAAAAATTAGGTGTTGCTACTATAGAAATACATAAAAAAATTATTATTATTATTATTACTATAATAATAAAAACGACGTCGTTTTAACACAAAAAACAAAACTTTGACAGTGCACAAATATGACCTTTAACTATTCAAAACTGCACAAATATGACCTCTCTCCAAGTCAGCCCTTTTAACGACGTGGCACCGTGTGATTGAATTACCTTTCGACGTAGGCGCGAGTGAGACTCACGCATGGAGTTGCAAAATCGGAGGTCATATTTGTTCAGGTTTTGAATAGTTAAAGGTCTTATTTGTGCACTATCAAAGTTTAAGGTCAAAATTATAATTTAGTGTCAAGTTTAGGGTCATTTTTATGTATTAACTCCTTTCAAAAATAGCCACATTTTGCTGAAAAACTCACCTTTCATAGCCATATTTTACATAATTACCATTTATAGCCGTTGTATTCAATTTACGCCCGCTGTATTCGATTTTATCAATAGTTTGTATTCATATAAAATATAAATACATTACTATTTAGCTGTTGTATTCGATTCACAGCCGTTGTATTCACTTTTACTCAGTGGTTTGTATTCATAAAAACATAAATACACTACATATTAGTCTTGCCAAAAATACTACCATTTTTTTTCTTTTTTATTTTTTTATATTTTTTTCTTTTTCATATTTTCCTTGTTTTTTCTTCTTCTTTTTTCTAATTTTTCCTATTTTATTTCTTTTCATTTTTTATATATTTTTTTCTCTCTTCTATCTCTCTTTCTTTTTTTTCTTTTTCTTTTCTTTTTTGTACGTATTTTCTTTATCATTTTTTTGTTCTATTTTATATTTTTTGTATTTTTAAAAAATATAACTACTCGAGCACAAGTCATTGATAATAACGTAAATACCATAATTGTTTATCTATTTGTAGTCACGCCGTCATTTATATTTTTGTATTCATTGATACAATTGTATTTGTATTTTAAAGTTTGCGGTTGTATTTGTATTTTGTAGTTCGCGTTTATATTTGTATTTTATAGTTCGCACTTGTATTTGTATTTGTTAGTTCGCACCATTATTTATATTTTATATAATTCTCACTTGTATTTTAAAGAACTGTTTTGTATTTGTATTTTATAATTGACTGTATATTATATTGATATGATTTTATTGTGTTTGTATATTTAGATTATATTTGTATTCTATTTTCGTCGATGTTTTTTTATTTTTAAAGAATTATTTTATATTTGTATTTGTAAGTTGATTGCATATTGTATTTAGCCGTGATTATGGATAATTTATCATTTGTATTTGTATACAAACAAGTAAATGCATTAATTGTATTTTCTTGATTCTAAAATATATAAATATGCAATGTATCATTTGATACAAATGTACCGTTTTGTATTTGTATGTCAAAATTATTATTCATATTTGTTAATAAATAAATATCACTTGATAGAAATACAATTACAAACAAATGAAATCAATGATTTTAAAAATACAAATACATGTTGTATTTATATATATTGTATTTTTATAAAAAATTAAATTGTATTTATTTGTATCAATAAATACAACTCGTATAAATAAATACAAACAAGTATTCGTAAAAAGAAAATCAATCATTTCTTTTCAATAATTAAAAAATACAAATGATAGATCACACTTGTATCTATATGTTATAGTTCGCATTTGTATTTGTATTTTATAGTTCTCACTTATATTTGTATATTATAATTCGTCTTTGTATTTATATTTTATAGTTCACACTTATATTTTTGTTTGCTAGTCCGCACAAATGAAAAGGAGAAAAAAAAAGAAAAAAAAAAGAGAAAAAATGTGGAAAAAAGGAGAAAAAAATACAAAAAAAAAAAAAGAGAATAATAGAAAATAGAGAAAAAAAGAAAAAAAAAAGAAAAGGAAAAAAAAGACAAAATGAAAAAAAAGACAATAAAAAAGAAAAAATTGAAAAAAGAAAGAAGAAAAAGAAAACAAAAAAAGGAAAAGAAAAAATGAAGAAAATAGACAAAAAAAGAAAAAAAAAAAAATAAAATTGAAACATAGTTCACACGTGTATTTGTGTTTGCTAGTTCGCACAAATGAAAAGAAGGAGAAAAATTATAAAAAAAAAAAAAAATTGAGAAAAAGGAGAAAAAATACAAAAAAGGAGAGTAATCGAAAATAGAGAAAAAAAAAAAAAAAAAAAAGAAGGAAAAAAATAAAAAGGAAAAGAAGAAAAGGAAAAAAAGGACAAAATGAAAAAAAATACAACAAAAAAGAAAAAATTGAAAAAAGAAAGAAGAAAGAGAAAACAAAAAAAGGAAAAGAAAAAATGAAGAAAAAAGAAAAAAAAAGAGTAATAGAAAATAGACAAAAAAAAGGAGAAAAAATAAAAGGAGAAAAAATAAAAAGAAGAAAAAAAAAATTGAAATATAGTTCACACTTGTATTTGTGTTTGCTAGTTCGCACAAATGAAAAGGAGAAAAAAAAAAGAAAAAAAAAAGAAAAAAAAAAGAAGGAGAGTAATAGAAAATAGAGAAGAAAAAAAAAAGAAAAAAATGAAAAAAAGACACGAAAAAGAAAAAATTGAAAAAAGAAAGAAGAAAGAAAAAAACAAAAAGGGAAAATAAAAAAGAAAAAAGAAAAAAAAAAGAGTAATAGAAAATAAACAAAAAAAAAAAGGAGACAAAATAAAAAGGAAAAAAAGAAAAAATAAATACAAAAGGAAAAAAGAAAACGAAAAAGAAAAAATTGAAACATAGTTACGAAAAAAAAAATTAAAAAAAGAAAAGAAAGAGAAAACGAAAAAAAAAATGAAGGAAAAAACTGAAAAGGAAAGTAATAGAAAATAGAGAAAAAAATACATGAAAGAGGATATGAATTGTAATTATGAAAAATTAATAGGCAAAAGGAGGCTATGAATTGTAATTAATTGAAAGTAGGCTATGAATTGTAATTAATTGAAAGTAGGCTAAAAAGGTAATTAGAAGTCAATTTTGACTAAATTATGTAATTATCCCTTAAAGTAAATGGTATCATTTTTCGACCCCTAAATGTTACTCCCTCCGTTCCACAATAAGTTAATTGTTGGATTTTGGCACACATGTTAAGAAAAAAAAAAAAAAAGACATAAATTTATCATGTTTTTCTATTTTTACCCTCTTCAAAAAGCAAAGACACATAATAATACATCACTCCCAATACATATTTAATGGAGGATAAATTTGAAAAAAAAATTCCAACATTTATCTTGAATTGTGAACCATTCACTTATTTTGAAACACTAAAATTGCTCCAACAATTCACTTATTATGAAACGGAGGGAGTACAGGACATAAAGTAAATTCACTCTAAATTTTATCATGAAGGTATCGTTTTTCAACCCTTACATGTTAAAGGAAATAAAGTAAAATTCACTCATGAAAAAACCTTAAATGTTTAGGAAATAAAGTAAAATTCACTCATGAAAACATTAAGGTATGATATGACTTATAACCAGGAAACCAAGGAGATGGGGTGAGAAAAGTTTTCTCGGAGATTTCCATAAAGAAAAAAAGACCAACCCAATGCACCAAAACTCTCGCTATGCATACGATCTTGAAAAAGGTCAAACCACGAGAGTCTACTGTACGCAACCTCACCATTAAGAGAACCTCATGCAAACTCATGAAATATAGATCCTATTCATGGAGATTCCGTAGCTATTTCAAAGGCTTCTCCAAATCTTGCACATAAGTGGGAGCTTAAGAACACCGAACTGCCTTTTAATCCCCAAATGCTTCACATTCTAACATTGGTCAAGTGTAAATGGTGCAAATAATATTGCCTTGCAAAATGCATAATAACAAAAGGAAGATTAATTTCCATTGAAAAATCAACACATACAAAGAAGATGGTACGAAAATCCTGAGAAAAATTGAGTATACAAAAAGACCAGATTTCATATCCAAGCGATGTACAAATCACTTAAACAAATTTGTATCACAATACATCAGGTGTTCAACAATCCAAAATCTTTACCAAAAAAAAAAAAAAAATGATAAAAATTACGAGTCGGGAATTATTGAACGCGCCCACGATGTTTTGCAAAATAATGAATGAAACAAGAAAAGCTACCTAGATATTTAACAAATAATTTTTCCCTATCCCTTGAATAGATACACATCTATTCTTCAGTATCTTCTGAGTATCAAAATCAATAGCTGAATACAGCAACATGTACTCTCTGGAATTTTTGTTCAAATGAGGCCAGTATAAGGATTATACGCGGTTTGTACAGGCCTACCGGGGCCGTATGGATTGGCAGTAGCTCCAAAAGGGTTGGCGAAAGGATTCGTTGTCTGTTGTGGTTGGGGAGTCATCATCATCATCTGTTGTTGGTGTTGGTGGTGTTGCTGTTGTAACATGAAAGCCTGTTGCTGGTTGGCCATGGCTGCCATCTGCACATTTGTCGGGGCAGCTACCATGTTGGAGACATAGAACGGGTCGTATCCTACATTCTGCATCATGGGAGCTGCCGCTGCTGGTGCAGGCTCCCATGGATTATAGCTCACGTTTTGGTTGGTTTGTCGCATTGCATCATCATACAAACTATCCAGCGTAAGTTTGTCAAGTCCTCCAGCCTAGTTTTAATGAAAGATGTGTCACCGGAGCCAAAACTTTTACTAAGAGGTTCAAAATCTTAAGAGGTAACACACGAAGAAACCAAGGAAATTCAACATCTATTTATATATATATATACATACATATATATATAATATTTGACCTTATAAGTATAATGTGTAATTGTTAGATGAACCCGCATATGGTACAATGGCTCCGCCCCTGCGCCAGTATAACTATGGCTCTTTATGCATGTGAATAAAAATGTGCATCTAAATCTTCATCATGTAGATCCAAGATTTGAACTTGATAGGTTCAACCCTCAAATTCTTAGCATTGTACTTTTGAAATTATGCATTTAGAATTAATATTTATCAAAATTTTCACATGTATATCTGGAATTTGCAGGTTTGTGGCGCTGTGGCTGTGCAACGTTTATTAATGCTCTATTCGACATCATTAGAATAACCAAGACAGAATATATGACTACAACAACAACAACAACAAACCCAGTGTATTCCCACATAGTGAGGTCTGGGGAGGGTAAGATGTACGCAGTCCATACCTCTACCTCTAAAGAAGTAGAAAGGTTGTTTCCGATGGACCCCCGGCTCGAGACACGGAATACTAAACAAATTCATAGCAAAGCATGGAACAAGATGGCATAACATAAATACGACACCCACAAGTAATAGAAACAGAGAAGTAAACAGATTCGTAATAAAGCATGAAACAAGACAATACCCCCACCAAGTAATTCCCTACACTAGCGACCCAAACTAACCCTAGCCTTCTGCCCTAATTCGCGCCCTCCAGATCATCCTATCTAGGGTCATGTCCTCAGTGAGCTGTAACTGCTCCATGTCCCGCCTAATCACCTCTCCCCAGTACTTCTTCGGCCTACCCCTACCCCGCCTAAAACCATCCAAAGCTAGCCTCTCACACCTACGAACCAGGGCATCCATGCCCCTCCTCATCACGTGTCCGAACCATCTCAATCGGACTTCCCGCATCTTATTCTCCACTGGAGTCACACCAACCTTCTCCCTGATAGTCTCATTCCGAACTCTATCCCCCCTAGTCAGCCCACACATCCAATGCAACATCCGCATTTCCGCCACCTTCATTTTTTGAATGTGGGAGTTCTTAACTGGCCAACACTCCGCTCCATACAACATGGCCGGACGGACTGCCACCTGTAGAATTTGCCTTTAAGCTTGGGCGGCACCTTCTTATCACGAATTTGCCTTTAAGCTTGGGCGGCACCTTCTTATCACGAATTTGCCTTTAAGCTTGGGCGGCACCTTCTTATCACACAACACCCCCGAAGAGAGCTTCCACTTCATCCATCCCGCCCCAATACGGTGCGAGACATCCTCGTCAATCTCACCGTTACCCTGAATCACGGACCCGAGATACTTGAAACTATCCCTCTTACATACCACCTGTGATTCCAACTTCACTACCACCTCATTCTCCAGCCTCACGTCATTAAACTTGCATTCCAAATACTCTATCTTGGTCCTACTCAACCTGAACCCTTTAGACTCAAGAGTTTGTCTCCACACCTCTAATTTATCATTCACACACACCCGCGTCTCATCAATCAAAACTACATCATCTGCAAAAAGCATACACCAAGGCACCTCTCCTTGAATACGCCGCGTCAACACATCCATCACCAAAGCAAACAAAAAAGGACTAAGAGTAGATCCCTGATGCCTGTCAAGACAGTGAAATGCTCTGAGTCTCCTCCCGCCGTCCTCACCTGAGTTTTAGCTCCATCATACATGTCCTTAATTGCTCTGATATATGCCACCGGGACTCCACTCACCTCCAAGCATCTCCAAAGCACCTCCCTGGGGACTTTGTCATATGCCTTCTCCAAGTCGATAAACACCATGTGCAGGTCCTTCTTCCTTTCCCTATACTGTTCCACCAGCCTCCGTACCAGGTGAATTGCCTCCGTCGTCGAGCGGCCAGGCATAAATCCAAACTGGTTCTCCGAAATAAACACTATCCGTCTCGGCCTCACCTCGACCACTCTCTCCCAAATCTTCAGAGTGACTCAATAACTTAATACCCCTATAGTTATTGCAACTCTGAATGTCACCCTTGTTCTTATAAAGAGGGATCATAGTACTCCACCTCCAAGCCTCGGGCATTTTCGCCGTCTTGAAAATTTCGTTAAACAATCCAGTCAACCACCTTAAACCAGCCTCGCCAGAAAACTTCCAAGAATCCACCGGTATCTCATCAGGCCCTGTCGCCCTACCCCTTCGCATCCTGCGAACAGCCTCTCTAACCTCCTCTACCTTAAAACGTCTACAATAACTAAAATCCCGACACTCCTCTAAGTGCTCCAGCTCCCCTAACACAATAGCTCTATCCCCTTCGTCATTCAAGAGCCTATGAAAATACGACTGCCATCTATTCTTAATGTGGCCGTCCTCCACCAACACTGTACCATCCTCCCCCTTAATGCACTTTACCTGATCGAGGTCACGACCCTTCCTCTCCCTAGCCTTAACGAGTCTAAACAACTTTTTTTTTCCCTCCTTTCTCCTGTAACCCCGCATACAAGCTCTCAAAAGTTGTCGTCTTAGCCGTCGTAACTGCTAACTTAGCCTTCTTCCTAGCTAACTTATACTATTTCCTGTTTACCCGCTTCTCTTCTTCGTCCTTACTCTCAACCAACTTAGCATACGCCCCTTTCTTAGTCTCCACTTTCTTCTTAACCTCTTCATTCCACCACCAATCCGGGGATGATGCCCGGCCCGGCCCCTAGAAACACCCAACACCTCACAAGCATTCTCCCTGATGCACCTAGCCACCCTATCCCACATACTATCCACGTCCCCCCTACACTCCCACACCCCCATTCCCGCCAACTTCTCCCCTATCTCCCACGCATTCACTGGCGTCAAGCCGCCCCACTTAATTCTAGGTCTACACTCCTCACCCCTTCTCTTCTTATCCTTCTTTATACCCAAATCCATAACCAAGAGCCTATGCTGGGTCGAAAGATTCTCACTCGGGATGACCTTACAGTCTTTACACAACACCCTATCTCCTATCCAAAGCAACAAAAAGTCAATCTGGGTCTTGGCCATCGCGCTTCGGAAGGTGATCAGGTGATCAGGTGATCAGGTGATCGTCCTTCTTCGGGAAGCCCGAATTCACCACCACCAACCCAAAGGACCTCGCAAAATCCAATAGTGTATCCCCCTCTTCATTTCTTTCCCCAAAACCACCATGCACATCCCCAAAGCCTCCCGGTAACGCCCCGATGTGCCCATTGAAATCTCCTGCTACAACAATCTTCTCCGAGCTAGGCACGCCTCTCACCACCTCATCCAAAGCCTCCCAAAACCGCATCTTCTCCTCCCCATCCAAGCCCACTTGCGGCGCATAAGCATTACACAGTTGGAAAACTTTCTAACTGAAGTTGTGTAACTCCAGATGATGCCAAAAAAAGCCATCCCTCGGATTCGAACCGATGACTTTCTTAGCCTATTTCTAAAAGGCGAACTGATCAACTTGCATGTGTTAAGCATACGACTGAACTAGCGTCTTTCCTCTACGGAAGCATTAATGTTTCTTCATTCTTTTCATTTCAAGTATATTTCCTGCCGAAAATACTGGATTCAGTCGGTTAACTGTACGAAGGTTTGCATCCACCTCTATTAGCATGCATTATGCTAACCCCCATATTAGAGACGGTACTATAATCCCGTCTCTTACAACTTGATTCATTCAATTTTCTAACCAATGGGCACTGATTAAAAGAAGCAAAATGAGAAAGATGTGTAATTGTACCAGTTTACTAGCAGTAGCGGCACTCTCGTTGGAGCTGGGAGCTTCCACAAGAGCCAGTTCCCAGCCTGTAGCTCCGTTGGCAAGATTTGAAGCAGTTGAAGTCGGTGGATTGGTAGAGCCTGTGACAGCACCACGAGTCAGAATTTCCATCTTGGGGGGTGAATTCCGAACATTTCTAGGTATCTGGTGCAATTCAGGTTGAAACACTTACCAACTGGTACGATAGCTAAAGCCAAAGAATTTTTCTCATCTAGTTCTGCAACCGCTGGAGAAGGATCGTCCAAAGACTACCAACAAGAAGTATAAGGTGGCTTCAAATATCCAGTCATAGAGTTAAAGACAATAAGGTTACAGATGAAATGTCTTGAAACTATTACCAATAGATCAGCAGGTTCTGGTGGAGGAGCTTCCGTTTTAACAGGTTCTGGCTTTGGTTCAGGTTCCTTTTCAGGTTCAGGCGGTGGGGGAGAACGCGAGCCAGCATCTTTGACCTCTGGATCTTTTTTGTACTCAATAGCTAAAATAACTTTTGGTTCCTGAAAGTCGAAGCAAATTGCATTAAAATTTCAGATCTCATTGGAGTGAAACAAACTTGTAAATATCAAATTCAAGTCCAACCGCTACCATTATCAATAGAGAGTATTTTTGCATGCTTGGTGCTTCTCATGTAAAGGGGCTTGTTAAACATAATTAAAGATAGAAGTATGTTGTCTATGTTTACTAGCTCCACCCAGAGATAATTGACATTTATCAAGGTTTGAGGAGATTTCTTACCGAATCTTTCCGCACAGCAGAAGCTCGTGGTGCTTCTCTCACATACTCTTCCATAGCTTGTAAAAATGATGCAGGGGGCTTGATTATAAATAACATGCAAAAAGTATTAGAGAGACATCTACAGTGGCATTTAGAAAAAAATTGCATATATTTCCCAGAAATGTTTTCTTGTACCTGCTCAATTTTAATAAATTTCTCGCCACGTCCACCCACGTCAATACTTTTACATATTTCATAAAACTCTGAAAGCGCTTCTGCCTAAAAATAAATGGAGATGTATCAGGGAAGGTGTCTAAATTCCTAAAGTAACACTCTCAAACTGCTTTGATGTATTAGCTGGATCTGCAAATAATCTCTAGGGATGGTACCTGCTGACCAGCCCTGCGGTATATATCCAGAGACCTCAGAGCATCATTCCGTTGCATCTCAAAGAACTGTCGAAAAAATAACTTGGTTAACCTTTATTAGTTATTACTGAAGAGAATAAGACTATCTCTTAACATAGCCAAGAGAAAAGCCGAACCTTGTCAACTAAATTAACTGTACCATCACTGATAGCATTGTAGATTTTAATGCTTTCTGAAGCAACCTATCAAAAAATGATAAGCAATCAGACGGTGAGAAAATAAATACATGAATTGTTTCAGATAAATCTATGAAGAACAGATTACTTACCATTGAAAGTGCCAACTGAATCACAAAGTTGTGAACAGATGCCCCTTGTGGCTGCATGAAAGTTTCATGATCATAAATTTGAGTACAACAGTATATGCCATCTGAATAAAGGACATATTGTCAATGTAGAAAGTATATCGAACTGATTACGAAGAATAACGAACCTGACAGCCAACAATACGATACAGAAGTTGCTGTAAAGCTGGTAACTGTTCAAGCAACTCCGGCGTGTCCAAATCTTTAGTTCTCTGCATTAAATGAATTAGAAAAACATAAGAAAGTCCCTACATTTAATGTTTCACCTGAAGAAGATTGATATGGAAAGCAATTGGATCCCCGCAATATAGAATGACAATTGTTGCACAAAAACAAAATAATATCCACAAACATAGGCATCACAAAGAGGATGGCGTAGTATGGGAGTGACAAACCGGAGATCCCAAGTTTGAATCCCTACTGAAACACTTGGCGCGGGTGCTCCAACCTGGGAAGGCAGAACTACCTTAGCAACCCGACTTGTGGGATAGACAAGCGTATCCGGTCGATTGGTAGAGATGCGCATAAGTTGGCCCCAACAACCGATATACTACACACACACATATATGCAACAGAATCCTTTAAACTAACTAATGGCAGAGATAAGAAAGGGTGTTTCTCTCACCGGCCGATCAGTCTCCACATCATATTTCAGAACTCGAAAGCATTCCAGCCTCTCCTCCAAGAACAAGGCATAAGCACGTACCCAAGCAGAGTAGTCCCATGCTGAAGAGTTAGCGGAACAATTATCAATATTGAAGGAGATCACTATGGTCAACTTCCTGTTTAAAAAGAAAAAAAGTATGATAATAAGCATACCATTTGGACTAGAGTCATCTTTAAAATGCGCCATGTTAAGCATGCGGTTTCTGCTGCGGCCATAGTTGATAAGTTCCTCATGGAATGTGGGGTCCACCTCTCTTAAAGCACGGTGAATGACGATCAATGTTTTTAGAGCAACCTGTGAACCACCGACAGTGAAAAATGAATCAGTAAAGGTGCTTGATGTGTCACCTATGGAGAGGATATAAGTGATGATTATCAGGAAATCAAGGTTAATTAAAGCACAATCAGTTTCTAAGCTTGACATATTGATGTGAAACCAAGATTATGAAAACAAAGTAAAATGAGTCTTAAAACGTTCGAACCAACACTTGATTATCAACATTATTCCTCAGCTCCAGGAGTTCAGACGTTCACAAAAGCAAGACGATATTTCGTCTTCACAACTGAAGCTAAATTGCAGAAAAGAATGGGCTTATAAACTGATCTGTTTTCACTAATGAAACTAAGGCCAGTGGCTATCATGGACCAGTAGACCAAAATAACTAAGTACACAGCACAAAAACTGGTGTCTTTTTGTCTCATAATATGCTCAACCTAAGGCTCTTAATCTCAACATGAACAAGAGAGAGACAATCCAGATCTTCATCAGGTCTCCGTTCCATATTGTTTCCCCAGTCATATCTCTACTCTATCCCCCCTTGAGTCTTTGGGAGCACATGTCTTATTCATAATTTAGCCCCAAGAAAAGATAAATTAGCCCCTCATGCTCTCAAGTGTGTCTTCCTTGGTTACTCCCGAGTTCAAAAAAGGTATCATCGCTATTCACCTATTCTTTGTCGCTACCTTATGTCCGTCGATGTCACATTCTTTGAATATCAACCTCCGCTTGTTTCTTACGTCTACCTTTAGAATCTTTATGATAACTTCTGCAGTTGTAAATAAGAAACAATAATAAAACTAAAAGGACTTTTCCAAATCAGCATTTCGAGAACTACTACGATTGATCGGCAAACAAAATGCTTCTCTTGAATTTATCATTCATGAGAAAGATGTACAGAATTGGATTTATTGTTGTTGTTTTTTGAAAAATAGAATTGGATTTATTGTTCATACCGCCCAATTATGTGTCTTGGACAATCTTCTCGCAAGAGCATGAATGCAGTATGCAACATCAGCTCGAGGTCTGGTCGCCGAGACGGCAGAAAAAATGGCTGAAAATGAGAATCAAAAAGTCCTATCAAGTCCCCGTACTGAATGCAGTTTATTGCTATAATTCGGCAAGTTACATCTTCATAACATGACGATCTGATGCTTACCTCTTATGTACTTCTCCTTTGCTGGCTGTTCAACATGATTTGTTGCCTTAACTATAGCAATGTCCAATTCCTGAAGAACATTAAGAAAACAGATATCAGGAGAGCACCCAAAATACACGTAGAATGAGAACAGGGAGCAAAATGCATATCATCACCTTATAGCCACTATTAATTTTAGCTAAACTGACACTGGTCGTATCCTTGAGAGATCCAAGGGTTTTTCTTAAGCTGTTCTGTGTACCTCCTCCCGACATTTCTCTCTTCACGGCTTCCAGCAGGCAGTGGCTAATAACAATAAGCCTGCGTTAAATGAACTCAATTTACCATAATGAAACATTTCACTAATCATCTATACTATAATTCCACAAGAAGTGACACTACGATATCCTCTAAAGTATCAGATAAGAACCACTTTGAGACACCCTATATCCAAGTCAAGTCTTCGATATGGTATTCACTTCACCAGAAGATTCAAACACCCTATTCTTCGATATGGTATTCACTTCACCAGAAGATCCAAACACCCTATATCCAAGTCAGTCTAATTTTGGTGAATCTGAGTTAAAAAATCCAAGAATTGAAAGAAAATTTTGCTCATCATATCCGAAACATAAGAGCTAGTGAAGTGACGACACTTTTTGTAGGTGAAATTCTACATCCCAAGAAACAAAGGCAAAGTTGTGCACTTAGGAATCACCTGATAAGCTCAACGAAGAACAGAAGAACAGAACAGAACATCAGAAACAAAAAAAACATTTTAGACAGCACCGTCAAAATTTAAACCCAACATAAGATTTATTCCAAGATCCCCACAAAGAATCATGATGCACATTGACTCAAAACACTTCATAATCAAAGATCCTACAAACTCAAAATTCAATCTTTACACATTCACACCTCAAAATTTGAGCTCAAAATTTAAGCTCAACCAATAATCCCACAAACCAAAAAAGGCCAAAAGAGTATCTTCTTTATGAACAAATAAAAATCAAAAAGCAAGTCCAAAACTCAACTTCACGGTCAAAGATCCAACAAATTCAATATTTACTCATTCATACCTCAAAATTTCAGCTCAATCAATAATCCCACAACCAAAAAGGCCAAACGTATAAGCTTCTTACAAACAAATAAATTTCAAAAGACAAGTCTGAGTTACCAAAAAGGCCAAACGTATAGCTTCTTACAAACAAATAAAAATCAAAAGACAAGTCTGAAACTCAACTTCATAATCAAAGATCCAACAAACTCAAAATCTTCATTTACTCATTTATACGTCAAAAATTCTTCTCAACCAATAAGCTCACAACCAAGAAAGCCAAAAAGGGACTCTTCCTATGAACAAACATAATAAAAAACCAGGTCCGAACTCAACTTCATAATCAAAGATCCAACACATTAAAAATTCAACCTTTACACATTAGTACCTCAAATGTTCAGCTCAACCAATAATCTCACAATCAAGAAATGCCAAAAGGGTATCTTCTTATAAACATATAAAAATCAAAAGACAAGTCTGAAACACAACTTCATAATTAAAGATCCAACGAACTCAAAATTTTATTTTATTTTTCTCAAAATTCAACATTTACTCATTTATACCACAAAAATCCAGCCAAAACATGAAAAACAAAGGATCTCTTCTTATGAACAAACAAAATCAAAAATCAGGTCTAAAACTCAACTTCAAAACCAAAGATCCAATAAACCCAAAACTCAATCTTTACACATTCATACCTCAAATGTTCAGCTCAAAGAATAATCTCACAACTAAGAAAGCCAAAAGGGTCTCTTCCTATGAAAAAAATACAATCAAAAAACAGGTCTGAAACTCAACTTCATAATCAAAGATCCAACACACTAGAACTTAATCTTTACTCGTTTATACCTCAAAAAATTCAGCTCAACCAATAATCTCACGATCAAGAAAAGCCAAAAGGGTATCTTCCCATAAAGCAAATAAAAATCAAGAACCAGGTCTGAAAGTCAATTTCAGAATCAAAGACCCAACACACTAAAACTTCAATATTTACACATTAATACCTCTAAAAATTCAATCTTTACTCATTTACACCTCAAAAAGAACAGCTCAACCAATAATCTCATAATCAAGAAAACCCAAAAGGGTATCTTCTTACAAACAAATAAAAACCAAAAGGCAAGTCTAAAACGCAACTTAACAATCAAAGATCCAAAAAACCCAAAATTCAATCTTTACACCGTCACACCTCAAAGATTCAGCTTAACCAATAATGTCACAACCAAGAAAGCCAAAAGGGTCTGTTCTTACAAACAAATAAAAATCAAAAAACAAGTCTGAAGCACAACTCATAATCAAAGATCCAACCAACTCAAAATTCAATCTTTACTCACTTATACCTCAAAAAACTTCAGCTCAACCAATAATCTCACAATCAAGAAAAGCCAAAAGAGTCCCTTCCTATGAACAACTAGTCAAAAAGGAAACGTTTTTTAAAAACAAATTTACAATCAAAGATCCAACAAACCCAAAATTCAAGTCATACCTCAAATATTCAGCTCAACCAACAATTCCACAACCAAGAAAAGCCAAAAGGGTCTCTTACTATGAACAAATAAAATCAAGAAACCAGGTCTGAAACACAACAAACTCATAATTAAAGATCCATCACACTAAAATTTCAATCTTTACACATTAATACCTCAAATGTTCAGCTCAAACAGTAATCCCACAACCAAGAAAGTCAAAAGGGTCTCTTCTAATTAACAAAAAAGAATCAAGAAAGCAGGTCTGAAACTCATCCAACGCACTCAAAATTCAACCTTTACTCATTCAAACCTCAAAATTTTCAGCTCAACCAATAATTCACAAACAAAAAGACCAAAAGGGTCTCTTCCTATGAACAAACAAAATCAAGAAACCAGGTCTGAAACACAACAAATTAATAATCAAAGATCCAAGAAACTCAAAAATTAATACCTCAAATGTTCAGCTGAAACAACAATCCAAGAATCAAGAAAGGCCAAAAGGGTGTCTTCTTATGACCAAAAAAGAATCAAGAAATCAGGTTTTTGAGTCTTGAAACTGGAGTGAAACTGAAGAATTATTAGAGAGAAATTTGAGGACAAAGGAAAGAGTCCTTAGAAGGGGTGTGGTGTATTGACTGGTGGGGTGAAAGGGGGTTTGGAGTAGGGGGGGTGGGGATTACGTTCCTTTTTGGTGGCCTGCAGAGAAGAAAAGTCTACAACAACGAATTTGCTTTGGTTGGCGGTCGGTGTCATTCACCATTTAATTGTTTTATTACATTTCATCAAATTTTGCATTTTAGGAAGTATAAAATTTTGTGTAATCCATATCTATACACTTTTTTTTTTTTCTTTTGGGTATTTATACTGTATGTTACTGTATACAGTATACTCATCACTGTACATGTTGCTTTGTGTGCATGTATATATTTTCTATTTTTTTTATCACGCGATATGGATATTTGTATCAAAATTCGATTATATTTTGATGTGGTTATTAATAAAAAAAAAAAATGTGCAAACAGCACAAATCTCGACAGTTTGAAGCATAATTACAGAAAATTTTAATATTTTACATAATTATTAAAAAATTTATTTTTGGGTCTATTAAGATACATAATTAGTTCCCGATAAATCTAACGAAGATACATTTTTTTCCTTTGTAAAGATACATAATTAGCTCTCGATATATTTTTTTGATTTTGGGTCTAGCGAGATACATAAAACATTCAATAAAGATACATTTTTCTTTTGTGAAGATACATGATTAGCTTCTGATACATTTTTTCGATTTTGGGTCTGTCGAGATACATAATTAGCTCCTAAACATCCAACGAAGATACATAATTAGCTGAAATTTTGGTAATTACTTTGTAAGGGCGAGAATTTGTATAAATATGGTAAGTTAATGTGTATGTTTATGTTATTTTTCTAAAAAGATCACGCTGTACGGATATTTGTATCGAAGTACGATTATATTCAAATTTTGTTATTAATAAAAAGATTTTCATATCTAGGATTCAAACTTAAAATCTCAAAGATTTCAATCATTCAATCTAAAGTCAAGTTGGTGTATATTTTCTACACCCCCTATTTCATTAGGTTGATCTCCTACTTCTGTTAAGAAAAAATTAATTAATAGTGTATTTATTAAATTAATTTTATTAATGATGTTTTTTTGAAACTATAAATTTAATTACGGATAGTTTTTTTCGATTTTCCACCCACGTTTAATATCCTTATAGGAGTTTCGACTAATTTGGATCGCCCATTGCAGGACTATTTGGAGCTCCGACTAATCTGCATCGCCCATTGAAGGGTCATTCTAGGGGTGACACTCCCAATAGAATTTTTTACATAGTCAAAACTCGAACTCGAAACCTCTAATTAAGGGTGGAACAGTCCTACCATGGTAACACAATTCTTAATTTTAGAAACAATACATATAAATTCAAACAATTAATATGAATATGAAGGCTAAATAATATAAAATGGAAGAATGATCTCTACTTTATGGTTCATTTCTTCCATATAATTCCTAATCTTTGCCTAGTAAGTACTGAATGGCCATTTAATAGTCAAAGTTTGTCGAGCATGCATATTTCCGGTAAAAATGATAATATAATTGAAAAAAATATTATTAATTTATTTAATATTATATTATTACGTTAAGGATTTTAGTCTGATGTAAAACTTTTTATGTAAAATTACTCGACCTTAGGGTTTTAGAAATAAATGTTCTTTGCACTTTGACAAATTGTAATATGACTCGGCTATTTTTGTGGCCTAAAGTCAAATTTTGATAAGAAAATTTTAAATTATTTTAAAATAAATTATTTAACAATTTAAAAATAAATTTTAAAGGATTAAGAAACAAATTGAGGCACCTTAAATTTTGTAGTTCTTTATAAATTTATTTTCAAGGTTTATATTTTACATGTTAATAGTATTTTTGTCTCTTAATATTTTATCGAATAACTAATAAAGTTATTGTTATGTGATCAGGAGATCATGGGTTAAAGCAGGTTGATAACTAGTAAAGTTATTGTCGTGTGATCAAGAGGTAATGAGTTAAAGCCGTGGAAACAGTTTCTTACAAAAATGTAAGGTGAGGTTGCGTACAATAGACCTTTGTGATCCGATCATTCCCCAAACCTCGCACATAATAAAAGTTTCAAGCACCAAACTGTCATTTTTACTATTTTTATCGAGGAACGAAAAAAAAGAACAAAATTAACTCACTTTAATTTATTTATTTCTATTAAAATTATATCAACTAAATTCTGTGTAAACAATAAATATAAAGAAAAGATACAATAGGGACTAGACACTAAAGGTAAATCAAATTTAGGTGTGGTCGTTTGATTAAAATAAGTTTGAAAATTTTATGTAAAATTATAATGTTGAGATCGAAACAACAAAGTGTTGTAGGTTAACAAAGCAAATTTTGAATATCGATTAAAATAAAAATACTATAACATGGGTTATTAATTAACCTATATTCATGCAATAGGAAATGAGCAATCTACTAATATATTAAAAACAATTATCAATAAAATATCTTTTCTTCTAAATAAAACTTTCTAACCTCAATAAGAGATTATTGATACTAATGTGTCATTGTATAAGAAAAAAAAACTATAAAAAAAAAATGTTTTAAAAAATATTATAATGATAAATAAATCAGAACAAATCTTAATACTATATAAATCATTGCATTAACTATAAAATAAAATTTATTTTTAGATATAAGAATATATTAGTAGTATTATTTTCTTAACAAACTAAAAATAATATATTTACACTTTCAATTAATTAATGGGAAAAGGACAGAAACGACACTTCAAATTAAACTATTTCCATGAAAATGATCATAGAATTTAAATTTCACTTTCTATCCATTTCAGTTTACTGACTTATTTTATACCGTTTCTACACACTTTCTATACAGTTTTTATACAAATCTTATACATATAAATATTCTATAAGAAAATTATACAATTTTGATACACAATTTATACAATAACTGTACTTTTTTTTTTACACATTTTATAAAACAATTATATAATTTTCATACACTTTCTATATATTTTTTATATATATTTTATGCATATACATATTTGATAGAACTATACAATTTTTATACATATATCTTATATAAATACATATTCTATTTAACAATTATATCGTTTTTATGTAATTTAATTATTATTTCTAAACAATGAAAAAAAAAGTAGAATATTTGATCAATTAAAAAATTTATAGCAAATAAAATTGAAATATTTTTAAAAGGATCAAATTGCCCAAGTTGAATACTGTATCAGTATTGTATATAGACCGTATATGGATTACGTAGGTCAAAATGACCCAAATTAGAAAATGACTATAAAGCGAAAATAGTATATCCGACTGACCACTTTTTGAAAAGTTTTCAAACTTGGGCTATTTGTTTTGAAAAATACTATAGTGTTCTTTTCCCATTAATTTTTTCCTTAATTTTTAGCTTCACTAAGCCCAGTAAAAAAGATTTTTAAAAATAAAAGTGGCAGTAAAATTCTCCCATTTAACTAATCCAAAAGTTGTCAGAATACGGAAAGCGTACGCTAAATGTAAATATTTTTTTATTATACTACTTTCATCATCTCAAAATACTTGTGCTTAGTTTTTCGACAGTAAATCTCATTAATTTTTCATGTTAAATTGAATTAATTAATCTATTATTATAACTAAAATTTAGATATTCAAACAAGATGAAAAATAGTATGAGTTGAAATTCTTTTATATCAATTTTAGTGAAACAATAATTAATTTCATATTTTAAAATTATACTCATTCATCCTAATTTACGTAATACTTTTTTCATTTTTGTTCGTCTTAAAAAGAATAGCATTTTGCAATAACTAAAAATAATTTATCTTTAAATTTGCCTTTTAATCTTAATTAATAAAATAATTTTCAACCATACAAATATCTAAAAATTATTTTAGACCTCAAATGTCAATAGCCTTTTTTTTTCTTCTTAAATTCATGTCATTTCAAATGTTGCCGCATAAAATTAGACAGGGGTGTATTTTAGATTCTCAAAAAATAATATGAAGTGTAGCAACCGTATATTCACAATGAAATCTCACAAGTCAGGTCTAAAGAGAATATAGAGTGTATGCAAACATTATTACTATCTCGTGCAAATAGAGAAGTTATTTTCAAAAAATCCTCAGTTCAATGTACCAAAATATAAAGAGTAACATAAACTGAATTTTTTTTAATATTAATTTGATGAAAAAATACATTTTAAAATATTAATCAAGATTTATCGAATTTGACTTTCAAAAAAATAAAAAGTATATATGGTGAGGGAGAGTGGGACCCAAAAGTTTGAGATGTAGTAAAAAGTAGTTGTACACAACTGATCACAGAAAGACAAATTTAGAATCCGAAATTAAAATATGCCCTACAATTAAAAAAAAAATAAAGTATGCTATATATAAAAAAAAAAGCATCAAAATAGATTTTGTGCACTTAATAAGTGCACAATGCCTTTAAATTTGTAACGGCAGCCGTCTGACGACGTCAAAAAAGTGAGAATTCACATTGTGCACTTATTAAGTGCATAATCCATTTTTTTATGGATTGTGCACTTAATAAGTGCACAATCCAAAAAAATAAAAAATGAATTGTGCTTCATTACCCCTATTAAGATATAAATATTATTTTCGGAAGATATAAGCTCAGGAAATTTATTAGAATTTCGAGAAGAAAAAAGAAAGATTATAAGGATAACTAATTTTATCTTAAAAAAAAATACTTTTTGGATCTACTCTAATCTATTCACAATAGGTTAGTCCTTGAATTTTCGCCACGTACATTATTGTTACGTTGTTTTATTACGGAAAAAATAGATTTGGCTTATCTATACTTTATCTAAGATGACCAGAGTTTGTTTTAATGATAATGACTTTTTGGTGAACTCAGGATGTATTCTGGAAAATATTTTTCAGAATAATATGTAAGTTTTTTTAAAAGGAAAAAATGAATTTGATCTCCTAATGTTTGTTGTGATTCTTGAATTAATCCAAATTGGACGTTAAGTGCAATTTCATTATAAAACTTGAACCGGAAAAATTAAATCAGATAAAATAAAATAGAATAAAATAAGTGCACAATTAAAAAAAAAATGGATTGTGCACTTAATAAGTGTACAATGTTAATTAATAAGTGCACTTAATAAGTGCACAATCTACAAAAAAAAAAAAAAGGATGATTAAAAAATAAATTGTGCACTTATTAAGTGCACAATGTGAATTCTCACTTTTTTAATGCCGTCAAACGGTTGCCGTTACAAATTTAAAGACACTATGCACTTAAAAGTCTATTTTGATATTTTTTTTTTATATGGCATACTTCAATTTTTTTTTTAATTATAGGGTATATTTTGGTTCCGGGTTCACAAATTCACAACTTACATGTGCACTTTAGTGAAACTACTGACTACATTGTACTAACATGTACCTTCCAATGATCAATCTTGTGTTTAAAAACAAAAAGAAGAGTGGGCTGGGGGTGGGGGGAAGAGTGGGGTGGGGTGTTTGGGGGGGGGGAGAGGACACTGTTTTCTTGATTTGGTAATTAAAATTTGAGTTATATAATGGCGGTCTTGCTATTTTTAGGATTTTTAACATTTCATGGATATGATTGTGCTTTCATATAGCCACTTCAAATAAAATATTAGAAAAATGTCAATATGGGTTTAAGCCTTTTCTTTTTATTTGTATTATTATTTTTAAAAAATTATATTTATATTACAACTTAATTTATTATAACTATTTAAAATTTCAATGCTTTTACATAATTACATAAATATCCGATCTTACTTAAAAGCATGGATACATCACTAAAGAATGTTATGATTTGTGAAAAATTAAGTGATGTATTCAAAAAAATATAATATATTCATAAAATTAAATGATATATCCGAAAGAATGTAATGTATCCGTATAAAATTAAATAATATATCTGTGTAGACTAAATCAATTTTTTTTAGTGATTTTGAAAAAAGCTAAAGGAGTAATTAGCTCCAAAAGAATTAAAATTTATGTAGCTTTTACTTATTTTTTTAGGTTATACGGCTTTATACACAACTTAACCTATCAAAATCAGTGGTCCAAATAGAATCACTGTGTATCTAATTTTGATTCATGAAAATGTTTAAATCATAAATCAAGAAAGTGTAATTCAAATTTTTTGTACTACCTACTTTGTCTTGAGTCTTGATGTGGAATAATAGTGTAGTTAAATCTATTTATGTTATAAGTTTCTGTTATATAATTCGATAACTAAACATAAGTTTGCAATTGTAAAAGTGATGAATTAAATTGGATAAGTTGGGGTATGACTTATAGTTTAGCTCATCTTCACTTAACTCAGTTTTCCTAATATAAATTTCAAATAGGATTAAACAATAATTTCTTTATTGGTTCACTTTATTTTAATTAGTCCAGATTTTACTCAACTTATCTATTCCACAAATAGTTTGGTATCTAGAAAATTAGAAATTCACTAAAATGATAGGAACAGTAGGCATTTGGAGGAGTATTTGAGTTGAAGTTGAACCAAAAATTATTTTAAATTGAAATTAATCAAATATTAATGAATTGAAATTGTGTTTAAAAATTGATTAGCTAATAATTAATTGGGTAAAAAAATTCTTGAGACATAGAGAACAAAAATCAGCATCTCTTTAATAAAGGAATATTATAAAAAAAAAAAAATTAAGACACTTGATTAAATATTCAAGTATTCTTTATGCGTGGAGGGCAATTGTATTATTCCTTTTTAAACTTAAGCAAACCTAAGGAGAGATCTGAACCAATAATTGAGCAACAAACAAATAAAAAATAGTCCTGGTTACATGAATCACAAGTTTTTATTTTTTATTTTTTCAACTAGTGTGTACCGTTTGATATTTGAATTGAAATTTGATTAAATTTAAATTTACATCGAAAAATCTCACTTTGTGGAATAACGCATTCTCTAACGAAAATGACTTTATTTTCAACTAAAACTCAAACTAGAATATTTGATTAAATTTGAAGAAATTATATTTATCGTGAACCACAAGTTATTTATTTATTTGGTTTTATATGAATGTATTTGATGATTAAGATTATTTTGAGGTTACTTCTTTAATCAAATGAGAAGTTAAGATATCGACCGTCAAAAAGTTGTTAATTTATTTGGTATAAGATAAATAGACGACCCCATTGAAACATTAAACAAATGATTTAATATAAATTAAAAGCACACACTAATTTTTACTTTACCTTTATGGTTTTTCTTCATTTCATTTTTGAATGGTTTCTTAGTGGCATTGACAACATAAATGTCTCTGTCTATTATTTCTTCTCAAAAAAAAATAAAAAATAAAAGAGCATATTATTTGTGTTTTGTACCATACCAATAACATACTTCTTCCATTTTAAAATAATAGTCATGTTTCACTTTTTCAGAATTAATTTAATCAATTTTTAAAGCTATTTTAGGTCGAATTATTTTTGATATTTTAAAATTAAAAGTTAAATATTTAAAAACTATACAAAAAGTACTATAATTACATAATTCTTCTCATATCTATACAGTGTGTAAGTACATTTCAAAATATTCGTCTAAGTTCATATTATCTGAGGACTCTCAAAAAAGAAATTGCGATAAATATTATGGAATGGGGGGTGTATCTTTTAAAATCTCATAAGTGAGATCTGGAAAAGATAATATGTAGTATGTACACAAATCTTACTCCTCTATTTGTGGGATAAAAAAGTTAATACTATGTGTATTTTTTAAATTTTGAAAAAGTATTTTAGTTTCTAGATGTTAAAAGGACCCTAGAATACCTTTTACTAATTAGTTGTCAGCATTGAATTTTATTCTATCTAGAAGTTAGCATCATTTCCTCATGTTGTGACTTGTTACTAGCTATGCTTTTCAAACTTAATCTTGAAGTTAATTACAATTACTCATTGTTCTAATCTAAAGCTTTAGGATGGTCCTAAATGAAATATAGACCATATAAAATAACTAAATATAAGGTCATTTGTTCAAGATTATACTTTAACATGTGGTGTGTATATATAATATATGAGATAGTTGATAATATCCTATATCAACGTACATATACACTTGACAATAAACTATAGTGAGTGAAGATATTAAAAGATGATAATATTGACCTAAAATCATATGAAAAAATTTATCTTGAATAACTTGCAATTTCATAAAATCAATGCAGACTTGATTAAAAATAGAGTATAATAGAGAAAAATATTCATATAGATGGATATCTACTAATTGGGACATGTTAATATAATTTCGAACTTATTGCTTTTCTAGAAATGCTACACTTGAGTCGAGGGTCTTTTCACTTTCGGAAACAACCTTATTAACTCTCCGAGGTAGTCTTTTCTAGAAAGTTTTTTCACTTATAAGATTTTACTGGGTGTGTTTTTGTTGTTTTTGTTGCTTTTCTAGAAACATTTTGACCTTATCATCGATTTATATGATAATAAGAATAAGAATTCATATAGCGGACCAAACATATTTGTCGTTGTATATATATAATTTTTTAGATGAGCAAACTAATTACTCAACAATCTTTAATTAGTATGAAATAATGGATTACAGCTTACATCAAGATGCTTATGTTAGCCAGCAAATATGCTCATGGTTTTGCCAGTTAGGAAGAATAATTAATACAGTTTCATGTGCACCAGCTTGTTCAACATAATATTTTTGTAGTTTTTGTCTCTTAATAAACTTGAGCACATTTAAAATTCATACTACACTAACCATCCCTCTGTGTTTAATTAAATTAGAGATTTTGAGTTATGAACTTAAAAATGTTGTCACATTTGTTAGGGTACGCTTTACATCCCGAAGGGTTCGTTGGGTAACTGATTTGGAAGTGAATTATGCAGATATCAAATCTTGCACAAATGGTACCATGTTTGGTAGGTTTAGTAGTTGTTAGAATGTAGTTATTCATGTATAAAATTAATAAGGTGTTTGATTTATGACTTTAAAACTTACATTAACTAATACATGCATTAACTGTGAATGAATCTTTATACATGATCGAATGTGAATATATTGGGTATATTGTTGTTGCTATAGAATACGAAATAACTGACAGAATTATTGCTATGTGACCAGAGAGGTCATCGGTTCAAACTGTGGAAACAACCCCAGGAGGTCTTCCGTTCATTCCATGGGAACAACCCCTTACAAAAATGTAAGGTGACACTATCTACAATAGACCCTTGTAGTCCAACCCTTCTATAAACCTCATAGCGAAAACTTTAGTGCACCGAATTATCTACATAACTCTAACCAACCATCAAAATGACCTACAATAGACCCTTGCAGTCCAACCCTTCTCTAGACCTCATAGCAAAAGTTTTAGTGCACCAAATTACCTATTTTAACTCTAACCAACCATCAAAATGACCCTTCAGTAAAGCTTCCACCCCAAAATGGATAACACAGTGAATCTTTTTTATGAAATAGTAAGTGCTCACTTTAAATTTGAAGGCAACACCATCTATAATGTGCTTGTGCACGTTCGAAAATACTGGTTTTTTCAATAATCGAGAAATCTCCGAAGACCAATGGCACATAATTCGAAGCGCGATAGATAATAAATCAGCTCCTCTATCCTTCTCCACTTAAAACTTCTGGGATTTCAAAATAAGGTTCTGTTACATTTTTAAAACACTATGATCCACAATAGATGATATATTTTACATAAAATATTTGATTATTCCTTCCCCAAATTACAATATTACATCATTGGAAATGATAAATAAATAAACAAATGAAAACAAAATTTGTAAATATCACAGAAAAAGAATCAAGAAGTGAAATATGCTACATCATCCCATGAGACCTAACAATACTTCAAAACTGGAGATCAAGAGAAGATTTTCACTTCAAGATCTCTCTTCACAACAGTGAAATGATGGCAAAATTTGGAGATCAGGATAAAAGTTCATCTTTCAAGATCTCTTCACCACAGCAGTGGCAAAGAAAGGATGGTGGCTGAACTCGAATTGAACCTTAAGCGATGCATCAACAGCCCCTAGCCGGGAAATAAGACCTAGCGCGACACTGTTATGTTCTGCTACCTGTTCTATACGACGAAGCTCTGCCATTTTATCCGGATCATTAGAAAAACTGCTCCTCAGCTCCTTTGCAATTCTCTGAGCTCCTTTGAAGCAGTTATACATAGCCGCGTTCTGCATAATTAGAGTTCAAGTTACGCGCTAAATGAAAACAACCATCCGTAGAATGGAAAAAAGACCAGGAAGGCAATACGACTCACAGATAGATGAGCATGAGCAGTTGTCTCCACGAATGAATAATATGAGACATGATCGGGCAGGCAAGCTTTCAGAAGCAACTCAAAGTGCTGGACAAACCTCTGAGTAAAATTGCAAGATCGGTCAAGAATGGAAATGTCACTACTAGACAAGCATGTAAATGAGAGCAGATCCAAGCAACCAAGCAACAACGGATGTCAATTTTTTTTCCGGGGGTCATCTGAATCTTAAGTAGGTCAAGGTCCATGTTAATTACTGTAGTAAGAATCCAGCTAACAATGTCTCATGTCAAGAAATAAAATGGTAAGAAGTTTGAGATTTAAGGTTGTAGTAGACAGGATTCAAGTATCTTAGTCAGCTACTTGTGTTCTTTTCGGGGACATCCGATAAAATTGGAGCAATACAGAAAATATTAACATGTCCCATGCACAAGGACATGCAATGACGAGTGATGGTCCAAAAATTAAAAAAAAAGTCGTGAAAAATATGAGAAGGCACACCTCATGCTCAGTGTTGAAAGGTCCTGTGCTGACATACATTTGCCGTTCATTCCTCAAAGCTGCAAGCATCTGGAGGAACCAATAACCAATAAATTCTCAAACGATTCAGAATCAATTGTAAGTTTAACTAAAAAGCTAACTGCAGTGTGCAGATATGAAAGAGAAGGTAAAACCAAAACGGGTGAACAATTTTGCAGGCTCTGAGCATTAGTGAAAGCATCATAAATAAAAGGAAAAAAAAAGCAAATTACCATGGTAAGACCTTCAGCAAGATATACATGGCACTGAAGAAACAAAATTGCAGGTGGTAGTTGATAATCTTTTCCCCCTTCTTTCACCAAATCTCTTTTCTTCTTCCCCTTCTTTTTACCTGATACAACTTAAATTTTTAGATACATGTCCCTTATCTTGAAAAGAACATAATAGTAAAATTCAAATTGTATATTTGTTTTATATCTGTGGCTGAGTAGCAATGCTATTAAAGGAGTGGCAAGCAGATGCAATAATTAAAAGTTGGGACTAATAATTAAAACAAGAGCCATTAGGCCCTGAAAAGGAAAAAAGAAACCTAAGACACCGGAGAGTGGGCAAGCAGACAACAAAAAAAGCGAATGTCAACTGCAAGTCAGTACATCATTCCCCATGCTTTCCACCTCTATTTTCCTCATTCCAGCTCTCTAACTTAATACTTGGACATTCAATATCTCTTTCTGGCTATTCCCTCGGCATATCAATTGTCTACACTGAGGGTGTGTTCGGTACTGACTCAACTAATTTTCGCTCCTCCAAGGGACTTCAGATATGGGCATTTAGATGGGTTGGACTGTACCAAGTCCTAAGTTATTTGCAAGAGGTAGCCACCAGTCGATCAAGCTTTTCCCCGATCAACAATTTTAGTGATTTATTACAGCTAATACTAAATTTCCTTCGGAAACTATATGATAATCCCTGTTCGAGCATCAGTAATTCAGAGAGTAAAGAAATGTTCATACTCTTAACCGTCTATACCCCAATCATGAAGTAATTTGTACTCAATACAGAGAACCTACTCAGCACTCTATAATTAAAAAAAAATTTGGATGACTTTGGTGTCTAG
The DNA here is from genome assembly GCA_030864215.1 of Capsicum pubescens. NCBI lineage: Eukaryota > Viridiplantae > Streptophyta > Magnoliopsida > Solanales > Solanaceae > Capsicum > Capsicum pubescens. The sequence goes on along the minus strand of CM061544.1, from coordinate 80,019,289 downwards.
TCATCTTGTACACCTCGATTGTTCCACTGTATCGGCATATCCTGCTAAGTGCTACCTATAGAGGTAGGTGGACCTAGGATTTGAAGGTGGCAGGTGCACAGTTACATTCAATATAAATCTATCACTGGCTATCCAATTGATGTGGTCTCTCTGTATATGCACAATTCATAATAAGCATAATACCTTTTGCTGAAGTTCTTGGGTGCCGGTGCACCCTCAACCTACCATATAGGTCAGCCTCTTGCTACCTCCCACCACTCAGGCTTAGTTAGATGGAAAAAACCACCTAGTGTTGTTTTATCTCTGCTACAATTTGAACCCTAATCTCCAACATTTGCACCCACTTCAATGACCACTAAGCCACAACCTTAGGTGCATTCAACACTCTGACTTGCATATGATGAAGCCACAATGTTAGTTTCAATATCTTAAGACCTCTATGCCTTCTAGATATCAGATGTTAAACATTTTAATGATTCAACTCATGCCTTCACAACTTTTTGATCGAATTCAATTTGAGTCAAGCCACGACACTCATCATGAAAAATTAGATGTCAATTACCCCTTTTTTCCTTCTTTTCTTTCCTCTGGTTTATTATATTTTTTGTCATTCTAGCTAACGGCAGGTCATCTAATGACATAACATTCTAACTCTATTCAACTATCCAGTAAAAAGTTCTCCTAAAAAAGCAATTCAAGATCAAGAAACCATAACAGGAAAACTGTGATATATCTTAAATTCTTTCAGAACCTCTGTAAGTCATGCCCACTAATGACAAGAATCTTAAAGCTTCAACCAGTGAATCAATTTCTATTAACTTGGTACAGAAAAGGAAAATCTATTAACCAAAAGATCCAACACTTAACAACAAAACTTCCAGTAGGGAACTAGAAATCCACACATAACCATCAAGCATGTAGATCCAGATTGCTAGTTCTAGATACTTGCACCAATAGCTAAGGGAAAAAAGATGGTTTGAACAAGCAGTATTCTTACTGATATCATTGCTTGTCATTGCCCTCATATGTGTTTTCTCCGCAAGCTTGATCAGGATAATATACATGTACCAATAGACCATACAATATTCACCAGGAGAATACAAGTCCAATTCAAAGCCCAACATCAGGAAACGGGAAGCGATCCAGTACGTTTGCTCCTCCACCCATATGAGAATGTGTCTGCATATCTTCATGCAAATATTCTGCGACAAAATTTAGAAAATGAATAATAGTGTCAGTATGAAAAATGTTCATTGAGGAGATGACAGAGCAAGAAAGATCAGGAATCTCCAATTTGGAAAAACAGCACAAAGTGAAAACCATAGCAGCAAGCGCTGCTTTATAGGTCCTCACGAGCTGTGTCTCATTTTTTTCAAGCTATTATTATAAATACTCAAATAATTCCCTGTAGTTGAAGAGGATATTCACCTCGTTACTTGAAGTGGCTGAGATATCTCCGCACTCTTTCCTAAAAGCCAGTTCCAGCTAAGGAGAAATCAAAGAAACAAATGCAGAATTCAGTTCACAGGAAGGCAATTACAAAAGAAATAACATAGATTACTCAGTCGCATCAACAGAAACAGAAGCCTATACTTTAAACACGTTTGACATTTCTCAGCACCCTAGAAGATTTTATCGAAAGCCAAACCATAAAAGAAAATAATACAGATGACCCAGTTGCAGCCACAGCCACAGAAACACACGCCTCTACTTTAAAACAAGTTTGGCAAATAGTGCAACTCAGCATCCCAGTTTTACACATGCCTTGATAGAAACCAATGTTATGAAGGAGTTTGCTTTAACCAGAAATCTGATTCCATGTATACCCGAAACGCTCAGTCAGAGAACTTAATACACACACACACACAATATATATATATATATATTGGTGAAGAGGAGAGGTTAAGTGTAGATTTTTCTCAGAAATTAGTCGACATCTTTTGGTGTTCCCGTTTTGTTTCTATCAGATCGAGGTGAAATTTGAACCGATTGTTCCCACATCTTGATCTTCCATTAGAAACTGACAGATCACGATTTGGAGTCCTATAGCTCCAGATTTTCAGCTGAGAACAGTGACTGCATTTTTGGTGATTTCTCGCTTTTTCTTTTGGTGTAAAGTAATTAAAACTTTGGGGTTTTGGTGTAAAGAACAGAATATAGAAGAGGAAACCCAACTAGTGGATTTCATAGGAAATGTGTAAGTATTTCTGTCTTTATTTGTGTAATGTAGTTTGGTGATATTTCGTTTTTCTTTGTGCAAACTTGTACTTATTATAGCTCCGTGTTTGGCACTTGTTCGGTGGCCATTTTGGAGAACTTTTGTAACTCACTTACTGATTTAGTGGAGCTTTTGTCCATGTAATCTTGATGCCTCTTGCGTTTGATTAATTTTGGCATTGCCATATTTGTTTATGGCTGTCTATAGCTGCTGCCCGTCCCTTCTTTGCTTGTGCTTGAGGTCTCCCCTTGGTTCAAAGAGATTAGGGAACACACTTGGTATTTCTTCCACTGCTACCTCAGTCGTTCATTCTTGTTGCTTGTTTTGCCCAACAAATTGGTATGAGCGCCAATGGTACAGAGAGACGAGTATGGAGATCGTGGAGCATTGGTGTAGGCCCAGCGTAGTGTCTTTGCCGTCTATGGGCCGGTTTGCTAACTTTTGCTCGTAGCTTTGAAGACGCATACACAAAAAAGAAGCCAATAAGCTTTGATGGCCATGGCCATAAATATTGGATGATGTGGGTGACACATATCTAATCTCCGAATTAGCTCATGAACAGTGACAGGTCACGTGGAACTTTGTTCAAATAGGAGATCATTGAGTGTGTGAGAGCAAAGTCCCCGTGAAAAGTAGACAAGATAAGGAAGCCACTAATAAGATGTCGGATACTTTTAATGGTATGAGCCTTTTGGGGAAAATCCCACGGGCTTGATCCAAAGCGAATACCACACCATGCTAAGAATACCTTTGGATTGTTTTAGCCCAACATAATGTCCATTCGTTACCTTTGGGTCCTTTTTTGATACCATAACTCAATAATTAGTCTTTCAAGACAAATTAAGGTTCTCTAAAACCAGACGTTCCATTTTCTAAAGGTACAGAAATCTCCTAACAATAAGGGGAGTGTTAGCGCAACAGTAAGGGTTCTCACCATGAGACCAGGAGGTCACGGGTCCAAGCCACACAGAAAGCCCCTTGCAAAATGCAAGGTAAGGCTACCTACAATTAACCCAATGTGGTCTAAACCTTCCCTAGATCTTGGGCATAGCCGGCACTTAGTGCATCAAGTTGCCCCTTTTTTTAGTACAAATCTCTATAGCAAACATCTAAAGATCATTAAGCAAAGCTACTATATTTGATACAAATACCAGTTTACCAAAATGACTACTACTCTCACGTCAGGGCAAAACATATACATTAAGGACTTGTTTGGTGCGAGGGATATCCCTAATAATCCTGGGATAAAATGCGGGATTATTTTATTCTGCATTTGGTTAGAGGTATTAGTAAGTCCCAGGAATATTTATCCCACCATTACCATAGTGATGAGATAAGTTATCCCATATATATGGTGGGATAACTAATCCCATGGGATATCCCAATCCATGGAACAACTTTGTTTATCCCATCCCTGATACCAAACGACCCCTAAGTTTTATATCTGCCCTTTAACAACAAATGAATATTGTTAATTAAATTGATTCCAACTAACACCGTAACATATTTTAACTTACCATGTACAACGTACAGGATCTCAATGCAACCTTAGGGAAAACACACCTATGTAAACCATCATAAAGACAGATACCTTTGCTCATATTCCACTTGCATTACACACCAATCATTACACTTAAATCTAAGTAAGAAATCATTTCACGGACTGTGGTTTACTCGTTATGCATTTTTACCAGCCAACTTAAACATGTGAAGAGTTCAAATTCTACTTCTCTTCCTTTAGCATCTGAACATGGAGGAATCTAAGATGCAGGCCACAAAATGTAGGAAAGTAATGATCATGACTAAAAAGAAGAGACAAATACACAAGAACAGAAGTATAAATGGGATAACAAACAGCATGTGGACAAGTGTTAACTGTTCAAACCTGCACGTGTATGATGCGCCAATCTTGCAAAATCTTTCCAAGTTTACGCCTTTGCCAGGAAATGTTTGTACAAAGAACTCGAAGCAAAGTGATTAACAACTGTTTTAGACAAATACATGTTTTAATGGTGATAGATCTCGTTAAACAGACTGGGTAAATGGAATTTGATAAAAGCAGAAAACTACCCCGTTCAACGACAAATAAAACTCAAAGCAGATCAGTTCAACATTTTACAAGTACCAATACCAGGAAGAAGCATAAAAAAGCTTAAGAATAGAGTTTTTATCAGAAGCTCTGGACATAGAAATAATCTGCAATCAATAAATTCATGCTTACTTGCCCAAGCTGTACAACAGGTTCGATCTTCTGAATATCATGGTTCTTCGCCACCTCAGGTAACAAAGAAGCTTTACAAATCACAGAAAAGACAGAATCACGCCCATAAAGCTTCCCATCTTGAACCAGCAAATGCTGTTGATTAGTCTTTCACATGAGAATGCCATTGTGAAAAGATTAAAAAAAAAAAAAACTTACAGACTTGGATCACCTCACCCCCCCCCCCCCCCCAAAAAAAAAAACCCACCCCTCTGGGCAACTGATAAATGAACAGTCTTTTGGTGACATATTCATCATGTGAATTCAGATAGCAAATATCTTTGTTGATTATTGATAACTCGAAAAGCTAATGCCAACCTTTTGCTTCATAACAACAAGGCTTATTCGGTCATAAGATGGCCCAATAATAATTAAATATTATGCAAAAACTTTAACTGAATTTAAACATCGAAGTCCCCAAAAACGTGTAGAGAAAAGATAAGCATAATAGCTTAACAAATATCCTTGTTCTTGTACAAATTTCCAATCATGTCATCGCCACACATACCAAGATGCATTAACATGAAAATGTGAGTTATCATCTGCATATGTTAGCAAAATCATTGACATTGGGAGAAGAAAAATATATTCAATCTTGTACAGCTCACTTCATGGTTTAACAACCAGGCCTAAATTTAAGAATACCTTTATATGAACTCTAAGATCCATTCTTTGGGACAATACACAGACGATGATTTAGAATTACATAAATATTAAATATTTCTCCCTGCACAAATTGTTCTTTGAACTACAACAGTAAATACAGCAACTTAATGTGGGCTATTCTAAGAGTTGCCTACATCGGCTTTCCATTTCAGGGGCTAAGCCATGTGAATTAACAAGATTAGAACAGGCAGAATTGACGTGCACAATGTTCATGAATTTCGAGTGCGGAATTTACATGTGATAGAAATTACCTGGAGATGAGCTCTAGCAACCAATTCGGGTTGCAACTTTTGAAACTCGACCACAAATCGTAAAAGACCTTCAAAGACTGGATCTAAATTGTAGGAACATATGATCTCTAGCTCATGAAGAAGCTTTTGGAAGTATTCAGCTGCCTGGTACAAGAATGCAAACATGATTTGTTGTACTAATTGGATCAAAGCAAGGTGCTTATGTGCTTTTCACGCCTTACCTTCTTCCAGCTAATTGTCTCAATAGCACGAGGTGGAGTTGGAGCCGATAATCTACTATTTAAGGTAGAATCAAACCCAACAGGTTGACAACCTGAAGCAGTTGTTTCATTTTTCATTCCATCTTCTGGTGCACTTATAGACCTCAAGAAGTCTGCCGATTTAATCATGGAATCTAACTCTTCAAAGCAACAAGCAATATGTTTCTTTGCCAATTCCAAACCTCTGCCTTGTGGTCTCTTTATATTCATCACAACATGGTAAAAGTGCTGGAAACCCAAAGAGATAATAGTATAAGTATTAAGAGGAACAGCAGTAACCTTTTGCAGTAAGGCCTGATGACACACATTATCTATTTACAAAATGAATAGAAAGGTGCAAAGATGTAGAATCACTATGCCTCATTCATTTGTTCATTAATCAACTGTGATGAACCAGCAAGAACTCTAAAATTTTACAAGTTAGATGGAGTTGAATATAATTTTTATTCGAAACCCTTTTTCATACATACTTCATCAAGGTAGCTGGTTTACAAAACAACTATAAAAGTAATTCTATTATTGCTAAAGATACAACTAATTTACTCCATTTCTTTCATCTCTGCCCATGGCAAAATTAGCAACAGAAAGGTACTGTCTTAACTATTAACAGCGATAGTGGTTAGGGTAAGCACCCATTATATTCCAAAATCCCTGACCAGTAAAAGTTAGATTAGACCATTATCCTTCGTGATGCATTTGATTGCAGGATATTCAATACCAAAAGAGAATTTCTTTTTAAAAAAGTTAAGTAGACTGTATATTTAAAATGAAGCATCTTAACACCACAATGGTTCTAAGGCAGTACAAGTATCAGGAATCCCAAGGTACAAAATACAACAACTGTTACGCCTCAATCTCAAACAAGTAATGGTTTGTCAACTGAATCCTCATTAACCAGGTTTCTCCATTTAGTTTCATCCCGAATTAACATTATACAAAATAAAGATAAAGTTAGAAAGTACAAGAAGTTCCCTATAATTTCCACTTGTATAAAGATCTCTGATATGGCGAAAAGACTAAAGAAAGCCTAGACCTAAAATAAACGTACTAATAAGTATATATATATATATATATATATATATATATATATTCTCAACTAATTGCAATTGGTACCGCCTACATAGATCTTCTTCAATTGTGTTCAGCCTTTCACTTAAGTCTGCATGGATTCCAAGAGACTGTGCAGAAGATCTTGTCACATCGTCAACAGTGTTATATGTACTGTCAAAAACTTGGAAACAAACAGCCACCTATTCCTCCATTGTGCAGTAGCTTCAGACATTTGGAACATGGTTTTTTTCAATTGTGTACTTAATTGGGTGTTGCCAGAAATCATTAAGGACGTCTACAGCATCTGGAGTCTATGGAAAGTTGGTAAATCCATCAGAAAGGTCTGGAGAACGATTCCTAAATGTATATACTGGACAATTTAGATAGAAAGGAACGTAAAATGTTTCGATGGTTTAGCAACTCCCTTGCACTCCCTAAAAGCTCAATTTTTAATTGCTTTAAGTAGTTGGAGCAGTCTATCCCCTATTAGCTCCCCCGAGTCTCTTTTGTATTTTGTAAGCTCCCTATCTGTAGCATACGACTTATGTAGTAGGACCAAGAATCTCTTCTTTGTAATCAGTAAATGCGCAGTGCTTTTGTGCATCTTCTTGATGCTTTTAATACTATTTCTTACTTTATCAAAAAAAAAAAAAAAAAAATCTTCACCAAAATGGTACGCCTGCTTCACCTGGGGCAACATGCTTGGAGAATAGTTTAATATCGGAGCCTCTCCTTTCCTCTCAGCTCTCCTCCTACTTCCATTATAAGATATTTAGAGCATGGTCTGGTTATACGTTTATTTATTTTTTCTTCAGCAGTTAGATATGCAAATTTATATTGAAATAGGGTTAGATCCTCCTAATCCCCAGTCCCTGAGGACCCTAGTTTTTTCTCTTTCCTAAAGGATAAATCATTTTTAAATGGATAAAGCTGCATTATTCCTGATTCTTTGGTAAATATTCCCGACCGACCCATTTGTCTCAAAAGCTAACAAGCTCCTTGAATTTTCCGGGTCTTGTCTCAGGTAATAAACTAAAAAATACTAAAAAATGGTTTTTGTCAGGCCTATAACTGAGTTTACCTGTGGGTCAGTGACGATACCTATAACCAAATGTGGGGTAAAATAATCCAGGATTATAATCCTTATTCCACCGATCAAATGACCCCTCACAGTTATTTCACTAATAAGAACTCAACTCTTTTAAAGATCTAGTCTAACAATCGGATACTAAACAGTTAACATTCTAATATTCATTTATGATTAATTCTCAAAATACTCATTTATATGATTCATATGGACCCAGTGAAACTCGCTTGAGTTACTTTTTTTTCCTTTTGATAACGGGCTTCAGTTACTTCCTATTTTAATCTTCTTTTGAACAAAGGTTACTGAACTGAAAGCCAAAATCGGATATCCCATCATCAGCTTTGGTGCCGAAATCAACTGGAGAGAGAAAGAACGCAGATGAAAAGACAGAGAGAGAGCCATGAAACCTGGTCAACAAGTAAAACATCTCTACATCCTCAAGATGATAATCAATCTACAGCTTAATAGAGTGAAATGATACATATATTTTAGAGAAGAAAAGTGACAGCAAGACCAATATAACAGAATTTATTGAAATTACAACACAGAGTAAGACCTTACGAAAACGTAATTGGCATAACAAGGATTTGCAGAGTCCTTCCTCCAAATCAGGATTATTTTGTAATGGTTCTATATCTGCACAAAAGATAAGCAACTCATAAGAACATATGGTGGTCAATGGGATTAGCATAATTGAAGTTTCACTGAGCTTCCTGCAGTTTTCTACATGAGAATGAGACTCTGAACATGTCATGCTTTTATAACTACAATGTTCAGAAAAAATGAAGTGGTTTTTTCCTTAACAGAAAAGGGCTTTGTTCATGAGGAATAAAGTGTCAGATATTAGAGGACCATAATTAAACTAATACAACAACAATAACATATTCAGTGAAACTCACAAGTGTGGAAGACTTAAACTAATACAAGGATAAAAATTTAAACAAATAAAAGACCCAAAATAGTTCTTAACAGTTATTACTCGGGCAATTAGTGTAAGAAATCCTCATAAAATCACAGCTTTCATGGTATTAGCAAGATCTTGATTAAAATAGCTGTATTATGCATTCTTACCCAACAGATCATGTCTATAACAAATGCTTTTAAAGGCTCAAAGTCTACTCTTGCTATATTTATAGGGAGCTATTTCATTATGTTAAAGAGCTGGGAAAACTCAACTTTATCGGATATTAGGACCATGATGTTTTGCACGATATAATACACCTGGAAGAAAGTTTGAAGGCTGCCTCATTGTAATAAATTTACAATTAAAGTTGCCAAATTGACAGCATAAAATTTTCAGTTTCTGCAAGACCAGTTCCAAAATGGGAAAAACAAAACAAGAAAAAGAATAGATGCTCTTGCTAGAAGAGCAATACAGCCTCACTCAAAAGACAAACTTCAAGACTATGTACTTTATAGCAAGGGAAATATCTCATGATTAATAATACGGAAAAGGTTCAAAAATACCCCTAAACTATCTGAAATAGCTCAAAAATGCCCCTCGTTAGATTTTTGGCTCAAAAATACCCCTCCGTTAAATATTTGGCTCAAAAATACCCCCTCCCTCTAACGGAATTCGGAAAAGGATCAAAAATACCCCTGAACTATCTGAAATGACTCAAAATACCCCTTTGTTAAATATTTGGCTCAAAAATACCCCTCCCCTTAACGAAATTCCACCAAGCATGCCACCTAGATAAAAAAAAACTACGTGACTATGCCACATTACCATCCACATATAAAATGTTAGTATTTTTTAGTTATATGACATTCCTTTCTTCTTTCTTCTTTATTTTTATTTTTTTGCAAAGCAGTGAAACAGAAAAAACAAAAAACCAATCTTTTGCTAATTACTTCATTAGTGTTTTAAAAGTTCTAGATTTCACCTTTTCATTGGTGTTTTAAAAGTTCTAAATTTCATCTTGTTATTGTCGTTTGGGATGAGGGACAGCTTGATCTTGATCTGATGTTAACTCGGAGGAGGAGCTAGAATTTTAACTTTTAAGCTAGCAAATGTTGATGTACTAATAATTGAGTTGAATTTACCACATGCAAATTCTTTTTCAAAATAAATGAATTCCTTTTAACACTTGTTTAATCATTCGAAATGAATTCATTTTTCTAAATTCAATTTTGATGAATAATCTTATTATTTTTAGAACAAGTTTGAAAAGAAGTAAAATGATACTTAATATTGATAAACTATTATTTAATTAAGTCATTCATTAACTTTTTGAAGATGTGTGCCACATTCAAAGATCCATTAATTTTAGATTAGAGGAGGTATTTATTAAATCATTCTAACATAAGCATTTTGAGTAAAAGCTAGCAAAGCCAAACACATCTTTTGAGTAACTAATTTGAAGTTTAGTTTGAAATTTGTTACTTTTACGAGTAAATCTTAATTTTAACTTTTATACTGGCCTAATAATTAATGGGTTTATCAGTTTAATAAAACTCTTTTGTTGGGTTTCACACTTTTAAACCTATTAACAGGAAAAAACTTATTTTTTAGATGATCAAAAGAATTTGATAATAGCGATGTTACATTTAATACATTTTTTCAAAAAAAATATTATGTAACCACCGTTTGTCTAATTTGATTAAAAATGAAAAAGCCGTGTAAATTTTGTCCGTTTCACTGACGTTTTTAAATAAAAATAAAGAAGAAAGGAATGTCATATAATTAAAAAATACTAACATTTTACATGTGGATGGTAATGTGGCATAGTCACGTAGTTTTTTTTATCTAGGTGGCATGCTTGGTGGAATTTCGTTAAGGGGAGGGATATTTTTTAGCCAAATATTTAACAGAGGGGTATTTTTGAGCCATTTCAGATAGTTCAGGGGCATTTTTGATCCTTTTCCGAATTCCGTTAGAGGGAGGGGTATTTTTGAGCCAAATATTTAACGGAGGGGTATTTTTTAGCCAAAAATCTAACGAGGGGCATTTTTGAGCTATTTCAGATAGTTCAGGGATATTTTTGAGCCTTTTCCGTTAATAATAACATAATCCCTTCAGTTTGTAAGCTTTTTTGGTGGTTATAATAGCTTAATGATACCAAGAGGGGACATGGTAGTGCTCCTCTCTCAAATGATCTTGGGCATTATGATAGTAAATACAAAGTAACAACTCAGACATCAAAAAGTAAGAAAAGAATGGTGAAATTTTTGAACAATTTCTATTTTCCTGAAGTCAGCTGTAAGATTAGAATTGAAGTTTGCCTGCCAAGCCAACAATAACAACATCATACCCAGTGTAGTCTCGCAAAGTGGGGTCTGGGAAGGGTAGAGAGTATGCAAATGCAAATAATTCTTCATTTTTTTTTGACAAGGCAAAAGTAAGATAATTCTTCCTTAAGCATCGAAGAAGCAGGAAAGTACAAAGGACAAACTGATATGCACTATCTAGTATCTATCAGTAACAGAAAGCAGAGCTTTTTCATGTCAAAATTATTTCATATTTAAGGTTGCTCTCACCATGCACAATGACTACCTTCTGTAACTCTTTTCTTAGATAATGTAGCTTTACAAGCCCGTAATTGACGAGCAATTGTTTCTTCCACTGCATGTAGCATTGTCAAACATTTGTCATCTCCATCTACCTTTAGAGGAAGGCCATGTGTCATAGTGAAGAGATCTTCCTCCTGACAGAAAGGTAACAAGAAATCAATGATAATCGACAAAAAAAAAATACAGGCACACACTTAAAGAACCTAACTAAGTGCTTTTAGTAGAAAAGAATGTTCATATTAGAACAAGGACCAAATGTCCTTAAACTTAAGATAGAGGCAAGCAACTCTAACAAAATTGCAGATCAGCAAAGGGATATTAAGAAATTGCCTTATTTCATAACGTCACATAAGAGAAAAGGAGACAACCCTTCCTATCACTATGAATAATGCAAAAAATTTTATAGTCTACTCTAAGCATCCACTGCCCACACACACAGATGATGTTTATAGCAGTCAGATTCAGACGAGGAAAGATGGTTTTCTTGGCGTGAGTTGCGACAAAGGTGAAAGCCCTTTTTCTTATCTGATTGCATCTCCAAAAACATTTGGTACTTTGGTTGAAAATAGGGACGAGAATACAAGTTCTTTCATAGGCAAGCTATTTGTTAGAATATGAGTAGGAATAGGAATAGCATATAAAATCCTACTTGGAAAAGGATTGTAATGTAGTGTCCTATTAGGAAAAGGATTGGAATGTATTGTTTATAAATAGGGCCTCAATGTAATAATGTAGTAATCATGTAGTTACAACAATTCAACAATATTTTTTTATATTTCTCACATGGTATCAAAGCTTCCACGATCTTGGTAAAGAATCAAAGAGTTTCCGCTGCTGGCGGACGGCTATAATCCATATATGCCGCCCGTTTGGCCAATGATTATGTTAGCAAAAGTTGGGTCACTGACTCACTGTGTATCTTTCTAGTGACTATTTTCTCATATCTTTGCGTAGCACCATGCATCTGTCCGGTGACTACTTTTTCTCTATTTTTCTTAGCACCGTACTTCTTTTCGGTGACTTTTCTCATATCTGATTTGCGTAGTACCGTGCATATTTCCGGACTACTGTCTCATATCTGAGTTGCATAGCACCATGCATCTTTCTGGTGACTCCTCAGATTAATTTACATAGTTCCGTACGTCTTTCCGGTGACTCCTTAGATCTTTTTCAGTAGGGTCGTGCCATCATTCCGACCCCGCTCATATAATTTCTATTTCTCAATAGGGTCTTGCCATCATTCCGACCCTATACATATTTCTCCTTTTCAGTAGGGTCGTGTCATCATTCCAACCCTACCCATATACTTTTTTTTTTCTTAGATTGTAGTCACTTTTTAGCTATCAAATCTAATAATCCGGCGTATGAGCATGTTTCGGCTAAGTTTCCGGTGACTTTCATGTTCAAGATCTACTCGTCTCTTGATTTCGAGATGACCCGTATATTTTATACGAGTTTTCGGCAATTTTCCAGCGACACATCGACTTTACGGCAATATTTACTACTTTTCGGATCATTTTTTCAGTTTTTTCCGTTTCAATTGAGGTCTCCCAGACGTCCAAAGCAGTCCTTATCAGTTTTCTTGCAGATGTCTTCACCAAGTCCCTCACCGATTCTCATATTAGTTACATCCATAACAAGCTTGGTACATATGTCTTCTATGCACCAGCTTGAGAGGGGTGTTAGAATATGAGTAGAAATAGGAATAGCATATAAAATCCTACTTGGAAAAGGATTGTAATGTAGTGTTCTATTAGGAAAAGGATTGGAATGTATTGTTTATAAATAGGGCCTCAATGTAATAATGTAGTTACAACAATTCAACAATATTTTTTTATATTTCTCACACTATTGAAAAAGAAACATTGTACAATCAATAGAGATAGAGGGAACGATGCATGAGGGACAAAGGCAGCGAAACGGGCAATTGTGGGCTTCTACACTCAATTGTACAAAGAATAAGAGCAAGACCAACACTAGGAGGGATAGAATTTAATCCGATAGGGGCAGTTGACGAAATGGCTAGACAGGGATATCTTGGAAAGGAAGTGCTGGAAACAGTCGAGAGTTTTGCATGACCTGAGGATTCACTTTGACTTTTTCCTGTGTTGGGACATCGTGAAGGACGAGATTATAGAGACAATTATCTAGAGAGTTAGGAAAGTGCCTTGAAGCCACCTTCATAACAAAATATGGACGAACAATCGAGCAGTAAAAGCAAAGACTGTAAACTTATTAGTCTGATGAGAAGCATCTATAAGCAGTCTTATCAAAGGCAAAAACTGTAGAAAAGTTGTGAAGTTTTTGGGGGCTTGCTTAAGCATGACCAAAGCACCAGTTTCAGTGAAAGGCACAAGGTGAAGGGACAAAAAAACATAACGCAATACAAGAAAAAAGTATATGGAAAAAAGGAGTGAAAAAACTACAATCAGATATGATATATGAAAAATCGTGACACTCAAGTTCAAAAACCATTTTAAATCCTGATGTGGAAATTTTACTTGCAGGTTCAGTTGCTAATTTCTTATACTAAATTTCTAATTTCTTATTCCCAATCACTAAAATATATAGAATGTTACCATTGTCCCAAAAAAATCATTAAAATATAATATTCTCTTGTCAATTAATATCACTTTGCCAACTACGTTTTACTATATGCCACCCTCTTCAGCATAGAGCCTGTATAACATAACGCTTGACGCTTTTCCATGCCTGTTGCAAAGTGCAGCCTAAACAAGGGAAAGAACCAACCTGTGTTCCATATAGCTTAACCATGCTTATAGCAAACTTTTAACAGCACTATCGAGAAGATTATTGCCAATAGACTAAAGAAGTAACTGCACATTGTCATTCTCTTTGAATGTATTCATGGAAGGAAGATAGATTTTAGATATCACTTATGGGAAAGAAGCGATAAGAGGATGTCACAACCCAAATTAGGACCATGACCGGCGCTGAGGAGGTTAGAACTCCCAAGCAAGCCTCGTCAGTATTCTTCAGAAAATCGTGCAGAGTTTTCCCCTGTTTTTGGGCCTATCAAGAAAATTTCCTATCTCAAATCAACAACACACCAATATCATCAACACAGCCCATTAGCAACGAAATAACACTACTTAATTCGTAATATGAGAAGTTGTCCATAATAACAATAGGATACTTCAACTCTAAAGAAATGACTATGGAGCAACTCTAAGAGTTTTCAGGGAAAAGAACATAACAAATAAATAAATTACTGCCACGCAAACAAGTGCGGGGCTCACAAGGAATATGCCAACTCGAATGCTCTAGCTGACGAAATCCTCAACGACGACACCTGCGTTCTCAGTAAAAATAATAGCGAGTGAGACGCTAACTCAATGAGTAATAACACTTAACCACAACCATTTTAATGGGGACAAGTCATAAATCAGGCTAGCCTAATAATCAAAACGTCATAAGGTAATGCTCTTTTAGAAAACGATAACCGTTACATAAGAAATCAATTTAACAATTTGGAAGTAGCCAACAATTACTATCATATCAAGTTTTATCCTTTAGGAGGTTTACAAGAATGAATCATGTAATTAGTATGGCATTCTACCTCAAGAATAGTCAATAACAGTGGACCCCTCGTAAAGAAGTCAAATATCTTATCAGTAGGTCTACTACTCGAGGGAGATCAGTAATAGTATGCTAGTTCTACCTCCCCACTGGCGAGGGCTGTAATAGTAATCTGTAAATACAAGGTGCACTAGGTCTAACAAACCCGCCGTTAGCTACGGGATTCAAATCGAGGTCTACTCCCATATATACTTTTCTTTGTAAACAATAGGTATTCGTATGAAAGCATTTTCAAAATAATTTGAGTTCTCTGCCCGATTTTCTGAAGAATACTGACGAGGCTTGCTTGGGAGTTCTAATCTCCTTAGCGCCAGTCATTGTCCTAATTTGAGTCGTGACAGAGAAGATGGGTATTAAAACACATACGATCATGTGAATTCAGACTTCTTTAACTTAGCGAAGATGAACACGAGTTGCAGAAGAGATAGAGGAAATGGATTATGTTCTCCATATTGACAGTGAGGTTACAGAAGCCTTAATGTTTTCTTCGCTAACTCTAGATCCGGGGAATCCACCTTCCAGTGCTATTCGTCCTGGTAATGGAGGCACCAAGTAAAATGACAGAGCTACAAACAAATATTTGTAGGGCTTCACGACTAGCGTGAGGGCCAGGACATCCCAAGACTCTCAAAGTTGAAAATGGAAACAAGATTAACTTTAGGAAGTCCAATGGTGCGATGACACCCTGAGTAATGTTTTTCCAATAATGTTGAACATATTGAGCCAAAAGACAATGTCAATTGCTCGACTATACAAGAAACTAGGATGAGGAACTCTTTGAAATTTGAGGTTAAGAAGAAATCCACGGGATTGTGAGATGGAGGAGTTCCAAAACCTTATTAAATCACTCTACAACAGAATATCACACTAATGAACCAAGATACAAAAGAATAGAACGAGAAGAGTGAAATCTACAATGCTAAATCCTTCTATCACATGCTATTAAAGAGAGAATACAACATTTCCACATTTCTCAGTACAGTTTCCCAAATAGCAGCAAGAGGTTATCCTCACAACTGAAATTCTAAGGAGAAAATAAATATCAGCTAACAGGTGTAAATGCTCGGGTCAGGATGTGAACCACCTAAGCATTGTCAGGTTGGGAGCCAATTATGGTTGACATTGCTAAAATTGTCAGCAGACAAGCCACAGTTCGGCCTAAGAGGCATAAAACGACACGGTCCATGGAATGTAGCTCCCTTGGCATTGATATGGTTACTTTGGGGAGAAAGAAATCAACGACCCTTCGAAGGGGTGGGAGAGACTTTTGTAAGACGAGGGCTAGTTTTTTGCTTCTAATCAAAAATTGTGCACCCATAAGCCATAAGATTCCAGTTAGTATAAATGACTGAGTTACATGTATAGACAATTATATTTCTATTAATATTCTCTACTTCATGCATACAACAAAAATATTGGTTGCCAATATATCAATAAGGTTGTTTATCTTTAAAGAAGCTGAGGAAGGAACAATGAATCACATCAAAGCTATTCAGCTTCCTTTGTTGTCATCACTATTTTAGGAAGAAAGTGAAGGATAAACATCTCAGTCCCCCCTCCTAGTTGCAGAAATGGAGAAAGCACAAACATAAGTTGCATTTTGAAAAGGGCTGCCTAAATTTGTAAACTGTTTCCAAGAATTATATACATCAGTTTTTTTAGACAAGATCATGTTCTTTTTATAAGTAAAGATCAAGTTTAATAAGGTACCAAGATGGTACAGAAGCACTAAAGGACTCATCTACCTCCCATACATCAGGCTAAACTATCATATTCATCAGTTAACGAAAATAACTAATAGATCACATTTTTCACCTTTCCTATAGAGGATTCAACTCTGGACTATTCCATGACGAGACAAAATGATAAACATTAAGGAGTTGCATGATGCTTTCTTCAACTTGTCAGGACTATGTTCCCTGAGGACACAAAGTGGTAAACATTAATGAGTTGCATGATGCTTACTTCATTTGTGCGTGTATCTGAAACTGTACACACAACCGCATTGCAGGTTGCACGCATAACTCTGCAATATGAATGTAGTACCGCATGCGATGACGTTCTATCAGGTCTCAAAAGGTATAAGCAAGAGAAAACAGTTTGAGCCAGTGAACAACCTTTATGCCATGTTGCCTGCATTCCCAATATATATCAGCCCAAAAAAAAAACTTCTTGCACGACTGATTATCCACTTTATGTAAGAAGCTAAAAGTACCTCACAAGCAAGAAGATGATCCATGATATCAATGATACGTTGAACATCAACTGTTTTGTCAAGACTCAAAGGAATAGGAGCAGCACCATACTCAATAGCTTCATCTACTGAGTAGTATGTGCGTACCATGCCTGAATCCATCTTTGGGTCCATTATCTGGTTCACATCATAAAACATGTAAATGCAATACAAAGATAGAGTATCTTCATGAAGGAAAAACTAGTTCATTAATATATGACAAAAGTAACTATACATCAAGCAGAGTCTAGCAGACAAGATCCAGGAAATCCATACCGCTTCATAGAAGTATCAAGGAAAAAGGATGATTGATATCATCCACAAGATAATCAGAGAATTGAAGGAAAAAAAAACAAAACTGGAGATGCAATATTACCTCTAACGCCGACATGGCAGCAAAGAGATTAAAATTTTCCCCATATATCAGCTCCCCATCTCGAAGATCTGTGACCAAATAATTCAAACAAACCCACATAAGGCAGTTTTCTTCCTTGAATTATACAGATGTAGCATAATATTTGACCTCGTGATGAATAAGAAAATACCAAGACCACATCAAGCTCACTAGTTAAATTCATAGCTTCTCAAAATTCTTTCTTTTCATCCCAACTCAAATGCCACATCCAACATAATGATGTGAACTTCCTCCCCCTGAAGGCACCAATGGTATGGCCCTAGTGATTGGATCCCAACAGAGGTAAAATGTTTGGGATTTGGGTGATTTCTTCCCGTTTGCCCAAGTCTTGAGGACATCATTACCCAGCTGGTGGAAGGCAATACCGCCGGGTTTTTTTTTTCAAAAAAAGGAAATGTTCTCTCTATAAGAAAATAACTGGCAATTTTATAGATAAAAGTCTCTTCTTTGAAAACATCCTTTGTATTCATGAAAGCTTCTTCTCATATCATTATATCTCTCAATATAATTGAATAAACGTAGCGCAAATTACAATACACCCATTTTAATGATCCCAAATGTTTTTAGCACATAAACATCTATCAGCAAAGTATTTAACATATTGCAGCCAATATACCAGTGTTATCAAAAGCACAGAAAAGTTCTAAGGTCTGTTGTGGATTTAAGCGCAACTATGTATTTAGTCCAAGACTAATAACTATAAACATGAATGATAAATTTATGAACAAAGAAATTAAAACAAATTATCAAAAATTATATTCAAAGGCGATCATTGGCAAGGAAAAGTATGTCTTTGAACCTTAATGACAACATTGAACCACATGTTAAGCAAGGCGCTCAACATGTTGTGAGCCTCACTTCAGGATTAAGCGCACCCGACAACACTGCAATATACTAGCACCTTTAATTCCCATACATGGTACACTTCAGTACATGATAATAGATAAATATTTTCTAGCTCTACTTTGTCCCCACTTCCCTATATCACATTCCCAATGCTTTTACCATAAAAATCAAAACTTGAAAAACGTATTGCAATCTAACCAGTTCAATAATCCCAACTCTTTTCAGCACATAAACATCTTTCATCAAAATATTTAACAGATTGCAGCCAGTATATTAGCACCTATGGATTATGATACCATACATGGAACTTCAGTAACATCAATATTTTCTAGCTCTAATTTGTCCCCACTTCCCTATAGTATTCATTCCCATTTCTTTTTTTCCATAAAAACTCAAAACTTGAAAATCCAATACTCCCCCACCCCCACCCCCACCCCCACCCCCACCCCCCCACCCCACCTCGCTTCAATTTGTTTGTCTGGTTTTAATTTGGCACGGAGTTTAAGAAAGTAAACAACACTTTTGAATCTTATGTTATAAAATTAAAGATTCGTAAAATATCCTATCATCTTAAACATGTCGCGTCAAAAGTTAGAACTAAAAAAGGGCAGCCCGGTGCACTAAAGCTACGGTTAGGCGCGGTGTCCGGGGAAGGGCCCCACCACAAGGGTGTATCGTACGCAGCCTTACCTTGCATTTCAAGAAAACAAACAAAACAACAATATTTTCTAGCTCTACTTTGCCCCCACTTCCCTATAGCATCACATTCCCAATTCTGTTACCATAAAAATCAAAAACTGAAAACCCAATACTCCCCCACTTCAATTTGTTTGTCCTATTTTTACTTGATACGGAGTTTAAGTAAAAAAACTTCTCAATCTTATGTTATTATCGTCTTAAACATGTTGCATCGAAAATTAGACTTAAAGAGTCACAAAAAGAAAAAAGGAAAGACACATTCTTTGTGAAACAGACTAAAAAGTGAAGTAAGCCAAACAAATTAAACCGGAGAATGCACCAATAACTTTTTCAAGAAAACAAACAAAACATTAATATTTTCTAACTCTACCCAACTTCCCTATGGTATCACATTCCCAATTCTTTTACCATAAAAATCAAAACTTAAAAACCCAACACCATCCACTTCAATTTGTTTGTCCTATTTTTACTTGGCACGGAGTTTAATAACAAAGTAAAGAAACTTGTCAATCTAATATTATAATATTAAAGATACCTAAGATGTACTAAAATTCACTTCAATCTTGTGGTCTTAATTATGTCAAGTCAAACGTTAGAACTAAAGAATTAGCTTAAAAAAAAGAAAAAGACACATTTTTCTCGAAACCAACTAAAAAGTAAAGTGAGACAAACAAATTAAAAGAGAGAATACACCAATAATATTTTCAAGAAAACATAAAGAGAAAGAGACCATTGCAGGCAAGGTGTAGAAGGGATGAAGCATTAGCCCAAACAGTTTGTTCACCAGAAGGGATTGAAGGGCAAATTGGTACTTTACTATCTCCTTTAACAGCTTCAGAGACATCAACCATGTTGTCTAAACTGAATAATCGTATGTGGGTATCTGCTAAATTGTGTAATAAGTTAAGAAAAAGTTGGGATTCTTGAAACTGAAGATTCTTGAAATCAGAAAAGAGAGAGAATTTTGTTTGATTATTTTTGGTAGGGCAAAGTCATAATGGGTCGGATCTTGTTGGACATGGATAGTCCACTCTGTTTTTATTGTATTCTATTCTATATTTACATCTATATATATATATCTATATCTGCATTTTATACTTATATACTGATACTAATACTAATACTAATTTCTATTTCTATTATAATTCTACTATATATTATATTTATGTTATATTATTATTATTATTATTATTATTATTATTATTATTATTATTATTATTATTATTATTATTATTATTATTATTATATATAAGTAAATGTTTGGTGTACTATTAATTTGTCTTTTGTGATACAGAATTTAAGGGCTAACGATAATTTACGCGGCCATCCAGATCTATAAATTAATATCGAAAAAAACAATCGAAGTATATAAGAATTTTGTATAGCTTATTGACTGTATGGAAGATTGAATATTTTTACCCAAGCAAAGGGCCTGTCAGAATTTAATACACACTTGAGTTGAGCCCATGTGTCTAGCGTTCTAACCGTGAAAAGGGACGCCCTTTTTCTCATCTTTAATGGGTTTAAAAGTCACGGCTTGCTAGACGTAGTCACTAAGACAGCCAACAAAAGTAGTATTAACTTTGACTGTACCACATCTCGAAACCAAACCAAGAAATTATAGAATTTCTTTATATTTTGATAGAGTCTGGATCTTTCATGATTATTATATACTAGAAGTTAGATCTCCGATATAAATATGAAAATAATTTAGCCAGACATAGTCACAACCAGAGAGAGAGAGAGTAATAAAGAACTTAACAACAAAAGAAATAAATACCTTAAATGGTCGAATGAAAGGCCGGAATAGGAATTAATAGCAAGCTTTATTCCACACGAGAATATTTTACAAGAGAGAAGAGAGAGCACTTTGAGCTAGAGAGAGAAATGAAAAAAAGAAAATGAAAATTTCTGTCATCACTAACAAATGAAGGCATTTATATATATAGGAAGAAAAGGAATCTACAAATAGTATTATGGGTCCCACATTCGGGTTCTATGTACAGTGGATCTACTGTGTAGGAATAGTACCAAGGGTCCCACATCTGGGTCTCGTATACTATGTGTATCACACTTTATCTTTTCCCTTTAATTTTCTAAGAAATTCTTCAGTTCTTGCTATGGCTTCATCGGATAGTGGTTTATCCGAGGAGACAGGCTGAGAATCCTGAACTTCTTCGTCGGCGATATCATCACTGGTTATACTCTTCATGAAAGTATCTGACTTATCATGATTATCAACAGATTTCATCAGATTTCTTCGAACTTCTTCCAAATATTTCTCAATCATTTCAATCTTATCTCCGTCATGGACAGAGATTCTTCTAGCAATATATGTTAGTGATTTATCCTCAACAATGCCCTTTCGAGGGGATATAGAATATTCCTGAATCGATCTTCTGATAGTATCCAGGAGTTCTTGTCCATATAATATTTTTATTTTGCGATCTTTGCGCATCAGTTTGTCCCAAAAATTATTATAAAATACCCTATATAAGCAAGGGATTTGTTCTTTAGTGAATCCTAGTTCTGGAGTCCATTTATGAATCCAGGGGATAGAAAATTCAATAAAGAAGTACATTTGATCAATTTTATCTAAATTACAGATATGATCTGCATGATATAATTCATTCAAATGCGGGGATACTTTGGTTCATTCTTTGTATAACTTGAGGAATGGATCAGGCAATATTTGAACGATCGGATCATGATAAGACCACCAATTTATAAACCAGTCCATGATAAGACCACCAATTTATAAACCAGTCCATGATAAGACCACCAATTTATAAACCAGTTAGGGATAGGTTCTGCAAAAATCTTTGTGTATATCTTTATAAACCAAGTATGCTTATGTCTGTCATTATTATAAGAAAGAGCTTTAGAAAAAGCTTCAATGTAGTCTCAATGAGTGAAATTGATTTTAGAACTTTTGAGCAATATCTGTTTCTCAGTCATTAAAGTCACTCCCCAATCTTCTATGGATATGATCCATTTAATAATAATTTTTGAGAAGTTATAAATGTTCTCTTCACTGTTGTACCTAGAGAAATGTTCAAATTCTGCACTTCCTGTGGTACTGAGAATTGTTCCATAATAAGCGCGGGTTTTGTATGACTTTCCCGAAAAATATAAATTATTTATCAAATATTTGTGGAGTATCTCCCATGATTTATTTTGCCTCTGAATCTTAGAGTTTTCGACAAGAAATATCATTTCTTTGTTTTCAATCTGTTCATAGGACTTATTATCATCATTGTCTTTTTCCTTCGTAATCAAAGCAAACGTATCACTCTTTTGTGTTGCCAAATAGGCTTATAATTGCTCGTATAATGGTCTGTCTTCTGGAATATCATCCAGATGGATTGACTGTAATGAGGATTCGCCTTTCTGCGACACCTTGGAATTTACTAAACTCTTATTTTCCATTTGTATAACTGGGGAATTAGTCGACGATCCGTATGACGATCCTGAATATGATCTGATTGTTGGGGATGATCTTTCCCTTTCACCAGAGGCTGATCTTCCTCCTGATCTACCCTGTCCTTTTCCTCTGGCTATTTGCCATGAAGGGTCAGTAGCCATATTGCAAAGAGGACAATTAATTAGATATTTCCAAATCATATCAGTCAATATCTCTAATTTCTTCATAATTAAAAACTGGAAAATTCTTCTTCAATCATATCATGGATGATTTTATCAATGATGAGATTTTGAATGTCTCTGTATAACGGAATTGCCTTTAAAATGGTAATCAAAGTCTTTTAAGTAAAAACTGATGAATAAAAATTCATTTTAACTGAGATATTCCCTAGATAAGAAATCAGGAAAAGAATTATCAATTTCTTTTTTATACTGAATCTCAAAATCAAAAGGGGTTAATTGAGCTTGACACCTTGCAAAAATTAATTTTGAAGCATCATGTTTAAAATCTTTATCAAACATATACTCTACGGATTGAGCATCAATTTTTATTAAAAACTTTTGATTATAAAGATCCTCCTAAAATTTTAGGAAGCATTTAACAATGGATAGCATTTCATGAGCTACCGTAGCATATTGTTCTGACTATCAGTCCATTCACCTGAATGAAACCTTATCAAGTATTAAGTTTTATTATGGAGATTAACTTGTTTTAGTGTTCCACCATAACCAATATTAGAAGCATTTGTCTCAACAATTTTTTGCCAAGCTAGATTGGCTAAAGTTACACAGGGTAAAGATTTAATACTCTGTTTAACACGTTTAACCAGATCGGTATGACTATCAGTCCAAGAACCCTTATAATCCTTTTTTAGCCTATCGTATAACGGGGCTAAAAGGCGAGATAATTCTCACAAAAAGGGGAAATATAATTCAAACAACCCAAAAATCTTTGTAATTGAGTTCTATCAGTGATAACATCAGGAAATTTTGAAACAAAATCAAGAGATCTCTGAATGAGAGTAATTGTTCCTTGACAGATATTATGTCCTAAGAATCTAATTTCTGTTTGACATACTTATTTTTTATTTAGATATCACCAAATCATTTTGTATCACAATCTTCTTAAAAATATCAAAATGCTTGATTTGCAATTCAAATGTTTTAGAAAATACAAGAATGTCATCAATATAAATGATGATGAAATCCATGTAAGGATTAAATATATTATTTATTATTTTCTGAAATTCTGGTGGGGCATTTTTCAAACCAAATGGCATGACATTTCATTCATATTGCCCAAAAGGAATATTAATAGCAGTTATGTAAGTATGCTCTTTAACTATTTGAATCTGTCAATATCCAGATTTTAAATCAAATTTAGAAAATACATTGACATCGTATAATCGAGATAGTAAATTCTTTTTATTTGGAATAGGATACCTAATCCATTTTAAATATTTGTTCAAAGGTTTGTAATTTATTATCAACCTGGGAACACCTCATTTCTTTTTCACTGTGTTATTAACATAAAAAGCGGTACAAGACCATGGGGATTTTGAAGGCTTTATCAAACATTTCTATAACAGATTATCAATTTTTTTTTTTTGCAGAATTCAACTAATTCAGCATTCATCTGACAAGGTCGAGATTTTATTGGGATATTATCCTCAGAGAAAGTATCTTCATATGGAAGAGTAACAATATGCTTTTTGTGATTCCAGAAAGCACTGGGGTGATCAACACAAATATCAATAACCATTTATTCGGAAATTAATTTATTTTTTTCTGTATCTTAGCAGATTTTATTGTATTACAAATATTCATGTTAAGTAATTCAAGCTGTAAAAAATTAAGATTTTGTTGTTTCAAATCAATCAAAGCATTAATATCTCTAGTTACAAGATCTGTAACAAAAGAATAAGATATCTGTTTATTCTTGTAAGTAGCAGTAAATCCTTTTGTATCAAGATGAGTATAAGGATAAATAACATTTATAAAAGGGGTTTCAAGTATAATTGGAGGGTATAATTGATTTTTTACTAAAAAGAAAAAATATGAAATGCATACTTTATTTTGGCAAATATGAGTATTAGGCAATTTATACTCTATATCAAGAGCATATCCGGATGCAGATTTAACTATATGAGTAGTTTTTTGAAAATATCTTGTGGAAATTAATCCCTTTTGTATGCAACTAACATCTGCACCACTATCAATCATAGCAATATTAGTTACAGGGAAATGATATTAATCAAAATAGTACATTTAATATACTATTTATGGGCAGTAACAATTTGCATCATGCCCAAAGAGTAATCATTTTTCAAATCAAGAGATGTTTGGACAATATCATCGTCATTATTATCTTCAAAAATCTTTTTCTTTCCCTTAGCAACATTAGGGTGAGAAATATTTTTCTCAATTTGTGAAATCACAAATCATTTGATTTTGCTTAAGAGATTTAATTTCTCTTTTCAAGTTTTCAACTTTAATTTTTAAATCATCAAAAGAAGTTTCTTTACCAGGAGCATAACTCATAGAAAGAAGTCTATTAACTTTTTCTAAAGAGTAAGGTATAAAATAATTGCTATCAGCAGGTTTAAGAGTGAAGATATTTATCAGCAGTTTTGGAAGTACTAGATTTGGAACTAGTAGACAAATTAATAAATTTTTCACGTAGTTTCTCATCCGCAACTTCTTTTAAAAGTTCTAACACATTGTCAGAAGTAATGATTTGAACATTTAAATCTTCAAATTGGGATTGTAAATTATAAAATGTGTTATCACATGTGCAGGTAACCTTGGCAGTCAGAACAAGCATTAGCATTTTCACTATCGGATGAATCAGGCAATTCAATATCATTTTCTGATTCAGATTCAACATTATAATCAGATGCTCGGAATGCCCCCCAGGATGCCCATTTTTTCTCATCTTTAACGAGCTTAAAAGTCACGGCTTGCTAGACGTAGTCACTGAGACAAAGTCAACAAAAGTAGTACTAACTTCGACGGTACCACCATCTCGGAATCAAGCCAAGAAACCCTAGAAAAATTCCTTTATATTTTGATAGAGTCTGGATCTTTCATGATTATTATACTAGAAGTTAGATCTCCAGCATAGATATGAAAATAATTTAGCCGAACATAGTCACGGCCAGAGAGGGAGAGAAGGTAATAAAGAACTTAACAACAAAAGGAATAAATGCCAACCATAAACTTGATCATGCATATCATTAGCAAGACCTAAAGATTTAAGCTTTTGTAGCTTACAATTTGGAGCAATATGCCAAACTGCTGATAGCAATACCTTCACTCCTAAACCTGCTGATAGCAATTATTTTATGCCTTACTCTTTAGCAGAAGTTAATAGACGTCTTGCTATGAGTTATGCTCCTGATAAAGAAACTTTTTTTGATGATTTAAAAATTAATTTGAAAACTTGAAAAGAGAAATTAAATCTCTTAAGCAAAATCAAATGATTTGTTGTAATACTCCGAAGTTTCCTAACTAAATTTTTTTTTGTCCCAAGAATTTCAAGTGTTAGCTTCTAAATTGACTAATGTTTATTCCAAGAGGAATTTTGAAGATTTTTACTTTTGGTTATATGAAAAATTCAATAAGCTTTCCATCGATATAAAATTCGCCTAAATCCGATAACCGGGTAAGAAGTTATGACTATTTCAAGTTTCTGTCGTAAAACAGCGCCATATTAGTCAGTTGCGCACCATGCCACAGGGAAAAATGGCAATTGTCAAATTCCAGTAGGGGTCCGCGATAGTGGCGCGTTGCGTCATCACTCAATTTCTCAGTTGTCAAATTCCAGTGACACGACGTGATAGCACCGCGTCACGCCAGGGGTCCAATTCGGGAAAATTTTACTGAAATTAAATGGCGCATCCAGGGTTAAAAGGGTCAATTTTCCACCCCTATTTAAGCCCTTTAACAATATATTAGTTTCTCTCAATTTTCTCTTAAGAACAAGCTAGGGTTTCAATTAGGAATTCAATTTCAAGAAAGTCTCTCCGTCAATCTTCGCTAAATCAAGAACTAAGGTATGTCATGCGTTGATTCATGGATCTCTTTCACCCATGAAGCTCAAGAATCTCTTTCCAAAATCCATGATTTGTATATTTATGAATGTTCATGATTGGATTAAATTGAAATTTATGTTCATGATGTTGTGTGGTGTTGATTCATGTTTTAAATTACATATTTCAATGCTTGACCCTAGTATATGAAGAATTGCATAAAAATCATGATAAACCCCTTTCAAATTACAAGTTGATTGATGTATTCATGATTATTACATGTGTTGATGATGGTATAACCAAAGCATGTTCTCCATGTGTTTGATTAAATGCCTATGTGAAAGAAAAGTGTCATACTAGTATGATAATATGAAATTCTCCTTTATGTACAAGTTTATGCATGTCACATGTTTTATAAAATGCCTCAATAATTGAATTATGAATTGTGATGTGGGTCATGTATTCAAGAAAGTCATGCCTTGTCAGTTTCCTTCCATTGAGTCTTGGGGGTACTTGTACCCGAAAAATATAGTTGTGTGCCTAGAGTCAGTGACATTTTTCACGATATCCTCAGTCAAGCAAGCCATGATCTATAGAATTCAGTCAGCCATATGACTCAGGAAATCTCAGTACTATTTCATCATTCAACGGAATTCAGTTAATTCAGTTCAGTAATTCATGTTCAGTGTCTATTCAGATGGGAGTAGAAATTAACACCGAGTGAACCCAAGGATGGGAACACACACTGTCAGATGCGGGTGTGATTCTTAGAAGTCATCCTTGCATTCCAGAACTATGTAGCCAGCACAGGTTGAGACATCAACACTGTCAGATGAGGGTTGATGAGGTGAATAAGCACTGTCAGATGAGGGGCCCATCATTTTTTTTTGGGGACACTGTCAGATGAGGGTCACTCACAGCTTATCCTTACCGGTGGTGTGGTATTGACACCTTACAATTAGGGTTGCATATTGGACCCCAACTCAGCCATAATGGCGTATTGGGGGCATGTCGGTTAGATAACTGCTTCCCACAGTTTCAGTTACAGAATTCAGGACTGTCAAATACAATTAACTCAGAACGATATGGAACTCAGCTAGTTGCATCAGATTCAGGACTGTCAGATACAGTCACTCGTGTTATCAATTATATCAGTCATCAGAATTCAGTTATCAGTTATTTTAGTTATCAGTAAATTCATGTTATCACGATCTCATATATAGTTACTACGTATTCATGCATGTATTCTCACGTTCATATTAGTCAGTTAGACAGTATTGTTCATGCATATGAAACCCATGCATTCAACCTACCTTCCATGCATACCAGTACATTCAAAGTACTGACACATTTGCACTATGGTGTCTTATACCATAGGTTCAGAAGCACGAGCTCCAGAGCATCAGTAGCATTCCAGTCTCAGCAGTCAGAGTTAGCAGTGAGTCCTCATCTCTCGAGGATATGATCATTTATTTATTATTTCATTAAGTAATTTATTAGTTGGAGTTAGTTGGGGACATGTCCCATCAACTCCTCATTCATACAGTTCAGTCAGTTAGAGGCTTTCCAGACTATCATGTTCAGACTATCATGTTATTTCAGTTTTGTTTTGGGTATTTCATACCCCATTCAGATGTTATATCTTTGTCATTTATGTTATAGTATTGAACCTTATGGCCTTTCAGTTCAAGTTTCCGCAATCATACAGTATATTATGCAGTATACAGGTACAAATATCAGTCATGGGTTAGCTTGTGGTCCTTCGGGGTCATGAGTACCGTGTAGCATTCTGGGTACCAGATCCGGGGCATTACATTTGTGATCACAATATTTGGATTTCATCATCGTTTATATTGATGACATTCTTGTATTTTCTAAGACATTTGAATTGCATATCTAATATCTTGATATTTTTAAGAAGATTGTGATACAAAATGATTTAGTGATATCTAAATAAAAAATGAGTCTATGTCAAACAAAAATTAGATTCTTAGGACATAATATCTGTCAAGGAACAATTACTTTCGCAGCCATCCAGACCTATAAATTAATATAAAAAAAACCAACAAAAATATATAAGAATTTCGTATAGCTTATTGACTGCATGGAAGATTGAATCTTTTTACCCAAGCAAAAGACCTGTCAGAATTTAATACATACTTGAATTGAGCCCATAGGTCTAGTGGTTCTAACCGTGAAAAGGGACGCCCTTTTTCTCATCTTTAACAGGCTTAAAAGTCACGGCTTGCTAGGCGTAGTCACTAAGACAAAGCCAACAAAAGTAGTACTAACTTCGACTGTACCACCATCTCGGAACCAAGCCAAGAAACTATAGAAAAATCCCTTTATGTTTTGATAGAGTTTGAATCTTTCATGATTATTATTTACTAGAAGTTAGATCTCCGGCATAGATATGAAAATAATTTAGCCGGACATAGTCACAACCAGAGAGGGAGAGAGAGTAATAAAGAACTTAACAATAAAAGAAATAAATAACTTAAATGGCCGAATGCAAGGCCGGAATAGTAATTAATAGCAAGATTTATTCCACACTTGAGAATATTTTACAAGAGAGAACACTTTGAGATAGAGAGAGAAATGAAAAAGAGAAAATGAAAATTTCTGCCTTCCCTAACAAATGAAGGCATCTATATATATAGGAAGAAAAGGAATCTACAAATAGTATTATGGGTCCCACATTTGGGTCCTATGTACAATGGATCTACTGTGTAGGAATAGTACTAAGGGTTCCACATCTGGGTCCCGTATACTATGTGTATCACACTTTATCTTTACCCTTTAATTTTCTAAGAAATTCTTCAGTTCTTGCTATGGCTTCATCGGATAGTGGTTTATGACCTATTTTTTGCAAATCTAGTAGATTTTCTATAGTCTTTCTAGTTTCACGATCTTCTTTGGACCTAAATCTAGAACTCTTTTTCCGATAAGGCTGCTCACCTTTGGAACATCTATGTCATTTCTTCCTAGAAGTGGAAGCTGGTTCAGGAATACCAAACTGGGTACAAAAATCTCATATCTGATATTTTTCTCTAAGCTTATCAAGCTTAATTTGTCTAGTTAATTTTAACTCATTACACAGGTTTAACCCTTCTTGTGTAATTTTAACTCATTACACAGGTTTAACTCTCATGTCTTCTTTCGAGACAGGAGAGTTGACAACTAAAACCGGTATTCAAAGACCCCCTGATATTGAGGGATTTCAACTTAAATCACTTTTGCATGATTTAGAACATCTTCTTGATAAACGGCTTTCTGGTTTAAATATTAGACCTATTGATTTGGCGAATGCCTTTGCTAATATCTTAGACACCATTCCTGATTTAAAAAATCAGACTAAATCAAATCTTAATAAGCTCAGAGGAATAATTACAAAATAGCAGGGTAAGAATCACAGATATGTCGATTCACCTCGCATGCAAACTTATTACTATCCGCAACCCACTCCTCAAGATGTTTTGATAGAGGAAAGGGATTGAAATCAGACTAATACACCTTTTAGTGGAGATGATATTTATGAATGGAATCTTGATGGTTTAATTGAGAGGCAACTAACGATCCTCGTACACCACATGATGATGTATTCAACGGTGTGCAAAGCCACTGATAATGTAAATAATAGAACAGATAAAGTTATCTGTAAAATGATAGTTGCTGGTTTTATTGGCCAACTTCGTAGCTGGTGGGACAATTATTTGACTCAAGAGAAAAGAGAGTAAATCTTTAATGCTATAGCTACTACTCAATGGACTGATAATCTAGGAGTAGGTCTAAGCGAGATCTTGCTAAAATTAAGTGTTACAGATGTGGTAACTTTGGGCATATTGCTCCAAATTGTAAGCTACAAAAGCTTAAATCGTTAGGCCTTGCTAATGATGTGCATGATCAAGTTTATAGTTTGTTATACACCTCAGGTTCAGAATCTGATTATAATGCTGAATCTGAATCAGAAAATGATATTGAATTGCCTGATTCATCTGATAGCGAAAATGCTAATGCTTGTTCTGACTGCCAAGGTGATACCTGCACCTGTGATGACGCATTCTATAATTTGCAATCCCAATTTGAAGATTTAAATATTTAAACCATTACTTCTGACAATGTGTTAGAACTTTTAAAAGAAGTTGCGGATGAGAAACTACGTGAAAAAATTATTAATTTGTCTACTAGTTTCAAACCTAGTACTTCCAAAACTGATGATAGCAATATCTTCACTCCTAAACCTACTGATAACAATTATTTTATGCCTTACTCTTTAGCAGAAGTTAATAGACGTTTTGCTATGAGTTATGCTCCTGGTAAAAAAACTTCTTTTGATGATTTAAAAATTAAAGTTGAAAACTTTAAAAAAGAAATTAAATCTCTTAAACAAAATCAAATGATTTGTGATCACAGGATTTCACAAATTGAGAAAGATATTTCTCACCCTAATGTTGCTAAGGGAAAG
The DNA here is from genome assembly GCA_030864215.1 of Capsicum pubescens. Lineage (NCBI taxonomy): Eukaryota > Viridiplantae > Streptophyta > Magnoliopsida > Solanales > Solanaceae > Capsicum > Capsicum pubescens. The sequence continues at coordinate 79,988,272 of CM061544.1, read as the reverse complement.
GAAAAGATTACATACATTTTTTTTCATGCCTAAATTATTGCCTGCTATGCATCATATTTCTCCTGTAGAACCATTATATGGTCCATCTAGAAGCCGTGCAGCTTCCTTGCACACAATTGACTCGGCTTCTACAAGATTCGTAGAGAAAGTGAAAGTCAATCCTCGAACAAATATTGTTCAAGATAGCGACAATATCTCTGATAGAGATATTCCTACTGCTTCTAAAATGAACTTTGATCCAAATGATATTTGATAATTCCACATCAAATTGATAGTCCTGGATCCCAGGCAAGAAATTATATTAAAAAGGAATTTTTTGATAAAAAATGAAATCAGTTTAGAACTTGATTTTTTTAGACTTATAGTACTGATGAGATGAATAATATTTCTCAAGAATTCTATGAAACATGTGCATTGTATAATCAAATTATGTGTTTTGTGCCATGGTTTATAAACACATACTTGCCATTGTATGTTAAGGTGCTTGAAAGATCATATCAGGATAATAGTGGTAACATTGTTAAAACTGTTTACCCTCCTCAAGCTCCTTTTATTTTTCCTAATAATACGGGTATTATATTTTTTGCATTTCAAAAATTCATTGATAATGAAGTTGCTAAGGTAACTGTTGCAGAAATTAATAATTTAATTTCTCAAAATAATTATTTGAGCTTATATGTGAAAGTCTTAGGAGAACATATTTCTTCTCTTGATAAGAAACTCAATGAATTAATTTATTTGATAAAAAAACTGAGTATTAGTTCAAACTCTACTGGTGATGCTTCCTACAAATATTTGGTAAATAATCTATATTTTCCGAGAAAGTCATACAAAACCCGTGTTTATTATGAAACAATTCTCAGTACCACAGGAAGTGCAAAATTTGAACATTTCTCTGGGAACAACAGTGAAGAGAACGTTTATAACTTCTCAAAAATTGTTATTAAACGGATCATATCCATAGAAGATTCGAGAGTGACTTCAATGACTGAGAAGCAGATATTGCTCAAAGGTTCTAAAATCAATTTCACTTATTGGGACTACATTGAAGCTTTCTCTAAAGCTCTTTATTATAATAACGACAGACATAAGCATACTTGGTTTATAAAGGTATGCGCAAAATTTTTTGCAGAACCTATCCCTAACTGGTTTATAGATTGGTGGTCTTATCATGGTCCAACCGTTCAGATATTGCCTGATCCATTTCTCAAGTTATACAAAGAATGGACCAAAGTATCCCCGCATTTGAATGAATTATATCATGGAGATCATATATGTAATTTAGATAAAATTGACCAAATGTACTTCTTTATTGAATTTTCTATCTCCTAGATTCATAAATGGGCTCCAGAACTAGGATTCACTAAAGAACAAATCCCAGTTATAATGATTTTTATATATATCAATGTCGCGTTTATGTAATAAACGAATTGTCTGTTCTGACGAATTTAAGGCCAAAGACTGTTCAGTCATTTTTATTATCTGTTTAGAAAGGACTTTATCAAACCAACCATAATCATAAATGATTTTAATATCAACCTTTGAAATAGTCCACTTGTTTAACAAGTCGAGATTTTGAGGTATATCTACCTCTTCAAGTTGCGTACTCTTAGTACTCACATCTCTCATTTCCATGAGTAGGAAAAATCATATACATGCTGAATAGTTCAGATCTATTATATAATAACCACGAAATCCCTAGGCTCTGATACAGGATGATTTTATCAATGATGAGATTTTGAATGTCTCTGTATAACAGAATTACTTTTAAAATGGTAATCAAAGTCTTTTCAGTAAAAAATGATGAATACAAATTAATTTTAACTGAGATATTCTCTAGATAAGAAATCAGGGAGAGAATTATCAATTCCTTATTATTATTACTACTACTGCTACTACTATTACTTTATTACTAGTACCAATGGTATTTTGGTAATTTTGGTCACCCCAACCTTCACTTATATATAGTAGTAAATAAAATGGTTACACATGTATATGGACATACATCGATTTCGAAAGATTTATTGCACCATAAAATTACCAAAATACCCTTGGTAGTTATTTAATAAGGAACAAAAAGATATTTATAAAAAATTACTACCATGTATAATTCAATTACAAAAGTCTAAATAAAAATATTAATAAAATAATACATGAGAACAAAATTAATAAAGATAAGAAAAAACAATATGCATGTGTAACTATTTTATTGCACCATAAAAATGACGACAAAACTAATAAATATAAGGACCTTTACTTCTATATATATTTTTTTTACTATTACTATTACTACTGTTGTTGTTGTTGTTGTTGTTGTTATTGTTATTATTATTATTATTACTACTACTACTATTACTTTATTATTACTACCAAAGTATTTCGATAATTTTAATCGCCCCAACCTTCACTTATATATAGTAGTAAATAAAATGGTTACATATGCATATGGACATACATTAATTTTGAAATATTTATTGCACCATAAAATTACCAAAATACCCTTGGTAGTCATTTAATAAGAAACAAAAAGATATTTATAAGAAATTACTACCATGTACAATTCAATTACAAAGGTCTAAATAAAAATATTATTAAAATAATACATGAGGACAAATGTCTGCACCTTAGACTATTTAAGAGGGTACGAGTGTTTTCATGTTGGTTAGTAAATCTACCCCCAAAGTGTTGAATAATGATAAGCATAAGGGTATAAACAACGTCTTCTCGATTTACTGGAAGATCTCGACCTAGATTATCTATCTCAGGCAAGAGGTTTTTGACTTCATAGATCTTATTTCTTTCATCATTAGAAAGGAAATTATCCCACCATCCCCGAAGTTGGCCAGTAAAGCCTACAACAATCATTTTACATACAGTAGCATCTGCGCGAATATGTGCACCTGCATCGTCTTTAGGGCTAGAAACTTTTGCAATAGTAGAATACATTAACATACGATGAACCAAAATAGACAATTGTCTTTCAGATAATCCATCTAAATTACATTCATAAATATGTTCTCCACTATATGAAGTGTTTGTGAGGGACCAATCTCTTTCTTTGATCATGACATCTTGAGGAGTTGGCCGTGGGTAATAAGCAGTTTGCATTCGAGGAATATCAACATATTTTTGGTATCAGAACTATATGTTTATCATATCGTATTTATTACCGTTTATTATCTACTATGAATCCTCGATGTAAATTGGTTGATGATGCTTCGGATTATACCATACTTATTGAAACAAATTTTGCAAAATCCAGGGTCACTACAAGAAGACCTATTAAATGGGATGAAATTAATTTCCCAAAAACTTGGATTTTAAATTCTGTCATTTCTCCAAAACAACTTGCGGAGGATGTGACGAATAAAGAGTTAACTCATGTAACTCAAAATACTGACGGACGAATTTGTCTACAATTTGACGATAATTCTAATGTTTACAATCAAAATTCCTTCTCTATTCCTAGGATGTTGCCGGCTATGAACCATATTTCCCCAGTTGAACCAGTTTATGGTCTTGCTAGGAATCGTGCTGCATCTTTGCATACTATAAATTCTGTTGAATCGCATGTTACACCTAGATGTGTAGAAAAAATTAAAATAAATTCTAAAACTAATATAGTTCAAGATTTTGATAATGAAAATCCTACTCCATCTGAAATGGAATTTGATATTAACTCTATTCAAATTATGATGACACAACATTGATTTTAGTCCTGGATCACAGGTAAGAAATTATATTAAAAAGGAATTCTTCTCTGCAAAATGGAAAACTTTTAGAACTTGTTTTTTTGAAGTATATTGTCCTGATGAATTAAAAAACATCTTTGAAGAATTTTATGAAATGTGTGCATTGTATAATCAAATTATTTACTTTATGCCATGGTTCATGTCTGCATATTTGCCTTTGTATGTTAAGGTTATTGAAAGATCTTACCAAGATTCAAATGGTACTACAACTCAAGCTATTTATCCTCCTCAATCATCTTTTATATTGTCTAATAATACAGGTCTAACCTTCTCTGTCTTTCAACAATTTATTGATAATGAAGTTGGAAAAATCAGTATTTCTGAAATTAATAGTCTAATCGCTCAAAATAACTACTTGAGTCTTTATGTAAAGGTTCTGGGAGAACATATTTCCTCTCTTGATAAAAAACTTGATGACATGACTGATCTGGTCAAAGGGCTAAGTGATAGTCAAAAGTCTTCTAATATTGTGTCTACATCAGAAAGCAAGACAGAAGACTTGACATCTAAGCCTCATATTCAAAAACCTTCTGACATTGACATTGAAGGATTTAGAAAACCCTCTGATCTAGAGCAACTTGAAAAATTATTTGAAAGGAAATTTCCTAGTTTAAATATAAAACCCATTGATTTGTCTAATAATTTTGCTGATACTATCGAATCCTTAACTAATAATTTTGATGATACCAAAACCCCTTTGATCGGAGCAGAAATCCACTCAGAGTTGAATAAACTCAGAGGTTTGGTACGAAAACAATCGGGGAAGAAATATGTTGATATTCCTCGAATGCAAACTGCTTATTACCCACGACCAACTCCTCACGATGTCATGATCAAAGAAAGAGATTGGTCCCTCACAAACACTTCATATAGTGGAGAACATATTTATGAATGGAATTTAGATAGATTATCTGAAAGACAATTGTCTATTTTGGTTCATCGTATGTTAATATATTCCACTATTGCAAAAGTTTCTAGCCCTAAAGACGATGCAGGTGCATATATTCGCACAGATGCTACTATATGTAAAATGATTATTGCAGGCTTTAATGGCCAACTTCGGGGCCGGTGGGATAATTTCCTTTTTAATAATGAAAGAAATAAGATCTATGAGGCCATAAACCTCTTGCCTGGGATAGATAATCTAGGTCGAGATCTTCCAGCAAATTGAGAAGACGCTGTTTATACCCTTATGCTTACCATTATTCAACACTTTGGGGGTAGATTTACTAACCAACATGAAAACATTCGTACCCTCTTAAATAGTCTAAGGTGCAGACATTTGGGCGAATTTAGATGGTATAAAGATACTTTTCTTTCTAGGGTCATGGATCTGCCCGAATCTAGACTTGAACATTGGAAGGCTAGATTTGTAGATGGTCTTCCACCACTTTTTGCTGAAAGAGTTAGAAAGCCATCAAGGATCAATATGGTGCAATCCCTTGGACAGATTTCACTTATGGCCAGCTCCTAGCATCTTGTACTGAAGAAGGTCTAAAACTTTGTAATGAATTGAAACTATCTAGACAAATTAAGCTAGATAGAATTAGAGAAAAAAACCAATTAGGTAATTTTTGTGGACAGTTTGGTATGAAAAATCCTCCTTCTACTAGAAAAAAGGGTCGTGGAGACGATAATCCTGACAAATTCCATAGAAGAAAAAGATCTAGATGTAGATCCAAAGAAGAGCATGAAGTTAGAAAATCCAATCGTAAGTCTACAAGATTTACGAGAAATAAGTCTAAGAGAGACCTAACAAAAATTATGTGTTATAGGTGCAACCAATATGGTCATATAACTCCCAATTGTAAACTTCAAAAACTCAAGTCTTTATCACTCTCTGATGAGATGCATGACCAAATCTATGGCTTATTATATACTTTTGGTTCTGAATTCGATTATGAATCTGAATCTGAAAATGATATTGATTTACCTAATTCTTCTGACAATGAAAAACCTATGACTAATGCTTGTTCTGATTGTAATGCTGATAATTGTGATTGTGATGATGTGTTTTATAAACTTCAATCTCAATTTGAAGATTTAGAGTTAAATGTCTGCACAATTACTGTTGATAGTGCTTTAGCATTACTAAAAGAAGTAACTGATGAGAAGCTTCGTCAAAAAATTATTGATCTTGCTTCCACATCAACCAACAATTCTAGTAATACTAAACCTACCAAAAGTAATTATGTCAAGAAAAATACTGATTCTGATATTGATATCATGCCCTATTTTATTTCCGAAGTCAATAGAAGACTCGTTATTAGTCAGAATCCGAGAAGAGATACAACTTTTGATGATTTGAAAACAGAAATTGAAAATTTAAAGAAGGAAATTATCTCTTTAAAGCAAAATCAGATGGTCTCAGATCATAGGATTTTGAAAATTGAAGAAGATATTTCTAACATTTCTGAAAAAAGTACTTCTTCTAATTCTAAAGGGAAAGAAAAGGATTTGAAGATTCTAAAAATATGAATAATATTTTTCAAAAAATAGATTCAAAGAATGATTATTTCTTGGGTATGATGCAAATTGTTACTGTTCATGAGTCGTATATAAATTGCACTATCTTAATTAATAATGAATTTTCCATTACTAAAATAGCTATGATTGATAGTGGTGCTGATGTCAGCTGCATTCAGAAAGGTTTAATTCCAACCAGATATTTTGAAAAAATTACCCACATAATTAAGTCTGCATCTGATCATAAACTTGATATTAACTATAAATTGCCTAATACTCATATATGTCGAAATAAGGTTTGCATTCCGCATTTCTTTTTTTTGGTAAAAAAACAGTTATATCCTCCTATTATTTTAGGAACACCTTTTATAAATGCTATTTATCCTTATACGCATATTGATGCGACTGGTTTTAAAGCTACTTATAAAAATAAAGAAATTTCTTATCCTTTTGTTACTGATCCTGTAACAAGAGATATAAATGCTCTAATTAGTATGAAGCAAAGGCAGGTAAATTTCTTACAATAATGAGTATGAATATTCATGAGTCAATGAAGTCTGTAAAAGTCCAAGAAAAAATAAAAATGATTTATGATCAATTGACTATTGATATTTGTGCTGATCACCCAAATGCCTTCTGGGATCGCAAGAAACATATTGTTTCTCTTCCTTATGAAGATGGTTTCAATGAAGACAAAATACCCACAAAATCTCCGCCCTGCCAAATAAATACAGAGTTAGTAGAATTCTGTAAAAAAGAGATTGATAGTCTCTTGCAAAAGGGTCTTATAAAATCCTCAAAATCCCCTTGGTCTTGTACTGCCTTCTATGTTAATAATGTTGTTGAGCAGGAACGTGGTATTCCTAGACTAGTCATTAATTATAAACCTCTGAATAAAGTTTTAAAATGGATTAGGAACCCAATACCTAATAAAAAGACTTATTTTCTAGACTTTATGATGCCAACATATTTTCTAAATTCGACCTTAAATCTGGTTATTGGCAAATTCAAATTGATAAAAATCATACTTATAGAACTGTTTTTAACGTCCCTTTTGGACAATATGAATGGAATGTTATGCCATTTGGTTTGAAAAATGCTCCTTCTGAATTTCAAAAGATTATGAATGACATATTTAATCCTTATATGGATTTTATAATTGTCTATATTGATGATATTCTTGTGTTCTCAAAAACTCTAGCATCACATTTTAAACACCTAAATATGTTCAAACAAATTATTTTACAAAATGGTTTGGTTATTTCTAAGCTTGTTTCAGACGAATGTCCGATTTTTTGGACATAACATTTCGCAAGGTATTATTAAGCCCATACAGAGAACATTGGACTTTGCTGAAAAATTCCCTGATATTATTACTGATAAAACTCAGCTGCAGAGATTTCTTGGAAGTCTTAACTATATTTCCCCTTTTTATAAAAATCTGTCTAGGGATTTAGCCCCGTTATATGATAGGCTAAAAAGGGTTTATAAAAAACTTTGGACACAAGTCCACACTGATCTCGTTAAATTAATTAAAAAACGAGTTCAAACTCTTCCTTGTTTAACTTTAGCCAACCCTGATTGGTTAAAACCCATCGATACTGATGCATCCAATATTGGTTATGGTGGAATATTTAAACAAGTAAATCCCCAGGAAAATACTGAACGTCTTATTAGATTCCATTCGGGAAAATGGTCTGAAAGTCAGAAAAAGTACGCCACTGTGGCCCATGAAACGTTAACTATTGTTAAATGTGTGTTTAAAGTTTCAAGATGATTTGTATAACCAAAAGCTTATAGTCAGAACTGATGCTCAATCTGTAAAATACATGTTTAAATTTTTTTTTAAACATAATGCTTTTAAATTAATTTTTTCCAGGTGGCAGGCTCAGCTAGCTCCTTTTGACTTTACGATTCAATATAAAAAAGGAAGTGAAAATTCTTTGCCCGATTTTTTCTCTAGAGAATATTTGAACAACTAATGAATTTTTATACTTACTATCTCTCTGAAAAAATTGTTATTACTATTATTAAATGTATTCCTTTGAATGAAGATATTCATTATGTGATATTAGAAACTCTCATCCGTAAAATGATTGAAGAAGAATTTATCTTTAACATCAACGAATTCCGTGACGATAACTTCTACTGGTTTGATATCGACTTAAATGATTAATCCTTACACCACTCCTTATTATTTCAGGATTCAAAAGCAATAATGAAGGTCTTTGTTCATTTCTTCTCTCACAAATTTCTAATCACTTTTATAAAGGCAACTCCTCTGAATGCTGACATGCACATGCTTATTCTGAGAAAAGTCATTACTAGTCTCATTATAACGGATACACTTTATGAAGATGTATCTGAATATTTGGCTTGGTATGATGATCCATGATTACGTTATACAACAATATGGGTACCGACCCATTATTATTATTATTATTATAAGCAGAATCTTTAGCAGGGGTAAGCCACGCTGCCTTCAGACTTACTTATAAATATCGGCTTAAGCTTTAGTCAAAATATCGAGCCAAAAGTACCAATCGAAATATAAGCAAATGTCAAATAGCTTAATAACTGTATAAAAATCTTTTACCCAAACATGGGGCCTGTCAGAGACTTAATAAGTTTAGGTTGAACCTATGTGTCTAGAAATTCTAATTGTGCAAAAATCGCCCTTTTCTTTATTTCAAATTACTGGGCTAAAGAGACACAACTTACTAGACGGAGTCACTGAGACAAAGCCAACCTAAAACATATTAAACTCGACTGTACCACCAATTTGGAACCAAGTTAGAAGCTATAGAAAAATTTCTCATATTTAGATAAAGTCTGGATACTCCATAATTATCTAATAATAGAAGTTAGATTTTAAACATAGACATGAGAATTTTCTTAGCCGGACATGGTCGCGGCTAGTAGTTTAAAAGAAGAATAGCTATGTACCTTAAAGCCGGCCGGATGTAAGGCCTGAACAATATATAATAGTGGCTATTCGCCTTTTATTTATCTTCAGAATATATTATAAAAGTAGATAGAAGGGAGAGGCTAGACGTAGAGAGAGAAAGGGAAGAAAAACTTGTGCCTCTCTAACAGAAATAAGGCATCTATTTATAATAAAAAAGAGAATCTTGCACAGTATATAATGGGGCCCTTGTGCACAGTGTTTTTAATAAAACAAATATAGTAATAGTATTTTAATAATTCCTGTGGGTCCTTGTTGTCACCTCGAGTTTTTCAAATGGGGCCTGATGTAGACCATAAATCTGTCATTTTTTGTCTTTTCTTTTTTTCTTTGACTGAGAGAGAATGGATTCAGTTTGTTCCAATTCTGTATTTGTGAAATTGTGTGCTGAACGTAGTGGTTGTGAATCAAGAACATCTTTCGTATTTTCTGCTTCTTCGCTTGTGATGTTTTTCATCGATGTGTCTGAATTTTGTTCTACCATTTTTATTAATTTACTCCGAACCTCTGCTAAGTATTTTTCAATCATTTTCAATTTGTCACCTTCCTGAACTGAGATTCTCCTGGAGATGTAGTTTAGACCTTTGTCATCGATAATTTCTTTTTGTGGAGCGTGAGAATTTTTTATGTTTATTCTGATAATGGTTTCACATAATTCTTTGCCATAGGGGACCTTTGTAATTGGGTCAATGCGAGTCAATTTGTCCCAGAAGTTACAATAAAAAACCCTATATAGGCTGGGTATTTGTTCTTTGGTGAATCCAAATTCAACACTCCACTTGTGAATCCATGGAATGGAAAATTCTATAAAAAAATACATTTGATCGATGGTGTCTAATTTATAGACATGTTCTGAGAGATATAATTCAGTTAGAAATGGTGAATGCTTCTTCCATTCTTGGTAGAGGTGAAAGTATTCTGATGGCAGGATTTTAACGGTAAGGCCATGATATGACCACCATTGCATAAACCAGTTGGGAATTTGGCTATCAAAGACTTTTGCACAAACCTTTAGAAACCAAGTATGCGAGTGTTTAGAATTATTGTAATAAAGAGTTTGAGTAAAAGCTTTAACATAATCCCAGTAGGTAAAAGCGACTTTTGAATCTTTCATGGTTAAGTATCTTTCAGCCATGGAGGTTGTGGCCCAATCTTCAATAGAAAGGAATTTTTTAATCACCATTTTAGAATATCCATGCACATATTCAGTCGTTGCTCCGGCCAATTGATGATGTTCTATTTCTGCGCTACCAGTGGCGACTAAAATATGTTTATGATAAGCTCTTGTTTTAAATGATTCTCATGCAAAATAGAGATGTGTCAATAAATATTTTTGGAGTAATCTCCATGGATCCTCCTGTTTGCATATTTGAGAGTTTTCAACAAGGAGTATCAATTCCCTTTCTTCGAGCTTTTCATAACTGGGCTTATCTGCAGTATTTTTTGAAGCAATTGCTACAAATGAATCAGTTTTTTTGGCAGATATATAGGATTGTATTTGTTCATATAAGGATGATCTTCTTGAATATCATCCAAACAGATTGAAGGGCTTATATTCTGAGTTTTTAAAGACGATGGTTCTGCAATATGCTGTATTTTTCATATTTATCAAACTCATATTTCCTCTTTGTAATACAGGGAAATTTGAAGAGCTTGAAGCATATGAGGATCCTCTTCCCCTAGTGTTTTGACTTTGGCTTCTGCCGTTATTTCGTCTTCCTCCGACCACCAGCCATGGGGGTCGGTACCCATACTGCAAGTGCAAATGAGATTAGAATCTATCAAAGTAACAGTCAATGTCCTCCCAATCAATTTTATCACGCATATCTTCCCAGTTTGGAAAAAATAAATTTTCTTGTATTAAATCATGAACAAGTTTTTCTAAGATAACAAAATGTATATCTTCATAAAGAGGAATGCATTTTATGATATTGATAACTAATTTTTAAGAAAGGTAGAAGGTATAGTAATTCATTCTCCTTGGTTTTTGTTCTTGTCCCAGAGTAACCTGCAAAAAAAATTTATTTATGAATTATTAATGTATTCGCGAGATAGAAAATCAGGTAAAGAATTTTCACTACCCTTTTTATATTGTATTTCAAAATAAAAAGGGGCTAATTGAGATTGTCATCTTGCAAAAATTAATTTGAAAACATCATGTTTAAAGTCTTTATTAAACATATACTTAACAGATTGTGCATCAGTTATAACAATAAATTTTTGATTATATAAATCATCTTCAAATTTTAAAACGCATTTAACAATAGTTAACATCTCATGAGCCATTGTGGCGTATTTTTTCTGACTATCAGACCATTTTCCGTAATGAAATCTAATAAGACTTTCGTTATTAGTATGGAGATTTACTTGTTTTAGAATTCCACCATAATCAATGTCCGAAGCATCAGTCTCGACAATTTTTAACCATTTAGGATTTGCTAAAGTTACACAAGGTAAGGACTCAACACGTTTTTAAATTAGTTGGACTAGCTTAGTGTGAGTGTCAGTCCACGGTTCTTTGTAGTTCTTTTTTAATCTATCATACAAAGGTGCCAAATCATGAGATAAGTTCTAATAGAAAGGGGAAATATAATTGAGACAGCCCAAAAATCTTTGTAATTGAGTTTTATCAGTAATAATATCAGGGATTTTTTCAAAAAATCTAAAGATCTTTGAAGTGGTTTAATTTGACCTTTAGAAATATTATGTCCAAGAAATCGAATGTTAGTCTGAAATAATGACATTTTTGGTTTAAAAATAACCAAACCATTTTGCATCACAATTTGTTTGAAAATATTCAAGTGCTTAAAAAGTAATTCTATTGTTTTAGAAAAAACAAGAATATCATCTATATAGACAATTATAAATTCCATATAGGGATTAAATATCTCATTCCTGATTTTTTGGAATTCAGAAGGAACATTTTTCAAACCAAAAGGCATAACATTCCATGGAATTTTTCAAACCGAAAGGCATCACAATTTATTTTTTTGGAATGTTATGACTTTTAGTTTGAAAAATGCTCCTTCTGAATTCCAAAAACCAAGGAGAATGAATTACTATACCTTCTACCTTTCTGAAAAATTAGTTATCACTATCATAAAATGCATTTCTTTTTATGAAGATATACATTTTGTTATCATAGAAAAACTTGTTCATGATTTAATACAAGAATTTTTTTTTCCAAACTGGGAAGATATGCGTGATAAAATTGATTGGGACGACATTGACTGTTACTTTGATAGATTCTAATCTCATTTGCACTTGCAGTATGGGTACCGACCCCCTATGGCTGGTGGTCCGAGGAAGAGAAAATAACGGCAGAAGCCAAAGTCAAAACACTAGAGGAAGAGGATCCACAAATGCTTCAAGCTCTTCGAATTTCCCTGTATTACCAAGAGGAAATATGAGTTTGATAAATACGAAAATACAGCCTATTGTAGAACAATCGTCTTCAAAAACTCATAATATAAGCCCTTCAATCTGTTGGATGATATTCCAGAAGATCATCCTTTATATGAACAAATACAATCCTATATATCTGCCAAAAAGACTGATTCATTTGTAGCAATTGCTTTAGAATATACTGCAGATAACCCAATTATGAAAAGCTCAAAGAAAGGGAATTGATACTCCTTGTTGAAAACTCTCAAATATGCAAACAAGAGGATCCATGGAGATTACTCCAAAAACATTTATTGACACATCTCTATTTTGCAAAAGAATCATTTAAAAAAAGAGCTTATTATGAAATATTTTAGTCGCCACTGGTAGCGTAGAAATAGAACATCATCAATTGGCTGAAGCAACGACTGAATATATACATGGCTATTCTAAAATGCGTTTAATATACCTTCTACCTTTTCAAAAAATTAGTTATTACTATCATAAAATGCATTCCTCTTTATGAAGATATACATTTTGTTATATTAGAAAAACTTGTTCATGATTTAAAACAAGTAAATCCCCATACTAATACCGAAAGTCTTATTAGATTTCATTTCGGAAAATAGTCTGATAGTCAGAAAAAATATGCCACTGTGGCTCATGAGATGTTAACTATTGTTAAATGCGTTTTAAAATTTCAAGATGATTTATATAATAAAAAATTTATTGTTAGAACTGATGCACAATCTGTTAAGTATATGTTTGATAAAGACTTTAAACATGATGCTAAAACAAGTTTTTCTTCTCTTTGTCTCTACGTCTAGCCTCTCCCTTCTATCTACTCTTGTAATGTATTCTGAAGATAAATAAAAGGCGAATAGCCACTATTATATACTGTTCAGGCCTTACATCTTGCCGGTTTTAAGGTACATAGCTATTCTTCTTTTAAACTACATTTTATATTAATTCTTCCTACCATCCGCGACCATGTCCGGCTAAGAAAATTCTCATGTCTATGTTTAAAATCTAACTTCTATTATTAGATAATTATGGAGTATCCAGACTTTATCTAAATATGAGAAACGTTTCTATAGCTTCTAACTTGGTTCCAAGATGGTGGTACAGTCGAGTTAAATATGTTTTAGGTTGGCTTTGTCTCAGTGACTCCGTCTAGTAAGTTGTGCCTCTTTAGCCCAGTAATTTGAAATAAAGAAAAGAGTGATTTTTGCACAATTAGAATTTCTAGACACATGGGTTCAACCTAAGCTTATTAAGTCTCTGACAGGCCCCATGTCTGGGTAAAAGATTTTTATACAGTTATTAAGCTATTTGACATTTGCTTATATTTCGATTGGTGCTTTTGGTTCAATATTTCGACTAAAGCTTAAGCCGATATTTATAAGTAAGTCTGAACGCAGCGTGGCTTACCCCTGCTAAAGATCCTGCTTATATGGTATCAGAGCTTGGTTATTTCAAAATTATCTAAGAAAAGGTGTGATGATTTCAGACATAGGCATGAATTCTCTTCATGATGGATCTGGGAGAAGTAAGTACAAAAAGTACTAAACTTAAAGAGGTAGAATTACCTCAAAATCTTGATTTATTAAATAAATGGACTCTTTCAAAAATCAAAGTTAATACTATTTATGAGTATGGTTATTTTGATAAAATTCTGCATAAACAGATAGTTAAAACTACTGAACAATCTATTGCTTTAAATGTTGATGAACAAACTATTCACTTGCTTAATAAAAAGGACATTGATACTTTTAAAAATCATTACAGTTTCATGCATATTGGTCTGGTACAAATTGTTTTTAAACCACTTACTCTGAGAAGTTTGCCTGAAATATTTTTAGCTGCTCTACGTGATGCTAGAAATCTAAATTTTCGACAATCTCTTATGGGAAATATAGAATCAACTTTTGCTTATGGTTCAGTATATTTAAATGTTTAGCCAAATCTACAATTATCATTGACTGATAGAAATATTCTTGATGTTTTAACCTTAAATGTTAAAACCAATGGTTATAATTATGCCCCCGGATCTGAACTTATAGGAATATCTTATTGTGTTTATTACCGTCTTATGACTACTATAGCTCCTAAATGTAAGTTGACTGAAAACCCTTCTGATTACACCATTCTTATAGAAACCAATTTCTTAAAATCCAAGGTTAGTACCAGGAGACTTATAAGATGGGAAGAAATTAACTTACCTGACACTTGGGTTTTAAATTCGGTCGTTTCTCCAAAACAACTTGCAGAAGAAGTGACCAATTTAGAGTTAACTCATGTAACTCAAAACTCAGAGGGAAAGATTTGTCTTCAATTTGATGACAATTCTACCATCTCTTATCGAAATTCCTTTGCTATGTCTCGTAGTATGCCTACTAGACAATATATTTCTCCTATTGAACCATCTGTTTATGGCCCATCTAGAAATCGCGTTGCGTTATTGCATACTATAAGCTTTGCAGATTTGCAAAATTTTTTAGAAATGTTGAAAAGGTTAAAATCAATCCTAAGACTCATATAGTTCAAGATAATGATAATATTTCTGAAAAAGACAAGCCAACTACTTTGGAGATGGAATTTGATGTCAACAGTGTTTAAATGATTCCACATCAAATAGATTTTAGTCCTGGTTCACAGGCAAGAAATTATATTAGAAAAGAATTTTTTGGTGAAAACTAGAAAAGCTTTAGAATATGGTTTTTTGAAACATATAGTCCTGACGATATGAAAAAAATTTCTGAAGAATTCTATGAAATGTGTGCATTGCATAATCAGATTATTTGTTTTGCGCCATGGTTTATATCTGCATATTTGCCTAAATATATTAATGTGATAGAAAGAACTTACCAAGATGTTAGTGGTAATATTATTGAATGTGTTTATCCACCCGTCACCTTTTATACTTCCTAACAATACGGGTGTTACTTATTCTGCATTTTAAAAATTTATTGATAATGATGTTGGTCGAATCACTGTTGCTTAAATTAATAAGTTGATTGCTCAAAATAATTATTTGAGATTTTATGTAAAAGTTCTTGGAGAACACATTTCCTCTCTTGACAAAAAACTTGATGAATTGATTAAAATAGTGAAAAATCTTAATGATGGTCCAAAAGCTTCTAATGTTGCTTCTACTTCAGAAAATAAGTCTAAAGAATTGACTATCAAACCTTGTTTTCAAAGGCCCCCTGATATTGAAGGATTCACAAAACCCTCTCATATAGAAACACTAGAAAAATTTCTTGACGAAAAATTTTCAAAAGTAAATATCAATCCGATGGATTTTTCTAAGGAATTTTCTGATTTACAACAACTTGAAAATACTTTTAAAAATGATTCTTCTCTTGCTATTGATAGCAATTATTCAGAGCTTAATAAGCTCAGAGGCATGATTAAAAAACAACGTAGAAAATACGTTGATCTTCCAAGAATGACTACTACGTATTATCCACGACCAACTCCTCAAGATGTTCTGCTAGAGGAGCGAGAGTGGAATTTGACGAATACGTCTTATTGCGGAGAATCAATTTATGTATGGAATATAGATGGTTTAAGTGAAAAACAAATCTCTATTCAAGTTCATCGCATGCTTATGTATTCTACTATAGCTAAAAATATGACATCTACTGAAAATAAAGATAAACGCACTGATTCTGCAGTTTGTAAAATGATTGTTGCTGGTTTCACTGGCGAACTCCGTGGTTGGTGGGACAATTATTTAACCGATAAAGCTAGATTAAAAATCCTCACCGCTAAAATTGAGAAACTTGGAAAAGACAATCTAGGAAGAGATCTACCTGCGGAACGAGAAGACGTTGTCTATACTCTTATGCTAACTATTATGGAGCATTTTGGAGGTACGTTTACTAACCAAAACAAAAATACTCAAACTCTCCTTAATGGTCTTAGATGTAGACACCTAGGAGAATTTAGGTGGTATAAAGACACCTTTCTAAGTCGAGTTTTGGACCTACTAGAAATTAATTTACAATATTGGAAGGCTAAGTTCTTAGATGGACTCCCTCCTTTGTTTGGTGAAAGGGTTAGAAAAAAACTTAGGGGAACATCTGTAGATATAACCTGGAATGATTATACTTATGGTCAGCTTATAGCAACTACCACTGACGACGGTTTAGCTTTATGCAATGAATTGAAATTGAATAGACAAATTAAGATGAATAAGCTCCAAGAAAAATCTCAGCTAGGAGACTTCTGTGATCAATTTGGAATGAATCATCAGGCTTTCACCTCTCAAAAAACTCATAGACAATCTAAGTATAAGATAAGGAATTACCATCGTAGGTATAAAAAAGAAAGAGAGATTAGAAAAACTCATCGCAAGTCAACTAGATTCACCAAGAATAGGTCTAAGCGAGATTTAGCAAAGATCAAGTATTATAACTGTAAACAGTTTGGACATATTGCTCCAAAAAATCAAGTCTCTAGAACTTTCTCATGATCTTCATGATCAAATTTATGGTTTGTTATATACTTCTGGTTCTGAGTCTGATTACAACTACGAATCTGAATCAGAAAATGATATTGAATTGCCTGAATCTTTTGATAGTAATCATGAAAATGAAAATGAAAATGCTTGCCCTGATTGTCCTGGTAACTCTTGTACTTGTGATAACATGTTTTATCGATTACAGTCTCAGTTTGAAGACTTAGATTTAAATGTCCAAACTTTAACTGCTGAAAATGTTCTTGAATTATTGAAGGAAATTTCAGACGATAAACTTCGTGAGAAAATTATTAATCTTGCTGCAAAAAAATCCGCTAATAGCATTTCAACTAGTTCTAAAGCAGTTAATAAAACTTATGATTATAATATTCCTTATTCTTTAGCCGAAGTTAATGGACGCCTTGCTTTAAGTAAAACACCTGGTAGAGATACTTCTTTTGATGATTTAAAAATCGAGGTTGAAAATCTAAAAAGAGAAATTATTTCATTAAAACAAAATCAAATGATTTGTGATCACAGAATTTCAAAAATTGAAGAAAATACTTCTCATCATAATTTTCCTCATAATATTCCTTCTACTTCTTCTTCTAAAGATAAAGAAATTGTTGAACCTAATATTGATAATAATATGCAAACTCTTGATATAAAAAATAATTTTTTTTTAGGAATGATGTAGATTGTTACCGCCCATAAATGGTATATTAATTGCTCCATATTAATTAATAATGATATCTCTATAAATAATATTGCCATGATTGATAGTGGGGCAGATGTTAGTTGCATTCAAGAAGGTTTAATCCCTACTAAATATTTTTAAAAAACTACTCATATCATTAGATTGGCATCTGATCATACTCTTGATATTAATTATAAATTACCCAATGCACATGTCTGTAATAACAAGACTTGCATTCCACATTTTTTCTTTCTAGTAAAAAATTAATTATACCCCTCTATTATTTTAGGAACACCTTTTATAAATGTTATTTACCCTTTTACGCATCTTGATGCACATGGTTTTCAAGCTACTTATAAAAATAAAAAAATCTCATATTTCTTTATTACTGATCCAGTCACTCAAGATATAAATGCTTTGATTGGCATAAAACAAACTTAATTAAACTTCTTACAATTTGAAATTATGAGTATGAATGTTCAAAATACGCTGAGTTTTGTGAAAATACAAGAAAAAAAATAAAAATAATCTCGAGCCAATTGATTACTGATATTTGTGCAGACCATCCAAATGTTTTTTGGAAAAGAAAAGAACATGTTGTTTCTCTTCCTTATGAAAATGATTTCAGCGAAGCCCATATTCCAACAAAATCCCGACCCTGTCAAATGAATGTAGAATTAGTAGAATTCTGTAAAAAGGAGATTGATAATCTTCAAGAAAAGGGTCTTATTAAACCTTCTAAATCCCCGTGGTCATGCACTGCATTTTATGTTAACAATGCTGCTGAAAAAGAACGAGGCATGCCTAGACTTGTGATTAATTACAAACCTTTAAATAAAGTTTTGAAATGGATTAGGTATCCAATACCCAATAAAAAAGACTTGCTATCTAGACTATATGATGCCAACATATTTTCAAAATTTGATTTGAAATCTGGTTATTGGCAAATTCGTATTGATGATAAACATACTTATAGAACTGCTTTCAATGTGCCTTTTGGGCAATATGAATGGAATGATATCCATTTTGGTTTGAAAATGCTCCTTCTGAATTTCAAAAAATCATGAATAAGATATTTAATCCCTACATGGAATTTATAATTGCCTATATAGATGATATTCTTATTTTTTCTAAAACAATAGAATTACATTTTAAGCACTTGAATATTTTCAAACAAATTGTGATGCAAAATGGTTTGGTTATTTCTAAACCAAAAATGTCATTATTTCAGACTAACATTCGATTTCTAAAGGTCAAATTAAACCAATTCATAGATCTTTAGATTTTTTGAAAAAAATCCCTGATATTATTACTAACAAAACTCAATTACAAAGATTTTTGGGCAGGCTCAATTATACTTCCCCTTTCTATTAGAACTTATCTCATGATTTGGCACCTTTGTATGATAGATTAGAAAAGAACTACAAAGAACCGTGGACTGACACTCACACTAAGCTAGTCCAACTAATTAAAAAATGTGTTGAGTCCTTACCTTGTGTAACTTTAGCAAATCCTACATGGTTAAAAATTATCGAGACCTATGCTTCGAACATTGGTTATGGTGGAATTCTAAAACAAGTAAATCCCCATACTAATACCGAAAGACTTATTAGATTTCATTTCGTAAAATGGTCTGATAGTCAGAAAAAATACGCCACAATGGCTCATGAGATGTTAACTATTGTTGAATGCGTTTTAAAATTTCAAGATGATTTATATAATCAAAAATTTATTGTTAGAACTGATGCACAATCTGTTAAGTATATGTTTGATAAAGACTTTAAACATGATGCTTCCAAATTAATTTTTGCAAGATGGCAAGCTCAATTAGCCCCTTTTGATTTTGAAATACAATATAAAAAGAGTAGTGAAAATTCTTTACCTAATTTTCTATCTCGCGAATACATTAATAATTCATAAATAAAAAATTTTTTGGAGGTTACTTTGGGACAAGAACAAAAACCAAGGAAAATGAATTACTATACCTTCTACCTTTCTGAAAAATTAGTTATCACTATCATAAAATGCATTCCTCTTTATGAAGATATACATTTTGTTATCTTAGAAAAACTTGTTCATGATTTAATACAAGAAAAATTATTTTTTCCAAACTGGGAAGATATGTGTGATAAAATTGATTGGGAGGACATTGACTGTTACTCTGATAGATTCTAATCTCATTTGCACTTGCAGTATGGGTACCGACCCCCCATGGCTGGTGGTTCGAGGAAAAGGAAATAATGGCAGAAGCCAAAGTCAAAACGCTAGAGGAAGAGGATCCTCATATGCTTCAAGATCTTTGAATTTTCCTGTATTACCAAGAGGAAATATGAGTTTGATAAATACGAAAATACAGCATATTGCAGAACCATCGTCTTCAAAAACTCAGAATATAAGCCCTTCAATTTTTTTGGATGATATTCCAAAAGATCATCCTTTATATGAACAAATACAATCCTATATATCTGTCAAAAAGATTGATTTATTTATAGCAATTGCTTCAGAAAATAATGCAGATAAGCCCAATTATGAAAGGCTCAAAGAAAGGGAATTGATACTCCTTGTTGAAAACTTTCAAATATGCAAACAGGAGGATCCATGGAGATTACTCCAAAAATATTTATTGACACAACTCTATTTTGCAGGAGAATTATTTAAAACAAGAGCTTATTATGAAAATATTTTAGTCGCCACTGGTAGCACAAAAATAGAACATCATCAATTGGCCGGAGCAATGACTGAATATGTGCATGGCTATTCTAAAATGCATTTAATATACCTTCTACCTTTCTGAAAAATTAGTTATCACTATCATAAAATGAATTTCTCTTTATGAAGATATACATTTTGTTATCTTAGAAAAACTTGTTCATGATTTAAAACAAGTAAATCCCCATACTAATACCGAAGTCTTATTAGATTTCATTCCGAAAAATGATCTGATAGTCAGAAAAAATACGCCACAGTGGCTCATGAGATGTTAACTATTGTTAAATGCGTTTTAAAATTTCAAGATGATTTATATAATCAAAAATTTATTGTTAGAACTGATGCACAATCTATTAAGTATATGTTTGATAAAGACTTTAAACATGATGCTAAAACAAGTTTTTCTTTCCTTTCTCTTTCTACGTCTAGCCTCTCCCTTCTATCTACTTTTGTAATATATTCTGAAGATAAATAAAAGGCGAATAGCCACTATTATATATTGTTCAGGCCTTACATCCGGTCGGCTTTAAGGTACATAGCTATTCTTCTTTTAAACTACTTTTTATATTAATTTTTCCTACCATCCGCGACCATGTCCGGCTAAGAAAATTCGCATGTCTATGTTTAAAATCTAACTTCTATTATTAGATAATTATGGAGTATCCAGACTTTATCTAAATATGAGAAATGTTTCTATAGTTTCTAACTTGGTTCCAAACTGGTGGTACAGTCGAGTTTAATATTTTTTAGGTTGGCTTTATCTCAATGACTCCGTCTAGTAAGTTGTGCCTCTTTAGCCCAGTAATTTGAAATAAAGAAAAGGGCGATTTTTGCACAATTAGAATTTCTAGACACATGGGTTCAACCTAAGCTTATTAAGTCTCTGGCAGGCCTCATATTTGGGTAAAAGATTTTCATACAGTTATTAAGCTAATTGACATTTACTTATTTTTCGATTGATGCTTTTGGTTCAATATTTCGACTAAAGCTTAAGCCGATATTAATAAGTAAGTCTGAACGCAGCGTGGCTTACCCTGCTAAAGATCCTGCTTACATGGTATCAGAGCTTGGTTATTTTAAAATTATCTGAGAAAAGGTGTGATGATTTCAGACATAGATATGAATTCTCTTTATGATGGATCTGGGAGAAGTAAGTACAAAAAGTACTAAACTTGAAGAGGTAGAATTACCTCAAAATCTTGATTTATTAAATAAATGGACTCTTTCAAAAATCAAAGTTAATACTATTTATGAGTATGATTATTTTGATAAAATTCTGCATAAACAGATAGTTAAAACTACTGAACAATCTATTGCTTTAAATGTTGATGAGCAAACTATTCACTTTCTTAATAAAAAGGACATTGATACTTTTAAAAATCATTACAGTTTCATGCATATTGGTTTGGTACAAATTGTTTTTAAACCACTTACTCTGAGAAGTTTGCCTGAAATATTTTTAGCTGCTCTACGTGATGCTAGAAATCTAAATTTTCGACAATCACTTATGGGAACTATAGAATCAACTCTTGCTTATGGTCCAGTATATTTTAATGTTCAGCCAAATCTACAATTATCATTGACTAATAGAAATATTCTTGATGTTTTAACCTTAAATGTTAAAACCAATGGTTATAATTATGCCCCTGGATCTGAACTTATAGGAATATCTTATCGCGTTTATTACCCGTCTTATGACTACTATGGCTCCTAAATGTAAGTTGACTGAAGACCCTTCTGATTATACCATTCTTATAGAAACCAATTTCTTAAAATCCAAGGTTAGTACCAGGAGACCTATAAGATGGGAAGAAATTAACTTCCCTGACACTTGGGTTTTAAATTCGGTCGTTTCTCCAAAATAACTTGCAGAAGAAGTGACCAATTCAGAGTTAACTCATGTTACTCAAAACTCAGAGGGAAAGATTTGTCTTCAATTTGATGACAATTCTACCATCTCTTATCGAAATTCCTTTGCTATGTCTTGTAGTATGCTTACTAGACAATATATTTCTCCTATTGAACCACCTGTTTATGGCCCAACTAGAAATCACACTGCATTATTGCATACTTTAAGCTCTGCAGATTTGTAAAATTCTTTTAGAAATGTTGAAAAGGTTAAAATCAATCCTAAAACTCATATAATTCAAGATAATGATAATATTTCTGAAAAAGACAATCCAACTCCTTCGGAGATGGAATTTGATGTCAACAGTGTTTAAATGATTCCACATCAAATAGCTTTTAGTCCTGGTTCATAGGCAAGAAATTATATTAGAAAAGAATTTTTTGGTGAAAACTAGAAAAGCTTTAGAATATGGTTTTTTGAAACATATAGTCCTGGCGATATGAAAAAAAAATCTGAAGAATTCTATGAAACGTGTGCATTGCATAATCAGATTATTTGTTTTGCGCCATGGTTTATATCTGCATATTTGCCTAAATATATTAATGTGATAGAAAGAACTTACCAAGATGTTAGTGGTAATATTATTGAATGTGTTTATTCACCCCAGTCACCTTTTATACTTCCTAAAAATACGGGTATTACTTATTCTGCATTTCAAAAATTCATTGATAATGATGTTGGTCGAATCACTATTGCTTAAATTAACAAGTTGATTGCTCAAAATAATTATTTGAGCCTTTATGTAAAAGTTCTTGGAGAACACATTCCCTCTCTTGACAAAAAACTTGATGAATTGATTAAAATAGTGAAAAATCTTAATGATGGTTCAAAAGCTTCTAATGTTGCTTCTACTTCAGAAAATAAGTCTGAAGAATTGACTAACAAACCTTGTTTTCAAAGGCCCCCTGATATTGAAGGATTCACAAAACCCTCTCATATAGAAACACTAGAAAAATTGCTTGACGAAAAATTTTCAAAATTAAATATCAATCCGATGGATTTTTCTAACGAATTTTTTGATTTACAACAACTTGAAAATACTTTTAAAAATGATTCTTCTCCTGCTATTGATAGCAATTATTCAGAGCTTAATAATCTCAGAGGCATGATTAAAAAACAACGTAGAAAATACGTTGATCTTCCAAGAATGACTACTACGTATTATCCACGACCAACTCCTCAAGATGTTCTGCTAGAGGAGCGAGAGTGGAATTTGACGAATACGTCTTATTGCGGAGGATCAATTTCTAAATAGAATATAGATGGTTTAAGTGAAAAACAAATCTCTATTCAAGTTCATCGCATGCTTATGTATTCTACTATAGCAAAAAGTACAGCATCTGCTGAAAATAAAGATAAACGCACTGATTCTGCAGTTTGTATAATGATTGTTGCTGGTTTTACTGGCCAACTCCGTGGTTGGTGGGACAATTATTTAACCGATGAAGCTAGATTAAAAATCCTCACCGCTAAAACTGAGAAACCTGGAAAAGACAATTTAGGAAAAGATCTACCTGCGGAACGAGAAGAAGTTGTCTATACTCTTATGCTAACTATTATGGAGTATGTTGGAGGTAGGTTTACTAACCAATACGAAAATACTTGCACTCTCCTTAATGGTTTATAATAATAATAATAATTATTATTATTATTATTATTATTATTATTATATTAATACTATATTATTATTATATTATTATTATTACTATTACTTTATTACTACTACCAAGTGTATTTCGATAATTTTAGTCACCCTAACCTTCACTTATATATGTCCAAGACGAACTGTAGTAGGAGATTTATTAAAATCATTGAATTCGGAATATGGTAAAGTAGCTCCTGGGTGGGAAACTACTCCTTTGATGGGTGTCGCAATGGCCTTATTTGCAGTAGTAAATAAAATGATTACACATGCATATGATTTTTTTCTTATATTTATTAGTTTTATCCTTATTTTTATGGTGCAATAAAATGGTTACACATGTATATTGGTTTTTTCTTATATTTATTAGTTTTATCCTCATGTATTATTTTAATAATACTTTTATTTAGACATTTGTAATTGAATTATACATGATAGTATTTTTTTATAAATATCTTTTTGTTCCTTATTAAATGACCACACTGAATGTTATATATTTTGTTAACATTGGTTCATTGTATTACATTTATTTTCTTTTACTCGGAAATAATCTTCCCCAAAATTGGATCTCTTTTGCACATTAGTGTTGCCAAAATGCTCGTGCCTTGCACGGACACGGGTATCTAGTATTTCTCTTCTACTATATAGACTAGATAGGCATTGGTCGTGCTGAGCATGACCCAACACATTGAATATTGATATAATTTTTTATGATAATCATACCATAACTTAAATTATCATAACTATTTAAAATCTTATTTTTTTAAAATAATTACATAAATCTTCAATTTTACTTAAAAGCTTAAATATACCACAAAAGAATATAATGTATTTGTGTAAAAGTAAGTGATATATCCATGTAAAATTAAGTAAAATATCCAAAAATTGTGATGTATTAAGTGATGTATTCGAAAGAATGTGATGTATTCGTATAGATTAAATCAAAAAAATTTAATAATTTTGAAAAATAAATTGAGATTGCGAATAATTAGCTCTAAAGGGATTGAGAGTTAGGTAACTTTTATAATTTTTTATTATAGCGTTTGTATTGGTAATGAAGATAAAGCCTAAGACAATCACTATACTTGATAAAGTACAAAGCAACATGGTGGAATATGACATTTTCATGTACATGTATGAAATAGATAAAATATTACCAAAAGACTTTCAGATACATCTTGGTAATAGTTGTAATACCAAAAAATACATCATGGAAAATATCCAAAAATTATTGATAATATTTATGAATTTTAAAACTCATCACAAGCACATGAAATCATCAGTTCCTGTTTCAGGAGGCAGGAGCTATCTTAGTAATCAAACTTTTTACCATTTCAAAAATCACAAGGAAGAGCTTTGGAGTGCCTTCAAGAAGTAAGAAAATACCCACCATAAAAAAGTTTCAGAGAAAAGCAAAACACAAATATTTAGTCAAAAATAACAAAATACATAAAACCAAATAAGAGAAGCATTGAAAATAGAGAACTAATGCTTTTAAAATTCAAGAAGTGTGGCCTTCAAAAAATAAAGAAAAAATGCTTCCTCAATTTAGTAAGGTGAGCAACTACGGTAAAACAACTAATTTTAATAAAATGACCAATTAATATGAAATGCAGGGAGTATAAAAGAAGCCATCCATTATAGTTTATTTATTCTTTACAATCCTTTATATCAATTGTCAACATGAGACTAATTATAGACAACATTAATATTTTTTTAACTCAACCTCATCTTCATTCTTCATTAAACTTTCCTGCATCAAATGTGCTCAAAGAGTTCTCCACCACGTACATATTCATAACAATGGCTAGATGAGTGGGAGTTCACACCACCAGTATCTTATCAAATAATGAATAATTAAGCTAGCTTTTTCCTTTTTTTTCTTGCGATTTTCACACAAAAAAAAAAAATCTTGAAAGTAATAAAGTATTACAAAATAGTAGTGCAGATATGACACACTTGCCTCCTTGCATTTGATTCAAACTTTAATTGCACTGAATCTAGATGGCACCATAGTTCATCTTATTATAGCGTCATATCATTCACATTATGTTCCTGTATCTAGTTGTATTACGATTTACTTTTGTTTTTCAATCCTGACGGCAACAAAAACATGATAGCCTAATTTTATGTGTGAACAATTATTTCCAACTTTTTATCTACTGACGTCAACAAAAACATGATAGCCTAATTTTATGTGTGAACAATTATTTTCAACTTCTACTGAACTGAAGATGTATCTTCTTTCAAAATAAAATAAATATACATACATACATAATTTCTACATCAAAGAGTGCCATGAAGAAAATACACAATTTCTAGTATCAGTTATTCACATATGATTACATTAATTGTACACCATTAAATACCATTGTAATTTCGTTTAAATCGTTACTTTTAAAAGAAAAAGAAAAAAATGTTTATAATAGGAGTAGCATGTTTCATAAACCCTAAAAAAAATGAAATGATTGTAAATGAAGTCATAAGTTTCCTTCTTTGATAAATAAGTTTAAAAGAACTCTATGCAAGTTGGGAGAAAGAATATATAGTTTCAACTTAACAAATAACTCAAGTATCGGAAAAAATTAAGAGAAATGATATCATTAAAAAAAACGATAATTAAAATCACAAGTGCAGCACACACTCTGAGTATCAGACCAAGTTCAATTGCCTTGATAAAATGGCTACAAGCATATAACTGATAATTCTCAGCAAAACTATTGTGCTGCACGACAAAACCACGCCCAGTTGCCCGGTATTTTGCGCCACCGTGAAGAATAGTACGACCAAAATAATGAGCACGAGTTCCCATTGAGAATGTGTAAAATACAGATGAAAGTTGAAGCATCATTGTTATAAACTCCCAGATAGAGGTAAGAAAACCATGCTCGAGAGAATTCTCCACAATCAATGGTAACACAGTGAAAAGACCCAGCAAGATGATAAATTGTTGGTTCAGTATGGCACCAAGTGCTTTGTTGTTGGTGGTATTTGTCGCAGCGGAGTCATCAACCCCACTAAGTGCAAGGTAAAGTCATCCCCATAAGAATGCATATACAGCGAGGTCAATCATCATTGTATTGAAGAAAAATCCTACAGTTGTATAAAAGAAAGAAAGCATTCTGAAGAAATCCAGCCTATGACCCAACCTATAGACATCTCTGCTAAGAATTTGTTCACCATTGCCACTGGCAACCTTGGCTTCAAACATAGAAATTTGATTCAACCCAACATCCCTTCCTTTGCCAACTTGTATGTACTCATGTTGCGTGACATTACCACCTCGTAGTGTACAGTTGAAGCCAGCAAAAATGTCCTCGCTAATGTTGATTACTCTAGATGCCTTGCTTATTCCTCACCTTGTCAGAAACCAAAACCTGTCAAAGACATCTGGATGTCCATAATGCATTCAGATTTTCAGGGGGGTGGCTCATACACGCTGTCCCTGGGTTGCAAAACTCATTTCCTGGGCTGACATGAACCAAGCAAGGGATGAGACAGAACCAGTAAATATATGTTCCCGAACTCCAAGAAATGTAGGCTTGCGAATGCCATAGTAGCGATTGAATTCTTTCAAGAAGTTCCTCATTTTCAGTGCCTCTTCGAAGTAATTATCTTGGTTCATGTCGATAGTCTGAACTGCATCACCACGGGTAAATATAAAGGCATGGTTTTGATTTTCTGGTTTCCCCTCCCCAAGCTTCAACGGACCAGGCAACTTAACTCGAAAGATCTCAACTTCCCTTTCAAGCTTTTGATCATACTTCACAAGCACAGAATAATAATCCTTCTCATCCCTTCCCATGGGGACCTCATCAACATAAGCTACACGAAGGGCCTCATTATTTTTCATCAGATACAAAATTTCATCTGCATGTGGATCCTTTTTGGCCTTCGGAGTACCATATATCTGACAAGCTACCACATATGTGAATTTCATTAAAGCAGTCCCATACTCATGGCCTTTAAACAACATACTAACAGAACTGTCAGCTCTGCTCAACCTTCTCGAAGACAGAGACCTTTCTGAGCTTAAACCATCAATGCCTACCATCATGCCTCAGAGAACCAAGTTCCACTGATCCTTCTCAGATGCAGAATCCAGAAAGGCCAGCATTTTGAGAGCTCGATAGTAGTACATCATCCCCCAAATTGTGCGAGTAAGAACAACATATAGTGTTAGGTCTGTATAGTCCATATCCCATGAGGAAATACTCCATTGGTATCAACATTGCATGTGGTTGTTCTTTTGTCACCATTGATTCATGCTCCTGCACCTGCAAATTGCAATCACAACTCCATACCTTTTGTCAACAACACCATTCCGTATATTAATTCAACATTTACTAAAAGTACGATAATATATAAGATTTACAACTCACCACAAGATTCAATGCATATAACATGTCCACATTTGCGTCATGTTCTACACTTTCAACTGAAATATTCAACAATCAACAATCACTTATGTAATTTATTAGGCTTGCTTTAACAAAATCAAGCAGGACATGTGAAAGGGAGAACCCCCATCAAGAAAAGATTATTTATATTGGGACATTAGAACACGAGGTTACACAGGTATAAATCGGGACATCAGAACAATAAGTTACATAGACTATTCGTGAAGTAAGCCAATATGACAAGAGAAGTGTCATAGCTGAAGCTTCTGCCTCAGAGACCAAAAACGTTTCCAGCAGCGTTTCTAAGAAGTCCCAGCAAAAGGCAAGTATATGTCACTTACTCTGATTACTTCTAAAAATGAGCTTCTTGCTGCTAGAACCTGTGCCTGTTATTTAACTCTCACAATCAAGGCTAAAGGCATGAGTTTGAAATGTGTTTAGGTTGCATCTTTTTATTGTTGCTTCATTGAACATTATGTTGTTACTTAAAAAACATGCATTAAATAAAACCACCAGCAGAGAAGAGTGAAGTCTGAAGGAGGTCTCGACAAAGATAGCATGGTTACATGAATACCATATTCCTTGGTCTTCAGCTCTTCAAGTTCAGGTGGCAAATAATATAGAGTACCACACATACTGTGTCTGCAATTGAAGGTAAGTACCGACCAACCAAAGCCTGCAAATTTAAGTTCACCCTAATTAAAAAAAACCAGAATATTACAGTTATCAACTCTGCCTCATTTTACAGCAGCCAAACAAAGCATAAACTCCAACAAAATGCAAAATAAGTACCAATGCACCAATAAAAGTACCGTAGGAAGAATTTTAACTTGGCAGCACATATCACAGCTGAAACTGTCAAAATGAATAACCAACATCCAATTTTTTATACACAAAAAACAAAAATAAAACACGACGACTAAAGATACGGACAACTCAAAGAAGCCACACAACGATAATCAAAGAAGCCGAAAAAGCTACACGTACAAAGTTGAGGGGACTGAACACGCTCGAGAACAGTAATCAAAACAACACAGACTGAAATTTGAAAGAAAGTAATAACAACTAACAAATTGATTTAGACAATGACAGAAAACTTCAACAAAAAGCTCTTCGTCCATCTTTTTAGGGGTTAATCCCGTTCATTATTTGTAGCTTCGGTTCATTGTTTCTAAATTCTCATGAGGTATAAACTACTACTATAACAAACATATCCAATGTAATTCCACAAGAGAAAACAGAAAAAAATAAAAAATTGTCACTCGAACACAACAAGTTCACATTTTTGCAGAAAATCATATACAGAAAAGTCCAAAAACAGAATGGTGTCAATAAATTACCAACTCCAGTTACAGTCATATTAGTTATGGGCTCCTAGGTCCGAGGTAGAATGGTGCAAAATGCAAAGGAAATCAGATCGAAATTTTGACACTAACTAAAAGTCTTTAAAGTTGAAGATAATAAATACATTGGTAGTTCCAGTGATAATGAAATAGTTTAGAGGATCTTGAGAAAGCCTAGATTAGACGGGTCATGAGTGCATGCCAATTTAAGTGATACCTAAAACTACCATCTTTTGATAGTATGAGTCAATATATATCCTCGTGAATAACATATAACAAGCACTCGATTGTCACGACTCCACAAATTTGACAAAAGATCATTATGTAATGCCATCAGGAGATTAAAAAGGGGACTTGCAGAAGAAAAGCGATTACAAACCTCCAAATATCATATGTTCAGCCGAAAAATCTCCCTAAAGTGGAACCTCTCCCTGAATTTTGGAAAAAACTAACTCCATTTAGAGTAGGAGCTTATTCAACAAAGTCAAAGTTCTATGCTAGGATAAAAATAAAAAGATCAAAAAAAGGAATTGTAAATTATAATTGAGACAACACAGAAATCTCAACCACAATAACCAGCTTCATTTCCACAATTAGGGATACATGCATAGTTCATCATACGGATACCCAAATGCAGTTTAGGATTTTATCAGTAGGGTGCGGGGTATAACACTACAATTTCACCCATCACTACTTTACATTGGTGCAGAATTCGTACAAAACATACCGTATATATTTTTTTAAAAGTTGTTCACCTATGTTATTTGTACGATGAAGATATGAAATGAGCTTAAATGAAGAAATGGGAACTGATATAGCTGACTCCAACTTGTTTGGGACTGAGGTGTAGTTGTTGTTCAACTATGGCATTCGTGCAAAGAAGATATGAAATGAGCTTAAATGAAGAAGCGAGAATTCATATAGCCAACCCCAACCTATTCGGGACTGAAGCACAGCTGGTCTTGTTCAACAATGGCAACTAGTGCCATATGCTAAATCCGCCATGACCACACCCTCAATTTCATGAAACAAAAATCACAAAAAGGCAGACATGAAAACCAAGACCAGACAGTAAATGAAGTACTTACAACAGTGCCAACAGTTTTGCTCCAAGACTCTCCAACTGTGCTTCTTTATAATTCTTTTTTTTTTGTATTTTAATTTATTTGTCTTAAGCTCAAAAATTTCATCGCAACCATTCTCGCAGTGAGCAAGTCTTTGATGTTACACATGTCACAAGGTGAATGAATTGAGAGATACTGTTTATAAGGCACCTTACAGATGTCAACTCCATTAACTTGTCACGCACAAATCTAATAAAATATTATCTACACAATGACTTGCAATAAAAAGTCAAGATGAGGGATGGAAAGATGCAGGTTAGATGTAATTATGATGATTGAACAGAACAACTACCTCTCTTATCCATACTTCTTACATGTTCTATAAGAATTCTCCGACAGCAAAAACTAATCAGTATGGTTCTTTCCATATTCATACTTCCAAAATGTTTAATATAAGAAACCAATAATATAATCTTAACAACTTTCACAAGTGAAGGGGAGCCTTGGAGTAACTGGTAAAGTTGCTGCCATGTGACCAAGAGGTCATGGGTTCAAGCCTTGGAAAAAGCCTCTAGCAGAAATGCAAGGTAAGGCTGCATACGATACACCCTTGTGGTGGGGCCCTTCCCCGGACACCGTGCATAGTGGTAGCTTTAGTGCATCGAGCTGCCCTTTTTTTTTTTAACTTTCACAAGTCTCAAGAATTTAAATTATTTCAGTAACCTATTTAAACTTTAATCTTATGTATGTTTCCTATCAAAATGACTTCCCAGTTATCATTTTTGGTATTTTTGCAATGTTATTTATATAAAGCACAAGTCAAAATTAACATTGTTAAATCTATGCCCAGGCATTTAAAGAGGTCCACGGGTTCAAAACATCCTCCCATACTTTGCTGTACAATCCAATGCCTATGGGATACACCCAAACTAAAAAGAAGAAATGATTGGAGACGGGATTAAGAAAATTACAAATTGTAATTGGGAGATGCAGAAATACCTTTCATATTAACAAGAAAAGTTTCCTGAACAACAGAGCCATTGTTGAAAAATCTGTCCAGATTGATTCAGTCATTTGTAATCGTGAGGCTGACTATGTTTGACCCATCGCGTTAGCGGCGACTTCATCATGAATGCGATGAACAAAATATCACGAACCCGCCTAGAAGTGTCGGTGCAAAGAAAATATTGGTCTTAGCACTCTCACAAAGAGCCATCAAACAGAATAACAATAACAAAGATAATGAGAACTTAACTTGAAAATATTTAGAACACGAAGTTAAGGTGAGACTTCATTCAAATTCAAACCAACTGACTGCTCTCATTATTCTGTAAGTAAATAGGCAACAATATCGGATAAAGTATATCGAAAGGATAAAAAAAGTCTAGTAGGTGGCTGATAACATATTCAAGAATTAAAACTGTAGCTAAGACATGAGATAAACTCACCAATGTCTACCAATCAAACCAATTCAATGAAATTGCTTTTTTTTTTTGCAGGAACTGCGAGACCATTATCACTTGCCAAACTTGATCAGATTAACTAAATAATTTTGACGTATTGTTCTCTGTAAACATCCTAACCAACTCTCAGAACTCAGTTGTAGTAGTAGTGAGGTGCATTAGCAAATAGAATCTTAGAAGAATAGACAGTCACCTTTAATGGTTCTTTGTAGGGGCGGGTGGGTTGAATTTTTGCTTATTACTTGAGTCCCGGGAATCACGGATGATGGTGATGTTCCAAAAAAGAGAGTTCCTTCTTCAGCAGAGGATGCCACAGCTAGCGTAGTAGGATTTTGGCCTAAAAATCTGAAGAGCGGCTTTTGCAACTGAAGCCTGAACAATTTATGAGCGAATTGGTTATAGAACCCTTCAAAGACACACAACTGAGCAACAAAGTGAAGATCTCAATTATTGTGAGTTCTATTTGATAATGTTTCAGAGCAGCAAAGCAAGTAAACTCACTTTCTCTATTGCAATCAAGCAACCGTATCTGGCAGCAAAAGATGCTTCTCCTGATGTATCATTCATGGCTACAGAATCCAGAGGTGCACAAACAACTACTTCTTAAAAACATACTGTAAAAATGAGCAGGAAAAAGTAATTGTGGTTAACTGCCTTTCCAGATTCTCCATAATGGCGTCCAGTTGGAAACAAAAGCAGATATAAGAAGCTGCTGCTATACATTGATAGCACAAGAAGATATGTATGTCCCTAAACCAATAGCCTGCTTAACTTACATCTTACAACTTGATTTTCACAGTTCAGGGATTTTGCAACTGCTTTAATTTCCTCGAGCTCTTGATATCACAATAGCTATTTAAGCGGCAAAATACCATTTCATAAATAATGACAATTGACCAACTTACCCCCAAATTTGTCGTCGATAGAAGGAAATCCATGAGTAAAGGACTTCTGATTTTCTATCCCTGCTGTTGAGGAATGCTTATAAGTAATTTTCCAAATGATTTCCACAATGTACAGCCAAATTCTTTAAAATGAAATTAACTCGTGAACACAGTGATGGAAAGATGACACTTTCTGTCAAATATTAGTCCTATAACAAAAGAAATAAAGCAATACAGGGTGCAGCGTGGAGCTGCATTGAACTTTCCACTTCTAGTTTTCCATCTCGTCAAGGTTGGTCTGAACAGAAAGTCTCCACCCTCTAATTTGTTATTTTCTTTATGTTTGACGGGTCTGGGGAAAAATGAATATAGGCAAACATCAGGTGGAATGAGACAACTTTTCTGGGCCTGTGACTAACCTTTTTCAAGATGTAGAGAAAATAGTGAAATGTTTCTCCAAAAGCATTCCACTCAACAGACCAGGTAAGCTCAGGATGATTACAGAACCGGCACCTGAAATGTGGTTGCTCAGTACAAGCAAAATAAAATTTAGAAGCATATAGCAACAGAATTAGGAAGAACCAGGCTGTGAGAAAAGGTATGGATTAAAAGAGATAAGTTGTTGGTTACATCATGCTGCTCTGACTATTATTTACAAGTAAAAAATAAATCAAAAGTTGCTCTTACTACCTGGCCAAACGTGATAGAGATAAATATGCCCTCAGTTTTCAGAACTTCATGAAGCATTTTTGTCACTTTCCCCAGTGTCGCGACTGTGAAGTCCAGGGGTCACCACTGTAATATTATGGGTTCAAAGATGAAGCAAATTGAAAGAGTAGTCGTCGATGTCCGAATAAAAAATAAAAAACAATCATAACCGATAGATTAAGGTAGACAGGATAAACAAAAAGAAGGAATTCCATCCCGAAGAACATCGAACAATAACATGAATTTAAGCATCAAATTAAAATTGATAAATATGATGAAAATTAGGGCAAAATTAAGATTAAAAACTTGCCAAAGTTATTTTACGCACATCCACGCCCTCTATAATTTGTATCAAAGCCTATATTTTTTAAAGTTACAAAAGTAATTTATTTGATTGATTTATTAATTATGATTTATTTGATAAAACTAGATTTAGATATTCCCAAAATATTATTTAAATAAATAACGTACAAAAATTATCAAAATATAAAGAATTAAAACAAATAATATCTAAAAAAACGTAAAGAATTGAAAATAAGAATAGAAAGACTACAATATAACATAATTGTCGGAGTTAGTAAAAACTCAATAAATGCACAAAAAGAAAAAATATCAAACTTAGAATCAACAATAGATTGTCTAGAATATACATATCAACATGATCTATTAACAATTAAATAAAAAATGAACAAAGAAGAATTTATAATAGATGAAAAAATATATAAAAAACATGAAGGATTAAAAATAAAAATAGTATTTTCTAATCTAGGAAGAATGTATAAGAAAATAGGTGAACATTTATATTTAATGTTAGAAAAAAAAAGAATTAAAATTAGAAGATAAATTATGGTAAGAATAGAAAAAAAAATGAAGAAATATATAAAAAAAAGGAAATAGAAAAAATAAAACAATAAACTACGGAAGAAATACGAAAAATAGAAGAAACTAAAAATAGTAGGATTGCTGAATTAGAACAAGAACTACAAATGCTAAAAGATTTGTATGAAAAAAAACAGAAAGAAAAAGAAGAAAAAGATAAAAAAAATAAAAATTATTAAATTAGATAAATCAATTTAAAGAAAAATTAGAAATAAATACAATAGATGTTGAAGAAACAGATAATTATGATTCAGAAGATAGTGAAACATATACAGAAATCTTAACAAACACAAAAAATTTAGAAATCAATGAAAAACAAGAAGTAATTAATGAAGAAAACTTAGAAAATTGTTCCATTATAAACACAGAAATAAATACTCTTGATAAAAAAGAAGATGAAAATATAATATCTAGAACATCAGAAATAAGAAAACCTACATATTATAAGAATAAGTTTTAAAAATATAATCTAAAGTATGAATATGACAAATGGACACCAAAATAAATAGTTAATAAAAATTATAACTTTTTAGACTTAGATTGTGTAATAGATAAAGAAAAAATAAGACAATTATGGATAGGATATATGACAAAATAATTATTAGATAATAATATAAATGTAACAGATGCACCAGAATATATAGAAAGAACACTAATAGGAACAGTGAAATTATGATTTTCAAATCTAACTGAAAATAATAAAATGGTATTAAGAACTGACAAACCTACAGAAGAAACATCATCAACAACTACAACTAAATTAACACGTATAGAATTATTAAAAAAATATGAAATAGCTATAAAATACGAATTTAGCAGCATGACAACAACAGAAGAAGAACAAAATGAAGAAAAATATATAAATAGGAATTTAATATTAAAATTAGCAATATGTAATATGTGTTACATAGATGAATATACTTGCGCATTAAAGAATATTATTATAAAGAAACATATAATACAGAAGAAAGTAAAGAACTAAGAAAAATTATATTTTAATAAATTACCTGAACCATTTAGTTAAAAAATAATAAAAAGTTGGGATGAAGTAAAAATAGTAGATACTCTAGGAGCAAGAATAAAATTTTTACAACAGTGGTATAGAAACCTATGTGAAAAATATAGAGAAGAAATAAAAAAGGAAAAAACATTAATAAGAAATTTAGCATGTTGCAAAAATTAAAATAACACCTCAATTTAGATGCGAAGAAAGATATTATAAGAAAAGAAAAAGACATAAGAAATATAAGAAATACAAAAAATCAAAATATAAATATAAGAAACCAAGAAAAAGATATTATGTAAAAAATTATAAACATAAAAGACCATATAGGAAAAAAGAATGTATTTGTTATAATTGCGGAAAATTAGGACATTTAGCAAGAGATTGTAAATTACCTAAAAACCCAAAAAATAAACAAATATCATAAATAAAAATAGAAAATGCAAAATATATGCAGATAGATTATATAGATTACGAATTAGAAAGTGAAGATAGTATATATAATTTTCAGAGAATGAAACTGATAATGAAACAGATAGTGAACTAGATGAATTAAATGACTGAAGAAGATATAAGAATAAACCAAATAACTGAAGAAGATATAAAAATAATAACAAAGGAAGAATATTTAAATGAAGAAGGAACAGATCAAAAAATAATATTTGATAGTCATATATTTGATGAAATAAAAGAAAAAGAATTAGATTTTAAGTGTAGAAAAAATATTTAAAATACCAACAATAAAAAAACATATTTAGTAGAAGAAAAGAATAATACTACTTAGTAAGTCAAAAAAAAACATGTAATAGATTGTAGATATGTAAAAGAAAGAGCTAGTATACAACTAGTAACAAAAAGAATAATTAATAAAGAAATAAACGATATAAAAAGTAGAGACCCAAAAAAATATGTACACCTTGGAGGTACATAGATATTGATAAAAACATGTTTTAGAGAAGGAATAGATACACCAATAGAATTATATTTAGCAGAGATAGAATTATAAAACCTATAGAAAAAAGTATAATAACTGCCATAAAAGGAAATTTAATATACAAAAATTTAAATTTATAATAAGTATGAATTATTCAGTAGCAATAACAGATAAAAATATAGATAAATCATTAGTATTATATTGGAAAATATCAGGAATAAAACTAACCACAGGAAGTAAAATATTTACAGCAAAATGTAAAAATCTATATGTATTAACAACAAAACAGAAAATAACGGGAAAAAATAAAATTAACAAAATACAAATAGAAAGTCCTTTCGAACAATTTGTAAAAACAATTGATAATAATGATTATAGTTATAGAGACATAGATATAGAAGAAAGATTAGAAATAATAAATGATAGAATAAGTACAACAAAAAGAATAGCTTATGAAAAACCAGAATCATCAAGTTCATAAAAAAGAACAAGTTATGAAACAAGTTCAACAACTAATTTAAACCAATATTACATAACAGGAACAATAAATGAAAAAGAATATTTAATACTCTTAAATACAGGACAAGAAGAAAATTATATAGCAAGATATCTAGTAAAAAATGAGGAAATAAAATCTGACAATAATATATGCCCAGATCTACCAAGAAGCTTAATAAACACTAAAAATATAACAGAAAAAAAACAACAATAGGAGTTAGAAAAATAAAAATAGAATTTGAAATAAAGGAAGAAATGCAAAAAACAGACATAATATTAGGAATAAAATGGTTAGAACAAGTAAAACCATATAATATAGAGTATACACAACTATCTATAACATATAACAGAGAAAAATTATTCTTAAGAAGAACTTTAACATGATATGAAAATATATGTATTAATGAAGATAGTAGTAGAAGGGTATTACAGTAGATATTATACGTCCATGATAGATACAGAAGCAGAAGCTAATTTATGTAGATATAATTGTTTACCAAAAAGTAAATGGGATAAATTGAAAACACCAATAATAGTTAAAGAATTTAATAACGAAGGAAGCTTAATTACTTATAAAGCTAAGAATGTAAAAATACAAGTATGGGATAAAATATTAACAATAGAAGAAATCTATAATTATCATGCTAACATCAAAAGATATACTTTTAGGAATGCCGTTTTTAGATAAATTATACCCACATATAATAACTAGAAAAGATTGGTGGTTTACAACACCATGCAAACAGAAAGTAAGAGCAAAAAGAGTTACTAATAAAATAAGAAAAAAAACTAATTGGATAGAAAGAAGTGAAAAAATTACACAAAAATTAGAAAATATAAAAAATACTGAAGATACAATAGAACTAGTCGTATTTTCAATAAATAAAAAGGAAATAACTATATTTTCAATAAGTAAGAAAGAAATAATTAAGAAAAAATTAGAACAATTATATAGTGAAGATCCATTAAAAGAATGGAAAAAACATAAAACTACTCTAAAAATTGAATTAATAGATAAAAATAACATAATAACTAAGAAACCATTAACATATAATTTTGACGATTTAAAAGAATTTAAAATGCATATAGATGAATTATTAGAAAAACAATATATACAAAAAAGTAATAGTAAACACAATAGTCCATCATTTATAGTAAATAAACATAGTGAACAAAAAAGAGAAAAAAGTAGAATGGTCATTGATTGTAGAAATTTAAATGCAAAAACTATGACATATAATTACCCAATACCAAATAAGATATTAAAAATAAGACAAATACAAGGATATAATTACTTTAGTAAATTTGATTGTAAATCAAAATTTTACCATTTAAAGTTAGAAGAAGAATCTAAGGAATTAACCGCATTTACAGTACCACAAGGATTTTATGAATGGAATGTACTACCATTTGGATATAAAAATGCACCAGGTAGATATCAACATTTTATGAATAGTTATTTTAAACTATTGCCTAATTGTATAGTATATATAGATGATATACTATTATATACAAAAACCAAAGAAGAACATTTAAAATTATTAGAACAATTTACGGATATAATAGAAAAATCGGGAATAAGTTTAAGTGAAAAGAAAGCTGAAATTATGAAAAATCAGATAGAATTTTTAGGAATACAAATAGATAAATGTGGAGTAAAAATGCAACAACATATAGTACAAAAAATAATAAATTCAAAAGAAGAATTAGATACAAAAAAAATTTACAATCATTTTTGGAATTAGTAAACCAAGTAAGGGAATATATACCAAAATTAGCAGAAAATCTAAAGCCTTTATAGAAAAAATTAAAAAAGGATATAGAATATAATTATAACGAAAAAGATAAAAAACAAGTCCAGAAAATAAAAATATTTTGTAAAGAATTACCAAAATTACAATTCTCAGACGAAAATAGAAAATTTATATATATAGTAGAAACAGATGCTAGTGAATGTAGTTATGGAGGAGTACTTAAATATGGGTATGAAAATGAAAAAATAGAACAACATTGTAGATATTATTCAGGAACGTTTAATAAAACAGAAATAAAATGGAAAATAAATAGAAAAGAATTATGTTCATTATATAAATGTTTATTAGCATTTGAACCATATATTGTATATAACAAGTTTATTGTACGAACAGATAATACACAAGTACGTTGTGGATAACAAAGAAACTACAAAATTCAGTTACAACAAAAGAGATTCGGAGACTAGTATTGAATATATTAAATTTTACATTTATAATTGAAGTAATTAGTACTAACAAAAACGTTGTTGCAGATTACATATCAAGACAAAGCTACACAGACTGATATAATAGAAGATGATGCTTTAGAAAAGATATTCAAAACCCTAACTACGCTTTCAATGAAAGTGGACAGTATGGGTAATGAAATAGAAAAGCTAAAGACTAATGGAGATAAACTGAAGTCTGTAGCTACAAATCAGCTAACTAAGCAGTGTGCAGAGCTATGTCGATCGGAAGACATTAAAATTCCAGAGCTAGAAGGAGACGTTGGGACACTCCGTAAAACTCATAACGTTTATCAATCTACAATTGCAGGTACAAGCAAAGGAGTCATTGGACAAAGATACCAGAATATGAACTTAAATAAAACATTTGAAAAACCATTTACACCAAAAATACAAAAAGACCTCTTGAACATACCCCCACAAATTATCACATATCGAGATAGTCTGAACCAAGATAAAAAAGTTTATAACTATACAGCCCAAAAATACATAGAAAATATTTACCGAGTACAAACTTTTCTAAACCTTAACCCCAGAGCAACAGATATCAAAGAACCCAACACAAACTATATAACCCAAAGATTACAAGGTCACAACAAGATAATTGCACTACCCAAAACCAACCCAAGCTTAATAAAAACCTGTTTTGATTATGGATTATTAAATACCATATGCACCCAAGATGGAGAAGAACTATCAGCTATGGAAGAATTACAAAAAATATTCAACAACTATAAAAGGGTAATCAAAGGAAATCTATTTTATATAAAGTGTTATACTACACCAGCAGAGATATTATACGATGAGATAAAACCAGTTATACAAGTTGTAAAAATAGGATTAACCAGAGATATGATTATACCAGAAGATATTGTACAGCAGCCAGAGATACCCAGAATCGAGATACCTAGTTTTATGCAAACAAACGACTTATTGGACTAGCTACAATTATTCAAGAACTAGCAAACAATCATACCAATGGAAACCGAATATGGAGCTATTATTCAAGAGACCATCAGATGATTTATTCAAATTCAAAAGAACTACGACAAGCAGATATGGAAGATGTTAGACAATGGATAATGACATTACTTAACCCAGAAAAACAATCTACTGCAAGGGCAATTAAGAGAGGATTTATTTCAGACGAATTATTGACAAGATATTGTAAGATAATTGGACACAAATATTCAGACCATCAATGTTCGAGATGTAATGAAGAAGATAATATTGTCCCAGATGTACAGCTAGAATAAAGAAAAGCATGCCAGCTGGAAAGAAGATAAAAAAGCAACAGATACGATAGAGACAACAACGAAGGAAAATCAACTACGGATAAAGAAAAGAAGATAAAAGTTATCAAAGTCATAAAAAAAATATGAAAAGGACATATGAATTATAATTTTCAACATGTGAATTATTATAGCTTTTGATTTCTTTTACGTAAAAGACATTGTATAGTTAGGTTAGGTAGCTTATCTAGGCTTTTTGACTTTATAGCCAAAAACATTTATGATTTTGTAGAGTTTCTTGTAAATTAGGCTAGAGAAATAATTTTTGAAGACTTTTGTAAAGAATTAGGTAGGATACGTGTAAAAAAATTAGTGAAACTTTTGTAAAGTTTCTTATTATAAATGAAAGGCATCGAAGGCAGAAAGAAGCAAGCCTTCATGCGTTGAAGCAAAAAACTCTCTATTGTCTACAACAAAATATTTTGCTTATTTATTTTAAAACAGGTATATTGCAATGGAAAATCTATGGAGGAACAAAACTTAGAATTATCAAAACTACCAGAACATGTATATTCATTTACTATTATGAATAGCTAAATTCATAAATTCTAACAATCATAATATGATAAAATAAGTTCATGTTAGTTGCTTTAAAGTAGAATTATTCAAAAAATAGCATGTTAAAAAGTTTATTAGCAAAGTGGAAAAGGAGAAAAATTCCTAAGAACTATGCCATCCTAAAGGTGAAACCGGTGAGGCAAGAAAGCCGTAATAGGGGAGTAACCAGAATAGAGGCGCTGTTTAAGGAAAAAGTATCCAGATTACCATGCTAATAGTGACCGAAGAATATGTTATTTAAGAATAATCTAGTATATAGCAATCTAAAGTGATCATATTTTGTTATGTGCATGATTGAAGAGAATATTTTGAAAATAATAATTTTATGAAAAATGGATAATTATTTATCTGACGAAATGATAGATAAATTTAAAATACTCGTTTTATATGTACTTAAGGATATAGAAATAGTAGATATAAGAAAAATCAGATTGAAAAAAATATTTGATAGATATTTTATGACTAGAATTAATTATATACCACACCTACCGAGCTACTCTTATAAATACTTACATACCAAACCCACACACTAACTATGATAAATTATGTATATTTAGAATTTTGGAAAATAGATATAAAATATATACAATTTCTTAGTGAAAATATAGAAGAATTAATGAGATTAAAACAAACAACTAAAAAATATTATAATAAAGTATTTAACCAATTTTAAATGTTAGATAA
The DNA here is from genome assembly GCA_030864215.1 of Capsicum pubescens. NCBI lineage: Eukaryota > Viridiplantae > Streptophyta > Magnoliopsida > Solanales > Solanaceae > Capsicum > Capsicum pubescens. Next base: position 79,946,313 of record CM061544.1, on the reverse strand, counting down.
TCTTAAAATATTAATCTTATATATACTTAGAGATATAAAAATTATAGATATTAAGAGAATAATATTAGAAAAAGTATTAGACTATGAAATTGAAACTATAAATTGGATAGAACAGTTATACCTGGATAATTACCCAAATGGATATTATTCAGATTAAGAAATGTTAGAATATATTAGAAAAACTAGAGAAAATCAAGATAATCTAAATGAAAAAATTAATTATAGAAACCGAATTAGAAAAATAATGGAGAATCTAAAAGAAAAATTAATATGGATAGAAGAAACCCTAGAAAATTTAGGAAAAAGTACATGTGATAGTTTATGTAATTTGAAAAACTCGCTACGATAAGAACAACACAAGATAATAAATAGCATTGAAAATCTAGAATTAGATATACATTACAGTACAATTAGGATAAATTATTATACAAAAAATTGTAAATCTACAATTACTACACGGTAAAATGATAGACTATGAATATTTAAAATATTGGAGAGAAAATATGGAAGAAATAATATTATTAGAAAAACTTATGAAAGACAATCTAATTGGATATTTTGAAACAAAAGATATAGAATATTTAGAATACCTTCAAAATAATATAAAAGAATTACAAAAACTAAGAGAAAAAAATAAAGAATACTATAGTAAAACATTTAACTGAGGTGCGAATAACTTGTGTGGTAAAATAGATCTATTATAAATACAATGGATCTATTTTTATTTGTGCGTGGATGTGTCTTAACTTCTCTAAATATTTTTATTTTTATTTTTATTTTGAGTTTATTTATGTTAGCTTTATCGATATTCATATCTTGGGTGGTGATTATATGGTAATTGGTTAAATGCTTTACTATAGTATTCTTTAATTTTTTCTCTTAGTTTTTGTAATTCTTTTATATTATTTTGATCTGTTCCTTCTTCATTTAAATATTCTTCCTTTGTTATTATTTTTATATCTTCTTCAGTTATTTGGTTTATTCTTATATCTTCTTCAGTCATTTAATTCATCTAATTCACTGTCCGTTTCATTCTCTGAAATTTCATATATATTATCTTCACTTTCTAATTCGTAATCTATATAATCTATCTGCATATATTTTGCATTTTCTATTTTTATTTCTGATATTTGTTTATTTTTGGGTTTTTTAGGTAATTTACAATCTCTTGCTAAATGTCTTAATTTTCCGCAATTATAACAAGTACATTCTTTTATAGATTTCTTTTTCCTATATGATCTTTTATGTTTATAAATTTTTACATAATATTTTTTTCTTGGTTTCTTATATTTATATTTTGATTTTTTGTATTTCTTATATTTCTTATGTCTTTTTCTTTTCTTATAATATCTTTCTTCGCATCCAAATTGAGGTGATATTTTATCTTTGCAACATGCTAAATTTCTTATTAATGTTTTTTTCATTTTTATTTCTTCTATATTTTTCACATAGGTTTCTATACCACTGTTGTAAAAATTTTATTCTTGCTCCTAGAGTATCTACTATTTTTACTTCATCCCAACTTTTTATTATTTTTGAACTAAATGGTTCAGGTAATTTATTAAAATATAATTTTCTTATTTTTGTACTTTTTTCTGTATTATATGTTCCTTTATAATAATATTTTTTAAATGCGCAAGTATATTCATCTATGTAACACATATTACATATTGCTAATTTTAACATTAAATTCCTATTTATATCTTTCTCTTCATTTTGTTCCTTTTTTGTTGTTGTCATGCTGCTAAATTCGTCTTTTATAGCTATTTCATATTTTTTAAATAATTCTATACGTGTTAATTTAGTTGTAGTTGTTGATAATGTTTCTTCTGTAGGTTTGTCAGTTCTTAATACCCTTTTACTATTTTCAGTTAGATTTGAAAACCATAATTTCATTGTTCCTATTAGTGTTCTTTCTATATATTCTGGTGCATCTGTTACATTTATATTATTATCTAATAATTATTTTGTCATATATCATATCCATAATTGTATTGTTTTTTCTGTATCTACTACACAATCTAAGTCTAAAAAGTTATATTTTTTACTAACTATTTGTTTTGGTGTCCATTTGTCATATTCCTCATTTAGATTATATCTTTTAAACTTATTCCTATAATATGTAGGTTTTCTTATTTCTGATGTTCTGGATATTATATTTTCATCTTCTTTTTTATCAAGAGTATTTATTTCTGTGTTTATAATGGAACAATTTTCTAAGTTTTCTTCATTAATTATTTCTTGTTTTTCATTGATTTCTAAATTTTTTGTGTTTGTTAAGATTTCTGTATATGTTTCACTATCTGCTGAATCATAATCATCTGTTTCTTCAACATCTATTGTATTTATTTCTAATTTTTCTTTAAATTTATTTATCTCATTTAATAATTTTTGTTCTTTATCTTTTTCTTTTTTTTCTTTCTGTCCTTTTTCATACAAATCTTTTATCATTTGTAGTTGTTTTTCTAATTCAGCAATCCTACTATTTTTAGTTTCTTCTATTTTTCGTATTTCTTCCGTAGTTTATTGTTTTATTTTTTCTATTTCCTTTTTTTATATATTTCTTCATTTTCTTTTTCTATTCTTACCATAACTGTCAATTTATCTTCTAATTTTAATTCCTTTTTCTTCTAACATTAAATATAAATGTTCACCTATTTTCTTATACCTTATTCTTAGATTAGAAAATAATATTTTTATTTTTAATCCTTCATGTTTTTCATATATTTTTCCATTTATTATAAATTCTTCTTTGTTCATTTTTTATTTAATTGTTAATAGATCATGTTGGTATGTATATTCTAGACTATCTATTGTCGATTCTAAGTTTGATATTTCTTCTTTTTGTGCATTTATTGAGTTTTTACTAACTCCGGCAATTATGTTATATTGTAGTTTTTCTATCCTTATTTTTAATTCTTTACGTTTTTAGATATTATTTGCTTTAATTCTTTATATTTTGATAATTTTTGTACGTTATTTATCTAAATAATATTTTGGGGAATATCTAAATCTAGTTTTATCAAATAAATCATAATTAATAAATCAATCAAATAAATCCAAATATATACTACTTCCGTAACTTTAAAGAACATAGACTCTGATATCAATTGTAGGAGGGTGCGGATAACTTGTGTGGTAAAATGTGGTAAAATAGATCTATTATAAATACAATGGATCTATTTTTATTTGTGCGTGGATATGTCTTAACTTCTCTAAATATTTTTATTTTTATTTTGAATTTATTTATGTTAGTTTTATCGATATTCATATCTTGGGGGTGATTATATGGTAATTAATTAAATGCTTTACTGTAGTATTCTTAATTTTTTTCTCTTAGTTTTTATAATTCTTCTATATTATTTTGAAGCTATTCTAAATATTCTATATCTTTTGTTTCAAAATATCTAATTAGATTGTCTTTCATAAGTTTTTCTAATAATATTATTTCTTCCATGTTTTCTCTCCAATATTTTCTTCAATGCATGAAGGCTTGTTTCTTTCTGCCTTCGATGCCTTTTATTTATAATAAGAAACTTTACAAAAGTTTCACTAATTTTTTTACACGTATCCTACCTAATTCTTTACAAAAGTCTTCAAAACTAACAGGATGAAAACTTATCAATTACCAAAGAACTGATTACTGATTAACATTGTGAAAAAACTTGAGAGTCAATGTATAGTGAAAGGAAATGATTGTTCTAAAATTATGTAAAGCTATGACACCAGTATTGAGCGAATATAGATTTTTGTTTGAGTAAAATGATTCTTTTACCCTTGGTCGTCCCAATACTCCTTTTTTTATATAGTAAGTAGTAAAATGACAGCTGAGGACGCAAGGATATGGCTGTAAATATGCTCACTTTCGAGGGTAAAATGTTAAGCTTGTTTTTTAAATCAAACCACGAAGTTTCCTTTCCCTTCTAGGTCTTTCTTTGTCTCTCTCTCATCACACCGCACACATTCATACAATTCTTCTTCCTCAATGTAGTCCAGGCACTTGATGAAAGTAAAAATTGTATGGCTATGGTTACAAAACATTGTTTGCTGGGCAAATTAATTAAGGATGACAAAAAAAAATTAAAATTAAAAAAGAGTGACAGGAGTCTTAAATATTGAGTAGAGTGACAGATTAGTGTTAATGACACTAATTTTAAAACCCTCAAATTTTATTATTTACACAAAGATCCCTACCCCATATTTATACAAAGATCCTACACCATCACCACCACTCCTCTTCCACACCCTTTTTATTGCCGCTCGCTGCCGCCACCTCCTCTTCCCCCACTATCACTATCACTACCATTGCCACCTCTTTCAGATTCACCATTATTTTCTCCCTCTACATAACTATCGCCTATTTTTCTTCTTTCTTCTCTACCACCGTCGCTATCAACACCACAACAAATGTCATCTTCTCATTCTGCGTCACCACCAGCACCACTACCTCTATTTTTACCATAAATATCACTTTTTCGTTGGCTCCTCCTCCAATCAGATCTTTTTTTAGAAATTAAGTATTTATTGAAGTTGCTGCAGCAACAATCGAAGTTGCTGCAACAACAGTCGAAGTTGCTGCAGCAATTTTCGATAATTACTGCAGCAATTTCGATAATTGTTGCAGCAACTTCGATAGTGCTGCAACAACTTTTATAATTGCTGTAACACAACAACTAATAATAGTTATTGCAGTAATTACCGTAGTTGCTGAATTATTTTTTTATTTATTTTTAAAAGAAATCATTTTTTTTTTTCAAAATTCTTTTTTTTTTTTTTAAATAGTCTATGAAAATTAAAAAAGAAAGAACGAAATAAAAAGAGAAAGAAAAAGAAGAAAAGAAGATGAAAGAAGAGCAAAATTCATATAGAGAGAAAGAAATAAGAAAAAAATGGAGAGAAAGAAAAAAAAGAAGAAAGATTAAAAAATAATAAAAAAGGAACTCTAAAATTTAAAATTTGAAATTGAAGTACTTTTTAAAAAATTAACTTTTTTTAAAAAAATTATACTTTACAAGTTAATTAACTTAATCACGAGAAGATTTGATCTTAGCGGGCGAAAGTTATCACAATTTTTTATATAAAAACTTTTTTTGTCACTTCCCACTTAATTTTCTCTTGTTTGCTTGATGATGAGGGTTTTGGAAGAACTTTCTTCATTGATTTTAAATATTCTTAAGATCCCCACCGGTGCCGATTGAGTTTTACAATGATTCGTTGTCAGCTACAATGTCTCCATCGTCTTCAGGGAGGAGGACGGGGTCGATGCAGCAGATTACTCCGACGGGATTCGCATCTCTGCTTTTGGGGATTTCTTTTGCTTTGATGCTTTGTGGATCGTTGACTTTCTTCATTGGCTTCTTAATGATGCCATGGGTGCTTGGTTTGGTTATGGTCTTTTACGTAGCTGGGATTCTCTACAGTTTGTCTATGATTGGACGAGCTATTTTCTCTCATATATCTTCTCCCTCCTCACCACGAAAAGATTTTCAGCGTAAGATTGACTTTTTCCCTCTTTTTTCTAAATTTCAGTCATTATTTCTTTCTCTTTTGAGGATTCCAGTAACCTGAAATACTCAATTTGCACACCTAATGGAAAAAAGATAAAAGGGTATCATATACAAAATGGAACTTAAGTAATGCCAATTTTATGATTGTTAATCTAGGTAGCTTCTTTCTTGTTTGTTAAATGTTGCTACTTTTTTTAATACGATTAATTGACAAATTTTGATGATTATGTAATTGTTGACTCGAGTCAAGTAAGCTAGGATACAGGTATTTAGGTTCAACAGATAAATACTCTTTATTCCCCTTTAATAGTTGAATTAACTGACAATGATATGGAATATTTTGACTTGTAGAATGACTAGATCCGCCAAAATAAGTGTGTTCATACATAAATCGAGGAGCTTGGCTTGAACAATAAATGTTTATTTGGAACTGGAGAATGGAGATAACATATTCCCATTAAGTCAAATTATCTTGTGGGAAATGACGTCCAGTCCTACTCTTTAATTTCCATAACTGGATAAGTTGGAGCCAACACATTTGCCCCTTAGTGTCTTCCTGTAATTTCCGTACTGTGAAAAAATAATTTCCTTTTGAGGAATTCATCAGTATAATTTCATTACGTTAAAGTTGCAGAATTTACTACACGATCCATATTTTATGCATATTGACGTACTATGTGAATAATCAAATACAGTCATAGTATTTGTACTATCTCAACTCAAGATTCCAATGGGGAGAGGATTTGAATTGTTTCTAGTGGAGAGATTCTCTTTAAGGGCTTTATGTGTAGTAGTAGAGAAGTAGTTGCTTGAGGACTTTACGATAAATTATTTTGACCTGTCCACCTGGGATTCTCTTTTACATGTATCAAATTGCATACGTACCTTTTTATGATCAGGAGACCATATTGCTTGATATTTCACATGGCTTTGACAGAGAGCTATGGAAATATATCGCAAATTGGCACAAGGTCAAATGAGTGGCATATGAGATAGATTATTCTTGTTCACTCTGGATGTAAATGGGGCTTTAAAAATGAATTACTTTTCATTATGTACACGTAAGCTATGAAAGTCAATTATTCTTCATCTCTGAGTTTCATTTCCTTGCTAGGTAAAAGATTTTCCTTGCTTATTTGATGTCAGTAAAATTTTAAATTTGACTTTTGCGGCACATATGTTTGGTCTAACTGAGTAACATCTTTTGCATCACAACTTCTCTTTTGAAAGAATCTCACTGTGTAGAGCTAGAAATTGGTCATATGTTGTAATTTCTGGTAGAGATTCACTGGGGAGAAGGTTACATTTTAGCTTCGAGGCATTTATCTTAGTGAGGTTTAATAGTGAGGCTTTTACATCAAAAGTCAAGAACTTTCCTTTCCAAGAATGATCAGCTGGAAACACTTATAATCTTCCAAGTGAGAGTGACACTTCTAATTTTTTTATAACATCTTACATGTTTTCAAATGAAATATTTCTTCATTCCACAGAAGTGTTCCATTTCTTTTTTTTTTTTGTAGCATAGAAGGTTGGATTTATCCATCCTTATGTAGTCATGTTCTATAGGATAACTGGATGTATCATCAATGTTTGTTAAATTTCATAATATCAAAATGGTCTCTAATTCACTGTTTATCCACATTGTTTGCTTTTCATTTTTGTACAGGAAGATTGAGTTCCCTCTTCCTGATATTAAAATAAGGAAGCGGATTTTTCAGGTTTGGTATTGTGATGTAAGCAATTATTACTGACTGATGAATCCTGGATTGCCTCCTATTTGCTGACTTGAAAATCTATTTTGGGATATCAGATACAGATAACAAGGATGACTTTGGCTGATGATGTCAACCTAGAAGAATTTGTTATGACCAAGGATGAATTTTCTGGAGCTGATATCAAGGCAATATGTACTGAAGCTTGATTGCTCGCTCTAAGAGAACGGCGTATGAAGGTAAGGCCTCAAAATTGGAAGTTAGGATTGTTTATAGAAATGAGAATTTCAGTTTGGTCTCAATTTGCACACAAATGCTCAACTTTGGATTGGCCAAGTCCATGCCTTCGTTTATGTGTGGGGTTGGCTGTTGTAATGTAAATTGATTAGGGAACATGTTACAATTGGTTCATTAACTTGTGTTCATGAGAAGACAGGTTATAATTTTAGTTCTCGTAATGTGGGATGTAGAGCTTAACTTGTTTGGAGGGCATTGTTTAGCTTCTATATGCTGGAACTGAACCTACGGAAATTTTGGAATTTAGCTTGTCGTGCGATTTCTTTTTAATTAAAAAAAAATACCCTTATCAGTATCTATGTTCACGTGTTGATGTGGTTGCATGAATTTATATGAAAAGCTACATGAAAATTGATATAATAAGACGAGAAAATATGTGTGGTTGTGTCTTATATTCAGTGTGCTTCTTTCTTTAGTGCATTTACAGACAAGATTAAGTTCAAGTTTCTGGATAGGGAGTTCAAAGCTAACTACCTAATTTTCATATATACTGTTTTTCCCTTCCTTGATTGTCATTGGTTCGTTCTATGAATATCTAACAAAGGCCTATTTCTTTTTTGTAAAATGTTTAAATTTGCTTATGTTGTTGTACTAAAATATTTCAAATATGATCTATGGTACTATAATCACACCTTATTTGATATGTTGGGTTCTTTATTTTTGTATGTAGTGCCACCATATTTGATAGTTAAAGCTGTTTTTTGGAGCATTAGCTTCAGAAATTCCATTTCTGCTTGTAGAAAAATGGATATACTTACAACAGGAATAGAAAATGATGGAACCATCTCCTTTGTCTTTATCCGTTATTCTTATTTGTCTTCTCAACTACTTATGGTAAATAGTTTGTTTCAATAGCTTTACTATATCAATAAGATGCTAATTGAAAGTTACAAGTTTTCCTTGTTGTTTGAAATAGATCCAGAAGGTGATGTTAAGATTAGTTCACGACAGAAACACTTAAAACATTCTTGCCTTTACCTTGATTTTGCACAGTTGTTGTTGAGGCTCCTATGTTCAGTTGGTGTTTCACCACTATTGTTCCTAGTGAAATTCAGGTGGTCTTAGGATGTTTAGATCTTTGATGTGAAGCTCAATCTAGAATAATTCCACTAAACGTGAGTAGAAGTAGTTTAGGATGTTTAGTATTCATTTGTTCTTTTCCCGTTATATGATGTTTGGATGGATAGTTCTATTCTCTGCCTATGGGACTATACTGGGTTGTTTGTTTTTGTTGTTGTTGATAGTTCTGCTCTAATGGTCCATGATAGACCTAATAGACATTTACTTCATAGTAAGTTGACTTCAAGCATTGCAGAGTTTTATGTAAATTTCCAACTATTAAAAGAAATGGCAAAGTATTTCCTCTGTGTTCATAGTTGGTCTTGCTGTCCTGAGATCGTCTTGCTTTCCCCTAACCAAATGGATCATATTTGGGATTCTGCAGAACTGTTATGTCTGCTACATTACAAAAGCCTTAAATTTTGGGTACTATGAGGCGTTGAGTGTCACTTTGAAATGTTTTATTATTTTCAGGTATTATTATTATTATTTTTTTTTGAAAATATTTACCAAGGATAATGTTTATACATCACATGAGGAATGTAGGATGTTAGTCTCCTTTACAGTGCTTGATATAACTTGCTCCTAACGCTCACAACTATCACCAAGCATTAGAAACCTTCTACTAGCACTACATAAATGCCTAGGATACACTTAACTAATCATGAAAATGATTTTAAAAAGATTTTGAAGGAAAATGAAAATGTTGTACATTTGGCCAACTGAAGCCTCTAATCATATAGATAATAACGTTGGGTATTTTTTGTTTCCACCCGTCTTTCTAAAAGTTATCATAAGCAATGTTAATCAAATGGTAGAAATATTAACAAGTGTGCAATTACATTAAGTTTAAAGATCTAACTTAATATTACCAGATGCAACAAGAAATTCTTATATTTTGGGTACATGCAGGCTGATTTACAGGGAAGGGAATCCTCAAATATGATTTCCGGCTTGGGCCCAAGCATGAAACGAGCAGATCTTTCCCTCCAAATACAATTTAGTCAAGTTCTTTCTGCATATGGGCTGAAGCAAATTGAGGTTGATCATAAGGTAGTTCCAGGAAGTCCTCTTTCAGTAAACAACTTCTCCAATTGGCAAAAATGTACCTCCCTACCAGTGACCCCTGCTTCAAATTCATCTCCATCAGTTTCCACGCCTATTTCTGCTAGGACACACGGTGAACAACAAAGATTACATGTGAGTTCCTTTTGTTCCATTAACCATTATGCACTTTCAATAGTTTCTGAAAAGTTCAACTTCATCAAACAACTCAAAGGTGGTATGTGTAGACACAACATCAATACTCTCATTTATGTGAATGGTTTGTCTGTGCTGAATTTGAAAAGGACAGATTATTTGAACTTATGATCTTAAACAACCATGTCATTTTGTGGCTATAAATCTTGTCATTAAGGGTTAAATGTGAAGTTTAAAGTTCAATTATTTTTAAATATAAAATGGGTCATTCTTTTTAAACAAACTATAAAGTAAAGAATGTTAAATAAAATGGAATAGAGGGAGTAAATTTATACTGTACTAACTATACAATGCACCAATTTAGACTCTATCCTCAATGTTCTTGCACTTGATTTCAACAATCAATCTCCTATCCACACAATGAAAGAATAGAATCAAGTCTAACTTGGATTATGATATAATATTTTTTTATATATATCTGGTCTGACAACTTCAACAGATTATCCGACGTATTATATATAACATGCCACTCAAGTTAATCTGTCGACGCTTGCCTTAGTCATGATTTGTCATAGACAATAAGACATGTATTTATGCCACAGAAAAGAAGTAAATTTGGAAGCCGACCTCATTTTGCTGTATGTTTAATTATCTAATGACCTAGAAGATCTCCTATCATTGTAAATGTCTTTATCACTTGAAAGGGATTGCAATCTAGACATTATCCTCTTTCCTTCTTGTGCCCTGGTGTTCCTTCATTTGAAAATGTCATTCCTGCTCAAACCTAAACTTTTCTCGCCAAACTTAAATGGTTCAATATGGAAGATGTGGAAAGGGAATGGATATTGTGTTATGTTAGAAAAGAATTAGTCGACCTCTACTTGAATTGCATTGTGAAGTCTCCAGACAACTCAGTGGTCTTCCATGGCCATATATTACAGCTGCACTACCAAGTATTATGTTAAAGAAAAAGAAGTCTGTATACTACTGATTGAAGCGGGATAACCAATGTCAACTTTTAGCAATTGAGTAGGGAGTTTTGTTGGAAGAAGCAGCATAAGCTACAAAAAAATGCCTAAGACTTGGATTGGTTGTTGGAAAGACACAATCTATGTTTTACTGTGCGTATTGTAAAGAGCAACTTACGCCATATTCTTATAGAGAAAACTTTTGAATTATTGATACATGTCTGTTTTAATTTCAATTATGGAGCATTATATTTACTATTGCTAATACTATTGCTATTGAGAGAAAACTTGAATGCTTTCATTAAAAATTTAAATGCTTGATTTGTTGGGCACGTGTTGACACGAGCCACGTCCCTTTATTGTAATGATACATAATACCTCTTTCGTGTTAAAATACTTATTATATATTTTTTTTTTGTTGAGAGTCAATACATATAACAGCTGGAAAAATACATTTGCTATTGTAGTTAACAATGTAAATAAGCAACAATTAATATGATATGTGAATGTCGTCTAGCATCCAGAAATATGATATTTTCATTATTGTATGGAACATATATTTGGAATCTTATGATATGTCCACAATCACGATACGCTGCAGTTAGTTTATATTAATCTTTATATACAACTTGATTATCAAGATTCATAGCAGCGTTGGGCCCGTGCAAAGCACGGGCATACCTATCTAGTTTTCTATTATATAGAAGTGAAAGTTTTGTGACTACGAAGGGTAGTTATGTCATTTCCCTACTTCCACATGTTATCAATTTTAACCACATTTTCTCGCTTCCACATGTTATCAATTTTAACCACACACTGCATCTTTCTACTCTTTCTTGCATCTTCCTACACTTTCCAAAGTTACTTTACTCTTTCAAATTTCTACTCTTTCCTGCATCTTTCTGCACTTTCCAAATTTCTACTCTTTGTTGCCATTGATACTGAATAACGCCGTCCGTACTTTCTGCATATATCCCTCTACTGCTCTAGAGTTATCCTTGGCCGCAACCTCATACTAGGTATGTCTATCTCTGGTATAGCCTCAGTAGTAGAACCAAATAAACTTTTGTAAAAAAAACACCAACTCTTTTTCAACCTTTCGAGTTTTATGCAACAACTTTCCACTGTTGTCTTTCAATAGAGAAATAGTATTAGCACTAGATCTTACCTTCCAATATTTGAAGAAATAAATGTTATTACTGTCACCTGCCTCAATCCATTGAGCTTTAGACTTTTGTTTTAGGATACTTTACTCTTTCAAATTTCTTCGTTTAGTAATTTTTTGGGTGTGTAAAAAATGGCTATGTTTCCGCTGAATTTGTTAATATGTTCGAAGTTTAAATATCCATGTATCGGTGTTCTAATTCGCTGTGTTTTATGTTACGTTGGTGTTTTTCCCTGTTTTAATTGTGGGTTTTGGGTTTTGGTTTCTTTTACGCATTTTGTCGAACAGTTTGACTGCCTGTTTATGTTTCTTCGTTTAGTATTTTATGGGTGTGTAAAAAATGGCTTGTCGTTTAACTTATATAGAAGTGAATTGTTGTAGATACAAGTTCAATTGTCAACTACATTCATATATTTAACTTGCATCATCTTCAACATAGTTGATAAGTCCTCAAGCATTGCATAAACCTGCTCTGCATGATAAGTTCACTTGGTGAAATGTGAGCTTGTGATGAGAAGTAAGAAAGGTGGCGGACTTGGAGTGAGAAATCTTAGATTTCACAATGGAAGTCTTCTTTTGCAAATGGCTATGGAGAATGAATGATGGAAAAGAGACTCCACGGAAGAATGTTACTGTTAATAAATATGGTAAGGATGCATTTTCCGAGCCTAAATTCGTACCTCTCCTTATGGAGTGAGTGTTGTTTAAGAGAAATATCAGATTAAAAATCGGAGAAAAATGACCAGCTCGTGTGTCCATACCTCATAGCTTTCAGTAGAGCCTACAGTGCATCATGATTCCATCAAGTTTACTGGATGTGAACTCATATAATAGGGACAAACAGAAGAATTCATATCACATGTCTATACGCAGGTCACAGTCCCCCTTGCAATCAAATACTTGGTTTTGGGATTCAAAGCTATGATATCTAAAGTTAAAGTTTACTGGGTTTGAACTCATACAATAGGGATAAACAGAAGAATTCATATCACATGTCTGTACTCAGGTCACAGCCCCCCTTGCAATCAAGTACTTGGTTTTGGGATTCAAAGCTATGATATGAAAAGCTAAATGCAGTTTCCACATTCCAGTAATTAAAGATATCTTTTGTTTTCGTTTTTATGAGTTGAGTTAAGATACAAATGGTCAAAGAAATGAATTTGTGTCTAATCCAACGGCACATTTGATTATGATGGGCAGCTCAACCCCGTGTCTCTAAACTAGGTGTACAAAGAGTACCACAAATGGAACCTATTATCCCCAATATCAGCATTCACGATAACTTAGTGTTTCTATATCAGATCAGTACTTCATAATTCCACAGCTTTAGGAGTCTAAACTTGAAATCAATTAGAACAAGTGTGGTCTGTGGAATGCAGTGTATACGCAGACCTATCTATAAAAATTTAGCTTTGAGGAAAGGATAAATATGAAATTTAGCTTTGAGGATAAGTGTCATTGACCATTAGCTACTATTTGAGTCCCTATAGGTTCCTTGCAATGAATATAGACAAAATAAACTTTTCGTAGTCAGATTGTGCTTTCAACTGTTAGTATTGTCTTTGCTGTTTATCATTTAGTTGAAAGGTACATGCCTTCATCAATATTTGCTAAATTTAAATTTTTGAGTGACAATAGTATTTTTTTTGTAACTAGGCAACACCAGGGCACATAGTATATAATAGTGATTTGAAGCACGGGTTTCTCTATTAGTAATCATATTTTATTATTTCTTTAAAAAGTTGTCTTCAACACAAACTATCACTCAATTGACTAACTTTGTTAAATATTAGTCCAGAATTAATAATGAGAATAAGAGGAAGAATTCATCTTCATGAAACTAAGACTGCATTTGACCAGCTTAGGTGTAGTGAAAGATTCTTATTTTATACTTCAATGTATGTATTCTATTTTTATGCATTGGTTCTTAGTTTCATGGTATGTTGTGTCCCACTTGAGTGAATGTGATGTTCATGTCGCGTCATATTTTAATGACGGGAGAATGAAATTATTGTTCCAGTTCATTGAACGTGTAGCATCATAGTTAATATGTCTTGTTTGAAGTTGATACAAATAAAAGAAACAACAAATGTCTAACTTTCAGTTTGTACCAAATGTTGACTCACTCTTGTTCAAATTTTGTCATTTCATTCCAGCTATCAGTTTGTAGCCGTTTGTGCCATGTTGATTATTGTTCTTATTTGTGATCGATCATCTCCACTTTGGTAAGTCTCACAGTTTTTGGTGCTTTAATCTCTCTTTCATTTTGGCATAACTTTGGTCATGTTACACTCATTTTACCACATACATATTTAATTGGTGCATAACTTTGTTATACTTTATTTTTAATCTTATTGTGTAAGCAAATACTTTCTTTGTAGGAATTAAAAGAAAACCCAAGAAAAACTAAATAACTAAAAGATTTTAAGATCAAATGTCTAATATAAAAAGAAAAAGGACTGATACCCAAATGGAGAGAAATCTTTGACGTCGTATTGCTTATGAAGAAATGCCATCTGAACAAAAAGCAACACTTCTCGAACGACGAAGAGTACAATATGCTGCCAAAAGGCAAACTACCTTGGAAAATTCTACTCTGCGACTTCTAAGGAGTTATCTTCTTCTTTAGAGCCCTGCAACATCATTCTTCCTCAGCATACTCTATACATGAGGGATAAACCTCTTGCTTCCAGAAGTGGTTAGTTAAATCAAGTTTCACTTTCATTTTTAATTGACATTTTTATTCAACTCTTACAAATGTAAAATGCTGCAGGACACACAATAACACAAATAGGTTGCTGGAATATTCACCAACTACCTTGTTCTCCTGCTCTTCTAAAAAATGTTTCAAACTGTGAATTTTGTGCAGCCAAAAGATTTCAATATGAAAGTCCATCTTTCTGTTGTAACAATGGTTCTATAAAGTTAGCTTCCCATCAACTAACTGCTGCATTAAAACATCTTTATTATGATGACTTTGAGGAATCCAAACATTTTCGTACTTACATTAGAACATACAATGATATGTTTGCATTTACTTCACTTGGTGTAAAATATGATAAAGAGTTAGCAAATAAGACTAAAATGTTTATTCTTTTATTTTCAACATATATTTACTTTACTCGTTTTTTATACTTTTCAGCAAAAATATTAATAAAAATCCTCGTTCCACGATTATGACATGTAACATATCCGTTAAGCAAAATGCAAGCGATGAACAAGATTACGAGGAGTACGATGAGGGCATGATGCCTGAAAACCTGCCTCAGGAGATCGAGCAACTTGAGAGTCAGAAGAAGCCTAATATGGACGAAACTGAAGTCATCGATTTGGGTGATGAAGAAACGGCAAAGGAAACACGAGTCAGCATACACTTGGAGGCTGAAAGGAAGAAGGAATTGATAAGTCTTCTCAAGCAATACATTGATGTATTTGCTTGGTCTTACGATGACATGCCTGGTTTAAGCACGATATCATCTCGCACCGACTGCCGACTAACCCCGCATGTCCACCGATGAAGCAAAAGACGAGAAAATTCAAACCCGATTTGAGTTTAAGAATCAAGGAGGAGGTGACCAAGCAGATAGAAGCCAATGTCGTGAGGGTCACAACTTATCCCACTTGGCTGGCCAACATCGTGCCCGTACCAAAGAAAGATGGGAAAATAAGAATATGTGTAGATTATCGGGATCTCAACAAGGCTAGTCCAAAAGACGATTTCTCTCTCCCAAACATTCACATTCTCATTGATAATTGCACGAAACATGAGTTGCAGTCGTTTATTGATTGTTTTACGGGATACCATCAAATTTTGCTGGACAAGAATGATGCAGAAAAAATAGCCTTCATCACTCCGTGGGGAGTATACTGCTACAGGGTAATGCCATTTGGACTCAAGAATGCCGGTTCAACGTACATAAGATCCATGACTACTCTTTTCCACGATATGATTCACAAAGAAATCGAAGTGTATGTGGATGATGTCATCATCAAATCTAAAAGGAGTTCGGACCATTTGGATGATTTACGAAAGTTCTTTGAAAGGCTGCAAAGGTACGATCGAGAGTTGAATCCAGCTAAATGCGCCTTTGGAGGTCCGCGGGAAAATTATTGGGATTCATTGTTAGTAGAAGCGGTATAGAGTTAGACCCATCCAAGATAAAAACAATCCAAGACTTACCACCTCATAAGACCAAAAAGGACGTAATAAGCTTCTTGGGAAGACTTAATTACATTAGTCGGTTCATAGCTCAGTCCACAATAATTTGTGAACCAATATTCAAGTTGTTGAAGAAAGACGCCGCCACCGGATGGACTAAAGAATGTTTGAAGGCTTTTGACATAATCAAGGAGTATTTGTCTAACCCACCATTATTGGTTCCACCAGAATCGGGAAAGCCATTGTTGTTATATCTATCCGTTATGGATAATGCCTTTGGATGTGTGTTTGGGCAGCATGATGATACGGGGAGGAAAGAGCAAGCCATTTACTACCTGAGTAAGAAATTTACACCGTATGAAGCTAGGTATACATTGTTGGAGTGGACCTGTTGCGCATTGACCTGGGTTGCGCAGAAGTTAAGGCACTATCTGTCTGCGTATACCACGTATTTAATTTCGAGAATGGATTCACTCAAGTACATATTTCAGAAGCCAATGGCTACTGAAAAGTTGGCTAAATGGCAGATCTTGTTGAGTGAGTTTGACATTGTGTACGTGACACAAAAAGCTGTCAAAGGACAAGCTTTGGCTGATCACCTCGTAGAAAATCTAGTGGATCAAGATTACATGCCGCTCGATACCTACTTTCCTATGAAGATGTGTTGTTTATGGGAGAGGACATCTCAGAACCATATGATAAATGGAGGATGTTTTTCGATGGAGTATCGAACTTCAAAGGAGTCGAAATTGGAGCAGTCCTAGTTACAAAAACAGGTCAACATTACCCAATCTCGGCGAAGATTAGGTTTCCTTGCATGAATAACATGGAGGAATATGAGGCTTGCATTCTCGGGCTTAGGATGGCCATAGACATGGACATTAAAGAGCTATTGGTGATAGGAGATTCATATTTGTTGATCCATCAGGTGCAAGGAGAATGGACCACCAAGAATATAAAAATCCTTCCTTATGTGCAATGTGTTAAGGAATTGAACAAAAGGTTTACGAAGATCGAATTCAAGCATGTCCCCCGAATTCAAAATGAGTTCGCTGATGCCTTGGCAACACTATCTTCAATAATTCAGCATCCAGATAAGAATTACATTGATCCCATCAAGGTGGAGATACACGACCAACAAGCCTACTATTTTCATGTAGATGAAGAGCCAGATGGAAAGACGTGGTACTACGACATTAAGAGGTTACTTGGAGCAGGAAGATATCCAGAAGGCGCTACTGGAAAACAGAAGAGGACTTTAAGAAGGACGGCCAATCACTTTTTTCTCAACGAGGAAATCCTATATAGGAGGACTACAGACCTAGGATTACTACGATGCATCGATGCCAGGGAGGCCACAAGATTGTTAGAGGAGATACATGCAGGAACTTGTGGATCCCACATAAACGGTTTCATGCTCGCAAAGAAGATTTTGAGAGCTAGATACTTTTGGATGAACATGGAGAGGGATAGCATTCGATTCGTGCAGAAGTGTCACCAATGTCAAGTTCATGGAGACTTTATATGAGTTCTGCCAAACGAACTCAATGTGATGGGTTCTCCTTGGCCGTTTGCTGCTTGGGGCATGGATGTTATTGGGCCCATAGAGCCTCCTGCGTCTAATGGACACCGTTTTATCTTGGTCGCTATAGATTACTTCACAAAGTGGGTTGAGTCCTCGACACATAAGGCCGTAACCAAGAAGGTGGTAGCAGATTTTGTTTGCAACAACTTAGTTTGCTGGTTTGGAATTCTAGAATCAATCATAACAGATAATAGAGCCAATCTCAATAACGACCTAATGAGAGAGATTTGTGAAAGGTTTAAGATCTCTCATCGAAATTCCATGGCATATCGACCACAGATGAATGGAGAAGTTGAAGCCGCAAACAAGAACATTAAAAGAATCTTAAGGAAAATAGTGGACAGAAATAGGGAATGACATGAGAAGTTGCCATATGCTTTACTTGGGTATCGCACCACAATCAGAACTTCTACTTGGGCAACTCCCTATATGTTGGTTTATGGGTCGGAAGCAGTGATACCTGCAGAGGTAGAGATAACATCGTTGAGAGTTATCAAGGAGGTTGGTCTAGACGACGTTGAATGGATTCGTTGCAGTATTGAGCAGTTGATGCTTATTGATGAAAAAAGATTGGACGCAGTCTGTCATAGTCAGCTCTATCAAAATAGAATGATTAAGGCAGTCAACAAGAAGGTCAAACATCGACGATTCACACCTGGACAGTTGGTATTGAAGAAGATGTTCCCTCACCAAGATGAAGCCAAAGGGAAATTTGCGCCAAATGGCAAGGTCCTTACATAGTTCATCGTGTACTCTCAGGAGGAGCAGTGATACTTGTGGAGATGGACGACACAGTAAACACAAAGCCGATCAATTCAGAAGAAGTACTACATTTGAATACATTAGGACTAGTTGTTTCTTTGTACTTTTTGCATTTTTCTCTAATATAACAGAACTACGTATTAGCCTGATTTCCCACAGCGGGATACGTAGGCAGCCCACATAGGGTTTGGTTTCCCTTAGAAAACCCAAAAACATCATCCTTTCATGTATTTAGAACTACGCTCGGCCTGACTTCCCACGATGGGATACGTAGGCAATCCACATCAGATTCAGTCCCTTCATATTTTTACCTTTTTATTGTATTGAACTACGACCTGACCTGATTCCACTTGGATACGTAGGCAGCCTGAGTCAGGCCCGATCATTGTACTATTTTACTTTATCTTTTGTAACGAACTACGTTATGACCTGATTCCTATTCTTAGGATACGTAGGCAGACTGAGTCAGGCTCGGTCACTGCACTTCATATTTTACTTTTCCCGTTGTATTGAACTACGTCATGACCTGATTCCACTTGGATACGTAGGCAGTATGAGTCAAACTCGGTAGCTGCATTTCATACTTCATTCTCCACCCTAGAACTACGTATAGACCTGATTCCTATCTTAAGGATACATAGGCAACCTGAAAGGTTCGATATTACCTTAAGGAAAACCCCTTTTGCTCATAGTATAGCCTCAGAATATAAGAGATCTCGCCGCCAGAATCATCATAGCATCAACAGTCAGAGCAGCTCCACCCGAAGGATAAAGCTACATGGGTCATGATCAACAAATGGAGGCTTAACAGATTTTCGAACGTGTCATAATCTAAAAACAATAAAGGATTACTATATATACTTAATATATACATATTATATTTGCGAAAACATACATACATATATGTATTTTTCATCATACTTTCAACTTTCCCACCTACCGAGACTCTAGATTTGGGAGTGATTGAGCAACTGAGGGAGTGTTGGAGAATTCCGTAAACAAAGCCAGGATTCCCAAGTCGACACAAATCAACACCCCCTCCTAACTAAGAATTTTTCTTTGAGCGCAGGAAAATAGAAATTGAAAGACTACATCAAGCCAAGCTTTGGGATAGGATCAGGGGCATCATGCGACTTACCGCTATGACATGAGCCAAATATTCTTCCCTTACTTTATTCTTTTTACATACATTTATACTAATCCTCATAAGCTCTAAAAGTTTTATTCGAATTCTTTCGCAGGTACATTTTGAAGACCCAGGTCGAAAACTAAGAATAGAGGATCCTCATAGGAAGATTAGGCTATTTACTTCTCCCAACAAACCCCGCAAATCGGAGAGTGCCGTCTGACTTCAATAAAGTCAAACTCCGCATTCCAAAGGACTGTATATAAGCAAACAAAGTCAAGCTCCGCATTTCAAAGGACTGTATATAAGCAAACAAAGTCGAACTTTCATATTTTGAGGACTGTATATAAGCAAACAAAGTCGAGTTCCACATTTCGAAGACTGTACATAAGCAAGCAAAGCGATACTCTGCCATATCAGAGGATGCGAATGAGCAATACGACTCTCTGCCATATTGGGAGTTGTGCACCAGCAAGGGGGACGCCCCGCCACAAATCAAAGGATGTTTGTAAGCAAAGCAACACTCCGCCATATCGGAGAATCACATTTCAGCAAACAAAGAACAGCCTGCCAATCAGAGGCCTGCACCGTAGCAAGCGCGCAAGAAAGCCACTATCACAACAACATCAAGTTCCAGCAGCAATACCGTCATCTCGTTCAGACTGAGGGTCGCCTTAAAAAATACGAGGCAGTTTACCTTTGGGCAAATGTCCCGCCGTCGGAGGCTATTTCAGCCGACAGAGGCTATTTAAATTTCAGCCGACGGAGGCTATTTACATTTCAGCCGATGAAGGCTATTTATATTTTAGCCGACGGAGGTTATTTACATTCAAGCAGCTGCTCAGCCGACGGAGGCTATTTACATTTCAGCCGGCGGAGGCTATTTACATTTCAGCCGACAGAGGCTATTTAAGCTACATTTCAGTTATTTCCCCACCAGTCGGAGGCCTCCAAAAATGGAGACAATACTAGTTTGAATATCTAAACTCTACTTTTTACATTACAATTTCAATTTACAAGTTTTCGAACAACAGGTACTTTTCACCCTGTTATCTGTTTTGCAGGACTATGTAGTACAACATGGAACTACCCTCTCAGCAGCAAACTGGGGAAAGCTAGCAGAATGTCAAGCATCCCTAGCTACGTCAAGGATTCCGGCGAAGAAACTTAACTCGACACGACTCAAATTTTCATTTTTATTTCTGTCATCACCCAATGCCGTCTTAATCCGGCACTGGGGCAATTTTTGAAAAAATCATTATCTCCTTTTCTCTCAAGACCCTCAGTAGATATCACTATCCAACGTCTCCTCATCCCCAACTACTTCTAACAGCTGATTTCGGACTTGAACCCGTATCCATTTCATTCATGCTGAAAGTTTGTTATCATCCTCGAAGGAACCCAGTGTCACCATAATCCTACACTAGGACAAATTTTTATATTCATCAAAATTTTTCTATAATTTGAACTACAAATGGCCTGATTTCTCGTGAAGCCCGAGATATGTAGGCAACTCAAGAACCGAAGCCCGACCATAATCTTCTAAACATTTTGTTTTGCCCGAGACAAAATTGGTTGCGTCAACATGATTGCCCAAAGATTTTCACACAAATCTTTGGTCACTCAAGGGCAACTGTTGACACCCAATTTTGACTCTCCCTTTTTTCCTTAATTACTTTTTTCGATGCTCCTCAACCCTAAATATATATATATATTTTTTTAAAATTAAATAAAAAATAAGATTCGTATTTTTGTTTCTATTTCTAAAAGTT
Source organism: Capsicum pubescens (assembly GCA_030864215.1). NCBI lineage: Eukaryota > Viridiplantae > Streptophyta > Magnoliopsida > Solanales > Solanaceae > Capsicum > Capsicum pubescens. Next base: position 79,925,001 of record CM061544.1, on the reverse strand, counting down.
TTAATAAAAAGGGAATTTATTTTCAATTATAAAATTATTTTAATTGAATATAATTAAATATTTTGACATCAAAATCACAAAATATATATCTTTTGGTGGTCGCATTCACATTCTTTCTAACTTTATTTTTTGGGGCAGTATTGTGACCTTATATGTATATTTTTATTACACAAAATATACTTTTATAAGATGTACATATATTTTTATTATATTCTTATTTTTATGTATTTTATTATATTCATATATATACACATATATATACGTATTTTGTTAACAGAAAAGTCGCAAAATATTAAGTTAGATGTCTGTACAAATTATGTCTGTAAACTAAAAAATAATAATTTTTTAGAGTATTTGGAAGCATTGATAAATTTGATTTCAATAGAAAAAAAAAGTATTCAGGCTAACAATAATCCAACTTCTTTTTATTTTATTTTATTTTTTCACCCAAACCTAACTCTTATTTTATGAATTTCAGCCAAGAGCCCGGATATCAGCTCGAGTCAGTATAATTTCTAAGCCCGCTTCGTCTTTCCGCCTTAAAGAATATAATTTAACCCGATCTATCGATTTATTTTGAACTCGAGGGGTACCGAATTTTAAATATTTATATATATATATATATACATATATATTCATATTATAATTTATCTTTTTATATACTTTTGAAATTCGAATCGTTTCGATCAAAATCGAATGGATCAAAGAATAATCAGTGTTAAAATCAATTCTTTTGGTATATTCATTTATACATATATATAAATATTATTTTCAAAGTGTTATTTTTAAAACCGCCCGATCCTTAAATCCAACAGATCAAAACCAGTCAAATTTTAGGAGATCAATGCATCAAATGCACATCCATGCGTCTGTTGAGAACCAAAAAATGCATATAACACTTCCCAAAACCATATTGACACCTCCCCATCAACTTTCACGATTAACAAAAAGGGCATTGATATTTCTCAATCAAGCCTTTCCCAAAACCACAACCATAGGCGACCCCCCTCTTCTCCCTTTCGTCTCTTTCCTTCTCTTCTACCCCTCGAACCAGAAAACTCCAAAATCACTATAGCCTGAGGCCATGGCAGACGTGGCTGTCACCCCTGTTAGAAAATCTCCCCCTTTTCTAAATGTCCAACCCATCGAATCCGCAAAATCAGAAAGAACAGGTCCCAATTTGGTGCAACAATTCAAAATCAATTTCAAATTCGAGTTTTTGAAGTCCAAAAATCAGCAAAGGGGATGCCAAAAGGCTAGGAAATTTGGTTTTTGAATGGGGATTTTCTCCATATGGAGTTTGTTTGATCCGTTGGGACTTTTCTCTTATGTTTAAATCTGGATTTTTACGTCCGGATTTCATGTATAAATACCGATGTGGAGGAGTGCAAAAGAGGGGAGGAGAGAGAAAAAAAATCTGGAAAAACAAAGTGGGAGATTAAAGGAAAATCGGACTACATTCAAAAAAGTTTCACTACAAAAGTCACAAAAAGGGTTGTTGGTTTCTTCTCTTAATTTCGGTGTTTGATCAAGTCCTGAAATTCTAGTTTTGGCGGTTGGAATACTCAACAAGAAGCCCGAGTTTGCTGCACAATACAAGGTGCGAACCCGCCTCCTTTTCGTTCTTTTCTTGCTAGCTTTTCCCTTCATCTACTCTAATTCTATAAAACTGATCTTGAAGTAATATTGTTTGTTGTTGCGTTTTGGTCCCGTAAACGAGTATTTCGATCTGTTTTTATTACATTTGTTTGCATACAAGTTCATGGGTATGAAAATATGAGGCGTGGTTTGGTTTCAATTTCGGTTGTGCTAGTTTGTTTTCTGTTAAGTCTAGTCCAACACATGATTTTATTCATGGCTGTCCGTTTCACGTGGATAGGGCCTGGGACAGTTTGTTGGGTGTTGTAGTAAGTTTCGTGCCAAGTGGTCTGCTGTAAAACAGTCATTTCCTTATAATAAAGACGGAGGTTGAAATTTGAAGTTGCTATTTAGATTAGCCGGTTAAAGATTGTGTGTATTTTGGCTAAGCTGTTAAAAACAATTGTTATCATTTTAATTTTATGCACGCTGCACTGTTCGGATTAAATGAGTAGGGGAATAGGCTCAAATCAATTTTTGTTTCACTTCTGCCCATGGTTCAAGATTGGAAGTAATATATTTCATTTTTTGCGAAAGTGCTTCACTCCTTTGTATATCTTAACATTATCTTCACGTAAGTGCTTTTCTTATAATCACAATTTGTAAAAATCTTGACTAGATCATATCTGGAAAAGGATGAGAAAAGTTGACCTTAGCTGCAATCTCGTTTGGTACTTGTCATGGGAGTATGCTGTAATGGTTTGTTTAAATTCGTTAATTGTTTTTCTTATCCTCTTGAATCACACTAGCTATACAGATAGGAATACATGTGTGAAACATTTTTCACTAGTGTTCAATATGTGCTTATATTGGTAAATGACTGTTCTTTGAAGCCTACTTAGACAAGTTAATAGTAAAAATATATATTTCTTTAGATAGACCAAGTGTGTGACTTTGTTGCTAATATTACTCACGCATCCTTGATATATATGATGTTTTTGTTAGTAAATGGAGATCATTGGCCTCGATTGACGCCATTTTACTGTTGTTATTCACGTAAGTAGTTATAGATTTTGGGTACTTCGTTCTTTCAATTGCTTGAAGGGTATGAGTTGGGTGCCTATATATTTGAGTGTCTCAATACTGGTTGTGATCTAGTATTTACTTGTTGTCCTTAATCTTTTTTTTTTTACACATATTTAGCTTGTTTCTAATCTGTTTCCTCATTCTTGTCTTTTACATGTACACTTGGGAGCTGGAGTTTCGCAATGGAACTCAATTTGACCCATAGCATTGGGTTAACGGCTATAGGATCATAGACCTTGGGGTTTAAATCTCCAGGAACCATTTCCTTTTATGAGAGCTTATAGTATCTAGTCCTTTGCTTTCTTCCATTTTCTTCTTCTTATTATTTATTCTACTAGTCTTGTGTTTATTTGCATATCTATTTGGTGCGGATTGATTGATGTTGAAGTAACTTCATATCTATTTCGTAGCCTTAATCATCTAATTAGTTTTATTGGTTATTCCAACCGCTCCTAAATGTTGGCTCTTTGTATAAAAAATGTATTCTTCGAGAGTGTAAAACTACAAATTTTGTAGTATAAGAGTGCAGATTTTTTTTAGGATAAAAATACTGCTTTTAAGGGCCTAAAAGTGACCTTTCTTTTGAGGTTAGAATTCAGGATTTTGAGCTTTAAAATGCAGCCATTTGAGCACTCAAATTGCGGGTTTTTGTGTGCAAAATACAGCTTTTGTAGTAGCTAAAACTACAGATTTTGAGAGTTCAAAAGTATGACCTTTCAAGAGTTAAAATGCAGATCTTCTAAGGGCAAAGCAAAGCTGTTTTACAAACTTCAATATGCATTTTTTAAAGCCTCAAAGGTGCAGTTTTTTTTTTCTTCTTTGAGTAGGGAGTACCTTCTGAAGAGTTAATGGTACAATTTTTGAGAACCAAGAATGCAGTTTTTTTTTAGTTCAAAAGTTTATTTTGTAGCTTGTCAAGGGTGAAAATGCATATTTGTAAGGGTAAAGTCCCTTAGTTGGGTATTTTGTTAAAACTAAGTTTACTTTTCTTAAAGCGGAGTCACGACCTCAATGCCGTCTTTAAAATAAAATTGAAATTTCAATACTAACTCGGTAAGAGGGAAAGTCGCTAAAAATCTTAGATTTATCAAGAGAGTCCGCCCACCAATTTTAACTTGTTTTCAATAAATAATCTAACGTTCTACACTATATTTTTAATACTATTCGAGTTTTCAGATTTCAAGGGAATAGAAATGTGAGGTATATGTATTCATCCGCTACCATGTACAAGGTACATTATTTTCAATGCTACTATAAAACTATTTCGTTCTTATTATTGTTGTACTATTATTTTATTATTCGCATCATAATTATCATCACTTTGAAACGTCGACACCATTTTTATTACTAATACTATTTTGATTTTGATTATTATTATTATTATTATTATTGTTATTATTAGTATCTCAATTTTGTTACACCTAGGTATTATATTATCACATTCACTTCTCGCTTATTTCTAATCTAAAACCATTTGAGTTTCACAAATCAAGTCCAATTTTACCTCTTTCATACTTTCAAATATATTCATATTCGCATTTGTCTTAAATTATTTCACGCTTTAAAATATTTTTATAAATTTTACTTACATATTCAACTTTATGCATGTAAAGATAATAAAGTTTTTCCTTTATATTATCACAGTCATAAAGAAAATAAAAAGCTATTGTAAAATATTCGTATAATGTAATTACATTACTTCTTTGTACGTGGTAGCGTCATGTGTGATATACTTTAAATTTTCTTTTGAATAATAAATAATAACAAAATTTTTCTTATCACTGTTTTGAGAAAATAACGAAATAAAGGTTTTCCGTAATATTTTCCTAAACTAAGTGGAAGGACTATCTTCGGATAGGCTCTGAGGGGTGCCTAATACCTTCCCCTCGAGTAACGAAAACCCTTACTCAGAATTTTAAAATATTTTCGATAGACTAAAACAGAGTTTTATAATAAAAAATGATTTTTTCTGATTTTCCTAAAAAGTTAGGTGGCGACTCTAAAAATAAATTTTCAAAACCCAAGAGTCACTAAGCGCCACCATACGTCGTGTGCTGTTTCGATCGGTTTGAAATAGGGCTGACACTAGGGCATAGTTGTGTCGGGTTCCACAGGTCCGACCGGGACTGGAGACCGCCCCCAAAACCCAACCATAACCGTCCTGCACCCATATGTCAGATATATTTCGAACATATGACAAGATAGAACAATCATAAATCAAATACATTAGTTAAAGTCTATAGACCTATCCTACTGGTGTCAACCCAATACCAATGTCAAGGATGACACCAATACCGATATTCCCCATGACAAAGTAGTCACACTAAGCCTCTAACTATAAATAAAGAACATTCGGTCGGGACATGCCCCCGACCATAGCTAAAACCAAAGTCCAATAAATAAACAAAAGTATGAGAAGATATCCATAGCATGAAATAGAGTCTTTTGGAGTATGGAAGCTCACTACTTCAATCTGACACAAAGCTGTTCCCAAATCCAAAATCAATGAGCAGGAGAAGTAGTATGGCCGGTTCCTGCATTGCGTGGGGATACAACGCCCGAAGATGAGTTAGCGGGTGAACGCTAGCATGTACTTAGGAGTAAGGATAAAATAATATCATTATTCAAAATCAATATAAATAATCATATACAACCACATACATATATACTATACCAGGAAAGGGAAACGTATTTAGCATGCATTTAAATCATTAACCTGGACTATGTATCTTGACCGTCCAAAACCACCCATGGGCTATATGGATCGAGTGTTACTGATAACGCTCAAAATACACTCTGGAATGGGTGTAAGAGATCGTTGTCAATATAAAACCCAACTAGATTAGGGTCGAATCCCACAGAAAATAGGGTGTGAACTCAAGTTGTTTACGAAATAATTCACTGGTAGTTTACTGTTTCCTGAAATGGGGGTTTAAATTTCTCAGAAAATTGTTAGTCATTTTGAAATTAATGTTTGTAACCAATATTTTTATGAAATAATCGGGATTATGTTCACTAGGGTTTACGGTACATGACAGATGCTACAAATAACTCAAGGTTCTCACGGTGGTTAGGATGACAAGCTATCTTTATCGATGGTATGCTCAAATGTCTCTCGACCTATTTAAGTGTCTGATTTCCTAATCCTCTCGGACTTAGGGAATCTCAACTCACTGACCAAATTTTACCTCAGGTTAATCAACCTTGTTACATCGCTGATTATTAAACGAAGCCTTTCCGAGTCCCTGTCGATAATTCACTTCCTACTATTTATGATTTCTTTCTCAAGCAATACAAAGTAGGCACGCCTATTGTTTGCAACCAACAGACATAAGTTATAATATCAAAATTACCAAGAAATCCTAACACCTATTAAACCTTGAGTAATTAATTAACACCTTATCATGACCTAACCCTAGATCCCACAATCCAGGTTAAAGATGTTTAGCCACTTATGATGCAATAGATAAGTACACAAGTTGAATTCATAATTGAAAGGATTAACTTACAACGATGAATGAAATCAAAAGTGAACTTGTATTTGAATCATAAGGCAATACTCTAAAATATTGTTCTTGAGATAGACAGAGAGAAAAGTCGTATGTTGTAAGATAGTTTCCATTAACTGATTATCTTTTTATAATTTTTTCACACATTTTCTCTTTTCTTATTTATTTTTCACCGCACCCAACTTCTTATTCTTTTTCCTTCTTTTACCTCTCTTCATACTCATATTGCATCACGCACCCCTATAATAGCCACCCTCAACTTAGGTTATTTTCCTAAGTCAAGGTGCATAGTGTCCAAGGAGGATCAGGGCCAAGACAAGTTCATTGTGATGTAACGGGAAAGTGACAGGTGTACACTAAAGAAGTAGGCTATTTAGGCTCAAAAAGGGATCAATGGATATTAGTCACATTTGGATGGTCATTTAAGCTAAAATGGGCTAACATGCAAAAACGGCCTATGATCCTTTCCTAACGCCTATCCTCTGACTATGGCACGACTAACAGGGTAAGTTCTAGATTCAACGCACAACGGGAACTGAGTAAGAACTTACACACACATGGCACACACGTCTTTAGCATATCACTGCCGATCCGTTTCATGCACTTGTTTGATACTGGTTATTCAGTTGCTATACTCATGCCACAAAAAGATGCACAGTGGTCACTATGGATGTAATTCACACAGTACACAACAGATCAGACCACTGGAGAGGCACTCAAAAACCATAAAATAAGCTAACTGCCTCAAGTACTTGTACTACTCCTAATTATCTACAGAATATGTTACAACAACAATTTACCCTACACCCTCAACTTAAAAATTAAAAATGAAATGTACTAAGGGTTAGGGTATACCTGAAGACAATCAAGCACATGGATCCTGGGTCTTCGCCCCTGCTTCTGCATCATCTGTTGTATTTTCTCCACTCAGAGCATCTGGCTTTTCGGTGGCAGGAGCCTGGCTAGATAAAACACCTGCAACCCTAGCTCTGATGGCTGTTTCCCATTTCTCCGTATCGGTCAGAGACTCCAATCTTGCCCTTTTCAACTCTTCCTTTTCTGCCTTCTTCTTTGCCTTTTTTGTCTCTCTTTTTTCTTCCTCACTGTCCGACTCTTCTCGCTTATTCTTGCTTTTTTTTTCCCCCTTTTTCTTTTTTTTTTCTTTGGGGAGTCCGCCGTGAGATCAAGTATGGGAATTTCTTCCACTACTTTTTGCATAGCTGAGCCTGTTGGCACCATAATTTGGTGCTGCTGTAGCATCCCAACCTCAGCCTTCACCGTATCCAACGCAACCCTGAATGTAGCAAGATCAGCACCTGTCATTTGTTTTGCTCGGGCATCGAATCTGTTATCCAATTTTGTAACCCGCCTAGGCAAAGTCATAAAAGGTTTAAGTGCAACTTTGATTCTTTTTTCCACAGAAACAGTAAACTGTTTGGCAAAAGCATGTAGTTGTGCCTCGTACCACTTGGCTTAATTAGCCACCCTCCTGCTATCAATCGGCTAAAATGCCAAACCTGTTGCTGCTGGAGGAACTGGCTTCAGTGTTAGACACTGATGCTGCCTGTGCTGAAGAATCCTATACATCTACATGAGGTGTTGCTCCTGCATCTGTAACCGGTGGGTCCTCTGCTACCTATGCACCCCTGTCAAGTCTAAGTCTCGGTGAATCTCATCAAACTGGATAGGGTTGTGAGTCTTCCGGGCACGAACATCTTCTCAACGCCTACAATATTTGGCACCTCAGCAGCTCTGCACAACTCTGTAATAAGACACGGAAAAGTATAAGCAGTATCTACCCTCGACATTCTGATCTTTATCTCATCCGCAATAATTTCCCCGAAGTTCAAGGGAAGCTGTTGCACCAAACTTGCTACCAAAATATCTCGGTCATCGCCCAAAATATTGTCTCCCTTAGTAGGCATTAGCCACACTCACACTATACCCCACCAAAATTTTGCCTCCTGAGTCAACGAGGACTTATAGATTCTCTCATTTAGGTTTGTCACCCAAACCGGTTCTCCGTCAGCAATGATGTTGGCCAACCAAGGACGTTGTTTGTCCTTATTCTTTATCTGGGCATAAAATGATGGTGTGGTGTCCTGAGGCATGAAGTTGGGGCCATGCAAAAATCTGTTGATGGCTCTAGTCGAAACATCAACGCTTACACCCCTCACCCGAACTCTCACAAGAAGAGACTGATCTGCTACTTTGTCACCTGGTTTGCACACATTCTCCAACTGGGCTTGGTATTTCGTGTAGAATTCTCGAACCAGTGTGGGGTAAAATAAACCTCCCTTTTCTGCAGTCCGTCCTAAGCCGTATTCTTTGAATTTCTTCTCTACTTCAGGGTATCTATTAACCCTTTTGTGATGATCATCTTTTCTTCTTGGATTGGCCTCTTTGCATTCCTTCAATCAGTTCTCTGCAACACAACAATATAGATATCTTCAGCTCTAGGAATCTTCCATCTAGTATTGTTCCTCACCTCCGAATTCTTACACTTGATAAGAGTCCTTCGAGGTGGAGACTCTTCATCCTTTTGTTGATCAGTGGATGGAAACCCAGAAGTTGTCCCCTCGGACTTAGATTTTTCAGACTCTTCTTGATCCCCTTTATCAGAGTCAGCATGTTCAGACTCATGCTGTTCAGAATCACCCTTTTTAGACCCCTCTTTCTCAGAAGCTGTGGTCGACTCAGTATCATCACTGTCCTCCACCTTAATTGGTGGAGGTAGAGGAGTTTTCTTTGGGCTCTGCTTCCTTTTTAGTTTTCTGATCAAGGGTTTCTCTTCCTCATAGTCAGATTCCTCATCGAGGAGCTTACGATGTACATCATCTTTGGCCGCTTTCTTTGGTTCTGTTGGGCTCTTTATTTTTGGTTCCATTTTAAAGTACCTAGAGACATTAGAAGAACATCATTCAACCCTAAAGATCACAAGAAAAAACACATTAATCATTTAAGCTCATTCATGTTTTAGGTCCCAGGTGTGATGCCAATTCTTGATAAGCCGTCACGACTGTGACAACTTGTCACAATTGTCGTTATCCTCAGGCAGAGTTCAACAAATTTTTCCATTTTATGATGACATTCCTGATAGGCCGTCACAACCGTGATAACCCATCACGAATGCCGTCAGCACTAAACAGAACCACTTTCAAAATTTTCAGAGCTTGACGACATTCCTGATAGGCCATCACGATTGTGATAGCCCGTCATGAATGTCGTCACCCCTACCAGAACCCAATTTTAAATTTAATTTAATTTTTGGTCCTCATTTTTCTTTTGCTCAAGATTCACTTCAATTCACATTGTGAGCCAATTTTTCAAACTTTGGGCTTACACGGCTAACCCTAAGTGTGATTTTGGCCACTTTCCAAGTTGAACTTGATTTAAGAACCTAGGGGCTTTGGGTTATACTTTAATCACCATACAATCACAAGAAAAGAAGAGTTGAGGTAGAATATACCTGATGAAGCTCTTAATTAACGTCACACACCAAAGGAAGAGAGAGAGAAAAGGATTTTCTTGAATTTTCTTATGCAACCCACACACAAATCAACTTGTTTTGCTTGGAGTGGTTTGCCAAGAATGGGAACTATGTTAAATAAGGGAAGAAATAACTCAAAAATAAGGAAGTTAATATTGGCGGAAAATTGAAAAGGTTTACGATTTGGGCCGGGTCGGATTGGATTAAAATTAGGCCCAATTTACAGATTTTAAGGCCTTGGGATGACGACAATTTGTGACGGCTTGTCACGATTGTGATAGTCCGTCAAGGTCGTCGTCAACAAGGCAGAGAATTTCTTAAAATTGATCTAGCTGACGACATTCGTGATAGCTTGTCACAAATGTGACAGCTTATCACGGATGTCGTCACGACCTTCCAGCTGACTCTTTTCATTTTTCACCTTCTCTACGCTAAATCCTAATTTAAAAATTAAAAACACTTGCTCAAATATAAAAACTTTGGGTTGCCTCCCAATAGCGCCTGATTTACTGTTGCGGCACGACTTGGTTATCTTGACTACTCAGACTTTGCCAAGACAACCTGTTGATCCGCCTTTTTCATCCTCATAGAAGACATCAATGATCGAGAAGACATTCATATCGTTTTTTTGTGACATGGGTTGATGCATTTTGAATTTTGCTTCATTTTTACCGAGCCTAAACTTAAACTCATTCAACTCCATGTCAACTATTACCCTTCCTGTTGCCAAGAATGGTCTTCCCAAAATAATGGGTACTTCAAAGTCCACATCACAATCCAACACCACAAAATTAGCCGGAAGAATAAAGTCTGCCACTTTCACCAACACATCGTGCACAATTCCAACAGGTTGCTTTATTGACCTATCTGCCATCACCAGTCGCATGTTAGTAGGTGTTAGATCTTCTAAACCTAACTTCTCACATACAACAAGTGGTATCAGATTCACGCTGGCACCCAAATCACATAATGCCTTTTCAATATCCAGAGACCCAACTTTGCACAAAATAGTGAATGTACCTGGGTCAGCCTACTTTTGCACTAAGAATCGTGTGGAAACCGCGCTACACTGGTGGAGATTGTCCACCTGCTCACTGCTGACCTTTATCTTCTTTGTGATGAGGTATTTCATGAACTTGGTATAGCCTGGCATTTGCTCAAGTGCCTCAACCAGAGGCACATTAATTGTCAATTGCTTGAGCATAGTCATGAACTTACCAAAGTTTGCATCATCGACCTTTTCAATCATTAAGGTAAAGGAAGGAGTGGTCTAGGTATAGTCTTTAACACCACTTCCTCTTCATTCTCGTCTTCTTTCTCCGAAATATCAATAAACCATCCAGCTTCTCAGACTCCACTGGGCTATTTCCTTCGGGTTCATCAACACTTACCTTATTCTCTACAGATTTGCCCAGAGAAGGGCCACATAATATCTTACCACTCCTAGTGGTAATCGCCATACACGAGCCATCATTTCGCAGGTTCTGAACCGTATCACTAGGTAAAGTACCAATTTTTCTCTGGTTCAGTGTAACAGAAAGTTGGCTCATCTGCTGCTCCAACTGCTTAATAGAAGCAGAGTGCGATCTAACCAACTTACTGAGGGTAGAAAATTCTCTTTTCATAGTAGTTACCCCCGAGTTGGTAGCTTCAACTCCCTTCAACAGCTTCTCCATCATTTCCTCCATGGACATCTTGCCAGAACTAGTTGTTGCAGCTTCCTGACTTCCAGGAGTAACATACAAACCACTCATGTCATTATTTCTTCTCCAGTGTCCTTGCTCCGTATCTTTATAATCAGGCTTGTCATAGAAGTTCCGACCTTGGTTCCCTTGGATAGTGCCTCGGAAACCCCCCTGATTACTCACATAGTTTACCTCCGCATCAGCACCTGTAGAAATAGTCCCCTGTGATTCTACAGCCTTAACCATTTCATTCTTGCCTGACAGCAAGTGCTTGGCCAGCAAGTCCATTTGTGTCTTCAAATGGGCCATGTCCTGATCTCGCTCTTCATCCCTTGTACATTGCTCCGCAGTTATACCACCAGCAACAGTCGGGCTAGATACTACAGAATCCCTAGTGTGCCAAGCCCGACTTTGCTTGGTCATTCTATTCAGCATGTCAGAAGCATCTAGAAAAAAGAGGTCAATGAACGAACCACCCGCAGCGTTGTCAACAATTGGCTTTGTCACAAATTTGAATGCTCTGTACAAAGTCTCCATCAAGTGCAAATCCATCATATTGTGGTTCGGACATTGTGCAAGCTTTTTCTTAAATCTCTCCCAGGTTTCGTACAATGCTTCAATTGGGAGCTTTCTGAAGTTACTAATTTCATCCCTCAACTGTACCCTTCTAGAGGGTGGAAAGAACCATTCTAGGAACGCATCTTTTAACTGTCTCCAGTTGGTTATAGAATCGGGCTCTAACTCGTTCAACCACATTGTTGCCTCTCCAGACAGAGACAACGGAAACAACCTCAACCTTATTGCATTCTGGCTCACTCCCAAATTGTCAAAAGATTTGCAAATGGTGATGAAGTTTACCAAATGCATGTTTGGATCATCACCCGGTAAGGCTCCAAAAACCCCCTTCAGATTCAGGAGCTAAATTATGGTGCTTGTTATGCTGAATTTTGCACTCAGTGCCAACGGTGGAGGAATGATAGCACCCGTTGCACCAACTCCGTCCATTCCTTCATCATCTTCATCATCCTCATATTGAACAGGCTGTTGGTCATGCCTTCCTCGGATTGGACAGTTTCTATTGATATTTTGCTGCACTGGTGCAGTAAGTTGCTCAGCTTGCCTTGGGTTTTGAGGATTCAACAATTCCTTATCACCCAAATCTTCGTCATCAGGGTTCTGGTGACGTACTTGTTGACCCAAATTCTGTACATTCACCTGAACCCTGGCTAAAATGGCTAGTCTTTTCGCTTCCTATTGTTCATCCATTCTTCCTATCAGTTGAGGTTCCAGATTGATTGGCAATAACGGTTATCTGAAACTTCTTGCTTTTGGAATAAACAACACAATACCTACAATCGACAAAAATAACAAATAAATGTAAATCTAGAAAATTTAACTAACAACAAATTAGTGCACACAACTTTCAGTTTACAACAGTATTCCCCGGCAACGACGCCATTTTTGATAACACTCAAACTACACTCTGGAATGGGTGTAAGCGATCGTTGTCGATATAAAACCCAACTAGGTTGGGGTAGAATACCACAGGGAATAGGGTGTGAACTCAAGTTGTTTACGAAATACTTCACTGGTAGTTTACTGTTTCCTAAAATGGGGGTTTAAATTTCTCAGACAATTGTTTGTAACTTTGAAATTAATGTTTTAAACTAATATTTTTATGAAATAACCAAGATTATGTTCACTAGGGTTTACGGTACATGACAGATGCTACAAATAACTCAAGGTTCTCACGATGGTTAGGATGACAAGCTATCTTTATCGATGGTATGCTCAAATATCTCTCGACCTATTCAAGCGTCTGATTTCCTAATCCTCTCAAACTTAGGTAATCGCAACTCACTGCCCAGATTTTACCTCAGGTTAATCAACCTTGTTACAACGCTGATTATTAAATGAAGCCTTTTCGAGTCCCTGTCGATAATTCACTTCCTACTATTTATGATTTCTTTATCAAGCAAACCAAAGTACGCCTATTGTTTGCAACCAACAGACATAAGTTATAATATCAAAATTACCAAGAAATCCTAACGCCTATTAAACCTTGAGTAATTAATTAACACCTTATCATGACCTAACCCTAGATCCCACAATCCAGGTTAAAGATATTTAGCCACTCATGATGTAATAGATAAGTACATAAGTTGAATTCATAATTGAAAGGATTAACTTACAATGATGAATGAAATCAAAAGTGAACTTGTATTTGAATCACAAGGCAATACTCTAAAATATTGTTTTTGAGATGGACAGAGAGAAAAGTCGTATGTTGTAAGATAGTTTACTCAATGAATAATAATCTTTTAAAAATCCTAAAACAAGTCTTTAAATAGTTGACCCTAAATAAGGAAATAATATTAAAATTTTTGATTTTCTTTGGATTAGGTGACGGCGCCCGTGATGTGCTATCACGATCTTGACGGCCTGTCACGGACGTCTTCAACTTCTTTGTAATTTCAACTCCTTCTGCCTATGGTTGATGACGATTGTGACGTCCTATTAGGATCTTGATAGCGTGATGTGATTGCCGTCATAAAACTTCCTACAGCTACATCTTCTGTTAAGGTTGACGACATTTGTGACGTCCTATCAGGATCTTGACGGAGTGTCGTGATTGCCATCACAAAACTTCCTGCAACTACATCTTCTGTTAAGGTTGACGTCATCCACGATAGCCTATCACGAGGTTGACGGCATGTCATGGATGTCGTCAGCCACTCACAGTTCCTTATTTTCTTCCAATTTTAGTCCTTTTGCTTCCTTTATTAATGGTTATCCCTCTTCTCTACTTTTGCTGCAAAATCAAAGTAAAATAATAAAAAATGACTAAATTTGCTCAAGACTTCGCAATTATTTAGAGTTAAAAGCTTCAAATGTGTTAGCATGGGCTCACACATCAGTTACCCCCTGAACGGGCCCCAGTGCGTGTAGCTAAAAGAACCAGAGATATTTTAGAGGTCGGGGGTTCCCGTGTACCCTTAGACCTCCATGATACATATATACAAGTATAAACTTAGGCTATTCCTATGTACCCCACAAGTATATGGTCACCTTGACCAACCCTCATGTAGGCAAACATGAGTTTTCAGTGTCCGTCCGTTGGACTCACATCTTCATGGTTAGCTTTAACAACCCGTCATTATTGACCAATTAAAACCTTTAGCACATAACTAAATCACCAATCCCAGAATTTATTACCAAGGCATTATGAAGTGGTATCGTCATACCGCCTATAGCTTGCAAGCATTGTCATTAGCCAATACTTAGGGGATTCCCACATACCCCATAGGATTTCCAACCAATCAAAAGCATGGAAACCAAGGCCTTTCCAAATTATTTAATTCAATCAAACCATTTAGGGTTCCATTACCATATTATGCAATGCAAGGTTTTCAATAAAAGTCAAACTATGTGACAAAAACATTCCCATTGGCATTTTATAAAAAATATTGAGGGCATATAATTTCCAAAATCAAAACCAAGAACCAATTAACCATTCCTATGCAACCACATGTTCAATACAACATTATAATATGAAAAACCATAAATAGAACATGGGAAAACATCATCCAATCATTAGTAACCAAAACCCCCAACACATATTTCAAAACCAACACAAACCCACAATCATGCCATGAAAACTATTAAGTAAAACATGCATTTAGTTTAAAATAACTATGTGGGAGGAGTAACATGCCTTAGATACCACAGAATACAAAGATAAACCACCCTTGAAAGCCTTAATTGTCCACCTTGAAAAAAATGCTAGCCTTTTTTAAACAAAGAGCTTGAGAGAGATTTGAGAGTATTTAAAGATTGTTTGATTGTGAATAATAGGTTAAGGAAGCCTCCAAAGGTGTTTTGAGTCGTGGGGTCCCAAGGAGTTATTAGGGGGAGGTGTGCAAAATACCCCAGCTTAAAATGTTAATTTTTTACAGGAGGTACGGTTGGACCCCATCCATTCTACTCACATCATACGAGTGGTACCTTCCACTCGTACCTTGATCAGAAAGTTGGACATTACATTCTATCCATCATATGACTCCCCTTGCCTAAATCGTACCATCACCATACGACAAGTATCCACTTAGTCGTACCCTAAGAAGAATGTCAATGGCTAGACACCTGACAACATACAGTTTGGACCCTACTGCTCATATCATGTACGTATAATTTATGGAGTCTTTTCATACCTTGGACAAAAAACAACCATAACCACCCTGAGTAACATACAATCATGACCCCTAAACCGTATCCTCATCATTCGACAAGTAAGCATAAGTTGTATGAAGATCAGAAAGCTCAAACTCAGGAAATTTATAAGTGTTAAAACTCAGGGTGTTTCACTACGAGTCCATAATCATCATGTTATGAACTAACCATAATAACCAAGAATAAAGTAAGCGGCTAGTCCGGAAAAACAGTAACCTAACCGGGCCCCTATAAGCCTGAAAGGTGCAAGCAAGCACTCAATAAACATCAACTGTATATTATACCTATACACCCCATAAGACCGATAGATATAAGCATCAAGCAGTTATACTGGTGATAGGTGATGTATATGAATGAATGAATGAACGAAAAATTGATAATACCATATCCAATCTGAGTCCCATAGTGAACCAAGTGTATACACCTCCTCCAACTCGGTAGCTCACAAAGGCATAACCCAAGGAGATCATTCTTTCTACATTGTGGCTTACAGATGAAGGGGCCCATAAGAGACTCAGGATATCTATAAGAACTACTTGGTCACGAATTAAGACTTCTAATAACTATCATAATCAAACTACTCCATTTAGTACTGGATATATATATAAGTATAATAGGTGCACAGACTTGAACCGTGACTAAAAAAATATAAACCTGTAAATCCATTGCCCGAGATCAAGTTTGAAACTAAATTGACATAATAGCATAGAAGGGTTAGAATTTCTCTCAATCGAAGTAAATAATAGTGGTAAAAGAGTGAATTAATAATGGATCAAAATCATCCTCGATTTAATTTACAAAATAGCTCATGTAGTTTTAAAAGCTCATAAATTATTAAATAAGTATCACAACCAAACCAGGGCCTAGTCATGATGGGTATCTCAAGCCCACCTTGGATCAGAGACCAACCTTCTTACCCTAAACTCAAGAGCACAATACTAATAATAAAGCAAAAGCCAATAAAAATAGTAAATATAAATATATCAAATAAACTATAATACCCCACAAGCTCTTAAGATAAGTTTCCATCTATTAGTCATATGTTAAAAGGCTCGAAAATGATTATTTCAAACACTAGATCAGTGTCATGACCATTCACCTTGAGTATGAAGTGTTCTTAATGTGATTATTATCATAGGAAACACTTTGAGAAAAATGGAGTTGTGAACATTTGTATTGATTGAGTTTTAATATTGGATTCTACAAGGGTCAATTCTAAATGAGGATAACTACTAGAATATAACGAGTTAGGTATCCCATTATATATCAAATTAAAGATGTTTAAGTATTCTTTATAACTCAACAAACCACTCATCAATCCCAATTTGTATTAAGAAGTTATAGGCATTTTAGTGAGACACTCTACGGCAGTCCCACGCCGTGAAGGGGCCCGTGATAGGCTACTGCCTGAGGTTTATAATTGGGTTCGCCCCATAAACCTTGAGGTTTGCGATTGGGTTTGCCCCATGAACCCTAACATTTGTGATTGGGTTCACCTCACTGTAATACCCCGTATTTACCTAGCATAATGTAAGTCCCAGTGCATGAGTATTTATATATAAAATTTCTGAAACGCTCATTATTTCTCATTTTAGAGCCTTCCATTGCAAAGGAAATTGAATTAGCTTTCCAATGATATAAAATTTTCCCAAATCCGATAACTGGGTAAGAAGTTATGGAAATTTTAACTTTCAGTCGTTAAACACCGTCATTTTACCCATCAGCGCATTGCGGAGAGATTCAAAATAAAAATTGTCAATTTTTAGTGAGGTATCGCGATTTTGGCTCGTCGCGCCATAGGCCAAATTGGCATTTTTCATTTTTTCCAGTGTTGCAACGCAATGCCACCGCATTGCGGAGAACTTCCAGGTCCCAATCAATGAAGGACCATGATTTCCCTATGTCACGCCATAGAACATTTTCCCTGTTGTCAATTTTCAGTGACATGATGCGATAGCGCCGCTTCGCGCCAGGGGACTAAATTGGAAAATTTTCACGAAAATCTAATATTTCATCCAGGGTTAAAACAGTCTTATCCCATTATTTTAATCCGCTTAGATGGAATACTTAAGTCTATTTTAAAAGTTCATTCTTTATTAATTTCCCCCAAAATTCAATATATTTCTCTCTAAATTACAAACCCTAGCTCTTAAGAAACCAAGAGAAATCTTAAGAATTCACTCAAGAACTTCAAGAAATTCATTCGTTAAGGTATGTTAGATGTTCATCCATGGATTCCTTTCATCCATGGAGCTCAAGTAACCTTTTTAATTATAAAGTTATGATCTTTTTAAGTTATTTAATTTTAAAACATTATTTCATCCATTAATCTCCATGACCTTTGATTTAATACCATGTTTTAATGAAGTTATTGTTGTTATTCGATTCCTCTTGTTTTAGTGTTATAATTTGTTGAATTAAATCGTGACTTAGTGTTTTCCATGATAATTTCATGTCAATTATGCCAGTCCTTTTGTAATTCTATGATTATTTTAAACCATGAACTATAAGTGTTTGATAAAATACCTACAAGAGCAATTGATTTAATAAGAGTCTTCATGCTACATCCTTCAATGTTTTAGTGTCATGCTACTACTATTATTTTGAGTCCTGGGGGTATTAAATACCCAAAATCGTAGCTGTTTACTTAATGTTGTCTCAGTATATTCAGAATAACTTCAGATTATATCATGAGCGTTATCAGAAAAGTCAGTTAAACTCAGAATAGTCTAGTATTTCAGTGTCATTTAGTTGAGAGTAGGATTCAGCACCGAACGAGTGTATGGATGGTGGCTTCCCCGTCAGATAGGCAAATTTGTTAGTAGCAGTACCTATACTCAGAACTACATAGCCAGTGTAGGATATGAGTAGTCACCAGTCAGATTAGGCTTGACATCTCGCAGGGGTCACCCATCAATTCAGGCTTGACACCTTTAGTCCTTTGGATATGATATCTATTTAGTGGATCTACACAGCCAGCGTTAGTACCCGTAGCATGGTATTAACACCCTTCCAACTGAGGTTATTGGTTGGAACCCGATTAGCTCAAATTAGGGAATGTAGGTTAGATGATACCTCCCACAGTCTCAGATATAGTCTCAGTTACAGTCTCAGCTCAGTTATTTAGTCTTAGTGTTGTTTGACCAAAGCATACAAATTTCAGTTAGTTTCAGTATTTCAGTTTGCAGATTTCATCCAGTTCATGTCATATGCTTGGTCATACATCCTTAGTGTCTACAGAGTTTTATGTATTTTCTATATTTTTACAGACTTTCATGCATGTTTTGTATCTACAGATTTCATGCTCTCTATTCAGTATCCATGCTTTATATGTATATTCAGATAGATCATTACTCTTATTCTTAAAACCTTGCATGTTAGCCTACCTCATTTAGCATACCAGTACATTTAGAGTACTGATCGTATACCTTTTTTTTGCGCTATGATGTCTCATATCATAGGTGCTAATGCTTAGTTCCCGGATCACACTTTGTCCCTTAGATTATCGGAAATACAGTAGCAGTGGTGAGTTCTCATCACTCGAGGACAAACTATATTATTTCATGTCTTTATTTCAGTAGTCAGTAGAGTTAGTCGGGGGCTTGTCCCATCAACTCTCAGTCAGTCAGTATTAGAGGCTTCTTAGACATTATAGTCAGTTAGTTGTTTAGTTTATCAGTACTTTATTAGATTCAGACAGTCATTTTCCTAGATTCATATTTCAATTTGAATTCAGATATTTAAAACCTTATGGCACTTCAGTTATTCTTCTGTAATTCATGATTATATTATCCATTGCTCACAGCAGGTACTATCTCATGGGTTAGCTTGTGGTCCCTCGGGACTCTAAGCACCATGTAACGACTTGGGGGTAGTCTCGGGTTATTACAAACTTGGTATCAGAGCCTAAGGTTTTAAAGTATCCTAGGAAGTCTGAAACCTGCGTTGAGTAGAGTCTTGTGCATGGATGTGTAGTACGCCACACTTATGGGCGAGAGGCTACAAGGCATTTAGGAAAAGTTTCCTTTCTTTCAGTATTCATGTCGTGCGATTGAGCATGAGCTCAAGTTAAACTCTCTGTCTAATCCACTTCTTTCTTTCGTTTACAGAACATGCCTCCCAAGAAGAATGGAAGAAGAACAGGAACTCAGCCAGTCCCTCAGCCCGTCCGGGCAGATCCTCTAGTCGAATATACTCTAACGCAGAATTTAAGGTTGCGTTCACTACTCTAGCAAACTCCGTAGCAACACAAAATGAATGGCCATCAGCTGTTCCAGCCAACCCAGTGGCCAATACTGTTGAAACTAGAATTTTGGATTCCACTCGGATGAATTCTATTTCTTTCATGGGATCCAAGTCTGAAGAGGATCCACAAGAATTCTTAGATATGGTTCAGAAGGTAACAGATGCTATGGGGGCTACACCTAGTCAAAGTGACGAGTTGGCTGCATATCAATTGTAGGATGTAGCCCATACTTGGTTTAAGCCATGAAAATTTGATAGAGGTGTTGATGTAGGGCCTATAGAATGGGAAGAGTTTGCCACAACTTTCTTAGATAGATTCTTTCTACTAGAGTTGAGGGAGGCCAAAGTGTAAGAATTTATTAATTTGAGGCAAAAAAGCATGAGTGTGAGGGAGTATTCTCTCAAGTTCACTCAGTTAGATAGATATGCTCCTCATGTGGTGGCTGGCAGTAGGTCCAAGATGAGTAAGTTTGTGTATGGCTTATCTGATTGTGTGGTCAAGGAGTGTAGGACTATAATGCTGATTAGTGAGATGGATTTGTCTAGGCAGATGGTCCATGCTCAATAGATAGAGGAGCAAAAGATTAAGGAGAGGGAGAGAGGAAATAAGAGAGCTAGGATGGGTAGTTTTAATTTCAATTAGCCAAAGTCAGAAGGTGGTAGCCATCCTCAGTTTCATCAGAGGTCTTCATCCCCAGTACCCTCTTCAGCCAGTGCCCTAGTACCCAAATTCAGAAACGACAATAGGGATAGGGCACTAGGCTCTAAGTCCCAGGTCAGTGTTAGCAATGCTCGTACTAATCCTTTATGGAAAAAGTGTGACAGACACCATCAGGGTGAGTGTAGAGCGGGTAGTGATGTGTGCTTCCAGTGTGGCAAGCCAGGCCATCAGATTCGGGAGTGTCGGGTAGTTTCTCAAAAAGGTAGGGATGTGCGCCAACAGGTCCAGTCCCATCAGTCGTTAGTTTCATCCGACCGTCCAACTCAGTAGGGTACCTCTTCCAGTGCTACCAGTGGTCAGTGTCCAAATAGATTATATGCTCTTTAGTCCCGCCAAGATCAGGAAAATTCTCCTGACGTAGTTACTGGTACGTTGCAAGTCTTTCATTTATATGTTTGTGCTTTACTAGACCCTGGAGCTTCTCTTTCTTTTGTAACTCCATATATAACTGTCAATTTTGGAGTCAGTCCTGAAACTCTAGAAGAGCCCTTTTCAGTGTCTACCCCAGTAGGTGTTTTCATTATAGCCAGACAAGTATACAGGAATTGTCCGGTCATAATATCTTAGAAAGTTACCTCAGTTAATCTCGTGGAGTTAGAGATGACGGATTTTGATGTCATTCTTGGCATGGATTGGCTCCAATCATGCTATGCCTCAGTTGGTTGTAGAAATAGAATAGTTCATTTTCAATTTCCAAATGAACCAGTCCTTGAATAAAGGGGTAATACTATAGCTCTTAGGGGTCAGTTGATTTCGTACCTTAGAGCCAGAAAGATGATATCAAAGGGGTGTATTTACCATCTCATGCGAGCCAAACACTCTAACTCAAAAACTCCTACTCTTCAGTCAGTCCCAATAGTAAAATAATTCTTAGATGTGTTTCCTGAAGATCTTCCCGGAGTTCCTCCCGAAAGGGAAATCAACTTCAGAATAGACCTTCTCCCAGATATTCAGCCTATATCTATTTTGCCATACAGAATGGCTCCATCTAAACTCAAAGAATAGTTAAAGGGTCTCCTAGAGAAGGGATTCATCAGACCCAACATCTCCTCGTGGGGCACACCTATTCTATTCATGCGTAAGAAAGACGGTTCTCTCAGACTGTGCATAGACTACCGTCAGTTGAACAAGGTCACAGTCAAGAATAAATATCTACTTCCTAGAATCAATGACTTGTTTGACCAACTTCAGGGTGCCAGTTACTTTTCCAAGATAGACCTCAGATCAGGCTATCATTATCTTAGAGTCAGAGAATATGATATCTGAAAAATTGCTTTTCGAACTCGGTATGGTCACTTCGAATTTATAGTCATGTCCTTTGGTCTTACGAATTCCCCAGCAGCCTTCATGGACTTGATGAACCAAGTGTTCAAGTAGTACTTGGACATTTTCATCATAGTCTTCATTGATGACATCCTTGTTTACTCCCGTAGCAAGAATGAACATGCAGACCACCTCAGAGTAGTGCTTCAGACTCTTAGAGCCCATCAGTTGTTTGCTAAATTCAATAAGTGTGAATTCTGGCTAAGATCAATAGCTTTCCTTGGCCATATTATTTCTGGTGATGGCCTTAGAGTCGATTCTCAAAAGACCAAAGCGGTGAGAAACTTGCCTAGACCCATCTCTCCATCGAATATCAGGAGTTTCTTGGGTTTCACTGGTTATTACCATCATTTTCTAAAGGGTTTTCTTCTATTGCATCCCCCATGTCCAGATTGACTTAGAAGAAAGTTAAGTTTTAGTGGTCAGATTCCCACGAGAAGGGTTTTCAGGAGTTGAAGACTCGACTCACCTCAGCCTCAGTTCTTACTCTACTAGATGGTTTAGATGGTTTTATTGTGTACTGTGATTTATACATAGTAGGTTTGGGTTGTGTCCTCATACAGAGAGGTAAGGTCATAGCCTACGCCTCTAGACAACTTAAGCCTTATGAGAAGAATTATCTGACTCATAATTTTGAGCTAGCAGCAGTAGTATTCACTTTAAAGATTTGGAGGCATTACTTGTATAGGGTGCATGTAGATGTGTTCACATATCGCAAAAACCTTCAGTATGTGTTTCTCTCAAAAAGATTTGAATTTGCATCAGAAAAGATGGTTAGAGTTATCGAAGGATTATGATATGAGCGTTCTGTATCATCCGGGCAAGGCCAATGTAGTGGATGATGCTACCAGTAGAATGTCTATGGGTAGTGTAGCTCATGTTGAGGATGGCAAAAAGAAGTTAGCTCAGGAAGTCCATCAGCTTGCCCGACTAGGTGTCCGTTTACTCGATTCAGCAGAAGGTAGTGTATTAGTGCAGAATAGCTCAGAGTCATCTCTAGTTTCTGAGGTAAAGGAAAAGAAGGATAGAGATCCCAGTCAAGTTAAGTTGAAAGAATCAGTCGAAGATCAGAAAGTGGAAGTTTTCTCCCAAGGGGAGATAGTGTTTTGCATTGTCAGGGCAGATTATGTGTGCCTGGTGTAGATGAGTTGAGGCAATATATTCTTGCAGAAACGCATGGTGCACGTTACTCTATTCATCCAGGGGCCACTAAGATGTACCATAATTTGCGGCAGATCTTTTATTGGTGTGGGATGAAGAAAGATATTGCAGAGTTTGTAGCCAAGTGCTCTACATGCCAGCAGGTTAAGATTGAGTACTAGAAGCCTAGTAGGTCATACAGGAGTTCAGTATTCCCATGTGGAAATAGGAGGATATGAACATGGACTTTGTGACAGGTTTGCCTCATACCCATCATCAACATGACTCTATTTTTGTTATCGTAGACAGGATGACCAAATTAGCTCATTTCTTGCCAGTCCACGCCTCTTACTCAGCTGAGGACTATGCCAATCTCTATCTTAGAGAGTTGTTTAGGTTGCACAGTGTTCCCTTATCTATAATCTCTGATAGAGTTACCTAGTTTACCTCCTATTTCTGGAAAGCATTCCAAAAGGGTCTTGGTACCCAAGTCTACCTCAGTACAACTTTCCACCCTCAGACAGACAGTCAAGCAGAAAGGACCATGCAGACTCTTGAGGATATGCTGAGATCATGAGTTGTTGATTTTAAAGGTATTTGGGATGACCATTTGACTTTGATTGAATTCACATACAATAACAACTATCATTCCAGTATCCATATGACTCCCTTTGAGGCTCTCTATGGTAGGAGATGTAGATCTCCAATTGGTTGGTCTGAAGTAGGTGAGGCCGTAGTAGTAGGGCCTGACTTGGTATTTGATGCATTAGAGAGGGTTTAGTTGATCAGAGAAAAACTTAGGGCTGCCTAGAGCCGACATAAATAATATGCATATATGAGGAGAAAGGATCTCGAGTTTGAGGTCGGTGATCTTATGTACTGGAAAATCTCTCCTATGAATAGAGTGAGGTGATTCAATAAGAAAGGAAAACTCAGTCCCCGATATGTCAGTCCCTTCAGAATTCTCAGTCGTTTTGGAAAGGTAGCTTACGAGCTTGAGTTGCCTTTAAATTTAGACTCAGTACATCTAGTGTTCCATGTATTATTATTGAAAAAGTGTATTGGTGATCCAGCTGTGGTTGTTCCCTTAGAAAGTGTAGATATTCAGAACAGTCTTTCCTTTGAGGAAGTTCCAGTCGAAATTCTTGATCATCAAGTTCGTACACTAAGGAACAAAGAAGTTCCACTAGTCAAAGTTATTTAGCGAAATCAGTTCTTTGAGGGAGCCACTTGGGAAGCAGAGGCAGATATGCGGACCAAGTACCCTCATCTTTTCTCTGTGAATCCAAATTCAGTATAAGGTACCGAATCTTCTTAAGATTTTTCTCTATCATGCTCAGTTTCAGTTGCACATCATGTTCATGTCAGTCGTGCATTCATGAATCTGTTCAGTCATGCATTCCATACATCAGATATTCATAGTTAGTGTGTAAGCTCAGTCCACAAGTTCCCTCAACTTAACCAGTTTTATTCGGGGAAGAATGATCCCAAGGGGGAGATATTATAACACCCCATATTTCCCTAGCATAATCTAAGTCCCATTGCATGAGTTTTGGTATATAAAATTCTTGAATTGCTCATTATTTCTCAGTTTAGAGCCTGCCATTGCGTAGTAAATTGAATTATCTTTCCAACGATATAAAATTTGCCCAAATCCGATAACTGGGTAAGAAGTTATGGCAATTTTAAGTTTCAGTCGTTAAACACCATCATTTTACCCATCAGCGTGTTGTGGAGAGAGTCAAAATAGAAATTGTCAATTTACAGTAAGGTATCGCGATTTTGGCGCATCGCGCCATAGGCCAATTTGGCATTTGTCATATTCCAGTGTTGCAGCGCGATGCCACCGCATCGCGTAGAACTTCTAGGTCCCAATCAGTGAAGGACCGCGATTTCTCCACATCGCGCCATAGACCAATTTCCCAATTGTTGCTTTCCAGTGACATGACGTGATAGCGTCGCGTCGCGCCAGGGGCCAAATCGGAAAGTTTTCACGAAAATCTAATATTTCGTCCAGGGTTCAAACAGTCTTATCCCATTATTTTAATCTGCCCAAATGGAATACTTACGCCCTAAATTTTTTTTAAAAGTTCATTCTTTATTAATTTCCCCTAAAATTCCAGAGCTTTCTCTCTATATTACAAACCCTAGCTCTCAAGAAACCAAGAGCAATCTCAAGAATTCACTCAAGAACTTCAAGAAATTCATTCGTTAAGGTATGTTAGATGTTCATCCATGGATTCCTTTCATCCATGGTGCTCAAGTAACATTTTTAATTATAAAGTTATGATCTTTTTAAGTTATTTGATTTTAAATCATGATTTCATCCATTAATCTCCAAGAACTTTGATTTAATACTATATTTTAATAAAGTTATTGTTATTATTCGATTCCTCATATTTTAGTGTTATCATTTGTTGAATTAAATCATGACTTAGTGTTTTCCATGATAATTTCATGTAAATTATGCCGGTCCTTTAGTAATTCTATGATTATTTTAAACCATAAACTATAAGTGTTTGATAAAATGCCTACAAGAGCAATTGATTTAATAAGAGTCTTCATGCTATGTCCTTCAATGTTTTAGTATTATGCTACTACTATTGTTTTGAGTCCTGGGGGTATTAAATACCCAAAACCGTAGCTTTTTATTAAATGTTGTCTCAATATCTTCAGGATAACTTCAGATTATATCATGAGCATTATCAGAACAGTCAGTTAAACTCAGAATAGTCTAGCATTTCAGTGTCATTCAGTTGGGAGTAGGATTTCGCACCGAGCAAGTGTAGGGATGGCGGCTTCCCCATAAGATAGGCAGAGTCGTTAGTAGCAGTCCCTATACTCTTGAACTACATATCCAGTGTAGGATATAAGTAGTCACCCGTCAGATTAGGCTTGACTATCTCGCAGGGGTCACCTGTCAGTTCAAGCTTGACACCCTTAGTCCTTTGGACATAATATCAGTTTAGTGGATCCATACAGCTAGCGTTAGTACCCGTGGAACGAAATTAACACCATTCCAACTGGGGTTACAGTTTGGACCCCGATTAGCTTAAATTGTGGAATGTTGGTTAGATGATACCTCCCACAGTCTCAGATATAGTCTCAGTTACAGTCCCTGCTCAGTTATTCAGCCTTAGTGTTGTTTGACCAAAGCATACAAATTTAAGTTATTTTTAACATTTCAGTTTGCAGATTTCATCCAGTTCATGTCATATGCTTGGTCATGCATCCTCAGTTCCTACAAATTTTCATGTATTTTTAGTATTTTACGAACTTTCATGCATGTTTAGTATCTACAGATTTCATGCTCTCTATTCAGTATTCCATTCGTTACATGTATATTTAGATAGATCATTACTCCTATTCATGAAACCTTGTATGTTAGCCTGCCTCATTTAGCATACCAGTACATTTAAAGTACTGATCACATACCTTTCTTTTGCATTATGATGTCTTATATCATAGGTACTGACGCTCAG
This sequence comes from Capsicum pubescens, assembly GCA_030864215.1. Taxonomy (NCBI): domain Eukaryota; kingdom Viridiplantae; phylum Streptophyta; class Magnoliopsida; order Solanales; family Solanaceae; genus Capsicum; species Capsicum pubescens. The sequence goes on along the minus strand of CM061544.1, from coordinate 79,898,512 downwards.
TTCCCGAATCACACTTAGTCCCTCAGATTATCGGTAGTGCACTAGCAGCGGTGAGTCCTCATCACCCGAGGACAGACTATCTTATTTCATGTCTTTATTTTAGTAGCCAGTACAGTTAGTTAGGGACTTGTCCCATCAAATCTCAGCTAGTCAGTATTAGAGGCTTTTCAGACATTACAGTAAGTTAGTTGTTCAGTTTATCAGTACTTCATCAGATTCAGACAGTCATTTTCCTTGATTCATATTTTAGTTTTAATTCAGCTATTTAAAACCTTATGGAACTTCAGTTATTCTTCCATAATTCATGATTATATTATCTAGTGCTCACAGCAGGTACTAGCTCATGGGATAACTTATGGTCCCTCGAGACTGTAAGCATCGTGTAACGACTAGGGGGTAGTCTCAGGTCATTACACCCATAAACCCTGTGGTTCACGATAGGTGTCGTGATACGTACCCCTTCTCCATGCATCAAAATTGTCTGTTTTTAGTGCTAAAGGCATAAGGGTCTTTTCATACCCTAAGTTATTCCCAACCCCTTATATATGTGTATAGGGTCTTAAAAATGACTTCAATCATCAAATAGACATTACTTATCTCCTATTCAATGACTTCTAACATGTTTCATGCTTTATTATGAATTTACTTATTATTCTTTGTCCTGAGCCGAGGGTCTATCGGAAACAGCCTTGCTACCTCTCCGGGGGTAGTGGTATGGACTGCGTACATTTTACCCTCTCCAGACCCCACTGTGTGGGAATACACTGGGTTTGTTGTTGTTGTTGTATTCTTCTCTCCACTCTCAAGGGACAAAGAGGTAGGGTTTCTTCCAAGAATTCACCTCCCAAGGCTCCAAATTCAAGTTACCTCCAAAAAGTCAAGCGATTCAGGTATGTGGGGTTTAAACAAGGATAACCTCCCATCATTGTGACCAAAAGTTTTGATTTTAAAAGATAATTTGTTTTGATTTCAATTAGGTTCATATGCATTGAGGTAGCTAGAATTTTTTTTTCCTCTCTCTAATGAAAACCTAATAATTTTAAACTTGGCCGCCATGGACTCAATGTCCGGTGGGTCTCTCCCACCGGTAAATCTCATGCATGCAAAGGATGATAAAAGCAATACTAATTCAGGGGAAGGGAATATGACACCTAGTTATGCTAATGTATTGAAGCCACGAGTGGTGGACATTAGTAAGGACATAATATTGTCAAGATCTATCCAAATAATTAATGGAGAACCTCATATTACGTGGAAATCACTAGAGATTAACAATTTAATAATTCAAGAAAATCTTCAATATGCAGTTATTGGTAAGTTTTCTTATGGTAAACCTGACATTACTAAGCTACGAAGAACTATTACTAGTCAGTGTGGTATTAAAGGTGATTGCAATATAGGGGTATTGGATTCAAGGCATATTCTTATTAGATTAAGTATTATGGAAGACTATGTAAACATTATACCTACTTCTGCATATTATATAAAGGTTAAGGAGATGTAATGACAAATAAGGACTCTTAAATGGGATCCTTGGTTTGAACCTGATGTGGAAACAACAATAGGTATAGCATGGATATCAATGCCTGAGCTTCCACCTTATTTTTTTTGCAAAGGAAGTAATATTTTCAATTGCTTCAGCTGTTGGAAAATCTTTATCAGTGGATATGGAAAAAAAGAATCAGACACAACCAAGCTGTATGAGAGTTAAAGTAGAGGTGGATCTGGTTGCTGCACTACCTTAAAGAGTGAAAATTTGTGAAAAAGATGATGTAACAGGGATGAAGAAATCTAAATGGATAAATATTCAATACGATTACAAGCCCAAATACTGTAAAGCATGTTATCTGCAGGGTCATGATGAGCTATCATGTTGGAATATTCATCCAGAACTGTATGAAAATCAATAGGAGAAGCAAAGAAAAAATAGCCAGATACAGTCTAATGGAGAGGAGATAAAAAAGAATGAACAAAAAAATTATGGTAGAAGAAATAGAAGAAAATTCATCAAGCAATGGTTAACAACGAGGGATAAATTTGGGCACATAGTAGGAGAACTGGAAGCAGACAAGAAAGTAGATGGGTCAGTTCCAACTACCAATGCTTTTTAAGCTCTTTCTCATAAACATCAGACAGAAGAAAATGAGGACAAGGATAATGAAAAGGAAGGTGAAAAAGTAGGGCAAAGCACTAAATATTGGGTTCTGAATAGTTTCCCTAGAAGTACAAAGGACAAGGAAAATAATACCAATCAACAAACTGATGAGGAAGAAAAAGGTGTATAGGCAGATCCTAAAGAACAAAAGGAGGGTGATATAACAGATAACTCTGAATTAAAAGGGGATGGAAGTAAGCTTACACAGCAGAAGCAACCTACACAACAACAAACTTCACAGCAGCAGCAATGCAGTACTAAGGAGAATATGCAGATGGTTATGTATGAGGAGAAAGAAGAACATAATAGTTTGATAGAGTATGTTTTACCATTAGCAATACAAGTGGACATTCAGGTGGAGTTTTACAATAAGGAGAAGGTATCTCTAGATGATGGAGATTTAAGTACAGAAATAGAAAGGATTGGAAGAGAAGGAAATCTATCTCCCAAGCAAATGAAGCAGCTGAATATCAAACAGGGAATAAGAAGGAAGAAAGATAAAGTGGTGAACAATTCAGCATTATAGAAAGAAAAGATATCTAATAATTCAATCATGTAGACAAGAAGTTCTTTGAAGAATAAGTCTAAACGAATGCTCCAATATGGAATATTAGATCAGTGAATACTCAGAAAGCATTCACTAGACTTATAACAATACAGAAAAGACATCATTTCTTATTCATTGGTTTGTTAGAACCATTTTAGGAAAACAATACACTATAAGACTATAAGGAGAGATTAGGAATGCGGTTTGCAACATCTAATCACTCAGGAAAGATATGGGTATTTGTTGAGGATATTGTTGAATGCACAGTACTAAAGAATGAGGATCAACAGTTGATTGTTAAACTAATGAACTAGCAGATTCAGATAATGGTTACATTAGTTTATGCTAAATGTTCACAACATAAAAAATTGGTCTTGTGGGAATCATTGGAAGAAATGACTCAATCAACGCAAAGTCCATGGCTGGTAGGAGGTGATTTTAATGTAATAGTGAACGATGAAGAAAAGCTAGGTGGATTTCCAGTAACAGTGGCAAAAATAGAGGATTTTACTCACTGTATTAATTTGTGTGGTTTAGAAGACAAAGGTTTTAAGGGAAGTAAATTTACATGGTGGAATAGAAGAACTAATGGGGACTATATTTTTAAAAGGCTGGATAGGGTTCTGTGTAATGATAAAGTACATAACCTTTTTCCATTGTTAAAGGTGGAGCATTTGGTGAGAAGTGGTTCTGATCACTGTTCTTTAAAGATTCACTTCAGCACTTCTAATGAGCTTATTTGTAAACCTTTTAGGTTTCTCAACATGTGGTTGAAAAAAACAAGAGTGTTTGGAGGTAATCAAGGAAAATTGGCATACTGAGGTGTTTGGGAATCCCTTCATCATATTTCACCAGAAGATGAAAAAAGTGAAAGCAGCCTACACTAAATGGAGTAAGGATCATTATGGCAATATTTTTTAGGATATAGCCACTTTAGAGGAAGTGATCAAAGTTAGGGAAAAATAGTTTGAAGAGGTTCCAGATAGAAGTAACAGGGAAGCTCTTTTTAAGGTACAAGCTGAGCTGAATATTTAATTAAAAAGGGAAGAGGAATTTTTGAACCAAAAAATAGGTTTATAATGGTTCAAGGATGGGGAAAGAACACTAAATTCTTTCACACCATAGTAAAGGGAAGAAGAAGTAGATTGAAGATTAATAGAATTCAAGATGAAAAGAGGGAATTGATAGAAGATCAAAACAAAATTATAGAAGTGGGAGTCTAATTTTTCCAGAAGCAATTTTCTAAAGAAGAGCAAAACACTGACATTGATATGCTAAATAAATTGCCCACAGTGGTTTCAAAATAGTAGAATGATGAATTACAGAGAATTCTTGATATTACAGAAGTTAAACAGGCAGTAATGAGGCTGAGCAGGACTAGAGCAGGTGGACCAGATAGTATGACAAGTGCATTTTTTCAGGATGCATGGGAAATTATAGGTCAAGATATTTTCAACATGGTTGTAGCTTTCTTTTGTGGGTATGAGTTGCCTAAATTTGTTACTCATACAAATTTAGTAATTTTACCCAAAAAGTTAGTGGTCAACACATTTTCAGATATGAGACCTATTTCACTCAGTAATTTCTTGAATAAGATATTTTTAAGAATTCTACATGAGAGGATCAAGTCAGTGTTACCAGATATAATTTCTAAGGAACAAACAGGTTTTGTGCAAGGTAGGAGTATAGCAAAAAATATATTGATGGTGTAAGAAATAGTAGCAGAGACAAAAAAAGAGGGAAAGTCCCAAATTTGGTGATTAAGTTGGACATGATGAAGGCATATGATAGAGCTGATTGGTTGTTTCTTACCAAAGTGTTAAGGAAAGTAGGGTTTGGGGAGAGACTAATAGACATGGTTTACAGGCTGGTAGGAATTGGTACTCTATTTTATTAAATGGACAACCAAAATGATTCTTCAGGTCTACTAGAGGATTAAAGCAAGGAGATCCCCTATCACCTACTCTTTTTATTATTACAGCTGAGGTTATGTCCAGATCTTTGAAATCTTTGATGCAATCAAATTATTTTAAGATGTTTGGACTACCAAGAGGTAGTCCAAAGGTAAATCATTTTGCATTTGCAGATGATATGATAATCCTATACAAAGCAGAAGTTCACATAATGTAGCTGGTGACTAAAGCTTTGGAGAGATATGAAAGAACATCTGCACAGAAGGTCAATAAAGAAAAGAGATCCATTTACCTTTATAGAGGAGTTTCTCAGATGGATGTGACAATGGCTGAGGTAGTTATTGGAATTCTTAGAAAGGATTTTCCTTTCATATATTTGGGATGCCCTATCTTTCATATGAGGAAAAAGAAAAACTATTATCAAACAATAATGAGAAGAATTAGTGGAGAATTGTAGGGATGGAAAGGTAAACTATTGTCTTATGGAGGAAGGGCTGTTCTTATAAAGCATGTTTTACAAAGCATACCTATTCATTGTTTATTTGTGATGAACCCTCCTCAAAATATGATGACTATGATTCAAAGAATGTTTGCATAATTTTTTTGGAGTAGTCATATTGGAGGTAAAAATCGGCATTGGCTGAATTGGAATAAGCTTTGTTTACTCGAGGATGAAGGTGGGTTGGGTTTTAGAAAGATTCAGGATGTTTCTATGGTATTGTTCTGCAAATTATGGTGGAATTTCAGATATATGCAGAACAAATACTGTATGAGATTACATCCTAATGAAGTGGTATGGAAACCAGGAGTAGGCTCACAGGTATGGAAGAAAATGCTTCAAGCAAGGGACCGAGTGAAACATCAAATATATTGGAGGATCAGAAAAGGCAACTCCAATATTCGGTTGGATAATTGGATTAAGGAAGGGGATTTGTATAATATGCTGGAATGTACAGGTGTAAGACCCCGCAAAATTTCTAATCTTAATTCATCCTTTTAGGCTTGTCAAGGGGTCCAGACTTAGAAAATTTTAGCTAAGTTTCTAGACTTAGTTTATTTTTTTGGCCTTCAAAAGTTGGCAATCTCATTTTACGACCTTAATGTCACTTAAAGGTCCATATTTTTGTTGATTCATGATCAAAGAGGTCGATAGGTGTTCCTGGACAAGTTTTTGATTTTTCGAAACTCCTTTAGACCACGTTTGGTGTCCCAAAATAGTGGACCAACACTATCTTAGTGCGCCGCATCGCATATTGCGTTGGTTATCATTGTTGCAGGAATTGCCAGTAAAAGTACTAAGGCTTGGCACGATCATGGCACGATGCGTCGAGTATCACGTCGATGCCATTGACGCATCGCATCTCCAATCGTATCGATGCCCAGTTTTCATTCATTAAATGTCCGCGTCCTTAAGGGTAATTAGGTCATTTCCCCCAACCTTCAGCCCTTATAACACGAAATTTAGCCCTCTTTTGGCCAAATACATTCATTATTTCTCTATTTCTCAAGAACAAGAAACCCTAGGTGGAAAATTTCAAGTCAAGAATTCAAACTTTCCTCCATCAATCTTCAATAAATCATCCACTAAGGTATGTCAAGTGTTCATTCATGGATTCCTTTCATACATGAAGCTTAAGAATCCTATTTTAAAATCATAAATTATGATATTCATGTTGTGGGTTGATGATAACGCTCAATCTACAGCTCTCGTTTGAGTGTAAAGCGGTCGTTAGCAAATATAGAACCCAACCTGGGTTGGGTGTCGATCCCACAGGGAATAGCTTGGCCAACAAGTAAGTAAAATTACTAAACTTTTGGTGCAAGTCTCGTAAGAAGGAGGGATTCTTGTCTTGCAAGTAATGTAAACAAAAGCTGAAAATAATAAAGTAAAAAGAGAGAGATTGTTACGTTGGTTGTAAACAATGAGAATTGAAGCGTTGGGGTTCTGTCCACCTTCTGAGGTATACGTCTCTATTGGCTATGAGTGTGTAGAATTCTGTCATGCAATTACTTATAGAGAATTGTAGTCGATGGTAAATCCAAGCGTCTCTCGACCTAAACAAGGACTATTTCACTTTAACTCTCTCGAGCTTAAAGCGTATCTAACGGTACGAATTCTCCAAGAGGTTAGTCCAGTTACGACACTAGCTTTTTAATAGGAAAGGGTGTCCTACTACCTTGACATTATCTCTTTTCCAGACAAATAACTTTTCTCTCGAACAAGTTAAATGTTAAACTGGCGTATTCTTGCGTTTGCAACCGCAAAGAATGTAGATTAAGATGAAGAGAATAATGATATAAGCAATATACGTGCCTCGAACTCACAAACTCACAGCAATAGATAGTAACTCATTCGGCTTCCATAACCCCAACAGAGAGGTTTAGTTACCCATGAATGCGAAGAAGATCACGATTGACATTGTTGTTATACCACAAGATTGATTAATTTCGTGTAGCGTAAGTGGTATGCGTGAGGCGTGAATTCCTTAGCAAGGTAACGATTCTCTTGTTGCGGAAATTAAGAGTAGATGAATAGAAGAAGAAAACTAGAATTAATAGAAAGATTAGAAGAGTTGTAGAATTATTTGTAGTGTAGAATAATAGAGGAGTAGAAGATGTAAGAAGATGTGAGGGATGGAAGGAAGTATTGTGTTCTCCCTCCTTCCTCCCTCCTTATTCAAAATCTCTAGCATGATAGGGTATTTATAATACCCATATCCTAATCCTACTAAGCTAATGAAATAAATAACCAAATCCTACTAGACTAATGAAATCCTTAACCCAAATGTACTAGGTTAAGGTAACATTATCATAATCCACATAAAATAATGAAATACATAACCTAATTGTACTAGGTTAATGTATCATTGTCAAAATCCAGCTTTGTGTCTGTAAGTCCCCAAAGTCTTCAGAATTGCTGTTTTAGCCCGGGACAGATTTTCCATGCAGCAGTTTTGGTCCTTTAGGCGTCCAAACTCCCTTTCCTTCCTTCGTGAGCTTTCTTTAGCGTCAAGTAAGCCATAAAATGCTGAATTATGCATCATTTATACCTGAAACTTTACTAATCATGTTCGTTAGATCACTTACAGGAAAAAGGACTAAAAGTGCATGAAATATATAATTTGTTCTCAAAACTAGGCTAAAATATGGGCAAAATATATTGATATAGGTGCGTAAATTCGCCTATCATCAACACCCCACACTTAGAGCTTTGTTCGTCCTCGAACAAACTATCATGTCCTTCTAAACATCAACTTAGGGTTTTACAGCAACAACACAAAATATTCGTCAAGACAAGCACAACAATTATCAACCAAGAGTAGCTTTCTGATTATAAGTAGAAACAATTTAACCTCAAGTATAGACTCGTGATGGTGATCAACTCCCATGCAAACGTTAAAGTGCATAGAATCATATACAACTATCCAAAACTCATCAACCATGTGTGTCTCACCATATAGTACCCATAATCACTCACAAATATAGCATATTTTTCAAACATGGGTATCAAAATGTCCTTGCTCTAACTCTCACAAAGAGTTCATATGTAGCAACTGATGACCATAGGCTTGCCCTTAATGTAGTACTCCACTAAATGTCGGAATGTTAAGATTAGGATCAAGTAGGTCTTTTGATGGTTGTAATGTAGGCTAAGGGACGGGTAGGACTATTTTGGCCAAGAATAGTGACTATGTTCCTAAGCGCTTTAATACATCACATTGTATCATTGACACTTTTTTCTTTCAACCTTTCTTCTTTCTTTTGTTATACCACCCTTGTTCTCCTCTTTTTTCAATTTTAAGCACAACTCACTTTTCAGCTTTCTTTTCCTTTTTCTTTTCACAACATACCTCTTATGATAGCATTTTTTTTCTTTTTCATAACACATTCAAGAACCATTCCAATTTATAGCATTATACTCACCCAATTTCCTTTTATGTTGTCACATGACTTTTTCACTTTACAGCACTTAGGGATTTTGGGATCAAATTACGGTCTTGAAAGAAATGGATTAGGCTTACATACAAGGTTGTCAAAGAAAATAGGCTAAAGGCTCAAAAGGGTTTAACTAGGATGATGTCCATGGGTAGGTAAAACTGAAGGTAAACAAATATAGGTTGCCAAAGAAATGCCTAAATCATATCCTAAACTTACACTCCTTATTTTCGCTTTGCATACATACCAGGCAAGTTCTAGCATCAGCCACACACATAGAATATACGATTATCTCACACACACAAGGCACATGGTCGACTTGCTTGGAAGTAATATAGACTCTCGACCCAACAAGTGAAGGAATTGAACCACACAATATCACATAATGAGTCACAACTGGAGCCTAAACGTCTCAATGGTCACAATTGTAGCACATACTCTTGTTATAATCTCATGCTGCCTATTAGAATAATCTCATGCGAAGCTAAGTTAAAAAAAAATATTAACTACTAAAAAAATCTTAACTAAAAAATGAAACAAAAAGAAAACAAACATAGATGCGAGTAGAGAAGTATAGCATGCAATACCACCACCCCACACTTAGTCGGTACACTGTCCTCAGTGGAAAATAAATAAGAAGAACCTGGTTAGTCGGACTCATCCTCTATGTCTGGGGTCATACCCCTTGCATTGGAATCATCATCAGAGTCGTCATCCTTAGAAGTTCCTCATAAGTATCCCACTTAATTCCAAGCGTGAGTCGAGGTATTTGCAGCGAGGAGGGTTCTCCTTGCTTCTTGCGGCCTCTTTTCTTGCTCTTTTGGGAAGTGGTAGCCTTTTCTTTGCCTTGTCTTGCTTTGGGTGCCATTGTACCTGAGACTTGAAATAGTGTTAATGGTAGCACAATCCCAATGGATACAATCTATACACAAGCAGTAGGGGTACCACCCCACACTTAGTTTGTTGCTACAAATTAGTAAAGTGAAAGTGGTCGATTACTTAGACTTCATCGACATGCGTTTTAGGAGCTATATTCCAACGAGAAAATCAGAGATATATCACTTCTTGCAACCTTTGCAATACTTTCATGTTAGGTATAACAAGACTACTACATAGGGATTACATCATGGTATCGTTTCTATCAATAAACTCAACCTCCTATGTCGGTAGGCAGTTATAAGTCTTATTCCGATGAACGGGATATTCTAACATGTAAGTATTCAAGTGACAACATTATGCAATGTTCATTACTATAGCAATTCAGCAAGTAGTATAACAATGCATCAAAATCAAATTCAAGTCGGACATAAGTTAAGAGCATCCTAACGTACATGTTCACTCACTTGGTTTTGTATCAACAATTCAAACACGTTCACATCACCAATACTTTTTCAAGATTTAGCAATTCATAATAGGTGTAGTAAAGTAGTACTTACAAAATATAAATGAAGAACAAAGTAGTACTTACTTGGTTGAAGCCTTTGGATGATGTTCTTGTGATAAAAAAGAGCAAAAGGAAACTTTTTGATAGGTTTTGGAGACTATAGGTGGTGCATAAGCTAGGTTTCCAATGTGTTTTTGGTTCAAGACTAAGTCTCATATTTATAAGAAAAGGTTGGGTCGAGTTTTGGCCCATTAAAATCAGATTTGGAGACCAAAAGTGACCATAGGTGGTGCCTAATGCTTTGCCTAGTTGAGCAGAATGCCATAGCATATGCCAAACATTTATTTAAGAATGCCATAGCATATGCCATGCATTTATTTAAGAATGCCATACACTATGCGGCGCATTGTCTATGGCATAATGGGACATATGCACCGCATAGTCTATGGCATATGAGATACTGAGACCAAATGCCATAGCATAGGCGGCGCATAGTCAAAAGCATACCTAGGAATAGGCGGCGCATAGTGTATAGCACACTAGATTCCGAGACCTTAGGCTATAGGATAGGTTGTGCATCGTTCTTGGCCTAGTTTTACCAAGGCCTAGCCTTCCTCGAAGCCTATTTTGGCGTGAGAAAGGCTCAATCCATAGCCTTATGCATCACCCTTCCTAACTTACCAACTTTACCATACAATGCGTCCAAATCGTCAATTGAAATCAATCTCCTCGTTGACTACTTCTTGCACCTATATTCACTCAAACAAATGAAAACGATTAGTACGATGGGTTGCCTCCCACCAAGCGCCTTAGTTTTGGTCGTGGCACGACTCTTATTTTAGGATTTTCATTAATTAAAAACAAATCAAGTACTAGAATGAAAGAAAACGATAAACGATAAATCAAAAAATGATAAATGATGGGTTGCCTCCCATCTAGCGCCTTATTTATTGTCGTGGCTCGACATAGTTACCTCGAGTACTCAGACTTCGTCGAGGTAAATGGTGGATCATTTTCTGAAAGGATTTAGACGACAATGAGGCTTACCTGTGGGCATGCGATCTTCTTCACCAATTATATCATCAATAGTCCAACCCATAGCTCTCTTGTATCTCTTCAGAGCAGAGATGAGAGCTTCTACGTGCTGTTTACTTAAATCATTTGCACTCTCCGGAAGTATATTTCTACTTTCCAAGAACACATACCTTAGATAATCGGGGAGCTCTTGCGATTCTAGCATTGGTGTCTCGTCAATGGGAGTCTTCGCTGTTGGTTGATTCTTGAGATCAAAATCCGGTTGCTTAGGAGTATAAGACTCTATTTCTGTTAGAGCACCCATAAGTTCTTCATAATCTTCATTATCCTCATGCTCAACTTTCAGTGGCGCAGCAGACAATGGATCAACAGTAAGTTGTTTCTCTACAGATAATGCTTTCTTATCTTCATAATGAACATCATCTACAGAGAACACATCCATATCTTTTGGCTGCTTCATCGCTTTGCACAAATCAAAACGAATCACTTCGTCATTCATTCGAAATAAAAGCTCATTATCTCTCATGTCAATAAGCACACTTCCTGTTGCAAGGAAAGGACGTCCCAAGATTATGGGAACTTCAGAATCCACCTCGCAATCCAAAATCACAAAGTCTGCAGGAAAAATGAAGGTAGACACCTTCACCAACACATCATTCAAGATACCCACAGGTCGTTTTACCGACCTATCAGCCATCACGAGCCTCATATTGGTTGGTGTCGGATCGCCTAACCCCAACTTCTTGTAGACGGATAGTGGCATCAAATTGATGCTAGCACTCAGATCGCACAATGCCTTAGCAAAATTCATAGATCCAACCGTGCAAGGAATAGTGAAAGCACCAGGGTCTGCCTTCTTCTGTACTAAGGACCTTGTGGCAATTGCACTGCAATGATGAATATTATCTGCCGGCTCATAGCTTACTGCCCGCTTTTTTGTCAACAGGTCCTTCATGAATCTAGCGTACCCAGGCATCTTTTCTAGTGCCTCTACCAATGGAACATTAATGGTCAGCTGCTTTAACATATTCATAAATTTGCTGAACTTTGTATCATCCGCCACCTTCTTCAATCATTGGGGAAAAGGTGGTGGTGGGTATGGAAGTGTTCTCTCCACAGTTTTCTTCTCCTCTTGCTTCCGTTTTCCAGCTTTTTCAGGCTGCACGTCGTTAAGAACGTTAGGTGAGGCTGCTGCGGCATCCTCCTCTTTCGCCTTGTCATCAATTTCCACTTCTTCGTCAACCACTTGCTTGCCTTTTTCTAAAGTTTCCAGCACCTTACCACTTCGGGTAGTGATGGCCATGCATGACCCATCATTCCTTGGGTTTTGCACAGTATCGCTAGGTAAAGTGCCAGCCTTTCTTTGATTGAGTGCTACTGAAAGTTGGCTCAATTGCTGCTCTATTTGCTTGATTGAAGTGGAATGAGAATCAACTAGTTGTTTCATGGAGGACAAATAATTAATTACCTCAGTAACTCCCGCGCTCGTTGCTTCCACTCCTTTCAATAATTTAGCCATCATGTCTTCCATACTTCCAGAATTAGATGTGGTGGTATCACGTCTACCAGGGGGAACGTACAAACCACTCTTTTCATTGTTTTTATTCCAACTACCTTGGTCTTTGCTTCCAGATTTATCATAATAGTTCCGACCTTGGTTTCCTTGGGTATTCCCACGGAAACCCCCCTGATTGTTCAAGTAGTTGGCCTCCTCTTCCGAATCAGATTCGTCTCTTCCTTTTAGCGCCACAACTTTCACTTTTTCGGTCTTCCCTGATAATAAATGCTTTGTCAGAAGATCCACTTGCGTTTTCATGTGCGCTAAATCTTGATCACGTTCTTCTTGTCTTCTTCTTTGGTCTGCAGTCATGCCTATAGATAAAGTGGGGCTTGCTACCTCGGAATCCCTGGTATGCCAAGCTCTACTTTGTTTCGTCATGCGATCTAGCATATTGCTTGCTTGACCAAAGGTGAGGTCCATAAAAGATCCTCCAGCTGCGTTATCCACCACTGGCTTAGTTATTGAATTCAAGGCTCTATACAATATCTCCATGAGGTGAACATTAGTCATGTGATGGTTTGGGCATCTCGCTAGCTTTGTCTTGAACCTCTCCCATGTTTCATGAAGAGCTTCAGTGGGAAGCTGACGAAAGTTGCTGATTTCATCTCTCAATTGTGCCCTTTTGGAAGGCGGAAAGAATCTTTCTAGGAAAGCGTCTCTCAATTGCCTCCAATTTGTAATTGAATCAGGAGTCAGCCCATTCAACCATAGTGTTGCCTCCCCAGACAGAGACAATGGAAATAGACGTAATCGAATTGCATTCTGACCAACACCAGGATAGTCAAAAGACTTGCATGTAGAAATAAAGTTGATGAGATGCATATTCGGATCATCGCCTGCTAGTCCTCCAAATAATCCCTTGAGTTGCAATAACTGCATCATGGTGCTTATGATGTTGAACTTGGTTCCGGGCGCTAATGGTGGAAGAATAATGGCTCCTGTGGCTCCGGCTCCATCAAGATCATCATCATCATCATCGAACGGTATCTCACGTTGTGCATCCATTGATGTACTGAACAAAAAAACCTGCAGTAAACAAAAACAAAAACTAAAAGTAAAAGTACGAGAGTCTTTGACCAAAGGGTCTAGTAATTATTACGAACTTAATTGACACTTGTATTCCCCAGCAACGACGCCAATTTTTTGATAACGCTCAATCTACAGCTCTAGTTTGAGTGTAAAGCGGTCGTTAGCAAATATAGAACCCAACCTGGGTTGGGTGTCGATCCCACAGGGAATAGCTTGGCCAACAAGTAAGTAAAATTACTAAACTTTTGGTGCAAGTCTCGTAAGAAGGGGGGATTCTTGTCTTGCAAGTAATGTAAACAAAAGCTGAAAATAATAAAGTAAAAAGAGAGAGATTGTTACGTTGGTTGTAAACAATGAGAATTGAAGCGTTGGGGTTATGTCCACCTTCTGAGGTATACGTCTCTATTGGCTATGAGTGTGTAGAATTCTGTCATGCAATTGCTTATAGAGAATTGTAGTCGATGGTAAATCCAAGCGTCTCTCGACCTAAACAAGGACTATTTCACTTTAACTCTCTCGAGCTTAAAAAGTATCTAACGGTACGAATTCTCCAAGAGGTTAGTCCAGTTACGGCACTAGCTTTTTAATAGGAAAGGGTGTCCTACTACCTTGACATTATCTCTTTTCCAGACAAATAACTTTTCTCTCGAACAAGTTAAATGTTAAACTGGCGTATTCTTGCGTTTGCAACCGCAAAGAATGTAGATTAAGATGAAGAGAATAATGATATAAGCAATATACGTGCCTCGAACTCACAAACTCACAGCAATAGATAGTAACTCATTCGGCTTCCATAACCCCAACAGAGAGGTTTAGTTACCCATGAATGCGAATGAGATCACGATTGACATTGTTGTTATACCAAAAGATTGATTAATTTCGTGTAGCGTAAGTGGTAGGCGTGAGGCGTGAATTCCTTAGCAAGGTAACGATTCTCTTGTTGCGGAAATTAAGAGTAGATGAATAGAAGACGAAAACTAGAATTAATAGAAAGATTAGAAGAGTTGTAGAATTGTTTGTAGTGTAGAATAATAGAGGAGTAGAAGATGTAAGAAGATGTGAGGGATGGAAGGAAGTATTGTGTTCTCCCTCCTTCCTCCCTCCTTATTCAAAATCTCTAGCATGATAGGGTATTTATAATACCCATATCCTAATCCTACTAAGCTAATGAAATAAATAACCAAATCCTACTAGACTAATGAAATCCTTAACCCAAATGTACTAGGTTAAGGTAACATTATCATAATCCACATAAAATAATGAAATACATAACCTAATTGTACTAGGTTAATGTATCATTGTCAAAATCCAGCTTTGTGTCTGTAAGTCCTCAAAGTCTTCAGAATTGCTGTTTTAGCCCGGGACAGATTTTCCATGCAGCAGTTTTGGTCCTTTAGGCGTCCAAACTCCCTTTCCTTCCTTCGTGAGCTTTCTTTAGCGTCAAGTAAGCCATAAAATGCTGAATTATGCATCATTTATACCTGAAACTTTACTAATCATGTTCGTTAGCTCACTTACAGGAAAAAGGACTAAAAGTGCATGAAATATATAATTTGTTCTCAAAACTAGGCTAAAATATGGGCAAAATATATTGATATAGGTGCGTAAATTCGCCTATCATCAGTTGATTATGACCATGTTGATTTTGTTGTATGATTCCCAAGTTGGAATCTTTAATGTGTTTTCAGGAATCTATTCTAGCATGTGGGTTGAAATCTATTAAATTGTGTTGATTTATGCAATCATGATGTATTGATTTAATAGTCATTCCAAAGCCTAAAGTTATGCATGCAAGGTGTTTGATAAAATTCCTAAGAGAACAAAAATTAAGCATTATGACTCATTAAAGCCTAAATAATGAATTCATGCTTTACCTTTATGATTAAAAATGACTCCCATGCAATTTTTATGCATTGAAATTGTTAGATGGAATGCCCATGTGACTAGAATTATGAAACTATGAAATATATTTGAATGCATTCCTCTATATGTGCAAGATTGTGAATATCAAGTTCTTCATGAACTCCACAATGGTTGCATTATGAATTGTTGACTATGGTCATGTGTTCAAGAAGTGTCATGTCTTGTCCATTTCATGCTATCGAGTCCGGGGAATATTGTACCCGAAAATTTAGCTGTGTACCTAGAGCCAGTGTTAGTTTCATAAAAATCTCAATCATGCAATGATCAATAGTATTCACAGTCAGTTTTAGAACTCAGTAGAATTCAGCCAGTTACATGACTCAGGAATACTCAGTAATCTCATGAACTTAGTCAGTTAACAAAATTCAAAAATATTATGTCAGTTCACGAAATTCAGTGAAATCAGTTCAATTCATCTTAGTAAAATTAGTTCAGTGTCTATTCTGTTGGGAGTACGATACAACACCGAGTGAACCCAAAAATGAGGGCACACATTGACAGTAGAGGGTGTGATCCTTAGAAGTAATCCTTGCATTCCAGAACTATGTAGACATCATAGGTTAAGACATCAATACTGATAGTTGAGGGTTGATGAAGTGGATTAACACTGCCAGATGAGGGTCCCACTATTCTTCTTTGGGGACACTGCCAGAAGAGGGTCACTCACAACTTGTCCTTACTAGTGGCACGATATTGACACCCTTCCAGTTGGGGTTACATATTGGACCCCAACTCTATACAGAAAAGGTGCATTTCAGTTAGATGACTACTTCCTACAGTCTTAGTCTCAGTCTCAATAAAAGAACTCAGGTAATTCTTCATATTCAAGACTGTCAAATACAGTCACTTAGTTCAGTACGAAACTTAGCTAGTTCCATCAGAATCAGGACTATCAGACACAGTCACTCAGTTAATAGTATATTAGTTATACGAAACTCATGTTATCAGTATTCAGACTCAGTAGTCAGTATTATCACGATCTCATTTATAGTTACGTATTCATGTATGTATTCTCACGTTCATGTTATTCAGTCAGTTAGTATTGTTCATGCATATGAACCCCAGGCTTTCAGCCTACCTCACTTTGCATACCAGTACATTCAGACGTACTAACACATACTTTGCTTCTGTGCTATGGTATTTTATACCATAGGTTCGGACGCTCACGTTCCCGATCACACTTAGCTTCAGATTCAACCAGTAGCAATAGATTTGTAGTAAGTCCTCATCATTCGAGGATAACATAATTATTTCATTATTTTAGTTTTAGTAGACAGAGTTAGTTAAGGACATGTCCCATCAACTCTACAGTTTTTAGACAGTTTAGAGGCTTTCAGACTAACATGTTCAAATAGTTTATTTCAGTTTGGTATTGATATACCATATTTCCAGATGTTATATTTTATCAGATATTTGAACCTTATTGCCTTTCATCCCTTTTATTCCATATTTATACAATATATTATGCAGTGCTCAACTATAAATATCAATCATGGGTTAGCTTATGGTCCTTCGAGATTACTAGCACCGTGTAGCATTCCGGGTATTAGATTCGAGGCGTTACAAACTTGGTATCAGAGCCTAAGGTTCAATAGTATCCTAGGAAGTCTGAAAAACCGCATCTAGTAGAGTCTTGTACATGGGTGTGTTGTGCGCCACATTTATGTACAGGAGGCTATAAGATGTTTTAGGAATAGTTTTCTTTCAGTATTTATGTCATGCCAGTGAGTATGAACTCAAATTTAACTTTCAGTCTAATCTATTTCTCCCTTTTCACTTCCAGAACATGCCTCCCAAAAAAAGAAATGGAAATCAGTTAGCCCCTCAGCCCGTCCAAGCAGATCTCGTGGACGAACATGTTTCTCATGCAGAGTTCAGAGTTGCATTCACTACTCTTGCTAATTCAGTTGCCACCCAAAATGAATGACCAGCTATCATTTCAGCCAACCCAGTGGCCAATTCAGTCGCAACCAGGATTCGGCACTTCACCTGAATGAATCCTCCATCCTTCTTCGGGTCTAAGTCAGATGAGGACCCTCAGAATTCCTTGATCAGGTTTAGAAGGTTACAGATATTATGGGGGTTACTGCTAGTTAGAGTGCTGAGCTAGCTACATATCAATTGTAGGATGTGTCTCACACATGGTTCAAGCAGTGGAAGGTAGAGAGAGCTATAAATACAAGGACTATTGAGTGGGAGGAGTTTGCCACTGCATTTATAGATAGATTCTTTCCCATAGAGCTAAGAGAAGCTAAGGTGTTAGAATTTATAAATATCAGGTAGGGCAACATGACAGTGAAAGAGTATTCTCTTAAGTTTACTCAATTAGCTAGATACGCTTGTCATGTAGTGGATGACATCAGGGCTAAGATGAGTAAGTTTGTTTCTGGAGTGAATGATAGTATGGTTAATGAGAGCAAGTCCACGATGTTGATTAGTGAGATGGAAATAGCTAGGCCTATTCTCTATGCTTAACAAATAGAAGAGCAGAAAATTAAGATGAGAGAGAAGCAGAATAAGAGAGCAAGGACAGGTAGTTTCAACTTTGCTCAGCCTAAGTCAGAGGGTGGGAATCATTCTCAGTTCTACCAAAAGTCATCTATTCCAGCTCCTTGCTCAGCCAGTGCTTAAATTTAGAGATAGCAATAGGGATAGGGCGTCAGGCCATAAACCTCATAGCAGTATTAGCAATGCCCGCACTCATCTTCTTTGTCAGACTTGTGGTAAGAAATATCAGGGTATTTGTAGAGCTGACAGCGACGTCTATTTTTGATATGGCAAGCCAGGACACAGGGTCAGAGATTGTCCTCAGTCAAGCTTTCAGGGTCAGCGTAACCGTTCCTCATCTCAGTTCGGTCGCCTGAACCAATAGGGTGCTACTTCCAGCGCCACTAGTGGACAATGCAACAAATAGACTTTATGCTCTTCAGTCCTAACAATATCAGGAAAATTCTCCTGATATAGTTACTGGTACGTTACAAATCTTTCATATACATATTTACGCTTTGCTAGATCTAGGAGCTTCGTTGTCTTTTGTTATCCCTTATATAGCAGTTGATTTTGGAGTCAGTCCCAAAATTCTAGCAGATCTCTTTTCAGTCTCTACCCCAGTGGGTAAAGCTATCATAGCCCGATATGTATACAAGAACTATCCGGTTATGGTATCTCAGAAAGTTACATTAGCAGACTTAGTCGAATTAGAGATGACTGATTTTGATGTCATTCTCGGCATGGATTGGCTTCATTCCTTCTATGCCACAGTACACTGCAAAAATAGAATTGTCTAATTTTGAATTTTCGAATGAATCCGCGTTAGAGTGGAGGGGTAGTACTTCAGCCTTCAAGGGTCATTTTGTTTCCTACCTACGAGTAAGGAAAATAATAACTAAGGGATGTGTCTATCATCTTGTTCTAGTTAAGGGCTCTAGTTCCAAAACTCCCAGTCTTGAATCAGTCCCAGTAGTGAATGAATACTCAGATGTCTTTCCCGAAGATCTTCCAGGAATTCCTCTCGAAAGAGAAATAGACTTCGATATTGATCTTCTTCTAGATACTCAGCCTATATCTATTCTGCCATACAGAATGGTACCAGCAGAACTTAAAAAATTAAAAGAACAGTTGAGGGATATCCTAGATAAGGGATTCATTAGACCCAGTGTGTCCCCGTGGGGTACACCGATCTTATTCGTGCAAAAGAAAGACGGTTCTCTCAGAATGTGCATTGATTACCATCAACCCAATAAAGTCATGGTCAAGAACAAGTATCCACTTCCTAGAATTGATGACTTGTTTAACCAACTTTAGAGGGCCAGTTACTTCTCTAAGATAGACCTCAGATCAGGTTATCATCATCTTAGAGTCAGAGAATGTGACATTCCGAAAACAACTTTCCGAACTCGATATGGTCACTTTGAATTCTTAGTCATGTCCTTTGGTCTTACCAATGCTCCAGCGGCCTTCATGGACTTGATAAAACAAGTGTTCAAGCAGTACTTGGACATGTTCATCATAGTCTTCATAGATGACATCCTTGTTTACTCCCGCAGTGAGCGTAATTATGCAGAACATCTCAGAATAATGTTGCAGCCTCTCAGAAATCATCAGCTATTCACCAAATTTACTAAGTGAAAATTTTGTCTAATGTTAGTAGCCTTTCTTGGTCATATCATTTCCGGTGATGGCATTAGAGTTAATCCTCAAAAGACTGAAGCAGTAAGAAACTGGCCTCACCTTGTCTCTCCATCAGATATCAGGAGTTTTTTGGGTTTGGCTGTCTATTACAGATGGTTTGTTGAGGGATTTTCTTCTACTGCATACCCTATGTCCAGATTGACTCAGAAGATAGTCAAGTTTCAGTGGTTAGATCCTTGCGAGAAGAGTTTTCAGGAGTTGAAGACTCAACTCACCTCAGCTCCAATTTTGGCTCTTCCAGACGGTTCAGATGGGTTCATGGTGTACTATCATGCATCCAAAGTAGGTTTGGGTTGTGTCCTCAAACAGCATGGTAAGGTCATAGCCTACGCCTTCAGACAACTTAAACCCCATGAGAAGAATTATCCAACTCATGATCTAGAGTTAGCAGCCGCAATTTTTGCCTTAAAGATTTGGAGGCATTACTTGTATGGGGTGCATGGAGATGTGTTCACAGATCAAAAAAGTCTTCAGTATGTTTTCTCTCAAAAAGATCTAAATCTTGATCCGAAAAGGTGGTTAGATCTCTTGAAAGATTATGACATGAGTGTCCTTTATCATCAAGGCAAGGCCAATGTAGTGGTTGTGTAATACCCCACATGTTTCTAAGCTAGGAAGTGAATAAGTTTTCCTATGTATGAAACCTCCTATACTATGAGTAGCATTTTAGTATATGACTTAAAATTAATATCCTATCGATAGGATAGCTTGCAATGTCTTAAGCATGCTCATATGAGTCACTTAGAGTGATGCAAGCTAAGAGTTTTTGAATCCATCAAGTCTTAGTGTTCGATTTTGCAAGGGTCATATTTGAACAATAATAACGTGATTGATATGTGATATTTTGGAAGATTTAGACCCACCAAATTGTAGAGAATCGAATTAGCTTTCCAATGATACCAATTTCATAAAAATCTGACACCCGAGCAAGGAATTATGGCCTTTCAAAGTAGAATGCGTTTCCTAACCAATCACACATGGCCACTGGAAAGCATAGGCGATATCATATGCGGCGCCTATGTAAATCATAGGCGATATCATATGCGGCGCCAATGTAAAGTATAGGCGATATCATATGTGGCGCCTATGTAGATATAGGCGATATCATATGCGGAGCCTATGTAGATATAGGCGATATCATATGCGGCGCCTATGTATAATTTCAGCCACGAAAACACTTAGTTTTTGAGTTATTTTGAGGGTAGTTAAGTCTTTTAACACTCCTTACATGTACCTAAACCTAACCTCACGAAATTTATAGCTTCTAAATATATTACAACCCTATTAACATCTCAAAGCTCATTATCCAAGAGCACCATAGGAGAAAAACAACTAGGGTTGCACAATCAAGGTTGAAGATCAAATTTCAAGGAAATTTCTCCGTCAATCATCAAGAACCTCCCTTCCAAGGTATACGTAGTGTTCATCCACGAATTCCTTTCGTCCGTGGAGTTCAAGAATCAATCTTTAAAATACAAAAGTTTGGTTGGTTGTGGTGATATGATCATACCCATGTTGATGCTTGTTTGTTTTGCTATATAATAATATCGTGACTGTACATCTCATGAAAGTTATGTTGTTAGTTGAAAAACATGATCTTTAGGTGGATTGATAGAATGCATGTATGAAATCCACCTATGCCTTAAAGAATGCATGCAAGGTGTTCGATAAAATGCCTAGTATGTTAGAACTTCATATTTACATGATTTCATGATATCTAAATAACAAGTTCATGTTAGCCATACACTCCAATATGAATTTCCTTGCAAATTATGTGTTGTTATTGTTTTGGTATAAAGCATGTATGATAATGGAGATATAAATTATGTACACAAAATATATCCATGCTTTTCCTATCATGTTTGAAATGTTGAATAAATACATAAAGTATACTATCTCATGCTTATGATATTGTGAATTGTGGACTCAAATCTTGTAATCAAGTCATGTCATGTGTGTCAATTTCCTTCTATCGAGTCCTGGAGGTATTCGTACTCGAAAACTATAGCTATGTTCCTAGAGCCATGTCATGTTTCACGATATCCAAACTTAAGCTATGATTCCATAGACTTCAGTCAGTCATGTGACTCAGGAAAACCTCATGATCTCAGTCAGTTGTCAGATATCAGTAACATTCGCCAGTCAATGGAATTCAGTAAGATTAATTAATATATAGTCAGTTATTCACATCTAGTCCCTCCAGATGGGAGTAGAGGTTAGACACGAGTGAACCCAAGGATGGGAACTCACCCGCCAGTTCAGGGTGTGATTCTTAGAAGCAGTCCTTGTGTTCTAGAACTAAATAGCCTGCGTAGGTTGAGACATCTTAACCTATCAGATTAGGGTTGATGAGGTGGTTTAAACCTATCATTTTAGGGTTCCCACCATTCTTATTGAGTACCTGCCAGATAAGGGTCACTCACAAGCTGTCCTTACCCGTGGTACACTATTGACACTCCTCCTGTCGGGGCAGAGATTGGACCCCAGCTTAGCCATAAAGGCATACATGGGGCATGTCGATTAAACACTACCTCCCACAGTTTCAGTATCAGTCTCAGTAAAAGAACTCAGGGCGTTCTTCAGATTTTAGTATATACAGGACTGTCAGATACAGTCGTTATGTTCTTCAGATTTTAGTATATACAAGACTGTCAGATATAGTCGTCCCAGTTATCAATTTGCAGTATCAGTCATGACAGTTATCAGTAAACCATGTATTAGCTTTCAGGTCTTGCTATCACGTATTCACGGTCCCAGTTTCTATATATGTGTGTTTGCACTCCCACATTCATATTAGTCAGTCAGTGTTGTTCATGTATGAAACCCTTTATGTTCAGCCAACCTTCCTTGTATACTCAGTACTCTAGTTGTACTAACGCATTTGTGCTATGGTGCTTTTTTTTATATTACACCATAGGTTTCAAGACACGAGCTCCAGCCCAGCAGTAGTGGTAGCATTCCAGTTGCAGAGACACAGTGAGTCCTCATTGATTCGAGGACAATATGATTTGATACATTTATTTATTTCTTCAGTTTAGTTTTATGAAGTTAGTTGGAGACATGTTCCTTCAACTCTTTTTTCAGAAAGCTTAGAGGCTTTCAGATTTATGTTCAGATTTACGTTCAGACTTAACTTTCAGATTGAGTTATTTTAGGTATTCTCACCCACATAGACGTTATGATTTTCAGACATGGTTTTATTCAGTTGAACCTTATGGCCTTACAATTTTACGTATTCTGCATTATTATGTCATGATTTGCAGTATACAAGTACAGATATCAGTCATGGATTAACTTGTGGTCCCTCGGGGTCATGAGCACCGTGTAGCATTCCGGTTCAGCAAATCGGGATGTTACAAACTTGGTATCATTGCCTAAGGTTCAATAGAGTCCTAGAAAGTCTGAAAGCTGCATCTAGCAGAGTCTTGTACATGGGTGTGTTGCGCGCCACATTTATGTACAAGAGTCTATAAGATGTTTTAGGAACAGTCCCCTTTCTTTAGTATTCATGTCACGCTAGTGAGCATAATCACAAGTTAAACTCTCAGTATAATCCATTCTTCTCTTATTCAAGACCATGGCCCCAAAGAGAAGAAACCAGCCAGCTCCTCAGCCCGAAGATCCTTTGGGCGAACATGTTTCCCATGCGGAGTTTAGAGCCGCATTTACCATACTTGCTCAGTCCATGGATGCATAGAATGAACAACCACCAGTCATTCCGCCAATCCAACAGCCAATCCCATAGCATCTAGGGTTTGGGACTTCACCCGAATGAACCCTCCATCTTTCCATAGGTCTAAGTCTGATGAGGACCCTCAGGAGTTCATTGACCAAGTCCAGAATGTCATTGACATCATGGGTGTTACTTCTATTAAGAGTGACGTGTTAGCCACCTACCAGTTACAGGATGTTGCTTATGATTGGTACAAACAGTAGAAGTCTGAGAGGTTAGATGATGCAGGCCCTATCGAGTGGGAGGAATTTGTCACAACCTTCTTAGACAGATTCTTTCCCCAAGAGCTGAGGGAAGCCAAAGTTCTTGAGTTTATCAACCTCAGGTAGGGAAATATGATGTTAGGGAGTATTCTCTCAGATTTACTCAGCTAGCCAGGTATGCTACTCATGTGGTTGCAGACAATAGGGCTAAGATGAGCAAGTTCGTGTCAGGGGTCAATGATAGCGTGGTAAATGAGTGTAGGTTTGTGATGCTAATCGGTGATATGACCTTAGCCAGACTCATGACCCATGCCCAGCAAGTAGAAGAGTAGAAGGTTAAGACTAGGGAGAGGCAGAATAAGAGAGCAAGGTCAGGTAACTTCAACTTTGCTCACCCCAAGTCAGATGGAGAAAACCGTTCATAGTTTCGCTCCAAGTCATCTATTCCATCCCCTTCCTCTGCCAGCGCTCCAGTGCTGAAGTTCAGAGACGACAACAAAGACAAAGCGCCAGGCTCTAAATCTCAGGGCAGTGTTAGCAGTGCCCGAACGAATCCCCTTTGTCAGACTTGTGGTAAGAACCACAAGGGTATTTTCAGAGCCGGTAGTGATGTCTGTTTTGGTTATGGCAAGCCAGGCCACAGGATTAGGGAGTGTATGCAGTCAAGTCTTCAGGGTCTGCAAAATCATTCTGCAGTTCAGTCCGGTCGCTCGAACCAACAGGGTGCCATTTCCAGTGCTACCAGTGGACAACGCCCAAACAGACTCTATGCTCTTCAGTCTCAGCAGGATCAGAAAAATTCTCCTGATGTCGTTACTGGTACGTTACAGATTTTCCATGTCCATGTTTATGCTTTGCTAGACCCAGGTGCATCCTTGTCTTTTATTACTCCATATATAGCAGGCGATTTCGGAATTAGTCCCGAAATTCAAGAAGAGCCCTTTTCAGTATCTACCCCAGTGGGTAAAACCATCATAGCCCGACGGGTATACAGGAACTGCCAGGTTATGATATCTCAGAAATCTATATCAGCAGATTTAGTTGAGTTAGAGATGACTGATTTTGATGTCATTCTCAGCATGGATGGGTTTCATTCCTGCTATGCCACAGTCAACTGCAGAAGTAGGATAGTTCAGTTTCTATTCCCAAATGAGCCCGTCCTAGAGTGGAAGGGTAGCATTTCAGCATTTAGGGGTCAACTTATTTCCGACCTTCGGGCAAGGAAAATGATTTCTAAGGGGTGTGTGTATCATCTCGTGCATGTTAAAGATTCCAGTTCTGAATCTCCTAGTCTCAAAACAATCCCAGTTGTTAATGAATACTCAGATGTCTTTCCCGAAGATCTTCCAGGCATTCCTCTCGAAAGGAAAATAGACTTCGGCTTAGACCTTCTTCCAGATACTTAACCTATTTCTATTCCGCCATATAGAATGGCACCAGCAGAACTCAAAAAACTGAAAAATCAGTTGAAGGATCTCTTAGATAAGGGATTTATCAGACCCAGCGTTTCCCCATGGGGCGCGCCAGTATTATTCATGCACAAGAAAGACAGTTCTCTCAGGATGTGTATTGATTACCGTCAACTCAACAAGGTCACGATTAAGAACAGATATCCTCTTCCCAGGATTGATGATCTATTCGACCAACTTCAGGGTGCCAGTTACTTCTCCAAGATAGACCTTAGATCAGGCTATCATCATCTCAGAGTTAGAGAATGTGACATTCCGAAGATAGCTTTTCGTACTTGGTATGGTCACTTTGAATTTGTAGTCATGTCATTTGGTCTTACCTATGCCCCTGCAGTTTTCATGGATTTGATGAACCGTGTGTTCAAGAAGTACTTGGACATATTTGTTATAGTCTTTATGGATGATATTCTGGTCTATTATCGCACAGAGCGTGGTCATGCAGACCATCTCAAGATTGTTCTTCAGACTCTCAGGGGTCACCAGTTATTCGCTAAGTTCAGCAAGTGCAAATTTTGGCTAAGATCAGTAGCATTCCTTGGCCATATTATTTTCGGTGATGGGATTAGAGTAGATCCTCAGAAAACTGAGGCAGTAAGAAACTGGCCCAAACCCGTATCTCCATCAGATATCAGGATTTTCTTGGGTTTGGATGGCTATTATAGATGATTTATTGAGGGATTTTCTTCTATTACATCTCCCATGTCCAGATTGACTCAGAAGAAGATTAAGTTTCAGTGGTCAGATTCATGCGAGAAGAGCTTTCAAGAGTTGAAGACTCGACTCACCTCAACTCCAGTTCTAGCTCTTCCAGATGGTTCAGACGGTTTTGTAGTCTATTGTGATGCATCCAGAGTGGGTTTAGGTTGTGTCCTCATGCAGCATAGTAAGGTCAAAGCCTACGCCTCCAGACAGTTAAAGCCACATGAGAAGAATTATCCTACTCATGATCTTAAGTTAGTAGTGGTAGTTTTTGCCTTGAAGATTTGGAGGCATTATCTCTATGGAGTTCATGTAGATGTCTTCACAGACCATAAAAGCCTCCAGTATGTCTTTTCCCAGAAATATCTCAATCTTCGTCAGAGAAGGTGGTTAGAGGTCTTGAAGGATTACGACATGAGTGTTCTTTATCATCTAGGCAAGGCCAATGTTGTGGCCGACGCTCTCAGTAGAATCTCCATGGGTAGTATTTCTCATGTTAAGGGTAGCAAGAAAAAGATAGCTCAGGAGATCCATCAGCTTGCCAGACTAGGCGTTCGCTTAGTCGATTCTTCAGAGGGTGGTGTATGTGTTTACAGTAGTTTAGAGTCATCTCTAGTTTCTGAGGTGAAAGAGAAGAAAGATAGGGGTCCTAGCCTTGTCAAGCTCAAAGAGTCAGTTCAGAATCAGAAAGTTGAGGTTTTCTCCCAAGGGGGAGATGGTGTTCTTCATTGTCAGGGTCGTCTATGTGTTCTAGGTGTAGATGAATTGAGGCAGCAAATTCTTGCAGAATCACATGGTGTGCGATACTCTATTCATCCAGGGGCCACTAAGATGTACCGCGATATGCAGGAGATCTATTGGTGGAGTGGGATGAAGAGAGATATTGCAGAGTTTGTGGCTAAGTGCTCTACATGTTAGCAGGTTAAGATAGACCATCAGAAACCTAGTGTTCCCATGCAAGAGTTCACCATTCCTACTTGGAAGTGGGAAGAAGTGAACATGGACTTCGTGATGGGTTTGCCTAGAACTCATCATCAACATGATTCAGTCTGGGTCATTATAGATAGAATGACTAAGTCAACTCATTTTCTTCCTGTTTGTACTTCTTATTCTGCCGAGGATTATACCAAACTCTATATCAGGGAGTTAGTCAGGTTACATGGTGTTCTACTATCTATCATCTCAGATAGAGGTACCCAGTTCACCTCTCACTTTAGGAAAGCATTCCAAAAGCATCTCGGTACCCAAGTCCATCTCAACACAGTGTTTCATCCTCAGACAGATGGTCAAGCAGAGAGGACCATTTAGACTCTTGAAGATATGCTAAGGGTGTGTGCAATTGACTTCAAGGGAAGTTGGGATAACCACTTTCCTTTGATTGAGTTTGCATACAATAATAACTATCATTCTAGTATTCAGATGGCTCCATTCGAAGCTCTCTATGGTAGGAGATGTAAATCTCTGATTGGTTGGTTCAAAGTTAGTGAGGCTTCAGTCATAGGTCCTGACTTAGTATTCGACACCTTAGAGAAAGTTCAGTTGATCAGAGAGAGACTCTGGGCTGCTCATAGCCGACAGAAGTCCTATGCAGATGTTCGTAGAAAGGATCTCAAGTTTGAGGTCAATGACTATGTCTATCTTAGATCTCTCCCATGAAGGGAGTTAAGAGGTTCGGCAAGAAAGGGAAACTCACTCCCCCGTATATCGGTCCCTTCAGAATTCTCTGTCACTTCAGCAAGGTAGCTTATGAGTTTGAGTTGCCTTCAGATCTAGCCTCAGTCCATCCAGTCTTCCATGTCTCTTTGCTCAAGAAGTGCATAGGTGACCCAACAATTGTTGTCCCTATTTAGAGCATCGACATTCAGAACAACCTCTCTTATGAAAAGATTCCAGTCGAAATCTTAGATTATCAGACTCGTAGATTGAGGAACAAAGAAGTCCCTCTAGTCAAGGTTCTTTGGCGAAATCAGTCTCATGAGGGAGCTACTTGGGAAGCAGAAACAGATATGCGTACCAAGTATCCTCACCTCTTCCCCGCCAATTTAGATCAAACTCAAGGTAACAGTTCTCCTTAAGTTTATTCAGTTTCATGTTCATGTTTCCAGTATAAACTTGGTACCTATTAACCATTGCATACTCAATCATGCATTTATGTATCAGTTGTCCGTGCATCAGATATGCACGAGTTCAGTATGTTTAGCATGTCAGTCATGAGATCAAGTTTTAGTTCTTTATGTTCAGTTCAGGTTCTGTTGTCTTGTATCCCTTCTCAGTAAATTCTCAATCGAGGAAGAATGTTCCCAAGGGGGAGATATTGTAATACCCCGCATATTTCTAAGCTAGGAAGTGAATAAGTTTTCCTACGTATGAAACCTCCTATCCTGTGAGTAGCATTTTAGTGCATGACTTACAATGAATATCCTATCGATAGGATAGCTTGCGATGTCTTATGCATGCTCATATGAGTTGCTTAGAGTGATGCAAGCTAAGAGTTTTTGAATCCATCAAGTCTTAGTGTTTGATTTTACAAGGGTCATATTTGAACAAGAATAACGTGATTTATATGTGACATTTTGGCATATTTATACCCACCAAATTGTAGAGAATCGAATTAGCTTTCCAACGATACCAATTTCATCAAAATCCGACACCCGAGCAAGGAGTTATGGCCTTTCAAAATAGAATGCGTCACCTAACCAATCACATATGGCCACTGGAAAGCATAGGCGATATCATATGTGGCACCTATGTAAAGCATAGGCGATATCATATACGGCGCCTATGTAAAGCATAGGCGATATCATATGCGGCACCTATGTAGATATAAGCGATATTATATGCGGCGCCTATGTATGATTTCAGCCACGAAAACACTTAGTTTTTGAGTTATTTTGAGGGTAGTTAAGTATTTTAACACTCCTTACATGTCCCTAAACCTAACCTCACGAAATTTATAGCTTCTAAATATATTACAACCCTATTAACATCTCAAATCTCATTATCCAAGAGAACCATAGGAGAAAAACAACTAGGGTTGCACAATCAAGCTTGAAGATCAAATTTCAAGAAAATTCCTCTGTCAATCATCAAGACCCTCCCTTCCAAGGTATGCGTAGTGTTCATCCATGGATTTCTTTCGTCCATGGAGTTCAAGAATCAATATTTAAAATATAAAAGTTTGGTTAGTTGTGGTGATATGATCATACCCATGTTGATGCTTGTTTGTTTTGCTATATAATAGTATCGTGACTGTACATCTCATGAAAGTTATGTTGTTAGTTGAAAAACATGATCTTTACGTGGATTGATAGAATGCATGTATGAAATCCACCTATGACTTAAAGAATGCATGCAAGGTGTTCGATAAAATGCCTAGTATGTTAGAACTTCATATTTACATGATTTCATGATATCTAAATAACAAGTTCATATTAGCCATACACTCCAATATGAATTTCCATGCAAATTACGTGTTGTTATTGTTGTGGTATAAGAATGTATGATAATGGAGATATAAATTATGTACAAAAAATATATCCATGCTTTTCCTATCATGTTTGAAATGTTGAATAAATACATGAAGTATACTATCTCATACTTATGATATTGTGAATTGTGGACTCAAATCTTGTGATCAAGTCATGTCATGTGTGTCAGTTTCCTCCTATCGAGTCCTGGGGGTATTCATACTCGAAAACTATAGCTGTGTTCCTAGAGCCATGTCATGTTTCACGATATCCAAACTCAAGCTATGATTCCATAGACTTCAGTCAGTCATGTGACTCAGGAAAACCTCATGATCTCAGTCAGTTGTCAGATATCAGTAACATTCGCCAGTCAATGGAATTCAGTAAGATTAATTAATATATAGTCAGTTATTCACATCTAGTCCCTCCAGATGGGAGTAGAGGTTAGACACGAGTGAACCCAAGGATGGGAACTCACCCGCCAGTTCAGGGTGTGATTCTTAGAAGCAGTCCTTGTGTTCTAGAACTACGTAGCCAGCTTAGGTTGAGACATCTTGACCTGTCAGATTAGGGTTGATGAGGTGGTTTAAACCTGTCAGTTTAGGGTTCACACTGTTCTCATTGAGTACCTGCCAGATAAGGGTCACTCACAAGCTGTCCTTACCCGTGGCACGGTATTGACACTCCTCCAGTCGGGGAAGAGATTGGACCCCAGCTTAGCCATAATGGTATACATGGGGAATGTAGGTTAAACACTACCTCCCACAACTTCAGTATCAGTCTCAGTAAAAGAACTTAGGGCGTTCTTCAGATTTCAGTTTATACAGGACTGTCAGATACAGTCATTATGTTCTTCAATTTTCAGTATATACAAGACTGTCAGATACAGTCGTCCATGTTATCATCTTGCAGTATCAGTCATGATTGTTATTAGTAAACTATGTATTAGCTTACAGGTCTTGCTATCACGTATTCTCGGTCCCAGTTTCTATATATGTGTGTTTGCACTCCCACGTTTATATTAGTCAGTCAGTGTTGTTCATGCATGAAACCCTTTATGTCCAACCTACCTTCCTCGTATACTCAGTACTCCAGTTGTACTGACGCATTTGCACTATGGTGCTTTCTTTTCATGTTACACCATAGGTTCTGAGACACGAGCTCCAGTCCAGCAGTAGCGGTAGCATTCCAGTCGCAGAGACACAGTGAGTCTTCATTGATTTGAGGATAATATGATTTGATACATTTATTTATTTCTTCATTTTAGTTTTACGGAGTTAGTTGGAGACATGTTTCTTCAACTCCTTATTCAGAAAGTTTAGAGTCTTTCAGATTTATGTTCAGATTTACGTTCAAACTTAGCTTTTAGATTGAGTTGTTTTGGGTATTTTCACCCACATGGGCGTTATGATTTTCAAACATGGTTTTATTCAGTTGAACCTTATGGCCTTAAAGTTTTACGTATTCCATATTATTATGTCATGATTTGCAGTATACAAGTACAGATATCAGTCATGGGTTAGCATGTGGTCCCTCGAGGTCATGAGCACCGTGTAGCATTCCGGTTTAGAAAATTGGGGTGTTATAGGTTGATGCTCTCAGTAGACTGTCTATGGGTAGTGTTGCTCATGTTGGGGTCAGTAAGAAGAAGTTAGCTCAGGAAGTTCATCAGCTTGCCCGACTAGGTGTTCTCTTAGTCGATTCAGCAGAAGGTAGTATATGGGTTTAGCACAACTCAGAATCATCCATAGTTTCCAAAGTTATGGAAAAACAAGATAGAGATTCCAATATAGTCAAGTTGAAAGTGTCAGTCAAAGATTAGAAGGTTGAGGTTTTCTCCCAAGCGGATATGGTGTTTTGCGTTGTTAGGGTCGTCTCTGTGTGCCAGGTGTAGATGACTTAAGGTAGTGAATTCTTGCAGAAGAGCATGGTGTGTGTTACTCGATTTATCCAGGGGACGCTAAGATGCATTATGATTTGTAGGAGATCTATTGGTGGAGTGGGATGAAAAGAGGTATTGCAAATTTTTTGGCTAAGTGCTCTATATGTCAGCAGGTTAAGATAGAGCATTAGAAGCCTAGTGGGTCCATGAAAGAGTTCAATATTTCCACTTGGAAGAGGGAAGAATTGAACATGAACTTTGTGATGGGTTTGCTCCGTACTCGTCATCAGTATGATTCAGTTTGGGTCATTGTAGATAGGATGACCAAATCAGCCTATTTCCTTCCAGTCTATACCTCTTATTCAGTCGAGGATTACGCCAAACTCTATATCAGGGAGTTAGTCAGATTACACGGTGTTCCATTGTCCATTGTTTTAGATAGAGGTACTCAGTTCACCTCTCATTTCTGGAAAGCATTCCAAAAGTGTCTTGGTACCCGAGTTCATCTCAGTACAACCTTCCATCCTCAGACAGATGGTCAAGTAGAAAGGACCATCCAGACTTTGGAAGATATGCTAAGGGTGTGTGCAATTTATTTCAGGGGTAGTTGGGATGACCACTTGCCTTTGATTGAGTTTGCATACAACAACAACTATCATTCCAGTATTAAGATGGCTCCATTCGAAGCTCTCTATGGTAGGAGATGCAGATCTCCAATCGGTTGGTTCAAAGTGGGTGAGGCCATAGTAGTAGGGCCTGACTTGGTATTCGATACCTTAGAGAAGGTCTAATTGATTAGAGAAAGGCTCAAGACATCTCAGAGTCGACATAAATCATATACGGATGTACGCAGAAAAGATCTCGAGTTCAAGATTGGTGACTATGTATACTTGAAAATCTCTGCCATGAAGACTTGAAAATCTCTCCCATGAAGGGAGTGAAGAGGTTTGGAAAGAAGGTAAAGCTCATTCCCCGATATTTCGGTCCCTTCAAAATTCTTAATCTCTTCACCAAAGTAGCTTATGAGCTCGAATTGCCTTCAGATCTAGCCTCAGTGCATCCAGTCTTCCATGTCTCCTTACTAAAGAAGTGCATAGGTGATCCAGCAGTCGTAGTCCCTATAGAGGGCATAGATGTTCAGAACAACCTCTGTTATGAAAGATTCCAGTAAAAATCATTGACTACCAGACTCACAGACTGAGAAACAAAGAAGTTCCTCTAGTCAAAGTTCTTTCGCGAAATTAGTCCGTTGAGGGAGCTACTTGGGAAGCAGAAGCAGACATGCATACCAAGTATCCTCACCTCTTCTCCGCTAATTCAGACTCAACCTAAGGTAATAGCTTTCCTTAAGCTTATTTAGTTTCATGTTCAAATTTCAGCTATGAACTTGGTATTCAGTTCCATGCTCAGTTTTCCATTTCAAACTTGGTATCCTTTACCATTGCATGTTCAGTTGCATATTCATGAGTTAGTTCAGTCATGTGTTCATGCACCAGATATGCATGATCAGCTTATCAGTACTCCCAGTCATGCATTCATGTATTAGCTCATTCATGAAATCATGCATCAGATATGCATGCTCAATATGAATCTCAGTAAATCAGTAATGTCAGTCATGTATTCATGTTTCAGTTGTTCATGGTCAGTATATACTTCAGCTTATCATTTCTCCCATATCAGTTAGTCTTATTCGAGGACGAATGTTCCCAAGGGGGAGACATTGTAAGACCCCTCAAAATTTCTAAGCTTAATTCATCCTTTTAGGCTTGTTAAGGGGTCCCAGACTTAGAAAATTTTAGCTAAGTTTCCAGACTTAGTTTATTTCTTTGGCTTTCAAAAGTTGGCGATCTCATTTCGCGACCTAAATGTCCCTTAAAGGTCTATAATTTTGTTGATTCATGATCAGAGAGGTCGATAGTTGTTCCCGGATAAGTTTCTGATTTTTCAGAACTTATTTAGACCACGTTTGGTGTCCCAAAATAGTGGACCAACACGAGATTGGCATGCCGCGTCGCCTATCGTGTTGGTTAACATTGTTGCAGGAATTTCCAGTAAAAGTACTGAGGCTTGGCGTGATCATGGTGCGATGCGTCGAGTATCACATCGATGCCATCGATGCGTCGCGTCGCCAATCGCATCGATGCCCAGTTTTTAGTCATTAAATGTTCACGTCCTTAAGGGTAATTAGGTCATTTTTCCCCGACCTTCAGCTCTCATAACATAAAATTTAGCCCTCTTTTGGCCAAATACATTCATTATTTCTCTATTCCTCAAGAACAAGAAACCCTAGGTGGATAATTTCAAGTCAAGAATTCAAACTTTCCTCCATCAATCTTCAAGAAATCATCCACTAAGGTATGTCGAGTGTTCATTCATGGATTTTTTTCATCCACGAAGCTCAAGAATCCTATTTTAAAATCATAAATTATGACGTTCATGTTGTGGGTTGATTATGACCATGTTAATGTTGTTGTATGATTCCTAAGTTGGAATCTTTAATGTGTTTTCATGAATCTATTCTAGCATGTAGGTTGAAATCTATTAAATTATGTTGATTTATGCAATCATGATGTATTGATTTAATGTTCATGCCTAAGCCTAAAGTTATGCATGCAAGGTGTTTGATAAAATGCCTGAGAGAACAAGAATTAAGCATTATGACTCATTAGGGCCTAAATGATGAATTCATGCTTTACCCTTATGTTCAAAAATGACTCCCATGCTATTTTTATGCATTGAAATTGTTTGATGGATGCCCATGAGACTAGAATTTTGAAACCATGATATATCTTTGAATGCATTCCTCTACATGTACAAGATTATGAATATCAAGTTCTTCATGAACTCCACAATGGTTGTATTATGAATTGTTGACTATGGTCATGTGTTCAAGAAGTGTCATATCTTGTCAGTTTTATGCTATCGAGTCCTGGGGGTACTTGTACCCGAAAATTTAGCTGTGTGCCTAGAGCAAGTATCAGTTTCATGATAATCTCAGTCATGCCATGATTAGTAGTATTCACAGTCAGTTTTAGAACTCAGTAGAATTCAGACAGTTACATGACTCAAGAAAACTCAGTAATCTCATGAACTCAGTCAGTTAACAGAATTCAGAAATATTCCATCAGTCCACGAAATTCAGTGAACTCAGTTTAGTTTATATCAGTAAAATTTGTTCAGTGTCTATTCAGTTAGGAGTAGGATATAGCACCGAGCGAACCCAAGGATGAGGGCACACACTGACAGTAGAGGGTATGATCCTTAGAAACAATCCTTACATTCCAGAACTATGTAGACAACATAGGTTGAGACATCAACATTGACAGTTGAGGGTTGATGAGGTTGATTAACACTACCAGGTGAGGGTCCCACCATTCTCTTTTGGGAACACTACCAGATGAGGGTCACTCACAGCTTGTCCTTACCAGTGGCGCGGTATTGACACCCTTTCAATTGGGGTTACAGATTGGACCCCAACTCCATACAGAAAAAGGACATGTCGGTTAGATGACTACTTCCTACAGTTTTAGTCTTAGTCTCAGTAAAAGAACTCAGGTAGTTCTTCAGATTCAGGACTGTCAAATATAGTCACTCAGTTCAGTACGGAACTCAGGTAGCTTCATCAGAATCAGGACTGTCAGACACATTGACTCAGTTAACAGTATATTAGTTATACAAAACTCATGTTATCAGTATTCAGACTCAGTAGTCAATATTATCATGATCTCATTTATAGTTATGTATTCATGTATGTATTCTCACATTCGTGTTATTCAGTCAGTTAGTATTGTTCATGCATATGAACCCCATGCATTCAACCTACATCACTTTGAATACCAGTATATTCAGATGTACTGATGCATAATTTTCTTCTGGGCTATGGTGTTTTATACCATAGGTTCGGACACTCACATTCCCGGTAGCACTTAGCTTCAGATTCAGCCAGCAATAGTATATTTATAGTGAGTCCTCTTCATTCAAGGATAGCATAATTATTTCATTATTTTAGTTTTAGTAGACGGAGTTAGTTGGAGACATGTCCTATCAAATCCATAGTTTTCAGATAGTTTAGAGGCTTTCAGACTAATATGTTCAGGCAGTTTATTTCAGTTTGGTATTGATATACCGTATTTACAGATGTTATGTTTTATCAGATATTTGAACCTTATGGACTTTCAACCCTTTTATTCCGTATTTATACATTATATTATGAAGTTCTCAGCTACAGATATCGGTCATGGGTTAGCTTGTGGTCCTTCGGGATTGCTAGTACCGTGTAGCATTCCGGGTATCAGATTCAGGGCGTTACAATAGGAGAGGGAGAAATGGAGTATCAATAAGTATAGGATCTAATTAATGGGGGACAGTGGAAGATGCATGCTATTACTCACTTATTTCCTACTGAGGTGGTGGACCATATTATTTAGAATATCAGAATACCCACCTAAATTGAGGAGAAAATTAGCCCTATATGGAAATTAGAACCAGTAGGTAACTTTACAGTAAGCACAACATGGAATTACATAAGATAAAGGGAGGAAGTAAATGGTTTATACAAGAATATATGGTTCAAAGGCTTGCCTTTCAAGATGGCCTTTATGATGTGGAGAATTTGGAGAGAAAAAATTGCAATGGAGAAAAACATGAGAAGATGGGGTATATAGGTCCCTACAAGATGTTGGTGTTGCACCATTCTGGATCAAGAAACACTTTCATATGTGTTTCTCAGATCTATTACTGCTAACAGGACCTGGTCCTATTTTGTTTCTTTTGCAAGTATTAATTGAATGGACATAGTCCAAGAGAGTTAATTCAAACTTGGTGGAGTACAATTGATCATGGAAGAGCAAAAACTTACTATCAAGCTATTCCTAGTATGAAATTATAAGAGTTATGGAAAAGAAAGAATAGTTCAAAACATGAAGGGAAACACTTATCTACTCATAAAGTAATTTTCAATTCACTAGAAATACTAGATTATTACTTGCTGTGAGGAATCTAGAATAGGTTTTTCCTTCTAAGTGGCCAGATATTCAAAGAGATTTGGAAAGAAGAAGAATGCAGATTAAGTTCACAAAGGTGGAGTGGAAATTCCTAGAGAGAGGATGGATAAAGTATAACATAGATGGAGCTTCTAGAGGTAACCCAGGAATTAGCTCATGGGCATACTATTTAAGGGATGAAAGAGGGGATCTAAAGCAAGTAGAAGGAGCAATAATGGAGATTTCAACTAATAGTGAAGCTGAGGTACAAGCTATTCTTAGGGTAGCAATTCATTGTAGTCAATCAAACTTTAATAATATCATCATTCAAATAAATTCGATGGTTTTGTTAAAAGTATTGACTAATGAGTGGCAATGCCCATGGAGTTTGCAAGATATTAAAGAGCAGATTATCACCTTATTGCAAACAAAGAAGGTTAAATTCATGCATATAATGAGGGCAGGTAATCAGCTAGCAGATTACTGTGCAAATCTAGCAATAAATGGAGCAAATTTAAATTTATTTCACTTAAATAGCTAGATAATAAAGCAAGGAGAATTTTAAATAGTGACAAGATGCAATGTCCATATATTCGAGTTACATAGAGAAAAGAAAGTTAGGGAAGTTTGGGGATAAAGATGGTACCATCATCAAGCAAGCAGTTAAGTTAAGTTTTACATTCCATAGAGCCACAAAGAAAGTTCTTCCTAATTTGTACAACTTAAGCATACAAAATGGATTTTTAACAATAGTGAAAGGTCAATGGTTAAGTATGTTCGTGTACACCTGGGTGTCAACTTTGGGTACAATAGTTTGGGGTTCAGAGCATCCATTCATCTCTCTCTCTTCGTACCTATAAGACGTATGTATGGTCAATTCAGAAGAAGAAGGAAGAAAAAGGAAAGCATAATCTTTTAGTATTTACTTGGATATGCAAGATGGACCAGGGATCTAGATACCCATCGAATCAGTACCCAAAAGCTCCACAAATCCAATTAACACGTGAATTAGCTGATGTCTCATCAAAGTAGCTCCAATCAACAAAGGAATAATAAAAATGAGCTAAAAATTAAAGATTCAAAGTAGCTGAAAGGGATTTACCTACTTTTGATAGACGAGAATCAAGATGAAGCAATGGGTAAAAGGCAAACAATTGATTATCCAAAGAAAAATATTCAGAATTTGATGATTCATAAGAGGAACAACCATCAATTTTCACCTGAAAATGAGAGAAAAAGACCAAAATAGAAAGAAGCAGATTTAGGAAACCCTAGTATTTGCATTTATATGTATGATGAATCGGGTTTGGGATATTTTAAGGGATTTGGTGCAATTTCTTTAATTTGGATTGGGTTGGCCCAATATATGTAATTTTAACATTTTATTCATTAATAAAATCCCTATTAATTTTTTTAAAAAATTGGTTCATACCCAAATTTCCATGTTTTAAGATTTTGGCTTAATCATGTGATTTAAAGTTCAATTTGCACACGAATTTACCTTTATTCATGCTTTCACTAATATGATTGTTACTAGAAGATGATTTTTAGTACATTGATATGAGTTGATAAATATGTATGATTTTCAATATGATTCAGTCAGTTACCAATAAAAGCATATGAATTTATCATGATTCTCAGCTTACAAGAAGTTCAGACTTGTTATTTTAGATTATTTCAGTATTATTCAGATTATAGTTTGATCTTATGATATCAGACATGATATGAAATTCACATAGTTATTCAGGAGTATGATTTATTAACTCATATTTAGAAACCCATATTCTTAGTTTAAAGTGAATTTCATCAGTATGAGCATATAGTAAATATTTTGGGAGTAGTATTTAGCACTGAGAGGGAAGTGTGGGTTCAATGCATCATATTTCTCAGAAACTGCGTGCCGCCGTAGGTTTAGGGGCTTTGCCAGAGAGTGTTTACCCTTGCCTAATATGGTCTCAGTTTTGTGATCACTCAAATTCAGTTCAGGTTCTACTCCGATGGCAAGGATAGAAAAATCCTTCTCAACGTGGGTCAGACGTTGGATTCCATGCTAGCTCACATAGTTTATGTCAGTTTTGAGAATCTCTCACAAAAAAGAGTATTTTAGAAACTAAGTGTAAAGTCTCACGATTTTATTTAGATATTGTTTTATGAGTTATTATCCATGAGATTTCAACTTTCAATTTTTCTTATGATCAAAGTGAATCCTTTTACAATTAAGTAAGATGGTGTAGATATGATGCAGAGGTGTACCCAAGGTAATATGGGGATGTAGTGATAAAGTATATTGTGTTATTGATAGCTAATTTGGTAGTTATGGGTTGAGGATATTAAGTCTTTTAGTATAATTTTGATTCTTATGGTTTAGGGAAAAATATAAGTTTAGAGGTGTGATATTAGTAAGCTATGAAGAAAGGGGAGTTTATGTGTTTAGATAGATGGATATATTGGTGGAGAAGAGCATAACTATATGATGATGATTATTGAAACTAGAAAAAGTTAAGGATGGTATATATTAAGGGAGTTTCCAAGAATGAAGTTAGTATTGTCCATATATAGTTTATTCGCAAGAGTTGAGCATTTATGTGTAGACCATTAGAGTGAAGAAATTATGGCTCAATCTTAAGGATATAGAATAGACCCACAAGCTTAGAATATTGGCTTTAATCTAAGGGAAGGATTATAGGATGAAGAGCCAAATCAAGGTTTGAGAATTAAATTGTGATGCATGTCAATAAGAGGTGTGATGAGATAGTGATCCATTCTTACTCTTGCATATTTCTTTCCTTGGATTTCAATCATAATGGCACCTTATCTATGTCTTGCATAATAGAACCACACTTGTGACCAATACTTATATGTTTTATGTATATTCATGTTCATTCTCAGCTTTGAGTAAAAGAAGTAATAACTTTACTCTATGATCTGAGTTATCCCCCATGAATCTATGAGTTCCAGTCTTATGTTGAGTATCTTTTGATAAGTATGAACCCATGTTTTAGAGTATGCTCAGTTCCCA
Source organism: Capsicum pubescens (assembly GCA_030864215.1). Classification (NCBI taxonomy): domain Eukaryota; kingdom Viridiplantae; phylum Streptophyta; class Magnoliopsida; order Solanales; family Solanaceae; genus Capsicum; species Capsicum pubescens. The sequence continues at coordinate 79,859,384 of CM061544.1, read as the reverse complement.
AAATTTATGATACACCCTTAATGACTAGTGAAAATTTGCATTATGACATGGACGTTCCCAGTTTAAGCCTCTTTAATGAATCCTTGCCTTTGATACTACATTCCTAAAGCCTTAGTTAAGTGTCAAAGTTATGTATAATATTCTTTAATGCTTCAGGTCCTCATGTTCTAACCTTTCAGTGACCTCTCTTTATGTAAAAATAATGGTAATGAAAATAGATGAACAATGGTTTAGATGGGAGAGAGTAAATATTTCTTATTAGGGAAGGAAGACTATACGTGTGAAGGAAGATTGAGGCAAAGATTTTGGTATATACAATAGTTAGTTGAGAATTATAGGTGTGTCTTCTTGGGAATAGTGTATGAAAGTTGTTATTGGTAGACGTATTAGAGAATATGGGAAAATTGTTAGGTGGATTGGTTGCTTAGAAGTTCATATGTGGTCATAATGATAAGCTTGAATGTCATGTTAGTATATAAGTGGATAAATGCATTGTGCGCTAATGAATTCCTAGTAAGAGGTTGAAGTTAGTTATTGAAGTGGTAAGGAGTATTATTCTTGAGATGAGATCTCTGAAAATAAATAGGATATTTAAACCTATGGTTGAGACTAGTATTATGGTGTTATGTGTAGTACCTTGTGATTTTGAGTTAGGCTTGAATATGGTGAGGGAATGTAGTTCAATTCAGACTTTGGTTGGGGTAGTCATATGTATCCATGGCAGAATTATAAGTTACATCAAATGAAGTTAGTATGTAAGAGGATAAGTATAGTTAAGAGAGTATTTGAGAAGTGTGACCAAGCTTGAAAGTTAGCAGTTGTCTTGCCTAAGACATAGTACTCCTATTCTAGCTTCTGTTCTATATGCCTATATCCCATATTAAAGAGTTGTATCCAGGTTTTGATTCCTTACTCAAATTCCATACCCAGATCATACACAAAATTCTTTCCCTCGATTATTATTAGAAGTTATAATGATGAGAGTTTGAGGAAAATCATATTCCATTCTTAGTAACTCTTAGGGATCTTATTGCATCAGTTATCACTTTGCAGTTCTGTATGATGAACGAGTCATGAATCTTTTAATTGAGTTCTAAACTCAAAACTTGAATCAGCTCCTTATAATCAATCAAGTCAGCTTAGAAGCCAGTTTCATGATTGAAATTTTATCGTTTTAGCTCAGCTATATAATTCATTAGCAGACATGACATGCCTACATTATTCCATACGATTCCTAAGTATGTGTTCATATTCCATATGTATCATCTGAGTCAGTACCCTCTTAAGAGATGATTCTAGTAGTGAGATATGATAAATTTTAGAAATTAATTTCAAGATAATAACTACACTCTTCTCATGTGAGTACCTGTCTTCATTTGTGGACGAATGATCCCAAGGGGGAAATATTGTAAGACCCCTTAATCTACTAGATAAGTTTCCAACTATTCGTCATATGTTTAAAGGCACCAAAGTGATTATTTCAAACCTTAGATAAGTGTTATTACCATTAACCTTGAGTGTGAAGTGTTTTCAATGCGATTATGGTCAACTTTAAATGACTATAACTACTATCATATAATGATTTAGGTGGCCCATTATATATCAAATTAAAGTCCTTTGAGTCTTGTTTCCAACGCAACTGACCGCTCGTCAATCACATGATAAAACCATAATCTTAAAACATGGACATTTGGGTGTGAACCCTAATTTAAATCACATAAATTTAACTTTAAAATCAAAGCATGTTTTCAATAATATGATTGTTACTATGAGATGAATTTTAGTACATTGACATGAGTTTTCATGAGTTGATAAGTATGCATGATTTTCAATATGATTCAGTCAGTTACCAATAAGAGCATATAAATTTATCATGATTCTTAGTTTACAAGAAGTTCAAACTTGTTATTTCAGATTATTTCAGTATGATTCAGATTACAGTTTGATCGTATGATCATATACATGATATGTAATTCACACAACTATTCAGGAGTATGATTTAGTAACAGAAACAGGATTGGTTTTAAGATTTATAATCCCATATGCTTAGTTTAAAGTGAATTTCATTAGTATGAGCATAGAGTAAATATTTTAGGAGTAGTATTTATGACGCAGCCTGAACTGGGGCCTTGTCGTAATGGGCATCCCAAGTCCAACCAGGACCAGGGACTGTCCCCTTAACCCAACCCAGCCACCTTATACAACCTTAGGTGAGCTGAATTTCAAGAATATAAAAAGATTATGCAATGCTCTCATGAAGACTATGGGATAGGGTCACAACCATGACCGACACAACTGAGTCTAACCATAACAAACCAACCATCCTTACCATACCAAACAATTTAGAATGTATCAAACATAATATGATAATCAAACCCAAAGTGTAATACCATGGAACAACCAACAATATCGTCCAATGATGTCAGCCCCAATACCAATGCCAATGCTAAGGCCGACACCAATACTGATCCCGCCGATACCAACCCCCAGAAGTACCACAAAGCCTCTATCCAAAAGAATTCAAATATCCAATTCGGACATACCCCCAATAATGGCCAAAACCTATATCCGAAAAGAAAGTAAAAACTCTAAGAATGTCCAACATGAAATAATGCCTTCCGAAAGGATGGAAGCTTACCTCTTCAGTCTAATAAGCTGTCCCCGAATTAAGTACTTTAAAAAGGGTGTCGAATGGTTGGTTCCTTCATGACGTGGGTATACAACCGCCAGTAGATGGGTTAGTGGGTGAACACTATCATGAAACTCGGGATAAGGATAAAGTAATGCCAATTATAAAAACCAAGTGAAAACCATCCAATGCAAACATCCATACATATATATAAGTGCTGGGAAAAAAGACCGGGTTTAGCATGCTATTAAAACCTTTACCTGGGTCGTATAGCTTAGCCATCCTACCACCTACAGGCTATATGGGTTTATCTCCCTCTGCTGAACGGGTCCCAGTGCGTGTAGCTGCACGACCAAGCAATATCCCTGGGATGACTAGTACATCCCTCCAATATAAATGTGACACTCGTACGAGGCCATGAAGACCCCTCATATCGACAAATATGAGTTTTGATCCCCCCCGGACCGCCACCTTCCACGGCTTAACTTACACTTCACGCCATTAATGCCCAATTAAAACCAAGTCCAAACAATCCAGTTATCCTTTTATTAACCAGGGCTATTTAATAAATCGGTGGTATCATCATACCATCATACTTGCAAGAATTATCCATAGCCAAACCATTTAGATTAAGGGGACATTCAAGTGCCCTATAATTAGCCATATTAAACCTCTTGGGGACTACCATGTTCTTCACAAGCATTACCAATTAGCCATTAACCTTTACAAACCATTGAAAAACATTTAAGGGTTCATATATAAGCTGAAAACAAGCAAGAGTTCCATTAACATAAGTCAATGCAATTAACATATATTTATAAGCATTTTATCAAACACCTTGGGGGCATAATATAACCAAAACCAAGTTCCATTGCCATTAAACCATTACCATGAAATTCAATTGTCCAAAACCAACATTAATGTATAAAAACATAATTAAAAACATAGGAAATCATAACCAAGGATTTAACATTAAAACCCCCAAATCAATTGTTGAAAGCCATAATCATGCAAGAGAAAAACCATGAAATCAACCATGTAACCATGCCTTTAATTGAAATTAAAATTAGGGAAGAGAATCATGCCTTAAACCAAGAAGATTGATGAAAAGGATTCACCAAGACAAGCCCCAAAGTAATCCCTTAGTTGAAACCCTAGCTCTTTGTCCCAAAAGCTCTTAAGAGAATTACGATATGTTTAGGAAGAGTTTTTAAGTGTTTAAGAGTAAAATAATAGGGTAAATAACCTCGTAAGTGTATTAGAAGTTGTGGGTCCTTATTAGGGTAAGTAGGGAAATATCCAGAATACCCCTACTTAAATCCCATAAAAACCTGACACAGGATCACGACTGACCTCTTTACGAGTAATAACCTCCCATACGATTGACACCCACTCGATCGTAACCAAGCCTCAACCATGGATCAAACACTGTCTAGTATACGACTCATCCACCTAAGTGGTAACCTTGACATACGATCCATATCCATGATCCTATCCCTGGCAGAATATAACACCAGGAGGATCTAACACTGTCCACCTTACGAGTCTCCTATATGGCTCGTACCCAACCATACGATACTCACCTTAAGTCATATCCATTATAGTAAAAAAAACCATCTCACCAACTAACACTGGTCAGCTAAGACAAGACTTCACCACTCGTATCCCAACATACGACTTGTACCATGAGTTGTATTGGGTCCGAATAACGGGACCGCAAATGGTGGATAAGGTAGCGGTAACCACACACAGAGTCATTTGCATTATCAAACATCCCTTTAACAAAGTTTCAAAACAAAGAAGCAAAGATGTTAATCTTTCCTTTAAAAAACTCAGAAAATAAATATGTGTTTAAGAACATATACCTTCAGCATGAATATCACGAGCATAAAACAAGAAAGGATACTTGGACTTCATGTCCTCCTTCGCTTCCCACGTTGCCTCTTCCACCTTGTGGTTCCTCCATAGAGCCTTAACCAAAGACATATCCTTGGTCCGCAACCGACAAACCTTCCTATCCAATATCTCAACTGGGACTTTTTCATAAGACAGAGAATCCGAGATATCCAACCCCTCCAAAGGAGCAATCGAAGATGGATCACCAAACACACTTCCTCAACTTAGAAACATGAAATATCGGATGAATAGAACTCCAGATAGATGGCAACTCTAACTTATATGCAATATTGCTTACTCTCTGCAAAATCTTATAAGGACCAATGTATCGAGGAATAAGCTTTCCCTTTTTGCCAAACCACACTACTCCCTTCATAAGAAACACTTTAAGGAAAACCTTATCCCCAACTGCAAACTCCAACTCTCTACGCCTAACATCATCATAGGACTTTTGATGACTCTAGGCATCCTTGAGCCCATCCCGAATCACTTTCACCTTTTCAGTAACTTGACGAACCAAATTCGGACCAAATAAATCAGCCTCGCCGAGCTCAAACCAACCAATTGGAGATTTACACCTCCTACCATACAACAACTCAAAAGAAGCCATACTAATATTCTTATGATAGTTATTGTTGTAAGTAAACTTTACCAAAGGTAGATGCTCCACCCAACCACCACCATAATCAATAACACAGGATCGAAGCATATCTTCCAATGTCTGAGTATTTTTTCCGCCTTCCCATCTGACTGTGGATGGAAAGTAGTACTCAGACTCACTTTAGTCCCCAACCCTTTCCGGAAAGACTGCTAGAACTGGGACATAAACTGCGTACGGTGATAAAAAATAATGGAAATAGGCACCCAATGCTGTTTCACAATCTCTTGAAGCTAAAGCTTTGCATAATCCTCCACTGAAAAGTTAGTCCGCACAGGGAAGAAATGCACAGACTTAGTCATCCTATCCACGATGACCTAAATCAAATCAAATTGATTATGAGACCGAGGAAGACTGGTAACAAAATCCATATTGATCTCTTCCCACTTCCATTCAGACAACTCAATTTCTTAATACAACCCATTAGGCCTTATGTACTCAACCTTAACTTGTTAACACACCATGCACTTGGACACAAAATCAACCACGTCGTGCTTCATTCCACTCCGCCAATAGATCTACTTAAGATCATGGTACATCTTAGTAGAACCAGGATGAGCAACATAGCGCGACTTGTGCGCCTCAGCTAAGATCCTTTGTCGCAAACCGTCTATATCAGAAACACATAACCTCCCTTGGTACCGCAAAGTACCATCATTGCTAATCTTAAAATTCGCAACTTTTTGCCCACCAATGCTACCTTTGATTTTTATCAAGGTAGAATTTAACACTTGCTACTCCTTAATCTCTGCACCAAGAGATGATTTAACCATTTTTTGCACCATTACAACACCATCCTTAGAGTCTAAGAGATGAACTCCAAGATTATCCAAACGGTGAATATCCTTCACCAATTCCTGCATCCCTTCTTCCACGTGAGCAAAACTACCCATGGACAACCTGCTAAGAGCATCAGAAACCACGTTAGCTTTACCTGGGTGGTAGTAAAGACGCATATCATATTCCTTGAGAAGCTCAAGCCATATCGTCTGCCTGAGATTCAGCTCTTTTTACAAGAACACATACTGCAAACTCTTGTGATCAGAAAAGATATCCACGTGAATTCCATACAAATAATGCCTCCATATTTTCAAAGCAAACACAGCGGCCAACAACTCTAAATCATGAGTAGGATAGTTCCTCTCATGCACCTTCAACTGCCTGGAAGCATAGGCTATCACCTTCCCATGCTACATCAACACACAACCAAGAGCAACCTGAGATACATCTCAATAAACCACGAACCCATCATTGACTTTCGATAAAGTTAGAACTGGAGCCGAAGTCAACTTGTACTTCAACTTCTCAAAACTCCCCACACACGCATCCGACCAAGAAAACCTTTTTCTGATTAACTTAGTTAAAGAGCAGTTATCGATGAAAAACTCTCCACAAACCCCCTATAATACTCGGCTAAACCCAAGAAGCTCTGGATATCAGATGGAGTCTTAGGTCTAGGCCACTTCTTCACCATATCCACCTTCTGCGGATCCTCCATGATCCCTTCGCTAGAAATGATATGACCCAAAAAAGTCACAACATTCAACCAAAACTTGCACTTAGAGAACTTAGCATACAACTGCCATTCCTTTAACGTCTGCAATACTACACAGAGGTTATTAGCATGATCCACCTCGCTCTTAGAATACACCAGAATATCATCAATAAACACAATGATGAAGAGGTCCAAATACTACCGAAACACCCTATTTATCAAATCCATAAACTCCGCCAGAGCATTTGTCAATCCAAATGACATCACCAAGAATTTAAAATGCCTATACCGAGTGCAAAAAGCCATCTTAAGGATATCCACCTCCCTAATCTTTAAATGATGGTACCCAAACCAAAGATTTATCTTAGAGAAAAACTTGACACTTTGTAACTGGTCCAATAGATCATCCATTCAAGGAAGAGGATATTTGTTCTTGACCGTTACCTTATTCAACTGCTTGTAGTCGATGCACATATAAAGAGAACCATCCTTCTTGCGCACGAACAACATCGATGCACCCCATGGAGAAACGCTAGAAAGAATAAACCCTTTGTCCAAAAGATCTTTAATTTTCTCCTTGAGTTCCCTTAACTCAGCCGAAACCATTCTATATGGAGGAATAGAAATTAGACGAGCGTCCGAAAGCAAATCAATACCAAACTCTATTTCCCTATCTGGAGGAACACTAAGAAGATCATTCGAAAAGATAACTGGAAACAAATTAACTACTGAAATTGACTGCAATGAAGGACCTTATGAGTTAGAATCTTTAACCCGAACAAAGTGATAAAGATAACCCTTAGAGATTAATCTCTGAGCTCTAAGATAAGAAATAAACTTCCCCCTTGGTGATAAGGAACGACCTTCTATTCTATTTTTGACTCACTAGAGAACCTAAAGATGACCCTATAGGTTCAACAATTAAAATTTGTATAACAAAAATGCAACCAATCCATGCCCAATATTATATCAAATCTACCATACCCAATTGAAACAGATCTGCCGAAGTCTTTCTACCACTCACAGATACCACACCCCCCTATAGACCCATTTAGTAATGACTGGATCTCTTATCAGGGTAGAAATAGAAAATGGATCCAAAATAATCTTCAAATCAAAACCAAAAGACATAGCTATATAATGAGTCACATAGAACCCTGATCAAGTAAATAATATACATCATGAGAGAAAATATACTAGTAACAACATCAAGAGATGCCTCAGATTCCTGATGGGATGCTAAAGCATACAACCTATTCTGTCCATCCCTGCAACCAGGAGCAGTAACAGAAGCAGAAGCCATACCACTGGGAGTAGGAATAGAAGATGAAGCCACCCGAATCTTATTCTTCCTCATAGAGACCTTGTTAGATGGACAATCCTTGAGCCAATGGCCTACTTGGACAAGCTTGAAATACTTATCCCTTCTCTCCTCACAAAATCACCAATGAAGACCATCATAAAACTAACAAGGAGGACACGAAGAAAAAGACTGACCTCCACTTGCCTGAGACTGGGCTCCTTGTGCTCGAGAATTGTCACCACCATGATGACGCCTGTCGTTCAACTACTAGGGGTAAGGAGCATTGACAGTAGAGAAGGAACCCAAAATCCCCCACTTTTTTTTTGCTACTTCCCACCGTTTCGACAACCCTGAGACTAGGCACCTCTCTGATTAGAAAACCTGCCCTGCTTACCCTGCCTATCTCCATATTCTGCCTGCCTTCTGTTCTCATCCTTAACCTGCTGTAAATGAATAGTTAACCTCGATATGTCTATATCCTTCATGAGCAAAATAGTTTTGCTCTACAAAATTAGATCTTTGTTTAGCCTAGAAGCGAACTTTCTCATTCTCGACCTCGTATCAGGTACCAAATCAGGAGCATACCTCGATAATTGATGGAACTTCAAAGCATATTCCTTTAGAGACATTCTCCCTTGCTTAAGGTTCATAAACTTCTCCATCTTAGCTTCCTTCAACTTTTGAGGAAAGAATTAATCCATGAAGGCATTAGAAAAGGCCTCCCATAAACCATCATTTTCTACATCACCCTTATCTCTGTACCACTCCTCATACCACAGATAAGAAACCTCATTGAGATGATAAGCGGCAAAGTTTACTCATTCTACATTAGTAGTCCTCATTACCTGAAAGATCTTTTTCATCTCACCAAGAAAGCACTATGGGTCTTCCTCCACCTTTACTCTCGTAAAAGTCGGAGGACCCATATTCATAAATTATCTAAGACTAGCGGCCTTAGCAGACATAATGCTAGTTGTAACCCACTCGGCCTGAGCAACAACCAGTTAGGCAATAAAATGCATAGACAGACGAAATTCCACATTCATCATGTTGACCCAAGGGACCTGAGGAGTAGTAGGAAAAATAAGAGGAACTCCAGCACAATCAGGAATAGGACCATGAGATTGAAGATGAACCTCGGGAGTAGAACATTCTGTCTTAGTATCACTTCCAGATGGGGAAGAAGAATGTCCTTCTGTTCTAGATCTAGGAGGCATGATCTAAAAGACAAACAAACAAGGATTAGAGGAGATTCTAGGATTGAGAAGTCAAGCTTGAAACAAGAATACCAAGAAAGTAAAACATTCCTAAATGTCTTGAAACCTTTCCCTTATTAGTGTGGCACGTTACACCCCCTAAAAGAGACTCTACTCAATATGACTTTGTGAACTCCCAATTGAACATGAACCTAGGCTCTGATACCAACTTGATGCTGGCTGAATCGGGGCCTTGTCATAATGGGCATCTCAAGTCCAACCAGGACTGGGGGACCGCCCCTTTACCTAACCCAACCACCTTAAATAGCCTTAGGTGATCTATATTTCAAGCATATAACAAGATTGTGCAGTTCTATCATAAAGACTCTGGGATAGGGTCACAACCATGACCGACCCAACTGAGTCTAACCATACCAAACCAACCATCCTTGCCATGCCAAACCATTTAGAAAGTATAAAATATAATATGATAATCAAACCCAAAATGTAATACCATGGAACGGATGGTTCCTGCATAGCGTGGGTATACAACTGCTAGTAGACGGGTTAGTGGGTGAACACTAGCATGAAACTCGGGATAAGGATAAAGTAATGCCAGTTATAAAAACCAAGTGAAAACCATCCAATGCAAACATCCATACATATATATAAGTGCTGGGAAAAGGGACCGGGTTTAGCATGCTATTAAAACCTTTATCTGGGTCGTATAGCTTAGCCGTCCTACCACCCACGAGCCATATGAGTTAATATCCCCCTACTGAAAGGGTCCCAGTACGTGTAGCCACACGACCAAGAAATATCCCTAGGATGACTAGTACATTCCTCCAATATAAACATGACATTCACGCATGGCTATCGAAGACCCTTTATGTCGACAAATATGAGTTTCTGATTTTGATCCCTCCTGGACCTCCACCTTCCACGACTTAGCTTACACTTTTTGCCATTAGTGCCCAATTAAAACCAAGTCTAAACAATCCAATTATCCTTTTATTAACCAACACTATTTGATAAACCGGTGATATTATCATACCACCATACTTGCAAGCATTATCCATAGTCAGAGCATTTAGATTAAGGGGACATTCAAGTGCCTTATCATTAGCCATATTAAACCTCTTGGAAGACTACCATGTTTTCCACAAGCATTACCAATTAGCCATTAACCTTTGTAAACCATTGAAAAACATTTAAGCTTTTATATATAGATGAAAACAAGTAAGATTTCCATTAACATAAGTCAATGCAATGAACATACCTTTATAAGCATTTTATCAAACACCTTGGAGGCATAAATAACCAAAACCAATTTCCATTACCATTAAACCATTACTGCAATTCAATTGTCCAAAACCACCATTAATGCATAGAAAACATGATTAAAACCATAGGAAATAATAACCAAGCATGTAACATCAAAAACCCCAAATCTATAGTTGAAAGCCATAATCATGGAAGAGAAAAACTATGAAATCAACCATGTAACCATGCCTTTAATTGAAAGTAAAATTAGGAAAGAGAAACATGCCTTAACCCAAGAAGATTGATGGAAAGGATTCACCAAGACAAGCCCCAAAGTAATCCCTTAGTTGAAACACTAGCTTTTTGACCCAAAAGCTCTTGAGAGAATTATGATATGCTTAGTAAAGGTTTCTAAGTATTTAAGAGTAAAATAATAGGGTAAATAACTTCCTAAGTGTATTAGAAGTCGTTGGTACTTATTAGGGTAAGTAGGGAAATATCCAGAATACCTCTACTTAAATCCCATAAGAAATTGACACAGGGTCACTACTGACCTCCCTACGAGTCGTAACCTTCCTTACGATTGACACCCATCCGATCGTAACTAATCCTCAACCATGGATCAAACACTTTCCAGTAAATGGATCATCCACCTAAGACGTAACCTCGGCATACGATCCATATCCATGATCCGTATCCCTGGTAGAGTGTAACACCGAGAGGATCAAACACTGTCTACCTTATGAGTCACCTATACGACTCATATACAACCATACGACACTTAACCCTAAGTCATATCTATTTCAGTAACAAAAACCATCCCACCAACTAACACTGGTCATCTTACGATAGTACTTCACCTCTCATACCCCAACATATGGCTTGTACCATGAGTTGTATTAGGTTCGAAGAATGGGATTCTAGGAAATTTTCTAAGGGTCCAAACCTAGGATACTTCAGTCTGCCCTACTAAGAACATTCGTACCTGAATGACGGATAAGGTAGGGGTAACCACACACAGAGTCATTTGCATTATCAAACATCCCTTCAACAAAGTTGAAAATAAAGAGGCAAATATATTAATATTTCCTTTAACAAACTCAGAATATAAAGATGTGTTCAATAACACATACCTTCCGTATGAATATCAGGAGCAAAAACAAGAGTGGATACTTAGACTTCATGTCCTACTCCGCTTTCCACGTGGCCTCTTCCACCTTGTTGTTCCGCCGTAGAACCTTAACCAAAGCCACTTCCTTGGTACGTAACCAACGAACTTTCCTATCCAATTTCTTAATCGGAACTTCTTTATAAGACAGAGAATCCAAGATATCCAACCCCTCCAAAGGAACAATCGAAGACGAATCACCAATGCACTTTCTCAACATAGAAACATTAAATACCAGATGAACCAAACTCAAGCTAGATGGTAAATCCAACTCATATGCAATATTTCCCGCTCTCCACAAAATCTTATAAGGACCAATGTACAGAGGACTGAGCTTTCCCTTTTCGCCAAACCGCATTACTCCCTTCATAGGAGACACCTTAAGGAAAGCCTTATCCCCAATTGCAAACTCCAAGTCTCTACGCCTAACATACGTATAGGACTTTTGAAAACTAAGGGAAACCTTGAGCCTATCCCGAATCACCTTCACCATTTCCATAGCTTGACAAACCAAATTCAGACCAAGCAAATTAGCCTTGCCGATCAAACCAACCAATAGAAGATCTATACCTCCTACCATTCAACACCTTAAAAGGATCCATACCAATATTCTTATGATAACTATTATTGTAAGAAAACTCTACCAAAGGTAGATGCTCCACCCAACAACCACCATAATCAATCAGACAGGCTCGAAGCATATCTTCCAATGTCTTAATAGATGATTTTGCCTGCCCATCAGACTTTGGATGAAAAACAGTACGTAGACTCACCTTAGTCCCCAACCCTTTCTGGAAAGACCGCCAGAAGTGGAACGTAAATTGCGTTCTGTGATCGAAAATAATCGAAATAGGCACCCTATACAGATTCACAATCTCTTGAAGTTAAAGGTTTGCATAATACTCTGCCGAAAATTTAGTTCGCACATGCATGAAATACGTAGACTTTGTCATCCTATCCACGATGACCCAAATCGAATCAAATTAGTTTCGAGATCGAGGAAGACCGGTAATAAAATCCGTATTGATCTCCTCCCATTTCCATTCAGTCAACTCAATTTCTTGATACAACCCACCATGCCTCATGTGCTCAATCTTAACTTGTTGACACACTATGAACTTGGACACAAAATCAACCACGTCCCACTTCATGCCACTCCACCAATAAATCTTCTTGATAGCATGGTACATCTTAGTAGAATCAGGATGAACAACATAGTGTGACTCGTGCACCTTAGCCAAGATCCTTTACCGTAAACCGTCTACATCAGGAACATATAACCTCTCTTATTACCACAAAGAACCATCGCTGCTAATCTCAAAATCTGCTATCTTTTTCCCACCAACGCTACTATTGAATTTTATCAAGTAGGAATCCAACACTTGCTTCTCTTTAATATTCTCACCAAGAGATGATCTAACCATTTCTTGCACCATCACACCATCATCATTGGAGTCCAAGAGGCAAACTTTAAGATTAGCCAAGCAATAAATATCATTCACCAATTCCTGCTTCCTGATAACGCTCAATCTACAGCTCTCGTAGGAGTGTAAAGCGGTCGTTTGTCAAATATAGAACCCAACCTGGGTTGGGTATCGATCCCTCAGGGAATAGCTTGGTCAACAAGTAAGCAACGATTACTAGACTTTAGTGCAAGTCTCGTAAAAAAGGGGGGAATTGTATTGTAAAAGTAATGTAACCAAAATAAGAGAGTAAAGCAAAAAATAGCAAAGTAAAAAGAAAGAATGTTTAGTAGGTTGTGAAACAATGAGAATTGAGGAGTTGGGGTTATGTCCACCTTCTGAGTTATACGTCTCTATTGACTATGAGTGTGTTGAATTCAGACATGCATGTGCTTATAGAGAATTGTATTCGATGGTAAATCCAGGCGTCTTTCGACCTATTCGAGGATTATTTCACTTTAACTCTTTCGAGCTTAAAGCGTGTCTAACGGTACGAATTCTCCAAGAGGTTAATACAGTTATGGCACTAACTTTTTAATAGGGGATGGGACCCTACTACCTTGACATTATCTCTTTTCCAGATAGATAACCTTTCTTTCGAACAAGTTAAATGTTATACTGGCGTATTCTTGCGTTTGCAACCACAAAGAATTTAGATTAAGATGAAGAGAATAATGATATAAGCAACATACGTGTCACGAACTCACAAACTCACAGCAATAGATAGTATCTCATTCGGATTCCATAACCCCAACAGAGAAGTTTAGTTACCCATGAGTGCGAAGGAAATCACAATTGACATTGTTGTTATACCACAATAAAGATTTCACGTTTGTAATGGTGTGGTAGGCGTTAGGCGTGAATCCCTTAGCAAAGTAACGTTTCTCTTGTTGTGGATTTTAAGAATAGATGAATAGAAGAAGAAAAATAGAATTAATGGAAGAATGATTGTTTAGAACTAGAATGTCTTAGAAGTAGAATAGAATAGAATTGAATGTAAGAAGATGTTCTAAAATCTCTAGCAAGATAGGGTATTTATAATACCCATATCCTATTCCTACTAAGCTAATGAAATGCTTAACCAAATCCTACTAAGCTAATGAAAAACTTAACCCAATTGTACTAGGTTAATGTATCATTATCCTAATCCTAACAAGCTAATGTAATACTTAACCCAATTGTACTAGGTTAATGTATCATTATCCTAATCCTAATAAGTTACTGCTAGTCCCCAAAGTCTTCAGAAATGTTGTTTTAGACCGGGACAGTATTTCCATGCGCCATCTTTAGTCCTTGGCGTCCAAGATTGGCTTTTCTCCTTTCGTGAAGCTTTCTTTGGCGTCAAGTTATCCATGAAATGCTGAATTCTGCATCATTTAAACCTGAAACTTTGCTAATCATGTTCGTTAGCTCACTTACAGGAAAATGGACTAAAAGTGCATGAAATATATAATTTGTTCTCAAAACTAGGCTAAAATATGGGAAAAATATAGTGCTATAGGCGTGTAAATTCGCCTATCATCAACACCCCACACTTAAAGCTTTGTTCGTCCTCGAACAAAATATCATGTCCCTCTAAACATCAACTTAGGGTTTCACAGCAACAACATAAAATATTCGTCAATACAAGCACAACAATTATCAACAAAGAGTTGTTTTCCGATCATTAGTAGAGACCATTTAGCCTCCAACATAGACTCGTGATGGTGGTCAACTCATATTCAAAAGTTAAGGCACAAAGAATCCTACACAGCTACCCAAAACTCATCAACCATGTGTGTCTCACAATATATTACCCATAATCACTCACAAGTATAGCATATTTTTCAAACATTGGTATCAAAATATCCTTGCTCTCACTCTCACAAAGAATTCATATGCAGCAACTGATGACCATAGGCTTGCCCTTAGTGTAATGCTCCACTAAATGTCAGAATGCTAAGCTTATAATCAAATAGGTCTTTTGATGGTTGTAATGTAGGCTAAGGGACGGGTAGGACTATTTTGGCCAGAAATAGTGACTATGATCCTAAGCGCTTTAATACATCACATTGTATCATTAACACTTTTCTTTCAAACAACCTTTCTACTTTCTTTTATTCTACCACTCTTTTTCTCCTCTTTTGTTTTTCAATTTTAAACATAACTAACTTTTCAGTTTTCCTTTCCTTTTTCTTTTGATAACATACCTCTTATGATAGCACTTTCTTTTTCATAACTCATTCAAGCACCAATGCATTCTAATGCATCATACTCACCCAATTTCCTCTTATTTTGTCACATGACTTTTTCACTTTAAAGCACTTAGGAATTTGGATCAAATTATGGTCTTGAAAAAAATGGATTAGGCTTACATACGAGGTTTGTCAAAGAAAATAGGCTAAAGGCTCAAAAGGGTTTAACTAGGATGATGTTCATGGGTAGGTAAAAAGAAGGTAAATAATCATAGGTTGCCAAAGAAATGCCTAAATCATCTCCTAGACTTGCACTCTTTATTTTCGCTTTACATACATACCAGGCAAGTTCTAGCATCAGCCACAAGCACAGAATATACTATTATCTCACACACACAAGGCACATGGTCGACTTTATTGGGAGTAGTATAGACTCTTGACCCAACAGATGAAGGAATTAAACCAAACAATATCACATAGTGAGTCACAATTAGAGCCTAAATGTCTCAATAGTCATGATTTTAGCACAAACTCTTGTCATAATCTCATGCTGTCTATTAGAATAATTTCATGCGAAGCTAAGCTAAAAAAAACAATTAAATACAAACAAACATAAATAAATGCAAATGTGGATGGAGAAGTATAGCATGCAAATACCAGCACCCCACACTTAGAAGGGACACACTGTCCTCAGTGGAAAATAAATAAGAAGAACCTGGTTAGTCGGACTCATCCTCTATGTCTGGGGTCATACCCCTTGCATCAGAATCATCATCAGAGTCGTCATCCTCAGAAGTTCCTCATAAGTATCCCACTTAATTCTAAGAGTGAGTCGAGGTATTTGCAGCGAGGAGGGTTTTTCTTTCTCTTTTCGGCCTCTTTTCTTGCCTTTTTGTGAAGTGGTAGCCTTATCTTTGCCTTGTCTTACTTTGGGTGCCATTGTACCTGAGACTTAAAACAATGTTCATGTTAGCATCATCTCGATGGATACAATCTATAAACAAGCAGTAGTGGCACCACCCTACACTTAGTTTGTTGGTACAGACTAGTGAAGTGAAAGTGGTCGATTACTCAGACTTCATCGACATACGTTTTAGGGGCTATATTCCAACAAGAAATTCAGATATGTAACACTTCTTTCAATCTTTGCAATACTTTCATGTTAGGTATATCAAGACTTCTACATAGGGATTACATCATGGTATAGTTTCTATCAATAATCACAATCTCCTATGTCGGTAGGCAACTATAAGTCTTATTCCGATGAGCGAGACATCCCAACATGTAAGTATTCAAGTGACAAGAGTATGCAATGTTCATGACTATAGCAATTCCGCAAGTAGTATGACAATGCATCAAAATCGAATTGAAGTCGGAAACAAGTTAAGATCATCCTAACGTATATGTTCACTCACTTGGTTGTGTATCAACAATTCAAAAACATTCACATCTCCAATACTTCTTCAAGATTTAGCAATTCATAATAGACATAGTAACGTAGTACTTACGAAAAATAGATGAAGAACACAAGAGTACTTACGTGATTGAAGGCTTTGGAGATGTTCTTGTGAAGTGGAAGAGCAAAAGTTTTGAGAAGATTTGGATGCTATGTGCGGTGCCTATGTTAGGTTTTCAATGTGTTTGTGCCTCAAGACTAAGTCTCCTTTATATAGGAAAAGAATGGGTCGGGTTTTAACCCATTTAAAATCAGTTTTGGAGACAAAAAATGACCATAGGCGGCGCCTTTAGCTTTGCCTATGCTTGGCATAGGCGGCGCCTAATGCAAAGCCTATGGTGAGCATAGGCGGCGCCTAGTGCAATGCCTTTAGTGACCATAGGCGGCACCTTTAGCATGGCCTATGATATTCAGAGACAAAATGCTTTGGCATAGGCGGCGCCTATGCTATGGCAGACTTGAGCATGGGCGGCGCCTATGCTATAGCACACTAGATTCCGAGACCTTGGGCTATAGTATAGGCTTTGCCTTGTTCGTGGCCTAGTTTTACCTAGGCCTAGCCTTGATCGATGCCTATTTTGTCATGAGCAATGCTCAATCCATAGCCTTATGCATCTTAATTCCTAACTTACCACCTTTACCATGCCATACGTCCAAATCACATCTGAAATCGATCTCCTCGTTTTATACCTCTTGCACCTACATTCGCTCAAAACCAATGAAAATGATTAGTACGATGGGTTTCCTCCCATCAAGCGCCTTAGTTTTGGTCATGGCACGACTCTTATTTTTGGATTTTTATTTATCAAAAACGAAACACGTACTAGAATGAGAGAAAGACAAAAAAATGAAAAATGATAAACGATGGGTTGCCTCCCATCTAGCGCTTGATTTATTGTCGCGGCACAACATAGCTATCTCGATTACTTAGAATTCATCGAGATAGATGGTTGATCATTTTTTGAATGGATTCAGACGATAATGAGGCTTACTTGTAGGCATGCAATCTTCTTCGAGATGACCTTTGTGCATGCCTATCCCAGGAGGGATACCAATTATATTATCAATAGTCCAACCCATAGCTCTCATGTATCTCTTCAGAGCAGAGATGAGAGCCTCTACGTGCTATTTACTTAAATCATCCGCACACACCGGAAGTATATTTATACTTTCCAAGAACACATACCTTAGATAATCGGGGAGCTTTTTTGATTCTAGCATTGGTGGCTCTTCAAGGGAAGTCTTCGCTGTTGGTGACGGTTGATTCTTAAGATCATGGTCCGGTTTCTTAGGAGTATGGGAATAGGACTCTATTTCTGTTAGAGCACATATAGTTTCTTCATAATCTTCATCATCCTTATGCTCAACATTCAACAGCACATCAGATAGTGGCTCAACAGTAAGCTGTTTCTCTACAGACAATGCTTTCTTATCCTCATAATGAACATCAGCTACAGAGAACACATTCATATCGCTGGGCTGCTTCATTGCTTTGCATATATCAAAGCGGACCACTTCGTCATTCAACCAAAATAAAAGCTCATTAGCTCTCATGTCAATAAGCACACTTCCTGTTGTAAGGAAAGGACGTCCCAAAATTATGGGAACTTCAGAATCCACCTCGCAATCCAAAATCACAAAGTCTGCAGTAAAAATGAAGGTAGACACCTTCACCATCACATCATTCAAGATACCCACAGGTCATTTTACCGACCTATCTGCCATCACGAGCCGTATATTGGTTGGTGTAGGGTCGCCCAATCCCAACTTTTTGTAGACGGATAGTGGCATCAAATTGATGCTAGCTCCCAAATCGCACAATGCCTTAGCAAAATTCATAGATCCAACCGTGTAAGGAATAATGAAAGCACCAGGGTCTGCCTTCTTCTGTACTAAGGACCTTGTGGCAATTGCACTGCAATGATGAATATTATCTGCCAGCTCATAGCTTACTGCCCGCTTCTTTGTTAAAAGGTCCTTCATGAATTTAGCGTATTCGGGCATTTGTTCTAGTGCCTCCACCAACGGAACATTAATGGTCAACTGCTTTAACATAGTCATGAATTTGCCGAATTTTGTATCATCTGCATGCTTCTTCAATCTTTGAGGAAAAGGTGGTGGTGGATATGGAATTGTTTTCTCCACAGCTTTCTTCTCCTCTTGCTTCCAAATTTTGGTAGTTTCAGGCTGCAACCTACTAGGGGTGACGTCATGTACGTCTTGGTCAGCTTCCATGGCATTTTCTTCATTAGCCTTATCATCGTTGTTTGCTACATCGTCGACCACTTGTTTGCCCTTAGATGAAGTTTCCAGTGCCTTACCACTTCGAGTAGTAATAGCCATGCATGATCCATCATTCCTTGGATTTTGCATAGTGTCGCTAGGTAAAGTGCTAGCCTTTCTTTGATTGAGTGCTGCTGAAAGTTGGCTCAATTGCTGCTCTATTTTCTTGATTGAAGTGGAATGTGAATCAACTAATTGCTTCATGGCGGACAAATCATTTATTACCTCCGTTACTCCCGCGCTAGTTGCTTCCATTCCTTTCAATAGTTTAGCCATCATGTCTTCCATACTTCCAGAACTAGATGTGGTGGCGTCACGTCTTCCAGGGGGAACATACAAACCACTACTGTCATTCTTGTTCTTCCAACTACCTTGGTCCTTGTTTCCATATTTATCATAGTAGTTTCGACCTTGGTTTCCTTGGGTATTACCTCGGAAACCCCCCTGATTGTTTAAGTAGTTGGCTTCTTCTTCCGAATCAGATTCGTTTCTTCCTTTTGACGCAACAACTTTGACTTTTTCGATCTTCCCTGATAATAGATGCTTTGTAAGAACATCCACTTGTGTTTTCATGTGCGCCATATCTTGATCACGTTCTTCTTCTCTTCTCCTTTGGTCTGCAGTCATGCCTATAGATAAAGTGGGGCTTGCTACCTCAGAATCCCTGGTATGCCAAGCTCTACTTTGCTTCGTCATCCTGTCTAGCATATTGCTTGCCTGACCAAAGGTGAGATCCATGAATGATCCTCCAGCCGCATTATCCACAACTGGTTTAGTTATTGAATTCAAGGCTCTGTAAAGTATCTCCATTAGGTGAACATTAGTCATGTGATGGTTTGGGCACCTCATTAGCTTCATCTTGAACCTCTCCCATGTTTCATGAAGGGATTCAATTGGAAGCTGACAAAAGTTGCTGATTTCATCTCTCATTTGTGCTCTTTTGGATGGCGGAAAGAATCTTTCTAGGAAAGCGTCTCTCAATTGCCTCCAATTTGTAATAGAATCAGGAGTCAACCCATTCAACCATAGAGTTTCCTCCCCAGACAGAGACAATGGAAATAAGCGTAACCGAATTGCATTCTGACCAACTCTAGGATTGTCAAACGACTTGCATGTAGAAATAAAGTTGATGAGATGCATATTCGGATCATCGCCTGCTAGTCCACCAAATAATCCCTTGAGTTGCAATAACTGAATCATGGTGCTCGTGATGTTGAACTTGGCTCCGGGTGCCAATGGTGGAGGAATAATGGCTCCTGTGGCTCCGGCTCCATCAAGATCATCATCATCATCGTTGAAAGCTGGCTGCATAGCTTGGCGTTCAGGCCTAAACCTAGCTTGACGATCTCTTCTGTTGGCAGGTGTTGCGATCTCAGCGGCATGCCTAGGGTTTAGTAGCTCGTCATCACCTAGATCTTCATCGTCAGGATTTGTTGCTCGTCCAGGGTTATCAATATTCTGTTGATGCACTTGAGCGGCGGCTAGCGCAGCTAGTCTCGCCTGTTCCTGTTGAGCAGCCATCCTTTCAATTGCGTGTTGTGCCTCCATTCTGCGAATACGTTGTGGTTCAGGATTGATAGGTAATAACGGTTGACCAGAACTTTGGGTATGGGGCATGCACTGAATAAAAACCTGCAGTAAACAAAAACAAAAACTAAAAGTAAAAGTACGAGAATCTTTGACCAAAGGGTCTAGTAATTATTACGAACTTAATTGACACTTGTATTCCCCGGCAACGGCGCCAATTTTTGATAACGCTCAATCTACAGCTCTCGTAGGAGTGTAAAGCGGTCGTTTGTCAAATATAGAACCCAACCTGGGTTGGGTATCGATCCCTCAGGGAATAGCTTGGTCAACAAGTAAGCAACGATTACTAGACTTTTAGTGCAAGTCTCGTAAAAAAGGGGGGAATTGTATTGTGAAAGTAATGTAACCAAAATAAGAGAGTAAAGCAAAAAATAGCAAAGTAAAAAGAAAGAATGTTTAGTAGGTTGTGAAACAATGAGAATTGAGGAGTTGGGGTTATGTCCACCTTCTGAGTTATACGTCTCTATTGACTATGAGTGTGTTGAATTCAGACATGCATGTGCTTATAGAGAATTGTATTCGATGGTAAATCCAGGCGTCTTTTGACCTATTCGAGGATTATTTCACTTTAACTCTTTCGAGCTTAAAGCGTGTCTAATGGTACGAATTCTCCAAGAGGTTAATCCAGTTACGACACTAACTTTTTAATAGGGGATGGGACCCTACTACCTTGACATTATCTCTTTTCCAGACAGATAACCTTTCTTTCGAACAAGTTAAATGTTATACTGGCGTATTCTTGCGTTTGCAACCACAAAGAATTTAGATTAAGATGAAGAGAATAATGATATAAGCAACATACGTGTCACGAACTAACAAACTCACAGCAATAGATAGTATCTCATTCGGCTTCCATAACCCCAACAGAGAAGTTTAGTTACCCATGAGTGCGAAGGAAATCACAATTGACATTGTTGTTATACCACAATAAAGATTTCACGTTTGTAATGGTGTGGTAGGCGTTAGGCGTGAATCCCTTAGCAAAGTAACGTTTCTCTTGTTGTGGAATTTAAGAATAGATGAATAGAAGAAGAAAAATAGAATTAATGGAAGAATGATTGTTTAGAACTAGAATGTCTTAGAAGTAGAATAGAATAGAATTGAATGTAAGAAGATGTTCTAAAATCTCTAGCAAGATAGGGTATTTATAATACCCATATCCTATTCCTACTAAGCTAATGAAATGCTTAACCAAATCCTACTAAGCTAATGAAATACTTAACCTAATTGTACTAGGTTAATGTACCATTATCCTAATCCTAACAAGCTAATGTAATACTTAACCCAATTGTACTAGGTTAATGTATCATTGTCCTAATCCTAATAAGTTACTGCTAGTCCCCAAAGTCTTCAGAAATGTTGTTTTAGACCGGGACAGTATTTCCATGCGCCATCTTTAGTCCTTGGCGTCCAAGATTGGCTTTTCTCCTTTCGTGAAGCTTTCTTTGGCGTCAAGTTATCCATGAAATGCTGAATTCTGCATCATTTATACCTGAAACTTTGCTAATCATGTTCGTTAGCTCACTTTACAGGAAAAAGGACTAAAAGTGCATGAAATATATAATTTGTT
Organism: Capsicum pubescens; assembly: GCA_030864215.1. Taxonomy (NCBI): domain Eukaryota; kingdom Viridiplantae; phylum Streptophyta; class Magnoliopsida; order Solanales; family Solanaceae; genus Capsicum; species Capsicum pubescens. The sequence continues at coordinate 79,837,243 of CM061544.1, read as the reverse complement.
CTCAAAACTAGGCTAAAAGATGGGCAAAATATAGTGCTATAGGCGTGTAAATTCGCCTATCATCACTTCCCTTCATCCATGTGAGTCAAACTACCCATGGACAACCTGCTAAGAGCATCAACACTATGTTAGCTTTACCTGAGTGGTAGTGAAGACTCGTATCATAGTCCTTGAGAAGCTCAAGTTATCTTATAACGCCCCAAAATCGGGTCTCAAGACGTCACACGGTGCTTAGGGTCACAAGTGACCCCAAGCTAACCCTTCCACTAGCATAACTCATAAGAAACTAAATAAAATGCTTAAATCTGTATAAAATCAGTGAGAACATAAAACTTTTTTGAACTTGATCAATACAAATGTGAACTTTAGAAAATTACAACTCTGATTTTACCAAAATAAAACTAAAACTAAATACATTAACTCTACTGACTGTCTATGAAACCTCTACTAGTACTGAATTTAGATAGCCGGGTCATGACTCCCAACTATCCAAACTCAATACGACTGAAAATAGTAAAATAAAGAACTGCTCAAACTATCTATCTGGCTCAAACCCTTGAATCAAAAGGATTCATCACCTTCTGACTAGAAGCTGCGAGCTGACTGAATCTGAATGTGCATACTATGAGACAATGTAGCACATAGACTTATATGTGGATCAACACTTTGGGAATGTTCTGAGTATATGGGGGTGTATGCAATTAAATAATCAATATCATAAATCTTTATAGAAAACATGCATGCTAGTATAGATGACTCACATACCTCGAATTAAAACCATCATAATCATGAATAAGAAAACAGGTAATGTAAATCACGTGAGTCATTGCACTTCATTCTAAATCTGTATTCTTTCTTTATTCTCAAACTTTTAAGATAGATAAAGTCTTAAAACAACATCTTTCAGAGCATACACTTTAATCTCATGAAAACTAGGAACTTCTTTGGAAACTAAAAGATTTTGACACTTGAGAGCCTTAGAAATCTTGGACTCATAGATTTCAAAATACATATACTTGTATCTTAGATAGAGTGGGGGACTACTTTGGGAGTTTCTTCTAACTGACATAAACCATGTAAGCTATATGGAGTCCAACATCTTACCCATATTTGGGAGAGCTGTTCTATCCTTGCCATCTGATAAAACCTTAACATTAGTGATCACTATCTTAACCCACTTAGGGTATATCAGAAACCTACGGGGGCACGTAGTTTTGGGGTATGAGACCTCAGAATTAAGCCCAACTCGGTGCTAAATACTACTTCCTTACTTAGCTTAGAACTTTAGAAAATTCACCTTAAAATATTTCAATAATATACAATGGGAGCCAAAACGCATCCCCTTTATCTCAAAATCAAGAATGTGGATTTCTTTCTTAACTTAGGGTCAAAACTCACTTCTTTCTTAAAATCTTGATAGACTTATCATTAAAGCATTAAAGATCTCATAATAATGGAAATATGAACATACTTCTTGCAATTCCTTAAAAGTCATTAACAACTCATTCTCAAAACTCATAATTCAACAATAAGGCTCAACTCATAACAACAAGTCTTGGGAATACTTGAAAATATGAAATCAATATAGGAATGTGCAATTTATATCATGAACTCTCAATTTATATCATAATTAAACACAATAATCATGCAATTCAAGACTTGAACAATTTCATAATCTCATAAACTTTAAATATAGAAAAATAATATGAATTCATCTTGGAAATACGAAATTCTTTAAGAAAAACTAAAACTTTTGGGCACAAGAAAGAAAGGGTGTTCTTGTTCAAAACCCACATACCTTAAACTTGGAGCTTTTGGATGACTTCAAAAATTCTGAAAGGTTATTCATGAACTGTTGGGTGTTCCTCATAGCCCTCTTAACGGGGAATTCAAATATACAAGAATTATCGAATTCTCACGGTTGAATCTCTAGATAATTGGGTTTTTATGTTGAAACCCTAACCTTGTGGTTGAAGGTGTGCAGAGAATTTTGAGATGTTTAACTAAAGAGAATGGAAGATAATACGCTCCTTGAGGGTTATAAGTCATGGGAAGTGAAGGAAAAAGACCAAAATACCCTTACTAAACCACTTCCCAGTTGCTGAAAATCTAAGGCTGACAACATTTTTGATAGGCAGTCAGACTTGTGATAAGTCGTCACAAATGTCTTCACTGGGGGGATGGAATTGATAGATTTCTGCCTAAGGCTGACGACATTAGTGATAAGTCGTCACACTTGTGATAACTTATCAGAAATGTCATCACTGGGGGGTGGATTCTTCCTAAGGCTGACGACATTCGTGATAAGTCGTCACACTTGTGATAAGTTATCACGAATGTCGTCACTCAGTTTTTCAGGCTGACATGCTAGAGTAAAATGGACATAACTTTTTTCTCCGGCATCGGATTTAGACGAAATTGATATTGTTGGAAAGATAATTCAAAGAGATTTTATTTAATATATAGTAGGCTACGCAGTTTGTCATATACAAGGAGTTCTGGTTGATTGAAGTCGACTCAGGTTTTGACGCTCACTAAAACTCAAACAATAGGAAAACTTTCAACTTGACCTTGAGTTAGGGGATCTCTATGATCTCAATTCATGCTCAAATAGGTTCCCACACTACATAATTGATTAACATACCAAATTTGCATAGGATTTATGGATTTTGGATCATCTACACATAGAAAAGATGATTTTCATTCTAGCCCGAAATGCGGGGTGTTACATTTTTCCCCCTTGGGATCATTCGTCCCCGAATGTTCCTCTTTAGGTTAAGAATACAGAGAAAACTGAGGATACATAGTTGAAATAACTTATTAAACTGAATCTATATCTTTCTAAACTTTAGCATACTTCGATGAATGCATATACTCATGATAAGAATAGCTATTTAACTGAATCTTTGATTAAAGAGGGGATGAATGAAGGAAGGTTGATACCTTCGTCTGAATCTGAGCTAACTTGCCCTTTCTACTTGTTTTTGAAGAGCTGACTCATGTTGATGGTTTAGAATTTTCTTGATGTGCTCATGGTGCGATTGTACTTGTAGATTGTGAGGTGATAGTTTATGCAGGCACAAATCATGAGAAAATAAGGCTAAGATCACACAATGGGTATTACAGTGTCTGAGCTGGAACACTTGGAAAATGAAGATCGTTCGGTGAATATTTATGAACTGAATCATGACTAGATATCCGAATTCTGAAACTGATGCCTGATACATATACTGAGTTGAATTCGCAATTGCGAAACTATTCGGAATTACCGTACTTATGAAACTTCAGGTAGTAAAACTAGACTAGTTCAAAAAAATGGAAATCCATAGAAATGTATGTGCCTGATTGTTAAACTGAACTGCTGTCTATCCAAACTGAATCATACTAGATACTCATGCTTAAGTGGAGGGTTTCTTCAACACCCCTCTAGGGAGTTCTAACAATTTGAAAGAGCCAAGAATTTTGGTCAAGATCTGAGCAAGACATCTGAATAAGGGATTACAATATTGCTACAATTCCATAGCTTGGAATCATAGACCTTTGAATCGTAGACTGGAGGGGGGGGGGGTAGAATTTACTAGACTTTAGGCAATGCAACACCTTACTTAAAACTTAGACACACTTCTAAAATATTCTATCAACTATTCCTTTACCCTAAAAACCATACTTATTGATTCATCTTCTAATTCTAACAAGGTCGTTGATATTTCCTTCTACTCATGTCAAAACTGAACTAAATTCCCTCACCATCTTCAAGCCTAACCCAAAATCATAGGGTACACCACATAACACTGTACTTCTAGTCTAAACCATAATTCAACATACCCTGCACTTCACAACTTCTCATCTCATGAAAATCCTCATTACTACTCTAATAACCACATTCAACCTCGTACTAGAAATTTTACTAATGTGAGTGCATTCATCTAAATATACAAACATAATGTTCAAGCCTCACTTCTATAACCACATATGCACTTCTAAACACACTCCCCTAAAATACCTTGTCATAACTTACAAACCTCTATCAAGAACAACTTCCATGCACTACTCCTAAGAAGACATACATAAGATTTCAACTACCCAAACATCTCATATAAAACATCGACTAACCATGACGAGTATTAAAGACTTGGCTTCAATCTTACTTCACACTTTACTGCCTTAGCTAAAATAAGCACACAACGATCTTCCAGTAACAAGAAATGTTTACTCTCTCTCCCATCCAGACAACTGATTATCATCACTATCTTGACTGAAGGAAAGGTAATAGAAGGTTAGAACATGAGGGCCCAAAATATGAGGGGATACAATGAATAACTTGACACTCAACTGTGACTTGAGAAATAGAATATATAGCATCATGGAATTATCAAAGAAGTATGATCTGAGGAGATGCAAGATATAAATCCAAATTTCACTGATCATTAAATGTATTGCTTGAGTACTTGGACTGAACATACTGTAAAGCTTGAGTACATGAGTCATGAGCTGCATAACTTGAATTTGAAGTTCATAACTTATCGAATGTGATTCCAACTGCTGAAAGAACTTGAACTCCTCATTTTTGGGAACTAGGAGAGTACATAATTCTCCATCATATGAATAAACATGAATTAAGATCATGGAACTGAACGTAAGGCATGAGTAGGTATTGGGTCAAGCATTAATATTTCTCACAGCTATTCTACAACTTACTGGTACATCTACTAGAATCTGAAGGCTTGATTTGGTTACTTGTTCTATTATCTCCCCCTTAGATGTAAGCCATCACTCTAAGGCTGTGAACTACTATATAAACTCTTGTCTAACTACAATCACTTTAATCTGGAGTCTGGGATATAGCAACGCACATGATCAAAAGAACTTAACCTGAATGACTACACCTGAAAGCGTAAAACCAATTTCTAATACTCACTTCTGAGCTACACCCTATCTTTCTATAGCCCCAATAGTCATCATATAACACTTAAACACTTACTAACTTTGAATCTGCATGAGCATCCCCATAGTTGGAGTACACACCATTAGTGCTTCAACTCTTATTCCTATTAGCTAAATCTTTGAAATTTCAAACTTAGATTCTAACGCTTAACATGGGTATCTCCAAACTTTTGATGGACAATATAACTTCTGTCATAGTCTACCAATATCACGCTTATAAACTTATGTTTCTAAACCATGAGAATCATATTCATACTTAAAAAGGCTCAACATCTTCAATCAAACTCCTTAAACTAGCTATCAAGAACATTACTCATTATCTAACTAGTCTTTCTCCACCTAACATTTCAACGGTACTACCGACCCCACAACATGCAATAATCTTAAAAAAAAATACAACCCCATAGCACCTTGGGCATACTTCTGCATCATACATACAACATCAAACTTGATTACGAATCAAGTAAACTTATGCTCTTGTATACACTGTTCAAGCCTATTATATTACTTCCCTATAACTAGTATTATTAGCCAAGAAATCATCACATCCACCTTCATGACCACCAATCATTCAAACATAATACATAGTGTTGTTTTCACTTGGAAAATATAAAATAAACATCAAGAATAACTAGCCCACTTGAACCTCATAATAACGATAATCGATCATAAACATATGGCCTATCCAAAATGAAATAAGAGGGAAACAAAACTCATACCTCAAACATTTGCATCCAAAGTTGGGAACAAGAACGGATAATTGGCCTTCATATCTTCTTTAGCTTCCCATGTAGCTTCTTCCATCTTTTTATTCCTCTAAAGCACCTTTACCGAAGCAACATCCTAAATTCTCAACCTGTGGATTTAACTATCTAGAATCTTAACCGGAACTTCCACATACTAAGGAATTCAAAATACTAACATCTTCTATAGGGACAATCAAAGAAGGATCACCCACATACTTTTTCAGCATAAATACATGGAAAAAAGGATGAATAAAACCTAAACTCGCTGAAAATCCAACTCATAAGCAACATTCCCAATTCTCCTCACAATTTGATACGGGCCAACATAATGGGGACCGAGCTTTCCCTTCTTCCCAAACCTTATTACTCTTTTCATAGGAGAAACCTTTAAGAACACCGAATCACTAACTTCAAACTCCAACTCCCTTTGCCTTACATCTGCATAAGACTTTTGGCAACTCTGAGAAGTCTTAAGTCTTTCCCTTGTCACTTTCACCTTCTCCATAGACTGGTAAACCAAGTCAGGACCAAATAATGTAGTCTCACCAGCCTCAAACCACCTAATAGAAGACCAACACCTTCTACCATATAGAGTCTTAGAAGGGTCCATCTGTATGCTAAAGTGATAAATATTATTATATACAAAATCAATAAAAGGCAAATGATCAACCCAACTCCCCTTAAAATCAATCACACAGGAGCTTACATATCCTCTAAAGTCTGAATAGTGCCCTCCACTTGTCCATCTATTTGAGGGTGGAAAACGGTGCTAATGTTCATCTTAGTACCCAAAACTTTCTGAAATGTACGCCAAAAATTAGAAGAAAATTACGTACCTTTATCTAAAATGATGGACACAGGCGCTCCATACAACTTGACAATATCCAATATAAACATTTTAGAATAATCCTCTCTAGAGTAGTTAGTCCTCATAGGCGAGAAGTGAGTAGATTTAGTCATCCTATCCAAAATGACCCAAATTGAATCATACTAATTGCGAGACCGTGGGAGATTGTAAATGAAATCCATATTGATCACCTTCCACTTCAACACAGGCAACTCTATCTCATGAGACATGCCACCATTCCTCAAGTGTTCCACCTTGATTTGATGACAAACTATACACTTAGCAACAAAATTTTCCACATCCCTCTTTATATTATTCTAGCAGTAGATTTCCTTTAAGTCATGGTACATCTTAGTCAAACCCGGATGAATTGTAAAGCTTGACTCATGAGCCTCAATTAAAATCCTTTCTCGTAGCCCATTAACATTAGGAAGACATAGTCTACCTTGATATCTCATAATACCATCTTCCTCAATCTCAAATGACATAACCATTTGCTAACCCACATCATCCTTAATCTGCATAAGTATGGGATATAAAGCCTTCTTCTCTTTCACCTCAACACCAAGAGATGACTTAGCCACTTCCAGAACAATTATTCCTCCATCCTTAGAGTCCAAGACACGAACTCCCAAATTAGCTACTGGTGAATTTCCTTTACCAGACCTTTTTTCTCCTCATCCATATGAGGTAATATCCCTATAAAAAACCTTCTAAGAGCATTAACAATAATATTATCTTTACCTGGATGGTAGTGAAGGCTCATGTCATAATCCTTAAGTAGCTCGAGCCACCGCCTATGCCTGAGGTCTAATTCCTTCTGGGTAAACACATATTGCAGACTCTTATGGTTTGAATAAATATCCACATGCACCCTATACAAGTAATGATGCTAAATCTTCAAAGAAAAAAGCAACGCCACAGACTCTAGATCATGAGTCGGGTAATTCTTCTCGTGAACCTTGAGCTGCCTGGAAATATAGGCTACGACCTAACCATGCTGCATCAAAACACACCCCAGTACCATACGGGATGCATCACAAAACACAACAAAACCATCAATTCCCTCAGGTAGGATTAAAACTGGCTCACAAGTCAACTTATCCTTCAACTTCTTAAAGCTACCCTCGCAAGCGTCGGACCACAAAAACTTAATTTTCTTCTGAGTTAACCTTATCAGTGGAGCAATAATAGAAGAAAAACTCTTTATAAACCTCATATAATACCCAGCCAAGCCCAAGAAACTCCTAATGTCAGTTGGAGTCATGGGTCTAGCCTATGCTTAACTGCCTTAACTTTCTGTGGATCCACATTGATCCCCTCACTAGAGACATCGTGCCCAAGAAAAGTCACAAAATTTAACCAAAACTAACACTTAGAAAACTTGGCATACAACTTCTGGTCCTTAAGAGTTTGCAACATAATTCGGAGATGATTGACATGATCCTTCTTACTCTTAGAGTACACCAAGATGTCCTCAATGAAGACATAACAAATAAATCCAGAAACTGCCTGAAAACTCAATTCATAACATTCATAAAAGCAACAAGAGCATTAGTCAACCCAAATGACATAACTAGAAACTCATAATGATCATACCGGGTTTGGAAAGCAGTCTTAGGGATATCAACCTCCCTAATCTTCAACTGATGATAACCAAAATGAAGATCAATCATAGAAAAACACCTAGCACCCTGAAGCTAATAAAAAATGTCATCAATCCTAGGTAGAGGATACTTATTCTTCACTGTCATCTTATTCAACTAATGATAATCTATAAATATTCAAAGATACCCATCTTTCTTTTGCATAAAAAATATGCAAGCACCCCATGGAGAAATACTAGGTTGAAGGAAACACTTATCAAGAAGATCCTTAATTTCTCCTTTAATTCTTTTAACTCAGCCGGAGCCATCCTATAAGGAGGAAGGGAAATAGGATGGGTATCTGGTAGAAGATCAATCTTAAAATCTATTCCTCTCTCTCGAGGAATTCTAGGAATATCATTAGGAAATACTTTGGGAAACTTATTAACCACATGGACAGATTGCAAAGAAGAACTTTAAGGGTTAGAATGCTTAACCCAAATTAAATGATATAGGCACACTTTTGAAATCAATCTCCGGGCTCTAAGATAAGAAATAAACCTCCCTTTCAGTACCAAGGAACTTCTCTACCATTCTAATACCGAATCATTAGGAAAGTGAAAACTGACTCGAACCCTTTGGGTCCTACAATCCAGAGAAATATCACACTAATAAAGCCAATCCATCCCCAAAATTACATCAAAATCTACTATATCCAATTTTATTAAATCCACCAATGTCTCCTTATTATGAATAGACACCACACAACACCTATAGATTTTTATAGCAACTATAGAATCACCCACTGGAGTAGAAATCAAAAAAGGGTCGAAAATATTTTTAGGACCAAAACCAAAATGCATAACTAAATAAGGGATCACATAAGAAAGGGTAGAACCCAAATCAAGCAAATAGTAAACATCATGAGAGAAGATCTATAATATACCAGTGACAACATCAGGTGATGCCTCAGATTCCTGACAGGTAGCAAGTGCATAAAAATGATTTCGGACAGTGTTGGTACCAGAACTGGTGCCTTTAGGTGCCACAGCTAAAAAATGGCGATCGAAACCTTGATATCTCCACTGGAAACTTTGGATAAGGGATAATCTCGTTGCATATGACTAACTTGACCACAATTAAATCACTAATTTCTCCCTTCTTCACAAAAACCATGATGAAGCTGCCCGTAAAATCGACAAAGAGGATAGGGTAGGGGTAATTAAGCTCCACTAGCCTAAGACTGGGCACCCTATGCCTTAGAACTACTTCTAGTCTGAAAAAAGAGCACTAGTCGATGAATATAAATTTCCCCAATTTTTATTCTTAGTTCACTGTCTACCATCTCTTCTACTATTCTGCTGATTCGCACCCTGCGATGAATACCTGAACTTCTTATTTTATTTCTCTCCCATCTCTACCTATTTCTTCTTTTCATCCTCTACCTGCTACATATAAACCACCAACCTAGAGATGTTTATATCATTATTTAATATCACAACTTACACTCCAGTACCAAGTCACGGAATAACTCAAAAGCAAATTTTCTCATCTTAGATCTCATGCTAGACACTAACTCCAGAGCATAATGGGACAATTGCTGAAATTTCTGAGCATACTCCTTCACTGGTAGGTACCAATGGGACTCTACGTGGGGCGGTTTGAGAAGTAGCCAAAATCAACAAATTGGGGAAACCCATGTTCCCCATTCCAAATTCCCATAAGAGTACACCCATTCCATACCTAAAACCATTTATCAAACATGAATGACATAAAAAAAGCATGGGAAAGCAATTGCAATTTTAAATAACCAAAAGTCCTTAACCCAGATTTCAAACCCAACAATTTAATTTACATGAACAATGATTAAACATATGCCTTTAGAACAAAATCAAGTTAGGTATGAGAGAAATTCTTGAAACATACAAGAATTTAGAGGAAATTTGGAGTTTGAAGCTTGGAGATTGAACCCCTTGTGAACCCTAGTTTCCTCTCACTTTGGGAGTTTGAGAAGAGAGAAGAATGAGTATGTTTTGATTTTTGATAATTAATGTTAAAAGGGTCAAATGAGGTGTTTTAATTCATGGGGAATAGTGTATGGGCAAGAAAATAACAAAGATCCCTTAATGAAAATGTGCAGGAAAAATTGAGCCAGTCGCTATGACTCGGGTAACGACTCATGACGTCTAACCATGAGTCGTTATCTAAGGGCCCATATAACTACCCATTTTATCGTTACTAAATTATTCATAGTAAATTCATGAAAATTCTTAATTTTGATTCCTCAATATTAACTTGGGTAAAAAATAGCAAATATTTTATTTATTATGTCACCTCAAACTTTCTGGCAAAGATTTTAGCCTTCAGATGTGTCTAGATAGACTCAAGCTTGATGAATTTAATTATTCATGAGTGATAATATCAATAATTTAATTTTAAAGTTCTTTAGGTATGAATTAAAGTCGTACAATATCCCTAATCCAAAGTTAAGTATAAAACTTTGTTTTCGATACAGTTTTGATATGAGTTTCTATTAGGTCCAACTTTAAAAGACCATATCTCATATAATATAAGGAGTTAGTGGGACCAATACCTACCAAATAAAATATCTCTGAGTCCTATTTCCAACGCAATAAACCGTTCCACAATCTAAATTTGGAGTAAAAAGTTATGACTGTTTTACTCAGCACTGTTCGGGTTAAAATGGGATTTCGCTGTAGCGAAAATTCTGATTGTATTTACATCAGCTTCAGCCGTATTTCAGGTCTAAAAACCCCAAATTTCATTACCCAACCTTAGAGAGGTGATTTTTCAAAGCTTGAAGGTGAAATTCCTTTGTTGAGTTAAGTTTTTCCATTATTTTCTTTGTTTTTTAATCCTTTAACATCTTAGAATCCTTAGAAAGACCATTAATGGTGGAATTTTTTGGGAAAAACTCATGGGTGTTTTTAATATGACCTAGAGATGATTCTAAATTATAAATTAAAGATTTCTAACATGAATTTCATATACTAGATTATGAATTTTGATGGTTAGGAACCTTGAATTCTGTAAAGATGAGACCTTTAGTATAAAAACTTCATTAATGGAGACAGGTTAAGCTTGAAAGAGCTAATTAATAATTAATTAAACTTGGAGAAAGATATAAACCTTGAATTAAGGGTAGAATTAGTGGGTTTGAATCCCCAAGATATTTGTTTGAAGAGTCATTAGTTAATTACTCTTATAATTGCTTGATTTTTAGATGATTGATTATTCTAAGGTATTTAGGAAAGTAAAGAACATTCTTGTTGCAGCTTGCTTCTTCCAAAAGCTTGGCATCCAGGTAGGCTAGGTTTAATCAGTAGAAGATTGTGCTATTTTATATTTTCATAATTTAGAATTGATGGAAGAAAACATGTCTAGGCCTGAAGGAATGGAGTTGAGGTGGATAAAGACACAAGAACTTAACTTTAATCCCGAAAACTATATTATTGATTAATTATGTTATATTTGTGATATTATGTGCTGTGTGCCCGCAATGAGATTTTTGTAAATGAAGGATTTGGACATGATAGTTCTTAGTTGTTCTGGTGATGAACCTAGTTGAGTTATAATGATATTAAGTTGTATTTGTATATATTGGATAGTAATATAATACTCTATTACTGCAAATAGAGGAATATATGCTAATATAGAGGGGAAAAGAGGGCTAAGGCAAGGTGAACCTATATCACCACTACTATTTGTAATATGTATGGAATACTTCTACCGGTTAATGAAATGGGTGGCTGCTCAACCTAGGTTTGAGTTTCATACAAAATACAGGAGTATTAGACTAAATCACTTGTGTTTTACAGATGATATGTTGATATTTTATAAGGGAGAACTCACACCTATAATGCTCTTGCTCACAGGTCTACATACTTTTGCTATCACCTTAGGTCTCACCACCAATGCTTCTAAATCCAACATCTTTCAAGCAAACATGGGAGAAAAGACACTGAAGGACATATGTGAATTGACTGGATATAAGAAATGGACAATGCCCTTCAAATATTTAGGTGTTCCCATAGATATTAAAAAGATCTCAGCTTTGGATTGTGAAATCTTGATTGATAAAATGGCAACCAGAATCAACACTTGGGGGTCAAAAAACCTATCATACGTATGTAGAACAATATTAATAAAATCAATATTGCTCTTTATACACACATACTGGTCATCCATGTTCCTGCTACCAACAATGGTGATGAAGCAAATAAACATACTATGCAAGAACTTTTTATGGTCTGGAAAAACTTATTTAGAAAAGCCGCCTCCTATAGCATGGGACTTTGTATGTCGGCCTAAAAAGGAAGGTGTTCTGAGTATTCTAAATTGTACTAAATAGAATGAAGTAGCTATTGGTAAATATGTATGGAATGTAGCAAAAAAGTCTAACAATCTATGGGTTAAATGGGTGAATCATATCTATATAAAGGGATTTGATTGGTGGACCTACAAAACTCCAGGAGATAGTTGTTGGTATTGGAAAAAAATCTGTAGTATAAAAAAAATATCCAAACTGGTTTCAGGGGTAATCATTGGCTAAAGGAGAATGGTAAGTATAATATCAAATGAGTCTATGATTGGTTGAGAGACACACAAGAAGAATGGAGATTCTGGAGACCAGTCTAGAATAATATCAACATTCCTAATCATAGCTTTATTTGCTGGATTGCACAACACAATCGGATGCTTACAAGAGATAAACTATGGAGAATAAGGATTAGTCAGGAAGAGGACTGCCTGTTATGTGGAGTAGAGAAAGAATCTGTCCAACTTCTTCAATTGTGAATTCTCTCATAAATGTTTAGACACACTAAGTACTTAGGTAGGAATAAATACACAGAGCAACACATTATAGGATATTTGGAGATGCATGGCAAGAAAAAGCAAGGGAAGGTGAGTAGAAGGCTAATATAGGCACTGATAGCTACGTGTGTATATCAGATATGAAGGGCAAGGAATACTGCATTATGGGACCACAAAGTACCAAAACCTACATTGGTTTGCAAGACTATCCAGGAATAATGGAATATCAAAATAGTGCATATGATACAAACTAAGAAAAAGATGTGAGATAGAGAATGGCTAGAGAAAATTATATCTATATAAGAGAATAAAGAATAGCAAGGGATGTAGAAGGAATAGTTAATATATGGTCGGGGTTTTTATTTGTAAATGGTAAAATCCGATGCAGAGTAGGTTGTAACAATGATGAACAATTTTTTTCTTAATAAACACAGTTTATTCGACCAAAAAGAGAATCATGCTAGGATTAAGTATTGATGAGCATAGTAATATCTAAAGTATAGATGACTTGAATTAGTGTGATGATTGTATTATATGGAAAGAGGTAGTGACATTTTAATAATTAATAAGTAAGTAATGCTCCAATAGTGACTTGCATGCTTAATTGTTAAATTGTGACTTATTTTATGATATTCTTGTTTTGGTACTGATAAAAGCATTTTATCTATTGGATGCCCATGAGAGGCTAAATTGGTGATAATGATGAGTTATTGAATTGTGCCTATGAGAGGCTTGTTTGATAATGATAACTCCTTCAATTAATGTCACAAATGGCTTATTGATGATCATGATGAATTATTGAAATAATGCCCATGAGAAGGTCAAAATATTGATAAATGAAAGCACTTGATCGAATTTATTTATGATTTTAAGTGCATTTGTAAATGTAGTACGTTGTATTGCATCCCGAAAGATGGTGTGAATTTAATTATATATATATATATATAACATGGTTATGGAGGATTGGGTACCCTACCGGTACAAATATAAATATTGATATTACTTATTTATGGAGGATTGGGTACCGAGCCGGTACAAATATGAATATTGATAATATTTATTTATGGAGGATCGGGTACCATGTCGGTATGGATATAAATATTATATTACTTATTTATGGAGGATCGGGTACCACGCCGGTGCGAATATGAATATTGATAATATTTTTTTATGAAGGATTGGGTACCACGCTGGTACATATATAAATATTATATTACTTATTTATGAAGGATCGGGTACCACACCCATGTGAATATGAATATTGATAATATCTATTTATGAAGGATCAGGTACCACACCGGTATGGTACATAGACTTAGATTGTCCCCTGCAGTTCATCACTAGTTGGGCAAAAATAAGTCCCTTAGCATGTGTGTACATATTAGTGTTGATATTGAATTAATCCTTTTTCAATAGTATGCATAAGGTTTATTAATGAGACTTGAGTTCTCTAATGTGTCTTACTGAGGTATGAGTTGACTTGTATTCCCTACTTGATTGTATTCTTGAGATTGATTGGGTGACATGTGGTTGGAAAAGTAAAATTCAGTGTTTACTTTCTATATATTGGTCATTTTGCTTCATTTATACTTGTCGTAATTATAGTTTATCCGAATGACTATTTATTATTCCTTAATATTATGAGAGAGTGTTTGATTGTTAGCCCGAGAGTTTAGTGTAAGTTGTCTATGATTATTAGGTTTATCCTATAGATGTGGTTGATGAAAGAGATAAGGTGAATAAAGAGGGATAGTGATGTATTAGCGTTGGGCCGTGGTTGATGGTGAATTAATGAGGCTAGAGTATATTAGTAGTGAATATAATACTGATGGAGTAGGAAGAGTAGTTGGATGATGTAACTTATATCGGTAAAGTAATAATGTTATTACAGCCTTGGTCAAATTACATTCCATTCAAGATGTCATGATTTATTTTCCTTAATTCTATTTTATGATTATATGAACTAACACGGCCAGCCAATGATGCCTACTAGTACGTGTGGTTGTACTGACCCTACTCTTCTGCATTTCTTCTTGGGGTGTAGACTAAATGCAACTTAGTTTGCAGTTACTACATGGATGACGATATTCAACACTAACGTCTGGACTTTCTTCCTGGCAGATGTTAGAGTCCTTGTATTATTTATTTTATTGTCAGTCTATGTTATAATAGGTAGCTCTTGTATATGTCTGTCCAAGTCTTAGGATAATGAAGGACATTTGTAATAAGTTTTTGAAACAATTTATTTATTAGTATTTAATTTACTTTATTATATTTAATCCAGTATTCCCTTAAAAATAGAAGTTTTCCGTATATTTTTAGTTGGGTAATAAGAGTTCTCCTAGCTACTTAGAATAGCATAGATGCTAACACGGTCCGCTAGTCTGGGTTGTGATAGCCCAAATCCTGGCCCTTCACTATTATGGTCATGAGCCACTCACTATGACTCGTGACTTGACCTTACGACTCATGGTGAGAAGTCGTGATCAGAGAAGAAACCTCGGGCAATTTTACTGTTGTGACAACGAGTCACTCCCTATGATTCGTTATGTGCCATAACGAGTCATACCTTGGACTAGTTGTCAAGGGACCAAATCCTGGGCAGATCTCTGGTGAGACCACGAGTTTCACCTAAAAACTCGTGAAGAGTGATGACGACTCATCACCTGACTCGTAGTCATGACAGTATTGGCGAAAACCCAAAAATTTTAGAGTACGAAACCTGGGGTATTACAATAAGGTGGTACGACTCCCATTATAAAAGAATTCACTTTAAAAGTGAAAAGTGGAAATAAATCCCCCTCTAAAAAACATTTGTAAAATAAAGGATTTTGTTGGATATAGATATGAAATAAATATGAACTATGAAACAATTAATTATCTACAAAATTAATTCTTTTGGTTGTCAAATGTCAAGTAACTAGTTCTCAAGAAGCCACTTGACCTAATTATAGGCTAGCTATTCTCCTTTATAATATATATATAGATATGAAATAAATATGACATAGTTAATAATCTACAATTTTTGTTGCTGCCAAATCTCCTTTATCTATAATATCTATATCTATAATATATTAAAAGTGTGAAGACCTTTAGAAAAGTGATTTGAACTTTTTACCCTTAATTAAAAGACTTTTCTTTAGACAAAACTGTCTTTTCACTATTTTTTTATTTATTATTTTATTATTATTTATTATATTAACTAGACTTCTTAAAATATATGGTATGAGAATTAATTAATATTTTTTCCTTTCTACTAGACTTCCTAAAATATATGCGACTCCTAAATATATGGTAGGAGAATTAATTAATATTTTTATTTCTACTGTTCAATTAGAAAAATACTCCTAAAATAGGACTCTATTAAGAAAATTCTTCTATAAATATTGAGATATACGTTAAACTAGAGAACAAACCAGTTTGCCTATTGGGAGAATATGATTGATGCTCATCTAACTTGATTTGATTGCATGTCTAGATGGTGGATGCTTGATTTTCTAACCCTCAACTTCTTCACCGTTTTTGTCAGCATAATAGAATTCAACATATGTATGTATATATATACATTCTCTATTTTCATTCAAAATCATTCTTCAGGGTCAAAATTTTCGCTCAGACAAGAATTAGTTGGATCAAAATTGAAGCTTTGTGATCACTATTATATTTTTTTATTAGTTTACAGGTCGTAGATGAATGTCGGTTGACTTTGAATAATTTCTTGTGTAAAGGTTAGGTTTAATTGTATTGTTTTGATATCTTTATTATCTCATTTTTTTATTTTAATTTACAGATGCTAGATGAATGTGGGTCGGCTTTGAATTTTTTTTTAGGTAAAGGTTAGGTTTAATTGTATTATCGTAATATCTCTATTAGATTGTTATTTTGTGATAGTTTATAGTTTGTAGATGAATCTCGATCGGCTTTGAGAAATTTTTGTGTGTAAAATTTGTGTTTAATTGTATTATTTTGATATCACTTTTATCGTATTATTTTGTTTCAGTTTACTGGTGATAGATAAATGTTGGTCAACTTTGAGAATTTTTTTTATGTAAAGGTTAGGTTTAGTTGTATTATTTTGATATCTCTATTATCGTATTATTTTATTATTATTTACAAGTGGTAGATGAGTGTTGGACGACTTTGAGAAATTTTTTATGTGTAAATATTAGATTTAACTGTATTATTTTGATGTCTTTATCATTGTATTATTTTATTGCAATTTATAGATGGTAAATGAATGTCGATCGAATTTTAAAAATATTTTTGGTAAAGATTAGGTTTAATAAATAAATTCTCCATCTTTACATACTCAAAAGATATTAAATTTAATTATTATATTTATTTTTATTATTTAAACAAATATCCTATTTAATGTAATATTTAAACTCATTGAAGTGAGGTACACGCGCAAGGCGCGTACACCTAAACTAGTTATATATATATATAAATATGTATATGAAATAAATATGGAACAAATATGAAACAATTAATAATCTACAAAATGAATATTTTGTTGTCAAATGTCAAGTAGCTAGTTCTCAAAAAGTCTCTTGGCATATTTATAGGTTAGACTATTCTCCTTTATTATATATAGATATGAAATAAATATAGAATAAATATGAAACAATTAATAATCTACAATTTTCTTTGGTCAAATCTCTTATATATATAAACATATATATATATATATATATATATGAAATAAATATGGAAAACAATTACTAATCTATAATTTTTTTTTTTTTTTTGTCAAATGTCAAGCAACTAGTTCTCAAGAAGTCACTTGGCATAATAATAAGCTAGACTGTTCACCTTTACATATATATATATATATATATGTGTGTGTGTGTGTGTGTGTGTGTGTGTGTGTGTGTGTGTGTGTGTGTGTATATATGTATATATATTTGAACTAACTATGAAACAATTAATAATCTGCAAAATTATTTTTTGGTGAAATATCCTTTATTATATATATGGATATGAAATAAATATGAAACAATTAATTTGTTTTGTTGTCAAATGTCAAGTAGCTAGTTCTCAAGAAGTCACTTGGCATAATAACAGGCTAGACTATTCACCTGTATTATGTATGTATGTATGTATGTATGTATGTATGTATGTATGTATGTATGTATGTATGTATATATATATATATATATATATATTTGAACTAAATATGAAAGAATTAATAATCTACAATTCTTTTTTGTTAAATGTCAAGTAGCCAGTTCTCAAAAAGTCATTTGGCATAATTATAGGCTAAAAAAATCCTCCTTTATTAGATATATAGATATGAAATAAATATGAAATTCAAAATTTGAATATATATAATTCGAGAAATTTTTGATTGATTTTTTTCTTTTTATTGTTTATATATATATAATTCAAGAAGACTATTTAAGGACAAATCTTAGTTATTTTAATTCAATAGAAGTCAATCTTAATAGTTTTTATCCAATAGAAGTATATATATATATATATATATATATATATATATATATATATATACCGTACTAGTGTATATGCACTTATCTTTTGTGTTTGTTATATTGTTAGTTTATTTTACATACCGTACTAGTTTATATGCACTTATCTTTTGTGTTTGTTATACTGTTATTGGTCTTAAGTCGGGGGTCTATCGGAAACAGCCTCTCTACTAACCTGAGGTAGTGGTATGGTTTGCGTACACTCTACCCTCCCTAGACCCCACTATGTGGGAATACACTGAGTATGTTATTGTTGTTGTATTATTGATGAGTTTTAGATGTTTGAAACTCAAAAGTTTGACCAGATTCAACAATTGAGATTGAGGAGGTAGATTTTGAGTTTTGGCAATTTCACTAGGTCTGGGGAGTAATTTATTGTTTGGTTGGATGGTTTGCAACGTCTCGAGGCACTTGAGAGTGGTTTAGATCCTTGAATTGAATTCTAAAGTACTTAAAGATTAGAATTGAGCATGATAAATATTTGTCACGACCCAAAAATGAGGGTCATAATGACACTTATCGTGGCGTACCTTGACAAGTAAGTCTATCACCCAAAATGATACAAAAAGAGGAAAAGACAGAAATATCCCAAGGTAAGGCTTCTAGAAAGAATTCGAACCATACAAGTAATCATAACAATGCGGAAAGGACAATTACATAAGAACAAGAGGGAACATGCATATACAAGACCATCAAATACAAGCAAAAGAATATAAGACAATTACATAAATGGCAAGTTAATATGGCAATACAACACAATATAAACACAATAAAGTAAGTGCAATGTATATGATTTTGATGTTGTTGTTGTTGTTGCTGCTGATGATGATGCACGAGGTCTTCGCACAACCTCCGGGATAGTCTTAGAATCCCTTTATATACCTGCGGAGGCAAGCCACCCAACACAGGACCCATTGGGGGTTGTCAACCCATATATAATCCACATATCTCATATCTCCTTTCCCGCACATCCCTCAGGGAGGGTTTTAAAAAGGTGTTACCAGTGTTTCTCAGATGTTGCCATAGTGGTACCAATATTTCATGAAAGAGTATGATATAAAGATGTAGTCATCACAAACAATCACAATGAGTATTTCACAACCAACCACAATGATATATTTCCACAACCATGTGAGCCAATATCCACTCATTATTTCAATTTTATCCACTAATTTTCACATGTGTCATATGCCAAATAAAGTATGAATATAATCACAATACACCAATGGTACCATATTAAGCATCTTAACAACACAATACAATTATTCATATATATTCAAGGTTATTAATATCACATGGTACCCTACATGGTCACACATATCACATAATAACTCAATTTCGATAATTACATTACTTATAGGCCCCCACATGGACACAACACATAAATATCCATTTTTCATGATTAGTTCCTCCCTTAACATGTATTTTGTATCATCATTTACTATCCAGCCCAGTCTGAAAGAGTTAAGCCATAACTTACCTAAAAAGTTAAAATCGGCCCGCTACACTTTGAACCCACGACCTTACTTTTCACGAATAATATTGAACTCCACTAAAAGCATCAAATATGGAATCTACGCATCAAAACAAAATCAACGACACCCATATTGACTACTTTTGGTTCGGGATCAAAACGGACCTCTAGAACGGTTTTTTGAAAAAGAAGGGCAAAATCAGAACTTTACTTTAAAAATATGTTCTCCATATTTTTAGAAATCTACAGCTGAAAACTCAAGTTAAATCAAGTAAAAAACGAGGTTCAAATTGAAGAAAAACCATTTTTGAACTTTACTGGGTAAAATCTTTGAAATCCGGGTTAAAATCAAGAATCAGAGTTGTTTTAAAGGTTAAATTGATGAAAAACTAGTAATTATAAAGTGAAAAGGAGTGAAAATGGGGTTTAAAATCAAGCCCTAAAATTTTTGGGGTTTTGAAAAATTACTAAGAAAAGGGTGAATTCTTACCTTAAATCCGTAATAAAATAAAAAAAATAGATGTTAATCTAGTTTCCCAAGATCCCACAAGCTTCACTTTTAAGCTCCCATACTATTTTAGGGTTTAACTTTCAAGAGACAAGATGAAAAATGAGCAAAATGGGTCAAAAAGAGGTGAAAATCTACTATTTATAGCAGATTTTCTGCAATAACATTTTTTTGGTCATCAGATTTCGATGAAGTACTCGAGATTCATTCGGGGTCTGATACATGCAAACAAACTATGCAAATATATTAAATTCAACATTACGGATGCGAGGGCGATATCATTTTCACAAAGTTGACCCCTGAAACCCGAAATCATAATTTTTAAAATCGAGGGTCGAAATAAGATTTAAAAGCCGTAAAATCATATCAGACATTTTAACACCCTAAAATTGACATTTCGGATCTTCTGGAGAAATTGAATTTTCCATCTGAGGTTGTTTTGACCAAATGTGGGTCCCACACTCATATTTTCAATTTTTTAACTTTTCGATCAATAGGTCAAAATGAGCTCGGGTGCACCAGGACCCGAACCAAAGGTCTACATAGCCTAAAATTGATATTCCAAAGCTGTTGGCGCATTCTGTTTGGCCATCCATCACACGAATCAAAAAATATCCACATAAGTTCAAAATAAGGCTTTTGAAGCCATAAAAAATCACAATATTGCATAAATGATACCAAAATGCACTGGAAATCATGTCAATCACTCCCACACCCCAGAAATACCATAATTCATCTACGAGGAGGGTTAAATATTCAAATTACACAAAATCATAAATTTCACATATTTCATTAAATTTTTAGGTCATTATAATATTTGTAACGTCTCTCAAGGTCGTTTTGTAAATTTTATCTTCTTTTTCGTTACTTTCCCTCCCCATAGCTATGGCATATGATTAGCTACTTATGTCTTGTGGAAATAGGTGACATGATTTTCAAGGTGATCAAATTTATTATGGATAAGTTTTTTTTTGTTTTGAAAATTAATAATTTAGGAAGTTTGACCAAACTCAACATTTAGAGTTGGCGAGGTCAACTCCCTATTTTCTTGATTCCACTCAGCCCGGAGGATGATTTATAATATAATAAGTAAATGTTAAATCACCACACCCTTCTTTTCTGCCTTTTAAATGAACTCATGACCCCCTCCTCACTACTTGAGGTCAAGGTTACTCCTCTTACCCAACTTCACAATATATAGCACTCAAAATTCTTAATCAAATGTACATATTATAACTTTGATCTCTCAACTTCCGATCACCATTCAATAAGTCCTTTAATTTACCAAATGACATAAAAGTGTTCTCATAAACTCGTAGGTTAAGAGGCAATTCACATGCAAGCTCATACAATGTATCTTTTAATACAATTTATACATGTAATAGTCAACCTTGGGGATCTTTCGCAAATTGACGTTACTACAATCATTCTAAATGATGAACTAGACCCACAAATCTTTACACTTCATAAGCTTATATGTTTTTCTTCTTATAGAAGGGAATTCCCATTTATCTAATTGAACTAAACATTAAACCTCCCTAGGCAGTTGTTGTAGAGAAGAGTAAAAAGTTTTTTTTTCTATTCGACGATATCAACTTAGCGAAAAATCAACTATTTAATTAGCTTCCTTGAAACAGTGAGTAATATAAAAAATAGAGTCATTGTTATGATTGATATCTTAGGTAATCTTCTTCAGCTTCAGATATCAATATCTCCGTTTTTATCATATTTGCCACCACCAAAGAATTCAATTCAATATTTTTTTCTAATTCCATACTATAGTTGCTCAAACCAGTATCATTAATGTTTTTATATGTTTTTGGAAAATGAGTTTTTGATTCTTATTTTTTGAAAACTAATTAAAGTCTAAAATATTGAAAATAGAGTTGTCACTTAATTCTTACAAGAAATTAAGAAAACTTGATCAATGTAGAAATATTTTAACCGAGGAATCTAATAGAAGGTCAAAGATATGAGTAAGAGTTCTAATAACATCTTTAAGAAAGTTTTAAAGACACTTAAAGAGTGTCCACAAACTTATATATATATATATATATATATATATATATATATATTCACACACACATCTATATATATATGTATGTATGTATGTATGTATGTATGTATGTGTTTTTCATTTATTGTAGATCAGACCAAGAAACATGGATATTGTGGAAGCCGCATATCAATGCAAAAGTCTATTTTGCTACCTTCTAGTAAAATGTTCATATCTTTTGGTAGAAAAGTTTAAATGTCATGACCCAAAAATGAGGGTCATGATGGCATTTGTTGTGGCGTACCTTGACAAGTAAGCCTATCACCCAAACTGATATGAAAATAGAAAAAGACATAAATATCCCAAGGTAAGACTTCTAGAACGAAGTCAAAGATATAAGTAATCATAACAACATGAAAAGAACTTATTCAAAATACCAAACAAGCCCAAAAATAGGTGTCAATAGTGTAAGAACTACTAATAAACTCCAAGAGTCAAATACATCTAAAAAATAACCACAAAGGAATAAAATCTATCTTCGAATACTAATAAATACATAACTATTTTAGAAAGATAGAAGTGAACTTCGGACGCATGAATATCCAACTGCTACCTTGGAAGCTCCAACAATTGCCCGAGTCAAATTGAGGCGCACTCGAGCTAGGACCTGCACCGAAAGGGTGCAGTAGCATGAGTATGGTCCACTTGTACTTAGTAGGTATCATAGGCCGATGAAGAAAAGTAGTAAATAAAGCATACAAAATATACGCTAAGGGTATGTCACCTGTAATCAGGAAATGTCCAACAACGGTAGCCCACACCGCTTGCACTAACAGATTTAATATATCTCACATATATTGCAGTATCACACCAAGATAGAACAAAAGTATGTATTATATCACATATAAGAAGAACAAAAAGGAACATGAATATACAAGATCATCAAATACAAGTAAAAGAAGATATGATAAATACATAGATGATAAGTCAATATGCCAATACAACACAACATAACATAATAAAGTAAGTGCAATGTATATGATGATGATGATGATGATGATGATGATGATGCACGAGGTCGTCGTAAAACTTCCGAGATCGTCTCACAATCCCCATATACATCAATGGAGCTAAAGCTTCCCGATGTAGGACCCATGGGGGGTTCGTCAACCCGTATACAATCCACATATCTCATATCTACTTTTTGTCACATCTCTCAAAAAGGGTTTTATAAGATGTTACAATATCTCCTCCTCGGCACATCCCCCGAGGACGATTTTAAAAAGGTATTGTCAGTGTTTCTCAAATGTTGCCATGGTGGTACTAATGTTTGATGAATGATTATGATATGAAGATGTAATGCTCACCACCAATCACAATGAGTATTTTCACAACCAACAACAATGATATATTTTCACAACCATGTGAGCCAATATCCACTCATTATTTTATTTTCATCCACGAATTTCCACATGTCTCATATGCCAAATAAAATATGAATATAATCATAATCATAATACACCAATGGTACCATATTAAGCATCTTAACAATACAATACAATTATTCACATGTATTCAAGGCTACTAATATCACATAGGACCCCACACAGTCACACATATCACATAATAACTCAATTTCGATAATTACATCACATATAAGCCCCTACATGGGTACAATACATAGATAGCCATTTTCATGATTAGTTCCCACCCTTAACATGTATTTTGTATCATCATTTACTATCCAACCCAGCTTGAAAGAGTTAAGCCATAACCTACCTCAAAAGCCAAAACTGGGCCGCTACACTTCAAACCCACGACGTTACTTTTCACGAGCAATCTTGAACTCTAATGAAAGCATCAAATATGGAATCTATGTGTCAAAACAAAATCAACAACATCCATATTGACTGCTTTTGGTTCGGGGTCAAAACGGACCCCCAAAATGAGTTTCCGAAAAGAAAGGGAAAAATTGAAACTTTACTTCAAAAACATGTTTTCCATATTTTTAGGAACCTACAACTAAAAATCCATGTTAAAATGAGTCAAAAACGAGGTTTAAATAGAAGAAAAATGATTTTTGAGCTTTACTGGATAAAATCTTTGAAATTCGGGTTAAAATCAAGAATCGGTGTTGTTTTAAAGGTTAAATTGATGAAAAACTAGTAATTATAAGATAAAAATATTACTAAAGTGAACGGAGTGTAATTGGAGTTTAAAAATCAAGCCCTAAGATTTTTGGTGTTTTGAGAAATTAATTAAGAAATTATTAAGAAAAGGATGAATTTTTACCTTAAATCCATAACAAAACCAAGAAATAGTTGTTAATCTCGCTTTCCAAGCTCCCACAAGCTTCACTTTTGAGCTCTCAAACTATTTTAGGGTTTAGCTCTCAAGAGTCAAGATGAAAAATGAGCAAAATAGGTCAAAAAGGTGTAAAAATGCTGTATTTATTGCAGATTTTCTGCAACATTAGTGCAGATTTTCCCCTCAAGTCGAAATGAACTTCGACAGGGTGCCCGGAATTCATTCGGAGTCCGATATACATAAATGAATAATGCAATCATACTAAATTTGACGTTCCTTGCGCGTTGGCGATATCAGATTTTCAAAAAAAATAGTTTTCACAAAGTTGACCTCCGAAATCTGAAATCACAATTTTCCAAACCGAGGGTCGAAATGAGATTTAAAAATTATAAAATCATACCAAACATGCTAACAGCCTAAAATTGACATTTTAAATCTGTTGGCAAAGTTGGATTTCCTATATGAGGTCATTTCGATCAAATGTGACTCCCACACCCATATTTTTAATTTTCCAACTTTCCGACCAATAGTTCAAAATGAGATCGGGTGTAGCGAACCTGAGCCAAAGGTCTACCTAGCCTAAAATCAATATTCTGGAGTTGCTGGCGCAGTCCGTTCGGTCATCCGTCGCACAGATCAAAAGATATCCACATAAGTCCAAAATAAGGCCCTCGAATCCATCAAAAACCACAATATTGCATAAATGATACCAAAATTAGGGGTGTTGATGGGTCGGTTATTAGTCAAAATCATAACTAAACCAACTTAATCGATTTTAAAATTTCTAAAACCAAACTAAACCAAATAAAAAAATAACCATCGGTTTGGTTCTTGTCGGTTTAGTTCGGTTTGGTTCCCCAACCTTTACCCCAAATCCCAACTACACACCTATTCTTTGCGGGGGTCCTATGACCCCCCTGAACTATTTTAAAGTGGAATAATTACCCCTCTCCCTCGAAAACTGACACCCAGATGTGTAATGAAAAGTGAGCAACACGCACTTGCCATGTAATGCCACGTAATTTCCACGTAATATTATATTTTTATATAAGAAAATTAATTATTATTCTTTAATATATATATATATATATATATATATATAT
Organism: Capsicum pubescens; assembly: GCA_030864215.1. Lineage (NCBI taxonomy): Eukaryota > Viridiplantae > Streptophyta > Magnoliopsida > Solanales > Solanaceae > Capsicum > Capsicum pubescens. The sequence continues at coordinate 79,811,410 of CM061544.1, read as the reverse complement.
ATTCTTTTTGTTTCTTTCCCTTTCCCTTTCCCTTTTTCTTTTTCTTTTCTTTTTCCCTCCTCCATAACTTCCTTGATTTAAATTAGAGATGATGGGGTGGGTGTCACTGTTGGGGGGTGGGGTAAATTCTTATCGTTGTTTTCAGTTTTTCAACAAATTTAAAAGGTTCATCACCGGTGACGAAAAATTAAAATTCCAACAAATTATTCTTGAACCGTGAAAATGAAGGAAGTTTCTATGCAACCTGGAAAGAATTATTCTTAGAATACAAATGCCAAGTTCATGACAATATGGATTCTATAACTGTAATTTTTTCCCAAAATGATAAACCATCTCAACCATTTTCGCAAATTGTATTTTAGCTATTGCACTAATTGTAGAAATAATTGTTAATTTTGCTCTTTCGATGAAATAGAAGATGACCCATTTCGCGTTTGTGTTGAAATAATTGTTAATTTTGCTATTTTGATAGAATTGGAGATAGACCCATTTGGGGTGTGTGTGTTTAAATAATGGTTAATTGCGTTGTTTTTTATGGAATTGCGGATGATTTATTTGGTGTGTGTATGAAGCAGCCATGGTATTTTGTTGAAGAGAAGAAACAAGAAAGGAAGAAGAGAGAAAAGAAGAACCAGTCATGGTGTTAAAGAAAGAAAAGCCATGGTGTTAAAGAAAGAAAAGAGAAAGAAGACAATTGAAAAAATAAATAAAAAACATAAGAAATTAAAAAATTAAAAAATTAAGGGGTTAAAATGTCTTCACTCTCTCAAAGAAAGTGCATCACACCTTCCGTACCACCTCAGCATTTAGGGGGGAAATAAATTCATTTTAAAATAGTTCAGGAGGGTAATAGGACCACTGCAAAGAATAAGTGTGTAGTTGGGATTTGGGATAAAGGTTGGGGGGCTTTTGACCATTTTCTCTAACTTTAGCTAATGATAAAGGTTGAAAATTTTAAAAACAAATCCAATCTAACATATGAGATGTCAATCGAGTGTTGTATCTCAACCTTGAAACTACGATGTCAACTGAGTGTTATACTTTGGCAAAGCCATGACAACACCATATGAACACTTATAAGAAAATATTTAAAAACAATATTTAATAGAATGATGTGATAAAACCCCCCAAAAGGTGAATGCATAAACTTCTTGCTCAACAAGGTTCAAAAAGAAAGTTAAAATTAGTGATTGTTTATAGTCTAATGAATCTCAGCTGGAAATTTCAATATACAACAAGATATTATTTTCACAATTAGTATCATTTGTCATTCAAAATGCGAAATTCATTTAGAATCTCATAAGGTACTGTCAACTGGATGAAGACATATGACTGAATGTGTTACGACTAAAGTTAAATCATGATTAAAATATAAAATGTAACAAATATTTAGATTGTATTTATGAATAATATATAAATAATTATAATATATATATATATATATATATATATATCGGTCCGGTTTGGTTATTTTGTTGGTTATTTTAGAGTAAAACCAAACCAAATCAAATTAGTATCGGTTTTTTAAAATTCAAAACCAAACCAACCAAACCTAACCAAATATCAGGTTTTCTAATCGGTTTGGTTTGGATCGTGGTTTGGTTTGGTAAAAAAACAAACCGTGAACACCCCAAATCAAAATGCATCGAAAATTATTCCAATCACTCTCACACCCCAAAAATATCATAATGCAACTACGAGGAAGGATAAAACAGTCAAATCACACAAAATCACAAATTTCACATATTACATTAAATTTTTAGGTCGTTACATCATCCACCACTAAAAATCTAGTTCGCCCTCGAATGAAGGCAAAAGAAATACCTGAATTAACAAAGAGATGGGGATAAGGACTATGCATATCAAACTCGGCCTCCCAAGTAGCTTCATCTATAGTTCGATGTTGCCACTGGACATTAACCACAAGGATCACTCTAGAGCGCAACTGCCAAACATCCCTAGCCAAAATGGAAACAGGCTCCTCAACAAAGGACAACTGCTCATCCAACTTAACCGACTCCCAATGAATGACATGAGACTCATCTGGAATATAACGACGAAGAATAGAAACATGAAAAACTGGATGAACAACTGAAAGATTATAACGCCCCGAATCTGGTACCCGGAATGCCATACAGTGCTCATCACCCTGAAGGACCATAATCTAACCTATGACTGATATTTATACCTGTATACTTCATAATATACTATATAATACAGAAACATGAACTGAAAGGCCATAAGGTTCAAAACTGTAACATAAAAGCTGATAAAATCTTAATATATAGATGGGGTATAAATACCCAAAATAAAACTGAAATAACATGATAGGCTGAACATGGTAGTCTGAAAATCCTCTAACTGACTGAACTGTTTGAATAAGGAGTTTATGGGACATGTCCCTAATTAACTCCAACTAATAAATTAATTAATGAGATAATAAAGTAATGGACATGTCCTCGAAGGATGAGGACTCACTGCTAACTTTGACTGCTGAGAGTGGAATGCTACTGAGGATCTGGAGCTTGTGCTTCTGAACCTATGGTATAAAACATCATAGCGCAAATGCATCAGTACTTTGAATGTACTGGTATGCATATGAGGTAGTCTGAATACAAAGGGTTTACATGCATGAACTATACTAACTGACTGGATAACATGAACGTGAGATTACATGCATGAAGACATAGTAACTATATCTGAGATCATGATACTATGAATTTATTGATAACTAACATGACTAATGACTGAGTTCTGATAACTGATATAACTGATAATATGAGTGACTGTATCTGACAGTCCTAAATCTGATGGAACTAGCTGAGTTTCGTACTATATCTGAGTTGATTGTATCTGATAGTCCTAAAATCTAAAGAACTATCTGAGTCCTTTTACTAATACTGATACTGAAAACTGTGGGAAGTAGTTATCTAATCGACATGCCCCTAATACGCTATTATGGCTGATTTGGGGTCCAATCTGTAACCCCAATTAGAATGGTGTCAATACCGCACCACTGGTAAGGACAATCTGTGAGTAACCCTCATATAACAGGTAAGTCTGGTGAGAACGGTGGGAACCCTCATATAAAAGGTTAATCCACCTCATCTACCCTCATATAGAGGGCTATGATGTCTCAACATATGCTAGCTACGTAGTTCTGGAATGCAAGAATTGCTTCTAATAATCACACCCTCATATAATAGGTGAGTTCCCATCCTCGGGTTCGCTCGGTGCTAATTTCTACTCCCATCTGAATAGACACTGAATATGAACTACTGAACTGAACTGGACTGAATTAACTGAGTTCCGTTGACTGACGGAAATATTACTGAGTTTTTCCTGAGTCATGAGACTGTCTAAATTCTAATGAACATGGCTTGACTGAGAGTATCTTAAAAACATAACATTGGCTCTACGCATACAACTACATTGTCGGGTACAAGTACCCCCAGGACTCAATAGAGGAAAACTGACAAGGCATGACATTCTTGAATACATGACCAACATCAACAATCCATAATATAGTAATTGGAGATATTTCATGGGCATTTGATTATCATAGCTTGGTACGTGAATAAGATAGCATGTATACATAGCATTATTTCATAAGGCTAACTCATGAGCAATCCAACAACAATTTCAATACATAAGAATAACATGGAAGTCATTTTGGATCACAATTTAAATATATGCATAATTTCTATCCCCCTAGGCATTTTACCAAACACCTTGCATGCACCCTTAGGGCATAGGCATAATCATCAAATTGACACATTATAAATAACTCAATTTATGGATTTCATTCACTTGCTAATGTAGTTTCATGAAAAACATATAAATATTCCAACTTGGGAATCATATAACAAGATAAACATTGTTACAACTAACCCACAACATAAATATTAGGATTCACAAGTTGAAATAGGGTTCTTGAACTTTATGGATGAAAGGGATCCATAAATCAACACAAATCATACCTTAGTTCTTGATTTAGCAAAGATTAACGGAGAGACTTTCTTGAAATTGAATCCCTAATTGAAACCCTAGCTTATTCTTGAGAGAAAATTTAGAGAAACTAGTATATTTTGGGTTCCAAATAGATGAATCTCGTGTTAATGGTCTTAAATAAGGGTGGGAAATTGACCCTTTTAACCATGGACGTATCTTTTAATTTCAGTAAAAATTTCCCGAACCGGACCCCTGGCACGACGCGGCGCTATCGCGCCGTGTCACTAGAATTTGCCAATTGGGAAATTGGGGGATGGTGCGACGCGGAGCCATCACGTTGCTACTTCATTTGCGATCTATAAGTTTGGCGCGATGCGTCACTATCGCGGACCCCTACTGGAATTTGAAAAATGCCATTTTCTCTTGTGGCGCGGTGCGCCACTGACAAATATGGCGCTGTTTTACGACGGGAACTCGAAATAGTCATAACTTCTTACCCGGTTATTGGATTTGGGCGAATCTTATATTGACGGAAATCTTATTGAATTTCCCACATAACTAAAGTAAAAATCTTGAAAATTCCTCATGGAATAAACATCATTCAATTTAGAAGATAATACTAGACATTTTTGGGACAACATTAGTTAAGAAACTTTGGGGTATTACAATATCTCCCCCTTGGAAACATTCATCCTCGAATGAGACTGACTGAGAGGGGAGAAATGATAAGACAAAGTACATACTGAACATGAACACTGAAACATGACTAACATCTCTGAGATTTATACTGAGCATGCATATCTGACGCATGATTTCATAATTTAACTAACTCATGAACACTTGACTGAGATTTCTGACAACTGAGTTTCTCACTAGGAGAATGCATGTCTAATGCATGATTTATATAACTGAACTAATAGATGAATGCATGAATGAATGTGCAATGGAATTTAATACCAAGTTTGTAATGGAATACTAAGCTTGTAACTGAAATCTGAATATCTTAAGGAGAACTGTTACCTTGATTTAGATCTGAGTTAGCGGAGAAGCGGTGAGGATACTTGGTACGCATGTCTGCTTCTGCTTCCCAAGTGGCTCCCTCAACGTACTGATTCCGCCAAAGAACTTTGACTAGAGGGACTTTTTTGTCCTCAGTCTACGAGTCTGGTAGTCTAGAATTTTGACTGGAATCTCTTCATAAGAAAGGCTGTTCTGAACATCTATGCTCTGATTAGGGACGACAACTGATGGGTCACCTATACACTTCTTAAGAAAAGAGACATGAAAGACTGGATGAACTAAGGCTATATTTGAAGGCAATTCGAGCTCATAAGCTACCTTGCCAAAACGACTGAGAATTTTGAAGGGACCGACATATCAGGGATTGAGTTTTTCCTTCTTGCCGAATCTCTTTACTTCCTTCATGGGAGTGATCTTTAGATAAACATAGTCACCAATATCGAACTCGAGATCCTTTCTATGCACATCTGCATAAGACTTCTATCGGCTCTGAGCAGCATGGAGTCATTCTCTGATCAACTGGACTTTCTCTAAGGCATTGAATAATAATTCAGGCCCTATAACTGAGGCCTCACTAACTTCGAACCAACCGACTGGAGATCTGTATCTCCTACCATAGAGAGCTTCGAATGGAGCCGTCCAAATACTGGAATGATAGTTGTTGTTGTATGCAAACTCAATCAAAGGCAAGTGGTCATCCCAACTTCCCTTGAAATCAATTGCACACACCCTTAGCATATCTTCTAAAGTCTGAATGGTCCTTTTTGTTTGACCATCTGTCTGAGGATGAAAGGTTGTACTGAGATGAACTTGGGTACCAAGACCCTTTAAGGAATGCTTTCCAGAAATGACAGGTGAACTGGGCACCTCTGTCTGAGACAATAGACAATGGAACACCGTGCAATCTGACCAACTCTCTGATGTATAGTTTGGCATAATCCTCAACTGAATAAGAGGTATGAACTGGAAATAAATAGGCTGATTTGGTCATCCTGTCTATAATGACCCAAACTGAATCATGCTGGCGATGAGTACGAGGCAAACCCGTCACGAAGTCCATGTTCACTTCTTCCCACTTCCAAGTAGAAATATTAAACTCTTGCATGGAACCACTAGGCTTCTAATGCTCTATCTTAACTTGCTGACATGTAGATCACTTAGCCACAAATTCTACAATATCTCTCTTCATCCCACTCCACCAATAGATTTCCTGCAAGTCGTGGTACATCTTTATGGCCCCTGGATGAATAGAGTAGCGCACACCATGCATTTCTGCAAGAATTCGCTGCCTTAAGTCGTCTACACCTGGAACACAGAGACGACCCGGGCAACACAATTAACCATCTTCTCTTGGGATAAAACCTCTACTTTCTGATCCTTGACTGACTCTTTCAACTTGACTAAAATGGGGTCTCTATCTTGCTTTTCTTTCACCTCGGAAGCTAGAGATGATTCTGAACTACTCTGAATCCATATATCACCCTCATCTGTATCGACTAAGCGAACACCTATTCTCGGCAAGCTGATGGACTTCCTTATCTAGTTTCTTCTTACTGTCCTCAACTTGAGTAACACTACCCATAGACAGTCTATTGAGAGCGTCGACCACTACATCTGCCTTGCCTGGATGAAAGGATACTCATGTCATAATCTTTCATAATCTCTAACCACCTTCTCTGATGAAGATTAAGATCTTTCTGAGCAAAGACGTACTGAAGGCTCTTATGATCTGTGAATACATCTACATGAACACCTTATAGATAATGCCTCCAAATCTTTAAGGAAAATACTACGGCTGCTAACTCAAGATCATGAGTAGGATAATTCTTCTCATGGGATTTAATCTATCTGGAGGCGTAGGCTATGACCTTACCATGTTATATGAGGACACAACCCAAACCTACTCTGGATGTATCACAATACACTACGAAACCATCTGAACCGTCTGGAAAAACCAAAACTGGAGTTGAGGTGAGTCAAGTTTTCAACTCCTACAAACTCTTCTCACAAGGATCTGACCACTGGAACTTGACTTTCTTCTGAGTCAATCTGGACATAGGGGATGAAATAGAAGAAAATCCTACATCAAACCATCTGTAATAGCCATCCAAACCCAAGAAACTCCTGATGTCTGATGGAGAGATAGGTCTGGGTCAGTTTCTTACCGCTTCGGTCTTTTGAGGACCTAAACTAATGCCATCACCGAAAATGATATGGCCAAGGAATGCTACTGACCTTAGCCAAAATTCGTACTTACTAAATTTGGCGAACAACTGATGATTTCTGAGAGTCTGAAGTATGATTCTAAGATGGTTTGCATGATTATGCTCACTACGGGAATAAACCAAAATATCATCTATAAAGAATATGAAAAACATGTCCAAGTAATGCTTGAACACACGGTTCATCAAGTCCATGAAAGCTACTGCGGCATTGGTAACACCAAAGGAAATGACTAAGAATTTGAAGTGACCATACCGAGTACGAAAGACTGTCTTTGGAATGTCACATTCTCTGACTCTGAGCTGATGATAACCAGATCTGAGGTCTATCTTAGAGAAATAACTGTCACCCTGAAGTTGATCAAACAAGTCATTGATTCTGGGAAGCGGAAACTTGTTCTTGACCGTGACTTTATTGAGTTGATGGTAGTCTATACACATTCTGAGAGAACCGTCTTTCTTTCGTATGAATAAGACTGGTGCACCCCACGGGGACACATTAGGTCTGATGAATCCCTTATCTAAGAGATCCTTCAACTGCTCTTTTAGTTCTTTGAGTTCTGCAGGTGCCATTCTGTATGACAGAATAGATATAGGATGAGTATCTGTAAGAAGATCAATGCCGAAGTCTATTTCCCTTTTGGGAGGAATCCCTGAAAGATCTTCGGGAAAGACATCTAAATATTCATTCACTACTGAGACTGATTCAAGGCTGGGAGTTTCATAACTAGTGTCCTTAACTCGAACAAGATGATGGACACATCCTTTAGATATCATTTTCCTAGGCCGAAGGTAGGAAACAAGCTAACCTCTGAAAGCTGAAGTACTACCCTTCCACTCTAGGATGGGTTCATTCGAAAACTGAAACTAGACTATTCTATTTCTGCAGTCGGCTGTGGCATAGAAGGAATGGAGCCAATCTATGCCAAGAATGACATTAAAATCAGTCATCTCTAATTTGACTTAGTCTGTTGAAGTGACTTTCTAAAATATCATAACTGGGCAGTTCTTGTATACCCGCCGGGCTATGATGGTTTTACCCATTAGGATAGAAACTGAAAAGGGCTCTGCTAGAATTTTGGGACTGGTTCCAAAATCGCCTGCTATATAGGGAGTAACAAAAGACAGAGAACCTCCTGGATCTATCAAAGCGTAAACATGCACATGAAAGATCTGAAACGTACCAGTAACTACATCAGGAGAATTTTCCTGATCTTGTTGGTACTGGAGAGAATAAAGTCTATTTGGGAATTACCCACTAGTAGTACTGGAGGTGGCACCCTGCTAGTTTGGGCAACCAGACTGAGCTGAGGAACGGTTCTGCTAACCCTGAGGACCTAGCTGAGGACAGTCTCTGACTCTGTGTCCTGGCTTGCCATATTCGAAACAAATACCACTACCAGCTCTAAAAATACCCTGGTGGTGCTTGCCATAAGTTTGGAAAAGAGGATAGGTGCGGGCACTGCTAACACTGCCCCAAGACTTAGAGCTTGGCACTCTATCTTTGTTACCATTCTTGAACTCAGGAGCTAGAGCGCTAGCTGAAGAAAAAGCTGGAACTGATGACTTAGGACGACACTGAGAACGGTTTCCTCCTTCTGACTTGGGCTGAGCAAGGTTAAAACTACCTGTCCTTGCTCTCTTATTTTGCTTCTCCCTCATCTTAAATTTTTGCTCCTCTACTATCATTCACCCCAGAAACAAACTTTCTCATCTTAGCCCTACTATCTGCAACCACATGAGGGGCATATCTGGCTAATTGAGTAAAATTAAGAGAATACTCTTTCACCGTCATGTTGCCCTACCTGAGGTTGATAAATTCTAACACCTTAGCCTCTCTCAGCTCTTGGGGAGAATCTATCTAAGAATGCAGTGACAAACTCCTCCCACTCTATAGGCCCTGCATCATCTAGCCTTTTTGACTTCCACTGCTTAAACCAAGTGTGAGCAACATCCTGCAACTGATATGCAGCTAGCTCAGTACTCTCACTAGGAGTAACCCTCATGATCTCAGTAAACTTCTGAACTTGATCGATGAATTACTGAGGGTCCTCATCTAACTTAGACCCAAGAAAGGATGAAGGATTCATTCGGGTGAAGTCCCGAATCCTGGCTGCAGCTGAATTAGACACTGGGTTGGACGAAATGACAGTTGGTTGTTCATTCTGAGAAGTAACTAACTGAGCAAGAGTAGTGAATGCATCTCTAAACTCTACATGAGAAACATGTTTGACCAAAGGTTCTTCGGGCTGAAGGGCTGACTGATTCCTGTTTCTTTTTTTAAGAGGCAAATTCTGTAGAAGAAAGGGAGAAATGGATTAGACTGAGAGATTGACCTGAGATTATGCTTACTGGCACGACATGAATAACGAAATATGGGAGACCGTTCCTAAAACATCTCATAGCCTCCTGTACATAAATATGGTGTGCAACACACCCATGCACAAGACTCTACTAGATGCGGCTTTCAGACTTCCTAGGACTCTATTAAACCTTAGGCTCTGATATCAAGTTTGTAACGCCCCAAATCTGGTACCCGAAATGCCACACGGTGCTCATGACCCCGAAGGACCACAATCCAACCCATGACTGATATCTGTACATATATACTGCATAATATACTGTATAATGCAAAAACATGAACTGAAAGGCCATAAGGTTCAAAACTATAACATAAAATCAGATAAAATCATAATATATGGATGGGGTATAAATACCCAAAACAAAATTGAAATAACACGATAGTATGAACATGGTAGTCTGAAAAGCCTCTAACTGACTGAACTGTCTAAATAAGGAGTTGATGGGACATGTCCCCAACTAACTCCAACTAATAAATTAATTAATGAGATAATAAAGTAATGGTTATGTCTTGAAGGATGAGGACTCACTGGTAACTCTGACTGCTGATACTGGAATGCTACTGAGGACATGGAGCTCGTGTTTCTGAACCTATGGTATAAAACACCATAGCGCAAATACGTCAGTACTTTGAATGTACTGGTATGCATGTGAGGTAGGCTGAGTGCAAAGGGTTTACATGCATGAACTATACTAACTGATTGGATAACATGAACGTGAGATTACATGCATGAATACATAGTAACTATATCTGAGATCGTGATAACATGAATTTACAGATACTAACATGACTAATGGCTGAGTTCTGATAACTGATATAACTGATGACATGAGCGACTGTATCTGATAGTCTTGAATCTGATGGAACTAACTGAGTTCCGTACTATATCTGAGTTGACTGTATCAGACAGTCCTAAAATTTAAAGAACTATCTGAGTCCCTTTACTGATACTAATACTGAAAACTATGGGAAGTAGTTATCTAACCGACATGCGCCTAATACGGCATTATGGCTGAGTTGGGGTCCAATCTGTAACCCCAATTGGAAGGGTGTAAATACCGCGCCACTGGTAAGGACAATCTGTGAGTAACCCTCATATAACAGGTAAGTCTGGTGAGAACGGTGGGAACTCTTATATAATAGGTTAAGCCACCTCATCTACCCTCATATAACAGGCTATGATGTCTCAACCTACACTAGCTACGTAGTTCTGGAATACAAGGATTGCTTCTAAGATTCACACCCTCATATAACAGGTGAGTTCCCATCCTCGGGTTCGCTCAGTGCTAATTTCTACTCCCATCTGAATAGACACTGAACATGAACTACTGAACTGAACTGGACTGAATTAACTGAGTTCCGTTGACTGACGGAAATATTACTGAGTTTTTCCTGAGTCATGAGACTGTCTAAATTCTAATGAACATGGCTTGACTGAGAGTATCTTAAAAACATAACATTGGCTCTACGCATACAACTACATTGTCGGGTACAAGTACCCCCAGGACTCAATAGAGGGAAACTGACAAGGCATGACATTCTTGAATACATGACCAACATCAACAATCCATAATATAGTAATTGGAGATATTTCATGGGCATTTGATTATCATAGCTTGGTACGTGAATAAGATAGCATGTATACATAGCATTATTTCATAAGGCTAACTCATGAGCAATCCAACAACAATTTCAATACATAAGAATAACATGGAAGTCATTTTGGATCACAATTTAAATATATGCATAATTTCTATCCCCCTAGGCATTTTACCAAACACCTTGCATGCACCCTTAGGGCATAGGCATAATCATCAAATTGACACATTATAAATAACTCAATTTATGGATTTCATTCACTTGCTAATGTAGTTTCATGAAAAACATATAAATATTCCAACTTGGGAATCATATAACAAGATAAACATTGTTACAACTAACCCACAACATAAATATTAGGATTCACAAGTTGAAATAGGGTTCTTGAACTTTATGGATGAAAGGGATCCATAAATCAACACAACTCATACCTTAGTTCTTGATTTAGCGAAGATTGATGGAGAGACTTTCTTGAAATTGAATCCCTAATTGAAACCCTAGCTTATTCTTGAGAGAAAATTGAGAGAAACTAGTATATTTTGGGTTCCAAATAGATGAATCTCGTGTTAAAGGTCTTAAATAAGGGTGGGAATTGACCCTTTTAACCATGGACGTATCTTTTAATTTCAGTAAAAATTTCCCGAACCGGACCCCTGGCACGACGCGGCGCTATCGCGCCGTGTCACTAGAATTTACCAATTGGGAAATTGGGGGATGGTGCGACGCGGAGCCATCACGTTGCTACTTCATTTGCGATCTATAAGTTTGGCGCGATGCGCCACTATCGCGGACCCCTACTGGAATTTGAAAAATGCCATTTTATCTTGTGGCGCGGTGCGCCACTGACAAATATGGCGCTGTTTTACGACGGGAACTCGAAATAGTCATAACTTCTTACCCGGTTATTGGATTTGGGCGAATCTTATATTGACGGAAATCTTATTGAATTTCCCACATAACTAAAGTAAAAATCTTGAAAATTCCTCATGGAATAAACATCATTCAATTTAGAAGATAATACTAGACATTTTTGGGACGAAATTATTTAAGAAACTTTGGGGTATTACATTGATCAAGGGGCAAAACCAACGCATAATCCACATCACCAACAGTCCGAAGAATCTCAAATGGACAAATATACCGGGGCTAAGCTTTCCCCTCTTACCAAATGTCATCATACCCTTCATGGGTGAAACTCAGAGAAAAACACGATCACCAAGTCCAATTATCAAGGCACGAAATCTATGATCAGCATAGCACTTTTGCCTACTCTGAGCCGATCTAAGTCTATCCTGAATGACACGGACTCTATCGAACGACTCACGAAGCAAGTACGCACCTCAAGGTCTCTTCTTTGAAAAATCGAACCAACCTACTGGGGAGCAACAACGCCTACCATACAATGCTTAAAGGGAGCCATATCAATACTGAAATGGTAGCTATTATTATTTGCAAACTCTGTTAAAGCCAAATGTTGCTCCCACTGCCCACCAAAATCCATCGCGTATGTGTGAAACATATCCTCCAAAACCTGGATAGTCCTCTCTGATTAGCCATCAGTATGGGGTGAAACGCTATGTTAAGATCAACCTGAGTACCCAACTCATCCTGAAAAGTCTTCCAAAAGTGAGATGTGAATACAAAACCTCGATATGAAATAATGGACACCGACGCACTATGCAGATACATAATCTCACGTATGAAGATATGGGCTAACCTCTCAACACTGAATGAGACCTGAACCAGAATAAAATAAACTGACTTGGTCAATCGACCCCGATGATCCAAACACTATCAGAACCATGAGATGTACGAGGCAAACCAGTCAAAAAGTTTATGTTGATGCATTCCCACTTCCACTCAGGAATGGGTAACCTCTGAAGCAAACCACCAGGTCTCATATGCTCGGCCTTCACCAGTTGACAACATAGGCAATGAGCCATAAAATTTGTTATATCTTACCTCATACCACCCCACCAGTAGTGTTGTCTCAAATCATGATACATCTTAGTCATACCTGGATGGATGGAATATCTGGAACAATGGGCCTTTTCTAATATCAACCTAATCCAATCACCACTCTCGGTACATAACTCAACCCCCAATCCTCAAAACTCCATCTGAATTAAGTGAGGCTTCCTTATCCTCCCCACTTAACACTTTATCTTAAATCAACCTCAATACAACATCATCAAACCAATGATCTTGAATCTACTCCATCAAAGAAGATCTAGCATCCACAAATGCCAAAACATGCCCAGTGTCAAAATATCAAGCCTAACCATTTGGTTAGCTAAAAACTAAATCTGTAAGGACAAAAGCCTCTCCTGGGTCAAAAGATGCACCAAGCTATCCATGCTAGTCGACTTCCAGCTCAAGGCATCCGCAACCACATTAGCCTTGCACGAATGGTAGAGAATAATCAAGTCATAATCCTTAAGAAACTCAAGCCAATGAAGATGCCTCATATGAAGATCTCGCCGGTAAAGAAGTACTGAAGGCTACGATAATTTGAGAAGATCTCACAACGGACTCCATTCAAGTAGTGCCTCCACCACTTCAAGGCAAACACAATAGCGCATATCTACAAATCATGGGTAGGATAATTCCTCTTATGAGGCTTCAACTGACGAGATGCATACTCAATCACATTGTCCTCCTACATAAACACAACACCTAGTCCAACACCAAAAGCATCACAAAACACGGTAAAGCCCACGCCCTCCTTGGACAAAGCCAATATAGGAGCTAAAGTCAATAAGTCCTTGAACTTTTGAAAGCTCACCTCACAAGCATCAGACCACTAGATGAAAATCTTTTTCTGAGTCAACTTAGTCAAAGGAGTTGCAATGGAAGACAAACCCTCAACAAAACACCGATAATACCCAGCCAAGCTAACAAAAATTCAAATCTCGGTGGGCGAAGTAGGTCTAACCCAATCAGGAACTACTGCAACCTTGGCTGCATCAACCATAATACCTTTCTTAGTCACCACATGACCTAAGAAAGAAAGAAACTCCAACCAAAACCCGCACTTAGAGAACTTACCATATAACTCCTCATCCTTTAATAGCTGAAGCACAATTCATAAATGTTCCTCATGCTCAGCCTCACTCTTTGAATACACCAAGAAATCATCTGTAAACACAATAACAAATGAGTCAAGATATGGTCGAAACACGTGGTTCATCAACTCCATGAACATCGCAGGGGCATTGGTAAACCCGAAGGACATGACCAAGAACTCATTATGACCATATCGAGTTTGAAAACAGTTTTCAGAATATCCAAAACTCTAATCCTCAATTAGTGATAATCGGACCGCAAATAAATCTTTGAAAACACAACAACACTATGAAGCTAATGAAATAAATCATCGGTGTGTGGAAGAGGATACTTATTCTTAACTGTCACTTTATTCAACTATCAATAATCAATCCAGATCCATATAGACCCATCCTTTCTCTTCACAAACAAGACAGGCGCACCCCAAGGTGAAATACTAGGTCGAATAAATCCTTATCCAACAACTCCTACAACTAATCCTTTAGTTCCTTTAACCCCATTGGGGCCATCCAATAAGGAGGAATAGAAATGGGCTTGGTGCCCGACTCAACATCAATAATAAAATCAATATCTCAATCCGAATACATACTAAGCAAGTCCATAGGGAATACATCCATAAACTCACGAACAACATAGACAAAATCTAAGGTAGGAGGCGAAACAACACTGGTATCACGGATATGGGCCAAGTAAGATAAACATTCCCTCTCAACCAATTTACGAGCCTAAACATAATATATGACCCTCTTAGGACCTGAATGACGAGTACCCTTCCAAGCTATCCTTGGCATCACGGTCTTAGCAAAACAATCTAAGGAAGCATGATAAGGATCTAACCAATCCATGCCTAAAATAACATCAAAATTGACCATATCTAATATAAGCAAGTTTACCAAAGTCTCACACCTTGCAAAAGTCATAACACAAGATCGGTACGCCCGATCCACCACTAAAAAATCACCTACTGGGGTAGATACATGAATAGAAATGGCAAGAGGCTCACTAACATAATTAAAACCCAAAGGAAAATACATAAACACATAGGAGAAAGTCGATTTGGGATCAAATAATACATGTGCAGGTTTGAAACAAATGAGAAAGATACCTGTAATCACAACATCAGAAGCCTCTACCTCAGGTCTGGCTAGTATAGCATAATACTATCCACGACTACCAATTGGCTGTAGCCCCACGACAACTAACACGGGCTCTACCATCTCTACCTCTTGCATCTTTGGTAGAACCCCTACCTTTAACAACTGAAATAAGAGTAACTCTAAACACATGGTGAGAACAGTCCTTGGCCACATGGCCAATCTCATCACACACACAACAACCTCTACAACCAGTCTCAACAAAAAAAAGTACAACTGAGCCCGAACGACCACCCTGAACTGCTAAAATAGAAGATCCACCAATTGAACTCTATAAAATCACCTGCACTGGCCTACCATGGTATCCACGAGAACCTTTAAAATCTCTACCTCGATAGTTCTAACTCCTGAACTCACCAAAATAACACACCCTCTTGGCGCCTCTCTAAGATGCACTAATAATACCCCCTATCATCTTAGTGTGATCCATAATACTCTAAAGAGTAGCTCCAAGCACAACCATCTGAGATGTAGCCAACTGAAGGGAGACAACCAAACCTTTCACAAACTTTTGAATCTTCTCAAACTCGGTGAAAATTCTATCATAGGAATATCTAGACAGGGCATGAAAGCATGCCTTATACTAAAAAAATGTCATGGAGCCCTTCTCCAAATGATTAAACTCGTCCCACATACGATCTCTCAAACTGAAAGGCACAATCTCTCCAGAAAGGCATTAACAGACTGATCCCATGATAACTCAGGAGCATAAATAAGCCTACAGCTGACAAATGATATCCACTAATTTCTCACAGCATCTCCTAACTGATATGAAGTATAATACACACCAACCGCGCACAAAGATTGAAACATAACTCATAACACAAGATATGAAAGAATTCACACAATAAGGAATAAAATGAGGGAGGTTTCCTAAAGACATCCTATAGCCTCTCGAAGATAGATACAGATGTCTACGTACCGATCTGCGAGACTCTATTAGACATGTCATTCTTAGACCGTTGAGACTAATAAAACCTGGCTGCTCTAATACCAATTTGTCACGACCCAAAAATAAGGGTCATGGTGGCACTTGTCGCGGCGTACCTTGAAAAGTAAGCCTATCACCCAAACTGATATGAAAATAGGAAAAAACATAAATATCCCAAGGTAAGGCTTCTAGAATGAAGCCGAACCATATAAGTAATCATAACAATACGAAAAGAACTTATCCAAAATACCAAACATGCCCAAAACCTGGTGTCAATAGTGTAAGAACTACTAATACAATCCAAGAGTCAATACATCAGAAAAATAACTAAAAAGGTATAATATTTGTCTCCGAATACTAATAAAGACATAACTACTTTAGAAAGATAGAGGTGAACTTCAGACGCATGAATATCCAACCACTACCTTAAAAGCTCTAATAATCGCCTGAGTCAAGCAAGTTGAGGCACACTCAAGCTAGGACCTACACTGAAAGGGTGCAGAAGGCATGAGTACGGTCCACTTGTACTCAATAGGTATCATAGGACGACCAAGAAAAGTAGTAAATAAAACATAAAAAATATACCCTAAGGGCACGTCACCTGCAATAAGAAAATATCCCACAATGGTAGCCCACACCGCTTGCACTAACAGTTCTAATATATCTCACATATATTGTAGCATCACACCAAGATAGTACAAAATACGTATTATATCACATATAAGAAGAACAAGAGGGAACATGCATATACAAGATCATCAAATACAAGTAAAAGAAGATACGATAAATACATAGATGACAAGTCAATATGCCAATACAACACAACATAACACAATAAAGTAAGTGCAATGTATATGATGATGCTGATGATAATGATGATGCACGAGGTCGTCGCACAACCTCCGGGATCATCGCACAATCCCCGTATACAACTACGGAGCTAAAGCTTCCCGACGTAGGACCCATGGGGGGTTCGTCAACTCGTACACAATCCACATATCTCATATATCCTTTTATTCACATCCCTCAGAAAGGGTTCTATAAGGTGTTACAATATCTCCTTCCCGGCACATCCCTCGAGGAGGGTTTTAAAAAAGTGTTGTCAGTATTTCTCAGATGTTGCCATGGTGGTACCAATATTTCATGAATGAGTATGATATTTGATGTAATGGTCACCACCAATCACAATGAGTATTTTCACAACCAACCACAATGATATATTTCCATAACCATGTGAGATAATATCCACTCATTATTTCATTTTCATCCATGAATTTTCACATGTCTCATATGCCAAATAAAGTATGAATATAATCATAATACACCAATGGTACTATATTAAGCATCTTAACTACACAATACAATTATTCACATGTATTCAAGGCTATTAATATCACATAGGAGCCCACACGGTCACACATATCACATAATAACTCAATTTCGACAATTAAATCACATATAGGCCCCTACACGGGCACAACACATAGATAGCCATTTTTCATGATTATTTCCCACCCTTAACATCATTTTGTACTATTATTTACTACCCAACTCGGTTTGAAAGAATTAAGCCATAACCTACCTCGAAAGCTGAAATTGGTCTGCTACACTTGAACCCGTGACCTTACTTTTATGAATAATTCTGAACTTTACTAAAAATATCAAATATGAATTCTACGCGTCAAAATAAAAGCAACGGCACTCATATTAACTACTTTTGATTCGAGATCAAAACGGACCCCCAAAATGAGTTTTCGAAAAAGAAGGAAAAAATTGGAACTTTACTTCAAAAATATGTTTCTCATATTTTTAGGAACCTACAGTTGAAAACCCACGTTAAATCGAGTAAAAAATGAAGTTTAAATCGAAGAAAACCCATTTTGAGCTTTATCAGGTAAAATCTTTGATATCCGGGTTAAAATCAAGAATCGGAGTTGTTTTGAAGGTTAAATTGATGAAAAACTAGTAATTATAAGATAAAAACATTATTCAAGTGAAAGGAGTGAAATTGGAGTTAAAAAATCAAGCCCTAAGATTTTTGGGGTTTTGAGAAATTAATTAAGAAATTACTAAGAAAAGAGTGAATTCTTACCTTAAATTCGTAATAAAACCAAGAAATGGGTGTTAATCTCGCTTTCCAAGCTCCCACAAGCTTCACTTTTAAGCTCTCAAATCATTTTAGGGTTTAGCTCTCAAGAGTCAAGATAAAAAATGAGCAAAATAGGCTAAAAAGGGGTGAAATGCTGTATTTATTGCAGATTTTCAGCAACATTAGTACAGATTTTTCCCTTAAGCCGAAATGGACTTAGACAGAGTGCTCGGGATTCGTTCGGAGTCTGATATACACAAACGAATAATGCAACCATACTAAATTCGATGTTTCGGATGTGTTGGCGATATCAGATTTTCAAGAAAATATTGTTTTCACAAAGTTGACCTCCAAAATCATAATTTTTTGAACCGAGGATGGAAATGAGATTTAAAAGTCGTAAAATCATACCAAACATTCTAACAGCCTAAAATCGGCATTCTGAATCTTCTGGCGAAGTCGAATTTTTCATACGAGGTCGTTTCGATCAAATGTGGATCCCACACCCATATTTTCAATTTTCCAACTTTCCGACCAATAGGTTGAAATAAGATCAGGTGCACGGGAACCTGAACCAAAGGTCTACCTACCCTAAAATAGATATTCTGGAGTTGTTGGCGCAGTCCGTTCGATCATCCATCGCACGGATCAAAATATATCCATATAAGTCCAAAATAAGGCTCTCGAAGCCATCAAAATCACAATGTTGCATAAATGATACCAAAATGTATCAAAAATCATGTCAATCACTCCTACATCCCAGAAATATCATAATGCAACTACGGGGAGGAAATTTTATTAAAAAGATGTAAAAAAATTTAGTTGACTCTCTAAATTTTATTACTGCGAGATAAATTGGGATGGAAGAAAAAATACAATAAATTACAATAATTAATAATATAAAATATTTAGAAAAATATTTTAAAAAATTAGTTAACTCTCAAAATTGTATCAATACCACATAAATTGAGATAGAGGGTGTAACATATATTATTTAAAAATTATGTAAAAATTTATTATAAATCACAATAGTTGACCTAAAAATATTCTTCACGTTGGGTCCATGCTAACACGGGTGATATCCTCCTAGTTTAGTATACAAACCAAGGTATGATATGGATCTGTTGAGGAAGCTTTTGAAAGTGCTATTGGATTTGGGGAATGCATACATATGTGTTAATAGGTGGTTAACCTACAAAAATTAGCATTGGAAAATTTCATACTAAAACAAGATTTTTCCGCAAAAAAAATGCAAAAGAAAATTTAGTTTTCGAAGTCTCAAGTCAAACTCATCCACCCAAAAGCATATCATTTTAATGATTCAGAACTACTAAATGATGGTAAAAAATTAAAGAACTCAAATAATTTTGTAGATTATTAATTGTTTCATATTTATTCCATATTTATTTCATGTCTATATATATAATAAATAAGAGCCTATAATTATGTCAAGTAGCTGAAACAGACATGTCATAAATATTTATTTTTAAATTAAATATAATTAATTTTATAATACATAAATGACTTACAATAATTAATTAGGAGTGATATAATAAAATCACGGTTGAAGCAACTGGCAAGCATGCCAAAACCGTTGCTTCTCTAGAATAGAAATATATATGATCACAAAAATTAATTTATAGTACACACATACATTCTAAATATTTTAGAGTTAGTTTTTTTTTTTTTTTTTACAAACTTATTTTGAGTGTACTATTCTTAAAAAATATTAAGCATTTAACTTCACATAGTAATATTATTTATAAGAGTAAGGAATAATTTTAATTAATAAGATATTAGCCATTATTTTCTAATACATTACCTTGGATGTTGTTGCAAAACCTCTTATTTATTAATATGGAGTTTTGATTTTTTTAATTCAAAATTCTAAAATATTCTTAATAAAAAGTAGGTAGTTCTTCTTTCTTTTATTATGAAAATTTTGTACCTTTTTTTAATCTTCAATATTATTTTATATGAAATTAAAATCATAAAACTCACCATTAAAATATTTTTGGGACCTCAAAAGTTTGGGTGCTTAAATCATATAGTAACACCTACCATTAAAATAATTTTGGGACCTCAAAAATTTGGGTGCTTAAATCATTCAGTAACACCTACCCCACACGTTTAAGGTGTTTAAATTAGCTCGTCAAGACTTACGATTCAAATTCTATTGATTCACGTCACCCGTCGATGGGATATTGGAGAGTAGTTTAAATTGAGTGATTACACCTAGAAACACTTAGATGAACTCACTTGAAGTGCTAGACTAAGAGCAAGAGGACAAATGGATACTTGAACTAAAAGTTCAACTTGAAGGCTTAATAGGGTGGAATATTTCAAATAACCTTATGCGTTGTCTAACTTGTACACACATACCTCCCAAATATATAAAGAATTAGAAGGCCTACTACCTATCAAATCAAAGTCCTTCAAGTTTAGTTTTAAACTCTTCAAACCATTCATCATTCAAGCTTTTCTACCAGAAGATAAGAACATTTTACTAAAAGGTAGCAAAATAGACTTTTGCATCAATATGCAGCTACCACAATATCCATGTTTCTTGGTATAATCTACAATAAATGAAAAATACATACATACATATATGAGTTTGTGGACACTCTTTAAGTGTCTTTAAAACTTTCTTAAAGATGCTATTTGAACTCTTACTCAAATCTTAAAGATCTGCTAATGCATTCCTCGGTTAAAACATTTCTAAGTTGATAAAGTTTTCTTAATTTCTTGTAAGAATTAATTGATAATTATGTTTTAAATATTTTTAGAGTATAATTAGTTTTCAAAAAATAAAAACTAAAAACCCATTTCCCTAGAACATATCAAAACATTAAGGATACTAGTTTGAGCAACTATAATATGGAATTGGAAAAAAAATATGGAATTGAATTCCTTAGTGGTGGCAGATAACAAATAGAGATACTGATATTTGAAGTTGGAGAAGATTATCTAAGATATTACTCAGTGCAACAATGACACTTATTTTTTATATTACCCCTTGTTTCAGGGAAGCTAATTAAATAATCGACTTTTTTCTAAGCTAACATCGTCTAATAAAAACAAAACCTTTTTTCTTCTCTACAACAACTACCTAGAGAGGATAAATGTTTAGTTCAATTAGATAAATGGAAATTCCCTTCTATAAGAAGAATACATATAAACTTATAAAGTGTAAGGATTTATGGGCCTAGTTCATCATTTAAAATGATTATAGCAATGACAATTTGCCAAGGATCCTCAAGATTGACTATTACATGTATAAATTAAATTCAAGGATACATTGTAAGAGCTTGCACACGCATTTCCTCTTCACCTAAGAGTTTATTAGAACACTTTTATGTCATTTGATAAATTAAAGGACTTATTGAATGGTGATCAAAAGTTGAGAACTCAAAGTTATATATGTATTTGATTGAGACATTTGAGTGCTATATATTGTGAAGTCGGGTAAAAGGAGTAAACTTTACCTCAAATAGAGAGAGAGGGGTGTCATGAGTGAATTTGGGAGGCGTGAAAGAAGGGTGCAGTGATATACCATCCTCCGAGCCTAATGGAATTATCAAAATATGGAGTTGACCTCGTCAACTCTAAATATTGAGTTTGGTCAAACTTCCTAAATTTTTAATTTTCAAGAAAAAAATGGTATTATTATACTAGACTAAACATGCCAACTATCTCCACAATACGTAAGTAGATAATCACATGTCACAGCTATGGGGAGGGTACAGTAACAAAATAGAAGGAACAAAATTATAAAATGACCTTGAGAAACATTATAAATATTTGTCATGGCCAATTCTAATCTTTAAGAAATCTAGAATTCAATTCAAGGGCACAAACCACTCTCGAGTGCCTCGAGATGTTGCAAACCACCCAACCAAACAATAAACTACTTCCTAGACCTAGTGAAATTGTCAAAACTCAAAATCTACCTCCTTAATCTCAGTTGTTGAATCTGGTCAAACTTTTTAAGTTTCAAACATGTAAAACTCATCAATAATATATTAGATTATATTAGGAAAAATATCACCTGTCTCTACTAGTCACAAGCAACTCACCAAAGTTATGGGTAGGGTCAAACATGAGGAAAAAAAGTTAACAAATTACAAAATAACCTTGGGAGTCATTACAAGCTGCTAATAGAGGAGTTTATTTTATTAGGATACCCATAAAAAAAAAAGGAAAAGTAAACCATAAGACCTTATACTTCATAGTTAAGATCGTGGAGAAATATAGGGCTAAAGACATGACACCGAATTATTAAACGACTAAAAGTAAAAGGACAACAACCGACCAATAGAAAGACTCAAATATTAAAGACACAAACTTCACTAACAATCAAAAAGTAAATAAAATAAGATGGATAAACTCTTCTTGATGAAAACCTAATCTATAACCTCCATTTAATTGTAAATTAATTATTCGGAGAGGCCTTCTCATCATATGGTGCAACAAAACCATTCAAGTCATTCATCGTATAACTTTCTCAGAAGAAGGCGGAAGAAGAGCAACATCATTGGTACTTGTGGTTTGATTCTTGCGATGAATTAGGAAATTATCTATTAATTCATTGATATTGTTAGAGGAATCATAAGCATAAATGTCATATGGGAAAAAAATAACAAAAGCAACACGTGCTCCCATTGTAATCGAAAGCTTATTTGCATTCTTGTTAAGAATTTTTATTCCCTTTTTGAAAGCTTCAAAGCGTGCTGCTTCAGAATCTAACACCTTCATTTTAGTGTTTTTTGGCACACTCTGTAATTTTTCTCCATTACCAAAGGTTTAAGGGATCAGAAAAAAGGTGTTCTGATCATTGAGAAGAAAAATGTTTAATTTATAGGCACAATATTCTTTTTACTTCATGGTCAAATTTATTCTATTAATTAATTGATTGTATGTTATGTAATCTTTTTAAGAGATTTAAATAAAATCACACTATGACTCTAATTTTTGAAGGAACTTGAGTTATATTTGTTCCAATCAAGTCACATCTGCTAATTTTCCTTCAATAGATTACTAATTTTCATCAATAGATTACTGTATTTTAAAAATAAACTATTTTAGTACTTTCTATACAACATAAACACATTAATTTTTTTATTATTTTTGCAATTTTTTTGGAAGGTTGATAGTTTGGTTATTAAATATTTTAAGATGAAATTGTTGCTCCCACCATTTTTAAATAAGTAGTTGTTTTAACTTGGGCACACCCTTTACCAAAATACTTATTCTATAAAATAAATACTCTTTGGGCTTAGACCCAAAGAAAATCGGAGCATTCATTTGAGTGAAGTCTCAGACTCTAGTTATTCTTGCAGTCGCAGTTGGGTTGGCTGGTGCAACCACCTGCTGGTTATTCTAGGCTTTTATTGACTGGGATAATGTTGTGAAAGTAGCCCTAAACTCAGCATGGGAGACCTATTCATTTAGAGGGTTTTCTGAGACTAGTGGTGGTCTTTATTGATTCTCATTCCTCCTTCCATTAGAGCTCTTGGGAGGAATTTTCTGTAAATGGGTAGAGGATGAGTTAGATGAAGAGTTTTAATAGAGTTCACACTCTATCGCACGACATGAATTTTGAAAGAAGTGAAATTTTCCTAAGATATTTCATACCCTTTCACTCATAAGTGTGGTGACTTTACTCAATGCGGCTATTAGACACCCTAGGGAACCTTAAACCTAATGTTAAGATACCAAGTTTTCCATGACACGATACTACCTCTTAGTCGTAACACGATGCTTAGAATAATAAGTGACCCCAAGATAACCCACGGCCACACGCGACACTATGAATACTGAAGAAATAATAAGGTACTAAGTGAAAAACTAAACTGAAATAAATTGATAATAGAAGTGATAAGGAAATCAATATTGAATATAAATTTTAAGACCTTTTGGAATACCCAACATGCTTAAATGTAACTAGCAGTTTAAAAGCCTCTAAATCATATGAGATGTTGGGATAAGCCCATAACTAACTCCAATTACTTGAAACTAAATAATAGATTTCCAAAGGGACTATGGTGTCAATCCTAATCTGATGAGTGACCCCTTATAACCTATGATGGCTCCGTAGTTCTGAAACTTGGGAATTTCTACTAAAGGTCTCAAACTAACTGACGGAAGATCCTCCATCCCTGCGTTTGCTTGGTGCTAAGTACTCATCCCAATGAAAGATACTGAGAACTGATTACACTCATTATGATAATATCCTAGAGTTAATAATAAGTGGATATTCTTAAATATGCTCAAATACATGTAAATTGGAGAATAGGGCATTTACAACTATATGCATGCTTTCCTAGGTATCGGATGTACATAACCCACCAAATCTAAACATAATAATATTAAACTGAAACATCATGAGGAATTTTGTGATTCAAGCCCAAAACTCAACAATTTAGCATCATAATAGAAGCTCATGATTTTGCGTATGGAAAAATGCTTAAACTTATGGGGAAACATATATTCATGGTTAAATTCAAGAAAACAAATGAGAAATTATACAACCCATGCTTTCCATGGAACCCGAAACTTGAAGGGTAAATTTAACTTGAGAATCTAGTGCTTTTTGGGACTCAATGGTTGGAGAAGACAACCACCCCTTTTTCTATTTAAAACTGAGTGTCGATTGAATTTCAAGTGAAGGAGGACTCTTGGGGTGTTTTTCACTTATATACCAGCCTTTAGAAACCTTAAAAGACGTATTTTTGAGGTTAAAGGTTGTGAAAAAAACAAACAAACCATCTAAAATTATTTAAGAAATCCCTAGAAGCAGTCGTAATAACTCAAGCTACGACTCGTAGGGTTTGATCACAAGTCGTGGCCTGGAGTCATAACTAGAGAACTAAAATTTATGTTCCTCACTGTTATGACGATTAGTTCTTCTGATGAATCGTATATCCTAATGACGAGTTGTCATCAAGAGTCGTATCAAGGGATTGAGACTTTTGGTTTCCCACTATTGTGACAACAAGTCCTTCTGACGATACATGTAGTCTGATAACGAGTCATATCATGGAGTCTTTGTTGAGTGACTAAAATTCTGATTCCTCACTTTCGTGATGATGAGTCCTCCTGATGACTCATATGGTCTGACAATGAGTCGTTGCCAGAGTCTTCGTCACTAGCAGCTTGGAAATGCCTCTGTAATTTGTCCATAACTTTTTACTTTGATATCAGACTAAGGTTATATTGGTGGCATTTGAAAGATAATTTAATTTTCTATCCCTTAGTGGGTCTGAAGCTCAAAAACTTGGGGTATTACAAATAATATATATATATATATATATATATATATATATATATATATTTGGATGAAAGTTAACCAAGAATGAAATCTAATACTAGCATAACAAGGTATCTAATCTAAGGATTACTAAACATGGGATAATATTTCAATAACATATCTTACTATGAGAAAGAAAGAAATCAGAAACCTACCAAAAATCTTGGCTACGAGTTCATAACCATCATGTCATGAACTAACCATAATAACCAACAATAAAATAATTGGCTAGTACGGATAAAAAATAACCTAACTGGGCCCCCATAAGCCCAAAAGGTACAAGCAAGCACTCAGCAAACAACAACCATAGTTATACCTATACAATCATCCCCCATAAGACAAATACAAATAAGGATCAAATAATTATACTGGTGATAGACGATGTACATGAATGAATGAATGCAAGAAAAATAGACGATACCATATCCAATCCGAGTGCCATAATGAATCAAGTTAAGACACCTCCTCTAACTCAGTAGCTCGCAAAGGAAGGAACTACAACAATCATCCTTCCCACACTGTTTCTCACAGACGAAGGGACCCATAAGAGACTCGGGATATCCGTAATCACTTCTTAGTCACGAACCAGGACTTAATTACTATCATAATCAAACTACTTCTTTCAGTACTGGAGAGATATATAAGTATAATAAATGCACAGACCTGAACCGTGACTAAGAGAATATAAACCTGTAAATTCATTGCTCGAGATCAATTTTGAAACTAAATTGGCATAACAGCACAGAAGAGTTAGAATCTCTCTTAATCGATGTAAATTGTAGTGGTTAAAGAGTGAATTAATAATGGATCAAAATCATCCTCGATATAATTTTTAAAATAGCTCATCTAGTTTCAAAATCTCAAAAATAATAAAATAAGGTGGTACAACTCCCATTGTAAAATAATTTACTTTAAAAGTGAAAAGTGAGAATAAATTCTCCTCTAGAAAATAGTAGTAAAATCAAAGATTTGGTTGGATATTGATACGAAATAAATATGGAATATGAAACAATTAATAAGATACAAAATTAATTCGTTTTGTTGTCAAATATCAAGTAACTGGTTTTCAAGAAGCCACTAGGAATAATTATAGGCTACATTATTCTCTTTTATATTATATATAGATATTAATTAAATATGAAATAGTTATAATCTAATTTTTTGTAGCCAAATCTCCTTTATTATATATATAGATATAAAATAAATACAGAACATCTATGAAACAATGAATAATCAACAAAATGAATATCCCGTTGACAAATGTCAAGTAGCTAGTTCACAAAAAGTCACTTGGCATAATTATAGGCTAGACTATTCTCTTTTATTATATAAAGATATGAAATAAATATAGAATAAATATGAAGCAATTAATAATCTACAAAGTTATATTTTTTTTTTCAAATCTCCTTTTTTGGTATATAGATATGGAATTAATATGGAAAACAATTAATAATCTTTAAAATTAATTTTTTTGTTGTCAAATGTCAAGTAGATAATTCTCAAAAATCACTTGGCATAATAAAAGGCTAGACTATTCACCTTTATTATTTATATAGATTTGAAATAAATATGAAACAATTAATAATCTGCAAATTATTATTTTTTTGTCAAATATCCTTTATTATATATATGGATATGAAATAAATATGAAACAATTAATAATCAATAAAGTTATTTTTTTCTTGTCAAATGTCACATAGTCAGTTCTCAAAATGCCACTTGGCATAATTATAGGCTAAACAATTCTTCTTTATTATATATATAGATATGAAATTGTAACGCCCCGAGTGTGTACCCCGAACGTTACACGGTGCTAATGATCCCAAAGGACCACCAACTAACCCATAACTGGTACTTGCTGTGAGCAATGTATAATATTCACACATGATAACAATATAACTGAAAAAATGCGGAAGGTAGGCTAAATTTTCCATAAGGTTCATTACTGAAAACATATACCGAATACTAGAAAACTGAATACTGAAACATCTTTCTGAAAATACTCTAGTCCAAAAGCCTCTAATAATCTGAATTATGGAGTTGATAGGACAAGCCTCCAACTAACTTCGGCTACTAAAAACTGTACTGAAATACTAAAATAATACTCTGTCCTCAAACTATGAGGACTCACCACTAAGTCTGCTGCTGATGGGTTGGGATGCTATGTACGGTCAGGAGCCCGTGCATCTGAACCTATGATATAAGACATCATAGCACAAAAGAAAGGTATGCATTAGTACTTTGAATGTATTGGTATGCTAAGTGAGGTAGGCTGATATGCATGAGTTCATATGCATGAGCAATAACTGAATGCGTAACATGAACCAAACTGAATGGGGAAACATGTATGAATACATAAACTGTAACTGAGATCATATTAACCCTGATTACTGAGTTCTGAATTAATGATTTACTGATAACTGCGTTTATTGATACTATATAACAGATAACTGAGTGACTATAAATGACAGTCCTAGTTTTGTAGAACTGGTATGATATCTATACTGATTTGAGAGACAATATTTGATAGTCATAAATCTATAAAACTAATCTAAGTTCTTATACTGAGCTGGGTGACTGTATCTGACATTCCTGATTTTGTAGAACTGAACTGAGTTTTATATTGAGACTAAAACAGAAAATGTGAGAGGTAATCATCTAACCGGCATGCCCCATATCTAAACTGACGGGGTCCAACCTATGACCCAGTTGGTAGGGTGCTAATACCGTTCCATGGGTACTAACACTGGAAAACCAGGATTCCAATCCTAACTGACGGGTGACACTTGGGCAGAGTCAAGCCTAATCTAACGGGTGACCCCTGGGAGGTAGTCAAGCCTAGTCTGATGGGTGACTCCTCATCCTACGCTGGCTATGCAGTTCTGGAGTACAAGGTCTGCTACTAACGACTTTGCCTCTCTGATGGGGAATCCGTCATCCCTGGACTCGCTCGGTGCTAAATCCTACTCCCAACTAAAAGACACTAATTATTAAACTGAACTGAACTGGACTGATACTAAGCTTTACTGAGTTCAGAAACTGACTGAGTTTACTGAATTTTGCTAATGGATTGAGTACTACTGACCGTGAAATGACTGATACTATTCTGTAACTTCTGTAGCTCTAAATAAACAGCTAGATTTTTGGGTATTAAATACCCCCAGGACTCGATAGCATGAAAAGTAAAATATGGCATGATCATAATAGTATAACAATAATATCTTGTCAACAATTCTTTCACTTAGACATTTTGTCAAACACTTGATGTACATGAACTCATGCATGAATAGAACTACATAATAAATGTCTTGCTTTCATTAGTCAGTTTGCATAAGCATCTTAACAAACACTTGGGAGGTATGAACTTGTACATATGCTAGCATGTCATATTTCCCCATTTAATTCACATGAGAAATCTATCAATCACATTGGGGGACATAATCTATACCCATGATACAAACAATATGTAGACATCATAACATCAATTCCCACATTCA
This sequence comes from Capsicum pubescens, assembly GCA_030864215.1. NCBI lineage: Eukaryota > Viridiplantae > Streptophyta > Magnoliopsida > Solanales > Solanaceae > Capsicum > Capsicum pubescens. The sequence goes on along the minus strand of CM061544.1, from coordinate 79,782,210 downwards.
CAAATTCAATGGCTTAAACATGAATTCACATGATACTACACATATGATAATCAATTCCTCATGAAGCTTGTAATAGACCATGATTTAGAAACTCAATTATCATTCAAAATCATGAATATAATTAAATCCAATCATGGAAGTCATGCAATCAAATTACTAGTAGTTTTAAAAGAGTCTCTTGGGTTCCAAGGGTGGAAGGAATCCTTCGATGAACACTTCACATACCTGAATACTTGAATTCTGGAAGATAAATGGTGAAATTCTTGGGATTTGAATCTTGAATTGAAAACCCTAGGTCTTGTTCTTGAGTAATTTGAGAGTTATTAAGCATGATTTGCTTATGGAGGGATGAATTATGTGTGTTTTGGGGCTTAATAGTTGTGGGAAAAAAAACCCAAATAACCCCAGAGACGCAGAATCTTAATTACCAAAAACTGACTTAGTGATGCACAGATCGACGCGCCGCATCAATGGGGTCGACGCGATGGATGATACATCGCGCCTAGTCTGCATCGGCTCACTAGAATTTGACATTGGAAGCCAAGAAAAAATATTAATTGACGCGATGGGTGACGGGGCACGTCGAGATCGGGTTGATACACTATTTTAGATTCCCAAACATGCTTCAATCGGTGTTCAAAAAATCTTAAACTCGTTCGAGAACACCTACTGACATTCCTGATTCTGAAGGAACTTAAAGATCGACATTTAATGGTCGTAAGGGTTGCAAAATAAGATCGCCAACTATGAAGGCTAAAATAGCTCTAAGTGTAAACACTTCGCTGAAATTTTCTAAGTATGGGACCCCCTTATCAAGCTCTAAGGACTGAGTTAAGCTTAGGAATTTGCGGGGTCTTACAATATCTCCCCCTTGGGAACATTCATCCTCGAATGATACTGACTAAGATGGGAGAACTGATAGACTGAAAGTACATACTGGACATGCAAGACTGAAGAATGATTTCATGGCTGAGACTACTGATATACTGAATTATTAAACTGAACATGCGTAACTGATGCATGATTTCGTAACTGAGATTACTGATAAGATGAGTTTGTATACTGAACATGCAACATACATATCTGATACATGACTGAATTCTGAAAGCATAACATAGGACTGAGCTATTTCATAAAGATATACATGATATGAGAATATTATGTATCTGGACCATTATTGAACTCACAAAAGAGATCTAAACATAGAACTGATTAAGTTTCAAGGAAAAATTATTACCTTGAGCTGAGTCTAAGTTTGTGGAGAAGAGGTGAGGATACTTGGTTTGCATATCTGCTTTTGATTCCTAAGTAACTCCCTTAACATACTGATTCCGCCAAAGAACTTTGACTAGAGGGACTTTTTTGTTCCTGAGTCTGCAAATCTGATAATCGAGGATATCGACTGGAACCTCTTCGTAGGAGAGACTGTTCTGTACATCTATGACCTCTATAGGGACTAAAAATACTTGGTCACCTATGCATTTATTTAGCAAGGAGACATAGAACACTAGATGTACTGAAGCTAAGTCTGAAGGCAACTCAAGCTCATAAGCTATCTTTTCGAAAAAACTGAGAATTCAGAAAGGACCAACATATCGGGGATTGAGCTTCACTTTCTGTACAAACCTCTTCACTCCCTTCATAGGAGAGATTTTCAAATAGACATAGTCACCAATCTCAAATTCAAGATCCTTTCTACGCACATCGGCATACGATTTATGTCGGCTCTGAGCTGTCTTAAGCCTTTCCCTGATCAACTGAAATTTTTCTAAAGGATCAACTACTAAGTTAGGCCCTACTACTGCGGACTCACTCACTTCAAACCAACCAATGGGAGATCTCTATCTTCTCCCATAGAGCACCTCAAACAGAGCCATCTGAATGTTGGTATGGTAACTACTATTATACGCAAACTCAATCAAGGGCAAGTGGTCATCCCAACTACCCTTAAAGTCAATATCACACTCTCTGAGCATATCTTCTAGATTTTGGATGGTCCTTTCTACTTGACCATATGTATGAGGATGGAAAGCGGTACTGAGGTGAGTTTGGGTACCAAGACCCTTTTGGAAGGCTTTCCAGAAATGAGAGGTGAACTGGGTACCTCTATCTGAAATAATGGATAACGAAACTCCATGCAACCTAACCAACTCTCTGATATAGATCTTGGCATAGTCCTCGGCTGAATAACAGGTATGGACTGGTAGGAAATGGGCTGATTTTGTCATTCTGTCTACAATGAACCAAACTAAATTGTGCTGACGATGAGTACTAGGAAAACCCGTCACAAAAACCATATTTATATCTTCCCATTTCCAAGTGGGAATACTGAACTCCTACATAGACCCACTAGGTTTCTGATGCTCAATCTTAACCTGCTGATGTGTAGAGCACTTAGCAATAAACTCTGCAATATTTTTCTTTATCCCACTCCACCAATAGATCTCCCATAAATCAAGGTATATCTTAGTGTCCCCTGTATGAATAGAGTAACGTGCACCATGTGCTTCTATAAGAATACACTGTCTAAGGTCATCTTCATATGGCACACATAGCCGACCCTGATAACGCAAAACACCATCTACCTCTTGGGAGTAAACCTCTATCTTCTGATCTTTGAATGATTCTTTCAACTTAACTAGGCTACGATTCCTATCCTACTTTTCCTTTACCTCCAAAACTAGAGATGATTCTGAACTACTCTGCACCTATACACTACCCTTTACTGAATCAACTAAGCGGACACCTAGTCGGGCAAGCTGAAGAACTTCCTTGGCTAACTTCTTCTTACCATCATCCACATGAGAAACACTACCCATATACATCCTACTAAGAGCATCATTCACTACATTATCCTTACCCGGATGATACAGGACAATCATGTCATAGTCTTTCAACAACTCCAAACACCTTCTCTGACAGAGGTTTAGGTCTTTCTAAGAGAATGCATACTGGAGGCTCTTATGGTCTATGAATACATAAACATGTACCATATAAAAATAGTGCCTCCAAATCTTTAAGGCAAATACTACAGCTGCTAACTCAAGATCATGAGTGGGATAGTTCTTTTCATGAGGCTTAAATTGTCTAGAGACATAGGCTATGACCTTACCTCTTTTCATCAAAACACACCCCAAACCAACTCTGGAAGCATCACAATATACCATAAATCCGCCAGAACCATCTGGTAAAGTCAAGACTGGAGCTGTAGTGAGTTGAGTCTTTAACTCCTAAAAACTCTTCTCGTAAGAATCTGACCACTAGAATTTGACCTTCTTTTGAGTCAATCTAGAAATAGGGGATGCAATAGATGAAAATCCCTCAGCAAACTGTCAGTAATAGCCAGGCAAACCCAAGAAACTCTTGATATCTGATGGGAAGATAAGTCTGGGCCAGTTTCTCACTGTTTTGGTCTTTAGGGGATCAACTCTAATGCTATTATCGAAAATGATATGGACGAGGAAAGCTACTGGCCTTAGCCAAATTTTAACTTATTGAATTTGGTGAATAGACAATGATTTTTGAGAGTCTACAATACTATTCTAAGATGGTATTCATGATCAGGCTCACTGCGGAAGTATACAAGAATGTCATCTATGAATACTTTGACAAATATGTCCAAGTACTGCTTGAACACATGGTTCATCAAGTCCATGAAAGCTGTTGGGACATTGGTAAGACCAAATGACATGACTAAGAATTCGAAATGACCATACTGAGTTCTAAAAGCTATTTTTGGGATGTCACATTCTCTGACTCTGAGCTGATGATAGCCTGATCTGAGGCCTATCTTAGAAAAGTAACTGGCACCCTGAAGTTGGTCAAACAAGTCATCGATTCTGGGAAGGGGTTACTTTTTCTTGACCCTGACTTTGTTTAGATGATGGTAGTTTATATAAATTCTGAGATAACTGTATTTCTTACGCACAAATAGAGTTGGTGTACCCCACGAGGACACACTGGGGCTGATAAATCCCATATCTTTGAGATCCTTTAACTACTTCTTTAATTCTTTGAGTTCTGCTAGAGCCATTCTGTATGGAAGAATAAATATGGGATGAGTATCTGGCAGAAGGTCTATTCCGAAGTCAATTTCCCTTTCAGAAGGAACACTGGGAAGATCTTTGGGAATACATCTGGGAATTCACATGCTACTGACACTGATTCAAGATTAAGGGTTTCTGAACTAGAGTCTTGGACTCGAACGAGATGATAGACACACCCCTTAGATATTATTTTTCTTTCCCTAAGGAAAGAAATAAGCTGACACCTAAATGCTGAGGTACTACCTCTCCACTCTAGGACAGGTTCATTCGGGAACTGGAATTGGACAATTCTATTTCTGCAGTCAACTGAGGCATAGCAGGAATGAAGCCAATCCATGCCGAGAATGACATCAAAATTTGTCATCTCTAATTCTACTAAGTCTACTGAAGAGACTTTCTGAGATACCATAACCGGATAGTTCCTGTATACCCGTCGGCTATGATAGATTTAACAACTAGGGTAGAGACTAAAAAAGGCTCTGCTAGGATTTTGGGACTGACTCCAAAGTCAACAGGTATATAAGGAGTTACAAAGGATAAGAAAGCTCCTGGATATAGCAAAGCATAAACATGTAAATTGTAAACTTGTAACATACTAGTGAACACATCAGGAGAGCTTTCTTGATCCTGTCAGGACTGAAGTGCATAGAGTCTGTTTGGGCATTGCCCGCTGGTGGAACTGAAAGAGGCATCTTGCTGAGTTGGGCGACCGGCTGGAACTGACGACTGATGGGACTGGCCCTGTTGGTACAACTCCTTACCTTTTTGAGAAACTACCCAACACACAGAAATCCGATGGCTTGGCTTGCCACATCCGAAGTACACATCACTGTTAGCTCTACACTCGTCCTGGTGGTTTCTTCCATATCTCTGGCTAAGAGGATTCATTCGGGCACTGCTAATACTTTCTTGGGGTCTAGATCCTGATGTCCTATCTTCATTGCCATCTCTGAATTTGGACTCTAGAGCACTGGCTGAGGATGGAGCTGGAATAGAGGGTTTCGAATGAAACTGTGAAGGATTTCCACCCTATGACTTTGGTTGAGAAAAGGTTAAACTATCAGTTCTTGCTTTCTTATTCTCTCTCTCCTTATCTTTATTCTTAGCATCCTCTATTTGCTGAGCATGGACCATAAGCCTGGATATGTCCATCTCCTTAATCAGCTTTGCAGTTCTACACACCTTGACCACACTATTAGAGACACCTGACACAAACTTACTCATCTTAGATTTGCTATCTGCTACCACGTGAGGGGTATATTTGGCTAACCAAGTAAACTTGAGAGAATACTCATGTACCATCATGTTGCCCTACCTAAGATTTACAAACTACAAAACCTTAGTTTCCCTCAACTCCAATGGGAAGAACCTCTCGAGAAAAGTACTGGAAAAATCCTCCCGTTCTATGGTCCCTGCATCTGCGACCCTCTCTGCCTTCCACTGCTTGAACCATGAGTGAGACACATCCTTCAACTGATATTCAGCTAACTCAGTAATATCACTAGCAGTCACTCCTATAATGCCTGTGACCTTCTGCACCAGATCAAGGAACTCTTGTGGGTCTTCATCTGATTTCAACTCGGTAAAAGATGGATGGTTCATTCGGGTTGGCCCTCATCTAGCCACATTAGTATTGGCCACTGGGTTATCTGGAATGGCAGCTGGGCAGTCATTTTGAGTAGCTACTGAATTAGCTAAAGTAGTAAATGCAACCCTAAATTTTGCATGGGAGACATGCTCGTCTAGAGGATCTGCTTGGGCGGGCTGAGGGGATGGTTAACTTCTTGTTCTTCTTTCGTTCTTCTTGGGAGCCATTTCTATGAATGGAAAAAAAGAAAGGATTAGACTGAGTGTTCAATTTGAGCTTATGCTCACTCGCACGACATGAATACTAAAAGAAGGGAAACTTTTCCTAAAATATCTCATAGCCTCTCGTCCAAAAGTATGGCGTGGTACACACCCATGCACATGACTCTACTTGATACGACTTTCAGACTTCCTAGGACTCTGTTGAATCTTAGGCTCTGATACCAAGTTTGTAATGCCCCAAGTCTGTAACTCAAATGTTACACGGTGCTAATGATCCCGAAGGACCACCAGCTGACCCATGACTAGTACCTGCTATGAGCACTGTATAATATTCACACTGTGATAACAATATAACTTAAATAAATGCGGAAGGTAGGCTAAATTCGCCATAAGGTTCATTACTAAAAACACCTACTGAATACTAGAAAGCTGAATACTAAAATATCTGTCTGAAAATACTCTAGCCTGAAAGCCTCTAACTGTCTGAATTATGAAGTTGATGGGACAAGCCCCCAACTAAATTCGGCAATTAAAAATTATACAAAAATACTAAAATAATACTCTATCCTCGAACTATGAGGACTCACCACTAAGTCTGCTGCTGATGGGATGGGCTGCTACGTGCGGTCAGGAGCTCGTGCGTCTGAACCTATGATATGAGACATCATAGCGCAAAAGAAAGGTATGCGTCAATACTTTGAATGTACTAGTATGCTAAGTGAGTTGGGCTGATATGCATGGGTTCATATGCATGGCCAACAACTGACGAGTAAGATGAACATAACTGAATGGGGTAAACATGTATGAATACATAAACTATAACTGAGATCATATTAACACTGATTATTGAGTTTTGAATTACTGATTTACTGATATCTAAAGAAGTATATGATCAATTAGACAATTGAAGCAATTTTTGGACAGATTGTATATCCAGTATGAGATACTCTTAACTTGCATAATCTTGGATCGTATTGACTCATATAAGAGAAACATGTGACACTTTGACACACTTTTATACCATGGAAGTAAATAAAAGGTCGATTAACTATAGTGGAATTTGTACACCTTCACAATGTATCCTTTACCATGAACGATTATCTACGAAGCTCAGTCTATTGGTACACGAGTATAAGACATCATGCCAAAGAATATGAACTAGAATAGCCTTACATACCTCGTTGTGCAACCTGATTATTACAATGAATTAGCCTTCTTTCCTTTAAGGTGTTAATCTACAATATAAGCACATAATGGAGCTAATATTAGCAACTAATCACAATGTAACACTTGTAAAATAGTAGCTAAACACTTAACGGGTAGTAAGACTATTCATCCCCTCAAATATTTGGCGTATCACCACACCCTGCTTCTATACTTTAATATAACTGTCCTTAACCATTCTATAAGGTCACCCTCTGCCTCCAACAACAACACCTATAGACATCACCAAACAGTCCCAAAATCCTTCAACACAATATAAGATATTGAACTCACGGTTTTCGATCACCATCCCGTGAGTTCTTAATAACAACATATATAAAATCCTTCATCAAGACAAAAGGAGTGGTAAATCGGGGCAGTAACCTTACCTTTCTTTCTGAAATTTGCTTTCTTAAAGTTAATCCATCAAGACTCTAAGTTTACCTTCAAGTTGAACCAAATACTATTGGAAAATATCTTGGAGATTAAAGAGAAGTGGACTTCTAAGCTTGGAAAAAATGGTTGTCCTATACTTCAAACAAAACACTAACTTGATTTCCAAAACTTCCCATGATAGGATTAAAGATAAACCATAGTTATTTTCACTTACCTTGGCTGGAAATAAGGAGGGTTTTTTCAAGAACCCTAGGAGAGGAAAGAGGCATTGTTTTAGGCTTGAGACAAAAGAGAGAGTGAGCTAATTATAGTCTAATTTTTTTGCAAGTAAGAATGAAGAGAAAATAAACTAATTGAACCTTATAAATCCCTCCACTTGACCGCATCTTTTTTGCTTATTTCCAGCCACATATTGGTCAAAATTAGTCCAATTAGGTGATGCACCTACTTAGCTAATTAAGCTTCTCAAAAAGTTCAAGAAGGTGATGCACCTACTTGGTTTATTTCTAACTGGATCACACCATATTGGACCTTAAATAGATTAGGTATTGGGCTGGACATTTGGGCCTTAAATAGATTAGGTGTTGGGCTGCCCATCTTTCCCTTTTTCATTCACTTAATTTGGGCCTTAATATGTCCAATAATATAGGCCTCAATTCAGTCCAATAGTATAAGTAGGTGATGCACCTACTGGTCACCTACTAGATTAATTAAGTCAAGTAAGCACCTCACTTATTTTCTCTTATTTTTTTCTAAAATCTTGATCTCTCTACTTAACTTAACACTTACTTTTAACTTTAAACTCAAATAACTATCTCGAGTTTAAATACTTTTGTCTATGCTAAGTTGGTCTAGGTTTGGAAATGTACGGAGCGTTATAGAGAGTTTCAATGGACTGTAAGATAATATTTGTTGAGTGGCTATCCATGGTTTGTTAAGTTTCTCCTTCTGTGGCCATTGTACCTATGAAGAAGGACACATTCAAAATAGCAAACATGTTAGCGTTATAGAATTTAACCTCACTACTCTTCACACCTTTGTTTACCTCACACTTGGGTCACAAATGTGGAAAGATGGTTTATACTCCGTATGGTAGTCGGTGTGAAGTGATACTCTTGATCAGATTGAATTCTTGTTTAAAAGGCTCGAACAAATATGTAAGGACTTGGATCAAGAACTAACAACGAGATGAAAAGAGAAAATCTTGAAAAAAGCAGGACGTTGAAAGAATTAAGACTCAAGAACTAATCAACCAACTTACTATGTGAATTACTAGTTGTTGAGTAGTTTAATGAATCAAGGAATGAACTTAATAATCAAGAAATGAAGCTAGATGAATCAAACCTGAGCAAAAGTTGAATCTGAGAGCTTGAAATTAGTTTGGGAAGTTGAAATGCATTTGGGGGGCTTGATTGCAGACCTGCTCTAGCAGGTTAGGCGCATGTTCATCGCCCCATGGACGTAGAAGGTGATCCAAGATACTGGGTTCAGATAATGAAGCAGCTCAGGCATAGCTGCAACGCACCCCAAGCGTAGATGGGGTTCAAGTTGGCTGCCTCAACTTGTTGAATGGGCGCCTCAACTACTGGTTTCCTTTTCTCCTCTTCTCTTGGAATATTCTTGGGACATTTGGAGATGCTTTAGTACGAACACTTTTACACTCTTTTTCTTTCTCCTTTTTGGATCAAACAATCACCTTTTGGACAAAAATTCACTGTGAAGATAACAATAGTGCCAAGAACACCAAGAATACCAACTTTTTCAACTTCTTCATCTTAGGTTGGAATGCATTGAAATTTTGAATCTTAGCACTTTTTAATCTTATAAATACATTCCAAACATAATTTATCTCAAATTATTCACCAAAATTTTTAGATTTTACAACCCACTTTCTTTCTCTTCAAACTCAAGCTCTCATCAATGATAGAATCTTCAATATAGCTTCGATTTAGCTCAAATTCGATCCTCAGACTCCTATAGTGTTAAGGAATAAGAATCTAACACTATAAACTCAATAAAACATTAAAATCATAGACTCGAATTTTGAGCTAACCATAAAAACGTGAATAGTATTTTTTTTTTGGAGATATTCGAATTTTCAAGACAACTAGACCCAAGATTGACTTCGTGGGAATGGAATCAAGCTCGTCTCTGATACCAAATGATAGAAATAAAACTATGAAAACTAGAATTGAATATTAAAAGTAAACAGATAATCGATAAAGGATAGAAATTAGACACATGAATAAGAAGTAATTAAGAACAAAAGGATATATTAAACCATAATACCCTCAATTACAAGCTTAATCAAACACCTAATTCTTACAGTAAACAAGAGGGAAATGATTTCCCTCTAAACCAAGATTTCTAAGACAAAGTTCAACAAAAGTCTACCAACTCTCTCACTTAATGGAGAAGAATTCATCAATTATCAAGCAAAAACTAAGAAAATAACCTATGTTCCCAAGTATTTATAGTATAGTGTCATTTGTTACATATTTGGAGCCCCAAAGTGACACATTTGCAAGACAAGGCCTATTAAATCTGCTTGGAGAAAATTTAGGGCAGTTTGGGTGCATCCTCTAGGTGCACATTGGTCGCACTAGGGACTGTTTTGACATGCTCTTGATTCTATAGAATAGGTCACACCTTGGGTGCATGTCCTTTCCAAGGGGATTTTTGGCCTTATTTTTCATTCCCTCAACTCCTCCAATGACCCTCTATCCAATGTAGGTGCAATCACCATCACCTGACACCCTTTTGATGGTACGAAGTCGTCTTTAAGTGCCTCTCATTTCATGAACAATCATTGGGTCATTTTAAGCTCCAGATTTGGCTTCTAGTAAAAGGCCTTGAGCTAACCCGAATTGTATCAGTTAACAAAATTGTTTCATCATCCTACTGTCCATTCTTGAAGTATCTCAAAGGTGGAGTGGAAAGAAAAATAGTTCTTGATGATAAGCCATTCACTGTAGCTGAGTCATACTTTGTCGATGCGAAATTCTACTAGAAGGATTAGGTTATAAAGGAGAAAAGGGTTGATGACATCATGAAAATCAAGTGTGATCATCTTACATCTAAGAAGGTCAAGTTGACAATCGAAAAAGTCTCCATTAAGAATCCTTCCTCCACTCCGAATAAAGAAAACTTTGTATATATGAAAAAGAAGTCAACTCTCGTGCTCCGCTACGTACCAAAGGTAAACAAAGAGAAAGGTCACTCATTTGACTTCCAAGATAATGTAATAGTGTGCTTGAATCTCCCTATTTAGATAATCGATGTGATTAACTTTCTTTCAAAGCTACTTAAAGAATTTGTGGTTCGAAATTTTCTACAATATTTAACACTCCCTGTGAAGCATACAAAAGAAGACTTCGATCCAAATGCTTACAAGCTATTTGCAAAGGTTGTATATAATCGTAATAAGTCATCAATTTTTGGAAAGTTCCCATCAGAGGCTTCCACTAGGAAAACACGTGAAGAACTAGGGTTCACGCCACCATCTCTAGTTTCCATCTACATAAGAAGAGCGGTTAGTAACTACACCATTTTAGAAGAGAAGTCTACTACTTCCAAAAAAAGGCCATGTATCTTTGATCGACTTGGTGTATAAACTATATGAACTTCTGTGTTTGAGAGGTTGGGTCCACTAAATATGAAAAAAAGTAGCAAGTACTAGAGAAGTTGTCAAAGCGCGAGAACTTTGCACTTACTAGTTCAAGCTATACAGAAGATCATTAGAAAGAGTACTATTGCAATATTTGGGAGAGTAAGAAACAATTCAAGCTTTGGAAGTATCACACTTGGGAGTATGTGGATCCCATCTTTCTGGACCAAAGCTCCACTTTCACATAAATATAATAGGATGTTATTGGCCAATGATGGTAAAAGATTTCTTGACTATGATAAAAAGTGTAAAGCTTGCCAATTTTATTCGAATTTCATACGTCTGGCTCGCGAATTGCTATACCAACCATCACATCTTGACCATTCGATCTTGGTGATTGGATATTGTTGGACCACTACCGAAGTCTTTTAGTGGACACTGGTACATCTTGGCTGTGATAGATTACTTCTCAAAATAGGCCAAAGTTGTTTCTCTTAAGGAAGTAAAGCAAGAGAATATTGTAAGCTTTATCTGAGTGAATGTCATATATTGCTTTGGAATCCTTCAGTACATAATAATTGATAATGACAAGTCATTTGATAACAAAATGATGAACAAAATTTGTGATCTCCTTGGTTTCAAGTAATGTAAGTCTTCTATGTACCATGCTACCTCCAATGGTTTAGCCGAAGTATTAAATAAGAATTTATGCAAAATATTGAAGAAAGTCATCTCCAAGTCCAAATAAGACTGGCATGATTGAATGGAAGAAGCATTGTGGGCATAGAGGATGACTTACATATACTGACACAAGAAACTCCATACTCACTTGCTTTTATAGTTGATGCAGTCCCATCACTTGAGCATCAAATACCTTCTTTAAAACTTGTTGTTCAAGAAGTTTTCACAAAAGAAGAGAATGTTAAGTTGCATTTTTCGGAGTTAAAAGCTCTTGATGGAAAGAGGCTACAAGCTTAACAAAATCTTGAATGTTACCAAATCTATCTATCTCGTTCTTTCAGTAAAAGAGTTCGCTTAAGATGCTTCTAAGTTGGAGATTAATTCCTTATAGTAAGGAGGCCCATTATTACTTCTCATAAGTCTGGGGGCGAATTCACCTCAAAGTGGGATGGATCATACATCATACAAGAGGCCTATCAAGTGGCACTTACAAGTTGGCCGATCAGATGGCGTGAAAATTGGTACTATCAACACCAACTTTTTAAGGAAGTACTATCCTTGAAGAAAAATGGCGCTCCTTAAGACACAAGCATAAACTGCATATCCACTCTTAGTCTGCAAGAGTATAAACTGTGTATGACTCAAAAAAGTGTTTGCTAGGTTAAAAACCTTCATTGTTCAAAAATAATTCGCAAAGAAGAGAGAAATTTTGTTTATAAACTTTTGATAGAGGCCACTTAGGCAAACGTTAGGACACTAAAGTAAAAAATATATATATTCAAAAATAAAAATCACCTAGAACTACGTTGTGACTTGATCTCTTTACCTAGGTACGTAGGCGCTTAAAAGTCCATTTTGAGTTCAGTTGCATAAGTGTCAAAAAAATAAATTTTCCCTCTTGATTCGTTAGTTAAAAGTTAAGTTTGCAAGTATACTCATCAGATTTTGGACTTACACCAAATATTCATGGCTCAATGGGGGAAATACTTTAAAACAAAAATGAGTTTATCCAATGGGATTTGGAATGCTATAGTTCTCCAAGCTTATAACTAACGGCGCAAATCTACCAAGCCTGTAGTTAGAAGTAAAAAATCGATCTAGTCTGCAATCTGAAGTCTCCAAATCTTCTTGTAAGCTGAAGTCCTTAAATCTACAAAATCTGCAAGTTGACGTCGTCAAATTTACTAAGTAGGGGTTATTTGTTGTGAAACAAAATTTCATTAAATTTAAATTCATACGAGTTTCAAATTATATGAAATTCAGAATATATTAGTCTCATATAAATATTCGAACTAATATAGTTGGATTTATTAGTTAAGTCCAAATATATATGAATTTAATTAAAATTAAATTTTTATTGGGCTAGCCATTAATTTGGGCTACAAATGATGGACCCACATTGCTTAGCACAAGGTATCATCTTATAGTAGGGGCCCAATTTGGTGTCACATGTCGAATGATGTGGCATGCCAAGTTAATCGAAAGAGCAAATAGAACCACGCCACATGTCAAAATGATGTTGTAGGCCTAGTGAAATCAAAGGTCCAATCAAATGTCACCGCATCACTTAAATGTGATTGGACAAAAGAAGTTTATTGTCACCATGAATCTTTTCTTCCTACAACTATAAATAGAGGTCTCATAATTCAAAAAAGGAGGAACAATTATAACAAAAAACAAGAGATCTCGTAGGCCAAACACACCAAATTTCTCTACAAGCTACAAATTAAAACATTCAAGATCCACTTCATAAAAATTCAAGATCAAGACCACAAATTTCAAGATCAAGATCACAACACTTGAATTTATATTTGAAAAGGTGAATCAAAGGATTCATAGAGATTGTAACACTCAAATATTGAAATCAATAAAACGATTGTTGCAATATTTTTCTTGTCCCGATTATTATTTTTTCGATCCAAATTTTATTGTCTATCAAACACATAACAACCTTTTGCTAATCTCTATATATTAAAACTGTGAAGGGCCTTGAAAATGCCGTTTGAACTTTTTTCCTTTCATTAAAAAACTCCGCACTAAATAAAATTATCGTTTTACCTATTTTCTTAAATATCATTATATTTATAAGATATTTAAAAATAAGGAATCTAAATATATGGTAAGAGAAATATATTTTAAAAATTAATAAATCTTATGTATGGTAAATGTTATTAGGAGAAATAATAATTAAGAAATTTTAAAATATTGATAAAAAGAAAATATATTAACATAATTGCTGATTTTTTCCCTCTGTATGCTCCCTAATTTTAATAAAACTAGTGTAACCGTATGTGCAATGTTTGATAATTGAAAATTAAATGATTTTGTGTATTGCTAAGATTTTTAGTGAATCGTAAAAAATTAAAATCACTTTTCAAAGATCCTTCACACTTTAATATAATAATGTAAACATAAGCATATATTCTAGTGTAAGCACATATATATTTTACCACCATAAGTTAGAAGTGGTAGATGAATCATCACTTTTGCATTTGTCATGCAATACCTCTTTTCCTTGCTGCCAGAGGCTAAGAGAGACACATAAATTTTAATCATATTTGTGGTACGATTATTTTTTTCTATATTTAAAAAATTTTCATTATTTAAAGTCAATTTTTTACAAAATCATTGATTACATTCTTATTGCGTACTTAAAACTTTTAAAAATTTGGTACCTCTTAAATTTTTCTTATTCTAACGCTTTTATATTTATTTCTAAATTTTTTAATTTTTCTTAAAATCAAATTTAGTTGATTTAGAATTCTTAAATTAATGAAAAAAATATCAGTTGTCATTAATTTTGATAACTTCTAATAAGGAAATATTTTACCATAAATATATTAAATTAATAAAGACTTCTAATAAGAAATTTTTTTATCATAAATATATTTAAATGGAGACATCTAATAAGAAAAAGTTTTACCATAAATATATTTAATTAATTTTTAACTCTTAGATATTAAAAAAATTGTGAAAAATATGATTTTGTCTAAAATAAAAACTTTTAATGAAGGGCAAAATGTTCAAACAATATCTCTAAGGCCCTTCACACTTTTATATATTATAGATATAGATAAAGCCAAACTTAAAGTAATATGAAAAAGGACAGTCCTTTAAAATAAAATAAAAATAAAAACCAAGTTTTGAAAATTGTTACCATAATTTTGTCTATATAAATAATTTTCATACCCAATTGTTTGATGTAGTATTTTCATTGGCCCTATTTTTTAATTATAGATTTGACTTTTACCTTTGAGTGAATGAAAAATAATTTAACATATTTGATTTTTACCTTTTCAATAAAAATATTTATATTTAGGTAATTCCCTTTTTAGGGGAAAAGACTTGTTCTATAAATTGAGGATCCTTTTCCTTTTAGGAGAACTTATTCTCTCAATTAATCCTTTTTTTGTTTATATCACTCATATGAACATCAATTGATCAAACCAATTTAACATATTTTTATCATACGTAATTGTTTGTCCTCTTCATTATTTTAATTCATTTTCATTGTTTTGATATTCAGTTTCTTAGTTTTTTTTTAGGATTATTAAGAATGATGTTTTATTTTGATGAATATTTATTTTAAGTTTTGTGATATAATCGTTAATTGTATGTAAATCTAATTTGCACCTATTTTAGGCCTTCTCTTCTTATTTTCAGGACTAGAATGAGATGAAGATTTTTGTCCACAAGATTATCGACTTCAAAGAATGCAAATCTTTCTTATCAAGGAGGACCAATTAATACATGATTTTTCTTTTTCTTTTTTCTTTTACTATAAAATGTAACAATTCAAAAATTTTAGTTAGATTTAATTATATATATATTCCACATTTGACCTACAGTATATCAATTATATTTATAGTCATGTGGTTTAAATATATATTATCTTACACCTTTTGATTTTCAATTGCTTCTCTTCACGTGTTTGGGGTGTCATTCTTTAACCTTGGTATTTTTCTTAATTAGTTTTAAAAAAAAAATTAATAATTTTATATGGTTTGTATGAATATATAAATTCTATGTTTATGTAGTTTTCAGATTTAATAAAACCATCAGTTTACTTATTAACCTAGACATATTTTCTTTTATAATATCAAAGTGATTTTATCAAATTGAACTCATTAAATAAAGTTCACGCGCGAGGCGCGTATCCGAAGACTAGTTACCCTAAATAACTACATGTATATGTATTTGACGCGCAAGAAAACATCAAATCTATTTACAATACAATTAGTTACCTTAATTTTCGGTAACAACTTGAGTTTAAAAAGGCAAAAAAATTCAGCTTTCTTAAATCAAGTTCACCTTTTTAATTAAGATTAATTTCCTTATTTTGTATTTTTCACATCTCTCCCTTTTGTATTTTATATTTCACTACTCTCTCTCTATTTCTTGTTGTTTTTTTTATTTTTGCGTTTTATATTTCATATTTGCACATCTCTCACCCTGTACGTATTTTAGTTTCTCTCTCTATTTTTATTTTTTATATTTTATTTTTTGTTTCTATTTTTTTCATTTTCATTATATTTTTTATTTCTTTTTTTTTCTTTTCCATTTTTTTCATTTTTTTTTCTTTTTTCGTTCTTGATTCCTTTTTCCTTTGCAATGTTTTTTTTTGTATTTTTTTCTTTTTCTTTTTCTTTATTTTTTCATTATTTCCTTTTCTGTCATTTTTTCCTTCTTTTCTTTCTTTTTTTTAAAAATATTTTATTCCCTATTTTTGGTTTATTTTATATTTTATATATTTTTATATCCTATATTTACTTATGTCAAACCATATATTTAAATAAATTTATTATTTGTATTTAAATAGTTTAGCTATGAATATCTATAATTTATCATTTATAGTTGTATACAAACAAGTATATGGATTAATAAATTTGCTTGAGTCTAAGATATATAAAAATATATGCAATGTATCATTTGATACAAGTGTATCGTTAATATTTGTATGTCTATTTTATCATTTACATTTGTATATGAACATGTATCATTTGCTTACATATGGTTCAAGTTGTATAAGCACATATCATTTGATTCAAATGTAATATTTGTATTTGTATAATTTAGCATATATTTGTAATTTTTGATTTGTATCAATAACAAAAATTTATATCGATGAGTACAAATACAAGTGTTCATTGAAAGAAAAATAACAATTCTTTTTCACTTGTTAAAGATTCAAATAATGCAGCCAACTTCAAATTCAAATTCAAATAAATGAAATCACAAATATAAATATAATATACGGTCAACTTAAACATACAAATAAAAAATAGTTCTCTAAAAAGGCAAGTGTATCGATCAACAGAGGATATAAATACAAATATAAAGAAAATAAAACCACAAAATACAAATACAATATTTAGTCAACTATAAAATAATTCTTTAAATACAAGTGAATTGTATAAAATATAAATGATGGTGGAAACTATAAAATACAAATACAAGTGCTAACTGTAAATACATACAAATACAAGTGGTAACAATAAAATACAAATACAATTGTATCAATGAATACAAAAATTTAAAATGATGGTGTAATCAAAATTCAATAAACGGTTGTGGTATTTTCGTTATCATCCATGGCTTGCACTCGACGTTGCCATATTTTCTAGAAATTAAAAAAATATACCGAAAAATGACAAAGAAAAATATACAAATGAAATAAAAAAAGAAAATAAATAGTAGTCAAAGATAGAAAAGTAAAAAAAGAGAAAAGAAAGAGACCAAGAAAAATAAAAATAGGAAAAAAAAAAGAAGGAAAAAAAAAAGTAGGAACAGAAAAAGAAACAATTGAAAAAAAATGAAAAAGGAAAAAAAAAGAGAAGAAAAAGAAATAGAAGCTAAAGATAGAATGTAACGACCCATTTCATCATTACTAAATTATTCGTAATAAATTATGAAAATTCTTAATTTTTTCATTTCTTAATATTAACTTGAGTCCAAAATAGTCATCATTTTGTTTATTATGTCACCTCAAGCTTTTCTGTGAAGTTTTTAGCCTTCCCGTGTGTCTAGATAGACTCAAGTCCGATGAGTTTAATTATTCATGAGTACTATTATCAATCCTTTAGTTTGAAAGCTCTTTAGGTATGAATTAAGGTCATACAATATCCTAACACAAAGTTAATTTGAAAACTTAGCAATAAAGTTTTGATATGGATTTTTATTAGGGTCAACTTCAAACGATCATATCTCCTAGAATATAAGGAGTTAATGAGCCCATTACCATTCAAATAAAAAATCCCCGAGTCTAAATTCGAACACAACCAACCATTCATCAATCTGAATTCAGAATAAGAAGTTATGACTACTTTACTAAGCATTGTCTAGGCTAAAATAGGAAATTCTCTGTAGATAGAATTTTGGTGGTATTTAAATAAGTTTTAGCCGTGGTTCAAGTCTAAAAATCCCAAAATTCATTCTCCAACCATATAGATGTGATTTTCCAAAGTTTAGGGTGAAAATCCTTCATTGAAGTAAGTTTTTTGTAACGACCTAAAAATTTGATGAAATATTTGAAATTTGTGATTTTATTTTATTTGACTGCTTTACCCTTCTCCGTAGTTGCAGTATGATATTTTTGGGGTGTGGGAGTGATTGGCATGATTTTTTATGCATTTTGGTATCATTTACGCAATATTGTAGTTTTGATGGCTTCAAGAGTCTTATTTTGGACTTATGTGGATACCTTTTGATTCGTGCGACGGATGACCGAACGGACTGTGCTAGCAACTCTGGAATATCGATTATAGGCTAGATAGGCCTTTGGTTTGGGTCGCGATGCACCCGATCTCATTTCGACCTATTGATCGGAAAGTTGGAAAATTAAAAATATGGATGTGGGACCCACATTTGATCGAAACTACCTCAGATGGAAAATCTGACTTCGCCAGCAGATCCAGAATGTCGAATTTAGGTTGTTAGCATATTTGGTATGATTTTACGTCTTTTAAATCTCATTTCGACCCTCTATTTGGAAAATTATAATTTCGGGTTTCGGGGGTCAACTTTGTAAAAACGATATTTTTTTGAAAATATGATATCGCCATCGCGTTCGAAACGTTGAATTTAGTGTGATTGCATAGTTCATTTACATAAATCGGACTCAGAACGAATCTCGGGCACCCCATCGAAATCCATTTCGACTTAAGGAAAAAAAACTACACAGCTATTGCAGAAAATCTGCAATAAATAGCACATTTTTCACCCATTTTGGTTCATTTTGCTCATTTTTTTCATCTTACCTCTTGAGAGTTAAACCCTAAATAGTTTGGGAGATTAAAAGTGAATCTTGAGGGAGCTTGGGAAGATAGATTAATATCTATTTTTTGGTTTTATTACGGATTTAAGGTAAGAATTCACCCATTTTCTTAATAATTTCTTGATAAATTTCGTAAAATCCCAAAAATCTTAGGGCATGATTTTAAACCAAAATTTCACTCCTTTCACTTGATTAATATTTTTATCTTATTATTACTAGTTTTTCATCAATTTAACCTTCAAAACAACTCTGATTTTTTATTTTAACCCGGATTTCAAAGATTTTACTGGGTAAAGCTCAAAAATAATTTTTCTTCGATTTGAACCCCATTTTTTACTCGATTTAACTTGGATTTTCAGTTGTAGGTTCCTAAAAATATGGGGAACATATTTTTGAAGTAAAGTTTTGATTTTTCCCTTCTTTTTTGAAAACTCATTTTGGGGGTCCGTTTTGACCCCGAATCAAAAGTAGTCAATATGGGTGTCGTTAATTTTGTATTGACGCGTAGATTTCATATTTAATGTTTTTAGTGGAGTTCGAGATGATCGTGAAAATTAAGGTCGTGAGTTCAAGTGTAGCAAACCGGTTTCGGCTTCCAGGTAGGTTATGGCTTAACTCTTCAAACTGGGCCGGTAGTAAATGATAGTACAAAATGCATGTTAAGGGTGGGAACTAATCATAAAAAATGGCTATCTATGTGTTGTGACCGTGTGAGGCCTATATGTGATGTAATTGTCGAAATTGAGATATTATGTGACATGTTTGATCGTGTGGGGTCCTATGTGATATTGATAGCCTTGGATACATGTGAATAATTGTATTGTGTTGTTTAACGTGGGACCATTGGTGTATTGTGATTATATTCATACTTTATTAGAATATGAAACATGTGAAAATTCATGGATGAAACGAAAATAATAAGTAGATATTGGCTCATGTGGTTGTAGGAATGTATCATTGCGGTTGGTTGTGGAAATATATCGTGTGATTGGTTGTGGAAATACTTATTGTGATTGGTTGTGAGCTTTACATCTTCATATCATACTTATTCATGAAACATTGGTACTACTGTGGCAACATCTGAGAAACACTAGCAACACCTTTTTAAGAAAATATTATAACACCTTATAAAATCCTTTTCGAAGGATATGTCGGAAAGGAGATATGATATATGTGGATTGTATATGGGTTGACGGACCCCCCCTTGGGTCCTATGTCGGGAAGCTTTAGCTCCGTAGGTGTATACGAGGATTGTACGATGATCCCGGAGGTTGTGCGACAACCTCGTGCATCATCATCATCATATACATTGCACTTACTTTATTATGTTTATGTTGTATTGTATTGCCTTATTGACTTTTCATCTATGTATTTATCTTATCTTTCTTTAATTGTAGTTGATGATCTTATATCTACATGTTCTCTATTATTCTATTTATATATGACATAATGAATACTTGTATTCTATATCTTGGTGTGTCGTTGTAATATATGTGATATATATTAGAACTGTTAGTGCAAGCGGTGTGGCCTACCGTTGTGGAATATTTTTTGATTGCAGGTGACGTGCCCTTAGTGTAGATTTTGTATGCTTTATTTACTACTTTGCTTGGTCGGCCTATGATACCTACTAAGTACAAGTGGACCGTACTCATGCCTACTGTGCCCTTTTGGTGCAGCTCCTAGCTCGAGTGCGCCTCAGATTTCTTAACTCGGGCGATTATTGGAGATTCTAAGGTAGCGATTGGATATTCATGTGTCCGGAGTTCACCTCTATCTTTCTAAAGTAGTTATGTCTTTTTTAGTATTCGGAGAAAGATATTATTTCTTTTGTGGTTATTTTTCCGATGTATTTGACTCTTGGATTGTATTAGTAGTTCTTACACTATTAACACCTAGTTTTGGGCATGATTGGTATTTTGGATAAGTTCTTTCTACATTATTATGATTACTTATATGGTTCGGCTTCATTCTAGAAGCCTTACCGTGGGATATTTCTGTCTTTTTTTTTTTCATATCAGTTTGAGTAATAGGCTTACTTGTCAAGGTACGCCGCGACAAGTCCCATCCAGACCCTCATTTTTTGTCGTGACAAATTGGTATCAGAGCTAAGTTGCATTGGTCTCAACAGTGTAAGAACATAATATCTAATAGAGTCTCGTGGATCATTATGTATACGTCCATATCTATCTTCGAGAGTCTATAGGACGTCTTTAGGAAACTTCCCTAATATTATTCTTTATCATGTGAAGTTTTTTCATACCTTGTGTTTTGAATTGTGTTTCACTCTTTCTACGCGAATGGAGTTTCTTATGCCACTATTAGTTGAGAGATGCTGTGAGAAATTAATGGATATTATTTGTCGGTTGTAGGCTTATTGATGCTCCTGAGTTGTCATAGGATCAGTTTGTTGATGCCTTTCTGGAGAGATTTGTGCCTTTCAATTTGAGAGATCATATGCGGGACGAGTTTGATCTTTTGGAGCAGGGCTCCATGACAGTTGTTGAGTATGAGGTATGTTTCCATGCCCTTTCCAGATATTCCTATGATGGCATTTCCACTGAGTTTGAGAAGATTCGAAAGCTCGTAAAGGATTTGGATATTTCTCTTTAGTTGGATACATCTCAGATGGTTGTGTTTAGGGATATTAATAGAGTATTGTGGATCATGCTAAGATGACAGAGGGTATTCTTAGTGTATCTCAGGGAGGTGGCAAGAGGGTGCATCGTTTTGGTAAGTTCAGGAGTCGAACCTCTCGCGGAAGAGATTTTAAAGGTTCTCGTGGATATCATAATAGTCTAGTGCAGGTGACTTTATAGAGTTCAGCTGGTGGATCTTCTTGTTCAGCAGTTCAGGGTGACCATTCGAGCTCAGTTGTACTTTCTCTTAGCGAGACTGGTCATACAGGTTGCTATGTGTGTGATGAGATTGGCCATGTGGCCAAGGACTGTTCTTGCCATGTGTTTAGAGTTATTCCTATTTCATCTATGAGAGGTAGGTGTTCTACCAAAGGTGCAAGAGGTAGAGATGGTAGAGCCCGTGTTGGTGGTTTTGGGGCTACTCTGCCAGTTGGTTGTCACAGATAGTGTTATGATATATCAGTCAGATCTGAGGTGGAGGCTTTAGATGCTGTGATTGCAGGTACCGTTCTGTTTGTTTCAGACCTGCATCTTATTATTTGATCCTGGATTGACTTTCTTCTATGTGTCTATATATTTTGCTTCGGGTTTTGATTATATTAGGGAGCCTCTTGCCATGCCTATTCATGTATCTACTCCAGTAGGTGATTCTTTAGTGGTGGATCAGGCCTACCTATCTTGTGTTGTGACTTTTGACGGGCGTGAGACTTTGGTAGACTTGGTTGTGCTAGATATGGTTGATTTTGATGCTTTTTTGGGTATAGATTGGTTGGCTCTTTCTCATATCATCCTAAATCATTATTCCAAGACTGTGGCTTTAGCTTTGTCGGGTGTGCCAAGGATAGCTTGGAAGGGTATACTTCATTCGGGTCCTAAGAGGGTCATATCTTATGTTCAGGCTCGTAAATTGGTTGAGAGGGGATATTTATCTTACTTGGCCCATATTCGTGACACCAGTGTTGTTTCGCATCCTTCTTTAGATTCGGTCCGTATTGTCTGTGAGTTTATGGACGTGTTCTCCATGGACTTGCCCGGTATGCCTCCAAATTGAGATATTAATTTCTCCATTGATGTTGAGCCAGGCACTAGGCCTATTTCTATCCCTCCTTACAGGATGGCCCCAGCAGAGTTGAAGGAACTAAAGGATCATTTACAGGAGTTATTGGATAAGGGATTTATCCAACCTAGTATTTCACCCTGGGGTGCACCTGTCTTGTTTGTAAAGAAAAATGATGGGTCTATGTGGATGTGTATTGATTATCGACAGTTGAATAAGGTGGCGGTTAAGAATAAGTATCCTCTTTCTTGAAGTGATGATTTATTTGATCAGCTCCAGGGTGTTGTGGTGTTTTCGAAGATTAATTTGAGGTCTGGTTATCACCAGTTGAGGATTAGAGCTTCGGATTTTCTGAAAACTGCTTTTCGGACTCGATATGGTCATTATGAGTTCTTGGTCACGTCCTTCGGGTTGACCAATGGCCCTGCCGCATTCATGGAGTTGATGACCATATCTTGACTCCTTTGTTAATATATTTATAGATGATATCTTGGTTTATTCCAAGAGTGAGGTTGAGCATGAGGAGCATTTGTGAATTGTGCTTCAGAGATTGAGGGATGAGAAGTTGTAAGCTAAGTTCTCTAAGTGCTGTCGCGCCCCATTTTCCTCACGAAAGGCAAGATTCCACTTGAAAAACTCTTTTTGGGATACATTAAGGAAGGGTGTGAGAGTCGCCACCTAACGTATTAAGGTGCGTTAGGGCACCAGTCTAGGCTACTACAAACCTATTTTGTTGTTTTATCTTAGTTTACCAGAGTTCAGGTAAGGGTTCAAATTACCTCGAAAAGAAAGTGTTAGCCATCTTTCGAGGTCCACAAAGGTGGTTCCCGGCCGAATTCATACTTTACGTGGGGATTCTATGTGATCAAATAAAGGTCGCTTATTATTAACTTAAATGTTGACAAAGTGGTCAAATAAAGAACACTTTCAATTAGTGTACATATCATACAGAGAATGGAAAGTACAAGAGATGTGACACTAACCTTTCGCGACATGCAAATGGTAAGAGAAAAGTACCGTAATTTGTATATTTTTGTTTTCCTCGGATTAGAATCTCTTGAAAACTTCTTTTCTTTGTAGTACATCCAGATTGAAAATATTCAAGTTTAAATCAAAATAACAATAAACTACAAATAACAAGAGACATGTTAGTAAGATGTGCCACCTTAATTTGGTGGTAAATTTAACGTAAAAGTTAAACAAATTGACAACACATAAAGTTAAAATTGAGAGAGAGAGGAAGAGAGTGAAAGAGAGTGGGATCGGGTATGACAAGGATGAAAAGGGCCCAATATGATGTTACTCCTCTATTTCAATTTCCATATCTACTCTCTTAAATGCCTTAAGACCAGACGACTAAAATTCTTAAAGAAATTTATTTAAGAGTACTAAATAAAAATGTTTTAGTAGTTAAAAGTCATGTAAGGCAAAAATATGTGAATATAATATATAAATTGTATCAAAGTATGTTGATATAGTATAGTAATAAAAGTTGACCAGTCTTTGAGACGTTTAAAAAGGTGACGTAGAAAACTAGAAAAGATGGGAGTAACGAGTTTACTTTATTTTTAATAAAGCTATGTATATGCTTCATACAAGAAGTCAGTTATAGCCTATCTTTGTCATCATATCCCAAATGTTCCTGATCCCCGATGGAATGACCACTCCATTTGAGCTTTTCTTCGAGCATTGGCTCCTTCGCGGGAAATAAATTAAATAATCACAGACATAATAATAGAGATTTGGATAATAGATTGGACCTTTGTGACTTCGACGATGCCCAATATTAGCAATTGAACTCATTCCGTTGCCGCTAGGGGGTGGTTTTGCTAACTTCCATGGATATCTTCGGTGAAGGAGATGACTTGATCAATAGGCAAAGGAAGTTGAAAACTGCGTATGATAAAATTGTGGTTCTCCGATAATGGCGCCTTTGGAGGTTTGAGAGCGATGGTTATAACATCAAATCTTTGAGTTCCAATCACAATATGCTTTCGACGTGAATACCCTCTTGGCCTCATTCCTCTATGTCACACTATGTATCTATTTGTTAGTTAAGGAAAAACTCAATACAAAGACTTTATGTAGGTGCTTTTTGTCTGTATGTATGTGTTTTGGCGTCTAGGAATGAATAGGGAAAGTGTGTTCAATCGTTTGTGGCTTATTCCATCCCCCTGTCCCAGGTGTATTGTGTAAGTATAAGTTGTTGAAGAAATAAAACCAAAGAGACGTTGGGAGGGAGTAAATTAAGTAGGGAGATTTCTTAGTTTTCGCAAGAATTATGTCTACATGGAAAGGATTGATAAAATGAGATTATTTTGGGAGAAAAATAATATTCTTCCCTTTAATAAAGGATATTTTTATTTTATAGAAAGATTTTGTGGAAATGGGGAGAGTAAAAATAACATATGTAAAATTAATTTGAAATGATTTTGACAATAAAAAAAATAAAAATAAATTTCTTTCTACCTAAAACAAAGATTTAGGAGGATATGGGAAGATTTTAATAAATTGAATTTTGAACTTGTTTAGGACTAAATAAACTTCTTTTAAGAATATAAAATGGATAAATACTAATTTACTAAATGAAGGAAATAATACTAAATTATTAAATCAACCGTTATAATAATAATAATAATAATAATAATAATAATAATAAACACATTTGTAAATTGTGAGTGTGCACATTTACGTAAAGAATAATTTAATAAACATTAATAAAATTATTTAAAATATCGCATTTGAATTAAAAAATGCTACTAAAAATTAATAAAATAATTTGTACATTTTTTAAATCATGAATGTGGTTTGTCAAAAATTATTTGATACCAAATAATGTGCAAAAAATATTAAGATTAAAAGTTAAATAATTTTGACAAAAATAGCAGCCTAAGAGAGCATCGGGAGGTCAAAATTGGGTGTCAACAGTTGCCCCTTAGTTGTTGGAGAATGATGAAAGAATTGTCAAGCAACGAAAGTTGACGTAGTAGCCAATTTTGTCCGACCGAGGAACATTTGTTGGAGTTGAAGCAACAGAAGGTGGTTTAAAAATAGTGTGGCCGAGACTTCTGTTTCAAGTCGCCTACATATCTCTGGTTTTATGAGAATCAGGCCGTTCGTAGTTCTAGATTTAGGAATGAACAATATGCCTAAAGGATGTTAATGACCAGGGTTGGGGCATCAACAAATGGTATCGTGTATCAGTGAGACGGTAATGAATAGAATTTGGAGTAATTTGAAAACTTTGAGGTAGGTGAGGTGATGGATGAGTTCATGTGGTGGACGAATAGATGGAGTGATACTCCTGAAAACAGAAGCGAAAATTTCCTCTGTTTGTTGTTCCTTCTTTGTTACCTACGTCTTTACATCACTCAATAACAAAGATTAGGCATGTAAGAAATAAACATTCGATAAATGTAAAGTAATTGTGGAAATAAAGAAAGCGTATCTGTTTTATCGTGGAATCTTGTGATCAGCTTCTTGGCTTCTTATCGTGGGATCAGCATTGGGACTTCCCCATCGTCGGATCAATATTTGGGCTTCTCCATCGTCGGATCAGCATTTGAGCTTCTCCATCGTCGGATCAGCATTGGGGCTTCTCCATCGTCGGATCAGCATTTGGGCTTCTCCATCGTCGGATCAGCATTGGAGCTTCTCCATTGTCGGATCAACATTGGGGCTTTTCTATCGTCGGATCAGCATTGGAGCTTCTCCATCATCGATTCAGCATTTGGGCTTCCCCATCGTCGGATCAGCATTGGAGCTTCTCCAACGTCGGATCAGCATTTGGGCTTCTCCATAGTCGGATCAGCATTTGGGATTCTCCATCGTCTGATCAGCATTGGAGCTTCTCCATTGTCGGATCAGCATTGGGGCTTTTCCATCGTCAGATCAGCATTGAGCTTTTCCATCGTAGGATCGGAATTTGAGCTTCTCCATCGTCGGATCAACATTGGGCTTCTCCATCGCCGGATTAGCATTTGAGCTTCTCCATTGTCGGATCAGCATTTGAGCTTCTTCATCGTGAAATCGTGGACCATGCCTGCCACTTGTAGCTTGACTCGACAGAAATGATTAGTAAGAATATATGTGTGCGCGTAGAGGATTGTGGCAAACAAATGCAACGGTAAATAAAAGATAAGAAAGTGTATCTGTCTTGTTGTTGGATCAACTGCGCGGCTTCTAGGCATAAAGATTTGAGCTCCTAACGCACGAAGCAGGATAGTGATAGAACGTGATACTGAATTTGTGATTGTTGTTGTAAAGAAGGTAAGAAAAATAGGAAATGAACAAGGTCGACCTTTGTTGAACATCAGATTTGTCGATTCATGTCATATTGTTGATTCACCCAACTCCGTACAGAGAAAACAAAATGGTAAAGAAGGGACAAAGAAAGATTTTATTATGATGAGACCGAACTCATTAAATGAGCGCCTACATATCCCTCATATAGGGGAATCAGGTCTATCATAGTTTAGAAATTTGAGATTTGTGGAAGCTGAATAGCAAGTGGGGATGAATTGGAGGATATTGAATAGGCCATAAGAGTGTATTGTAGGGTCCTAACATGACAAGAATTTTAAGAGTAACGAGCTCTAAAGTGAGGAACAATAAATGTAAAGAGTGACTAAGGCAAGAACGAAACAACAAGATAGGCAAGATGTCAATCCATCCATAGAAATACAACACATAGCAAATAAGTGTGAGTCCTCTTCAGGTCTTCAACCTCTTTGGACTTTGAATGAGACTAACATTCAATGCGTTAAGGAAGCCAAGGCACCCTATATTGAATGGGACACATATTCCTTAGGAAAAGGAATATGTAGCCAAAACCTAAAAGACAAGAGTGGGTTTATGACATGGTTCCCTCAAGTGGACAACTCGAAAGTGGGAAAGCTTGTGGCTGTCAATGCACCACTGATCGACTGATCCACAAGACATTTCCCGAAGGGTCTTTTAGGAATGAATGTCCATGTATTCACGTAACCGTTCGTAAGAGAAAACAAAAGAGGTTTCAAGAGGAGGAAAATATGAGCGCTATGCCAGTTATATAAAGCAATAACAGGTAGCACATAAGAACACATAATAGCATGCTTTAGCAAAAATAAAAAAATATAATCAATAAACGAAGAAGTAGGCCTGGAGGAACGTAAATGACACATAACAAAGGGAAGGAGAAGGGATTATCATGCATAAATTGATCATCAATAAAAGCAAAAGTAGTCATGAAGAAACATGAATAACACATAAAATTAGAGAAGGAGAAAAGACAAATAAATAATGATGTGAATAAACATTAAACATATAAAGAATGAACATATCAAAAGCAAGCATAAAAACAAATAAAGAGAATCCCACATAAGCACAAATTTGTAATGGTCAGAACCTAATAATCCCCAGCAAAGTTGGCATTCTGTCGTGCCCCATTTTCCTCGCGGAAGGCGGGATTTGACTTGACAAACTCTCTTTGGGATTGCATTTAAAAGGAAGGGTGTGAGAGTCGCCACCTAACGTATTAAGGTGCGTTAGGTCACCGGTCTAGGCTACTATGAACCTATTTTGTCGTTTTGTCTTAGTTCACCAGAGTTCGGGTAAGGGTTCAAATTACCTCAAAAGGAAGGTGTTAGGCATCTTTCGAGGTCCTCAAAGGTAGTTTCCGGACGAATTCATACTTTACATGGGGATTCTATGTGAACAAATAAAGAGTGTTTATTATTAACTTAAATGTTGACTAAGTGGTCAAATAAAGAACACTTTCAATTAGTGTACATGTCATACAGAGAATGGAAAGTAAAAGAGATGCAAGACTAACCTTTCGCGACATGCAAATGGTAAAAGAAAAGTACCGTAATTTGTGTATTTTTATTTTCCTCAGATTACAATCTCTCGCAAACTTCTTTACTTTGTAGTACATCTAGATTGAAAATATTCAAGTTTAAATCAAAATAAAAATAAAATACAAATAACAAGAGACATGTTAGTAAGATTTGCCACCTTAATTTGGTGGTAAATTTAACGTAAAAGTTAAACAAATTGACAACACATAAAGTTAAAATTGAGAGAGAGAGGAAGAGATTGAAAGAGAGTGGGATCAGGTATGACAAGGCTGAAACGGGCCCAATACGATGTTACTCCCTCTATTTTAATTTCCATATCAACTCTCTTAAATGCCTTAAGACCAGACGACTGAAATTCTTAAAGAAATTTATTTAAGAGTACTAAATAAAAATGTTTTAGTATTTAAAAGTCATGTAAGGAAAAAATATGCAAATATAATATATAAATTGTATCAAAGCATGTTGCTATAGTATAGAAATAAAAGTTGACCAGTCTTTGAGACGTTTTAAAAGGTGACGTAGAAAACTCAAAAAGACAGAAGTAACGAGTTTGTTTTATTTTTAATAAAGCTATGTATATGCATCATACAAGAAGTCAGTTATAGCCTATCTTTGTTATCATATCCCAAACGTACCTGATCCCCGATGGAATGATGACTCCATTTGAGCTTTTCTTCAAGCGTTGGCTCTTTCGCGAGAAACAAATTAAATAATCAAAGACATGATCATAGAGATTTGGATAATAGATTGGACCTTTGTGACTTCGACGGTGCCCGATATTAGCAATTGACCTCATTCTGTTGCTGCTAGGGGGGTGGTTTTTCCAACTTCCATGGCTATCTTCGGTGAAGGAGATGACTTGATCAATAGGCAAAGGAAGTTGAAAACTGCGTGTGATGAAACTGTGGTTCTCCAATAATGGTGCCAATGGAGGTTTGAGAGCGATGGTTATAGCATCAAATCTTTGAGTTCCAATCACTATATGCTTTCGACGTGAATACCCTCTCGGCCTCATTCCTCTATGCCACACTATGCATCTATTTGTTAGTTAAGGAAATTTGAATTTTGAACTTGTTTAGGACTAAATAAACTTCTTTTAAGAATATAAAATGGATAAATACTGAATTACTAAATAAAGGAAATAATACTAAATTATTAAATCAACCGTTATAATAATAATAATATCAATAATAATAATAGACACATTTGTAAATTGTGAGTGTGCACATTTACGTAAAGAATAATTTAATAAATATTAATAAAATTATGTAAAATATCGTATTTGAATTAAAAAATGCTACTAAAAATTAATAAAATAATTTGTACATTTTTTAAATCATGAATATGGTCGATCAAAAATTATTTGATACCAAATAATGCGCAAAAAGTATTAAGATTAAAAGTTAAATAATTTTGACAAAAATAGCAGCCTAAGAGAGCATCGGGAGGTCAAAATTGGGTGTCAAAAAGTGCGAGTTTTGGTTGGAGTCTGTTTCTTTTTTTGGTCATAGGGTGACTAAGGAAGGTATTATGGTTGATCCAGCCAAGGTTGCAGTGGTTCGTGACTAGGCTAGACCTACTTCGCTCACTGAGATTCAAAGTTTTGATAGCTTGGCCGGGTATTATCGATGTATTGTTGAGGGTTTTTTATCCATTGCAGCTCTATTAACCAAGTTAACCCAGAAGAAGATTTCTTTTCAGTGGTCCAATGCTCGTGAGGCGAGCTTCCTGAAGCTCAAGGATTTATTAAATTCAACTCTTATATTGGCTTTGCCCAAGGAGGGCGTGGGCTTTATTATATTTTATGATGCTTCAAGTGTTGGTTAGGTATTATGTTGATGCAGGAGGGGAAGGTAATTGTGTAAGCGTCTCGTCAAGATTGGAGCCTCATGAGATGAATTATCCTACCCATGATTTGGAGTTGTGCGCAGTTGTGTTTGCCTTGAAGTTGTGGAGGAACTACTTGTATGGAGTCCATTGTGTGATCTTCTCAGATTATCGTAGCCTTTAGTACTTCTTTACTAGCGAGATCTTCATATGAGGCAGCGCCGTTGGCTTGAGTTGCTTAAGGATTATGACTTGACTATTCTCTACCATCGGGGAAAGGCTAATGTGGTTGCGGATGCCTTCAGCCGAAAGTCGACTAGCATGGGTAGCTTGGCGCATCTTTTGACCTAGGAGAGGCTTTTGGCCTTAGAGATTCAGTTTTTAGCTAACCAGATGGTTAGTCTTGATATTTTGACATTGGGGTATGTTTTGGCATTTGTGGAGGCTAGATCTTCTTTGATAGAGAAGATTCGAGCTCATTAGTTTGATGATGTTAGATTGAGGTTGA
The DNA here is from genome assembly GCA_030864215.1 of Capsicum pubescens. NCBI lineage: Eukaryota > Viridiplantae > Streptophyta > Magnoliopsida > Solanales > Solanaceae > Capsicum > Capsicum pubescens. The sequence continues at coordinate 79,751,327 of CM061544.1, read as the reverse complement.
TTCAAGATAAAGTGTTGAGTGGGGATGATAAGGAATCCTCACTTGATTCAGATAGAGTTTTGAGGATTGGGGGATGAGTTTGTTTGCCGAGAGTGGTGATTGGATTAGGTTGATCTTGGAGGAGACCCATTGTTCTAGATATTCTATCCATCCAGGTGTGACTAAGATGTATCGTGATTTGAGGCAGCACTATTGGTGGGATGGTATGAGATGAGATAGCGGATTTTGTGGCTCGTTGCCTATGTTTTCAGCAGGTGAAGGTCGAGCATATAAGACCTGGTGGTTTGCTTCAGAGGTTACCCATTCCTGATTGGAAGTGGGAATGCATCACTATGGACTTTGTGACTAGTTTCCCTCGTACATCTCATGGTTCTGATAGTGTTTGGGTCATCGTGGATCGATTGACCAAGTCAGCTCATTTTATTCTGGTTCAGGTCTCATTCAGTTCTAAGAGGTTGGCCCGTATCTACATTCGTGAGATTGTGGGTCTGCATGGTATGTCGGTGTCCATTATTTCAGATCGAGGTCCTATGTTAACATCTCACTTTTGGATGACTTTTCAGGATGACTTGGGACTCGAGTGGATCTTAGTACAACATTTTACCCTTTGACTAATGGCCAATCAGAGCGGACTATACAAGTTTTGGAGGGTATGTTTCGCATATGTGTGATGGATTTTGGTGGCCAGTGGGAGCAACATTTGGATTTTGCAGAGTTTGCATATAATAATAGCTACCATTCCAGTATTGATATGGATCTTTTTGAGGCGTTGTATGGTAGGTGTTGTCACTCTCCAGTAGGTTGGTTCGATGTTTCAGAGGTGAGACCTCGAGGTACGTACTTGCTTCGTGAGTCTTTGGATAGGGTCCGGATCATCAGGATAGACTTAGAGAGGCTCAGAGCAGGCAGAAGTGTTATGCTGATCGTAGACTTCGTTCCTTGAGATTTGGTGTTGGTGATCATGTTTTCCTTTGAGTTTCACCTATGAAGGGTGTAATGAGGTTTGGGAAGAGGGGCAAGCTTAGCCCCAGGTATATTGGTCCATTTGAAATTCTTCGGACTGTTGGTGATGTGGCTTATGAGTTGGCTTTGCCCCCTGATCTATCAGTTGTTCATTCAATTTTTCATGTTTCTATGCTTCGTCGTTATATTCCTGATGAGTCTCATGTCATTCATTGGGTTCGGTTCGGTTAGATCAGTGGTTGTCCTTTATTGAGGAACCGATTTCCATTTTGTCTAGGGATGTTAGGCGGTTGTGCTCTAAAGTGATCCATGTGGTTAAGGTCTTGTGGCGACATCGACCTATAGATGAAGCTACTTAGGAGGTTGAGTGTGATATGCGTAGTTCTTATCCTCAGCTCTTTGTTGATTCAGGTATTGCTTTTCCTTAGTTCGAGGACGAACTAGATTTTTACTGATGGATGATGCAACGACTAAAATTTGATAAAATATGTGAAATTTGTGATTTTGTTTGATTTGAATGTTTTACCCTCTCTGTAGTTGTATTATGATATTTCTGGGGTGTGAGAGTGATTGATGATTTTTGATGCATTTTGATAGCATTTACACAATATTGTGATTTTTGATGGCTTCGCGAGCCTTATTTTGGACTTATGTGGATATCTTTTGATCCGTTCGACGGATGGCCGAACGGACTGGCCAACAGCTTCAGAATATCGATTTTAGGCTAGGTAAACCTTTGGTTCGGGTCCTGGTGCACCCGAGCTCATTTTGACCTATTGGTCAGAAAGTTGGAAAATTAGAAATATGGGTGTGGGACCCACATTGAAACGACCTCGGATGGAAAATCCAACTTCGTCAACAGATCCAGAATGTCTATTTTAGGGCGTTAGAATTTTTAGTATTATTTTACGGTTTTTAAATCTCATTTCGACCCTCGGTTTGGAAAATTGTAATTTCGGATTTTGGGGGTCAACTTTATGAAAACGATATTTTTTTGAAAATCTGATATCGCCATCGCGTCTGGAACGTCAAATTTAGTGTGGTTGCATTGTTCCTTTACATAAATCAAACTCCGGACGAATTTCGAACACCCCGTCGAAATCCATTTCGACTTGAGAAAAACAAAAACTCCACAGCTATTGCAGAAAATCTGCAATAAATAACAGATTTTTCAGCCTTTTTGTCTCATTTTGCTCATTTTGCTCATTTTTCATCTTGCCTCTTGAGAGTGAAACCCAAAATAATTTGGGAGCTTAAAAGTGAAGCTTGTGGGAGCTTGGTAAAATAGATTAACATCTATTTCTTGGTTTTATTACAGATTTAAGGTAAGAATTCACCCTTTTCTTAATAATTTTTTGATAAATTTCTCAAAACCCCAAAAATCTTAGGGCATGATTTTAAACCAAAATTTCACTCCTTTCACTTGAATAATATTTTTATCTTATAATTACTAGTTTTTCATCAATTTAACCTTCAAAACAACTCTGATTCTTGATTTTAACCCAGATTTTAAAGATTTTACCGGGTAAAGCTCAAAAATAATTTTTCTTCGATTTGAACCCCGTTTTGGACTCGATTTAACTTGGGTTTTCATATGTAGGTTCCTAAAAATATGGAAAACATGTTTTTGAAGTAAAGTTCCGATTTTATCCTTTTTTTGGAAACTCATTTTGGGGGTCCGTTTTGACCCCGAATCAAAAGTGGACAATATAGGTGTCGTTGGTTTTATATTGATGCGTAGATTTTATATTTGATATTTTTAGTGGAGTTCAGGATTGTTCGCAAAAAGTAAGGTAGTGGGTTCAAGTGTAGCAAACCGGTTTAGGCATCGAGGTAGGTTATGGCTTAACTCTTCAGACTGGGTTGGGTAGTAAATGATGGTACAAAATGCATGTTAAGGGTGGGAACTAATCATGAAAAATGGATATCTATGTGTTGTGCTCGTGTCGGGGCCTATATGTGATGTAATTGTCGAAATTGAGTATTATCTGATATGTTTGACCGTGTGGAGTCCTATGTGATATTGATAGCCTTGAATACATGTGAATAATTGTATTGTGTTGTTTAATGTGGTATCATTTATGTATTGTGATTATATTAATACTTTATTAGCATATGAGACATGTGGAAATTCATAGATGAAACGAAAATAATAAATGGATATTGGCTCATGCGGTTGTGGGAATGTATCATTGTGGTTGGTTGTGGAAACATATCATCTGATTGGTTTTGGAAATACTCATTGTGATTGTTTGTGAGCATTACATCATCATATCATACTCATTCATGAAACATTGGTACCACCGTGGCAATATCTGAGAAACACTAGCAACACCTTTTTAAGAAAATATTGTAACACCTAATAAAAGACTTTTCGAGGGATATATCGGAAAGGATATATGAGATATGTGGATTGTATATGGGTTGAAGAACCCCCATGGGTCCTATGTCGGGAAGCTTTAGCTTCGTAGGTGTACACGGGGATTGTGTAACAATCCCGGAGGTTGTGCGATGACCTCGTGCATCATCATCATCATCATCACATACATTGAACTTACTTTATTGTGTTTATGTTGTGTTGTATTGCCTTATTGACTTGTCATCTATGTATTTGTCTTATTTTCTTTAATTGTATTTGATGATCTTGTATCTACATGTTCTCTATTGTTCTATTTATATGTGACATAATTTATACTTGTGTTTTATATCTTGGTGCGTCGTTGTAATATATATGATATATATTAGAACTGTTAGTGCAAGCGGTATGGGCTACTGTAGTGGGACATTTTCTGATTGCGAGTGACGTGCCCTTAGTGTATATTTTGTATGATTTATTTACTACTTTGCTTGGTCGGCCTATGATACCTACTGAGTACGAGTGGACCATACTCATGCCTACTGCGCCCTTTCAGTGCAGGTCCTAGCTCGAGTGTGCCTCACATTTCTTGACTCGGGCGATTGTTAGAACTTCCAAGGTAGCGGTTGGATATTCATGCGTCTGAAGTTCACATCTATCTTTCTAAAATAGTTATGTCTTTATTAGTATTCGGAGACAAATATTATTCCTTTTGTGGTTATTTTTCTAATGTATTTGAATCTTTGATTGTATTAGTAGTTCTTACACTATTGACACCTGGTTTTGGGCATGATTAGTATTTTGGATAAGTTCCTTCCGCATTGTTATGATTACTTATATGGTTCGGCTTCGTTCTAGAAGCCTTACCGTGGGATATTTTTGTCCTTTCTTCTTTTCGTATCAGTTTGGGTGATAGGCTTACTTGTCAAGGTACGCCTCGGCAAGCGCCATTATGACCCTCGTTTTTGGGTCGTGAGATTTTTTTTATCAACTTCTTCGTCTTTTAATTCTTTAACATCTTAAAATCTTTAGTAAGACCTTTAATGGTGGATATTTTTTTGGTAAACTTATGGGTGTTCTTAATATCACCTAGAGCTGATTCTATATTATAAATTAAAGATTCCTAACATGAATTTCGTAAACTTGATTATAAATTTTGATGGTTAGGTACCTTGAATTCCATAAAGATGAGTTCTTTAGCATAAAAACTCTATTATTAGAGATGGATCAAGATTAAAAGAATTAGTTAATGGTTAATTGACCTTGGAGAATTATATAGACCATAAATTAAGGATAGACTTAGTGGATTTGAATCCCCAAAATATTTGTTTGAAGATTAATTGTTTAATTACTCTTATTATTGTTGATTATTTCAATGCATGAATTAAAGAAAATGCATTCTGTTGCGAATTGCTTCTTTCAAAAGCACGACGTCTAGGCAGGCTAGGTTTGATGAGTAGAAGACTATGTTATTTCATATTTTAATAATTTAAATTGATGAGAGAAAGCATGTATAGGGCTTCAGGGATGGTGTTGAAGTGGATGAAGACATAAGAACTTTACTTTAATCCCAAAACTATGTTATTGCTTGATTATGTGATATTTATGATATTATGTGTTATGTGCCCGAAATAGAATTGTTGTAAATGAAGTATGTGGACATGATGTTTCTTTTTAGTTCTAGTGATGAACCTAGTTAAGTTATAATAGCATTAAGTTGTATGTATTGTGCAGTAATGTGATGAGGAGAATTTTGCCAGGGTCGATTATTAATAAGCATGGTAATATCTAAGGATAGATGACTTGAATCATTGTGAGGATTGTATTATGTAGAAAGAGGTAGAAGATAATGATATGCTTGAATGTACTAGTTATAAATGGTGATGTTAGAACCAAAGTATTAGCGTTTGAGTAGGTCGTAATATTTTAATAATTAATGAGTAATGAAGGCTCCAATAGTGATTTGTATGCATAAGTGTTAAATTATGATTTATTTTATGGCCTTGTTGATTTGGTATTGATAAACACACTTTATCTATTGGATGCCCACGAGAGGCTAAATTGGTGATAATGATGATTTATTGAATTGTGCCTATGAGAGACTTGTTTGATAATGACAGCTCCTTGAACTAATACCCTTAATGGCTTGTTGATGATCATGATGAATTTCTTAAATAATGCCCGTGAGAGGCCTAAAATGTTGATAAGTGAAATATCTTGATCGATAATGATAATGTTATCTTATCTTTATTTTGATACTTATGGATGAATCCTGATAGAGTCTCCCCATATGAGTACCTTTAGAAGATCATGTCAAATCACTCTCTTATTCTCCTCATAGGTTAGCCCTGGTACCACAGAGATCGTCATCGCAGATGAGGGCAGGAAATTCAGCTTTTATTCATTAGACTGTTAAAAAATAAAAATCATCTTTTTGTTTTTTCTTTTTCATCAGCACACCATTATTTTCATGTTTTTTTGTAAAGTAACATGAGCACATGGGGAAACTGCATGAACATAACATTACATTAAGTTACGAATTTAACTCCTGAAGGATCGACCACTATTCAGATAAAGTCTAGTCCTTACTTAAGGAGATCGGTAGTGTACATCTGTATGAGATGCCTTTATTTTGCAGTAGTTTGAATCTAATTGAAAAGAATGTCTTATGTAAAGAAAACTTGTGATATACCTTCATACAACAATGTGGTCGATATTAAATTCCAATATTACTGTAAGACGTGATTGGATCGGATGCCACGAGCTGACATGGTGAAAATAATAATAAAGGAACTGATAATTAAGTGATATAAAGTGATGAATCCAATGAATAATCCCAAAGAATCTATCCCGAAGTTTATATACTTGGAAAAGTAAAACTCTGTACTTACTTGCTATATATTAGCCAACTTGCTTTATTTATACTTGTGGTAATCATAGCTTACTCAATTGACTAGTTGTCATTCTTTAATGTCATAAGAGAGTGTTTGTTTTTTAGCCCGAGAGTTTAGTGTGAGTTGTCTACGATTACTGGGTTGATCCAATAGATGCAGGTAATGAAAAAGGTAATTTAAATAATGGGCGATAGTGATGATTTAGTGTTTGATTGTGGTGGATGATGTGAATCAGTGAAACTAGACTATGCTAGTGGTGAATATAATCTGGTTAATAGAGATGGAAAATTATAAATTATATAGTCAAAGTGTTAGAATGATATTACAACCTTAGTAGAATTATATTTCATTTAAGATGTCAAGATTTTTTTTCTTTGATTCTATTTTATGATTTTGTGGACTAACACTGGTCCACCGGTGATGCCTACCTGTATGCGTGTTTATATTGGCGCTACTCTTTTACTTTCCTTCTTGGAGTGTGGACTGAATGCAAGTTAGTTTATGATTTCTAGATGGATGGCGATATTCAGCACTAACTTCTGCACTTCCTTCCTGACAGATGTTAGAGTCTTTGTGTTATTTATTTTATCATCAGTCTATTTTATAATAGGTATCTCTTGTACATGTCTGACGAAGTCATGGGATAGTGAAAGATAGTTGTAAGAAGTTTCGAAAAATTTTTATTTATTGATATTTAATTTACTTTGTTCTATTAATCTAGTATTTTCATAAAAATAAAAGTTTTTCGCATATTTTTAGTTGGGTAATAAGAATTCTCCTAGACACTTAGGATTAGAGTAGGTGCCCGCATAGTACGTTAGTTTGGGTCGAGACAGTTGATATCAGAGCGTTAGGTTCACCAGTTCCACGAATATAAGAGCAATGTCAAGTAGAGTTCCACCAATTGGTGTGTAAGGCCCCACATCCAATCTTCGGAAGGTTATAAGGCATGCAAAAGTTGTTTCAGGTTCTTTCTCTCCATCTGCCGTCCTAATCTTTGACTATTGGGTTGGATCCAAATGGTATCTCAAAAAATCTCAACTGAAATGCAGCTACTCTCAATTGGTATTTTAGTAAGTTCAAATTGAAATCTAGGAGATTCCAATTGGTATCTATGAATAAGTGCTAACGATTATTGTTAATAGGTAAAGACTTGTGAATGTAGTGAACTTTTTTGGTTGCTTATATTTAATATTTGGCTGAACTTGGATTGCTAGATTATTGTCATTGTTGTTAATTATTTTTGTTTGAATTTCAGTGATGAAAATTGACCAAGTTTCTTTTGTTGATAATTATAATGGAATTATGTGATTTTTCTGTTGTTTTGAAACTAATAATTCTATGATGCTTACTTGTTTCTGGTACTACTGTACTGATGAAATTGTAGATATAAGAATTGGGTGGGTGATATCAGAACATGATGTCAAAGAAAGATAATGAAAAAGACATGATTCTGACGTTTTGTTTTGAGAATCGTGTAACAACCTCCTATTCTAATTAAGTTTATCTATTGCTCACCAATTTTTAGTCCCGAAATGTATTCAACAAAGTTGTCAAAGTACTTGTTTCATGTTCTCAAGAATAAAAATCTCCCCTATCTTTTGCCTAGATATTATTAAAAAAGAGTAGTCCGGTGCACTAAAGTGTTTCTACATAACTTAATTGTGTACTTAATTTTGCTAATCTAAGTAAGTATATAGATCAAATTGAGCCTATATAGAAGGCCCAAATAATTTTAGGAATGAAATGGGCTTTGCCATGTTTGATTATCCCAACATTTTAGACATAATTTCAATCAATGACCTTATTTTGGCATTATCACCCTCCTCACTCCTCCCTTCCCGCAAAAATATTGTAATTATTATAAATTAATATAGAAAAGAAAAGAATAATAAGGGAGAGAAGAAAGTGTTGAGAGATTCAGGATGAATTACAATAAAGGAAAAACCCTTTTATTTATAGGGTAAAGCTGACTTGGTTCCAAAGGTACGGTTCCTAACTTTTCTCCTAATAAACCTACATGTAGAAATTCACTCTAATATAAATATATTAATAACATTTCCCCTTGGATGTCTATTTGATAGATAATGTGACTCGTTAAAACCTTACTAGAAAAAAACAATTGGAAGAAAATCTAGTGAAGAAAAAAGAGTGTACATCTCTAATAATACTCATTTCAGCTGCTTCACTAAAAACTTTACAAGAACAATTTTGTGGAAAAAAACCTTAAAAGGAAAAAAGAGTACAGTGTGTACTGACTCCCCCTGATTAGACTATCAATTCAAAATCTTGAATCTTCGCATTTCAATTTTGTGCACCATCTTCTTCAAAGTTGTAGTTGGTAGAGACATGGTGAATAATCACTCATATTATCGCTTGAATGGATATGTTGCACATTGATATCGCCATGCTTTTGGAGCTCATGTATTTAGATAGCTTTGACAAAAGTTGCTTCGTTCTTTCTCCTCTTATGGATCCTCCCTTTAGTTAGGCCAATCATGATTCTCGGCTTGCTTCATGAATAGTTATTATCCTGACATAATTTAAATGTCATGTAAAATAACTTGATATGAAAGTAAACCTTCTTGACAATAAGTAATAGATTTGTATGAGGCCCTTATGTCGATTACATGAATATCCTATATATTCAAAAACTAGACAATATTGGTTAGGATTAACACATTCATATTAGGGCTTTCATTAGCAATACGCAAGCAATTTTATTTTAGTATCTTTAAATAGGATTAATATATCATGCTCATAGTTATAACAAGTCGTATACATGCATCAATTGCACAAAACATGGTATTTCATGACCAATTCAATTCTGTATGTTTCCAATTTTAACTTTTTTCAGAAATAATCTATTATTTTTGAAAACTTTTCAAGAGTTCCAATAATATTCAAATGATCTATTTATCCCTTAAATGTATTATAAACAAGTTTTTTAGAAACTTTTATATGTTTCAGGCATTTTAAATCCTGTTAGGGATTTTCATATAGATTTTGTCAAGCGACAATCTTCAACATTTCATGTGTGATATCTTTTAGTGTCTGGACTGCATATATGTTTATCAAGATGCATCCTTTCATGTCAGTTGATAAATATATCTACATCAACATGCTTAAATAAACACAGAATTCAAATCCTACTAATTGTTTTTTACGATATTGCACCATAGGCATTGAAGTTATAGTTGATGATATATTATTTTGTATCGGTTCGCAATGTCATATAACATTTTGAGATCTCATCACTTCATTGTTTTCAAGTACCCGAACCTCTCAGAAGGTTTCATGAAGTGTTATGTCGTGGGCTCTTCAAAAGCACATTGCCTCTTTATTATGGCTATTTTCTCCTTATCATTTTAAAGGATTATTTCATTTGAAATCTATTGGTCTATCTCGCTTCATGCATGTGTAGACTTTGTCCTTTAGAGACATAAAATAGGAATAGTTGTAGCTAATATGATATTAAATCTAAGTCAACAAATGCTTCCGACATTTGACTTAGAATTATCTTCTGAATGAGGATTTGATGATAATTCCTAACATATTTCATACTTGCTTGTTTTCTCCCCTTATGTTAAGAAAACTAATATACCGCTCAATTTACTTTAAAAAATTCATCTTTTTGCATCATGTTTATCCATTAATCGTATACCGCACATCAAAAACTATTAGATGAAAAATATTATGTTCTTGACCCTAAATCAATGAGAAGGGAATTGATCATAATTTATTTTTCTAATTCATACCATTACTTTTGTATGCAATATATCATATTTTAGACCAAATATACCAAAAGCTTCATTTGTTGGCTGATCATGCACAGGAGGGTGCAGACAAAAACAAATCTACATGGATTGGGTATATGCCAAGATGACAGACGCTTATTGTGTGATGATGCAAAGGGAGACATAGAACATTTCTTTTTTGAGTGTCCCTTTTAATAGTTGTGTTTAAAGTAAGTAATGGATAGGATGGGAGTTAACATGGAGGTGAAGGGGATATGGACTAGAATGGCAAGGTATGCAGCTGGCAGAGCTAGCATGGGGCTGCTAAGGAATGGAGCATTGTGGAATCGTTATTCTTTATTGTTGCCCGTTCAAGTGATTGAAATGAACAAAGACTTGATTGTCCTCCGAACTACAATCCAGGTTGCATAATAAATTGTTGTTGTGATGGATTGGTTCTTCTCTCAACTCTTGATACGCATGCTAAACTCTGCTACCTTTTGCTCCGGGACCCCTCCACAAGAGAATCAATACGACTTCCCTCTCCAGAATATGCATCTGGTGAGAGTGTATTTGGATTGGGATATGATGCAACTAGTGAGGTCTTGTTTGGCATTTTTACGTGGAGCATTTCATTGGCTTGGTAACTCAACATGTTATACTATCATTTCATTTAATATTTCCACCGAGGTGTACGGAGAAATACCGTTGCTAAAGCAGATGTACGGTTGCCCATGCGTAGCCTCGACCATGGTCTTTCAGTGTTGAGAGGAATGCTTTGCTATTTTAGGATGCCTTGTAAGTATGGGAGCCCATACACTTTTAACTTATGGGTAGTGAGAGACTATGGTGTCAAAGAATCTTGGATTCAATTGTATGAAATAAAAGATACTAATGGTCTTGCTTCAGTCGCACCGCAATGTAAGTTTGCGGATGATGATGTGCTACTACGCTTCAAACAGTTAGCATCTAATACTTCTCTATATTGGACATCCAAAAGAGGAATATTTGAACTTTGGCCTGAAGCTCGTCGAACAATTGTTTATACAGAGAGTTTGATTTCTCCTGAAGTATTTATTTAATATATTTGCTTATGTATGATTCTGAGGATTCCTTTTTAGAATCATGTAACAACCTCCTATTCTAGTTATGTTTATCTAATGCTCTCCAATTTTTGGTCCTGAAATGTATTCAGCAAAGTTGTCAGGGTACTTGTTTCATGTTCTCAAGAATCGACAGTCTCCCTATCTTTTTGACTACATATTTAAAAGGGGCAGTCCGGTGCACTAAAGCTCCAGCTATGCATGGGGTTCGGGGAAGAGACGAACCACAAAGGTTTATTGTATATAGTCTCACCTTACATTTCAGCAAGATGGGTTTAGATTGCCTATTATTGCTTGCAGAAAATCGTATACTGTAATTGCTACAAGTAATGCCTGTTTATTCTTCAGTGGAATGATTCCTGGCTTGATTGATTAGTAAAGAAAGTTATGTTTGCTACAGAAAGCTACTGTATCTTATGTTTGTTCTCACTCATCTTATTCTTCTTCCAACCTTGTCTTTTAGCTGCTTGATAAGCAAAGATATGAGGCTATGTGCAATCCCCTATGAGCTGGTAGTACAAGTCAGAGTTGTTAAAGATGGAGAAATACAAGTCTCAGATACAGTGTATAGGGGAAAAAGGGAGTAACGAAACTAGTAGCATAGCGGTTTAGTCACCCCAGGACCAACTTCAAGACAATTCGGCATAAAGAACTTCCCTTCGTTATGGCACCGAGAGTGCTTAGAAGCCACCAGCCTTAATGACTGTGCTAAAGGGCAAAAGGAGACCAATGTGTTAGGATGCTCAGGTATGCTGGTGTTCCCCTGCAAACCTGAACCGGGTACAGGGCAGTAGGTTGGCACCCCTAGGTGGCGCTCAATAATTGGTCGCAGTACTACGGGGCTCGGTATTGGCCATAGGCCAACCTTGTACCCTATTAATAGTCGCTCCCCCTCCATTGTTGTAAAGGACCATCTTATTTCATCTCTCAGTCTCTAAGAAACAAAATTGTTCAGCCTTGTCTCCAAGTTTTCTCTGTTTAGTTTTATTTCATAGTCATCAAAACGGTCGAGGCTGGTTCGTGGTTAGCTAATCTCGATTACACGATCAGCGTAGTGACTCAGATTTGCTCAAGCTCTAGTTTATTTTCTACTTAAGTTATTTTCAAATTTTACTTGTTATTTTACAAACATTTATCACTAACTCGAAACTAAGCTGTAACACGACTTACAAATTTAACTTTCCCAAATCAACTGTAAACATGATCTAAATCAAATTATTGCGCAGTTTTCACATAATTATTGGATAAAGGGAGACTTAAAGTATTAAGGCTGAGATTGACAAACCAACAGTTTGTAAAAAAACCGTCCATTTGAATTACTTCGACCTAGTGCAATTGATTATTTCTGAAGTTAAACCTACTGATAAATAATAGTGAAAACGAAAAGAGGAACAACTGCACAAAATATATCAAAGACAAGTTATGCACAAATACAAAACCAGTACAGTTATAATATTGAAACTCATTACATAATTCTTAAACCCAAGAATGTGACCATCAAGAACTACTTATACATCACAACTTTTTCTACACATAGGACAAGTGTTGTTCTCCGATAGCCATGTAAATATGCAACTCCTATGAAATTTATGTGAACATGGTGTAATCACCACAACTGAATTTTCTTCAAAAATCTCAAAACAAACGGGGCATATATCTCCTAATTCAAAACTCACAACATTCTCCTTTTCCAATTTCACAATCTTCAGACCACTTTTCACTTCCCTAAATTTTTGAATTTTCCGATCAAAAACCTCAATTTTATTATGAAATCCCTTTTTTGTTGTCAAGAAATCCAACAGAGCATCGAAGATTTCTTGAATATCAGGATCATTGAAAGAATACTCTACTTCAAGAACGGGAATCATTTGTACATCAATTCCCCTCTTTTTATTAATCTCATCTTCAACTTGTAAATAAAATTCGCCCTCTCTGTCCTTTCTATCACCATCATTAGCCAACATCGACATATTCACATCAACTCTTCTCTTTTTACTAACCCCAACACAAGATTCTTGAACCCCATCAACTTGTAAATAAAACTCGCCTTCTTTGTCCTCGTTGTCGCCATCATTCACCAACATTTCATACAAATCGGTTTCTAGAAATTTACAGACATCATTAGATCTTTGTGATCCGATTGCAAATCTTCCGCTCTGCATATCCACATCAATAGCCACAACAATCTTGTTAAACTCATTGTCCATATTACAGAAAGAGTTCACATTTTTACCAAAGCTACTTGACAGGTAATCATAAATCGTGTTAGCTAAATGAGGAGTTGTGTCTTTAGAGAACAAATGTGATAACCCCAAAGCAAAATCAATGCTTTCAACATACTCCTCAGGAGTTTCACAAATCTTAAACGGCTGAACACTTTTCTTGAATGTTGTCATTTTCATCTGTCCTCCACGATTGTTGGAGCAGCAATTTCTTGGTTTTATAATCCTAGTTTGATTCTTCACTCTTAAAATTAAAAAAACCAAATCTCGATGACGATCCTAGTTGGTGATGACGATCAAGAACATGATTTTTAATCATGTTTTGAGTCCACTTAAACACCCTTATTTTGATTCCCATTATGCTTTCACTTATATATGCCATTGTCTTTTCTTTCTTGAAAATTTTTGACTTCAAGTGAAAGAGGGCAAAAGAAATTTGACAATCCAATATTTTAGAGACAAATATATTTAAGTGAGAGATGTAATAATAAGGAAACTTATTGTGTCCGTGTTTTGTAGGGAATAGGAGAGATGCAATCCTATTTAAGGTAGGATTCCACAGAAACTTTTCTTACACGTAAAACTTTTTTTAAAAAAAAATTTTTTGGTAATAAAAAATAATACTAGTAATATATTACTCCATGTATCAAAATGTCTTTAATCTTGTTGTCTTAAAATATTTCATGTGGGAAGTTAGAATTATAAAATTGTTAAAAAAAAGAAAAAAGAAGAAGAAGAGTGTAACGGCCCTTGTAGTCGTTTTGTGAAACAAGTATTGTTAGTGTAGGACCAGATAAAACGAGATGTAGGGAGTATAATAACACTATGAAGCAAACTTTATGAGAAATTCGAATTTATGGGGGAAAAGGATAACAACAATAAATTGCAAATATAACTAATAAATTGCAGAGTCAAACAAGAAGATAATTGTAAGCATGTCTTCTCAATAACATATGTAGATGATGTAAGAATACAAGGATATGCATTATGGATCTGTAAATCAAATAAAGGAATTAATAACTCAAATGGTCACTCAACTTTGGACTTTTATCCCAGAAAGTCACTCAACTTTGATCTTTACTTCAAAAGTCACTCAACTTTCACATTTTTACTCAGAAAGTCACTCAAACTATTTAATCATTTTTTAAATAACATTTGCTTATGTGGAATTATTATTTAAATTCATAATTCAGAAAAATAAAATATTATCTCTTAATGACCCTTTTATCCTTATTCCCATAAATTAATTTTTCTTTCTCATTTTTTTCTCCTTCTCACATATTATAATTGATTCAACATTAAAGATGCCTAATAAAATATTAAAAGATCAAATTAAATTTAACAATAATTGAAGGATAAAAAATTATTAATATAAACTATATTAATACGATGAAATATAACTAAATAATATGTAATTTAACTCATTTATTACTAAAAGTCACGTGTACGTAGTTATTACTTACATTTAGTGAATCCCTATAGCGTAGATATATTACTCATAATATTTAGTTATGGGTATAAAATCCCGAATTCATCATACATATACATGTAGTACATTTTTTTTTTCATACATATAGTACAAACATTTATAAAAAAAAAACATCTTTAGAGTGAAAACAGGAAGGGGGGGGGTGCATCGTTTAGAGCGTCGCATTTATAATAAGCTACATAATGTGTAGATTTAAATTTAATTAGATTTCAATACGAACATCAATTCTTATTGAAGAGTCCACAAATTTTAGATGTCTACAAATGCCCCTACTTCAAGGATTGTCGAAGTGTAGATTTGATGACGAGTCTTAAAGTACCAATAGAGCTTCCATCTTTATGCGATGGCTACAGATTTGCAGATCTGATTTATAAGAGAAGAGATGAAGGGCAAATTTGGTCCCACTGGGCGTGCCAAAATTTGTTGGACAATAAAATTCTCGAGGCCGAAAAATAAATAATAATTCGAGACAACAAAATATTGCAACAATCAATTTTATTGATTTCAATACGAGTGTTACAGTCTCTATGAATCTTCTGATTCGCCTTTCCAAATATAAATTCAAGTGCTTAAAGCTTGATCTTGAATTTGAACTTGGTTTGTGGACTTGAGGGACTTGATCTTGACTTGTGCTTGAATTCATGGGCTTTTGAGCTTGTTCTTGAATATTGCAGTTTTAATCTTGAATCTTGATGAACTTGATTTGAATGCTTGAGCTTTTTAGAGAAATTGCAGTGTTTTATCCACGAGCTCTCTCTTGCTACTTGTTAGAGATCTAGGGGTTCAATGAGCTTATACTCAAGGAGTTCATCAAAAATCTAAGAAACATCAGAATCAAGGAAGGGATATTCCTTTTCTTGCATCTCCTTTAAAATTTTCTGATTTGGACGTGCTCCAGAAGTCATCTTCATAGTTTTCTTCTTGCTTACCTTTGTGGTGACCTTCACAGGAGACACATCA
Organism: Capsicum pubescens; assembly: GCA_030864215.1. NCBI lineage: Eukaryota > Viridiplantae > Streptophyta > Magnoliopsida > Solanales > Solanaceae > Capsicum > Capsicum pubescens. The sequence continues at coordinate 79,735,603 of CM061544.1, read as the reverse complement.
ACATTCATGGACTCCTTGTTTTCATTTTTGGGAACAAACTTGCCCCATCTTTTGGGTTCCTGCTTATCCTTTCCCCTTCGAGGGTCATGAATAGGCGTTGCCCCCTTTCCAGCAGAAGACATGCTCAACTCCATATTGTGAGCACGGGTAGCTAGTTCTTCAAAGGATTTAGTCTTAATACCTTGCAATATGTAGAGAAGCTCCCAGTGCATTCCTTGGACGCACATCTCTATTGCAGAAGCTTCACTGAGCCTATCTTTGCAGTTTAGGCTAGCATTTCTCCATCGATTGATGAAGTCAATAACTGGTTCATCCTTTCTTTGCCGATTATTCGTGATCTCTACCATGCTTACTATACGACTTGTGCTATAAAAGAGATTTAGGAACTCATGCTCCAATTGCTCCGAACTATCGATGGAATTAGTCTCAAGGTCCGTATACCAATCAAAGGCGTGTCCCTTTAGGGAACGAACAAACTGTTTGACAAGATAGTCACCGTAAGTTCCAGCATTGTTACATGTCTCAACAAAGTGTGCGACATGCTGTTTAGGGTTCCCTTTGCCCTCAAATTATTGAAATTTGGGGGGTTGATAGCCGGCAGGCATTTTGAGGCTATCAATGCTTGCCATGTAAGTCTTGGCATAAGAAAGGGAAGACTTAGCAACAACATCATACATGTCTTTGAGGGTCCCTTTAGTGAATTCCCTCAATTGCCTAGTCGGGAACATTCCCTCAGAAGAAACTTGTACCTTAATCGGTGGTGTTTGATTCACTAGATTTTCTGTCTCATGAACCTCTGGAGATTTTCCAGGTGCATGGCTAGACTCTCCGTCTATCAAACCTTATACCCTACCCACTATCTTATCAATTCGAGCATCTTGATTTTGAACATATTTGGTTAGGCCATCAATTTCCTTAGCCAAATTAGCAAGTTGTTCCTCCATAGACGAGGTATCAGTTACCATCGCTTGCATAATCACTGGAGATGTTGGAGAGTAGCACATATTATCGCACAATTTGATTTTTGAAGTGCTCAACTTATGCGGTGTGGTCGGAGATGATGAGTTGCTTGAACGATCATCGCTCTTTGCGCTAGAGTATTTGGAACCGGAATGCTCAAGTAAAGCTAAAGTCTTCTTAAGTGATTCAGCCATACTGCTTCCTCCTTCCGAAGCACTTGCATTGGACTTTGTTCCTTTTGGGGTTAAAGATCCAAAAACTGGAGTTGGCGCGGACGACACTGGAAGTATTTGTCATCCTAGCAAGCCTGCCTTGCTCCTCGTGACAGCTCCTAAGCTTCCAAAAGTAACACCAAGGATGCTTTCTACTTTAGCAGAGAACTTTGAATCAACAGCCTTGGAAGCAGTTGATTGAGAGTTGACCTTCTTGGAAGTCATTTCAATGTTCTTGAACTTCGCAGTTGGAAAAGTTGAGATGAGAGGTAGAGATCGTCCCACTGGGCGTGCCAATTTGTTTGTAACATAATTTAAATTCATGTGAAATAAATTTTAATCACAAAAAAAATATGAAGAAACAAGAATTTTTTATTGATATACGATTGTGGTTACAAATCTGTTCCTCCCTTGATTCTTCTCTCTTGATTTTCTCCATAATTCGAGGGTCATTAGTGGCTTATTATAGAACATAGGATGATCTCTTTATGAATATACCATGATTTTTTGGGATATTGGAGATCCCGATCTTTTTATGAATACCCATCAGTTTATGGGATATTCAAGATGCCTGTTTCAGGGAACATGTTACCCTTTAAATAGGCGAGATTTAGGGTAAAGTAGCCTTCTAGAACTCTAACAGAATTTGGATTCTTATTGAAGAGTCCACAAATTTTAGATATCTACAATAATAATTCTACATAAATAAATGTTATTTAAAAAAGTGATTAAATAGTTTGAGTGACTTTGTGAGTAAAAATGTGAATGTTGAGTGACTTTCTGGGATAAACTCCAAAATTGAGTGACCATCTGAGTTATTAACTCCTATAGCCACAACCAAGTAACATGGGCAATCACGTGACTCCGTGTGGGAATAATAATTTTCTATCTCAAAACGAAATATATTTGTTAGTGTTTAGATTCATTCTTCAATACCTTGTTCATGAGAAATTAATATGGTAATTATTCTATCATATTCTTAACGTTGGTTTAATTCAATGTGATATGAATTTTTGGTACAACTCTAACGTTTTAATAGACCTTCATTATTTAGATCATTTACTCTTAACAATGGAAATGGTCCTTATTGCCTTTAATTATAATATGTAACCTCCAAACGGTCATATTACCTGATGTTCTGCACGCCTTATAAGTTTAGTGAATTGTAGATAAACGTTTTCTGCAAATGGATCGGGTTGCCTAATGTGTTTCACCAACGTGATAAAAGCAGTAAACTTAAGAACACAAATTATCACGTAGGAAACACCCGACTCACAATAGTTGAAATAAACATGACCTACACCTCTGTAAGATTTATCCTAAAATTAACTAAAATAATCAGCCTCTCAAACAATCGATTACAAACTCTATAACCTAAGGAATTATATTCTCTAATTCCTATAACTCAACAACTAGGAATTATAAACTCTAATTCTTAACAATACATAAACCTCCAAAGTTTTGTGATCTCAAATCTCCAAATTATCCAACATGAAGACAAACTCCTATTCCAGTTTATAACACACTGGAACTCTAAAATCAAAATGATTACAACTGGAAGAACAAACCTAATAAGCTAAACACTACCTAGACTCTGCTATGAATGAAGGAGTTCTTCACAAAATAATTTAAGAATAAATCTCTAATTTTGCCCTTGCTTTGTATGAGTGAGCAAATGACTTTGTTGAAGCTCTAGGGTATTTATAGATGTCGATGCTTGCTTCGTCTAAGTCGGTTTGCTTTTCCTTCAAACGAATCCTATCTTTTTTTGGAACTAATTGAGGAATCATATTACTTCTTGGACAATAACTTTGACTCTTTCCTTTTATACTTCCTTTCATTACATGGATTCACCTAATTTAGGTATTCTTTCATAGTAAGAAATCTGTAACACCCCACATTTTTGGCTAGAATTAAAACCGTCGTTTCTATGCATATAAACCTGAACCCAATGATTCCTTGATAATATATGTGTGATGATCAATTCTATAGTGTGGGAATACCTTTGAATATGAATTAAGGTCAAAAAAATCTCCTAACTCAAAGACGAGTTGAGATCTTTTCTATCAATTAAGTTTAAGTGAACGTTTCAACTTGAGAACATTACTTATAATATATAATGAGTTACGTGTCCTACCTATACCAAATGACATATCTTCGAGTATTCTTTCCAACGCAACCGGTTTTGCCTTAATCGGATATCAGAGTAAAAAGTTACGCTCGTTTTTTCAAAAGGTGTCTGTTTGCCAAGGCACGAAGGCTAGCGTGATGGTCCGTCGCACCATACTTTCACCCTTAAGAAGAAAGAACAAAAATTGGTTATTTTGTGATGGTTGGAGTAATGACCAGTCATGGGAGTTATGGTTCGTAACCCAAACCGTCAGTAGAGACCACTCTGTACTGTTATAACGTTTTAAAGGGGTATTTTGGTATTTTCCTCACCTCAATCCCTACCCTCACGACTTAAATCACACTTTAAACCCTATTTACTGATAAAATATCAGTTTCTCATCACTCCTTCTCCTCTCCTCCCTCAAAGAGAGAAAAAAAATTAGGGTTTCCTTCCAAGACTCATACTTCCAAGTCTTAGATTCAAGATGTCTCAATTTTTGTTCATTAAAAAGGTATGTGTGACTATACTAAACCTCATGGACATAAATATACTATTTTAAACAAGCTTTGAAGGTATATAATTATGCATATGAAATGGGTTTCGAAAGTATTGATAAACATGCATTGAAAATCACGTTTTATGATGAAATCTTATAGAAATTGTGTTGATGTTCCCTAAATTTGAAATGTTTTCATGTGTACATGTGTTATTAAGTTTGAGAAGTTATATGAAAGCATGATTTATGGAATTTTCTCTCTTGTTATGAAATCCATTATCTTAATTTGTTGTGGTTATTTATACAAAGGGTTGAAATCTTGAGTTTAAACGTTTCACCATCAATTATGGATTTGCATCACTTTACAATCAATGAGAGGGAATTTTATTAATTTGTAATTGCTTTGGTGTCACGATAAAGAATTGTATGCAATTGATGAAAGAGATGACCACCGTATGTTAGAGTATTGAAAATAGAGTTTTTTTGGCACAAGTTTCCATGTGTTTTGAAATAAGAATTCTCATGTGATGTTAAATGTTTTGGGTGGTTATTAACCTGATATGAAATAAGAAGGGCAGTAGATATGATGTGTTATGAAATGAAGGACTTGCAAGTCTGGGTATGATGATACCCTGTTATGATGTGCCCTAAACAAAATAAGAAAGGAATTGTTTATAAGAAGGAAGTTTGATTCTTTTTAAGAGTCTAAAAGAGGGCTTAAAGAGAGTTAGATGGTTACCTAAAAAAGGCATGAGTTTAGATAACTCATTACACAAAACCGCATTTTACCAATATAGGTTTTATTTTGCCCTAAAATAGGGGATTGTACGTCGGTGACGACCTTGTGGCGTAGTAGAGAGAAGAGACTCCAAACCTTGTGGTAAACTTGGGTTGGGGGCATGGACGCGAGTCAAGGGAGGATTCCATATAACTTGTGGGATTACAAGATTATAGGGTGTACTATCTAGCTCAGAAGTACAACACAGAGTTGCGTCATGATTGAAAGAAAATATTTTTGAAGCTCATCAAATTATGCTCATGTGTTTTCAATTACCTTAGACTAAATTGCTTTATGAAATACTCTCAGTTATGTTGTATAAAAATATATGTTATTTTTGGATTGTTCTATATTCCAGTACTTTCGAGTATTGACTTCCTATATTTTAGGTCTTGAGCCCAGTCTCGTGGTCCTGCAACCCAGTAGATTATTTTAGACTTTCGGAGATTGGTAATCCTACCTTACTTCGGAAGGTGTCATATGCATTGTATTAGTTTTCAATGGTGTTATGATCCGTCAGAGGGGCATTGTCCCGATTTAGACAGACTATTATTTTCAGTTCAGTAGAGGCTTCGTAGATTGTTTTAGGTTGCTTTGGGTTTTCCCCTTGATACAATGTTATGATATTTTAAGTTTGATTAAGGGACTACCGTGTTTGCAGTTTATCTTCCGCACTTTTACATCATATGAGTTATTATTATGATTACACACTAAGGGGTCTATCGAGCCTTCATGGTTTGGGATGAACGTCGCATCCAGGGACTCGATTCGGGTTGTCACAGAATCCATATCTTAAATCAGCATCATGAACTCTTTACCTTGTGTTTCTTTAAATCATTGTAACACCCCGCACTTTCGGGCTAAAGTTTGAATTGTCCCTTTTATGCGTATAGACCTGAACCCAATGATTCTTTGTTAATATATGAGTGATGATCAATTATATAGTATGTTAATACCTTTGAATAAGAATTGAGGTCACGAGAATCCCCGAACTCAAAGACGAGTTGGAAACTCTTCTATCGATTAAGTTTTGGTGAATGACTAAACTTGGGTCAACTTCCATCGACCATAACTTCTTGTATTTAATGAATTAGAGGGCCTACTATATAACAAATGAAAGTTCTTCGAGTCATATTTACAAAGAAACTAGTTTCACCTTAATTTGATATCGGAGGAGAAAGTTAAGCTCATTTTACTTCGAAGTATCTGTCTGCCAAAAAGTGACAACGAAGTTGACGGCCTATCAGCTAGGTGACGGACCATCATCCTTAGTCGTCAGCCTAAGGAAGTGAGTGGTAAAAACCAGCCCAAAAGTGACGACCTAGGTGACGGCCCATCAACTTTGGTCGTCAACTAATGTAATTCTGCGACTTTTTTGATTTCCTTAGGGGTATTGTGGTCTTTCCCTCACTCCAAAAAACCTTTCACATGAATTAAATCACACTCTAAGCGCTATTAATCAATAATTATCAGTTATACAACATCAAAAATACTCTTTTCACTCTCAAAACAAGATCAAACTAGGGTTTCCCCCAAGAACAAGAAATCAAGAAAAATCAACTCGTAAGTCCAAGATTTCCAAGAAGGTTCTACTCTTTAAACTAAGTAATCTAAGGTACGTGGGGTTTTCCTAAAACTACATGGGCATGGTGAAATCATTTTAATTATGTCTAAATGTTGTGAAGTCATGAATGTACAAAAGAATTTTGAATCTACATTTACAATTATGCATTATGAAACCTTCTTGATACTAACGTTTCCTTAAACTCGATTTTTTTCATAGATATATACATATGTATATATGTGGTTTGATGGTTGAAACTTGAATTGAGAGAATAAGGAATTATAATCCTTCTCTTGTTATAAAACCCCTTGTTTTCATATGTTATGCATTATTCAATTTCAAATAGAGAAATATGTTACAAAAATCTTTATTGTTGTTTAAGACTTGATATTAATTATGAATTGAAGAGAGGGTGTTTCTTGTTTATATAAAGGAGAACTGATGATTTTAAAGAGTCATGGTTTTGTCACAAAATACTTGACCACCACATGTTTGATGAAATGTTGAAAAAAGAGAATCTCTACATAGTTTGAAATATGGTTTGAAAACAAGAACTCTATTGCATTGTTTGATTGATTTGGTGGTCTGAACATTGATTCTCAAGAAAAGAGTTGTAATTTAACAATGTATGGCTAAGAAATATGACTTGCATGTTTTGGTATGACGATACTAATACAGATAATGCCATGGTAACACAGAACAAAATAGAATACAAATATTCATTTAGATATCTAGATTTTGAATTCAGAAAGATGCATGTTTATAAAAGGTTAGAAATGGGCTTAAAGAGAGTTAGATGGTTACCCGAAGAAAGTACGAGTTGAAAGACTCAATGCTAGAAATCGTGATTTGCCGAGACGGGGTTATGATATCATGCTGTGTGGTCTTGTGTACCTTGATTTATGTCGTCCCAATTTGAGACTATGGTTAGGAATCATGCTTTGTGGTCTTGTGCACTACCATGACATGTTGATTTGATTGGGGATCATGATACCAAGTTGTGTGGTTTTGCGTGTCTCCCCATACTGATACTCCAATCCTTGCGGCAAACTTGGATTGGAGGCTTGGTAGCCGAGTCAAGGGCGGATTCCATATAGCCCATGGAATTATAAATTATAGGGATTACCATCTAGCTCAGAAGTAACATAAAGAGTGGTTTATGATTTCAAAGAAATGTTTTAAGGTCTTTAAAGTATGCCCATGTGTTTTCATATATTAAATATGAAATATTTTATGAATTGCTCTCACTTATGTTATATAAATACATTATTTTGGATTGCTCTGCATACCAGTATGTTTGTATTGACCCCCTATATTTCAGGGTCTGAGGCTCAGTCTAGAGGCCCCACTAAGCCATAGATTTATCAGACAAAAGTGTGCAGCTGGTGAGCCTTCTTTATTTTGGAAGGCCTATTTTTAGAACATTGTTATTTCATCTTGGTTTTAGGCCTGACTAGGGGCCTTGTCCCAGTTTCAGACAAGTTTTTAATTTTTGATGTATTAGAGATTTCGCAGACTGAAGTAGATGTTGTCTAGATATTTATGGATTTCTTTCCATATTGTTAGATTGAACTCAGAACATGACCATGATTTTGTTTGTTTACTTTTCATATTTTCCCTTATTCTACATGAATGGTGTTCTTGATTGCCAGATAGAAAGGGGCGTCCGGGCCTTCATGGTTTACGATACTTGTCGTGGCTAGGGCTCTAGCTTAGGTTGTGATAAACATGGTATCAGAGCACGGTTCATGGTCCTAGGATGTCTGCGAAATCGCATCGGGTAGAGTCCTATTTATGGCTACAAGGAATTTAGGAATGTTTATCTTTCTTCATGTTCTAGTTTGTGCTATGGAGTCAGAATATTCATTTTTCATACTCTAGTTCGTGCTATAGTGTCGTCCATAAGAAAGTAAATTATCCCAATTCTCTCCCTACTCTGATGTTCTTAGATATGTCTCATTGTTGAGGCGATTCAAGTGCAGAAGCTTAGAATCTAAATGATGTGGTCCTTTCTGATTTAGTCATGAATGATTATGAAATTGCATAAGGACTCGAGAGGATTCCATAAGTTCTTTAAAGAGTATTGATTTGAGCTTATACCCCTGTCTACATCAATCATACGTTTGAGCCTAATGTATGAAGTATATTCAGTCTATTTCAAAATTCTTATTGCATTTGTCACGCTTAAAGGTAGTGATATATGTGAGAATATTGGAACAAAGTTAGTGCTATTATGTCACAAGCTTAGAAGTCAGAACGAGGGTGAAATTTGCGTAAGGAAGCTAGTTTAGTTGTGTAACCATTGATGGAGGGATGATTTTCCGTTTCACAATGATAGACTAATGTGGTAGCAATATTTGTAGGTTGTACGATAGTCTGTGAAGGAAGTGGCTGGCTAATATTATTATTTATTCAAAATAGGAAAGGAGCTTAGAATTGATAGCAATAGTGGTTATAGAAATCATCTATAGGTGTAAATGGAAAAGGGTAGATTCGCCAACAAGTTTCAAGTATAGGCTAACTTAGGGGAAAACTTACTGATGTTTAAGGAATTTTGAAATTTTTCAAAATATGTGTATGGGTAAGTAGATTTAATGTGAGAAAGTAGAATATGTTGATGATATTGCAATGGGTTATATTATAATATAAAGATTGACTATCCCCATTATGTGACGTTACCCCCCCCCCCTTGATTGTCTTTTCTCTAGTCATTGTAAACTAGTACTACACGTGAGAAGTATGTAGAGGGTTTTGAGGTGTCATAGTGATGTCATGGAAGGGATATGATTGTAGGTAGTAATTAAGTTAAATGAGGTATTTGTGTTGATTTCCCAATTTTATGGGCTAGTATAGTATATGATATGTTTCATCGGTGTTATATGATTGGTGTTATTTGGCAATAAGATGTGGAGTGTAGTGGTGGAAATAGTAGCTTAAGATTGTTAATTCGTGTCTTATGGAAAGGAATTAGTGGGCTTGATGCAATATTTGAAATAACCTAGGTTGGCAACTTGTGGAATAAGGAGTGGATAATTATGATATATATTTATATATATATATACACGAGACTATTGTTATCAAGATGTATTATGGATAAAAGCGTGGGTAAAGGAGAATAAGTTGATCCCCCCAGGTAGCATGTTGTTTGATAAAGTTTTATGTGCATAAGTGTTTTTGTACCTAGTTCTCGTTCTTGAATTTTGTAGTATGGGGAAGGCTAAGTGGTTGTTGTGTGATGTTCTTTAGAGATGAATTGAGGAAATATAAGAAGACGGTATGTGCCTTTGAGATAGTTTTACAAATTTTATTATGTTGTGGGTTATGTGATTAATGGTCTAATGTTAGAGTATTAAGTAGTGGAGAGTGGATTTTTTTTTTGTGTAATAAGGAGTGAGGATGGGTATGCTCATGAGACTATGAGTTGTAGTTTGACAGCTAAAAGATAGCAAAATTTAGAGTAGCATTCTGGGAAAGCAATTCCTTTAGAGCATAGTTAAAAAGGGGGAGTTTAGCATTTATGTGTATGGTGGTACCCCATTATGTTGAGAGTTGTGGTTATAGATTTAATGAGGGGATATGTCCGCAAGTCGAGACTGTGACTTTGATCTAAGGGGGAGATGGTGAATTATGGTAGTTCCCGAATTTTCTCCTATTCATGATGCTTATGCTCGGGTCCCTCAATGACCCTCCTAATGTTAGTATGATGGTGGTTGTGGAAGCGTAGTAGTGTGTTAGGTGGGGAAGTAGATATTTTTGAAGACAAAAATTTTGATGTGATTTCGTGAGCTAAGGTTATTGTAGAAAGGGAAAGAAGGAGATGAATTTTTGTTACATCAGATAGTTAAGAAGGAGTTATATGGTGAAAATCTTAGTGAGAATGATTGAATTGACTGGTCTTAGTGGGGAGATCCATGAAGTGGGAGTAGTATTGATAGGCTTAAATGTTATGATTGATGAAAAATGTAAACCAATGGATTATGTGGTTGGTTCTCCTTGATTTGAAACTTGAGTGTGTTTGATGGTGGTGAAAAGGTGAAGTAATTTTCTTAATGGGGTATAGAGTACAGGGTCCTGTAGCTAAAGCTAGCACCTCTTTCCTCCGAATTAGGCTTCAACATAAAAGTACCATATAGTAAGACTCAAACTCGTGAGGTTAGATATGTATTGGGAGAATTGTAAGTTGGAAATGATGAGGTAGGTAAATTATTGTTTGGGGAGTAGACAAGTAGCGTCTCTAAGATTAAGTCTTTTCGTTGTATCTTGTAAGGTGGAGAATGTTTTCTATTCTTATGTCCTATGAGAATCTCATCTCATGTCTTGTAACAATATTAATCAGGACGGGTATTCTTAGAAAAATTCATGCCTTACAAAGTTTTGATCATGTGCCTTAAAACACATGCCAAGATCATGTCAACGTCAAATTTCGTTATCTCATGTTTCGTGCTTACACGTTTCCCTAAGGGATATCATGAAGTTCATTGGCTACCTTCACATATTTTGTTGAGGAAAAATGCTCAATATGATGTTACGTTTTTATTCTACACTTTTAGTGCTTAAAAAGTCCCTACCCATCATTCGGGGACGAATAATCCCAAGGGAGAGATAATGTAACACCCCGCATTTTTGGGTTAAAGTTTAAACCATCCTTTCTACATGTATAACCCCGAATCCAATGATTCTTTGTTAATATGTGTGATGATAAATTATTTAGTATGTTAATACCTTTGAATAAGAATTAAGATCATGAGAATCCCCAAACTCAAAGACGAGTTGGAAACTCTTCTATCGATAAAGTTTTGGTAAATGTCTAAACTTGGGTCAAATTCCATCAACCATAACTTCTTGTATTTAACGAATTATAGGGCCTACTATATATAAAATGAAAGGTCTTCGAGTCTTCTTTCCAATGCAACTAGTTTCACCTTAATCCGATATCGGAGTAGAAAGTTATGCTCATTTTACTTTGAAGTGTCTGTCTGCCAAAAAGTGACGACGAAGCTAACGGGCTATCAGCTAGGTGACGGCCCATCAGCTCTAGTCATCATCCTAAGGCAGTGAGTGGTAAAAACCAGCCCAAAAGTGATGACCTATCACCTGAGCGACGGCCCATCAACCTTAGTCGTTAACTGATGCAATTCTGCGACTTTTTTGATTTCCTTAGGGGTATTTTGGTCTTTCCATCACTCCAAAAACCTTTCACACAAATTAAATCACACCGTAAGCATGATTAATTAATCATTATCAGTTATACAACATAAAAAATACTCTATTCACTCTCCAAACAAGATCAAACTAGTGTTTCCTCAAGAACAAGAAATCAAGAAAAATCAACTCTTAAGTTCAAGATTTCAAAGAAACAAATTAAGATTTGGGTTCTACTCTTTAAACTAAGTAATCTGAGGTACATGGGATTTTCCTAAAACTACATGGGCATGGTGAAATCATTTTAACTATGTCTAAATGTTGTGAAGTCATGAATGCACAAAAGGATTTTGAATCTACATTTACAATTATGCATTATGAAATCTTCTTGATACTAATGTTTCCTTAAACTCGATTTTGTTCATATATATATACATATGTATGTATGTGGTTTGATGGTTGAAACCTGAATTGAGAACATGAGGAATTATAATACCTCTCTTGTTATAAAACCCCTTGTTTTCATATGTTGTGCACTATTTAATTTCATATTGAGAAGCATGTTACAAATATCTTTACTGTTATTTTACACTTGATATTAATTATGAATTGAAGAGAGGGTGTTTCTTGTTTATATAAAGGAGAAGTGATGATTTTAAAGAGTTGCATGGTTTTGTCATAAAATACTTGACCGCCACATGTTTGATGAAATATTGAAAAGAGAAAATCTCTGCATAGTTTGAAAACAAGAACTCTCTTGTATTGATTGATTGATTTGGTGGTCTGCACATTGTTTTTCTTGAAAAGAGTTGTAATTTAACAATGTCTGGCTGAGAAATATGACTTGAAAGTTTTGGTATGATGATACCAATACAAATGATGCCATGGTAACACAGAACAAAATAGAATCCAGATTTTTATTTTGATTTCCAGATTTTGAATTCAGAAAGATGCATGATTATAAGAGGTTGGAAATTGTCTTAAAGAGAGTTAGATGGTTACTCGAAGAATGTAAAAGTTGAAAGACTCAATGATTAAAACCGTGATTTACCGATATGGAGTTATGGTACCATGTTGTGTGGTCTTTTGCACCTTGATTTATGTCGTCCCAATTTGGGACTATGGCTAGGAGCCATTCTTTGTGGTCTTGTTCCCTACCATGACATGTTGATTTGATTAGGGATCATGGCACCATGCTGTGTGGTCTTGCGTGTCTCCCCATACTGATACTCCAATCTTTGCGGCAAACTTGGATTGGAGGCTTGGCCGCTGAGTCAAGGGTGGATTCCATATAGCCCATGGAATTACAGATTCTAGGTTGTACCATTTAGCTCAGAAGTAACATAAAGAGTGGTTTATGATTTCAAAGAAATGTTTCAAGGTCTTTAAAGTGTGCCCATGTGTTTTCATATATTATATGTAAAATATTTTATGAATTAGCCTCACTTATACTATATATAAATACATTATTTTGGATTGCTCTGTGTTCCAGTACGTTTGTATTGACCCCCTATATTTTTGGGTCTGAGGCTCAGTCTAGGGGCCCCGCTAAGATGTAGATTTATCAGACTGAAGTGTGCAGCTGGTGATTTTTCATTATTTTGGAAGGCCTATTTTTAGAACATTGTTATTTCATCTTGGTTTTAGGTCCGACTGGGGACCTTGTCCCAGTTTCAGACAAGTTGTTATTTTTTGATGTATTGTTAATTTCTGATGTATTAGAGATTTCGCAAACTGAAGTAGATGTTGTCCAGATGTTTATGGATTTCTTTCCATATTGTTAGATTGAACTCAGAACATGACCATGATTCCGTTTGTTTACTTTTCACATTTTTCCCTATTGTATATGAATGGTGTTCATGATTGCCGGATAGAAAGAGGCGCCCGAGCCTTCATGATTCGGGATGCTTGTCGTGGCTAGGGCCCCAACTCGGGTCGTGACAGTCATCAAAGTCAAAAAAACACTCTTCTTCAATGCAGGACACTTTAGTGTAGATAGACCAAGTCTGTTGGCCTATTTCTTGCGACTGTTTCAATGCACTACTTTCTTTTGTCATCAACATGTTGTCATCTTCAAAACCATCACACCATCATGTTCAAACAAATTCTCTCTTTTTAATGATGAAAAATAGTTCCCATAGTGCATTCCATTTATAAGACTTGAAACAATTCACTAAGTACAAATAGCAAGAAACAGTTTGATGAACTAGGTTATTTTTTTGTGAAGGTTCCGACATGGGGATTTTATTTTATGATAGATAAAAAGGTGTAAAAAGAGGTGCATATATCCTTCAACCTCAAGAATTACAAAGCTCGAGTGTGGAACACTCATACAATTTGGTATAAGCACAAAATAAACTAGGAGGATCTATCCTTTAACAACTAAACTTACAAAAAGAAAGGCTACTAAGCACCCTTAGTAGTAAACTAAGTACTCAGCCTAGATCAAATATGAAAGAGCCTTTCTTCACTCGAATTCTAAATTTTGGAGAGACTTTAATGTCATTCTTCAAAATAGATATAATCTGAGTGGGAAAGTTTGTTGCCTCATTGAAGAAAGTGTTTCTTTTAGTACTCTCTGCCTAATTTGCAAGAAGATTAGCCGTGGTGTTGCCTTCACGAAGTGTGTGGATGAATTGAAATTGACATTGAGATTTCATAATCGAGATTTTCCTGAGTTCATTCTTTAGTTGCCTAGAGCTTGTGAATTTTTCAGTGATTATCTGGATGATAGGTAGTGAATCAGGTGCGATAGTGATTTTGCGATATCCATTGTCTTAACACATTTCATCCCAATAATAATAACTTTAATTTATGCTAAGTTATTGGAGCATGAACCAAAGTAGGCAGTGAATGCCATGATCAACTATCCAAGGTGATTCCTTAGTAGGCCACCTCCTCCTGCACTACCCGGGTTACCCTTGATGCATCCGTCCACATTCATCTTAATTTCTCCAAGCACAGGTTTGATCTATCTGACTTGTTTGATATCTAGCTTGATGCTTTCAATTAAAAAAGTAATATCAGTCATAGAAGAGTTAAAATAAAGGGATGGGAATTGGGTATTAAGGACCATTTGGACCATGTTGGTAAGTTGGTCAATTATCCTATTAGTAGTAGCATTAATTGCTTCATGTTTTACAGTGCATCTGAATTTCCATAGTTCCCAAGTGAGAACAATGGGAAGACATTGACGAAGGGTCTCATGCACTTTGCTGTGACGTTTAATCAACCACCATCTAACAATTTTGTATCTAATGTTACCATTGTGAGGATGAGGGATGCCACAAGCATCAATGAAATATTTCCAAATGATGGTAGAAATCTCACTTTCTCGAAATAAATGATTGACCTCCTCATTATGACCATTTTGGCAGCAATAACATTTGGAAGGTTATTCAAGTGTTATAAACGTTGCACAATCCTATAGCTTACCCCTTTTGGCTTCATCGAAAAGGTTAAGCATGTGATTGAGAATAAAAATAACTTCAAATTAGATCATTCATGGTCATTAGGGGTATCACCAAGACAAACAATTGTAAGATCACCAACTAAAAAAAGGTATAAAAGAGCAATTACATGAAGGAAATTAGGCAAAGGACATGTACTTCTTTGATGTATACCAAACATGCACTACAAGATGCCAACAATTCCTAAAGACAACTTGAGATATTTTTGTATTGTAGTGTAAGGCAAGGAATGTTTGGATTTTCAGAATGAAGAGAATGACGGAGCAGACAAGATGCGTAGAGTTAATTTTGTATTTATATTTGTGAATCAGGCCTCTTTTCCCTCTAGACTTTGAAAAATAACTCTTCATACTATCTCTACTTATACTTTGGATAAGTTTATTTTTCTACAAATGCAGTTGAGTCCAAAATCTCCCCCCCCCCCCTTTTTTTGATTTCTGATGAGAGATGTAACCAAGTTTTGAGAGAGGTATCTGTATAAACCTGATGACAAGAAGACTTGTTGAAGGTCCTTTGAACAAAGGATTTTGTGAAGATTTGAAAGTGACTTGTTTAGAGATTTGTAATATGGAACAGGTAAGCTTAAGTAATTCAGCTTAGACAGTAATTATAGCATATTGTAGATACATACATGATGAACCTAAATATGAAATCACCCATTCTAACTTCCCTGTTTTTCAATACTATTTAATACAAATTTCAGTTAATCATATAAATGAATTAGACTTGAGACACACAACTAAATGTGCAAAACTGAATAAACTGACCAGGTAACTTTTAAGCAAAATAAAATTAATGGATACTTAGTTCAAAATAAATTAATGTATAATTAATGGTCAGTTCTATCCAAATTCATGCAATCTTAATCATCGCCAAGTCTTACCTATTCTTTTCAAATTATTTTCTACTCAACGCCCCAGTAAATGTGTCATCAATTTGTTCTTAAATCCGACAATACATAATAGATACATGATCTTTTTTCACATTGTCTCTAAGAAAATGGTAATTATATCAATATATTTATTGTGCTTGTGCTGAAATGAATTCTTGGACATATTGGTAGCACTTGTATTGTCACAAAAGATAGGGACACACCCTACATCCACACAAAAGTTTAGTAGTTGTTGTTTAATCCATAGTAGTTGGGAACAACAAGATTCAGCTGCTACATGCTCAGCTTTAGCAGTTGACAACGTAGTAGAGTTTTACTTCTTGGTGGATCATAAGATCAGACATGTTCCAAAGAAATGTGCCATACTTAAGGTGCTTTTTCTATCCACTAGAAAACCAACATAATAAGCATTTGAGTACCAAACAAGGTCAAAATTACTCCCTTTAGGATACCATTAACCAAGGTCAGTAGTCCCCTTTGGATATCTCAAGATTCTCTTCATAGCCCGAAGATGAGATTCTTTAGGTTTGGATTGAAGTGTTACACAAAGTCCAACACTAAAAACTATATTAGGTCTACTTGTGGTAAGATAAAAGAGTGAGCCAATCATGTCTCTATAGAACTTCTCTTCCACAAATGGACCGGTTTCATTAAGGTCTAATTTAATAGCAGTGACAATGGGGATGTTGATCACTTTAGCTTCACCATGTTAAGTCTCTTAAATTAACTAATTTACATACTTTGGTTGATGGATCATATTACCAGTTGGAGTCTGCTAATTTTAAGACCTAGGAAAAATTAAGTTCTCCTATCATACTCATCTCAAATTATCCATTCATGCTTTGGGCAAATTCTTGATTCATCTTTTCTTTTTTAGAACTAGAGATGATATCATCTACATATACCTGGAAAATCAGAAGATCCTTCTCATTAGTCGTCAAGAACAAGGATTGTCAATCTTAGCTCTTTTGTGCCCATCTTCTCGTGGGAACTTTGATAGCCTTTCATACCAAACTCTTGGAACATGTTTTAGCCCACATAATGCTTTGTCTATGTCGCAACCCAATTTATCAAGTTATGATGGCGCCTACTTTAACCCACCAGTAGGCAAGCTGAGCCATAGTCCGGAATGATAGGTAACGGGATAACAGACAGAGACTAAATAAAAGATCACGTATAATGATAACAACAATAATAATAAGTGAAATCTAAGAAAGGAGCATATATATTATATCAAAACGAGAGTAGGAAAAAGGACTATCTATACAAATGAATCCCTCCCAAGACCTGATAAGGTCAGTACTAGAGCCACTACTAACAGGCACGCAGAGTACTAGACAAAAATTTAAAATGTACACAATATACACAAGCAGTCTCGAGTGCAAAAGACTAACTAGAGTAGATGGAGGAGGATCAGCCTCGAACGATAGCAAGGTCACCCTACTCTGAATCAGTACTTGAAGGTAGGAATCACGACAACTACTAGTACCTGGATCTGTATCAGGAAAAATATGCAAAAGTGTAGTATGAGTACCAAAGCAACGAATACTCAGTAGGCATCATCGGCCGACTGAGCTCAATACAGAAAAGGTATAACTACAACGCGAAGGCGTAATCCGAGTCATCAGTAAATAGGGATGGAAAGGTAAACAACTACCAAGATACGCAATGACTGTAAAGGAATAACTGTAAGCTATATAAAAAAAAATGCAGTAATAACAGACAAATCAAA
Source organism: Capsicum pubescens (assembly GCA_030864215.1). Lineage (NCBI taxonomy): Eukaryota > Viridiplantae > Streptophyta > Magnoliopsida > Solanales > Solanaceae > Capsicum > Capsicum pubescens. Next base: position 79,718,244 of record CM061544.1, on the reverse strand, counting down.
CCTAATCTAACTGGGCCCCTATAAGCCCGCTAGGCACACTAAAGAAGACAATTAACCCAACCATTCCCCCAAAAGACGGTGGGACACACAAGTAATGAAAATAAACATAAATAATCTTTAACCGCGCAAATCCCAATAAATCATGATGGTCATCCAAATGTGCACCGGACTTGAACCGACCCCAATGGGTAGTAGCGAGAGGACACATGCCAGATTTGAACTGGACATAGTGGGTAATAACGATAGGCCACATATATAGAACTCATAATCAAATGTCGGACTCGAACCGGAACTCAGAGGAACCACAAACATAATCAAATGCCAGACTCGAACTGAAACTCAGAGTATCAATAATAATCAAATGCCGGACTCGAATCGAAACTTATAGTAACAATAATAATCAAATGTCAAACTCGAATTGAAACTCATAGTAACAATAATAATCAAATGCCGGACTCAAACCGGAACTCATAGTAACAATAATAATCAAATGCCGGACTCGAACAGGAACCCGTACTAACCATACCCAACGGTAATATTAAAATTCATACCATACCATAAAAATGTCAACGTCTAAATAATCATCCGCCAATCTTAATTAAAAAGCAATAAATTCAAGATTTTTAAATTTAGTTTCACGTTCTAAAGTAATAGGTACTATATTATATTAAAAGATAATATTTCAATAATTACTAGAACGGGGTCCTAATCCGAATAGACAGGGCATGTTATATATCAAATGGTGCGCAACTATAAGTACTCATCTAGAGATAGCATAATAGTTTACAATTTCAGTATATAAGCTCAATCTAAAGGTAGGGTAAGCCTAGCCTACCTGGATGCCAAAGTTAAAAACTTCTCCGAAAACACCTCCGAGTGGCGCCCACACTAAAATCCGAACTTAAATTACATGTCGTATATAATTGATTTCATTTTTTTTTATTTTTTTTTTGGATCAAGTATTGATTAAAATTAAAAGCATCCGCCAAAACTTCTTTAAACAGTATAATAATTGCGTGCTTAGCATATAAGAAAAGAGACAAAAGGAACTAGTTGAAACATTTTTTTTTGGCTGAAATCTCCAAAATGGAAGGCCCAAAAGTGTGTATATATATCTATATCTATAATCTATATCTATATCTATAATCTATAATATATTAAAAGTATGAAAACCCTTAGAAAAGTGATTTGAACTTTTTGCCCTTCATTAAAATACCTCACAATAGACAAAATTGTCTTTTCACCTTTTTGAATTTATAATATTGAATATTAACTTTAATAAATGTATAAAAAGAATAAAGAGAAAAGACATCTTTCCCCCCTGAACTTGTCCTTTTAACTCACTTTAACACTTAAACTTAACTTTCGTTTATTTACCCCCTTAACATCTTTAAAGTGTATTTATTTCAACCCTAATGCTGACATGACATTTTTTTAAAACAAAAGGGCGCGTTTATTTGTTAAAAAAAAAATTCAATAATATTATATTTAAAATATAATAAAAAATTTTAAAAAAATAAAAAATGGACACTTTTTTCTTCTTTCTTATTCAAATCATCATCAACAACACTCAACTTCCTCCATTAACAACCTCAATTTTTTTTAACTTTCCTCCATTAACAACACTTTCCTTTAATTTTTTTCACTTTCCTCCATTAACACCACCCAAGAACAAACTTGAATACACTATTAAAAAAATTTCTCCATTGAACACCATCTCAAACTTCAATCCAACTCCCTCAAAATTTAGATAAAAATTAAATTAAATCGATGATTTTGTCTTTGAATCACTTATCATCAATGAGCTTTCTTTTGATTTTTAATTTTGAATTTTTTTAGTTATTAAGATAATTTAACTTGATGAAAGTATTTTTATGTTTGAATAAGAAAGAAGAGGGTGGGGGTGGGGGGCTTGAAAGGAGAAAGAACGGGGGATGGGGGGGCTGGAAGGGGAGAAATAGTAGGGGTGGGGATGGAAGGGGAGAAAGAATGGTGGGTGGGGGAGGAGGGGCTGGAAGGGAAGAAAAACTGTGGGGTGGGGTGGGGTTGGGGGGGCTGGAAGGGATGAAAGCGCGGGGGGGGGGAGGGGGGCTGGAATGGTGAAAGAGATGGGGGGGATTTTTTATTTAATATATACATATAAAATATTATTTATATATATATATATATATATATTTAATATATATATATATTATAAATATAAAAATAGTACATGTATATTTTTTATTTTTAAAATAAAAATACATAAAAATGATTATATAAAATTTATATTATTTAAATGAAAATCGGGTGGGGGGTGGGGGCATTTTTTATTTAATATATATATATATATAATTTATATATATATTATTTAATATTTATATATATATATATAATATATTAAAAGTATTAAGACCCTTATAAAGGTGATTTAAACTTTTTGCCGTTCATTAAAAATCTCTACAATAGACAAAATCATCTTTTTGCGTATTTCCTCAAATTATTAAATTATTATAATTATAGCATTAACTAGACTCCTAAAATATATAGGAAGGAGAATTGTTAATGTTTTCATGTTGCTAAATTAGGAAAAGAAAGACTCAATAAAAATAGAAAATAACTCACATAAATTACAAAAAAACACAATTAGAAATTAATGCTAGGAGTATTTTTTTTTTTTTTTTTACAAAAATAGAAGGTCGTATTATTTTTCAAACACAAAGAACTAATTAATGCAAACTTGACTAATTTTTGGAAAATAGAAAAACTTTCAAAACCATTTGTTTTGTCCTAACAAATTGTAAATTACCTTATTTTTGGGAAGGACGTATTATTTTTCAGAATAAACAAGTAATTAACGAAAACTTGAATTATTTTTGGAAAATAAGAAAACTGAATCCTAATTTAATACAAATAATCTGTGTAATAAAAAAAATTGAATCATAATTTAATACAAATAATATATGTGTAATACAAATCTTGTAGAAGTTCTAAACGAAATTCTTTCAGGTTTTATAAAATATTTTTATTAAAGGAGTTAGCTTTAAAAATGGGAAGTCTTGGGACTCTTTACAAAAAAGTTCACAAACAATATCGTGATGTCATTGAGGTACTTTTTTCTCATTCATTATTAATTAATATTTTCTTAAAAGAATTTGGATGGAATTCTATAAATTGTTAGGTGGAGTTGTTTGATAACGTAAATTTTTTGATAATTTATTTTATAGTTGTTTATTTCTAAATGAGTTTACGTTTATTAGAATATGACACGGTGAATTTATTACACTTTTTTTTAGCCTACGAATTTGTAAATTGTTTAATGTTATTGAGGTTTTAGCGTCTTGTTATGTTGATTTTGATTTAAGTAATCTTCAAAAACAGCAAGTCGGTGAACTTTTCACCAACATTCTCAGAGTTATTGAGGTACTTTCTTCTCATTCTTTAATGTTTATAGAATTTTGATATTTTTTAATTATTATTTTTTTATTTAGGTTGTCTTTAAAACCAGAAAGTCAATGCACTCTTCACCAACAATTTTGGCATCATTGAGGTACTTTCTTCTCATTCATTGTTCATTAGTATTTATTTGAAAAGGTTTGGATAAATTTTATGTATTTTTGTGTGGAGTTGTATGATAACTTGAATATTCTTATATTTATGTCTTAGTTGTGATGTTTTGAGCTATGTAGAGACTTATTATCATAAAACTTAAGTGTAAGCGCCACTTAACTCTGTTGCATGGCATATAGATTTTCTTTGTCTCTGCATGCATGTTGATTAATAATGTATCCTACAGAACCAATAATTAGAGAAAGGGTGTATTTTTCAGTTTCGAAAAATACTTTTAAATGGAAAACTGAAGCATCACCTATCCACAAAAGATAGTTATTTCTTTTGTTTCAAAATACTTATCACAATTTCTTTTCTGAGAGTCAAAGTACATGAATTTTTATCAATATCTTAAGATGTGTTTTCCATCATACTGATTTGAGAAAAGTTATAGCATTTTTCGGATACCTTTTAAATATCTAAACTTTAATTTTAAAATATCGAATTAATCTAATTTATTAGCGGTAGCTCAAGCAACTCATGTGATTCTTGATGATAATTATAATGTGAACTATGAAGAGGAAAGATCGATGGGGTTACAATGTTGCACTAAAGATGCCTATAATTAATATAGTTGGAGTAAAGTTGATATAGGGAGAGGAAAACAAAGTAGAGGTGGGGAAGAAGAAGTTAAATGATAAATTGGAGAGAGAAAAAAATTAGATGAAAATTTTAATTGAATTGAAGGAGGGAATAGTATAGTAGACATAGTTGTAAATTGAGAGCCCTTAATAATCTCTAATGCTATTTCTTTTAACCTATTTTTTAACCCCTCAAAAAGAAAAAAACGTTAGAAATATTTGTATTTGGTCATACTTGATAATAATATAGATTATTAAGCAGAATTGACGAAGGATTTATCTAAGAGAACATAACTTGAAGTTGGAAAAGAAATTTAACTTGACAAAAAAACTTAATAATGATAAGACGCATGTGATTAGCTCATTGTGAATCATTTTGCGTTAATTCATCACAAACGAACATATAATAATAAAAAAAAAATGAGAGACTAAAATAGCTACATATTAAAACTAAATTATTTTAATGGTCACTTACTTCGTTAATGGTAAACATATATGTACACGCGCAAAGCGCATACACTAAACTAGTATATATAAAATTTATATTATTTAATATATATATATATATATATATATATATATATATAAATAGTAAATATATATTTTTTCTTTTTGAAACAAAAATACATAAAAATAGTATGTGTGTGAGATTATTTTTTTTAAAAAAAATTCTAATTTCTTACGTGGCAATGACCTGACACTGATTTGGCACTGACATGACGCGTGTGTAATCCACTCTCCGTTGTGAGAGTCGTATTCAGTTTTGAGGGGTGAAATAAATACACTTTAAAAATGTTAAGGAAGATAAATAAACGAAAGTTAAGTTTAAGTGCTAAAGTGAATTGGAAGGAAAAGTTCAGGGGAAAAGAATTTCTTTTCTAAAAAATAAATACAAAAGGTTTCCTACACATAAGTGAATTCCTAAATTTATGGTAATATTTTATTAGGTCTTTTATTATTAGCACGACTTTTTTCCCAAAAATAAAAGTTCGGTTGACTCTTTTCAAAAGAAAAGGTGTTGTGTTTGTTTTAGGCTACCTATTTGTTTTTAATTTCGGCTACATAAGGTTTTGTCTAAGATGACTTAAATAAAAGAAATCATATTTAGGTTGTTTTCAGCATGGGCGGACCTACATTCAGTTTTGGGGTGCTTCGGTACCCAGTAAACTCGACGCGAAATAGGTAAAATTACATAAAAAAATATGTAAAAATAGGTATATAATATATAAAAGCATCCACTAAAACAAAAGTTGGTTGAGTGTATTGGCATTTAGGTTGAACTTAAGCTTCTCCATTGGAAGGGATGCCCGTGTTCGAACCTCATTGAAGTGATTTTTTTTTTTCAGTTTTTAAATTTTTTAAGCACCCACTATCCTTAAATTCTGAGTCCTCCACTGATTTTCAGCTATATGTGCTTTTATTTTTTGCTTGTTTTTTTGTAATGGAACTTTGTGAGCTCAGCTTGGTTTTTAGGTTTTAAATTTCTTTCTCTATTGTGTTTGTTTTATTGATCATAAATGATATTTTTTTTGTATATTTAAAAGTTTCTTATGTGATTGAAGCTCTGATGGAATTTTTGGTTAAATTTTCAGGTTTCAGATTTTCTTTTCTATTACGTATCTTTTTATGTTTTTAAATAACTTTTGTGATTTCTAGATTTCAAATTTCTTTTTCTATGACATTAGTTTTGTTGATCATAAATAACAAATAGTCCTTTTATAGTTATTCGTGCCTTATGTTATTGAGTCTCTAACATAATTTTGGTTTAATTTTCAAGTTCTAAATTTTTTTTTTATTAAATTGGTTTTATTGATCAAGAATAACAATATTCTTTTTAATGTTAGTAAGTATTTTTCGTAATTGAATCTCCAACAAAGCTTTGTGCTAGGTATCTCTTTATGTTGGTGAGTTAATTTCATTATTGAATTTCCAACATAACTTTTGATTTCTAGGTTTCAAATTTGTTTTTTTATTATCTATAATCTATAATCTTTATTTGTATCTACAATCTATAATCTATAATCTATATCTATAATCTATAATATATAATCTATAATCTATAATCTATCATATATTAAAAGTGTGAAGGACCTTAGAAATATTGTTTGAACTTTTTATCCCTCATTAGAAGTCTTTGATTTTTTATCCTTCATTAGAAGTCTTTGTTTTTGACAAAATGATCTTTTTACTATTTTTTCCTAATATTTAAGATTTAAAAATTAATTAAATATATTTATGGCAAAACATTTCCTTATTACAAACCATCAAAATTAAATATATTTATGGTAAGACATTTCCTTATAAGAAGTCACCAGAATTAATGACAGCTAATACTTTTTTCATTAGTTTAAATTTTTTAAATCAGCTAAATTGGATTTTAAAAAGATTTAAAAAATCTAGAAATAAATATAAAAGTATTGGAATAAAAAAATCTTTCATTAAAAGTCTTTGCTTTAGACAAAATCGTCTTTTCACTCTTTTTTTAATATTTAAGAGTTGAAAATCAATCAAATATATTTATGGTAAAATATTTCCTTATTAGAAGTCATCAGAATTAAATATATTTATGGTAAAATCTTTCAATCCAAAGTTCTTAGTTACTTCGACTGGATGAGTCCTAGCGAGGGAATAATTAACTCATAATTCATTTGTTGATTGTATCATTAACCATTTCTTTTTTTGGTACGAGGAACTTATCATGAATCCACTGATTTCGGTCGCTTCCGTTATTACTGTTGGATTGGTCGTAGGGCTTGCTTCTATTGGACCTGGAGTTGGTCAAGGGACTACCGCGGGTCAAGCTGTAGAGGGTATTGTGAGACAGCCTGAGGTAGAGGGAAAAATACGAGCTATTCTATTACTTATGTTGACACCTAATTTTTTCCCTCCACGATTAAATTTAATCCTGAGTTTCTTCGGTTTTTAATAAAATTATAATATTTATTTCATCCGAATAAAAAATGTTCAAAATATTTTTGTACGTAATTTTATCATTTTAAGTAGCAACTATATATTATCGTATTTAGTTATACGAGATTATATAATTTGATTATTTAAATATTTATTCTATGGAATATTGGATTTTAATTAAGGATTATTTTTGAAAATAAATATAATGAATAAAATTTTGATTTTGATATAATTTATTATCAAAATAATTTATTTGGATAAATATACATTTGATTTTATTATATCAAGAAGCTCGGGATTAAAAGAAGTATTAATTCGTATCGAATTTCAATTTAATTTAGCCAATCTATTAGATTTGACCATAATTGAAATCAAATTGGTCATAATTGCAATGCGTCAATTGATTTTTAATTTGATCAAAATTAAATAAATATGGCTAAATTTTAAATCTCAATTGGAGTTATATTTTAAATAACCCAAAATTCCCAAAAACTCTCATAACTTCTACCTAATTCCCACAAAAAAATAATTTCAAATTGTACTACATTGTACTATTTCCCCCCAACTTTGTTCTTTCCTAATTTTGAAATTCAAAAGTTGTACTACATTGTACAATTTCTCCCCACATTATCTTCTACCTCACCTTATCTTCAATTTTAAAATTTCAAAAACACCCTTAATTGCTTTTTCTCCCACATTGATGGAGAAAAAGAAAAAAAAACCCCATTCTCTCCTATAAATACTATCACTACTTTGGTAGAAAAAGAGAAAATAGTTAAGAAAAAAAAAGGCTAGAAAGGTGAAAAAAATCCTTTTGGAAAAAAATCCTTTTGAGCAAAATAGTTATTTTTATTTAGTAAAAATTATTGTTTTCATAGAGTTGGTCGGCTAATCAAATTTTTTGAGTTGCTGGCGATGTTTTTCAGTGGTGCTTGATTTCGACGAAGCTCGTAGTCTCGTTTTGCTGCCCCCAAAAAGGTAAACACACCTTCTTCTTTTTTTAGTTTTTATTATCGTTTTCTTCTTCATCTTTTCTTCTTCTTCGTAGTTCGTAGATATAATTTTGTTTGCTGGGATTTTTTGATGTAGATGGCCTTGAAGTCCCTAGGACGTTGTGGTATCGATATTCTAATTATTTTCATGTACATGATATAAAAATGAGCTAGCAATAGTTGTATGTGCCTTTTTTTGACTTTATTCTTTGATTATTTTGGATAAAGTTTCAATCTTTTCTTAAGAGATGTATTTATGCATTGTTTTAACTCATTGTTGTTGGATATGTTTGTTTTTAGCATGTAAAGTTATTTTCTTTATGTTGAAAATAATAGTTAATGTTGATTGTTTCACCCTTTTCACCTTATTCTTTGATTATTTTGGATAAAGTTCAGATCTTTGCTTGAAAAATATACTCATATCTTGTTTAAACTCATTGTTGGTGAATATGTTTGTTTTTAACATGTAAAGTTATTTTCTTTATGTTGAAAAGAATAGTTAATATTGATTGTTTTGCCTTTTGACCTTATTCTTTAAATATTTTGAATAATGTTTAGATCTTTACTTGAAAAACATACTCATGTCTTGTTTAAACTCATTGTTGGTAGATATGTTTGTTTTTAGCTTGTAAAGTTATTTTCTTAAGGTTGAAAAGAATGAATAATATTAATTGTTTTACCTTTTGACTTTATTTTTTGATTGTCGTGTATAAAGATTTGATCTTTGCTCAAAAGAAGAACTCATGTCTTGTTTAAATTTATTGTTGACGGATATGTTTGTTTTAACATGTAAAGTTGTTTCTTTTATGTTCGAAAAATAGTTACTATTGTTTGTTTTGCCTTAATAAAAATAGTAATTGATTAAATCAAGAATTTGTCATTTGCTTGTTAATTATTTTAAAGGATCTCCAAAATCTTGATATAAGAGATGAAGTGCTAGCTTTATTTTCCATCCACAATGTTTATTCTTTTTTTTTGCATGTTTTTAAATTTGTCAAAATGGTGAGAAAGTTCAAATTTTTGTGGCTAAATAGAATTATTTAGATATTTTCGAGTCATGTATAGTATGATTGTGAAACGATATTTCACTTTTGGAAATGCTAAACTTTTATTCTAATTTTCTTACTCCCTTTGAATTTTTATATGTTCTCTTTGTGAGTGTCATGTCTCTCTTTTATTCATAATATCAAAAGAGAATCAATGATGTCTTAGAAATAAAAACAATAGGTTGTTACACGTTTTTTCAATAAAATGGTGGTTGTAATTTATATGTATGAATTTTCGTTAATGTCTCCTTAATTGAAATTTAAGGATTCTTTTTCTTGAAAAGGTAACCTTTATTTTCTTTTGTTAAATGGATTGGTGTCTATGTTTGTTCAATTTTAGAAGTCATGAGTATTTTTCTTGTTGCCTCATCCCTTTACTTTCGCAAGCTTACGTTGTTTGTTTCTCGCATTAATTCGTTGAATATGACCTTCTTCCTTTTACCTTTATTCATTCTTATATGAACATAAATCATGAGGCATGCAAGTGGATGTCTTTGCTTTGCATTTTGTCTATTGACTCTCACTGTCATTCTTGTACAAGTGTGTTTATCATAGTCATCCAAAAATTAATTTTTGATAGTTTCTTTTGCTTTGAAATATGTCACTTTTATGATTTGAACGCATATTAATTTCTTTATCTATTCTTTGCATGCAAAAAATATCTCGAGTCCAAATGGACTCCTCTCCTCTTGCATTTCGTAATAGGCCAATGCGGCCACCCTCTTCGAGTAAAGTTCGGAGTTTAAACCCAAGGTCGACTACATGGCGTGCGGGTGCTAGAAGATAGATGAAGAAGGAAAATGGGTCAAAACCCGTTGATGAGGTCACTAAGAGACTTGAAAAGTCTCGATTTTTATTATTATCTTCTTTTTATTTGTTTATTCATTCATTTGGGTCTCGAAGCCAAAGTTGTAAATTTAATACAGGTGGAGCAGATTTTGGGCCAACGGGCCTAAAAAAATATTTTAGGATAGGTTATGGGCCAAGGCTTGACATTAGATTAGGATAGGTGCAAATAGGCTAAAAGCCCAATTAGATTTGGGCCCAATGGCCAAAGTCTTTTACTTTCTCCTCCCTTTCCCCTTTTATGTGTTCATTTGCTTATTAGTTTTGTTTAGACTTAGTTAAAATCCCTACTAAATCGCCTAAATCTATTTTACACAAGTCTTTTCTAAAAAAAAAATCGATCACTTTTCAACAAATCAATCTTTTTGAAGTTAATCAAAAGATGTTTTCAAACAGTTATGATAATCGCAAGTTAGCGGACGTTTTAGGTGCCTAAAACCTTTCTAAACGTTAATAAGAATCACTTACTCAGAATCTTTAAATTTAAACAATTTTTCTGTTTTGGACCGTTTAAAGTATCTTATAAAGGTTTCTTAATTCCTTTTCAAATAAATTAAGTGACGACTCTTCTAAACAAGTCAAAATTTCTCCGCAAACCAACTTAGTCTAGCTTTTATGGAAGATTTAATAATTTATGGACTGGTTGTAGCATTAGCACTTTTATTTGCAAATCCTTTTGTTTAATCTTAACTTAGAAATATGAAAAATATTAAATCAACTGAATTTGATTTTAAAAAGATTTGAAAAATCTAGAATTAAATATAAAAGTGTTAGTATAAGAAAAAATTAAGAAGTATCAAATTTTTTTAAAGTTTTAAGTAAGTAATAAGTACGTAATCAATGATTTTGAAAAGATTTGACTTTAAAAATAAGAAAATATTTTAAATATAGGAAAAAAGAAAAAGAAAAAAAAACAATCGTACCACAAATATGGTTCAAATTGATGTGTCTCTTTTAGGCAGTTATTACAAGGTAAAAAAGTGATGATCCATCAATCACTTGAAACTTCTATTGTAAAATATATATAAGTATGTTTACCTAATCATAAAAGTGATGATTCATCAATCACTTGAAACTTCTGTTGTAAAATATATATAAGTATATTTACCTTTTCATGTTAAAGTGTGAAAAACCTTTGAAAAGTGATTTGAACTTTTTATGCTTCATTAAAAAAATTTGTGATAGACAAAATCATTTAATTTTAAATAATAAAACGTTACACGTGCGAGGCACGTGCGTTTAAACTAGTACTTAAAAGTGGATGAAAGTTTTTTTTTTTTTCCACTTTAAAAGTCAAATGCTACAAAAGTTAGGCCTGAAGTTACAAAAATGGCAGCAACCAAGTGGTTCACCCTTACCATTTCCACGTGTCTGGTGATGGTTGCCACACTTAATAATTTTTTTACACTGCGTACATATTCGGGTATTGTATAAATTCGTGGTAAAATAATTTAAATATTTTGAATATACCATAATTAATAGAAAATTATTTCTAACAAAACCTCTATTATATAATAGTAATATTTTTAACATTTCGAAATTTACTATCTCTGCTTGAAATATTAATAAATCATAGAAATCTATTATAAAATAATACAAATATATTATTACTTAAAGAATTTTACCTATATCGAAAATATTCTAGAAGGGTACTAAATTATATTTCTACCAAATGCAAAACTAAATTAAATAATCCACGATACATTTAGATAGTACTAAAATTATATTAAAATACAGGAAAATGACCGTAAAGGTCATTACAACATCCACTACTAAAAGGATTTTTGTCCGCGAAAGTAAAAGATAAAGCCATACCTGAAGGCTCAAAATGGTAGGGATACTGGGCACGTATATCACGCTCGATCTCCCAGGTAGCCTCCTTAACTGGACGGTGACGCCACTGAACCTTAACTACCAGAATGTCCCTGGAGCGCAACCGCCTAACATCGCTCGCAGAAATAGACGCTGGCTCCTCTACTAATGCCAACCTCTCATCCAACTGAACCGAGTCCCACTGAAGTACGTGTGACTCATCTGGAATATACTGCCGCAACATAGATACATGAAACACCGGGTGAATGGGTTGAGAAGGTAGGTGGCAATGCCAACACATAAGTTACCTCCCCAACTCTCTGTAGGATCTCAAAAGGTCTAATATATCTAGGGCTAATCTTACCCCTCCTCTCGAACCTTATCACGCCCTTCATAGGCGATACTTGTAGAAAGATCCTATCACCAACTCAGAAACTCAATAGATGATGTCTGTGATCAACATAACTCCTCTGTCTGCTTTGAGTTGCTCGTAGCCTGTCCTGAATCACTCAAACCCAGTCCAATGAATCACAAAGAGAATTTGTGCCATGAGGCCTAGCCTCTGAAATCTAAAACCAACCAATAGGAGATCGACATTGCCTACCATACAATGCCTCAAATGGGGCCATCTGAATACTCGCGTGAAAGCTATTATTATATGCAAACTCTGTAAAATATAGAAATTGGTCCCACTGACCTCCAAAATCCAACACACAAGCGCGTAGCATATCCTCTAAGACCTGGATAGTGTGCTCTGACTGCCCATCCATTTGAGGATTAAAGGCTGTGCTAAGGTCAACGTGGGTCCCCAACTCCTCCTGAAATGTCCTCCGAAAGCTAGAAGAGAACTGGGAGCCTCGATCGGAAATAATGGACATAGGGACTCCATGTAGGTGAACCACCTCTTGGATGTAAACACGGGATAACCTCTCGGCACTATAGGAAACTCAAAAGTGGATAAAATGTGCAGACTTGGTCAATCGATCCACAATGATCCAAATTCTATCAAAACCATACGAAGTGCGAGGTAATCCACCAACGAAATCCATAGTAACTCGCTCCCATTTCTACTTGGGAATGGGTAGCAGCTGAAGGAATCCTCCAGGTCTCGGATGCTCGGCCTTTACCTGCTGACAACAAAGACATCGTGCCACAAACCCTGCTATATATCTCCCTATACCACTCCACCAGTAATGCTGCCTCAAATCTCTATACATCTTAGCTATCTTGAGGTGAATAGAGTATCTGAAGCTATGAGCCACACGAAGAATCAACTGGATCAAATCTCTAACCCTTAAAACACAAATACAACTATCAAACCTCAAGACACCCTCAGAATCTAGGGTATCCCGCTGAGACTCACCCTTCAACACCTGCTCTCGAATGCTACGAAGTCTGCTATCCTCGAACTGATGACTCTGAATCTGCTCCAACAAGGTAAATCTGGCCTCAACACTAAAAATGATTCTTTGAGGGTCAGAAATATCCAAACGAACCATCATGTTAGCTAAGGACTGAATGTCCAAAGCCAAAGGCCACTGAGAAGCTGAAATGAAAGCTAAGCTACCCATACTCACTAACTTTTGACTCAAATACTGCTCGTACTCCTCCTGGGTCCTCGAATTTATGAGAATGTCATCAATAAATACTATCACGAAGGAGTCAAAATATGGCCTGAACACGTGATTCTTCAGATCCATAAAAGCTGCTGGAGCATTGGTCAACCTAAAAGACATCACTAGGAACTCATAATGACCATAACGAGTCCTGAAGGCTTTCTTAGGGTTGTACGCATCCCCAACCCTCAATTGATGGTAACCGAACCTCAAATCTATCTTAGAAAACACCGCCGCACCCTGAAGCTGATCAAACAAATCATCAATACGAGGCATAGGATACTTATTCTTCACACTCACCTTATTCAACTGCCTGTAGTCGATACACATACGCATGGGGCCATCTTTCTTCTTTACAAACAGAACTGGAGCACCCTAAGGAGATACGCTTGGTCTGATAAAACCCTTACCCAAAAGATCTTGAAGCTGACTATTTAGCTCCTTTAACTCAGTAGGAACCATATGATGTGAAGCCATAAAAATAGGTCAGGTGTCTAGCTCAAGGTCAATAATAATCTCTATATCATGCTCAGGAGGAAGTCTTGGTAGGTCGGTAAAAATAACATCAGAAAACTCGCGAACAACAGGGACGGAGTCAAGCGAGGGACTCTCAGTACTAACATCCCGAACATATGCAAGAAATGACTCACAACCCCTCAATATTAGTCTCCTAGCTGTGATATATGAAATAATTCCCATCGGCGCACGGCTAAGAGAACTCTGCCCCACAACTACTATAGACGGGCTGACCCCTGTTGAATATCTGAAGCTATGCCTGAACTGTCTGACTAGGCTAACCCTGATATTAAGAAGGCTACTGATGAGGGTAACTACCATGAAATCCTCAGCTTAAGAACTATGAACCGCTGTAACTGCCCTAGTAGCATCGTCTCTTATCGCTGCCCCCTTGGGCCTCACGATCCATCTTCTCTATGGAATAAACATGCTTAGCTATCTCCAAAAACAAACTTCCCTGTAGTTGCCAAACACTGTGTAGCCCTACGAAGCGATAATCTCAATCCCCTGACAAAGCATCAAATCCGCTCGTACTCCGTATCCAGAATCATAGTGGCATATCAGGATAACTCATGAAACCTCGCCTCACACTCAGATACAGTCATAGAATCTTAACTCAATACGGTAAACTCATCCCGAAGATGCTCACGCATGCTACGAGGCATATACTTCCCTAAGAAAACCTCAGAGAACTGAGTCCAAGTCACTGGTGGAGATCCATCTAGCCTGGAATCAAGATAACCTCTCCACCACCTCCTCGCTACTGTATCTAATAGATAAGAAATAAAGTCTACTCCTCGCGCCTCAACCAGCCCTAAATTTTACAATCGCTCATCGCAACTAGATAGGAACTCATGAGCATCCTCTCCCGGGGTCCTAGTAAACCTGGGTAGAGTCAGTCTTAAAAATCGATCTAACATCTTCTGCTCCTTTGCAGACATAATAGGATGGGCTACTACCGGTTGTGGGACTACTAGTGCTGGCAAAATCTCTACCCTAGGCACCACTACCACAGGCTGTGCCCCTAAATCAATACCACCCTGTACTGCTGGTTGAGCTCCTATGGATGATAGACTGCCAACTAATCCCAATAACTATACTAACGTATCCCGAAGAATCAACAAAGATATAAAACTAGGTGGAGACTGGGATGCCCCCTGGCCCACTTGCTGATGTAGCAGAATACCTGGAGTTCTCTCAATCCTCGGAGCTATAATAGGATCAGGTGATGGATCCCTAGTCTGATCTCAAATGGGGGCTGCTACTCTACCCTGTTCCTGATATCTGGGTCGACCTCGACACCAAGATAGAACTATAGAAATGGAATCGGGTCCCCAAACCCCTGCTCTCGAACCTCGCGTCCTAGACATTTATGTAAAAAGTGAACTAATAAGAAAAATTTACAACCAACCTAGACTCAACGCACAGAATGGATAAAAAATGAGATTTTTCCCTAAAAATGCTCTGTAGCCTCCCAAGGATAGGATACAAACGTCTTCGTACCGATCCGCGGGACATTACTAAACATCAACTCCAGTACTAAAAATCCCAGTAAGACCTAAGATCTGATACCATTCTATCACGACCCAAGCCGGGGCCCTGGCAGCGACGGACATCCCAAACCATCAAGGCCCGAGAGACCCCTCTAACTCCGCAACCCATTAGTGATATTGTTCGCTTTGGGCCCAAGCCCGTACAACTTTAAAATGCGTCACTAGGGAGTAATAGTTTCTTACTTATATACCCAGCATCCCTCCTATGTATTGCCGAATTTTCCTACACTCAAGACTGAATTTTGCCCCGCCTTACTGGGATTTGCCTACAATTAGTTTGAACTCTGACCCACATTGACAGGTATGACACAGGAGCAACTTTGATAGTCTAACTTCTAGATATGATCTAGCAATTCAATGCTCTAAAATCTAGGAGTTTGTTTCACATAGACTTCTTCTTTCAAATACCCATTAAAGAATGCACTCTTCATATCGATCTAATACAAAGTGAATTTCATAAATGAGGCAAATTCTATGAGTCATCTAACTTCTTCCATCCTTTCCATAGAAGTAAAAGTTTCATCATAGTCAATTCTTCTTTTTGATTGTACTCTCGAATCACCAACCTTGTCTTGTTCCTTGTCAATATACCATCCTCATCTAGTTTATTCATGTACACCTACCTTGTTCTAATGATAGTTCTATCTTTTGAAGTAGGAACCAGGTTCCACACCTTGTTTCTTTTAAAATGATTTAGCCCTTCCTGCATAGCAAGTGTCCAATCTCCATGTAGGAGATCTGCCTTCACCTTTTTGGGTTCAATCAATCAAAAAAAGAAACTGAGTACCCATAGGTTTTTGAAATCTAATGTTGTAGTGATACCAAAGGTAATATTAGTGAGAACATTGTCAATAGGATGAGAACTCCTGTATTTGTAATTCTTGTCTACTAGTTTTTGTAAATTTTGTACATTTTCTTAAGAAAATGGAGCTGGATTCTCAGTTGTTTCACTTTCGTGTTTAATTATTTCCCTATCAATGTTCCTATTATCTACTCGTTTGATGGGCCTGGTATACTAACCTATTTCTGTGTATTGTCTCCTATTTTATCGTCATCCTGATAAGTCGACCTTAGCATAGTGTTCAGTTCATCAAATACTTCATGAACACTTTATTCAACACAATTTGTTCCCTTGTTATGCACCATGTATGCTTTACTACGCAAAGACTATCCCAGAAAAATTTCTTCAACATTTCTCGCATCAAATTTTCCTAGATTGTACTTTCCATTATTATGACAAGATATAAACTAAGAAGTGAAGATACATATTCAAGTTATTCAAAGTTGCTTAATTAGTGTCAACAACATAGAAACATGACACATTAGTCGACATAAAACTATATATAGTTGACTACTACCAGAATAAGCTTAGCAGGCTAATTAAGATTACCACAGCGGTTTGATATACATCACCAATAGTAATGAGAATATCACGACCTGAGCTGAGGCCCTGGCCACGACAGGCATCCTGAACCATAAAGGTCCGAGAAATCCCTTAGCATACTATCATAAGTATAATCTATATATAAATAAAAGAGCGAAAGATATACTGAAATTCACGGATACTTATAATACAAACTGTATCAACATCACTCAAATACCGTCTACAAAGCCTCTGAATTCTAACTTTCTGGGCCAGGACAAGGCCCCCAACTGGACTATCAATTGAATTAGATAAAAATATGAATAATATGCCTTCCTAAAGAGGGATGGCTCACCAACTCTGTCACTATACCATATGAACTACTATTGTGATGGACTAAGAAACTGAGCCCCAAAACTTGAAATATAGGTGGGTCAATACTCGAAAGTACTGGTATGTAGAACAATCCAAAAATAACACATACTTCATGTAAAATAAGTGACAACATTATGAAAACAATTTATCATAATATATATATACATATAGAAATACCTGGGCATAATCAATGAGCTTCGAAACACTTCTATAAAATCATGACTCAACTCTTTGTCTTACTTCTGAACTAGTTGGTACACCCTACATTTCTGAAAAGTATCCCACAAGATATATGGGATCCACCCTTGACTCAGCGATCGAGCCACCAACCCAAGTTTGTGGCAAGAGCTGGTGTTTCTGATTTTGATACGCCAAAAGGCACAAAGCAGGCATATAATCCCTATCTCAAGACATAATAAAATCCATATCGACAAAACATGGTTTCGAACAATGAGTTATCTGAACTCGTTCCTTATTTGGGTAGCCAACTAACTCTCTTAGAGCCCATTTCTTAGCCTTTTAAAATATTCATCTTACTAACAACATGATCTGAAGTCTAAAAAGTCTGTGAACTATTCTTGTCTAAGTCTGTCATGGAGTTTGTCTGATTTGGTATCGTTATATCAAGACTTGCAAGTCATATAAGCCATATCATATCATGTCTTAGTCCTTTCATTCAAAATATGTTATTTTACCACCAAAATATTTAAACACTTCGAGAGAGCTCTTATTTCAAAATATATAAAACTCATGCAAAATACTCTCTTTTTAATACTTTGACAACGTGTGGTCATCTCTTTCATAAATTATATTCAATTTAACTTTTAGGATACAAGAGAATTAATAAATTAATGAAACACCCTCTCATCAAATCATAACCAATATCAAGTCCACAAATGACAGTAAAAATATTTGACTCATTCATAGAGCATGCAACTGGACAACCCATACATATTAAATAAAAAAAATTCCACATTGAGAGGGGAATTTCATGAATCTTGCTCTCATATTAATTCTTGAAATCATGTAACGTTTAAACACATGAATATAATTGTAATCTAAGGAAAAATTTCTGATAATTTAATCAAAATGGGTTAATGAAGAATGTTCTTCTTAGTGTTTTCAAAACCATTCTTATATATATAATTTCGTAATTTTAAATCTTGTAAAAAAATATAAACTATGCCCATGAGGTTTAGGATTGTCCCACATACCTTTTGACAGAGTAAAATCAAAGAGAACGTAGAGAAATTGGAACCCCGAAGGTTGAATTCCATAACCCTAGGTAGTTTCTCCCCCTTTTATTTAGGGAAGATGATTTGGGGAATTTTTAAGAGAAAATAACGTGTTTAAGGTTTAATATTCATCCAAAGAGGGTTACGAATGGTTATGGGATGATAAAAGATCTTTATGCCTTTAAAAAAAATCAAATGGAACACTTTTTGACGCCCCAGATAGGCTATGTGTTGCATGGACAAAGAAACCCTTAAGGTTTGTGTCGCATGACCATTGCATAGTTGAGGAAGTGTGCTTAGGAGATAGCTTTGCGGCGCATGGCCATCGCACATGATGGACAGTGCCTCATTCAAACACTCATAACTTTTAACTCCGAACTCAGATTGACGAACGGTCGGTGGAGTTGGAAGGAAGACTCGAAGGGATTAAATTTGATATATAGTAGGCCATTTAAATATTTATATCAAAGGAGAAATGGTCGCTGGAAGTTGACCCATGCAAAATTGTCAACTAAAAGTCAATCGATAGGAAAGTGCTCAACTTAAATTTTGAGCTAGGAGATTTTTACGACGTATATTCACCTCCAAGATGTTCCCACACTAAGTAAATGTTATTCACTCTTGTATCTAAATAGAAACCATTGGGTTCGGGTGTATAAACATAGGAAAGATGGTTCAACGTTAGCCCGAAAGTGCGGGGTGTTACATTATCTCCCCGTTGGGATCATTCGTCCCCAAATGATTGATAGGAACTTGCTGAAGATACAAAAGTATGGAATAAAGAACGTAACCTCGCATTAAATATTTATTTTTACAACAAAATATGCAAAGATATCAAAAGAGCTTCGTGATAACCCCTAGTGAATCGTGTAAGCGCGAAGCGTGAGATAATAAGAATTGACATAGAGATGACCTTCCACATGAGTTTTAGGGATCATAATCATCACAACATAAGACATGAGTTTATTTGGTGATAATAGGCCTGATTTACATCGGTACAATCATGAAATTAAATTTTGTGGGAGATAGGAATAGAAGCATTCTCCACCTTACAAGATACAATGAATAGACTTAAACTCAGAGAAACTACTCGTTTATTCCCCAAACAATAAATAGCATACTTAATCATTTCTAACTAACAATTCTCCCATGACACATCTAACGACAAAAGTTCAAGTCCCACTGCATAGTACTTCTATGTTGAAGCCAAACTCGGAGAAAATAGGTGCTATCTTAAACTATGGGACCCCATACTCTACATCCCTTTAAGAATATTACTTCACCTTATCACTATCATAAAACACCCCCAGGTTTTAATACAGGGAGTACTAACCACATAGTACATGGTTTTGTGTTTTTATCAATCACAACATTCAAGCCTATCATTACTACACCCACTTCATGGATTTCCCCACTATGAACAAAAAATTCAATCACTCTCACAAAGATTTTTGCCACATAGCTCCTTCCTAACTAGTTCACATAACGAAAGTTCATCTCCTACTTTCCTCCTTCATGTATAACCTTAGCTAAAGAAATCACATCAAAATTTTCTCGTTCAAGAACATCTACTCCCTCTACCTAAGTCACTACTACTCTTCCATAACTACTATCATTCGGAAGGTCATTGAGGGACCCGAGCATAAGTATCATGAATGGGAGTAACACCATTTGAAAATAACTTATACTTCTTGAATTACTCACGGTGGGACATAAGGTGAAGATACAATATAGTAGACACGAAGTGCTTCATATATCAAATGTCTGGGTCATAAGTAGAGAGTCATTTGGAAAAAACACAACACAACATGAGTTCTTAAGATAGAACACAGTGAGAAACATGAGCGCTTACATCATGAGTTATATAACATAAGGTCAAAATTCATAAAGTCAACGATTGAGACAAAGATTCATACTTGAAGCTATTGCTTCTCATTTTCATAGCTGAGATAGTCATGTGTTTGCGTAAACCTTATCACTTTGGCTAATCAGGACGTAAAATGAATCGCTAACATATAGAAAGTATAGTTTCTTAGAACCAACCATGATATAAGACATGGATTTTTATGGATTATGTGAATCATAACATAGAGCTTGAATACAAGAAACACTGGATTTACTAAGACATTATTGTATCTAGTTTGGAGGTTAGAACATGACATGACTTACATAGAGAACTCAGACCTTAGACATAGGCAGGACTTGAATACATGAGACATTGGTAGAATGACCTCTTAAATTGAAGTAGGAGGAGTTTGCTTGAATAGGAATATATTTATCATGACTCTTCCTTGAAACTTGCCACCATGAGAAAATTCAAGAACTACCTTAGTCCATCATCTCTTCCTTAGATCAAAGTCACAATTCTAGACTTACATACATAACCTCACATAAAATCTATAGGCACAACACTCAACACAAAAAGGGGTATCACTATACATATAAACGCTAAACTCTCCTTGATAAACTATACTCTAAAGGCCTTGCTTTTCTAAAATTCTACCCTTAACTTTCGCTAGCCTCTATAGTTATCACCCTACAACTCGTACGTCATTTTAATAAACTACCACCCACAAGTTCATTCTCTCCACAACATTACTTCCACACCATAGAATATACCGCACACCTTCTCAAGTGCAATACTAGTTTACAACTCCTAAAGAAAATAAAGTCAAGGGGATAAAGTCACATAATGAGGGTAGTCTATCTTAGTTTGATAAAATAACCCATTACGATTTTATCAACATATTCTACTTTCTCATATTAAATTTACTTACCCATGCATACATTTAGATTACTTTTAAAAATCCCATAAAAATCAATGAGTATCTATCCATAACTTATTGACTAATCTACCTCTTTCCATTCACAACCTACAAATGATTTCTATAACCACCATAACTGTCCACTCTGGGATACTTCCCTATTTTGAATAAATAATAATCATAGCCAAACACTTACACCACAGACTACCATACGCTCTAAAAATCTTGCTACAACATTAGTCTGTCACTATAAATGGAAACCCATCCCTCAATCAAAGGTTATACAACTAAAACTAGCTTCTTTATGCAAAAGTCACCCTCAATCTGACTTTTAGACTTGTGACTTTATATCACTGACTTCTAGACCATCTTGATACTAATAGGTCATGGCACAATAACATATACTACTACTCGGGTGGAAATACTATTTCAACATTATGCTATATATCTCTACCCTTAAGCATGACATCTGCAACAAGGCTTCTAAAAGGGATTGAATACACTTCGTACCTTAGGCTGAAAAACCCGATTGTATTAAGACAGAGGTATACACTTGAATCAATACACTTTGAAGCACTAATGAAATCCTCTCAAGTCCTTGTGTTATATCATATCTTCATGGATAACTCAATAAGAAAGGACTACATCATAGGGAATCTAAACTCTTAGACTTGTATTGCCTAGACAATGAGGCATGACCCATAAAATTTGAGCAAGGAAGGAGTTTTGATAACTTTAATATGGAAGACATTATAGCATGATCTAGAGTATGAAAGAATGAGAAATAACTCCTAAATGCCCAGTAGCCTCCTGATTATAAGTGTGGTGCACAATACACCCATAAGCAAGACTCTTCTAGACATGGCTTCGTGGACACCTTGGGACCATAAATCGTGCTCTGATACAAAGATTTTCATGACCAAAGCTGAGGGCTTAGCCACGAAGGGAATCCTGAACCATGAAGGTTTGAGAAACCCCTTAACATACTATCATAAGCATAATCCATACATAATTAAAAAAGAATAAGATATACTGAAATTCATAGATGCTTATAATACAAATTGTATCAACAAAATATGACAACACATTACTCAAATACCATCCACGAATCCTCTACTGAATACTAACTTTCTAGCCCGAGATAGGCCCCCGGCTGGACTATAAATTGAATTAGATAAACATATGAATAACATGCTTTCCAAAAGAGGAATGGATCACCAACTATGTCACTATACCATATGAAGTACTGATGTGATGGACCATAGGACAGAGCCCTAGAACCTTAAATATAGAAGGGTCAATACTCAAAAGTTCTGGTATGGAGAGAATCCAAAAATAACACATACTTTATGTAAAATAAGTGAGAGCATTATGAAAATAATTTATCATAATATATATAAAAATACATGGGCATAATCAATGAGCTTCAAAATACTTCTGTAAAATCATGACTCAACTCTTTGTCTTACTTCTGAGCTAGTTGGTACACCCTACATTTCTGAAAAGTATCCCATGGGCTATATGGGATCCGTCCTTGACTCAGAAGCCAAGCCCCTAACCCAAGATTGCCGCAAAGGCTGGAGTTTCTAATTTTGATGTGCCAAAAAGGCACAAGTCCAACGTATAATCCCTATCATGGGACATAATAAAACCCGTATTAGCAAAACATAATTTTAGGCAATGAGTTATCTAAACTCGTGCCTTCTTCGGGTAACTAACTAACACTCTTAGAGCCCATTTATTAGCCTTTTAAAATATGCATCTTACTAACAACATGATCTTTAGTCTGAAAAGTCTGTGTACTATTCCTGTCTGAGTCTATCATGTCATTTGTATGATTTGGTATCGTCATACCAAGACTTTTAAATCATATAAGCCATATCATATCGTGTCTTAGTTCTTTCATTCAAAACATGTTATTTGACCACCAAAACATTTAAAAACTTCAAAAGAGTTCTTATTTGAAAATATATAAAACTCATATAAAATACTTTTTTTTCAATACTTTGACAAAGTGTGGTCATCTCTTTCATCAATCATATGAAATTTAACTTTTAGGAAAGTAGAGAATTTATAAATTAATAAAACACCCTCTCATCAAATAATAACCAACATCAAGTCCACAAATGACAGTAAAAATATTTGACTCATTCTTAGGGCATGCAATTGGACAATCCATACATATTAAATCAATCAAATTCCACATTGAGAAGGGAATTTCATGAAGCTTGATCTCATATTAATTCTCTAAATCATATAACATTTAAACACATAAATATAATTGTAATCTATGGAAAACTTTATTATAATCTCATCAAAATGGGTTCATGAAGAATGTTCTTCAAAGTGTTTTCAAAACCCTTCTTATATACATAATTTCATATTTTAAAACTTGTCAAAAATTATAAACTATGACCATGAGGTTTAGGATTGTCCCGCATACCTTTTGACGAAGAAAAATCGAAGAGAACGTAGAGAAATTGGACCCCCAAAGCTTGAATTCCTTAACCCTAGGTAGTTTATCCCCTTTTGATTTAGGGAAGATGATTTGGGTATTTTTGAATAGAAAATAACGTGTTTAAGGTTTAATATTCATCCAAATAGGGTTAGTAATGGTTATGGGATGATAAAAGACCTTTATGCCCTTAAAATAAATCAAATGGAACACTTTTTGACGCCCCAGATAGGCTATGCATCCCATGGACAAAGAAAACCTTAAGGTTTGTGTCTCATGGCCATTGTATAGATGAGGCAGTGTGCTTAGGAGATATATTTGTGGCGCATGTCCATCGCACACCCTAGACAGTTCCTCTTTCAAACACTCATAATTTTTGACTCTGGACACGGATTGATGAACGGTAGGTGGCGTTGGAAATAAGACTCGAAGGGATTTAATTTGATATATATTAGGCCATATAACTCTTTATATTTAAGGATAAATGGTCACTGAAAGTTGACCCATGCAAAATCTTCAACTAAAAGTCAATCGATAGGAAAGTGCTCAGCTTAACTTTTGAGATAGGAGATTTTTATGATGTATATTCATCTCCAAGAGTGTTACCACACTAAGTAAGTGTTATTCACTATTATATATTAATAGAAACCATTGGTTTCGAGCCTATAAATGTAGGAAAGATGGTTCAACGTTAGGCCAAAGTGCATGGTGTTACAGAGAACTTGAATAAGCTTTGGTGACACCAATCATATCATCTTATCATCACATCTTGTAGATTTATTTTTTTATAATACATATGAACATTCAAGCATCATTGTTCTTGTGTTCCTTGATCAGCTGAATTTACAAATTCAATACTTCTGTTTATGGCTAGATTCAAGGAGTTCCTGCAAAATAAATTAGTTTACTTTTGGGACTCAAGCCTTCTTGGGGTTTTCAGGATTAGGATCAATATTATTAGTATTACATGTAGGCATCTATAATCAACCATATATATTTGCATAGCGAAATCTTATGACCACTTTTATCACAACAATAAATTTTTTTAAAAAGGGCTCTTTAATGACTGAATGACTAATGAGTCAGCTTGCCAAAATTAAGTTTTTTACTTTCAGGTTTGCTTTCAGTTTATTTGATAGGAGAAATCTTTTGATCGATTTTTTCATTTTTGACTGACTTATATGTCAACCTACTAGAGGAAAGCTTGTAATTGCTAGGTTTCTTACCAGTATACTCAAAATGTTGAGTCGACTGATTTGACCTATTGAGTTGTGACTGGATAATTTGCACATGCCATCAATTTGCAATTGCAATTCCTACACTATTTTTGAAGAAAATCCTTTTCTATTTTGTGTGCTTCTAATTTTATTTCTAGTCTCTATTCTCTCTTTGAACTTTTATAAGTTCATCAAAAGTGTAATCTAAAGTATTTATGGAACGGTCTAAAAATGCTTGAAGATCATTACAATTATTGCAAGTTTGAGATCTTACCTCATTGGTTTATTCTAGTGCTATCAATTATACATTGGACATTTGCTTATTATCATTCTCTTTATCAGGCATCGCCCTAAGTTGATGTTCTTTGATTCTTATTTTTCTTTTTGATATTAGGACACTCTAAGTTATATGACCAAACTCACCCCATTCATAAAAGTGTATATTTTCATTTGTTAGACCTCACTTTGGTCCTTTTGAATTTCCTAGATGAATTTAGCTGCTTCTTTATTCTTTTCCTTTTAACATTTCTTGATATCTTATTAAAGTTTTCTTGACCTCCTTTATTTTTTATGTTTTCCTCATGGATAACTTTTAATCTATTACATATTTCTTTAGCAGTTTTATAGATGGATATTTTTCATATTCTTCTTTACTAAGAGTACAATGAAGCAAATTGATTGATCCAGCATTTGTTTGCACAATATCCAAATGCTCTTTTGTGTAGGCAAATATGGAAGTCTCTTTTCCAAACTTCTTTCCGTTGTTATTTTTTGGAATAGGCCTTGAACCATTTTGAATAACTAGCCAGGATTTATAATCTGTCGATTGAACATATAGCTTCATTCTTTCCTTCTACTAATGTCACGACCCAAGGCTATCCCTTAGTCGCAAAATAGTTCTTACGGTCACAAGTGACCACAAGCTGACCCATGAGCTGGTACCTGTTGTGAGCATTGAATAATATATTGATAATGAAGATGCTCGGAAATAACTGAATAAAGCCATAAGGTTCAAATACTGAAAATATGATTTAAATCATAAGTCTAAACGTCTGAAGACATACTAAAAAAATGACTAACCAACTGAACTGATAAACTGACTAACTGTCTGAATGACTGAAAACATCTGAATGCCTCTAAACTGACTAAAGATTTGATAGGAAAAGCCCCAACTAATTCCAAATTAAACTAATTGAACTGAAATATGGAAATACTGAAATAACATAACACGTCCTCGACATATGAGGACTCACCACAAATATTGCTGCTGATAAGATGAACTATCTAAGCGTAGCCAGGAAACTGAGCATCCGAACCTATTCATATAAGACATCATATCGTGAATAAAGTATGCGGTTAGTACTTTGAATGTACTGGTATATGAAATAAGGTTAGGCTATAATACAAGGGTTAACTGTGCATGAAATACGAACTGGCTGAATAGTATGAGATAGCTGATGCATAAATGCATGAAAGCAATAAAAGCTGAGAATGCATGACTAAGTATATAACAAGATACTGAAATAGTCTGTTAAATAAAATACTGAAATCTAGTAACTAAATAACTGATAAACTGTATGCTATGGTTAAGCAAACCTGAACTGAATTCTGTATTAAATAATGAACTGAGACCGTGGAAGGTATCATCTAATCGACATGCCCCGATCTGAGCTAATCAGGGTATCATATAACATGATACTGAAATAGTCTGTAAAATAAAATACTGAAATCTAGTAACTAAATAACTGATAAACTGTATGCTATGGTTAAGCAAACCTGAACTGAATTCTGTATTGAATAATGAACTGAGACCGTGGAAGGTATCATCTAACCGACATGCCCCAATCTGAGCTAATCAGGGTCCAACGTCTGATCCTAGTTGGAAGGGTGTCAGTACCATGCCATGGGTACTAATACTGGCTGAGTGGATCCACTAAACTAGTGTCCCAAAGGACTAGGGTGTCAAGCCTAAACTCATGGGTGACCCTTAAGAGGAAGTTAAGCCTAAGCTGATGGGTGACCCCTCAGAGAAAGTCAAGCCTAAACTGATGGGTGAATCCTCATATCCTACACTAGCTACGTACTTCTGAAATACAGGGACCGTTACTAACGGCCCTGCCTGACTAACGGGGAAGCTGCCATCCATGTATTCGCTTGGTGCTAAATCCTACTCCCAACTGAGATGACACTGCTTATTGGAATGAACTAAGTTTAACTAAGTAAACAACTAATCATGAAAGCTAACTGAATCACAATGCTCATGGTTTATCTGAAAATGTTTTGAAGGTACTAAAATTATGTAAATAGCTAAGTATCGGGTGTTCATAACCCTCCAACACTGAATGAAAATTACAATAAGGACATATGAAGCTTTAAAAACCATACTAAAGGATCATTTCTCAAAACCCAACATTTAAACATTTCATCAAACACATAGAAAGCATGAACTTAAGCATGGGAATAGGTAAAGCATGTGATTGAAACCATAGTTACAACACTAAAATCATGAATTAGGGATTTTACATGAGGATTTCAATAATTAAATCATATAAGGGCTCATTCCATCGAAAATCACTTGTAACATAACTTGTAATTAAAATCAATAACAATTTCATGAAGACAATTCATCATAAACATAGAAAAACTCATAACTTGGACTCAAAATGGGATTCTTGGACTCCATAGGTGAAAAAGGACCAGGGATGAAGATCACACATATCATAAACCTTAAATCTTGAAAGAGAAATACAATCTTGATACTTTTCTTGAAAGTTCTTAGATTGGAA
Source organism: Capsicum pubescens (assembly GCA_030864215.1). Classification (NCBI taxonomy): domain Eukaryota; kingdom Viridiplantae; phylum Streptophyta; class Magnoliopsida; order Solanales; family Solanaceae; genus Capsicum; species Capsicum pubescens. The sequence goes on along the minus strand of CM061544.1, from coordinate 79,690,588 downwards.
AACTTAAATTGTTGGTTTTCTTGGAGAGGAGGTAAGTGAATTTTGATGAACTTGGGGGGAGATTAGTGTTTGTTCTTGAGAGGAAATTTGGATAATATGGGAAAATAATACCCTACTTAAAGCTTTGATTCATGTTTTTACAAATTGGATTGAGGGGAAAAGACATAACTGCCTCTCAGGAGATTAAATTTGTAACTGAACACACTTTAGAGAAGTACCGTGATGAGATGACTGTCTCATCGCTACACCCACTGCGACGCGCCACTATCGCGGTAAAGTTCTGGAATTGAAATCCAAACACGTCCTAATCCTTGTCCAAAAAAATCCAAAACTTCCCTAAGACATGCTCCTTACACCTGTGAACATGAATTTACTCAATAACCAACGTATCAGGGTTGGGAAGAAAAATTTAAAAATCCTCGAAGTTAAGAGGACAAAAATAAGACTAAGGCCCCAACACTTAGTGAATTTTTTAGGATTTAAGTCTCTTACTCATGCAACTAGGAGCTGAACTAAGTTAAGAAAAGTACACGGTATTACAACTAACTATATATAGACCGTTGGACTAGGACTGTCGACTTATTAAGAGTCTCTATTGAACTATGGTTTTTGTAATTTGATGTTATTCCATGAATCTATACTTACTCTTAAACAAAATAAAAAATGTTAGACTAGGCTGTGATACCAATTAAATGTACAAGGGGGGTTGAATTGTAAGCCTATTAAGAATTAGTTAGTCGATTACAATCTGGACCAGTCAGCTGATGATGAGACAACCTGAAAAAAATTGTTAGTCCTTCGAATAAACATTCAAGATGTAGAATATAACATGAGAGAATAAAATAAATGACACCAGAATTTTTATACTGGTTCAGAACTAAGGTCATATCCTACATCAGTTTCCTTAGGTTGCAAGGAGGTTCTCTATTTAAGCTCTTTGTAACTTGATTTGAGTAAATCCTTGGTGATTTTCTGTGTTCAAATGTTTACAAGGTTTTTTTCACTCGCTCAGCAACAAAGAACAAGGTTTGATTTTCTCTCACTCACTAATAACGACTCTTTCATTTTCACTTTCTTACCAAAAAAATGATATTGACATAACCTCTCAATATAATGCCCCACCAAACAATATTTTTCTCCCTTTTCTATTTTGAATATAATATTTTCCAAATTACACCTCCTAAAAAAATATAATGTGATCGCTTGTCAAATACAGAACCCAACATGATTAGGGTCGATCCCACAAGGAATAGGACAAAAATCTATTATGAGCTTGATGATGTAGTTTGAAAGTGCAGAAAGTAAATGAGGGGTTTTGTAAGAATAGTAGTATTAGTTATAATTCTTGGCAAGTAGGGTTACAATTAGTGTGAGACGACCACTAGGACTGTGTTCCCCTTGACTCGTTAACTACACAGACTTATCATGCTCATCTTGGTGTCTTGCATTTAGAATCTAAAAAGTTATATATCACCTAACCATCTCTCGACCTTGGTTTGAGTTAATTTCACTCATCTACTCTTGGTCTCAGAGTATCGTATTACTAACCCTTATTCTTGATCCAAAATTAACTATCTCCTTTGGGCTCAAGTTAATTAGATGAAGGTTGGTAGCTTCAAATTACTGTTGTTATCTTCTTTTCTTAATCTCTACCTCTCTCTCAAGTTAGTATCGAATAAAGGGTGTTCCTAACATTGCATTCATTGAGAAATCAATTAAAGCAAAGAAAATCACAATATATGAACAAACACTAATATAGAATGACTTTACACTTTCTCTACATTATTAATCCATCAGGGTTCCCACAATCCTTATTATGAGGTTTAGCTTCTCATGATTGCAATAATGCATATAGAATTCATAATTGAAAGCATATAAGTGATCTCACGAATAATAAGAATAAAAACCAAAATCTCAACTTTATAACAAATCCTAAAAACCAAGAACAAGAATTCCAAGATCAAAAGTGTACCGTAGAACTCAAAACCATGTAATAAGTATGTAAAGTGCATAAACTAATAATGAACATCCAACGGGTATTTGTAGATACATCAAAAACCCAAAAAACCTATCCAAAAAAGTAGGAAAAGAGTGTTGGAACCAATAAATAACCCCACTTACAAGCCGTAGGTAGTACCTACGAACCGTAAGGGGGTTTGTAGGAATTAGAGTAATCTCTAGGTCTTCAAAAACCTACCTATGAGGGGCACATAATACGTCTCGTAAGTAGTCTTCATAGGAATACGACTCATAAATATACTTTCCAAACTTTAGGACTGCAACCTATGGATCATAGGTAGTACTCATAGTTATCCTTCTTGCTTTCTTTCTTCTCCTTTTGCTCCTTCTCTGCTCCAAACCCTTTTTTCCTACCAAACCAACATAAAAATATATCACATCTAACAAAAATACCTACGTACTTACATAATCTCCTTATTTTAAGCATCTAAAGTTCTATGAGACCATGGCAAATCAATAACCTCTACTTATAATATTTGCATGTCCTCAAGAAACTAACACATAATGACAAAAACATGATGCTTAACTAAAAGAAACCTAAGGCATCTATGGTAGTCAACTCAATTTAGCTCCATTACCCCCTCCAATTTACATCTTTCAAAACCACTCTGTGGATCTATGTAGAATAGAAATATGACACAAAGGAATCAAGTGATGGCATTACATTATCCACAAACAACCACACATATATGCAATTGACACTCTCCGAACAGATAAGTAGTTAACAACACAACCCATGTACTCTCACACCAAGAAAGTCCCAACTATCATAGTATTAACATGAATGTTAATGCAAGGGACTATAAAAAGACACTCACGATCACAAAAAAGTTTCAACAATGTGCATAAAATACCATAGGATTGTCGTTATTTTCAATACCTTAGTTTTTCGAATAGTTGGACTGGGATCACTATAGGACTTTTCTTAGCTTGTAATGTACACTTGGGGTAGGTGTGGTACATATAGGATGTAGTGACTCATTTTTCTTGACACTACACTTACATCCTTGGCTCCAATACCTAAGCACTTTTATTTTATTTCTCCCTTATTCTCCTTTATTGCTTATTCAGGTTGGGTATGGTTTCTTCGCTCTCTTCCTTTATTCACTTCTCTTATTCTTTTTTTTCTCTTTTACTATTCTTTTCACATTTTTCCACCATACCCAACCCTACTTTTCTATTATTCAACACCCTTCTTTATACCAAATTTCAACTATCCACCCCTATGATTGCCACCCTTAACTTAGGCAATTTATCTGAGTTGAGGTGCATAGTGTCCATGAAGGGACCAAGGTCAAAACAGGTTCATTTTAATTAAATGGGAAGGTGAGAGGGTTAAAACGAAAAAGGTCAATTTTGTCTCAAATCAGGGATCAAGGGATACTTTCTTATTTGGACAGTGTTTTAGTCTAAGAGTGGACTAATTCAAACATGGCCAATGATCATGTCCCAATAGTGATAAACTATCCTACGTACTAGGAAAGATTAACCAAGAATGTTCTAGAATAAATGCACAAAGTGAACTAGGTAAATTCCGCACATACACATGGTACATGGTTATATCACCAACTACTATTTATCCGATTCATGCAATGCTAAGCTTTGATAATATTATCCCTAATACTAGTGCCATAAAGATATTCAAACAATGTCACTGCTATATCTACATCACACAGTTCATCAAAATTTAGGAGGGGTATTATTTTTCAAACATTTTAAAAAATAAAATAAAATATGTCAACTGCACTTAGGTTCCTTATTTGTATTCTAATTAAATAAAAACAACAAATAACATATAAAAACATAATACGATACCTAAACATGACAGTTTTACTAATAAGAACCCTCGATTCTGCTACACCCCCACCCCCAACTGAGAGCTGATGCACCATCCCAGTGCATACTAGAACATAACAAGCAAAAGGGTGTAGGGCAAACCTTGGACGCTCTAGGTGTCAGAAGTGGGCTTGCCCCAAGTTGAGGCATCATCACTGGAAGGAGGTCATGCGTGGCTATAGGAGGCTCCCAATGCCATCTCGACACACCTTTGAACATCAATAATATACTATTCCCTAGACTCAATAGTTTCCTTCTTCAAGGCTTTTCTAAACTCTGTATCAGGGTCACATAACTCCTTCTCCTCACATCCTCTCTTATCCCAATAGGCGTGGCCTTATCATCTTCAACAAAAAATAAAAAAAAATAGTGCTAGCCAGTGTAGTTACTTTATAAAAGAAGGAATCATCGGTAGGATGACTGGAATATGGATCTTAACTAACGAGCGGACCTTTAATCTAAATATTTGTCCTTCTCGTGCTGGCCCGACAAGCCAGGTGCTTGAGCCTCACAAAGTCGCACCTCCATTTGGTCCTAAAAACTTCCTATGTGCCCATTCATCTCTCTCATGAACTACTTTATGGATGCCATCATTTTGCTCTAATCTTTGTCCATGAAAGCCTCTAAAGTTGTCTAAACACATGACCGAATTTGTCCAAATAGTGAGGCGAAATGGGCCTCCATATATGTATGGCGATAGACAAATCCTGCTACCATTCAACCATCTTCTGTAAGAACTCCCAAGGTACACCAACAAATCCAGCAAATAAAAGGTGAGGGGCAATATAGAAGTAGGAGCTGGAGCTGAAGTGCCCGTATCCCCCTCACCACTTGCAGTAGTCGTGGGCTCTACTCTTTGACTGCCCATTTCAATATAACCACCCACACTTAGCCTCTTAATAAGCTCAACCAAAATAAAAAGGCCTCTAAAATGGGCCTTACTTGAAGAAGTAGGTGGTAGTGCTCGATGTAGCACAATCGAGTTGGGCGCATCCTTAATAATGCCAATATCAGCCATGTGGGTCACTTTGACCCTATGATTAACCTCTAGAATAAGAGACACTCCGTATGCATCACGTAACCTTAGATCTAAACATGGGAAGAGAAGGATGGTGAACTCTTTGAATGCTCTCTCATAGATCTTAGCCGAATCCACCTAGCAAAATTGATATCAAAGCCAACTATCAAGCTGACTATCAGTAATACTCTATCCAAAGTTAGCATGCTGTTTGCAGATATTAGAATCAAATGGTCCCTCACTATCATCCACCAAAACTTTACTGCTTCTATGTGCAGTGATGCTTTCTTAATCTCTCCCTTCACCTCAACCCAAGGGGCATTAGTACCCAACTCTACAATCTCATCGGCTACCCATCTAGCCAAGTCTACTCTATGTGCCCTTTTATCAACATCCCTCAACATGCTCCTACTCCAAAAAAGTCTCAATCGATAATTAAATTGGTAGACCTCACAAAATTCAACCCGAATAAGAATCGCCTAATAGTCCCCTGACATATCAACCCTAACTCCTCTGGCTAGTTTGTGAGTTAGTGGGGGTTAGTCCACTCCTCTACGCTTAGCTGGGGTAATCAAATAAATTATCACCATATATGAAGCAAAGAACTCCCTTACAATCTCTGGGAAGTAAGAATATGAAGGTTGTGCCATCCACCCAAGTCGATATCTCACAAATGCACCCCAAAGGCCTAGCATTCCTGCCAAAGCGGATATCTCTATTTGGATCTCCTCCATGATACCGCATTATGGTCTATCCTACTTTGTAATAGTGTTTTCTCTATCATAAAGGATCTATATGCCCTCCACACACCATCTCGGATAAACCTGAGGAACCGGGACTATGGAGACGTGTGTGGAATCTGACTCCTGTGAAGCAAAGGATGAAGCGACAACAACTTGAGTACCTGAGCTGAAGAAAAAACGTCTTGAGTACTTTGAGATGCATAAGCACCCTCTTCATACTAGGGTGTAACAAACTTATTATCACCTAAATCGAATGCAGACTCTGACCTCTCCTCAGAATAAGATCTATCTGTTTTCTCCCCCTCCTTATCAAAACCAGTACTTAACTCATCCTCTTCCTCATCAGACTTGGGAGAGTGTGGTGTTAATGTTTGGTTTTACTTCATCCGATGACCAGTATGAATCATATTATATGAAGAATAATAGGGATAACCTAAGCTACAAGTGTTGTTTCAGGCTGTGTGCCCAACTGAATAGTAACTAGTGTAGGATGGGATCCCAACAGAATAGCTTCTCTTGCTATACCCTACCTTTGTGCTAGGCGTAGATCCAAAGGTACCCTGTCATCACTCACCAAATACTCCTCCATGGAACTAATCCATTCGGGAGACTTATCTCTCAACTAGGATAGTACTCCCTTTTTTTTAGTAGCCTTGGGTTCCATTGTACTTATAATAAGAGTTTTAAGTGGTTAAAACACAAGAATTAGCTAGGAAAGACAGAAAACTTATCATTTTGACCTCCAGTCAACCTATGACTCCTATATATTGGACATCAGTGGTACGTATGGGGCCGTAGGTAGCCTTTGTAAGTACCATACAAAGCCCTAAAACTTTAAGGCTTCAAGTTTGACATCTACGTGTCTAACTACAGGCTTGTAGGTACAACCTACATGATCATAAGTAGGATTCATGGGTTTAGGCTTAGGGTATGTCAAAATTTTCCCAAAATTTCCATCCAACATAGATAAATTTCCAAATTTCATATAACATTCAAGAACTACAATATGAGTTACTTTGTCTTCCACAGGTATTTCGAACAATATTCACATTATTAAACTTCTACCTTTAATGTGATCACAGGCTTCCTTAGTCAAAAATCATGCATACACTGAGTTTTCATAAGTTTTAGGCTCCAACTAGTGTAAGAATTATGAGAATTGTATATGTTCAAGTTTAATTCAGGGAAATGTCACGTTTAAAGTTCAATATTTTTTCACATTAATTGGAGCCAAGAAAACGTTACATTGAATGAATAATGTATAAGTAGAAGATGAACAGGTGCTTTGACCCTAACTCTTCTGCATATTACATGAAAATGGGGTGAGGAAGAGTGGGGTTTTCCTTTTATACTGAGAAACGAAAGTTAGAGAGTTTGACTTGAAGTGTGAGTTTTGAATTTGAAGAGTTTGGGGTGTTTAAAGGCCACTTTTTGGGTTTAAATTATATAGGTAGGCCGGATCGAGTTGAGTCTATAGGTCCTAACCCATAAATTTGAAAAAAATAGCCCACTATATGACCCTACCTATGATTCTACTTATGGGCCATAGGCAGTACCTATGCCACCAATAAGTAGGGGTCATAGATTGGTTCTGCACCCCTATTTCCTATGATTCCTACGACCCCAACCTTTGGTCGTAGGTTGTATCTATGGGGCTGAGGTTGTACGTATGGGGCCCTAGGTAGGGTCTGTAGGTTGAACTTTAGAGACCCAAATTTTCTTTTGATTCCCATGACTGAACTTAAATGTCGTGGGTTGGATTTATGACCCCGTAAGTAGTTTTGCATGTCCCTTTACCTGGACTTATCTGAAATTTTGAAATTCTTACCATTCTCTAGGTGTTTCTCCATGCTTTTAACCTACAAAATAGAAACAAAGTAAATACTAAAACCTTGTGTTGCCTTCCAAGCAACATTTAATTTAATGTTGTGGCACGATAATGCTATGTTAGGTACTCAAACTTCAACAATAAGCCAATGGGTTGTCTCCCATAAAATGCTTGATTTAACATCGAGGCACGACACGATTGCCTTGGATACTTATACTTTGCCAAGGCTAACATACTCATATACTTTCAACTCCTCCATGCTTACCATATAATGCGTAACATGATGATCGTTCACCTTGAATGGGAATATATATCTCTTTAGATCAATTACACCATATGGAAATACTCTAACTATGGTGAATGGTCCAAACCACATAGATCCAACTTTCCAGGAAACAAGTGAAGTCTCGAATTATATAACAAGACCACATCACCTAGTTGGAATACTTTTTTCTCAATCTTCTTATCATGGTACAACTTAATCTTCTTCTTATACATGGATGAACCCCCATACACACAGGGGTAGAATTCATATAACTTATTCATCTTATCCAACCTCAAGTGCGCAACATCACACCACTCAAAATTCAGCTTTTTCAATACCCATAATTGCATATTCTCAATTTCAACCACCAAGTGACATTCCTTGCCGTACATAAGCTGATAAGGTGAGGTAATTATAGGATTTATGGATGCTGTATGGTAGGACCAAAGTACATCATCTAACTTTCTTGATCATTCAATTGAATTGACATTCACAGTCTTCGCCAATATGGACTTGATCTCACAATTGAAGACCTCAACCTACCCACTTGTCTACGGATGGCAAGGTGTTTCTACCTTATGTTTCACACCATATTTCCAAGTAGGTCCTTGAATAGATGATTGCAGAAATGAGACCCACCATCACTAATGATAGCTTTTGGAGTACCACATAAAGAGAAGATATTCCTCTTCAGAAATGCAGTGACACTTCGACCTTCATTATTCAAGAGTGTAACCACTTCCACCCACTTAGACATATAGTCAACTGAAACCTATATGTACTTCATTCCATGGGAACTCAAAAATGGACCCATAAAGTCAATACCCCACGCATCAAAAAAATTCTATCTCAAGAATAGGTGTCATGGGGAGCTCATTCTTCCGTGAGATATTGCCGTGCCTCTGGCATTGGTCGCAGGACCGATCATAATCATGTGTATCTCTATAAATCCTCGGCTACAAATAACCACATTACAGAATATTATGGTCAGTGCAAGTACCACCAAGGTAACACCAACTGGAGATAAATGGCAGGCCTCCAGAATACTCATTATCTCAAGTTCCGGAATACTCCTCTTAATCACACTATCCTCACACACCCAAAATAAGTAACGCTTATCTAAAAAAACTATCATACCTCATGTTTAAATCATTTTTGCTACTGAAAAGATAAGTCTTTTGGTATAAGGCCACTTACCAAGTAATTGGCAAAGTTAGAAAACCAAGGGATTAAGTCTTGTAATGCTGTCAAGACACGTTTATCTAGAAAAGCATCATCAATTTTAATATCTTTCCCTAATCTAAGAATCACCTCCTCTTCTAGTTGGGATAGATGGTTTGCAACATGATTTTATGTGCCCTTCATTCCTTAACCTTAAAGATAAACTCTTGCAGCAATAGTACCCGTGGAATCAGTCTAGTCTTAGGATCTTTCTTCCCCATAACGTACCTAAGAGTTGAATGATCATTTTGCACAATAACTTTGGTACCAACCAAATATGACAAAAAATTCTCGAAAGCAAACACCACCACAAGTAACTCTTGTTCAATTACCATGTAGTTTTTCTATGTGGGGTTGAGTGCTTTGTTGACATAATAAATATGATAAAGAATCTTCGCACATCATTGGCCTAGGACATCTCCTAGGGTCACACCACTAGCATCATGCATCACCTTAAATGTATGGGTCAAACATGGATACACAATAATAGGAGATGAAATCAACTTCACCTTAAAACACTTAAAAGACTTAAGACAAGCATCAACAAAAATAAACTTCACCTCTTTCTGTAAAAGATTGCACAATGGATTTGAAATCATAGGGAAGTCCTTAATGAACCGCGTATGACAACATGCATGACCCAAGAAACTCCAAATACCTTTCACAAAAATTGGTAGAGGAGATGTTTTAATCACCTTTATTTTCTCCTTATCAATATCTATCCCATTTTTAAAAAATTTGTGTCCAAGAAAGATGCCCTTTTTTCCCATGAAGTGACACTTCTCCCAATTCAAAACCAGGTTGCACTCCTCATATCTCTGATATGCATTACTAAGTGAGACAAATAGTCATCAAATGAGTCACCCACAATCAGGAAAAAACCCTGAAGACCTCGATAGTATCCTCTACCATATCAGAAAAGATAGACATCATGTAATGCTTAAAGGTGGTGGGAGCATTACAAAGACCAGAAAACATCCTCTTGAATATGAACGTACCATATGGACATGTCAGAGTGGTCTTTTTTTGGTCCTCGGGAGGCAATCAAAATCTTATTAGACCCCGAATAACCGTTAGGAGAATAATACCATACTCTACCTACAAGACGATCTAACATAAAGTCAGTGAATGGCATAGGAAAGTGATCATTTTGCATTGAAGTATTTAGCTTCCGATAATATCTGCAAACTCTTTATCCCATGACTGGACTCATGGGTACTAGATAGTTCTTCTCATTAGGGACCACAATGATCCCACCCTTCTTCGACACATAAGTAATCGGGCTTACCCACTTACTATCGGTAATAAAGTAAACCAAACCTACACCTAACTACTTAATAGTGTCTTTCTTCACCACCTCTTGTATATGTGGATTCAAATGATATTGATGCTCAATGCTAGGAACACACTCTTGTTTAAGCTGAATCTTCTGGGTATAAATTTCGGGTAGAATACCCAAAACATCTGCATTACTCAAACCAAAGGCCCATTTACACTCTGCATTACTAAAATCAAGGCCTGAACCTACTTACCCAACAAATCTGCAATAATGATAACCAATAATGTATTGTTGGCACCCAAGAATGCATAACACAAATGAGAGGGGAGGGCCTCCAATTCCAAAACTGATGTCTCCTCAATAAATGGTTGAGTTGGCTGGGTTATTCTATTCTTCAAGTTAAGATCCAACTTCTTTCGCACATAAGAATAAGAACCTTTGTCCACAAATGTGCTCACCATCTCATTATACTCCTCAATACCTTCATTATAAAAATTCATGATCTTTTATCACTAATGCCTTGACCATAAGTCTCTCCTAAATAGGTACAATCAATGTCTCTTTATCTACAATGTTTATCACAGAAACTACTCGTATATCCTTGGATGCTGTATCGATTGACATACATTGTAAGTAACCTATTTATCATAGAGTCAGAATTTTATTTATCCCATCTCCATGTCTACTAATGCCCTTCTCATGGTAAGGAAGGGCCTTCCCAAGATGATAGGGATGTCATGATCAAACTTACAATCAAGAACCACAAAATCAACAGGGACTATGGAAAAAGCCACCTTCACCAACACATCACATAATATACCACCCGACTTCTTCACAGTGCGATCGGTCATCAATAATCTCATAGATGTTGACTTTGATGCTCCCAACCCCAACTGCTTATACACTACTAGAGGCATCAAATTAGGGCTAGCTCTGAGATCACATTGTGCTCGTGCAATGTTGAATGACCTTATAGAACACAGAATTGTGAAAGCTCCGGCGTCCTTCTTCTTCTCATAAAATGATCGAAAAGAAATAACACTAAAGTGGTGCATATTATCAGTGAGCTCAAAACATACAATTCATTTATTACTAACAAAATCCTTCATGAAATTTTCATATCTAGACATCTTCTTCAAAGCTTCCACAAGAGGGATATTCACAGACAATTCCTTCAACATCAACATGAATTTTTTATATTTACCTTCATTTTCTTTCTTCTTCAACCTTTATGGAAAAAGTAGGGAGGTTGTGGAAGGGATTTCAATATTGCTCGACCTTCTGCCCTTCCTTTTATCATTCTCAGCTCTTTTCCCCACATCCATCGATTCTTGTGACGTCTCTCCATTAGTCACCAACATTTTAGTTTCCACTTTGGGTGCATCATCAACATCCTCAACATCATTACTTACCTTATCAACCATAGATATAGGTGGATCAATAGTAGTCTTACAACTTAAAGTAGTGATATCTAGGCAGTGACTGTCATTCTTTTTATTTTGTATAGTGTTTCTCAAAAAAGTGCTCGATTGACGCTGATTCAATATCGCTGATATCTTCCCAAACTGCTTCTCAAGCTACTTAATTGCGGTATCATGCTATTCTACTTTTTGTCTCAATCCCGATATGTCTACCTTAATCTCCTTAAGCCAACTCTCTTGGGTCTTTGAACCCTTCACAATATTAGCCAACAATACTTCTATTCTTGAGTCAACATCATGGTTCCTTAGTGGAACATAAACACCTCTCTTAGATTAATAATCATTCTTTATCCACCGATCACCATCAAACTCTTGTACCTATACCTATATCTACAGTAATTTCAACCTTGATTCCCTTGCCTCGAGTTCCAAGTGTTTTGATCAGACCCTTAACCCTTGGCTAAAAAACATTCCAATTTTTTATCAAAGTACTTCACTTCCTCCTTAGTGTTCGATTTTTAATTCTTAGAAGCTTTACCTTGTACACCCTCAAGATTCACTTTTTCTTCTCCAAAAGCTATAAATTGCATAATAAGGACTCCAATTTGAGTCCTAAATTGTGCTACCTCTTGAGCCACTGTCTTATCTTGGGCTCTCTTCTCACTAGAGGCTCCAATAACATAATTATCAATTCCATTTTCTGCTTCACGATTATGCCACCCTTTTTTGGTTCAAGAAACCCGATCTATGATTTCCACAACTAGATCCCAGTGAAGACTCATGATAGCCCTACCAGTAATAGTATCAGCCACAACCTTCGTATTTGTATTCAAGGCTCTATAGAATATATCCAGTAGGTTCCTTCCTTAAAATCTATGATTGGGAATATTTATCAACTTTTTCTCAAACCTCAACCATGTCTCGTATAATGCCTCTAAAAATAATTGCTTGAAATTATAAATCTCATCCTTTAACTGCATCATTCTTAAAGGCAGGAAAAATTAGTCTAATTGTGCCCTCAATTTATTCCAAGTGGTAATATATCTATGAGGGAACTCTTCTAACCATAATGTCACTTCACCTATAAGAGACAATAGACATAACCTGAGTTTTAAGGATTCCTAACTCACCCCCGATAGATTATACGAAGTTCAAATCCTCACAAAATTCATAATGTGCATGTTTGCATCATCAGTTAGCAAACCAGTAAACACACTCTTCAGTTGAAGATATTGAATTATTTCACTCATAATTTCAAACTATGTTCCTTGGGAAAACTCTAGAGGAATAATATTTCTATTTTAGCTAGTTAAATATACTCCATACATTCTTCTGAATCATCATAAGCTGGTAAGAACTGATAAGTGGGTGGTTGAATTCAATCCCTTCTAGATCTATCTCTATTGAGTTCTTCTCATAGCTTATTTTCTAGTCTAGATCTTTCCTTCTCTCGAGTTGCATGATGGGCAGCTTCCAACCTCACATTCTCTTTAGATATTAATCGAGCATTAGTTTGCACGATAGTTTCTATAACACCCTACAAAGATGGCAAATTCAAGGCATTTGGTTCATCTTAAATCTCATCATGCCAAGCTACGTTCTTATGTTCTTCCATCTTATAATTCTATCTTAAGGTCCATTCAAGCTTGGAATCCAATGGAATCAGGGTATTTTCTTGATGTCGAAAACTGGGCATACATCAGCATATACCTAGAACAGTAGAAAAATAAAACTAGTAATCTCAACAAACTCACTATGTCAATTCAAAATTGTAGTCTTCGGCAACGGTACGAAAGTTTAATATTTCCCAAATTACATCTCCTAAAAAGTATAACATGATTACTTGCTAAATATAAAACCTAACATGGTTGGGGTCGATCCCATATGAAATAGGACAAAAATCTATCACAATCTTCCCGATGTAGTTGAAAAGTATAGAGATTAAATGGGGGGTTAGGTAAGAATAGTAGTAATGCTAACAATTCTACAAGTAGGGTTGTAATCACTATGAGTCAATCACTAGGATTGTGTTCTCCGCAACTTCTTAACTTCACAGACTTATCATGCTCGTTAAACTATCTTGGTGTCTTACATGAAGAATCTAACTAGTTATGTATCACCTAACTGTCTCTTGACATTGGTTTGGGTGAATTTCATTCATCTCCTCTCGGTCTTAGAGTGTCATATTACTAACCCTTGTTTTAGATCCATATTAACTATGTTCTCTCGGTCTTAATTTAATTAGATGAAGGTTGGTAGCTTCAATTATTATTGTGATCTTCTTTTCCTAATCTATAGCTCTCTCTCGAGTTATTTTAAAATACGAGTGGGTTCCTAACATCTGCAATAAGAAATCAATCAAAGAAAAAAAAACTGCAATACAGGCACGATCACTAATTTAGAATGACTTTGCACTTCCTCTGTTTGGCAAATCCATCTGGTTCCCATAAATTTAGTTATGGGTTTTAGCTACTCATGATTGCAAGAAAATATATAAAATTTATAATTAAAAGCATACGAATGATCTCACAAATAATAAGGATAAAAATCAAAATCTCTGCTTTATAACAAACCCTAAAAACCAAGAACAAGGATTATAAAATCAAAAGTGTATCTTAAAACTCAAAACATTGTATTTAGTATGTAAAGTGAGTAATCTAATAATCAAACATCCCATGGGTGCTTATGGATACACTAGAAACCCAAAAACCTATTCAAAACAAAGTAGAAAAATAGGGTCGACAACAACCTACGACCTTACTTACGGGCTGTAGGTAGGTATGGGTTTGTAGGAATTAGAGTAATCTCCAGATCTTCAGAACTCTACCTACGAGGGGTACCTATGGGGATGCAGGTACTACCTACGCCTCATAGGTAGTTTTTCGTAGTTTTTAGAACTTTGGGATTGCAACCTATAGACCCATCCTACGGGCTCGCACGTACTACCTATGGCCTATAGGTAGCCTTCTTGCTTCCGTTCATCTCTTTTTTCTCCTTCTCTACTCCAAACCCTATTTTCCTATAAAAGCAAAATAAAAACACGTCACGTCTAATAAAAATACCTAAGTACGTGCATAATTTTCTTATTTTAGCTCTGAAAGTTCCATGAAACTATAGAGCATCAGACCACACAGTAAATCCATAATGAATTACAATTCTTATAAAGCATAGAACAAAGAAACTTGAGAGTGGTTGAGATGAAAGTAAGTGTGGCTATGTATATCCTCACTAATGAATTCTTATATTTATAGTAATTGTAATGCTTTCTTGAGTCTTCAAACAATCTGTGCAGATTTTCTTCGTGATCTTCTGTAGTCAAAAAGATTTTTCTTCACAATAAATTGCGATTGTTGTTGTTTCTTTTTCTCCTCTTTACAAGACAAGTTATGATAGATGCACATCTTATGCTTGATTTCTTCACTTCACGATCTTGTACAGATTTAATTAGTTTCCTTGTAGATATTCGAATAAAGGATCTCTTGGTAGTTTGAACAACTTCAAGCATGATCTTCCCTTGTAGAAGACCCATAAGATTATTCTTCTATATATAGCCCCTCGTTATAAATTCTATGAGATATTTCAGTAAATAATCTCAAACAATCATTTTATTGTCTAAATAATTTCAACCATTGTATGTGAGATCTCTGATATCACATAAAAAATATTTCATCCTTGGACTAATGATGTAGTATTCCATGATCAACATAGTAGATTTGTTTCTCAAAATAATTCATGCTATCTTCTTCCAATAAGTATTTAATAATATTTTTGAATATTTTAATTCTATTTGTGCACCAATAACATATCTTTCAGCATTTTAATTTTCATTACTTTATACTGCAAATCCGATAGCTTTCTTTCATAGGTATAGATCTCAAATTTAAATATCTCTATAAAATATTTTCTTTTGAAATAAATACATATTCTTCCCAATAATTTATCAATAAACTTTTTTTTGGTTAGTACACATATGAGCTCTTATTTTGTAACCCATGAGAATTGTAAGATTCTCTTCATTTCACCTTGCATCTTGATTTGAATGTAAACACATCCATCTTCTTAATTTTGGATAGGTATAGATGACTTTGAATGTTGACTCTTTTGCGAACTTGATTATAAATAACAAATTGATCTTAATTTTTTTCTTATGTAGAATACTTCCTTCCGCGGGATAGTAGTAAATATTCTTTTCATGATTCTTGTATCTTGACTTGACAAAGTTATTTCTTTCCATATCTTCTTATCAATATCTTTTTGTTTCCATAGTTGCTGAGATCTTCCCCAAATTGTTCTTAATAAAATAATCCTTGATCGGGAATAAGTTTTTTTCTTTCATATATTCTCTCATAATATCTTATATATATGGTTGAGATTTTCTGGATTTTAATTAATTAGAAATCATAAAACATAGCCTTGACACAAAATGGGCCAACCCATTTCCAAAAAAAAAAAACTCAAAATAAAATCTACTCTAATACTCCCACCCGGCCCAATCCACCTAACCCAGTCCACCCGACTACACTATTACATAAACCTTCCTTTGTAGGGTTTCCTAAAGGATACTCCACTCCACTCTTCATCTTCAACCCTAAAACACCTGAACCATGCCGCCTCATTTCAATCGCCACTTCATCTGCCTCTTGCTTTGGCTAATCAATTCCATGCATGGTATGATCCTCTTGTATTGAGATTTCAGCACAAAAGTGAGTAACCTGTTCTTTTTCTCCTTTTCCTTATCTTTTACTTGTTAAATTGCTCTTCATTTGTTGTTATTTGGTGTATCTATATTCTTCGGTGGATGGGGCTACTGTTATCTTGTTGTGCTATGCTGAGTGATCCCATCAAGTGAAAAATCTTACTTTTTTCGAGTAAACTGGGACACCTTTCCTCCTTGTCTTAGCAGTTTATGGCCCTTACTAATCTTTTATATCTGCATATATGGCTGGTATGAAGATACTGAGATGCTCGAAACCACAAGTATTCAGATAGTAACTTATCTTCCAGGTTCACCAACTTCAATCTGACCAAGTGACCCTCCCATTTTGCTGCGAGTCCTTTCGTTGGTCTTTTCCATATTTGCTTTTATCTTCACCAAATCTTTCTTCATAAAATAAACTTATACCAAAAATAGATTTACCACAAGTAAATGTTATTTTATTAAATTGTATTGGTTTGTTATATATATATATATATATATATATATATATATATATATATATATATATATATATATCAATATCATGAATGTGTACCAGTGGCGGACCCAAAATTTTCGTTTAGGGTTTTCGAAAAAAAAGTAAGCATACTAGTTGTACTGTCTAATTAGCAGACTAATTTTCGTTTAGGGTTTTCGAACAAACTTGATTGAAGCAGTACAAAACACATTGTTAAACTTTTGCCCCCTTCTTTCTGTAGTTGATCAGCAAGAAATTTAGAGTTTCATTAGTTTAAATGGTCAACAATCCGCTGTTGGTCATGATATCTTTTGAGAATCTGCAGGATATGATAGATAATATCATCAAAACGGAGCATCATAAGATGCTAAATTATACATAAAAACCTTATGCAAACTCATCTTATCCAAGTTTGATTTATGAGGCCAATTTCATTCATAGAACTTGTAGGATGGAAGTCATGGAACTGCCTGTTCCATAAAGAAAAAAAGGGCCCAAGAAAGAAATATAAGAGCAAAATATAATTCTTCAGTTATTTTGCAATTTTTGCGCCAATCTCCTGCAACTCAAATGTATTTTTGGCCTCCAAATCTCACTTGTTACATGTACCAGAATATGTTACGACTTCCTTCATATTTTGTAAAATCGTAGAATAACCAAATTAACTTTCATCGATAAGGTTCTCTTTCAATTAAAGGTCTCAACAATACTTAATTCAGTCACTTTTTTGTCTTAATATTCTGTGGCAGATACTCCCACACACGAGGCATTAGACATATAGAAAGCGCAAGTTGTGATGGTACAATCATAGCTTCTTGGCTGCAACTGAGAACTGACAACTTCAACAAGAGCATTGATAGCAATACTCTGTTCATTTTACAATTCACAAACTTTAAATAGTTAAAGAGATAAATTAATTTTATGATCCCTTCGGCAAAGCAAAAATAGGTCCAAAGCATTCTCAGATTGTTTTCAGAAAATAATGGTACTAAAATATTTCTTACATTAGCTTAGTTCTTAACATGATCATGTAGTCATCTAGTTTGACTTGAGTACCAAAATTTTATCAGGACTTACCAAAATGATTTCCTCCAAAAGTTTTTTAATGTTGAGACCACTGGTTGCTACCTTTTCCTCTGAAGTGGAATTTCATTCAAGTTCAAGAAAATCTACTTTATAATTTTTTTGAATTAAAATTAGCTTAAAACAACCAATTGGAAGTTATCACATGTCTTCCAGGAGTCAGCTATAATCCCAGCAGCATACAGACACGCTCATTACAGAAATACACTAAAAAATTAGACAAAAAGAAGCTAATTTTGATAAAGAAGCTAATTTTGATAAAAACCTATTACATGTTCTCTCCCAAGAAAACATAGAATTTCATGAACTTACCGATGGAGTCCGAGTGTCAGTCCTTCTCATCTTGCTCACCTCGAGGTTCATCAGCCTTGTTACCCCTACTACGAGCCCAATAGTAATTTTTTTATGGACAAGTAAAATCTTTAAAAATATCGAGCATAAGTAACTTGAAAGGCAATCAAAAATATCGAACATAAGTAACAAATTGGCTTGTCAAAAAGGGTAAGACTCAGTTAGTCAAATCCAATATCGAACATAAGTAACTTGAAAGGTAATTAAAATAATTGAAACAACATGAATCCGTTACTATTTTTATTCATAGAGCATATCCCAATTCTTATGCATACCTAAAATGACTATGCAAGTGACACAAAATAGTTAATGAGTACATTAAAAAAAAAAGGAGCCAAAGAACAGCAGTGATGGAGGACGAATGGGAAGAGTGGAAAACCCCTAGAATAATGCCCATCGCAAGCTTATCGGATCTGTAAAAGCTCTCAAAAAATATCTGGATGAAACCAAGATATTTGGCAACATGAGTGGACTCAATTAAAAACAGAAGAAACAAGTAATAGCAATCTGCGAACTCTATACCTTGTAAAGCTACTAATGTAAAATATGATCAGTGAAATTGGAAGAGAATCGAGAAAATCCCCAAAGCAGAAAACATCATCGTATTGAATCTTTCACTGTAAATTGACGAAAATATTACCACTAAATAGTCTGAGTACGTAGTACATCTCTTCATATGGAAGCATGCCTGTTGGTAAACATGTGTTTTTTGATAGGGGCGGGTGCTAAGCGGTAGTCGGTTGGTCTTTTTTTTTATCCGGTAATTAGGTCCTTGCAGGGTTTGTCTTTTTATTTTTTTTAAAAAAAATTAAATAAAAATTTAGTGGATTTTAAGTTAGGGGCATTTATGTAATTTCACTTTAAATTTTTGGAGTTGGTGTTTTTAAAGTAGTATAGATATGTAGAGTGTAATTTTCCTAAGTCATAGGGTTTGGATGAACCCCTAGGTTTCATGTGGGTCCGCCCCTATGTGTACTTAATTTTTCCATGTACTATTATTGATTCCTTTATAAATAGATTATAAACTAGGAGAAAAAGAATTAACATAAACATTAGCACTTGTCTTTATCAAATTGAGTATTAGAAAAAAATGTATTTAGCCAAGTGGATGATATTTAGAGAAGCAACTCTTTGATTTCTAACTCAACATGAGAGGAGCAGCTCATGTGCACCTCTGGTGCAATAAAAAAAGCGGAACAACCATATTTAGTAAATAAGTTGGCTGAATGGGCCAAACTAATTCAAGATGATTCTCCTCCATCTTCCCTTACTGATATTGATTTGCACAATCCCTTTGCTATACTTCAATTTACTCCACCCTCATTTCCAAATGATGTCAATCACTCTGCACCTGCTGAAGTAAAAAATGCATCATTATCCTCCCCTCAAATGACAGTCAATTAGGACACTCCATCTACTCCTCTGATTATCTCTACACTCATCAAAAAGGGGTTAGAGTCTCTTCATGAATCTTCAGCCTAACTTGGTCCTCAGGCTCTCCCATCTGCATCACTGTCTCAAAATTCCATATTGGAGAACCCTGTCCCTTCAAGCACTCCTGATAGTTATTCCATCGATGAGAACATATTTGATGAAGATCCTCCTACTAAAAAAAGGGAACCCGTCAAAAAAAATTTCCATGAGTGAGGAAATGGTTGTTCAATAATTAACTACTCTAAGCGAGAAGCCTTCACAAGAAACTAGTTCTCTTATTCCTCAAAAGTAGGATAACACTCCCGGATCCCTGTCAACTAGATGACAAAATGATCCTCTTGAGGCTATCGAGAAAGAAAGTGAGATTTTTCCCCCATATATTGAAGTGACTGACAAGTCTGATGAAGAAAAAACAAGCACTAACAGTGATGATGACAAACCATTGTCATGGAAAGTCACCAAACAAAGTGTGTTTTTCACTGCTAGGCTTCCATTAAAAGCTAGAGAAATCCATCAAACCAGGTCGAGTTCCCAGAATATGATGGAGGTTTCCCTAGATGAAAGTAAGTATAGAACCCATAAGAAGAAAAACTTGAAAAAGAAAGTTGTAGTTGAGTTTGATTTATCCATAACAAATGTTGAGTTTGTGGAGGAGTCTAAGAAGACTGAGAGTGATAGTGAGTTTGAAGATGAGAGTGATGAGGATGTTGCAAGGAGTCTAGCCACTCATAGGGACAAAGATAAAAGATGATACTGTTGTTCCACTAAAGAAGGAAAGGACCAAGGGAGTGATGGGAAAGAAACCAGGATCCACCAGGGGTAGAAAAAGGAAAGAGATGTAACACCCCACTTTTTTTGGGCTAAAATTGAACTATCTTTTTTATGTATATAGACCCAAATACAATGGTTTCTAGTTTGAAATAAGTGTGAATAACAATTCTCTAGTGTTATAACATCGTTCTAGATAAGTATACATCATAAAAGTCTCTAAGCTCAAAGTTAAGTTGAGCACTTTCATATCGGTTGAGTTTTGGTCGATGATTTTTCTTGGATCAACTTCCAGTGACCATTACTCCTAGAATATGAGAATTTATGTGCCCTATAATATACCAAATTAAATACCTTTGAGTCTTTTTTCAAATGCCACCAGTTATTTGTCAATTCAAGTTTGGAGTCAAATGTTTTTAGTGTTTGAGTGGGACCCTGTCCAGGGTCTACGTTAGCCCTGCATTGCGGAGCAATCGCCAAAGCACACTACCTCTGGTTTTCTTTGGACACGCGCTATAAACCTTTAGGTTTGCTTTGGCTTGGCGCTGCCAAACCTTTCTTGAGTGTCAAAAAGTGTTCTATTTTGAGTTATTTTTAGGGTAATAAGGTCTTTTATCATTCTATAACCATTCCTAATCATCTATGGACAAAATTTAGGTTGTAACACACGTTATTTCACTTCTCAAAATCCCCAAATCATATTCCTATAAGCAAGAGAGGAGAAAATACCTAGGTTAGAGGATTTTGATCTCCAAGGGCAATTCTCTCTACGTTCTCTTTGATTTTTCTCCGTAAAAAGGTATTTAGGACTATCCTAAATCTGATGGGCATAAATTTTACATTTTTAACAAGTTTTAAAGATATATATGTATGTATATGTAAAGGGTTTTAGAAATCATTTAAAGAGCATGCATCATAAACCCGTTTTGATGAAACTATGTAATTATAAGGGTTTTTTTTTCCATAATCTTGATTTATAATATTGTGAATACATGATTTGAGTTTGAAAAGTGATTTATGAGCATGACTTGTGAAATTCCATTCCCCATGATGAAATCTATGATCTGAGCATGTTATGAATTATGAATTGGGTTTAGAGCATGAATTATATGCCTCTTTTTTATCATGGGATTTATGTATAACTAATGTTGGGGTTGTTTTACGAATAAGGAAGATTCTTGAGTTTAAATGCCTCTTTACTTATTCTGTATGGTTGCTTCACGTGTTTTTCAAAGAGGTGATTATAATTCAAAATGCTATTATTTCTAAATAAAGAATTGCTCGTGGTTTATGTAAGAATTAACCACCACATGTTATAGTATTGAAAAGAGAGTGTTCTGCATATTTTTTCATATGCTATTTTAAAAAGAACTCTTATATCAGGTTTAAATCTTTTGTTGGTCATTTATATGTTTTTGAATAAGAAGGGATGTGAATTTGATATGATATGATATGGCTTGCAAGTCTGGGTATGACGATACCCTATTGTGATATGCCCTTAACTGAATAAGCTAAGAATTGTTTATAAGTATGAAGCATGTTTTTAAGAGGCTAAAATTGGGCTTAAAGAGAGTTACATGGTTACCCGAAGAAGGCACTAGTTCAGATAACTCATTTCCAGAAACCGTATTTTACCAACACGTGTTTTATTTTTCCCTGAAATAGGGGATTGTACGTTGGAGAACAACTTTTGTCATAGTAAAGATCAGAACTCCAGCCCTTGCAGAAAACTTAGGTTGGGGGCTTGGCCGCCGACTCAAGGGCAGATTCCATATAGCTCATAGAATTTTAGAAATATCGGGTGTACCATCTAGCTTAGAACTAAAGGAAAGAGTTGAGTAAATGTTTTACAAGCATGAGTGAAAGATTTTCACATTATGCCCATGTGTTCTTATATATATTATGACAATTTTTTTCCAAAATGCTCTCAATTATGTTATACAAAGTATATTTTATTGTTGGGCTAGTTATACATACCATTACTCTCCAAGTATTGACCCCCCATAGTGAAGGTGTTGAGGCACAGTCTTTTGGTCCATCACATCAGTAGAAAACTTGGGATATGAAGGAATTAGTGAGCCATCCATCTTTTGGAAGGCATTTACTCATATGTCGAGTCTTTCAGTATATGGCCCAGCTGGGGGCTTTGTCCCGGCCAAGATAGTTAGTTTTCATTAGAGGTTCCAAAGATAGAATTTGAGTACTGTATTGTCATAATTTCTTTGACATATTTTGGATTATAAGTTTCCATTGAATTTTATTATATATTTCGCATTTTAATTAATGTATAGATTATGCTTATGATAGTATGCTAAGGGGTCTCTCGAGCCTTTGTGGTTCAGGATACCTGTCATGGCCAGGGTCTTATCTCGAGTCATGACAAGCTTGGTATCAGAGCACGGTTCATGGTTCCAGGGTATCTATTAATCCATATCTATTAGAGTCTTTTTTATGATTGTGCAGCGTGCCATACTTATAAGGAGAATGCTATGAGACATTTAGGAGATATTTCCCATTCTTTTATACTCTAGATCATGCCATTGTGTTGTCCATATGGACGTTATCCAAATTTCTTCTTTACTCTGATTTTATTAGCTATGTCTTATTGTCAAGGCAATTCAAGTACAAAATCTTAGAGTCCAAATAATTTGGTCCTTTTTAATTGAGTCATAAAAGGTTATGAAATTGCACATGGACTTGAGAGGAGTCCATTAGTGATTCAAAGTGTGTTGATTTAAGCTTATACCCCTACCTATATCAATCATGCATTTAAGTTTGAGTTATGAAGTATATTCAGTCCCTTTCAAAATCCTTGTTACAGAAGTCATGCTTAATGGTTATGATATGTGTTAGAATGTTAGAACAGTATTTCCACTCGAGTAGTAGTATGTGATAAGGTGACGTAACCTATGAGCAATAAGATGGTTCCAAAGTTAGTGCTATGAAGCCATAAGTATTGAAGTTAGAAGTAAGGGTAACTCTTGAGTAAAGAAGGTAGATATAGTTGTGTGACCTTTAAGTAGAGGGTGGTATGCCCTTTCATGGTGATTGGCTAACTGTCATACCCCATACTAATTCTACCTAGATTCTTCTCTTAGTTTCATGCTTAAGGGGCTTAAGGCCTGAAATTTTCACTAAGTGTTGGGGATTTAGTCATTTTCAAGACCCCTAAACATTGAGGATTTTCATTTTCATCTTCTCGACCCCGAGACGTTAGTTTTTGAGTTAATTCATGTTCAAGGATGTAAGAATTATGTCTCAAGGGAGTTTAGGAATTTTTAGACAAGGTTTGGGTCACGTTTGGATCACGAATCCAGCAAGTCACTACGATAGGGCCGCGTTGTGGTGACATTCCCTTTGGCACATACATTGCATCGCAGTGAAGTTGTTTCATCTAGTTCTTGATTTATAATTTGAATGCATATGTCATAATCTTTATTCTAGTGTGTAAAGTGCTTATGAGGTGAAGAATGTTCATAGAAATCACTTAGAACAAAGTTGAGCTAAGAGCCTTTGATTCATCTAAAGTTTAGTATTCGATTCTATAAGGGTCAACTTAAATGTGTATAACTTTTGATATACGTGGAATATTTCAGATCAAAACCTACCAAATTGTATATAATTGAATTACCTTTCCAAAAATACCAATTTCACCTTAATTCGATACCCTAACGAAAAGTTATAATCATTTTTGTCAGAACCAGTAAGCCACTGCGATAAGACCACATCGTGATGAGCCTTTAATCTACATTCCAGTTATGAAATTTTTGGTTTAAATGATTTAGGGGAAATTGGGTCTTTTCCCACAACCCAATAGTTCATAACACGATTTGGGCACCATTTAGGGCATTATTTACCCATCTTCTCCAACTTTCATCTCAAGAAAACCCTACTCATCCCCCAAGATCATCAATTCAATTAAATTCTCTCCAAGGAAACTAAGAATTCAAGTTCTCAAGTTCAAGAACCTTCAAGAAAGCATCAAGATTGGTATTTTTCTTTAAAGTTAAAAGCTTAAGGTATATGGGAGTTCATCCATGGGTCCCCTTTCACCCATGGATCCCACAAATTCTTTTCTTTCAATTAAAGAATGAATTTTCTATGATTATGGTATTTTGTATGTTCAAGAAAGATTGAATTTCATGTTTTTAAGGTAATTTAAATGCAATTCAGTCCACGTATGATTCAATGCAAGATTTGATTTCCTCGTGCTATAAATTTGAATTTCCCATGTCCTATTTCAAGTGAATTTCATGTAAATCCCCAATTTAGGAATTTAGTCATGTAATCATGCTACTTCCTCATGTTTAAAGCATTTCAAGTTCACGATCTTTGTATATTTGATGAAATGCCCATGTTAGGGTCTTTGAACCATAATCACTTATTACAGTGTTTCAAGATTGATATCGTATTGTACTCATTCCGCACTGGTGGGTTATGAACGCTCAATACCTATGTATTTTACATAAATTCAGCTTTTTAAGTGTTCAGACAGTTAATTCATGATTCTTATCAGTATACTCAGATATTCATAATCATGTTAAGCATTATTAGTTTATATATTAATAATTACCTTAGAATCTATATGCTCTGATATTTTCAAAATACCATGACCTGAGCTTATCAGTTATCAGTTATTAGTGCATGCACCAGTTAGTCTTTCAGTGTCTTTCAGTTGGGAGTAGGATTTAGCACCGAGTGAACGTAAGGACAACATCTTCCTCGTCAGTAAGGAATGAGACGCTAGTAGCAGTCCTTAAGTTCTAAACCTACGGTGCCATCGTATATTTTGAAGGGTACCTCATTAGTTAGGTATGACACCCTCATCCTTCAGGACATCAGTTTAATGATCACTACAGTTCAGGTTCTATTCCGATGGCAAGGATAGACCAACCTTCCTTAATGTGGGTCAGACATTGGAATCCATGATATCTCACATGGTTTATGTTGGTTAGATGATAACTCCTACAGTCTCAGTACAGTATTCAATTTATTCTCAGTTTAGGTATGCTTGACCAAAGTATACAAACCCTCAGTGATTCAGTTATCCGATTTCTGTATTTTAGTTTACAGAATATTTAAGAAATATGCTTATGCTTGGTCTTGTATTCTCAGATATTATAGTTTTCATGCATTCATAATCAGCTATCTCATGTTGTTCAGTTAGTCCTTATCTCATATGCACAGTACTCCACAGTTTTAGTCTAGTTATTCAGACTAAATACAGATTAGTATTCAGACATCAGCTATAAAGTGTTCGGATATTAGTAGTCCGTATTCATATATCAGCTACTCGGTGTATAGGCGCTAGTTATCTATTTTCTCAGATTTCAATTATTTCGTCGCCCACGCATCAGTTATTCAGTTAATCAGATCAGTTTAGTACATGTATGTTTGGTTTCATATGTTCATGTATTCATGTTTTACCATATCCAAGCTTCAGCTCCACTTATGCTACAACAAGTAAAGTTTTAAGAAACTAAGTGTCCTAATTCACCAGCTTATCAGATTGTGCTTGTGACTCATGATTTAAGCTACTTTAGATTTTAGTTTATTTGAGTCTCTTGGTGGGTCTACTTATACTTAGCATGCATGTTTTAATATTATGTATGAAATTAGTTTTACTTATTGCATTTACCCCTGCTTACTCAGTACATTCCAGAAGTACTGATCCACATATATGTCTGTGTGGCTACATTTTTTCATAATGTAGGTACCAGTTGTATTCCACACATCATGATCATATAGTTTCAGTTCTAGCCAGCAGGTGATGAGTTCTCCTATTTTAGTGATTTCAGTCAGATGTTGCTCATGTAATTTACTATATTACTAATATATATTGATTAGTGGTAGTTGGGGTCATTTCCTAGTTATCTATAGTCAGTATAGTAGAGGCTTCATAGATGTCAGTTAGAGTCAGTCATGTAATTTTAGTTCACTCTTTAATTTTATCAGAATGTAAATTATATTAGTGTTATACTTCTTTCCAGATTTCATCATCATTATATTTAGGAACATTAGAACGTGCGATTTAATATGTTATAAATTAGTTTCTTAGTAGTATGCCAGTTTATGGGTTATCTTAGGATCACTTGTGGTTCAAAGCATCGTGTTACGACTAGGGTCTAGTCTCGGGTCGTGATAAATTTGGTATCAAAGTACAGAGTTCAAGTGTCCTAGGGTGTCTATGTAGCCATGTCTTGTAGAGTCTTGCATAATGGTATAGAGAAGTCTGTACTTTTCTTCGAGAGGCTGCAGGGCATTTAAGAAATATTTCCCTTCTTTCATGTCTTAGATCTTGTAGTAGATGTGTTCTCTAAGGAACTTATGATGATTCTCACATTAATTCATTCATGCCAACCCTGCTTTATTATTGAGGAAATAGAAATAGTCAAGCTTAAATCCCTACAAATAGAGCTTTCACAGACAGTCCCCACAAATAGTTATAGGATTGCATGCAGGATTAAAAGGATCCCATCAATGCCTTTATGTTCTAATGTCTGAAATATTTCATTCATGTTCATGAAAATCATGCACTAATCCAAAGTTTATGTGCTTTTAGATCCCTTCTTAGAATTCTATAACTGCATATGATCTATAGCTAGAAGCATGCACCCAAAAGTTTAGTAGCAGTAAAGTGGGGAAAGTGTTTATCTGGATTTAGTAGATTATGTATCCATGGGGCCAGTTGTATGAAAGGTGAATCAATAGCCTTGAATCAGTGTATGCAAGAATTTAAGTTTGTTGATTCAAAATTTAGTATGATGATGTGTGTATGATCTAGAGGTGTACCCAAGGTGATATGGGTTGTATTATTTCTAAGTTTTAATAGTGTGTGTGCTTAGATAGTACCCTTGAGTTGTTCCGTGTTAGAACATATGTTTGAATCTTGAATGATTGAGCTAATAGTTCGAAGAGTTGAAGCTCTAGATGGTGTGAACTCATGGTATGGTGATACTCATGAACATTCTAAGTTAGTAATTGTTTAAGTTGATATATGATGATTGTTGGGGCTATATAAAGCTAAGAGTTGTATCTCAGAAGAAAGTATTAGCAGTGGGTTTTACACTTTTAGGTGTAGTCTTTCAGGTTGAGTTATTATTTATGAGTATTGTTATATCTTGGACCCTAGAGTAAAAATGGTTGCAGTTCAGTTTAGAGTTTAGAAAAGGGGTCTACAGATTTAGAGTGATGTCTTAAATCTAAGGGGGAGATGATAGAACAAGAAACCAAGTTAGGCTCTCAGATTCTAGTAGTGATGCCCGTGTACTGTAGAACATAAGGATGGGAGGAAGATGCCCAACCCATTCTTATCTTAGTGCAAAGTTTTGTACTTTAGTTTTCATGATATCTACTCATGCCTTACATGTCAGCTCTATGATCATAACACATATTCATGCTCTTTTTATAGAATCATGTATATTTCCAGTTCCTAGTATAAGGATTTCCAGTTCAGTCATTAGTGCAAATCATGTTCCATGAATTTATGAACTCCAAACTTAGGTCATGCAGCTTATGACTCATCTACTCATGCTTTACAATATGTTCAGTTCCATGTACTCATGCTACACTCTAAATTATCAGCAAAATTTAGATTTTGTCATGTATATCCTCAGTTTTGATCTCTGTAATAAATCCATGTTGTGGATACTCTATTCCTCAGGCATCAGTTAAGTGTCCCAGTTATGCATAGTATTCTTTTATGCTTAGGTCTTCAAGTTCTAACCATTCAGTGACCTCTCCTTAGGTCAAGATAGTGATGATCAAAAACATATTTAGACGGGGGAGACAAAAAATTTCTTATTGATGAAAGATTGTTGTATGCTTCCTTTAGCTAAGGTTGTAAGTGTGAAGTAATATTTGGGCCAAGTTTTTGATATATGTCATAGTTAGTTTAAATTTTGTATGTGTTTTCATGGGGTAGTACATGGAAGTAATTAGTGATTGAGATTTGGAGGATATGAGAGAGATGTTTTTATGGATGCTTGTTTAGAAGTGTGTATGTTGTTATGAAGATAGGATTGAATGCAGTGTTTGTATATATGTGTATGAATGCATTGCGTGTTAGTGGTTATCTAGTAAGAGGTTGAATATAGTTGTTGAAGTGGTAATAAGAATTATTCATAAGATGAGAAGTTGCGAAAATGCAGGGTGTAGTGAATTCATGATTCAGAATAGTGTTATGGTGTGATGTGTAGTACTTTGTAGATTCAAGTAGGATTGAACATAGTGAGAGAATTCAGTCCACCTCAGACTTCAGTAGATAGATTTATAAGTGCCTATGTGAATATTTTAAGTAGCCTCAAGTGAAGTGCAGTTTTGAAGGGAAATGTATAGTTGAGTATAAGCTTTCTGTATAATTCAGTCTGTTTAGCCAATAGTTTAGTTTAGTAGTCAGATAGACAAGTTCCTATGGTTTTCCAACTTTTGATCTTGTCTTACTATCTGAAGTTTCATGAATATGGACATTCCAAGAGATAGTTTGTTCGCATCCATGTAAATTGTGAATCCAATTCATTTCATGCATCATGTTTCAGATTCAAATATTTGCTCATGATTCAGCTCTTAAGTGTCCCGTGCATCATCTCAGTCTTTCCTTGTTATTTCAGCCAAGTCAGCATCATTCGGGGGATGAAGTCTCCTAAGGGGGAGATGTGGTGATATCCTGAGTTTTCACATCCTAAACCTCCCATCTTTTCTTCATGAAACCAGATCTATCTGGAGGTAATGGTTACTCATAAGTTGACTCTTATTTCTATCTCAGTCTTCTAGACATTCTCATGTCTTTACATGTATTTAAGAAATCTATTCAGTTCATGTATTATGTTTCAGAATAAGTTATGCAATCATGTTCCAAGTCATGCATGTCCAGTATATGATCTCAGTTACCTTAATACAGTTCTCTCAGTCAAACTAGTCTCATTCGAGGATAAATATTCCCAAGAGGGAGCTATTGTAATACCCAATAATAATCGTAGATCGATTCAACTCTTAGTTGCATGCTTATGGGGCTTAAGGCTTGAAATTTTCACTAACTGTTAGGGACTTAGTTATCACAGTTTTTTTCTGAATACCATGACCTGAGCTCATCAGTTATCAGTGCATGCACCAGTCAGTCTTTTAATGTCTTTTAGTTAGGAGTAGTATTTAGCATCGAGTGAACGTAGGGATGGTGTCTCCACCGTCAGTTAGGTCTAGAATTTAGGGACTGCTACTAATGTCTCATACCTAACTTAGGAGTAGGATTTTGCATTACTGAATGCTCCAGTTTAAGAGGTTTAATCTCTTATATCTATAGAACTTGACCCACATTCTATAGAATAATTCTCCTCAACATGGGCCAGATGTTGGACTCCATGAGAGCTCATAGGGTTTATGTAGGTTAGATTATAGCTCCCACAGTCTCTATGCAATATTGCAGTTTTCATATATTCATTCTCAGCTATCCCATGTTGTTCAGTTAGTCCTTATCTCATATGAACAGTACCCCAAAATTTCAGTCCAATTATTGAGACTAAGTATAGTTTAGTATTACATGATCAGTATTCAACCTTAAGTTATTTAGTTTTCAGTAGCTACTCGGTGTACAGGCACCAATTATCTTTTTTCTTAGATTTCAATCATTCCGTCACCCAGGCATTAATTATTTAGCTAATCAGATCAGCTTAGTACATGTATGTTTGGTTTCTTATGTTCATGTATTCATGTATTATAGTATCCCAATTTCAGCTCTACTTATACTACAACAAGTAAAGTTGTAAGAAACTAAGTGTAGTGATTCACCAACTTATCAGATTATGTTTGTTACTCATGATTTAAGCTACTTCAGATTTTAGTTTATTTTAGTCTCTTGGTGAGTCTACTTACACTTAGCATGCATGTTTTAAGGTTAAGTATGAAATCAATTTTACTTATTGCATTCACTTCCGCTTAATCAGTACATTTCAGAAGTACTAATCCACATATAGGTCTGTGTGGCTACATTATTTCATAATGTAGGTACCAGTTATAGTCCACACATCATGATCAGACAGTTGTAGTTCTAGCCAGCAGGTGATGAGTTCTCCCATTTTAGGGACTTCAGTCAGATGTTGTTAATGTACTTTACTTTATTACCCATATGTATTGATTAGTAGTAGTTGGGGTCATGTCCCAGCTATCTATAGTTAGTATAGTAGAGGATTCGTAGATGCTCGTCAAAGTTAGTCATGTAACTAGGTTACCGTGTTACGACTAGGGGGTAGTCTAGGGACATGACACTAATATTGTAGCAAGGTTTGCAGAATGTGTGGTAGACTGTGGAGGGAGTGATTATCTATGATTATTTTTTATATAAATAGGGAAGGAGCTCAGAATGGATAGTTATAGTGGTTGTAGAAATCATTTATAAGCTATAAATGGAAAGGGGTAGATTAGTCAATATGTTATAGGTAGAGACTCATTGGTGTATCTGAAATTTGAATATAGTGGGAATGTATTCATTTGTAAGTAGATTTAATGTGAGAAAGTAGAATATATTGATAAGATCATTATGGGTTATATTATAAGATTAAGATCGAGTACCCTCATTATGTGACTTTATCCCCTTGATTTTCTTTTCTCCTGTAGTTGTAAACTAGTACTTCTTGTGAGAAGGTGTGCGGTAGATTTTAGGTGTGGTAGTAATAATGTGGAGAGAATGAACTTGAGGGTTGTAGTTAGGTGAAATAAGGAATTTGGGTTGATTTTCCTATTTGATGGACTGGTATAATATATTGTATGCTTCATCGGTGGTGCCCGATTAGTGTTAGACAATAGGTTTGAACTTTAGATGTGGACTGTGGTGGTTAGAATAGTAGATTAAGACTAATGATGTATGTTTTGTGGGAATGAATTAGTAGGCTTGATGTGATATGTAAAATATCTTAGGGAAACTCGTGGAAAAAGGAATGGATAATCGTGGTATATATATACATGAGGACTAGTGTTAAAATGATTAATTGTTGCTGATTCAATAAGTGGATAAGAGTGTTAGGCATATAAGAATGAGTCGAACCTCCAGTAGCATATGGTTAGATAAGATTTTATGTGTATAAGTTCCATGTTTACGTAGTTCATGTTCTTAATTTTTTTAAGTATGGTGAGCCTAGAGAGCTACTATATGGTATTCTTTCAAGCTGAATTAGGGGAAAGTATAGATAGATGATGTTAGCCCTTGGACTAGTTTTAAAAACTTTGTTAAGTTGTAAGGGTATGCTATTAGAGGTTTAATGCGAGTATTTTAAGTAATGGAGAATGGATTGTTATGTGATAAGCACTATGGATGTGTTTTCTCATAAAAGTGTGACTTGTAGGGTGATAGAGGCTAGAAAAAGTTAAGAGTACCAATCCCGAAAAGCAGTGACTTCAGAGGATAGTTTATCGGGGGGAGTTTAGCATTTATATGTATGGTGATACCCCTTTTTTGTTGAGAGTTGTGGCTATAGATTTAATAAGAAGATATGTCCTCTAGTCTAGGATTGTGACTTTGATCTTAGGGGGATGTGATGAATTAAGGTAGTTCCCAAATTTTCTCATGGGGGCAAGTTTCAGGGAAGAATCATCATAAATCTCTTCATATTCTAGTAAACTCCTCCTACTTCAATTTATAAGGATATTTTACCAATGTCTTATGTATTCAAATCATGCCTATGGCTAAGGTACGAGTTCTCTATGCACTGATGTCCATGTTCCAACATCCTAACTCGAAGCAATAATGTCCCTCAATTATCCAATATGCCAAGTATTGACGTTCTTAAATGGTTAATCCTTGAACCATGGAGTCTGTATTCGAGGTTGTTTTAATATAGTAAAGTTGAAGAAGGGTTAAGAGGTTAATCCTTGAACCATGGAGTTTGTATTCTAGGTTAATTGAATATAGTAAAGTGCTTGGAAACCATATGTGTTAGATCATGGTTTTACATACTTGAGCTAGGAGATTTCCACGTAAAATGTTGTTTGTGCATTGTGCCGTTACTTCATCTGTATATTTATTGCTTTTCATTACTACCTACATTAGTTTGGGACCTGGTCCCAAAGTTGGTGGGCACATCGTGTCATTCTTCAGTATCCATTGAAATTCTTTCTCTAAAAAGTAGTTCCAGGAGAAAAGTTGGTAACTATCCTATGGCATGCTCCATGTGGCAGGCTATGATAATTGTGGCATGCCTTGTATGGCATTTTTACTCAGATCATTTCATTGGCTTGGTAACTCAACATGATATACTATCCGTTCATTTAATATTTCAATTGAGGTGTATAGGGAAATACCGTTGCTAGAGCAGATGTATGATATGCTAGTGCGTAGGCTCGACCATGGTCTTTCATTGTTGAGAGGAATGCTTTGCTATTTTAGGATGCCTCATATGTTTGGGACCTTATACACTTCTAACTTATGGGTAGTAAGAGATTATGGTATCAAAGAATCTTGGATTCAATTGTATGAAATAAGAGATACCAAATGGTCTTGTTTCAGTCACACCGCTATGTATGTTTGCGGATGAAGAGGTTCTACTATGCTTCAAACAGTTATCTTCTAATACTTTTGTATATTGGACATCCAAAAGAGGAGTATCTAATTATTTGCCTGAAGCTCGTCGAACAATTGTTTATCAAAGAGTTTGATTTCTTCCGAAGTACACATTTAATATATTTTCTTATGTATGATTCTAGAATCATGTAAGAACCTACTATTCAAATTAAGTTTATCTAGTTCTCTCCAATTTTTGGTCCTGAAATGTATTCAGCAATGTTGTCACTGTTGGAAAGTAGGAGAACATTTTTGTAGTTTTGATGATTGACAAATAAGAACTTGGTTTACTACTTGTTTTCTTTTGTATGTTGTATCATGTGAACCAGTTCCCAGAATAGGTGACATGAATACATAAAGAAATAAAGCACAAATAAGCAAATATTGTAGCCATGAAATAAAGAAGAAAACACACAAAGGAGCAAAGAAGGAAAGATCTAAAGAGCAAAAAAGGAAACAAATAAAAAGAAGTAGACTCTAAAGAGGAGTCCAAGTTTCCTTATATGATACCATCTCCTTTTAAGGGAAGGAATCACATAATTCCTTATAGAAAATAAAGTTCCATTTGGAGAAGGAATCCTAGTTCATGATATTCTAGGGTATGAAAAATCTCCAGCATATATATGGGTTAAATATCATTGAGAGCCGAACTTATTGCATATCCACAATATATATCATCTTGAGAGCAATAGCCATCAAAGCAAAAACTGTAGGAATTCATCACATCAAAAATGAAACCTAGTTCACAGTTTTTGTTCGAGTTTGCATTACTAAATGCTCAAGTTTGAGAGGTTTAAGGCTAGAGTTAGTAGTCTTTGTTGAGGTCATTAGTTGGAGTAAATTGAAGAGTTTTGAGTCTGTAGTAGGATAGATTCTGAGTTGTCATCTCTTCTATTATTGAATGTTATAAGGGTGAGTATAAGAAGTGGGTTTGACTTCTTATTCATGGGTGTGTTGTATCAAAAAGCTGGTCTGACTTCTTGTTTATGAGCCGTTGTAACAAGAAGCGGGTTCGACTTCTTGGAGTGCTCATATTTGTAGTAAACTGTTGAGTTGCGAGTTAAGAGTTGGGTTCTAGGATTGTGGGGTTGTAGTCTTGAACAAAGCTCTTTGAAATTAGTGAAGATTGGTGGTGAAATCCTACACAGTGTAGGTTGTGGTTTTTTACTCCCTTGAGCAAGGAGTTTTCCACGATAAATTTGTGTTGCACTTTATTTTACTGTTTGCGGTTTACTGCAATATCTGAGACTAGGTTCCCAATACGTATGGTGGGATTAGTTAATTTCTACAGTTAGAGAAGGTCTTTTCTATTAAATTCAAACACCTTGAAAAGGATCAGAGTGATGCCCCACCAACATCTCAAGAAGGTGCTTCGCAAATTCAACTACCCCTCTTTAACAGACAATATTATGGGTGGTGGAAGAATAGGATGATGGACTTCATTATTGGAGAAGATCATGATCTCTGGAATATTGTATTGGATGGAACAACAACATTAATGAATCTTAGTGAAGATAGAAATACTCGGGTTCCTAAAGGGATACTGGAATTTGATGATAATGACAAATAAATATTCAAAATAATGAAAAGGCCAAAAATCCTAATCTGTGGCATTGGCCCCGATGAGTACAATAGGATATCCTCTTGTTCAACCGCAAAGGAAATTTGAGAATCTTTGCAAGCTACTCATGAAGGTACCACTCAAGTGAAGAAGTCTAATATTTATGAACTAATCAAAAAATAAGAATTACTTAGGATGAAGGAAGAATAGACTATTCAGGAGATGCATACCAGTCCACATCAATCATTAATGAGATCTTCTCTCTAGGTTAAGTTGTTCCCAATGGTAAGGCTTTCCTAAAATGGATTAGAGTGTTGTAGGAGTCATGGGAATGTAAGGTTGAAGCTATATTTAAGGCTCATAACTTGGACACATTAACCATGGATCGTAAACTTATAAACGTATGAGCTTAAGAAAAATCAAGAATGTGAAATTATTGGGCTCACAAAGGAAAATAATTTGGTTCTAAAAGCTATTGAAAAGGTATATTTTGAATCCAAGAATTTGGCACTCATAACTAGGAGATTTCAAAAGATGTTGAGGAAAAGCCTGAATTCACAAAATTGGAACCAGGTTCCGAGAAATTATGAAAAGGAAAATCATGATCAAGTGTGTCACAAGTGTGGCAGTCCTGAACACTTCATTAAAATTTGTCCTTTATGGATAGTAGATCACAAGAAAAATAAACCAAGAAAAATCTACGGAACAAAATATGGACCTGGTTATTCCATTACACGAAATGATAACAAAACGTGAATCTGATATTGCTGTTAAAAGGGTTCTTGCTAAAATGGGAAACTCTTCTAATGAATTTGAAGATGAAGAACCACAAAATCGGTGATTACTGGCTATGGTGGAATATGATGATGAGGACACTCCAGCACTTGTTGTAATTGCTGATTTGGATGGGGAGCAATAGGAAGAAAATTCCAAGGAGGTCGTACTTTCACACATGGCAAGTTCAGATAGTGATATTGAACAAGGAGAATCTGAGGAATATTTTCTTGATCTTAAACCTGAACGAAAAAAAATTCTCAGAGAAAACTTGAAAATTTGACTTATGTTCTTATTGATGCCTATTATTCTGCTTGCTCTAACAAGAATCAACTTATGAGTGATTATTCATCTTTATGAATGGACTATCAAAGTATTGATGAAGAAAATTATTCCTTGAAAAATTCTTTAAAGGAAAAATCCAAGCAACCATTTTTCAAAAATCTTTGGAAGATGACATCAAGAAATTGACTGTAAATCTTCAAGAGATTACTGTAAGGAAAAGGTTGCTTCAGGAAAATCTTACAAGGACTAAAGATGAGTTAGAACAAAATAAAAAGTGGACCAGGTCCTCAACTCTATTAACTCAAATTCAGGATAGTCAAACCACCACTAGACATGAGATTGGTTTTAAACCTGAAGAACACAAGTCCTCACAAAGTAACCCTGATGGATTAAAATTCTGGGCTCACTGTCGAAAGGAAGTCCATCATAGAAATCAATGTCAAGGTTAAATTTGGGCTAATCATAAAAATATTAATTTTTTCAAAAAGGGACCTGGTTCTTGTCTGATGGATTGTTCTAATTTTGTTAAAAAGAAATTAGGTCCTTACGATACAGATTTTCAAAGGAAACTATTCTCTTATTTTCCTTTTACGGCTATATGAGATCTCATTCATCCTTTAACTTACAGGAAGGGGCCCAAGTTAATCTGGGTACCTAAGACTAATCTTTAACTAGTATTTCAGGTGAACATGAGAGGAAAACAAAAACCATGGTATATGAATAATACATGTTTTGGACACATGATCAAAATGCAAGAAAGTTTCTCTCACTCACATGTTTCCAAGGTTACAAGGTAGACTTTGGAAAGGGAAAAAGATTGAAACATAATCTGTTGAGCGTCTTAGATGCATGACAAAAGAAAATCTCAAATGTTGAAACCTGGTTCTAAATGAAGAAGTCATGAAAGTACTGTTTCATAAGTTTCCCAACATTAAATTCAGTGAAGAAATGTTTAATGTGATAAAAAATCAAGAAGAATGTTTTAACTTCAATATTGAAAGTTCGCTCACAACAATTGGGAAAATTATGCAACAAAAACCTGGTTTTTTTAATTTTGAAGAAAGATGATGAAAAAATTAGTCTTGTGAATGGAAATCTTGATGATCGTGATCTTGAAGAGTAGGTTGAAAATGACAAATTTGGTATTGCTGGAGATGATTATGAGGATATGAATGGTCAATACTGGCAGAACCTGGTTCCCAAGAAGTTCCTGAAATGATAGAATTCATAGCTCAGTGGTAATCCTCATATTAGTGAGGAGGTATATGAGACAGAGGGAACAAGTGTTGAGTCTATGTATAGTGAAAAAAATTGCGGGAACCGTTGGACGATTAAAGGGTTCAACACAATGTGAACATGGTTTCTGTTTTCCTGTAGTTTGGAATTATAAAGAAGCATTGACACACCATCATGGCTTTCTTAATAATTGGCTAGTAAATAAACAATTTTATGCCTGATTGGACATATAATGTATTTCTAATTACTCAGTCTCGTACTATTAGAGGTACACACCTCAGACACATCTTTGATAGTGACTAAAAGGTCTATGGATATTACCCCTGTTTTCTTAATAATTGCATCAATAAATTGAGGTGGAACTCATAAAAAGGGGATCTTGATTCCTTTTTTACATCATGCATGTAATTCTTTGAGTATGTGCAGAACTTAAACATTGGTGAACCTGATTCTTCCTTAAAAAGACAATTCTTTCAAGAAAAACACCAATAATCCACTTTTTCTTTCTTATATTTAGCATCCTTCAATCCTAAATCACTTTGATAAAGAGGATCTCAGTCTTAAAATTATCCTAGCTCTAATTAGAGGGAACCTAGTCCCTTTTCTTCAGTGTCTTCATTGTCTTAACCATCTCACTCATTTGAACTAGGTTCAAAAATCCCAAATCATGGACTCACCTTTTAGGTGTAACTAACTATTTCTTGGGGGAACAACCTTCTTAGAAAAAAACTATGATCAGTTCCCTTATTGTTGCTAAATCCATCATTGTTGCACTATGTCTGATGAATTTTTTAACCATATATGTTCTTCCACAATCGGTGTCTGAAATTCATCAAGAATAAGTTATTTGATAAAAGTACCTATAAGGAGTAAGATCTCTCTGCATTTGAACTAGGTTCAAAAAGGGGGGGTCCGATCTCATCACTCAATTGTTGTTCCACATACATCTTGCAAATACACAATTTACTTGAAGATAAAAATACTCAGCTAAAATTGGACGTCATGAATCCTTAGCATAAAGTATTGTGAAAAAAAAGAAAGTTCACAATGGTATGGAAAAGCATTCAATCGCTTCTTTCTCAACCTTAGTACTTATCTTACGAGTGTATGTCCTCTAGTTCCTTTGCCTCCAGTTTTTCATATGATGCTTAAGTTTTGTCTCATACTCATGATATGATAGACTTTTTATTAGGGTCCTAAGGGCTTAAAATAGTACATGTCTACTTCATTGTGTTTCTTCTCTGCATGTCTTGATTATGTATGTAAGATGTTTAATATCCTCAGATTGACTTACCTTATTGTCAACAAGTGTGTGTTTAATAGTGTTGCTCAAGTGGCCATGAGTTAAAATTATATTGCACTCATTGTATGTTTATTGAGTTCTTTGGTTGTTGATTTTCAATGATTCCAAACGGGGGAGGTTATATGGCGTGGAAAAGGAATATATGATGTAGTGTTTGTCATCATCAAAAAGGGGGAGATTGTTGGAAAGTAGAAGAACGTGTTTGTAGTTTTGATGATTGACAAATAAGAAATTGAATTACTACTTGTTGTCTTTTGTATGTTGTATCATGTGAACCAGGTCCCAGAATAGGTGTAACCCAGGTCCCAAAATAGGTGATGTGAATACACAAGGAAATTAAATACAAATAAGCAATATTGGAGCCACAAAATAAAGAAAAAAATACACAAAGGAGCAAAGAAGGAAAGAGCTAAAGAGCAAAGAAATAAAGAAATAAAAAGAAGAATTAGAGTCTAAAGAGGAGTCAAAGTTTCCTTATATGATACATTCTCCTTAAAAGGAAAGGAATCACATAATTCCTTATAGAAAATAAAGTTCCATTTGTACAAGGAATCCTAGTTCATGATATTATAGGGTATGACAAATCTCTGGCATATATATGGTATAAAGATCATTGAGAACCGAACCTATTTCATATCCACAAAATATATAATCTTGAGAGCAATAATCATCGAAGAAAAAACTGTAGGACTTCATTACAGTAAAACAGAAACCTGGTTCACAATTTCTGTTCGAGTTTCTATTACTGAATGCTGATGTTTTAGAAGTTTAAGGCTAGAGTTAGTAGTATTTGTTGAGTTCATCAGTTGGAGTAAATTGATGAGTTTTGAGTCTGTAATAGGATAGATTCTGAGTTGTAATCTCTTTTATTATTGAACGTTATAAGTGTGAGTAATAAGAAGTGGGTTTACTTCTTATTCAGGGGGTGTTGTAACAAGAAGTGGGTTTGACTTCTTGTTTGTGAGGTGTTGTAACAAGAAGCGAGTTTGACTTTTTGGAGTGCTCATATAGTGGGTTGAACAGTTGTAGTAACTTGTTGAGTTGTGAGTAAAGATTTAGGTTCTATCATTGTAGGGTTGTAATCTTGAACAAAGATCTTTGAAACTAGTGGAGATTGGTGGTGAAATCCTACACAGTGTAGGTCGTGGTTTTTTACTCCATTGGGAAAGGAGTTTTCCACAGTAAATTTGTGTTGCTCTTTATTTTACAGTTTGTTGTTTACTACAACTTCAGAGACCAAGTTCCTAATACATGTGGTGGGATTAGTTAATTTCTACAGTCACGTACTTGTTTCATGTTCTCGAGAATTGACAATCTACCTATATTTTTGCCTACATATTAGCCTCACCTTATATTTCAGCAGAGGGGTTTATATTACCTATTATTTCTTGCAGAAAATCATATACTATAATTGCTATATGTATTCCTGTTTATTCTTCAGTAGAATGATTCCCCGCTTGATTGATTAATAATGAAAGCTACCGTATAATATGTTTGTTCCCATTCATCTTATTATTCTTCCAACCTTGTCTTTTAGCTTCTTGATAAACAAAGATAGTGTATGAGGCTATGTAAGTCTTGGCTTGTATCGACATAATTTTGGGCATTATACTACCTGATATTGACTCGTCAGGACATTTCTTTTATGCCCAATAAAGATTTTTAATACATGCATAGCCCCTCAATAAGTGTTAGATGTATTCACTAAGACGATCTGATCTAATGAAGAAATCACTACTATAATCCCCCAAGAACTAGTATTATAAGTCATGAGTTGTTAATGTTGGAGTATTTGCCCTACTTATTACTTATTTTACCCTAGCAATTGCCTATCAATGGAATAGGTTGACTAACGTGTTCCTATCTAGCTAAAGCAGTAAGTAACTTTGCACAGTGATGTTTACGTGGAAAATGCCCGGCTCAAAGAGGTGTGAAAACCACGACCTATATACAGGATTTAACCCCAACTCCACTAAAGCAATTGAGCCTCAACAATCAACAAATTATAAGACTTTTGTAGTCTAGAAATTAAACTCTAACTCCTATTTCTACAAAAAACACAAGCCTTCCCAAGGTGAGTATTCCCAAGTCTTCGAGTTCCCAAACTTGAAGACTGTGCTTCTAACTCAGTTTATACTTCCCTGAGACTAGAAAACAATACAACTCAAGAACCAACCTAATACATAAAGTCTAAGACTCCTTAACTCTAAGTACTAGGAACAAGTTCAACTTCGATACTCCAATCTTTGAAACTTCACTGATAATTCATTGATGAGTTGATATCTTTGTAAGTTCATAAGTGATGAAATGAGTTACTCCCTCGACATATAAAAACTCTCCAAAGAGTCCTTCAACGTCCTTGGTCTTCTATTTTGCTTCAAACTCTTTAATTCAACAGAGTTTGATGTCAACTAAAAGTCCTTCTTCGAGTACAACTCTTTACATTGATAAAATTCCTTCTTCAACTTTATCTCCTTGTTAGAGTGAAACTCTTTCTCTTCAGCTTATCAATAATGTGTTTTACTCAATCACCACTTCTTCTTTACTATGTGATTATGATTTCATTGAGAAGGCTTATCCGTTCCTGACTTCAAGTAAACTACTCTGTGTCATCCAGTGAGATCAACTTCTATTTTGAGTGTTTGGACCAGCTTGAGTAATATCCTTAAGGCTCGTTTGGTAAAAGGAATAAGGAATAACTAAAGGTGGTATTAATTTTATGACGAGTTTATTGGTAGTTTTAAAAGTCCACTTAGTACATAAAATGCGTCTGCTTTGTTTTTCCTAGTCTTTAGGAAGTAGTTTAGACGTGGGCTGTTATCTAGTTTTTAGGGGAAAATCTTATGGGTATTTCTTAAGATTTAGCTTAATTTTTGCTTTGTATTTTTGTTATAAAAGGACTGCAGTGGCAGCATCATTTTATTCAGTCAATAAAAGAATTCCTTTGCTTATATTGCCTCTCTTTTCTCTATCGCCTTTCAGCCTATGGCTATATATACATCTCGATTCTATTTTTTTTCTGTCACTAGTATTAGATCCATCTAGATACAAAAAAAAAAAGAAGAAAAAGAAAAACAGAGAGAGATACAGTGAGATTATGGCTTCAAAGAGCAATTACGTGCAAGCAACTATTCCGCATTTTGATGGTCAGTATGACCATTGGAGCATGTGATGGAAAACTTTTTAAGGTCAAAGAAGTATTGGCCAATTGTCGAGGATGGTATGGAGCTCCGGCGGAAGGTGAAACCTTGACGAATGCTCAAATGTTAGAGTTCAAAGCAAGAAAGCTGAAAGATTTGAAGGCAAAAAATTATCTTTTTCAGGCTATTGAGCGTCCCATCTTAGAATCTATTCTTTGCAATGAAACTTTGAAAGATATATGGGACTCCATGTAAAAGAAATATCAAGGCCCTTCTAGTGTAAAGCACACACAACTTTAAGCCTTGAGAAGGGATTTTGAAACTTAGCAGATGAAGGAAGTAGAGTCTGTAATGAGTTACTGCGCTAGAACAATGGAGATCAGCAACAAAATGCGATTTCATGGCGAGAAGATGAACAATTTCACAATTCTTGAGAAAATATTACACTCTTTGATGCCTAAGTACTATTATATTGTTTTCTCAATTGAGGAGTCAAAAGCTATCAGTGATTTATCGCTTGACTATTGCTAAGCTCCTTATTGGTGCATGAATAGAAGATGAACCGCAATTCAACTTCTGATGAGCAGGCCTTGAAGGCTTCTACTTTTATTTTTTCCAATTCTAAGGAAGGGGAAGCAGCAGAGGAGATAGAGGATATAGAGCTGGATGCAGTAAAGATGGCAACAGGAATTTTAGAGACAATGATGACTACGACAAAGGAAGAGGGAGAGATTTTGACAAATCCAAGGAAGTATGTTATCTTTTCCATAAATATGGTCATTATCATTCTGAATGCAGTACTAGGCTACCTAATGAGAAACCTTGTTAATGGTGGTTCATGCCGAAAATAAGCCCGATGAGCATGTTATTTGGTATGTGGATACCGACTGCAGTAATCACATGACTGGAAGTAAGTCTTCTTTTTACTGATATAAATGAAAACTTTCGATCGACAGTTACTTTTTGTGATCTTTCAACTAGGAATGTGATGGGAAAAGGGTAATATAAATTTTAGAACTAAGAATGGGTGTCTGGAAATCATATCTAATGTGCTCTTTGTTCCTTCCTTGAAATGCAATTTATTTAATGTGGGTCAACTGTTAGAAAAAAGGTATGTCATCACCTTAAGGAATGACACATGAAATTTTCGATCCTTCCGGAGGAGTTATTGCTATTGTAAAAATGAGCCGAAACAGGTTGTTCCCTTTGAAGATTTGAAATGCTCAATTTTGCTCCATGACGGAAGTGAAAAATCCTTCGTTTATTTGGCGTTTTCTATATGGTCTCTTTAACTTTGTCGTCTTGAAGATCCTTCAAAGGAAGAGTATGGTGACGGGGCTTCCTGAAATTATTGTTCCCTCCCACGTTGGTGAAGAATTTGTTGTTGGCAAACAACATCGTTCTCAGTTTCCTAAAAGTAAGTCATGGAGAGCCGAGGAGGTATTGGGGTTGGTACACTTGGATATTTGTGGGCCAATAAATCCAATTTCTAATGGAGGAAAAAAATATTTTCTCACCTTAATTAACATTATTCCAGGAAGACGAGTGTATATTTTGCAGGAAAAATCAGAGGTTTTTATTTTATTTAAAAGCTTCAAATCTTGTGTGTAGAATGAGACTGGATGGACTAATAAGAACCTTCGTATAGATCGCGGAGGATAATATAGCTCAAAGGTGTTTGATGATTTCCTGTGAGACTCGTGGCATTCAGAAAGAGCTCACATCAGCATATACACGCAACAAAACTGCGTGGCGGAGAGGAAGAATAGAACCATTCTCAACATGTTGCGTAGCTTGTTGGCTCAAGGAAGAGTTCCAAAGCAATTTTGGCTAATTGGAGCATTCACATCTTGAATAGAAGTCCCATTTTTGCGCTTCGATATGTGACACTTGAGGAAGCTTGGAGCGGAAGGAAACCGGCAGTAGACCACTTTAAAATTATTGGGTCTATTTGTTGAAAATATGCCTCAGAAATAAAGCAGGAATAGATATTTTTAATAGTTTTTAATTATTAGAGTACTATGTGACTTAGGAATTAGTTGTCCCTTTATTATTTGACTAGGAATTAGTTATCCCAACATAAATTGTAGTGTAGTTAGAATTTTAGCTATAAATACATATTTTGAGTTATTAATAAAAAAATT
This sequence comes from Capsicum pubescens, assembly GCA_030864215.1. Lineage (NCBI taxonomy): Eukaryota > Viridiplantae > Streptophyta > Magnoliopsida > Solanales > Solanaceae > Capsicum > Capsicum pubescens. The sequence continues at coordinate 79,647,158 of CM061544.1, read as the reverse complement.
CCCTTTGACAATACTATTGTCGTATTTTATTTTTCTCCAACTCTTTCTCTGTTATTTTTCTAATTTCAAAGCTAAAAATCAACACCATTTCTTATGCACATGTCCCAGAAGAAAAAAGGAAATAAGCTTGATGATAGAGGTTATAGATGTGTTTTTCTTTGTGTGAGTGAGGAATCCAATCTTATGAACCAATTGTCCCACATTGGAAAAATAGAGAAATGCTAAGGGGTTTATAGGCTAAATGGGTTCTCCCACCTATCAGACTAGTCTTTTGGGTTGGGCTCTCCCGTGTGGTTTATAACATTGGTGCTTTCATTGAGAGTCCCATGCGTTGGGCCGTGACTCGAAGTGGTGGCTTGCGTGCCAAGAGTGGTGGCCTGGACCCAAGAGGGGTGCCAGCCGTGACCAACGAGGATCGATACACGCGTGGAGCGACGACTCGGAGTGGTGTCCTGACCAACGAGGATCAATACACGCGTGGAGCGACGACTCGGAGTGGTGGCCTGTGCGCCAGGAGTGGTGGCCTGGACCTAAGAGGGTTGCCAGTCGTGACCAACTGGGCTCATCCGTGACCAATGAAGTCGTTGGTTCTCAAGAGGAGGCGATTGTTATGAACCAATTGTCCCACATTGAAAAAATAGAGAAATGCTAAGGGGTTTATAGGCCAAATGGGTTCTTCCACCTGCCAGGCTAGTCTTTTGGGTTGAGCTATCCCGTTTGGTTTATGACATCCAAGGTGTACAAGCTGTTCAATCCTTTGATTAAGAAAGTGGTGACCAGCCGTTTGGTTTATAACATCCAAGGTGTACAAGTTGTTCAATCCTTTGATTAAGAAAGTGGTGACCAGCAGAGATGGTATGTTTGATGAAGAGAGAAATGCTAAGGGGTTTATAGGCCAAATGGGTTCTCCCACCTATCAGGCTAGTCTTTTGGGTTGGGCTCTCCCGTTTGGTTTATAACATCCAAGGTGTACAAGATTTTCAATCCTTTGATTAAGAAAGTGATGACCAGCAGAGATGCTATGTTTGATGAAGAGAACACTTGGGGTTGGAATATGCAGCAGACTACTCCAATATTAATTGACACTGAAGTCGAAGAAGCAGTTGAAATACAAAAAATTGCTGAAAATTCTACTCCAGCGGCTGCTGAAATCTTACCATTAGTTTTGGAAGAAAATGGTGCGATGGATCAGTCTCTTCGTCATGTTCGCAGAAGGCCCGCATGGATGATCTATTATGAGGTAAGAGGAATTAATGTTAATGAAGATGTTTCCAACTTTGCATTGTTTGCAGATTGCGATCCTACAACTTGTGAGAATGCTGCCAAAAGGAGAAATGGAGGAAAGCTATGGATGATTATATCGATGCTATTGAAAGAAATGACACCTGGGAGTTATCAGATCTTCCGAACGGGCACAACACCATTCGTTTCAAGTGGGTCTATAAGACGAAAATAAAGAAAATGATGATATTGACAATTATAAGGCGCGATCGGTGGCTAAGGGATATCAACAAGAGCATGGTGAGGACTACACTGAAGTTTTTGCTCAAGTTGCAAGGCATGACACCATCAGAATGTTAAATGCTCATTGTGTGTTTAAATGTTGATGATCTTATATTTACTGGAATGACATTGCCATGTTTTCTGATTTTAAAAGGTCTATGATGGATGAATTCGAGATATCTAATCTTGGTAAGATAAATTATTTTCTTGGTTTTGAAGTAGTGCAATTGATGATGGTATATTTGTTTCGCAGAAGAAATATGAGGATGAAATTTTAGACCGATTCAAGATGAAGAATTGCAGTCCCGTCGATACTCCAGTTGAGTTTGGCCTGAAACTAAACAAAGAGGGAAGAGGAGACATGTAGACAACACACTCTAAAGGCAAATTGTAGGTAGATTAATGTATCTTAATGCCACAAGGCCCGACATCTTGTATACTGTAAGTCTTAGAAGAAGATATATGGAGAGGCCCGCCGAAGTTCACCTGCTAGCTGCCAAGAAAATCCTTTGCTATTTACAAGGAACTAAGGATTTAGGTTTGTTCCACAAGCAGGGTGAGAATCAGGTTTGCTTGGTTTTTCTGACAGTGATTATGCTGGAGATCTGGATGACAGAAAGTGCACTTCAGGATATGTTTTTATCCTAGGCACAAGGGCTGTTACATGGTCTTCCAGGAAGCAAAAGATTGTTCTGCTGAGGCGGAATTTGTTGCTGCTACAGCTTGTGCTTGTCAAGCTGCTTGGTTGAGAATAATTCTTGAAGAAATACAGTTCAAACAAGAAAGAGAAACTACAATTTTCTATGATAGAAACTCTGCTATCAAGCTTTAAAAAAATCCCGTGTTACATGGAAGAAGCAAGCACATTGATGTAAAGTAGAATTTTCTGCGAGATCTCAATGATGATGGAACGATAGAGTTGAAATATTGCCGAAGTGAAGACCAGCTGGCAGATATTTTCGCTAAACCTCTCAAGTTTCCCCCTTTCCAAAACCTGAGGAGGTTGATGGGTATCGGCACTAAGGAAGAGTTCAAGAAGCTGAAGTAAAACTAAAGCTTGAAAGCTTTCAGTTTAAGGGAAGGTGTTAGTTTTGAAAGTCCAGTTAGTAAATAAAATGCATCTGTTTGTGACCATCATTAGCACGAATATATCTAACACCAGGACTTAATGAAAGGATAATCAACTAGCAGTAAAGATCCAAAGTTTGACCATCCATAAGCAACTCATTACTAGACACCACTTGAGTACCCGCTAAAAATAGATTCTAAATAGTTTGGCCAATATATAACAAAGAGAATCTAATTTACAATGCCCCAAAACCCTCCAATATAACACTAAGCCAAATTTCCACCGGTCAGATGCAACATAGCATCGATTTCATCCCCCATCATCCATCTCAAGCTGTCAAAAACAATAAGTAAAAAAAGTAAAGAGTCTACACATTACAGATTATATGTAGTGTAGGAAAATATGGACATATATGCTCGGTACGAGAAGAGGGAAAAGGAGCATTGGCTGGTGAAGAAAAAGGGAGAGACAAAAACCTCATCAGGGGTCTGGTCAGGCCTGAGGCGACAACCATCAAACAGGAATATGATAGCATTGAATTCAACAAATTGCCTATCATAGTAAGCATTCATCAGCTTCTTCTGCTGTGTGCTTCTCTTGATCCTGAAAAACACCTCATTTCCGTCCTATAAAAATTGGTCAACTTCATAGATCTTGTATACTGTAATATGGAATATTTTCATTCAGAAATTTTAGGCTATACGAATTGGCCAAACCAAGAAAGCGATCTATGAGGTTTTCTAGGATCAAGAGAAGTACACAGCTGAAGGACCTCATGAATGCTTACTGTGATAAGCAATCTGTTGATTTCAATGCTACTGCAGTCCTGTTTGGTGGTCGTAGCCTCAGGCCTGACCAAACCCCTGATGAGGTTTTGGTCTCTCCTTTTTTCTTCACCAGCCAATGCTCCTTTTTCCGCTTCTCGTACTGAGCATGTATGCCCATATTTCCTACATATTATCTGTAATGTGTTGTCTCATTACTTTTTTTTTACATATTGTTTGTGTCAGCTGGAGATGGATGATGCGGATGAAATCGATACTACGTTGCATCAGACCAGAGGATCTTTGTCTTAGCGTTATATTGGAGGGTTTTGGGGGCGTAAATTAGATTATCTTTGGTATATATTGACTGAACTATTTAGAATCTTTTTTAGCTGGTACTCAGGAGTCAGGTGTAGTCTAGTAATTAGTTTCTTATGGATGGTCAGAAACTTTGGATCTTTACAGCTAGTTCATTATCCTTTTATAAAGTCCTGGGGATAGATATATTCGTGCTAACAATGCCCGGTGTTTATGCAAGGGAAATGATTTTCCTCTTTGATTTCTGTTGTTTTTGTTGAAATTTGGTTTGGATGCAAAGTTTAACCGGGATCATTTTCCTACCTCCGTGGACATTGAATTTAAGTCCAGACTGTAGTTTACTGTCCACTTGACCAATTGCAACTGCTAAACTTCCTGACCAATGACCATATACATATGCACTTCAGTTTAAGTTGTATACACCGCCAAACTCCTAGACCATATACACATGCATTTAAGTTATATACTTTATCAATGAAAATATTTTTTACACTCAGATTATCAACATTCTGAGGGAAATGTAGATGTGGGGATTTGTAATGCTAAAACGAACAGTTATCTTGTATAATAAGTAAGATATCATGGCTCAACTGGTTGGGGAACAAGCTATCCTGGGAATGTTGTTCCACCCTCAATGTGTGATAAAAATAACACTACAATCCCACAATAACTGATCCCAGAATAAGTTATCTGATAATTTTATTACAACCAAACATTGGATAAATGTTAGAAAAATTCAGAATCGAGATGTATATTTATCTATAGGCTGAAAGAAGATAGAGAAGCCAGAGGCATGTCATGACCCGAGCCGAGGCCCTATCCATGACGGGCATCTCAAACCAATAAAGGCGCGAGAAGACCCCTTAGCATTACAAAATAAGCAGTCATAACTAAAATGCAGAAATAGACCCTTGTAGAGGAGTTCAACTAAATGAAAAAGAGAAAAAGAAAAAAAAAACTAAATGAAATAAAACTTAAGCAATTCTTGCGATGTAACTTCTGTCTATAATAATCTGTGTAGCTTCTAACAAATTTAAGAAAGGTTCTATACCGGAACATGGGTCTGACAATACCATAAAAACACCATCTAAGTACTAGTAAAAAAGAACATAGACCTTCTGGATGATAGAGGGCTCACCCCTTTCTGCGTTCTGACCAACAAAGATCTATTGCTGCAAAGAACTGCGAAAATGTGTCTATGAACCTACATCATGAGACAATGCAGCCACCTGAAGGTAACCAATACATGGAATTTATTGTCATATAGAACCAAAAAAGAAGGTAGGAAGTAAAGCTTTTAAATACGTAAATATAATAGAATAAGTAAAACACAAGGCATTGTATAAAACTTAAGTTTTTTATTCCAGTTGATAGAAAACCAACAATTCTGTGTATTAGTTTTGAACTAGATGGCATCACCAACTTTCATTAAACACCACTGGCTGCATGGGTTCGGTCAATGCTCGTCCGGTCACTCACTCCTAACAACCCATTATTTCTGACAATGAGTTGTTGTCAGAGTTGTTGTCACTGGTAGCTTTGACAGTGCTTCAGTAATTTGGCTATAACATTTTACTCCAATATTGGATTAAGGCAAAACTGGAGGAGTTGGGAAGATAATTAAATTATCTGATGGAGAGTTTTGAGGTGAAAAAATTCTTAGTAATCCAAAAGTTATGCTTATTTGAAGCTGACTATAGTTATATTCTTCACAAGAAATTAATTGCCAGGGGATGTTTTGACTTGTCTATAATCTAGGAGTTATTTGAGGCCTTAATCTATGTATAAAACACTTATAAAACTACCAAAACAAGATTGTTTATTTTGCATGAACTTAAAGCATGGTTATAATATTATTTTGGATTTTTGAGTGTTACAATATTCCCCTCTTGGGATCATTCGTCCTCCCATGAAGACTAAATTGGTTGAAAGGATAGGAAAAGAAGTGTAATCCCTAACACTGAATTCTAAGATCTTAATATGGATATTTTGACTAAATTTCCAAATAAAATTTTGACTAGTTTGAAAATTTGGGAACTTACTAGTACTGTCTAACAGAATTCTGAAGTTGGATAACAAATATGGTACTGATTTCTGAATCTAGATATCTTTTATGGTTGGGAGTGATTTATACTAGGAGTAAGGTCTCAACTGAATTCTCAATTAGCATGAATGTAAATAAATTACCTCATGAAATAGACATATTCATGAAACTTTGGATAGTAAGACTAGATGAAAAGATGGAAAACTATTATCTGTCTAATTGGTAAACTGAATGTTGGCTATACAGACCGACTCATACTAAAAGTTTATAACTCAACTGAAGTATTCCTGGAATGAACGGATTTAGAACTGTAAGGTGATATATAATATCATTAAATTTCATAGAGTCTCTCGAAAGGAATATTTGTTATCTTCAACACTCCTAGTCAGAAGTTCTAATAGCATTAGGGAGAAAAGAATTTTGGACATGATCTGAGTAAGATATCTGAATAAGGATTATAACGTGGTTTGAGCATCCCAATTTTCTAGTCTAAGAACATAGAATAGGAACGACTTAGAGTTGAACATGAGACATCTCTGGTCTGAAGCTACCTACAATGAAACAAGAGTATCTTAGGTCAAAAGTAAGGATAGGAATATTATGATTTTAGAAAAAAGACTAATAACTTCTAACTTAGCGATATTTCTCAACCATGCTTCGTTCCTATGGACATACCACTTTTAGCTAGCTGAAACTTCTAACTTTCTTATAGGTACACTACATGTGACTGATAAAATTTATGTGTAGCCTACTTGTATGCTCTCACTTTATTCAATCTTAACTCGGAGATACAAGGCTCTACCACTTAAAGTACTACATTGGTCTTAACCACAGAAATATAATGTTCTATATTCCCTTGGTGCTATCACCCTCAAAGACACACTTCTTCTTACCACCTTCAACAATCAACATTAAGTGCTAGTAAAAGATTCACTAACCACCATAAGACATTATCTGTAGGTATATGAAAAAATCATTCAAGCCTATCACTCAACTGCCAACAACATTACCATCAAAGTATAAGAAAGGTCACAAAAGAACTAGATCATGAGGGTTTGATATACGAGGCATACTGTGAAATCTTGATTTAGGGATTTTCATGAATTAAGCATATAACTGAGCCTGGAGAGTAAAATATAATTGGAATAAACTTGTTCAAACTAGTCACTAAGGATGTATAATGAGTACCTAAAATTGAACATATGGTAAAACATGAGTACATGAGTCATGATTTGTTTGACTAAGACTGGGATTCATTAATTAATGGAATATGAGTCATACTTCTGAGTGAACCGCCACTCTTAATACTAGAACCTGGGAGTGGTTATGATTTTTTATTAAGTGCATGAATATGAGCTATGATTATATAGCCGACTTGTAAGGCATGAATAGATGTCATAATGACTGAACTATAAAAATTTGTACTAAAATAAGAATGGGTCGGGTATCTTCCTCTGGTGTTGTTGTTCTAGAACTCACTAGCATCACTGTTAGAATCTGAAAACCTGACTTGATTCCTTGTTATATCATTCTCTCTTTAGATTTAAGCCTTAATTCTAAGTCTATGGACCTTAGCAATAAACTCTGAACTAAATTATATTCACTCTACTCTAGAGTTCGAACTATAATGGTACACATAAATACTAAAATCCTCCTGAAAGACTATACTTGAAAATATAAAGTCCACTGTTCGTACTTCCTTCTGAGATACAACTCTTTACTTTCTATAGCCCAAAACGTCATCACAAAATTACTTAAACAATAACTAACTTAGAATCTTCAGGAGTATCACCATACCTCGAGTTCACACTTTTTCCTTCTAGAACTTCAAACTCTTCTTTTTATTAGCTTAATCATCCACAATTCAAACTTATACTCTAATACTTTACATGGATATCCTCAAAATTTTAATAAGCTATGCTAACTTACTACTATAAGATAAAAATAATGAAATATAGTAAGAATCATGAAACACTAACCCACTAAAAATTTTATGAACATACTCAACCTTAACAAACTTCTCTATCATCATGGTCATTGCCTAACCTCTATCCTGATTAAAGAATTAACATACTCTAAGTCCCCTTAATTTGTAAATCTCTCTTAACGTGCTATTAAAAAATCTACAAAACACCTTGCTAATTCAATGAATGCATAATCTACTAAATTTAGATAAACCACTATCCCCACTTTACTGCTACTAAACTTCTAGGTTCATGCTTCTAACTCTAGGTCATGCGTCCATAGGATTCTGAGAAGAGATATGAGGGAATATCTGACTTTGGCTTAGTGCACGATTTTCATGAATATGAATAAACTATTTCAATGATTGGATCTTACAAGAACTGATGGGATCCTTTTAAGCCCGCTTGCAATCTTAAAACTATTTGAAGGGACTATTTGAGAAAATTCTATCAGTAGGAATTTAAGCTTGACTATTTCTATTACCTAAAAAATAAGGCACAGTTGGCATAAATGGTGCAATGTAAGAAAATGTATAAGTTTCTTAGAGAACATCTCTACTGCATGATCTGAGATATAAAAGAACAAAAATATTTCTTAGATGCCCAGTAGCCTCTCGAAGAAAAGTACAAACATTTCTTCATCGTTACACAAGAATATACTAGACACGACTTCATATATGCCCTAGGACACTTGAACCTTGTGCTCTGATACCAACTTTTTCATTATCTGATACTACCCCTAGTCGTAACATGGTGCTTAGAACCATAAGTAATATCAAGCTAACCCATGTAATGGAATAAAGCTTGAGCAACTGATTAAAATCATATATAAAATCTAAATTGACTAAGCGGAAGCATAATCATGAGATAAGATTTTACAATATATTAAAGTTTCAAGTTTACAACACTATAATCTGAAAGAATAGGGAACTAAAAGTACATACAATGACTCAAACTAACAATCATTGAAGCCTCTACTAATACTGACTATATATAGCTGGGACATGACTACAACTATCCCTAATCAATACATACAGATAAGAAAATAAAATACTAGAATTGTAACTAACTTGAGTGCTCAAAATAAGAGAACTCACCTGCTGGCTGAATGTTATGATCTTCTTGGCTATGATCTTGTAGTAAGGACCTTAATCTATATCACATGAAGAATGTACGTAAAAGAGATATGTGATAAGTACTTTGGAATGTCCTGAGTATGTGAGATATGCACTAGTCATGAAAACACTTAAAATATATTTAAAATTGATGATATATGTCATATACTGAAATATGCATTTAAAACATGTTTGTACGTAAAAGTTGTGATAGTAAAAAAATTAATAGTATAAAATAAATTAAAACTAAACTGAGGGTCATGTATAAATACTGGGTCTGAAACTGTAGGATGCAAACTGATGCAATGGCCAAGTATTAACATGTTTTAAATATAGCTAAACTGAATACAAGGTTATGCATAAAATTAACTGAATAATAAATTGAAACATGAATTGAGGAATGTGGGAGCTAAAATTAATTGACATACCTTAATTTGAGCAAAATAGGGTCCAACTAGTAACCCTAATTGGAAGAGTGCTAGTACCTTGGCAAGGATACCAATACCGACTAGTGTGGATCTACAAGGCTGAGTGAAACACCCTGGGTTTGGGACCCTTAGAAAATTTCCTGGATTTCTATTTTCTAGACCAGGTAAGACTTGTGGGTACCAATCGTACCCTAGGGTACGAGTGGTATGCATTGGTCGTATGCTAACTAGTGTGTGTCGGTAGGATGGATTGATCTTGGAATGGGTACAACTTGGGTGGTATGAGTTGTATGGTAGAGTACGAGTCATGCCTTTGACTCGTATGATGAAAAGTGTTCAAACCTCTTTTGATTTTATTCTTACAGGGGTACAGGTCAAGGGTACAGGTCGTATACTTGGATACGACTTGGTTTGGGTAAGTCATATACTGAATAATATTGGGTCCAAGGTGGAGGCTCAGGGTATGAGTGGTGGGTACCACTCGTATAGAAGGGTATGACTGGTATGCTGAGTCATACCAATATGTGGGATTTTTATCTAATTTAAGTGGGGGTAATTTGGACATTTCCCTACTTAAAAGTTTAAGGCCCCATGACTTTTGACCAACTTAGGAGGTTATTTACCCAATTATTCCATCATTAAACACCCAGAAAACTCTCTTAAGCACTTTATAATTCTCTCTAAGGCTTTTGGGTAAAGAAATGCTAGGGTTTTATCTAAAGGAGCAATTTGAGGCTTGTTTGGGTGATTTCTTCCCATCAACTACTAATCTAAGGCAAAATACTCCTCCCTCATTGTTATTTTTAACTAAAGGCATGTTGTATACAATGTTTTCATGGCATGATTATTATATGGTTTAGGGGTTTTCAAATATGTGTTGGGGGTTTGGTATTAAATGCTTGGTTATGTTTTTTCTATGTTTTAATTATGTTTTTACTACTGTAATGGTGTTTGGGACAATTAGTCGCATGGGAATAGTTAATTGGTAATTGGAATTGGTTTTGAAAATACTATGTCCCCAATATATTTGATAAAATGCCTATGAGAATGCTTTCACTATATTATTGGACTTTTAATGGAACTATTGCATGGTATGGTTCTGTAATGGAATCATAAATGGTATAAATGGTTTACATGGTTTTATAATGGTTAAATTTGTAATGTTTGGTGGTCATGGTTATGGTTAATTGAACTTCCTTGTTGGGTACAAGGGAATTCCCCAAGTAAACATTGTAAAGAACAACTTGTGGGGTACACAGGATTCCCCCAAGCAAACTAAATAATGAAACACTTATGGGGTACATGGGATTTCCCTAAGTTAACTTGGTAATGTACATATGGGTACATGGGAATTCCTCTACATACAAAGGTTGGCTAAGGACATTACTTGCAAATTATAGTCGGTATGACGATACCACTACTTATAGCCTTGGTTAATAATAATAGTCTAATGTTTTGGTTAGATGGAAATGGTTCGGGGTGTGATAGTTTACCGTGAAGGTGCAAGTCCAATGGATGAGCACTGGAAACTCATGTTTGCCAACATGAGGGGATGGTCATGGCGACCTTATATGATACTATGAGGTACATGGGAATCCTCTAAGTACACTGTACATATGTATCATGGATAACAAAGGGTACTTAGGAATCCCCTACTCTTATGGTATCTCTAATTCGTGCGGCTTCACATATCAGGGACCGTTTAGGAGGTTACACTAGATCCATATAGACCGTGGGTGCTTTAGGACGGTTATGCTACACATACCCAGGTTAATGGTTTTAAATACATGCTAAAACCGATTCTCTTTTCTGGCTTGGTTTTGTATATATATATATATGGTTTGGATGCATATAAATTCTTGTATATATATATAAGGCAGAGGAATTATTAATCTTAAACAGGGGAAGGTGTCTGCCAAGAAATATGTCTTGAAGTTTCACCAGCTGTTTAGGTATTCTTCAGAATTGGTTTCTAATATGAGGACTCAAATGACAAAGTTCGCTTCAAGACTATCTCGAGATTTTACCCTTAAAAGCTAAATTTCATTCCTGATCAAGGATATGGACATATCTAGATTGGTTATTCATATGCAATAGCTGGAGGATAAAAAGAGGAACCATGTTGAGTTTAGGGAAAGACAGGGTAAGAAGTTTAGTTCATTTGAACAGGAAGGTGCTCAACAACAAAGTGGCCAAACAAAAAGTGAGAGAGTTTTAGTTTCTTCTTTACAGCTAGTGCTCCTTACCTAAAACAATCAGGTGATAGGCATTAACACGGTGGTGATAACATCCTGGCCAGGGTTCCCAATCTCAAGAAAATGGGAATCAGTCGGCCTCATTATGTCCTTCTTGTCAGTTTTATGGTAGGTTACTGAATGAAATAAGGGATAGATGTTTCAAATGTGGTCATCTAGACCATATACTGAGGATCTGTCCAGTTGGTAAGGGTGCTTTGGGAGAGAGTAAGGTTCCAGTTGCTTCATCTTTTCTCCTTTACCAAAGGGTGTTACTTCTGCATTAGTTTCTGCTTCTAGTACGGTGCAGGTCAGAATAGGTTATATGATTTTGCAACTTAGCAAGAATCTGAGGCATCACCTAATGTCGTGACTGGTACGTTACAAATCTTTTATCATGATGTTTATTGCTTACTCGATATGGGGTTCACTCTTTCTTATGTGACCCCATATGTGGTTGTGTTTTGTTTTTGATCCTAAGGTTATTTCAGATCTTTCTTCTGTTTCTACCCAGTAGGTGACTCTGTGGTTGCTAAAGGGGTCTATATGGGGCGTGTTGTATCTGTTGGTAGTAGGCATACCTTGGAAGATCTGTTTGAATTATATATGGTAGATTTTGATATTATTCTAGGGATGGATTGGTCACACTCTTCTTACGCGTCCTTGGATTGTCGGACTCGTTGGGTTGTTTTTAGGTTCCTTAGTGAACTGGTTATAGAGTTGAAGGGTGGTTCCCTATCTCCTAAGGGGAGGTTTATTTCCTATCTTAGAGCTCGGAGTTTATTCTCTAAAGGGTGTCTCTACTATTTGGTACGGGTTAAAGATTCTAACTTTGAAGGTCCTTCTTTCCATTTAGTTCTGGTAGTGAATGAATTTCCTGAGGTTTTCACGAATGATCTTTCTAGTGTTACTCCATATAGGGAGATCGATTTTGGTATTGATTTGGTTCTGGACACTCATCTAATATTGATTTCTCCTTATAGAATGGCTTCGGCTGAGTTGAGGGAAGTCAAGGAGCAACTTAAAGATCTTTTGGATAAGGGTTTCATCTGTCCTAGTGTGTCTTCATGGGGTGCACTAGTTTTATTAGTGTGCAAGAAAGATGGTTGCCTTTGGATGTGCATTGACTATCGGTAGTTGAATAAGGTAATGGTTAAGAATAGATATCCTCTTCCAAGGATAGATGACTTGTTTGATCAGCTGCAAGGTGCCAAATTCTTTTCTAAAATAGATCTTCAGTCTAGGTATCATCAACATAAGATTAGGGAGGTAGATATCCCTAAGACAGCTTTATGTGCTTGATATTGGCACTTTGAATTCTCGGTTATGTCATTCTATTTGACTAATGCCCCATTGACATTTATAGATCTAATGAACAGGGGTTTCAGCCATTTTCTGGATATCTTTGTCATTGTGTTTAGTAATGATATTCTGGTGTACTCTAAGTGTAAGGTGGATCATGCTAATCACCTCCGAATTGTGTTGCATACATTGAAGGAGCAGCAGTTGTATGCCAAATTCTCCAAGTGTCAATTCTGATTGAATGTTGTAACTTTTTTGGGTCATATAATTTCTAGTGAGGGAATCGTGGTGGATCGACAAAAGGTTGCAGTAGTTAAGAGATGGTCTAGAATCATGACTCCAATCGATATTCAGAGCTTCTTGGGTTTGGTTGGGTATTATAGACGGTTCGCGGAAGGTTTCTCGATGATAGCTGCCCTATTGACTAAGTTAGTTTCTCGGTCATAGCTGTCCCATTGACTAAGTTAACTCAAAAGAATGTTAAGTTTTATTTGTTGGATGCTTGTGAGGGGAGTTTTGAGAAGCTTAAGGATAAGCCAACTTTGGCTTCGATTCTGACATTACCTGAAGGTAATAAAGGGTTTGTGGTTAATTGTGATGCATGTCGGGTGGGACTTGGTTACATTTTGATGCAGCATGGTAAGGTGATTGCCTATGCTTCCAGGCAATTGAAGGTGCATGAGAGAAATTATGCTACTCTTGATTTGGAGCTTTTACGTGTGATTTTTCTTTGAAAATCTGGCAGAATTATTTATATGGAGTACAAATGGATATATTTTCTGATCATAAAAGTCGATAGTATGCGTTCATTAAAAATGAGCTAAATCTCATGTAGAGGAGATGGTTGGAGCTTCTCAAGCATTATGATATGAGTCTTCACTATCATATAGGTAAGGCTAATGTTGTTGTTGATTCTCTTAGTAGGTTATCCATAGGGATTTTAGTTAATGTGGATAAGAATAAACGAAAATTAGTGAAGGATATTCACCGCTTGGCTAATCTTGGGGTCCGTCTTCTAGACTCCGAGGATGGTGGTGTGTTGGTACCAAAAATAGTTTGGTCATTTCTTGGCACAGAGAACAAGAAGAACAAATGGTAGATACTATTTTGATGAAGATTAAGGGTGATATAGGTGGGGAAAAAGTAATGGTATTTGAGATTAGTGGTGATGGTGCCTCGAGGTTATGTGTTCCTGATGTTGATGGTTTACAACAAAGGATTTTGTATGAGGAACATGAATCGCGGTATGTTGTACATCCCAGTTCGACTTAGATGTATCATGATCTCAAGGAAATGTATTGGTGGAATGGTATGAAGAGGAATGTGGATGATTTTATGGTCAAGTGTATGGTGTGCCAATAGGTGAAAGTTAAGCACATGAGGCCTGGTGGTTTGTATTAGGAAATTGATTTTCCAAAATTGAAATAGGAAGTAATCAATTTGGATTTTATTACCGGTCATACTCGGTCTCAGAATTAATTTGATTCAATTTGGGTCATCATGGATAGGATGACAAAGTCGGCTAATTTCTTGCCAGTAAGGACCAACTTTTCTGCTGAGGATTTTACGCAGTTGTATCTTTAGAAAATTGTAAATCTGCATGGGGTACCTATTTCGATTATCTCTGATCGTGGTGCGCAAATTTCATCTCATTTTTTATGGTGTTTTTCAGAAGGGATTGGGGTCTAAGGATAGTTTGAGTACTTCTTTTCATCCGCAAATGGATAGGTAAGCATAAAGGGCTATTTAGACGTTGGAGGATATGCTTCGGGCACGTGTGATAGATTATGATGGCAATTGGGTTGAGCCTCTACCTTTGGTAGAGTTTTCTTCCAACAATAACTATCATTCTAGTATTGTAATGGCGCCTTTTGAGGCATTATATGGTAGGATGTGTAGATCTCTTATTGGGTGGTTTGATCTTGGTAAGGCGGATATGTTTGGTCCGTACTTCGTTTATCAGGCTATAAAAAGGTGAAGGTGATTCGGGATAGGCCTAAAGCTTCCCATAGTCACCAAAAGTGCTATTTGAATGTAAGGCGTAGAGACTTGGAATTCAAGGTTGGGGATAAGGTGTTCCTTAGGGCATCTCCCATGAAGGGAGTGATTCATTTTGGTAAAAAGATGAAGCTCTATCCTCGGTATATTGGTTCTCATATGGTTTTGCGAAGGGTTGGTAGTGTGGCATATTAATTGGAGTTGCCTTCTAGTTTTAGCTCCATTCATCTGGTATTTCATGTCTCCATGTTGAGGAAGTATCTTGGTGATCCTTCTTCGATTGTTCCTTTGGAAGGTTTGGGTATATTGGATTCTCTGGCTTATGAAAAGGTCCCGTTGAGATATTGTATAAGCAGGTTTGTAGGTTACAGACCAAGGATGTAGCCTTGGTTAAGGTTCCATGGTAGAACCACAAGGTGGAAGAGGCTATATAGGAAGAGGAAGAGGAAATGAAGTCCAAGTATCCATATTTATTTTCTGATTTGGATATTTTTACGGAAGGTATGTGTTCTTGAACACATCTTTATTTCTTGAGTTTGTTAAAGGAAAGGTTGATTTCCTTGCATCTTTATTTTCTGAGTTTGTTAAAGGATGATTGGTATTTGATAATGTAAATTAATTGAGCTTGTGGTTGACCAACCTTTGCTGTCATTCGGGGACAAATGTTCCTAGTGGGGGAGATTGAAATACCCTGGGTTTGGGACCCTTAGAAAATTTCCTGGATTTGTGGTTTTTGGACCAGGTATGAGTTATGGGTACAAATCGTACCTTGGGGTACAAGTGGTATGCATTGGTCGTTTGCTGACAAGCTTTGGTTGTTGGGATGGATTGGTCTTTGGAATGGGTACGACGAGTGGTATGAGTTATATGGTAGGGTACGAGTTATGCCATGGACTCATATGGTGAATAGTGTTAAAACCTCTTTTGATTTTATTCTTCCAGGGGTACGGTTCAAGGGTACAGGTCGTATACTTGGGTACGACTTGGTTTGGGTAAGTCGTATACTGAATAGTGCTGGGTCCATGGGGGAGGCTCTGGGTGCGAGTGAAGGGTATGACTGGTATGGTGAATTGTACCCATATACGGGATTTTTATTCAGTTTAAGTGGGGTTAATCTGGACATTTCCCTTCTTAACCTATTAAGGCCCCATGACTTCTGACCCACTTGAGAGGTTATTTTCCGTATTATTCCATCAGTAAACACCTAGAAAACTCACTTAAACACTTTATAATTCTCTATAAGGCTTTTGTGTAATAGAAGGCTAGGGTTTCATCTAGAGGAGCAATTTAAGGCTTGTTTTGGTGATTTCTCTCCTTCATCTACTAATAAAAGGAAAGATACTCCTCCCTCATTGTTAGTTCTAACTAAAGGCATGTTGTATACAATGTGTTTATGACATGATTATTGTATGGTTTGGGGGTTTTCAAATATGTGTTGGGGTTTTAGTATTAAATGCTTGGTTATGGGTTTTCCATATTTTAATTATGTTTTTACCTGCTTTAATGGTGGTTTGAACAATTGGTTGCATGGGAATGGTTAATTGATAATTGAAATTGGTTTTGGAAATACTATGCCCCTAACACGTTTGATAAAATGCCTATGAGAACGCTTTCACAATATTATTGGACTTTTAATGGAACTATTGCATGATATGGTTTGGTAATGAAATCCTAAATGGTATAAATTATTTAAATGGTTTTGGAATTGTTAAATTGGTAAGGTTTGATGGTCATGGTTATGGTTAATTAAACTTCTTTGTGAGGTACAGAGGAATCGCCCAAGTAAGCCTGGTGAAGAACAACTTGTGGGTTACACGGGATTCTCCCAAGCAAACTTAATAATGAAACACTTGTGCGATACACGGGATTCCCCCAAGTTAACTTGACAATGTGGACTATGGGTACGTGGGAATCCCTCTGCTTATAAAGGTTGGCTAGGGATATTACTTGTAAGTTATAGTCAGTATTACGATACCCCTACTTATAACCTTGGTAATAATTATGGTCTAATCGTTTGGTTGGATGGAAATGGTTTTAATTGGGTAATAATGGCAGGGTGTGATAGCTAACCGTGACGGTGCAATTCCAATGGACGAGCACTGGAAAATCATGTTTGCCGACATGAGATGATACAAAAAAGACAAGGAAAGGCACAAAACATACAACAAAACAGTCCACTAGTTTGAAGAATCGAGGAACCCCCACTCTCGGATTCACTACCAACAACAAGAATACAAGATATAATGGTGTATTTGATACAAAACAGCCTACACAAACTAATGTAACAATAAGAAGAAGATGAACAACACAATAAGATTTCAACAATAGAACGATTACAAGGTTACACAACAAGAACACTACCAACGGTTACAACAAAATAAAGATAGAAAGATAGACAAATGGAGGTGTAATCTTAAGAACACAAGAACATATGACATTCTTGGACCCTTAAAACTACACACTACAATCACCTATATCTTACAATTGACACAAGAGAGGCGTCCACCACCCAAGCACCAATGTATTAAGCAATTCAACACACAAGTAATTCCACACTTGTATATGGCCCTAGTTAAGGTTTTGGGACTCTCTCTCTCTAAGAGGAGTGCTCTCTCAATATCATTAAGCAACTAAATGAAAATACCCTACAATATTTTATTTATACTACAATACAATAATAGACAAAATAACGAAAGGGCCCTTTTGTGACTAGTCTACAAAAATACAAAAAAAGTGTCATGATCTTGATCATACTTGTATCATGAGGGGATGGTCATGGCGACCTTATATGATACTATGAGGTGCATGGGAATCCTCTAAGTACACTGTACATATGTATCATGGAGAGTGAAGGTACTTGGGAATCCCCTACTCTTATGGTATCTCCGGTTCGTGCAGCTACGCGCACCGGGGCCCATTTAGGAGGTTACACTGGACCCATATAGCCAGTGGGTGGTTTTAGGATGGTTAAGCTACACATACCCAGGTTAATGGTTTTAAATACATGCTAAAACCGGTTTCCTTTCCCGTAATGGATATATATATGTATTTTTTGGATGAAATGACTCCCGCCTGATGACCTGTTATGTCTTACAACAAATCGTTGTCAGTGTCATTTTCACTGGCAGCTTTGGTAGTGCTTTAGTAATTTGACCATAACTTTTTACTTCGATAGTAGATTAAGGAGAAATTGGTGGCGTTGAAAAGCTAATTCAGTTATCTATCTGATGCTGGATTTTAAGTGCGAATATTCTTAGTAATCCAAAAGTTATGGCCGTTTTAATATGAATATAGTTATATTTTTTACAAAAATTTGAACTCCCTGTCCGGTCAAAAGATGACACATAAAATGGGATGGAGAGAGTACTTTTTATCCTTACATTTTTTTAGTTATGATTAATATTTAATAGCAAGGATAAAATAGATATAAGTTGGTAAATTATGCATTAATTTTTTTAAATTGGACAAGTATTGTTGGACATTTATTTTTGATATACTATACAAGTAAAGATGAACGGAGACAGTAGTCTTCCACTTCTTGTCTATTAGTACTTACTACTAAATTTTTGGAGTCATCCATATAAGCATTGTCCTTTTCCTTTTTTTTTCTCTACATGTCGGTTTTCATTCATCAAAAGCAAGAAAAATAAAGGGGGTAATGATTCTTGATGAAGATAGAGGCAGAGTTACAATTTAAAGTTTTAGGATAATGAATGTTTTAATACAAACGATGAATTGTTAATCATAAATTATAGATTTTATAAATTTAATGTTTTGATATAAATTATTCATCAATAGCTTTAATTCCCACTCTATATTATATATTTATCCATTCATCATTTATATTAAAACATTCATTATCCTAAAACTTTAAATCGTAACTCTACTTCTATCTTTATCAACAATCATTACCCTTATTTTCTTTGCTTTTGATGAATGAAAATTGGCATGTAGAGAATAAAAATAAAGAAGTAAAAGAATGGCAATGCTTACATATGGATGAAACCAAAATTTAGTAGTAAGTACTAATCGACAAGAAGTGGTAGCTATACTATTGCCTCCATTCATCTTTAGTTGTACCGTATACCAAAAATAATTGTCCATCAATACTTGTCAAATTTTAAAAAATTAATGGATAATTTACCATCTTATATCCATAACCCTTGCCAGTTCAAATCATGTACCCATTGAACTAGCAGTTACTTACTCTAGCTCCAACTCTAGTGGGAGCCATAGTACCGGTACTGATGGGATCTCGCCAGGTACTTAACGGGTAAGTCGATGCAAATTTCAGAAAGTTATCATAACGATCATACATATAATTCCTAGTATTATATGTCGGGATGCCTACAGTTATGCTGTCGTTCAAGATGTTAATAAAATTTTCTTGAGATCTGTAATCTAGTTAAGTTTGGTGGTTGTAGGAAATCCCTAATGCTACAGAATCATTGTTGTCGCAATATCTCAATAGAATCAGATGAGAATATGATGTGTATGGTCAGTTCTTTTCCAATCACTTTAGCGGTATGTGGATATGTAAGTTCATAGCAACAGAAAACAATATGAATGAGGTACACGGAATTGCATTCTATCTATCCCCTTCTTCACATGGAATTCCACAAGTTGAACTATAAGCAAGGCAACAGTCATCCACTAGGAATATTCTTATCAAACAAACTTCACATCTCTTTCCTCTAAGTGCTAGCTCCAAACATCTTTTTGATTAACTCCTTTCCATTTTCTTTAAATATTGAAGTGGAGATTGGTTGCCAGCAACTAGTGCTTAGCATTCTGTGGCGAGCCTTTGCACACCAATTGTTTTTTCTTGCACGGGATTTCAATTATTAACGAAAAGAAGTGTACACTTTATACTCTTCTACTGTTCTTTGTCAGTTTTGGCTTCCTTCTAGATGTCCTAAAAAAGGACTTGTGATAGTGTATTCTGTTGGAATAGGACTTTGAAGGGTATCTGTGCCAAAACCTAAATGTAGATCATCTTAATGTGCACAACAGAATAATTCTGGTAATCCAAAAGATTTTCGAATATGTAGGCGGATATTTGCTTGAACTTTGTCAAACAATGATACCAGTTCAAGATAGACTGATCGGCATTCTGTAAGATTTGTATCTAGATGGGCTGCATCCGAGGCAACATTCAGCTATATCTCTTTGTCAAACGAGAAATTCTTTTTCTGTTGAAGACCTGGAGCTTTTCCAAAATATGCCTTCCTAATATCAACATGAGCAACCTAGTGCAAACATTAGACAAAAAAACAACATTGATCTTACGAACACACATGGTATGAAATTAAATAATATATACCGTTCTTGAGACTTGTTGCTGTGGATTTTTTAATTCATAAACCAACTTGTTTCTTACCAAAATAATGAATTAACAGACTAGGCATTTCATTTCGTATTGTTATAGTAATATTATCCAAACATATTAATATGAAATTTATGGCTATTTTGCATCATGATTCCAATTTATGTTACTTTTTAAATAATTTGACATGCACGTCATCATTTCTCTATATTCTAGCTGAACAATATTTTGTATCTTTGCATTTCTGCTCAGTTAACTCAATTGTACTATTTAATCATCAGTTACTCATTCATTTTGCATTTTATGTACCTCAGTTTCTATCCATAGCACTGGCACTGATGGGATATCTATATGTACTCAACTCGTAAGTAGATACAAATTGCAGATGGTTTATTTACATAGTATCATACAGATAATCCTTATAGTTCTTAATGGTACAAGCCTGGATGCCCACAGTTCTGCTATCATTTAAAATGCCGTCTTAATAGAATTTTCTTGAGATTTGTAATTTGTCAAAGTCTGGCTGTTGCAGCAGATCCCTGACGCTAAGAAAACATTACTATCACGATATCTCAATGGGATAAGTCTTGAATATCTCTGATAAAATGGACAAATTCCCCTCCAACCTATTCGAATTCTCAACTACACACTCCAAATTCAAGGGGTTCATATTACCCCCTGAATTATTTTAAAGTTAAATTATTACTCCCATAAGTGCTGAGGTGGAAAGATGTCACGACCCGAGCTGAGGCCCTAGCCGCGACGGGCATCCCAAACCATCAAGGCCCGAGAGACCCCTTAGTATGTAATCATAAGCATAATACATACATAAATCAAAGTGTGGAAGATATAACAATGTTCAATGGAAACTTATAATCCAAAATGTGTCAACAAGATAAGACAATACAACACTTGAAATACCATCTAGAAGCCTCTACTAAATACAGATTGTCTAGGCCGGGACAAGGCCCCAGGCTGGACGATAAACTGAATTAGATAAATGTATGAATAACATGCCTTCCCAAAGATGGATGACTCACCAACTCTGTCATTCTCCCATTTAACCAACTGATGTGATGAACCACGAGACTAAACCCCAAAACCTGAAATATAGGGGGTCAACACTCGAAAGTACTGGTATGTAGAACAACCCAAAATCAAAATATATTTTGAATAACATAAGTAAGAGCATTTCATAAAACAACTTAGCATAAGGTAAATGAAAACACATGGGCATAATATGAAATCTTCGACCATTTGAAATAAAACATTGACTCGACTGTTTGGATTACTTTTGTGCCAGATGGGTTACCCTATATTCATACTAATCCACGGGCTATATGGATTCCGTCTTTAACTCGGCAGCCAATCCCCCATCCCAAATTTGCTGCAAGGGCTGGAGTTTCTATTATCTATTACACCATAAGGCCGCCGCCAGCGTACCATCCCCTATTTCAGGAAAAAATAAAACCAGTTTTGGGAAATGCGTTATTTGAACTTGTGACTTCTTTGGGCAAACATCTAACTATCTTTAAGCCCCATTTTAGACTTTTAAAATCATACTTCCTTTGTATGAACAGTTCCTTTCTTATTTTTCTTAGGGCACATCATTACAGGGTATCACCATACCCAAACTTGCAAGTCCTTTATTTCATACAGCATCATATCTACTGCCCTTCTTATTTCAAAGCATGTTAATGACCACCCAGAAGATTTAACATCAGAAGAGAGTTCTTATTTCAAAACACATGAAAACTTGTGCCAAAAACACTCTCTTTTCAATACTCTAACACACGGTGGTCATCTCTTTCATTAATTGCATACAATTTTTTGTCATGACACAAAATCATTTACAAATTAATAAAACACCCTCTCATTGGATTGCAAAGTTATGCAAATCCATAATTAATTGTGAAACATTTAAGCTCAAGATTTTAACCATTTGTATAAATAACCGCAGAACATTATGATAATGGATTTCATAACAAAAGAGGTAATTCCATAAATCATATTCTCATATAACTTCTTAAACTAAAAACACATGTTCACATGAAAACATTTCAAATTTAGGGAACAACACCACAATTGTACAAGATTTCATCATAAAACCGGATTTCAATGAATGTTCTTCAATACTTTCGAAACCCATTTTGTGTGCATAATTATATACCTTTAAAGATTGTTTAAAACATTAAAAATCATGCCCATAGGGTTTAGGATAGTCCCACATACCTTTTGACAGAAAAAAATCAAAGAGAACATAGACAAATTGGACCCCCGAAGCTTGAATTCCTTAACCCTAGGTAATTTATGCCCTTTTATTTAGGAAAGATGATTTGGGGATTTTATAAGGGAAGATAATGTGTTTAAGATTTAATATTCATCCAAAGAGGGTTAGGAATGGTTATGGGATTATAAATGACCTTTATGCTCTTTAAATAAATCAAATAGAATACTTTTTGATGCCCCAGATAGGCAATGCATCGCATGACCAAAGAAAACCTTAAGGTTTGTTTCGTATGGCCGTTGCATAGCTGAGGAAATGTTCTTAGGTGATTTCTTTGCGGCACATGGCCATCGCACACCCTGGATAGTGTCTGATTCAATCACTCATAAGTTTTGACTTCGGACTCGGATTGACGAACGGTCGGTGGCGTTGGAAAGAAGAATCGAAGTGCTTTAATTTATTATCTAGTAGTCCACATAACTCTTTATATCAGAGGAGAAACGGTCAGTGGAAGTTCACCCATTCAGAATCATCAACTAAAAGTCAATCATGGGAAAGTGCTCAACTTAACTTTTGAGCTAGGAGATTTTGACGATGAATATTCATCTCTGAGGATGTTCCCACACTAAATGAATGTTATTAACTTTTATACATAAATATAAATCATTGGGTTCGGGTTTATAAATATAGGAAAGATGGTTCAGCGTTAGCCTGAAAGTGCGGGGTGTTACATTAGCTCCCCATTGGGATCATTTGTCCCCGAATGATGGATAGGAACTTGTTGAAGCTCTAAAAGTATGGAATAAAGAACGTAACCTTGCATTGAAATTTTTTTTCCACAACAAAATACGAAAAGGTATCAAAAGAGCTTCATGATAATCCCTAGTGAATCGTGTATGTACGAAGCGTGGGATAATAAGAATTGACATAGAGATGACCTTGCACATGAGTTCTATGGATCATGATCATCACAACATATGGTATAAATTTATTTGGCGATCATAGGCCTGATTTACAAGATTTCATGGGAGATAATAAATAGAAACATTCTCTACCTTTCAAAATACAATGAATAGACCTAAAATTAGAGACACTACTCAACTATGACCCAAACAATAAATAATATACTTCATCATTTCCAACTTACAATTCTCCCATAACACATCTAACCACAAGAGTTTCAGTCCCGCTGTATAGTACTTCCATGTTGAAGCCTAACCCAAAGTTAAAAGGTGTTAGCTTAAGCTATGGGACCCCATACTCTACATCTCTTTAAGAATATCACTTCAACTTATCACTATGATCCTATAAAGGTCTTGATTCAAGGATTACTAACCATATAGAACATTGGTTTGTGTTTTCATCAACCATGACATTTAGGCCTATCTTTAGTATACCCACTTTATAGATCTCCCCACTAACAACTATTAACTTTACTCACCATCACAAGGATTTTCTTTATATATCCACTTCCTAATTATTTCACATAACAAAAGTTCATCTCTTTCTTTGACCCTTCACTTAGAAACTTAGCTCGAGAATCACATCAAAATTTTTGCATTCAAGAAAATCTACTCCCCTACCTAAGACATTACTATGCTTCCACAACCACCATCATACTAACATACGGAGGGTTATTGAGGGACCCAAGCATAAACATCATTAATGGGAGTAACACTATTTAATTATAACTCATACTTATTGCACTACTCAAGGTGGGACATGAGATGTCAGATGTGATGCAATAGGCACGAAGTACTTCATACATTAGATGTCTTGATCATAAATAGAGAGTCGTTCGAGTATAAACATAGTACAATATGAGTTCGTAGGACGGATCTTATGGTGAGAAACAAGAGCGTATATATCATGAGTTATATAACATAAGGCCAAATTCATGAAGTTAATAATTGAGACAAGGTTTGATACTTGAAGCTATTGCTTCTCATTTTCAGAGTTGAGATAGTCATTAGTTTGCATAAACTTAATCACTTTGGGCTATACCCGACATAACACGAATCGGTAATATATAGAAAGCATAGTTCCTTTTAACTAAACATGATATGAGACATGGATCTGTGGGTCATGAACATTACAACATAGAGCTTGAACATTAGAAAGCTTGGATTACTGAGAGACACTATTATGTCTAGTTTGGAGGTCAGAACATGGACATAAGTGCACAGAGAACACAAATCATAGGCATAGGCATGACTTGAATACATAAGACATTAGCAGAATAGCATATTAAATTGAAGTAGGAGTGTCTTGCTTGAAAAGGAATAGATTTATCATGAATCTTTCCAGAAATTTACCACTACGAGAAAATTTAGGAACTACCTTAACTCATCATCTTCCCCTTAGATCAAAGTCACAATCCTAGACTTGAGGACATATCATATCATTAAATCTACAAGCACAACACTGAACACAATGGGGGTATGACCATACACATAACCGCTAAACTCTCCCTAATAAACTATACTCTGAAGGCCTTGCTTTTCGAAAATGCTACTCACAATTGATAGCCTCTATAGTCATCATCTTACAACTCCCAATATCATGAGCATACACATCCATACTCCTTGTCACATAAAAATTCATTCTTTATCACTTAACATACTCGCATTAAACCTCTAATCGCATAACTTACAACTTAACAAATAATTTAAAATTATATGAAAGGTGCATATTGCCTACCTATATTTCCTCAATTCAACTCTAAAAAATACCATACCATAAATCCCTAAATTTATCCATACTACAAAATTCAAGAACGTGAACTAGGTACACATGACACTTATACACATAAAACCTTATCTAACAACATGCTACCTGGGGTTTCAACTTATCCTTGGATACTTACACCCTTACCTACTTAATGAATCAACCACAATTCATCATTTTAACACTAGTCTCATGTATATATATATATATCACAATTATCCACTCCTTTTCCCAAAAGTTTCCAGCCTTGGCTATCACACACATCAAATCAAGCCTAATACTTACTCCCATAAAACATGCATCATTAATCTTAAGTTACTATTCTTACTACCATAATCCACATCTAGAGTTCAAGCCTATTGTCTAGAACCAATTATGTACCATCGATGAGGCATGCCACATACTGTACTAGTCCATCAAATTAGGAAAGCAACCCAAATACCACATTTCACTTAACTATAACCTATAATCACATCCCCTCCATTACATTACTACTACACCTCAAAATCTACTACATAGCTTCTCACGTGCAGTTCTAGTTTACAACTACTAGAGAAAAGACAATCAACGGGGATAAAGTCACATAATATGGGTAGTTGAGCTTAATCTTATAATATAACCCATTACAATCTTATCAACCTGTTCTACTTTCTCATATTAAATCAACTTACCTATGTACACATTTAGACTACTTTCAAAATTCCTTAAATATTACTAAGTTTTCCCCAAGTTAGTCTATACTTATAACTTATTGGCTAACCAAACCCTTTCTGTTTACCAACTATAAATGATTTCTACAACCACCATAGCTATCCACTCTGGGCTCCTTCCCCATTTTAACTAAATAACAATTATAGCCAATCACTTCCTTCGAGACTACCAAACAATCTATAGATCCTGCCACAACATTAGCCATCACTATAAAATTGCAACCCATCCCACAAACAAAGGTTATATAAATAAGACTACCTTCTTTATGCAAAAATAATCCTCACTCCGACTTCTAGATTTGTGACTCAATATCGCTATCTTCAAGAACATCTTACTATAAATAGGTCATGACACATTAATATAAACTACTACTTAGGTAGAAATACTATTCCAACATTCTGTTATATATCTCTACCCTTAAGTGCGACATCTGCAATAAGGAATTTAAAAGGGATTGAATAAACTTTATAAATCAGGCTGAAAAGCATGATTTCATCAGCATAGAGGTATACACTTGAATCAATACACTTTGAAGCACTAATAGACTCTTTTCAAGTCCTCGTGCTATCTCATAAGATTATGGATAACTCAATCAGAAAGGACCACATTAGTGGGGATCTAAACTCTTAGACGTATATCACCTCAACAATAACGCATGACCCATAAAATTAAAGCAAGGAAGAAAATTGGATAACTCTCGTATGGGCGATGCTATAGCACAAACTAGAGTATGAAAAAATAGAAAACATCCCCTAAATGCCCGGTAGCCTCCTGATTATAAATGTGGTGCATAACACACCCATAAGAAAGACTCTACTAGACATGGCTTCATAGACACACCCTGGCACCATAAACCGTGCTCTAATAATAAACTTGTTATGACCTGAGTTGATGCCCTAGCCGTAAAGGGCATCCCAAACTATCATGTCCATAGAGACCCCTTAGAATGTAATCATAAGCATAATCCATACATAAATCAAAGTGAGAAAGATATAACAGTGTTCGATGGAAACATATAATCCAAAATGTGTCAACAAGATAAGACAATACAACACTTCAAATCCCATCCATAAAGCCTTTACTGAATACTAACTGACTGGGCTGGGACAAGGCCCTTGTAACATCCCGAGTTTGTACCAAGAATGCTACATAGTGCTAGCAACCCTGAAAGACCACCAGCTAACCCATGACTAGTACCTGCTATAAGCACTAAATAATAATAACACTGTAGTAATAATATAACTAAAATAAGTGCAGAAGTTAGGCTGAAAATGCCATAAGGTTCATAACTGAAAGAACAATACTAAATACTGAAAGCTGAATACTGAAAACTAAAACATCCATCTAAAATACTCTGGTCTGAAAGCCTCCAACTATCTGAATTATACAGTTGATGGGACAAGCCCCCAACTAACTTCGACTACTGAAAACTATACTGAAATACTGAAATAATACTCTGTCCTCGAACTATGAGGACTCAACACAAAATCTGTTGCTGATAGGATGGACTGCTATGTACAGTCAGGAGCCCTTCTATCTGAACCTATGATATAAGATGTCATAACATAAAAGAAAGGTATGATTCAGTACTTTGAATGTACTGGTATGCTAAGTGAGGTAGGCTGATATGTGTGGGTTCATATGCATGAACAATAATTGACTGAGTAACATGTACATAACAGAATGAGAGAACGTGCATAGATACATAAATTGTAATTGAGAACATGTTAACATTGGATACTGAGTTTTGAAAACTGATTAACTGATATCTGAGTTTACTGATACTATACTACTGATAACTGAATGATTGTTTCTTACAGTCCTGATTGATAATTGGGTGACTATTTTTGACAGTACTAATTCTATAGAACTGAATTGAGCTCTATACTATGTTGGGTGACTGTACCTGACAGTCCTAATTTTGTAGAACTGAACTGAGTTCTATACTAGGACTAAAACTGAAATTGTAGGAGGTAATCATCTAACCAACATTCCCCTCTTTAAATGGATTGGGGTCTAACCTTTAACCCCAGTTAGAAGGGGGTCAGTACCGTGCCATGGGTAAAGACAAGATGTAAGTTAACCCTCTCTGATAGAAAGCTCTTTCGTTAACCCTATCTGGTAGGAAAACTCATACGAGATATATAAACCCTCATATGAAAGGAATATATCTCAACCTACACTGGATACTTAGTTCTATAATGTAAGGATTGCTACTAAGGGTCAAGCCCTCTGCTGGAAGAAATGCCCCCATCCCTGGGTTCGCTCGGTGCTGAATCCTACTCCCAACTTAATTGACACTGAACTAATTTCTAGTCCATACTAGGATTGACTGAACTATTACTGATAGTACTGTCTAACTGAACTGAACTGATTTCACTGGGTTCTGCTAACTGACGGAGTACTACTGAATCTGGTTAACTGACTGAGTTTACTGAGTTCTGAACTAAATGCTGAACTGAGACTGTGCCTGATTACTGAGTACTAATGTTCGTAACACTACTGATACTGTTCTGTAACCATTGTAGCTCTAGGTAAATAGCTAAAAAAAATTTCTGTATTGAATACACCCAGGACTCGATAGCATGAAAAGTAAAGCATAGAGTAAACTTGAAAAGCATACCACTGTGCACTTGTTCATAACTCATCCATAGAGATATTCTATCAAACACTTATAATGCATAAGTTTACACATATACTAGCATGTCATGATTTTTCCACATTTAATTCACATGAGTATTTTAACAAACACTTGGGGAGCACAAATATGCACATGATACTAAACAACATGTAGGCATTATAACATCAATTCCCAAATTCACAAATTCAATTGCTTCGACAAGAATTCACATGATACTACTCACATGGCAATCAATTCCACATGAAACTTGTAATAGACCATGGATTAGAAACCCAATTAACATTAAAATCATGAATACACTTAAATCCAATCATGGAAATCATGAAATCATAAAATCAATCTACTTGAAGTTTTAAAAGAGTTTCTTGGACTCCAAGGGTGGAAGAAAACCTTGGATGAACACTTCACATTCCTGAGTATTTAAATTAATGAAGGTTGATGGTGAGTCCTTGAATCTTGAATTAAAAGCCCTAGGGCTTTGTTCTTGAGTATTTTTTAGAATAGTGAATGGATTTTGCCTGTAAAATTGCTAAATCTCATGTTTTGGGGGCTGATAAACGTGAAAAAATGATCTAAATACCCCTAAGGATACAACTTTTTAATGATAGAAAACTGGCCTAGCAATGGAAAGATCGATGCGCCGCATCAATGGGATCAATGCGTTGGTCGATGCACTTCATCGAGTCTGCATCGGTTCACTGGAAATTACACTGGGAACTGGGGAAAATATTCATCAACGCAATAGGTGATGCGGCGCATCGATACACTGGTTTGGACTCCCAAACGTGCTTTAAACAATGTTCGAAAAATCTAAAACTCATCCGAGAACACCTACTGACATTTCTGATCACGAAGCAACTTAAAGATCGACATTTATTGGTCGTAAGGGTCGCGGAATAAGATCGCCAACTATGAAGGCTAAAATAACTCTAAGTATGAATACTTATCTAATATTTTCTAAGTCTGGGACCCCTTAACAAGCTTTAAAAGACTGAATTAAGCTTAGGATTTTGCGGGATCTTAAAATATCCCCCCTTAGGAACATTCATCCTCGAATGATACTGACTAAGAGGGGAAACTGATAGACTAAAAGTACATACTGGACATGTACAACTGAAGCCTGATTTCATGGATGAGACTACTGATATACTAAATTATCATACTGAATATGTATAACTGATGCATGATTTCATAACTAATATTACTAATAAGCTGAGTTTGTATACTGAACATGCATATCTGATGCATGAGTACATGACTGAACTGATTCATAAATCTATGAATGAGTGTCCAAACTTGATACCAACTTGGTAACTACATCTGAACATGAAACTGAGTAAATTTAAGGAAAACTATTACCTTGAGCTGAGTCTGAGTTTGCGGATAAGAGGTGAGAATACGTGGTCTGCATATCTACTTCTTCTTCCCAAATAGCTTTCTCAACGGACTGATTCCGCCAAAGAACTTCAACTAGAGGGACTTCTTTGTTCCTCAGTCTGTGAATCTGATAATCGAGGATTTCAAATAGAATTTCTTCATAAGAGAGGTTGTTTTGAACATCTATACCCTCTACAGGGACTACAACTTCTGGGTCACTTATGCATTTCTTTATCAAGAAGACATGAAACACTGGGTGCATTGAAGCTAAGTCTAAAGTCAACTCAAGCTCGTTAGCTACCTTTTTTAAATGGCTGAGAATTTGGTAAGGACCAATATATAGGGTACTGAGCTTCCCCTTCTTGCCAAACCTCTTCCCTTCTTTTATTAGAGAGATTTTCAAATACGTATAGTCACCGATCTCAAACTCGAGATTCTTTCTACGCACGTCAGCATATGATTTCTGTCGTCTTTGAGCTGTCTTAAGTCTTTCCCATATCAACTGAACATTTTCTAAGGTATCAAATACCAAGTCAGACCATACCACTGCGACCTCACCCACTTCAAACCAACTAATGGGAGATCTACATCTCCTCTGATAGAGCACCTCAAATAGAGCCATCTAAATGCTGGAATAATAACTGTTGTTAGATGCAAACTCAGTCAAGGGCAAGTGGTCATCCCAACTACCCTTAAAGTCAATGTCACACGCTCTTATCATATCTTCCAAAGTATGAATAGTCTTTTCTGCTTAACCATCTTTCTGAGGGTGGAAGGCTGTACTGAGGTGAACTAGGGTACCAAGAACCTTTTGGAAGGCTTTCCAAAAATGAGAGGTAAACTCGGTACCTCTATCTGAGATGATGGATAATGGAACTTCATTCAATCTGATCAACTTTCTAACATAGAGCTTGGCATAATCCTTGGCTGAATAAGAGGTATGGACAGGTAGGAAATAAGATGATTTGGTCATCCTTTCTACAATGACCCAAACTGAATAATGCTGACGATGAGTATGAGGCAAACCCATAACAAAGTACAAGTTTACTTCTTCCCATTTCCATGTGGGAATACTAAACTCTTGCATGGACCCACTAGGCTTCTGATATTCAATCTTAACCTGCTAACATATTGAACATTTACCTATAAACTCTACAATATCTCTCTTCATCCTACTCCACCAATAGACTTCTCTCAAGTCACAGTACATCTTAGTGGCCCCTGTATGAATAGATTAGCGCGCACCATGTTCATCTGCAAAAATTCGCTGCCTCAAGTCATCAACATATGGCACACATAGGCGACCCTGGCAACGTAATACACCATCTTCCACTTACCTCTACTTTCTAATCTCTGACTGACTCTTTCAACTTAACTACACTAGGATCTCTATCCTGCTTTACCTTCACCTTAGAAACTAGAGATGATTCTGATCTACTCTGTACCCATACACTACCTTCTACAGAATCGACTAAGTGGACACCTACTTGGGAAAGATGATGAACTTCCTAAGCTAAATTCTTCTTATCCTCATCCACTTGAGCAACGCTACATATAGACATCCTGCTGAGAGCATCATCCACTACATTAGCCTTGCCTGGATGATAGAGAACACTCATGTCATAGTCTTTCAACAACTCCAACCACCTTCTCTGACAGAATTTTAGGTCTTTCTAAGAGAACACATACTGGAAGCTCTTATGGTCTTTGAACACATCAACATATACCCCATATAAATAGTGCCTCTAAATCTTTAAGGAAAATATTATAACTGCTAACTCAAGATCATGAGTGGGGTAGTTCTTCTCATGAGGCTTAAGCTTTCTAGAGGCATAGGCTATGACCTTACCTCTCTATATCAAAACACACCCTAAACCAACTCTGGAGGCATCAAAATATACCACAAACCCATCTGAACCATCTGGTAGAGTCCAAACTAGAGCTGTAGTGAGTCAATTCTTCAACTTCTGAAAACTCTTCTCACAAGAATTTGACCACTGGAATTTGACTTTCATCTGAGTGAATCTGGACATAGGGGATACAATAGATGAAAATCCCTCAATAAACCATCGGTAATGGTTGGCCAAAACTAAGAAACTCCTGATATCTGTCAAAAAAATAGGCCTAGGCTAGTTTCTTACTGCTTTGTTCTTTTGAGGATCCACTCTAATACCATCACCGGAAACTATATAACCAAGGAAGGCTACTGACCTTAGCCAAAATTTGCACTTACTAAATTTGGGAAACAACTGAGTGTTTCTGAGAGTCTGTAACACTATTCTGAGATGGTCTGCATGATTATGTTCACTACGGGAGTAGACAAGAATGTCATCAATGAAGACTATGATGAACATGTCCAAGTACTTCTTGAACACATGGTTCATCAAGTCCATGAGAAATGCTAGGGCATTGGTGAGTCCAAATGACATGACTAGGAATTCGAATTGACCATACCGAGTTCTGAAAGTTATTTTTAGAATGTCACATTCTCTTACTCTAAGCTAATGATAGCCTGATCTGAGTTCTATCTTAGAAAAGTAACTGTCACCCTGAAGTTGGTGCATATCAGGGTCAATACACATAACCACACGATGCTGTCGATCGTGTGTACCCCGAATGCTACACCGTGCTAGCAACCCCAAAGGACCACTAGCTAAGCCATGACTAATACCTATTGTAAGAACTGAATAATAATAACACTTTAATAATAATATAACTAAAATAAGTGCGGAAGTTAGGCTGAAAATACCATAAGGTTCATAACTAAAAGACCAATACTGAATACTGAAAGCTGAATACTAAAAATTGAAACATCCATCTGAGATACTTTAGTCTGAAAGCCTCTAAATATTTGAACAATGGAGTTGATGAGATAATCCTCCAACTAACTTCGACTACTTAAAACTATACTAAAATACTAAAATACTAAAATAATACTCTATCCTCGAACTATGAGGACTCACTACTAAGTCTACTGCTGATAGGCTGGACTGCTAAGTACGATCAGGTGATCGTGCGTCAGAACCTATGATATAAGACATCATAGTACAAAATAAAGGTATGAGTCAGTACTTTGAATGTACTGGTATGCTAAGTAAGGTAGCCTGATATGCGTGGGTTCATATGCATGAACAATAACTTACTGAGTAACATATACATAACTGAATGAGAGAACATGCATCGATACATAAATTATAACTGAGATCATGTTAACATTGGATACTGAGTTTTGAATACTGATTAACTGATATCTGAGTTTACTGATACTGTAATACTGATAACTGAGTGACTATTTCTTACAGTCCTGACTGATAATTGGGTGACTATTTTTTATAGTCCTAATTTTGTAGAACTGAACTGAGTTCTATACTAAGTTGGGTGACTGTATCTGACATTCCTAATTCTGTAGAACTGAACTGAGTTCTATACTGGGACTAAAACTGAAACTGTGGGAGGTAATTATCTAACCAACATTCCCCTCTCTGAATGGATTGGGTTCCAACCTATAACCCCAGTTGGAAGGGTGTCAGTATCGTGCCATGGGTAAAGATAAGTTGTGAGTTAACCCTCTCTGACAGAAAGCTCTTTCGTTAACCGACTCTGGCATAAAACTTGTACGAGATATATAAACCCTCATTTGATAGGAAGATATCTCAACCTATGTTGCTACGTAGTTCTGTAATGCAGGGATTGCTATTAAGGGTCAAACCCTCTATTGGCAGGAATGCCCCCATCCCTAGGTTTGCTCGGTGCAATATCCTACTCCCAACTTAATAGACACTGAACTGATTTCTAGTCCATACTAGGCTTGACTGAAGTGTTACTGATCGTACTGTCTAACTGAACTCAATTGAGTTCACTAGGTTCTGCTAACTGACAGAGTACTACTGAATCTAGTTAACTGAGTGAGTTTATTGAGTTCTGAACTGAATAGTGAACTGAGACTGATTATTGAGTACTACTGTTCATAACACTCCTGAGAATGTTCTGTAACTACTGTAGCTATAGGTAAACAACTAATTTTTTTTACGTATTGAATACCCCCAGGACTCGATAGCATGAAAAGTAAAGCATAGAGTAAACTTGAAAAGTATAACACTGTGCACTTATTCATAACTCATCCATAGAGACATTCTATCAAACACTTGTAAGGCATAAGTTTAGACATATACTAGCATGTCATGATTTTTTCCCATTTAATTCATGTGAACATTTTAACAAACACTTAGGGAGCACCAATATTCACATGATACTAAACAACATGTAGGCATCATAACATTTATTCCCAAATACACAAATTCAATTGCTTTAACATGAATTCACATAATACTACTCACATGGTAATCAATTTCACATGAAACTTGTAATAGCCCATGGATTAGAAACCCAATTAACATTAAAATCATGGATACGCTTAAATCCAATTATGGAAATCATGAAATCAATCTACTTGAAATTTTAAAAGAGTTTCATGGATTTCAAGGGTTGAAGGAACCCTTGGATGAACACGTCACATACCTGAGTACTTGAATTAATGAAGGTTGATGGTGAGTTCTTGAATCTTGAACCTTGAATTAGAAGCCCTAGGGTTTTGTTCTTGAGTAATTTTGAGAATAATGAATGGATTTTGCCTCTAAAATGGCTAAATCTCGTGTTTTAGGGGCTGATAGACGTGGGTAAACGACCCAAATACCCCTAAGGATGCAACTTTTTAATGACTGAAAACCATCCTAGCGACGCACAAAACGACGCGCCGCATTGATGGAATTGATGTGATGACTGATGCACCGCACCGAGTCTGCGTTGGTTCACTGGAAATTGCACTGGGAGCTGGGGGGAATATTCATCAATGCGATAGGTGACGCGGCACGTCAAGATCACATGGATACACCAGTTTGGACTCCCAAACCTGCTTCAAACAATGTTCGAAAAATCTTAAACTCATCTGAGAATACCTACTGACATTCCTGATCATGAAGAAACTTAAAGATCGACATTTAATGATCGTAAGGGTCGCGGAATAAGATCGACAACTATGAAGGTTAAAATAACTCTAAGTATGAATACTTAGCTAAAATTTTCTAAGTCTGGGACCCCTTAACTAGCTTTAAAGGACTGAATTAAACTTAGGATTTTGCGGGGTCTTACAACCTTCAACTAGACTATAAATTGAATTAGATAAACATATGAATAACATGCCTTACGGAAGATGGATGTCTCACCAACTTTGTATTTATCTCATATGAACTACTAATGTGATAGACCACAGGACTGAACCCTAAAACGTGAAATATAGGTAGGTCAATACTCGAAAGTGCTTGTATGTAGAATAACCCAAAAACAAATATATTTTGTATAACATAAGTGAGATAATTTCATAAAGCAACTTAGCATAAGGTAAATGCAAACACATGGCATAATATTAGAGGTTCGACTATTTGAAATAAAATAATGACTCAACTCTTTGGATTACTTTCCAGCTAGATGGGTTACCCTACAATCACACTAATCTATGGGCTATATGGATTTTGTTCTAAACTCAGGACCAAGCCCCCAGCCCAAGTTTGGTGCAAGGGCTGGAGTTTGTAATATCTACTATGCCATAAGGCTGTCGCCAGCGTACCATCCTTTGTTTCAAGCCCGTGTCGGCAAAATGCTGTTTTTGGCAATGAGTTATCTGAACTCGTGCCTTTTTCGAGAAACCACCTAAATCTATTTAAGACCCATTTTAGACTCTTAAAATCATACTTCCTTCTTATAAACAATTTATTTCTAAATTTGTATAGGATACATCATTGCAGGGTATCGTCATACCCAAACTTGCCAGTCCTTTATTTAATACCACATCATAGATACTGCCCTTCTTATTTCAAAGAATGTTAGTGACTACCAGAAATATTTAACATTACAAGAGAGTTCCTATTTCAAAACACGTGAAAACTTGTGCAAAAAATGGTCTCTTTTCAATACATAACATACGGTGGTCATCTCTTTCCTTAATTTCATACAATTCTTTATCATGATAAAAAAACATTTACAAATTAGTAAAACACCCTCTCATTGGATTGTAAAGTGATGCAAATCCCTAATTGATAGTGAAATATTTAAGCTCAAGCTTTTAACCATGCATATAAACAACTACAACAGATTAAGACAATGGATTTCATAACAAGAGAGGGAATTCCATAAATCATGCTCTCATCTAACTTTTCAAACTAATAACATATTTACACATGAAATCATTTCAAATTTAGGGAACAATACAACAATTTCAACATGATTTTATCATAAAATTGGATTTTCAATGTATGTTCTTCAATACTTTCGAAAACCATTTCATATGCATAATTATATACCTTTAAAGCTTGTTTAAAACAATAAAATTTATGCTCATGCAGTTTAGGATAGTCCCACATACCTTTTGACGGAGAAAAATCGAAGAGAACATAGAGAAATTGGACCCCCGAAGCTTGAATTCCTTAACCCTAGGTAGTTTCTCCCCTTTTGATTTAGTAAAGAAGATTTGGGGATTTCATAAGAGAAAAATATCATGTTTAATATTTAATATTCATCCAAAGAGGGTTTGGAATGCTTATGGGATGATAAAAGACATTTATACCCTTAAAATAAATCAAACGAAACACTTTTTGATGCGCTAGATAGGCTATGCATTGCATGGCTAGAGAAAACCCTAAGGTTTGCATCGCATGGACATTACATAGCTGAGGCAGTATGCTTAGGCGATTTCTTTACGGCGCATGGCCATCGCATATGGACAATGCCTCATTCAAACACTCATAACTTTTGACTTCGGACTCGGATTGACGAATGGTTTGTGGCATTGGAAAGAAGACCCGGAGGGATTTAATTTGATATTTAGTAGGCCACATAAATCTTTATATCCAAGGAAAAGTTTTCACTGGAAGTTGACCCATGCAAAATTGTTAACTAAAACTCAATCAATAGGAAGGTGCTCATCTTAACTTTTGAGCTAGGAGATTTTTACGACGTATATTCATGTCCAAGGATGTTCCTATGCTAAGTAAATGTTATTCAAGTATAAACCATTGGTTTCAGGTATATAAAAGTAGGAATGAAAGTACAGCGTTAGCCCAAAAAGTGTGGGATGCTACACAAGAAGATTGGGTTCACTCTCTTAGAAGCATGTGATGTAAAATTAAAAAAGAGGTTAATCTAATTAATACGTACAACTGTCATTTTAATTGAGTATTTTATTAATACTTATACTTTATTATACCTTTTTTCCTTTGTTTTCATTTTTGTTTTATGAAAAATTCAATTATTCTCCAAGAACAATAGCCCCTTCACTTCACTAATACCTTAAACCTTCTCTTCCGAAGGCAATCCTCTCCAAATTTATGGAAAATAAATATGTTGCAATTTATATGAAGTGAATATTATGATTCTACTATTGTAGCTTTGATGATTGATTTCTTAACCTGTTAGTTTTTAAAAAATTTAAAAATTCATTATTTTGTGTTAGATTGAAATTTAGAAATTACTGAGAAAGAAGTTATTTCAGCTTTCTTTTGTATTCTGCGTTAGAAGAGATACGGAGCACCATTGTTTACGACATCTAGGTAGGCAAAAAATTAAAAATCAATATTGTCCATTGTTTTCGACTTCAAGGTCATTGAAAATATTAAAAATTGGTTTTGTCCATTGTTTCTAATTTAAGGTCGTAGGAAATTTCAAATTCGGTATTGTTCATTGTTTTTTATTTTAAATTTGATATTGTCCATGAAATAAGTCGACAGAGATATTCAAAATTGGTATTGTCCATTGTTTTCGACTTCAAGCTGGTCAAAAATTTGTAAATCCCCTTAAATCTCTCTCAACGTGCTATTAAATAATTTACTCAACACCTTTATGGCACCATGGATACATAATCTACTAAATTCAAATAAACACTATCCCCACTTTAATACTACTAAACTTCTATGTTAATGCTTCTAACTCTAGGTCATGTGGCCATAGGATTCTCAGTATAGATCCGTGGGCACATCTGACTTTGCTTAGTGCATGATTTTCTTGAACATGAATAAACTTTTTCAACTATTGGAACTTACAATCACTGATAGGATCCTTTTAAGCCCGCGTGCAATTTCATAACTATCTGTGGGGACTATTTGAGAAAACTCTCTCAGTAGAAACTTAAGCTTGACTATTTCTATTTCCTGAAAAATATGGCGCAATTGGTATAAATGGAGCAATGTAGGAATCTATATAAGTTTCTTAGAGAAAATTTCACGATTTGAGATATGAAAGATGGGAAACACTTCGTAAATGACCTGAACCCTGTAGAAGAAAAGTACAGACGTCTCTGCATCGTTCTGCATGACTCTAGTATACACGACATAATATACACCCTAGGAAACTTGAACCTTGTTCTTTGATACCAAGTTTGTCATGACCCTAGACTACCCTGTAGTTGTAAAACGGTGTTTAGAACCACAAGTTATCTCAAGCTAGCCCATGTATAGGCATAATGCTTGAGCAACTTATTAAAAACATATATAACATCTATATTAACTGAACGGAAGCATAATCATGAGATAAGATGTTTCAATACATTAATGATTAATGTTTACAACACTGTAATCTGAAAGAATGGGGAACTAAATGTACATACAATGACTAAAACTGACTATCTATGAAGCCTCTACTAATACTGACAATAGTTACCTGGGACATGACTCAAACTATCCCTAATCAATACATACATATAATAAAATAAAATACTTGAATTGTAACTGACTTGAGTCCTCGATATGAGAATACTCATCACCTGCTAGCTAAATACTATGATCTTCTTGGCTATGATCTTATAGTAAGCACCTAAATCTACATCACATGAAAAATTTACGCAGAAGAGGATCGATAACTACTTTGGAATGTCCTGAGTATGTGAGATATGCACTAGTCATGAAAACACACAAAACATCTTTAAAACTGAGCACCTAAGCCATTAGCTGAATTGTTCCTTTAAAACACATTTTTTATGTAAAAGTTGTGATAGTCTGAAAATTAATAGTATAAAATAAAGTAAAACTAAACTGAGGGTCATATATGAATATTGGGTCTGAAACTGTGGATGTGAACTGATGCAATAACCAAGTATAAACATGTTTTGAATATAACTTATTAAATGATTACAAAGTTATGCATAATCTAAACTGAATCGTAAATTAAAACATGAATTTAGGATTGTGGGAGCTAACAATTATCGACATATCCCAATCTTGGAAAATAAGGGTCCATCCTTTAACCCCAATTGGAAGGGTGATAGTACCTTGATAAGAGTACCAACACTGGCTGATGTGGATCTACTAAGCTGAGGTCCTGAAGGACTAAAGTGTCATGCCTAAACTTATGGGTGACCCCTACAACCTACGGTAGTGCCGTAATTCTATAACTTAGGGACTTATACTGACGGTCTGAAGCCTTACTGACGGGTAAGTCTTCATCCCTGCATTCACTCATTGCGAAGTACTACTCCCAATTGAATAACACTGAAAACTGTACTATTCATTATGATTAAATTTTGGAAATATCATCAATGGATAATATGAAGTGCTTAATATCATATAAAGTGTTATATGCATGAATCCCTAGGTATCGGATGTTCATAACCAACCAACTCTGAGAAATGTGACTAAACAGTTGAAATTCTACGATTTGCTTATAATAAGAAAATTCATATGTCATGTCTAAAATTATAAATTTACCAACATACCAAGTGTTCAGAATTCCAAGTATGCGAAAATACTAAATTTCATAGAAAAACATGGTATGTCAACTAATATGGATTAAAATCTGCAAAATCATGATAATAATCCTTAATAGCTAGGAAACTGGTATATCTCATATAACTTGATCATATGCTTGAAATGTTAACTAAAATCATATAAATTATGCATGGATTTAAGAATAGCTTGAATGATATTGCATGGACCTAAGAGATCATGAATAGTCATTAAAACATGCTTATGAGTGAAAATTATATCATGGAAAATTGAATTTAAGCTTAGAGTAACCATTGGGTAAAATCATAGTTGATGAAGATCATAAAATTCATGAACAAAAATCATAATTCGGGCATGATAATGAAAGGAGATCCTCATTTAATTTCCACATACCTGATTACTTTTGATTCTTGAACTAAAGTTTTGAGGATTTAAACTTGGAGATGAAGAACCCTAATTTCTTGCTTTGGGGGAGAGGAAAATGACATGTTTCTTGAGTAATTTGTTTGTTGTATTGACAATGAGGTATTTTGAGGTTTTTAGGCTTTATATTAAGCCTTATAATACCTTAAACGATGTAGTTTTGGGGTTAAAGAATTGGAATAGACCAAAAAAAACCCTCAATAACCATCTAGAACATCCTGGAAGCAGTCCCGACGACTTAGGCAATGACTCGTTAGGTCTTTCCAGGAGTCGTTGCTTGAGTCATGGTCAAAGGTCCCAAATTTGGCCCGTAATGCCATGGCAATGAATCCCTCCTGGCGGCCCATTATGTCTGACAATGAGTTATTGTCACTGGAAGCTTTGACAGTGCTTCAATAATTTGACAATAACTTTTTACTCCAATATTGGATTAAGGCAAAATTGGTGGCGTTAGAATGCTAATTCAATTATATATCTGACGCTGGGTTTTGAGTCCAAAAATTCATAGTAATCCAAAAGTTATGAACATTTGAAGATGACTACATTTATATTCTTCATGAGAATTTAAACTCCCTATCCGGTCAAAAGATGACACATAAAATGGGATGGAGGGAGTACTTTTTATACTTACATTTTTGTTCAGTTATGATTAATATTTAATGGCAAGGATAAAATATATATAAGTTGGTAAATTATTCATTAATATTTTTTAAAATTTGACAAATATTGTAGGACATTTATTTTAGATATACTATACAAGTAAAGATGAACGAAGACAGTAGTACAGCTTCTACTTTTTGTCTATTAGTACTTACTACTAAATTTTGGAAGTCATCGATATACACATTTTCCTTTACCTTCTTTGTTTTTGTTCTCTACATGCCGGTTTTCATTTATCAAAAGCAAGAAAAAAAAAGGGTAATGATTCTCGATGAAGATAGAGGTAGAGTTATAATCTACAGTTTTAGGAAAATGAATTTCTTAATACAAATGATGAATGGATAATAATAAATTATAAACTTCATAAATTTAATTTTTTAATATAAATTATTCATCAATAGCTTTAATTCATACTCTATAGTATAAACTTAACAATTCATCATTTATATTAAAACATTCATTATCGTAAAACTTTAAATCGTAACTCTGCCTCTATCTTCATCAACAATCATTACCCTTATTTTCTTTGCTTTTGATGAATGAAAACTGGCATGTAGAGAACAAAAGCAAAGAAGGAAAAGGACGATAAAGCTTACGTATTGATGAGTCCAAAATTTAGTAGTAACTACTTGTAACACCCCGTGCTTTTTTTAGCTTAAAATTCATCCCTAAAATGTTAAATACTATCTTTAAAGATGAATACACTTTTATACTTGCGTGGAAAATTGAATAAGCTTTCCATTGATACCAAATTCGCCCAAATCCGACACCCGGGAGAAGAATTAGAGCCATTTTAGTAAGACAGTGCACCACTTGGTACTCCAGCGCATCATGGAGGCAGTTTAAATGGAATTTGTCTTTTTCCAGTGAGACAACGCGATACCACCGTGTCACACCACTAGCCTTTTTTCCGATTATCACTTTTTAGTGTGACTCTGCGATTATGGCACGTTGAGCCAAAGGGAAAATTCACAACCAGTGAGGCACCGCGATGGCGCCGTGTCGCGCTATTAGCCAAGTTCCTAATAGTCAGTTTCCAGTGACACGACGTGATAGAGACGCGTCGCGCCAGCATACAAAATCGAAATTTTCAGTCAATTCAAAGTTTTAATTTTAAGGGCACTAAGGTCTTTTTCCCTCACCCCCAGTCAGCCTAAACACACAATCAAACCCTAAAAGAGAACAAATTGCTCATTAATTCACTATTTTCTCAAGAAGTAATCCATTCTCTCTCAAAAGACAAAACCCTAGTTCAAGAAATCAAGGTCAAGCTCAGGAAATTCTTCAAGAACTTCAAGAATGTCACATATTAAGGTATGCTAGATGTTGATTCATGGGTCACTTTCACCCATGAAGTCCAAGAATCCTTTTTCAAAGTACAAAGATGATGTATTAATGATTTCCATGTTTGAATTAGATTGAATTTATGTTTATAATATTAGTTGGGTTCTAATCCATGCTTTAAATGCAAGTTCATGAAATTAAATAGCATGTATAACAAATATATGATTATCTTGATAGAACCTTAAATTAATAAAGTGACTAATGCATCTATAATGTTGATTTGGTTTTCAATCCATGATTATGATAAGATTCATTAAAAATAAAATAGTGTTTAGGGGAAATTATATGACTTACATGCTAAACCCTTGAATTTGCAATTAAGTATATTATTCATGATGTTTATGTGATGACCATTATCATGTGAAATACTCATGCTCCCCAAGTATTTGCTAGAATGCCTATGTGAAGTAGATAGAGGAATCATGAGATGTTATTATGAGATGTACAAGCTTATGCCTTACTAGTGTTTGATAAAATGCTTATGTGAATTGGATAGTGAAGGCATGACATGTTATTATGTGACTCCATTCATGTACAAGTTAATGCATTACAAGTGTTTGATGAAATGTCTCTATGAATGAATTATGACCAAGTGAACATTGTTATATTATTCAAGATTATTCTTTGCTTTACCTTTCATGCTATCGAGTCCAGTGGTATTTAATACCCGACTATTTAGTTGTTTACCTAGAGCCAGTGTCAGTTACAGAATAGTATTATTCATGTCATGATCAGTACTCTCAGTCCATTATAGATCTCAGAAGAACTCACTCAATTATAGAACTTAGTAAAACTCAATAAACTCAGTCCAGTCCTATAATGCCCTGAGTCTTCACCCTTGATGCTACACGGTGATTACGAACCCGAAGGAATACAAGCTAACCCATGACTGATATCTGCTGTGAGCACTGAACATTAATACTGAAATGAATGCAGAAAAATAGAATGAAATGCCATAAGGTTCAAAACATCTAAAATACTATTAAAATATAATATCTGAATCTGAAATATTGTCTGAAAATCAAGTCTCAAAAAGCCTCTAACTGAATCTGTTGGAAAGTAGAGTTGATGGGAAAATTCCCCAACTAACTCCATCTACTAAAATAATGCTAAGCTGAAGTACCGAAATAAAATCATATCCTCGATAGATAAGGACTCACTGCTAAATCTTCTACTGCTGGCTGAATCTAGTTAAGTACGGATAGGAACCTGAGCATTCGAACCTATGATATGAAACATCATAGTGCGAGAAATGGGTATGCGGTTAGTATGTGGGAATGAACGGGCGGAGGTGCTAGCTGGTTTATATTTCTTCTTTCATTTGTCTTTCTGGGAGGCATGTTCTATAAATGGAAGAATGAAAAGATTAAACAGAGATTTTAACATGAGCATCATTCTCAGTTACGAGACATGAACACTGAAAGAAAGGAAAACTTTTCTTAAAATGCCTTGTAGCCTCTTGTACATAAGTGTGGCGCGCATTGCACCCATGCACAAGATACTACTTGATGCAGCTTTCAGACTTCCTAAGACACTTTAAAACAATAGGATCTGATACCAAGTAAGTAATACCTCGAGAGTACACCTTGGGCTCCACACGGTGCTTACAGTCTTGAGGGACCACAAGCTAACAGATGAGCTAGTACCTTTTATGATCACTGAATAAAACTGATAACAAAAGATCATACACGGAACTTAACTGAGGAATTTCATAAGGTTTTAAATCGTAGTTCTGATAAAGTTTGTCAAACATAACTGATAATACTAATAAAATGTCTGACAATGACAACTGACAACTGAAGACTAACTAACTGTCTGTAATAGTATGAAAAACCTCTACTAACAGACTGTGGAGATGATAAGACAAACCCTCAACTAACTTAAACGGAATGGAAAAATATTAAAACTTCTGAAATAACTGAGATAAATAATCTATTTCCTCGAAATATGAGGACTCACCATTGCTACGTCTAGTAATCTGGAAAGTATGCGCGATTTGGGAACTGAGCATCCAAACCTATGACATGATACATCATAGCACAAATAAGTATGCGATCAGTACTTTGAATATACTGGTATGCTAAATAAGGTAGGCTGATATGCATGGTTTCTTGTACAGGAGTAATAACTGACTGAATGAGTAGCATAAAGTACTGAATAGAATGCATGAGATCTATACATACTGAAAATGCCTTACCAAGCATAAAATATGTTCTGAATATAATCTGCAAAACTAAAATACTGAATACTGATAAGTGAATAATTGATATTTGTATGCTATGGTCAAGAAAAACTGAAATTGAATTACTGAGTTGATTACTGGACTAAGACTGTGGGATCTATCATCTAACCGTCATGCCCCAATGAGCAATTTGGGGTCCAACCTATGACCCCAATTAGAAGGGTGTAAGTACCGTGCCACAGGTACTAATATTGGTTGTATGGATCCACTGAAATACTATCCCGAAGGACTAAGGGTGTCAAGCCTAAGCTGACGAGTGACCCC
The DNA here is from genome assembly GCA_030864215.1 of Capsicum pubescens. Classification (NCBI taxonomy): domain Eukaryota; kingdom Viridiplantae; phylum Streptophyta; class Magnoliopsida; order Solanales; family Solanaceae; genus Capsicum; species Capsicum pubescens. The sequence goes on along the minus strand of CM061544.1, from coordinate 79,602,710 downwards.
TGGGAGGTAGTCAAGCCTGAACTGATGGGTGACGCCTCAAATCAAACTCTGGCTATGTAGTTCTAGAGTACAGGGACTGCTGCTAATGACTCTTCCTAATTAACGAGGAAGCCTCCATCCCTACACTCGCTCGATGCTAAATCCTACTCCCAACTGAACTAACTCAAAATACTGAACTGTTCTAAGTTTAACTGATTATGATAACTGACCAAACTGATAATGCTCATAACATATCTGAAATTATTTTGAAGATACTAAGACTAAGTAAACATCTATATTTTTTGGGTATTCATAACACCCAGGACTCGATAGAAATAATAGTAAAATAGTACAAAAACTTTGGGGACATAACATGAAAGAATTTATTCAAAATTCATTGTTGTAGGCATATCATCAAACACTTGATATTCATAGTTTAAGCTAAGCATATGAGTAGTTTTTAGCTTGTATTAATAGCTTAATTTAAACATCAACATCACTAATTATGATTTAAATTGAGGAATAATATTATTCAAACGTGTGGGGTATGATAACAACAACAATTTCATGTAAAAATGGTAGAGAATCAAGATTCAGGGAGATTCATGGTTAAAATCTCAATTTAAAATCATAATAACTTGTAATGATCATAACTTTGAATTTGAAATTTGATACTTGGACTCCATGGGTGGAAGGGACCCATGGATGAACATTTAACATACCTGGGTTGATGAATTTGTGAGAGTTCTTGGGTTTTTTCTTGAGAATTGAACTTGAATCTTGAAGGGTAGGGTTTGTTCTTGAGATAAGATTAGTTTCTTAGAGAGGAATTGTGAGTAATGGGGTAAAAAATGCCCCTTTAGGGTTTTAATTTCATGTTTTGGACGGATTTGGGGATATGGAAAAGGTCCAAACGGTCCCTGGAAATTTAAAATGTAGACCGACAATCCCAATTTTACATGCCGGCGTGACGCGGTGCTTATCACGTTGTGTCACTGTAAAAGGACAATCCCCATTTTATCCAATGGCGCAACGGGGTGCTATCGCATTGCGCCACTGGAAATAGACAATCCCAATTTGGCATGCGCGATGCAGTGCCATTGTGGTGCCCCACAGAACTTGAATTTGACCCTTGGTGTTATGCGGTGTTAATCACGATACTTCACTGGAAAAGGATGAACGTGATTTTTTCCATCACCGCGACGCGGCCTAATCGCGTTGGTCTACTGTCTTTCACTAAAAGTGTCATAACTTCTCACCCATGTATTGGACTTTGGAAAAATTGGTATTGCTGGAAGCTAATTCAATTTCCTACAAGTTGGTAGGTCTTGAGATGGAAAATTCTGAGTAGAACAAAAGATAAGCTTGTTTGAATTTGACTATAGCAACATTCTCCTCAAAAACTCAATCGGTAAGGAATAATTTGATTCGTCCAATAGTGCAAAAACTACTAATACAATTCATGAATCAAATACATCAAAAAATAACCACAAGGACCATAACTGTCTTCGAATACTAATAAAGACATAACTAATACAAAATGATAGATGTGAACTCTGAATATATGAATGTCCAATTGCTACCTTGAGTAAAATAAACTCGCATGAAATCAACCAATCTGAGGTGCACCCGAACCTGATTCTGCACTGAAAGGGTAAAGTAGGAGTGAGTACGATCCATTTCTACTCAGTATATATCATAGGCGGATCGAGCAATGCAGAAAATAAAGCTTAAAAAATACACACTAAGGGCAGTCACCTACAATAATAAAATGTCCCATAACCGCAACCCACTCCGCTTACACTAACAGTTCTACAATATCCACATATTATACAACAATGCACCAAATAGGGACACAAGTATTGTAATCCCCCATACTTTTTCCTAGCTAATTTCATCTCAAGAATGTCTAGTATTATCTTCTAAATTGAATTATTAATATTCCATGAGGAATTTTCAAGATTTTCACTTTTTTCATGTGGGAAATTAAATAAGCTTTCCATCAGTATAAGATTCGCCCAAATCCGATAACCGGGTCAGAAGTTACGACTAATTCAAGTTGCTATAATAAAACAGTGTCATATTAGTCAGTGATGCGCCGCGCCACAAGAGGAAATGGCATTTTGCAAATTCAGTAGGGGTCCGCGATTATGGCGGGTCGCGTCAGGCCCAAATTTAGAATTGTCCTTTTCCAGTGTCTTAGCACGATTTCCTCCGCATCGCGCCAAAGTTCCAGGTTGCAAAAATAGGGGAAACACGATGGCTCCACGTCGCTCCATCCCTCAGTTTCCCAATTGTCAAATTCCAGTGACACGGCGTGATAGCACCTCATCGCACCAGGGGTTCAATTCGGGAAATTTTTACTGAAATTACAAGACGCGTCCAAGGTTAAAAGGGTCAATTTCCCACACCTATTTAAGTCCTTTAACATGAGATTCAGCAACTTTTCACCCATAATATACTAGTTTCTCTCAAAAACCTCTCAAGAACAACCTAGGGCTTTTCATAGAAGATTCAGAATCAAGAATTTCCTCCATCAATCTTCATGAAATCACGAACTAAGGTATGCGTATTGTTCATTCATGGACTCCTTTCATCCATGAAGCCCAAGAATATATTTTCTAAGTTTAAGTTTATGGATTTATTTATGAACTTCATGTTGGGTTTGTTTTGTTTATGTTCAGAATGATCAATTGAATTCAAATCCGTGTTGGGTGATCAATTTTATGTGGAATTGATTTGTATAAATGTATATTAATTTGAACCTATGAATAAACCCTAGATAATGAAATTAGAGATGAATCATGATGATTAATTGTTGTATAATATTGTCTACATGTACTATGCCTACCATGTGTTTGATTAAATGTCTAGATGAAGGAACAATGCCCAACTAGTATGATATCAAGAAATCCCCATGTATGTGCAAGTTATGCCTATCACATGTTTTTATGGAATGCTTCTATAATAGTATTATGGATTATTATGTTAGCTATATGTTCAAGTAAGTTATGCTTGGTCAGTTTTCCTTCCATCGAGTCCTGGGGGTACTTGTACCCGAAATATAGCTGTGTTCCTAGAGCCATGTTATGTTTCCACGATACTCTCAGTCAAGCTGTGAATTATTAGACTTCAGACAGTCTTATGACTCAGGAAATCTCCATGATCTTATGAACTCAGTCAGTTGTCAGATATAAGTAATATTCCATCAGTCAACGGAATTCAGTAACTCAGTCCATGTTCAGTTCAGTAAATTATGTTCAGTGTCTATTTAGATGGGAGTAGAAATTAGCACCGAGTGAACCCAAGGATGGGAACTCGCCTTTTATATGAGGGTGTAATTCTTAGAAGCAATCCTTGCATTCTAGAACTATATAGCCAGCATAGGTTGAGACATCATAGCTTGCTATATGAGGGTAGATGAGGTGGCTTAGCCTGCTATATGAGGGTTCACATTAATCTCACTAGAGTTACCTATTATATTAGGGTCAGTCACATGTTGTCCTTACCAGTGGCGCGATATTGACACCCTTCCAATCAGGGCATAGATTGGACCCCAATTCAGCTATAATGTATTATTTGGGCCATGTCAGTTAGATGACTACCTCCCATAGTCTCAGTGTCAGTCTCAGTAATAGAACTCTGATAGTTCTTCAGATTGCAGGACTGTCAGATACAGTCAACTTAGACACAGTATGGAACTCATATAGTTCCATCAGATTTAGGACTATCGGATACAGTCACTCATGGTATCAATTATATTCAGATTCAGTAATCATGTTATTATAGTATTAGAGTCAGTTGTTATGTCTCATGCATGTATTCTCACGCTCATGATAGTTAGTCAGTTATTATTATTTTTCATGCATATGAACCCCATGCATTCAGCCTACCTCACATGCATACCAGTACATTCAAAGTACTGACGCATTTATGGTATGGTGTCGTATACCATAGGTTCAGAGACACGAGCTCCAGATCAGCAGTAGATTCCAGTTTTAGCAGTCAGAGTTAGAAGTGAGTTCTCATCATTTGAGGACATGATTATTCCCTATTATCTCATTAATTAGTTTATTAATTGGAGTTAGTTGGGGACATGTCCCATCATCTCCTTACTCAGACAGTTCAGTTCGTTAGAGTTTTTCTAAACTATCATGTTTCATACTTCCGTATTTTTAGTTTTGTTTTAGGTATTCTATAAGCCCACACAGATGTTATATTATTTAGATTATGTTTAGTTTTGAACCTTATGGCCTTTCAGTTCATTTTTCCGCATTACAAAGTATTTTATGCAGTATATAGGTAGAAATATCATTCATGGGTAAGCTTATGATCCTTCAGGGTCATGAGCACCGTGTAGTATTTCGGGTACCAGATTCGGGGCGTGAAAAACTTGGTATTATATCCTAAGGTTCAATAGAGTCCTAGGAAGTCTGAAAGTCGCATCTAGTAGAATCTTGTACATGGGTGTGTTGCGCACCACATTTATATGCAAGAGGCTATAAGATGTTTTAGGAACACTTTCCCCTCTTTCAGTATTCATGTCGTGCCAGTGAGCATAATCTCAAGTCAATCTCTCAGTCTAATCCGTTCTCCCTTTCTTCTACAGAATATACCTCATAAAAAAAGAAATGGAAATCAGTCAGACCCTTAACCTGAAGATCCCTTGGGCGATCATGTTTCTCATACGGAGTTTAGGGTTGTATTCACTACTCTTGCTCAGTCATTTTCCACTCAAAATGAACGGCCAATAGTCATTCCAGCCAATCTAGTGGCCAACTCAGCTGCAGCTAGGATTTGGGACTTCACCCAAATGAATCCTTCATCCTTTCTCGGGTCTAAGCAGATAAGGACCCTCAGGAATTCCTAGCTCAGGTACAGAAGGTGACAGAAATCATGGGGGTGACTAATGTTGAGAGTGTTGAGCTAGATTCATATCAGTTACAAGATGTTTCTCACACTTGGTTCAAGCATTGGAAGTCATAGAGGGCAGATGATACAGAGCCAGTTGAGTGGGAGGAGTTTGCGTCTACTTTCCTTGATAGATTCTTTCCTCTAGAGATTTGGGAAGCTAAGGTGCTAGAATTCATCAGCCTCAGGCAGGGCAATATGACGGTAAAAGAGTATTCTCTTAAGTTTACTCAATTAGCCAGATTTGCCCCTCATGTGGTTGCAGACAGCAGAGCCAAGATGAGTAAATTCACTTTAGGGGTAAATGATCGTGTGGTAAATAAATATAGATCTGCCATGCTGAACAGTGACATGACTTTAGCCAGGCTTATGACTCATGCTCAGCATATAGAGGAGCAACAAATTAAGTAGTGGGAGAAGCAGAATAAGAGAGCAAAGACAGGTAGTTTCAACTTCACTCAGCCTAAGTTAGAAAGAGTAAATCATTCTCAGTTTCATCCTAAGTCATCAGTTCCATCTCCTTCTACATCCAGTACTCCAGTTCCTAAGTTCAGAGAGGATAACAAAGATAGAGTGCCAGGCTCTAAGTCCCAGGGCAGTGTTAGCAGTGCCCGTACCTATCCTCTTTACCAGACTTATGGCAAGCACCATCAGGGTATTTACAGAGTTGGTAGTGGTATTTGTTTTGGATGTGGCAAGCCAGGACACAGAGTCAGAGACTATCCTCAGCCAGGTCCTCAGGGTCAACAGAACCACTCCTCAGCTCAGTCCGGCCATCCAAATTAGTAGGGTACCACCTCCAGTGCTACTAGTGGACAACACCCAAATCGTCTCTATGCTCTTCAGTCCCGACAGGATTAGGAAAATTCTCCTGATGTAGTTACTGGTATGTTACAAATCTTTTATGTGTATATTTATTCTTTGTTAGATCCAGGAGCTTCTTTGTCTTTTGTTACACCTTATATAGCAGGCGATTTCAAAATCAGTCCCAAAATCCTAGCAGAGCCCTTTTCAGTATCTACCCCATTGGGTAAAACCATCATAGCCCAGCGGGTATACAGGAACTTCCCGGTTATGATATTTTAGAAAGTCACTTCAGCAGACTTAGTCAAATTAGAGATGACTGATTTTGATGTCATTCTCAGCATGGATTTGCTTCATTCCTGCTATGCCATAATCAACTGTAGAAATGGAATAGTCCAGTTTTAGTTTCTGAATGAACCCATCCTAGAGTGGAAGGGTAGTGTATCCGCTTTCAGAGGTCAGCTTATTTCCTACCTTCGAGCACGGAAAATAATATCTAAAGGATGTATCTATCATCTTGTTTGAGTTAAGGACACTAGTTCTGAAACTCCCAGCCTTAAATCAGTCCCACTAGTGAATGAATATTCAGATGTCTTTCCTGAAGATCTTCCAGGAATTCCTTCCGAAAGGGAAATAGACTTTGGTATTGATACTCTTCCAGATACTTAGCCTAACTCTATTCCTCAATACAGAATGGAACCAGCAGAACTTAGAGAACTAAAAGAACAACTGAAGGATATCTTAGATAAGGGATTCATCAGGCCCAGCATTTCCCTATGGGGCGCTCCAGTGTTATTTGTGCGCAAGAAAGACGATTCTCTTAGGATGTGTGTAGACTACCGCCAACTCAATAAGGTAACAGTCAAGAACAAGTATCCTCTTCCCAGAATCAATAACTTGTTTGACCAACTTTAGGGTGCCAGTTATTTCTCTAAGATAGACCTCAGATTCGGCTATCATCAGCTCAGAGTTAGGGAATGTGACATTCTGAAAATAGCTTTCCACACCCGGTATGGTCACTTCAAATTCTTAGTTATGTCATTTGGTCTTACCAATGCCCCAGCTGCTTTCATGGACTTGATGAACCGTGTGTTCAAGCAGTACTTGGACATGTTCGTCATAGTCTTCATAGATGATATCCTGGTGTATTCCTGCAGAGAGCACGATCATGCATACCATCTCAGAATAGTACTTCAGACTCTCAGAGATCATCAGTTGTTTGCCAAATTCAGTAAGTGCAAATTTTGGCTAAGGTTAGTAGAATTCCTTGGTCACATCATTTCCGGTGATGACATTAGAGTAAATCCTCAAAAGACCAAAGCATTAAGAAACTGGCCTTGCCCTGTCTCTCCATCAGATATTAGGAGTTTCTTGGGTTTGGCTAGCTATTACAGACGGTTTTTTGAGGTATTTTCTTCTATTGCATCCCCTATGTCTAGATTGACTAAGAAGAAAGTCAAGTTTCAGTGGTTAGATCCTTGCGAGAAGAGTTTTCAGGAGTTGAAGACTCGACTTACCTCAACTCTAATTTTAGCTCTTCCAGATGGTCCAGATGGGTTTGTAGTGTATTTTGATGCATCCAGAGTAGGTTTGGGTTGTGTCCTCATACAGCATAGTAAGGTCATAGCCTACTCCTCTAGACAGCTTAAACCTCATGAGAGAAATTATCCTACTCATAATCTTGAGTTAGCGGCTGTAGTATTTGCCCTAAAGATTTGGAGGCATTATCTATACGGTGTTTATGTAGATGTGTTCACAGATTATAAGAGTCTTCAGTATGCCTTTTCTCAGAAAGATCTCAATCTTCATCAGATAAGCTGGTTAGAGCTCTTGAAAGATTATGACATGAGTGTCCTCTATCATCTGGGCAAGGCTAATGTAGTGGGTGATGCTCTTAGTAGACTTTCTATGGGTAGTGTTGCTTATATGGATGACAGTAAGAAGAAGTTAGCTCAGGAAGTACATCAGCTTGCCAGACTAGGTGTTTGCTTAGTCGATACAGATGAGGGTGATATACGGGTTCAGAGTAGTTCAGAATCATCTCTAGTTTTTGAGGTGAAAGAAAAGCAACATAGAGATCCCAGCCTTGTCAAGTTGAAAGAGTCAGATCAGGATTAGAAAATAGAGGTTTAATCCTAAGGGGGAGATAGTGTTCATCATTGTCAGGGTCGTCTCTGTGTTCTAGGTGTAGATGACTTAAGGAAGAAAATTCTTGCAGAAGTGCATGGTGCGCGCTACTCTATTCATCCAGGGGACACAAAGATGTAACGCGACTTGCTTGAAATCTATTGGTGGAGTGGGATGAAGAGAGACATTACAGAGTTTGTGGCTAAGTTCTCTACATGTAAGCAGGTTAAGATAGAGCATCAGAAGCCTAGTGGGTCCATGCAGGAGTTTAGTAGTCCTACTTTGAAGTGGGAAGTTGTGAACATGGACTTCGTGATGGGTTTGCCTCGAACTCGTCATCAGCATGATTCAGTTTGGGTCATTATAGATAGAATGACCAAATCAGCTTATTTCCTTCTAGTTCATTCCTTTTATTCAGCCGAGGATTACGCCAAACACTACATCACGGAGTTGGTTAGATTGCACGGTGTTACACTATCTATTATCTTAGACAGAGGTACCCAGTTCATCTCTTATTTCTGAAAAGCATTCCAAAAGTGTCTTGATACCCAAGTTCATCTCAGTACAGCCTTTCATCCTCAGACAGATGGTCAAGAAAAATGGACCATTCAGACTTTAGAAGATATGCTAAAGGCATGTGCAATTGATTTCAAGGCAAGTTGGGATGAACACTTACCTTTGATTGAGTTTGCATACAACAACAGCTACCATTCCAATATTTGGATGGATCCATTCGAAGCTCTCTATGGTAGGAGATGTAGATCTCCAATTGGTTGGTTCAAAGTTAGTGAGGCCTCAGTCATAGGTCCTGACTTGGTATTCGACGTCTTAGAAAAAGTCCAGTTGAGTAGAGAAAGACTCCGGGCTGCTCAGAGATGACAGAAGCCTTATGCAAATGTTCATAGAAAAGATCTCAAGTTTGAGATTGGTGATCATGCCTATCTAAAGATATCTCCCATGAAAGGAGTGAAGATATTTGGCAAGAAGGGAAAGCTCAGTACCTGATATGTCGGTCCCTTCAAGATTCTCAGTTTCTTTGGCAAGGTAGCCTATGAGCTTGAATTGGCTTCAGATCAAGCCTCAGTTCATCCAGTATTTCATTTCTCTTTGCTCAAGAAGTGCATAGGTGACCCATCAGTTGTAGTCCCTATTCAGAGCATTGGTGTTCAGAACACTCTCTCTTATGAACAGATTCCAATCAAAATCTTAGACTATCAGACTCGTAGATTGCGGAACAAAGAAGTCCCTCTAGTTAAAGTTCTTCGTCAAAATCATTCCGTTGAGGGAGCTACTTGGGAAGCAGAGGCAGACATACGTACTAAGTATCCTCACCTCTTCTTCACCAACTCAGATCAAGCTCAAGGCAACAGTTCTCCTTAAGCTTACTCAATTTTATGTTCAGTGTTCATTACAAACTTGGTATGCAGTTTCATGCTCATGTTCCCATTATAAACTTGGTATCAAGTACCCTTGCATATTCCACCATGCACTCATGTATCAGTTCATTTATGTAATTATACATCAGACATGCATTCTCATTATGAGAAACTTAGTTCTTCAGAACACTCAATCATGCATTCATGAATCAGTTACACATGCATCAGATATGCATGTTCAGTATTATATGTTCAGCTTGTCATTCATGTCAGTCATGAGATCATGTTCTAGTTATTCATGTTCATTATGTACGTCAGTTGTCTTTTCTCCCCTCTCATTCAGTCTCATTCGAGGATGAATGTTCTCAAGGGAGAGATATTGTAATACCCCATACTTTTCCTAGCTAATTTCATCTCAAGAATGCCTAATATTAGCTTCTAAATTTAATGATGACTATTTCATGAGGAATTTTCAAGATTTTCACTTTTTTTCATATGGGAAATTCAATAAGCTTTCCATCGGTATAAGATTCGCCTAAATCCGATAATCGGGTCAGAAGTTACGACTATTTCAAGTTCCCGTCGTAAAACAGCGCCATATTAGTTAGTGGGAAGAAGAGGCAGACATGCGTACCAAGTATCCTCACATCTTTTTTGCCAACTCAGATCAAGATCGAGGTAACAGTTCTCCTTAAGCTTACTCAGTTTCATGTACAGTGTTCATCACAAACTTTGTATGCAGTTTCATGCTCACGTTCCCACTATAAACTTGGAATCAAGTACCATTGCTTATTCCATCATGCACTCATGTATTAGTTCAGTTATGTAATTATGCATCAGACATGCATTCTCATTGTGAGAAACTTAGTTCTTAAGAACACTCAGTCATGCACTCATGAATCAGTTACACATGCATCAGATATGCATGTTCAGTATTATATGTTCAGCTTGTTAGTCATGTACATCATGAGATCATGTTATAGTTATTCATGTTCAGTATGTACGTTAGTTGTCTTTTCTTCCCTCTTAGTCAGTCTCATTCAAGGACGAATGTTCTCAAGGGGGAGATATTGTAATACCCCATACTTTTTCCTAGCTAATTTCATCTCAAGAATGCCTAGTATTATCTTCTAAATTGAATGATGACTATTCCATGAGGAATTTTCAAGATTTTCACTTTTTGTCATATGGGAAATTCAATAAGCTTTCCATTGGTATAAGATTCACCCAAATCCGATAACTGGGTCAGAAGCTACGACTATTTCAAGTTCCCATCCTAAAAAAGCACCATATTAGTCAGTGGCGCGCCGCGCCACAAGAGGAAATGGCATTTGGCAAATTCCAGTAGGGGTCCATGATTATGGCACATCATGCCAGGGCCCAAATTAAGAATTGTCCTTTTCCAGTGTCGCACTAAAGTTCCAGGCTGCAAAAAAAGGGCAATGCGATAGCTCCGCGTCTCTCCATCCTGCAGTTTCCCAATTGTCAAATTCCAGTGACACGGTGCGATAGCGCCGCGTCGCACTAGGGAATTTTTACTGAAATTACAAGATGTGTCCAGGATTAAAAGGATCAATTTCCCACCCCTATTTAAGCCCTTTAACACAAGATTAAGCCACTTTTCACCCACAATATACTAGTTTCTCTCAAAACCCTCTCAAGAACAACCTAGGGCTTTTCATAGAAGATTCAGAATCAACAATTTCCACCGTCATTCTTCATGATATCACATACTAAGGTATGAGTAGTGTTCATTCATGGACTCCTTTTGTCCATGAAGCCCAAGAATCTCTTTTCTAAGTTTAAATTTATGGATTTATTTATGAATTTCATGTTGGGTTTGTTTTGTTTATGTTGAGAATGATCAATTGAATTCAAATTCGTGTTGGGTGATCAATTTTATGTGGAATTGATTTGTATAAATGTATATTCATGTGAACCTATGAATAAATCCTGTATGATGAAATTAGAGATGAATCATGATGATTAATTTTGTATAATGTTATCTACATGTACTATGCCTACCATGTGTTTGATTAAGTGTCTAGATGAAGGAACAATGCCCAACTAGTGTGATATCATGAAATCCCCATGTATGTTCAAGTTAGGCCTATCACATGTTTTGATGGAATTCTTCTATAAATGTATTATGGAGTATGATGTTAGTTATATGTTCAAGTAAGTTATGCTTGGTCAGTTTTCCTTCCATCTAGTCCTGGGGGTACTTGTACCCAAAATATTAGTTGTGTGCCTAGAGCCATGTCATGTTTCCACGATACTCTCAGTCAAGCTATGAATCCTTAGACTTCAGAAAGTCTTATGACTCAGGAGATCTCCATGATCTCATGAACTCAGTTAGTTGTCAGATATCAGTAATATTCCGTCAGTCAACAGAATTCAGTAACTCAGTCCATGTTCAGTTTAGTAAATTATGTTCAGTGTCTATTTAGATGGGAGTAGAAATTAGCACCGAATGAACCCAAGGATGGGAAACCACCTGTTATATGAGGGTGTGATTCTTAGAAGCAATCCTTGCGTTCCAGAACTATTTAGCCAGCATAGGTTGAGACATCATAGCCTGCTATATGAGGGTAGATGAGGTGGCTTAGCCTGCTATGTAAGGGTTCCCACTATTCTCACTAGAGTTACCTGTTATATTAGGGTCACTCACATGTTGTCCTTACCAGTAGCGCGGTATTGTCACCCTTCGGGAATAGATTGGACCCCAATTCAGCTATAATGCATCATTTGGGGCATGTCGGTTAGATGACTACCTCCCACAGTCTCATTAATAGAACTCAGATAGTTCTTCAGATTTCAGGACTGTCAGATACAGTCAACTCAGACACAGTACAAAACTCAGATAGTTCCATCAAATTCAGGACAGTCAGATACAATCACTCATGTTATCAGTTATATTCAGATTCAGTAATCATGTTATCACAGTATTAGTGTCAGTTCTTATGTCTCATTTATGTATTATCACGCTCATGATAGTTTGTCAGTTATTATTATTGTTCATTCATATGAACTCCATGCATTCAGCCTACCTCACATGCATCCTAGTACATTCAAAGTACTGATGCATTTTCTCTATGGTGTCTTACACCATAGGTTCAGAGACACGGGCTCCAGATCAGCAGTAGATTTAATATTCAGCAGTCAGAGTTAGAAGTGATTCCTCATCATTCGAGGACATGATTATTCCCTATTATCTCATTAATTAGTTTATTAGTTGGAGTTAGTTGGGGACATGTCCCATCAGCTCCTTACTCGGACAGTTCAGTTAGTTAGAGACTTTCTAGACTATCATGTTTAGACTTCAGTATTTTCAGTTTTGTTTTGGGCATTCTATTACCCCACACAGATGTTATATTATTCAGATTATGTTTAGTTTTGAACCTTACATCCTTTTAGTTCATGTTTCCGCATTATAAAGTATTTTATGCAGTTTATAGGTACAGATATCAGTCATGGGATAGCTTATGGTCCTTCGGGGTTATGAGTACCGTGTAGCATTTCGGGTACCAGATTTGGGGCATTACAAGTATACACCATCTCGCATATAAGAAGGACAACAAAAAACTAAGTATATACAAGATTATCAAGTATAACTAAGTAAGATATAACTATTAGATAGATACAAGTTAATATGGCAAAGACAAGTCACAACATAAACACAATAAAATAAGTGCAATGTATATGATAATGATGATGTACGAGGTTGTTGCACAACCTATGTATACCCCCACAAAGGAAATCCTCTAGACGTGGACCATGGGGGTTCGTTAGACCATATACAATTCAAATATCCATATCCATATCTTCTTCCCGGCATAGCCCCGGGAAGGGTTTTTATAAGATGTCACATTTTCTGTCATAAAAAAGTGTTTCTAGTGTTTCTCAGGTGTTGCCACAGTTGTACCATTTATTCCATGATTGAGTATGATATGATGATGTAATTCTCACAACCAATCACAATGAGTATTTCCAAAACCAATCACATTATATATTTCCACAAACAACCACAATGATATATTTTCATAACCATGTGAGCCAATATTCACTTACTATATTCGTTCATCCGTGAATTTTCACATATTATATATATGCGTATATATATACACATATACATACATACATATATATATATGTATGTATGTATGTATATGTATATATATAGAGAGAGAGAGAAAAAAAAGACATGATTTTCCCCCTGAACTTGTCGCCTTAACTTACTTTAGCACTTAATCTAAGTTTCTGTTTATTTACCCCCTTAACATCTTTAAAGTGTATTAATTTCATCCCTCAAAACTGAATACCACTCTCACAATGGAGAGTGTGTTACACTCGCCCACACATCACCACCACATCAATGCCACATTGGAGCCACGTCATTGCCACATAAGAAATTACTATTTTTCTAAAAAAAAATCAATCCCCCACATATTATTTTTATATTTTTTTTAAAAAAAAAAAAAATATATATATATATATATATATACTATTTTATTTATATAAATATCACAATACACCAAAGGTACCACAATAGGCATTTGCAAAGACACAATACAATTATGCATATGCATTCAAGGCTATCAGTATCATATAGGACCCCCACGCTCGTACGTATCACATAATATCTCAATTTCAACAATTACATCACATATAGGCCCCACACGGGAACAACACATAGATAGCCATTTTCATGATTAGTTCCTACTCTTAACATGAATTTTGTTCCATCATTTACTACCCATCTCTATTTGAAAGAGTTAAGTCATAACCTACCTCGAATGCTAAAATTGGTCCGCTACACTTCGAATCCATGACCTTACTTTCCACGAACGATCCTAAACTTCTCTAAAAATGTCAAATATGGAATCTACGCGTCAAAACAAAACCAACGAAACTCATATTGACTACTTTAGGTTTGGGGTCAAAGCGGACCCTCGGAACGAATTTTTGAAAAAGAAGGAAAAAATTGTAACTTTACTTAAAAATGTGTTCCTAATATTTTTAGGAATCTACATATTAAAACCCAAGTCAAATCGAGTAAAAAGAGGTTCAAATTAAAGAAAAACTATTTTTAAGTTTTACCGGATAAAATCTTTGGAATTCAAGTTAAAATCAAGAATCAGAGTTGTTTTGAAGGTTAAATTAATGAAAAACTAGTAATTATAAGACAAAAATATTATTCAAGTGAAAAGAAGTGAAACTGGGGTTTAAAATCAAGACCTACGGTTTTTGGGGTTTTAAGAAATTAATCAAGAAATTACTAAGTAAAGGAGTGAATTTTTACCTTATACCCGTAATAGAATCAAGAAATACGTGTTAATCTAGCTTCCCAAGCTCCCACAAGCTTCACTTTTAATCTCTCACACTATTTTATGGTTTAACTCTCAAGATAAAAAAAAAAGAGCAAAATGGGCCCAAAAAGTTGCTTTAATGATGCAGATTTTTCTGCACCGGCTATTTTTTTAAGTCCTACTCGGACTTCGATGGGATAATCGAAATTCGTTTGGAGTCCGATATATGCAAACGAACTATGTACCCACACTAAATTCAATGTTTCAGACACGTTGGCGAAGTCAAATCTTTTAAAAAACATTGTTTTCATAGAGTTGACCCCCGAAATCCAAAATTATAATTTTTCAAACCGAGGATCAAAATGAAATTGAAAAGTCATAAAATCACACCAAACATGTTACCACCCTAAAATCGATATTCCAGAGCTTCTAGCACTGTTAGATTTTTCATTCGAGGTCGTTTCGACCATATATGAGTCCTACACCCATATTTCTAATTTTTTAACTTTCCGACCAACAGGTCAAAATGAGGTCAGATGCATCCGAACCCGAAGCAAATGTCTACCTAGTCTAAAATCAATATTCTGGAGTTGTTGGCATAGTCTGTTCAATCATCTATCGTACGGATCAAAAAGTATTCATATAAGTCCATAGTAAGGCTCTTGAGGCCTTACAAAATTATAATATTGCATAAATGGTATAAAATTGCATCAGGAACCATGCCAATCACACACACATTTCACATATTCCGTCAAAAAGCAGGTCATTACATCATCCACCACTAATCTAGTTCGTTCTCAAACTAAATGCAAAAGAAATATATGAATCAATGAAGAGCTGAGGATAAGAACTATGTATATCATACACAAACTCCCAAGTAGACTTATCTATAGGTTGATGTCGCCACTGAACCTTAACCATAGGGATGAACCTGGAGCGCAACCGCCTAACATCCCTAGCCAATATGGAGACCAACTCCTCAACAAAAGACAAACGCTCATCTAACTAAACTGATTCCCAATGAATAACATAAGAATCGTCTGGAAAGTAACGGCGAAGCATAGAAACATGAAAAAATATATGAACAAAAGATAGATCAGGGGGAAAAGCCATCTCATTAGCCATATCACCAAAAACCCAAAGAATCTCAAATGGACCACTATACCTGGGGCTAAGCTTTCCCCTCTCCCCAAAAATCATCAAACCCTTCTTGGGTGAAACTCAAAGAAAAACATGATCACCAACACTAAATGTCAAGACCCAAAGTATACGGTCAGCATAACACTTTTGCCTACTTTGAGATGGTCTAAGTCTATCCTAAATAATCCAAACTCTTTCCAAAGACTCATGAAGCAAGTCTGCACCTTTAGGACTAACCATAGAAACATCAAACCAACCCACTGACGGGAAACAATGCCTACCATACAATACCTCAAATGATTCATATCAATACAGGAATGGTAGCTATTATTATATCCAAACTCTGGTAAAGCCAAATGATTCTCCCATTGGCCGCCAAAATCTATCACACACGCGTGGAGCATATCCTCCAAAAATTGAATAGTCTGCTCTAACTGACCATCAGTATCGGGTAAAACATCCTGCTAAGATCAACCCGAGTACCCAACTCATCCTGAAAAGTCTCCCAAAAGTGAGATGTGAACATAGAACCTTAATCTGAAATAATGGACACTAGCACACCATGAAGTCTCACAATCTCGCGGATTTAGGTACGGGCCAACCTTTCAGCACTAAATGAGACCTCAACTAGAATAAAATAAGATGACTTGGTCAATCGAGATGACCCATACAGTGTTAGAACCATGAAAAATACGAAGCAATCCATTCAAGAAGTCCATAGTGATATGTTTCCACTTGCACTCGGGAATGAGTAATCTCTGAAGCAAACCAGTAGGTCTCATATGCTCGGCCCTCACCTGCTGACAACATAGATAACAAGCCACGAAATCCGATACATCTCTCCTCATACCACCCCACCCATAGTATTGTCTCAAGTCACCATACATCTCATTCACACCTGGATGGATGGAATATCTGGAAGAATGGGCCTCCTCCAAGATCAACTAATCCAATCACCCACTCTTGGCACGCAAACTCGGCCCCCAATCCTAAAAAATCCACCCAAATAAAGTGAGTCTTTATTAGCCTCTCCACTCAACACTTTATCTCGAATCAACCTCAATCAACATCATTAAACCGGTGAGCTCGAATCTGCTCCATCAAAGAAGCCCTAGCCTCCACAAATACCAAAATGCGCCCAGGTGTCAAAATATCAAGTCTAACCATCTGGTTGTCCAATGACTTAACATCTAAGGCTAAAGATATTTCCAGGGTCAAAATATGTTCCAAGGTACCCATGCTAGTCGACTTTCGTCTCAAGGCATCTGCAACTACATTAACCTTGCCCGAATGGTAGAGAATAGTCAAGTCATAATCCTTAAGCATCTTAAGACAACAACACTGCCTCATATTAAGATCTCATTGGGTGAAGATATACTAAAGGCTATGATGATCTAAGAAGATCTCACAAAAATCTCCATACCAGTAGTGCCTCCATAACTTCAAGGAAAACACCACTACGCATAACTACAAATCATGAGTAGGATAATTCCACTTATGAGGCTTCAATTGATGATACGCATAAGCAATCACCTTGACCTCTTACATCAACACAATACCCAATCAAACACCTAAAGCATCACAAAACACGGTAAATCCCAAACTCTCCTTAGACATAGCCAATATAGAAGCTGAAGTCAACAAATCCTTGAGCTTTTGGAAGCTTGCCTCACAAGCATCGAACCTCTGGAAGGAGATCTTCTCCTGAGCAAACTTAGTCAAAGAAGATGAAATAGAATAGAAGCCTTCAACAAAATATCGATAATACCCGGCCAAGCCACCAAAACTCTGAATCTCGGTAGGCAAAGTAGGTATAGCTCAATCATGAACTGCTGAAATCTCAGCTGTATCAACCATAATACCTTCCTTAGGCACCACATGAACGGAGAATTAATAGACTCTAACCAAAAATGACACTTAGAGAACTTTGCAGACAACTTCTCATCCCTCAATCTCTAAAGCACAATCCTTAAATGCTCTGCATGCTTAGCCTCACTCTTGGAATACACCAATATATCATCTATAAATACCTTAACTAAAGAGTAAAGATACGATCAAAACACCTGGTTTATCAACTCCATGAATGTGGAAGAGGAATTGATTAACCCAAAGAACATGACGAAGAACTCATGATGACCATATCATTTCTGAAAATTTGTCTTCAAAATATACGAAGCTTTAATCCTCAGCTGGTGATATTCGGACCTCAAATCAATATTTGAAAACACCGCAGTACCTAGAAGCTAATCAAACAAATCATCAATATAAGGAAAAGGATACTTATACTTAACCGTCACTTTATTCAATTGCCGATAATCAATACATATCTGTATAGACCTATTTTTTTCTTCACAAACAACATAGGCGCACCCCAAATAGAAATACTAGGTCAGATAAATCCCTTATCCAATAACTCCTACAACTAATACTTCAGTTTTTTCAACTCTATTGGGGACATCCTATGAGAAGGAATAGAAATGGGCTTGGTGCTTGGCTCAACATAAATAGCCAAATTAATAACACGATCCGGAGGCATATCAGGAAAATTCATAGGAAACACATTCATAAACTTATGAACAGAATCCATGGAAGGAGGTAAAACAACACCAGTATTACAAATATGATCCAAAAAAATAAACATTTCCTCTCAACCAATCGATGAGACTTATCATAAGATATGTCCCTCTTGAAACCCGAATGAAATGAACCTTTCCATCCATGGCACACCCAGCGAAGATAAAGTCACAGTCTTAGCAAAACAATCTAAGATTGCATGATAAGAAGCCAACCAATCCATACCAAAATAATAACAAAATCGACCATATCTAACACAAGTAAGTCTACCAAAGTCTCATGCCCAAAAAAAGTCACAATATAAGATTGATGTACCCGATCCACCACTAAAGAATTATCTACCGGGGTAGATACACAATAGGCATTGCAAGAGGCTCACTAACAGAATCAAAAGAAGTATATTTTTTAAACCAGTCATTATCATAACAAACATGACTGTTTGCACCAGAGCCAACCCACCAACCATTAACATTCTACTTCATGTTAATGTCTATTATCACCTCCATAAATGTTTCTTCGATAACGTTTACCTGAGGTGTAGGCCCATATTTACAAAATTTGAAAAATCGAGCAATATGCCCACTCTTGCCATAGACAAAGCACGATCCCTTTTATTAAACATGTTAGGTTTTTTCTTGATTATTTCCACCATTATTGACCTTGGGATGTCTACCATTATTTTTCTTGATTTTTTTCTTCTTAGTATTCAATGTAGTATTTTTATTCGTTTAAGGGGTAGCTTTATTTGAAGTAGTTAAATTTACCTTCGGTGTGATGTTGTTCTCTTCTATTTGTAAAAGTACATCTTGGACCCTTGCCTCTTTTTCCATGCAGATTCTTATTACAAAGTCTCAAGAGAAGTTTTCTTTTGCTTGTGGCGCCTAGTTTTTTTAAATTCCTTTCAAGAAGAAGGAAATTAATGTATTATGCCACAAACAATAAGTTTATCTCCAATTTTGACTTCCTCAAACCTGAGCTCTCTAATAATCATTATAAAGTCCTGAGCCTGATCTACCACTGACTTGTTGTCCCTCATTTGGAAATGAAAAAATCTGTTAGTCGCGTATTTTTTTGCTCCAACCTCCTCAGTGTCATACTTTACTATGCAATTCTTTCCAAATTTTCTTTGCACTAGAGTAAGTTCTATCATAATAATCATAAAAAATATTAGATAAAAAATTAAGAAGAAAATACCAACACTTGTAGGAGTCACCTTCGTATTTTTAAATTTTCTTCTTGGAGAGAAATAAGTTCATCATTCATGGAAGAATTATCTACTTTGTTTGGATTCTTCTCAGTTAACACATATGAAACATTGACAAGACTCAAGTAGAAAAGTACTTTACCCTTTCACCTCTTGAAATGAGTACAGCTACGTATTTATTATCTAGTTAAATTATCGCACCTAATCCGCACCCCCCTACAAATGGTATCAGAGCCCAGTTATTTAAAAAATACAGAAGTAGCATACATGTTTGAATTTATGAATTTAGATTGGATTTACTTGACAATAATTCATATTGATTAATTATGAGAAGACCATTTAAAAACAGAGAAGCTCTTAGAAAAATTAAAGAATCTTTAATTAGTAATTATTCAGAATATATAAGTCTAAATAAAACAAAAGAAAACCCACAAAGACTAGCCTACCTAATTACCTTAGTATCTAGTATTGAAGCAAAATTAATAATCCATTTAAAATCTAGGAGAATGAGACACATACCACCTAATTATGATAAAATCAGATTTAGGTATCCGCCAAAATACTATAAATACGGTTTAAATGAATAAAATACAAAAATACAAAGAACTAAAATAAATTATTTCTGAAAAACGTAAAGAATTAAAAATAAGAATAGAAAGATTAAATTATAATATATTTGCCGGAGTTAGTAAAAACTCAATAAATGCACAAAAAGATGAAATATGAAATTTAGAATCACAAATAGATAGTTTAGAATATATATATATCAACATGAACTATTTACAATTAAATGAACAAAGAAGAATTTATAATAGATGAAAAAATATATGAAAATCACGAAGGACTAAAAATAAGAATAGTATTTTCTAATCTAGGGAGAAGATATAAGAAAATAGGTGAACATTTATATTTAATGTTAGAAAAAGAAGAATTAAAATTAGAAGATAAATTGACAGCTATGGTAAGAATAGAAAGGGAAAACGAAGAAATAGATAGAAAAAAAGGAAATAGAAAAAATAAAACAACAAACTACAGAAGAAATACGAAAAATAGAAGAAACTACAAATAGTAGGATTGCTGAATTAGAAAAAGAATTACAAATGTTAAAAGATCTGTATGAAAAAAGACAGAAAGAAAAAGAAGAAAAAGATAAAGAACAAAAATTATTAAACGAGATAAATCAATTTAAAGAAAAATTAGAAATAGACAATAAAGAAATAAAAGACAAGGAACTGGAAATAAATAATATAAATGTTGAAGAGACAGATAATTATGATTCAGAAGATAGTGAAACACATACAGAAATATTAACAAATACAAAAAATTTAGAAATCAATGAAAAACAAGAAGTAACTAATGAAGAAAATTTAGAAAATATCAACACAGAAATAAATACTCTTGATAAAAAAGAAGATCAAAATATAGTACCTAGTACATCAGAAATAAGAAAACCTACATATTATAAGAATAAGTTTAAAAGATATAATCTAAAGAATGAATATGACAAATGGACACCAAAACAAATAGTTAATAAAAATTACAACTTTTTAGACTTAGATTGTGTAATAGATACAGAAAAAATAATACAATTATGGATAGGATATATGACAAAATAATTATTAGATAATAATATAAGTGTAATAGATGCACCAGAATATATAGAAAGAACACTAATAGGAAAAGTGAAACTATGGTTTTTAAATCTAACTGAAAATAGTAAAAGAATATTAAGAACCGACAAACCCACAGAAGGAACATCATCAACAAAATTAACACCTATAGAATTATTAAAAATATATGAAACAGCTATAAAAGACGAATTTAGTAGCATGACAACAAAAGAAGAAGAACAAAATGAAGAGAATGATATAAATAGGAATTTAATGTTAAAATTAGCAATATGTAATATGTTCTATATAGATGAATATACTTGCGCATTTAAAGAATATTATTATAAAGGAGCATATAATATAGAAGAAAGTAAAGAAATAAGAAAATTATATTTTAATAAATTACCTGAACCATTTAGTTCAAAAATAATAAAAAGTTGGGATGAAACAAAAACAGTAGATACTCTAGGAGCAAGAATAAAATTTTTACAACAATGGTATAGAAAACTATGTGAAAAATACAGAGAAGAAATAAAAATGGAAAAAACATTAATAAGAAATTTAGCATGTTGCAAAGATAAAATAGCACCTCAATTTGGATGCGAAGATAGATATTATAAGAAAAGAAAAAGACATAAGAAATATAAGAAATACAAAAAATCAAAATATAAGTATAAGAAACCAAGAAAAAGATATTATGTAAAAAATTATAAACATAAAAGACCATATAGGAAAAAGAAATCTATAAAGGAATGTACCTGTTATAATTGCGGAAAAATAGGACATTTAGCTAGAGATTGTAAATTACCTAAAAACCCAAAAAATAAACAAATATCAGAAATAAAAAAAGAAAATATAGAATATATGCAGATAGATTACATAGATTACTAATTAGAAAGTGAAGACAGTATATATGAAATTTCAGAGAATGAAACAGATAACGAAATAGATAGTGAATTAGACGAATTAAATGACTGAGGAAGATATAAAAATAATAACAAAAGAAGAATATTTAAATGACGAAGGAACAGATCAAAAAATAATATTTGATAACAATGTATTTGATGAAATAAAAGGAAAAGAGTTAGACTTAAGTGTAGAAAAAATATTTAAAATACCAACAATAAAAAATATATTTACTAGGAAAAAGGAAGAATATTATGTAGTAAGCCAAAAGGAACATGTAATAGACTGTAGATATGCAAAAGGTAAAGCTAGTATACCACTAGTAACAAAAAGAATAATTAATAAAGAGATAAACGATATAAAAAGTAGAGACCCAATAAAATATGTACACCTTGGAGGTACAGAAATATTAATAAAAGCATGTTTTAGAGAAGGAATAGATACACCAATAGAATTATATTTAGCAGATGATAGAATTATAAAACCTATAGAAAAAAGTATAATAACTGCCATAAAAGGAATTTTAATATACCAAAAATTTAAATTTATAATAAGTGCGAATTATTCAGTAGCAGTAACGGATAAAAATATAGACAAATCATTAGTATTATATTGGAAAATATCAGGAATAGAATTAACCCCAGGAAGTAAAATATTTACAGCAAGATGTAAAAATCTATATGTATTAACAACAAAACATAAAATAACGGGAAAAAATAAAATTAATAAACTACAAATAGAAAGCCCTTTTGAACAATTTGTAAAAACAATTGATAATAATGATTATAGTTACAGAAATATAGACATAGAAGAAGATCTAGAAATAATAAATGATAGAATAAGTACAACAAAAACAATAGCTTATGATAAACCGGAATCATCAAGCTCATCAAAAAGAACAAGTTATGAAACAAGTTCAATGGATAATTCAAACCAATATTACATAACAGGAAAGGTAAATGAAAAAGAATATTTAATACTCTTAAATACAGGACAAGAAGAAAATTATATAGCAAAATATCTAGTAAAAAATGAGGAAATAAAAACCGACAATAATATGTGCCCAGACCTACCAAGAAGTTTAATAAATACTAAAAATATAGCAGAAAAAGAAATAATAATAGGAATAAGAAAAATAAAAATAGAATTTGAAGTAAAAGAAGAAATGCAAAAAACAGACATAATATTAGGAATAAAATGGTTAGAACAAATAAAACCATATAATATAGAACATACACAATTAACTATAACATATACCAGAGAGAAATTATTCTTAAGAAGAGCTTTAACATAAAATGAAAATATATGTATTAATGAAGATAGTAGTAGAAGGATATTACAGTAGATATTATACGCCTATGATAGACACAGGAGCAGAAGCTAATTTATGTAGATATAATTGTTTACCAGAAAGTAAATGGGATAAATTAAAAACACCAATAATAGTTAAAGGATTTAATAACGAAGGAAGCTTAATTACTTACAAAGCTAAGAATGTAAAAACACAAGTATGGGATAAATTATTAACAATAGAAGAAATTTATAATTATGAACTAACATCAAAAGATATACTTTTAGGAATACCGTTTCTAGATAAATTATACCCACATATAATAACTAGAACAGATTGGTGGTTTACAACACCATGTAAACAGAAAGTAAGAGCAAAAAGAGTGAATAATAAAATAAGAAAGAAAACTGATTGGATAAAAGGAAGTGAAAAAATTACACAAAAGTTTGCAATCATCTTTACACGTTTTATAATGAATATTATTGATTGGAATAATTTTCATTTTTATCTTCTTGACTTAAGATGTTTTATTAATTCATGTTCTAGATTAGATATTATCGTAATTAGATTATCTAGTGTTTTAGGATCCTCGTTAGTAATAAGTAACCGTTTGTATTCTAGGTATAGACTATATAGTTGGGTTTCTATTTCTTTTAATGATTTATTCTTTTCGTAAGATGTATTCATTAATTTGTTTGGTTTATTATTTTATCCTATTGAAATTTTAGCAATTTCTGTGTAGTATTTTATTCTAACTTTGCTATATTCAATGCATAGGTTTATATTCTTTATCTGACTAACTAGTATTTGTTGTTCTTGTATAAGTAATTTTCCATTTGTGTTAAATAATTTTCCGTATGTATTAAATAAATTATTACTTGTATCTTCCTTTTCTAAGGTTAATTTTATTTTAAGTAATTTTTCTTCTAGTTGTCTTTTTTCTATTTCGAGTTGATTTCTGTAATTAACTTCTTCATATATCCAATTTTGCCTTTCTCTAATATTTTTTTATATATTCTAACATTTATTTATTCTGAATAATATTCATCTGAATCTAAGTAATATTGATGTTCATAATATATGCGTAAATTTTCTATACTGTTTAATAATTCTTCCTCTTCATAATCTTCTAATTTTTCCCATATTATTTTCTTTATGTCTATAATCTCTATATCTTTAAGTATATATAAAACAAGTATTTTAATATCATCTATCATGCTTTTTCATAATATTTTCTAGTTGTTTTTTTTAGTCTAAGTAATTCTTGCATATTTTAATTAAGAAATTCTATATATGTTATATCTTTATTTTCCATGTATTTGTCTATATTTATTTTCATCTTTTTTTCTAGTAACTGTATGTTTCTCATATCTTTTTCTAAAAATTCTATGTAATTTATCATGGTAAGTATTTGTAAGAGTAGTTAGGTAGGTATGGTATATAATTTACTCTAGTCATGTAATATTTACCAAATGCTTTTTCTAATATGATTTTTCTTATATCTACTACTTTTATATCTTTAAGTGCATACAAAATAATTATTTTAAATTTATCTACCATTGTATCAGATAAATAATTATTCATTTTCATAAAATTACTTTTTTCAAAATATTCCCTTCAACCATGTACATAACAAAATATGGTCATTTTAGATCACTATATACTAGATTATTCTTAAATAACTTATTCTTCGGTCACTATTAGCATGGTAATCTGGATATTTTCCCTTAAACAGCGC
Organism: Capsicum pubescens; assembly: GCA_030864215.1. Taxonomy (NCBI): domain Eukaryota; kingdom Viridiplantae; phylum Streptophyta; class Magnoliopsida; order Solanales; family Solanaceae; genus Capsicum; species Capsicum pubescens. The sequence goes on along the minus strand of CM061544.1, from coordinate 79,577,741 downwards.
CTCTACTCTGGTTACTCCCCACCACGGCTTCTTGCCTTATTGGTTTCACCTTTAGGATGACATAGTTCTTAGGGATTTTTCTCCGTTTCCACTTTGCTAATAAACTTCTTAACATATTATTCTTTGAATAATTCTACTATAAAGTAACATAATGAATTTATTTTATCATACCATGATTGTTGGGAATTATGAATTTAGCTATTCATAATCATAAATAGATATACCTGTTCGGGTAGGTTTGATATTTCTGAGCTTTGTTCCTCCATAGATTTTTCCATTGAAATATACCTGTTTTTAATAACTAAGAAAAAATATTTGTTGTAGACAAGAGAGAATTTTTTGTGCTTCAACGCATGAAGGCTTGCCTTGCAATGCCTTCAGTTTCCTTCCTTTATAGAACGAAAAAAAAAAAAACTTTACAATCATCTTTACACGTTTTTTAAATACTAACCTATAAATCAAAAAGGCTATAAGGTCTAAAAAGGCTACCTAACCTAAAAAGCCTATTCATAGCCTTTAAAGGCTAAGAAAAGTCCAAGTCTACATAAATGCTAATTTACAATCTTAACAAATTTACATAAAGACTAAAAATTCTATACAATAAATGATCCAATAGCTTGTCTTCCGTTGATGTTGTCGTATCTGCTATATCTCAATTATTGCTTCTTCTCTTATATTTCCAGCTGGCATGCTTATCTTCTTGATTCTTTTATTCTAGCTGAACTTCTGGGACAATATTATCTTCTGCATTACATTTTGAACATTGATGGTCTGGATATTTATGTCCAATTAACTTGCAATATCTGGTTAATAATTCTTCCGAAATAAATTTTTCTTTAATAGCTCTGGCGATAGGTTTTTTCTCTGGATTGAGTAAAGTCAAGATCTATTGCCTTACGTCTTCCATATCTGTTTCTCGTAATTCCTTTGAATTCGAGTATATTATTACATTACCTCTTGAATAATAACTCCATATGGGATTTCTGTTGCGATAATTATTTGCTAATTCTTGTAGAATCGTAGATAGTCCAATAATTCTCTTATTTGCATAAAAATTTGGTATCTCAATTCTAGGTATTTCTGGTTGTTGAGTAATATCTTCTGGTATAATCATATCTCGGGTCATTCCTATTTTTACAACTTGTATAGGTGATTTAACTTCATCATACAATATCTCTGCTGGTGCCGTATAAAATTTTATAAAAAATAGGTTACCTTTGGTTATTCTTTTAAAAATGTTAAATGAATCATATATTTCTGGTATATTGGATATTTCATTTCCGTCTTGGGTATATATGGTGCTAAGTAGTCCATATTCGTAACAGGTTTTAACTAGACCTGGTTTGGTTTTGGGCAAAGCAATTAGCTTATTGTATCCGGTTAGCTTCTGGGTTATGTAATTTGTATGTGGTTCTTGGATGTTTATAGCTCTGGGGTTGGTATTTAAGAAGGTTTGTATTTTGTAAATATTTTCTATGTATGTTCGGGTTGTATGGTTGTAGGTCTTTTTGTCTTGGTTTAGACTTTCTCGGTATGTGGTGATTTGTGGGGGTATAAACATAGGATCTTTTGGTGTATTTGGAATAAATGGTTTATCAAATAGCTTGTTTAGGTTCATATTGTATTTCTCCTAACTCCTTTGCTTGTACCTGCAGAAGTAGATTGATAAATGTTATGGGTTTTATGGAGTATCCCAACGTCTCCTTCTAGCTCTTGAATTTTAATGTCTTCCGATCGACATAGCTCTGCACACTGCTGAGTTAGCTGATTTGTAGCTATAGACTTCAGTTTATCTTCATTAGTCTTTAGCTTTTCTATCTCATTACCCGTACTGTCCACTTTCATTGAAAGCGTAGTTAGGGTGTTGAGTATTTTTTCTAGAGTATCTTCTTCTATTATGTCAGTCTGTGTAGCTTTGTCTTGATATGTAATCTGCAATAACATTTTTGTTAGTACTAATTACTTCAATTGTAAATGTAAAATTTAATATATTCAATACTAGTCTCCGAATTTCTTTTGTTGTAACTGAATTTTGTATTTTCTTTGTTAGCCACCAACGTACCTGTGTATTATCTGTTCGTACAATAAACTTGTTATATACAATATATGGCTCAAATGCTAATAAACATTTATATAATGAGCATAATTCTTTTCTATTTATTTTCCATTTTATTTCTGTTTCATTAAATATACCTGAGTAGTATCTACAGTGGTGTTCTAATTTTTCTTCTTCATATTTATATTTAAGTACTCCTTCATAACTACATTCACTAGCATCTGCTTCTACTATATATATAAATTTTCTATTTTCATCTGGAAATTGTAATTTTGGTAATTCTTTACAAAGTATTTTTATTTTTTGAACTTGTTTTTTATCTTTTTCGTTATAATTATATTCTACATCCTTTTTAAATTTTTTCTGTAAGGGCTTTAGATTTTGTGCTAGTTTTGGTATATATTCTCTTACTTGGTTTACTAATCCTAAAAATGATTGTAATTTCATTTTTGTATCTAATTCTTCTTTCGAATTTATTATTTTTTGTACTATATGTTGTTGCATTTTTACTCCACTTTTATCTATTTGTATTCCTAAAAATTCTATCTGATTTTTCATAATTTCAGCTTTCTTTTTACTTAAACTTATTCTCGATTTTTCTATTATATCCGTAAATTATTCCAATAATTTTAAATGTTCTTCTTTGGTCTTTGTATATAATAGTATATCGTCTATACATACTATACAATTAGGTAGTTGTTTAAAATAAGTATCCATAAAATGTTGATGTCTACCTGGTGCATTTTTATATCCAAATGGTAGTACATTCCATTCATAAAATCCTTGTGGTACCGTAAATGCGGTTAATTCCTTAGATTCTTCTTCTAACTTTAGATGGTAAAATCCTGATTTGCAATCAAATTTACTAAAATAATTATATCCTTGTATTTGTCTTATTTTTAATATCTTATTTGGTATTGGGTAATTATAAGTCATTGTTTTTGCATTTAAATTTCTATAATCAATAACCATTCTACTTTTTCCTCTTTTTTGTTCACTATGTTTATTTACTATAAATGCTGGGCTATTATGTTTAGTATTACTTTTTTGTATATATCGTTTTTCTAATAATTCTTCTATATGCATTTTAAATTCTTTTAAATCATCAAAATTATATGTTAATGGTTTCTGGGTTATTATGCTATTTTTATCTATTAATTCAATTTTTATAATGGTTTTATGTCTTTTCCATCCTTTTAATGGATCTTCACTATATAATTGTTCTAATTTTCTCTTAATTATTTCTATCTTATTTATTGAAAATATAGTTATTTCTGTTTTATTTATCGAAAATACGACTAGTTCTATTGTATCTTCAGTGTTTTTTATATTTTCTAACTTTTGTGTAATTTTTCCACTTCCTTTTATCCAATAAGTTTTCTTTCTTATTTTATTATTCACTCTTTTTGCTCTTACTTTCTGTTTACATGATGTTGTAAACCACCAATCTGTTCTAGTTATTATATGTGGGTATAATTTATCTAGAAACGGCATTCCTAAAAGTATATCTTTTGATGTTAGTTCATAATTATAAATTTCTTCTATTGTTAATATTTTTATCCCATACTTATGTTTTTACATTCTTAGCTTTGTAAGTAATTAAGCTTCCTTTGTTATTAAATCCTTTAACTATTATTGGTATTTTTAATTTATCCCATTTACTTTCTGGTAAACAATTATATCTACATAAATTAGCTTCTGCTCCTGTGTCTATCATAGGCGTATAATATCTACTGTAATATCCTTCTACTACTATCTTCATTAATACATATATTTTCATTTTATGTTAAAGCTCTTCTTAAGAATAATTTCTCTCTGTTATATGTTATAGTTAATTGTGTATGTTCTATATTATATGGTTTTACTTGTTCTAACCATTTTATTCCTAATATTATGTCTGTTTTTTGCATTTCTTCTTTTACTTCAAATTCTATTTTTATTTTTCTTATTCCTATTATTATTTCTTTTTTCTGCTATATTTTTAGTATTTATTAAACTTCTTGGTAGGTCTGGGCACATATTATTGTCGGTTTTTATTTTCTCATTTTTTACTAGATATTTTGCTATATAATTTTCTTCTTGTCCTGTATTTAAGAGTATTAAATATTCTTTTTCATTTACCTTTCCTGTTATGTAATATTGGTTTGAATTATCCATTGAACTTGTTTCATAACTTGTTCTTTTTGATGAGCTTGATGATTCCGGTTTATCATAAGCTATTGTTTTTGTTGTACTTATTCTATCATTTATTATTTCTAGATCTTCTTCTATGTCTATATTTCTGTAACTATAATCATTATTATCAATTGTTTTTACAAATTGTTCAAAAGGGCTTTCTATTTGTATTTTATTAATTTTATTTTTTCCCGTTATTTTATGTTTTGTTGTTAATACATATAGATTTTTACATCTTGTTGTAAATATTTTACTTCCTGGGGTTAATTCTATTCCTGATATTTTCCAATATAATACTAATGATTTGTCTATATTTTTATCCGTTACTGCTACTGAATAATTCGCACTTATTATAAATTTAAATTTTTGGTATATTAAATTTCCTTTTATGTCAGTTATTATACTTTTTTCTATAGGTTTTATAATTCTATCGTCTGCTAAATATTATTCTATTGGTGTATCTATTCCTTCTCTAAAACATGCTTTTATTAATATTTCTGTACCTCCAAGGTGTACATATTTTATTGGGTCTCTACTTTTTATATCGTTTATCTTTTTATTAATTATTCTTTTTGTTACTAGTGGTATATTAGCTTTACCTTTTGCATATCTACAGTCTATTACATGTTCCTTTTGGCTTACTACATAATATTCTTCCTTTTTCCTAGTAAATATATTTTTTATTGTTGGTATTTTAAATATTTTTTCTACACTTAAGTCTAACTCTTTTCCTTTTATTTCATCAAATACATTGTTATCAAATATTATTTTTTGATCTGTTCCTTCGTCATTTAAATATTCTTCTTTTGTTATTATTTTTATATCTTCCTCAGTCATTTAATTCGTCTAATTCGCTATCTATTTCGTTATCTGTTTCATTCTCTGAAATTTCATATATACTGTCTTCACTTGCTAATTCGTAATCTATGTAATCTATCTGCATATATTCTATATTTTCTATTTTTATTTCTGATATTTGTTTATTTTTTGGGTTTTTAGGCAATTTACAATCTCTAGCTAAATGTCCTATTTTTCCGCAATTATAACAGGTACATTCCTTTATAGATTTCTTTTTCCTATATGGTCTTTTATGTTTATAATTTTTTACATAATATCTTTTTCTTGGTTTCTTATACTTATATTTTGATTTTTTGTATTTCTTATATTTCTTATGTCTTTTTCTTTTCTTATAATATCTATCTTCGCATCCAAATTGAGGTGTTATTTTATCTTTGCAACATGCTAAATTTCTTATTAATGTTTTTTCCATTTTTATTTCTTCTCTGTATTTTTCACATAGTTTTCTATACCATTGTTGTAAAAATTTTATTCTTGCTCCTAGAGTATCTACTGTTTTTGTTTCATCCCAACGTTTTATTATTTTTGAATTAAATGGTTCAGGTAATTTATTAAAATATAATTTTCTTATTTCTTTACTTTCTTCTATATTATATGCTCCTTTATAATAATATTCTTTAAATGCGCAAGTATATTCATCTATATAGCACATATTAAATATTGCTAATTTTAACATTAAATTCCTATTTATATCTTTCTCTTCATTTTGTTCTTCTTCTTTTGTTGTCATGCTACTAAATTCGTCTTTTATAGCTGTTTCATATTTTTTTAATAATTCTATAGGTGTTAATTTTGTTGATGATGTTCCTTCTGTGGGTTTGTCGGTTCTTAATATTCTTTTACTATTTTCAGTTAGATTTAAAAACCATAGTTTCACTGTTCCTATTAGTGTTCTTTCTATATATTCTGGTGCATCTATTACACTTATATTATTATCTAATAATTGTTTTGTCATATATCCTATCCATAATTGTATTGTTTTTTCTATATCTATTACACAATCTAAGTCTAAAAAGTTGTAATTTTTATTAACTATTTGTTTTGGTGTCCATTTGTCATATTCATTCTTTAGATTATATCTTTTAAACTTATTCTTATAATATGTAGGTTTTCTTATTTCTGATGTACTAGGTACTATATTTTGATCTTCTTTTTTTATCAAGAGTATTTATTTCTGTGTTGATATTTTCTAAATTTTCATCATTAATTACTTCTTGTTTTTCATTGATTTCTAAATGTTTTGTATTTGTTAATATTTCTGTATATGTTTCACTATCTTCTGAATCATAATTATCTGTCTCTTCAACATCTATATTATTTATTTCCAATTCCTTGTCTTTTATTTCTTTATTGTCTATTTCTAATTTTTCTTTAAATTGATTTATCTCGTTTAATAATTTTTGTTCTTTATCTTTTTCTTCTTTTTCTTTCTGTCTTTTTTCATACAGATCTTTTAACATTTGTAATTCTTTTTCTAATTCAGCAATCCTATTATTTTTAGTTCCTTCTGTTTTTCGTATTTCTTCTGTAGTTTGTTGTTTTATTTTTTCTATTTCCTTTTTTCTATCTATTTCTTCGTTTTCCCTTTCTATTCTTACCATAGCTGTCAATTTATCTTCTAATTTTAATTCTTCTTTTTCTAACATTAAATATAAATGTTCACCTATTTTCTTATATCTTCTCCCTATATTAGAAAATACTATTCTTATTTTTAGTCCTTCGTGATTTTCATATATTTTTTCCTCTATTATAAATTCTTCTTTGTTCATTTAATTGTAAATAGTTCATGTTGATATATATATTCTAAACTATCTATTTGTGATTCTAAATTTCATATTACATCTTTTTGTGCATTTATTGAGTTTTTACTAACTCCGGCAAATATATTATAACTTAATCTTTCTATTCTTATTTTTAATTCTTTACGTTTTTCAGAAATAATTTGTTTTAGTTCTTTGTATTTTTGTATTGTAATCATTTAAACCGTATTTATAGTATTTTGGCGGATACCTAAATCTGATTTTATCATAATTAGGTGGTATTTGTCTCATTCTCCTAAATTTTAAATGGATTATTAATTTTTCTTCAATACTAGATACTAAGGTAATTAGGTAGGCTAGTCTTTGTGGGTTTTCTTTTATTTTATTTAGACTTATATATTCTGAATAATTACTAATTAAAGATTCTTTAATTTTTCTAAGAGCTTCTCTGTTTTTAAATGGTCTTCTCATAATTAATCAATATGAATTATTGTCAAGTAAATCCAATCTAAATTCATAAATTCAAACATGTATGCTACTTCTGTATTTTTTAAATAACTGGGCTCTGATACCATTTGTAGGGGGTGCGGATTAGGTGCGATAATTTAACTAGATAATAAATACGTAGGTATTTATTTTTATAATGAATATTATTGATTGGAATAATTTTCATTTTTATCTTCCTGACTTAAGATGTTTTATTAATTCATGTTCTAGATTAGATATTATCGTAATTAGATTATCTAGTGTTTTGGGATCCTCGTTAGTAATATGTAACCGTTTGTATTCTAGGTATAGACTATATAGTTGGGTTTCTATTTCTTTTAATGATTTATTCTTTTCGTAAGATGTATTCATTAATTTGTTTGGTTTATTATTTTATCCTATTGAAATTTTAGCAATTTCTGTGTAGTATTTTATTCTAACTTTGCTATATTCAATGCGTAGGTTTATATTATTTATCTGACTAACTAGTATTTGTTGTTCTTGTATAAGTAATTTTCCATTTGTATTAAATAATTTTTCGTATGTATTAAATAAATTATTACTTGTATCTTCCTTTTCTAAGGTTAATTTTATTTTAAGTAATTTTTCTTCTAGTTGTCTTTTTTCTATTTCGAGTTGATTTCTGTAATTAACTTCTTCATATATCCAATTTTGCCTTTCTCTAATTTTTTTTATATATTCTAACATTTATTTATTCTGAATAATATTCATCTGAATCTAATTAATATTGATGTTCATAATATATGCGTAAATTTTCTATACTGTTTAATAATTCTTCCTCTTCATAATTTTCTAATTTTTCCCATATTATTTTCTTTATGTCTATAATCTCTATATCTTTAAGTATATATAAAACAAGTGTTTTAATATCATCTATCATGCTTTTTCATAATATTTTCTAGTTGTTTGTTTTAGTCCAAGTAATTCTTGCATATTTTCATTAAGAAATTCTATATATTTTATATCTTTATTTTCCATGTATTTGTCTATATTTATTTTCATCTGTTTTTCTAGTAACTGTATGTTTCTCATATCTTTTTCTAAAAATTCTATGTAATTTATCATGGTAAGTATTTGTAAGAGTAGTTAGGTAGGTATGGTATATAATTTACTCTAGTCATGTAATATTTACCAAATGTTTTTTCTAATATGATTTTTCTTATATCTACTACTTTTATATCTTTAAGTGCATACAAAATAAGTATTTTAAATTTATCTACCATTGTATCAGATAAATAATTATTCATTTTCATAAAATTGCTTTTTTCAAAATATTCCCTTCAACCATGTACATAACAAAATATGGTCATTTTAGATCACTATATACTAGATTATTCTTAAATAACATGTTCTTCGGTCACTATTAGCATGGTAATCTGGATATTTTCCCTTAAACAGCGCCTCTACTCTGGTTACTCCCAACCACGGCTACCAGGTATATATGGTGCTTAGTAGTCCATATTCGTAACAGGTTTTAACTAGACCTGATTTGGTTTTGGGCAAAGCAATTAGCTTATTGTATCCGGTTAGCTTCTGGGTTATGTAATTTGTATGTGGTTCTTGGATGTTTATAGCTCTGGGGTTGGTATTTAAGAAGGTTTGTATTTTGTAAATATTTTCTATGTATGTTCGGGCGGAATGTCTTGCTAAGATTTCCCATCTTGACATCCGTGGATTTTTCACTTGTTACCATTGAATCTCCGTAAAATTGTTTGAGAAATTACAATAATATTACAATCGTAAAAATTACAACTGAAGAGATTAACTAGTATGCACCGTCAGTGCAAACAAAAATTACATGATCAACTTATTTTTAGTATGTTATTAGAGTTTAAATGGTGAGTTGTAATTAGTTTAATTTCTTTTACATTTGAATTATCAAAAAGAAAAATAATAGTAAAAGGTAACCTAGACTCTATATTATTGTATGATTATGTTTACCTAATATACAAAGGACCATATCTCTTCCATTTTATTCTACTTATGCAACATGATTGAAACAATCCGTAACTTACAGCATTGAAGAAATCACCAACTCTATCCTTAGTATGCTCTAACTTTTTTTTAATAAAACTATAGAGATGGAGAAGTTTTGTGGTTAATCTACAATTGTTAATTTTAAGAGTAGGAATTTTTAAAAAATATTACTCTGTCATAGTAAAAATAATCAACATTATTTCTTTTTTATGAGGTCGAAAAGATTCATCTGTCACACTTTAAAATTAACTGTCAAAAGTTTAATATGATCTATAAATGATATTAAAATTGCATCTAAATGTTTAGGTCAAGATTTTATCAAATTCTCATCATACAAAGAAACAATAATTTATTTTCAGTTAAAAAGATTAAGTTATAATTTTACCATTTAGTCAATCATGTAAAATAATTTTTTCAGTAGTCAATAAAATTGAATCCAAAAAATGATTTCAAAATCTCAAAATAATTTAATGGGCGGAGATTAGAAGATGGTTTCGATATGAGAGAGAGAAGTGAAAATCTGGAATCGCAAAGAAAGGGGGGATTAAGGAGGGAGAGCTTAACAATTAAAAATAAGAAAAGAAAAAAAAGCTAAAAAGTAGGTGGTAACATATTAGTAATGGTAATTACCTATTAAGGGGAGACTTTGTAAAATAGATATTTTAAGTCTATTTTTTAATTAAATGGACCATAAGTGTTTTTACTTAGGGAGATGACCCATCTTGTGAATAATTAAATTTTTTTTGTTATTAAATTTTTTTTACAAGTTTTAATAATTACAAACTAGTCCACAAAGGGACAAATCAGCAACTTAATTAAAATGGGAAAAAATCTCCCACAAAAAAATCTTTTGCGGAAATTCATGACCATATGCGAAGCCAATGCATCTCTCCTAAAAAACATATTATGTATCTATCCGACAGATTATAGACTCGTGTGCGATTAAACGAAAGAAGATATGAGGTACATTCACTTTTTTTGAAATTAAAGAAACAATATGATATATTAAAGAGTATTTTGAACTTATAAGCAAGAAAATCAAGAATTCATGACCATATGTGAAGCTGACGCATCTCTACTAATAGACAGATTACAAATCTATCCGACATAGCATAGACTTGTGGGCGATTATATGAAAGAAAATATGAGGTACATTCACTTTTACAAAAAATAAAGCAATTATATGATATATTAATGAGTATCTTGGACTTATAAGCAATAAAATCAAGAATTCATGACCATATGAAAAGCTGACGGATCTCTTCTAACAGAGAGATTATGTATCTATCCGACAGATTATAGATTTGTGAGCAATTATATGAAAGAAAAAATGGCGTACATTAACTTTTTTGTACCATACTTTCGGGTATATTATGATGGTCTATTTATTAGTTATTTTTTTTAATTTTTAAATGATAAAAATACAAGGGGTCATTGTGCAAATTGAGAACTTAAAGAGGCTTCTCAGCCAAAATTCCCCCCTATTAAGCTACCAGACCGTGTAAAAAAAATCTACACCATCGGTGTATATTAGTTAAACTCTTGACGAAAAATAAAAGTTATCTTATTCTTCTTTGGTTGAGGAGCGGATATCTCGCTCTCTTTAAGGATATTCAAGCCCACTGCAACAAATTATTTCACCGGTCCAGTAGTAATCTCCTTGATTTGACCCCTCCAGGATACAACAACCTTCTCACAAATTACAACTCATCAACTCTGGACAAGAGTTGGGTTCAAAGCTCCACAAAAAGAACATCTCCTTGCAACTAATAAACTCTTTTTTTTACTAACTTTTGTGAACTCTATATTATCTTGTACTTGAAAAATATGCAAGACCACCTCTTTTTATAGGAGAGGAAGCCTTCAAATAGAATGAATGATGGTAGTAAAGGAGGAAGATCAAAGGCATTTAGGTTACAAGAGTTACAAGAGTAATGAAGAGAATAATGGTAGAAGTTACATGAGTTATATCCTACCACTAACTTATAAAAGTAAATGCCATAAAACACATGGAAGTAAAGTGGGAGTAAAACTATTGCATGTTGTGGCAGTGAAAGGTTAGAAGTGAATGCAACAATTGCATGCCTACTTCAAACGTGCAAGGATAGTAGTTAATGGCACAAATTGGATATGCAACTGATGGAGTAATGTTACTCTTCTTGCCAAACATTAATGTGCTAGTAAAGCACAATACATTAACACCACACTAGGCCACTTAATGCCTAAAAATCCACTAACATAGGAGGAAAAGACAAGGCAGCAAAAAGAGACACTAAAATATTATACAGATAATATTAAAATGCTTATAAAATCCAACATGTTTTCTTCTTTATCTTATAAACTACTCTTCTTCTTTTTTGTTTTTTTAAATCAATATTGTTTCCTTCTATGACTTTTTATGTTTCTTTCTTCGATTTCTTGTAATCTTACTTCTTCCACCTGATAAAGTTTTATGTTTAAGACCTTGAGAACTAAAAAGGAAGGGAAGTAGAAGCTACTTTGGAAAGTACAATCAGGGAAAAGGGGGTAAATGGGCAAACAACTCATCGGTACGTTATACAATAGTCATCCATATTAATTCTAACATTAAGATATAGAATGACGTACATATGTGTAAAGAACTTTTAATCTTGAAGAATAAATAATAAAAGTTTCTTTCTTTCCCAAAAACATTCTCTGTCCATGTTAAAAGCAAAACCCTTCATTGCTCCCCTCATCTCCTCTTTGCTCAGTTCACCTCCTAGTAGGTGTGCCGCTGCTATGCCTTGCACTATGACTTTTATGCCACTGAATGCTAGCGACTGCAACTGTAAGTACTCTTTAAAACATACATAGAGTTTCCAACTCTTTTCTATTGGGAAAGAAATAAGTGAAACAGAATGTCGGTAACCTCTCTACTATATGAAAGTTATACCATTTCCTTAAATAGGTACTTCTCCATTATTACACCATTTTTTTCTTCTTAGAAACCAAAATATATACATGTTATTCTTATTATTGTAGTGGCAATTGTTAATGTTAAAAGATGTCTGCAATGTGTTTGATAAAAGTCTCAACTGAACTGTCTATTTGTGAATACAAAATAAAGAATGACAGATGATATGATCTATTTCGAAAAAAATAGGTTTATATGTCTCATTTTTTAAACATTTTGCTTGTATAAAAATGGGGTATATTCCCTCCAACTCATAAATGTAATTTAATATGTCTAGAAGTGTAATCTAGCTATTTGGTTCTTGTTTCTATTGGTGCCCTTTCAACTACTTCTTAAGCCAAATTTTTTCACAATTTATCGATCCTTATCTCCATCATTACTAACAATTATAGCTACAACAACATAGACAATACAATAACACAAGTACGGTCTATGGAGGATACCGTGTAACACTTCGAGTGTCTTGATGCACAAATAGAGCTAAGAATGAGCCTACGTGATCCCTAGATCTAGTATAAATCACTTTACAATGTGTTCAAAGTGTTTGGGGAAATTTTAGGCAAGAATATAGGACATGAGCTATGAAGGGACCCTGCGCTGTGCGAGGCCACTACCTCACCCACTTGTATGGACCTGCAATGCAAGAGGGCCACCTACAACGTGATCCCCCCTTGCCCTCTTTTTTCCCGATGGTTTTCCAAAATATTTAAGTGCCCATTGGATTATTTTGGTCCTTATACACCTAAAATCATCCCCTAGTAATCTATTATATTTTTCCTAATTGTGATTGACCCTAAATCAACCTTAAAACATTCTCGTCTCCTTATTTGAGTCAAGAAATTAGCAAGATGTGTAGAAGAGCCTCAAGGTTAACTTTTGTTCAATTTCTTTCTATCAAAGCTGTGTAGAACAACCTAAAATCCTTAGTTTTAATTTACAATCTTTTAAACTCTTTTTAGTGTTTAAATTATGGTATTTCATTTTACTATAAGAACATGTTTTCAGATTCGCACTTTTGCCTCAATTATGCAATTTTGTCAAGTGTGTGTGTATATATGTATCCATATGTATATATATATATATATATATATATATATATATATATATATATATATATATATATATATATATATATACATACACACACATTGTGATTGATGAAATGAATGAGGTTGTGAATGGTTTCCTTTACTTAATTATTCATGTGAATGGTTTTTGAAGAGTATTACTCGTGTTGATGTTGCTTGATCTTTTCTATGGTGGTTATTTGAATACAACTAAAGAGGGGTGAGTTTTCTCCTAAAGCTTTTACAAGATTCATGAATGCAAAATATTTTTACCTAAACTATCATATTGACTTGAAAAACTTTACTATTTGGCTTTCTAAATACCTTATGGTGGTCAACGATTCATGACATGTAAGAGATAAAATAGAATAGAAAATATGGTATATGACTCTTGCAAGTCTTGGTATGATGATACCAAATCAGACAATTGCCCTTTAGACTACAGACTATGTTTTAAGAAAGATTCATGTTTCTAAAATGGCTACAATATGATCTTAAAGAGAGTTAAGTGGCTAACCTAAAAGTCATAGGTATGCAAGGCCCATAGACCAAAATTGTATTTTGCCAACGCGAGATTGACTTTTTCCTGAGTATGGATAATCGTTGTATACTTTCTTTATGATTGGTATACCAGACCAGACACTCCAATCCTTGCAGCATACTAGAATTGGAGACTTGAAAACCAAGTCAAAGTCGAACCCTACATAGCCCATGGATTTTTTTAGACCATGTCGGGTATGACACCTAGCTCAGAATTATAGGAATCAAAATTAAGTATGAGAAATCATCTTTTGAACTGAAACCTATGTCTACATATTGTCGTGATATTTTGTAACCCCATATTATGTTTTGTACAATATTTTCACTATACATGCCAATACATTCCAAGTATCGACAGTCCTAGGGCAGCTACATTATCTCATAATGTAGGTTCTGAGGCTCAGTCGTGTGGTCTAGCATTAGAATCTCCTGAAGCGTATAGATTTGGTGAGACTTCCATCCTTCATGAGAAGTTCAATTTAGATATTCAGTTTTCTTTCTATTTTATGATGCGACAGGAGGCCTTGTCCTAGTCTAGACAGTTATTCATTAGTATAGGCTTTGTAGACTAGATTAGATAGATGTTTTGTTATGTTGTCGAGTTAAAGCTTGTTTTTTTGAATTCCTTGAGTTTCCTAATAATTTTTTCAATTATTATGAATTATGCTTTTGATAGATGCTAAGGGGCCTTCTCAGGTCTTTGTGATTTGGGATGACCATTGCGGCTAGAGCCTCATCTTGGTATGTGACAAGTTTGGTATCAACACAAGATTTAGGTTCCCATGGTGTCTACAAAGTCATGTTGAGTGTAGTCCCTTTTATGGGTGTGTAGAATGTCACACTTATAAGGGGGAGGCTATGAGGCATTTAGGGATGTTTCATATTCTTTATGTTCTAGTTCTTTCTTGAGAGTCTAGTTACAATGGAATTCTCCTAACTTTTAACTTTCCACATTTTAGATCATACCTCTACGAAGATTTAATGTTTAGAGAAACACAGTTGAATCCTTTGCCCCTACTGGAAAAATACTTAGGAGGTTCGCCTTACTCATGGAATGCAGACTCAGTATAGAGCTCATACTCCTGATTTCACTTTTCCTCCCAATGTTCCACCATCCCTAACCAGTCCTCCTCGGGCACCTAGGACTGGCATCAACTGTACTCAGTCTCCACATATAGAGGTCTCAAATGCTGAGTTCTATCTGTCCATTCACGTGCTTGCTCAGTTTGTGGCATCGCGATCCCATCAGTCTGGTAATATTGGTTCTTTCACTGGTTCATCTAATGTCACTCAGGTTAGCCAATTCATGAGGCTGAATCCCTTGAAATTTTTAGGTTCCAATGTGGAGGACTATCATTATGAATTTATGAATGAGATGGAAAATAATTTAGAGTTATGAATGCTAGTGATATAGAGAGGGTAGAATTTACAACCTATTAGTTAAAAGGGGTGTCTTATTAGTGGTATTATAAGTGGAAAGAGTTGAGAGGTAAAAATATAGAACCAGCAGTATGGGAAGAGTTTTCTAACGCTTTTCTTGACCACTTCTTTATTTGGGAGTTGAGGGAAGCTAAGAATGAGAAGTTTGTGAATCTAAAGCAGGGTAAGATATGTGTTAAAGAATATGCACTAAAGTTCACCCAAGTGTATCGTTATGTGGTAGAGTTGGTGTCCAATATGGGATCTCGTATGAGAATGTTCCTATTCGGTTTTTCTGATGATATGATGCTAGAATATAAAGGGGGCAATGTTAAATAGTGATATGGATATATCTAGGTTGGTAGAGTATATGCAGTGAGTAGAAGAAGAGAATAAGAAAAAGGCAGAGATAGAGGAGAGGTAGATTAAGAGGGTTATGTCGGCAGATCAGGATGTCAGCCAGCAACAAGGTGGAAAATGGGGAAAGAAATTATCCAAGCAGAAATTTTGAGGTAATGTGCAATCATTAACTAGTGCATCTACACCTAAGCCCCTAAGAAACCAGAGATTTCATTCCAATATTGGGCCAAGGATACGGGGCCCTCAGTCTCTGGGTAGTGTAGCTCAAGCAAATTAGGTATCATCCTCATTGCAACACCTGTTGGAAATTTCACCCAGGAAAGTGGTTATATAGACTCTTGTGTGCTATGGTTGTGGTCAGGCCGATCATTTTCAGAGAGATTGTCCCTCAGCCAAGGGACCCTTTTGGATAACAATGTTGAGGTGCATAAATCCACCTCAGATCAGTTTTTAAGAATTAAAGTAGAAGGTTTAGTACATCTAAAGTTCTATCTCTAGTTGTATATTATTGCCTTTGCATTTATCATTCATTTAGCAACAAACTCTGGTTCTCTTGACTTTGTTTGTTGCTCACCAACTTTAGTTCGCAACTGTATTTAGCAAATCTAGGTGGGATCACCAGGTTCACCTGAACCCATACTCCTCTTCCCTAGATTATATATAGTAGTATTATGTTTTTCGAAAAATATTTAAATATATATGTGTGAATACGCGCTCGAAGTACATATTTTCATAATAGTGTCCATCTTTTGGAAATTATGGATAGAGCTGGACGTGGTGGTGGTGCTGACCAGACTGGCCATTAGTTGCTTGATCGGATGAAAAAATATTTATGACTTTTTGAAATGTTTTGTAACTAAATTTTACTTGAAATATGGCAAAGATCATAAAAATGTTTTTGAAAAAAGTACAATTGCATAAAGGTAACAATATATGGTACTCCCTCTATACTATTTATGTGATACAATTGAAATTTCAAAATTCATTCTTCTACACTTTGATAAGAAATTAACAATTACTAGCTTTAAAGTTTTTTCTAAATGAAATTTATTGATTTGAAAATTACTTAGAAAGACTATAAATTATAAAAATTAACAACTTACGATATTAAATAGACAAAAAATTACGATCAAGAAAAAAATAATTAACACTCGAAGTTTCAATTTTATCACATAAGTGACGGAGGGAACATTAGATAACGCCATATCATGTCTAAACTTGGCGTGCATGCTATCATATATTATGAGCTACTAAATTACTTGAGTCAATAAGTATGTTCAAGTGTCTTCAATAGGTTAGGCATACGAAAGATAGTGGGAAACGCAATATTGACCATAAAAATTGTGAGATAAATTAACGGAGAAGGTAATGAAGGTGTATCAGCAAAACATAATATATGGTCGTATAAGTAGCTAACTAGGAGGCACATCAGTGTTGTCTACACAATAATAATAACTAATAAGTGACAAGTTTGACAAATCTATATAAATAATAAAGGAGATTAGACAAAAAAATAATTTTGCAGATTATAAATTATTTCATATTTATTCCATAATTTTGTGTGTGTGTGTGTGCATATATATATATATATATATAAATAGTGTAACTGCACGTGCCTCGGATATGTCTCGCACGTTTAACGTTTGATTATTTAAAATTAAATAATTTTATCTATTGTAGAAATTTTTAATGAAGTATAAAAAATTCAGATCACTTTTCAAAGATCATTCACACTTAAATTTAATAATGTAAACATAAACATATATTTTAGTAGCAACACATATATATATTTTACCACCAGAAATTATAATTTTTCTTATTTAAAATCTTTTCTTTTGTTTTAAAGTCAAATCTTTACATGATCATCCATTACATTCTTATTGCGTACTTAAAACTTTAAAAATTTTGGTACTTCTTAATTTTTTCTTATTCTAATGCTTTTATATTTATTTCTAGGCATTTCAAATTTTCTTAGAATTAAATTTAGTTATTTTAGAATTTTTAAACTAATAAAAAAGGTATTAGTTGTCATTAATTAGGATTACTTCTTATAAGAAAAAGTTTTACCATAAATATTTAATTAATTTTCAACTCTTAAATATTAGAAAATATAGTGAAAAGACGATTTTGTCTAAAGTAAAGACTTTTAATAAAGGACAAAAAGTTCAAACAATATTTCTAAGGCAAGATAAAAAAGAATAGTATAGCCTATAATTATGCAAAGTGCATCTTGAGAACTGGCTACTTGACATTTGACAACAAAAAAATTATTAATGTAGATTATTAATGAGTATATATATATATATATATATATATATATATACTAGTTTAGAGTATGCGCTCCGCGCGTGTACCTCGCGTTAATGAGTTCAATTACATAATATTATTAAAGAAAATATGTCTTGAATAAAAATAATTGATGATTTTATTAAATACAAAAAATACTTAAATAGAAAATTAATATATTCATACAAAATCATATAAAAGCGTTAAAAAGTATTTTAAACTAAATTAAGAAGAACTACAAGGAAATGCCAAAACATGCTTAAAAAAATTTCTCGATATGACATATGGAGTAATCTGTATGTCGTTAGAAGTGTTAGAGGGCAACAAGTTACTATTTTTACTATTTTAAGAAAAAGTAATATTCTAAGGAAAGAATTTTAACAAAGAAATATTAAAGTCAATCAACAAAATATTTCTACATGAACTATATGATACAACAAATAAATAGTGCATAAAAAACATGTCAAAAAGGAGAAAAATAATGACAAAATCAATTGAAATCACTATAATAATAGTGCTATATGATGTTTCTTTAAAAAATTTAGCACTACACATTATCAGAATATATAGCAAATATACTTATAAACTATCGAATACATGTGAAAGGAGTAAAACTTGCAGTAGTTGGAAGGAGAAATACAACTCCCGTAAAAAATAGTTGAAAAGGGAAACAGATAAACCTTCAATTTTTTCAGCTACTTCATTCGGCGGTAACATGCTTGTTTTGTATATTTTTTCAACTGAAAGAGAAACATGAGAAATTATTAAAAGGAAAAATCCCTTGCCAATTATGTATAACAAATATCTAATATTTAAATTTCATTAACTAAAAGGAATGAAGAAGAAAAAAAAGATGATAATAAATGATGCAAAAAGAAAACTTTAATCAATCAAAATATCAAAATAAGAAGAAAACGTAGAAGCACAACAATTTATAGACATATCAAATAAAAATAAGAAGAAAACGTAGAAGCACAATAATTTATAGACATATCGAAGTATCAAAATAAGAAGAAAACGTAGAAGCACAATAATTTATAGGCATTCTTTTTTTTATATATAAAGTAAAATTCTAACTAATTTAAAGTGTTAAATTTTATAATTTCTTACCTACCTTATTTTAATTAATTTTAAAGTCCTAAATATTAGGATAATTATTATACTTTCTCATATTTGCTTCTTAATTTTTTTTTCTTTCCATTTATAATTTTTTTCTTATTTTGGTTATTAAATTTATTCCCTTCGCATAGCTTTTTACATAAAAAGTTGTTAGGACTTTTGTTTCCCTCTAAAAATTTAGCACATTTAATTCTTTTAGGTACATTGCACCCCCCACCGCCACCCCCACCCCCTCTCCTACGTATTCTTCAAATTTTAACATTTTTAGTTTCTTCTTTATTGTTCTATAAATATTATTTTAATAGAATTATAGGAATTCTTTATTATTCAGTAAGGTAAATTTTAACTAATTTAAAAGTGTTAAATAATATGATTTCTTACCTTAATAAAAAAGAACTCTAATTAACTTAAAAATACTAAATATTAAAGTAATAATTTAGTATTATAATAATTTTAAAAAAAGGTGAAAAGACGATTTTGTCTAAAGTAAAAACATTTAATGAAGAGCAAAAAGTTCAAATCACTTTTCTAAGGATCTTCATACTTTTAATATATTATAGATATAGATTATAGATTATAGATATAAAAGAGATTTGACAACAAAAAAGATCAATTTTGTTTATTATTAATTATTTTATAGTTAATCTTTATTTGTTTTATATCTCTATATATATACTAAAGGAGATTTGACAAGAGAAACAACTTTGTAGATTATTAATTGTTTTATATTTATTCTCTATTTTCTCTTATTTATAAGAGGGAGTTGAGCAGGTGAGCGGGCAAGAGGTCGACATGCCTGCTTCAGCTGTTTCAACTGTAATTTTACTATATCACTCCTAATTAATTATTATAAGTCATTTATGTATTAGAAAATTAATAATATTTAATAAAAATATTAAAATAGACATTTATGACATGTTTGTTTCTATTGCTTCAATAGTAAATTTACTATACCATCCCTAATTAATTATTATATCCCTAATTAATAATTATAAGTCATTTACATGTTAAAAAATTAATAATATTTGATTAGAAAAAAAAAGTAAAATAGAAATTTATGACTATTTCAATCGTAATTTTAGTATACCATCGTTAACTAAATATTATATAAGTATTTTGTATAGTAATTTTACTATGTATCTTTTAATTAGTTGTTACAAGTCACTTAAGACATGTGTGCTTCATTGCTTTCAACATAATTTTACTATATCACTCTAATTAATTATTATGATCTTCTAAGTATTGAAAAATTGATAATATTTCATAAAAAGGGTAAAAGAGACATAAAATCATATGTCAACATGAAAAAATTTGATTAACTATCAAAATTATACCAGTGCACATAAATTGAGATGTGATAGAGCAAGACACAAATAACGTATACGATTTGAAAATAAAATAAAAAGTATTATAAATCACAATAATTACGAACTTAATATAAAAGTATATATGTAAAAAAAATTAATTGACTGTTGAAATTTTATCTGTGCCACATAAATTGAGACAGGGAGAATATTCTTATATTATTGAAAAATAATGTAAAAGACATTATAAATCGCATAATTAACAACTTAAGAAATTTAAAAATATAAAATATATGACTGACTCTCGAAATTATACCAGCATCATTTACATTGAAATTGAAGAAAAAAGTATTATAAATAAAAAAAATTAAAAACATAAATTATTTTAATAATTTAAATTGAGATAAAAAAAATAATATATCTTAGGCCTGTCACAACCCAAAAATGAGGGTCATGATGGCACTTGTCGCGGCGTACCTTGACAAGTAAGCCTATCACCCAAATTGATATGAAAAGGGGAAAATACAGAAATATCCCACGGTAAGGCTTCTAGAACAAAGCAAAACCATATAAGTAATCATAACAATGCGGAAAGAACATATCCAAAATACCAATCATGCGCAAAACCAGGTGTCACTAATGTAACAACTATTAATACAATCCAAGAGTCAAATACATTGGAAAAATAACCACAAAGGAATAGTAACTGTCTCCGAATACTAATAAAGACATAACTACTATAGAAAGATAGAGGTGAACTTTGGACGCATGAATGTCCAACCACTACCTTGGAAGCTCCAACAATCTCCCGAGTCAATCAAGCTAAGGCCCACTCAAGCTAGGACCTGCATTGAAAGGGTGCAGTAGGCATGAGTACGGTCTACTTGTAATCAATAGGTATCATAGGCCGATCAAGCAAAGTAGTAAATAAAGAATACAAAATATACACTAAGGGCACGTCACCTGCAATCAGAAAATGTCCCACAACGGTAGCCCATACCGCTTGCACTAACAGTTCTAATATATCTCACATATATTACAACAACACACCAAGATATAGAACACAAGTATACATTATGCCACATATAAAGATATAAGAGAGAACACACCAAGCTACCCATGCTAGTCGACTTTTGTCTCAAGGCATCCGCAACTACATTAGCCTTGCCTGAATGGTAGAGAATAGTCGAGTCATAATCCTTAATCAACTCAAGCCAACGATGATGCCTCATATTAAGATCTCGCTTGGTGAAGAAGTATTGAAGGCTATGATGATCTGAGAAGGTCTCACAACGCACTCCATACAAGTAGTGCCTCCACAACTTCAAGGCAAACACACCTGCGCAAAACTCCAAATCATGGGTAGGATAATTCCTCTTATAAAGCTTCAACTAATGAGATAGATACGCAGTCATCTTGTTCTCCTACATCAACTAAACACCTAACCCAATACCTGAAGCATCAGAAAATACGATAAAACTCACACCCTCCTTTGACAAAGTCAAGATAGAAGCTGAAATTAACAAATCCTTGAGCTTTTGAAAGCTCGCTTCACAAGTATTGGACCACTGAAAAGAAATCTTCTTATAGGTCAACTTGATCAATGGAGCTGCAATGGATGAAAATCCCTTAACAAAACACCGATAATAACCTGCCAAGCCAATAAAACTCTGAATCTCGATGGGCGAAGTAGTTCTAGCCCAATCACAAACTGTTGTAACCTTGGATGGATCAATCATAATACCTTCTTTAGTTACCATATGACCCAAGAAAGAAGCAGACTCCAACCAAAACTTGCACTTAGAAAACTTGGCATACAATTTCTCATCCCTCAATCTCTGAAGAATAATCCACAAATACTCCTCATGCTCAACCTCACTCTTAGAATACACCAAGATATCATCTATAAATATGATAACAAATGAGTCAAGATACGATCGAAACACTCGGTTCATCAACTCCTTGATCGCGGCAGGGGCATTGGTCAACCTAAAAGATATGACCAAGAACTCATAATGACCATACCGAGTCTGAAACGTTGTCTTCGAAAATTCCAAAGCTGTAATCCTCAACTGGTAATAACCCAACCTCAAATCAATCCTCAAAAATACTACAATACCCAAAGCTGATCAAAAAAATCATCAATGCAAAGAAGAGGACAATTATTCTTAACTGCCACCTTATTCAACTGCTGATAATCAATACACATCCGCATATACCAATCTTTTTTCTAAACAAACAAGACAGGCGCACCCCAAGGTGAAATACTAGGTTGAATAAATATCTTATCCACCAACTCCTACAACTGATACTTTAGTCCCTTCAACAATGCTTGGGCCTTCAGATAAGAAGGAATAGAAATGGGCTTTGTGCCCAACTCAACATCAATAATAAAATCAATATCTCAATCTGAAGGCATACTAGGCAAGTCCATAGGGAACACATCCATAAACTCACCGACAGCACTGACAGAATCAAAGGAAAAAGGCAAAACAACACTAGGGTCACGAATATGGGCTAAGTAAGATAAATATCTCCTCTTAACCAATTTACGAGACTGAACATAAGATATAATCCTCTTAGGATCCGAATGAAGTGCACCCTTCCAAGCTATCTTTGTCACATCAACCAAAGCTAAAGTCACAGTCTTAGAAAAACAATCTAAGACAACATGATAAGGAGCCAACCAATCCATACCTAAAATATCATCAAAATCGACCATATCTAACATAAGTAAGTCTACCAAAGTATCATGCCCAAAAATAGTCACAACATAATATCAGTACACTCGATCCACCACTAAAGAATCACCTACCGGGGAAGATATACGAATTGGCATGGCAAAAGGCTCACTAATAGAATCAAAACTCAAAGAAAAAAACATAGACATATAGAAGAAAGTCAATCCGGGATCAAATAATACAGATGCAAGTCTGAAATAAATGAAGAAGATATCTGTAATCACAACATCAGAAGCCTCTGCCTCAGGTCTGGCTGGTCTAGAATAACACTATCCACGATTACCAACTGGCTGAGTAGCCCCACGACCACCAACAGGGCTTTACCAGCTCTGCCTCTTGCACTTTTGGTAGAACCCTACCTCTCACAGCTGAAATAAGAGTAGCTCTAAATACACGATGAGAACATTCTTGGGCCACATGGCCAATCTCATCACGCACATAGCAACCTCTACGACTAGTCTCAATAGAAGAATGCAAAACTAAGCTCGATTGTCCACCCTGAACTGTTGAACTAGAAGGTATACCACCTAAACTCTATAAAGTCACCTACACTGGCCTATCATGGTATCCACGAGAACCTCTAAAATCTCTGCCTTAGGAGGTCTGACTCCTGAACTTACCAAAATGGTACACCCTCTTGGCACATCTTTAATATGCACTAATAATACCCTCTATCATCTTAGAGTGATCCATAATACTCTAAAATGAAGCTCTAAGAAAAAACATCTGAGACGTAGCCAACTGAAAGGAGACAACCAAACCCTTTACAAACTTTTTAACCTTCCCAGACACGATGGAAATGGAATCATAGAAATATCTGGACAAGGTATGGAGGTGTGCCTCATACTCAACAACTGTTATGGAGCCTTGCTCCAAATGATAAAACTCGTTCTGCATCTGATTTCTTAAACTATAAGGCATAAATCTCTCTAGAAAGGAATCAACAAACTTATCCCATGATAACTAAAGAGCATCAACAGGCCTAAAACCGACAAATGATATCCACTAATCTCTCCCAGTATCTCTTAACTGATATGAGGTATAAGCAACTCCATTCGAGCAGAAAGAGTGAAACACAACTCAGACACAAAGTATGAAAGAACTTTGTATGATAAAAAATAAAATGAGAAAAGTTTTCTAAAGATGTCCTATAGTCTCTCGAAGATAGATAAGAACGTCTACATACCGATCCGCGAGACTTTATTAGACATTTTGTTCTTACACCATTGATACTAATGAAACCTGGTTACTCTGATACCAATTTTTCACGACCCAAAAATGAGGGTCATGATGGTATATGTCGCGGTGTACCTTGACAAGTAAACCTATCACCCAAACTGATATGAAAAGGGGAAAAGACAGAAATATCCCACAGTAAGGCTTTTAGAATAAAGACGAACCACATAAGTAATCATAACAATGTGAAAAGAACTTATCCAAAATACTAATCATGCCCAAAACCAGGTGTCACTAGTGTAAGAACTACTAATACAATCCACGAGTCAAATACATTAGAAAAATAACCAGAAAGGAATAATAATTGTCTCATAATACTAATAAAGACATAGCTACTATAGAAAAATAGAGGTGAACTTCAGACGCATGAATGTCCAACCGTTACGTGGAAGCTCCAACAATCGCCCGAGTCAATTAAGCTGAGGCGCACTAGAGCTAGGACCTACACCAAAAGAATGCAATAGGCATTTGTACGGTCCACTTGTACACAGTAGGTATAATAGGCCGACAAAGCAAAGTAGTTAATAAAACATACAAAATATACACTAAGGGCAAGTCACCTGCAGTCAGAAAATATCCGACAAGGTAGCCCACACCTCTTGCACTAACAGTTCTAATATATCTCACATATATTACAACAGCACACCAAGATATAGTACACAAGTATATATTATGTTACATACAAATAGAAAAAGAGAGAACATGTAGATATAAGATTGTCAAATACAAGTAAAGGAAGGTAAGACAAATACATAGATAATAAGTCAATAACGCAATACAAGACAACATAAACATAATAAAGTAAGTGCAATGATGATGATGATGATGGTGATGATAATGATGATGCTGATGATGCACGAGGTCATCGCACAACCTCCTAGATCATCACACAACCTCCAAGATCATTGCACAATCCCCGTATACACCAACAGAGCTAAAGCTTTCCGACGTAGGACCCATGAGAGGTTCGTCAACCCATATACAATCTATATATTTCATATATCTTTTCCGACACATCCCTCGGAAAGGGTTTTATAAGGTGTTACAATATCTCTTAAAAAAGAGTTGCCAGTGTTTCTCAGATGTTGCCACGGTGGTACCAATGTTTCATTAATGAGTATGATATGAAGATGTAATGCTCATAACCAATCACAATGATTATTTCCATAACCAACCATATGATATATTTCCACAACCAACCACAATAATATATTTCCACAACTACATGAGCCAATATCCACTCATTATTTTCGTTTCATCCATGAATTTTCACATGTCTCATATGCCAATAAAGTATGAATATAATCACAATGCACCAATAGTACCACAACAAGCATTTAAACAACACAATACAATTATTCACATGTATTTAAGGCTATCAATATAACATAGGACCCCACACGGTCACGCATATCACATAATAACTCAATTTCGATAACTACATCACATATAGGCCCCCACACGGGCACAACACATAATTAGTCATTTTTCATGATTAGTTTCCACCCTTAACATACTTTTTGTATCATCATTTACTACCCAACCCAGTTTGAAAGAGTTAAGCTATAACTTACCTCAAAAGCTGAAACCTGTCCGCTACACTTAAACCCGCGACCTTACTTTTCACGAACGATCTCGAACTCCACTAAAAACATCAAATATGAAATCTACGCGTGAATACAAAATTAACAACACTCATATTGACTACTTTTGATTCAGGGTCAAAACGGACCCACAAAATGTGTTTCCAAAAAAGAAGGGCAAAATCGGAAATTTACTTCGAAAATATGTTTCCCATTTTTTAGGAACCTACAGCTGAAAACCCAAGTTAAATTGAGTAAAAGATGGGCTTCAAATCGAAGAAAAACTATTTTGGAGCTTTATCGGGTAAAATCTTTAAAATCTGGGTTAAAATCAAGAATCAGAGTTGTTTCGAAGGTTAAATTGATGAAAAACTAGTAATTATAAAATAAAAACATTATTCAAGTGAAAATGAGTGAAATATGGGTTTAAAATCATGCCCTAAGATTTTTGGGGTTTTGAGAAATTAATAAAGAAATTACTAAGAAAATGGTGAATTCTTACCTTTAATCCGTATTAAAATCATGAAATAGGTGTTAATCTAGCTTTCCATGCTCCCACAAACTTTACTTTTAAACTCCCCCACTATTTTAGAGTTTAACTATCAAGAGGTAAGCTGAAAAAAGAGCAAAATAGGCGAAAAAGAGATATTTATTATTGCAGATTTTTCTGCACAACTGCTGTTAAAAAGGTTTTTTTTTTAAATCAATCCAAACTTCGACGGGGTGCTCAGAATTCATTCGGAATCAGATATACACAAACGAACTATGCAACCATACTAAATTCGACGTTCTAGATGCGTTGTTAAGT
Source organism: Capsicum pubescens (assembly GCA_030864215.1). Lineage (NCBI taxonomy): Eukaryota > Viridiplantae > Streptophyta > Magnoliopsida > Solanales > Solanaceae > Capsicum > Capsicum pubescens. Next base: position 79,551,010 of record CM061544.1, on the reverse strand, counting down.
TCAAATTTTCAAAAAAACATTATTTTCACAAAGTTGACCCCCGAAACCCGAAATCACAATTTTCCTAATCGAGGGTCGAAATGAGATTTAAAAGCCGTAAAATCATACCAAATATGCTAACACCCTAAAATCGACATTTCATATCTGCTGGTAAAGTCGGATTTTCCATCCGAGGTCGTTCCGATCAAATGTTGGTCCCACACCCATATTTTTAATTTTCCAAATTTCCGACCAATAGGTCGAAATGAGTTTGGGTGCACCGAGACCAGAACCAAAGGTATACCTTTCCTAAAATTGATATTTCGGAGTTGCTGAAGTGGTCCGTTTGGCCATCCGTCATACGGATCAAAAGATATCCATATAAGTAAAAAATAAGGTTCTCGAAGCCAACAAAATCCACAATATCACATAAATGATACCAAAATGCATCAAAAATCATGTTAATCACTCCCATACCCCAGAAATATCCTAATGCAACTAAGAGGAGGGATAAAACAGTCAAATCACCCAAAATCACAAATTTCACATATTTCCTCAAATTTTTAGGTCGCCTGTGCTGGCACGGGCAATCGATATCTAGTATTTAATATAAAGGAGATTTGACAATAAAAAAAATCAATTTTGTATATTGTTAATTGTTTCATATTTATTCATTATGTACTTTATATCTATATATAATAAAAGATATTTGACAAGAAAAACAATTTTGTACATTATTAATTATTTCATATTTATTCCATATTTATTTCATATTAGGGTAAATAATAACTAAGTCTAATTTCTATTGGATTAAAACTATTAAGATTGTCTCTTATTGGATGAAAACAACTAAGATTTGTCCTTAAATTGTCTTCTTGAATTATATACCTATGATATATTAAAAGCGTAAAAGACCTTAGCAATGTTGTTTGAATTTTTTTCCTTCATTAAGAGTTTTTGCTTTAGACAAAATCATCTTTTCACTATTTTTTCCTAACATTTAAGAGCTAAAAATTAATTAAATATATTTATGGTAAAAAATTTCCTTATTAGAAGTCATCAGAATTAATGTCAACTAATACTTTTTTCATTAGTTTAAGAATTCTAAATCAGCTAAACAATATTTCAAGTAGATTTGAAAAGTATAGAAATAAACATAAAAGCATTATAATACGAAAAAATTAAGAAGTATCAAATTTTTAAAAGTTTTAAGTACGTAATAAAAATGTAATCAATGATTTTGTAAAGATTTGACTTTAAAACAAGAAAAAATTTTAAATATAGAGGAAAAAAAGAAAAATAAAATGCACAACAAATATGATTCAAATTTATGTGTCTCTCTTAGCCTCATGCAGCAAAGGAAAGAGTTAGTGTATGACAAACAGAAAAATGATGATCCAACAATTATTCAAACTTTTGGTGGTAAAATAGATATGTTCTTACACTACAATATATGTTTATGTTTAAGCATTACGAATCCTTTCAAACGTAATTTAAAATTTTACACTTAATTAAAAATCTCCACAATAGATAAAATCATTTAATTTTAAATAATCAAACGCTGCACGTGCGAGGCACGTACGATTAAACTAGTATTCAAAAATAATAATAAAAAGAAAAAATAAAAAAATTATATATATAATAAAGGATAATTGTCTAACCTATAACTAAGCCAATTAACATCTTGAACCAGTTACTTGACATTTGAAAAGAATTTTTTTTTTATAGATTATTGTTGATTTCATATTTATTTCATAGCTATATATATAATAAAGGATATTTGACCAAAATTTTTTGTATAAATTATTAATTGTTTCATATTTATTCCATTTTTATTTCATACTGTGGTAAAAAAAACAACTAAGTCTAACTTCGATTGGATAAAAACTATTAAGACTGACTTCTATTGGATTAAAATAACTAAGATTTTTCCTTAGACAGTCTTCTTGAATTATATATTTCAAAAATATATATATATATATATATAAAATTTCTTGATTTATATATATTCATATTTTTAATTATTTCATATTTATTTCATATCTATATACATAATAAAGGAGAATTGCTTAGCCTATAATTATGCCAAGTGGCTTTTTGAGAATTGGCTATTAGTAATTTAACAACCAAAAAAATAGTTTTGTAGATTATTAATTATTTCATATTTATTTCATATCCATATATATAATAAAGTATATTTGACCAAAAAAATAAATCTTATAGATTATTAATTGTTTCATATTTATTTCAAATATATATATATATATAATTAAGGTGAATAGCCTAGCCTATTACTATGTCAAGTGACTTCATGGGAACTAGCTACTTCACATTTGACAACAAAAAAATAATTTGATAGATTGTTAATTGTTTTCCATATTTATTTCATATATATATATATATATATATATATATATATATATATAATAATAAAGGAGATTTGACCAAAAATAATTTAAATAATTTTGTAGATTATTAATTGTTTCATTTTTATTCTATATTTATTTCATATCTATATGTAATAAAGGAGAATAGTCCAAATATAATTATGCCAAGTGGCTTTTTGGGAACTAGCTACTTTACACTTGACAATAAAATATTAATTTTATAAATTATTAATTGTTTCATATTTGTCCCATATTTATTTCATATCTATATATAATAAAGAAGATTTGGCAACGAAAAAAATTGTAGATTATTAACTGTTTCAAATTTATTTCATATTTATATATATGTTATAAAGGAGAATAGTCGAGCCTATAATTATGCCAAGTGGCTTCCTTTTTTTTTTGATTTCTCATCCGGTGTCCAGTAACACATTGGAGCCCGACTAATCCAGATTCGCACCGGGTAGGGCCCCATTCGGGGGGTAGTGCTCCTTACCAATGATTTTTTAATACCCAAGGCTTGAGCCCAAGACCTCAGGTTAAGGGAGGAGCATCCCCATCCACTGCACCACATCCATTGGTGGTTCCAAGTGGCTTCTTGAGAACTAGTTAGTTGACATTTTCCAACCAAAAAAATTAATTTTGTATATTTTTAATTATTTTATATTTTATATTTATTTCATATCTATATCCAACAAAATCCTTGATTTTACTAATATTTTCTAGAGGGGGATTATATTCCTACTTTTCACTTTTAAAATGAATTCTTTTACTATGTGGTTGTACCACCCTATTTAATGATTTACGGACTTTTGAAACTAGATGAGCTATTTTGAAAATTAAATCGAGGATGATTTTGGTCCATTATTAATTCACTCTTTTACCACTACTATTTAATTTGATCGAGAGAGATCTTACCCTTATATGCTATTATGTCAAATTAGTTTTGAACTTGATCTCGGGAAATGGATTTACAGGTTTACATTCTTTTAGTCACGGTTCAAGTCTGTTCACTTATTATACTCTTTAGTACTAAACGAAGTAGTTTGATTATGATCATTATTTGAAGTCTTATTTTATGACCAACCAGTGTATACGGATATACCGAGTCTCATATGGGCCCCTTCATCCGTAAGCCACAATGTTTGAGAAGGATGATCTCCATAGGTCCAGCCTTTGTAAGCTACTGAGTTGGAGGAGGTGTATAAACTTGGTTTATTATGACACTCGAATTGAATATGGTATTATTAATTTTTCTTGCATTCATTTATTTATATGCATCGCCTATCACCAGTATAATTTCTTGGTGCTTATGTCTATTAGTCTTAGGGGGGGGGGGTTGTTATAGGTATAAGTTATTATTGTTGTTTGTTGAGTACTTGCTTGCACCTTTTGGGCTTATGGGGCCCCGTGTTAGGTTATTGTTTGTTCGGAATAATCGGTTACTTTATCATTGGTTATTATGGTTAATTCATGACAGAATGGCTATGGACTCGTAGCCAAGATTTTTTGTACATTTCTTAATCCTTTCTTTCTCATAGTAAGATATGTTATTGATAGATTATCTCATGTTTAGTCATCCTTCTATTGGATTCTTTGTTATGTTAGTATTAACTTTCATTTTTGGTTATGAGCCCCGAGATGTTAGGTTGGCTCTTTCAGGTTATTACCTTTGAGTTTGCTCATTGAGTGCTCTACCTTAGGCCATCGATATCATATGCTCTGCTAAAATAGATTTCGCATAAAACTAGCTAGCCCTTAACCTGCAACAATGCGTGACAATGAACTCCATCCTATTTTGATTAGGACTATATATATATTTATGTTGTATATGTATCTCTTGGCCTCGTATTACTACTATATATCATTATTTAACTCTTTATTTGTATATTTACGAGTGATGTATGGTATTATATTTTTTTTCTTGATTGTTGTTAGAGTAGGATAGTTTATCCTCACTGATGCATTAGTATTATTACGTTTAGTTTTCTTGAATAGTTTTCTATAGTTATATTCTTGACTTACATGTTATTTATACTTGCATTATCTTTGGAGCTCAGTTAACTGATACCAAGTGAGAATCACGTGTTTGGTACTCATAGTATACTTCTGCAGCCTGCAATCCTAGTACGAGTTTTTGTTGTTGATGTGTACATCGTGCAAAGTAGCCATGGATCGGAGATTTAGTGTAATCTCCTGACGTTCGGAGTATTCTTGCTCTCCCTCTTATTGTTAGAATGGTCTCTATTTTGTATTTAAAGACATCTTTGTATATATATTTATTTTGTATTTCACTTGTACTTCTATTGTATTAGAATATCTTATACTGAATTCACCGGGTTTTGGGAATACATTTACCTTCTTTTTGTTTCTTTCTCCTTGTCATTTAGTTTTGCTTTCACCTCTCTTATTAGTCCGTTACAAGCTGTTCCGAACAATGGGTTCTCTTACCTACTCGTGAATTATAGTAGGTGCCATCATGATCTGAGAAATTGGATTATAATAGTTTGATTCTAGTTGAATGAAAAAATGGTTAAAACTTATTTCATTCATGACAGCCCTCCAATTAGCATTTGTGTACTTTCACAATGATTGTGAAATGGAGGAAACTTTCATAAATAAATAATGTTATTAGAATTCAATTTTTATAAATATAATAAATGTTGGTGGAATTACAATAAACTTACAACTGAAAATTACAAGTGAAGAAAATCAAAAGAATATCTTCTTCTTCAGCTGAGGCGTGGATATCTCGCTCTCTTTAAGGATATTCAAGCCCACTGCAGCAAATTTTCACCGGTCCAGCAGTAATCTTCTTAACTTGTCCCCTCCAGGATACAACATCCTTTCTCACTAAGAAATCCTCAACAACTCCGGACAAGAGTTGAGTTCAAAGCTCCACAAAAAGAATACCTCCCATCAATTAATAAACTCTCTTTTTTACTAATTTTTTTGGGAACTTTATAATATCTTATGTGTCCCAAAACCATGAAAGACCACCTCTATTTATAGGTGAAGAAATCTTCTATGGAGTTAATAAGAAGAATAAATGGGAAGATATATAGAATAGAGGTTACAATGGTTACATGAGTTACAACACATAAAGAGTAGGGTAATGGAGGAATAAAGAGAGGAAGTTACAAGAGTTACATGAAACTTATGTCCACATTCTATCCCACTAAATATTGTGATTAAAGACATAGATAAACTCAAATGAATGGAGGTTAAAAGATGGAGGTTAAAAGCTCAAAGAAATAGTCATACAACGTGAAAGAAATGTTATTATATGACTTAAACAACGTAATTAACTCCAAAGAAGTAACAACTTATAATTTTATAGTGCATAAGAGATGTCCCAACAATTTACTACATGCTTTCAAATGTTTCTAGTGATGCATTACAAGAAAAATTATAACAGAAAGAGTAATGCACCATTATGCTACATAACCTCCAAGACCATGCATAGTAATATTAAATAATAATAATGTTAAAATGTTAAAATAACATAAATGCCCCATTCATTTTAATATTTAAAGGAGAGTCTACTAGTGAAAGGAAGACTACTATGCATAATGAAGGTGTGCTCTGTATTGAACCTCCACTTAGTAAAATAATATTTTTTACTCCAGAGTCGTAGTGGTTTCAGACTTGAACTATGACTGCTTAGGGGAAATAAAAAGTTACTGCTTACACATAATAGTCAATGTGTTGACACGAGCTTTATATCCAGCACATTACGGTCTTATGCTATCCCAGTTTTAATGAGTGTCTTTTTGAGAATGATCCGAATTCTCATAGGAAGCGGCCTACCTCCATACTCAAATAGGTGAAATTCATCGAGAGTGATCTTTTAATTTAGCACCCTACTCATACAAGCTACATATTTTCATTAAGAGTTTTTTAAACTCAACCTCACCATCATTACAGGTTAATGTACTCACACCATATGGAGGGATAAAAAAGTGCATTTTTCACAACAAGCCATCATGCGATTTATTTTTTTCATTGAACCCGGATATAGAATCTCTAGTCCTCAGGTTGGGTATCCTCACATATAACTCAAAATTCAATAGGCTTTAATTTCATCCCCTTCGATGTGCTCCAGACCTTTTATCTTGCTAAGGCCTTAGTCAATGGATCCAAAAGATTATCACAAGATTTGACATAATCAACATTAATGGTACCATTTGTCAAATATGATCTCATATTACTGTGTTTTCTCCTTATAGGTCTGGATTTACCATTGTAATAACGGTTTTGAACTCTACCAGTTGCAGTGGTGCTATCTGTTATGACCCGAAAATACACCCTGGTCGCCACATGGTGCTTACGGCCCCGAAAGACCACAAGCTAACTCATGAGCTGGTACCTACTGTGAGAACTAAATAAAACTGATAACAAAAGATTTATTTTGCGGAAATTTAACTGAAATTGCCATAAGGTTTTATTTTATAATTCTGATAATCTCTGCAAAACAACACTGATAATAAGAACTGAATACTGACTAACTATCTGTACTAGTATGAAATCCTCTAACTAAATAACTGAGGAGTTGATGGGATAAGTCCCCAACTAACTCCGACTGTCTGCTAAAGCTGAGAAACTGAAATAAACATAACTGGTCCTCAGAACATGAGGACTCACCATTGCTGCTGTTACGGGTGCGTTACGATAACTAGGTACGATAGAGAACCTGAGCATATGAACCAATGATATGAAACATCATTGCACAAGAAACGGGCATGCGATTAATACCTTGAATGTACTAGTATGCTAAATGAGGTAAGGCTAAGATGCATGGGTTTATGTGCATAAATGATAACCAACTGAATGAATAGCATGGGATAACTGAACATGAAGTAATAACTAGCTGAATGATATGAAGTAACTTAGAAAATATGCATGGAGCAGGGACTGTCTGGTTATTATGAAAATACTGAATATAAATGCGTGAAAGCTGTAAAATCTGAGAATGCATGACCAAGAATATAATACATATAGTCTGTAACTGAAATACTAAAATTTGATAATTGAATAACTGATAAATTGTATGCTATGGTTAAGAAAAACTGAACTGAGTCCTGTACTTAATACTGAAATTGAAACTATGAGAGGTATAATCTAACCAGCATGCCCTAGTCTGAGCTAATCGAGGTCTAACCTGTGACTCCAACTACCAGTTGTATGGGTGCTAATACCGTGCCATGGGTACTAACAATGGCTGTAAGTCAACCCTATCTGGAAGGAATACATTTTGTCAACCCTCACTGGCAAGAAAACTCATGCGAGATGTGTCAACCCTTATTTGGCAGGAATATATCTCAACCTACGTTGGATATGTAGTTCTATAACTCAAGGATTGATACTAAGGTTCAAACCCTATACTAATAGGAATGCCCTCATCCTTGGGTTTTCTCGGTGCTGAATCTTACTCCCAATAAGAATGACACTGATTACGGTACTAAGCTAAGCTTAACTAATGAGGGAATTGACTCGGATTACTAAACTATTCTAAGTTTGACTGATATGATAACTAACTGAACTGATAATGCTCATACGCGTCTGAAGCTATTCAGAAACTACTGAGACTAAGTAAACAAACAAATTTTAGGTATTCATAACCGTAGGACTCGATAACAATAACAACAGGGTCACATGAAAACTTTGAAACCATGGAAGAAAATTATTGTTCACAATTATTCACTTAAGAATTTCATCAAATACATGGGGAACAAGACTTTAACATGAGGATATTTCTAGACATGATGAGATACCACGATCACATGATAAAATCATAAACTAAGGATTTATTCTGAATTCTCATGAATAGGATATGGAAACCACAATATTTAAAATATACTATAATGCATTCCACTTGAAAACACATTCAAAAATCTTAACTTGTAACATGTAATAAGTAGTCATTGTTCAAAACCCAATCATTTAGCGATTTCATTAAACACTTGAAATTCAAGGTTTAAACTAAGCATGGGCATAGTTTTAAAACTCGTAGTAATATCATGATTTCACTTTTAAGTTCACCAGTTAGGGTTTAAATTCAACAAACAACCCATTCAAGCATGTAAGGTTTAATATCACCAATACTTCATGGAAACATGATAAAAATTTAAAATTCATGTAAGTTCATGGACAAAATTCATAAAATATGTAATAAGGGCTACTTTCAATGAAAATAGATTGTAAACATCATGTATAATCAAAATACATAAAATCATCATGGATAAAAATCATTATAAACATCTAATTTCATGATTTAAAACATAAAAGACGGATTCTTGTACTCCATGGGTGAAAAGGGCCCATGGATGAACATCTAACATACCTTAGAGCTTTAATGTTAAAAGATAATTGACTTTTCTTGAACGTTCTTGGATTAGGAATTATAATTTCTTGGTTTTCTTGAAGAATGGATTGAATCATGTTCTTGGGAGGTGATCTTGATACGAAATCCTAATCTTGTTGTTGAGAGTGTATGAGAGGATTTTTGAGATGTTTAACTGATGAGAATATGAGAAAGTTATGCTTCTTGAGGGTTATAAGTCATGGGAGGTGAGGTAAAAGACAAAAATACCCCTCCAAAACTATTTATGGGTGATTTTTATCGAGTAAGGTCATGGGTGACGACTTGGGTTGATAAGTCATCACTTAGGTGACGGCTTATCACCTCAAGTCGTCACTTTGTGGCTGAAATTGTCCCTTACGGCTTAGGGGTGATAAGTTGTCACTTAGGTGATGGCCTGTCACCCCAGGTTGTCACTTAGAATCTAGATTTGATGTTTTTCTGCCTAAGGCTGATGACTTGGGCTGATAAGTCATCACATAGGTGATAGACCGTCAGCTCAGGTCGTCACTTTGTTGATAGGCTGACATGATGAAGTAAAGTGGGTATAACGTTTTGCTCCGATATCGGATTAAGGTGTAACCAAATGCGTTGGAAAGAAGATTCAAAGATCTTTTATTTGAAATAAGGTAGGGAAAATAAATCATTATGTACAAGGATTAATGGTCATTTAAATTTGACCCAAGCTGAATCATTCACTAAAACATAATTAACAAAAGTGTTCTCAGCTCGTCTTTGAGTTTGGAATTTTTTATGACCCCGACTTATATTAAAGGGCATTTTTACACTATAGTATAGATCATCATACATATATAGACATAAAATCATTGGGTTTCGGTCTGCATACTTCATAACAACGATTTAAATTTTAGCCAAAAATATAGGGTGTTATAATATCTCCCCCTTGGGAACATTCATCCTCAAATGAGGTTGGTTAAGCTGATAATACTGAGAAATTGAGGTTACAAGATGAGTATACATGGTGAAAACATGATTACATAATAGGGTCTGAAACATGACATATGAACTGAGTATCATAAGTTGAACTGATTTCTTGAATGCATGCAATGACATGAGAATTGTTATAAAGCTGGGATAGAAGCGAGAGAGACAACTTATGAGTAACCACTGATTCACGATAGATCTAGTTTCATAAAGAAAAGTTTAGAGGTTTGGGATTTGAAATCTTGGGGTATTACCATATCTCCCCCCCCCTCCGGGATAGTTTTGACTCCCAAATAATACTAACTTGGCTAAATTACTAAGGAAAGACTGAGATAATTCACTGGACAATTACGAACTGATTCATGACTGAATATATAGGGTGCAAAACTGAGGTCTGAGGAATAGAGGTTTAATTATACGAATTCATCAAAGAGGTTTGAACTGAGGACATGTATGACATGAATCTGAATTTCAGTGATCATTAGGTATGTAACATGAGTACTAGAACTGAACATACTGTAAAGCATGAGTACATAAGTCATGAGCTACATGACCTGAATTTAGAGTTTATAAATTTATGGAACATGATATGTACTGCTGAGCAAACTGGAACTCCTTATACTAGGAACTGGAAGCGTATATGATTCTTTATGATATGCATGAACATGAACTATGATTATGGAACTGACATGTAAGGCATGAGTAAATATCATGATGACTGAGGAACCTTGTACTGATATAAGAACGGGTTGGGCATCATCCTTCCCTACTGATTTTCTACACATACTGGCATCACTACTAGGATCTAAGAGCCTGACTTGGTTACTTACTCTATCATCTCCTTTTAGCTTAAAGCCATCATTCTAAGTCTTTGAACCACTTAATCAACAAATATAAAATAAACTGTCACAACTTTACTCTATAGTCTGGGGTAGACACTGAGGAGGGCTCTACTAGAGTATCAGGACTGACATCAAAATTAACAACTATATACTGTGTGACAAGGAAAATAAGGCTCCAGGTTCTAATAAAGCATAAGAACGAAGATTAAAGGCTTGTAACATACCGATAACCATATCAGGAGAACTTTACTGATAATAATGAGAGTGGAGTGCATAAAGTCTATTCTAACGTTGACCACTGGTGACACTGGAAGTCGCGCCTTGCAGAGTCGGGTGATCAGATGGGACTAGAGGATGACTGTGCTGACTTCGCAGACCAGCCTTAGGACAATCTCTAACTCTGTGGCCTAACTTTCCACATCCAAAATACACATCACTTCCTGCTCTACACACACCATTATGATTCCTACCACACTCTCTACAAAGCAAATTTGGTACAACCACTGCTCACACTATCCTAGGTTTTGGAGCTGGGCTCTCCGTCATGACTGTCATTCCTGAACCTTGGTACTGGTGCACTATCTAAAGAAGAATATCGGGCTAAAAACTTCTAATGGAACTGAGAATGGTTACCACCCTCTGACTTAGGTTGAGAAAAATTAAAACTTCCTGTCCTAGCCCTCTTATTCTCTCTTTCCTTCTCTTTAGATTTCTCCTTCTCAATATGCTGAGCATGAACCATGAGCCTAGACAAGTCCATCTCCCTAATCAACATAGCATCCCTATACTCCTTGACAATACTATCATCTACACCAAAAACAAGCTTACTCATTCTACACCTATTATCAGCCACCACATGAGGAGCATACCTAGCTAGATGGGTAAATTTGTGGGAATACTCTCTCACACTCATGTTTACCTACTTCAGATTAATAAACTCTAACACCTTAGATTCTTTTATCTCCAAAGGGAAAAAACTATCTAAGAAGACTGTAGCAAACTCCTCCCATTTTACAGGCCCTGCATCGGCACCCCTATACTCTTTCCACTACTTAAACCAGGTATGAGCTACATCCTATAACTAGTAAGTAGCTAGCTATGCACTCTCCCTAGATGTCACCCCCATGATATATGTTACCTTCTTCACCATGTCCAGGACTTCCTGTTGATCCTCTTCAAACTTGGATCCCAAATATAAAGGAGGATTCATTCGAGTGAAGTCCCAAATTTTGATGGCGGCAGTACTGGCCACTGGGTTGGCCTGAGAAGCAGCTAGCCACATATTTTGGGCTATTATGGAGTGAGCTAGAGTGGTGAATGCAACTTTGAACTCTGCATGGGAAACATGCTCATTTAGGAGATCTTCTTGAATGGGTGGAGGGGCTGGCTGGTTTTTTATTCTTCTCCCATTAGTATTTTTGGGAGGCATATTCAGTAAAATAAAGGAAAATTTGGATTAGATCGAGAGTTTAACTTGAGTTTAGGCTCATTCACACGATAAGAACACTGAAAGAAGGGAAATATTTCCAAAAATGCCTTGTAGACTCTTGCCCATAAGCGTGGCGCGCTTCACAAACATACACAATACTCTACTCAACGCGACTTTTAGACTCCCTAGGACTCTTTAAAACCTTAGGCTCTTATACCAAGTTTATAACGACCCAAAAATACACCCTGGTCGCCACATGATTCTTACGGTCCCGAAAGACCACAAGCTAACCCTTGAACTGGTACCGGCTGTGAGAACTGAATAAAACTGATAACAAAAGATTTATTTTGCGGAAATTTAACTGAAATTTCCATAAGTTTTTAAGTCATAATTCTTATTATCTCTGCAAAACAACACTGATATTAACAACTAAAAACTGACTAACTATCTGTACTAGTCTGAAAGCCTCTAACTGAATAACTGAAGAGTTGATGGGATAAGTCCCCAACTAACTTTGACTGTCTTCTAAAACTGACAAACTAAAATAAATATAAATGGTCCTGGGAACATGAGGACTCACCACTGCTGCTGCTACTGGTGCATTGGGATAAGTAGGTACGCTCGAAAACTTAAGCGTCCAAACCTATGATATGAAGCAACATACTGCAAGAAACGAGTATACGATCAGTACTTTGAATGTACTAGTATGCTAAATGAGGTAAGGCTGAGATGCATGGGTTTATGTGCATAAATGATAACCAATTGACTGAATAGCATGGGATAACTGAACATGAAGTAATAACTAGCTGAATGATATAAAGTAACTTAGAAAACATGCATGGAGCAGGGTCTGTCTGGTTAGCATGAGAATAATGAATATAAATGTGTGAAAGATGTAAAATTTGAGAATGCATGACCAAGCATATAATAATATAGTTTGAAATTTAAATACTAAAATCTGGTAACAAAATAACTGATAAATTGTATGCTATGGTCAAGGAAAACTGAATTGAGTCTTTTATTGATACTGAAACTTAAACTGTGGGAGGTATCATCTAACTGACATGCCCCAGTTCAGATGATCGGGGTCCAACCTGTGACCCCAATTGGAAGGGTACTAGTACTGTACCATGGGTACTAACAATGGTTATGAGTCAATCCTATCTGGCAGGAAGACATTTTGTCAACCCTGACTGGCAGGAAAACTCATGTGAGATGTTTCAACCCTCATCTGGCCGGAATATATCTCAACCTATGCTGGCTACATAGTGCTGTAACTCAGGGATTGATACTAAGGGTAAAACCCTAGACTAACAGGAATGCCCTCATCCCTGGGTTTGCTTGGTGCTGAATCCTGCTCCCAACTGGACTGACACTGATTAAGGGACTAAGCTAAGCTTAACTAAAAAGGGAATTGACTCGGATTACTAAATTATTCTAAGTTTGATAGATATGACAACTGACTAAACTGATAACGCTCATACGCGCCTGAAGCTATTTTGAAACAACTGAGACTAAGTAAACAACTAAATTTCGGGTATTCATAAACCCCAGGACTCGGTAATATTAACAACATGGTCACATGAAGGATTTGAAACCATGGAAGGAAATTGTTGTTCATAATTAACATGAGGATATTTCTAGACATGATGAGATACCACAATCACATGACAAAATCATAAATTGAGGATTTCTTCTAAATTCTCATGAACATGATATGGAAACCATAATATTTAAAACATACTATAATGCATTTCACTTGAAAACACATTCCAAAATCTTAACTTGTAACATGTAATAAGTAGTCATTGTTCAAATCTCAATCATTTAGGCATTTCATCAAACACTTGAAATTCATGGTTTAAACTAAGCATGGGAATAGTTTTGAAACTCATAGTTGTAGCATGATTTCACTTTAAAGATCACCAATTAGGGTTTAAATTCAACAAACAACCCATTCAAGCATGTAAGGTTTAATATCACCAATACTTTCATGGAAACATGATAAAAATTTGAAATTCGAGTAAGTTCATGGACAAAATTCATAAAATATGTAATAAGGGTTGCTTTCAATGAAAATAGATTGTAAACATCATGTATAATCAAAATCCATAAAAGATTCATGGAGAGAAATCATTATAAACATCTAATTTCATGATTTAAAACATAAAAGATGGATTCTTGGACTCCATGGGTGAAAAGGGCCCATGGATGAACATCTAACATACCTTATAGCTTTAATCATGAAAGATAATTGAATTTTCTTGAACGTTCTTGGATTGGGAATTATAATATCTTGGTTTTCTTGAAGAAGGGATTGAATCTTGTTTTTGGGAGGTGATCTTGAGAGGAAACCCTAATCTTTTTGTTGAGAGTGTTTGAGAGGATTTTGAGATATTTAACTGATGAAAATAGGAGAAAGCTATGCTTCTTGAGGGCTATAAGTCAAGGGAGGTAAGGTAAAAGACCAAAATACCCCTCTAAAACTATTTAAGGGTGATGTTGATTGAGTGAGGTCATAGGTGACGACTTGGGTTGATAAGTCATCACTTTGTGGATAAAATTGTCACTTACGGCTTAAGGGTGACGACTTGGTGTGATAAGTCGTCACTTAGCTGACAGACCATTGTTGGGTTCGAAATCGAGAGGGCGTTATGCGGAAGTTAATTGTTGCAAACCATTGTGGTGATAATTTAGAAGACACATAAAATAATACTAAAAACTTATTATTATTATATTATTTGGACAATTGTCCTACATATAAAACCTAATATTAAAAAACACAAAATCAATGCGAGATAAAATCTCCCCATAAACTAGACTCTATAAAAACTACATTGTGGATGCTATTGTGTTATGATACGAGAAATAATTTTTTCTATTTATAGAGGTCCAAACCATTCCTCCAAGAAAGATGTTACCCAAATATGAAAAAGTTTTATATTTTTCTTTCAAGGAAAAGTAAAAGTAATTATGGTATTACTTTTATTTTTCTTCTAAAAAAATAAAACTTAAATTTGGTAAGAAAATAAGGGAAAAAAAACTAACAAATCTCTCCCTTTTGACTTGATTTTCTTTGACGGCATATTCTTGATCCTCCTTCTTCACACGATATTCATATACCACTACTGCTTACCATGATTAAAAGTTGATATGGGTTAAAAATTGGAGCCCTAAGCGCATTATTGGAGCCCTGTGTTACAAGTAATCAGGGTTGAAAGTTGAGCCTTGTGCATTGGAAGTGAGCACATGTTAAGAGTGGAGCTCATGCATTAAAAATAAATGCATGAGTTGAAAGGAGTCCAAGCGTTAAAGCAAGTATGAGTTGAAAATTGATTTTGATTTTAAAGAGTGATTAGCAGCAAGATCTCTGAAAATTTGTTTGAAACTTTTTCTCGACATGTAGCCTTTGTAGACATATATCTTCATTATCATCAAATTGATTGCAAATTGATTTGAACCGCTTTGAACTTGTATTCAACCTCGTTTTACCAAATCACTGGATCTTTGAACCGTAGCTCTGATGCCACTTGTTGGGTTCAAAATCGAGAGGGCGTCAAGAGGAAGCTAATTGTTGCAAACCATTGTGGTGATAATTTAGAAGACACATAAAACAATACTAAAAACTTAATATTATTATATTATTTGTCCAATTGGCCATTATATAAAACCTAATATTAAAAAATATAAAATCAATGAGAGATAAAATCTCTCCATAAACTAGACTCTTTAAAAACAACATTGTGAATGGTGTTGTGTTATGATATGAGAAAGTCTACTCGATGTAATTCTAGTTATTGGTGAAAAACTATAAAAAAATTCTAGGCCTTCTACTTGCTTAAAACCTTTAGCCACTAGCCTAGCCTTATATTTATCAACAGATCCATCCAGTTTTAATTTTGTATGTAAGACCTATTTACATCCAATTTTTTTACAATCCGGTGGTAAATCAAATAGCTTCCAAGTTTTGTTGGAAATTAGTGATTCCATTTTATCATTTACTGATATAAGATTGTGTGTATCAAGAGATTCCAACCAATACAAGAACAACAAGATGAACAACAAGTTGCTAGTGAATCGAAATAAGCCTCACCGACTTCACTAGACTTTGAGTTTGTATTTTGAACAAGAAAATGAGATGAATAACAATGCAACAATGCTAGTGAATCGAAAGAGCCCCACACGGCTTCACTAGAATTTTAGATTCAACAACACAATGTAACAAGATTACAAAAGAGATAAAAACTTGACATACAGTATTCAAAGATCTAAGAACCCTAACAATGAGAACGGACCCTAAGACTAGTTAATATTAATACCAAGTTCTTACTTGGACCATGAGGACTCAAGAACCCCAAGATCCTAGTTTCTAGCCAAGATACAACAAAAGGATCACTCTCCTTGTGAGTTTTTGTTTTGGGGCTTCTCAAGTGAATAGAGAAGTTCACAAATATTACAATGTAGTTGTAGTCTTCAAGATTAGGAATGAACTAAGGCCAAAATAACCTTAATGTTGTCTATTTATATTACCCCACAAATAAAAGATAAAATGACCATTTAACCCTTGCCATGGGGTCGCCTTGGAGTGTAAGTTTATTACACTTCAAGGCTCCTCTTCACACTTAAAAATATTTAAACCATTTAGTGAGTACAAACTCACACACGACCATTTGCATGAATAAGGCTTGGAGTCATTGCAACTCACATGATTGGCTTAGTGTGAAAAGTCTTGAGCTAGGAATTCCCATATCACCCTCTCCATCTTGAAGGGAATTTTTCTGCAAATTTGGATCATTTTCATCCTCCACCGTTTCCACCCGAGAGAGGTCGCAAACATTGAAAGTGTTGTGCACTTGATATTCTTGGGGTAGATCAATATTGTTGGCATTGTCATTGATCCTTTCTAATACTTGGAATGGGACATCACCCCGTGGAATCAACTTAGCATTACTTTGAGATGGGAATCTATCCTTCCTTAGGTGCTTCCACACCCAATCTTTCGGTTCAAGAATGAGCTTTCTTCTTTCTTTATTGGCTCGTCTTGCAACTTCTTGGTTTTTATTCTCCAACCACAACCTGAACTTCTCATGTAGCTTCTTCATGGCCTCGGCCCGTTTGCATCCATATAAACTTATCACAAGATCACTTGGCAAAGGGGTTAAATCCAAAGGGGTAAGGGGGTGATGCCGTATACACACTTAAAGGGTGTCATCCCCGTGCTTGAGTGTATAACATGATTATAAGCAAACTCAATCAACGGTAAGTGCTCTTTCCAAGAAGTCATTTTCCCTTAACCATGGACTGTAGCATAGACCCTAAGGTCCTATTTACTACTTCTATTTGGCCATTGTTTTGTGGGTGAAGTAAAAAATAACAACTTATTACCGAGCCTACCCCACATAGACTTTCAAAAGAGGCTTAGGAATTTAGAATCCTTATCACTCACTATGGTCCTTGGAAAACCATGAAGTTTTATAACATTATCAACAAATAAAGAGGCTACACTATGCGCATCATCACATTTGGAACAAGGAATAAAGTGAGCCATCTTGGAAAACCGATCCACCATGACAAAAAAAATATCCCGCCCCCTTCTAGTCCTCGACAACCCCAACACTAAGTCCATTAATATGTCAAGCCAAGGATGCAAAGGGGTGGAAAATGGGGTGTACAACCCATGAGGTTGGAGCCATGACTTGGCTCCTTTGCACTCAACACATTGGCCGTAAATTCGGGCCACATCCTTGTTCATTCTAGGCCAATAAAATTGTTCTTCCAAAATTCTGAGGATCTTCTTGACCCCAAAATGGACCATTAGACCGCCATTGTATGCTTCCCTCACAAACAATTGTCTCCACAAACTTGAGGGAACACACAATCGTCTACCCTTAAACAATTATATATCAAATATGGTATAGGGATGGGAGCCCCTATCCATAACCCACCTATCCCTATAAAACTCTTTACTTTCCCAATAGATAGGAGCAAAGCGAGGGTCCTCGGGATATAAAGACTTGAGGCTTTCAAACCCCATCAACTTAGATGACAAAGTAGACACAGACACATATTTCTGGGACAAAGCATCGACAACCACATTGTCTTTAACCTTCTTGTAATGAATAACATAAGGGAAGGTTTCAAGAAATTAAATCCATTTGGCATGTCGCCGGTTAAGCTTGTCTTGTGCTAGTAGATGCTTCAAGGATTCATGATCCATTAGGATCACAAATTCTTTAGGCCAAAAATAATGTTGCCAAGTGGTCAAGGCTCTATTCAAGGCATACAACTCTAAGTCGTACGTAGAGTAGTTTAGAGTTTCTCCTTTGAGTTTTTCGCTAAAGTAAACAATAGGCTTCAAATCTTGCATTAAAATCGTGCCTACACCGACTTTTCTAGTATCATATGTGACCTCAAAAGTCTTTCCAAAATTTGGCAATTGTAGCAAAGGGGCCAAGATGAGCATAGCTTCCAAGTCTTCGAAGGCATTATTAGCTTGTTCATCTCCCCACTTGAAAGGCCGGTCCTTTTTAATCACTTCGGTCAAAGGGGCGGCAATGGTGCTAAATCCTTTGACAAAATGTCTATAAAAACTAGCCAACCCATGGAAGCTTCTCACTCACCTATGGTTTTGGAAGTTGGCCAATTTTTAATGGCATCAATCTTAGATTCATCCACTTCGACCCCTCTTGAGCTCACCACAAACCCAAGAAATACAACCTCATGGATACCAAAAGAATACTTTTCTAGATTAGCATATAACTTCTCTTTTCGTAGGATATCAAACACACATTTTAAATGCTTTACATGCTCGTCTAAGGACTTACTATACACCAACACATCATCAAAGTAAACAAAAATAAACTTTTCAATAAATGACTTCATCACATGATTCATTACCTTAATGAAAGTACTTGGAGCGTTTGTTAGGATGAATGATATAACCATCCATTCATAGATACCGAATTTTGTCTTGAAGGCGGTTTTCCACTCATCACCCGATTGTATTCGAATTGGGTGATAGCCACTCCTCAAATCAATTTTAGAAAACAAACACAAACCACTCAATTCATCAATCATATCATCTAGCCTAGGAATAGGGTAGAAATATTTTAACGTTATCTTGTTAATGGCTCGGTAATCAACGCACATACGCCAAGTCCCATCATTCCTAGGAACTAGTAGCATCGGGACCGCACAAGGGCTAATACTCTCTTTTATGTACCCTTTGTTAAGAAGTTCCTCAACTTGGCATTGCAATTCCTTGGTATCCATCAGGTTGCTTCTATAAGCCAGTTTGTTGGGTACTTGTGAGCCCGACACAAAATCAATTTGGTGCTCAATGCCCCGAAGTGGAGGTAGTCCTTTTGGCAATTCCTTTGGGAAGGCATCCTCGTAATCCTGCAAAACATGAGAATATGAGGAGAAATGGAAATGTTAGCGGGGGTTAGTATTGAAACAATGAGCCAAGGGGAGCATCAGAGTGTCCTTTTCATGATCCACAAATAGTCCCTTCCCCCTAGACATCATCACCAAGCTCCCGTGCCCCTTAGACTTTAGGGACCCCCCGTATCCCCCTAGTCTCTCTCTCTTAGATTCCCTTCTTTTCCCCTCAATCTCGGCCTTCTTTCTTTTTTTCTTTAATTTTTGCATCTTTTGGTGTAATTCATTAACTTGGGAAGGCAATAATGGATGAAGAACAACCTTTCGGCCATCCTTCTCAAGTGTATACCGGTTGGACCTTCCATCATATTTGTTCGACCTATTGTATTGCCAAGGCCTTCCTAACAACAAGTGACAAGTTTGTATTAGTATCACGTCACAAAAAACCTCGTCATGGTAGTTGGCTACCTTAAAACGTATCACATATTGCCTTGTGACCTTTAACTCGCCACATTCATTTAACCATTGCAACTTGTAAGGACTAGTATGAGGTGGAGTCGGCAATTTCAAGAAGTTCACCATTGCAACACTAACCACATTCGCACAACTTCCACTATCTATCAACATAGTGAACACACTTCCCTTCACAAGACATTTAGTATAGAATAGATTCTCCCATTGGCTAGGGTCATCTATCGCCTTACTAATCATGGCACACCTCACTATAAAGTTTGGAACCATGTGCTCCCCTTATTGTGGATAAGAATCCTTATAATTATCATCATCATTATGTGGCTCCCCTCGGCCATCTCTCCATCTTGAGGCTCGACCTTACTTTTATCACCCTCAATACCCACTTCTTCACCAAGGAAATACAATCTACCTTCACTTAGGATTATATTGCATTGGTTAGGGCATTCACTAGCTTTATGCCCCCAACCTTAACACTTGAAGCATTGGAATCCTTTAGGTTTAGGATACTTGTGAGCTTCTTGTCTTTGAGGGATTTTGTGGACTATTTTGGACTCAGGCAGCCTAGTAGTGGTGGGTTGGTCCTTGTTTTTGGGCCAACCCAAAAAGGATTGAACCATATCCTTGCCCCTCGGCCAACCCAAGGTTGATTGTCCCTTTGATTTGAATGACGACCTCTCTTTAAGTTTCTTTTCAATCCCAAGAGCCGCTTGGAAAATACCTTCGACGGTATCAAACTTATGAAGTGTCCAATGAGTGGAGATCTCTTTGTTTAACCCACACTTGAATCGAATGATGTCGTGACTAATTTTTTATCCACGATTATTAAGCTTCAATATGAGTTGTTGAAACTCATCATAATATGCCATCACACTTCAATTCCCTTGCCGCAAGTTGTACAATCTAGCAAGCAACTCATGTCGATAACTCTCAGGAAGGTACCGTTGTCTCATTAGGTACCTCAACCAAAAACAATGTGGTAGTTGTCCATCAATCAACTCATTACCAAACCATTTAACGTATTCCTACCATGTGTTAGTGTAACGCCCCAAGAACCTATCCCGAGACGTCACACAGTACTTAAGGCCACATGTGGCCTCAAGCTAACCCTCTAAGACTGTCATCCCTTTTTGAACTCACTTTGAAGGTAGTCATGGAAAAATAAGAAAGGATATCATATCAATATACTGGCCTGTATAGTCAAAATATTGACACTCTATACATACTAATACTCTAGTCTGACAAAGCCTCTACTAATCAAGACTAAAGATCCATTGGGATAGACCCCAACTGACTCACAGGGAACTGAAAAGTAATAATCATCAGCTTAATAATAAAACTCAGGGACATAGGTCCTCGAACCATGAAGACTCACCAACTGCAGAAGTGTAAATAAAGGTACTCAAAGATCACTGTTGCTGCTGAGACTGAGCACCTGCACCTACATCACGGGGAAATATAGAACATAGAAGAGTATGGGGAATCAGTACTTGGGAATGTACTGAGTATAGGGGGTGTATGCAACATTATAAATAATATCATAAATAAATAAGAAAATCATGCATGCTAACATGAGTGACTCTTTTCGCTCGAATTAAACTGTAATATAGTTTCTCATAAATCATCAACAGTAACACGTGCTTTATAAATCTCATAAATCATTGTACTCAACTCAAACTCTTTGACTCAAGACTTAGAGTGACTTGGTAATTCATGAAACTTGAACCCTTATGAACTTGGGAGTTTCTTTTAACTGACATAAATCATGTGAGCTATATGGAGTCCAACGTTTTTCCCTTCTAAAGAAGGAACCCCACATTGGCGGGAGTGTTATACTCTTGCCAGGGAGTATAACCTAAAACTCATCTCTGTGATCACAAACTCAACTCTTTGGACCTCAAATCTCAATCCTAAGGTGGCACGTAGTTCTGGGGAAGTAGGATGCGCTGAACCCACACTTCCCGCTAGGTGCTAAATACTCCTCCCAGACTTAGCTCAGAACGCGTTAGGAAATCCATCTCAATCAACTCAAGGGTCTATCATAGAGACCAAAATCATAAATATATCTTATCTATAAATCATAAACAATTTGTGGATTCCTAACTCGACTCAACTCAAAACAATCTTTCTCAACATCAAGGGGACTTGCTTATTAACTCATATCAAATGTCAAAACTTCAAGAAAACATCACAAAACTCATTCTTGACTCTTCAGCTCAAATATCAACATATTCAATAATCAACTTCTCGTAGAGATGCTTAAATCATGATACTTATCTGAAATCACGTAGAAATCATCAATACATAATATCAATATACTACTCATGGCATAAATTCTCAATTTAAGAAATATGATGGTAAAATAATCGGAAATATCAAACTTAATCAACTCAAATCTCATAAATCGTCAATAAAGTAATTTGGGTGTAAACCCACTAGCAAAGATCATGAAATTTCAATAGTAAAAATTAATTCTTTGGGCACAAGAATGAAAGAAGTGTCCTTGTTCAAACCCCACATACCTTGGATTATGATTTTGAGATGAACAAGCTTGATTAAAACACTTCCTTACACTTTTGAGCTAAGTTTCTTGATGCTTTTAACTTAGATATCTTGAATCTTGAACAACTTGGTGGAATCTATGGAAATTTTTTTGAATTTCTTGGAGAAGATTTGATTTGGATTTGGAAGAGAGAAACCCTAGTTCTAGATATTTGTTGGAGGAGAAATGGAGAAGAATGGATTTCTCTTCTCTACTTGAATCTATATATAGAGGGCTAAACTGGGCGGAAAGACCAAAATGCCCTTGAGCAAAATTCTAAAATTGGAGCCTGATTTTCGGCCCTGGTACGATGCGCTATGATCGCGGTCCTTCACTAGATTTGTACAATTGAGTAACTGCTCAGTGGCGCGATGCGGTGAAATCGCGTTGCCACCTTGGTTGTGACTTGGAAAGGCACCGCGACGCGGTGGAATCGCGTTGGTGCACTGGAATTTGAAAATCCTGATATTGAGCCTTGGCACGATGCATCAGTATCGCGAAGGCATACTGGAAAATGACAATTGGGATATTACTTATCTCCGCGACACGCTGAGGGTCTAAATATCAATGTTTCACAACTGGGACTTCAGATAGTCATAGCTTCTTTCTCCGACCTCCGATTTTGACGAAATTGGAATCGACGGAAAGCTTATTCAATTCTCCACATGACAGAAAGTCAAAATTAGGGAAATACAGCACGAAATAAACATCACTCACTTTAGAAGTTATCCATATTCACTCAAAAGATGGATTTATGCTTAAGGAATGATCGGGGTATTACAGTTAGCATAGCCTTCAAAGTGAGATATAGCGTAACAACTCTTCTTCTCATCCAAGATATCATTCACTTGAAATAATTTATCATACTCTGAATCCCAAGCAAGATACACCTCGGGGTCACTTTCACCCTTAAAGATAGGTAGGGTCAATTTGATGGTTTTGATGCCTACGTCTCTCTCTTGGTGTCGGTTTCCCCTTTTTCCATACCCTTGGAATCTTCTTGGATCAACATGTCCCTCTCTCATATCCTCATCACTCATGTAAGCATCGTCAAAAGATCCATACCCTTCATAATCCTCTTTACCAAATTCCTCAAAGTTGACAAGACAGTTTTGGACGTTTGGAATTTGATTTGGAGGGATTGGATTTTGTGGAGATGGTTGTCTTTGGTTTAGTAGAGTTCGTAAGGGAGGATTTGGATTTAGTGGAGGTATTGGACACCCAAGTTCCTCTTGCAGAACTTAAGGAGTTTGGGAATGGGTTGGTCTATTGGAGTCTCGAGTTAGGGGGTTATGGGTGGTTTGGCTTGCGGCATTTAGTGGAGATAGTGAAGGATTTGTCAATTGTGGCCATGTTTCGGGAGTAAAGGTGGAGGAGGAATTTCTATCATGTCCACTTGACGAAACATGTAGCGGAGTAGAAGGGTTAGAATTCCTTTGACTCTCCACTTGTTCTAACTCCCACTAATAGTCGTCATTCTCCCCTTATGGCTCCCACTTCCGTACTTAACCTTTCAAGAGTTTGGGTCATAGCCTCAAGAATGACCCTCATATTCTCCATTTCATTAGAATCCATGGTTTGAGACGTGGTTCCCTCCATTGTCAAGGTATCACCTACATAAGAAACAAACAAGTTAGTTTAAAACCTCTCCTCTCTCGGATCACTCACACTAGAGCTCCACAAGTGTTGTAGATTTGCTAGTAACCCATGAATTCTTAAGGTTTGAGTATGCTCTTTTCCGGAGTGGATTATTTTTTAAAACTCAAAGAATTCCCGTTGGACTAAAGCTAAGGAGTAACAACGTATTCAAATGAAAAAAGCTCACAAAAAAATGATGGCACGAATACAAGGCTTCAAAGGACTAATTGACAACCTAGTAGGAATGTACTAGCATTCTACAAATTGAGCTTAATTAATGACGTGAATAGTGATTAAGGTGACATGGCAGCATGGTATTGGTCACGGGTCCATACATTTTGGTTCATCTACTTGAAGCCTTAATCTTCACAATTTTGTAATGGATGACTTTGCTTTTGGAGGGAAAGTAAAGTCTTATAACTTTTTCAACTTTTTCCAACTAAAAAATGTGAGGCTTGACTTTACTAGTTCCACAAGACAAGGCTCCTTATTTTAAGGAAAAGTGGTTGTTAAGTCAAGGAAATGATGTTGGCAACTCTTCTCAAAACAACTTTACAACTTTGTCTTGCAACCTTTTTGGGTCTATTTTAGTCTTTATAGTGGTCAAGACATGAGATAAAGAGAATATCAAGATGAAAACCATAACAATACTTCAAGAACACAACCACAATTCACCGACAACAACCTACTTTAAATGTTAAGCAACAACAATACATAACTCGGCCTACTTCAATTTCATCATACTACCACTTCAAGTCCACAATAGAAATGTCAATATGTTAAGCTCAACTTAGCTTTAGACAGTTTTGTGTTGATGAGAAAGAAATCAACACAAGAAACAAACTAGACAAACAAAATTATTGTAGATCTAACAACCATTTTCGGCCAAAATGTTTAAGAATACATTTTGGTAAGAGCTTCCCAAGATTGGTTTTGTAAGAACAAAACCAAGAATTGATATTTGATACCAAATAATATAAGACTATGTATGTATCAAAATATTCGAACCAACACAAGAACAACAAAATGAACAACAAGTTGCTAGTAAATCGAAATAGGTCTCACACGGCTTCACTAGACTTTGAGTTTGTGTTTTGAACAAGAAAATGAGATGAATAACAAGGCAAAAATTCTTGTGAATCGAAAGAGGCCACACTGCTTCACTAGACTTTTAGATTCAACAACACAATGTAACAAGATTATAAAAGAGATAAAAACTTGACATACAATATTCAAAGATCTAAGAATCCTAACAATGAGAAAGGACCCTAAGACTAGTGAATATCAACACCAAGTTCTTACTTGGACCAATAGGAACTCAAGAACCCTAAGATCCTAGTTTCTAGCTAAGATACAACACAAGGATTACTCTCTTTGTGAGTTTTGGTTTTGGGACTTCTCAAGTGGAGAGAAGTTCACAAATATTACAATGTAGTTGTAGTCTTCAATATTGTGAATGAACTAAGGCCAAAATAACCCTAATGTTGTCTATTTATATTACACCATAAATGAATGATAGAATGACCATTTAACCCTTTCCATAGGGTGGCCTTGGAGTATAAGTTTATTACACTTCAAGGCTCATCTTCACACTTAAAAATATTTAAACCATTTGGTGGATCAAGTACCAACTCACACAAGACCATTTGCATGAACAAGGCTTGGATTTGTTGCAACTCACGTGCTTGGCTTCGTGTGAAAAGTCTCGAGCTAGGAATTCCTATAACAACCTCTTTCCAGAAAATAGCATCATGTGAAGAAAAAACTTTTTTTAAAGTGAGGGTGTCATCTCCAATGTTAAAATTATAATAATCAGGACCAATATTTTTTTCTACTCTAGCTCGTTTACTTCTTCTAAACTTAAAATTATCATTTTCAATATTTCTTAAAGTAGAAGTGGAAGAACTAGGTAGTGACAAAATACTTTCTTTAGTTCTTAGACCCCCACTATTCTTAGAATCCAAAGAGAATTTATTTTCATGAAAAATAGCAACATCAGATTCTATTATCAGACTATCTTCAAGATTAAAAAAATCTATAGTTTGTACTATGTGAAGCATAACCAAGAAAAACACAAGTAGTAACCTTTTTACCCAACTTAGAAATTTTAGGGTCCATTAACCTTACATAGGCCAAGCAACTCCAAACTCTTAGATATTCCGAATTTGACTATGACCTTTCCACAACCCAAAAGGTGTTAGTTTTGTCTTTTTATGAAGCACACGATTCATCACATAACAAGCAGTCAAAAGAGTTTCACCCCAAAAACTTAAAGGTGCACAAGACTCAATTAACATGGCATTAGTTAACTCAACCAAAGATCTATTCTTCCTTTCTGCTACACCGTTAGATGCAGGAGAATAAGGAGGAGGAGTTTTATGAATTATACTCAATGATCTAAAAAAAATTAAATTCATGTGACTCATATTCACGGCCTCTATCACTTCTAATTCTTTTTATTTTTCTTCCAAACTAATTTTCAACTTCATGGAGAAAAATTTTAAAGTTCTCAAAATCATCACTTTTATTTTTCATTAAGTAAACATATGTAAACATAGAAAAATCTTCAATGAAAGTGATAAAATATCTATTTCCTCCACATGTTAAAATTCCTCCAAGTTCACAAATACCAGTATGAACTAATTTTAACAAATCAGTTTTTCTTTCAACTTGGAAATGAGGCCTTTTTGTGATTTTAGCTTTACTACAAGCTTCAAAATTTCAAAATTCTATTTGATCACTGAATTAATCCTAAACTACTTATGAGTCCCACATAACGATCATTTATATGACACAAACGAGCAATGGCAAAAATTAGTAGAAGAAAACCTATAAACAAAAGTAGATGCTTTATTCATTTCAACATTCAACTTGAATATACCATCACATGCATACCTCTTTCCCACAAAAATATTATTTTTAACAATTACATATTGATCAGATTCAATAATCTGTTTGAAGCCTGCTTTATTAAGAAGAAAACTAGACGTCAAAATTTTCTCATGGAAGAAGTATAAAGTACATCTTTTAATATTAATACCCTTCCAAAAGTGAAACTTAATTCGAGATATATCATTCCAAGCACTTGAATTGTATGTGAATCTCCAAACATGATGGTTTTGGGCTACTCAAAATTAGTATATTTTTAAACTAGTCTTTGTCATAACAGACATGCGGTTTACACAAGAGCCAGTCCACCATTCATCAATATTTTCCACCATATTTATATCTATTATCACCGTCATAAATAGTTCTTCGATAATGTTTGCCTGAGGTGTAGGCCTACGTTTTCAAAATTTACAAAATCGAGCAATATGCCCACTCTTGCCACAAACAAAGCACAGTCTTTTTTGTTGAACATGTTGATTTTTTTCTTGGTTGTTTCCTTCATTATTGTCCTCGGGATGTCTGCCATCATTTTTCTTGAATTTTTTATTCTTAGGCTTCAAAGTAGTATTTTTGTTAGTTTCAGGGGCAACATTATTTGAAGAAGTTAAATTTACCTTCGGTGTGATGTTTTTCTCTTCTGTTTGCAAAAGTACATCTTGGCCCTTTTCCTCTTCTTCCATGTGGATTCTCATTATCAAAGTCTCAAGAAAAGTTTTCTTTTGCTTGTGGAGCTTAGTTTTTTGAAATTCCTTACACGAAGGTGGAAGTTTATCAATTTTGACACAAATAATAAGGTTATCTCCAATTTTGACTTCCTCGGACCTGAGCTTGCCAACAATCATTATGAAGTCTTGAGTTTTGCCTACCACTGATTTGTTGACTACCATTTGGAAATGGAAAAATCGGCTAGTCGCATATTTTTTCGCTCCCGCCTCCTCAGTGTCATACTTACTCAATAAGGATTTCCAAATTTTCTTTGCACTAGCGTAAGTTCTATCATAATAATCATAAAAGTTATCAGATAGACAATTAAGAAGAAAATACTGATACTTGTAGGAGTCACCATCCTACTTTTCAAAAGAGAGATAAGTTCATCGTCGGTCATGGAAGAGTTATCTACTTTGTTTGGGTTCTTTTCAGTTAACACATAAGAAACATTGAGTAGACTTAAGTAGAAAAACACTTTACCCTTCAACCTCTTGAAGTGAGTATCATTCAACTGGAATGGCTTGTTGAGATCTCCCTAATTGACATCCGCAGGTTTTTCAGTTGTTGATTGATTCTCCTTAAAATTGTTGGTGAAATTATAATAAACTTACAACTGAAAAAGAAAATAAAAAGAATATCTTCTTATTCGGCTGAGGCGCGGATATCTCGCTCTCTTTAAGGGGATTCAAGCCCACTGCATCAAATTTTCACCGGTCTAGCAGTAATCTTCTTGATGTTTCCCCACTAGGATACAACAACCTTTCTTACTAAGAACAACTCAACAACTCTGGACAAGAGTTGAGCTCAAATATACACAAAAAGAACACCTCCCTTCAACTAATAGACTCTCTTTTTTAGAAACTTTTTTGTGGACTCTATATTATCTTATGTGTTCCAAAACCATGCAAGACCACCTCTATTTATAGTTGAAGAAATCTTCCATACAATGAATAAGAAGAATAAATGGAAAGATTAATAGAACAGAGGTTACAATGATTACAAGAGTTAGAACACATAAAGAGTAGGGTAATGGAGGAATAAAGAGTGGAAGTTACAAGAGTTACCTGAAACGTATGTCCACATTCTATCCCACTAAATATTGTGATTAAAGAAACAGATAAACTCAAATGAATGGAGGTTAAAAGCTCAAAGAAACAGTCATGCAACATGAAAGAAATGTTATTATATGCCTTAAACAAGGCAATTAACTCAAAAGAAGTAACAACTTATAATTTCATAGTGCAGAAGAGATGTCCAGCAATTTACTACATGCTTTCAAACGTTTCCAGTGATGCATTACAAGAAAAATTGTTACAGAAAAAGTAATGCACTATTATGCTACATAACCTCCAAAACCATGCATAGTAATAGTAAATAATAATAATATTAAAATGCTAAAATAACATCAGTCAATTTTTATTCCTTCAAAACATTACGAAATATTTTATATTTGTGCTCATATAAAATCTAATTTTAACTAAAATTACATAGGTATATCTGAATAAAATTGCATGTTGTATATGTGTGATCAACTGTACTATAGGTATGCATGTGTTTTCAAAAAACAAGTTGGAAGTATATGTGGCGAAATCTAGGTGCATTTATGTGTTTCAAAGAAAAAGTTGAATGTATGCATTTATATGAAAACACAATCTATGTTGTCAGCTAGATTCAATATAGTATATATGCTTTCAAACTGTATACGTACATTACAAGCAAACTATATGTAAAATGAATGTTGCATGTGTTAAGAGTTCAACATTGAGAATGTATGTTAAGTATTTATTCTTATGTATGATCGTACACATGATGCACAATATTTTTCATCGATATGAAGTGCAATTGTACATAGAGAATACAAACTGAAGATGACAAGGAGACAACTCCGATAGAAATCCGGCAAAGAAAGAAAGCCACAACTTTTTGAAAAATTAATTATTTATATATTTTCAGTAAAATTGTGAATTTTGAGAAAGATCTTTGTGTTAACCTTCAAATATGATTTACCCCTGCCACAATATAATCAATTTTTTCAGTGGTCAATTCAAACGCTGACAAACATCAACAACGATAAATGAGTAAGGTTAGGGTGAACAGTAAAAAATGAGTAAGTTAAATAATTAGAAATATCATTGTAAAAAAATAAAAATATAAAATACACATTAGACAATTTTACTCATGTGTGAAATTAGTATGTGTCATTGGGGGTGGGGGTGGGCGTGGGGGTGGGGTGGGAGGTGAGAGACCCTATAGGCATTTTTGGGGGGGTCCAATAGTTGGTCCAGATGGAATATACTAAATTACTAGAAAATGACAAATAACAAAGATTCCCTAATTAAAGCCAAATTTTCCAATTGTAGGGTTGCTAATAATTGTCTCATGACATATTAATCAATTTGATAAACGAAAGCCGAAGAGAAAGGTAAAACTTTTTTTTGTCTTCTCCGATTTTATTCGGAGGTCGTTTGATGTGATGTATAAGAACAGTGTGGAATATAATCGATTAGTAATTTTTTTGTTTGGTAACTAACTTTTCCATTAATCACCAATGTAATCTTTACAAAAATCCAAATAGCTTTCTTTGACTCAGCAGCGCTACTAGTCTCAAACTTAACAGAAACATTAACTTAGAGCTAAACTACTAGGAAGAGAACCTAAAATTCCAATACATGTAGCTATGTATTACATCCTGCTGTTTTGGTGGGGCTCTTACACAAACAATATAGTCGGTCTCCTTAGCTATAACCTCCCACGATCTTCCTCTGTTTTTGAATATGCGTTGGTTCCTCTCTATCCACAAAGCATGCGTAAGTTCAGAGTATATTAGTTTAAAGATCTGTGCCTGTATTGTCTTTCCTTTAGCTTGCATTATAGTCCAATGTAGATGTTGTTGCCTGGTACAAGGGTTGTATGGACCCCTATGCATCCACCGTACGATTCTTGCCACAAAGCCCTTTCAAATGGTCAAAGTACAAATATATGTTCATGACTTTCATCTTGCATTTGACACAAACAACACTTGGGTTCTACCTGCATTACTCACTTCAGTAATCTGTCATTTGTGAGCATCTTACCATGCATCTGTAACCAAGTAATAAACATAGATTTTGGTCTGGCCGCATTCTGATACATTAAGCACTTCCAAGGTACTGTAGACCTAGAAATCAAGAGATTAGCATAGATTTGTCGGACCCACGACTTACCTGATACAGGCAGCACCTTATTGTGCAGCACTTGCTTAGCTTTAAAGATCTTTTGTATCATCCAATATGCCTGCTTGGGCACTTGAATGTACTCCACCTGTTGCCCTTTTATATAATAGGTATGCACCCACCTGATCCACATTTTGTCCACCTTATGCTCCAAATCCGAATAATTTTTAGCAATTGCAGCCTTATTCCATGAGAGCATATTAGTAATATTTAAACCTCCAACACTTTTCGGTGCACACAATTTCTCCCATGCTACAAGGGCTTTCTTTGTGATGGTGCTAGTGCTTGACCACAAGTAACTTCTACAATGTGATTCAATGAGTTTCATCACTTTAGTTGGAAGCATGAAAAGCTGAGCCTAATAGGCCTGTATCCCAAATATAACTGACTGTATTAATTGAGCCCTGCCTGCATAAGATAAGTTCCTAGCTGTCCAAGAGGCTATCTTTGCTGTGATTCTGTCTCTTAAGGGTTTCCATTGGATTAAAGATATCTTTTGCGTAGACAGGAGCACTCCTAAATACCTAAAGGGAAATTCTCCTTTGTTGTAGGTTAGTTTTTGAAGAATTCTATCTTGCTCACTCTGTTTTACTCCACCAAAGTAGACTGCACTCTTTCCTGAATTTGCTTGGAGACCTGAAGCTCTAGAGAAGGCAGTGAAAGCCAGATGGAGCTTTTCAACAGATCGTTCAACACCCTTTGAGAACAACAGTAGATTGTAAGTAAAACAGAGGTGACTAATAGACAATTTTGCACATCTTGGATGGTATTGGAAATCCTTATCCTCTTTAGCATATTAAGCTGTCTGCTAATGTATTCCATAGCTACTACAAACAGAAAAGCGGATATACGGTCCCCTTGCCTCAACCTTTTGAAGCTTCAAATGGAGGTAAGGGCTCACCATTGAACAACACGCTATAAGACACAGAAGTAACGCAAGCCATAACCCAATTGAAAGTATTTGGAAATCCCAATTCTGTTAATACTTGCTCCAAATACACCCACTCCACAGAGTCGTATGCTTTTTGAAGATCAATCTTAATCATGCATCTTGGAGAGATGTTTTTCCTTGTATAGCCTTTCACTAATTCATGAGACAGAATTATGTTATCTCCAATTTTCCTTCCAGATATAAATCCTGCTTGAGCTTTACACACTATTGTAGGCATCACACCTTGCATTCTTGTAGCTAGAATCTTGGAGATAAGTTTATACAGTACAGAGCAACAGGCAATTGGCCGGTAATTCTTTATGTTAGCAGGATTTTGATTTTTAGGAACTAGTGTAACAGTGGTGCAATTTATAGGTTTGTACATAGTCCCTGTATTAAAGAACTCCCTTACAGCTTCTTGCATGTCTGGCTTGATAATCGACTAAGATTTCTTGAAGAAAACAACATTAAAACCATCTGAACCCGGAGCATTATCATCGCCAATCGCTGCTAAGCAATCCCATATCTCTGCATCAGTTACTGGTTGGATAAGCTTGATCCGTTGCTCCTGAGTAAGTATTGGCCCTTTGGACATTACCATTTTATTGATGCTCGGCAGTTTCCGAGAAGCCGTTCCCATCAGGCCTCTGTAGAAAGCCATTATTTCTTGTTGAACCTCTGTAGGGTCTTTCAGTAAGTCACCTTCCAGGGATTTTAGTTCATGAATATGCTTCTTGTGACTTCTTTCTTTAACCAAAGCTGAGAAGTATGCAGTATTTGAGTCCCCAACTTTGATCCATTTAGCCCTTGACTTTTGCTTCATAATACTCTCTTATAGCATGGACCATTTCTCAAGGTCTTGGATTATAGCTTTCTCTTGTATTTGCGAGCTTGAGTCCCATTGTATTTGCATTTGTTGTTGGATAGCAAGTAGCTCACTCCTGGCTTTGTCCATTTTCTGTATAATATATTTAAATTCTTCACTATTGAGTTTCCTAAGTGCTGTCTTAATAGCTTTGAGTTTCCTCCAAATATTCTGCATACTGGATCTAGCTAGTCTATTTTGCCAGCACTGTCTGAAAATAGGGATAAACTCTTTTTGGTCACTCCACACATTAAAGAACCTAAATGGAACTTTGATCTGCCTCTGAGTATCACAAATGGATAGCACCATAGGTGAGTGATCTGATATGCTAGGAAGGTCATATTCTAGCACCACATGTCCCCACTTACTCATCCAATCCGTGTTACATAATGCCCTATTCAGTCTACAGCTTACTCTTCCATCTCCTATTTGCTTGTTGCTCCAAGTGTAGTAATTTCCTTTCCAGTTAAGCTCACTCAGCAAGAGATCATGAACACACTCTGCCAGGTTCCTGACATCTCCATACGTGACCGGATTGTTAGATAACCTATCTTGTTGGAAAAGTAGCTCATTGAAATCTCCAATTATGGCCCAAGGAATGTTCATGTTTTGGGCCAGGATTCTCAGATCAGTCCACAATGGTTTTCTTTGCTCCAGTAAATTAAATCCATTAATGACTGTGAGGTAGCATTCCGTATCCCCTTTCTTATTCTTAACCAGGTAGTGGATCAATTGTGGAGATACACTCATTTGCTGCACATCATAACTATTAGTATCCCATACCACCCAAATTCGTCCATTACTACCGTAGTGATAATTGTGCAGGTTGCCCCAGCCAGGAACTATATTATCGAGGACTCTCTGCATATGTGGTTGTTTGACTATTGTTTCAATCAAGCCGGCTAGCCTAACTTTTTTATTTTGTAGAACTTTCTTAACCTTTTTTTTCTTGTACCTCTTATTTACACCACGCACATTCCACACTAACCACGTCATATTGAGTGAACACAGTGACGGATCTACAGGGTTCACAGGTGGCATGGCACCCGCAAACTTCGATCGGATTACTGTGTGTATATATATATATATATTGAATAAAATCAGTATATTATTTAATTGCCACTCAGTGCAGCAGCTGAGGAAGTAGTGTCAGTGGCAAACGCGCTGAAATTTCACGTAGTATACTAGAGTTCAAGTCCAAACGCCAGCACTATTTTGTTACTTTTTGTTCGTTATTCTATTTTCTATAAGTTTTTTTCCTCTCGACTTAATCTTTGTTTGACTCCTTTTTTTCGGTAATCTTTGTTTAAGAATTTTTAACTTAAATGTAGAACATAATTGAAGATTCCTTCTTCCTTCAAATTTATAGTTAACCTCTCCTCGTAAATCATAATAATGATACTTGGCTTGATGTTATAATTTCTTAACAATAGAATTGGAAATATCCATTGAATGTTGGCTACTATTTTGTACTTTCACGCTGACTGATAAGTTAAATTTAACTCTTGTTTACACAAATTATAGTAGTAACAACGACAACAAACCCAGTGTATTCCCACATAGTGGGGTCTGAGGAGGGTAAAATGTATGCAGTCCATACACTACATCCAAAAAAGTAGAAAGGTTATTTTCAATAGTATTTATAATAATAATCACATTTTTATTATTTGATCTATTTGTCTGTACAAATTGAAAAGACAAATAATCAAATTGAAACGACAAAATATTTGTCTTATTTGAGGCAGCATAAATAGCAAAACGTAAAGCAAAAAAAATAATAATTAATTTCCAGCTGAATTCTTAAAAATTAGGTTCTTCGCTAATGTTTCAATGAAATTTTCCTTCAAAAATCTCTGACTAACAAGCCAAATTCTAGTGGGACGCCCATAAAAATTATCCTTTTTGAATAGTAGCTTCAACGTTAAAAGTGACATGGTACCCACAACCTCAAAATCCTAGATCCGCCTCTGAGTGAACATGTCTCCCTTTAACTGGTGGAACCAACTTTGCTATTAAGACTCAAGAACTTGTTCCTGGTAGGTATAGCAGTGAGCAAAGGAAAGTTTTCTAGAGTGAATTCAGGACTGCTACACTGAGATTTACCTTTATCAAGTTGCTCCTTCGCACCACTAGGACGCTCTTTAGCCTCAGTTCTGGTAAGTGAATTTATTTTCTCTGAAATATCCCTCTCTGTGCATATAAACAGTAGGTTCAGCAACATTCCAATTCATTTTAATGAATTGCACCATTGTATTACATCCTGGGCAATCCCATATAGCATAAACAATAAGCGCACTCTTCCATATTTGGGTTTCCAGATCTACTTCATCCTTTTCAAGTTGAATGACCACCTTACCATCCATAAGTTTGGAGGGGGGGGGTTATGTAATTGAATGATTAGTATTTTTGAATTGGTAAAATTGATATTAGTTATGGTGAGATTCTTATTATGTAGTGTTTGGTTTGGAGATTAAATTTAACATGCATTGCATAATTTTTTTAAAATAATATTTGTTCACAAGAATAGCCTTCACAAATGGTAGAAAGGATATGAAAAATATTTTAAGGGACAATTAAGTCTTTAAATTATATTAATGCATGCATTAAAACCTCTTGTATTATTAATATCATAGATTTTTGTATTTAAATTGTTACACATGTTAAGAAACAATAAATAATAGGAATAATTTTACTACATCATTCTTTGAATATGACAAATTTAATATCTTGAAAAATGCATTGAATGATAAATAATATTTAATAACAACGACGAAATGAGTAGAAAACAGTAAATTATCCATTAATTTTTCTGAACAAATATTGTTGGACATCTATTTTTAATATAATGTAGATAAATATTTTTAAAGATAGGGAGTAAATGGAAATTTGAACAAAAAAAAGGCTACAAATTTTTTGTCTTTTCTGATTCTCATAAGGAACAGAGTGGCGGCTGGAGTTTTAAAAATGAATGGTTTAGGCAAATTGTTTTTGCTGGTCTATATTTTAATTTTTCTTTAATTATCTTTATTTTGTGCTTTATAAAAGAAAACATTATATATTATTTTTCATTCTTAAATAAGTGATTTTTTATATTTTGAAATTTTATTATTAAACAAGTAGTGTTTTAGAGAATCAAGATATTAAATATGTTCCTTCTTTAAATAAAGAGAATTTTAAAACTACTAAATTGTTACACATTTTTCAACATATTTATTAATAGTGAGTTAGTAAACATACTCATTATTATACTTTTTATTTTATAGAATAAGTATTTTGTTAAGGGTGTGCCCATTCTAAAACAATTGCTTATTTATAAATTGAGGGAACAACAATTTCACCTTCAAATATTTAATAACCAAACTCTCAACCTTTCAAAAAATTGCAAAATATATATATATATTTATGTTGTAAATATAAGAAAGTTTTGAAAATCTAACTAAAGTAGTTTATTTGTAAAATAAAGTAATTTATTGAAGGAAAATTAGAAGATGCGACTTTAATGGAACAAATATAACTCAAGTTTTTGTGATTTGATTTAAATCTCTTAAGAAATTACATAATATGCAATTAATTAATTAATTAATTAATTAATTAATAGACTAAATTTTACCATGAGGTAGAAAGAATATTGTGCCGATAAATTAAACATTTTCCTTCTCAATGTTCAGAACGTCTTCTTTCTTTCTGCTTCCTTTAACGATTTTGTAATACAAAAAAATAAGAGTGTGTCAAAAAATACTGAAATGAAGGTGTTAGATTCTGAAGGAGCACACTTTGCAACTTTCAAAAAGGGAATAAAATATTTTATCCAGAAAGCAGATAAGCTTTCGATTACAACAGGAGAACGTGTTGCTTTTGTTACTTTTTTCCTATATGGAATTTATGCTTATGATTCCTCCAACAATCTCGATGAATTAATAGATAATTTTCTAAGTCGTCGCAAGGATCAAACCACAAGTATCAATATTGTTGCTCTATTTCACTCTTCAGCTGGGGAAAGCAATATGATGAATAACTTGATTGTTGTTGATCTTAATGATGAGAAGGCCTCTCTAGATAATTAATTTACAATTAGATGGAGGTTATAGATTTTGTTGTCATCAGAGAAGATTTTATTAATCTTATTTTATTTACTTTTGGATTGTTAGTGAAGTTTGTGTCTTTTAATAGATGAGTCTTTCTATTGGCCGGCTGTTGTCTTTTTGTTTTTAGTCGTTTAATAAGTTGTTGTCATTTCTTTAGTTCTATATTTCTCCACGGCCTTAACTATGATGTATAAGGTCTTATGGTGTATTTTTCCTTTTTTTTTTTCTTATATGGGTATCCTAATAAAATAAATTCTTCTCTATTAGCAGCTTGTAATGACTCTCAAGGTTATTTTGTAAGTTTTTACTTCTTTTTTTCTCATGTTTGACCCCACCCATTACTTTGGTGAGTTGATTGTCACATGTAAAGGTGGGTGATATGATTCATGATTCATCTAATACATTATTAATGAGTTTTAGATGTTTGAAACTCAAAAGTTTGACCAGATTCAACAAATGAGATTGAGGAGGTAGATTTTGAGTTTTGGCAATTACACAAGGTCTGGGGAGTAATTTATTGTTTGGTTGGGTGGTTTACAACGTCTCGAGGCACTTGAGAGTGGTTTGGACCCTTGAATTGAATTCTAGAGTACTTAAAGATTAGAATTGACCATGACAAATCATTGTAACATATCTCAAGGTCATTTTGTAATTTTTTTTTCTTCTTTTTTTATTACTTTCCTTCCCATAGATATGGCATATGATTAGCTACTTATGTCTTGTGGAAATAGGTGACATGATTTTCAAGGTGATCAAATGTATTTTGGATGAGTTTTTTTTTTCTTTTTTGAAAATTAAAAATTTAGGAAGTTTGACCAACCACAACATTTAGAGTTGGCGACGTCAACTCCATATTTTGATGATTTCACTCGGCCCGGAGGATGATTTATAATATAATAAATAAATGATATATCACCACACCCTTCTTTCCTGCCTTCCAAATTAACTCATGACCTCCTCCACACTTGTAATACCCTGTATTTCCCTAGCATAATTTAAATCTCAATACATGAGTATTCATATATAAAATTTTCGAAATACTCATTATTTTTCAGTTTAGAGCTTACCATTTAGTAGGAAATTCAGTCATCTTTCCAACGATATAAAGTTAGCCCAAACCCGATATCCGGGCAAAGAGTTAGGGCCATTTTTATAAAATAGTGTACCATTTGGTGCACCAACGCATCACGGAGGCATGCCAAATGGAAATTGTCCGAAACCAGTGAGCCAACGTGATAAGGCCTCGTCGCGGTGAACTTTCAGGTCTCAATTAATTGGAGAACACAAATCCACCGCGTCGTGCCAAAGGCAAAAAATGGCACTCGTTAATTTCTAGTGAGACTCCGCAATCTTGGTGCGTCGCGGCAAGGCCAAAAATTGGGATTTCAGCTTTCAGTTCTGAGTTTTTAAATTCCTTTAGGGGTATTTGGGTCTTTTCCACGGCCCTAATTAGCCTAAAATACGAGATCTAACCCCTAAACAACCTAAGTAGTAATCATTTATTCAATTCCTCTCAAAAGTTAAGATCCTTTTCCCAAGAACAAAAATCGTAGCTCTCAAATTCAATATTAAATCCCAAGAACTCGCCACCAATTCTCACGAATTCGTCAACCCAGGTATGTTAAATTTTCATCCATGGGTTCCATTCAACCATGGAGTCCAATTACCCACTTTAATTACGAAAGCTATCATTTTTTCAAGATTTATGATGTTAAGTTGTGATTTTAAATTATGAGTCTCCATGAACTTCCATGAATATTGATTTTATACCATGTTTCAATGAAATTATTGTTGTGGTCAAATTTCCCATGTTTTACTGTTATTATTCATTGAATTAAATCACGAGCGGGTGTCTTTGATCTTGAAATCATGCTATTATTTCAAATTTAATACTATTCCCATGATTTGCTTAAGTTATGAATACCAAGTGTTTGATAAAATGCCTATAAGAATGGATATTTGATAAAGTCTTGCATGTTATGTCCTCTAAGCATAAGTATCAAGTTTCTATTATTGCTTTTGAGTCTTGGGGGTTTTAAGTACTCGAAACCATAGCTGTTTACTTAATCCCATCTCGGTATCTTCAGAATAACTTCAGATTATATTATGAGCATTACTATGTCTGTCAGTTAAACTCAGAATAGTCAGTAATCTAGTGTCATTCAGTTTGGAGTAGGATTTAGAACCGAGCGGGTGCAAGGTTGAAAACTTTCCCATCATATAGGCAGAGTCGTTAGTAACAGTCCCTGTACTCCAAAATTACATAGCCAACATAGGTTATGAGAAGTCACCCGTCAGTTTAGGCTTGACGATCTCGCAGGTATCACCCGTCAGTTTAGGATTGATACCCTTGGTCCTTCAGGATAACACAATATACCAGTTTAGTGGATCCATATAGCCAGTATTAGTACCTATGTCATGGTACTAACACCATTCCAAATGGGGTTACAGGTTGGACTCCGATTAGCTCAGATTGGGGCATGTCGGTTAGATGATACCTCTAATAGTCTCTGCTACAGTTTCAGTCCAGTAATCAGTTCAGAAACTCATTCTCAGTGTTGTTTGACCAAAGCGTACAAATATCAGTTATTTTAGTATTTCAGTATTTGAATTTATAAGTTTTATTCAGTTCATGTTATATGCTTGGTCATGCATCTCCAATATCTACAGATTTTACGTATCTTCAATATTTACAGTATTTATGCTTTCTCAGTAATTATAGACTCCATGTATTCTCAGTATCTACAGATTTTATACATTCTATTCGGTACCTTATATTATGCCTACATACTCAGACGATTACTTATCCGTGTTCATGAAACCATGCATATTTGTCTACCTTAGTTAGAACACCAGTACTTTTGAAGTACTGATCGTATACCTTTTATTTTGCACTATGATGTATTATATCATAGGTTCGATGTCCAGTTCCCGGATCGCGCATAGACTTCTTCGATCCTCAGCAGTAACAATGGTGAGTCCTCATATTTTGAGGACAAATTATTTTGTATTATGTTTTCAGATTTCAGTAGTTAGTCAGAGTTAGTTGGATCTTGTCCTATCAACTCATATTCAATCAGTTTAGAGGCTTTCGGACATGTCAGTTAGTTACTCAATTTATCAGTATTTTTATCAGATTTAGATAGTTGTTTTCTTTAGATTTATAATTCAGTAATTATTTCAGTTGTTAAAACCTTATGGATTATCAGTTATTCTTCCACATATATTATATAATTATTCAGTTCTCACAATAGGTACCGGCTCATAGGTTAGCTTGTGGTCCCTCAGAACTGTAAGCACCGTGTGATGCCCAAGGTGTACTCTCGGGGCATTATAAAATTCATATCAGAGCCTATGGTTTTAAAGTATCCTAGTAAGTCTTAAAGTCGTGTCAAGTAGAGTCTTGTGCATGGGTGTGTAGCGCGCCACACTTATGGGCAGGAGGCTACAAGGCATTTAGGAAAAGTTCCCTTCTTTCAGTATTTACGTCGTGCGATTGTGCATGAGCTTATGTTAAAATATATATCTAATTCATTTCTTCCTTCTATTTATAGAACATGCCTCCCAAAAAGAACTACGGAAGAAGAACATGAAACCAACCAGCACCTCTGCCCATCCAGGAAGATTCTCTGGATGAGTATGTCTTCCACACAGAATTCAGAGCTGTGTTCACCACTCTAGACAATTCCACAACAACTTGAAATAAAAGACCAGCTGTTGTTCAGGCCAACCCAGTGTCCAATACTACTGCAGCTAGGATTCAGGATTTCACCCGAATGAACCCTCCTCTCTTCATGGGATCCAATTTAGAAGAGGATCCACAGGAATTCTTAGATATGGTGCAGAAGGTAACATATATTATGGGGGTGACATCTAGTGAAAGTGCTGAGTTGGTTGTATATCAGTTGCAAGATGTAGCCCATACATGGTTTAAATAATGGAAGGTAGATAGGGGAGATGATGCAGGGACTGTAGAATAAGAAGTGTTTGCTACAACTTTCCAAGAAAGATTCTTCCCATTGGAGTTGAGAGAGGCCAGGGGGTTAGAATTTATTAACTTGAGGTAGGTTAATATGATTGTGAAAGAGTACTCCCTCAAGTTTACTCAGTTAGCTAGTTATTGTCCTCATGTAGTAGCTGACAACAGGTCTAAAATGAGCAAGTTTGTGTCTAGTGTGTCTTATAGTGTGATCAAGGAGTGTAGGACTGCAATGTTGATTAGGGAGATAGTGTTACGACCCGAACTAGGGCCTGTCCGTGATGGACATCCCGAACCATGAACGCCCGGAATGCCCTTCTCTATCTGGTAATCATGCACAACATTCATATAATAAAAGAAAATGCAGAAACATAATCTGCTACGGAAATATGGTCAATTATGAATTCAATACAAGTATGGAAACTGTAAATCAACTACATCTAAATTAAATCTGACTCAGTTTGCAAAATCTCTACTATATGAAAATCTGACAACTGTGTGAAACTGGGACAAGGCCCCCAGTAGACCAAAACTGAATAAGTGACATAATCTAAAAATATAGGCCTTCTGGAATAGAGAAGGCTTACCACTGCACAATCTGATCAGTTGTCTGAATTATCTACTCCTTATCTGGACCTCTCGACTGAGTCTCAGAACCTGAGAGGTAGGGGGAGGGGGTCAATACAGATGTACTCGTACGCAAAGCATATCCAAAATAATTATTTATAAATCAACATATATGAGAGCAATTTAAAAAAATTCATAAGTATATCATATAGTAAGAATTCACATGGGCATTTTGAAGACTCTATAAAAAACCATCTCAACTCTAAGAAATCTGTGTTATTTCTGCGCAAGGTAGTATACCCTACAACTCTGAAAAATTCCATGCGCTATATGGAAACTGCCATTAACTTGGCAGTGAAGCCCCCAACCCAAGTGTGCTGCAAAGGGTTGGAGTCTCTGAATCTACTACGCCATACGGCCGTCGCCAGCGTACAATAATAATATACCTGTATCGGCAAATACGGTTTCAGGCTAAGAGTTTTTTAAACTCACGCCTTCTTCGGGTAACCACCTAACCCTCTTTAAGCCCCTTTTTAAAAATCTACCAAAACATGTAGTCTCTGAAAACATACTCTGAAAATATGCTCTGAAAACATACTCTGAAAACATTTTTTAAAAATCTACCAAAACATGTAGTCTCTGAAAACATACTCTGAAAATATGCTCTGAAAACATACTCTGAAAACATACTCTGTTATAGCATAAATACATATGGTATCGTCATACCATTGATTTTCAAGGCACATCTCTGAGCCATTATTAGTCTATCATAAATCTCTGTTTTCAAAACACAAGTTTTGGAACCACTATTTTGATAATTCAATTCAAAGAAACTTTTTCTCAAACCTCATGTAAACACATGCAAGGAACTCATCTTTGTCAAGAATTTCAATAGTACAAGGTGGTCATGTCAAAGTTCTCAGTTCATCTGCAATTCTTTCTCTTAAACACAAGAACACATTTATATCAAGAAACACCCTATCTACAATTTCAAATCATGCTCAAATGTTATAATATTGTGAAAACATCTTTCAAATCACAAAACCATAATCTTTAATTCAATACATGAGAGGGAGTTCATAATTTATGCTCTCAACTATCTTAAATCACAAATTCTATACATACACGTATACATGTAAATCAATTTAGGGGATAGGACCACAAGGTCAAAACAATAGTAACATTAAAACATTCGGAGTATGTAATTTTGAACATAGATTCTAAAACCCCTTTGAAATTCATGCATAGAAATAAAAAAAATCATGCTCTAATGGTTTTAAGCCCATGTAGTTTTGTTAGGATAAACCCCATGTACCTCGATTACGAAGAATAAGGGATGATCCTTGAAGCCTACAGTTCGAGGATTCCAAATCTTCAGTCAATTTTGAAAACCCACGGTTGAATATTGAGTTTCTTGGAGGAGAAGTATATGAACTAGGGTTTTTGTTTTGAGGAAAAACTTGAGAATGTCATATATTCTGCTTGTAGAGATCTTAATCTACTGTTTGGACATTTTAATAGTCTTGGAAAAAGTCCAAATTACCCTTGTTAACTTCTGAACAAAGCTGGTAAAATTAAACTGGGAACCCGATTTTATGGGCCACCGCGACGCGCCACTATCGCGGTGGCTCACTGAAAATTGACGAATGGGAAATTGGGATCCTCTGCGGGGCTCCACTATTGCGAGGTGTCACTGGAATTTGACAATTTCTAATTAAACCCTCTCCGCGACGCGCTAAACAGCAGAATGATGATGTTTTACGACTAGCACATAAAATAGCCATAACTTCTTCACCGAGTGTCCGTTTTGGACGAATCTTATATCGACGGAAAGCTTTTTCAGTCACCTACATAATGAAAATTTGAAATCTAAGGGATT
The DNA here is from genome assembly GCA_030864215.1 of Capsicum pubescens. NCBI lineage: Eukaryota > Viridiplantae > Streptophyta > Magnoliopsida > Solanales > Solanaceae > Capsicum > Capsicum pubescens. The sequence continues at coordinate 79,507,921 of CM061544.1, read as the reverse complement.
CTATAGGGAAATAAGTATAAATCATTCTAGAAGACAATGCTTGATATTTTAGGGATAAAATTTAGCTAAGAAAAACTTCGGGGCGTTACAATATCCCCCCCTTGGGAACATTGTCCCCGAATGTAGACGCGGGATAAGGACAAGTATAATGTAAAGCATACTAAGGCATAGAAATAATAAGGCAAGGATTGTACCTTCCATTTCCTCATACATTGGATAAAAAAAGTTTGGGTATCTAGCTCTCATGTCAACTTCTGATTCCTAAGTCGCTTCTTAAATTTTCTGGTTTCTCCACAACACTTTAACTGAGGCTATCTATTTGTTCCTCAATCTTCTAACTTGGCGATCCAAAATCTCTACAGGCTCTTCTTCATAGGATAAGGAGTCTTTCACTTTGGTCTCTTCAACAAGAAATACTAAAGAATGGTCTCCAATACACTTCTTCAACATATATATATATAATACCGAATGAACCGAACCCAAACTAACTGGCAATTCTAACTCATACGCAACTCCACCTATCCTTCTCACTATCTGATATGGTCCTATATAGCAAGGACTCAGCTTACCTTTCTTCTCGAATCGCATGACTCACTTCATGGGAGAAACCTTGAGAAATACCCAATCTCCAACCTCAAACTCTAGATCTCTTCTCCTAACATCGGCATAGACTTTTGAGGACTCTGAGCTATCTTAAGTCATTCTCTAATGACTTTTACATCCTTTATTGACTGATAAACAAGATAAGGCCCAAATATCTACATCTCACCTACTTCATACCACCCTATTGGTGACCTACATCTTCTCCCATACAATGTCTCAAATGGTGCCATATTAATACTAGAATCGAAACTATTATTATATGCGAACTCTATCAATGGCAAGTGCTCTACCCAAATACCTTTAAAATCAATAAAGTAGGCCCTCAACATATCCTAAAGGGTCTGTATGGTGCGCTCAGCTTGCGCATCTATCTGAGGGTGGAAAGTCATGCTCAAATTCACTTGGGTACCTAAACCCTTTTGAAACGATCTCCAAAACTGTGAAGAAAACTGTGTACCTCTGTCAGATATGATGGACACATGTGCCCTATGCAAACGAACTATTTCTGCAATGAACAGCTTGGCATAATCCTCTCCCAAAAAAATTTTCCTGACAGGTAGAAAGTGAGCTGACTTGGTCAACCTATCTACAATCACCCAAATGGAATCATACTGGTTTTGGCACCTTGGAAGTCATGTAAGGAAGTCCATATTAATCATCTACCACTTCCACAAAGGCAAATCTATCTCTTGAGAAGAACCACCTGGCCTCAAATGTTCCACTTTAACTTGTTGACAATTCAAACACTTGGCAACATAGTTAGCCACATCACACTTCATATTATTCCACCAATAAATGGTTTTCAAATCCTGATACATCTTAGTAGAGCTAAGGTGAGCAACATACCTCGACGTGTGAGCTTCATCAAGGATTCTCTTCCTCAGACCATCTACATCTGGCATACACAATCTACCCTGGTATCTCAAAACACCATCACCACCAATTTCAAAAGACAATACCTTTTATTGACCCACATATTTCTTGATCTGCATCAGGATGGGATCTTCAATATACTTCTCTTTGACTTCTGCACAAAGGGAAGATTTAGCTATCTCATGAACAACCACTCCTCCATCCTCGGAATCCAAAAGTCGTACTCCTAGATTTGTAAGTCGGTGAATATCCTTCACCATCTCCCTCTTTTCTTTCCCCACATGAGAAAGATTTCACATAGATAACCTGTTGAGGGCGTCGACTACCACATTCGCCTTGCCCAGATGATAGTGCAGGGCAACCACCACCTCTGCCTGAGATTCAATTCTTTCTACAAGAAAACATACTATAAACTCTTGTGGTCAGTAAATATATCAATGTGTATCCCATAAAAATAGTGCAGCCATATCTTTAGTACAAAAACCATAACCGCTAACTCCAAGTCATAAGTAGGGTAGTTCCGCTCATGCACCTTCAACTTCCTAGATTCATAAGACACTACCTTACTATTCTGCATAAGGACACACCCAAGTCCCACTTAGGATGCATCACAATATACAACAAAACCTTTTGTACCCTACAAAAGAGTTAGAATAGGAGCAGAAGTCAACTTGTCTTTCAACTTCTCAAAACTATTCTCAGAAGAGTCAGACCACAAAAACTTTACCTTTTTCTGAGTCAACTTAGTAAGTGGTGCAACTATGAAAGAAAAACTCTCGACGAACCTTCTATAATAACCCACCAAACCCAAGAAACTCCGAATGTCGGTGGATCGTGGGTTTGGGCCATTTTCTCACTGCCTCGATCTTTTGGGGATCAACCTTAATCCCCTCACTAGACACAGTATGCCCAAAAAATGCAATAGAATTCAACTAGAATTCACACTTGGAAAATTTTGCATACAATTTATGATCTTTAAGGGTCTGAAGGATGATTCGGAGGTGATTGGCATGGTCCTCCTCGCTCTTAGAATATACCAAAATGTCATCAATGAATACAATGACAAATAGATCCAGGAACTGATAGAAAACCCTATTCATTAGATCCATGAAAGTTGCAGGGGCGTTAGTCAACCCGAAGGACATGACTAAGAATTAATAATGGCCGTATATGGTTTGGAAAGCCGTTTTGGGAATATTTGACTCTCTAACTTTCAACTGGTGATATCCCAAATAAAGGTCTAGCTTTGAAAAACATTTAGCACCCTGAATTTGATAAAAAAGATCATCAATCCTAGGAAGGGGTTATTTATTTTTAATCGTGACCTTATTCAACTGGCGGTAATCTATGCACATACAAAGGGAACCGTCTTTGTTTTGCATGAAAAGTACAGGTGCACCCCAGAGAGACACACTGGGGCAGATAAAACTTTTATCTGGAAGATCTTCTAGTTGTTCTTTCAACTCTTTTAGCTCTGCAGGAGCCATCTTATATGGCAGAATAGAAATAGGACGGGTGTCTGGCAATAAATCAATACCAAAATCTATCTCCCTATCAGGGAGTATTCCTGGGAGATCATCTGGAATGACTTCTGGGAATTTATTCACTACGGGGATAGACTGAAGAGAAAGACTTTAAGTACTAGAATCTTTAACCCGAATAAAATGATACAAGCAACCTTTGGAAATAAGTTTATGGGCCCTGAGATAAGATATGAAATGCCCTCTAGGTGCTAGAGAATGTCCCTCCCATTCTATCACTGACTCATTCAGAAAAGAAAAGGTGACTTTTCGAGTCCTACAATTCAAGGTGGCATAGCCCGAATGGAGCCAGTCCATCCCTAAGATGGCATTAAAATCAACCATATCATGTTCTATGAGATCTGCCTCAGTATCCCGGCTGAAAATAGACACAACACAATTTCTATATACCCTCCTAGCCACAACAGAATCTCCCACTGGGGTGGAAACCAAAAAAGGTTCAGCAATCACATCAGGCTCAAACCTAAAACCAACAGCCACGTATGGGGTCACATAATACAAGGTAGACCCAGGATCAAGTAATACATACATATCATGAGAAAAGATTTGTAACGTACCAATGACTAAATATTGTGAGGCCTATGCCTCCGGGCGGTTGGTCAAAGCATATAATCGATTTCGACTATTTTCGGCGGCTGAAGTGGCACCTTTCTGAGGTAGTGGAGTAGATGAATTCTCCTGCGACTTGGATCCTCCAACATTATTCTTTGCTTCCGTACAATCTCTCTGGATATGGCCTGGCTAGCCGCATGAATAACACACCAAAGTGCCAAACTAACATCTCCCTAGATGATTCCTCCTACATCTCCCACAGTGTGGATAGGATTGAGAGGTATGGGCTACACTTCCCTGCGACTGCGTACCCTATATCCTCGGCCCCTGACTAGACTGAAAATTCTAGGTGCGCTGCTCAGCTGTGGGTCTGGACACTAGAGCACTAGCTGCCGACTGTGCATTACCCCAATTCATTTTCTTTTACCATTTGTCATCCCAATTACCACTCTGCTGCTGACTATGACTCTGGTCTATCGCTCTGGCCTATCGCTCTGGCTCTTTTTGCCTGCCTGTTCTTTTCCCTAGATTCAGCTATCTTCTTCTTCTTCTCCTCAACTTGCTGCATGTGGACTAACAGTTTAGCAAAGTACATATCCCTATTCATCATAGCTTTCTGACACTCAAGCACCAGATCATCTGATAGGACGGAAGCAAACTTCCTCATTCTGGCCCTCATACTACTCGTCATCTCAGGAGCATAACGGGCCAGCTGGTTGAACTTTAAAGTACAATTCTGAAAACTTATCTTACCCTGCTTAAGGTTCATGAACTCCTCTTCTTTAGCTTTCCTCAGCTTCAGAGGAAAGAATCAGTCAAGAAAAGCTTCCACGAACCCGTCCCAAACTGTGGGCTCAGCACTGTCTCCCTTCGTATCTTCCCACTCGTTGTACCATTGGTTTGCTATATCCTTTAGCTGGTATGCTACTATCTCAACACCATCCACCTGATCAACATGCATTACTTTGAAAATCTTCTCCATTTCGTCCACGAACTCCTGCGGGTCCTCTTCTACCTTAGCACCAGAGAACTTAGGCGGGTTCATTCTCATGAATTGGCCCACTCCAGTAACTTTAGAAGTAACAGACGTAGACCCAGTATTCTCCGACCTCTGAGTCTGTGCAGCTACCAACTGTGCAAGCATATGAATAGATTGTCTGAATTCAGCATTAGAAACTTAGTAGTGAAGTCCCCAGCCCAAGTGTGCCGCAAGGGTCGGAGTCTCTGAATCTACTACGCCACATGACCTTCGCCAACGTACAATAAAAATCTACAAATATCGGCAAATATAGTTTTAGGCTAAGAGTTTCTTGAACTCACGCCTTCTTCGGGTAACTACCTAACCCTCTTTAAGCCCCTTTTTAAAACTCTATCAAAATATGCAGTCTCTGAAAACATACTCTAAAAACATGCTCTGAAAACATACTCTAAAAACATACTCTGTTATGGAATAAATACATATGGTATCATCATACCATTGACTTGCAAGTCACATCTCTGAGCCATTATTAGTCTATCATAAATCTCTATTTTCAAAACACAAGTTTTGGGACCACGATTTCGATAATTCAATTCATAGAAACTCTTTCTCAAACCTCATGTAAACACATACTAGGAACTCATCTTTATCAATCATTTCAATAGTACAAGGTGGTCATGTCAAAGTTCTCAATTCACATGCAATTCTTTCTCTTAAACCCAAGAACACATTTATATCAAGAAACACTCTCTCTACAATTTCAAATCATGCTAAAATGCTATAATATTGTGAAAACATCTTTCAAATCACAAAACCATAATGTTTAATTCAATATACGAGAGGGAGTTCATAATTTATGCTCTCAACTATCTTAAATCTCAAATTCCATACATATACGCATACATGAAAATCAATTTAGGGGATAGGACCACCAAGTCAAAACAATAGTAACATTAAAACATTTGGAGTACGTAATTTAGAACATAGATTCCAAAACCTCTTTGAAATTCATGCATAAAAATCTAAAAATCATGCTCTAATGGTTTTAAGCCCATGTAGTTTTGTTAGGATAAACCCCACGTACCTCAATTACAAAGAATAAGGGATGATCCTTGAAGTCTATGGTTTGAGGATTCCAAATCTTTAGTCAATTTTGAAAACCCACAGTTGAATCTTGAGTTTCTTGGATGAGAAGTATATGAACTAGGGTTTTGTTTTGAGGAAAATCTTAAGAATGTCATATATTCTGCTTATAGAGGTCTTAATCTACTATTTGGATGTTTTAACAGGATTGGAAAAAGTCCAAATTATCCTTGTTCACTTTTGAACGAAGCTGGAAAACTTAAACTGGGAACCCGATTTTATGGGCCACCGCGATCGCCACTATCGCGGTGGCTCTTTGGAAATTGACGAATGGGAAATTGAGATCCTCCGCGATGCGCCACTATGGTAAGGTCTCACTAAAATTTGACAATTTCTAATTAAACCCTCTCCGCGACGCGCTAAACAACAAAATGATGATGTTTTACGACTAGCACATAAAATAGCCATAACTTCTTCACCAAGTGTCCATTTTGGATGAATCTTATATCGATAGAAAGCTTATTCAGTCATCTATGTAAAAAAAAGTTGAAATCTAAGGGATTCCATAGGTAAATAAGTATAAATCATTCTAGAAGCCAATGCTTGATATTTTAGGGACAAAATTTAGCTAAGAAAAACTTAGGGACGTTACAGATAGACTTATCTAGGTTGATGGTCCATGATCAATAGATTGAGGAGAAGAAGAATAAGGAGATGGATATAAATAACAAGAGGTCTAGGATAGGTAGTTTTAACTTTATCCAGCCAAGGTCAAAAGGTGGTAACCGTCCTCATTTTCATTAGAGATATTCAGCTCCAGCACCCTCTTCAGCCAGTGCCCCAATACCCAAATTCAAAAATGATAATAGGGATAGGGAACCAGGTTCAAAGTCCCAAGGCAGTGTTAACAGAGCCCATATGAATTCTCTATGTCAGAAATATAGCAGACACCATTAGGGTGAGTGTAGAGTTGGCAGTGATATGTGCTTTGGGTATGGCAAGCTAGGCCATCGAATTCGAGAGTGTCGGGTAGTTTATCAGAAAGGTGGGGAGTTGTTCTAATAGGTCCAGTCCTATCAGTTGTCAGTTCTAGTCGGCTTCCCTGCTCAGTAGGGTGCCGCTTCTATTGCTACCAATGGTCAGCGTCTAAATAAATTGTATGATCTTTAGTCTCGACAAGATCAGGAAAATTCTCCTGACATAGTTACTAGTACGTTACAGGTCTTTTATTTACATGTTTATTCTTTACTAGACCCTAGATCTTCTCTTTCTTTTGTAACTCTATAGATAGCCATCAACTTTGGAGTCAGTCCTGAAACTCTAGTAGAGCCCTTTTCAGTGTTTACCCTAGTCGATGTTTCCATTGTAGCCAGGCAGGTATACAGGAACTGTCCGGTCAAAATATCTCATAAAGTTACTTCAGTTACTTCAGTCTAAACCTTAGTTATCAGAAACCAGTATTCTATCCCAGATACAATCTTAGTTACAATTACAGTCTCAATTACGATCTTATCTATAATATCAGTCCCAGTCCTAGTTCAGTAATCAGGTCGGTAACTCAGTTCAATTTTGGGTTTACTCAACCAAAGCGTACAGTTATCTGCTACTTAGTTGTCAGCCTTCCAGCACCTCAGTTTACAAGACTGTTCTAGAAGCACGTTGTACTCTTGGTGTTGCATTCTTAAATAATACAATTACCTTTAGTTCATGCTCAGTATCTCATGTCAACCAGTGAGTCCTTATCTCCTATGCATAATTCTCTGCAGTTGCAGTCCAGTTAGTCAAGACTAAGTATAGTTCAGTCTTACATGCCCAGTATTCAGCTATCAGCTATCCAGTTAATCAGATAAGTAAGAATATTTATGCACTTGTGCTCAGCACCCTTGTGAATCTTTTAAGTAATATTAGATGCAGTGTAAGAGGCTTAGTCATTTCATCTTAAAGGGTGCTCGTAGGCCTCAACCCATCTTACCGAACTTTAGCCGTGTGATGATTTTCTTATTCTGCTCTCTTGTTTAGACAAGGCCAAGATTTTCTTTTTACCTTTAGGCCACTAGAACTCTATAGAAAGAGTGTTAAAGAAAGGCTCCAGTCGACCATAAGTTTTCATCACGAGCTAGTCCATAAAACCAGAAAGTCAGTCTATTAGTCAGACGGATAAGTTTGCATGGTTTGGGTTTTCGTCCCTTCAATCTCAACGTACCATCTTAAGACTCATGAATGTAACCATTCTAAGATGAAAAGACTAGATAGTTGTGAGATCATCTCAGTTCATGTATTATGTCTCAGTTTACAATCCCAGATATTCAGTCACGATTCAGTTCGTTGGTGCCCTGTGCATCATCCCAATTTTCCTTAGTATTGCAGTAAAGTTAGTATTCTTCTTGGGACCTAGTGTCCTAAGGAGGAGATACACTATAATTCCCCGAAACTTTCATGACAACAACATGCTTCTCTCTTCTCATAACGAATCTAGTTTGGAGAAGTGGGTACCCATAGGTTGACCCTCTAGCTCCAATCTCGATCGTATGCCACGTATTCAAGGTACTTAGTTTAGATCATGATATTCAGATCATGTATCATGTTCCATACCCAGTTACGTTCTCATGTTTCCGCTCATGCATATTTAGTAATTAAGCTTAGACTCATCCCAAGGTAATATCTTTTCTTAAGCTTATCCAGTTTCATGTTCAGGTTTCAGTTACAAATATGGTATTCAGTTCCATGCTCAGTTTTTATTTAAAACTTGGTATCCTTACCCTTTCATATTCAGTCGCATTTTTATGAGTTGGTTCAGTCATGTATTCATACATCAGATATGCATGATCTGCTTATTAGTACTCTCAGTCATGCATTCATGTATCAGTTCAGTCATAAAATCATGCATCAGATATGAATACTCAGTATGAATCTCAGTAATGTCAGTCAGGTAGTCATGTTTCAACTGTTCATTTTCAGTATGTACTTCATCTTATCATTTCACCATCTAAATCAGTCTCTTTTGAGGACAAATATTCCCAAGGTAGAGATATTGTAATACCCCGTACTTATCTCTAGCTTAAAATCATCCCAAAAATGTTGAAGACTTATTTTAAAGATGAATCCACTTTTATACATGTGGTATTTTAAAGATTTTTACTTTTTATTATGTGAGAAATTGAATAAGCTTTACATCAATACGAAATTCGCCCAAATCCTACACCCGGGCGAAGAGTTAGAGCCTTTTTAGTAAGGCAGTGTGCCACCTGAGCCATCAACGCATCGTGGAGCAGGCCAAAATGGAAATCGTCAAAATCCAGTGAGCCTCCGCGATTATGATGCGTCGCGGCAGGGATCAAATTTAGAATTATCCTTTTTCAAGTGTCTCAGTGCGATGTCTACGCTTCGTGCCAAACTTCCAGGTCGCAAACAAAGTGGCAACGGGATAGCCCCGCATCGCACCACCATGCAGATTCCTAATTGTCTAGTGCCAGTGACTTGGCGTGATAGTGGCGCGTCACGCCAAGGATGAAAATCGGGATGTTTTTACAAAAATTCAAATATGCATCCAAGGATTAAAAGGGTCAATTTCTCACCCCTATATATACCCAATAACACATGATTCATCCATAATTCACCAAAAATATATGGTTTCTCTCAAGTTTCTCTCAAGAACAAGATAGGGTTTTCAATTGAAGATTCAAATACAAGACTCGAATTTAAGAATATCTCCGTCAATCTCTGTAGAATCAAGAACTAAGGTATGCACAGTGTTGATTCATGGACTCCTTTGGTCCATGAAGCTCAATAACCCTATTTTAAACTATATGTCATGATGTTCTTGTTTTGAATTGATTATGTTCATGTTTTTATTGTTGTACGATTGCCAAGATTGTATCTTTATCATGTTTTCATGAAACTATATTAGTATAGGGTTGAAATTCATGCAATTGAGTTAAATTGTGGAACCATGTGGTATTGAATTAATGATCATACCTATGCTCTATGTGTGCATGCAAGGTGTTTGATAATATTCCCTAATGAATAAATAATGATCAAGTACCTAGTTTCCATGTGTTAAGATTATGTCATGTCTCTTACGTTATGCTATACCTATTTGATTAAGATGATTCCCATGCTAAACCTATGCATTGTGATTGTTTGATGGGATGTTCATAAGATTTGTAGCATGAAATTATGCCATGTTTATACGCATTACTATCCATGTACAACGTTATGATGATTATGTACTTCATGAAATTCCCAACTATGAAATTATGAATTATTGATATTGGTCATGTGATCAAAAGTATCAAACCCTGTCAGTTTCATGCTATGAAGTGTTGGGGGTACTTGTGCCCAAAAATTTAGCTGTGTGCCTAGAGCCAGTGTCCTGTTTTCACGATACTCTCAGTCAAGCCATGATCAGTAGAATTCAGTTAGTCACATGACTCAGGAAAACTCAGTAAACTCAGTATTAGTCCAGTCTTACTCGATAATTTCAATAGTCCAGTAATTTCAATGATCTTAGTATTCCCAAAAATCTCAGTAACTTCAGTACTCTCTGTCAGTCCTCAGATCTCAGTAGCATTCCGTCAGTCAACAGAACTCAGTGAACTCAGTTTAGCTCCGCTAAACAATATCATTAGTATCAGTTCAGTTCAGTTAATCAGTTCAATTCAGTTAATCAGTTCAGTGTTTATTTAGTTGGGAGTAGGATTCAGCACCGAATGAACCCAAGGATGGGGACTCACCTGTTATTTAGTGGAGGGTGTGATCCTTAGAAGCAATCCTTGTGTTCCAGAACTACGCAACCAGCATAGGTTGAGAAGCACCCTACGTATTTAGGGATTTATACAACTCATTTAAGTTTCCTACTAGGAGGGGTTGATGGAAGAGCTCCCTGTTAGAAAGGGTATACTCACAGCTTGTCTTTACCCGTAGCACAGTGCTGAAACCCTTCCAGTTGGGGTTACAGGTTGGACCCTACCAGTTCAGATTTGGGGCATGTCGGTTAGATGATTACCTCCCACAGTCTCAATAATAAAACTCAGTTCGGTTCTACAGATTTCAGGACTATCAGATATAGTTGCTCAAATCAGTACGGAACTCATCTAGTTCCATCAGAATCAGGACTGTCAGACATAGTCACCCAGTTAATAGTATATTAATTATACAAAACTCATGTTATCAGTATTCAGTTTCAGGACTGTCAGCTACAGTCAATCAGACCAGTTTTTCATAATCAAAACTATCAAAAATAGTCATTCCTTTATCAGTAATATGACATCAGTTCCTCAGTACTCAATAGACTTAGTCATTTAGTATCCGAGCATCAGTACTTAGATATCGGTAAATCCACGTTATCAGAATTCATGAGTCAATATTATTACAATCTTAGTTATAGTTACGTATTCATGCATGTATTCTCACGTTTATATTATTCAGTCAGTTAGTATTGTTCATGCATATGAACCATTGCATTTAGCCTACCTCACTTGCATACCAGTACTTCAACGTATTGACGCATTTGTGCTATATTGTTTTATACCATAGGTTTAGAAGCACGAGTTCCCGAGCATCCTTAGTAGATCAAATGTTTAGCAGCATGACTAGCAGTGAATCCTCATTATTTGAGGATAGCATAATTATTTTATTACTTTATTATTTCAGTAGTTCGGATCTAGTTGGGGACATGTCCCATCAACTCTACAGTTTTCAGATAGTTTAAAGGCTTTCAGACTACAATATATTTTAGACAGTTTATTTCAGTTTTGGGTATTGTTATACCCCATTACAGACATTGTTTTATCTTCAATATTAGTTCATCTTTGAACCATATTTCCTTACAGCTTATATTCTGCATATTTATAGTATATTATTCAGAGCTCAGTTACAGATATCAGTCATGGATTAGCTTGTGGTCCCTCAGGGTCATGAGCACCGTGTAACATTTTGAGTACCAGATTTGGGGTGTTATAATTGCATCCCCATGTACAGATTGATTCAGAAGAAAGCTAAGTTTTAGTTGTCGGATTCCTGCGAGAAGAGTTTTCAGGAGTAGAAGACTCGACTCACCTCAGCCCCAGTTCTGACTTTGCATGATGGTTGTTGTGTTATGTGATGCATCCAGGGTAGGTTTGGGTTATTTCATCATGCAGAGAGGTAAGGTTATAGCCTATGCCTTTAGACAAATTAAGCCCTATGTGATATGAGAGAGACTAGGAAACACGAAACAAACACCAAAATAGTCCATAAGTTTGAAGAACCGAGGACCCCTTTGGTGACAACTCTTGATTTCACTAAAACAACAATGAAAACACAATAACAACAAAATATTGAAGGTGTAAATACACCAAAACAGAAACAATATGGAGAGATGGACAACAATAACAAGATAGGAACAACACACGGTTTTACTAACAAGAGATAGAAACGGTTACAAGAACACAAACTACTACAAGATTACAATAAAGTAAAGGGATAGTTAGATAGACTTAATGAAGGTATAATCTTAAGAACCCAAAAGCATATTCCACTGTTGGACCCTTAACACTACGCAGAATGTTCACCTATCTCTTACAGAGACACAAGGTCAGAATCTACCTCCGAAGCATCACGTTTCTAAGCCATGAGATCAACAAGAATGATTCCACACTCTCTATGCCTAATTTCGGTTTTGGTGCCTCAAGGAGAGAGGACTTGTGTTTCTTTATGTTTCAAGACTTACAACATCATGAATAATCTAAGTCTAAAAGCCCTACAATGTTCTATTTATACTAGGTTACAAATAAAATACAAAATGTCCAAAATGCCCTTTTAAGAGCTAGGCTCCCTTCAAGTGTATTTAGGGGCTGCCATGTTGTGTTCCAAGGATCCTCTTCACACTCCAAGTGTAATATTAGGGTTAGTTTGGTGTGTTTTAAGTCTTTCACTCGCACACTCCAATCCCCGGGTTCATTATGTTCTCTCTTGCGTCCATCTTCATGGTTGTACTTATATCACTATGAGAGGAATTACCCTACCCATAATATTGAGCTAGTAGTTGTGGTGTTTGCCTTAAAGATTTAAAGGCATTATTTGTATGGGGTGCATGTTGATGTGTTCACAGATCACAAAAACTTATAGTATATGTTCTGTCAAAAAGATTTGAATTAGCATCAGATGAGGTGGTTAGATTTAATAAAATATTATGAAATGAGTGTTCTATATATAATGTTGCTCATGTGTAATACCCCAAAAAATCCAAACCAATATTAAAGCCATGTACCAAGATCATGCATAGTACATCATGGTTCTTTTATAGTTTTATTAGTATGTAAGATGTATATTAAGGCTTCAAATAACTCCCAGCTATCAGACGAATCAAAACATTACTTATCGATTGAATTCTTGAGAAGGATATTGGTATAGTCAACTTCAAATGAGTATATCTCTCATTATACTTGGAATTTTTGAGCTCATGATCTATAAACAGATATATAATTGAATTATCTTTCCAATGATACCAATTTTGCCTAAATCTGAGATCGGAGCAAAGAGTTATTCCTATTTTACTCCAGAATGTCAAGAAGGAAACAGTGTGACGACATTCGTGGTAGCTTACCACATTTGTGATGCCCTACCACGAAGGTCATCAGCCTTAGGTAGAATCCAGATCATTTGTGACGACATTCATGGTAGCTTACCACATTTGTGATACCCTACCACGAAGGTCGTCAGCCTTAGGCAGAATCCAGATCCTGTGTGACGACATTCGTGGTTGCTTACCACATTTGTGATGCTCTACCATGAAGGTCGTCATCCTTAGGCAGAAACCAACTCCTAAGTGATGACATTCATGGTAGCTTACCACATTTGTGATGCCTTGTCACAAATGTCATCAGAATTAGGCAGAAACCATCAATTCCAGCTTCTGTGTGACGACATTTTTGACGGCTTACCATATTTTTGACGCCTTGTCACAAATGTCGTCAGCTATTATTTTCAGCAACTGGGAAGTTATTTCATAAGGGTATTTTGGTATTTTCCCTTCACTTCCCATGACTTATAACCCTCAAGGAACGTATTATCTTCCATTCTTTTTAGTTAAAACATCTCAAAAAGATCTCTCATACACTTTCAACCACAAGATTAGGGTTTCCTCTCAAGATCATCTCCTTAGGAACAAGAACATTCTTTCCCAAAGGGGTTAAACCCTAGTCAACAAAAATCAAGGGCAAGCCTAAGGATTTCTTCAGGCACTTTCAGAAACATTAGATCTCTTTTAAGATCAAGCTTTAAGGTATGAGTAGTGTTCATCCATGGATTTAATTCATTTATAAAGTTCAAGAATCATGATTTTAAATGTTATTTTGTAAGCTTTTGTGGTGATATAAGCATGTACACGTTGATGATTATTGTTCAAGTTTCAAGATGATATCTAAGGATGTTTTTCATGAAATATATGTGATTGTTGGTTGAAAATCATGAACTTTGGGTGGGTTGAACTAATGAAAGTATGAAATCCACCTATGCCTTAAAGAATGCATGTAAGGTATTTGATAAAATGCCTAGGATGTTAGAAGTTCATATTTACATGATTTCATGATATCTAAATGACAAGTCCATGTTAGCGATACACTTCAATATGAATGACCATGCTATTTATGTATTCTTATGGTGATGGCATGAAGTATGTATGATGATGGAAATATGAATTTTATGTGCGAATTATATCCATGCTTTCCCTACCATGTTTGATGTGTTGATTAAATACATGAAGTATACTATCCCCTACTTATGATATAGCGAATTGTGGACTCCAATCTTGTGATCAAGTCATGTCATGTTTGTCAGTTTTCTTCTATTGAGTCCTGGGGATATTCATACCCAAAAAACATAGTTGTATGCCTAGAGCTATGTCATGTTGTCATGATAATCTCAGTCAAGCTATAATCTATAGAACTCAGTCAGTCATGTGACTCAGGAAACCTCAGAAATCTCATGATCCCAGTTAACTCTCAGATAATAGTACTACTCCATTAGTCAATGAAAGTCAGTTAATCTGTCCATGTACAGTCAGTTAAATCATGTTTAGTCTTTTTAGATGGGAGTAGGAGTTAGTACCGAGTGAACCCAAGGATGGGAACTCACCTGTATATGAGGGTGTGATTCTTAGCAGTCATCCTTGCATTCCAGAACTATGTAGCCAGCATAGGTTGAGACATCACAGCCTATTACATGAGGGTAGATGAGGTGGCTTAACTTGTTATATGAGGGTTCCCACCGTTCTCACTAAAGTTACCTATTATATGAGGTTTGCTCACATGTTGTCCTTACTAGTGACACGCTATTGACACCCTTCCAGTCAGGGAAGAGATTGGACCCCATCTTAGCCATAATGGCACATATGGGGCATGTGGGTTAAACAACTACCTCCCACAGTTTCAGACTCAGTCTCAGTAAAAGAACTCAAATAGTTCTTCAAATATTAGTATACCAGGACCGTCAGATACAGTCAAATTGAGTTATACTGTGGAACTCAGATAGTTCCATCAGATTTAAGACTGTCAGATACAGTCGCCCATGCTATCAGAACTACAGTTCAGCCATGTCAGTTATCAGTAAACCATGTATTAGCGTACAGATTTAGGTATCACGTACTCACGATCTCAGTTACTGTATATGTATGTTTGTACTCTTACGTTCATATCAGTCAGTCAGTTAGCATTGTTTATACATGTAAACCCTTTGCATTAGCCTACCTCACTCGTATACTCAGTACTCCAATTGTACTGACACATTTGCACTATGGTTCTTTCTTTTCATGTTACAGCATAGGTTTAGAGGTACGAGTCCCAGACCAGCAGTAGTAGTCACATTCATCATACAGAGTTGCAGTGAGTCCTCTTCATTCAAGGACGACATTATTTAATTTATTCATTTATTTCTTCAGTTTAGTTTTACGGAGTTAGTTGGAGACATGTTCCTTCAACTCCTTAATTCAGACAGTATTTAGAGGCTTTCAAATTTAGTTCATGTTTGATTCAGTTTTCAGTTGTTTTGGGTATCTCTCACCCACACGGATGTTACTATTTTATAGATTCTTTATTTAGTTGAACCTTATGGCCTACATGTTTATGTTTTCAACATTATTACCTTATATATTGTAGTGCACAGGTACAGATATCAGTCATGGGTTAGCTTATGGTCCTTCAGGGTCATAAGCACCGTGTAGCATTCTGGTTCAGAAAATCGGGGTGTTACATCATGTTGAGAATGATAAGAAGAAGTTAGTTCAGAAAGTTCATCATCTTGCCCGACTAGGTGTCCGCTTAGTCGATTCAGCAAAAGGAAGTGTGTGGTTGCAGAGTAGTGCCAAATCATCTTTAGTTTTCGAGGTGAAGAAAAAACAGGATGGCAATTACAATCTAGTGAAGCTAAAAGAATCAGTCAAAGATCAGAAGATAAAAGTTTTCTCCTAAGTGGGATATGGTGTGTTGCATTGTCAGGGTCAGCTATGTGTGCCTGGTGTGGGTGACTTAAGGCAACGAATTCTTGTAGAAGCATATGGTGCGCACTAGTCTATCCATCCAAGGACCACTAAGATGTATCATCTTTTGTGGGAGATCTATTAGTGGAGTGGGATGAAGAAAGATATAGCAGAGTTTGTATCTAAGTGCTCTACATATCAACATGTTAAGATTGAGCACCAGAAGCCTAGTGGGTCTATGCAGGAGTTCAGTATTCCCACATGGAAATGAGAAGAAATGAACATGGAGTTTGTGATGGGTTTGCCTCGTACTCATCGTTAGCATAATTCTATATGGTTTATCATAGATAGGATGACCAAATCCGCTCATGTTTTGTCAGTCCATACCTCCTATTTAGATGAGGACTATACCAAACTCTATATCAGAGAGTTTGTCAGGTTAAACGGAGTCCCAGTATCTATTCTCTCAGATAGAGGTATCCAATTTTCCTCTTACTTCTGAAAAGCATTCTAAAAGGGTCTTGGTACCCAGGTTCACCTCAGTACAGCCTTCTACCCTCAGATAGATGGTCAAGCAGAAAAGACCATTTAGACTATAGAAGATATGTTTAGAGCATGCGTTGTTGATTTTAAAGGTAGTTGGGATGATCACTTTCCCTTGATCGAATTCTCATATAATACAACTATCATTCCAGCATTCAGATTGCTCTATTTGAAGCTCTTTATGGTAGGAGATGTTGATCTCCAATTGGTTGGTTTGAGGTAGGTGAGGCCATAGTAGTAGGGCTAGATTTAGTGTTTGATGCCTTAGGGAAGGTTCAGTTGATCAGAGAAAGGCGTAGGGAAGCCCAGAGCCGACAAAAATCCTATGTAGATGTGAGGAGAAATGATCTCGAGTTTGAGATCGGTGATTTTGTGTTCTTGAAAACCTCTCCAATGAAGGGGGTAAAAAGGTTCAGCAAGAAGGGAAAGCTCAGTACCCAATATGTCGGTCCTTACAGAACTCTAAGTCATTTTGGAAAGGTAGATTATGAGCTTGAGTTACCTTCATATCTAGCTTCAGTTCACCCATTATTCCACGCTTCCTTGCTAAAGAAATGCATTAGTGACCCAGTAGTCATACTTTGCTTAGAGGGTGTGGACCTTCAGAATGATCTCTCTTTCGAAGAGGTTCCAGTCCAAATCCTCGATCATTAGATTCGTAGAATAAGGAACAAAGAAGTTCCACTAGTCAAAGTTATTTGGAGGAATCAGTCCATAGAGGGAGCCACTTGGGAAGCAGAAGCATATATGTGGACCTAGTACCCTCATCTTTTCTCTGCAAACTCAGATTCAGTTTAAGGTATTAATTTTTTTAATAGTTTTCTTTATCATGCTCAGTTTTAGTTGCACATCATGCTCATGTCAGTCGTGCATTCATAAATCAGTTCAGTCATGTATTCTATGCATTAGAGATGCATGTCCAGTGTGTAAGCTCTGTCCATCAGTTTTCTCATCTTAACCAGTTTCATTCGAGGATGAATGATCCAAATAGGGAGATATTATAATACCCTGTATTTCCCTAGAATAATTTAAATCTCAATATATGAGCATTCATTTATAAAATTTTCCCAATACTTACTATTTTTTAGTTTAGAGCTTATCATTTCATAGAAAATTCAGTCAGCTTTCCAATGATATAAAGTTTTCCCAAACCCGATACATGGATGAAGAGTTAGGGCTATTTTTGTAAAATTGTGTACCATTTGGCGCACCAACGCGTCACGGAGGCATGCCAAATGGAAATTGTCCGAAACCAGTGAGCCAACGCAATAAGGCCGCGTCGTGGTGAACTTCCAGGTCTCATCCAATGGGAGACCCTAATTCCACCGCATCGCTCCAAAGGCCAAAATGGCACTCGTCAATTTACAGTGAGACTCCACGATTATGGCGCGTCATCCGAAGGCCAAAAATTGGTATTTCAACTTTCAGTTCCAAGTTTTCAAAATCCTTTAGGTGTATTTGGGTCTTTTTCCATGGCCCTAATTATCCTAAAACACGAGATTTAACCCGTAAACAACCTAAGTAGTCATCATTTATTCAATTCCTGTCAAAAGTTAAGATTTTTTTCCCAAGAACAAAAACCCTAGCTCTCAAATTCAGGATTAAATCCCAAGAACTCGCCACCAATTCTCAAGAATTCATCTACCCAGGTATGTTGAATGTTCATCCATGGGTTCCTTTAATCCATGGAGTCCAAGTACCCACTGTAATTACAAAAGCTATAGTCTTTTCAAGATTTATGATGTTAAATTGTGATTTTAAATTATGAGTCTCCATGAACTTCCATGAATATTGATTTTATACCATGTTTCAATGAAATTGTTGTTGTTGTCAAATTCCCCATGTTTTATTGTTATTATTCATCGAATTAAATCACGAGCAAGTATCTTTGATCTTGAAATCATGCTATTATTTCAAATTTAATACTATTCCCATGATTTGCTTAAGTTATGAATACCAAGTGTTTGATAAAATGCCTATAACAATGGATATTTGATAAAGGTTTGCATGTTACTATTATTTCTTTTGAGTCTTAAGGGTTTTAAGTACTTGAAAACCATAGTTGTTTACTTAATCTCGTCTCAGTATCTTTAAAATAACTTCAGATTATATTATGGGCATTACTAGGTCAGTCAATTAAACTCAGAATAGTCAGTAATCTAGTGTCATTCAGTTGGGAGTAGGATTTAGCACCTAGTGGGTGCAGGGTTGACGACTTCCCTATCAGATTGGCAGAGTCGTTAGTAGCAGTCCCTGTACTCCAGAACTATGTAGCCAGTGTCGTATATGAGAAGTCACCTATCAGTTTAGACTTCACAATATCACAGGTGTAACCTGTCAGTTTAGGCTTGACACCCTTAGTCCTTTGGGACAACACAATATACCAGTTTAATAGATCCACATAGCCAGCGTTAGTACCTGTGGCACGGTAATAACGCCCTTCCAACTGGGGTTACAGGTTGGACCCCGATTAGCTTAAATTGGGGCATGTCGGTTAGATGATACCTCTCACAGTCTCAGTTACAGTTTCAGTCCAATAATCAGTTCAGACACTTAGTCTCAGTCTTGTTTGACCAAAGCATACAGATATCAATTATTTTAGTATGTCACTATTTTAGTATACAAATTTTATTCAGTTCATGTTAAATGCTTGTTCATACATCCCTAGTATCTACAGATTTTATGTATCTTCAGTATTTACAGTATTCATACATTCTCAGTAATTATAGACTTTATGTATTCTTAGTATATATAGATTTTATACATTTTATTTGGTACCTTATGTTATGCCTACATACTCAGACGATTACTTATCCATGTTCATGAAACCATGCATATTAGCTACCTCAGTTAGCATACCAGTACATTAAAAGTACTGATCGTATACTTTTTTTTTGCACTATGATGTATTATATCATAGGTTCGAACGTCTAGTTCTCGGATCATGCATAGACTTCTCCGATCCTCAACAGTAGTAGTGTTGAGCCCTCTTATTTCAGGGACAGACTATTTTGTACTTTTTTTTTGGATTTTAGTAGTTAGTCGGAGTTAGTTGGGGCCTGTCCCATCAATTCCTATTCAGTTAGTTTAGAGGCTTTTGGACATATAAGTTAGTTACTCAGTTTATCAGTAATTTTATCAGATTTAGATAGTTGTTTTCTTTAAATTTATAATTCAGTATGTGTTTTAGTTGTTAAAACCTTATGGCTTATTAGTTGTTCTTCTGTGTAAATTATATTATTATTCAGTGCTCACAGTAGGTACTAGCTCATGGGTTAGCTTGTGGTCCCTCGGGACTGTAAGCACCGTGTAACTCCCAGGGTGTACTCTCGGAGCGTTACAAACTTTGTATCAGAGACTAAGGTTTTAAAGATTCCTAGGAAGTCTTAAAGCCACACCAAGTAGAGTCTTATAAATGGGTGTTTAGCGCTCAAAACTTATGGGCAGGAGGCAACAAGGAATTTAGGAAAAGTTTCCTTCTTTCAGTATTCACGCCATGTGATTGAGCATGAGCTCATGTTAAACTATCTATCTAATTAATTTCTTCCTTTCATTTACTGAACATGCCTCCCAAAAAGAATAATGAAAAAAGAACATTAAATTAGCCAGCACCTCCGCCCGTCCAGGCAGATCCTCCGAATGAGCATGTCTCCCATGCAAAATTCAGAACTGTGTTCACCACTCTAGCCAATTCCATAGTAGCTCAAAATGAACGGCCAACTTCTATTCAGGTCAACCTAATGGTCAATACTGCTGCAGCCAGGATTCAGAATTTCACCCGAATAAACCCTCTTTTCTACACATGATCCAAGTTTAAAGAGGATCCATATGAATTCTTATATATGGTGCATAAGGTAACAAATATTATGGGGGTGACTCTAGTGAGAGTGATGAGTTGGTTGCATATCAGTTACAAGATTTAGCCTATACATGGTTCAAACAGTAGAATATAGATAGGGGTGCAGATGCCGGGCCTATAGAATGGGATGAGTTTACTAAAGCTTTCCTAGACAGATTCTTCCCATTGGAGTTGAGAGAGGCCAAGGTATTAGAATTTATTAACTTAAGGCAGGGTAATATTAGTGTGAAAGAGTATTCCCTCAATTTTACTCAGTTAGCTAGGTATGCTCCTTATGTAGTAGCTGACAACAGTTCTAAGATAAGCAAGTTTGTATATGGTGTGTCTGATAGTGTGGTCAAGAAGTGTAGGACTGCAATGCTGATTAGGGAGATGAACTTATCCAGGTTGATGGTATATGCTGAAAAGATTAAGGAGTAGAAGACTAATGAGAAGGAGAGGGAGAACAAGAAGGCTAGGATGGGTAGTTTTAACTTCAGCCATCCAAGATCAGAAGGTGGTAACCGTCCTCAGTTTCATCAGAGATCTTCATCTCCACACCCTCTTCAGCCAGTGCCCCAGTGCCCAAATTCAAAAATGATAATAGGGGCAGGGCAACAGTCTCAAAGTCCCAAGGCAGTGTTAACAGTGCCCATACAAATCCTATATGTCAAAAATATGGAAGACACTATTCGGGTGAGTGTAGAGCTGGCAGTGATATGTTCTTTGTGTGTGGAAAGCCAGGCCATCGAATTTAGGAGTATCGAGTAGTTGCTAAAAAAGGTAGGGAGTTGCGCCAACAGGGCCAGTCCCATCAGTCATTAGTTTTAGTCGGCCTCCCAACTCAGCAGGGTGTTGCTTCCACTCATTCTATGCCTCCATTGATTGTAGAAATAGTATAGTTCATTTTCAGTTCACAAATGAACCAATCCTTGAATGGAGGGGTAGTACTACAGCTCTTAGGGGTCAACTTATTTCGTACCTAAGAGCGAGAAAGATGATATCCAAGGGGTGTATTTACCATCTTGTTTGAGTCAAAGACTCTAATACAGAGAGTCCAACTCTTGAGTCAGTTTCAGTAGTCAGGGAATTTCTAGATGTATTCTCTGAAGATCTTCCCGGAGTTTCTCTTGAAAGGGACATCGATTTTGGAATAGACCTTTTCCCAGACAGTCAGCCTATCTCTATTCTCCATATAGAATGGCTCCAGTCGACCTCAAAGAATTAAAAGAGCGGTTGAAGGATCTCCTAGACAAGGGATTCATCAAGTCAGTGTCTCTCCATGGGGCATACTATTTCTATTCGTGCGTAAGAAAGATGGCTCTTTTAAACTATGCATTAACTAGTGTCAATTAAACAAAGTCACCATCAAGAATAAATATCCACTTCCTAGAATCAATGACTTGTTTGACCAACTTCTGGGTGTAAGCTATTTTTCAAAGATCGACCTCAGATTAGGCTATCATCAGCTCAGAGTCAGAGGTTGTGATATTTTGAAAATAGCTTTCCTAACTTGGTATGATCACTTTGAATTTCTAGTAATGTTCTTTGGTCTTATCAATGCCCCAGAAGCTTTCATGGACTTAATGAATCATGTGTCCAAGCGGTACTTGGACATGTTCGTTATAGTCTTCATCGACAACATTCTTGTCTATTCTAGTAGTGAAAATGATCATGCAAACCATCTCAGAATAGTATTGCAGACTCTTAGAGCTCATCAATTATTTGCCAAATTCAGTAAGTGTGAATTTTAGCTAATGTTAGTAGCTTTCCTTGGCCATATAATTTTTGGTGATGGCATTAGAGTTGATCCTCAAACGATCAAAGCGATGAGAAACTGGCCAAGACCCATCTCTCCTTCAGATATCAGGAGTTTCTTGGGTTCGATTGGCTATTACCGTCAGTTTTTTGAAGGGTTTTCATCTATTACATCACCCATGTCCAGATTGACTCAAAAGAAAGTTAAGTTTCAGTTGTTAGATTCCTACGAGAAGAGTTTTCAGGAGTTGAAGACTCAACTCACCTCAGCCCCTGTTCTGAGTTTGCCAGATGGTTTAGATGGTTTTGTTGTGTACTATGATGTATCCAGGGTAGGTTTGGGTTGTATCCTCATACAGAGAGCTAAGGTTATATCCTATGCCTCTAGATATCTTAAGCCCCATGAGAGGAATTACCCTGCCCATTATCTTGAGATAACAACCGTGGTGTTTGCCTTAAAGATTTGGAGGCATTATTTGTATGGGGTACATGTTGATGTGTTCATAGATCACAAAAGCTTGCAGTATGTATTCTCTCAGAAAGATTTGAATTAGCGTTAGAGGAGGTGGTTAGTGTTATTGAAAGATTATGACATGAGTGTTCTGTATCATCTGGGCAAGGCCAATGTAGTGGCATATGATCTTAGTAGATTATCGATGGGTAGTGTTGCTCATCTTGAGAATGGTAAGAAGAAGTTAGTTCAAGAAGTTCATCAGCTTTCCCGACTAGGTGTCCGCTTAGTCAATTCAGCAGAGGGTAGTGTATGGGTGTAGAGTAGGGCCTAATCATCTCTAGTTTCTGAGGTGAAGGAAAAGCAGAATAGAGATTCTAATCTAGTGAAGATAAAAGAGTCAGTCAAAGATCAGGAGATAGAAGTTTTCTCCCAAGGGGGATATGGTATGTTGCGTTTTTAGGGTTGGCTATGTGTGCATGGTGTGAGTCACTTGAGGCAGCGAATTCTTGCAAAAGTGTATGGTGCGTGATACTTTATCCATCCAGGGGATACTAAGATGTACCATGATTTTTGGAGATCTATTGATTGATTAGGATGAACAGGGATATTGAAGAGTTTGTAGCTAAGTACTCTACTTGTTAGCGGGTTAAGATTGAGCACCAGAAGACTAGTGGGTCCATACAAGAGTTCAGTATTCCCACATGGAAATAGGAAGAAGTGAACATGTACTTTGTAATAGGTTTGCCTCATACTTGTCATCAGCATGATTCTATATGGGTTATCATAGATCGGATGGCCAAATCTGCTCATTTCTTGCCAGTCCATACCTCCTATTCAGCTGAGGACTATGCTAAACTCTATATCAGAGAGTTTATTAGGTTACACAGAGTCCCAATATCCATTATCAAAGATAGAGGTACCCAGTTTACCTCTCACTTTTGGAAAGCATTCCAAAAGGGTCTTAGTACCCAGGTTCACCTCAGTACAACCTTCCACCCTCAGGTAGATGGTCAAGCAGAAAGGACCATTCAGACTCTAGAAGATATGTTAAGAGCATGTGTTGTTGATTTTAAAGGTAGTTAGGAAGATCACTTGCCCTTGATCAAATCTGTATATAATAATAACTATCATTCCAGCATTCAGATGGATCCAATTGAAACTCTCTATAGTAGGAGATGTAGATCTCCAATTGGTTGGTTTGAGGTAGGTGAGTCTGCAGTAATAGGGTCAGATTTAGTGTTTGATGCCTAGAGAAGGTTCAGTTCATCATAGAAAGGTTTAAGGCATCCAGAGATGACAGAAATCCTATACAGATGTGAGGAGAAAGGATCTCGAGTTTAAGATTGATGATTTTGTATTCTTGAAAATCTCTCCCGTGAAGGGGGTAAAGAGGTTTGGCAAGAAGGGAAATCCCAGTCCCCGATATATCGGTCCTTACAGAATTCTCAGTCATTTTGGAAAGGTAGATTATGAGCTCGAGTTGCCTTCAGATCTGTCTTCTGTGCACCCAGTATTCCAAATCTCCTTGCTAAAGAAATGCAATAGTGACCCAATAGTCATAGTTCCCTTAGAGGGCATGGACTTCAGAATGATCTCTCTTTCGAAGAGGTTCCAATCCAAATTCTAGATCATCAAATTCATAGACTAAGGAACAAAGAAGTTCCACTGGTTAAAGTTCTTTGGCAGAATCAGTCTATGGAGGGGCCCACTTGGGAAGCATAAGCAGATATGCGAACATGTACCCTCATATTTTCTCCGTAAACTCAGATTTAGTTTAAGGTATTAATCTTTTTATGATTTTTCTTTGTCATGCTCAGTTTCAGTTACACATCATGCTCATGTCAGTCGTACATTAATGAATCAGTTCAGATATGTATTCCATGCATCAAATATGCATGTCCAGTGTGTAAGCTCCGTCCATCAGCTTTCTCAGCTTAACAAGTCTCATTCGAGGATGAATGATCCCAAGGGGGATATATTGTAATACCCCGTATTTTCCTTGCATAATTTAAATCTCAATACATGAGTATTGATCTATAAAATTTTTGAAATACTCACAATTTTTCATAGATCTTACCATTTTTTAGGAAATTCAGTCAGTTTTCCAACGATATAAAGTTTGCCCAAACCCGATACCCGGGCAAAGATATAGGGCTATTTTTGTAAAATAGTGTACCATTTGGTGCACCAATGCATCACGAAGGCATGCCAAATGGCAATTGTCTGAAACCAGTGAGCCAACGCGATAAGGCCGCATCGCGGTGAACTTCTAGGTCTCAACCAGTGAAAGACCGCGATTCCACTGTATTATGCCAAAGGCCAAAATAGTACTCGTCTATTTCCAGTGAGATTCTGTGATCTTGTCGCGCCACGCAAAGGCCAAAATTTGATATTTCAACTTTCAGTTCTGAGTTTTTAAAATTTCTTTAGGGGTATTTGGGTCTTTTTCCATGGTCCTAATTAGCCTAAAACACGAGATTAAACCCCTAAACTTCCTAAGTAGTCATCATTTATTCAATTCCTCTCAAAATTTAAGATCCTTTTCCCATGAACAAAAACCCTAACTCTCAAATTCAAGATTAAATTCCAAGAACTCACCACCAATTCTCACGAATTTGTTGACCCAGGTATGTTTAATGTTCATCCATGGGTTCCTTTCACCCATGGAGTCCAAGTACGCACTTTAATTACAAAAGCTATCATCTTTTCAAGATTTATGATGTTATATTGTGATTTTAAATTATGAGTCTCCATGAACTTCCATGAATATTGATTTTATACCATGTTTCAATGAAATTATTGTTGTGGTCAAATTCCCCATGTTTTATTTTTATTATTCATCAAATTAAATAACGAGCAGGTGTCTTTGATCTTGAAATCATGCTATTATTTCAAATTTAATACTATTCCCATAATTTGCTTGAGTAATGAATACCAAGTGTTTGATAAAATACCTATAAGAATGGATATTTGATAAAGGCTTGCATGTTATGTCCTCTAAGCTTAAGTATCATGTTACTATTATTGTTTTTGAGTCTTGGGGGTTTTACGTACCCTAAAACCATAACTGTTTACTTAATCCCATCTCAGTATCTTCAGAATAACTTCAGATTATATTATGAGCATTACTAGGACAGTCATTTAAACTCAGAATAGTCAGTAATCCAGTGTCATTCAGTTGGGAGTAGAATTTAGCACCGAGCAAGTGTAGGGATGAAGACTTCCCCGCCAGAAGGCAAAGTCATTAGTAGCAGTCCCTGTTCTCCAGAACTACGTAGCCAGCATAGGTTATGAGAAGTCACCCGTCAGTTTAGGATTGACGATGTCGCAGGGGTTACCCGTCAGTTTAGGCTTGATACCCTTAGTCCTTCGGGACAACACAATATACCAGTTTAATATATCCATATAGCCAGCGTTAGTACCCATGGCATGGAACTAACACCCTTCCTACTGGGGTTACAGGTTGGACCCCGATTAGCTCAGATTGGGGCATGTCGGTTAGATGATACCTCTCACAGTCTCAGTTACAGTTTCAGTCCAATAATTAGTTCAGCCACTCAGTCTCAGTGTTGTTTGACCAAAGCATACAGATATTTGTTATTTCAGTATTTCTGTTTACAGATTTTATTCAGTTCATGTTATATGCTTGGTCATGCATCCCCAGTATTTACAAATTTTATGTATCTTCAGTATTTACAATATTCATGCATTCTCAGTAATTATAGACTCCATGTATTTTTAATATCTACAGATTTTATACACCTTATTTGGTATTTTATGTTATGCCTACATACTCAGATGATTACTTATCCATGTTCAGGAAACTATGCATATTAGCCTACCTCATTTAGCATACCAGTACATTCGAAGTACTGATCGCATACCTTTTCATTTCCGCTATGATGTATTATATCATAGGTTCAGACGTCCAGTACCCGGATCGTGCATAAACTTCTCTGATCCTCAGCAGAAGCAGTGGTGAGTCCTCATATTTTGGGGACAGACTATTTTGCATTATGTTTATAGATTTCAATAGTTAGCCGGAGTTAGTTGGGGCCTGTCCTATCAACTCATATTCAGTCAGTTTAGAGGCTTCCGGACATGCCAGTTAGTTACTCAGTTTATCAATATTTTTATCAGATTCAGATAGTTGTTTTATTCAGATATATAATTTAGTATTTGTTTTAGTTGTTAAAACCTTATGGCTTATCAGTTGTTCTTTTGCGTGTATTATATTTTTATTCAGTGCTCACAGCAGGTACTAGCTCATGGGTTAGCTTGTGGTCCCTCAGAACTATAAGCACCGTGTAACGCCCAGAGTGTACTCTCGGGGCGTTACATCACTACTTGAGGTCAAGGTTACTCCTCTTACCCAACTTCACAATAGATAGCACTAAAAATTCTTAATCATATACATATTATAACTTTGATCTCTCAACTTTCAATAACCATTCAATAAATCCTATAATTTACCAAATGACACAAAGTGTTCTCATAAACTCATAGGTTAAGAGTCAATTCACATTCAAGCTCTTACAATGTATCCTTGAATACAATTTATACATGTAATAGTGAACCTTGGGGATCCTTCGCAAATTGTCACTACTACAATCATTTTAAATGATGAACTAGGCCTACAAATATTTACACTTCATAAGCTTATATGTGTTTTTCTTATTGAAGGAATTTTCCATTTATCTAATTGAACTAAACATTGAACCTCTTTAGGCAGTTGTTGTAGAGAAGAGTAAAAAGTTTTGTTTCTATTCGACGATATCATCTTAGGGAAAAGTCAACTATTTAATTAGCTTCCTTGAAATAGTTAGTAATATAAAAAGTAGAGTCATTGTTATGATTGATATCTTAGGCAATCTTCTTCGGCTTCAGATATCAATATCTCTGTTTGTTATCATATTTGCCACAACCAAAGAATTCATTTCAATATTTTATTTTCCAATTCCATACTATAGTTGCTCAAACCAGTATCGTTAATGTTTTTATATGTTTTTGGACAATGGATTTTTGATTCTTATTTCTTGAAAGTCTAAAATATTGAAAATAGGGCTGTCACTTAATTCTTAAAAGAAATTAAGAAAACTTGATCAACGTAGAAATATTTTAATCGAGGAATCCATTAGAAGTTCAAAGATCTGAGTAAGAGTTCTAATAACATCTTTAAAACTTTCTTAAAGATGTTATTAGAACTCTTACTCAGATCTTTGAACTTCTAATTGATTCCTCGGTTAAAATATTTCTACGTTAATCAAGTTTTCTTAATTTCTTTTAAGAATTACGTGACAACCCTATTTTCAATATTTTAGACTTTAATTAGTTTTCAAGAAATAAGAATAAGAACCCCATATATATATATATATATATATATATATATGTATGTATGTATATGTATATATATATATTCACACACATACACACACATACATATATATATATATGTATGTATTTTTAATTTATTGTATATCAGACCAAAAAACTTGGATACTGTGGAAGCAGCATATCGATGAAAAAGTCTATTTTACTACCTTCTAGTAAAATGTTCATATCTTCTGATAGAAAAGTTTAAATGATGAATGGTTTGAAGAGTTTTAAACTAGACTTGAAGGACTTTGATTTGATAGCTAGTAGGCCTTCAAATTCTATATATGGGAGATATGTGTGTACATGTTAGACCATGCATGAGTTTATGTGAAATATTCCAACATATTAAACCTTCAAGTTGAACTTTTATTTTAAGGCTCCATTTGTCCTCTCGCTTTTAGTCTAACACTTCAAGTGACTTCATCTAAGTGTTTCTAGGTGTAATCACTCATTTAAAAATATTCTCCGACATCCCATTGTCTGGTGACGTGAATTGTAAGAATTTGAATCGTAAATCATAATAATTAGCAACTTAAAATAATTAAAAATATGTAAAAAAAATTTAGTTAACTCTCTCTAAATTTTATTACTGCCAGATAAATTAGGATGGAAGAAAAGTACAATAAATCACAATAATTAATAATATAAAATATTTAGAAAAATATTTTTAAAAATTAGTTAACTGTCAAAATTGTATCAGTACAACATAAATTGAGATAGAGAGTATAACATATATTATTTAAAAATTATGTAAAAATTTATTATAAATCACAATAGTTGACCTAAAAATATTCTTCACGTTGGGTCCATGCTAACACGAGTGATATCCTCCTAGTTTAATATACACACCAAGGTATGATATGGATCTGTTGAGGAAGCTTTTGAAAGTGCTATTGGTTTCAGAGAATGCATACATATGTGTTAATGGTGGTTAACCTACAAAAATTAGGATTGGAAAATTTCATACTTAAACAAGATTTTTCCGCAAAAAAAATGCAAAAGAAAATTTAGGTTTCGAAGCCTCAAGTCAAACTCATCCACCCAACAGTATATCATTTTAATGATTTAGAACTTCACAATGATGGTCTAAAATTAAAGAACACAAACAATTTTTTAGATTATTAATTATTTCATATTTATTCCATATTTATTTCATATCTATATATATAATAAATAAGAATAGTCTATCCTATAATTATGTCAAGTAGCTGAAACAGAAGTGTCATAAATGTTAATATTTTTAATTAAATATATTAGTTTTCTAATACATAAATGACTTACAATAATTAATTAGGGGTGATATAATAAAATCACGGTTGAAGCAACTGACAAGCATGTCGAAACCGTTCCTTCTATAGAATAGAAATATATATATGACCACACAAATTAATTTATAGTACACACATACATTCTAAATATTTTAGAGTTGTCTTTTTTTTTTGTAACTCCCCGAGCCTGTACACCGGACGCTACACGGTGCTAGCGACCCTGAAGGACCACCAGCTAACCCATGATCGGTACCTGTCGTGAGCACT
The DNA here is from genome assembly GCA_030864215.1 of Capsicum pubescens. Classification (NCBI taxonomy): domain Eukaryota; kingdom Viridiplantae; phylum Streptophyta; class Magnoliopsida; order Solanales; family Solanaceae; genus Capsicum; species Capsicum pubescens. The sequence goes on along the minus strand of CM061544.1, from coordinate 79,478,333 downwards.
GAATAATAATACACTGCAATAATAATATATCTGAAATAAATGCGGAAGATAGGCTTAAAATTTCCATAAGTTTCATAACTGAAACAATTACTGAATACTGGAAACTGAATACTGAGACATCTGTCTGAAATATTTTAGTCTGAAAGCCTCTAACTGTCTGAATATAGAGTTGATGGGACAAGCCCCAACTAACTCTGTCTACTAAATATACTACGCTACTGAAATACTAAAAGATAACATCATCCTCAAACTTTGAGGACCCACCACTAAATCTGTTGCTGATACTCTGGGCTGCTAAGTGCGGTCAGGAGCCCATGCGTCTGAATCTATGATATAAGACATCATAGAGTAAAAGAAAAGTATGTGTCAGGACTTTGAATGTACTGGTATGCTAAGTGAATACATAAACTGTAACTGAAGTCATGATGAAACTGGATACTAAGTTCTGAATACTGATTAACTAATATCTAAGTTTACTGATACCGTATTACTGATAATTGAATGACTATTTCTAATAGTCCTAATTCTAAAGAACTGATCTGAGTGTTACACTGAGCTGGACGATTGTATCTGACAATTCTGAATCTATAGAACTGAACTATGTTTTGTACTAAGACTAAAACTGAAAACTGTGGGAGGTAGTCATCTAACCGACATGCCTCAATCTGAGCTAATCGGGGTCAAACTTGTAATCTTAGTAGGAAGGGTGTCAGTATCGTGATACGGGTACTAACACTGGCTATGTGGATCTACTATACTAATGTACTTTATTGTTCCACAGGACTAAGGGTGTCAAGCCTGAATTGACGGGTGACCCCTGTGAGAAAGTCAAGCCTAAACTGATAGGTGAATTCTTATATCCTACACTGACTACGTAGTTCTGGAGTACAGAGACTACTATGGATGACTCTGACTATCTGATGGGGAAGCCATCATCCCTGCACTCGGTCGTTGCCAAATCCTACTCCCAACTAAATAGACACTAAACTGATTTCTAGACAATACTAGGCTTGACTGAATGTTACTTATCGTGCTGTCTAACTGAACTAAGTTCACTGGATTCCATTGACTGATGGAATACTACTGAGTTCTATTAACTGACTGGGTTTACTTGAGGTCTGAACTAGATACTAAACTGAAACTGGGACTGATTACTGAGTATAATTGTTTGCGACACTACGGAGATTGTTTTGTAACTAGTGTAGCTCTAGGTAAATAGCTAGATTTGTCGGGTATAATATACCCCCAGGACTCGATAGTATGAAAAGTAAAATACTGCATGACTTTAAAAGCATAATAGCACTTACTTACCAATAATGCGATCATTTTGACATTTTTGTCAACCACTTGATATTCATGGCTTGTACATGAATGAAATCACATAATGCTTTCACTAGTCAATTCACATAAGAATTTTGACAAACACTTTAGGGATCATGGGCATTCCACATATCAATAAACATGTAATACTATCATAGATACTACATTAAACTTGCAATTCAAGAGTTTCACATGAAGTTCACATAATTCAATCCACAACTAAAAAATTTTCATGAAACTCGTGATAATTCATGGAATTGAAAACCCATTTGACATCATAATCAAATTTACATTCAAATCCATCATGAACTCTATGAAATCAATTAACTTGTAGTTTAAAAGTGTTTCTTGGACTCCAAGGGTGAAAGGAAACACTTAGATGAAAACTTTACATACCTTAGTGCTTGAATTAATGAAGGTTAATGGTAAGTTCTTGAATTTTGAATTTGAAATTAGATCTCCTAGGGTTTTTTCTCTTGAGTAATTTGAGAGAGAATGAGTGTAATTTGCTTATTGAGGGCTGAATTTTGTGTTTTTGGGGATTAATAGACGTGGGAGGATGACCCAAATACCCCTAAGGACGCAGAGTTTTAATGACTGAAAATTGGCCCAGTGACACGCAGCCTGACGTGCTGCATCGATGGTGTCGACGCTATGGCCGACGCACCACATCGGTTCACTAGAAATTGGCACTGCGAGTTGGGAAAAATATTTATCAACGTGATGGGTGATGCAGCGCATCGAAATCGCGTTGGTCCACTGGTTTGGACTTCCAAACATGTTGCAAACGATGTTTGAAAAATCCAATACTTGCTCGAGAACACCTACTAACATGCCTAATCATGATTCAACCTAAAAATTATTACCCTAAGGTCATAAGGGTCGTGATATAAGATCGCCAACTTATGAGGCTAAAATAATTCTAAGTGTAAACACTTCGCTGAAGTTTCTAAGTATGGAACCCCTTATCAAGCTTTAAGGGTTGAGCTAAGCTTAGAATTTTGCGGGGTATTATAATATCTACCCCTTGGGAACATTTTCCTTTAATGAGACTTACTAAGTTGAGAATACTGAAAGACTGAACTTGCTTACTGAGCATGCATAACCGAAGCATGATTTCATGACTGAACTATTGATAGACTGAATTTTTATACTGAACATGCATGACTGAAGCATGATTGAATTTTAAATACATAACACATGACTGAACTATTTCATGGGTGTATGCATGATATGAGAATGCTATGCAACTAAACTGATATCTAACTCATAAAGTGTAACACCCCGTATTTTCAAACAAGAAAGCGAACCATCATTCCTATGTGCGTACACTCTAATTCCATGTTTTATATTTAAATTCACGTGTCATGATACTTTTCCTAGTGTATGAAGTGATTATGAGGTGAAAAGTGTTCATAAAAATCACTTGGAGCAAAGTTGAGCTAAGAGTCATTCATTCATCCAAAATTTGATATTCAATTCTATAAGGGTTTACTTTGAACTTGTATAACTTTTTTTATATATGGAATTTTTCTTCTCAAAATGCACCAAATTGTATGTAATTGAATTATCTTTCCAATGATACCAATTTTGTCAAAATCCAATAACCGAGCGAAAAGTTATGGCAATTTTTGTGCGAGACAGTAAGCCGACGCGATCTTCACATGTAGCGTCGACTGCGCCCCAACACGAAACCTGACGCGAATCTGAAGTGGTTTTACGCATTATTTCAATTCCTAAAGGTTCTAGGGGCACTTTAGTCATACTCCCTCACCCAAATTTAGTCCCTAATCATCCTTAAATAAAATTAAGCGTATTAGTAATGTTTAAACTCTCTTAAGATCCCTAATTCATCTTTCAAGAACACAAGAGGAGAAAACAACTAGGGTTTGGGAAATCGAGCTTAAAGGTCAAATCTTTTCAAAACTTCTTTGTGATTCTTCGCAATCAAGGTATGTGGGATTACTCTAAAAACCTTGGGCATAAGTTTAAATGTTTTATCAAGATTAAAGATCCCCAATTATGATTTATAATGAAGTATTCGATATGATTTTCGAAAATTATGCATCGTAGGACTGTTTTGATGAAAATATGTGTTGTCTTGAATCACTTTTAATGCAAATTGGATTATAAATATATATATATATATATATATATATATATATATGATTTCATGTATTTTTGTAAGATTAATTGAGAGCATGAGTATGAATTCCCTCTCTTGTTGCGAACTAAAGTTTATATTTTCATTGTGAATGATTTGAACTGCATGCCTTACGATTTGAAAGTGATCTTCTCAATATCATGGTGTTTGACACAGTTTATATATGATAAGATGGATTTTCTTGTTATGACTATATTCTTGTTTTAAAAGGGAAAGAATTGCATGTGATTGAATAAATTGACATGACCACTACATGTTTTGAATCTTACAAAGAGGTTGTTTGCATAAGTTTTCTTGAGATTTCAAAGTGATGACTATATTGTGACGTTATGAATCTTGGGTGGTCATGTGCATGTTTTGAATATGATGGAATGTGAATTTGATATGATAATGACTTGCAAGTCAGGGTATGATGATACCCAGTGATTGTATGCCCCTAATAGAAAAAGTATTGATCGTTTTGAAAGTATGAACATATTTACTTTAAAGAACTAAAAGTTGGGCTTAAGAGAGCTAGTAGGTTACCCGAAGAAGGAGTTTGAATGTAAGGGCTTATCGCTGGAAACTGTAGTTGCCGATGCAGGTCTTATGATATTTTATCCTATATGGGAGGATAATAAAAATGATTAAGACATCTCACACGAGGGGGATTCCTGTGGTGTGCTAACACGGGAGGTATCACCATCTCCAAATCCTGGAGGCTACTTAAATTGGAGGCTAGTCCGCCGAGTGAAGGGCGGGTTACACATAACCCATGGAATTTTAAATTTATAGGGTGTACCGACTATCTCAGAAGAATAACAAAGAGTGAGTCAAGGTTTTCAAGAACTGTTTTGAAATTATTAAATATGCCCATGTATTTTTACTTATATAATGTTCCCTGTTATGGTGAAATGATCTCATATTTTTTTGTATAAACGCTTGCTATTTTTGAGGTTTTTCACATACCATTACATCTGTATTGACCCCCTATATTTCAGAATCTGAGACACAGTCTTGGGGTCCAGCTAAGTAGTAGATTGGATTGTCCGAAGTTTGCAGTTGGTGAGCGTTCTCTATTCGGGAAGGCTAGGCTTACATAAATATTTTAATTTGTTTGATTCATGGTCTGACTAGGGGACTTTTCCCAGTTTTGTTTTAGACATATGTTGGATATTGTAATGTTAGAGATTTCTCAGACGGGTGTCATATGTGTTGAATATTAAGAATTTCTTTCCAAATTGTTCAGGTGTTATGAGATTGACCATAGTGTCGTATTGTTATGTTTTCTGCAAATTATTTATATTGAATGAATGTTGTGCATGATTGCCAGAAAGAAAGGGGCATCTGAGCCTTCATGGTTCGGGATGCTCGTTACGGCCAGGGCCTCGGTTTGGGTCGTGACATAAAGGAAAGATGAAAATGGAACTGAGTAAATTCAAGGAAAACTGTTACCTTTAGCTGAGTCTGAGTTTGCAGAGAAGAGGTGAGGATACTTGGTCCGTATATCTACTTCTGCTTCCCATGTAGCTCCCTCAACGGACTGGTTCCGCCATAGAACTTTGACTAGAAGGACTTCTTTGTTCCTCAGTGTGCAAATCCGATGATTGAGGAGTTCGATTGGGAACTCTTCATATGATAGGCTGTTCTGAACATCTATACCCTCTATAGGGACTACAACTGTTGGGTCACCTATGCACTTCTTAAGAAAGGAGATGTAAAACATTGGATGTACTGAAGCTAAATCTAATGGAAACTCAATCTCGTAAGTTACCTTTCCGAAATGGCTAAGAATTCGGTAAGGACCGACATATCGAGGACTGAGTTTCCCTTTCTTGCCAAACCATTTCACTCTTTTAATAGGAGGTATTTTCAAATACACATAGTCACTAACCTCAAACTCGAGATCCTTTCTTCGTACATCTACGTACGATTTCTGCCTTCTCTGAGTTGTCTTAAGCCTTTCCCTAATCAACTAAACTTTTTATAAGGTATCAACTACCAAGTCAGGCCTTACTACTGTGGCCTTACCCACTTCAAACCAACCAATAGGAGATCTACATCTCCTTCTATAGATCTCCTCAAATGGAGCCATCTGAATGCTGGAATGGTAACTGTTATTATACACAAACTCAATCACGGGCAAGTGGTCATCCTAACTACCCTTAAATTCAATGGAACACGCTCTTAGCATATCTCATAAAGTCAGAATGGTCCTTTCTTCTTGACTATCCATCTGAGGGTGGAAAGTTGTACTGAGGTGAACTTGGGTACCAAGACCCTTTTGGTAGGCTTTCTAGAAATGAGAGGTGAACTGCGTACTTCTATCTGAAATGATGGATAATAAAACCCATGCAATCTGACCAACTATCTAACATAAAGCTTGGCACAATCCTCGGATGAATAAGAGATATGGACTGGTAATAAATGATATGACTTGGTCATCTTGTCTACGATAACCAATATGGAATCATACTGACGACAAGTACGAAGCAAACCCATCACAAAGTCCATGTTCACTACTTCCCATTTCTATGTGGGAATACTAAACTCCTGCAAGGACCCACTAGGCTTCTGGTGCTCAATCTTAACCTGCTGACACGTCGAGCACTTGGCTACAAACTTTGCAATGTACTCTTTATCCCATTCCATTAATAGACCTCTTGTATGTTGCGGTACATCTTGGTGGCACCTGGATAAATCAAATAACGTTCACTATGCACTTTTGTGAGAATTCTCTACCTCAAATCATCTACGTCTGGCACACATAACCGACCCTGACAACGTAACACACCATCTCCCCCTTGGGAGAAAACATCTACATTATGATATCTGACTGGATCTTTCAACTTAACTATACTGGGGTTTCTGTCCTGCTTTTTCTTTACTTCGGAAACCAGAGATGATTCTGAGCTACTCTGCACCCATAAACTACCTTCTGCTAAATCTACTAACTGGACACCTAGTCGAGCAAGATGATGGACTTCCTGAAATAACTTCCTCTTATCATATTCCACGTGAGAAACACTACCCATAGATATTTTAATGAGAGCATCAACCACTACATTGGCCTTGCCCGAATGATATAGAACACTCATGTCGTAGTCTTTCAACAACTCCAACCACCTTCTCTGATGGAGGTTTAGGTCTTTCTGAGAGAACACATACTGCAGTCTCTTATGGTCAGTGAATAAATCAACGTGTACCCCATACAAATAGTGCCTCCAAATCTTTAAGGCAAACACTACAGTTGCTAACTCAAGATCATGAGTAGGGTAATTCTTCTCATGAGGCTTAAGCTGTCTAGAGGCATAGGATATAACTTTACCTCTCTGTATTATAAGACACCCCAAACCAACTCTGGAAGTATCAAAATATACCACAAACCCATTTGAACCATCTGGTAGAGTTAAAACTGGGGTTGTGGTGAGTCGAGTCTTCAACTCCTGAAAACTCTTCTCATAAGAATCTGACCATTGGAATTTGACTTTCTTCTGAGTCAATCTGGACATAGGGGATGCAATAGACAAAAATCCCTCAACAAATCCTTGGTAATAGATGACCAAGACCAAGAAGCTCCTGATATCTGATAGAGAGATAGGTTTGGGCCAGTTTCTCACTACTTCGGTTTTTAGGGGATCCACTCTAATTTTACCACTGGAAATGATACGGTCGAGGAAAGCTACTTACCTTAGCCAAAATTCACACTTACTGAATTTGGCGAACAACTGATGGTTTCTGAGAGTCTGTAATACTATTCTGAGATGGTCTGCATGAGCATGCTCACTGCGGGAGTAGACAAAAATATCATCTATGAAGAATATGACAAACAAGTCTAAGTACTACTTAAAAACACGGTTCATCAAGTCCATGAAAGCTGCTGGGGCATTGGTAAGACCAAATGACATAACGAAGAATTCAAAGTGACCACACTGAGTTCTAAAGGCTGTTTTTGAAAAGTCACATCCTCTGACTCTAAGCTGATGATAGCCTGACCTGAGGTCTATCTTAGAAAAGTAACTTGCACCCTAAAATTGGTCAAATAAGTCATCGATTCTGGGAAGTGAATCCTTGTTCTTAACCGTGACTTTATTTAGCTGACGGTAGTCAATGCACATTCTGAGTGAATCCTTTTTCTTGCGTACGAATAGAACTGGTGCACCCCACGGGGATAGACTGGATCTAATGAATCACTTATCTAAGTGATCCTTCAACTGTTCTTTTAATTCTTTGAGTTATGCTGGAGCTATTCTATACGAGGGGATATAGATGGGCTGAGTATCTTGAAGAAGGTCGATTCCAAAGTTAATTTCCCTCTCGGGAGGAACTCTGAGAAGATCTTCAGGAAACACATCTGGAAATTCACATGATGTTGATACTGATTCAAGATTAGAGGTATCTGAACTAGATTCCTGAACTTGAACAAGATGATAGACACATCCCTTCGATATCATTCTTCTCGCCCTAAGGTAAGAAACAAGCTAACCCTTAAATGCTAAAGTACTACCCGTCCACTCTAGGACAAGTTCATTCAAAAACTAAAATTGGACAATTTTGTTTCTGCAGTCAACAGAGGCATAGCATGAATGAATCCTGTCCATGTCGAGAATGACATCAAAATCTATCATCTCTAATTCTACTAAGTCTGCTGAAGTAACTTTCTGAGATACTATAATCGGATAGTTCCTGTATACCTTCTGGGCTATGATAGATTTACCCACTAGGGTAGAGACTGAAAAAGGCTCTGCTAGGATTTTGGGACTAACTCTGAAGTCAACAGCTATATAAAGAGTCACAAAGGACAAAAAAACTCATAGATCTAGCAAAGAATAAACATGTAAATGATAAACTTATAATGTACCAGTGACCATATCAGGAGAACTTTCCTGATCCTATCGGGATTGAAGCACGTAGAGTCTGTTTGGACATTACCCACTGGTGGCACTAGAAGCGGAACCCTGCTGAGTTAGGCGACTTGCTGGAACTGAAGACTAATGGGATTGGCTCTATTGGCACAACTCCCTACCTATCTGAGAAACTATCCGTCACTCCCAAATCTGATGGCCTGGCTTACCACACTTAAAGAACACATCACTTCCAGCTCTATACTCACCCTGATGGTGTCTGCCATATTTTTGACATAGAGAATTTGTACGGGCACTGTTAACACTACCTTGGGACTTAGACCATGGTGCCCTATCCCTATTACTATTTCTAAATTTGTGTAGTAGGATACTGGATGAAGAGGGTGATGGGGCTGAAGACCTTTGATGAAACTGAGGACGATTACCACCTTCTGAACTAGGCTGAGAGAAGTTAAAGTTACCTGTTCTAGATCTCTTGTTCTCCCTCTCCTTTTCTTTACTCTTAGCCTCTTCTATTTGCTGAGTATGGACCATGATCCTAGATATGTCATCTCCTTAAAAGTTCAACTTGAAGGTTTAATACGATGGAATATTTCAAATAACCTTGTGCGTTGTCTAACTTGTACAGACATACCTCCTAAATATATAAAGAATTAGAAGGCCTACTACCTATCAAATCAAAGTCCTTCAAGTCTACTTTTAAACTCTTCAAACCATTCGTCATTCAAACTTTTCTACCAGAAGCTATGAACATTTTACTAAAACGTAGAAAAATAGACTTTTGCATCAATGTGTGGCTTCCACAATATCCATGTTTCTTGGTCTGATCTAAAATAAATGAAAAATACATACATACATATATGAGTTTGTGGACACTCTTTAATTGTATTTAAAACTTTCTTAAAGATGTTATTAGAACTCTTACTCAAATCTTAAAGATCTGCTAATGCATTCCTCCATTAAAACATTTCTAAGTTGATAAAGTTTTCTTAATTTCTTTTAAGAATTAATTGATAATTCTGTTTTTAATATTCTTAGAGTTTAATTAGTTTTCAAAAAATAAAAATTAAAAACCCATTTCCCTAGAACATATCAAAACACTAAGGATACTAGTTTGAGAAACTACAATATGGAACTGGACAAAAAAATGGAATTGGATTTTTTTGTGGTGGCAGATAACAAATAGAGATACTGATATTTGAAGTTAGAGAAGATTATCTAAGATATTACTCAGTGCAACAATGACACTTATTTTTTATATTACCCCTTGTTTCAGGGAAGCTAATTAAATAATCGACCTTTTTCTAAGCTAACATCGTCTAATAAAAACAAAACCTTTTTTCTTCTCTACAACAACTACCTAGAGAGGATAAATGTTTAGTTCAATTAGATAAATGGAAATTTCCTTCTATAAGAAGAATACATATAAACTTATAAAGTGTAAAGATTTATGGGCCTAGTTCATCATTTAAAATGATTATAGCAATGACAATTTGCCAAGGATCCTCAAGATTGACTATTACATGTATAAATTAAATTCAAGGATACATTGTAAGAGCATGCACACGCATTTCCTCTTCACCTAAGAGTTTATGAGAACACTTTTATGTCATTTGATAAATTAAAGGACTTATTGAATGGTGATCAAAAGTTGAGAACTCAAAGTTATATATGTATTTGATTAAGACATTTGAGTGCTATATATTGTGAAGTCGGGTAAAAGGAGTAAACTTTACCTCAAATAGAGAGAGAGTGGTTTCATGAGTGTATTTGGGAGGCGAGAAAGAAGGATGCAGTGATATACCATCCTCCGATCCTAATGGAATCATCAAAATATGGAGTTGACCTCGTCAACTCTAAATATTGAGTTTGGTCAAACTTCCTAAATTTTTAATTTTCAAGAAAAAAATGGTATTATTTTACTAGACTAAACATGCCACCTATCTCCATAAGACGTAAGTAGATAATCACATGTCACAGCTATAGGGAGGGTATAGTAACAAAATAGAAGGAACAAAATTATAAAATGACCTTGAGAAACATTATAAATATTTGTTATGGTCAATTCTAATCTTTAAGAACTTTAGAATTCAATTCAAGGGTACAAACCACTCTCGAGTGCCTCTAGATGTTGCAAACCACCCAACCAAACAATAAACTACTTCCTAGACCTAGTGAAATTGTCAAAACCCAAAATCTACCTCCTTAATCTCAGTTGTTGAATCTGGTCAAACTTTTTAAGTTTCAAACATCTAAAACTCATCAATAATATATTAGATTATATTAGGAAAAATATCACCTATCTCTACTAGTCACAAGAAACTCACCAAAGTTATGGGTAGGGTCAAACATGAGGAAAAAAAGTAAATAAATTACATAATAACCTTGGGAGTCATTACAAGCTGCTAATAGAGGAGTTTATTTTATTAGGATATCCATAAAAAAAAAAAAAAAGTAAACCATAAGACCTTATACTTCATAGTTAAACAATCCAAAAGTAAATAAAATAAGATGGATAAACTCTTCTTGATGACAACCTAATCTATAACCTCCATTTAATTGTAAATTAATTATTTGGAGAGGCCTTCTCATCATATGGTGCAACAACACCATTCAAGTCATTCATCGTATAACTTTCTCAGAAGAAGGTGGAAGAAGAGCCACATCATTGATGATTGTGGTTTGATCCTTGCGATGACTTAGGAAATTATCTATTAATTCATTGATATTGTTAGAGGAATCATAAGCATAAATGTCATATGGGGAAAAAATAACAAAAGCAACACGTACTCCCATTGTAATCGAAAGCTTATCTGCATTCTTGTTAAGACTTTTTATTCTCTTTTTGAAAGATTCAAAGCGTGCTGCTTCAGAATCTAACACCTTCATTTTAGTATTTTTTTGGCACACTCTATAATTTTTCGCCATTACCAAAGGTTTAAGGGATCAGAAAAAAGGTGTTCTGATCATTGAGAAGAAAAATGTTTAATTTATAGGCACAATATTCTTTTTTCTTCATGGTCAAATTTATTCTATTAATTAATTAATTAATTTTATGTTATGTAATCTTTTTAAGAGATTTAAATAAAATCACACTATGACTCTAATTTTTTAAGGAACTTGAGTTATATTTGTTCCAATCAAGTCACATCAGCTAATTTTCCTTCAATAGATTACTAATTTTCCTTCAATAGATTACTGTATTTTGAAAATAAACTATTTTAGTACTTTCTATACAACATAAACACATTAATTTTTTCTTATTTTTGCAATTTTTTTGGAAGGTTGATAGTTTGGTTATTAAATATTTTAAGATAAAATTGTTGCTCCCACCATTTTTAAATAAGTAGTTGTTTTAACTTGGGCACATCCCTTAACAAAATACTTATTCTATAAAATAAATCCTCTTTGGTCTTAGAGCCAAAGAACATCGAAGGGTTCATTTGAGTGAAGTCTCAGACTCTAGTTATTGTTGCAGTCGCAGTTGGGTTGGCTGGTGCAACCACTTGTTGGTTATTCTGGGCTTTCATTGACTGGGATAACTTTGTGAAAGTAGCCCTAAACTCAGCATGGGAGACCTGTTCATTTAGAGGGTCTTCTGAGACTAGTGGTGGTTCTTGTTGATTCTCATTCCTCCTTCCATTAGAGCTCTTGGGAGGCATTTTCTGTAAATGGGTAGAAGATGAGTTAGATGAAGAATTTTAATAGAGTTCACACTCTATCGCACGACATGAATTCTGAAAGAAGTGAAATTTTCCTAAGACATTTCATACCCTTTCACTCATAAGTGTGGTGACTCTACTCAATGCGACTATTAGACACCCTAGGGAACCTTAAACCTAATGTTATGATAACAAGTTTTCCATGACACGAGACTGCCTCTTAGTTGTAACACGATGCTTAGAATAACAAGTGTCCCCAAGCTAACCCATGGCCTCGCGCGACACTAAGAATACTGAAGAAATAATAAGGTACTAAGTGAAAAACTAAACTGAAATAAATGGATAATAGAAGTGATAAGGAAATCAATATTGAATATAAATTTTAAGACCTTTTCGAATACCCAACGTGCTTAAATGTAACTAGCAGTTTGAAAGCCTCTAAATCATATGAGTTGTTGGGATAAGCCCTTAACTAACTCCAATTACTTGAAACTAAATAATAGATTTCCAAAGGGACTATGGTGTCAATCCTAATCTGACGGGTGACCTCTTATAACCTATGGTGGCTCCGTAGTTCTGGAACTTGAAAATTTCTACTAAAGGTCTCAAACTAACTGACGAAAGATCCTTCATCCCTGCGTTTACTTAGTGCTAAGTACTCATCCCAATGAAAGACACTGAGAACTGATTACACTCATTATGATAATATCCTAGAGTTAATAATAAGAGGATATTCTGAAATATACTCAAATACATGTAAATTGGAGAATAGGGCATTTACAACTATATGCATGCTTTCCTAGGTATCGGGTGTACATAACCCACCAACTCTAAACATAATAATATTAAACTGAAACATCATGAAGAATTTTGTGATTCAAGCCCAAAACTCAACAATTTAGCATCATAATAGAAGTTCTTGATTTTGTGTATGGAAAAATGCTTAAACTTATGAGGAAAAATATATTCATGGTTAAATTCAAGAAAACAACTGAGAAATTATACAACCCATGCTTTCCATGGAACCCGAAACTTGAAGGGTAAATTTAACTTGAGAATCTAGTGCTTTTTGGGACTCAATGGTTGGAGAAGACAACCACCCCTTTTTCTATTTAAAAATGAGTGTCGATTGAATTTCAAGTGAAGGAGGAATCTTGGGGTGTTTTTCACTTATCTACCAGCCTTTATAAACCTTAAAATACGTATTTTTGAGGTTAAAGGTTGTGAAAAAACCAAACAACCCATCTAAAATTATTTAAGAAATCCCTAGAAGCATTCGCAATAACTCAAGCTACGACTTGTAGGGTCTGACCACAAGTCGTGGCGTGGAGTCATAACTAGAGAACTAAAATTTATGTTCCTCACTGTTATGAAGATTAGTTCTTCTGATGAATTGTATATCCTAACGACGAGTTGTCATCAAGAGTCATATCAAGGGATTGAGACTTTGGGTTTCCCACTATTGTTACAACAAGTCCTTCTGAGGACACGTGTAGTCTGATAACGAGTCATATCATGGAGTCTTTGTTGAGTGACTAAAATTCTAATTCCTCATTGTCGTGATGATAAGCCCTCCTGACGACTTGTATGGTCTGACAATAAGTCGTTGCCAGAGTCTTCGTCACTAGCAGCTTGGAAATGCCTCTTTAATTTGTCCATCTTTTTACTTTGATATCGGACTAAGGTTATATTGGTGGCATTTGAAAGATAATTTAATTTTCTATCCTTTAGTGGGTCTGAAGCTCAAAAACTTGGGGTATTACAAATAATATATATATATATATATATATATATATATATATATATATTTGGATGAAAGCTAACCAAGAATGAAATCTAATACTAGAATAACAAGGTATCTAATCAAAGGATGACTAAACATAGGATAATATTTCAATAACATATCTTACTATGAGAAAGAAAGAAATTAGAAACCTACCAAAAATCTTGGCTACGAGTCCATAACCATCCTGTCATGAACTAACCATAATAACCAATAATAAAATAACTGGCTAGTCCGGATAAAAAATAATCTAACTGGGCCCCCATAAGCCCAAAAGGTACAAGCAAGCACTCAGCAAACAACAACCGTAGTTATACCTATAAAATCCTCCCCCATAAGACCAATACAAATAAGCATCAAATAATTATACTGGTGATAGGCGATGTACATGAATGAATGAATGCAAGAAAAATAGACGATACCATATCCAATTCGAGTGACATAATGAACCAAGTTAATACACCTCCTCTAACTCAGTACCTCGCAAAAGAAGAACCTACGGAAATCATCCTTCCCACACTGTTGCTCACAGACGAAGGGACCCATAAAAGACTCGGGATATCCGTAATCACTGCTTAGTCTGAACCAGGACTTAATTACTATCATAATCAAACTACTTCTTTCAGTACTGGAGAGATACATAAGTATAATAAATGCACATACCTGAACCGTGACTAAGAGAATATACACCTGTAAATTCATTGCTCGAGATTTTCGAAACTAAATTGGCATAATAGCACAAAAGAGTTAGAATCTCTCTTAATCGATGTAAATTGTAGTGGTTAAAGAGTGAATTAATAATGGATCAAAATCATCCTCGATTTAATTTTTAAAATAGCTCATCTAGTTTCAAAAGCTCAAAAATAATAAAATAAGGTGGTACAACTCCCATTGTAAAAGAATTTACTTTAAAAGTGAAAAGTGAGAATAAATTCTCCTCTAGAAAATAGTAGTAAAATCAAAGATTTGGTTGGATATTGATAAGAAATAAATATGGAATATGAAACAATTAATAAGATACAAAATTAATTCTTTTTGTTGACAAATATCAAGTAACTGGTTTTCAAGAAGCCACTAGGAATAATTATAGGCTACATTATTCTCTTTTATATTATATATAGATATTAATTAAATATGAAATAGTTATAATCTAATTTTTTGTAGCCAAATCTCCTTTATTATATATAGAGATATAAAATAAATACAGAACATATATGAAACAATGAATAATCAACAAAATGAATATCCTGTTGACAAATGTCAAGTAGCTAGTTCTCAAAAAGTCACTTGGCATAATTATAGGCTAGACTATTCTCTTTTATTATATAAAGATATGAAATAAATATACAATAAATATGAAGCAATTAATAATCTACAAAGTTATATTTTTTTTTCCAAATCTCCTTTTTTGGTATATAGATATGGAATTAATATGAAAAACAATTAATAATCTTTAAAATTAATTTTTTTGTTGTCAAATGTCAAGTAGCTAATTCTCAAAAGTCACTTGGCATAATAAAAGGCTAGACTATTCACCTTTATTATTTATATAGATTTGAAATAAATATGAAACAATTAATAATCTGCAAACTATTCTTTTTGTCAAATATCCTTTATTATATATATGAATATGAAATAAATATGAAACAATTAATAATCAATAAAGTTATTTTTTTCTTGTCAAATGTCACATAGTCAGTTCTCAAAATGCCACTTGGCATAATTATAGGCTAAACAATTCTTCTTTATTATATATATAGATATGAAATTGTAACGCCTCGAGTGTGTACCCCGAACGTTACACGGTGCTAATGATCCCAAAGGACCACCATCTAACCCATGACTGGTACCTTCTGTGAGCACTGTATAATATTCACACTGTGATAACAATATAACTGGAAAAATGCGGAAGGTAGGCTAAATTTGCCATAAGGTTCATTACTGAAAAAACTTATTGAATACTAGAAAACTGAATACTGAAACATCTTTCTGAAAATACTCTAGTTTGAAAGCCTCTAACTATCTGAATTATGGAGTTGATGGGACAAGCCCCCAACTAACTTCGGCTACTAAAAACTGTACTAAAATACTAAAATAATACTTTGTCCTCAAACTATGAGGACTCACCACTAAGTTTATTGTTGATGGGTTGGGCTGCTATGTACGGTCAGGAGCCCATGCATCTAAACCTATGATATAAGACATCATAGCACAAAACAAAAGTATGTGTCAATACTTTGAATGTACTGGTATGCTAAGTGAGGTAGGTTGATATGCATGGGTTCATATGTATGAGCAATAAATGAATGAGTAACATGAACCAAACTGAATGGGGGAAACATGTATGAATACATAAACTGTAACTGAGATCATATTAACCCTGATTACTGAGTTCTGAATTAATGATTTACTGATATATGAGTTTATTGATACTGTATAATAGATAACTGAGTGACAGTATCTGACAGTCCTAGTTCTGTAGAACTGGTCTGAGTTCTATACTGATATGAGAGACTATATTTGACAGTCATAAATCTATAAAACTAATCTAAGTTCTTATACGTAGCTGGTTGACTGTATCTGACATTACTGATTTTGTAGAACTGGACTGAGTTCTTTATTGAGACTGAAACTAAAAATGTGGGAGGTAATCATCTAATCGACATGCCCCATATCTAAACTGACGGGGTCCAACCTATGACCCAGTTGGAAGGGTGCTAATACCGTGCCATGAGTACTAACACTGGAAAACCAGGATGCCAATCCTAACAGATGGGTGACACTTGGGCTGAGTCAAGCCTAATCTAACGGGTCACCTAATCTAACGGGTGACCCCTGGGAGGTAGTCAAGCCTAGTGGGTGACTCCTCATCCTGCGCTGGCTATGCAGTTCTAGAGTACAGGGTCTGCTACTAACGACTTTGCCTCTCTGATAGGGAATTCGTCATCCCTGGACTAGCTCGGTGCTAAATCCTACTCCCAACTAAAAGAAACTAATTATTAAACTGAACTGAACTGGACTGATACTAAGCTTTACTGAGTTCAGAAACTGACTGAGTTTACTGAATTTTGTTAATGGACTGAGTACTACTAATCGTGACATGACTGATACTATTCTGTACTACTGTAGATCTAAACAAACAGCTAGATTTTTGGGTATTAAATACCCCTAGGACTCGATATCATGAAAAGTAAAATATGGCATGATCATAATAGTATAACAATAGTAGCTTGTCAACAATGCTTTCACTTAGACATTTTGTCAAACACCTGATGTACATGAACTCATGCATGAATAGAACCACATAATACATGTCTTTCTTTCATTAGTCATTTTCCATAAGCATCTTAACAAACACTTGGGAGGTATGAACTTGTACATACGCTAGCATGTCATATTTCCCCATTTAATTCACATGCGAAATCTATCAATCACATTAGGGGACATAATCTATACCCATGAAACAAAAAATATGTAGACATCATAACATCAATTCCCACATTCACCAATTCAATGGCTTAAACATGAATTCACATGATACTACACACATGATAATCAATTCCACATGAAGCTTGTAATAGACTATGATTTAGAAACTCAATTATCATTCAAAATCATGAATATACTTAAATCCAATAATGGAAGTCATGCAATCAAATTACTAGTAGTTTTAAAAGAGTCTCTTGGGTTCCAAGGGTGGAAGGAATCCTTGGATGAACACTTCACATACCTGAATACTTGAATTCTGGAAGATAAATGGTGAACTTCGTGGGATTTGAATCTTGAATTGAAAACCCTAGGTCTTGTTCTTGAGTAATTTGAGAGTTATTGAGCATGATTTGCTTATGGAGGGATGAATTGTGTGTGTTTTGGCGCTTAATAGTCATGGGAAAAAGACCCAAATAATCCCAAGGACGCATAATCTTAATGAACGAAAACTGACTTAGTGATGCACAAATTGATGTGTCGCGTCAATGGGGTCGACGCGATGATGATACATCGCCCCTAGTCCACATCGTCTTACTAGAATTTGACATTGGAAGCCAAGGAAAAATATTAATTGACACGATGGGCGACGGGGCGCGTCGAGATCAGGTTGATACACTATTTTAGATTCCCAAATATGCTTCAAGCGGTGTTCAAAAAATCTTAAACTCGTCCGAGAACACCTACTGGCATTCCTGATCCTGAAGGAACTTAAAGATCAATATTTAATGGTAGTAAGGGTTGCAAAATAAGATCGCCAACTATGAAGGCTAAAATAGCTCTAAGTGTAAACACTTAGCTGAAATTTTCTAAGTGTGGGACCCCCTTATCAAGATCTAAGGACTGAGTTAAGCTTAGGAATTTGTGGGGTCTTACAATATCTCCCCCTTGGGAACATTCATCCTCGAATGAGATTGACTAAGATGGGAGAACTGATAGACTGAAAGTATATACTGGACATGCAAGACTGAAGAATGATTTCATGGCTAAGACTACTAATATACTGAATTATTATACTGAGCATGCGTAACTGATGCATGATTTCGTAACTGAGATTACTGATAAGCTGAGTTTGTATACTGAACATGTAACATACATATCTGATACATGACTGAATTCTGAAAGCATAACATAGGACTGAGCTATTTCATAAAGATATACATGATATGAGAATATTATATAACTGGACCGATATTGAACTCACGAAAGAGATCTAAACATGGAACTAATTAAGTTTCAAGGAAAAACTGTTACCTTGAGCTGATTCTGAGTTTGTGGAGAAGAGGTGAGGATACTTGGTCTGCATATCTGCTTCTAATTCCTAAGTAGCTCCCTTAATGGACTGATTCCGCCAAAGAACTTTGACTAGAGGGACTTTTTTGTTCCTGAGTCTGCAAATCTGATAATCGAGGATATCGACTGGAACCTCTTCGTAAAAAAGACCGTTCTGAACATCTATGACCTCTATAGGGACTACAACTACTGGGTCACCTATGCATTTCTTTATCAAGGAGACATGTAACACTGGATGTACTGAAGCTAAGTCTGAAGGCAACTCAAGCTTATAAGCTATCTTTTTGAAACAACTGAGAATTCAAAAAGGACCAACATATCGGGGATTGAGCTTCCCTTTCTTGCCAAACCTCTTCACTCCCTTCATAGAAGAGATTTTCAAATAGACATAGTCACCAATCTCAAATTCAAGATCCTTTCTACGCACATCGGCATATGATTTATGTCGGCTCTGAGCTGTCTTAAGCCTTTCCCTGATCAACTGAACTTTTTCTAAAGGATCAACTACTAAGTTAGGCCCTACTACAGAGGCCTCACTCACTTCAAACCAACTAATGGGAGATCTACATCTCCTCCCATAGAGCACCTCAAATGGAGCCATCTCAATGTTGGTATGGTAACTGCTATTATACGCAAATTCAATCAAGGGAAAGTGGTCATCCCAACTACCCTTAAAGTCAATAGCACACTCTCTGAGCATATCTTCTAGATTTTGGATGGTCCTTTCTACTTGGACATCTATCTGAGGATGGAAAGCGGTACTGAGGTAAACTTGGGTACCAAGACCCTTTTGGAAGGCTTTCCAGAATAAGAGGTGAACTGGGTACCTCTATCTGAAATGATGGATAACGAAACTCCATACAACCTAACCAACTCTCTGATAGAGATCTTGGCATAGTCCTCGGCTGAATAATAGGTATGGACTGGTAGGAAATGGGCTGATTTTGTCATCCTGTCTAGAATGAACCAAACTAAATTATGCTGACGATGAGTACTAGGCAAACCCGTCACCAAAACTATATTTATTTCTTCCCATTTCCAAATGGGAATACTGAACTCCTACATAGGCCCACTAGGTTTCTGATGCTCAATCTTAACCTGCTGATGTGTAGATCTTTTAGCTATAAACTCTGCAATATCATTCTTTATCCCACTCTACCAATAGATCTCCCATAAATCACAGTATATCTTAGTGGCCCCTGGATGAATAGAGTAACGTGCACCATGTGCTTCTACAAGAATACACTGTCTAAGGTCATCTACACCTAGCACACATAGCCGACCCTGATAACGCAAAACATAATCTACCTCTTGGGAGTAAACATCTATCTTCTAATCTCTGATTGATTCTTTCAACTTAACTAGGCTGGGATCCCTATCCTACTTTTCCTTTACCTCGAAAACCAGAGATGATTCTGAACTACTCTGCACCCATACACTACCCTCTACTGAATCGACTAAGCGGACACCTAGTCGGGAAATCTGACGAACTTCCTGGGCTAACTTCTTCTTACCATCATCCACATGAGCAAAACTACCCATATACATCCTACTAAGAGTATTATTCACTACATTATCCTTACCCGGATGATACAGGATAATCATGTCATAGTCTTTCAACAACTCCAACCACCTTCTCTGACAGAGGTTTAGGTCTTTCTAAGAGAATATATACTGGAGGATCTTATGGTCTATGAATACATCAATATGTACCATATAAAAATAGTGCCTCCAAATCTTTAAGGCAAATACTACAACTGCTAACTCAAGATCATGAGTGGGATAGTTCTTTTCGTGAGGCTTAAATTGTCTAGAGGCATAGGCCATGACCTTACCTCTTTGCATCAAAACACACCCCAAACCAACTCTGGAAGCATCACAATATACCACAAATCCGTCAGAACCATCTGGTAAAGTCAAGACTGAAGTGGTAGTGAGTTGAGTCTTCAACTCCTGAAAACTCTTCTCATAAGAATCTGACCACTGGAATTTGACCTTCTTCTGAGTCAATCTGGACATAGGGGATGGAATAGATGAAAATCCCTCAGCAAACTATCAGTAATAGCCATGCAAACCCAAGAAACTCCTGATATCTGATGGGGAGATAGGTCTGGGCCAGTTTCTCACTGCTTTGGTCTTTTGGGGATCAACTCTAATGCTATTATCGGAAATGATATGGCCGAGGAAAGCTACTGGCCTTAGCCAAATTTTCACTTATTGAATTTGGCGAACAGATAATGGTTTTTAAGAGTCTGCAATACTATTCTAAGATGGTCTGCATGATCATGCTCACTGCGAAAGTAGACAAGAATGTCATCTATGAATACAATGACAAACATGTCCAAGTATTGCTTGAACACACGGTCCATCAAGTCCATGAAAGCTACTGGGACATTGGTAAGACCAAATGACATGACTAAGAATTCAAAATGACCATACTGAGTTCTGCAAGCTATTTTTGAGATGTCACATTCTCTGACTCTGAGCTGATGATAGCCTGATCTGAGGCCTATCTTAGAAAAGTAACTGTCACCTTGAAGTTGGTCAAACAAGTCATCGATTCTGGGAAGGGGTTACATTTTCTTGACCCTGACTTTGTTTAGCTGACGGTAGTTTATATACATTCTGAGAGAACCGTATTTCTTACGCACGAATAGAGCTGGTGTACCCCACGAGGACACACTGGGGCTGATAAATCCCTTATCTATGAGATCCTTTAACTATTTCTTTAATTCTTTGAGTTCTACTAGAGCCATTCTGTATGGCGAAATAGATATGGGTTGAGTATCTGGCAGAAGGTCTATTCCGAAGTCAATTTCCCTTTCGGAAGGAACACTGGGAAGATCTTTGTGAATACATCTGGGAATTTACATGCTACTGACACTGATTCAAGATTAAGGGTTTCTGAACTAGAGTCTTGGACTCGAACGAGATGATAGACACACCCCTTAGATATCATTTTTCTTGCCCAAAGGAAAGAAATAAGCTGACCCCTAAATGCTGAGGTACTACCTCTCCACTCTAGGACAGGTTCATTTGGAAACTTGAATTGGACAATTCTATTTATGCAGTCAACTGAGGTATATCAGGAATGAAGCCAATCCATGCCGAGAATGACATCAAAATTTGTCATCTCTAATTCTATCTACTGAAGAGACTTTATGAGATACCATAACCGGATAGTTCCTGTATACCCGTCGGCTATGATAGATTTACCCACTAGGGTAGAGACTGAAAAAGGCTCTGCTAGGATTTTGGGACTGAATCCAAAGTCAACAGGTATATAAGGAGTTACAAAGGATAAGAAAGCTCCTAGATCTAGCAAAGCATAAACATGTAAATGGTAAACTTGTAACGTACCAGTGAACACATCAGGAGAGCTTTCCTAATCCTGTCAGGACTGAAGTGCATAGAGTTTGTTTGGGTGTTGCCCGCTGGTGGCACTGAAAGAGGCATCTTACTGAGCTGGGCGACCGGCTGGAATTGACGACTGATGGGACTGGCCCTATTGGCGCTACTCCCTACCTTTCTGAGCAACTACCCGACACTCAGAAATCCGATGGCTTGGCTTGCCACACCCAAAGTACACATCACTATCAGATCTACACTCTCCCTGGTGGTTTCATCTATATTTCTGGCTAAGAGGATTCATTCGGGAACTGTTAACACTTTCCTGGGGTCTAGAGCCTGATGTCCTATCTCCATTGCCATCTCTAAATTTCGACACTAGAGCACTGGCTGAGGATGGAGATAGAACAGAGGGTTTCGAATGAAACTGAGAAGGATTTCTACCCTATGACTTAGGTTGAGCAAAGGTTAAACTATCAGTTCTCGCTTTCTTGTTCTCTCTCTCCTTACCTTTATTCTTAGCCTCCTCTATCTGCTAAGCATGGCCCATGAGCCTGGATATGTCCATCTCCTTAATCATCTTTGCAGTTCTACACACCTTGACCACACTATTGGCACACCCGACACAAACTTACTCATCTTAGATTTGCTATCTTTTACCACGTGAGGGGCATATTTGACTAACCGAGTAAACTTGAGAGAATACTCTTATACCATCATGTTGCCCTGCCTAAGATTTACAAACTCCAAAACCTTAGTTTCCCTCAACTTCAGTGGGAAGAACCTCTCAATAAAAGTACTAGAAATCTCCTCCCATTCTATGGGCCCTGCATCTGCGACCCTCTCTGCCTTCCACTACTTGAACCATGAGTGACACATATCCTGCAACTGATATTTAGCTAACTCAGCAATCTCACTAGCAGTCACTCCTATAATTCCTGTGACCTTCTGCACTAGATCAAGGAACTCTAGTGGGTCTTCATCTGATTTCAACTCGATAAAAGATGGAAGGTTCATTTGGGTTAGCCCTCATCTAGCCACATCAGTATTATCCACTGGGTTAGCTAGAATGGCAGCTGGGCGTTCATTTTGAGTAGCTACTGAATTAGCTAAAGTAGTAAATGCAGCCCTAAATTCTGCATGGGAGACATGCTCATCTAGAGGATCTACCTGGGCGAGCTGAGGGGCTGCCTGAATTCTCGTTCTTCTTTCGTTATTCTTGGGAGGCATTTCTATAAATGAAAAGAATAAAGGATTAGACTGAGTGTTCAATTTGAGTTTATGCTCACTCGCACGACATGAATACTAAAAGAAGGGAAACTTTTCCTAAAATATCTCGTAGCCTCTCGTCCAGAAGTGTGGCGTGCTACACACCCATGCACAGGACTCTACTTGATACGAATTTCAGAATTCCTAGGACTCTGTTGAATCTTAGGCTCTGATACCAAGTTTGTAACACCCCGAGTCTGTAACTTGAATGTTACACGATGCTAATGATCTCGAAGGACCACCAGCTAACCGATGACTAATACCTGCTATGAGCACTGTATAATATTCACACTGTGATAACAATATAACTTAAATAAATACGGAAGGTAGGCTAAATTCGCCATAAGGTTCATTACTAAAAACACATACTGAATACTGGAAAACTGAATACTAAAACATCTGTCTGAAAATACTCTAGCCTAAAAGCCTCTAACTGTCTAAATTACGAAGTTGATGGGACAAGCCCCCAACTAAATTTAACAACTGGAAATTATACGAAAATACTAAAATAATACTCTGTCCTCAAACTATGAGGACTCGCCACTAAGTCTTCTACTAATGGGTTGGGCTGCTACGTACGGTCAGGAGCTCATGCGTCTGAACCTATGATACGAGACATCATAGCACAAAAGAAAGGTATGCGTCAATACTCTGAATGTACTAGTATGCTAAGTGAGTTGGGCTAATATGAATGGGTTCATATGCATGAACAACAACTGACTGAGTAATATGAACATAACTGAATAGAGGAAACATGTATGAATACATAAACTGTAACTGAGATCATATTAACACTGATTACTGAGTTTTGAATTACTGATTTATTGATATCAAAAGAAGTATAGATCAATTAGACAATTGAAGCAATTTTTGGACAGATTGTATATCCAGTATGGGACACTCTTAACTTGCATAATCTTGGATCGTATTGACTCATATAAATGAAACATGTGACACTTTGACATACTTTTATACCATGGCAGTAAATAAAAGGTCGATTAACTATAGTGGAGTTTGTACACCTTCACAATGTATCCTTTACCATGAACGATTATCTACGAAGCTCAGTCTATTGGTACACGAGTATAAGACATCATGCCAAAGAATATGAACTAGAATAGCCTTACATACCTCGTTGTGCAACCTGATTATTACAATGAATTAGCCTTCTTTCCTTTAAGGTGTTAATCTACAATATAAGCACATAACGGAGCTAATATTAGCAACTAATCACAATGTAAGACTTGTAAAATAGTAGCTAAACATTTGATGGGTAGTAAGACTATTCATCACCTCAAACACTTGGCGTATCACCATACCCTCCTTCTATACTTTAATATAACTCTACTTAATCATTCTATAAGGTCACCCTCTGCCTCCAACAACAACACCTATAGACATCACCTAAACAGTCCTAAATTCCTTCAACACAATATAAGATATTGAACTCACGGCTTCCGATCACCATCCCATGAGTTCTTAATAACAACATATATAAAATCCTCCATCAAGACAAAAGGAGGGGTAAATCGGGGCAGTAACCTTACCTTTCTTTCTGAAATTTCTTTCTTAAAGTTACTCCATCAAGACTCTAAGTTTCCCTTCAAGTTGAACCAAATACTATTGGAAAATATCTTGGAGATTAAAGAAAAGTGGACTGCTAAGCTTGGCAAAAATGGTTTTCATATACTTCAAACAAAACAATAACTTGATTTCCATAACTTCCCATGATAGGATTAAAGATAAACCATAGTTATTTTCACTTACCTTGGCTGGAAATAAGAAGGGTTTCTTCAAGAACCCTATGAGAGAAAAGAGGCATTGTTTTAGGCTTGAGAGAAAAGAGAGAGTGAGCTAATTATAGTTTAATTTTTTTGCAAGTAAGAATGAAGAGAAAATGAACTAATTGGACCTTATAAATCCCTCCACTTGACCACATCTTTTTTGCTTATTTCCAGCCACATATTGGTCAAAATTAGTCCAAGTAGGTGATGCACCTACTTGGCTAATTAAGATTCTCAAAAAGTCCAAGAAGGTGATGCACCTACTTGGTTTATTTCTAATTGGATCACACCATATTGGGCCTTAAATAGATTAGGTATTGGGCTGGACATTTGGGCCTTAAATAGATTAGGTGTTGGGATGCTCATCTTTCCCTTTTTCATTCACTTAATTTGGCCCTTAATATGTCCAATAATATAGGCCTCAATTCAGTCCAATAGTATAAGTAGGTGATGCACCTACTAGTCACCTACTTGCTTAATTAAGTCAAGTAAGCACCTCACTTATTTTCTCTTATTTTTTTCTAAAATCTTGATCCCTCTACTTAACTTAACACCTATTTTTAACTTTAAACTCAAATACCTATCTCGAGTTTAAATAATTTTGTCTATACTAAGTTTGTCTATGTTTGGAAATGTACGGAGTGTTATAGAGAGTTTCAATGGACTCTAAGATAATATTTGTTGAGTAGTTACCCATGGTTTGTTAAGTGTATCCTTCTGTGACCATTGTACCTATGAAGAAGGACACATACAAAATAGCGGACACATACAAAATAGCAAACACGTTAGCGTTATAGAATTTAACCTCACTACTGTTCACACCTTTGTTTACCTCACACTTGGGTCACAAATGTTGAAACATGGTTTATACTCCATATGGTAGTCAAGGTGTCAAGTGATACTCTTGATCGGATTGAATTATTGTTTAAAAGGATAAAATAAATATGTAAGGACTTGGATCAAGAACTAACAACGAGATGAAAAGAGAAAATCTTGAAAAAAGCAAGACGTTGAAAGAATTAAGACTCAAGAACTAATCAACCAACTTAGTAGGTGAATTAATAGTTGTTGAGTAGTCTAATGAATCAAGGAATGAACTTAATAATCAAGAAATGAAGCTAGATGAATCAAACCTGAGCAAAAGTTGAATCTGAGAGCTTGAAATTAGTTTGGGAAGTTGAAATGCGTTTGGGGGGCTTGATTGCAGACCTTCTCTAGAAGGTTGGGCGCATGTTCATCGCCCCCTGGACGTAGAAGGTGATCCAAGATACTGGGTTGAGATACTGCAGCAGCTCAGGCATAGCTGCAATGCACCCCAAGTGCAGATGGGGTTCAAGTTGGCCGCCTCAACTTGTTGAATGGGCGCCTCAACTAGTGGTTCCCTTTTGTCCTCTTCTCTTGGAATATTCTTGGGACATTTGGAGATACTTTAGTACGAACACTTTTACACTCTTTTTATTTCTCCTTTTTGGATCAAACAATCACCTTTTGGACGAAAATTCACCGTGAAGATAACAATTTTGCCAAGAACACCAAGAATACCAACTTTTTCAACTTCTTCATCTTAGGTTGGAATGCGTTGAAATTTTGAATCTTAGCACTTTTTAATCTTATAAATACATTCCAAACATAATTTATCTCAAATTATTCACCAAAATTTTTAGATTTTACAACCCACTTTCTTTCTCTTCAAACTCAAGCTCTCATCAATGATAGAATCTTCAATATAGCTCCGATTTAGCTCAAATTCGATCCTCAGACTCCTATAGTGTTAAGGAATAAGAATCTAACACTGTAAACTCAATAAAACATTAAAATAATAGACTCAAATTTTGAGCTAACCATAAAAATATGAATAGTATTTTTTTTTGTGATATTCGATTTTTCAAGACAACTAGACCCAAGATTGACTTCGTGGGAATGGAATCAAGCTCGTCTCTGATACCAAATGATAGAAATAAAACTATGAAAACTAGAATTGAATATTAAAAGTAAATAGATAATCGATAAAGGATAGAAATTAGACACATGAATAAGAAGTAATTAAGAACAAAAGGATATATTAAACCCTAATACCCTCAATTACAAGCTTAATCAAACACCTAATTCTTACAGTAAACAAGAGGGAAATGATTTCCCTCTAAACCAAGATTTCTAAGCCAAAGTTCAACAAAAGTCTACCAACTCTCTCACTTAATGGAGAAGAATTCATCAATTATCAAGCAAAAACTAAGAAAATAACCTATGTTCCCAAGTATTTATACTATAGTGTCATTTGTTACATATTTGGAGCCCCAAAGTGACTCATTTGCAAGACAAGGCCGATTAAATCTGCTTGGAGAAAATTTAGGGCAGTTTGGGTGCATCCTCTAGGTGCACATTGGTCGCACTAGGGACTGTTTTGACATGCTCTTGATTCTCTAGAATAGGTCGCACCTTGGGCGCATGTCCTTTCCAAGGGGATTTTTGGCCCTATTTTTCATTCCCTCAACTCCTTCAATGACCCTCTATCCAATGTAGGTACAATCACCATCACCTGACACCCTTTTGATGGTAAGAAGTCGTCTTCAAGTACCTCTCATTTCATGAACAATCATTGGGTCATTTTAAGCTCCATACTTGGCTTCTAGTAAAAGGCCTTGAGCTAACCCGAATTATATCAGTTAACAAAATTGTCTCATCATCCTACTGTCCATTCCTGAAGTATCTCAAAGGTGGAGTGAAAACAAAAATAGTTCTTGATGATAAGCCATTCACTGTAGCTGAGTCATACTTTGTCGATGCGAAATTCTACTTGAAGGATTAGGTTATAAAGGAGAAAAGGGTTGATGACATCATGAAAACCAAGTGTGATCATCTTATATCTAAGAAGGTCAAGTTGACAATAGAAAAAGTCTCCATTAAGAATCCTTCCTCCACTCTGAATAAAGAAAACTTTTTATATATGAAAAAGAAGTCAACTCCCGTGCTCCGCTACGTACCAAAGGTAGACAAAGAGAAAGGTCACTCATTTGACTTCCAAGATAATGTAATAGTGGGCTTGAATCTCCCTATTTAGATAATCGATGTGATTAAATTTCTTTGAAAGCTACTTAAAGAATTTGTGGTTCGAAATTTGCTACATGATTTAACACTCCCTGTGAAGCATACAAAAGAAGGCTTCGATCCAAATGCTTACAAGCTATTTGTAAAGGTTGTATATAACCGTAATAAGTCATCAATTATTGGAAAGTTCCCATCAGAGGCTTCCACTAGGCAAACACGTGAAGACCTAGGGTTCACGCCACCATCTCTAGTTTGTGTCTACATAAGAAGAGCGGTTAGTAACTACACCACTTTAGAAGAGAAGTCTACTACTTCCAAAAAAGGCCTTGTATCTTTGATCGACTTGGTGTATAAACCATATGAACTTCTGTGTTTGAGAGGTTGGATCCACTAAATATGAAAAAATTAGCAAGTACTAGAGAAGTTGTCAAAGCACGACAACTTTGCACTTACCAGTTCAAGCTATACAGAAGATCATTAGAAAGAGTACTATTGCAATATTTGGGAGAGGAAGAAGCAATTCAAGCTTTGGAAGTAGAACAGTTGGGAGTATGTGGATCATATCTGTCTGGACCAAAACTCCACTTTCACATAAATAGAATAGGATGTTATTGTCCAATGATGGTAAAAGATTTCTTGACTATGATAAAAAGTGTAAAGCTTGCCAATTTTATTCGAATTTCATACATCAGGCTCGCGAATTGCTATACCAACCATCACATCTTGACCATTCGATCTTGGTGATTGGATATTGTTGGACCACTACCAAAGTCTTTTAGTGGACACTTGTACATCTTGGCTGCGATAGATTACTTCTCAAAATAGGCCAAAGTTGTTTCTCTTAAGGAAGTAAAGAAAGAGAATAGTGTAAGCTTTATCTGAGTGAATGTCATATATTGCTTTGGAATCCTTCATTACATAATAATTGACAATGACAAGTCATTTGATAACAAAACGATGAACAAAATTTGTGATCACCTTGGTTTCAAGTAATGTAAGTCTTCTATCTACCATGCTACCTCCAATGGTCTAGCCGAAGTATTAAATAAGAATTTATGCAAAATGTTGAAGAAAGTCATCTCCAAGTCCAAATAAGACTAGCATGATTGAATGGAAGAAGCGTTGTGGGCATATAGGATGACTTACATATACCGACACAAGAAACTCCATACTCACTTGCTTTTATAGTTGATGTAGTCCCATCACTTGAGCATCAAATACCTTCTTTAAAACTTGTTATTCAAGAAGTTTTCACAAAAGAAGAGAATGCTAAGTTGCATTTTGTGGAGTTAAAAGCTCTTGATGGAAAGAGGCTACAAGCTCAACAAAATCTTGAACGTTACCAAATCTGTCTATCTCGTTCTTTCAGCAAAAGAGTTCGCTTAAGATGCTTCTAAGTTGGAGATTAATTCCTTATAGTAAGGAGTCCCATTATTACTTCTCATAAGTCTGGGGGAATTCACCTCAAAGTGGGATGGACCATACATCATACAAGAGGCCTATCAAGTGGCACTTACAAGTTAGCCGATCAGGTGGCGTGAAAATTGGTACTATCAATACCAACTTTTTAAGGAAGTACTATCCTTGAAGAAAAATGACGCTCCTTAAGGCACAAGCATAAACTGCATATCCACTCTTAGTCTGCAAGAGTATAAACTGTGTACGACTCAAAAAAGGGTTTGCTAGGTTAAAAACCTTCATTGTTCAAAAATAATTCTCAAAGAAGAGAGAAATTTTGTTTATAAACTTTTGATAGAGGCCACTTAGGCAAAAGTTAGGACACTAAAGTAAAAAATATATATATTCAAAAATAAAAATCACCTAGAACTACGTTGTGACTTGATCTCTTTACCTAGGTCCATAGGTGCTTAGAAGTTCATTTTGAGTTCAGTTGCATAAGTGTCAAAAAAGTAAATTTTCCCTCTTGATTCGTTAGTTAAAAGTTAGGTTTGCAAGTATACTCATCAGATTTTGGACTTACACCAAATATTCATGGCTCAATGGGGGCAATACTTTAAAAGAAAAATGAGTTTATCCAATGGGATTTGGAATGCTATAGTTCTCCAAGCTTATAACTAACGGCGCAAATCTACCAAGCCTGTAGTTTGAAGTAAAAAATCGATCAAGTCTGCAATCTAAAGTCTCCAAATCTTCTTGTAAGCTAAAGTCCTTAAATCTGCAAAATCTGCAAGTTGACGTCGTCAAATTTACTAAGTAGGGGTTATTTGTTGTGAAACAAAATTTCATTAAATTTAAATTCATACGAGTTTCAAATTATATGAAATTCAGAATATATTAGTCTCATATAAATATTTTGAATTAATATAGTTGGATTTATTATTTAAGTCCAAATATATATGAATTTAATTAAAATTTAATTTTTATTGGGTTAGCCATTAATTTGGGCTACAAATGATGGACCCACATTGCTTAGCACAAGATATCATCTTATAGTAGGGGCCCAATTTGGTGTCACATGTCGAATGATGTGGCATGCCAAGTTAATCGAAAGAGCAAATAGAACCACGCCACATGTCAAAATAATTTTGTAGGCCTAGTGAAATCAAAGGTCCAATCAAATGTCGCCGCATCACTTAAATCTGATTGGACAAAAGAAGTCTATTGTCACCATGACTCTATTTCTTCCTACAACTATAAATAGAGGTCTCATAATTTAAAAAAAGAGGAACAATTATAACAAAAAGCAAGAGATCTCGTAGGCCAAACACACCAAATTTCTCTACAAGCTACAAATTAAAACATTCAAGATCCACTTCATCAAAATTCAAGATCAAGACCACAAAATTCAAGATCAAGATCACAACACTTGAATTTATATTTGAAAAGGTGAATCAAAGGATTCATAGAGATTGTAACACTCAAATATTGAAATCAATAAAACGATTGTTGAAATATTTTTCTTGTCCCGATTATTATTTTTTCGACCCAAATTTTATTGTCTATCAAACACATAACAACCTTTTGCTAATCTCTAATTATTAAAAGTGTGAAGGGCCTTGGAAATGCCGTTTGAACTTTTTGCCCTTCATTAAAAAACTCTGCACTAAATAAAATTATCGTTTTACCTATTTTCTTAAATATCATTATATTTATAAGATATTTAAAAATAAGGAATCTAAAATATATGGTAAGAGAAATATATTTTAAAAATTAAGAAATCTTATGTATGGTAAATGTTATTAGGAGAAATAATAATTAAGAAATTTTAAAATATTGAGAAAAAGAAAATATATTAACATAATTGCTGATTTTTTTCCTCTGTATGCTCCCTAATTTTAGTAAAACTAGTGGAACCGTATGTGCAATGTTTGATTATTGAAAATTAAATGATTTTGTGTATTACTAAGATTTTTAGTGAATCGTAAAAAATTAAAAATCACTTTTCAAAGATCCTTCACACTTTAATATAATAATGTAAACATAAGCATATATTCTAGTGTAAGCACATATATATTTTACCACCAGAAGTTAGAAGTGGTTGATGGATCATTACTTTAGCATATGTCATGCAATACCTCTTTTCCTTGCTGTCAGAAGCTAAGAGAGACACATAAATTTTAACCATATTTGTGGTACGATTATTTTTTTCTATATTTAAAATTTTTTCATTATTTAAAGTCAATTTTTTACAAAATCATTGATTACATTCTTATTGCGTACATAAAACTTTTAAAAATTTGGTACCTCTTAAATTTTTCTTATTCTAATGCTTTTATATTTATTTCAAAAATTTTAAATTTTTCTTAAAATCAAATTTAGTTGATTTAGAATTCTTAAATTAATGAAACAAATATCAGTTGTCATTAATTCTGATAACTTCTAATAAGGGAATATTTTACCATAAATATATTAAATTAATAAAGACTTCTAATAAGAAATTTTTTTATCATAAATATATTTAATTAATGGAGACATCTAATAAGAAAAAGTTTTACCATAAATATATTTAATTAATTTTTAACTCTTAGATATTAAATTTTTTTTGAAAAATATGATTTTGTCTAAAACAAAAACTTTTAATGAAGGGCAAAATGTTCAAACAATATCTCTAAGGCCCTTCACACTTTTATATATTATAGATATAGATAAAGACAAACTTAAAGTAATATGAAAAAGGAAAGTCCTTTAAAATAAAATAAAAATAAAAACCAAGTTTTGAAAATTGTTACCATAATTTTGTCTATATAAATAATTTTCATACCCAATTGTTTGATGCAGTATTTGCATTGGCCCTATTTTTTAATTATAGATTTGACTTTTACCTTTGAGTGAATGAAAAATGATTTAACATATTTGATTTTTACCTTTTCAATAAAAATATTTATATTTAGGTAATTCCCTTTTAGGGGAAAAGACTTGTTCTATAAATTGAGGATCCTTTTTCTTTTAGGAGAACTTATTCTCTCAATTAATCCTTTTTTTTGTTTATATCACTCATATGAACATCAATTGATCAAACCAATTTAACATATTTTTATCATACGTAATTGTTTGTCCTCTTCATTATTTTAATTCATTTTCTTTGTTTTGATATTCAGTTTCTTAGTTTTTTTTAGGATTATTAAGAATGATGTTTTATTTTGATGAATATTTATTTTACGTTTTGTGATATAATCGTTAACTGTATGTAAATCTAATCTGCACCTATTTTAGGCCTTCTCTTCTTATTTTCAGGACTAGAATGAGATGAAGATTTTCGTCCACAAGATTATCGACTTCAAAGAATGCAAATCTTTCTTATCAAGGAGGACCAATTAATACAAGATTTTTCTTTTTCTTTTTTCTTATACTATAAAATGTAACACTTCAAAAATTTTAGTTAGATTTAATTTTATATATATTCCACATTTGACCTACAGTATATCAATTATATTTATAGTCATGTGGTTTAAATATATATTATCTTACACCTTTTGATTTTCAATTGCTTCTATTCACGTGTTTGGGGTGTCATTCTTTAATCTTGGTATTTTTCTTAATTAGTTTAAAAATTTGTTTTTAATAATTTTATATGGTTTGTATGAATATATAAATTCTATGTTTATGCAGTTTTCAGATTTAATAAAACCATCAGTTTACTTATTAACCTAGACATATTTTCTTTTATAATATCAAAGTGATTTTATCAAATTGAACTCATTAAATAAAGTTCACGCACGAGGCGCGTATCCGAAGACTAGTTACCCTAAATAACTACATGTATATGTATTTGACGCGCAAGAAAACATCAAATCTATTTACAATACAATTAGTTACCTTAATTTTTGGTAACAACTTGAGTTTTAAAAGGCAAAAAATTTCAGCTTTCTTAAATCAAGTTCACCTTTTTAATTAAGATTAATTTCCTTATTTTGTATTTTTCACATCTCTCCCTTTTGTATTTTATATTTCACTACTCTCTCTCTATTTCTTGTTTTTTTTTTTTTTTTTTTTGCGTTTTATATTTCATATTTGCACATCTCTCACCCTGTACGTATTTTAGTTTCTCTGTCTATTTTTATTTTTTATATTTTATTTTTTGTTTCTATTTTTTTCATTTTTATTATATTTTTTATTTCTTTTTTATTTATTTTCCATTTGTTTCATTTTTTTTCTTTTTCCGTTCTTGATTCCTTTTTCCTTTGCAATGTTTTTTTTTTATATTTTTTTCTTTTTCTTTTTCTTTTTTTTTAATTATTTCCTTTTCTGTCATTTTTTCCTTCTTTTTTTTTTAAAAAAAATATTTTATTCCCTATTTTTGGTTTATTTTATATTTTATATATTTTTATATCCTATATTTATTTATGTCAAACCATATATTTCAAATAAATTTATTATTTGTATTTAAACAGTTTAGCTATGAATATATATAATTTATCATTTATAGTTGTATACAAACAAGTATATGGATTAATATATTTGCTTGAGTCTAAGATATATAAAAATATATGCAATGTATCATTTGATACAAGTGTATCGTTAATATTTGTATGTCTATTTTATCATTTGCATTTGTATATGAACATGTATCATTTGTATACATATGGTTCAAGTTGTATAAGCACGTATCATTTGATTCAAATGTAATATTTGTATTTGTATAATTTAGCATATATTTGTAATTTTTGATTTGTATCAATAACAAAAATTTATATCGATGAGTACAAATACAAGTGTTCATTGAAAGAAAAATAACAATTCTTTTTAACTTGTTAAAGAATTCAAATAATGCAGCCAACTACAAATTCAAATTCAAATAAATGAAATTACAAATATAAATATAATATGCAGTCAACTTAAACATACAAATAAAAAATAGTTCTGTAAAAAGGCAAGTGTATCGATCAACATAGGATATAAATACAAATATAAAGAAAATAAAACCACAAAATACAAATACAATATTTAGTCAACTATAAAATAATTCTTTAAATACAAGTGAATTGTATAAAATATAAATGATGGTGGGAACTATAAAATACAAATACAAGTGCTAACTGTAAATACATACAAATACAAGTGGTAACAATAAAATACAAATACAATGGTATCAATGAATACAAAAATTTAAAATGATGGTGTAATCAAAATTCAATAAACGGTTGTGGTATTTTCATTATCATCCATGGCTTGCACTCGATGTTGTCATATTTTCTAGAAATTAAAAAAAAATACCGAAAAATGACAAAGAAAAATATACAAATGAAATAAAAAAGAAAATAAATAGTAGTCAAAGATAGAACAGTAAAAAAATAGAAAAGAAAGAGACCAAAAAAAACAAAAACAGGAAAAAAAAAACGAAGGAAAAAAACAAAAATAGGAACAGAAAAAGAAAAAAATAAAAAAAAACAAAAAAAAAGGAAAAAGGAAAAAAAAGAGAAGAAATAGAAATAGAAGCTAAAGATAGAATGTAACAACTCATTTCATCATTACTAAATTATTCGTAATAAATTCATGAAAACTCTTAATTTTTTCATTTCTTAATATTAACTTGAGTCCAAAATAGCCATCATTTTGTTTATTATGTCACCTCAAGCTTTTCGGTGAAGTTTTTAGCCTTCCCGTGTGTCTAGATAGACTCAAGTTCGATGAGTTTTATTATTCATGAGTACTATTATCAATCCTTTAATTTGAAAGCTCTTTAGATATGAATTAAGGTCATACAATATCCTAACACAAAGTTAATTTGAAAACTTAGCAATAAAGTTTCAATATGGATTTTTATTAGGGTCAACTTCAAACGATCATATCTCCTAGAATATAAGGAGTTATGGGCCCATTACCATTCAAATAAAAAATCCTCGAGTCTTAATTCCAACACAACCAACCATTCATCAATCTGAATTCAGAATAAGAAGTTATGACTACTTTACTAAGCATTGTCTAGGCTAAAATAGGAAATTCTCTGTAGAGAGAATTTTGGTGGTATTTAAATAAGTTTTAGCCGTGTTTCGAGTCTAAAAATCTCAAAATTCATTCTCCAACCATAGAGATGTGATTTTCCAAAGTTTAGGGTGAAAATCCTTCATTGAAGTAATTTTTTTGTAACGATCTAAAAATTTGATGAAATATGTGAAATTTGTGATTTTATTTTATTTGACTATTTTACCCTTCCCCGTAGTTGCAGTATGATATTTTTGGGGTGTGGGAGTGATTGGCATGATTTTTTATGCATTTTGGTATCATTTACACAATATTGTGGTTTTGATGGCTTCAAGAGTCTTATTTTGGACTTATGTGGATATCTTTTGATCCGTGAGACGGATGGCCAAACGGACTGTGCCAACAGCTCCGGAATATCGATTTTAGGCTAGATAATCCTTTGATTTGGGTCCCGATGCACCCGATCTCATTTCCACCTATTGAGCGAAAAGTTGGAAAATTAAAAATATGGATGTGGGACCCACATTTGATCGAAACTACCTCAGATGGAAAATCTGAATTTGCCAGCAGATTCAGAATGTCGAATTTAGGTTGTTAGCATGTTTGGTATGATTTTACGGCTTTTAAATCTCATTTTGACCCTCTATTTGGAAAATTATAATTTCGGGTTTCGGGGGTCAACTTTGTGAAAACAATATTTTTTTAAAAATATGATATCGCCATCGCGTCCGAAACATTGAATTTACTGTGATTGCATAGTTCGTTTGCATAAATTGGACTCCGAACGAATTCCGGGCACCCCATCGAAATCCATTTCGACTTAAGGAAAAAAAAACTACACAGCTATTGCAGAAAATCTGCAATAAATAGCAGATTTTTCACCTATTTTGGCTCATTTTGCTCATTTTTTTCATCTTGCCTCTTGAGAATTAAACCTTAAATAGTTTGGGAGCTTAAAAGTGAAGTTTGAGGGAGCTTAGGAAGATAGATTAATATCTATTTCTTGGATTTATTACGGATTTAAGGTAAAGAATTCACCCGTTTTCTTAATAATTTCTTGATAAATTCCTCAAAACTCCAAAAATCTTAGGGCATGATTTTAAACCAAAATATCACTCCTTTCACTAGAATAATATTTTTATCTTATTATTACTAGTTTTTCATCAATTTAACCTTCAAAACAACTCCAATTTTTTATTCTAACCCGAATTTTAAAGATTTTACCGGGTAAAGCTGAAAATAGTTTTCTTCAATTTGAACCCCGTTTTTGACTCGATTTAACTTGGGTTTTCAGCTGTAGGTTCCTAAAAATATGGGGAACATGTTTTTGAAGTAAAGTTTTGATTTTTTCCTTCTTTTTTGAAAACTCATTTTGGGGGTCCGTTTTGATCCCGAATCAAAAGTAGTCAATATGGGTGTCATTGGTTTTGTATTGACGCGTTGATTTCATATTTAATATTTTTAGTGGAGTTCGGGATGATCGTGAAAATTAAGGTTGTGGGTTCAAGTGTAGCAAACCGGTTTCGACTTCGAGGTAGGTTATGGCTTAACTCTTCAGATTGGGCTGGTAGTAAATGATAGTTCAAAATGCATGTTAAGGGTGGGAACTAATCATGAAAAATGGATATCTATGTGTTGTGACCGTGTGAGGCTTATATGTGATGTAATTGTCGAAATTGAGATATTATGTGACATGTTTGATCGTGTGGGGTCCTATATGATATTGATAGCCTTGGATACATGTGAATTATTGTATTGTGTTGTTTAATGTGGTACCATTGGTGTATTGTGATTATATTCATACTTTATTAGCATATGAGACGTGAAAATTCATGGATGAAATGAAAATAATAAGTAGATATTGGCTCATGTGGTTGTGGGAATGTATCATTGTGGTTGGTTGTGGAAATATATCATGTGATTGGTTGTGGAAATACTTATTGTGATTGGTTGTGAGCATTACATCTTCATATCATACTCATTCATGGAACATTGGTACTACCGTGACAACATCTGAGAAACACCAGCAACACCTTTTTAAGAAAATATTATAACACCTTATAAAATCCTTTTCGAAGGATATGCCGGAAAGGAGATATGAGATATGTGGATTGTATATGTGTTGACGAACCCCCCATGGGTCCTACGTCGGGAAGCCTTAGCTCCGTAGGTGTATACGAGGATTGTGCAATGATCCCGGAGGTTGTGCGATGACCTCATGCATCATCATCGCCATCATCATCATCATCACATACATTGCACTTACTTTATGGTATTTATATTGTGTTGTATTGCCTTATTGACTTGTCATCTATGTATTTATCTTATCTTTCTTTAATTGTAGTTGATGATCTTGTATCTACATGTTCTCTATTATTCTATTTATATATGACATAATGAATACTTGTATTCTGTATCTTGGTGTGTCGTTGTAATATATGTGATATATATTAGAACTGTTAGTGCAAGCGGTGTGGCCTACCGTTGTGGGATATTTTATGATTGCAGGTGACGTGCCCTTAGTGTATATTTTGTATGCTTTATTTACTACTTTGCTTGGTTGGCCAATGATACCTACTAAGTACAAGTGGACCGTACTCATGCCTACTGCGCCCTTTCGGTGCAGCTCCTAGCTCGAGTGCGCCTCAGATTTCTTAACTCGGGCGATTATTGGAGCTTCCAAGGTAGCGGTTGGATATTCATGTTTCCGGAGTTCACCTCTATCTTTCTAAAGTTGTTATGTCTTTATTAGTATTCGGAGAAAGATATTATTCCTTTTGTGGTTATTTTTTTGATGTATTTGACTCTTGGATTGTATTAGTACTTCTTACACTATTAACACCTGGTTTTGGGCATAATTGGTATTTTGGATAAGTTTTTTTTGCATTATTATGATTACTTATGTGGTTCGGCTTCATTCTAGAAGCCTTACCGTGGGATATTTCTATTTTTCCTTCTTTTCATATCAGTTTGGGTAATAGGCTTACTTGTCAAAGTACACCGCGAAAAGTCCCATCAAGACCCTTATTTTTTGGTCGTGACAAATTGGTATCAGAGCTAAGTTTCATTAGTCTCAATGGTGTAAGAACGGGATGTCTAATAGAGTCTCGTGGATCATTACGTAGACGTCCGTATCTATCTTCGAGAGGTTATAGGACGTCTTTAGGAAACTTCTCTAATATTATTCTTTATCATGTGAAATTTTTTCATACCTTGTGTTTTGAGTTGTGTTTCGCTCTTTCTACGCAAATGGAGTTGATTATGCCACTATTAGTTGAGAGATGCTATGAGAAATTAGTGGATATTATTTGTCGGTTGTAGGCTTGTTGATGCTCCTGAGTTGTCATAGGATCAGTTTGTTGATGCCTTTCTGGAGAGATTTGTGCCTTTCAATTTGAGAGATCATATGTGGGACGAGTTTGATCTTTTGGATCAGGGCTCCATGACAGATATTGAGTATGAGGCATGCTTCCATGCCCTGTCCAGATATTTCTATGATGGCATTTCCACCGAGTTTGAGAAGATTGGAAAGCTCGTAAAGGATTTGGATATATCTCTTTAGTTGGCTACGTCTCAGATGGTTGTGTTTGGGTTTTTTTTTAGAGTATTGTGGATCATGCTAAGATGATAGGGAGTATTCTTAGTGCATCTTAGGGAGGCTCCAAGAGGGTGTGCCGTTTTGGTAAGTTCAGGAGTCGAACCTCTCGAGGAAGAGATTTTAAAGGTTCTCGTGGATATCATAGTAGTCTAGTGCAGGTGACTTTATAGAGTTCAGCTGGTGGATCTTTTTGTTCAGCAGTTCAGGGTGACCGTTCGAGCTTAGTTGTACTTTCTCTTATTGAGACTGGTCATAGAGGTTGCTATTTCTGTGATGAGGTTAGCCATGTGGCCAATGACTGTTCTTCCTGTATGTTTAGAGCTATTTCTATTTCAGCTGTGAGAGGTAGGTGTTCTACCAAAGGTGCAAGAGGTAGAGATGGTAGAGCCCATGTTGGTGGTTATGGGGCTACTCAGCCAGTTGGTTGTCACGGATAGTGTTATGCAATATCAGTCAGATCTGAGTCGAAGGCTTTAGATGTTGTGATTGCAGGTACCATTCTGTTTGTTTCAGACCTGCATCTTATTATTTGATCCTGTATTGACTTTCTTCTATGTGTCTATATATTTTGCTTCGGGTTTTGATTATGTTAGAGAGCCTCTTGCCATGCCTATTCATGTATCTACTCTAGTAGGTGATTCTTTAGTGGTGGATCAGTCATACCGATCTTGTGTTGTGACTTTTGTCGGGTGTGAGACTTTGGTAGACTTGGTTATGTTAGACATGGACGATTTTATACTATTTTGGGTATAGATTGGTTGGCTCCTTCTCATGTCATCCTAAATCGTTATTCCAAGACTGTAAATTTAGCTTTGTCGGGTGTGCCAAGGATAGCTTGGAAGGGTATACTTCATTCGGGTCCTAAGAGGGTCATATTTTATGTTCAGGCTCGTAAATTAGTTAAGAGGGGATATTTATCTTACTTGGCCCATATTCGTGACACTAGTGTTGTTTCGTCTCCTTCTTTAGATTCGGTCCGTATTGTTTGTGACTTTATGGACGTGTTCTCTACGGACTTGCCCGGTATGCCTCCAAATCGAGATATTAATTTCTCCATTGATGTTGAGCCAGGCACTAGGCCCATTTCTATCCCTCCTTAAAGGATGGCCCCAGCAGAGTTGAAGGAACCAAAGGATCATTTGTAGGAGTTATTGGATAAGGGATTTATCCGACCTAGTATTTCACCCTGGGGTGTACCTGTCTTGTTTGTGAAGAAAAAGGATGGGTCTATGCAGATGTGTATTGATTATCGTCAGTTGAATAAGGTGACAGTTAATAATAAGTATCCTCTTCCTCACAGTGATGATTTATTTGATCAGTTCCAGGGTACTGTAGTGTTTTCGAAGATTAATTTGAGGTCTGGTTATCACTAGTTGAGGATTAAAGCTTCAGATATTCTGAAACTGCTTTTCGGACTCGATATGGTCATTATGAGTTCTTGGTCATGTCCTTTGGGTTGACCAATGGCCCAGTCGCGTTCATGGAGTTGATGACCGTATCCTGACTCCTTTGTTATTATATTTATAGATGACATCTTGGCTTATTCCAAGAGTGAGGTTGAGCACGATGAGCATTTGTGAATTGTGCTTCAGAGATTGAGGGATGAGAAGTTGTATGGTAAGTTCTCTAAGTGCTGTCGCACCCCGTTTTCCTCACGGAAGGAAAGATTCGACTTGACAAACTCTTTTTGGGATGCGTTAAGGAAGGGTGTGAGAGTCGCCACCTAACGTATTAAGGTGCGTTAGGGCACCAGTCTAGGCTACTAAGGGTTCAAATTACCTCGAAAAGAAAGTGTTAGGCATCTTTCGAGGTCCACAAAGTTGGTTTCCGGCTGAATTCATACTTTACGTGGAGATTCTATGTGATCAAATAAATGTCCCTTATTATTAACTTAAATGTTGACAAAGTGGTCAAATAAAGAACACTTTCAATTAGTGTACATGTCACACAGAGAATGGAAAGTACAAGAGATTTGAGACTAACCTTTCGCGACATGCAAATGGTAAGAGAAAAGTACCGTAATTTGTGTATTTTTGTTTTCCTCGGATTATAATCTCTCGCAAACTTCTTTTCTTTGTAGTACATCCAGATTGAAAATATTCAAGTTTAAATCAAAATAACAATAAACTACAAATAACAAGAGACATGTTAGTAAGATGTGTCACCTTAATTTGGTGGTAAATTTAACGTAAAAGTTAAACAAATTGACAACACATAAAGTTAAAATTGAGAGAGAAAGGAAGAGAGTGAAAGAGAATGGGATCAGGTATGACAAGGCTGAAATGGGCCCAATACGATGTTACTCCCTCTATTTCAATTTCCATATCGACTCTCTTAAATGCCTTAAGACCAGACGACTGAAATTCTTAAAGAAATTTATTTAAGAGTACTAAATAAAATGTTTTAGTAGTTAAAAGTCATGTAAGGAAAAAATATGCGAATATAATATATAAATTGTATCAAAGCATGTTGATATAGTATAGTAATAAAAGTTGACCAGTCTTTGAGACGTTTAAAAAGGTGACGTAGAAAACTAGAAAAGACGGGAGTAACGAGTTTGCTTTATTTTTAATAAAGATATGTATATACTTCATACAAGAAGTCAGTTATAGCCTATCTTTGTCATCATATCCCAAACATTTCTAATCCCCGATGGAATGACGACTCCATTTGAGCTTTTTTTCGAGCGTTGGCTCCTTCGCGCGGGAAACAAATTAAATAATCACAGACATAATAATAGAGATTTGGATAATAGATTGGACCTTTGTGACTTCGACGATGCCCGATATTAGCAATTGAACTCATTCTGTTGCCGCTAGGGGGTGGTTTTGCCAACTTCCATGGCTATCTTCGGTGAAGGAGATGACTTGATCAATAGGCAAAGGAAGTTGAAAACTGCGCGTGATGAAACTCTGGTTCTCCGATAATGGCGCCTTTGGAGGTTTTAGAGCAATGGTTATAGCATCAAATCTTTGAGTTCCAATCACTATATGCTTTCGACGTGAATACCCTCTCGGCCTCATTCCTCTATGCCACACTATGTATCTATTTGTTAGTTAAGGAAAAACTCAATACAAAGACTTTATGTAGATATTTTTTGTCTGTATGTATGTGTTTTGGCGTCTAGTAATGAATAGGGAAAGTGTGTTCAATCGTTTGTGGCTTATTCCATCCCCTTCTCGTCTTGTGCAAGTATAAGTAGTTGAAGAAATAAAACCAAAGAGACGTTGGGAGGGAGTAAATTAAGTAGGGAGATTTCTTAATTTTCGCAAGAATTATGTCTACATGGAAAGGATTGGTAAAATGAGATTATTTTGGGAGAAAAATAATATTCTTCCCTTTAATAAATAATATTTTTATTTTATAGAAAGATTTTGTGGAAATGGGGAGGGTAAAAATAACATATGTAAAATTAATTTGAAATGATTTTGACAATAAAAAAAATAAAAAAAAAATTTCTTTCTACCTAAAGAAAAGATTTAGGAGAATATGGGAAGATTTTAATAAATTGAATTTTGAACTTGTTTAGGACTAAATAAACTTCTTTTAATAATATAAAATGGATAAATACTAAATTACTAAATGAAGGAAATACTACTAAATTATTAAATCAATAGTTATAATAATAATAGTAATAATAATAATAATAAACACATTTGTAAATTGTGAGTGTGCATATTTACATAAAGAATAATTTAATAAATATCAATAAAATTATTTAAAATATCGTATTTGAATTAAAAAATGCTACTAAAAAGTAATAAAATAATTTGTACATTTTTTAAATCATGAATGTGGTTTGTCAAAAATTATTTGATACCAAATAATGGGCAAAAAATATTAAGATTAAAATTTAAATAATTTTGACAAAAATAGCACCCTAAGAGAGCATCGGGAGGTCAAAATTGGGTGTCAACAGCTGCCCCTTCATTGTTGGAGAATGATGAAAGAATTGTCATGCAACGATAGTTGACGTAGTAGCCAATTTTGTCCGACCGAGGAAGATTTGTTGGAGTTGAAGCAACAGAAGGTGGTTTAAAAATACTGTGGCCAAGACTTCTGTTTCAAGTCACCTACATATCTCTGGTTTTATGAGAATCAGGCCGTTTGTAGTTCTAGATTTAGGAATAAACAATATGCCTAAAGGTTGTTAATGACTAGGGTTGGGACGTCAACAAATGGTATCGTGGATCGGTGAGACAGTAATGAATAGGATTTGCAGTAATTTGAAAACTTTAAGGTAGGTGAGGTGATGGATGAGTTCATGTGGTGGACGAATAAATGGAGTTATACTCCTGAAAATAGAAGCGAAAATTGCCTCTGTTTGTTGTTCCTTCTTTGTTACCTGCGTCTATACATCACTCAATAACAAATATTAGGCATGTAAGAAATAAATATTTGATAAACGTAACGTAATTGTGGAAATAAAGAAAGTGTATCTGTTTTATCGTAGAATCTTGTGATCAGTTGTTTGTCTTCTTACCGTGGGATCAACATTGGGACTTCCCCATCATCGGATCAATATTTGGGCTTCTCCATCATCGGATCAACATTTGAGCTTCTCCATCATCGGATCAGCATTGGGGTTTCTCCATCGTCGGGTCAGCATTTGGGCTTCTCCATCGTCGGATCAGCATTGGAGCTTTTCCATTGTCGGATCAGCATTGGGGCTTCTCCATCATCGGATCAGCATTGGAGCTTCTCCATCATCGGTTCAGCATTTGGGATTCCCCATCGTTGGATCAGTATTGGAGCTTCTCCATCGTCGGATCAGCATTCGGGCTTCTCCATCGTCGGATCAGCATTGGAGCTTCTCCATTGTCGGATCAGCATTGGGGCTTCTCCATCGTCGGAACAGCATTGAGATTTTCCATGGTTGGATTGGCATTTGAGCTTCTCCATCATCGTATCAGCATTGGGCTTCTCCATCGTCGGATCAACATTTGAGCTTCTCCATTATCGGATCGGCATTTGAGCTTCTTCATCGTGAAATCGTGGCCCGTACCTGCCACTTGTAGCTTGACTCGACAGAAATGATTAGTAAGAATATATGTGTGTGCTTAGAGGATTGTAGAAAACAAATGTAACGGTAAATAAAAGATAAGAAAGCGTATCTGTCTTGTTGTTGGATCAACTGCGCTGCTTCTCGCCATGATGTTGGATTGTCTATCATGCTCCCTCGTGACGGAGTGATTCCTATCACCTTGTATCGTTGGGCTTCTTGTGACGGAGTGATTGTTGTCATCTGTACCTGTTAATCGTTCCTGTACTCAAAGAAAAGTTGTCAGTCTAAAAGAAATGTGGATTTGTACCCTGCTCGAGTCGACTCCTTGGTCGTTGTTTTCTACTCCGTGAACCATTGGTATTTGTACTCTGTCGTGATGAAATTTTTGAAACATTCTCAAAAATTTCTTCCCCAGTTTAGAATGTAAAGAGCCTTTGGCACATCATTTGTGAATGAATATAGTGTTTACTCGTGAAATTTTTGAGGTTTTCTTGAGACCTTAAAAATTCTGCCCCAGTTGGATTCTTAAATTCCTGCACCACTCAAAGAAAACATTAGTCCAAGAGAAATGTTTGTCTTATATTTGAATATCGTAACCTCAATTGTAATCTGCCTTTGTATGCTCAAGAGTTGGGTTGATTAGTTTGACGATTTGGAAGTGTAGGAATGTGAAAGAGAGGGGAAAGAAGTGTTTTATTAGATAAAGACCAGACCCAAAGTAGGCTGCCTACGTATCCAAATGGAAGTCAGGTCAAA
The DNA here is from genome assembly GCA_030864215.1 of Capsicum pubescens. Lineage (NCBI taxonomy): Eukaryota > Viridiplantae > Streptophyta > Magnoliopsida > Solanales > Solanaceae > Capsicum > Capsicum pubescens. The sequence goes on along the minus strand of CM061544.1, from coordinate 79,433,593 downwards.
CGTAGTTCGTGAGGGTAGGGCGAGGATAAAGAGGCGCAACGTTTTGTCTTGAGCGATGAGAAACAGGGCTAGAGTTTTTTCGGCTATTGAGCATATTTGTCATATTGTAGATTGTCACTTGAGTTTGATATTCAAATGCTAGACAACCTTAAAGTAAAATAAGTAAGGCAAAAATTACCACATAGTGCAGAATTTCAACACGTAATATAAATAAAAAGCAAAAGTCGTTCTAGGAGAAAGTCTAAGCCTTGATAAGTGTTCTAGGCATAAAGATTTGAGCTCCTAACGCACGAAGCAGGATAGTGATAGAACGTGATGCTGAATTTGTGATTGTGGTTGTAAAAAAGGTAAGAAAAATAGGAAATGAACAAGGTCGACCTTTGTTGAACATCAGATTTTTCGATTCATGTCATATTGTTGATTCACCCAACTCCTTATAGAGGAAAAAAATGATAAAGCAGGGAAAAAGAAAGATTTTATTATGATGAGACCGAACTCATTAAATGAGCGCCTACGTATCCCTCATTTAGGGGAATCAGGTCGATCGTAGTTTAGAAATTTGAGAGTTGTGGAAGCTGAATAGCAAGTGGGGATGAATTAGAGGATATTGAATAGTCTATAAGAGTGTATTGTAGGGTCCTAACATGACAAGAATTTTAAGAGTAACGAGCTCTAAAGTGAGGAACACTAAATGTAAGGAGTGACAAAGGCAAGAACGAAACAACAAGATAGGCAAGATGTCAATACATACATAGAAATGCAACACATAGCAAATAAGTGTGAGTCCTCTTGAGGTCGTGAACCTCCTTGGACTTTGAATGAGACTAACATTCAATGCGTTAAGTAATCCAAGGCACCCTACGTTGAATGGAACACATATTCCTTAGTAAAAGGAATATGTAGCCAAAACCTAAAGGACAAGAGTGGGTTTCTGACATGGTTCCCTCAAGTGGACAACTCGAGAGTGGGAAAGCTTGTGGCTGTCAATGCACCACTGATCGAATGATCCAAAAGACATTTCCCGAAGGGTCTTTTAGGAATGAACGTCCGTGTATTCAAGTAACCGTTCGTAAGTGAAAACAAAAGAGGTTCAAGGAGGAGGAAAGTATGAGCGCTATGCCAGTTATATAAAGCAATAACAGGTAGCACATAGGAACACATAATAGCATGCTTTAGCAAAAATAAAAACATATAATCAATAAAGGAAGAAGTAGGCATGGAGGAACGTAAATGACACATAACAAAGGGAAGGAGAAGGGATTATCATGCATAAATTGATCATCAATAAAAGAAAAAGTAGTCATGAAGAAACATGAATAACACATAAAAATAGAGAAGGAGAAGAGAAAAATAAATAATGATTTGAATACACATTAAACATATATAGAATGAACCATGTCAAAAGAAAGCATAAAAACAAATAAAGAGAATCCCACATAAGCACAAATTTGTAATGGTCAGAACCTAATAATCCCCAACAGAGTTGCCATTTTGTCGTGCCCTATTTTCCTCGCGGAAGGCGGGATTCGACTTAACAAACTCTCTTTGGGATTGCGTTTGAAAGGAAGGGTGTGAGAGTCACCACCTAACGTATTAAGGTGCGTTAGGGAACCGGTCTAGGCTACTATGAACCTATTTTGTCGTTTTGTCTTAGTTCACCAGAGTTCGGGTAAGGGTTCAAATTACCTCAAAAGGAAGGTGTTAGGCATCTTTCGAGGTCCACAAAGGTGGTTTCCGGCCGAATTCATACTTTACATGGGGATTCTATGTGAACAAATAAAGGTCGCTTATTATTAACTTAAATGTTGAGTAAGTGGTCAAATAAAGAACACTTTCAATTAGTGTACATGTCATACAGAGAATGGAAAGTACAAGAGATGTGAGACTAACCTTTCGTGACATGCAAATGGTAAGAGAAAAGTACCGTAATTTGTGTATTTTGTTTTCCTCAAATAACAATCTCTCGCAAACTTCTTTTCTTTGTAGTACATCCAGATTGAAAATATTCAAGTTTAAATCAAAATAACAATAAACTACAAATAACAAGAGACATGTTAGTAAGATTTGCCACCTTAATTTGGTGGTAAATTTAACGTAAAATTTAAACAAATTGACAACACATAAAGTTAAAATTGAGAGAGAGAGGAAGAGAGTGAAAGAGAGTGGGATCAGGTATGACAAGGCTGAAACGGGACCAATACGATGTTACTCCCTCTATTTTAATTTCCATATCGACTCTCTTAAATGCCTTAAGACCAGACGACTGAAATTCTTAAAGAAAATAATTTAAGAGTACTAAATAAAAATCTTTTAGTATTTAAAAGTCATGTAAGGAAAAAATATGCGAATATAATATATAAATTGTATCAAAGCATGTTGCTATAGTATAGAAATAAAAGTTGACCAGTCTTTGAGACGTTTTAAAAGGTGACGTAGAAAATTAGAAAAGACAGGAGTAACGAGTTTGCTTTATTTTTAATAAAGCTATGTATATGCTTCATACAAGAAGTCAGTTATAGCCTATATTTGTCATCATATCCCAAACGCACCTGATTCCCGATGGAATGACGACTCCATTTGAGCTTTTCTTCGAGCGTTGGCTCCTTCGCGAGAAATAAATTAAATAATCACAAACATGATAATAGAGATTTGGATAATAGATTGGACCTTTGTGACTTCGACGATGCCCGATATTAGCAATTGACCTCATTCTGTTGCCGCTAGGGGGGTGGTTTTGCCAACTTCCATGGCTATCTTCGGTGAAGGAGATGACTTGATCAATAGGCAAAGGAATTTAAAAACTACGTCTGATAAAACTGTAGTTCTCCGATAATGGCGCCTTTGGAGGTTTGAGAGCGATGGTTATAGCATCAAATCTTTGAGTTCCAATCACTATATGCTTTCGACGTGAATACCCTCTCGGCCTCATTCCTCTATGCCACACTATGTATCTATTTGTTAGTTAAGGAAAAACTCAATACAAAGACTTTATGTAGGTGCTTTTTGCCTGTATTTATGTGTTTTGGCGTCTAGGAATGAATAGGGAAAGTGTGTTCAATCGTTTGTGGCTTATTCCATCCCCCTCTCCCAAGTGTCTTGTGCAAGTATAAGTAGTTGAAGAAATAAAACCAAAGAGACATTGGGACGGAGTAAATTAAGTAGGGAGATTTCTTAGTTTTCGCAAGAATTATGTCTACATGGAAAGGATTGATAAAATGAGATTATTTTGGGAGAAAAATAATATTCTTCCCTTTAATAAAGGATATTTTTATTTTATAGAAAGATTTTGTGGAAATGGGGAGAGTAAAAATAACATATGTAAAATTAATTTGAAATGATTTTGACAATAAAAAATAAAAATAAAATATCTTTCTACCTAAAGAAAAGATTTAGGAGGATATGGGAAGATTTTAATAAATTTGAATTTTGAACTTGTTTAGGACTAAATAAACTTCTTTTATGAATATAAAATGGATAAATACTAAATTACTAAATTAAGGAAATAATACTAAATTAGTAAATCAACCGTTAGAATAATAATAATAATAATAATAATAATATTAATAATAATCATAAGCACATTTGTAAATTGTGAGTGTGCACATTTACTTAAAGAATAATTTAATAAATATTAATAAAATTATGTAAAATATCGTATTTGAATTAAAAAATGCTACTAAAAAGTAATAAAATAATTTGTACATTTTTTAAATCATGAATGTGGTCTGTAAAAAATTATTTGATACCAAATAATACGCAAAAAATATTAATATTAAAAGTTAAATAATTTTGACAAAAATAGCAGCCTAAGAGAGCATCGGGAGGTCAAAATTGGGTGTCAACAAGTTCGAGTTTTATTTGGAGTCTGTTTATTTCTTGGGTCATATGGTGACTAAGAAAGGTATTATGGTTGATCCAGCGAAGGTTGCAGCGGTTCGTGACTAGGCTAGACCTACTTCGCCCACTGAGATTAAGAGTTTTGTTGGCTTGTCCGGGTATTATCCATGCTTTGTTGAGGAGTTTTTATCCATTCCAGCTCTATTGACCAAGTTGACCCAGAAGAAGATTTATTTTCAGTGGTCCGATGCTTGTGAGGTGAGCTTCCTGAAGCTCAAGGATTTTTTAACTTCAACTCCTATATTGGCTTTGTCCAAGGAGGGCTTGGGCTTTATTGTCTTTTATGATGCTTCAGGTGTTGGTTAGGTGTTGTATTGATGTAGGAGGGCAAGGTAATTGTGTAAGCATCTCATCAAGATTGGAGCTTCATGAGATGAATTATCCTACCCATGATTTAGAATTGTACGCAGTTGTGTTTGCCTTGAAGTTGTGGAGGCACTACTTGTATGGAGTCCATTGTGAGATCTTCTCATATTAACGTAGCCTTCAGTACTTCTTTACTAGTGAGATATTCATACGAGGCAGCGCCGTTGGCTTGAGTTGCTTAAGGATTATGACTTGACTATTCTCTACCATCGGGGAAAGGCTAATGTGGTTGCGGATGCCTTGAGCTGAAAGTCAACTAGCATGGGTAGCTTGGCACATCTTTTGACCTAGGAAAGGCTTTTGGCCTTAGAGATTTAGTTTTTGGATAACCAGATGGTTAGGCTTGATATTTTGATACCAGGGTGTGTTTTGGCATTTATAGAGGCTAGATTTTCTTTGATAGAGCAGATTCGAGCTCATTGGTTTGATGATGTTAGATTGAGGTTGATTCAAGATAAAGTGTTGAGTGGGGATGATAAGAAATCCTCACTTGATTCAGATAGAGTTTTGAGGATTGGGGGATGAGTTTGTGTGCCGAGAGTGGTGATTGGATTAGGTTGATCTTGGAGGAGACCCATTGTTCCAGATATTCTATCCATCCAACTGTGACTAAGATGTATCGTAATTTGAGGCAACACTACTGGTGAGGTGGTATGAGGTGAGATAGAGGATTTTATGGCTCGTTGCCTATGTTTTCAGCAGGTGAAGGTCGAGCATATGAGACCTGGTGGTTTTCTTCATAGGTTATCCATTCCTGATTGGAAGTGGGAACGCATCACTATGGACTTTGTGACTAGTTTGCCTCGTACATCTCATGGTTCTGATAGTGTTTGGGTCATCGTGGATCGATTGACCAAGTCAGCTCATTTTATTCTGGTTCAGGTCTCATTTAGTGCTAAGAGGTTAGCCCGTATCTACATTCGTGAGATTGTGGGTCTGCATGGTATGCCGGTGTCGATTATTTCATATCGAGGTCCTGTGTTAACATCTCACTTTTGGATGACTTTTCAGGATGAGTTGGGAATCGAGTGGATCTTAGTACAACGTTTCACCCTCAGACTGATGGCCAGTCAGAGCGGACTTTACATATTTTGGAGGGTATGCTTTGCGTATACGTGATGGATTTTGGTGGCCAGTGGGAGCAACATTTAGATTTTGCAGAGTTTGCATATAATAATAGCTACTATTCCAGTATTGATATGGCTCCTTTTGAGGCGTTGTATGGTAGGCGTTGTCACTCTCCAGTAGGTTGGTTCGATGTTTCAGAGGTGAGACCTCGAGGTACGGACTTGCTTCGTGAGTCTTTGGATAGGGTCCGAATCATCAGGATAGACTTAGAGCGGCTCAGAACAGGCAGAAGTGTTATGCTGATGGTAGACTTCGTTCCTTGAGATTGGTGTTGGTGATCATGTTTTCCTCTGAGTTTCACCCATGAAGGGTGTAATGAGGTTTGGGAAGAGGGGAAAGCTTAGCCCCAGGTATATTGGTCCATTTGAGATTCTTCGGACTGTTGGTGATGTGGCTTATGAGTTATCTTTGCCCCCTGATCTATCAGTTGTTCATCCAGTTTTTCATATTTCTATGCTTCGTCGCTATATTCCTGATGAGTCTCATGTCATTCATTGGGTTCGGTTCGGTTAGATGAGTGGTTGCCTTTATTGAGGAACCGATTTCTATTTTGGCTAGGGATGTTAGGCGGCTGTGCTCTAGAGTGATCCATGTGGTTAAGGTCCTGTGGCGACATCGACCTGTAGATGAAGCTACTTCGGAGGTTGAGTCTGATATGTGTATTTCTTATCCTCAGCTCTTTATTGATTCAGGTATTTCTTTGCCTTAGTTCGAGGACGAACTAGATTTTTAGTGGTGGGTGATGTAATGACCTAAAAATTTGATGAAATATGTGAAATTTTTTTGATTTGAATATTTTACCCTCTCTGTAGTTGTATTATGATATTTCTGGGGTGTGGGAGTGATTGACATGATTTTTGATGCATTTTGATAGCATTTACACAATATTGTGATTTTTGATGGCTTCGAGAGCCTTATTTTGGACTTATGTGGATATCTTTTGATCCGTGCGATGGATGGACGAACGAACTGGCCAGCAGCTTTAGAATATTGATTTTAGGCTAGGTAGACTTTTGGTTCGAGTCCTGGTGCACCCGAGCTCATTTCGACCTATTGGTCAGAAAGTTGGAAAATTAGAAATATGGGTGTGGGACCCACATTGAAACGACCTTGGATGGAAAATCCAACTTTGTCAAAAGATCCAGAATGTCTATTTTAGGGCGTTAGCATGTTTGGTATGATTTTACGGCTTTTAAATCTCATTTCGACCCTCGGTTTGGAAAATTGTAATTTCGGGTTTCGGGGGTCAACTTTATGAAAACGATATTTTTTTGAAAATCTGATATCGTCATCGCGTCCGTAACGTCAAATTTAGTGTGGTTGCATTGTCCTTTTACATATATCGGACTCCGAACGAATCCCGAACACCCCGTCGAAATCCATTTCGACTTGAGAAAAAAAAAACTCTACAGCTATTGCAGAAAATCTGCAATAAATAACAAAATTTTCAGCCTTTCTGGCTCATTTTGCTCATTTTTCATCTTGCCTCTTGAGAGTTAAACCCTAAATAATTTGGGAGATTAAAAGTGAAGTTTGTGGGAGCTTGGGAAAATAGATTAACATCTATTTCTTGGTTTTATTACAGATTTAAGGTAAGAATTCACCCTTTTTCTTAATAATTTCCTGATAAATTTCTCAAAACCCCAAAATTCTTAGGGCATGATTTTAAATCAAAATTTCACTCCTTTAACTTGAATAATATTTTTATCTTATAATTACTAGTTTTTCATCAATTTAACCTTCAAAACAACTCTGATTCTTGATTTTAACCCGGATTTTAAAGATTTTACCAAGTAAAGCTCAAAAATGATTTTTCTTCGATTTGAACCCCGTTTTTGACTCAATTTAACTTGGGTTTTCAGCTGTAGGTTCCTTAAAATATGGGAAACATGTTTTTGAAGTAAAGTTCCGATTTTGTCCTTTTTTTGAAAACCCATTTTGGGGATCCGTTTTGACCCCGAATTAAAAGTGGACAATATGGGTGTCGTTGGTTTTGTATTGACGCGTAGATTTCATATTTGATATTTTTAGTGGAGTTCAGAATCGTTCACAAAAAGTAAGGTATTGGGTTCAAGTGTAGCAAACCGGTTTAGGCTTCGAGGTAGGTTATGGCTTAACTCTTCAGACTGGGCTGGGTAGTAAATGATGATACAAAATTCATGTTAAGGGTGGGAACTAATCATGAAAAATGGATATCTATGGGTTGTGCCCGTGTCGGGGCCTATATGTGATGTAATTGTCGAAGTTGAGATATTATGTGATATGTTTGACCATATGGGGTCCTATGTAATATTGATAGCCTTGAATACATGTGAATAATTGTATTTTGTTGTTTAATGTGGTACCATTGATCTATTGTGATTATATTAATACTTTATTAGCATATGAGACATGTGGAAATTCATAGATGAAACGAAAATAATAAGTGGATATTGGCTCATGCGGTTGTGGGAATGTATCATTGTGGTTGGTTGTGGAAATATATCATCTGATTGGTTGTGGAAATACTCATTGTGATTGGTTGTGAGCATTACATCTTCATATTGTACTCATTCATGAAACATTGGTACCACCGTGGCAATATTTGAGAAACACTAGCAACACCTTTTTAAGAAAATATTGTAACACCTAATAAAAGCCTTTCCGAGGGATATGTCGGAAAGGAGATATGAGATATGTGGATTGTATATGGTTTGACGAACCCCCATGGGTCCTACGTCGGGAAGCTTTAGCTCCGTAGGTGTATACGGGGATTGTGCAACAATCCCGGAGATTGTGCGATGACCTCGTGCATCATCATCATCACATACATTGAACTTACTTTATTGTGTTTATGTTGTGTTGTATTGCCTTATTGACTTGTCATCTATGTATTTGTCTTATCTTTCTTTAATTGTATTTGATGATCTTGTATCTACACGTTCTCTATTGTTCTATTTATATGTGACATAATTTATACTTGTGTTCTATATCTTGGTGTGTCATTGTAATACATATGATATATATTAGAACTGTTAGTGCAAGCGGTGTGGGCTACCATTGTGGGATATTTTCTGATTGCAGGTGACGTGCCCTTAGTGTATATTTTGTATGCTTTATTTACTACTTTGCTTGGTCGGCCTATGATACATACTGAGTACAAGTGGACCATACTCATGTCTACTGCGCCCTTTCGGTGTAGGTCCTAGCTCGAGTGAGCCTCACATTTCTTGACTCGGGCGATTGTTAAAGCTTCCAAGGTAGCGGTTGGATATTCATGCATTCGAAGTTCACCTCTATCTTTCTAAAATAGTTATGTATTTATTAGTATTCGGAGACAGATATTATTCCTTTTGTGGTTATTTTTCTGATGTATTTGACTCTTTGATTGTATTAGTAGTTCTTACACTATTGACACCTGGTTTTGGGCATGATTAGTATTTTGGATAAGTTCCTTCCACATTGTTATGATTACTTATATGGTTCGGCTTCATTCTAGAAGCCTTACCGTGGGATATTTTTGTCTTTTCTTCTTTTCGTATCAGTTTGGGTGATAGGCTTACTTGTCAAGGTACGCCGCGACAAGTGCCATTATGACCCTCGTTTTTGAGTCGTGAGATTTTTTTTATCATCTTCTTCGTCTTTTAATTCTTTAACATCTTAAAATCTCTAGTAAGACCTTTAATGGTGGATTTTTTTTTTGGTAAACTTATGGGTGTTCTTAATATCACCTAGAGCTGATTCTATATTATAAATTAAAGATTCCTAACATGAATTTCGTAAAGTTGATTATGAATTTTGATGGTTAGGTACCTTGAACTCCATAAAGATGAGTTCTTTAGCATAAAAACTCTATTATTAGAGATGGATTAAGATTAAAAGAATTAGTTAATGGTTAATTGACCTTGGAGAATTATATAGACCATAAATTAAGGATAGACTTAGTGGATTTGAATCCCCAAAATATTTGTTTGAAGATTAAATGTTTAATTACTCTTATTATTGTTGATTATTTCAAGGCATGAATTAAAGAAAATGCATTCTGTTGCAGATTGCTTCTTTCAAAAGAACGACGTCTAGGCAGGCTAGGTTTGATGAGTAGAAGACTATGTTATTTCATATTTTAATAATTTAAATTTGTGATAGAAAGCATGTATAGGGTTGCAGGGATGGTGTTGAAGTGGATGAAGACATAAGAACTTTACTTTAATCCCAAAACTATGTTATTGCTTGATTATGCGATATTTATGATATTATGTGTTATGTGCCCGAAATAGAATTGTTGTAAATGAAGTATGTGGACATGATGTTTCTTTTTAGTTCTGGTGATGAACCTAGTTAAGTTATAATAGTATTAAGTTGTATGTATTGTGCAGTAATGTGATGAGGAGAATTTCACCAGGGTCGATTATTAATAAGCATGGTAATATCTAAAGATAGATGACTTGAATCATTGTGAGGATTGTATTATGTGGAAAGAGGTAGAAGATAATGATATGCTTGAATGTACTAGTTATAAATGGTGATTTTAGAACCAAAGTATTGGCGTTTGAGTAGGTCGTAATATTTTAATAATTAATGAGTAATGAAGGCTCCAATAGTGATTTGTATGCATAAGTGTTAAATTATGATTTATTTTATGGCATTCTTGATTTGGTATTGATAAACACACTTTATCTATTGGATGCCCATGAGAGGCTAAATTGGTGATAATGATGATTTATTGAATTATGCCTATGAGAGACTTGTTTGATAATGACAGCTCCTTGAACTAATACGCGTAATGGCTTGTTGATGATCATGATAAATTTCTTAAATAATGCCCGTGAGAGGCCTAAAATGTTGATAAGTGAAATATCTTGATCGATAATGATAATGTTATCTTATCTTTATTTTGATACTTATGGATGAATCCTGATAGAGTCTCCCGATCTGAGTACCTTTAGAAGATCATGTCGAATCGCTCTCTCATTCTCCTCATAGGTTAGCCCTGGTACCATAGAGATCGTCACCGCAGATGAGGGAAGGAAATTCAGCTTCCATTCATTAGACTGTTAAAAAATAAAAATCATCTTTTTGTTTTTTCTTTTTCATCAGCACACCATTATTTTCATGCTTTTTTGTAAAGTAACATGAGCACATGGGGAAACTGTATGAACATAACATTACATTAAGTTACGAATTTAACTCCTAAAGGATCGACCACTATTCAGATAGACTCTAGTCCTTACTTAAGGAGATCGGTAGTGTGCATCTGTATGAGATGCCCTTATTTTGCAGTAGTTTGAATCTGATTGAAAAGAATGTCTTATGTAAAGAAAACTTGTGATATACCTTCATACAACAATGTGGCCGATATTAAATTCCAATATTACTGTAAGACGTGATTGGATCGGATGCCACGAGCTGGCATGGTGAAAATAATAATAAAGGAACTTATAATTAAGTGATATAAAGTGATGAATCTAATGAATAATCCCAAAGAATCTATCCCGAAGTTTATATACTTGGAAAAGTGAAACTCTGTACTTAATTGCTATATGTTAGCCAACTTGCTTTATTTATACTTGTGGTAATCATAGCTTACCCAATTGACTAGTTGTCATTCTTTAATGTCATAAGAGAGTGTTTGTTTTTTAGCCCGAGAGTTTAGTGTGAGTTGTCTACGATTACTGGGTTGATCCAATAGATGCAGGTAATGAAAAAGGTAATGTAAATAATGGATGATAGTGATGATTTAGTGTTTGATTGTGGTGGATGATGTGAATCAGTGAAACTAGACTATGCTAGTGGTGAATATAATCTGGTTAATAGAGATGGAAAATTATAAATTATATAGGCAAAGTGTTATAATGATATTACAACCTTAGTAGAATTATATTTCATTTAAGATGTCAAGATTTTTTTTCTTTGATTCTATTTTATGATTTTGTGGACTAACACTGGTCCACCGGTGATGCCTACCAGTATGCGTGTTTATATTGACGCTAATCTTTTACTTTCCTTCTTGGAGTGTGGACTGAATGCAAGTTAGTTTATGATTTCTAGATGGATGGCGATATTCAACACTATCTTCTGCACTTCCTTCCTGACAGATGTTAGAGTCTTTATGTTATTTATTTTATCATCAGTCTACTTTATAATAGTTATCTCTTGTACATGTCTGACCAAGTCTTGGGATAGTGAAAGATAGTTGTAAGAAGTTTCTAAAAAAGTTTATTTATTGATATTTAATTTACTTTGTTATATTAATCTAGTATTTTCATAAAAATAAAAGTTTTTCGCATATTTTTAGTTGGGTAATAAGGATTCTCCTAGACACTTAGGATTAGAGTAGGTGCCCGCATAGTACGTTAGTTTGGGTTGAGACAGTTGATATCAGAGCGTTAGGTTCACCAGTTCCACGAATATAAGAGAAATGTCAAGTAGAGTTCCACCAATTGGTGTGTAAGGCCCCACATCCAATCTTCGGAAGGTTATAAGGCATGCAAAAGTTGTTTCAGGTTCTTTCTCTCCATCTTCCATCCTAATCTTTGACTATTGGGTTGGATCCAATTGGTATCTAAAAAAAGCTCAATTGAAATGCAGTTTCTCTCAATTGGTATTTTAGTAAGTTCAAATTGAAATCTAGGAGATTCCAATTGGTAGCTATGAATAAGTGCTAAAGATTATTGTTAATAGGTAAAGACTTGTGAATGTAGTGAACTTATTTGGTAGCTTATGTTTGATATTTGGTTGAACATGGATTGCTAGATTATTGTCATTGTTGTTAATTGTTTTTGTTTGAATTTCAGCGATGAAAATTGACCTAGTTTCTTTTGTTGATAATTATAATGGAATTATGTGATTTTTCTGTTGTTTTGAAACTAATAATTCTATGATGCTTACTTGTTTCTGGTACTACTGTACTGATGAAATTGAAGATATAAGAATTGGGAGGGTGATATCAGAACATGATGTCAAGGAAAGATAATGAAAAAGACATGATTCTGATGTTTTGTTTTGAGAATCATGTAACAACCTCCTATTCTAATTAAGTTTATCTATTGCTCACCAAATTTTAGTCCCGAAATGTATTCAACAAAGTTGTCAAAGTACTTGTTTCATGTTCTCAAGAATCGAAAATCTCCCCTATTTTTTGCCTAGATATTATTAAAAAAGAGCAGTCTGGTGCACTAAATTGTTGCTACATAACTTAATTGTGTTCTTAATTTTGCTAATCTAAGTAAGTATATGGATCAGATTGAGCCTATATATAAGGCCCAAATAATTTTAGGAATGAGATGGGCTTTGCCATGTTTGATTATCCCAACATTTTAGACATAATTTGCATCAATGACCTTATTTTGGCATTATCACCCTCCTCACTCCTCCCTTCCCGCAAAAATATTGTAATTATTATAAATTAATATTGCAAAGAAAAGAATAATAAGGGAGAGAAGAAAGTATTGAGAGATTCAGGATGAATTACAATAAATGAAAAACCCTTTTATTTATAGGGTAAAGCTGACTTGGTTTCAAAGTTACTGTTCCTAACTTTTCTCCTAATAAACCTACATGTGGAAATTCACTCTAATATAAATATATTAATAACACTTCCCCTTGGATGTCTATTTGATAGATAATGTGACTCGTTAAAACCTTACTAGAAAAAATCAATTGGAAGAAAATCTAGTGAAGGAAAAAGAGTGTACATCTCTAATAATACTCATTTCAGCTGCTTCACTAAAAAACTTACAAGAAAAATTCTGTGGAAAAAAATCTTAAAAGGAAAAAAGAGTATAGTGTGTACTGACTCCCCCTGATTAGAATATCAATTCAAAATCTTGAATCTTCGCATTTCAATTTTGTGCACCATCTTCTTCAAAGTTGTAATTGGTAGAGACATGGTGAATAATCACTCATATTATCGCTTGAATGGATATGTTGCACATTGATATCGCCATCCTTTTGGAGCTCATGTATTTAGATAGATTTGACAAAAGTTGCTTCGTTCTATCTCCTCTTATGGATCCTCCCTTTAGTTAGGCCAATCATGATTTTGGCTTGCTTCATGAATAGTTATTATCCTGACATAATTTGAATGTCATGTAAAATAACTTGATATGAAAGTAACCCTTCTTGACAATAGGTAATAGATTTGTATGAGGCCCTTATGTCGATTACATGAATATCCTATATATTCAAAAACTAGACAATCTTGGTTAGGATAAACACATTCATATTAGGGCTTTCATTCGCAATACGCAAGTGATTTTATTTTTGTATCTTCGAATAGGATTAATATATCATGCTCATAGTTATAACAAGTGGTATACATGCATCAATTGCACAAAACATGGTATTTCATGACCAATTCAATTCTGTATGTTTCCAATTTTAACTTTTTTCAGCAAATAATCTATTATTTTTGAAAACTTTTCAAGAGTTCCTATAATATTCAAATGATCTATTTATCCCTTATATGTATTATAAATAAGTTTTTTAGAAACTTTTATATGCTTCAGGCATTTTGAATCCTTTTAGGGATTTTCATATAGATTTTGTCAAGCGACAATCTTCAATATTTCATGTGTGATATCTTTTAGTGTCTGGACTACATATATGCTTATCAAGATGCATCCTTTCATGTCACTTGATAAATATATCTACATGAACATGCTTAAATAAACATAGAATTCAAATCCTACTAATTGTTTTTTTAAGATATTGCACCATAGGCATTGAAGTTATAGTCGATGATATATTATTTTGTATCGGTTCGCAATGTGATATAACATTTTGAGATCTCATCACTTCATTGTTTTCAAGTACCCGAACCTCTCAGAAGGTTTGATGAAGTGTTATGTCGTGGGCTCTTCAAAAGAACATTGTCTCTTTATTATGGCTATTTTCTCCTTATCATTTTAAAGGATTATTTCATTTGAAATCTATTGGTCTATCGAGCTTCATGCATGTGTAGACTTTGTCCTTTAGGGACATAAAATAGGAACAGTTGTAGCTAATATGATATTAAATCTAAGTCAACAAATGCTTCCGAAATTTGACTTAGAATTATCTTCTGAATGAGGATTTGATGATAATTCCTAACATATTTCATACTTTCTTGTTATCTCCCCCTTATGTTAAGAAAACTAATATACCGCTCAATTTACTTTAAAAAATCCATCTTTTTGCATCATGTTTATCCATTAATCGTATACCGCACATCAAAAACTATTAGATGAAAAATATTATGTTCTTGAACCTAAACCAATGAGAAGGGAATTGATCATAATTTATTTTTCTAATTCATACCATTACTTTTGTATGCAATATATCACATTTCAGACCAAATATACCAAAAGCTTCATTTGTTGGCTGATCATGCACAGGAGGGTGTAGACAAAAACAAATCTACATGGATAGGGTATATGCCAAGATGACAGATGCTTATTGTGTGATGACGCAAAGGGAAACATAGAACATTTATTTTTTGAATGTCCCTTTTAATAGTTGTGTTTAATGTAAGTAATGGATAGGATGGGAGTTAACATGGAGGTGAAGGGGATATGGACTAGAATGGCAAGGTATGCAGCTGGCAGAGCTAGCATGGGGCTGCTAAGGAATGGAGCATTGTTGAATCGTTATTCTTTATTGTTGCCCGTTCAAGTGATTGAAATGAACAAAGACTTGATTGTCCTCCGAACTACAATCCAGGTTGCATGATACATTGTTGTTGTGATGGATTGGTTCTTCTCTAAACTCTTGATACGCATGCTAAACTCTGCTACCTTTTGCTCTGGAACCCCTCCACAAGAGAATCAATATGACTTCCCTCTCCAGAATATGCATCTGGTGAGAGTGTATTTGGATTGGGATATGATGCAACTAGTGAGGTCTTGTTTGGCATTTTTACGTGGAACATTTCATTGGCTTGGTAACTCAACATGTTATACTATCATTTCATTTAATATTTCCACCGAGGTGTACGGAGAAATACCGTTGCTAAAGCAGATGTACGGTTGCCCATGCGTAGCCTCGACCATGGTCTTTCAGTGTTGAGAGGAATGCTTTGCTATTTTAGGATGCCTAATAAGTATGGGAGCCCATACACTTTTAACTTATGGGTAGTGAGAGACTATAGTGTCAAAGAATCTTGGATTCAATTGTATGAAATAAAAGATACTAATGGTCTTGCTTCAGTCGCACCGCAATGTATGTTTGCGGATGATGATGTGCTACTACGCTTCAAACAGTTAGCATCTAATACTTCTCTATAGTGGACATCCAAAAGAGGAATATTTGAACTTTGGCCTGAAGCTTGTCGAACAATTGTTTATACAGAGAGTTTGATTTCTCCTGAAGTATTTATTTAATAAATTTGCTTATGTATGATTCTAAGGATTCCTTTTGAGAATCATGTAACAACCTCCTATTCTAGTTAAGTTTATCTAGTGCTCTCCAATTTTTGGTCCTGAAATGTATTCAGCAAAGTTGTCAGGGTACTTGTTTCATGTTCTCAAGAATCGACATCTCCCTATCTTTTTGCCTACATATTTAAAAGGGGCAGTCCGGTGCACTAAAGCTCCTGCTATGCATGGGGTTCGGGGAAGAGACGAACCACAAAGGTTTATTGTATATAGTCTCACCTTACATTTCAGCAAGATGGGTTTATATGGCCTATTATTGTTTGCAGAAAATCGTATACTGTAATTGCTACAAGTAATGCCTGTTTATTCTTCAGTGGAATGATTCCTGGCTTGATTGATTAGTAAAAAAAGTTATGTTTGCTACAGAAAGCTACTGTATCTTATGTTTGTTCTCACTCATCTTATTCTTCTTCCAACCTTGTCTTTTAGCTGCTTGATAAACAAAGATATAAGGCTATGTGCAATCCCCTAAGAGCTGGTAGTACAAGTCAGAGTTGTTAAAGATGGAGAAATACAAGTCTCAGATACAGTGTATAGGGGAAAAAGGGAGTAACGAAACTAGTAGCATAGAGGTTTAGTCACCCCAGGACCAACTTCAAGACAATTCGGCATAAAGAACTTCCCTTCGTTGTCGCACCGAGAGTGTTTAGAAGCCACCAGCCTTAATGACTGCGCTAAAGGGCAAAAGGAGACCAATGTGTTAGGATGCTCAGGTATGCTGGTGTTCCCCTGCAAACCTGAACCGGGTACAGGGAAGTAGGTTGGCACCCCTAGGTGGCGCTCAATAATTGGTTGCAGTACTACGGGACTCGGTATTGGCCATAGGCGAACCTTGTACCCTATTAATAGTCACTCCCCCTCCATTGTTGTAAAGGACCATCTTATTTCATCTCTCAGTCTCTAAGAAATAAAATCGTTCAGCCTTGTCTCCAAGTTTTCTCTGTTTAGTTTTCTTTCATATTCATCAAAACGGTCGAGGCTGGTTCGTGGTTAGCTAATCTCGATTACACGATCAGCGTAGTGACTCAGATTTGCTCAAGCTCTAGTTTATTTTCTACTTAAGTTATTTTCAAATTTTACTTGTTATTTTGCAAACATTTATCACTAACTCGAAACTAAGCTGTAACACGACTTACAAATTTAACTTTCCCAAATCAACTGTAAACATGATCTAAATCAAATTATTGCGCAGTTTTCACATAATTATTGGATAAAGGGAGACTTAAAGTATTAAGGCTGAGATTGACAAACCAACAGTTTGTAAAAAAACCGTTCATTTGAATTACTTCGACCTAGTGCAATTGATTATTTCTGAAGTTAAACCTACTGATAAATAATAGTGAAAACGAAAATAGGAACAACTGCACAAAATATATCAAAGACAAGTTATGCACAAATACAAAACCAGTACAGATATAATATTGAAACTCATTACATAATTCTTAAACCCAAGAAAGTGACCATCAAGAACTACTTATACATCACAACTTTTTCTACACATAGGACAAGTGTTGTTCTCCGATAACCATGTAAATATGCAACTCCTATGAAATTTATGTGAACATGGTGTAATCACCACAACTGAATTTTCTTCAAAAATCTCAAAACAAACGGGGCATATATCTCCTAATTCAAAACTCACAACATTCTCCTTTTCCAATTTCACAATCTTCAGACCACTTTTCACTTCCCTAAATTTTTGAATTTTCCGATCAAAAACCTCAATTTTATTATGAAATCCCTTTTTTTTTGTCAAGAAATCCAACAGAGCATCGAAGATTTCTTGAATATCAGGATCATTGAAAGAATACTCTACTTCAAGAATGGGAATCATTTGTACATCAATTCCCCTCTTTTTATTAATCTCATCTTCAACTTGTAAATAAAATTCGCCCTCTCTGTCCTTTCTATCACCATCATTAGCCAACATCGACATATTCACATCAACTCTTCTCTTTTTACTAACCCCAACACAAGATTCTTGAACCCCATCAACTTGTAAATAAAACTCGCCTTCTTTGTCCTCGTTGTCGTCATCATTCACCAACATTTCATACAAATTGGTTTCTAGAAATTTACACACATCATTAGATCTTTGTGATCCGATTGTAAATCTTCCGCTCTGCATATCCACATCAATAGCCACAACAATCTTGTTAAACTCATTGATACAGATTTAATAATTAATTGATCTCTTTAATATTGAAGGGGTTACAGCTGTATATATAGAGAACTGAAGAATAACTAATTACAGAATAACCCAGATGTATTTAATAATTATATATGTAGTCTATTATCCCCCCGCAAGCTGATCAGCGGTAACGAGGGGCAGCTTGGAGCAGAGAGACTGAAAAGGCTGTAACGGAAGAGGCTTGGTGAGAATATCAGCAAGCTGGTCAGTAGATGGGACATAGTGCGTGGCCATCGCTCCTGCAAGTACCTCATCGCGAACAAAGTGACAGTCAGACCCAACATGCTTCATACGATCATGAAGGACTGGATTTTTGGTAACACAAATAGTGGACTGATTGTCACAATAAATCTGTGGTTTCGTCGGGGGAATGCCAAGTGCATCCGTAAGGTATCGTAACCACATGGCTTCAGCAACACCCGCAGCCATGGCACGATATTCTGCTTCTGTGGAGGAACGGGACACTCGCGTTTGCTTCTTGGTGCACCAGGAAATCAGATTCGGTCCCATCATAACAATATATCCAGTAGTGGACTTTCGATCATCTTTGTCGTTAGCCCAATCCGAATCAGAAAAAACAGATATATCAAACGAGCCCTTTTGAAATAAAATTCCACAGTGAAGAGTACCTTGAAGATAGCGCAGAATGCGTTTCAAGGCCTGAAAGTGTTGTTCTGTGGGAGCATGCATTGATTGGGAGACTCGATTGACTGCATATTGGATGTCCGGACGAGTAACAGCAAGATAATGAAGTCCACCGACGAGGCTCCGATATAGTGTAGGATCGGCAAAGGGAGTATTCGGCCCTGGGGATTGGCGGACTGCCATGGGAGTGACCGCGGGTTTGCAGTCTGTCATTCCAGCCCGATTTAGAAGTTCAAGGGTATATTTTGTCTGATGCATCAATATGGTTCCCGATTTGCGGATGAGTTCGAGGCCAAGAAAGAACTCCAGAGGACCGAGGTCCTTAAGTTTGAAGTCACGATGCATAGCTTCAGTAATTTCAGTGATGAGTGATGACGAGCTGCCTGTAATAACAATATCATCCACATAGATAAGAATGATGACTGTCCCTCGAGAACAGTGAAGGGTGAAGAGGCTGTTGTCATGATGGTAGGTGCGAAAACCAAGACCCTGCAGAAAAGTAGAGAGACGTGTGTACCAGGCACGAGGGGCCTGTTTCAGGCCATACAGTGATTTGCGAAGCTTGCAAACATAGTGAGGACGGTTGGGATTAACATATCCCGGTGGCTGAACCATATAGATTTCTTCCTCAAGATGACCATGAAGAAAGGCATTGCTGACGTCTAGCTGATGAAGCGGCCAATCATAGTGAAGAGCAAGAGACAAGACCAGACGAATAGTCTGTTGCTTAACAACAGGGCTGAAGGTCTCCTTATAATCCACACCATACTCCTGATGATACCCTTTTGCAACCAGACGTGCTTTATAGCGAGAAAGAGATCCATCTGAATTTCGTTTGATGCGAAACACCCATTTGCACCCAATAGACTTTCGGTTACTAGGCAGAGGTACCAAATCCCATGTACGTTGTTCATTCAGAGCCTGAAATTCCTCATCCATAGCTTGGCACCAGAAACTATTTTTGGAGGCTTGGTTGTAGGTAGTAGGCTCAGTTGTGGGATGTGCATCAAAGGGTATTTGAGTGTGGTAGGCTTTGGGTTTGAAGGTACCGGCCTTGGCTCGGGTTGTCATAGGATGAGTGTTGAGTGGAGGGTGATTAGGAAGGGGTGGTCGAGTTGTATGATGCGTGGGCGGGGGTTGGGTGGGGCTGCCGTGGGAGCTGGGATGTGCAGCGGTGGATGGGGTGGCTGTATGTGTGTTAGGAGTATGATGTAGGGAAGTGGTGGGTTGTGTGGCAGTCGGCTGGGTGTTCGGGTGGGAGGTTTGGGGTTTCGGGTGGGTAGTGGTGTAGTGGGGTACCGGGTTAGGTGCCGAGTGAGCCGGAGCATGAGCGTGAGAAAAGGACGAAAATAATGGCACAACGCCAAGTGGATTGGGGGAGTATGGAGTAGAGGAAAGACTTGTGTAAGGAAATTGTTCCTCCACAAAACGAACATGACGGGAAACATATGTTTTCTGAGATACAGGATCGAAACATTTGTAACCTTTGATAGTGGGATGATAGCCTAGAAAGACACAAGGGGTGGACCGAGGTTGAAGTTTATGTTGAGTGTGCGGACGCAACCAGGGATAAACTAGACACCCAAACGGGCGGAGATGGATATAGTCGGGTGGATGATTGTAGAGACGGGCATATGGAGTGGAGTTGGAGAGAGTGTGAGTGGGCATGCGATTTATGAGGTAGTTGGCAGTAGCAAGGGCATCAACCCAAAAGGAAACAGGTAAGGTGGAATCATGGAGGAGCGCAACAACTGTTTCTATTAAGTGACGGTGTTTGCGCTCAGCAACGCCATTTTGTTCAGGGGTATATGGACATGAAGTGTGATGAAGAGCCCCTAGATTTTGAAGAAAAACACCAAATGCATTGTTGACAAATTCTTTGCCATTGTCACTTCGAAAAATTTTGATTTTGGCATTAAATTGATTTTGAACCATTCGGTCAAAGTTTACAAAAATAGTATAAGCTTCGGATTTAAATTTCAGAGGATAAAGCCAAGTGAATTTACTGTAATCATCAACAAAACAGATATAATAACGAAAACCTTGAACAGAAGGAACTGAGGTTGGACCCCAAACATCAGAATGAATTAATTGAAATGGCGCAGTGGCCTTGTGTTCAGACAGTGAAAAAGGTAAACGACAAGATTTAGACACTGAACAGGACTCGCAATGTAATTTTTCTGAAAAATTAAAACCTAAGGAAGATAAAATGGATTTGGTGATGGCGGATGATGGGTGCCCAAGCCGGCGATGCCAGGTTGACGAGAGAATGGCTTGACTCACAACAGACGGAGACCTGGATGGAAGAGTGTATAGCCCATGCTCACAGCGGCCCGTGTACCGCACCCGGTTCGTGGTATTGTCCACTATCTGGAAATTGGTGTCATTAAAAATGAGGGTGCAGTTATTTTCTTTAGTAAAGCGATAAACAGATAAAAGATTGGATGTGAGGGAAGGGACGTGGTGAAGGGTTGAGAGATGAAATTTACCATTTGGGGTATAGACATACCCAGAGCCGGTGTTTGTGATGGGAAGGGATTGACCATTGCCTACTGTAATAGTTTCTGAGCCATGATACGGATGAGGAGCTTGAAGTTGTGAATAATCCGACGTCACATGGGTGTTAGCACCTGTGTCTAGATACCAATCGCCAGATTGAGCGTTTGTGGACGCATGCATCGCCCTTGATCCTCCGGACTGGCTATTTACATTCTGCGAGTCATCATAACGATACCAGCAATTAGCCGCAGAATGGCCCCGTTTAGCACAAATTTGGCACGTCGGAAGATCTCGTGTGGGCATCCGCTGGTTTCCTCGTCCCTGTCTGCGGCCTGACTGGAAGCCGTCCCTCGGTGGAGGCCCGCCTCTGCCTTGCTGCCCGGTGTTTCGACGGTCACCGCCGCCGCTGCCTCGCCCTTGGTTACGGCGATCGTCACCGCGACCCCTGGCCGAGCCTCCGCTGCCAGCCGAGTAAAGAGCCGTGACGCCAGGGGTGGAACTGGCTTCTCCGAGCAGTAATTTGTGTTCCATGTCTAGATTCAATTCTTCTGCATTAAGCCATCCAGACAGTTGATTCAGAGTGATTTCGACAGGCGAGAGGCGAATATGCTGTTTGAGAGAGGAATAGCCAGCCGGAAGACCACGTATCACGGCATTCACCACGTCTCGTTCAGGAATAACCTCGTTCACAGCATCTAGGTCAGACAGAATAGAGGCCACATCATCAAGGTATTGAGTCATCGTCTTCGTTCCCTTCCGAAGAGTATGCAATTTGTCACGCAACTGAAAAATATGAGCCGTGGACACAGAGTTGTACCTTGTGGCTAGTGCGTCCCAAAGTGAAGCCGATGTGAGAAAACCCCGGGCGTGTTTGTGCACAGAGGGGCTAATAACTGCGAGAAGACAGGCTCGGATCTGAGTGTCTACGATCATCCACGGAAGGTAGTCGGGATTTGGGAGCTTGACGCCGTCCTTCTCGGCTGTCTCGGGCTGCGGCTTCTCCGCACCGTCAATCCATCCGAGCAGCAAGTTGGCTGCGAGGGCGGTGCGGACGTTAAGTGCCCAGGCCGGGTAGTTGTTGTCAGATAATTTTTCGGGGATGAGATTGTGGAGATTCCTGAGCAGTAATTTTACTCCAGACGGTAATTTTGACAGAGGATCAATAACCTTGTCCATGGCGCCGACCTACGGCGGAGGAGGGAGGCCGTGCGGCGTGGTGTAGACGGTGGCGGCGGCGCACACACGTCGGAAAAGAGGAGAGATTAGGGTTTGGGCGGAAGAAGAAACCCTAGCTTTGATACCATGATACAGATTTAATAATTAATTGATCTCTTTAATATTGAAGGGGTTACAGCTGTATATATAGAGAACTGAAGAATAACTAATTACAGAATAACCCAGATGTATTTAATAATTATATATGTAGTCTATTACTCATTGTCCATATTACAGAAAGAGTTCAAATTTTTACCAAAGCTACTTGACAGGTAATCATAAATCGTGTTAGCCAAATGAGGAATTGTGTCTTTAGAGAACAAATGTGATAACCCCAAAGCAAAATCAATGCTTTCAACATACTCCTCAGGAGTTTCACAAATCTTAAACGGCTGAAAACTTTTCTTGAATGTTGTCATTTTCATCTGTCCTCCACGATTGTTGGAGCAGCAATTTCTTGGTTTTATAATCCTAGTTTGTTTCTTCACTCTTAAAATTAAAAAAACCAAATCTCGATGACGATCCTAGTTGGTGATGACGATCAAGAACATGATTTTTAATCATATTTTGAGTCCACTTAAACACCCTTATTTTGATTCCCATTATGCTTTCACTTATATATGCCATTGTCTTTTCTTTCTTGAAAATTTTTGACTTCAAGTGAAAGAGGGCAAAAGAAATTTGACAATCCAATATTTTAGAGACAAATATATTTAAGTGAGAGATGTAATAATAAGGAAACTTATTGTGTCCGTGTTTCGTAGGGAATAGGAGAGATGCAATCCTATTTAAGGTAGGATTCCACAGAAACTTTTCTTACACGTAAAACTTTTTTTTAAAAAAAATTTTTGGTAATAAAATATAGTACTAGTAATATATTACTCCATGTATCAAAATGTCTTTAATCTTGTTGTCTTAAAATATTTCATGTGGGAAGTTAGAATTATAAAATTGTTAAAAAAAAGAAAAAAGAAGAAGAAGTATTGTTAGTGTAGGACCAGATAAAACGAGATGTAGGGAGTATAATAACACTATGAAGCAAACTTTATGAGAAATTCGAATTTATGGAGGAAAAGGATAACAACAATAAATTGCAGATATAACTAATAAATTGCAGAGTCAAAGAAGAAGATAATTGTAAGCATGTCTTCTCAATAACATATGTAGATGATGTAAGAATACAAGGATATGCATTATGGATCTGTAAATCAAATAAAGGAGTTAATAACTCAAATGGTCACTCAACTTTGGACTTTTATCCCAGAAAGTCACTCAACTTTGATCTTTACTTCAAAAGTCACTCAACTTTCACATTTTTACTTAGAAAGTCACTCAAACTATTTAATCATTTATAAATAACATTTGCTTATGTGGAATTATTATTTAAATTCATAATTCAGAAAAATAAAATATTATCTCTTAATGACCCTTTTATCCTTATTCCCATAAATTAATTTTTCTTTCTCATTTTTTTCTCCTTCTCACATATTATAATTGATTCAACATTAAATATGCCTAATAAAATATTAAAAGATCAAATTAAATTTAACAATAATCAAAGGATAAAAAATTATTAATATAAACTATATTAATACGATGAAATATAACTAAATAATATGTAATTTAACTCATTGATTACTAAAGTCACGTGTACGTAGTTATTACATACATATAGTGAATCCCTATAGCATAGGTATATTACTCATAATATTTAGTTATGGGTATAAAATCCCTAATTCATCATACATATATATATATATATATAGTACAGTATTGTACAAACATTTATAAAAAAAAAAAAGCATCTTTAGAGTGAAAACAGGAAGGGGGGGGGGGTCATCGTTGAGAGCGTCGCAGTTATAATAAGCTATATAATGTGTAGATTTAAATTTAATTATATTTCAATATGAACATTAATTCTTATTGAAGAGTCCACAAATTTTAGATGTCTACAAATGCCCCTACTTCAAGGCTTGTCGAAGTGTAGATTTGATGACGAGTCTTGAAGTACCAATAGAGCTTCCATCTTTATGCGGTGGCTACAGATTTGCAAATCTGATTTATGAGAGAAGAGATGAAGGGAAGATTTGGTCCCACTGGGCGTGCCAAAATTTGTTGGACAATAAAATTCTCGAGGCCTAAAAATAAATAATAACTCGAGACAAAAAAATATTGCAACAATCAATTTTATTGATCTCAATGCGAGTGTTATAGTCTCTATGAATCCTCTGATTTGCCTTTTCAAATATAAATTCAAGGGCTTAAAGCTTGATCTTGAATTTGAACTTGGTTTGTGGACTTGAGGGACATGATCTTGACTTGTGCTTGAATTCATGGGCTATTGAGCTTGTTCTTGAATATTGCAGTCTTAATCTTGAATCTTGATGAACTTGATTTGAATGCTTGGACTTTTTAGAGAAATCTGGAGTTAGCGCGGATGACACTGGAAGTGTTTGTCGTCCTAGCAAGCCTGCCTTGCTCCTCGTGACAGCTCCTAATCTTCCAAAAGTAACACCAAGGATGCTTTCTACTTTAGCAGAGAACTTTGAATCAACAGCCTTGGAAGCAGTTGATTGAGAGTTGACCTTCTTGGATGTCATTTCAATGTTCTTGAACTTCGCAGTTGGAAAAGTTGAAATGAGAGGTAGAGATCGTCCCACTGGGCGTGCCAATTTGTTTGCAACATAATTTAAATTCATGAAAAATAAATTTTAACCACAAACAAAAATATGAAGAAACAAGAATTTTTTATTGATATACGATTGTGGTTACAAATCTGTTCCTCCCTTGATTCTTCTCTCTTGATTTTATCCGTAATTCGAGGGTCATTAGTTGCTTATTATCGAACATAGGATGATCTCTTTATGAATATTCCATGATTTTTTGCGATATTGGAGATCCCGATATTTTTACGAATACCTATCCGCTTATGGGATATTCAAGATGCCTGTTTCAGGGAACATGTTACCCTTTAAATAGGCGAGATTTAGGGTAAAGTAGTCCTCTAGAACTCTAACAGAATTTGGATTCTTATTGAAGGGTCCACAAATTTTAGATGTCTACAATAATAATTCTACATAAACAAATGTTATTTAAAAAAATGATTAAATAGTTTGAGTGACTTTCTGAGTAAAAATGTAAAAGTTGAGTGACTTTCTGAGATAAAAGTCCAAAATTGAGTGACCATCTGAGCTATTAACTCCTATAGCCACAACCAAGTAACATGGGCAATCACGTGACTCCGTGTGGGAAAAATAATTTGCTATCTCAAAACGAAATATATTTGTTAGTGTTTAGATTCATTCTTCAATACCTTGTTCATGAGAAATTAATATGGTAATTATTCTATCATATTCTTAACGTTGGTTTAATTCAATGTGATATGAATTTTTGGTACAACTCTAACGTTTTAATGGACCTTCATTATTTAGATCATTTACTCTTAACAATTGTAATGGTCCTTATTGCCTTTAATTATAATAAGTAACCTCCAAACGGTCATATTACCTGTTGTTCTGCTAGATAAACGTTTTCTGCAAATGGGTCTGGTTGCCTAATGTGTTTCACCAACGTGATAAAAGCAGTAAACTTAAGAACATAAATTATCACGTAGGAAACACCCGACTCACAATAGTTGTAATAAACATGACCTACATTTCTGTAAGATTTACCCTAAAATTAACTAAAACAATCAGCCTCTCAAACAATCGATTACAAACTCTATAACCTAAGGAATTATAATCTCTAATTCCTATAACTCAACAACTAGGAATTATAAACTCTAATTCCTAACAATACATAAACCTCCAAAGTCTTGTGATCTCAAGTCTCCAAATTATCCAACTTGAAGACAAACTCCTATTCCAGTTTATAACACACTGGAACTCTAAAATCAAAACGATTACAACTCGAAGAACAAACCTAATAATCTAAACACTACCTAGAATCTTCTATGAATGAAAGAGTTCTTCACAAAATACTTCAAGAATAAATCTCTGATTTTTCCCTTGCTTTGTATGAGTGAGAAAATGACTTTGTTGAAGCTCTAGGGTATTTATAGATGTCGATGCTTGCTTCGTCTAAGTCGGTTTGCTTTTCCTTCAAACGAATCCTTCTTTTTTTTTTTGGAACCTAATTGAGGAATCCTATTCCTTCTTGGACAATAACTTTGCCTCTTTCCTTTTATACTTCCTTTCATTACATGTATTCACCTAATTTAGGTATTCTTTCATAGTAAGGAATTTGTAACACCCCACATTTTTTGCTAGAATTCAAACCATCATTTCTATACGTATAGACCCAAACCCAATTATTCCTTGATAATATATGTGTGATGATAAATTCTATAGTGTGGAAATACCTTTGAATATGAATTGAGGTCAAAAAATCTCCTAACTCAAAGACGAGTTGAGAAATTTTCTATCAATTAAGTTTAAGTGAACGTTTCAACTTGAGACCATTACTTCTAATATATAATGAGTTACGTGTCCTAATATATACCAAATGACATTTCTTTGAGTATTCTTTCCAACGCAACCGGTTTTGCCTTAATCCGATATCAGAGTAAAAAGTTACGTTCGCTTTTCCAAAAGGTGTAAGGCGCGAAGGCCAGGGTGATGGTCTGTCGCACCAGACTTTCACCCTTAAGAAGAAATACCAAAAATTGGTTATTTTGTGATGGTTGGAGTAACGAACAGTCATGGGAGTTATGGTCTGTAACCCAAACCGTTAGTAGAGACCGCTCTGTACTATTATAATGTTTTAAAGGGGTATTTTGGTATTTTCGTCAGCTCAATCCCTACCCTCACGACTTAAATCACACTTTAATCCCTATTTACTGATAAAATATCAGTTTCTCATCACTCCTTCTCCTCTCCTCCCTCAAAGAGAGAAAAAAATTAGGGTTTCCTCCCAAGACTCATACTTCCAAGTCTTTGATTCAAGATGTCTCAAATTTTGTTCATTAAAAAGGTATGTGGTACTATCCTAAACCTCATGGGCATAAATATACTATTTTAAACAAGCTTTGAAGATATATAATTATGCATATGAAATGGTTTTCGAAAGTATTGATAAACATGCATTGAAAATCACGTTTTATGATGAAATCTTATAGAAATTGTGTTGATGTTCCCTAAATTTGAAAATTTTTCATGTGTACATGTGTTATTAAGTTTGAGAAGTTATATGAGAGCATGATTTATGGAATTTCCTCTCTTGTTATGAAATCCATTGTCTTAATGTCTTGTGGTTATTTATACAAAGGGTTGAAATCTTGAGTTTAAACGTTTCACCATCAATTATGCATTTGCATCACTTTACAATCAATGAGAGGGAATTTTATTAATTTGTAAATTCTTTGGTGTCACGATAAAGAATTGTATCCAATTGATGAAAGAGATGACCACCGTATGTTAGAGTATTGAAAATAGAGTTTTTTGGAACAAGTTTCCATGTGTTTTGAAATAAGAATTCTCATGTGATGTTAAATGTTTTGGGTGGTTATTAACCAGCTATGAAATAAGAAGGGCAGTAGATATGATGTGTTATGAAATGAAGGACTTGCAAGTCTGGGTATGATGATACCCTGTTATGATGTGCCCTAAAAAAAATAAGAAAGGAACTGTTTATAAGAAGGAAGTTTGATTCTTTTTAAGAGTCTAAAAATGGGCTTAAAGAGAGTTAGATGGTTACCCGAAGAAGGCATGAGTTTAGATAACTCATTTCCCGAAACCACATTTTACCGACATGGGTTTTATTTTGCCCTGAAATAGGGAATTGTACGCCGGTGACGACCTTGTGGCGTAGTAGAGAGAAGAGACTCCAAACCTTATGGTAAACTTGGGTTGGGGGAATGGACGTCGAGTCAAGGGAGGATTCCATATAACTTGTGGGATTACAAGATTATAGGGTGTACCATCTATCTCAGAAGTACAACACAGAGTTGAGTCATGATTACAAGAAAATGTTTTTGAAGCTCATCAAATTATGCTCATGTGTTTTTAATTACCTTATACTAAATTGCTTTATGAAAGACTCTCACTTATGTTGTATAAAAATATATGTTATTTTTGGATTGTTCTATATTCCAGTACTTTCGAGTATTGACCCCCTATATTTCAGGTCTTGAGGCCCAGTCACGTGGTCCTGCAACCCAGTAGATTATTTTAGACTTTTGGATATTGGTAAGCCTACCTTACATATGCATTTTGTTAGTTTTTAGTGGTGTTATGATCCGACAGAGGGGCCTTGTCCCGATTTAGAGGGGCCTTGTCCCGATTTAGATAGACTATTATTTTCAGTTCAGTAGAGGCTTCGTAGATTGTTTTAGGTTGCTTTGGGTTTTCCCCTTGATACAATGTTATAATGTTTTAAGTTTGATTAAGGGACTACCGTGTTTACAGTTTATCTTCCGCACTTTTACATCATATGAGTTATTATTATGATTACACACT
The DNA here is from genome assembly GCA_030864215.1 of Capsicum pubescens. Lineage (NCBI taxonomy): Eukaryota > Viridiplantae > Streptophyta > Magnoliopsida > Solanales > Solanaceae > Capsicum > Capsicum pubescens. The sequence continues at coordinate 79,404,806 of CM061544.1, read as the reverse complement.
AAGGGGTCTATCGGGCCTTCATGGTTTGGGATGAAAGTCGCGGCCAGGGACTCAGTTCGGGTTGTCACAGAATCCATATCTTAAATAAGCATCATGAACTCTTTACCTTGTGTTTCTTTAAGTCATTGTAACACCCCGCACTTTTGGGCTTAAGTTTGAATTGTTCTTTCTATGCATATAGACTTGAACCCAATGATTCTTTGTTAATATATGTGTGATGATCAATTATATTGTAAGTTAATACCTTTGAATAAGAATTAAGGTCACGAGAATCCCCGAACTCAAAGACGAGTTGGAAACTCTTCTATCGATTAAGTTTTGGTGAATGCCTAAACTTGGGTCAACTTCCATCGACCATAACTTCTTGTATTTAAAGAATTAGAGGGCCTACTATATAACAAATGAAAGTTCTTCGAGTCATATTTCCAAAGCAACTAGTTTCACCTTAATCCGATATTGGAGGAGAAAGTTAAGCTCATTTTACTTCGAAGTATCTGTCTGCCAAAAAGTGACGACGAAGCTGACAGACCATCATCCTTAGTCATCAGCCTAAGGCTGTGAGTGGTAAAAACCAGCCCAAAAGTGACGACCTAGGTGACGGCCCATCAACCTTGGTCGTCAACTAATGTAATTTTGCGACTTTTTTTATTTCCTTAGGGGTATTTTGGTCTTTCCCTCACTCCGAAAAACCTTCCACACGAATTAAATCACACCCTAAGCATTATTAATCAATCATTATCAGTTATACAACATAAAAAATACTCTCTTCACTCTCAAAACAAGATCAAACTAGGGTTTCCCCCAAGAACAAGAAATCAAGAAAAATCAACTCGTAAGTCCAAGATTTCCAAGAAGGTTCTACTCTTTAAACTAAGTAATCTAAGGTACGTGGGGTTTTCCTAAAACTACATGGGCATGGTGAAATCATTTTAATTATGTCTAAATGTTGTGAAGTCATGAATGTACAAAAGGATTTTGAATCTACATTTACAATTATGCATTATGAAACCTTCTTGATACTAACGTTTCCTTAAACTCGATTTTGTTCATATATATATACATATGTATGTATGTGGTTTGATGGTTGAAACTTGAATTGAGAGAATGAGGAATTATAATCCTTCTCTTGTTATAAAACCCCTTGTTTTCATATGTTATGCACTATTCAATTTCAAATAGAGAAGCATGTTACAAATATCTTTACTGTTGTTTTAGACTTGATATTAATTATGAATTGAAGAGAGGGTGTTTCTTGTTTATATAAAGGAGAAGTGATGATTTTAAAGAGTCACATGGTTTTGTCACAAAATACTTGACCATCACATGTTTGATGAAATATTGAAAAGAGAGAATCTCTACATAGTTTGAAATATGGTTTGAAAACAAGAACTCTATTGCATTGTTTGATTGATTTGGTGGTCTGAACATTGATTTTCATGAAAAGAGTTGTAATTTAACAATGTATGGCTAAGAAATATGACTTGCATGTTTTGGTATGACGATACTAATACAGATGATGCCATGGTAACACAGAACAAAATAGAATACAAATATTAATTTAGATTTCCAGACTTTGAATTCAGAAAGATGCATGTTTATAAAAGGTTAGAAATGGCCTTAAAGAGAGTTAGATGGTTACCCAAAGAAAGTACGAGTTGAAAGACTCAATGCTAGAAATCGTGATTTGCCGAGAGGGGGTTATGATACCATGCTGTGTGGTCTTGTGTACCTTAATTTAATTCGTCCCAATTTGGGACTATGGTTAGGAACTATGCTTTGTGATCTTGTGCACTACCATGACATGTTGATTTGATTGGGGATCATGGTATCATGTTGTGTGGTCTTGCGTGTCTCTCCATACTAATACTCCAATCCTTGCGCAAACTTGGATTGGAGGCTTGGCAGCTGAGTCAAGGGCGGATTCCATATAGCCCATGGAATTATAAATTATAGGGATTACCATCTATCTCAGAAGTAACATAAGGAGTGGTTTATGATTTCAAAGAAATGTTTTAAGGTCTTTAAAGTATTCCCATGTGTTTTCATATATTAAATATAAAATATTTTATGAATTGCTCTCACTTATGTTATATATAAAAACATTATTTTTGATTGCTCTACGTACCAGTATGTTTGTATTGACCCCCTATATTTCAGGGTCTGAGGCTCAGTCTAGAGGCCCCACCAAGCCGTAGATTTATCAGACAAAAGTGTGTAGCTGGTGAGCCTTCTTTATTTTGGAAGGCCTATTTTTAGAACATTGTTATTTCATCTTGGTTTTAGGCCTGACTGGGGGCCTTGTCCCAGTTTCAGACAAGTTTTTAATTTTTGATGTATTAGAGATTTCACAGACTGAAGTAGATGTTGTCTAGATATTTATAGATTTCTTTCCATATTGTTAGATTGAACTCAGAACATGACCATGATTTCGTTTGTTTACTTTTAATATTTTCCCTTATTGTACATGAATGGTGTTCTTGATTGCCAAATAGAAAGGGGCGCCCGGTCCTTCATGGTTTGGGATACTCATCGTGGCTAGGGCCCTAGCTCAAGTTGTGATAAACTTGGTATTAGAGAACGGTTCATGGTCCTAGGGTGTCTGCGAAATAGCATCGGGTAGAGTCCTATTTATGGCTACAAGATATTTAGGAATGTTTCTCTTTCTTCATGTTCTAGTTCATGCTATGGAGTCAGAATGTTTATTTTTCATACTCTAGTTCGTGCTATAGTATCATCCATAGGAAAGTAAATTATCCCAATTCTCTCCCTACTCTGATGTTCTTAGATATGTCTCATTGTTGAGGCGATTCAAGTGCAGAAGCTTAGAATCTAAATGATGTGGTCCTTTCTGATTTAGTCATGAATGATTATGAAATTGCATAAGGACTCGAGAGGAGTCCATAAGTTCTTTAAAGAGTATTGATTTGAGCTTATACCCCTGTCTACATCAATCGTGTGTTTGAGCCTAACGTATGAAGTATATTCAGTCTATTTCAAAATTCTTATTGCATATGTCACACTTAAAGGTAGTGATATATGTGAGAATATTGGAACAATATTTCCATCCAGTAGTAATATGTGCTAAGGTGTCATATCCTATTGGTAGTAAGATGATCACAAAGTTAGTGATATTATGTCTCATGCTTAGAAGTCAGAATGAGGGTGAAATTTGTGTAAGGAAGCTAGTTTAGTTGTGTAACCATTGATGGAGGGATGAGTTGCCATTTCATAATGATAGACTAATGTGGTAGCAATATTTGTAGGTTGTACGATAGTTTGTGAAGTAAGTGGCTGGATAAGATTATTATTTATTCAAAATAGAAAAGGAGCTTAGAATTGATAGCAATAGTGGTTGTAGAAATCATCTATAGGTGTAAACGGAAAAGGGTAGATTCGCCAACAAGTTTCAAGTATAGGCTAACTTGGGGGAAAACTTACTGATGTTTAAGGAATTTTGACATTTGTCAAAATGTTTGCATGGGTAAGTAGATTTAATGTGAGAAAGTAGAATATGTTGATAATATTGCAATGGGTTATATTATAAGATAAAGATTGACTTTCCCCATTATGTGACGTTACCCTCCTCCCCTTGATTGTCTTTTCTCTAGTCGTTGTAAACTAGTACTACACGTGAGAAGTATGTAGCGGTTTTTGAGGTATCATAGTGATTTCATGGAAGGGATATGATTGTAGGTAGTAATTAAGTTAAATGAGGTATTTGTGTTGATTTCCCAATTTTATGGGCTAGTATAGTATATGATATGTTTCATCGGTGTTATATGATTGGTGTTATTTGGCAATAATATGTGGAGTGTCGTGGTGGAAATAATAGCTTAAGATTGTTAATTAGTGTCTTGTGGAAAGAAATTAGTGGGCTTGATGCAATATTTAAAATAACCTAGGTTGGCAACTTGTGGAATAAGGAGTAGATAATTATGTTATATATATATATATATATATATATATATATATATATAAATATATATATATACATGAGACTATTGTTATAAAGATGAATTGTGGTTGAGTCATTAAGCGGATAAAAGCGTGGGTAAAGGAGAATAAGCTGATCCCCCCAGGTAGCATGTTGTTTGATAAAGTTTTATGTGCATAAGTGTTTTTGTACCGAGTTCTTGTTATTGAATTTTGTAGTATGGGGAAGACTAAGTGGTTGTTGTGTGATGTTCTTTAGAGCTGAATTGAGGAAATATAAGTAGACGGTATGTGCCTTTGGGATAGTTTTACAAATTTTATTATGTTGTGGGTTATGTGATTAGTGGTCTAATGTTAGAGTGTTAAGTAGTGGAGAGTAGATTTTTTTTTGTGTAATAAAGAGTGAGGATGGGTATGCTCATGAGACTATGACTTGTAGTTTGATAGCTATAAAGGATAGAAAAATTTAGAGTAGTATTCTGGGAAAGCAATGCCTTTATAGTATAGTTAAAAAGGGGGAGTTTAGCATTTATGTGTATGGTGGTACCCCATTATGTTGAGAGTTGTGGTTATAGATTTAATGAGGGGATATGTCCGCAAGTCTAGACTGTGACTTTGATCTAAGGGGGAGATGGTGAATTATGGTAGTTCCCGAATTTTCTCCTATTCATGATGCTTATGCTTGGGTCCCTCAATGAACCTCCTAATGTTAGTATGATGGTGGTTGTGGAAGCGTAGTAGTGTGTTAGGTGGGGAAGTAGATGTTTTTGAAGACGAAAATTTGATGTGATTTCGTGAGCTAAGGTTATTGGAGAAAGGGAAAGAAAGAGATGCATTTTTGTTACGTCAGATAGTTAAGAAGGAGTTATGTGGCGAAAATCTTAGTGAGAATGATTGAATTGACTGGTCTTAGTGGGGAGATGCATGAAGTGGGTGTAGTATTTATAGGCTTAAATGTTGTGATTGATGAAAAATGTAAACCAATGGATTATGTGGTTGGTGCTCCTTGATTTAAAACTTGAGTGTGTTTAATGGTGGTGAAAAGTTGAAGTAATTTTCTTAATGGGGTATAGAGTACAGGGTCCTGTAGCTAAAGCTAGCACCTCTTTCCTCCGAATTAGGTTTCAACATAAAAGTACCATGCAGTAGGACTCAAACTCGTGAGGTTAGATGTGTATTGGGAGAATTGTAAGTTGGAAATGATGAGGCAGGTAAATTATTGTTTGGGGCGTAGACAAGTAGCGTCTCTAAGATTAAGTCTTTTCGTTGTATCTTGTAAGGTAGAGAATGTTTTCTATTCTTATGTCCTATGAGAATCTCATCTCATGTCTTGTAACAATATTAATCAGGATGGGGATTCTTAGAAAAATTCATGCCTTACAAAGTTTTGATCATGTGCCTTAAAACACATGCCAAGATCATGTCAACGTCAAATTTCGTTATCTCATGTTTCGTGCTTACATGTTTCCCTAAGGGATATCATGAAGTTCATTGGCTACCTTCACATATTTTGTTGAGGAAAAATTCTCAATATGATGTTACGTTTTTATTCTACACTTTTAGAGCTTAAGAAGTCCCTACCCATCATTCGGGGACGAATGATCCCAAGGGAGAGATAATGTAACACCCCGCATTTTCGGGTTAAAGTTTAAACCGTCCTTTCTACGTGTATAGACCTGAATCCAATAATTCTTTGTTAATATGTGTGATGATCAATTATATAGTGTGTTAATACCTTTGAATAAGAATTGAGGTCACGAGAATCCCCAAACTCAAAGACGAGTTGGAAACTCTTCTATCGATAAAGTTTTGGTAAATGTCTAAACTTGGGTCAAATTCCATCGACCATAACTTCTTGTATTTAACGAATTAGAGGGCCTACTATGTATAAAATGAAAGGTCTTCGAGTCTTCTTTCCAATGTAACTAGTTTCACCTTAATCCGCTATCGGAGTAGAAAGTTATGCTCATTTTACTTTGAAGTGTCTGTCTGCCAAAAAGTGACGACGAAGCTAACGGGATATCAGCTAGGTGACGGCCCATCATCTCTAGTCGTCATCCTAAGGAAGTGAGTGGTAAAAACCAGCCCAAAAGTGACGATCTATCACCTGAGCGACGGTCCGTCAACCTTGGCCGTTAACTGATGCAATTTTGTGACTTTTTTGATTTCCTTAGGGGTATTTTGGTCTTTCCATCACTCCAAAAACCTTTCACACGAATTAAATCACACCTTAAGAATTATTAATTAATCATTATCAGTTATACAATATCAAAAATACTCTCTTCACTCTCCAAACAAGATCAAACTAGGTTTCCTCAAGAACAAGAAATCAAGAAAAATCAACTCTTAAGTCCAAGATTTCCAAGAAACAAATCAAGATTTGGGTTCTATTCTTTAAACTAAGTAATCTAAGGTACATGGGATTTTCCTAAAACTACATGGGCATGGTGAAATCATTTTAATTATGTCTAAATGTTGTGAAGTCATGAATGTACAAAAGGATTTTGAATCTACATTTACAATTATGCAGTATGAAATCTTCTTGATACTAATGTTTCCTTAAACTCGATTTTGTTCATATATATATACATATGCATGTATGTGGTTTGATGGTTGAAACCTGAATTGAGAACATGAGGAATTATAATCCCTCTCTTGTTATAAAACCCCTTATTTTCATATGTTATGCACTATTTAATTTCATATTGAGAAGCATGTTACAAATATCTTTACTGTTGTTTTAGACTTGATATTAATTATGAATTGAAGAGAGGGTGTTTCTTGTTTATATAAAGGAGAAGTGATGATTTTAAAGAGTTGCATGGTTTTGTCATCAAATACTTGACCGCCACATGTTTGATGAAATCTTGAAAAGAGAGAATCTCAAAATAGTTTGAAATATGGCTTGAAAACAAGAACTCTCTTGTATTGATTGATTGATTTAGTGGTCTGCACATTGTTTTGCTTGGAAAGAGTTTTAATTTAACAATGTTTGGCTGAGAAATATGACTTGCAAGTTTTGGTATGACGATACCAATACAAATGATGCCATGGTAACACAGAACAGAATAGAATCCAGATTTTCATTTTGATTTCCAGATTTTGAATTCAGAAAGATGTATGATTATAAAAGGTTAGAAATTTTCTTAAAGAGAGTTATATGGTTACCCGAAGAAAGTACAAGTTGAAAAACTCAATGATAAAAACCGTGATTTTCCGATATGGGGTTATGGTACCATGTTGTGTGGTCTTTCGCACCTTGATTTATGTCATCCCAATTTGGGACTATGGTTAGGAGCCATTCTTTATGGTCTTGTTCCCTACCATTAAATGTTGATTTGATTGGGGATCATGGCACCATGTTGTGTGGTCTTGCGTGTCTCCCCACTCTAATCGTTTCGGCAAACTTGGATTGGAGGCTTGGCCGCTGAGTCAAGGGCGAATTCCATATAGCCCATGGAATTATAGATTCTAGGGTGTACCATTTAGCTCAGAAGTAATATAAAGAGTGGTTTATTATTTCAAAGAAATGTTTCAAGGTATTTAAAGTGTGCCCATGAGTTTTCATATATTATATGTAAAATATTTTATGAATTAGTCTCACTTATACTATATATAAATACATTATTTTGAATTGCTCTATGTGCAGTACGTTTTTATTGACCCCCTATATTTCTGGGTCTGAGGCTCAGTCTAGGGGCCCCGCTAAGATGTAGATTTATTGGACTGAAGTGTGCAACTGGTGATCCTTCTTTATTTTGGAAGGCCTGTTTTTAGAACATTGTTATTTCATCTTGGATTTAGGTCCGACTAGGGCCTTATCCCAGTTTCAGACAAGTTGTTATTTTTTGATGTATTGTTAATTTCTAATGTATTAGAGATTTCGCAAACTGAAGTAGATGTTGTATAGATGTTTATGGATTTGTTTCCATATTGTTAGATTGAACTCAGAACATGACCATGATTTTGTTTGTTTACTTTTCACATTTTTTCCTATTGTATATGAATGGTGTTCATGATTTCCAGATAGAAAGAGGCGCCCGAGCCTTCATGATCCGGGATGCTTGTCGTGGCTAGGGCCACAACTTGGGTCGTGACAGTCTTCAAAGTCAAACGAACACTCTTCTTCAATGCAGGACACTTTAGTGTAGATAGACCAAGTCGTTGGCCTATTTCTTGTGACTGTTTCAATGCACTACTTTCTTTTGTCATCAACACGTTGTCATCTTCAAAACCATCACACCATCATGTTCAAACAAATTCTCTCTTTTTAATGATGACAAATAGTTGCCATAGTGCATTCCATTTATAAGACTTGAAACAATTCACTAAGTACAAATAGCAAGAAACAGTTTGATGAACTAGGTTATTTTTTTGTAAAGGTTCCGACATGGGGAGTTTATTTTATGATAGATAAAAAGGTGTACAAAGAGGTGCTTATATCCTTAAACCTCAAGAATTACAAAGCTCGAGTGTGGACTCTCATACAATTTGATATAAGCACAAAATAAACTAGGAGGATCTCTCCTTTAACAACTAAACTTACAAAACGAAAGGCTACTAAGCACCCTTAGTAGTAAACTAAGTACTCAGCCTGGATCAAAGATGAAAGAGCCTTTCTTCACTCGAATTCTAAATTTTGGAGAGACTTTAATGTCATTCTTCAAAATAGATATAATCTGAGTGGGCAAGTTTGTCGCCTCATTGAAGAAAGTGTTTCTTTTAGTACTCTCTGCCTAATTTCCAAGAAGATTAGCCATGGTTTTGCCTTCCCGAAGTGTGTGGATGAATTGAAATTGACACTGAGATTTCATAATCGAGATTTTCCTGAGTTCATTCTTTAGTTTCCAAGAGCTTTTGAATTTTTCAGTGATTATCTGGATGATAGGTAGTGAATCAGGTGCGATAGTGATTTTGCGATATCCATTGTCTTAACACCATTTCATCCCAATAATAATAACTGGAACTTGTGCTAAGTTATTGGAGCATGAACCAAAGTAGGCAGTGAATGCCATGATCAACTGTCCAAGGTGATTCCTTAGTAGGCCACCTCCTCCTGCACTACCCGAGTTACCCTTGCTGCATCCGTCCACATTCAGCTTAATTTCTCCAAGCACAGGTTTGATCCATCTTACTTGTTTGATATCTAGCTTAGGCTTGATGCTGTCAATTAAAAAAGTAATGTCAGTCATAGAAGAGTTAAAATAAAGGGATGGAAATTGGGTATTAAGGACCATTTGGACCATGTTGGTAAGTTGGTCAATTATCCTATTAGTAGTAGCATTAATTACTTCATGTTTTACAGTGCATCTGAATTTCCATAGTTCCCAAGTGAGAACAATGGGAAGACATTGAAGAAGGGTCTCATGCACTTTGCTGTGACGTTTAATCAACCACCATCTAACAATTTTGTATCTAATGTTACCATTGTGAGGATGAGGGATGCCACAAGCATCAGTGAAATATTTCCAAATAATGGTAGAAATCTCACTTTCTCGAAATAAATGATTGACCTCCTCATTATGACCATTTTAGCAACAATAACATTTGGAAGGTTATTCAAGTGTTATAAACGTTGCACAATCCTATATCTTACCCCTTTTGGCTTCATCGAAAAGGTTAAGCATGTGATTGAGAATAAAAATAACTTCAAATTAGATCATTCATGGTCATTAGGGGTATCACCAAGACAAACAATTGTAAGATCACCAACTCAAAAAAGGTATAAAAGAGCAATTACATGAGACGGAACAGACAAGATGAGTAGAGTCAATTTTGTCTTTATATTTGTGAATTAGGCCTCTTTTCCCTCTAGACTTTGAAAAATAACTCTTCATACTATCTCTACTTAAACTTTGGATAAGTTTATTTTTCTACAAATGAAGTTGAGTCCAAAATCCCCCCCCCCCCCCCTCCTTTTTTTTGATTTCTAATGAGAGATGTAACCAAGTTTTGAGAGAGGTATTTGTATAAACCTGATGACAAGAAGACTTGTTGAAGGTCCTTTGAACAAAGGATTTTATGAAGATTTGAAAGTGACTTGTTTAGAGATTCGTAATATGGAACAGGTAAGCTTAAGTAATTCAGCTTAGACAGTAATTATAGCATATTGTAGATACATACATGATGAACCTAAATATGAAATCACCCATTCTAACTTCCCTGTTTTTCAATACTATTTAATACAAATTTAAGTTAATCATATAAAAAAATTAGACTTGAGACACACAACTAAATGTGCAAAACTGAATAAACTGACCAGGTAACTTTTATTCAAAATAAAATTAATGGATACTTAGTTCAAAATAAATTAATGGATAATTAATGGTCAGTTCTATCCAAATTCATGCAATCTTAATCATCTCCAAGTCTTACCTATTCTTTTCAAATTGTTTTCTACTCAACGCCCCAGTATCAATTTGTTCTTAAATCCTACAATACATAATAGATACATGATTTTTTTTCACATTGTCTCTGAGAAAATGGTAATTATATCAATATATTTATTGTGCTTGTGCTGAAATGAATTCTTGGACATATTGGTAGCACTTGTATTGTCACAAAAGATAGGGACACACCCTACATCCACACAAAAGTTTAGTAGTTGTTGTTTAATCCATAGTAGTTGGCAACAACAAGATTCAGCTGCTACATGCTCAGCTTTAGCAGTTGACAACGTAGTAGAGTTTTACTTCTTGGTGGATCAGAAGATCAGACATGTTCCAAAGAAATGTGCCATACTTAAGGTGCTTTTTCTATCCACTAGAAAACCAACATAATAAGCATTTGAGTACCAAACAAGATCAAAATTGCTCCCTTTAGGATACCATTAACCAAGGTCAGTAGTCCCCTTTGGATATCTCAAGATTCTCTTCATAGCCCGAAGATGAGATTCTTTAGGTTTGGATTGAAGTGTTACACAAATTCCAACACTAAAAACTATATTAGGTCTACTTATGGTAAGATAAAAGAGTGAGCCAATCATGTCTCTATAGAACTTCTCTTCCACAAATGGACTGGTTTCATTAAGGTCTAATTTAATAGCAGTGACAATGGGGATGTTGATCACTTTAGCTTCACCATATTAAGTCTCTTAAATTAACTAATTTACATACTTTGGTTGATGGATCATAGTACCAGTTGGAGTCTGCTAATTTTAAGACCTAGGAAAAATTAAGTTCTCATATCATACTCATCTCAAATTATCCATTCATGTTTTGGGCAAATTCTTGATTCATCTTTTCTTTTTTAGAACTAGAGATGATATCATCTACATATACCTGGAAAATCAGAAGATCCTTCCCATTAGTCGTCAAGAACAAGGATTGTCAATCTTAGCTCTTTTGTGCCCATCTTCTCGTGGGAACTTTGATAGCCTTTCATACCAAACTCTTGGAACTTGTTTTAGCCCACATAGTGCTTTGTCTATGTCGCGACCCGATTTCTCAAGTCATGATGGTGCCTACTTTAACCCACCAGTAGGCCAGCTGAGCCATAGTCCGAAATGATAGGTACCGGGCTAACAGACAAAGACTAAATAAAAGATCACGTATAATGATAACAACAATAATAATAAGTGAAATCTAAGAAAGGAGCATATATATTATATCAAAATGAGAGGAGGAAAAAGGACCAGCTATACAAATGAATCCCTCCCAAGACCTGATAAGGTCAGTACTAGAGCCACTACTAACAGGTATGCAGAGTACTAGACAAAAATTTAAAATGTACACAACATACACAAGCAGTCTCGAGTGCAAAAGACTAACTAGAGTAGATGCAGGAGGATCATCCTCGGATGATAGCAAGGTCACCCTACTCTGAATTAGTACTGGAAGGTAGGAATCACGACAACTGCTAGTACCCGGATCTGCATCAGGAAAAATATGCAAAAGTGTAGTATGAGTACCAAAGCAACGAATACTCAGTAGGCATCATCGGCCGACTGAACTCAATACAGAAAAAGTATAACTATAACGCGAAGGCGTAATCCGAGTCATCAGTAAATAGGGATGGAAAGGTAAGCAACTACCAAGCTACGCAACGACTGTAAGCTATATAGAAAAATAAATAATGCAGTAATAACAGACAAATCAAACCTAATCTAACTGGACCCCTATAAGCCTGCTAGGAACACTAAAGAAGACAATTAATCCAACCGTACCCCCATAAGCCGGTGGGACACACAAGTAATGAAAATAAACATAAATAATCTTTAACCGCACTGATCCCAATAAATCACGATGGTCATCCAAATGTGCACCGGACTTGAACCGGCCCCAATTGGTAGTAGCGAGAGGACACATGCCAGATTCGAATCGGATATAGTGGGTAATAACGATAGGCCACATATATAGAACTCATAATCAGATGCCGGACTCGAACCGGAACTCAGAGGAACCACGACCATAATCAGATGCCAGACTCGAACTGGAACTCATAGTATCAATAATAATCAAATGCCAGACTCAAATCGAAACTCATAGTAACAATAATAATCAAATGTCGGACTCGAATCGAAACTCATAGTAACAATAATAATTAAATGCTGGACTCGAACCAGAACTCATAGTAACAATAATAATCAAATGTTGGACTCGAACAGGAACTCGTAGTAACCATACCCAATGGTACTATTAAAATTCATACCATACCATAACAATGTCAACGTCTAAATAATCATCCGCCAATCTTAATTAAAAAGAAATAAATTCAAGATTTTTCAATTTAGTTTCACGTTCTAAAGTAATAGGTACTATATTATATTAAAATATAATATTTCAATATTTACTAGAACGGGGTCCTAATCCGAATAAACAGGGCATGTTATATATCAAATGGTGCGCAACTATAAGTACTCATCTAGAGATAGCATAATAGTTTACAATTTCAGTATATAAGCTCAATCTAAAGGTTGGGTAAGCCTAGCCTACCTGGATGCCAAAGTTAAAAACTTCTCCGAAAAAACCTCCGAGTGGCGCCCTACTAAAATCCGAACTTAAATTACATGTCGTAGATAATTGATTTCATTTTTTTTTATTTTTTATTTTTGGGATCAAGTATTGATTAAAATTAAAAGCATCCGCCAAAACTTCTTTAAACAGTATAATAATTGCGTGCTTAGCATATAAGAAAAGAGACAAAAGGAACTAGTTGAAACATTTTTTTTTGGCTGAAATCTCCAAAATGGAAGGCCCAAAAGTGTGTATATATATCTATATCTATAATCTATATCTATATCTATAATCTATAATATATTAAAAGTGTGAAGACCCTTAGAAAAGTGATTTGAACTTTTTGCCTTTCATTAGAATACCTAACAATAGACAAAATTGTCTTTTCACCCCTTTTTAATTTATAATATTGAATATTAACTTTAATAAATGTATAAAAAAAATAAAGAGAAAAGACATCTTCCCCCCTGAACTTGTCCTCTTAACTCACTTTAACACTTAAACTTAACTTTCGTTTATTTACCCTCCTTAACATCTTTAAAGTGTATTTATTTCAACCCTAATGCTGACATGATATTTTTTTTTTTAAAAAAGGGGCGCGTTTATTTGTTAAAAAAAATTAAATTTAATAATATTATATTTAAAATATAATAAAAAATTTTAAAAAATAAAAAATGGACACTTTTTTCTTCTTTCTTATTCAAATCATCATCAACAACAACACTCAACTTCCTCCATTAACAACCTCAATTTTTTTCACTTTCCTCCCTTAACAACAACACCCAAGAACAACATTTTCCTTTAATTTTTTTCACTTTCCTCCATTAACACCACCCAAGAACAAGCTTGAAAACACTATTAAAAAAATTTCTCCATTGAACACCATCTCAACCTTCAATCCAACTCCCTCAAAATTTAGATAAAAATTAAATTAAATTGATGATTTTGTCTTTGAAGAACTTATCATCAATGAGCTTTCTTTTGATTTTTAATTTTGATTTTTTTTTTTATTAATAAGACAATTTGAAAAAATTAATTTTAACTTGATAAAAGTATTTTTATGTTTGAATAAGAAAGAAGAGGGTGGGGGTGGGGGGCTTGAAAGGATAAAGAACGGGGGATGGGGGGGCTGGAAGGGGAGAAATAGTGGGGGTGGGGGTAAGGGTGGGGCTGGAAGGGGAGAAAGAATGGCGGGTGGGGGAGGGGGGGCTGGAAGGGAAGAAAAAACGTAGGGTGGGGTGGGGTTGGGGGGCTGGAAGGGAAGAAAGCACGGGGGGAGGGGGGGCTGGACTGGTGAAAGAGATGGGGGGATTTTTTATTTAATATATACATATAAAATATTATATATATATATATATATATATTTACTATATATATATATATATATATATATATTTAATATAGATATATATATATTATAAATATAAAAATAGTACATGTATATTTCTTGTTTTTAAAATAAAAATACATAAAAATGATTATATAAAGTTTATATTATTTAAATGAAAATCGGGTGGGGGGTGGGGGCATTTTTTAATTAATATATATATATAATTTATATATATATATTATTTAATATTTATATATATATATATATATATATTTATATATCTATAATATATTAAAAGTATGAAGACCCTTATAAAAGTGATTTGAACTTTTTGCCCTTCATTAAAAATCTCTACAATAGACAAAATCATCTTTTTGCTTATTTCCTCAAATTATTAAATTATTATAACTATAGCATTAACTAGACTCCTAAAATATATAGGAAGGAGAATTATTAATGTTTTCATGTTGATAAATTATGAAAAGAAAGACTCAATAAAAATAGAAAATAACTCACATAAATTAGAAAAAAAAACTCGATTAGAAATTAATGTTAGGGGTATTTTTTTTTTTTTTTACAAAAATAGAAGGTCGTATTATTTTTCAAACACAAAGAACTAATTAATGCAAACTTGACTTATTTTTGGAAAATAGAAAAACTTTCAAAACCGTTTGTTTTTTCCTAACGAATTGTAAATTACCTTATTTTTGGGAAGGACGTATTATTTTTCAGAATAAAGAAGTAATTAACGAAAACTTGAATTATTTTTGGAAAATAAGAAAACTGAATCCTAATTTAATACAAATAATCTATGTGTAATACAAAAATTGAATCCTAATTTAATACAAATAATATATGTGTAATACAAATCTTGTAGAAGTTCTAAACGAAATTCTTTCAGGTTTTATAAAATACTTTTATTAAAGGAGTTAGCTTTAAAAATGGAAAGTCTTGGGACTCTTTACTAAAAAAGTTCACAAACAATATCGCGATGTCATTGAGGTACTTTCTTCTCATTCATTATTAATTAATATTTTCTTAAAAGAATTTGGATGGAATTCTATAAATTGTTAGGTGGAGTTGTTTGATAACGTAAATTTTTTGATAATTTATTTTATAATTGTTTATTGCTAAATGAGTTTACGTTTATTAGAATATGACACGGTGAATTTATTACACTTTTTTTTAGCCTACGAATTTGTAAATTGCTTAATGTTATTGAGGTTTTAGCGTCTTGTTATGTTGATTTTGATTTAAGTAGTCTTCAAAAACAGAAAGTCGGTGAACTTTTCACCAACAATCTCAGTGTTATTGAGGTACTTTCTTCTCATTCTTTAATGTTTATAGCATTTTAACATCTTTTTAATTTTTTTATTTATTTAGGTTGTCTTTAAAACAGAAAGTCAATGCACTCTTCACCAACAATGTTGGTATCATTGAGGTACTTTCTTCCTATTCATTGTTCATTAGTATTTATTTGAAAAGGTTTGGATAAATTTTATGTATTTTTATGTGGAGTTGTATGATAACTTGAATATTCTTATATTTATGTCTTAGTTGTGATGCTTTGAGCTATGTAGAGACTTATTATCATAAAACTTAAGTGTAAGCACCACTTAACGTTGTTTCATGGCATATAGATTTTCTATGTCTTTGCATGCATGTTGATTAATAATATATCCTACAGAACCAATAATTAGAGAAAGGGTGTATTTTTCAGTTTCGAACAATACTTTTAAATGGAAAACTGAAGCATCACCTATCCACAAAAGATAGTTATTTCTTTTGTTTCAAAATACTTATCACAATTTCTTTTCTGAGAGTCAAAGTACATGAATTTTTATCAATATCTTAAGATGTGTTTTTTTATCATACTGATTTGAGAAAAGTTATAGCATTTTTCGAATACCTTTTAAATATCTAAACTTTAATTTTAAAATATCGAATTAATCTAATTTATTAGCGGTAGCTCAAGCAACTCATGTGATTCTTGATGATAATTATAATGTGAACTATGAAGA